>OX438969.1:17687500-20633299 GCA_949316085.1 Hypercompe scribonia
TACAGCGCCATTGACCGGACAACCCCCGTGTATAGCCGTCTCGTCGCGACGCTGGCTCCACCCAAATTCGGCAAAAGTCGAATCGACACCCACTCGGACGGACGGACGGACGACATCCACTCGGACCCAATTCGCCGCCGGCGAATTGGGTCCGAGTGGATGTCGTCCTCCCGGGCCTTCTCCGCCGCCTCCTTCCGCGAAATTACGTCTTCGCAGAAGGTTGCGACCGCGGTAAAACAACTGTCGCTACCGGCCATGGAGCGTAAGACGGCCGGTAGCGAGAGATCTCCTCCAATAACTGCAGTGAGGACCCCACGCTGCGCCGCCCAGGCGGAACAAACCGCCAGCGTGTGCTGAGCCGAGTCCTCACTGCAGTCGCAGTGGTGACAGGCGGGACTCAATTCCCTCCTGGCGACCGAGTGCAGATACTTCCCGAAGCAACCGTGCCCGGAAAGGACCTGCGTCAGTCGGAAGGAAAGGGTCCCGTGCTGCCGCCCTGCCCACTCGGCGATGACCGGCTGGAGAGCCTCCACGGCGGCAAAGCCGGCACGTGGAGCCTCCAGCCGGGACGACCAACGAGCCATCGTGGCTCGACGAGCGGCCTCTCACCACTCGCGTATCTCTTCGGGCGGGGGCCGCATGCCGCTACCCGCCCGGAAGTCAGCCGTCCGCCGATAAACTTCGGCGAGCACTTCCGCCTCCAAATCCCACGGGGGAGTTCCGGCCAAGGCGCACGCCGCCTCCGTCGATACGGTGCGGTAACCGCGTATGGCTCTAACCGCCAATATCCTCTGAGGGCGCCAGAGGCGAGCCCTATTCTGGGCGGTCAGAGCCGCCGCCCACACCGGCGCACCATACAGCGCCATTGACCGGACAACCCCCGTGTATAGCCGTCTCGTCGCGACGCTGGCTCCACCCAAATTCGGCAAAAGTCGCCCGAGGGCAGAGGCAGCGCCGACCAGCTTTGGAGAAAGCTGTCGGAAGTGCTCGTCGAAGAGCCACCTCCCGTCAAGGATCAGGCCCAGGTACTTCATCTGGGCCTGAACCGGTACGAGGACCGAATTGACTACGATAGAGGCGCCGGGTGGTGGACCACGACGGGGCCCATGGAACAAAAGGGCCTCCGTCTTATCTAGGGCCACCCGTAAACCCAGCGCCTCAATACGCCCGACCACCAAAGAGACTCCCGTGGTGGCCAAGCGCGCCGCCTCTTGAAAGTTCACTCCCCGGGCTGTGACCAATGTGTCATCTGCGTAACAAATTACGCCCAACCCGGGGGGAAGACGACCTCGGAGGGCCCAGTCGTATCCCATGTTCCACAGGAGTGGTCCGAGGACAGACCCCTGTGGAACACCGCACGACATGGGCCGCCGCCTCAGAACACCGTCACAGTCCTCGTACATGACGGTACGCTCCTCAAGATAGTCTGCCACAAGCCGCCTCAGGTACTCTGGCACCCCGTGGTAGTGGAGGGCTTCCCTGATGCAGCTAAATGGCAGACTATTAAAAGCGTTGGCGATGTCTAACGACACCGCCAACAGCACGCCACCACAGCTCACCGCCTCTTCGGTAACGGCCCTCAGGCGCAGCACAGCATCGACCGTCGAACGCCCCGCCCGAAAACCAAATTGGGCGTCCGACAGATCGGGGCCCACCTCGCAGAGGTGCCGGACGATGCGGGCAGAGAGTATCCGCTCAAACAGTTTACCCGCCTCGTCCAGCAACACGATGGGCCTATAGGCCGCTACCGATTCGGCTGGCCGTCCCGGCTTCCTCAATAGGACCAGCTTCCCGCTTTTCCAGCACTCAGGAAAGCGTCCGGACGCCAAGCTAGCGTCCAGGACCTCCCTGAGGCGGTCCGACATGTGTTCGAGGGCTCGGGCTAGCACTCGGGCAGGTATCCCGTCCGGCCCGGGGGCGGTGTTCTTAGAGCGGATCCGTAGAACAACCGCCCCTACCTCCGATTCCCTGAAGGGCGGAACATTGACTTCGTTCACCCCGTCGTCTTCGACTATGAAGGCCATCGACGGGGGCGTGTGCTCCGCCCGCTGCGGGAAAAGGCCCTCGACCACTTCCCGCAGGAAGCTGGGCTGGAGTGTCTCTGTAAGGGGGGGGCCCGACGTGCGGAGCTTTTGTCGCGCCGCACGATAGGGGCGACCCCAGGGGTCACGATCGAGACCCTCCAGCATTTCCTTTCTCTTAATTTCTTTGGCGCGGCTGATGGCCAGCTTCAGAGTTTTCCGCGCCTCTCGGTACTCCTCATGAAGCTGGTCCTCCCCGCCTTCTTCGCGGTGTCGCCGCCGACTACGGGTGTAGGACCTCCGGGCACGAGTACAGGCCGCACGGAGGTCCGCCAACTCCTGGGACCACCAGTAAACCTCCTTCCGTGGAGGCCGGCAACCTCGGATGCGGGGCATGGCCGCATCACATATCTGCACAATGGCATCGCAGAAGCGACCAGCCCCCATGTCGACCTCCTCGGTCGGGGCCTGCGGAGACAGCCAAGAGTGAATAATGGCCGCCTCCTCTAGTAGGTCCCT
The DNA here is from genome assembly GCA_949316085.1 of Hypercompe scribonia. Taxonomy (NCBI): domain Eukaryota; kingdom Metazoa; phylum Arthropoda; class Insecta; order Lepidoptera; family Erebidae; genus Hypercompe; species Hypercompe scribonia. Next base: position 17,690,041 of record OX438969.1, read on the forward strand.
ATTTAATTTGGCTACAGCCCACCGCGGAAAGCGAGAAGAATGCCGCGCCGCGTGACCCCTTCTGGCGTCCTGGGACCGGGAGAGCTCAAATCGGATATAGAGATAGTCCGAGAGCGTCTCAACCTCTTCCAGGACACGCCAGTTCCTTACTCGTGCGGCGAGGGCAGGGGTAGCGAACGAAAGGTCCACTATCGACCCTCCCTGCTGTCGCACACACGTGTTGGTGGAGCCCCTGTTTAGTAAACAGAGGCCCACCGAGGCCGCCCACTCCTCTACGGCCTCGCCCCTAGCGTCCGTCCTGGGGGAACCCCACGCAATGGACTTTGCGTTGAAGTCCCCCAGCACCAAGACGTGCCCAGACGCTAGACGCCGCATCGAGGTTTCCAAGTTGTTAAGGAAAACCTCGAAGTCGTTCAAACTCCGGTTGGGGGAGAAGTATACACCATATACAGTGATCCCCCCCCACTCGGCAGCAACATATCCAGTGCCCTTGTCTCTTAGCGACAAGGGCGGGGAATGAGCCGCCGTGGAGCCGACGACTGCCACGGAACAGTCCCGGTCACCCAACCAGTTTGGACGGGGAGGAACATAATAGGGTTCCGCGGCTACGGCAACACCGATCGACCACTGTGCCATGGTTTGCAGGAAAAGGTCCTGCGCTGCGGCACAGTGGTTCAGGTTCGTCTGGACCAGGAGGTTGGAGACTTGGGCCATTACTCGACCGTCTCTACAACCTCCTCCATGGGCAACGATGCCGACATACGAACAACATCAGAGGCAGCCTGGGTCGATTGGCTAGCCCCCGACGCTTGCCGAGAATTGTAGGGAGGTTTACAGCCTCTCTGCCCAATTTGGTGATTGGCAGGCTTGTTACCCGCCGCACACGCCGGGCAGTGAGGGGCGGCAGAGCATTCAGCTGCCTTGTGCCCCGGTCGACCGCAGCGGAAACATAACCCGCTGCAGTCGAAACAACTGACGCACTTGGCGCGTGTGTGCCCCGATGCCAGGCATTTGTAACACCTCATCGGTCTCGCCGCCAGGACTGTGATCCTAGCGCTCACGAAACCGATGAGCAGCCTGCCGGCGTCGCCCAACATTTTGGCCGACGCTACGGGACAGCTGACCCACACTGCGCCAAGCCCTCCTGGACCGGGGCGGATGGTGCCGACCCTAATGTTGTCCGCGTTGCAACCCGTCCTCTCTCTTACTGCAACGCGGACATCCTCGGTTGTTATGGAGTCGTCCAGGCCCGAAATGCGCCATTCTGCGCACTTGGTGGGCCTGGCGATCTTGACACCATCCGTAGCCGTAAACATACCCCGCAACTTCTCGGCAATTGTGTCCGCCGTCTTAGCACCTTCAGCCCCAGGGAACTCGAGGACTCGAGCTCCCGTTTGGGCGAGGCGCACTCTGACACCTACTGTCCCGAAATCGTGTGCGAGACTGTCCCGGGCCCTTTTGAAAATTGCCGCGTAGGACAGCCCGCTGCTAGCTGCCTCCGGTGACACGGTGACTACCACGGCCGCGCTTTTAGGCGCCTGTAGTTTGCGCGGCGTCTTTGTGGCAACCACTGCAGCCGATGGCGCCTGCGGGGTAGAGGCTGCTATTTGTGCAGCCTTCTTACCCCGCTTTCGGGACTTCTTAGCCCCCCCGACTACCTGCCAACCATCCGTAGAAGGGGCAGATGTGGAGGGAGCACTTGTTGAGGTGCCAGATACAGCGGTTGGAGTGGGGAGCGGAGGGAACTCCGCCCCAGACTTTGCCGCTGTTTTGAGTCCTGACCTCGGTGCGGGCGTCCGGGCTGTTGCCTTGGCCGCCTGCCGTGCCCTCGGAGCAGTTGCAGGAGCAACAGAAACTGCTGCCGCCGCCGCGTAGGACACGCGACCGGTCGCAACGGGAAGCGATGCTGACACCGATGCAACCTTCGCTTTATGACCCGCAAGCGGCGGCCGGACAACAGGAGCTGGTGGCAGCCTTGCCTCCAGGCCAGCTAGACGCCCGTCCATCATGCGCCATACTGCATCGGTTATTTGGCGCAGATGGGCATCAGGAATGCCACCGAGGCTGGAAGAGGGGGCAGACTGAGACGGGGACGTGACCGGATCCTCTGTCGGGCGATGCGCCCGGAATTGGGCGAACTGAGCGCTGAGCTCAGCCACTTGCCCCGTCAGGCGATCGTTGGCCGCCTGGAGCCGAGCCACGTCCCCGATGAGGGTATCCACGACCCCCGCAATAGCGGAAGAGGAGTCCTTAAGGGCTTTCACAAAGGAACCCTTAAGGTTACTCGACTTGGTGGCCACTTTGTGAATGATGGCCACCGCCGTATTCGCTCTCTCCTGCATGGACGATGGTGTTTGAGGAACTGAATCCCCCACCATCGGCTCCTTTATTTTCAGCAGGAGATCCGCAATCTCCTCCTCCGCCAAGATTTCGCCGTCTGCCCTGACCCGTCTATAGGCTTCCGCCTTGCAAAAGACGGAGCCTGACGGGGCCGAGATCGGAGTTCGTGTCCTCCCTCTACGGCTGCTGGTGACTTTAGGAGGCAACATGTCCTCGGACATGTCACTCTCATCATCCCTGGAGCGTCCGCGTTTCCGGCTCTCGTACAACTCCATTTCCGTAAGCCCCAATGCATCCATATTTGCACTAGAGTTACCGCCCGCAGTGGATCTGGAACGCAATCGTTCCGATGTTCTTCGGCTCCCAGTAGCCAAAATGACTTCTGGGAGCCCCACCGAGATAGGTGTTCCAGCCATTACATCCTCTACGTCAGACGAGAGGTCGCCCGCTCTTGTATCCTTCTTTTTCGCACTCCTCTTCTTCTCTTTCTTTTCTGCTATATTTTCATTATTATTATTATTTGTGTTTTTATTTTCATCCATATTTGAACCCACGAGATGGGGAGAAGAAAGGTCGACCCGAGCAGAGATCCCCAATACCCGGGCAAGCGTAAATTTGTGCCCAACCGAGGGGTCCGCAGGTGCCCCGGCTGGGGGTGCGCTTACGACTGAACTACCCATCAGCCATGCATCCCCTGGTCACGCACCAGAACACGGGATTCGGGGTAATTTTTTAGAGAGGTTTTCTTCCTCGCAGTCCAGGCGGTTAAGCCAAGACCCTCGCCCCCGATTGGAGTCGCGAGACTCCAACTCGGGACTACGATATGCCGACGGCGGCAGGGAGACTACGTCTCCTGATGCCTGCTCGGTGGCAGTGTAAGTGCACACCGAGCCCGTCCTACCTTTTCAACCACTGAGCGGAGGATTTCCGACCCTAGAAAGGGTCCCAACATCGTGATTTTTTACCGAGGTTTTCCTCCTCAATGCTCCGAAGAGCGAAGAGCCAACAGAGGATCCGACAGACACGCCCGCTCTGTTGGACCAAGTCTCGGCCGAATTGCCGAAGAAATGACTTCCTCTTCATGCTAGAATATTAGCCGTTGGCAGTGATGAACAACACCATCGCCAACGTTTCCAGGGTGCACCACGTGGAGGTTTTCTAGCCCAGCACCCCATGCATTTTATTCCTAAGTTAAGGCTTAAATAAATAAAATAAGCAATCAAAATATGTATGGTCACTCTTATCGAAGAAAATTATGAAAATATAAGTAACTATCTATTTCTTCGTACACATACGTGATGACCTTTAAACGTCAACACTCTGGCTTAAAATTAATTAATCACGAATGTATAGTAATGTATAATTTAAAAAACAAATTTTGCGGTTAATATAACGTAGTTCAATAAAAAGAATGATTTAAAAATCAATAAATAGGGACATGAAAAATACAATATTAAGATACTTTGTTTTTGTTTGTTAAGATAAGTATCATTTGATGTATTTTATTTGATGTGTATTACTATATTTTTCGACTTTTTTAAGTAATGTCTCTATATTTCGATGATAATTAACATTAAAAGGAACATGAAATATTTATGCATAAAAATGAACTATACAATTAACCAATTACAATTTCTAAGTCATAATGACATCACATAGGAAAATAAATTCCACGAAATTCGATGAACTAGTGTCAAAATAACTTTCCGAGAACTGTCCTCAGGCTGAGTACTGAGTTCTTCGAATACTTTTATAAAAGTTTTTACTGACATGTGACTCATGTTTTTCCTGTACAGTGAAGTCGAGTCATTGAAAAAGGTTAAAAGTTCAGCCTATTGTGTACATTAATAGAAAAGTGATTCATTGTAACCTTATTGGTTTTAGTTCTAAAAACAACATATTCGAAATCGTATAATTACTAAAAAGTTACATTTTAGTGAATTACGTATTCCCATAGTACAATTCACTTACCTACACAGGTGTGATCACGGGACAATAGTGCCAGGAACGACCTGGTACGGTGCTTCTGAAATAAATTATTTTTTATTGTATTTCTGATTGATACATACTTTGAGTTTTAACAAATTTTAATATTCCTTTAATCAGACACCTTTATATTCTGATATTTAAACTTTCTCAGATTATATATATTTTTTAATTCCTGTCATAACCGTAAAAATTGTGATTTCGTTGCTCATATAGTATAATATGTAATTATTAGTAAGTTTTAGACTGAGTTGAACAAGGAAAACAGTGTTACGATTTATACGTGTGAAGTATATATAATTTACGAAAGTTTAAGAATAATTTATTTACAGGTTTGTCGGCCAGAAAATTTTGAATATGTGTTAACATTATCATCACTATTATCATCATCATCATCATCAGCCCTTTAACAGTCCACTTCTGGAAATGACTTCCTCTTTAGAAAAGAGGTTTTGGCCTATTATACCACACTAGCCAAGGTTTAATTTATATTAGAAAAATGGAACTTAGTTTTCAAAGCTCCTAAACATTCTAAGATGCACTCCAAGACGAATTAACGTAATCACTGAACAGGTGTTACATATTTCGTTGGTCTAACGGTTAAAACACACACACTCTTTGCAAATAAGTAGTGTAAAAATTAGGTCAACCTTATATAATCTACATGCATTGTACAAAACGTACTTCCACCCGGTGGCCGTAATAGCTGACACAGCCCGGTGCGTTTTTTATAAGTCATAAATTTTTACGAGTCATCAAAATTTTCAAACCATCTCGTTTTATGACCGTTGAAAACTACAGATCCGGTGATGGTAGCGGAGTGACTAAAAAAAGAAAGTTAAAAGTGTGAAGGGATTTTGTCCTGCAATGAATTTGACAAAGACTGTACCAGCCCTGCTACTTTTACTTATGTTATTTGTAATTTCGATAAGCGAAAAGGAAAGTACGGAAAGTACTCGTATGTCAGTGACCTATTTTAAACATAAATTATTTATAAACCCTCATGAAATCAGGCGTTGCTTTTTAAGTTTACAACCCGGGCAATAAAATTGATTCCAAATTAGTGGAGGGAGTGTATTTTCATGTATGGGAATCAAACCCTTAACATTTAATGCGCTTCACTGAAAAACGACAAATTTAACTCTTCTTATAGATCTATCCACAATCGTTAAAAGTTTAATAAAGATTTGGCAACAGTTATGAATGACGTCAGGAGAGGCTCACATCCAGCAGTGAGCTGGTAAAAGCTTTTGATGAATGTATGACATTTAAAGTTGTTATTTTATACAAATATTAGTAGAAATATAGTTTTTACGTATGTAATTTTCATACTTAGGTATTTGGTACTTACCCGCATTCACAATATACCCTATGTCGTGAGGTACTTAACAAACAGACATGAAATGGGCACAAAAAAACACCCAGACTCAAAAGAACAGTGTTGTGCCATGTAGTTTGAACCCACAACATTCAGTACAGTAAAGAGCTTTTTTTTTTTTTTTTTACGTGTGGAAACCCCCTCGGGCCGTCACCCCACCGGGGTTTACGGCGGGGTGGTGTGTCGGAATCGGACCGACTAAAACCACACGGTGTGCCACTCTGCGCCTGACATAGGAGGGATCCGGGAACAGCTGTTATTACGACATCCAGATCCCTCCTAGCGCCTGCCCGCTCATGCGGGCACCATCTGCGGATAAACTCTCCTTTTAGGCGACGTACGGCACACGCGGACGTCGCCTCCTCGCGGCTGGCCACTATAGCGGATGGAGGGGAAAACCCGTCCCGTCCACCCGCGGCCACACTCAAGGCGGCATGAGGCGCTGGTATGCGCGCCTCCGCCGCCCGGCTCGCCGGCGGCGAATTGGGTCCGAATGGATATTGTCCACCCGAGCCTTCTCCGCCGCCTCCTTCCGCGAAATTACGTCTTCGCAGAAGGTTGCGACCGCGGTAAAACAACTGTCGCTACCGACCATGGAGCGTATTACGGCCGGTAGCGAGAGATCTCCTCCAATAACTGCAGTGAGGACCCCACGCTGCGCCGCCCAGGCGGAACAAACCGCTAGCGTGTGCTGAGCCGAGTCCTCACTGCAGTCGCAGTGGTGACAGGCGGGACTCAATTTCCTCCTGGCGACCGAGTGCAGATACTTCCCGAAGCAACCGTGCCCGGAAAGGACCTGCGTCAGTCGGAAGGAAAGGGTCCCGTGCTGCTGCCCCGCCCACTCGGCGATGACCGGCTGGAGAGCCTCCACGAGTGCAACGCCAGCACGTGGAGTCTCCAACCGGGACGACCAACGAGCCATAATGGCTCGACGAGCGGCCTCACGCCACTCGCGTACCTCTTCGGGCGGAGGCCGTATGCCGCTACCCGCCCGGAAGTCAGCCGTCCGCCGATAAACTTCGGCGAGCACTTCCGCCTCCAAATCCCACGGGGCAGTTCCGGCCAAGGCACACGCCGCCTCCGTCGATACGGTGCGGTAACCGCGTATGGCTCTAACCGCCAATATCCTCTGAGGGCGCCAGAGGCGAGCCCTATTCTGGGCGGTCAGAGCCGCCGCCCACACCGGTGCACCATACAGCGTCATTGACCGGACAACCCCCGTGTATAGCCGTCTCGTCGTGACGCTGGCTCCACCCAAATTCGGCAAAAGTCGCCCAAGGGCAGAAGCAGCGCCGACCAGCTTTGGAGAAAGCAGTCGGAAGTGCTCGTCGAAGAGCCACCTGCCGTCGAGGATCAGCCCCAGATATTTCATCTGGGCCTGAACCGGTACGAGGACCGAATTGACTACGATAGAGGCGCCGGGTGGTGGACCACGACGAGGCCCATGGAACAAAAGGGCCTCCGTCTTATCTAGGGCCACTCGTAAACCCAGCGCCTCAATGCGCCCGACCACCAAAGAGACTCCCACGGTGGCCAGGCGCGCCGCCTCTTGAAAGTTCGCCCCCCGGGCCGTGACCAATGTGTCATCGGCGTAACAAATTACGCCCAGCCCGGCGGGAAGACGACCTCGAAGGGCCCAGTCGTATCCCATATTCCACAGGAGTGGTCCGAGGACAGACCCCTGTGGAACACCGCACGACATGGGCCGCCGCCTCAGAATGCCGTCTCGGTCCTCGTACATGACGGTACGCTCCTCAAGATAGTCTGCCACAAGCCGCCTCAGGTACTCTGGCACCCCGTGGTAGTGGAGTGCTTCCCTGATGCAGCTAAATGGCAGACTATTAAATGCGTTGGCGATGTCCAACGACACCGCCAACAGCACGCCGCCACAGCTCACCGCCTCTTCAGTCACGGCCCTCAGGCGCAACACAGCATCGACTGTCGAACGCCCGGCTCGAAACCCGTATTGGGCGTCCGACAGATCGGGGCCCACCTCGCAGAGGTACCGGACGATGCGGGCAGAGAGTATCCTCTCAAACAATTTACCCGCCTCGTCCAGCAACACGATGGGCCTATAGGCCGCGACCGAATCGGCCGGCCGTCCCGGCTTCCGTAGTAGGACCAGCTTCCCGCTCTTCCAACCCTCAGGAAAGCGCCCGGACGCCAAGCTGGCGTTTAGGACTTCCCCGAGGCGATCCGACATGTGGTCGAGGGTGCGCGCCAGCACTCGGGCAGGTACCCCATCTGGCCCAGGGGCGGTGTTCTTAGAGCGAATCCGTAGAACAACCGCCCCTATCTCCGATTCCCTGACGGGCGGAACATTATCCTCGTTCCGTACCCCGTCGTCTTCGACCATGAAGGCCATCGACGGGGGTGTGTGCTCCGCCCGCTGCAGGAAAAGACCCTCGACCACTTCCCGCAGGAAGCTGGGCTGGAGTGTCTCTGTAAGGGGGGGACCCGACGTGCGGAGCTTTTGTCGCGCCGCACGATAAGGGCGACCCCAGGGGTCACGATCGAGACCCTCCAGCATCTCCTTCCTCTTCACTTCTTTGGCGCGGCTAATGGCCAGCTTCAGAGTTTTCCGCGCCTCTCGGTACTCCTCATGAAGCTGGTCCCCCTCGCCGTCTACGCGGTGTCGCCGCCGACTACGGGTGTAGGACCTCCGGGCACGAGTACAGGCCGCGCGGAGGTCCGCCAACTCCTGGGACCACCAGTAAACCTCCTTCCGTGGAGGCCGACAACCTCGGATGCGGGGCATGGCCGCATCGCAGATCTGCGTAATCGCATCGCGGAAACGACCAGCCCCCATGTCGACCTCCTCGGTCGGAGCCTGCGGAGACAGCCAGGAGTAAATAATGGCTGCCTCCTCTAGTAGGTCCCTATTCAGTTTGGCTACAGCCCACCGCGGCAAGCGAGAAGAACGCCGCGCCGCGTGACCCCTACTGGGGTCCTGGGTCCGGGAGAGCTCAAATCGAATGTAGAGGTGATCCGAGAGCGTCTCAACCTCTTCCAGGACACACCAGTTCCTTACTCGTGCGGCGAGGGCAGGGGTAGCGAACGAAAGGTCCACTATCGACCCTCCCTGCTGTCGCACGCACGTGTTGGTGGAGCCCCTGTTAAGTAAACAGAGGCCCACCGAGGCCGCCCACTCCTCTACGGCCTCGCCCCTAGCGTCCGTCCTGGGGGAACCCCACGCAATGGACTTTGCGTTGAAGTCCCCCAGCACTAAGACGTGCCCAGACGTTAGACGCCGCATCGAGGTTTCCAAGTTGTTAAGGAAAACCTCGAAGTCGTTCAAACTCCGGTTGGGGGAGAAGTATACACCATATACAGTGATCCCCCCCCCACTCGGCAGCAACATATCCAGTGCCCTTATCTCTTAGCGACAAGGGCGGGGAATGAGCCGCCATGGAGCCGACGACTGCCACGGAACCGTCCCGGTCACCCAACCAGTTTGGACGGGGAGGAACGTAATAGGGCTCCGCGGCTACGGCAACACCGATCGACCACTGTGCCATGGTTTGCAGGAAGAGGTCCTGGGCCGCAGCACAGTGGTTCAGGTTCGTCTGGACTAGGAGGCTGGAGACTTGGGCCATTACTGGACCGTCTCTACAGCCTCCTCCATGGGCGACGATGTCGACGTGCGAACGGCATCGGAGGCAGCCTGGGTCGACTGGCTAGCCCCCAACGCTTGCCGAGAATCACGGGGAGGTTTGCAGCCCCCCTGCCCAATCTGATGATTGGCGGGCTTGTTACCCGCCGCACAAACCGGACAGTGAGGGGCGGCAGAGCACTCTGCCGCCTTGTGCCCCGGTCGACCGCAGCGGAAGCATAGTCCGCTGCAGTCAAAACAACTCACGCACTTGGCGCGTGTGTGTCCGGATGCTAGGCATTTAAAGCACCTCATCGGTCTTGCCGCCAGAACAGTGACTCTGGCGTTCACAAAACCGATGAGGATTCTGCCTGCATCGCCCAAAGCTTTTGCCGACGCTACCGGACAGCTGATCCACACTGCGCCAAGGCCTCCCGGACCGGGGCGGATGGTGCCAACCCTAATGTTGTCCGCGTTGCAGCCCGTCTTCTCGCTGATTGCAACGCGGACATCCTCTGTCGTTACGGAGTCATCCAGGCCCGAAATGCGCAACTCTGCGCATTTGGTAGGCCTGGCGATCTTCACACCATCCGTGGCCGCGAAGATTCCCCGCAGTTTCTCGGCGAATCTATCCGCCGTCTTTGCACCTTCAGCCCCAGGGAACTCGAGGACTCGAGCTCCCGTCTGGGCAAGGCGCAACCTGACCCCTTCAGTCCCGAAATCGGTGGCGAGACTATCACGGGCCTTTTTAAATAAGGCCGCATAGGATAGTCCGCCACTAGCCGCCTCTGGGGTTACAGTGACCACCACAGCCGCGCTTTTAGGCACCTGCAATCTGCGCGGCTTCTTCGCGGTAGTCACCGCCACCGATGGCGACTGCGGGGTAGAAGCTGCTTTTTGGGCAGCCTTTTTACCCCGCTTTCGGGATTTCTTAGCCCCCCCGACTACCTGCCAACCATCCGTGGACGGGGCAGATGTAGAGGGAGCAGATGTGGAGGTGCCAGGTACAGCGGCTGGAGTGGAGAGCGGAGGGAATTCCGCTCTAGACTTAGCCGCCGCTTTGGGCCCTGACCTCTGTGCACCCGTCTTAGCTACTGCTTTAGCCGCCTGTCGTGTCCTCGGAGTGGCGGCAGGAACAGCAGATACTGACGCTGCAGGAACAGCAGACACTGACGCCGCCGCCGCATAAGACACACGACCGCCTACAACGGGAAGCGACGTCAGCGCCGATGCGGCCTTTGGTCTATGTGACGCGAGTGGCGGCCGGACGACAGGGGCTGGAGGTAGTCTCGCCTCTACATTAAAAATACCGTCAATAACCTTTATTACTTTTATATTCCTATAAAGAAACAATATTTCCATAAACTTCCAGCTTGTTAGCGAAACTGTATCATTATAAAATAATCAAAACCGATTGATATCAGCTAACTTCTAAATCATGTATGGGAAATTTGCTGCTTTGAGAATTGAACTGAAAGGTATGCAAATCACGTGTATCGTGTATCGTGTATGCATATCAACTTACTTAAACTTAAGATGTGCTTCATCTTCAGATATTCTCGATTAGTAGGGAAAATCCGATGCTGTTGGAATTTTAATTAATAAATGCCAAATGTTAGCATTATTCCAAAATGTTGAATATTTGAATTTACTTTCATATCATACTGTTTTGTGCCTATATGTGTTATAATATGGCGTAAAATGACATTATTTTGTTCCAGATGGTGCGATGTTTTATCCCTGTATTACTCCTCGCGACAGTAGCCCTCTCATCGAGTAATGTACTTCCAATGACCATGGATCACATAAATAAAGAATCACTCGCCTTAGAAGGCCAATATAATGACAATATATTTAGTAATAGATATCAAACAAGGAATGTTCTCGATGAAATATACAAACTGTACGAGAACAAACCAACAATGAATAAATTACAACTAATATTCATAGATCCGGACAATAATCGTGATGATATTTTGAGTATTTTTAATAAAAACGATAACTACAACGGCGAAGGCTTTCGAAAAGAACAATGGCATAACTATCCAAGGCAGTTAGACCGTCTTCATCAAACAAAGGAAAATAATAAAGAGAAACGAAATTTTGATCCCGACCTTAGCAAAGAACAATACGATGAAGAAATTGCACCTGACGATCATAATAGGAATGATATAACCAACGAATCTCACTTAGACATAAATACTGATACGAATAACGTCTACGAGGCTGTAATAGCTGCTAACCCCTTATTAATACTTAAAATACGTTTAGCATGCTTGAAAAAGGATATGGATAATGCAAACACTCATTACGGTAATCTTCTGAATTCAGAATTAGAATCTAATAATATGAAAGATGATGAATTAAGCACACCCTTCAGGCACGATAACCCCGCAATGAATGTTATAAAAGTTAAACGAGAAGATGTTTTTAGCACACACGGTGGAATGTCAGGTCAGTTAACAAAAAGAAAGGTTTCTTAGACCTCCTAAAAAAAGAAAGATTTTTACTGTGTATCCCTTTCAACGATACATACATACATAAAATCACGCCTGTTTCTCCAGAGGGTTAGGCAGAAGTGTATCAAACGCCCACTTTTTGCAAGTGTTTTGGTGTCAATGGTTAATAATGCACATTCTCATAAAAGAAAGAATTATCATTTTTATTTTGGCTGCGACAAGATGACCTTCCAAACAGATAATAATCATACAGCACATCACCACAGGAAATCTTCTGATAATATTTATGAATAAATTAAATATGAATTTACTCGTTTTCAGATAACGCTTCTACAGAAAATAAAATTGTCAACAAGAGAATCTTTTCATTGTGGAGCCGTTTGCAAAGTCTGAACCACAAAGGGCACGAGTTACAACACAGACGACATCTGCACGCCTTCTATGGTCTACCAGATTCTGACGGAGGAGGGACCCTTACCGCAGAAACCAGAGCGACTCTTTTACGACCACCCGGCTCACCTTTACGATGGGGATGAATCTACTACTAATATTTAAAAGGCTCTTACTTAAGTCATTCCTTTGCAAAATTACATCTTGCAATAAAAAAAGACATGAAATTAAATATAATTTTGAACGGTTTTTGAAGTATGTCGTGTTTTAGTCTTTTGAGACCGCAGTTAGCAGTTGCAAATGCTGCAATTGCTTATACTGAACTATGTTGTACACTACATTCTATATAGATGTTCATTCATTAAAAAGTTTCTTGGAGTTTGTTTAAATATGCTCATTAACTAGTTAGTTCTTCTTAAGACTTAGCGCTAGATGTCTCGACATTAGTGTGGTGTGTAATTAAAAGCAATAAATTTTCGTATACTCATGTTCGCAATGTTATTAGTAACTTGATAAAAAGTTAATTAAAATTATTTGTTTACACAGCTATTGTATTAGTTTCATAAAAGTGTAAAATGTTATTGAACATTGAAGTATTATTTAAAGTATGCTGAATAGTACAATAAAATGACCAACTCAATACTATCATTTTAGATGGTTGTCTGGTAGTAAATAATTTACAACAAAATATTTGTATTGACTGTTTTACATTTATAAACAAAATGTAACAATAAGTACGTTAATCTAATAATATATTACTTAATATTATAAGACATAATAAAATTGACTGTGGACAAAAAAAAATACGGTAAAATGCTTGATTTAAACGCTTTATGTCTTCTGAAATATATATATATATTTACTATAGTCCATAGAATATAAAAATATATTACTTCCATGTCTAATGTGTCTATAAGGTTATAAAACAAAAAGTATTTGAATAATAATAGCGATTCCAAAGTGATTACGTATATTGCCATTATATATGTAAATAAATAAAATGTATATCAGCGTCAATGTTTTATTTAAATTTTGCCGGTGCAATTGATTTGATAAAAACGCCATCTAGTTTATAAACTGAGACGTATAAAAACCAAATACAAAAAAAAGTAAAAGTACAAGAGATAACATTCTGTAGATAATATGACAAGAGCTAACTCACAAAGATATTGTAATCTTTGTAAATGCACTGACTGTGTTTAAAAGACAGTTTAAAAACGTATATAGATAGATAGAATAACTCGATCTGGCAAGTTTGTACGTATATGTCATTATGTTGAAAATATTTGCTCGTAGTACACTACTAGGTTATATCAGTCATGGCGGTAAGTTATTATCAACTTTTATTATAGAATTTTGACATAGTATTAGCGTCATTGTATGTAAATAAATAAGTAAAAAATTTAACATAAAAATAATACAGTATAATTTATTAATTTATAGGTGTAGGTATATACTCGATAAGAGCGAAAGTCAGAATCAAAATGTAATAGCCCCAGGAACGTTGAGTGATTTGAGGTATTATATGTATATAGTATAAATATATAGATTTTATGATAATTCCTTTATGAAATCGTAATAAGCTTAACCTTAAAATAACTAAAAACGATCTTTAGTACCTACTTATCAAGTCGATAGCACGTGTAAGGTAAATATTATACAGACTTATTGACCTTAAATGTTTTTTAACTTATATTTTAGCATACCTTATCTAACTTCATACTATAACAAAGCCTGAACACTAAAAATAGTTACATCAAATGTGTGGGAAATTTAAATACGCTGTGACTGAATGTTTGTTGAATACTGCAAAACAATTAGAATAATATTTCAGTGAACCTTAGAATCATTCTGTTTAAAACGATTGAAATTTCAACTGCCAAACGTACTCTAAATTCAAAAACAGTCCAGTCATTTGGTAGTTTTACCTGGAAGTCAGCTCCGACCAAATAATTCATATGTTCTAGACGCTCAGCAATTGTTCGACCTCAATAATCATTACGAGCTCTAGCAAGTTCTGTAATATTGTCTTTCATTGACAACGTCCGCACAATATCATTACGTTTGTAAATCCGCGCCTGTTTTTGTTTAGCTGATAAACTCTGCTGTTATCTCATCAGCACATAAAAAGCACAGATTTTTAAAAAGAAGGTTGGTTACGAGGATCGCAGTAGTGGCCGAGGTTTCGTGTCATCACTCCCTCTACGTAATGATGCAGTGATTAACTTCTCATTGTTTCTGACACACGTCATGGACCACTATCGATTTTAGTCTCGCCAAAAATTTAACTTCATTATCATTTCTTATAAAACGAAAAGTCTCCAATCCTTTTCGTTTGACTTCAATTGCTTCATTTTATAATAATAAATTCTCATAAATAAAACAATTTTCTTTATCAGAAGCTATGGCTCCAAAAACGTAAACAACACTGTACGACGATAAACGTATTGATGACTCAACCTATACTAAATACTGCTCGTAAATTCTACCGACAGAAGTTTTGTTGAAGATCGAGAGAGAGGGAACCGACACAAATATAACTATATAGAATATTTTAGAAAAATCTACAAGAAACACGTGGTGATGTACATAAATAAACAATATTTTGTGAAGTTGATACACGAATGTTATTGATTTTACAGAAAAAAAAATTAATACATAAATTGCAGGATTTTTTTTCTAGTTTAACAATGTATATTATGTTTTTCTCGTAATATGCATCAGAAAGGAGATATTGTAAATAAAACTGTTATTAGGCGCCATTTTTTCAATATGGCGCCGCGAGCGGCGGAGATATAAGGTGGCAAAGTTGAAACTCGAAAAAAGCATACTAAAATCCATAGAATAACCAAATTTAAAAACTCTTGGAAAACATTTTTTTTTCTG
Source organism: Hypercompe scribonia (assembly GCA_949316085.1). Classification (NCBI taxonomy): domain Eukaryota; kingdom Metazoa; phylum Arthropoda; class Insecta; order Lepidoptera; family Erebidae; genus Hypercompe; species Hypercompe scribonia. The sequence goes on from OX438969.1 coordinate 17,705,072, forward strand.
ACCAAATGACTGGGCTATAAAACGTATAAAGATACTTGTATGCTGATCGATCGTTCAGACCGAGTGGTCTCCACTCTCCCATTGTTTCCTATCAATCATAGCTGCCAACTGTTTAGTCAATGACTGCAAACCTCGTCATCTTAACGTTATTTCCGGTTGTTTCCAAAGTTTACACTATGGAAGCTGGTTTCACTTTTCTGCTCCTCCTTTTCCACTTTGCCCGGTCTTCGACTGAAAACGTACTCCAGACATATTTTTCTTGTTTCTTGAATAGGTATGCACTTAATTAATAAGTGAAGTGGGACGAACAATCTAATTAAAACAATAGAAACATACACATAACCTACTGACTACGAATGACTTATGACCATACCGGACTTCACAGACACAGTAACATAAGAGTTATACGTAAACTGCCATTCTTTGAGTTTTTCTGTTTGGAATCTGGTAACCTCACACACTCCTTAAATGCAACGAAAGAATGACTTACACCGGTTTTTAATGAGGTTGAGAAGCCATTGAATCTATCGCTCCAGTCCAGTCGACATATTTGCGCTGAAACATGATATTGCCACCTGTAAATCTTAATTTTAATTTTAAAATAAAATAAATAAATTGCAGTAGCTCTTGAGCAGCGTAATGGCTGTATACTTTTAAAACTGAGGTGTTCTTCAATTTCTGTAAAATAATTTTACATTTAGTTTATGCTTCGTTTTAATTTTAAGTGCAAAGCTGGAATTGTTGTATTCTCCTTTCTATGCATTTAAATTATATAATTTGATTATATAATTTGACATGAAATACGAGATGTTGATTTTGATGGCACTGTTACCACATGAAATTTTTCATACGAGTAGTTCAACAACAGTGACTGAGTTATGAAAGTTGTTGTCGTTTGTTATTTTTGTTATAACAGTTTATAAGCCACTTTACTCATTTATTAATTTATTTGCCGATGAGTATTAGATATTTTCAGTGACTATAAAAAATCAAAAGACAAACGTAATAAAACCGTAAACTAATATAGATTAGGTAAAACTGTGTACATTCTAAACTTCTTAACATTGTAGTACTACAATAAAAAGTCTATTATTTCATTCTTTAACAACAATGAGTTTAAAGTCTACAATGTCAATGTCCTTTGTAAATTGATTCAAAAATCATGGTTAAGTTCAGTTTACCATTTCACTCAATTCAAATACTATTAAAAGTTAAATGATACCGCGTAGAAATTTTCAGCCTAACGTCATTTTAAATATTTATAACTTAGAATATAATGAAAAGATCAAAAGGCACCTGGAACATGACAAAGTTGTATAGATATCAAAAAGCGAAATACGAAAAATCGTAACTAAATTTAGGGTATAACATTTGTTTTATTCCATTTTAAACTAGAATTAAGTTCAAAATCACACATTTTCTTCAGTTTTGAAGTGTCCTACAAATATTGCCTGTTATTCAGTAAATTATGGATTTATTATCTAAGAAAACATTTTAGACGTAGAAATATTAGCTCTCGTAGTCGTGAGTCAAGGTAGAGTAACTTAGTTTACTTTACTCTTCTTGAACTCTGTCTGGAACCATGTTATCCTGGTACCTGCCTAAACGTGAGAGAGCTATACTTCAGTATTCCAATTCCTTGATTGCTTTTTACCGAGTGTATGAGTTTACTGGATAAAATTTCCTCTCCCACTCGGTTGATTTGAGATATCCAAGAGCGGCGATAGTCACTTGCTATCAGGTGACCAATTATCTTATTCGACACTATCATCATAAAGAATATTTAAAAATATTTTCACATCCAAAGGCTGAGAAAAATGCGATCCTGTATGCTTACTGGTTATCATCATGCTCCTGGCGGGTGCGAGCAGCCTTGACGTTGAAAAAAATCCCGTTTGAAGAGCGTAAAGTAGATGTAGTGAAGGAAAAAAAGCAATTTACTGAAGAATACCGAGCTATCAACCCTGCGCAGAAGGTACCCGCGCTAGCCATAGGTAAGTTAAAATAAAATACTGAATTTAACTTATAAGATCCATAAATTACGTCACACACTAATTGGACGGGGTAGTCGCACAAGAAGTGTGATATTGTGTGACAAAGAGCGTGAAGGATCCGAAGTCATAATTATAAAACTAAATAATAAAAAGTAAGAAAACGTGGCATTTAAATTTGGTTGGCACTTAAAATGTAAACTATGAATGACTCTTAATCTTAACACAAAGAGTACTTAATAATTAGTAGCTATAAGTAGCAGCTCGGTAACACGTAAATATATTAACCTAAATACCTTATGTGTTTGTGAAATATGTACCCAACAATATACAATCATTTCTCAATGATCACACAATTAACTCATCTGCTGAACAATGCCCGCCAGTGACGTCAGCGCGTCAATTTATCGTGTCAACAACCTAATCATAGCTCTAATAGTCAGTCCAATATCGCTTAACTAGACATCTTAACTATACACCAAACACATGAATATAATGTCTCTTACATCATTAGGGATAGTCTAGATTACTAACACGACAATGATACAATGATACGTAGTAATGTAAGATTAGGATATTGCTGGTTGTAATCAATATAATAAATTGTCAAAGCAAAGGGTCACCTGTTAAATTAGAGCTTCGGTAGGATAATAGTCAAAAAACATATAATATATGTCAGAAATCAAGTAGGCATAGTAATCAACGGAAATAAGTATAGTATAGTAGTAGAAATTTGTTATTATCAGTCTCAGACCATAAGTCGTAGGTTGTCATAACGTAACAATGATTTACATTGCGGTATTACAAATGGTTTACATTTTTTTTCATACATCTTGCAATTACATTCCTCCTGTGCATTTCATTTAGTAACATCTGACTCCCACGTGAGATTACCTTTGCCATTTCGAAAATGACAAAATACTTTGCAATTTTCAAGTTTCACACAATGCAATAAAAGCAATTATTGTTGACATTAAACAATAAAATAGAGAAATTACAATGTCTATGGAATTTATATAAAAGTTTAAAAGCTCGAAAGGCCTAAGAAGCGAGCTTATATCGAGATAAGAAACATTCCTTTTCAGAAAAATAAAACTAAAAACAACCTTATTAATTTAGTTCAACAAATCAGATTGGTCATAAAAACATGCGTCGACGAAACTTACATTACTGATATTTTCCGCCTAGCTGCAAACAAAAAAGGAAACATACCTATTTTGGTGGACTTTGCTTCAGTACCATTAAAGAAAAATAACCTCTAGGAAAACATTTAACAGAAAAAAATGAAGCTACATATTTTGTACAGCTCATTTACAATATGACAGACAACCTCAAATAAATTATATATTGGACTCGCGAGTTTGACAAGAACAACAATTACGATTGCTGGATTACCCACGGTAAACTGTTAAAACTGTTGTGACCAAGGACAAGATCGGGGCTCCATATCGATAAAGAAAGTGACATCGAGAAGCTGCACCCTAAACCTGCACTATGACTGAAAAAGTTATATGCGTTATATATTTTATTTGCTGCCTGTGCTTTCACTCTCATCAAGTTTTTATAACATATTTTTACTCATTTTACTAATACTAAGCAACTTGTAACCACCAACACTACTACTTGACATTTTTAGTCACATAACACATAATATTCTTATTTACTTACTACAATTTCACAAATTACTTAAGATTACATAAACACACACAACTTCCCTTCGTCAAAAATGATATATCGAAAAATATCTGACCTATTCAAATAGTGTCCAAAAGGATAATAATCGAATACTTGAAATTCAGTGGTGCGCTTCAGAACTTTTGCTTGATTTTGTTTAAAAAAAATGATATCTAACGATATTGATGCAGTTCATATATCAAAGTCCCTATGTTATGTGTGTTGTCCCTATATATGTTGACCCTTTTTTAGTACTGTGCGAAAATCCCTACGGATACCACTGAAATCTGGTTATGTCGGTCTCGAACTGATCAAAAACCACACGCCGTCTCAGGTACCGGTAGCCGGGGAACCAGGTGTACCCTAATAAGGAAATCCCTGGAACCCAGACGTACCTGGGGACACCTACGGCTGTAGGTGTCTCCCTTCTGTGTGGAAACCTCATGGTTCCTTTCCTCATGTGCCACTTAAGGCGTAAAAAGCCATATTAATTTGCAGCCAGTGTGATGTAGTGATAAATGAATTTTGTAAACAAAACGACAGTGTTGTCATCTATATCAAAACTAAAATAGATCACCCAGTAATAATACCCTTGGTGTCGGATGCAAATTGTATTATTTTGAAATACGAAAAGAATATGCCGTCGTTACTATGTATCGGTCATCATGCCGATATGACGGTATGTTCTGTGACAGGTTTGAAACTTATCTTGAATCCTTAAAGTCTGTTAAGTCTTAGCTCTGGTTGGAGACATAAATATACATATTTCTACATGAATTAATGACCAAAATTCTAACCTTTACTTAGATCTGATAACGGTGTCACGGTCTATTATCGGCCTACGTTTCTCCATCTCGCGGCTCGAGCTTAACGAATTATTTAAAAAAATCCTCACCTACTCTTCCTAGTGAACTATAAAATTTAGCTACAGATCCTTGAGAGTCAGTCACTTAGATAAATCGTTTTTTTGTTAATATAAGGTCAACTTATTCAAATGCAATTCAATATCTAAGTCTCATAATAGATTGCTCACTAAATTGATTACATCATGTAATACTGTTAAAAGCCTATTTGAGGCGATTGATTATAAATTTGTCGACGACTCAGGGCATCTGCCGATATTGAAACACTTCTATGTGTTTATCACGCTCTTGCTCAGTAGTGCTCAGTCCAATACTGTGTTATGGTATGGAGTAGTATTGGCAACCGACCACACTATTTTATCCGGAACATGCACAAAGGGTGATATTGATATTATCAACTATATTCCGGAAGCATAAAACTATTATCCATAATACGATTACAAAGCATTTTAAAGCAAAAGTTTGCTCAGTTACTCCCCATCGTACAAGTCTCGTCTTACCCCATCGTCTTGCCAAAAGATATTTTATATGTAAGTGACAAGTTATAGGCTTATTATGTTTAAACTACAGTCAAACAAAGGACCTATCACATCCGTATTCTAACACAATATATTCACACATATTATATAAAATGATAAAAAATATAAGCAAGTAACGTAATTCTGTAAAACATTAATTCCAGATGCAAAATGCTAAACTATTGGTTTTTATAGTTTTCTGTTTAACGTTTAAATAAGCCAGACACAAAATGGTTATTGCCTGAATGAGAATAGCAAAGTACTCGTTACGTTTCAGAATTTAAAATCTACAAAATTTTGTTTTACTCAGCCAAATTTTAAAAAGTAATGAGTAATCAATAAAAGATTACTCGTACGAGTATACCTGGAAAAACAACAAGTAATATCGCAAAACCAATTTGAATTTAGAATGGGTAGATCGACGGTGCAGGCACTGAGCTCACTAATCAAATTGATACTGAAATTGATAATAAAAATCCCCCACTCATGATCTATATGGGACGAAGTTAAGCATTAAACTGAGATGGGTCTCCAGACAATTTCAGTTTGCCAAGTCAAAATTTTCAAAATATGGTTTAATATGTTATAATAATATGGTTTTGCTACTACGGTTTCCATTTATTAAATATTTTATCTGGCTGAACATGTAAATTATAATTATATGCATTTTTAAAAAATTAAGAGAAATGATAGATAATGATCTCCTCAAAACTGTATATTTATTCTTAAAACTATTTTATTCAATCTATTCTAAGATATATAATTATTACTTTGGAGGAGCACGAAAAAACCATCCTATAAATCTAGAACGTGCTTATGTTGTAGTGGTGATTTTTGTGTGCGTAAATGTGTTTATACAATTATGTGTGGATATTACTTGACAAAAGAACTGAAAAAATAAACTGAAAAAATAAAAATTAAATACTTTGTAGTTTATATTGCTTTCGTCCGCATCCTTACTTAATCTATACATACAATAAAATCGTAGGAAAGTCAAAACTGTACATTGAATATTTTTTTAGAAGAATACTTGGGGCGTGATCCACAATCGATATCGAAGCCAAAAATATAGTTTTTAGAATTATTGTCTGTTTGTCTGTTTATGTGTATGTCTATGTATGTATGTCCGGGCTAAACTCAAAAGATACTGCATGGGTTTACTTCAAATTTTGCATGATTGTTACTAACAGATCGGGTCAACATATAGGCTACATATTACCACGCTATCACCTACGAGGGAGGAGTTGTGAATCTTTATTTTTCTTATGCATTCTGCGACAGCGTGTAATCTAACGACACATATTTTGTAAGGTATGATACCTGTATACGTATCTTTACTCTTTTGTGTCCAGGAATACATTCTTGCATTATTTTCTCTATTTCCTTCAGTCCCATCTTATGACTGAACTCAGCAGGATTTCCATATAACTCTCTTCACTGCTGCTGCTCTTCTTCAAAGCTATTTTAAAAGTTGTTTAACTATAATACTACTAGCTGTGAAGATTCAAATGTATTATCTAAGATTTACTTTGATACATAAGTATAGACCTGTTTAAGTTGCACTTCCATCACAGTTTCGTTGCAGAGTTACACTTCCGTATTTTATTCCAGCAACACTGATGAAACACGTCTCACCGATTGGAAATTGCTTTTAATATTCTTACACTAGCCGCTTAATCCTGATGATGTTCAATTTAAATATTGAATATGAATTTCCGATTATTTCTTTTTAATCTTTCACGCATAACTTATTAAATGCCAAGGGTTGGGATCAAGAACAAAACAACGATTCTCTTCCCTCACAAGTGTTGCCGACGGATAGAAGAATTACTCCTTAATATACTTTGAAAACAAAATTTTTAAGTACCTAAAACTTCCTTTTATCGTAAACTAATTTAATACTTGTTCAGACCATAATATTTCCAACAAACACTGATATATGCTACTTTGACTTGAATGCAAATGTGCTCAATAAGCTCGACCGTCTTCTCAATAATTACATTCGATTCGTGTTCAATTTACATAAATATGATCACGCGTCTCAACATCGCTCCCATTTGAATTGGTTTCCAATTTACCAACCCAAACAGAATAGAGCATAAACTACCCAACGCTTTTTACTCTTTTCTCCAAGTTCTTTCCATTTAACTACTCATCTTCAGTATTTAGGTACAAACTACGTTAAAAATCTTAGGTAGTAAACAATCTACCATGCCAACATCCCATTCACCACTTTGACTTTGTACATTCTACTTTTCTGGTTCAATCTGTCCTGTTATGGAACGCGATCCTCTTGAGATTAGAATGGCAAAACCTCAACAAGTTTTAAATACCTACTTGTAAATGCAAAGAGAGAAGATTTCTTATACTGAGCTACATTTTGTGTATATTTTAAATATTCAAATGAAAAATTATCTACTTTATATCATATGGAAGGGGAAAAGTGAATTCTTATTCACCTTGACGCACATTACATCAAAATATCTGTTAGTTGATTGCGCACACAATATTCCCGGCGGAGTCAAAGGTAATTTCCCATAGGCAAAAGAAATAATAAGTCATTTCTACCAAAAGATTTCGATAAAGAATTTGATTAAATAATGGCCCTTGAGGTGTTGGTGACGAGTACGTACCCATGTTTCGTTACATAATGAAAAAAATAGCTCAATTTTTATCTTATTTATATTTTAAACGCAGATTGAAAAATTTTAAATATAATCTCTAGATGCAGCGGGGACTGCAGGCTATTCTGAATGATGAATCACTTAACAATTTACTTAACCCGTTAAAGTATTGAGGACTTCAAAATCTGATTTATTCTATTGAGTTAACTTCTTTTTTGGATTTCCAATTAAAAAATAAACTATGGTTTTTGTGCTATTATCAGATTGCGTTAATTAACTCTCAGTTTCTTTTAATCTATACATAATGTTAAAAAACTGAACAGACTTTTTTTTATTTCTATAAACAAATTATCACAAGAGCTATCTTAAAATTTCAGAAATTTTACAGAAATTAAATAAAATTATGTGAAAAAAAATATGGACGTAATCAAAGTATAAACTTTACGAAAAAAGTTTCAAGAAAATAAATATGTCAGTTAAAACTTTTATTATTAATGATACAAACTTCGGAAGTAATTCCTTTCTCAAGAGATGAAGGGTCCATTTGTTTGTTTAACACCGTCATCGAGTCTGATAGCACTCAAACATTTACTAAACATACCCTTAAGCAAGAACTACATATTCTAAAATCACTACAAATATTTAAAAAGTAAATTTAGGAGCACAACAATTGTATATCTAAAAATAAAGGCTTGTATTCGTATTTATTGAGCCACCTATAAATCAAACCAATTACAGTACACTTCTTTCTGTTAACACGATTCCATTTGTCAAATATTAGGTCAATAAGTGGCACACCATTTATGTGAGTGCGTTGAATATTTGGTTCTGATGTCACCGTATCGCGAAGCTCGCCTCACTCGAGTGCACTCCGGCTTTGCTAATAACCATGTCATTAACACTATATTGCTCTCATTGGATCAACCAAATCAGTACTCGCTCGCGTGTATTCTTAAATCTTAGGCATTATGCAGTTTAAAATGATTTTTTACATATATTCAATTATTAACGTTTCATGACTATACGGTCGGTTGTAACAATTATAACTACATTTTCAAACTTATTTACAATTAGGATATTGGGATGGGATCGAATTAGCTGTTGTAATAAAGACCTTGTTATGTTTATATCTGTAAAAACAAAGAAAGGATTACAAAATTTTTTTTTTTAGAGTCTACCAAAGTGGCTCTACTCTGCCTGATGAAAAGCTTGAAATGGCAAGTTTATACATAGTTATATATTTTAACTACAAACAAAATCTCCTATACTCTGTAGTTGTTACGTAATTAGAATTTTGTTGTCAAGACACATGTGTGTATCGATTGCCACAAACTTCGTAAAAATCATAAAATGCCAAATTATAAAGTCGTTATACGCACGATGAGATTGAGCTCTTGTGAAATAATTTTAATTAATATTTTAAAGTATTCATTTCGTAGAAAAACTATGTAAAATTCCGAAACAAATATTTATTTTTTACATATTTACTTTAAGATCGGAGACTCGTTAACCAATACTAATGTAATATCATGTAATTTTAGGCTCTCTATTACCATGTTCAAAACAGAACTTGCTGAATAGTGAAAAGAAAATTAATAACCAGCTTAAAGAAGAAAATGACAGTTACACTTCGATTTTTATTCCAACCACACTGGTGAAAATGTCACACCAATTTGAAATTGCTTTTAAGATCCTTTCACTAGCCGCTTAACCCTGATGATATGCATTTTAAATAAGGAATATGACTACGAGATTATTTCTTTTTTACTCTTTCATACATAACTTATTAAATGCCAAAGGTTGAAGACACGAACAAGATAACGGTTCTCTTTTCTCACAAGCGTTCCCACGAATAGAGTAGAAAATTACTTCTTGAAAGTAATGCCACTTGATTAGTAACAATATTTTATACGTTTTACACGTATAAGACAAATTTAATACTCAGTCAAATAACATTATATATTTTGAAAATACAGTTTTTAACGACCTAGAACTGCCTTCCATCGTATACTAAAGTAATGCTTGTTCAGATCTGATCTGATCTAAATTGGTAATTACATTCGATTCATGTTCAATTTTCGCAAATATGATCACGTGTTACGTGTCTCAGCATCGCTCCCATTTGAATTGGTTTACAATTCACCAACTACCTCTTATTTTTTACTCTTTTCACCAAGCTCGTTCCACTTAAGTACTCAACTTCAGTATTTAGGTACAAACAACACTAAAAATCTAAGGTATTCGAACAATCTACTACACCACCGTCCACTCACCACTCTCACATTGTAACTTTCGCTTTATAAACACATTTTCGAATGCACATCAGTCTTAGACTCTCTCCTTCCAACATTTGTAGCATGTATATTTATGTATGTGTATGAATAAATATGGATGTGTTATATACGCACTACACTTATAAATTGTATGTATTAGTATCATTATATTATATGCTATTTATTTTAATATCATTTTAAATTTCTATGCATCTACTAAATGCCTACAGCATTATGCGCCATTACGCCTTTGCAGAATTTGTGCATAAATTTTAAAAACATAAATAAAAAAGGAAAAACCTACATGTTTATCGCCTGATATTAAGCGAGGGAGGAACGGTAGCCTATGCAATTGCAAGCTAATGGAAAGAAAACTTTTGTAAGTATTATTCATATTTAGAACGTGTAAACAGACATCCCAAAAACACACACGTGAGTAAAACCGCTTATCCTATAAAAATATGCAAGCAAGTGGCCGCCTAGGGGAGAAGAAATAGAAATCGATTTGAGTTGTGTGACTCCATATCGCATATTTTTTAAAAGCTCAACTTTATAAGTACTTGTTAACGGGATTTTTACGATGTCTTGTGAATTAGTTCGAGTAGATATTTACTTAGGTACATTTGCAAGCGCCGCGATTACGAATGAACTTGAAACTAATTATCGAAAATAAAGATAATAAATATATCGTTTATAATAACTTATCAACTCAAAATAGACGTGAATTAAATTCATTCTTTGGATTAATATAACAACTTGATTATTCATGAATGTAACTTCCTTTTAAGCAATCTGGTACGTTAGCGTTTCGCTTTAAGTATCTGGAAGAGAGTCCTACCAATGCGGGTCTCTATCAAGGGCAGAAAAACTCACAGGTCTGAATCGACACTTAACAATTAAATCTTCATAGTCATTTTTCAAGTTTTTTATTTTGAACCTAGTTTAACACTAAAGTGGTAATTTTCAAAGAAACTTTAATCAAGATCGACTCTCAGCTGATGTTTACTTAAGCACTTCTGGTAAATCGATTACTTTGATCTATGCCGTGACACTTACCTTCAAGATGGTTGTACTTGATGATTAAATGGAAAATGTTAACTGATTACATTACGTGTTTCCAATTTTACACAAGCAAACATAGTGATTTACATATTTTAACACGCTCTCAAAAAATTAAACTTTTTACTAATAAATTTAAACTAAAATCTAAAAGTCAATTGCTAACAACGAAACCTTTGCAAAAGTCAAAAAAATCAGATTTAAAAATTAGTCATTAGTGGATAGTTGGAAGTTTTAAACTTATTTTATATGTTTCCTTTTCACTTTGATTATCTACCTATCGACAACAGTGAATTAGCATAAGAATTTTAGACTAAAATAAAAGCCTGAAATTCAATAGGGTTCAGAGAGTTGAAACGTAACATTACACCGAGTTGTATCTAAATTATGTGCTCTTATAAATCCATAGAAGGTACAACCGAAAGGCGGCAATAGGGACACATGTATTTTTATTTTTAAAAACTTTTCTACTAAGTATTACAATATCAAAAATAAATATAACACATCCAAATATAAACCAACAAGCTAGCAAAAAAGGTTAAAATCACTGTAATTTTCGTAAAATTTAGATGCGGCCATTTTGACGCGCTTATTCTGTGACGACGGTCCACACTCAGGTCAACAACAAAGTATTTGGTTCACAAATGCACCGAATAATTTTTCTTATCAAGTTATTATCAATGAAAAATAGAAAAATATAATGAAAAGTTAATAATATAGTAGTGGCAAACATCATTTTAACATAAGTAAGGATAACCAAAAAGTGATAAAATACATATAACAATATTATAATATATATAATATATATATTTTGTTTACAAAGTCCGACAACAATATAACCTACTTTACGAAAAGATCCGAAGGTAAATTGACGTCAAATTTTGTTCTCCCAATAGCGTTGTATTTTAGAAATTTACAAGGTAATTTTACAAAAGGCACCATTGATTATTAAATTTCACTAATAAATTATAATAAATTTTAAAATAATTACATAGATATGTTTTTTAGTAGAATAGCTTACAAATAAAAATATTTTGTCCATTTGAGAGTCTCGTGCATATACCCTATTATATAATATTTTCTTTAATAAAGAAAATCATCATTCTTCCTAGTCTTTATTATTCAAAGATAATTTAGTGTCGGCTATTACTTTTAAGTGAAGAAAGTAAAGAGTATAGACTTAGATATGGTATGTTACATTTCTATTGAGCCTGAAAAGCAAGTATTTCCCATAGACTTTTTAAAAATGAAATGGGTCAATTGATGTAGAAACCACGAGTAAGGAATGTTTAAAGCCAAAGTTCAAATATTTGAATTACTAGTCGATTCTGGGGATCTGCCTGCAAATGGCCATAATAAAAAGACAAAAATCCAATACCACGAAGTTCAATTCGTATTTTTTCATCTTGCTAATCTTAAATACCGTCACCCGTAGCGCATCGTCAGCTTAATGAACAACGCTAACCCTTTAGCATTAGACTATTTACGACTGTAAACCCGTGTTTTTTATTCTTATATTTTTCACTGGCCATTAAACTCTGCACCTAAAATTGATAATCATTTTCAAGTTAATGTCATGAGCATCCCGGAGCCAACAGCACATTACGGGTTAATGTGCACAACCCTATAATTTGCTATCTCGGGTGTAAAAGATCCGTTAGTGCTCATAAACCCATTTAGCATAGATTACAAACGATGATTAAGGTTATCTCTAGAAGTCTGCCTGTTATATTTTTGGACGTCGTTTTGTAATAGACCAGACTTATAATACTACAGCAACGTAACAAATTTTAAAAGAACAAACTATGTATTAAGAAAGTTCTGAGTGGCATCAATCCACTAGTTAAAACCTAGCCTAACATCGGGACTTAAACACTCAATAGTATATTGATACTATAATTGTCATTATATATTGTTATGGTGCTATGGGCATATGGCATAGCAAAAGAAAACTCTCAATGGGCCTTTCATCGAAAGTCTTCTTCACCCCTAAACCGACTCTAGCACGCCATATTGGTCGACAATTGATTTAGCTATTATAATTACAATTAACTTTGTTGTCATGAGAAATATATTCACACTGAATAATGGAGTTTCCAAAGACTATATATTTGCAGATTAGACGTTAGACACGCGTGTAGGTAGGCTACAAGCAACGTCTTATCTCAATAAAACTAATGAGAAAATTATACTGCTACTTAAATAATAATACGGTGGAACTCAATAATGAAAATATTTAGAGAGAGACAAGGAATTCTCTCTATTCACCTGTCTAGAGTAACAAACGACGTCAGAGTAGCTTGAACCAAATATTTTTAAACACTAAGTGTTTGCCTAGCTGCAGTCAAGCAGTCATTTGTTTAAATAGACCGGTCAACAGCTCTGCAAACGTTATTTAATGAATGCGTCATCACTTTATTATTTATCACATAAAAGTATCTCTGAGTTGTGAACTATTTAGGTTAATATATTCTTGAAAGATCTTGTTAACTAAATTTGTCACGTGGTTACGCCTGCTCGTTCCAATTATATAAAGTTGATGTTGCTAATGTGTGATTTGATGTTAAAGCAATATTAACAAAACCAGATAGAATAAAAATTTTCACGAAATCTGAAGCAATAAGTGAAAAAAGTGTATAATATTAAATATTCAAATATTAATACGAGTATTACTATTATTATAATATTACATATGTTAAGAGTTTGCCAAAGTGACTCCGCCCTGCCTGATAAAAAGCCTAAATAGAAATCAACAGTTGTAGTCAGTGGTGTCCTACAATGGCGGCCTAGTGAGATGCTCTTTTACACCCCGCTTAAAGTACCCGAGATCATAGTGAGCGGGAAACACGTGCGCTAGTAGTGAGGTCCAGGTTTTGACTAATTTTCACAGGAAGGAAGAGCCGTACCGTTTAATTCAAGAGCGTATGCTTGCCACTCTAAGATAGTGACTTTCAAGGCCAGCACGTTTTATCGTATAGAAGAAGAGATAAGGTAGTAGAAGAATTCGTCAGAACACACTTCAAGATAAAGGCGATAGAAGACTGCCTTAGGGGCGACATTTCTTCACAACTGCAGAAGCTGATGGAACTTATTGGCTTCGGGACTGTTAATAATGCAGACAGCTCGCTGCTGAAAGCGATCGAGAGCGTCAAGCAACCAAGAGCTCCACGTAGAAGTGAACCTGGATCTTGTCAAGAAGTCACAGATATTCAGGCGAGAAAAACCATCTCACCTTCCGCTAGGCCGCTATAGTGACGCTCTCGATGTACTCACGCATATTAAAATCCTTACAAATATCTATAGCCATACCGAGCTTATCTGATAGTGGCAGTTGAGTTTTCTAAAAAGTGGGGAGGGGAAGGAACGAAAACTTGGTAGGAAGAGCGCACACTTGTGTTTTCATGGCGTTGAATTCGACCAGATTCTCGTAACCTCAATGAGAGATGCGGTGTAAAACCAGGTCGAGCTCACCGACAAGCTCCTTTGGTTTTTCCCAACGTCGGCTAGGTTAGCTGTAGGGTCCAAAATAACACCCATGAGCTAAGCTATCGATCAGCTAAGCTAAGCTATGTTGCCAATGGCTAACCCGTCATTGGGCGACAGGGCTCCATCCTGAGGTACAACAGTGTTTTCTTGCTGAGAATTAGAAGCCACGCCGTCGCAAAGAACTCTGATGCGGCGCTGGTGCGTTAAGGCAGCAACCCAATTGTAAATGTTTTTTTTGTTTTTTTTTTAAATGACAACGCTCACACTATGGATAAATCCTGTGTCGCGGGGGACTTTACAAACACACAAGAAACGGACACAAAGAACATCTTGACTTAGAACAACAATTTGTGAATCACACAAAGTGTTGTCCCATGTGGGGTTTAAATCCACAACGCTTAGCGTAGTTGAGAGCGGCGTGGTGACCGTTTAAACCACTCTGAGCAGTATAAGTTTGAAAGTAGATGGAATTTTAGAAATTTGGAGATAAGCGATTGGTGCCTAACCCTATAGAAGGGTTTGGTCAAGTCCAGACTGATAGCCAAGGCATCCCCATGCACATCAGTAGCCTCACCTCAAAGAAACGTGACCTACACTAGAAGATACCCGTAGACCGTTTCGATCTAAAACCATATTGCCAATCACTTACGAAAGAGTAATCCTTCAGGTAGTTTACGTTTGGTTAATTAAAGTGCAAACGTCTAAATTATTTTTATTAAAGATCTACAGATTCAGGTCAAGCTCACCGAATTTCAAATTTACAAATATGTTCTCATATGCTGTAGGACAAACTTATAGATACTTAATCGTGTATTTGCTGCTGTTTAACAGGTCAACAATCTTTGGGACAATTACTTAGAAATGCTTATAATGGATATATACATATACATATGTTTTAACAAATAATAAATAACTATTGTTCTTCCAGTAAGCACTCACTCAGCGCTTCATTTCAAATTTAAATTTTATTCACCTTTGCTTCAGACTTTCAGAGTTACAAACAAAGACAGCTAGAAATATGTGGAGCTTTAATAATATTATGGAAACTGGGTAATATGAATGTAGTTACTTGTTCAACCTTATGATGATAACAACTAGAATTGTGGTTGAGTCTAGATACAAGCATATTTAGTAATAATTCTAACAGTTTTATAAACAAAAAATGTAAAAGTTTTAAAAATAATCTATTTATGTTTTGGACAATAATTTTTATAACAAATAGCCTAGGAAATGTTGTAAATCTTCTTCGCGCATAGAGATGTCATGTGGTCATAGTAAAAAAGATGTCTGTGCAAAATTTATCAAAGAATCTTGTCTGCTGAAGAAGTTGAGTACAAAACTGTTTACCTACCACACACACCATTCATATCATTCTAAAACCATGTACACTTACGCAGCAATTGAAGTTACATAGCTGCAAAAATTATCTCTTGGATGTGACATTAACTAATTAACGTATGGATAACAGATGACGAAACGAGAATAACATTTGAAAAAAGATACTAAAGACATAATATTAAGGTTCATATTCAATACTACGTACTTTCAAAGACTTTAGAAAATCATAATATGCCACTTGGTAAACTTGTTTACTTAATACTTTCCACCTCACAGAATTTGTGTAGTTCGATTAATGTGCCTACAATTCAAATACAAGATGAATTAAGACATTTCTCACTGTTTAAACGGTAGTCAGTTATTCAATGAATTTTGAGGCCTTATAAGAAATAACTCTGTTCTCGAAGCAGACTGAAACAGATGAACTATAATGATCAATCAAATCAGAACTAAATAGAGCGTAATGTTGTGATTTCAATAAAGTATTTCATTGAGCAGTAGGATTCCATTATAAAAAGTACTTTTATTATTATCAATAAGGTCATAAATACAGTAGCGCAATAGTATTTTGACAACTCAATTTTATTCCATATCACAAAAAATGATAACTAAATTGTTTCCAATCAAAGATTATATTTGAAGTAACGATACGTTTCACAAATTAAGACACTTAAATGTAATGTATTTCTACACAAAAAGAAAAAATATTTACGACACGGCTCAAAAGTATTTTGACAAGGAAAGTTTTTTATTTTATAAAATAAAAAAAATATTATTTTTGATATTAACTATTAGTATTTTGTTGCGTATCCATTAGCCTTCAAGACCGCTTCACAGCGCGCCGGCATCGAGTCAACTAGTTACTGCAAACGATCAATGGATATTCGGCTCCATTCGTTACTTAGTGCTTCATATAAAGCATCTTTATTTGAATAGTTTCGACATCTTACACGGCGATTCGTTCTTCCCACAGATGTTCTATCGGGTTTAACTCGGCACTTAGACTTGGCCAGTCGAGAATTTTGATTTTAGCGAGTTTCATGAAGTCGTTGACATGTTTCGATTTGTGCTTTGGCGACCCAAGCACAAAAATTGTCTTGTTGAAAATACCAAACAGGTGCCATATTTGCTTTAGCATAGGGTAGCGTTTGTTGCTTTAATATATCTGCGTACATAAAGCGATCCATAGTACCTTCTATCCTAACTAAAGGTCCGACTCCGCGGCGAGAAAAGCATTCCTAAACCATAATATTGCCACCTCCATGCTTTACTGTGGGTATTTGGTATCGAACATCAAATCTTTTGTTTACAGGACGTCGCACGTACCGTATACTATCAGATGACACTAAATTAAATTTGTTTTCGTCACTCCACAATACCTTGGACTATTCTGGACTCGTCCATAATCTGAACCGTTTCGCAAACGCAAGGCGCAGCTTCCTATTCCTTGCAGAAATTAGAGGTTTCTTAGTTGGACGTCGTCCATGTAATCTGAAGTCCTTTAGTCTGCGTTTTATAGTTGAAACGTGTAAATTCACGTCGTAATTTTCCTGTAACTCGTTTTTTATTTACACAGCCGTTTTTCGGATATCACTTGTCGATAACCTTTTTATCAAATGGTCTTCCTTAGCGGATATTTTTTTCGGACGGCCACTTCGAGGCTTATTTTCAATAGTTTTACGTTTATTATAAGCTTTGTTCCACGAACTAACAAGTTGTCGTGACACTTTAAAACTTCGAGCAACTTCTGCTTGCGTCATTCCACTTTGTAGGGCAGTTATCACGGTATTTTTAATATGATTCGAATATTCTTTAGTCTTAGGCATGTCGATAAATGTGGAGTAATTATACCTTATAGACAAAAATATATGCAGTGTTAGTAGAACCGCTGCCAGCAAGGAACTGAATGGTTGTCAAAATACTTTTGAGCGCATGTATAGACGTGTTTTGTTTTAAACAAAGAAAGAAAAGAAACAAGTTCCAACTTGTAACTCACAGAGAATGAAATACATCATAAATAATAATATAAAAAATACTTAAATTATTTTGAAGTACACAGTAAAAAGATAACTGCAAAATTAGTCTTGTCAAAATACTTTTGAGCGCTACTGTATTTATTGGAAAAGTCATTCTAAAAAGTAGACGCAACATCGTTTTTGACAAAAAGGATTAAAATGAATTGTGATTTAAGGAGGATATAAGGAGACGAACCAAAATCTTCTCCCCCAAACCAAGCTCGCCTGTACGCGGTACACCTGTACATGCTGAACGAGGAACGAGGCTTTGAAGACCGACGGATGGTGGTATACCTGGATGGATATACCGCCATCAGTCGGTAGTCAGAGTTAAATACTACAGACTGGTGACGGGCAGCAGTATCATCGGTGCGATAAGTTACACCCGGCGATCGCCAACCCGCCTGTCCAACGTGGCAATTGTAGGCAAAAACCTCTCAATGCAGACGCAACAAACACAACGGCCCCCAATTCCCGGTGGCCCCGCTATTTCTGATTATAATGGTGATCACAATAAGGGCGGGGCAGGGGATGCGAAAAATCTCCCGGTTATATGAGACCACCACAACCGAATGACCCTGGCAACTTACAACAGGAAGACACTATAATCCTCAAGTCGTGCCACCCAATGTACATACTTCCGTGTGGGAGACCAACAATCCCAAAGTGAAGGTACGAGATTTTGTAAACTGTAACGTAAGCGCAGGAAGTCGAAGCTTCAGAGAGGACCTTGGGGTTCATGAAGGAACGACATGAAAACTGACCTGTCACTTCGTCGGGAAAAAAGAATGCTGAACCAAGAGATCACTAAGCTCGTGCGATACGATGTCAGGTGCTCCAATACTCTTTCAATCGAAAGAGCGATCGAATAGAATTAGGATCAAAAGTGTTCCTACTCTTAGAAGAAGTCATCTGACGAGGCTAACCACAAGTGAGTAGTTGTTGCTTCGAAACAAGCAGTACTTTCGAAAGTGGAAAGCTTCTAAGGCCGGTTATACCGATTCCGGAAATGGGAACATTAGAGTATAAAAGTAAAGTAAAATTAGCCTCTGTAAAAACTAGTTGAAATTCTCAAAGAATACATTAAAAATTTTAAAACTATCAATTTTCAAAACTCTCGTAAAACTTCTAGGTGATCCCTTTTTTGTACCTAATCGATTGTGATCAAAATTTAACTACGCGTAACACATTCAACCATTTTTAATTGCTTTTTATTTTTACGACAAGAACACTTTTATGAACATGGACTCGCAGCATTTCAATCGATTGGTAATTAATATAATATGTATCTACAATCCAATCACAAGTTAACACATACATATACGTTCATCATCGGTAATAGATAATTGTCTATCAGACTGTCATGGCATGGAAAAAAGTGATGTGAATATGGTACCTGTCATGTCAAATTATGATGATTTTCCAATTGTGGCTGAAAAAGAGATTGTTATATATACATATAAGGGATATATATATATAACCGAAATATAATTTGTAATGTGTAGTATAAAATATTCAATCCTCGGTTTCCAAGCACGTCGAAGAGTGGTAAATTGATGTGAGTAATTGAGATACAAATAAGCAACATGGCGTCTACCCTTTTTATCAAATTACACGCGAAAATTTAAAATTGTATCAATTCAATGCCGCTAATCGATTAGGTATGGTGTTTTTTTTTTGGTTTTTTTTTTTCGTACAATTAAACTATTTTAAAAAAATGTTTTATTTTTGTTTTTCTGCTCACACTACCGACAATAAAATTAAGAAATCACCCTTACAATAAAATTATGTTCTAATTACTAATATATATATATATATATATATATATATATATATATTCTTTAATATGCAGACAATGTGTTGCTCGTGGAATCCATGGCCATCATCCAATACTTGGAGGAAACTCGTCCAGAGCCAGCCCTTATACCACTGCTGAGAGCACGCATGAGAGAAATATGTGAGGTAATTTTCCTTTTTCATTCACCTCTCCTACTAAAACTTTAGAACTATTAAATCTGTACTTTTGTAAAACTTGTAATCTTAAAACATAACTTTATAACTACTAAATTTGTAATCAAAATTGTGAACGGAAAACAAATAAATTTTCAACTTTATACTCCTTATACTTCAAGTACTTACTTAGACCGCAGCCTGTAAACATTACCTACACGCTTAGGCTCGTTTATAATTTTATACGTTCTACGTACACACGTATTGAGGCCCATAAATCTTCTGCTTGCCAGGGACTGTCAAAACAGTCTACTAATAAAAAGGACTAATGACTAAAGTTTCTCAATTTAACTACAAAACTCTAAAATTAAATGAGTAGGTAATATTTACTGTCCTTACCGACAGTGGACATTAGGACAACCGTCCACTTTAAAGAGCCATTTAAAACAAGAACAGTCATGTTTAATAATTTAAAACTATAGACCAGTTATGTTTTTTTCATGTTCATACAGATTATATTGACAGTCAAATTGCAACGTTTTGTTGTGTGCCATCTAGGTAGAACCATGCTTCAGCTACGGACCGGCTTGACTTAAAGCCACTATAATCCTTACAGAAAACTTAAGAAACAAATTCTTTTGTTACTTTTCACCGAGTGAAGCATCTTACCGTGAGGTCCAGTAAATCTCTACTTTTGGGACACACACTAAAAAGACACAAAAAGATGACCGATGGGGCCATGAAGTTCTTGAGCGGCGACTGCGTACTGAAAGGTGATCGTTGGCAAGTCGCCCACAATGTAGTCTGGCGAACTAGTGAAGATCAAAGAAAGCCGTTGGATGCAGGCAGCACAAGACTAGTTGTTGTGGAGAACCTTGAGGGTGGCCTATATCCAACAGTAAACGTTTTTTGACTGAGATATGATGATGATGACAACAAAGACGGCACTTGTTTCTCTGGCTTGCAAGTGTCCTTGTATGAGGGATGTCAGTTTCCGTCAGCTGACCCATATGTAACAATCTGAAATAATTTTTAAAACCATATCTTAAGGCAGTGAAGAAAATTACATTTATTTTGATAATTTTTACATTTCCTTGTCACAGATTATCGTATCAGGTATCCAACCTCTGCAAAACTTTGGGTTAAAACCCCATTTTGAAACAGAAGACCAATTCCAAAAATTTACCAAGCACTTCTCAGAACGCGGGTTGAGGACTTTGGAAGATTTAGTTCTAAAATCAGCAGGAAAATATTGTATACGAGACCAGATTACCATCGCTGATATTTGCCTAGTGCCACAGCTTTATAACGCTTGTTCGAGGTACAGTGACTTTTATTTACATTTATATACTACTTTCATTGCTAAGAAAATAAATATCTATAAAAATAATAATAAAACACTCTATTAAAAACCTTCTTTCTCGGAGAGGGCTATGTCCAGCAGTTGACTGTTAAAAGATATGATCTGATGTGGTGATTATAAAAACCTGAATGTATATTATATAAAATTAACAAAACTTTTTTAATAAATATAATAAACTAATTTGGTAAAGATTCAGCGTGAGTATTAGTATTCAGTAAAAGATTAATTTTTAATTGATGAACAGACAACGCCATTTAGTGTCAAGCTGAGCAGAGTTTTTGCCCTGAAAACTACATGAAATGACAGTATACCTATTCATTTTTTTGTAAAACATACTCATAGAAATCATCCAAATTTCAAAACAAATATTTGCAGATCATACAAACATTTCAGTTAATAAACAATTTTACAATTAAAAACAAATTTAACAGTCTCATTTCATGAGACTAATTTTTAAGATCTCATATTCGAATGTTTCTCACGCACATATTTTTTCCAGTTCGTTTCCTCAATTTATTTGTAAATACTATTCTGATGTTGCGCCAGTTACTTACGTCGCACACTTCTGAAAATACTTTTCCTCTTCACTTAACTTTTCTTCTGTCACCCTTATCAAACTAATATACCAAAATACATATAACCAAAATCGTTATGGTGTACATTCACATATTTGTTTGCAAATATTCAAAACTTAATAAACACGTCTCGAATCTGTATAAAAAAGTTTTTCGTGTTTTTTTTTATTATTTACCACTTTATGCTAAAAGGATTCTCTGTTAGTCTTTCTTTTGTGTGATGATGCAATGAATAAGAAAATATAATATATGTTTTTCTTTATTTACGAGTATTCATTCAAAACATATAGTATCTGTACAGGACCCTTATCCCAATACGACAGTATAAGTAAAACTCACTCTACTACTACTACTCACTGTGTACTCACTACGATACTATAAGTAAACATTCACTCCGGTATACTTTTGAGCAAATTCTTTAAAAATTCAGGAGACTACAGCTAAAGATGTCCACATGTATGGAAGTGATATTAATAAGCTTTATAGCTTTAAGCAATAATAATATTACCTATTAGTTTCTTAGTTATAAGTAGGTGAAAAGTAACTCAATATTGTTTATGTAATATACACAGGCCATCGTTCGCACAAACTTGACAGACACATTGCCGGATGTCTAGAAACTAGGTGCTCTTCGCGTGAAAGACTTATCTGTTTTTCTTCCATTATGTATAACAAACATAAGAGCCACTAACCCTAAGAATAAGTCTAAATTTATAATAAAAGTGTAATAATTTACTATCAAGCCAAGTTGCGAAGCCCTTACTAATCTGTTTGGATTTAATTTCGCCCTTGTCACAAAGTTATAATCTGAAAACACTGTTTTGAAAATATTAGGTTTTAAAAGTTTAAATTATAATGTCAATATTTTCGATAGATTTAAATTTTGATGCATTGGAAATTTTTAAACAGTTTTTTTTATTTACAGATATTCAATGGACTTGACGAAGTATCCTACAATTTCTGAAGTATATGATACACTGTTGCAGGATGAAATTTTCCAGAAAACTCATCCTAAAAGCGTTAAAACCTAAAAAGTAAAATACATATTTCACTCATGTAAATTCATACTTCTTTTATTTGTCTACTACCAAAAGAATAAAGACCTAGACTCTGGTTGCTGCAGGTACCAATATTACATGAAGCAAAAAATTTACTTGAAGACCCACCTAAAAGCAGAAGAAGCAACAAATCTTTCCTTATCACTTAAAGGTATATCCTTTAGATGACAAGGCAAATTTATTACTCCAGTGACTCATCAAGCCAGTTCATAAACAAGATTTCAACAACAGAACCTTTTTAAATCGATGCCATATGTGATGCTATAGACTATTTACTAAATTTTACCCAATTCTGTACTGCTGGACGTTCGGCTGAACTTTAGAATGTTTTGTCGCATTTTCTTATAACCACAGCAACTAAATATTACTTGCTAGAAAATTAATTAAAATCAATATCCATTTGAGGTTTAAGTTATGGTACAAAGACAATTAGGCCTTAAAATAATTGATAAATTAAATCGAATAGTTTCTGCAGAAAATTGAAATTGGCGACACGTTAATACCTTAAGGAGCTATAAACTCCAGTTTGTATTATACAAAATTAATTCTAGATGTTATGCCAGCTTTGCACCAATAATAATGTTACAGACATCGGCTTAATAAAACAATAATTTGAATTCTTCATTCAACTTCAAAATATATTATCAGTTAGTTCAATTCAATTTACTAACGAAAGCCGATGTCCTTAAATTTTTTTTTTTTGACGACAGTCGGTAAAAATTTAAAAATCCATCAAAAATCCATTCAAAACGCCAGACATGTCTTTAAAGACTGAAGAGTGATTTCAATCTAATTTTCAGAAAAAAGACTTTAAGAATAAGACAAGTTTGAATTCTTCTGTTTCGGCCCACCCGAGAAACGCACGGCTTGTGAACACTGTACAAAATACTTACTCACGACGATAACAAATAAATCTCTTAGCGTGATTTACTTGTGAAACAACTTGATATTTATTTAAATATCTTGTATAAGGTAACCTATCTACTATAATTAACAGTAATCTGAGTCACACTATCAGCAAAATATAATATACATACCATTCTGGCGGTCTGTATAGACTAACGAGGATTCCGCAAGACAGTCTGAACGCACAATCTTGATTAAATTGATGGCAATTTTTTCTAATTTCAAAGTTGAATAAAAGTTCTAAGTTGATTCTTTCTTTTGTTTATTTGGACCTTTAAAATTATATCGTAAATGGAGTTTGATCTATATATATATGAAAATATTATAACCTCACACGTCTCACACACGGCTGATTCGAAACTAGGCAAAGCCCATAGGTACTATGGTAACTAGATTACTTATAAATTTACTTTATAATTTTTTTATTGCTAATACTATTTTTTCTATTATTTAATCGTATCCATTATCTCAACACTTCTGTGATCTTCTTGAGAAAAAGTTACATAAATATTCTTTTACTTTTTTACTTGGAAACTGTCTATGCATAATTATGTTTCAGATCTGTTTATTCAGTCCGTGGTAGAGCGAAAAATGTAAACAACATCAACACAATATGTAAACACAATTAAAAGCATCGTTACGACAATCGATGTGAACTGAGAATTTTCCGTATTTTTCAATGGTTTTCTTTTTGTTCTATGGTAATAAGAAGTTCTGAAACTGAAAAATAATAATTTTAGAAATGAATCTAGATTCAATAATGAAATTTATGTTATACTAAAATAAATTTTATCTTTTAACTGAGCCTTAAAGCTCGATCACACAAAAAAACGCCGAGTAAAACTTGTTGACCCAAATACTTTAAAATTTTCGTGCCAAAATTTTGTTATTGCTACATTTTGTCATAGCAAACTGGCAGTTAAGAATAGCGACTGTATACCTGCATTGTTTCATATTGTTATTATTTTGTCATTGAGAATTATCATTAAAGTTAGAAGTGAAATCAGTAGTCTCACTTTAGTCTTAAAGCCGACCCCAACTTAGTTTGGAAAAAAAGGTTCGGAGAAATATAATGTCCCTTTTGATTCCTTTCAAAGATGACGTTGACCTAAGATTGATAAACTAAGTGATGTGGAAAACAATTTATTTTCGGGTTGAAATTTAATACCTTACCAGCTTAGCTAAATAAATAACAAATTTATGAAGTAAAATATTTTAAAAATGTTGAACCATTTTCAATCAATAGTAATTAAGAGAATTAAAATAAAAAACCAATATAAATATTATAAAAAACTAAAATAAGTACATACTAACTCCCGAAAATAATAGGTAGATAACATTATTACAACAAACCAAAAAGAATTAAGAATGAACATTACATATTTTATTAATAAAAAAGACTAACCAGTCCAATTACGTACACAAACATATCAACTACTAAATAAAACATTCAAAATAATAACATCATTTGAGATGTATGTAACAATTGCGCTCGCTTAGCATCCTTTGCGCAGCATGAAGATCCTCGCAACTCCCACGCCACCTTGTACCTAGCCTACCAAGTATCTATTGGGTTCAGTAGCGACTTCAAACAGACTAAAAGATATCTTTTGCTGTAATAATGTCACCTATTATACTCAGTGTCGTACTAATTTTAGTTTTCCCTTAAATGTATTTCAAATTTTTGGTTATTTTTATTAGTATTCATTGAAGTCGGTTCAACTTTTTGTTTAAAAGGGATTTATGTATGTAAAATATTGACTACCATTAAAATGCATATCTGAAAAAGGATCTGAATCAATGCACCTATATATATATATATATATATATATATATATACAGTAGCGCTCAAAAGTATTCAAAAAATGATAACAAATTTTTTTCCAATCAAAAACTATATTTGAAGTAATGATACGTTTTATAAATTAAGACACTTAAATGTAATATATTTCTACATAAAAAGAAAACATAAAGAAAAATTATTTTCGACACGGCTCAGAAGTATTTTGACAAAGAAAGTTTTTTATTTTATAAAATAAACTAATTTTTTTTTTTGATATTAACTATTAGTATTTTGTTGCATATCCATTAGCCTTCAAGACCGCTTCACAACGCGCCGGCATCGAGTCAACTAGTTTCTGCAAACGATCAATAGATATTCGGCTCCATTCGTTACTTAGTGCTTCATATAAAGCATCTTTATTTGAATAGTTTCGACGTCTTACGCG
The DNA here is from genome assembly GCA_949316085.1 of Hypercompe scribonia. Taxonomy (NCBI): domain Eukaryota; kingdom Metazoa; phylum Arthropoda; class Insecta; order Lepidoptera; family Erebidae; genus Hypercompe; species Hypercompe scribonia. The sequence continues at coordinate 17,730,993 of OX438969.1, forward strand.
GCGATTCAGTTCTTCCCAAAGATGCTCTATCGGGGTTAAATCGGCACTTTGACTTGGCCAGTCGAGAATTTTGATTTTAGCGAGTTTCATGAAGTCGTTGACATGTTTCGATTTGTGCTTTGGGTCATTGTCTTGTTGAAAATACCAACCAGGTGCCATATTTGCTTTAACATAGGGTAGCATTTGTTGCTTTAATATATCTGCGTACATAAAGCGATCCATAGTACCTTCTATCCTAACTAAAGGTCCGACTCCGCGGCGAGAAAAGCATCACCAGACTATAATATTGCCACCTCCATGCTTTACTGTGGGTATTTGGTATCGAACATCAAATCTTTTGTTTACAGGACGTCGCACGTACCGTATACCATCAGATGACACTAAATTTAATTTGCTTTCGTCACTCCACAACACCTCGGACCATTCTGAACTCGTCCATAATCTGAACCGTTTCGCAAAGGCAAGGCGCAGCTTCCTATTCCTTGCAGAAATTAGAGGTTTCTTAGTTGGACGTCGTCCATGTAATCCGAAGTCCTTTAGTCTGCGTTTTACAATTGAAACGTGTAAATTCATGTCGTAATTTTCCTCTAACTCGTTTTTTATTTGCACAGCCTTTTTTCAGACATCACTTGTCGATAACCTTTTTATCAAATGGTCCTCCTTAGCGGATGTTTTTTTCGGACGCCCACTTCGAGGCTTATTTTCAATAGTTTTACGTTTATTATAAGCTTTGTTCCACGAACTAACAAGTTGTCGTGACACTTTAAAACTTCGAGCAACTTCTGCTTGCGTCAGTCCACTTTGTAGGGCAGTTATCACGGCATTTTTAATATCATTTGAATATTCTTTAGTCTTAGGCATGTTGATAAACGCGGAGTAATTATACCTTATAGAAAAAATATATGCAGTGTGAGTAGAACCGCTGCCAGCAAGGAACTGAATGGTTGTCAAAATACTTTTGAGCGCATGTATAGACGTGTTTTGTTTTTAACAAAGAAAGAAAACAAACAAGTTCCAACTTGTAACTCACAGAGGATGAAATACATCATAAATAATAATATAAAAAATACTAAAATTATTTTGAAGTACTCAGTAAAAAGATAACTGCAAAAGTAGTCTTGTCAAATTACTTTTGAGCGCTACTGTATATATATATATATATATATAAGTGACGAAAAGTGGGCGTTGAGTATGTTTCTGTCTACCCCTCCTATATACAAAACATAGCCCAAAGCTCCATGCGATTGACAATGGACGGCGACCATAGTTAACTGCGAAGTTCACTGAACGACGCATGATAATCTACAAACATATATATATATATATGTATATATATGTGTGTGTGTAAATATTATGTCAGCTTCATACCTAGCTGTTTTATTCTAATCAATAATTTGAATTGAATTAAAATCTTTCTTGATACATTCAAAATTGCATCCAGAGACAAACCAAATGGACGTGTTCATCGCACAATATATTCGTGATTGGAGATCGAACCACGCATCTAACTTAGCAGGCAGTTGCCAATACCAGACCAACTAAGCTAGCTAGCTAAGCTAGACCAACGAACCCCTCTGAAACATAAAAACACTAAGTACCTACGTATAATCTCTGAACATGAATATTTAGGTCACAGCTGCACACTAGACATTATTGTGTCTATATTAATGTCTATAGTAGTAATAGTCAGAAACGATCTCGCAAATGTCTTAAGCAATTATTCTAATTGTTACTACAATTTAACAAGACTGATGTTAAGAAACATGTTTGCGTGTATAACAAGCATGAAATATGTAAATTCTCTTCAACAGGAAGCATGTGATTTGTAGGCAGGTGATCTTATAAAGAATTATTTTAAATAATATTCTTATTACTGTAATTTCAGTCTTCAAAGTCGAACTTAAAAGTTTATTGTAGTGATCTGAAAGCGGCCTTAGTTTCGGTTTCGGCCACGAAGAAAATCGAGTGTTTGTAGATTATCATGCGACGTTCAGTGAACTTCGCGGTTAACTATGGTCGTCCACCCATACCTCCGTCCATTGTCATTCGCATGGAGCTTTGGGCTATGTTTTGTATATAGGAGGGGTAGACAGAAACATACTCAACGCCCACTTTTCGTCATTGTACTGGTCCCCCAGTACCTCGTTCTTCGATCAGCAGGTTAAGTTGAATTGAGGCCCTAAGTTTTTGGTAGGAACTTTATGTTCTGAAAGTATGTATCAACTTTTATAAAGAAAGAGTGAGAACGTTCGAGAAAGATTATTATGGTATGGAGGCCAAAGATGTAGCTGAGTCTCCTGACGGGAAGTGAAAATCACCACCCGTGGTCACCAGTATATTACCGTGTTTTTTGTAATTATAGTTTTGTGTTTTAATTACGATAATATATAACTTCTATCTAAAATACTTTTTATTGCATAGCCTTTATAAATGTATAATCAAAGTTGAGTAACTAATATTTTAGAGTAAACATTCATAATTTATTACATTATCTTCAACTTACAAATTTTCATTAAATTTTAAGATTATATTAAATCTACGAGTATATGTATAGCAATCTCCATTAAAGTAAAACTCTTTCGTATCTTTGAAAGAATTGAAGAACGTGACTACTGAGATTTTTTTTTTCTAAAAGAACACATAATGTTAAGGAACAAATGGACTTAGGTGGGTGAAAAAAGGTCTTTTCACTAACCTTTACGTTTTTTCAATAAGTACTTCATTCAAAAGGAAATTTGAAATTTCATTTAAAGACAAACACATTCGTGACTTGTCACGAATTCCATGCGTAAATCTTTTCTATAGTCAATTGAACCAAGGTTCTTTGTTAAAAAGCAATCATATTTCGACATGTTGGATGCATACATTGAAATTTACTGCGGTGTTGTAATGACTCTCGTAAATATATACACAGTAGTTCCGCTGAAAGTCGTCGTGCGTCGTAAATTAATTAATGATTTTTAGAATGAAACAATAAAATTTGTTTAAAATAATAAACTAATTTCTAGACCCTTATACATAACATCTGCACATCATTGGTATTAAAAATTCCTTTATAAATAAAAACAGTTTGTTGTCTATACTGTCTATGAACTTCAGTTCAATTCATGAAATATTACACTTTAAAAACTAGTAGAAACATTAACATTAAAATTCAATTCGTGCTCTAGAATCAATCTCCTGAAATGAGTACATACGATGTACCTTCTGAGTGGTCACGCACGCGGTACAATCAATCTGCAAAAAGCCTTACTCCAATGATCTTACGTCGTTTAGTACTTTCTATTTTCTAGTAGAATATTTTACAAAATTCTTTGCAGTTTTCGATGTAATGTGTCAAATTACAAAAGATTTTGGCTGATTACTTTTATTGCAGAACCCAAACCTGACGCAATCTATTCTATAGTATTTAGATAAAAAAAGAAAAAACTAAATTGGGGAAAGGAAAAGCATACGAATTTGGATAAAAAACAGTAATGAGATTGCGATAGCACGATTAAGTTATTTCTTAACCGTAGGTAACAGTCATCTTCCTGGACTTTCTTTCATAACGTTGATTCACATTATTATAGCAGTAACTAATACTAAACTACTGTTAGCCGAAAGAAAATTTAAGTTTAGTCAATAAAATACTAACACTAACTCGATGTAGCAAACAGAGCAAATACCCCTTAATCCGGCGTAGCAAACAATTCAACACACACCCGCAAACCGGTAAGCTGTTACTTTAGCTTCAGAGTAGTGTATTCCGGCTCATTCACTTGCCTGAGCACACATTTTGAAGTAAAATTTTTTGAACCGTTGTGATTTGAAACTCGATGAAACGAAAATGCGTCACAATAAAAAACAAATACATAAATGTATAAGGTTAAGACGGCGAGAGAATGAGATAGAATATTTTCAAATTCGCAATCTCCTCTCTATGCGATGCTTCATATTGTCTCAACTCCCGTCTACCAAGTATTGTCCATATGTATGCACCTTGTGTAGTGAGATTGTGGGTGGGGTAATGCTTCTAGCCCAAACACTCTACCTGTATATTTTATGAAAAGCTACTTTCCACAAGTTTCACTTCAGCAGTGTGTGCATTGCACACACAAACTTTTCTATAAAGATATTTGTTTCACTTTCTAAATAATATACCTATCTAATATCGAAAAATATAAATATAAAACTTGATATACTTTTCTTATGCTGATTAGAAGTTATAATTGATGCAATTAACATTGCAAGATAGAATAGAATCCCTTTTGGTGTAACCAATGATACAATATAATGTTAAAATACCAATTACGCAGGCAATGATTATAAAAACACTTTAGTACAAATTCATCTAACTACTTAGTTTTCAAAAATATGAAAAATATTTGGAAACTGAAATTATCTAATTACTTGAATTGAATTGAAATAAATAAAATTGAAATGTTTTTTGTTGTAATCAAAATTAACATCTTTTCAATAAATATTTATAAAAGTATGTCCTTATGTACATCAAAATTCAATTTTCAACTGTTTTTCTGTTTGTTCCGACTAATCTCTTGAAGGATTGAAGCAATTTTGATAGAACTTTCACTGTCAGACTACTGATGTTATAAGAAATAACTCAAGCTACTTTTATTTGAAAAAAAAATAGAATTTCGTGCAAACAAAATTGAAATTAATGAAATAGTGAACAATGTCCGATTTAAAAGTCACAAAAACCGCGGATAATACCACGGGGCACAGTTAGTTTTAAATGTTTTCAGTTTGGAATGCGTTGGCGTAATCAAAATGTTGTAAATGACGGCCCGCATTGAGTTTTATGATTGCTCAATACAGTAATAAGTATAGTTTACAATTTATTGTCTTAGAAAACCCAAGAATACGTGTGGTTTACTAGTTAAACCAGAACGAACCACGATAACATTTCTGTTGAAGCTACCTTATTATATACTTTATTTTATTTATAATAAGCTATTCTAATTATTAAGTGGAAAAAAAATATATTTGCTTCTGATAAGCTTTATTAGAATCGGCTCGACCGAAGTGATGCTACAGCCTCCAGCGGTAAACAATTTTTTTGTTACTAATCATATAGTCCTGAAGCCTAAACTGCCCTTACCCCTGGATTCATGGGGTAAGTATCCAAGGGTGATAAGACTCTCGTGACTCTTGAGTTACAGCTATGTAAGGGCGACTCACTCACCGTCTGTTCGTTAACATCGTATGTCATAAGGGTGGGGATGTTGGGTTATGGTAACCGCTCGGTTTTCGTGACGCCATTGAGACTAGCCTATATAGAGACCACCAGGCATTAGCACCATGACAGAACATCGTATTGTAATCATCAGTGGGAGGTTGACATACTTTACATACCTTATTTATGCTTGGTGTGGTCAAAACTGGCAATGATTTCAACAAAACAAAAAAACAGAAGTTAAACACACACATGAATGTAAAAAAATGAGACTTAACAAAACTTTGAATTCATGATGAAATTTTATTTTATCCTCGTAGGCTTTGCGATCAAACATACCTGGCCGAGAACGAGAAGGAAGGAAGAGCCGAACCATTTAGTTCGAGAGCGTATGCCTTTCACTCAAAAACGCTGTCTTCCAAGGCCAGCACGTGTAGTCGTATAGAGGAAGGGAGAAGGTGGGACCAGTTGGAAGAGCTGTCAGAATACTCGCCATGATAAATTAAAATATTACACTATTTTTTTCAACTGATAAACTTATAAGAATTAATTAAAATCTGTAACTGTATCAGGTATACTTTAAGAGTTCTATTCCTTATTTTATGTCAAGATTTCTCTGCTATAAGCCATTTGCTTAAAACCAATATTGTTATAAATATTTCAAGAAGTTTAAGTCTCCTAATTAAATCCTTAATGGACATAGCTCGAAATAGAACTCAAACGATCAAATTAATAAAAAAACAAGATTCTCGAGTCAACAGGACCGTTGGTGGTCATAGACCTACGAAAAAATATTTGCGAGAATTGACAAATGGGTTTTTAAATGTTCTAAAAATATATAATGATCTAAAAGTTGAATAACCTATGAAATGTTTGGTCTAGCGCCAATAAGAATGAATCTCTATTAAATAGTTGTTGGCCCACAATGATACAGTGAATTGTATTTAATCGATAGAGTCAGAGTTTGACAACATTTTGGGCGGAGGAAACTTTAAGGGATTGCAAACAATTAGCGTCAGGAAGCTCGACAGAACAGAATATTGTTTAAGTTTCTTGTCAGTTTGCTTATAATTAATCAATAGCCGTGGGTACTAGCAGTTTCCAAACATACACTCTTAAGTGTATATATTATTCTATTTAATAAGTATACATGTGTACCTCATTAATGTTGATTTAAATCTTTTTAATAGATCTGAACTACATAAGGTCAGAAATATACGATTTTCAAACGAAAAACATTTTTAAAAAGTCTTTTTTCATTTTACGTTTAATGTAAAAAGAAATAAACCTCGTCTTGTGTCTTATGTCCATGTTCAAAACCATTTCAAACGCATAAAATTTACAATCTCTGATTCTTCATTGATGTTCATTATTTTGACACCAATTCCATGCAGATAGCAACCGATGTAATATAGTTGAGCGATTCAAACTGGCAGTATCTTGACTGTCGCCGCTGGCACGCCGGCTTGTCATGCCTGTCCCACGAGGACGGCCAGAGGCTGCCCACCAGCCGCCAACATACCCCTAACGGGCCCACCGGGATGGGACCAACAGTAAATAAAAACCACCTAACATATTTATTCGGGGCGCAATGGCTCCACCGACGAAAGGGCTATTTCTCCTTTTATTGTTTTGCGCACTCAGCAGCGGCAATGGGGACGGTGAGTAAATATTATCTGTTTAGATTGAATGCTTTTATTTCTAACAATGTTTGCCTGTAGATGCATGTTTACGCATATTTTAACGTGAATTAAGTAATAGAGGTGTTATAATACTCGTGGGAATCAATAAAACTGCAAGAATATGAACATTATCTACAAGTAAATGCGTTAATCTAATTTTTAAAACATTACTATTTTTTGTTTGTTAAACAGCGTATTTATAAAATACTTGGTTTTAATTTAAACTGATGGTTTCGGGATTAAAAATATTGTTAAATATAAATTAGATATTATTCTTAACAATAGAAAGTAATATATACATTTATATAGTAACATATTTTTATAGATAAGTTTGAGTTTTCAACTATATTAAAATTTTCATCAGATTATTAATATCATTTGATTTACTTTAGCTAGGCTAGGCTTTATTGGACATTGAGGAACCCAAAACTATATAGAAATTCCTTGAACTCTTTCTTCAGTGACTATGCCACACAAAAATATATACCTGACATAGACTGCCTCGGTAGCATATACGACGGGTTCGGTTCTCGAGTCGGATCAATTGCTTGTATGATTTTCAAATATTTCAAATATTTGTCTTCTGTATAGTTCGTATGTCTTCTGTATACAATTTTTATGTATTTCCAAAAAAAAAGACTACACAACTATTCTATCAGTCAGTCTAGCTGTCATAGTTTAAGCTCTGTTTAGTTTGGAGCTTGATGGCGTTATGTGTCAGATGTCTAATTTATTTAATGCCTTCATGGCGAAAAACTGTGAGATCTTTTAAGATTGGATTTATGAACTTTGGTGTCACAACAGACATCAACATTCATATAATGACAGTTAAGGTTTTACTACTCAATGAAATAAAACAGATCTCTAATAAAGCTAAATAGAGAGTAACTAGGCACAATAAAATATGTGAGGGATTTGTTTAAAATATACGAACACAGAGAAACAATGCGTTCTTAAGAAAAGTCAAAATATAAAGTTAGGTTACAGTTTTTAATACTTAAAACTGAAGTGCAATTTTCTTAATATTGAAAATAGGAATGTTATAAATTACTAGAAGCTTTGAATGCTTATCGTATTGCATGTATTCGGCTTAAGGATAGTGTGATCTTATGAGGGTTGTAGGTAACGTAAAGCCAAGTGAAACTTAGGAGGATAGAAACAATGTCGAATAAATTCTGAAAAGGGGTTAATGCTCAAAAACGTTTAAGTATTACGGATCAATTTTTTATCGCTCTTTTATTCGAGACGAAAGGTTAAATCAGCAATGACAAACATTTAAAAGTTCTATATTTCGTCAATAATATTAACAGTGGGATCGCTAAGAATGCTTTCTCTTTCTACCTAACATACATACCTACTTTTATGCTTCTACTGAAGACTAAATACTCTGTTACACGTTTAGTATTCTTTTTAAAAATAAAATTCGTTGCGGTACGCACTGCCCCTGAGTGCTTTTGTGCCTCCATTAGCTAAACTGTGTATAAAAGATAATTGATTCTTATGACTCTTATAAATTAACGCATAATTATTATAAAAATAATTATTTCAGATGAGACCGATATTTTCGACGTCCTATCTGTGGTGCGGGATGTCACTGACCTCCCTGAAGGTGTAACGAGGATTCCTGGACGTTGTCAATCACCGCTGACTCCTGAAGAAGACTACACCGCTTTCACCCTCAACGAAAATGCCACCTTACATCAACTTTCTGCTGGAATGTTCTACAACACATTTCCAGAAGACTTCTCGATTTTAGCCGTAGTGAGACTTCCAGGTAAGAATCTGCGAAATATATTTGTGAAAAAATAAAATTAGTCAAGAATACTCATCATTTATTTTTTACACCGGCATCTATACTTATACAGTACCGTACCATCCAAGTTCAACATTGTATAGCTGCAGCAACAAACATCGAAAGACGTGTTTGGATTTTAAATTAATTCCAAAAGCATGCTAAGTTTAACGGTTAGGGAAAATAGTGAGCAGGTGGCGGGACGTTTCAATATTATGATCTTGAATAAGTTCGTAAACATTTAGAAACTGTTGAAGCATCTACTTGCAATGTTTTTCCGAGATCTACTAGCGTCTGACATGGATCTTAATCAGACAATGCCTCCAATTCTTTGCCCTTATACTTTATCGGCGCTCCAGAACGTTCTTTATCGTCAAAAACAACTTTTTTGTCACAAAAGTAGACATTTTCGCAACAGTTAAATAAATACGTGGTTGACACTGTGGTAAACTATATCTGTTAGAATTTGAGGTTACATATACTACTTGGCCAATGCGTTACCGTACGAAATTCAATGCACAGAGTGCCACTACGCCAACTTTTAAGAAACAGCGAAAACTTGTTACAAGACCTATTTTTAAAAACAACAGTAGATAATTTTTGGTTATTTACCGTAGTGTATACGCAAAACCGCCTAAGAATGGCAAAGTAACCCAAATAGTTAATCTTGAATGTACAGCTTCCATGTGATTTTTATGACCAAAGATAAAGCTTTCGATTTTTGAGTATACTATACCTGTAAACACATGAAGAAAAAACTACAATAGTAATTATTTCTTCAAAGTCAATAAATACAAACCTTAAAATAGAAATTTATGTCTAATAGAATATGTAATTCAAGACGATCCTACTTATTTGCAAATAATGTATATTAAGTCCTTAAGTCTTTAAGATGCGTCTTTAGGAAATGTTATTTTCTTAGTTTAGTACTATTTATACACGGTATTATTTTGTGTATTTTAAGTGTTTAACACATTGATGTTTTACTGATGAGCATTTCCACAATTCTTAAGTCATTCATATTTATCAATAAAATATTTTTCCAACAGGCACCGATCAAAACCCACTTTTTATTCTATACTCCGACGCTGGCGACGAGCAGTTACAACTGGTGGTTGGCAATCTCATAGAACTGTATTACGAAGATACTCGGGGAGACCCTCAAGACCACGAACTCCTCACTTATCGAGTGGATATCGCTGACGGAGGGTTAGTATCTGTAATTCAATGTTTTTATTCTCTAGATCATTTGAAGAAAAGTTTATCGTAAGATCTTCCCCGTTAAAGCTGTCTGGTCTATTAGAAGAATGACGTATGTTGCCCAATATTATCGTCATTTTCTTGGTCGCTGACTAGAAAAAAGTGTTTTCCTGTTCTTAGTAATTAGTTTTAAGCTTATGTGTGTCAAGTTTCATAATTTTTGTGTGCTGCTAACAAGGAAGAGAAAACTTGCCTTCAAAGATTTCATACTTGATCAGCATTGTGCAGTTATTTCCAAAACGACAATGTAGGTAGCTATAAGTAAAACTCTTTAAAACATATACAATGTCTCTTGTATTTGCTATAAAAGATTTTCTAATGGCTATAAAAATCTTTAAGACACGCAGCTCTATTCGTTTTCATTATAAATGTAATCTATAACCGGTTATCGATAACTCAGACAGCACAATAGCGAAACTGTTCCGGGTTTCTGCCTTTGTAACGCAAGGGACGAAGGTGTAATTTATTATATTTTAAGACTTTTAAGAAAGGTTACCCAGCTAGTTAAAAGATATATAATGTCTGATAACGTAGTCAGTTATTAGACATCAGGGCACGGTGGCACTTGAATGTTTCAAGGCCTTAAATTAAATTAAACCACATTATGGACTTTATCGAAAATAGCTGCCTTGTGTTCATTGTGCTTTAATAATTGTATTCCAGTGAATAAATATCAAAAATCAAACGGTAAAGGTGATTGCACAATTTACCTCTGTTCAGAAAACTTGCCTAAATGTTCCTTAGATATTTACACAGAGAATAAAATAACAGTTTTCAGGACACACACAAAGTTTGGAAGTTAAGACAGACGAAGTCCAATTAGTTAGAAACAGTTTGACAACAAAGAATCTGATCTTGTAAACCACGTACACAATTTACCCATTAAATTGTTTTGGTCCCATATTTTCGTCTTAAGGTTCATTAACTAACAGTTAGCTCTATGTCAATATAGTTATTAGTTATATATTTTTTTATATTAGGAAAATAATATCCTTCAAAAACCTCACAAGCCCCGTGCTACATTCTAATACTACAAAATTGGAGTACCCGTCAAAATGGATTCTCAACATGTCATCAGAAACGCAAACGTAAAATACAGATTTCGACATATCTCAATATATACTCACAACTTAACAGAAACAGAACTTAATACACACGCAGATCGGTAAACACGCAAGTCTATAGTTACAGATTTCGTCAGATATTTCAAACCATCCGTCCAGATACATTTAAACAAAAGCATTTCTCAAATGAAAGAGTAAATTAATAGCATTTTTAATAATATATTCATGATAACAATGCAATCAGCCAACAATTAAAACCTTTTTTAAATTTAGGTTTCACTTACTATAGGTATAAGTGTATAACCTTAGTAGAAAAAAAACTATTCATATCATCATCTTAGCTATGGTGTGTCTACTGTTACACAATCAAAAGAGTCCCAGGACACAACTACACTAAATTACGAGTGTATTTATCCGGATCGTTAAGCTGGATGAATGTTGACGCACGAAGTACCATCTCTTCTAAACGTTAATTTATTCTACTACGGCAGAGTTGTCCAAGCCACACACATTCTATAAACTTGAACAAGAAAAAATCCGATTTATATTTTATTCTTGGAGTGTTTCCTACAGTATACATACATAGCCAATAAAAAGAAATGAATAGATTGAAGGGCAACCAAAAAGTATTTCTTGCCCTTTACAAATCTATCATCAATGTTGGCCAATTATTGCTAAACGCAGTGAATACGTGTAACTGAATATGCAATTTTACAAAGATAAGTACTTTGTATCATTGAACCTGCTTTTAGTGAAAATAACATGAGAGTCCAAAAATATGTATGTATACTGTAGGAAACACTCCAAGAACAAAATATAAATCGGATTTTTTCTTATTCAAAGGTTGATAAAAACATTTTACGAGTTTAAAATACAATAGCTTTAGTTAATAACACCCACAACCCATAAGTAACACCCATTTACCTTCGTCGACATGCCACAGGTGGCATCGAATAGCTGTCAGCGTAAAAGGAGACTCGGCCACTTTACTGGTAGACTGTGAAATACACGAGACACTGCCTCTAAATCGCAGACCTGGTAGCAACTTCAACTTGGCCGGGGCTATTGTAGTTGGCTCTCAAGTCACCGCCGACCAATACTACGAGGTAAGCATTAAGAAAAACTTGTTCTTTGTTAAGAAGCTGTTTTTAATAACTTATATGATAAACAAAGCACACGTGATTGAGAGACTGACTGATATAAAGTTTATTAAACTCCAAAATTTATAAAGTATTTTAGTTGTCTGAATTTATGTTTTAAATTTATATACCAGTGGAATTCTCAACGTTATCTGTTAATTTATGGCAGTTTTTCATTCATTGTTACAGGGAGATATAGAACTGCTACAATTTGCTGATAAACCAGATGCTGCTTACGACATGTGTGTCACTGTAGCTGCAGACTGCTCCTCTACATCTGGAATACAATATATTGCATCACCAGTACAACTGCCGCAACCAGAGATCAAACCAATTTTATACACCGAACAAATTGAAAGCACACAGCATCCCAATTTAGATACTTTAACAGATGAAGATTTGCGAAGAAGATACGGAAGTTTGAGTCGGAATAGATTCTTTAACAGAAATGAATCGGATAGCAATTTGTATACACAAGTGCTGACTACTGCCGCTCCTTCATTAATAGATTCTAACATCTACCCTCTCGCAAATCAATTTGGACCTTCAACAGACTATGGTATGAATTACTACATCATTCTACATCAAATTCTATGAAGTTTTGTATCAAGTCAGTTATATAATAAAATAGGTCGAAACGTTCCCGTATGTCTCCGATCTGTAATTGAAGAAAGTGGGCAATAAATCAATTAAGTAATTTTATAAAATATCGTAGACAAAGTAAATATAGGAATATTTATCCAATTTGAACGTGAAGAAAGTCATAATAATAAATTAGATAGCAACAAATATAGTTCTCAAAATCCATAAAAATGTTTTTTTATAATTCTATTTTTTAACAGATGAGAATAGTATCTTTGGTTCATTTACACCTGCATCGCCGATTCCTATTGAATTGAGCCCGATAGAGCCAGAGCAAACAACACCTAGGGTAAGTCTATTCGATAATTTATTCTCCATTGAGAAGAATCAGAATAGTACAAATTATTCATTTCTCAGAAAAAATATGGCTTATGGTATCATACTTGGTAGTAGACCATAGGGGTTTACTAGCAAGTACGATATAACGAAACGTTAGTAATTCGAGTCAAGAGATCGATTTCAATCGTCATTAATATTCATTTTATTTAATACCGGTGCGTAGAACTTCCTCTACATTACGCAGTAGCATCATTAAAGCGAAAATTTGTAAATAAATTGAAAAATTCTACAAATAAATTCAAAATTATTATCTTTTTTTAAGTGAAATTATTTGTAACCTACAGTCTAAACGAGGGGGTGACGACAATACAGATGTAACGGATTCTACATTAATGGTCACAGAGACACCTTATGGTCTTAGTACCACTACTGAAGACACGGATTGGCTGACACACCCACCGAATTACAGCCAGGTGAGTTAACACAGTGTCAATACCATTGTGTTATTTTTGTTCGGGAGCCTTTTTTACTTTTTCTACTATGGAACCAAGTACTAGTAGTGTTATTGTTAATGTGCTATGTTGTTCTTTGATTTTCATTGGTAATTTTAAAATAAATATTTTCTGGAATTACGTAGAAAATACAAGTTCTCAAAATGAGTAAATGGTTTTATTTGCCTGACCTTTAAATACTTTCTTGTTATTGCTTATTTATGTTTGGGTGAGCAGTAGTGTTTTCATATTATAATTTATTATTTGTCTCAAAACTACTTTTTTTAAAATTTATTTTATAACGTTTTATTTTTATCTCCTACAAAATACATGAGATAAAATTAAACTTATACCATATTATATATCTTGTATTATACTTAGTCTGGCCATAAATACTGTTACACTTAATTATAAAAAAATATTACATTTGAATTTCGAATCTGTCATTTTTATACGATTGTTCATTGTGTTTTCTCATTTTGGCGCCAATACATTGTAAAATATTTTGCGATATTAAAATGGTGTGGGGTGATAAAGAGAACCGAATCGCTGTGATAGCATTACACAAAGTAGGTATGGAGCCAAATGCAATTTTTAAAACTCTCCATACACTTGGTATTAGTAAAATGTTTGTGTACCGGGCTATTAATAGGTACAATGAGACCTCCTCTGTTTGTGACAGAAAAAGATCTGGCCGTCCACGTAGTGTTCGTACGAAAAAGGTGGTCAAAGCAGTAAGGGAAAGAATTCGAAGAAATCCTGTCCGAAAGCAAAAGATTTTATCTCGGGAAATGAAGATAGCACCTAGAACCATGTCGCGTATTTTAAAAGATGACTTAGGACTTGCAGCCTATAAGAGACGCACTGGCCATTTCTTAACTGATAATTTAAAGAAGAATAGGGTGGTAAAATCGAAACAACTACTGAAGCGGTACGCAAAGGGAGGTCACAGAAAAATTTTGTTTACGGATGAGAAAATTTTTACAATTGAGCAACATTTTAACAAACAAAATGACCGTATTTATGCTCAAAGCTCTAAGGAAGCTTCCCAATTAGTCGACAGAGTGCAACGTGGACATTATCCGACTTCAGTGATGGTTTGGTGGGGTGTTAGCTATGAAGGAGTGACTGAGCCATATTTTTGTGAAAAAGGTATCAAAACATCGGCACAAGTGTATCAAGATACCATTCTTGAGAAGGTAGTTAAGCCCCTTAACATCACCATGTTCAATAACCAAGTATGGTCCTTCCAGCAAGACTCGGCGCCGGGTCATAAAGCTCGGTCCACGCAGTCTTGGTTGGAATCGAACGTTTCGGACTTCATCAGAGCTGAAGACTGGCCGTCGTCTAGTCCCGATCTTAATCCGCTGGATTATGATTTGTGGTCAGTTTTAGAGAGTACAGCTTGCTCTAAACGCCATGATAATTTGGAGTCCCTAAAACAATCTATACGATTGGCAGTGAAGAATTTTCCCATGGAAAGAGTGCGTGCTTCTATTGATAACTGGCCTCATCGTTTAAAGGACTGTATTGCAGCCAATGGAGACCACTTCGAATAAGCTTTTTATATTTTTAATTGTTTTATATTTATGTATTAAACTGACACACTGTAAAAGTAATAAATGTTATTTGCAGTTAACAATTTTCTTTTTTCTTTATTACAATATTTATGGCAAGACTAGGTATATAAATATATTTGTGGAAGTCAGCAAACCAAGGATATACCCTTTACTATGGATTCCTGGCCCTCCTGGAGTTTTATACACTTTTACAATGTTTTAACCGCTTTTGGCAGCTGAGAGCAACAAATTAAATAGTAATAAAAATAGAAAAAATGCGTGTATGAGTGTGCGCGTGTGTTTGCGTGCACGTGTGCGTGCACGTGTATGTACGAGTATAAGTTGTTCTATACATGAGGATGTATGTATATAGATTGTTTATGAGTGTTTTAATCCTTTGCGAAGGGAATGGCAAGTTTGAGAAATAATTTTGAGAAGTGCCTTTATTTCGTCCTAATCTAGTTTTAAAAGCATTTGTGATTTTTTTTTACATTTTATCCTTCTCACTTTATTACACTATCCACTTGCACTAAACCCGAAAAACTTTTGTGTGAACGAAATGTTCACCCAAAACAGATTCACAGACTGCAAAGCGTCTCTGGAAGTTACTCTTTTCATTTATTGCCGAAAAGTTTATGGAAAAATGTTTTCTGTGGCTAATAGAAAAACGTACGCGTTTACTTCATTATTAAAACTCTTTGTGGAATAAAGATGTGGCTCAAAAAGAGCAACTTTCGTTGATGAAATCGTTAGACTCTTTCAACGTTTAGGATTTTTGTTTTATTTGCCTGGTCATTTGGCCTTGGTCGCGTCTCCGTGGTCTTTTTAAAGCATACTTTTTATTAAGCTACGCCAACATATTCAGGATAACTCTACTTCCAACTACAACGTATCGGGAAGGGACTACGACGAATATGGGCCTTCTGGCAGTTACTTCGGTCCTCGAGGTTATCCAGGTCCACCCGGCCAGCAAGGGCCAAGAGGTCCTAAGGGTGAACCAGGCAAGACTGGCGCTGAAGGTTTACAAGGATTTCCAGGCGCACCGGGCAATGTATTTGTAATACCCGTAAGTATATTATATTTTATAGTCTGCAAATAATTTAATACATTATAATAAATAATAAAATAAAATACAATATGGCCTGTATACAACCTAAATAAAGTTAATGAACAATCTGCTTAACAACTTTTGTTTATCCGTTGATTACTTTCTTAAAACGTTTGCTACGCGTTAAGATCTGTGACAGCGAAGAGAAGTTGATAGCTTTCCTTTGGGTTCTCTTATTAACCTTCCGTTACCTTCAATTATATACACCAATATACTCAGTTACTTGGTCTTGAATAAAGACCTTGCCTTTCTACGCGTACATTGTCAAAGTTCTAATCTCTATATTATTTGCAGTTACAACAATCTGGCAATGACAAAGGCCCGGACGCTCAATCGGAAGCACTACGACAAATGTTTACGCAACACATGGTATGTTCTAATTCTACTTGAGCGTAGTCTTGTTTGTTGTTTTAGTTTAATTGTATTCTAAAACTGGCAACCATATACTTAATACTTAATTTATGTTAATAAATAACTTTGTGTACTTTTAAAATATGTATAATTACATATGTTTAAAGTATGAATAGCTTTGCTTTTGCTTACATATTAATTCGTAATATTTCTACATTTGAACGAATCGTAACAGGCAGCTATGCGTGGAGCTGAAGGGCCCATGGGTCTGACGGGACCTGCTGGTCCTGAAGGCGAAACTGGACCAGAGGGACCTAAGGGAGAACAAGGAGAGCAAGGCGAACCTGTAAGTAAAATATGTAATATATATATATATATAGATAAATAATATATATAGATAAATAAATTCTTTATTTGAAACTGATGGCAGAAATCACAATTTTAGATGTGTTCGGCAATGACTACATTAGTGAAGTATTAGTAAAGGAAAAACTAAAGTGCTACTTAGATGCTAGATTAGTGCTACGAGTAGGTAGTAAAGTAGTAGTAAAGTGCCGTTAGGCGATTTGCGTTTTACATACTTATATTTGGCAAACTTCTATATATGCGTGTTTCCGAAGTTCAAGTGTTAAAAGGAAGAGTTTTCTAACAGTTAAACTCTTCAAAACATGGTATAGCTGAGTTGTAGCGAAACATATAGGTTTAAAGGACATGATTTTTTATACACCCCTATATACTCTTTCGAGAGTAAGGTGTTTGACTTTACCAACCCCAAACCGCGACACAATATCCTGCCACTGACTATACTAAAGCCAAAAATATAATTTTAAGTGTAGGAACGTCTACAATTTAACGCAGTTTCTTGAATAGATACATGAGTTGCCAAAATCTGCCGGTAGTTACTTTGATATGCCTCACCAAGTGAAACGAGAAGATGATTATCAATCCAGACACCAAGACTCACAGTGGACTCACAGCTGATTTGCATACAGTAAAAATAAACATACACTAGCTTTGTAATGTTTGATTTTATTTGAAATTGGAATTTATATACAGTAGAATTTAAATTTTATGTTAAAAATGAAACGATATCTAACATTAATAAGTATAACTTATTCTACATCAATAGGGTCCACCAGGCCCTAGGGGTATACAAGGACCACCAGGTAGATTAGGGCGCCGTGGTCATCCAGGACGTGATGGAGAAAGAGGTTCAACAGGAATATCCGGTCCTAAAGGTGAGCAAGGATATCCAGGATTGATGGGAATACCTGGCGATAAAGGCGAAAGAGGAAGTCCAGGACTACAAGGTGAACCAGGAGCACCTGGTTTGGACGGGCCTCCAGGAGATGATGGTCCAACTGGTCCACCTGGTGTTTCTGGTGATTTGGTGAGTATTTTAACTTGTAAGGTTATGTCATCTTAATGATTAAATAACAAATTTTATTACATATCTTTTGTTCATTTTAGGGACCTAGAGGTTTCATGGGTCCTAGAGGGTTTCCAGGATTAATCGGATATCCAGGTATACCAGGACTCGAAGGACCACAAGGAACGAAAGGTACAGCTGGTCAGCCTGGTGCTCCAGGACCACCAGGACAACCAGGAACTATGGGTTCTCCAGGTTCCCCAGGGCCTCAAGGTCCTATAGGAACACCAGGAATTCAAGTAAATTAATTGTTTTACAAAGTTTTTGTATTTTATCATTGAATATAAGTTTTACTGTAAGCTGCACATGTCTTGCTACTGACAAAACTGTAAAAAGTAATCTTTTTTTACTAAGTTGCAAGCAATATACTCGTACATTAACTAGTGTAGGTATAAACATAATTAGTATAATGAACAAGAGATATTACTTCAATTACATTATTTTGTGATACTTTATGTTAAGGGCCCTCAAGGAAAACCAGGTATATCTGGACTTCCGGGTCCCGAAGGATCACCTGGTACACCAGGCAACCCAGGTCAACAAGGGTCACCAGGAGACATTGGGCCACAAGGATCACAGGTATATCATTTTATTTATAAAATATTTTGTACTTGAGAATAATTTCAAATATTTAATAAAAATTTTGCTTACAGGGCATGTTGGGATTTCCCGGAAGTCGAGGTTTAAAGGGAGATGAAGGCCCAAGAGGTTTACCAGGTGACAAAGGTGATAAAGGATTAAGAGGTAAGTAACTTTTAGTATATAATTATACCTATATATAACCTTATTACCTTTATTACATCCTACATTTTTAAATATATATCATCAGGTATTGAGGGAGAAAAAGGAGAAATGGGTCCGAAAGGAGAAAGGGGACTATCAGGTGAGCCTGGACCTCCTGGTATTGAGGGGCCTGAAGGACCTAAGGGCGTAGAAGGCCCCAGAGGAGAAACTGGCCCCGGAGGACCTCCCGGTGAAAAGGGAGCAACCGGCCATCAGGGAGTACAGGGATACCCAGGAGGCCAAGGAGAAAAAGGTGACAAAGGTGCCTTTGGAAGAAGAGGCCGTCGAGGAATGAAAGGCTTAATGGTAAAACCTAAAATATACATTTTTATTTTTCATAAGGGGAAATTTTTGTACTGCATTGTTTATAATTTCTTTTTCATTCTGTTCATAGGGTATAGTAGGCTCTCCAGGTGATCGAGGAGAAACAGGAACAAGAGTGAGTAACTTTTATGTAAACTGTATTTATTATACTTTTGTTGCTAATACCTAAATATCATATAAATCCAAAAACAGCATCAAATTTAAACTTTAATATAAAGTAACTTCAGACATATTTTTCTTTTTGCTGTAACACCTTCAAATCTTCACAAGAATATACACAATAGATTTTTGAGGGCTGATTCCATGTATTAAGTCAATCCTGTCAACTTAATTTAAAGAATTAAGATCATAATATGATTAAATATTCTATGAAATTCACACAAAAGCATCTAGTCTCAAACTATGTAGTACTGTGTATCATAGACCACTGACATGAACATATAATAGGACCTTGAAAAACTTCTCACTGTTTCTTAAAAAATGGGGTAGTGGCACTCTGTGCGTGAAATTTCGTACGGTAACGCATCAGCTAATTAGTACTTATATATAAACCTCAAGTTCTAGTAGATATAGTTTACCACGGTGTCAACCACGTGTTTATTTATTAACATTTGATGTAGAATATGTTTAGGTTTCTTCTGTTGCCGGATGAACATCCGATGGAGAATGTACTTGAGTTTCTTCTATTTCTGGATGGATATCTGATGAAGAATGTGCTTCAGAAGAAACTGAAAATATAATTGTTAAAAGTAAAAGCAAATGTTTTTACAAATTTCAAAAATATACGTTATATAGGTTATAGTTAGAGAGTTTTGAGACATATGCAGGTTCTACGTGGGTTGTGCGTGTGTTAGTACAAAATCACCTTCGCGCAGACCATGCGTGCGATCCAAACGCGGCGCGTGGCCATACAAAATGAACCTTAGCTGTCGTACGTCTGAACACGCAATTTACAATACGGACTGACAGACATAAATACAACAAATTGATCCTATATGTCTACTGAATGTGAAAATGTCTACTTTTGTACCCAATAAAGTGTAGTTGTGGGAAATTTTATTACACTGCTTTAAAAATAATAACTCTGACCTCAAAGATATAGAACCTTCTGGAGCATCGACAAAGTTTGAAAACGGAGAATTGGAGGCATTGCTTGATCAAGATCCATGTCAGACGCTAGTACAGTTCAGTTAATCATTGCAAGTAGATGCTTCAATAATTTAAAAATATTTAAAAGCGTTAGAAATGAGCCAAAAGCAAGGACATTGGGTGCCGTACGAGTTGGAGTCGAGAGACGTAGTACGACGTTTTCTCTTGTGTGAATTGCTGCTTCAACTGTAGAAAAGAAAAGATTTTCTGCACAGTATTATCACTGGAGATAAAAATTCGATTCACTAGGACGATCCAAATCGTAAAAAATCGTGGAGTATGCTCGGATATGCATCAACATCATCCCCAAAATCAAATATCCACGGTTCAAAAAAATCTAGTCTGCATAAAAACTATGACGAGAGTTCGCTATCGACTTCAGTTGATGTGTTTGAGTTGAGTTCTGAAAGAAAAGTGGCTACTATACGAGCAGAGATACGACAAAGTGATTCTGTTACATGACAATACTCGGCCACATGTGGCAAAACCAGCCAAAACTTACCTGGAAATACTTCTGCGGAAAATTCTGTCCCACCCACCGCATTCACAAGACATAGCCCTGTCCAATTACCACTTGCTTCGGTAGGCGAGCAGCACTCCCATTCTATCGAAGAAACCGAAAAATAGATCGATTCCATTACTGCCAGAAAGATGTGAAAAAGTGGTCTCTAATACACTGACAATTCATTGAGTAAAGTGATTGCAAGCCTTACACTTTATTTTATTTTTACAATAAAAAAAAACACAGCGAGAACTTATTCAAGATCCTATTATATATGTATATGTATATACTTTTTTTAAATACATGTACATTATACACAGAAATATATATCACACGTTTTCGTCTACCAGTTCTTTTCTTGTTTTGTTTATACATACAAGTAACATATAAATTACCAGTATAATTAAACTATTGAAAAATTTAATGTATCCATGATGATCTACACATCTTCTAGGGCTACAGAGGGCCGCGTGGCCGTCGTGGCTCAGATGGACCGCCAGGACCAAAAGGTGATACAGGACAGCCAGGACCATCGGGTCCAATAGGCGAAAGGGGACCACAAGGTTTAGAAGGAGTCCGTGGTTTTCCAGGAGCTATAGGACCACCAGGATCTGATGGGAAACCAGGTCTACCTGGTCCCCCTGGTGAACGAGGCCCTACTGTAAGAAAATTTATTATCTACAATTAATTTCAAGCTTCCTATATTATGTTGTTATTTTGTTTGTAGTAAATTAGTTTAACATAGATAATAATCATTGTAAGGGTCAATAGTTACTAAATCTTTTATAAGAAGAGAAGTTGCCAACCATATTACGATGTTCTATATTAATGAAAAATTACTTAATGATAAAATACTGAGAAATTCTTCCACATAATTTACCTTATACTTAGTGACAATGACTAAATAATATTGAATGACATGCTATAATTGAATGGTGTTTAATTATTTGACTTTCAATCAAACAGTTTAATCGATTCGTCACTAATCAAGGTTGTCAAACTTCTTCAAATTTTTTTTATTAACAGTAACAGAAATAATTACCAAATTATAATACCTAAATTGTGATCATTTTTAAATAACATAGAAAAATGCTTGACTTGGTCACTTATATTTTAGGGTGACCCAGGCACACCGGGTCAAATAGGACCAGCAGGACCTGTTGGACCTCAAGGGTCATCTGGAGAACCTGGACCACAAGGACCACCGGGGGCGTCTGGCATACCTGGAACACCTGGAGATGTTGGAACACCTGGTGAAGTGGGCAAAGAAGGAGCACCTGGACCACCAGGACCTGAAGGAAAACCAGGTCCTGTAGGATCTCCAGGCCCATCAGGCAATAATGGTGACCCAGGCCTACCAGGTCCACCTGTGAGTAAAGTTTTATTTTGAAAGTTTACAGCAAAAAATATGATTTCATTAAACTAAAACACAGCCATTTACCAATACATTTACCACATCTTTGCGCAGGGAACACCAGGATCAAAAGGAGATATGGGACCAATCGGCCCGGCAGGTGTCAGAGGAGACAAAGGAGAACAAGGAGAACCTGGCAACGAAGGTCTACAAGGGCTTCAAGGGCGAGAAGGTCCACGAGGATCTCCTGGTCCTGGAGGCCAAAAAGGCGAAATTGGAGAACCAGGTCTATTAGGTACGTAAACGAATATACCTTATTAATTTACTCGTTAAATGAACTAATCTTCTGTATTTATAGAAGAAAAAATGAAGAAACTGATTCATTTAATGATCGGTCTAGAACCGTGAAATTTTCTACGAATGCTACTTAGAAGACGTAGGTTAAGAAAGAATTTTAAAAAATTCGACACATAAAATTTTAAATTTATTATTAAAATAACAATGTTATTTTGCAGTGGCCCATACCTAATAGAAAACATTATTTTATAAAATTTTGTATCAAGTCAATCTTTTAATAAAATAGAATGAAACAGAAAAGCAAACACAAAGTCATTTCATTGATAGGTTACACAAGCGGGAAACATAAATTGACATCAGTCAAATGTTACTAGCATAAGACAAAATTTTTTTTTAAGTTTCTTAGGTAAAAAAATAAATAAAGATGAAAAAAAAGTATATTAATGTACTATTGTACTTTTTGCAAAAAATTTTTTTTCTTTTTTTACCCTTCCATAGATTTCCCTATATTATTTGATCATTGCTTTACATGACAACAGGAACGATTAGTACTTAGTACTAAAGGTCTTATGGAAAATTAATTTTAATATATATTATTTTGACGTTATTGATTGTGACCATAATTTATTAAACTATTAATTAATAATAACTATTTATAACTTATATTACTAACAAATTGGTAATCCACGTTCAGGTGAACATGATATGACTCCACGGATGGCGTAGCTGTGAAGTGGTCGCCACAACGTTCTCTACACACGACACGGGTCTACACTTCGCGTGATCCATAAATTGTTGTTCTGAGTCTAGGTGTTCGTTGTGTCCGTTTCTTAAATACTTGTAAAGTCCTCCGTGTCACAGAATATATTGCTAATGCGGGCGTAGTCTTTAAAAATGAAAAATGAAAATGATCAGTGTCCTTTATATGAAACTTCGTTCTTTTGCACCGGTAAAATTTTCACCGGTAAAGTGTGGAGATGTAGGGCACAAATTGCAATCGTGCGAAGCATAATAAACCAGAAAGTTCAAGTTTTTAAAATCACTTGTCTATTTTAAGGACCGATCGGTAGGGATGGTTTGCCTGGTCCAAGGGGATTGCCTGGCGTCCCTGGCCCTGTGGGGCCTCCTGGTGAAGACGGTGATAAGGGAGAAGCTGGACCCCCAGGAGAAAAAGGGTTTAAAGGAGCCATGGGAGAAATTGTAAGTATAAATCAAGGTATAGTTATAAGTTTTCCTTCAAAAGAAGAAAATGAGACAGACAGACAGACATCGCTCCTTATTCTCGTAGTTGGCTCTTACGACACGCGTGGAATGAATAAGGGTGGCGACACTCTCTATTCTCAATCTGTCACAACACGAGTGTTACTTATAAATGTAAAATAAATGTACTATCGCAGGGACCGCCCGGATCAACTGGTGTCCAAGGCCTTCGTGGAGAAGCGGGACCTGTTGGTTTACCCGGTGATAAAGGCCCACCTGGTGAATTAGGACCTCCCGGCTTACCAGGCACCGATGGAGTTCGAGGCCCAATAGGTCCACCAGGCCCAGCTGGACAACAGGGTGAAAAGGGACAACAAGGACCTAAGGGCGACATGGGAGACGTCGGACCATTAGGTATGGTTTTTTAAAAACTAGTTAGGCTATTGTTTAGGTGTTTGTCATTATACAAGCTAGTACTGTGAAATTAAAAGTATAAGTTCTCCCAACTTGTAAAATGAACCTACTTAAACAGTTTGATACAAGATACTGAGATAATAACATCATAGTTACTTGAATAAACCTAAATAAATTGATTTCATTTCTAAGTGCTTAAAATTGACCACAATGAGTTGTCCTAACTTGTAATTTTTTATATAAATCTACAGATATTTTTTGTATTTGTGTTTTGATTGAAAAGTCCACGGGATTAATGTTTTCTGATATTCTAATCCAAGGAGCCATAGGACCAGCTGGCCCGAGTGGACCACCAGGCCGGCGAGGTCCTAAAGGTATTCAAGGTGAAGCTGGACCCAGAGGCCCTGAAGGACAGCAAGGCGACGTCGGGAGTTCCGGTGCACCCGGTTTACCAGGATCGCCAGGTCCTGAAGGAAAATTAGTGAGTTCATATTTTAATATATACTTTTATAGGTTGCCTTAAAAATTATGCGTTACCTTTGCAAATTATACAAGTGTTCTATGTATCTATAGTACGCTCAAGCTAATGATTATGGAAATATGATCAAATTTCTCTTTTCAGGGTCCAAGAGGTCAAGTTGGACCAAAAGGTGAAGACGGTCCACCAGGAATACAAGGTGAAACTGGGCCAAAGGGACCACCAGGTATAGAAGGCTCTAAAGGTGATATAGGACCCGCTGGATTGCCTGGAGAGCGAGGGGAAGCTGGTCCACAAGGTGTCAAGGGTGATCCTGGATCGGACGGTCCCGAAGGCAGTCCTGGACTACCGGGACCACCTGGACCTGTAGGCCCGCCGGGAAAATCTGGTGAAGTTGGAATGCCTGGAAACCCAGTAAGTAAAAAAAAGAAAAAAATAAGTAATAATATTAAAGTTTAAAAATATCTTTACTATTTTTAGGGTACAGAAGGACCAGCAGGAATCCAAGGTAACCCTGGCCTACAAGGTGATAAGGGTGACATAGGTCCCAAAGGGCCTCCAGGAGAACCTGGCGCGAATGGACCTCCTGGTTCACCAGGACCAGAAGGTCAGCGAGGTATTCGAGGAGCACTTGGCCCTATAGTTAGTATTTTTATAGAATTTTAACTTTTATTAATCTCTGTCTCGTTCAAATGAAAGTGTATTTTCTACGTTCATAACAAACATCCATTTTATATAGTATATGAAATGATTAATACTTTATTTATCGTGGTATTTATTTTATTTTTTAACAATATAATTATATCAATTTATTTATAGGCACTCACACACCGTGCACAGTGAACACTTTTCTTTAA
Source organism: Hypercompe scribonia (assembly GCA_949316085.1). Lineage (NCBI taxonomy): Eukaryota > Metazoa > Arthropoda > Insecta > Lepidoptera > Erebidae > Hypercompe > Hypercompe scribonia. Next base: position 17,756,323 of record OX438969.1, read on the forward strand.
GAACAGTTAATTTGTAATTATTTAATTTATTTATACAGTTTTATTTTAAGAACATACATATAAAAATTACGCATTTTCAGGGTGAAGTAGGAGCACCAGGGATTGCAGGACCTTCGGGTCCAGCCGGCAAACCGGGTGCTACAGGATCACAAGGAACTAAAGGTGAAAAGGGTAATCGAGGACCAAAAGGACATATTGGAGATACTGGTGTCATGGGTCTTAAGGGTGATCAAGGTGAAATCGGCAAACAAGGACCAACTGGTCCAGCTGGGCCCGTTGGTCTTAAGGGTGATATGGTATGTTCATTCTTAGTATTTATCGTTTTTTTTTTAATTGTAAAGTTTAACCAAGTTAAACTTATTGTAGATTCTAATAATTAGAAAGTTAAACAAACTATCTGAAATTAGAGTTTGGCCTACAGTAGAATCCCGATTATCCGAATCAATTAAAATAAGTGGTAGTCTGGATAATCGAAAATCTAGAAAATCAATTCTGAAATCAAATCTTTATTAGATAATTTATTATATAATTATATGTGTGGAGGAGTGGAAGGAACGACTTGGGCAACCAAGCGCTAAGCACGCCGTCATTGCGGCGGTAAGATCCGTTATGGAGGATTGGCTCGAGAGAAATCACGGGACCCTCTCATATCGGCTAATGCAGGTGATTACTGGGAAAGGATGCTTCGGAGATCACCTGTGTCTGATCCGAAAGGAGCCAACGCCTGAGTGCTACCACTGCGATGGCCGGTCCGTGGACATGGCGGTCCACACGCTAGCAGAATGCCCAGCGTGGGCAGAGCTGAGGCGTGACCTTATGGCGGCCATCGGAGTGGAAACTCTCTCGCTCGGTAGCATGATCTCGGCCATGTTGCGGAGCGAGAGCGCATGGAACTCCGCCATCTCCTTTTTCGAGCAAGTTATGCTTGCAAAGGCGATGTCGGAGCGGGACCGGGAGAGGTTTAGAACTCTCCCGATCCGCCAGGCCCGGGAACGGGTCCGGTATCACAGATGTCTCGGGCGCCGGAGATCGTGGAACGACCTTCGTCCTCCATAAGCGCAAGTCTGGGAGTGACAGGTGAGGCCATCCGTCACCCTAGCAGAAGCAGGCCAAAATGGCTGCGGGACGTGCTATGGAGCACACGTTCTTTTGGAGCAGAGCAGGGTCTTTTGGTCATCTGCAAGCCGTAGGTAGAAGGCCCGAGGTACGTCGGGGTTTCAGGGATTTCCTTTCTAGGGTACACCTGGTTCCCCGGCTACTGGTGCCTGAGACGGCGTGCAGTTTTTAACCGGTTCGAGTCCGACATAACCACCAGTATCTGGTGGTGGTGGTGGTATCTGGAGAGATTTCTGCACAGAAAAAAAAAAAAGTATTACACGTGTTAGATAATACTATGTTTTACACATGTTGTTTAGACTATACGACATAAAAATTACGTGCTATAACGATAAATAATTGTATAATACACCTATATTTTAAAAAAATAATAGGATAACTTGTTATTTATCTTTGACAGAGTAAATCACATCTATTCATTGAAGTTAAATTCCTGATGCGCTTTAGTTGTAACATGAAGTCCTATTTCACTAGTCTTTCAAGCCACGTAAAAACAATATCTAAAGCTTTAAAAGGCTCTGTGTGAGATGGTACTTAACATACGTCCACAGTTTCACCTTCTCTCTCGTGCCCATGCAAACCGTCCGTTATTTCTTCATTAGTGAATATTTTGAATCCAAAATCTTTTACAACTACAACTCAGGCACCCCTTAATATCCTCTTCATCACGCCCTTGACCAATGCTAACAATTCTCATTGCCTCTGTTAATTCCTTGAAATAATCGTCATTCAGTTCCGAAGGCGGGAATGAACTGGTCATAAACGTATCAAGTTACGCGGTTAAACATTTCTAAATCAGCAAGTAGAAATGATTTGTGTCCGGTAAATAGAATGTTTAGATATCCGGATTCTACTGTAAATGTAAAATATTCTTATGCATTCAATTTCAACAGAACACATTGGTCGTGGTTCATAAAAATATTAAAAAACTCGATCCTTTATAAGTAACCGTTTATGAGGTTTTTCAGTTACACTAACATTCACTATAAAGAAAAAACTCACCAATAAATAGGGAAATAGTGTAATAACACTGCAGAAATATTAGCTACACATACTTTTAGTACCACGTAGAGATTTATATTTACAGGGACCTCCTGGACCAGTGGGAATTAAAGGCGATACAGGGCCTATTGGCTTATCAGGACCAGAAGGGCAACTCGGGCCTAAAGGATCTCCTGGTCCAGAAGGAAGACCAGGTCTACCTGGGCCCCCAGGAGCTCCTGGGCCGCCTGGACCTCCAGCACCTGCACCTCAGCTACCTCCGGAATTCTTAACATCATATACGAGACGACGTCGAAGTGTGGAAATACAATCTCAAGAATCTGTGACTGAAGATAATTTTGAAGAAGGTAAAACAATAATAATTATATAAACCATAACCAAACAAAGCTTATAATGTATTGAAAACCAGATAAAAAAATAAAATATTCAAAAACATTCCTCAAATAAACTTATGCTATATAGGTACCGCCTAAATACCTAATACTACGACAGCTTTTCAACAAACACTCTAAAATTGATTATCAGTTGATGATATCTACTGGATTCATACATATCTTTTTTTACTCTAGAAGATGAAGAATTAGAATGGGTAAAAGAAATTATGACAGGCGTACTACAAGCACGAGGAGCTATCGAGGCGACAAAACGACCTCGAGGCACAAAGAACAACCCGGCTTTATCTTGTCGTGATCTCAGAGTTGCGCATGTAAATCTAACTGACGGTAATTTAATTTTTTTTACTTTTACATACATAATTTCAGACATATATTGGTAGGTAACTTTATAAAATATCACGAATAAAATAAAGGAAAGACACTGAAAATTAAGACCTCTGTGGCGACTTCCACATACAGCATAAAAACAAAGACAACAGCGTTATCTATCGAAGACACACGGAACTCAATGTATCTAACTACAGTTACTAACCCTGTATCACGATATAGAAATTCCCGCGCCGATTAGCACCAATATATATATATACCACATACAACTGCCCAATAAAACTCGTTGGGCTATGGCCCGCCAGGAGTGATCACCTCGTCTAGTTGGAGGATCCTCTCTTTGTGTTAGAAGGACATGACAATTCTGTCAATTCAAAAACAACTGAGATTCCATTTGACTATTTTGACAGTGTCCCACCGTGCAAGTTGTTTTATTGAAAAAGGTAGTACAGTTCTGATACAAATAATTAAGTTTTTAAAATAATATTAGTTTAACGATTTTCATTTTCACGTCAGAGTAATATATTTTCAAAAGATACTTCGCAACGTAATACCCGAATATAAAATATAATATAAAATACCCGAAATAGGACCTTCACATTTTTGCTTTAACTTTAACATTATTCCACTAAGCATGCGAGCCCATCATGAAAGACTACCTGTTATTATTGTAGTAAGTACTCCTGGTCCTGCAACCAATATTTATTTCCTTAGTTACCTTTCTTTAATGTTTACAATAATAATTATTATTATTTTGAATTTACTTATCGATTTACCCTATCCAGGATACTACTGGATCGACGCTCGCGGTGGTGTGGGTGGAGGCAATCCAATTCGTGTGTATTGCAAGGGCCACAGCACTTGTGTATACCCAGACGACAGAGGACCTGATATATTCACAGCCAATGTACCTACAAATAAATTCTCGCAACTTGATAATGGTTTTAAGGTAGGATATACATATATGTATTATATAGGTGTTTATTCTCTAGAATTATCTTAACCAACCATTTCTGCATTGTTCTTTCACTGAAATAACTAATAAGATACGTATTTTTAATCCTTTTTATTATAAGTAACCAAAAGTAAATTGATATAATATGTCTATTTATACCCGATGAATTCTTAATGTTTGTACACATTAATTTTTGTCTATTTTCAGCTCACATACAATAACGAAGGCAACGGTGCTATTCAGTTAAGATTCTTGAGGTTGCTATCTCACGGAGCTAAGCAAAACTTCACCTACACATGCCTCAATACCAAAACGCCGCCACAAAGGTATTATAGAATAATCTTTCCATTATCTATGTACGTATATTCAAAAATGTTAGGTTGATTTGTGTACATTTTCAAAACTCCAAAAAATTCTCTATTGATTGATATTGCAAGATTTTGACAGGATATATTACGCTTTAAAGATGTTTTATTTTCTTATTTTAGCTTTATTTTTGTTCATTTCTCATCATCGGAAATACAATGTGCACCGGAAAGTAAGGCAGGGTACAGACAGTAATTAATATAAATAAAATGTGATAAAAACGTGTATAGAAATGTATAAACGGAATGTGTATAGTATACGTATTTTATTTAGATATTATAGCAAGCATTAGTTTAAAGAAAGTCAACCTTAAAGCTCTGTAAAATAAAAATTAAAAATGTATTATTCCAGATCGGATATTCCAGCCGATTTGACAAGACTAAATAATGTCAAACTCTTCGGTTTCAATTCTGCCGAGTTTAGAGAGCCACAAACGATACTGGATGATTGCAAGGTACTCTTAGTTCTGTACTAATTCTGTAGAAATAATCTTGAACTTTTTAAATGCATAGAAAATTAGTATAAATTTATTAAAGTCAAGTTAGACCGTACGAAGAATAGTCATTCAGTAAATGAATTTGTATACACTTGTATATACAAATTGATTTGATCTGAATTTAGCCCTGCCGCAAAGGCATTCTTAGCTGACTGACATCTACTACTGTTCTACCTGCCCAAATTAGTCTCTAGGACAAAACTACTAAAGAACTTTCATCTAACACATGGAGAAAGATACTTAGACCGGCCCTTATGTCACCAGCCTTTCACGGGCAGGTTTATGTTATGCATAAGTCCTATAATTACCATCACATGTTCATTTGACAACAAATCTGGTAAAAAAACAAGATTTTCAACTTGTTTATCATTTTACAGGAAGGTATCGGCAAAATAGTGTTTGAAATAAAAACTTCTCGGACCGATAGACTGCCAATAAGCGACTTCCAGCCGTTATCATTCAGCGATGCTGAACACGACTTCACCTACGATGCCGGACCCGTTTGTTTCACTTGACATCAATACTGTTGTATCTGTAAATAAGGATAGACTTAACATTATGTACTTAAGGACCTTTGTAAATATTGTAAATAAATGTTGTGACGACATCTGTTTATTTCTTATGGTAATTTTTTTATATGTGCTAGACAGTAGGAATTTTACTACAACCCAGCGCACAACCCTACCAGCGATTTTGATAGATATTTATCTTGAAAACATACCAGATACAGTGTTAAAACCAATGGTATTGTAGTCGAACGGTCTCCCGTAAGCTTGATCTTTCAAGTTTCGCGGGTCGCGAGTCGGGTGATGTACTCGTCTATACAAGAAACGATATACAAACTCAAAATATTCAGAGTTATTCGTTTCATATTTAAGCCCCTCAAAAACCAAATGTTTTATCCAAAAATGTGTGAACATGATAAACTTAATGCCAGAAGTATTCTAATGCCACTCAACCTCTAGTTGTTTAAGATTCAGTATAGCGAAATAATAAATCAAAATAAACTTAAAATTAATTTTGAGAGCAATTTTATTCTATTAACTATCTTAATCTAAAATTACATTCGGTTCACTGTAATTTTGGATAAATAATAAGATGTGCTTTCAGGTCGTCAATAAAATAATACCATAATATACACTTTAGAATGCAATAGCTTTTTAAATCCCTAATTTTATATGTTTTCATCCACAATTTTTCCTTTACCATCAGGTACAAAAACATATACCTGTTTATATACTACAAAATAAATATCTAAATAATTGTAACTCAATGCAATATTCACATTTTTAATGATAAGTTTTTGTTGAGGCTTATGATATAAACATTACGAACATGGTAAAAAGAATCTTCTGTTGAATTCCCTAGGAAGTAGGATCTTTTTAAAGCGTAGAAAAATCTATATTGCCTGCGATATTTGAGCGTTGCAAGTTAAAAAAAATATGTGACCACATCAAAACACATTTATATTTCAAAGTTCATATTTCAAAAGTATGGCGGATATTTATTTTGTTCGACTCAAAAGAAGAAAAATATATACAATTAAACAAACTTAAAGAGTTAAACTTATTATATGATTGGTTTGGTTATATTTATATCGGTAATTTACAAAATTTTATCAGTAAAAACTTCGTTTATTTACGTGTATGTAAACAGGCACTATAATCCAACCACCGAAACTTGGACCTCCTGATGATTTGCGGGTTGTGGGTTGTGAGGCGGGTGATGCGGTCCGTTGTACACTACACACTACACACCAATTTAAAACTCGATATTTTCGGATTTGTTTGTTTGAGATTTAAACGTGTAGTAGAAATCACTACATATCTCAATTTTATATAATATTATGTATATTGTTATTATTTATTTTTTACCAGCTGACTTGTGTAAATTTGTCGGTATTTCCCAAAAGGAATTGTTATTTATTTTCGCAATGTTTCTTCCATAAATATTTCAAGACCGAAATCAGCCAAATCGACGAGTTCCCGAATTTTAGTAAGACTGATAAACAGCAATTCATTTTTATATATAAGATATATAAGTCTACCAAAGTGACTCTTCTCTATGCTGGAAAGCATAGTGAATAAAACCTAACAGTGGTGGTAACCATACTCATTGCGAAAGCAGACAATGTAGTATGAGAAAGAACCCCGGATCAAAGTGGAAGGGAAACACTAACTTGCACAGGAAAGAAGAGCCGAACAGATTAAATCGGGAGCGTATGTCTACCATTCTAAAACGGTGACTGCAAAGGCCAGCGCATGTTGTCCAGTAGAGGAAGGGAGAAAATGGGTCCAGTTGGAAGAGCTTGTCAAAACACTCGGCATGATAAAGGTGATAGAAGACTGCCACAGAGGCGACATCTCTTCGCAACTGCAGACTCGAAGTATTCAGTGGCTTTAAAACTGTCGATAACGAACCTGCAGAGCTGTAACCGACCGAGAGCGTCCAGCAAATACTGCGTGTATCCATCGCAAAGATGAGAACATACACACACACAACCCCATATAGGAGCGAACCTGGGACTTATAAAGAAGACAGATACCCAAACGAGAAGAATCATATCAGTTTGTTCTGATTACCAAGTTTCCGTGAGGCCGCCTTAGTGACGCTCGTGGGTTGAGGTCCTGGCCACTTGTGTTTTCGTGGTGTTGAACTCAACTAGATTCTCATAATCCTAAAAACCCAAATTGAGACATGCGGTCCAGAACCAGGTCAGCCCAGCGATAAGTTTCTGTAATTTTTTCCTCAACGTCTAGTAACTTAGCCGTAAGGTGTCTAAAATATTATCTATGAACAATGTCAATCGTCTGTATAACAAAGTATATTGCCAAGTGTTAACATGTCCTTAATACGCAGAAGAAACAATATGAGTGACAGGAAGAAGCCCTAAAGGTACAACAGCACCTGCTGAAAATCGGAGGCATAGATGTAAATGAAGTGGTCTTTTAAAAAAATCAAATAATATGGTGTAGTCTTTCGTAAGTGACTACTTAAGTATAATATAAAACAGAATATAGGTACCATAAACACATTTTACACCTTACTAGATATTACGGATATTTTATATTATACCTTGCAATATATTTATAACATGTTATTTACATAATATCAGCAAACTTTAACTTAAATAATCCTATGTTATTTTAATATTTGCATATAATGCATGCATAATAATGCAGTGTAATCAAAAGTTAAAACAATAATGATTACTATTTCATGAACTAGTCACGTATAGTACGAAATTAAACTTGTTTATACCCTTCAGTCGTTAATCAAAAATATACGGTAAGTTCGACTATGATTCTTTCAAGTTTGATGTTTCTGAAACGTTCTGTTCTGGCGAGTCTAAAACCTTTGAATCATTTATTACACCCTCCTCATCAACATCCATACTTTCTACGGTATTACTTTGTACTTCAGCAAGTACAACATCTGCATTTTTAACAGTATTCGTTTGAGATTTATCGCCCAGTTCAGATGTTGTCTCTTTTAATGCAGTGTTGTTTGCGACGCGTACATTAATATCAAAGTTTTCTTCGAAAGTATTATTTTCTCCTTCAATTTCCTTGGACGACGTAATACTCACTTTCTCCGTTTCTACGTCTGAATCATTGTTCGCATTCCCAATAACAGTTTCGTCAATCGAAATGAGATCATCTCTTAAATTAACACATACAGTCTCTGTAATCTCTTCCTGACTATCGCAATTATTGCTGTCCTCCGAGGACGCCAATAGAATATTTTCGGCTGCGTCATTATATTCAGCATTATTGGTTTGAGCAGCTGATTGGATAACTGCTTGTCTGTCTTTGTTACTAATTACATCTAACTCCATTACGTTTTCCTCTACAACAGAAGTTATTACAGCCTCTTGGTTTGGTGTACTGTTTTCGTTTAAACACCGAACATCACCCACCATTTGTGAATCTTCAACTTTATCAGTCTCGTTTTCCGAATAACTTGAATTTTCTATACTAAAAACGTCACCATCTGTAGTATTTTTATCATCATCATTTGATTCCAGTGAATCAGAAATAGCTATATGACTATCGGAATTGGATGAATCAAGGCTTGAAGACGGATCTTCATTTCCAGAATGCAATTTTTGTAACAGATGTAACTCATCAATGTCTGATTCTAAGCCATTACTATCATCACTAAGTGTAAGTGTTTCTGTAGCTTGAGAATGTTTTTCCTCGTGGTTAGAATCTTCTTTGCTTTCTTGAATATCTTCTCCGTCCTTCTTTTCTATCTCTTCGACATTTGCTTCTGCCTTTGAAATGTTATCTACTTCAGCGTTAGTCTCAATAGTTTCATCATTAATATTTTTCTGTTCTTCATTGGCGAGTTGACTATCTTTTTCTTCAGCAGTCTTCTTAGATTTTTCTTGTAAAAGCCTCTTTAATCTCTCTTTTCTCTTTTCCGTATTTTCTAACGAAGCACTATCATCGTTCGCTTCTTCTTCTTCGCTTTCAACAGGAGATTCTTCCGCTTCTTTATCTCCAATTTCTTCACCTACTAATTTCAATTGGTTCTGTCTATCTGCATACCTGGAAAGACAGTAATTAAATATATTGAAGAAAACAAAACAGTTTTCAGTTAGATAGAGGAAGCTAATCCACTGAGGTAATCACTGCATTCTTTATATTGATCAAAAAAACTAATCAACTTAATCCTTACTTATTGAAAATTTCAGTCTCCTTCTGTGCGGCGACTTTTTGATTTTCATTTAATTTTTGCTTTAATTCGTCATTTTGCTCTGCGGGATCGATATTCGGCCCAATCCTTGAAGCTGCTAGTCTCCATTCGTTTTCTTGGCGGCGACGTTGTAATTTTTTACCACATCTTGTGAACAAATCACGAGCTGCAAAAGATTTTGTGGTCATTTTGTAAAAAATATATTTAATATGTTAAATAAAGAAACAACATTAAGTAACCACACTATTAGACATTGTAATGGCAGAATCGAACCAATGTATGGACTACAAATTACTCTAGTACCTCAATGAATAGTTAATTGACTTTTGAAAATTTCTCCACCCACTCACATCTGAATCTCTAAAGAAACAAAAGAAACACGAATTTCACAATGAACTTTATAGAACTGGTTGTTGTAGAACCTGTCGCCTCGGAGCCCTTAATTTGTATGTATCAACTAAAACAAATAATGTATCAACTATAAAAAGATCTTATTACACAACTACGGCGAAACCAAAAGAAAGGGTTAATAACTTTGGCAGTCTATGTTTAAAAAAAAGTTATACACGAAAAACATCTTACAGAATGACAAGAAAACGACATTTTTATACGAGGTTTTGTCGCTAATGTTTAGTTAGATTTTTTCGTCACAAAAGCATGGAAGGCCTAAACTTTTTTTGTTATAATTGTACAACTTATTATTATTATCGTCAATATATTAACGTTACAATGGCTATAATTGCTGTTAACGAAAGATAGTACAATATTCTTTTTTTTAATTTACGCGCAATTACAGTTTGACCACCTTTGTCGTGAAGGTGTGTGTATCACCTTGTGGTTGTGGTATGTATGAAAAAAACAGTATAGATTTGTAATTCTAAGTAAATTTTATGTCCAAATGGGTTTACTGGCAATGTCTATAATTGCCAAGGTTAGTTACCAATACCTATTGTAGAAGAACCTTCATTATACTGAATTCTCACCTTCTTCCATTATATCAGCTTCATTATAGTTTAATCTGTCTTCCTCATTAGCCTCTCTTACACAACGGAGAACATCGTGAAAATCAGGGAATGGAAGAGGTGTACCAATTGGTACTTTCTTATTTATCCATTTCTCTAGCCTTTTAGCAGGTCCAGATGGTTGACTAGGCCGAGGGTCTATTTGTATTCGTGGCTCCGACGGCATTTTCGTATTAGATAGTTGGCAAAATTTTGCATAAACACGCACCATTCGTTCTTTATACCTGAAATGCAATAAAAAAAAACATGTTGGGTTACTTAAAATTAATTAATAAAGAAATAGTTTTTAGAAAGGGATAAGACTGCCTGAGTCTGAGATGATGTGTCACAACAACATTCTGTGCATAATGGCATCATAAGAGAGGGGTACAGACACAAGTCACACAGTGATATATGGTACAATATTGTCACTATAGTGCAACTATTTATACTTAAATTATATTGAGCAGCTTTGATAATCTCATTAGTAACTTAAATGTAAAGATTTGTTAAGATGTATAAATGTTTGTTAGTCAATAATGGCTGCATGAATCTGGACATGGTTTAAAAATAGCACATAGGATATTTTTAAACAGAAAAATGAAATATAAAATTGACATGGACTCTAACCAAGCCACAAATAAAATAAAGACAAATCATTATTATTCTAAACTGTCCCATAAACCATATAACACATTAGTTATACTGTCTTACTAATTCGTACCTTTCTGTCAATAAATACACAGAATCATCTTCATCATCAAAATCAACTTCTTGTTCTTCCAGTTTCTGGATTGCTCTGTGCAATTTCTTTATAGTTTTCTCCAGCTTACGAATTTGTCTTTGGCGTTTCGAATCATATTCATTTTCCTCATCCAACACTGGTGTTGCTTCTGCAAATATATACAAAAATATATGTAAAGTTTGTCACGCCAGTCAGTTTTATTTTTAAAGATTAACCAGTTAGGTAATCATTTAGGCTGAAACTATATTGTATGTGCTGGTTAACTAATTATAAGACAGTATAAACACAACTTAAAAAATCAAACACAAACAAACAAATAGTATCATAAAATATAATAGGGAATATGCATGTATTTTTTAATTTTACATAAACTTTCTCCTAGTTATTACATTACCAAAATTAAATATGACATATCTGAAATACAAACCAGTAAGCTAAAAAATATGGATTAAAATCACTGTCATTTTCGGGTGATTTAAACACGGCCATCTTGACGCGCATATTCTGTGACGTCAGTCATGAAATGTTTGATTGATGAACTTTGTAAGTTCACAAAAATTAAGTGATTAAATAATTTATTACAAAGGAAATATTTATTACTAGCATTTTAAGGTATATGCCTAAAGGTGGTACAAGGCAATGAAAACTTTGATGAAAACATATCACAAAAGTTCATTATCGTATTCCCGTTATCTAATATATAGGTATTTATTAGAAAATAAATAATCACCAGAAACCAACTTGTTGACAGAATACGTCATATGTACGTTGACGTCACGTTTTGTCCCACCAATAGCATTACGTTTTTGAAATATGCGAGGGAGTTTTAAAAAAGTTAATTTTTAATGATTAAATTTTACTATTAAGTTATGATAAATTTCAAAACTAAGTGTATAGATATATTTGTTAAGCAATAACGCTTACAAATAAAAATGTTTTGTCTATTTTGACGTCACATGCATATTCCCTATTATTATCCACATGAACCACAAATTTTCCTAGTAAACAATTGTATGCTAGAGGGTAAATAACTGTATGATTAATTCCCAAATGAAATCTTTTAAAACAAGATTGAAAACACAATTCGAAATCTATTTATATAATAGTTAAGTAAATAATTATACAAAAGTACGTAATTGTATCTTAATAGGGCTTAAATTTAAGAAATGTCTAATTTTAAAACTATAGCCTTTCTTCTAACACAATATACTTTCAGAGCCCATCCCTAAAAGAGACTATTTTTAATAAAGCAGTTTGTATACATATTATTATTAATTTTGACAACTCTTTTCTTTCTTTTTGAGCGGAAGTCCCGTGGTTATGTCAGACTCGAACCAACAAAAAACGCACGCCGTCTCAGGTCTTTCGTCGATCGTTTAACGATTTCTGGTGCCTGAGTCTTCTGTGGTATCGGGCCCGTTCACGGGCCTGGCGAATTGGAAGAGTTCTGAACCTCTCCCGGTCCCGCTCCGCTATCTCTTTCGCAAGCATAACTTGTTCGCAGAAAGAGACAGCGGAGTTCCACGTGCTCTCGCTCCGTATCATAGCCGCAACCATGTTACTGAGTGAATCCCCACTCCGATGGCCGCCACGAGATCATGCCTCTGCTCCTCCCTTGCTGGGCATTCAGCCAGCATGTGGAGCGCTGTGTCCACGGTTCGGCCATCGCAATGGTGGCACTCAGGTGTTGGCTCCTTGCGGATCAGACACAGGTGATCTCCGAAACATCCTTTTCCAGTGATCACCTACATCAACCGGTATGAGAGGGACCCGTGATACCTCTCAAGCCAATCCTCCGTAATGGGTCTTACTGCCGAGACAACGGCGTGCCAAGCGCTTGGTTGCCCAAGTCGTTCCTGCCACTCCTCCACGAGGACTTGTCGGAGTTGGGATTTTTGATTTTAGATTTCTCGAGTCTCAGGACTACGACCCAACTCCTGCGCCTCCTACCGCCACTGATAAAAAGCCAAAAGGGCTCTCGCCTCTAGGTCCCATGGTGGAGTTCCAGCTAGAAGATTCGCAGCCTCAAAGGAGATCGTGCAGTAAACCCTTATAATCCTGATGGCCAGCGCTCGCTGCGGTCGTCGCAGTAGCGCGGCATCGCTGCCCTTCAGGGTCACCGCCCACAGTGGGGCCCCATATAGGGCCATGAACCGCACGATTCCAGCGTAGTCTTCTACAGGAGTCATCAGGTCCCCTCATGTTCGGCAGCAAACGTGCCAATGCACGCGCTGTGCCAACCGCGTGTGCCAATCTTGGGGACCAGACTTCGAAAGTGATATCCGAAGTTCCATCGGCCGTAGAATACGAGTCCCAAATACCTCATAGAGGGCTCGATGCCGATGCGAGTGGCTCCTATTATAAGGCTGAGTCTGTCAGGTGGTTTTCTCCGAGGCCCATGGAAGAGCAAGGCCTCGGATTTGTGCAGAGCCACCTTAAGACCCAGCCGCCGGATTCGCTCCACGACTTGGCCAACAGCGACCGTGGCCTTCAGGGATACCTCACGGTGCGTCTTGCCACTTACCGTCACAAGCGCGTCGTCCTCGTAACACGTGACGGCAACACCATCTATGAGTGCACTGCGAAGCACCCAGTCGTAACCAATGTTCCACAGGAGCAGCCCTAAGACTGACCCCTGCGGAACACCGCACGACATTTCACTTCGACCGATACCGGTACTACTGGGTAGACAACGGCTCTCTCCGACAAATATGACCCGACTACGCACGGAGGTAGAGGCACTCGGTGACACTAGCGCCTCTCTGACGCAGCTCCAGGGCAAAGTGTTGAACGCGTTGGCGATATCTAAAGACACCGCCAATACCACTTCGCCCCGAGAAACAGCTTCCTCCACCAGTCCTCACGTGCATGATCGCATTCACAGTAGAACGGCCCCTGGCGGAAACCGTACTGGTTATCCGCCAGATCAGGTCCTACCCTGAAGAGATGCTTGACGAGGCGCCATACAATCACTCTTTCATAGAGTTTGCATACCTCGCCAAGCAACACTATGGGCCGGCAAGCGGATGGTTAGTCCACTGGGCGCGTCTCCTTTCGGATGAAATCCAGTTTCCCCATCTTCCATAATTTCGGAAACTGACCCTGCTCGAGGCATGCGCTGAAGAACCCTCTCAGTCGGGGCTCGAGAGCCGGTGCCTTATCATCCAGAGCCAGGACCCATGCTAGTCCTGGATTGCCATCGAGTCCTGGGGCGGTGTGTTTGGCTTTAAGCCGTCACACCGTCAGCGCTAGTTCTGCCCAAGTGACCTCAAGCGCGTCGTCGTCGTCCATGTTAGGCGTCTCAGGCGTTGGAGGCGGAGCCATCGGCGGTGGAGTGTGCTCCACCGCACGCGATGGAAACAGGGAACTGATGAAACTCTCTAGCAGTTCTGGTTGAAGACATCGTGTCAACGGCGGGGCCCATGGGCGCATTTTGCCCCTAACCATGCGGTAAGGGCGTCCCCATGAATTCTGCTCCAGTGTGTCCAGCAACTCGCAGCGGGCCTCGCTCTTGGCCCCCTTTATCGCTGCCTAGGGTCCTCTTGGCAACCCTGTATTCCACCAACAACTTCGCCTCTCGAGCTGTCGCATCTTCGGGGTGGTGACGCTTTCTACGGAACCTAGACCACTGACGGCGCGCGGTTACGCAAGCTTGTTTCAGCCTTGCGATCTCCGGAATTTTGACAACTCTAACTTCAAAGTTTCACATTATAGTTATCTAAAGTTCTCTAAATTTAAAAGAAATTGCTATAATTTATCTTATACTTCGTCCCAGACCTGCATTGTTAAGAAATTTAGAACAGCTAATACATACTTTTTGCTATTGACCTATTCATAGTAGAAGTGGAGTAGACACAGACAGAAATTTTATATAAACATCCTTAGGATTCTATATAGACAAACTGCTGAAGAAGATTACATCTGGTTATCTTCTTAGCAAATGTGTGTGACAATGACTATAATTACATTAACTTAGCAATTGAAGCTATTTACATACTTAGTGTTGAAAAATTATATCTTAAGAATAACATGACCATAGTGCAAACAGAGTGTGTTATGGAACTCAGTAGAGCTGTCATTCACTCAAGCTTTGCATCAATATTACTATTTAAATGGTTACCTTCATTTTTTGTTTCCTTAAGTGCAGGCTGTGCTTTGGCTAATTTTCTTTGCAAATTTAATTCATCTACAACATCTTTTATATATAAGTACATTTTTTCAGGACCTGCCTTCATTGCTAGTATTTTACTTGATACCATGTCTGTAAACTCCTCAGACTCAGTATAATCTTTTGGTACTTGCTTATAATAACCTTTGATTTTCTTTTCAACAATTGTCTTCATATCATCTGAGTTTTCAAGGTGGAAACAGAGATCTATAAAGCTTTGATATACAGGATGAAATTCACTAGGATCACTATTTTGTGCATCCTTAATATTTTCTTTTGATAATGATGAGTCTGACTGCTTTTCAGCACCATTGTCTATACTTTCACTTTTATTATTATTTTTTGAATTCGGTTTGTTATCTTCTTTTTTGTCCTGGCTATCAGTACAATTATTTACACTTACCGAATGAGGTTCTATTTCTATTTCAATAGTTTTATTATTTTCTGTATCTTTGGGATAGACCAACTGTTTTTTACTGCGAGGAGTTTTGCTGCTATTACTGATTATGATATTATGCTGATTTTCATTGTCACTTTCACTTGCAGGTTGATTTTTGTCTACAATAACTTTAACAGGACTATCATCTATAGTGATAGCTAACTCAGCACCGACTGCATGGGTTTGTTTGTTTATAGGTTTAACAGGGCTATCATCTATAGTAATTTCTATTAATTTAGAAGTTTCTGGCTCTTTATTATTTTCTTCTTCTTGATTTGAACTTAGTACCTGATCCTCCGGTCTTACATACCACTGAGGGCTAGATTTAAGTGCAGGTGCTTCATCATCATCTAATTCTACAGTTAAAACTTCTCCTACATGTCTTTGCTTTATTGGTTTTTTCTTAACATTTAACATTGGTCTACTAGAGATTGTTTTTTTAACTGTGATACTAGGTGGTAGTAGATTTAATGGTACAGGTTGTTGGATTTTAAAAGACTTTTGCAAAAGTGATGAGGGTTTAATATGAATGAAATTATCTGGCCTCAAAATGGGGATTGAATTCAAATTAGGTTTACTCAGAGTTATCACAGGTTTTTTTCTATCAGCCAGTGGGTTAACACCATACTTCTGTTTTGATAGTTGAACTGGTGTACCGTTATTAGGTCTTGACTTAGGTACATTTAAGGGTTTATTGTTTACTACTTTTTTAACTGTAATTGCCTTGCCTAACCCCTTGGCTATAGCAATAGGATTAGGTTTCGCTGCTGTTATTGTAACATCATGAAATTTGCTGGGAATGCATACCATTGCATTAGGCATCGGTTTACTCTGTAACAAATAATTATGGTAAGTTCAGAAAACTAGTTATAAGATTTTTCAGAAACTTTTGTTTATAAAAATTATAGCACATACTTTCTTCCGAGCCGGTTCCGTTTCCTCGTCCGAAGACCCCAATTCAATTACATCTTCAGTTGACATCTTGATTGAGATATGTATTAATTTACATTCAGTAAAGTAATTGAATTATTCTTTCATATGGCAATAGCTTTATATTAAAACATTTGTTTGAAACACTTCTATAACAAAAAACTGTCTGCCTTCCAATAACACATTCTTTGTAAAAATAACTAACCAAAACCATGGACAAGACAACGACAACATAAAATGCACGAAAACTATTTTTTGACGGCTTTCTAAAAGTTGTCATATTAAAAAATTAAATTATTTTTACAATCGGTACTAATACATTCTTGTTTAAAATCCTTGGATTTACTACATAACATTTAGCCACGTACTCGTGCTTCGTTTAAATGAGGTTTAAAAGACAATTAATAATCTGTATTACATTATACTTGCATTGTGTAACGTACTTCTTAGAGTTCTTATAAGTGATACAACACACATAATTATAGAACTTTCTACTAATTCTGATAATTGGATAATTTATTTAGTGGTCTTGAATGTAATCGACATTATATCAGACACGATGTCTTATTTAAAAATTGTTTCCAAACACATAACACGAAATAATGAAATTTTATAGTACAGTTAAGAACGATTTAACGTTTAGCAACACATGGGAAACAAAGTTTGTACACATTTAATTTATCTCGTCGCTGTTTTTCCATTTTTATCCTTTTTTCACTATAAATAGTGGCTTTATGTAACGTTGATTATGCTCATAACTCTATTAATACTCCGACTCACGTAAGAGAGTAGCCGTCATAATAGGTACATATTTAGAGATGACAGACATATCATTTTTAAAATTCAATTTTAAACTTTTTTATGCTTCTGTACCTATTCAGATAAAAGAATTTTATTATTGTTTAAACTAGCTAAAGCTAAAGTTTATCTGCATTATTGAGAATTCTAAAGTGCCTACGTTGTTTGGCAATTGAAATGAAAATATGAAATGGGTATTTATCTAAAACCGACGTGGACAATAATTGTAGTATGTGAACTAATTAAAAAAACAAAGACCTGCAATCAATTTTAAAATTGACTGAAATAGCATATGCAAACGTGTCTGCAACAATTATGGGCTGACGGATGAAGAAATGAATCTCATTATAATATTTTCAGCAAGTGATAGTGATGACAATAGTGATATTGATGCCTATGAGTCAGGCAGTGACAGTAGTGTGACTGGAACAAACCTAATCGGTGATCACGATTACATTATTAAAATACATAAAAAACTAACAATTTTAAATTCTGTCACAATAATTATAATAGAATTAAGATCAATTATTAATCTCTTTCCGACAAGAGTTTATTTAATATGCTTATATGTTTTCCTATCATAATATCACCAAGAAGAATGTCTCTAAACTACACTGAAGCAGGTTATACTTCTTATACAATACAACTCAAAATATCTTAAACTTATTTTAATTATTAACTAAGACAATATGTTTTGGTGATCTTTTAAATAAAATTTGGATGGCAGATGGGCTCAAGAGGCCGTCATAACGTGGGTCTCTATACTGCATTGTCTACATTCGTTATGCGATCACCACTCTTGGATTCTATTTATACTTTCCATCAGACGGAATAGAGTCACTTTGGCAGGTTTCTTTAAAAGAAAAAAACCACACAGGACCCTCTCATATCAACTGACGCGAGTGAACAGCAAAGGAAAGCGTGGATGGAGCAGACGCCTAAGCCCATAATGGTCATCAGAATGAATATTCTCTCAAATTACAACATGCTCGCAGCTATGATACAGAGCAGAAGTGCGCAAAATGCCGCTGTCTCTTTCTGCAGGCAAATTGTACTTGGAAAGAGGACCATGGAATGGGATTGGAAAAGATTAAGAACGCTCCCGGTCGGTTAGGCCAGAGAATGGACTAAGCATTGAAAAAGAATCATTTGAAGAAACGTTACACCAAGGGGCCATTAAGCCATTGATGAGCCGGGTTTTATACTATTAGACATTTAATGTGATTAAAAAAGTTTAGTTAAAATACAATATAATGTACAATTTGAAATGTTAATAAAACTGAAGGTATTTCTGAGACTGATAACTTCTTAACATTTTATTAAAACGAATATTTTACAGTTTCTTAGAATGTGAACAAGATAATTGAGTTAGTCATTTATATAAAAATAGAGATGATGTCCTCTGCATGCATCTATATGTTTTTCATCTACTGCACAGTGTTTTAACCATAGCTAATGGTAATTTACACCACTAAAGAAGTCAAAAAAGTCTACACAATGACGATTGCAACGAAATGTCAAACGAAACCATATTGTTGTTCCTGATTGGGTAAAATCAACTCAATTTACTTCTTTTAGTTGAGTTAGCCAATGGAATAACAGATACTTTTTTATTTACAAATTACAGGGGTAGTAATTCAACAAAGCTATATAACTTGATGTTTCATGCAAAAATTAAAGCTGTCAAAATAGATCGTGGTTTTATTTCTAATAATTTCTATTTATCGATTAGTTAGGACAATGATTAAACTCTTTTCATTAAAGCAACAAAAGAAAGATGAAGAAGGCTCAGGGAGAGCAGGAGGTTCACAAAAAAAAGCATCAGCTGCGCAACTGCGAATCACAAAAGGTATACTATAGAAAATAGAACAACTTACGCTTTGTACTTGCACTGTTATTGTGAGCAAATGGATATGAGTATTAATCTGAAGATATGTTCATCTCACAAAATAATTGAGAACGACACACATGATATTTTTCAAATATTTTAAGAGCACGTAAATTCTTCAGCACTGCATTACTTTGAGATTAACCAGTATTAATGTCTTATTTTCAGATTTAAATGAACTTAATTTACCCAAAACATGCAGTACAGAATTTCCTGATCCAGATGATTTACTAAATTTCAAACTAATCATTTGCCCCGATGAAGGATTCTATAGAGGAGGACGATTTGTATTTAGTTTTAAGGTAACTATGGACCTTCGTTATTTATAAATGTGCATTTGGTTATTGTACAAAGTGTTGTAAGAAAAGTGAAAAGTTTGTAAGTACTGTAAAAAGTAATTGGAAAAGATCATGACCATAAAAAGTGGAAGAAAATTTCTTCTGACAAAATGAGAATCATAATACCTTAGTACTTCATGTTATGAGAAATGCCTCCTGTCTAGCGTGGCCTATTATGGCGTAGTTAAAAGCTGTAGACGATGGTGTTACAACAGCTGTTGATACGTTTACAATAAAAACTCAAAAATTAATTCATGTTAGAATTTAGTATATTTTTTTTAGATTTGGTTTGCTAGGTAATGTAAATTTAGTATTAAAATTTAGCACAGAAAATGCCCTTGGACCTTTCAGTTTAAAAACAACTTCAAACTATTGTACTAGTTCAGTATTGCAATATAGTCAAAATATCAACTGATACAAACAGGAAATTACCTCATTTTATACTATGTCAATATAATATTACTTCTCAGTAGCTGGAAAGAATCATACTTTATCCACACACTCCAAATAAGTTCTTAATGTAGTGAATGAATTTTTTGATTGTTTGTTATTAGATATGAAAGCACAGCTTATAAATTTTGACAATAAATTAAAAAAAATAAGCAAGCATCATCAGGCACATGTTTGTTAGTTAAAGGCAAATAGAAGAGCAAACAAATTTCATTTCTTGAATTTAAATGTTTCAGGTAGGACCAAATTATCCTCACGAGCCCCCCAAGGTGAAGTGTGAAACAGCGGTATATCACCCTAATATAGACCTTGAAGGCAATGTGTGTCTCAACATCCTCAGGGAAGACTGGAAACCCGTTCTCACTGTCAACTCAATAGTTTATGGGCTACAGTATTTATTCTTGGTAAGATTGCTAGCAGCCAAATACTTGAAAATAACGGAAAAATTACATTACACTCAATTGAGGTAGTTGGTATTACTCAGTAAGTCTATCTGACAAATATCATGAAAAGTATTCTCATACCAAAGTGTTACTAAGACTAGCAGAATGCCAATACAACTTGTTCACAATATACTATAAAATCACATTACAGTCGACATTGGATATTTAATGCTTTACTATGAAACACTTCTTATGAAATTTGTGAGATTCATACATTTCACAAATCTCATAAGAAGATATATACATTTTATGTGAGCAACATCCTCACTGTCCTATTTACTAACAACACTGCAGAATAAAAAAATGTATTTTGAAAAATATATCTAACTGCACAAATAAAATCTTTAATATGTATGTTATGTCAAGGTGACTAGGGACAAAATCATTAACCAAAAGTGTTGTTCTTAGGCATTGTCAGTTGTATGAAATATCACCATTAATCAATTTTATTTAACCTTTCTAAGGAGAGCCCTATGCACAGCAGTAGCATTAAATGCTGTAGATAATAATTTTATTTGTACTGTTACTAAAATATAATTGTTTACTGATTTTTTTGCTTTGCTGCTTATGAACAGCACAGTGAGGACAACGCTGATGTAACATAATTTTATTTACATATTTTATTGTTATATTGATTGATAAAACATAATGAATTGAGTTTTATCAACAACCTCAAGTCCATCACTCAGGACTAGGGTCTTGCTCATCCTTAACCCAGTGTAGCTATGAGGAGCACATGGTGAGGTCAAGGGTAGATAGGAACTGGACTGAATTTTTACTAAGTGTATTGACCTTCAAATGTTGAATGTCGAATGTCATAATTTGATCACCTCAATATCTACCTTATGGCAGACTGGTTAGAGACTAAGTTGAGAATTACTAGTTTGGATTTTGACTGGATTTCTCTATTTAACATATATAGGAACTAAAAAAAAGATTAAAGTATTCATCCATGTTTTAGAGCAGGTAAGTACAACTTATGCTTAGTTTCAGCCTATGTCCTGAGCTCGCATCATATTTCGACTGTTTTTTTTTTTCAGTATTGTCGAGAAATAGTTTCATTAGTTGATAAATCTTGCTGAGCTCCATTAGTTAATAAATCTCGCTGATGTAACTTATCTTTATTAACAGCTTCTTAGCCCTTGCTTAATTCTATGTGATGCCCTCACAGTGTGTAATATTGTATGACATTAACTCACCATAGGAATATACCTAAAAAGGAAGATAATTTAGATACGGGAAACAGGTGTGGTAAGGTGACCAGGGTAAAGGATAGCTAAGACTACCCTGGTAGTTGGAAGAGATTGGTGTGACCTGTAAATATAGTGACCACTTGGACAACTTTCTACTAATGTTTAACCATTTTTTTTCGAAATTACACTTTGCAATGTATATCTACTTGCAAATTTGCCTGCGTTATCTATGACAACCTTTTCCTCTACATATTATTAATTTCAAAACATTTGTTTAGATTTTCGTCAATGAATTCTACTGTCTAAATTGGACTTTCCATAAAGATTATTTATATAGGAAACAGTAAATTTTGCGGCTCTTTTAGTACTATATAGTGCAATACTCATTGTAATGCAGACAAAGCAGTAGGGTCACCAAAAATACACTATGACTTGAGGACGTAAAAGACATGACAGTCATCTTGGCAATATGAAGCTCACACACTTACCACGATAATTGTCCTCCCTGCATCAATGGATTTCTGATTTCGCACTCACCAACGAAACCCGACAACACGGATGCTGTCGCTTTACGTTGATCATCTGTTAGAGGGTAGTACTGCCCAGGTTGAGCCGGCGCGTTCTTACTGAAATCAACGTGGCTCTACTACCTTACATGTGTGTAATGTGGCGACATAGCTTAGGTGTGCACGACACCTGTATTTTCTTGGCGTTGATGTCGACCAGGTTCTTGTAACCTCATTGAGAGATGCGGTCCAGAACCAGGTAGAGCTTAGCGAAAAGCTTCTTTTGTTTTACTTACACGTTTGCTAGCTTGGCAGTAGAAGTTTTTTTTTTATAAAACCTTTAATCTTCCCCAACCAAATTGCTAAACTATCGAGATTTTATTCATAATCTATTTATTTTATCTTGCAAATTAAGAGTCTCGTTGCCTTTGTTATAAATAATAATAGGAGTAACTTGTTGATTAAACAAAATATAAAAACAGTATCGCAATATGGAGCTGTTATAGTTTTTAATGTCTAATCGTAAGACCAGATTATTTTAGGCGCAAGACAAGTATCATATTGTTTTCTTTTATTCACGTTTAAAAAATATTGAAATATATACAATTTATTTGTCTTCAAAAGATAAGAGTGTGTGTATAGTACGGAAGTTACATTACAGCAAATAAAACATGCTACTCATCGCAACCTCTTATCTAACGTTGATTTTTTTACGCTACTATTATAAATACCTACTACAAAAAGCTCCATGTTCAATCCGTCACACCCATCTCATAAATTGTCTTCTTCATTTTACCACCTACTGTGCCCGGGACTTCGTTAGTTTCAGACGCGTTTTTTACTGCGTAAATCCCGATCGCGTGGGAAATGAGAGGTAAAAAAGTAATCTATATGTTGCCCAATACCCTACTAGTGAAAGTCATATTAAAATCGGTTCAGCAGTTCCATAGACAAAATTTAAAAAGGTAGATTTTTACAATTTTAATCTGTCTGTGTTAAGGTGTTTTAGTATTATGTAAAGAGCTATGAAAAAAACAAGAGGGACACTACATTATGTGTATTGATAAAAGGGAGTGTTGTTTGGAATAATTAGATAAATTAGGAAAGGTATTACCGCCTTCAATGCAGCTGTAACGAAATGAAATAATGTAGGTAACACACTTTTTTCGTAAATTCTAAATTTTCTCCGCCTCACAATTTTAATAATTATGGATTCAAACAGGAAGTATACCTTTACGAATATATAGAAAGATCCCAAATCGGTTT
Source organism: Hypercompe scribonia (assembly GCA_949316085.1). NCBI lineage: Eukaryota > Metazoa > Arthropoda > Insecta > Lepidoptera > Erebidae > Hypercompe > Hypercompe scribonia. The sequence continues at coordinate 17,779,846 of OX438969.1, forward strand.
AGAAATGACGGCATTCTGAAGAAATAGCCAAAATTGTATTGAGGATCATAAACACATCCAGCAATACTACTTAGCGTTTTGCCGTCTTTAAGATCAAAATCCAAAGAAATTTATTCAAAAAATTATTTCAGGAACCAAATCCTGAAGATCCTCTAAACAAGGAGGCCGCAGATGAACTTCAAAGTAACAGGAGGTTGTTCGAACAACACGTGCAGAGGGCGATGCGAGGTGGTTACGTCGGTTCCTCGTACTTCGAGAGATGCCTTAAATGATTGCTGCACCACGCTGTAAATTAATGCTACCAAACCTATATAAATAAAACAATCTCAATTTAAAGCATTTCGTTATTTATTACAACTAAATATAAGACAAACTGTACTGAACGTCATTGCTATATTTGATAAGTATCGCGTCCTCTATTATTTTTTTTATAAATTTTTATTTAAAATATACCCTTTCTCATTGTTTTGACCATTGAGAATTTCGGTTTTAATTTCCTCATAGGATGGAACGATTAAATGAAATTACAAAGAAATACTTTTATTTTATTTTTTATCCTTGGATAATGGAGCAGCGGTTACAAGTTTTGATTTGAAACCAACAGATGGCGCTATTTGCTGATAACACGAATGACGATTTTCCGATATCCATATTCATTAAACATTCGAATCTATGTTGACGTGTTCGACGTATAGAGACGTAAATCCGAATTTAGTCACATAACGGATTTGTGTCATCTATGAACACGTATCATTATGTATGATTTTTTCCTCAAAGTAGATTTACAACGTTATGTTGGCTACAAAACTGTAGGCCCAAACAATGTGTTGCAGTCAGACGAGTCATAAGTGAGTGGCACGTACAACGAGGTTAGAGTGGAACAACGGCACCAACACAGGACACTGCCGTTTCACGGTGTCAGATCTCCAGCGGTGCGAAGTGAGTCGCGATCAAGGGCTTACCGCGTGAATCAGTGAGTGGTTGAGTTGTAGCAACCCGAACGGCGCGCCAGTGTTACTCTGAACGCCGAGCGGTTCGCGCACACCCGTCCACACACCACGCTTTCTCCACACGGCAGCGTGCTCAAGGTAAAGCTGTTTCGACACGCCACTCGGTTGCGAAAGTCTGCGCGATGATATACAAGTGAGAGCCGACAACGGACGCCAGGGTAACGCTCATCGCACACGGTGAGCCAGTTTATTTGACAAGAGACATTCGAAACTCGCCAGCTGTGAGGGACGGGGGGCGCGTGACGCCGTCGTTCGTACACGCGGGAGCAACCTTTCCACATAGTGACTTACTATAACACAAGCAACGGCAACCAATTTTTAATGTGTCAAGTCAGTATAGCTTATTGCTGCTACGTCAGATCGCTGATCGCCTCGAGCAAGAACTACAAGGTTATGCAAATGAGTTCTGAACGATTCTATACCAGGGGTAATCAAAAGACCATTCATAACTTCAATAAACTTTAACGTTTAGGTTTCTACCTTACTGTGTATTTAGTGCTTATCTGTCATTTTTCTACCTTAAATTATCTTTCGGTGTCGCGTTCGCTAATTGCTAATTACTGTGGGAGTCAGTGATAAGAATTCGTGAGTGTTGATTGAGCGAGCGGTCGTCGTGTGGTAATCAAAGCGCTTGCATCAAGCAACGACAATGGCGGCCCCACAGGAGGAGAGCCTGCTCTCGCGCTGCGAAATCCCCATCATCGACCTGGCTCACATAGGTAAGGATTTGAAAATACTCTGTTATACAAACACTTACTTACATAAAGAAAACCACTGAGCGAAAGTCCTGCGCGCGTTTTACGCTCACATAACAATTTAATATTAATCGTTTCTCATGATTGCGTAATTATAATAGTCTTTTTGTACATTATATATTCACTAGAATATCTTTGAGTTCATTTTATTTCTATTCTATTTATGCTAGAGAAAAAAAAACGGATTTACTACCTATTTTAAAATAACCAGTCTACTTCAGACTGACAACCTCGTTCAATTTTTGTTATTCGAATATAAAGTGAAAAACTGAAGATAAAAATACTACCTGGATAAAATAAAGGACCCTCGCACGATCGCGTGAGAGCCGACTGCCGACCGACAGCTGTGCATCGATGCTTTATTTGTTGTCATTAAACAACCTCTGCATCCCGCTCTTGTGAGAGTTCAAAGACCGGTCTCCCTGAGCCGTTCATCGCAGTACATTTGCTTAATTCGTTTATAAATAAAAAGTTAGATAAAATAAAGGAAATGCCAAAATAGTTGTGAGAGTTTGAAAAAGTATATAAAAATATATAACATTATGAACCGTAAACAAAGGAAGCTTTCTCTTGAAACAGTGAGTAAGAGTGCCCTATATTCATTTATAAAACAGGGCGAAGTATGACTCAATGGACAGAATCAAATAAAACATAATCTAAAAAATTACTTAACGCAAACAAAGTAGCTTGGAGCTGTTATATTGAACGAGCTCTCTAACGTTACCTGTTCAGAAACGTGAAACTAATTGTTTGAATATTTATCAAAACAATAATACAATGCAATTATTATGCAGGTGCTTTATTTTAATGCAACACCTGAATCCACTAACATGTATTACGATTACGTGTACACATGAAGTTCTACTAATTAGTAATAAAATGCCTAGATTATATCATTATGTATATACATATAATGTACTCGTAGCAATAAAATACTTTCACGTTTTCACTACATGCGATCACTGAGGTTATTATTATTGAGGTATCAATTTAATCGAAACATGACAAATTGAAGGTAAATTACATGCCGGTTTTATAAGAACGAATGTGTTAGCGTCTTAGTCTAACCGGAGCAGACATAAAAAAAGGAACCTTTGCAATGTAAGGGCAATGGCCCTTGTAGCTCTACCAGAACCCGAACATCGCACGCCGTCAACTTTTGTCCCGATTTACTCACGTATAGTTAATATATATTTGGTCTATATCTATCTCTTACATTAATACTAATAATATACTTACGTTTGAATTAAAAAAAACTCAGTTGTTTAAATTTTATGAAGTAATACAATTTCAGTTAACTTGAAAAGATAAAATGTTAAATCAGATTTTTTTCAAGTCTTTATGGAGATTAATATGTAGTATAAAGTGTATAAACATCTATAATCGACATATACCTACTTATATTTAAATTTATATACAAATTCAGGTATACGACTCGGATTACTTTTATCTAACCATCTAATAATTTTTCATTCTAATTCTTAACTCGTTAGACATTTTATGGTGTACGTATTGAGTCTACTAAAGTTAGTTTTATAAACTACAAAGTACCTACAGTAAAATATTCTGACAATAACGTTATCAATTCGCGTAAAATCGCAACTTCGCAATATTAGGAAAGTGTAGGTAAAATATTACATCCGTCGAGTTTGCTTATTTTTTTTTAAATTAGGTACAATATATACATATTGTGAACTAACGCTCGACGATAATACTTATCTCTGTCGTCATTCTTGAAGGTTGTTTATCTGATTAAATAAAAATAAACATATTGCGAAGTGTAATTAAAGAACCAAATCTATTACGGATAACATTTAACTCTTGTGGCGCAATGGCATTGCAAAATAAATGACACTTTATAAGCATAGCTGAACTATGTGTTTACAGTACGAGAGTTACAGTCGTATATCGTTAAAAAATGTTATTTAAATATTTTTATACCCTTTATGTTTACACCATAAAGTCGAACAGACTTAGAAGTTATTCACCCATTTTATCAAACCATTTATGGCCTCTTGTCAGTCCTTGCCGGGTAATTCCCCCAAAAAAACCATATCATACAATATATTTATCATCTAATTTATAACCTATAATATATTGAGTAGTGTGTTATCATTAACAAATTGTTAATGCCTTTCGGAGGCAACCTTAGCACCATTACACATTCACAAATAAAACCAAATGATACTCATAATCTTAAAACAAATCTCTAAAAGGAACGACATGACTTGTTGTAACCTGAGTTCCGTGTCATAATCCCAATTCTCCAAGTTTCTTGTTTTACCGTACCTTTAAACTCCAGTTTACCAAAATTAATTGAACGGGTCGTTGCACTGAAGATGTACTTCTTGGAATGACAACCAAGCTACCAAATCCAAATTATTTTCAGATGTATTAGTCGTGATACACCACTGGTCATTGAAATGTTAATTAAATTGTCACATTTGATCCTATCACTCGACCACTGACCCACATTTGAGTTCATTCATCACTAGTTTGTTTGACAACGCATTGCATAAAAAAAACTTGTTTTTTGTATTTCGATGCGTGCAATGCTTTGTAGGGTGACTGTGTGCCCGGGAAACGATGATTCATATTATCTCATGTACTTACCAGACCGACATTTTAATTCCCAGTAAAAATCTGAATATGAGATTTTGACATTGTTTCGATTTACTAAAGTTCATTTGATTTTCTGAAAAGATTATAACTAAAAAGCTGGACTTAAGCGGCGCTCGTTTGACGAAATGACTCACACTGTGAAATGTCTGTAACAAGTTTAACTAGTGTATAGTTTTTAGTATATTTTCTGTATACCACACGTTTCACACAAAAATACCTAGAAAAAATTTAAGATAAACATAAAATTATTAAAAATAGAAATTTTCAAGACATAATGTAGTCTTGTTCTGAATTATTCCGAGTTTTATTTATTATTCTCAAGTTTTAAGCAGCAATTTTAAGTGAAGATTTAAAATCAATTGTTAGTTAACCAATAATCACGATTTAAAAAATAAAAAAGTTTAAAAAAACAAATGTATAAATGTTGATTTAATAGACGAGAAAGAAATATTTCTTAGGTAAATATAGATGAAACTCCAAAAAGAAATAACTTTTATAACTGTAGTTAATGTAAATATTTTACGAATAAACTTGACCAGAACGAAACTAACTCATTTAAAAGACAATCACAATGAAAAAACGGCATTACTTAAACCAAATTCTGTTAATGATGTTAGATTTTTAATTATTTCATCAGCATCATCATCTCAGCCGAAAGACGTCCACTGTCGAACATAGGCCTCCTTGATTATTTAATCCTTATCTAAAATAAAACAATTGCTTAATTTAGAATCCTGAAATTTACGTAATAAGTTCTAAACTATCTGTCCTTTTTCATAAACTAAGCCAATCTTGTTTACCATATCATCTTTAATGGCATGATTTGCAGAGGATTTTCCCGTCTATTCATTCCTTATTGCAGTGATAAAAATATAATTTCAACATCGATATCCATTTTTTATAACTCTCATTATCATTGGTGTATTATTCATAGCCATTATAAGCGCCATACAATGATTTAAAGATTTTCCATCCGCGTTGTATAAAATGGGAATTATATGTTGCAGCGTAGCATTAACCTTAGTTTATTCCCTAAGACAGTTCTTACTAATTAATATCTTTGGAAATCTGTTTATTCCAAAATAAATAGAATTATAAATATTATCCGAGTGTTGATAGAATAAGGATACGGAGTGTTACCGCCCGTATTAATTTTATTTTATTTGTAATAAAGGTTTGATGTTACGGACACAAACTAAATATTAACATAAATGAGAGGAGAAGCAGTAAGAAGCTTATTTGCAGAGTAACATTTATTTTATGAGGATATTGTTATGTAAAAACTTCGTATTCAGGAAGTTGCCTTAGCAAACTCTGGTAGATGACCATCTCTGAGACTGTATGAACCTACTTATCTCAGCAATAGTTTGAACCGACTTTATATGCAATAGACATTCTCTTCTAGCGTTGCTTATAATTACGTTTAGCTTCCACTAGTTGAGACGATACCTAAATATTACTATTTCGTCTGTTACGAGATCCAACGAAAAATAATGAAATTGAATATTCAAATCTCTTCTCGTAAAAACGCTAAGTTTGAAGTATCATTTTCAATGTTTAATAAATTAATCGCTCTGCACGTGCGGTCGATACCTCATATAATTTCCAATACATGAGTTGTTTTATTGTTTATACAAGACTGCGGTCCATTATTGAGCCATTTCACATAAACCGAAAGCACTAACTGAAATTTAGTAAATTCGTAGTAAGACGTATTAGTACGGCTGCAGCTGTGATGCTCCAAAGATTTATCATTTCGATTAGATCAATTGGCATTGAGAGTGTTTATAACTTTAATTGCAAGAGACGGTACTGTCGACATACTTCGAGCACTATCCATCACATTTTTATACACAAATTGTTTACTTAGAAGTTTGAGTACAGTCGAAATGATGAGTAAAAAATCTCGTACGAGCTGCAGCTGTAATACATCACTTTTTCTTCGTAGAGATTGATTACTTGTGTTTTAAAAAAGTTCTGTGTTAACATTCCCTATTTAAATAAGAGTACATACTAGCAAAACTTAAAAATGTCTAAAATAACTATAATTCTAATGATAATTAAGAACCAAGATGATTATGGCTGACAGCTGTGTGTCGCAGCTGCGAGAGGTTCATTTGCGGACGATAAACCATCACGCGGAACACGAATCCTGACGAGCGCGACACGACGCGCCTTCGTCACTCAAAAACCGTAATAATGTGCCGCTACTTCCTCGAATTTGGTGAACTCGTTTCTTTATCTCTTATTACGTACTGTAAACGATTTAACGTTTAATCTGCTAGTTCACTCTCTGCTTGCATGTTGTCAAACTAAATATGAAGTTAAGTCATGTCAAGCCAGTCAATATAAATAAATGTACACACATAATCTTAGCTGTTTTTTTCAGATTAGGCAGACGCCGCAAATTTTGGTAATGTCTTAGAAATTACCACTTAAGTAGTGTCAAATCCGCGGCCACCCCGTGGCCGTAGAAAGAAATTATACGGTCCGTCCAATTACGAAAATATTAAAGATTTGATAAGTAGAAATATGTTTGCATGCAGTGGTTTATCTTTAAACTTGGCGCCCCGACGGGACAATAAACAATTAAACTCAGACATTTAAAGTTGTATTACCGAAAACGCTTAGTAAAATAAACAGCAATTTTTATTTATGACGGCCATTTTGTCAACATTTGTTTTGCACTTTATCTGCATGATAATAATAAAGAAAACTGTAATTATTATTGATAAGTAAACTTGTGTTTGCATAGATTGTTTGTTTGCATAGTTTGCATACATAGTAGAGGAGCCGTAGAAGCGATTCCGGGATTTACTCGAGCGCGGCAGATTAATATACAGGGGGATACCTTGTACTCTATTAAGTACTTACACCAAATATGAGACTTCTATACAGCGTGACTGGTGAGATACCTTCAATACTTATGGAGAGTACTCGGTACTCGATTCTCGTTAAGTTGATATAAAAAAATAGGTGCTTATTTTTTATCGAAATGTCTCTAAAAAATAAGTGAAATTTGGATAGTATACTCCCTAAGCTCGCCGCACTGTTTACGTTGATCTAGTCACGAGCGGCGCGGCGGCACCCACCCCCGCCCTCCATCCCGCTACATAGGCAACAGCTGTACAGTGTAGGTACCTATGTATTCTGTGTTGATAGACACGTGCGGCCGCGCGGTGTCCAAGTATTCCGCAGTTAAATACTGGGCTCTCGGTGTACTGTGTACGAAGTTTACTAAGAAGTTATTTAATATTTCGTTTTTATGTTATTTTATTTCATGATATATGTTCGCATACTATCACGTCCTCAAATATTGAAGGTATCTCACCAGTCAGTCTGTATATGATCGCCCGTCAAGGATAAAGGATCAGATTAGTAAAAAAAATTGATCATCAAACATTTTCGAGCGCGTCAGATTAAGATAAGATGAGGTAGTTACAATCTGAGAGAGCCGTAAAGAATGGGGAGCGCTACAAAATTGTAAAAAAAAAACGTGACTATGACATTCTCGAGCGTGGCTAATTTTTTTCTTATTTTGAACGGAATAATTCAAGGATTACGAAAAATATATAATCTGACAATTTCCGCAAGCCGAAGCATCAAAAATTCATCGATAAAGTTTAAGGGGCACACCTAGTGTGACAGCCTAAAAAAAGGCAATTTTTGGGAATTAAAAAAAAGAAAACTAGTGAATCATTTGTTTTAAAATTTTGAGGGTATATTTACACATGTTCTCAGAATACACAGTAAAATTTTTGAAATAAAACATTAAATATTTTTGAAATGATACGCGATCTCCAGCGGCGTCAAAAAAAAAAGTCCTCCACTGCTGGAGTGATTGCAGCCTTCTCCGTTGACAAAACCTAAAAAAAAAAAATTCTCATTAAACTAAACCATATTGTCTGTACGATGACCCTCAGGCGATCAAAAAAATCAAAAATTGACAAAATGGCGGCATGTTGAAAAAAAAGTTAAATTTTACCCTAAATTTGGGTCGTTTTTGGCCTGCCAAAATTCGATTTTTAATCAGATCAAAAAACTGGAGGGTCATCGTATGGAGGATTACATAGAGAAAATGCAAAAAAAAAAATTGATAGCGATCGGATCATTTGTCTCCGAGTAATCACTCCAGTAAATTCGAAAAATGCTGTTTCGAGAAAAACGCGTTTAAAGATAACATGATCGTTTTCACTGTTCTAAATGGGTTAAAATCATACTTACAGGTAATCTGCTATTCCAGTCCCATATAATTCACCTTCCTCTTCCTCAAAAAGTGCTTGTTGAGCTGAAGAAGCTCTTTTTCAAGATGATCGACCCTCTTTTGAACAAGCCCGTTGGCGGTGATCAGTGATTCGTAGTCTCGTCTCGTCCTTAAGAGCCGTATAATCTCTTACTGCAGGTCAATCTTTAACTCCCATTACATTAAATATCTTCAAAATTGAGAAGTAACCGTTATTGAATATTGGAGTTGCAAAAAAATTTGCTAATTCGATAGTTTTCAATCTATTATGAAGGTGCTTTGGTGAAAAGTGCCAAAGTAAACCGTTGTAATTTTCATTATTAATTTGATTATTTACTACCTTTGCATCTATCAAGGAATTCATGTCGGGATAAGTCTTCATAAATAGGCTTTAGATTTTTTAGGTATTACAAAGTTTGGAAGAGACGGTAGACTCCGAACAATAGCTCAGGTACGTCCCGTAGCCAATGCAACTATCTAACTACCGAGCGGCTACTCTTTTAAATGGCTGTATCTCAAAAACTATTTAAGATATCAATTTAAAATTTTAGTATGTTATTTTTAAAGGTATAACCTATCGAAATATGAAAATAAAACAAAATTGATTTTTTGAAAATTTCACACTAGGTGTGCCCCTTAATGCGTGTAGCTACGTGATGCCTATATTCCCCTCTCCGCGATTCTATTCCTCTCTCACAATTTAATTTTTTATAATTATTTTCTTATAAATACAAATATTCTACTTTAAAAAAAACATGTACTTTCTCATTTGAATGCTATTTCCTGAGCTTTTCAATTAATTAAGTTCAATAGTTTAAAAAAATACAAAAAGCAATTTTTTAGTTATCAGATTAGCGAAATCCCTCTAGATAATTGTCAGATTATGAGACAGCACGTCTAGTGCATCAAGATGAACCATATATATCTTAATCTGACGCGCTTGAGTATTTCAAAATGACCAATTTTTTTTGCACATTCTAATAACGGCCATGACTTTGCGTCACATCCAAACCGTCAGATTATTACATAAGAGCATTTTTTTAGGTTCATTTAACATTTGCTTCGAAAATCTGACGCGCTCGATAAAGATTTTTTTTTCATTTCTTACCCCTACGTACGACCACCCCCATCACTGAAACAGTCAGATTAACATATGTACATTTTTAAAATACGTAGGACATATATGTATAATATCATTATCTGACACGCTCGAGTATGTCCATGGAACTGTTTTGTTTACATTTTTGAAAATCTATAGCCACTCCCCCCACTGATGAAATGGTATATTTTATATGTCATTTTTCTTTTCATCATCTAAACTTCACAACCGAATAGGTTTCTATGACGCTCGAGTAAATCTCGATTTAGCATCGTGGCCTCCGGTACTAACAGAAGATCTACCGTTAATTTCATACAAGTGCTTTGTTCAAACATCTAAACTGACACATGACGCCCCTTGCCGAGTTAACGTCGCTCACTTCGAACGGGTCACCTGTCTGTTAACCATAGGGTAGTCATTATTTACATATTTACTTTAAGTTTCTTTATTTTTTTTATTATTATAGCTCATTTCTACTTCGGAAGTATTTAATACTGACATTTTATATATTAAGCAGCTGGGGCGTGCCTATACGCTGTTGTGTGTTTATATGAGTGTAAATACAGAACACTTGACTCGCATACAACTACACAAACAATCAATTTCCCTGTTATCAGCATGTAATGATCATAAGCATTAGATATGATAACAGGAAATAAAACATTAATGGAGCTTTGCGCAGTGGTCTCGGCTAACAATTTTATGCATAATTTGTAGTTGATGGATAAACACATTACTTATGCCTGGAAATAGCGGTGGACGGTGGTCAATTTTGAAATAATGACTCATATAGTTGTAGTGTACCGCCAGATCTGATTATTTTTATTTTAGTTCAAGTGATTGGTATTATACGATCCTTTTGTGATTTAACGTGTCGCTGACGCCGACAATGGAATCATCGATAAATGATGATGCCAGTGAAATAAATGACATAGAACATTCCATGATTAATGTCCAGGAATTGACACAATATACACACTAGTGGGTTGGTTACTCGTTTTAAAAGCATCTTGGTTTTGCCGATGAAGATCTTCACGCCTCATCAGCCTCTTGAAAGGCGCATCAGATTAACCTTATGCCACTCTACATAAAATAGAAAAATAATTTTATAAGAACATCCAGCATATATTTCATACACGGTCGTCTGATCCCAAACTAGGTAAAGCCCGCGCTGTGCTAAGTAGACTGCTGATAAACATATTTATATATATTTTCCAATACACACTTATTATGGATAAATTACACCCAGACACAGAACAAAACTGTGTTAACCTACTTTCAAATATAAACAATTTATCCTTCCCTTTATTTGTAAATGTTACAATTATGAATTTGTTGTTGACGCTTTCACGCTTTTCTCAACTCCTCATTGCAAAACTTAGACATTGTCAGGGAATAATAGATTTCTTACAAAAAACTGCTGTTCTGGAAGGTTATACAGGCTAAAACAGGATTTTAAACAGAACGTGTTGCCGTCGTTCTAAGTTCTTAGTTCTTACTTAGTTCTACTTACTAGTACTCTTACTTCCCTAAGAAAGAGGCGAGAGAGGATTGGGCTTCCAATCGTCCTACTCATTCGGTGAAGAGCAACGAAAGAGTCAATTAACACCGACTTTCTGCGAGGTATCAATCCCATATGTACGGAAAACATGGTTCTCTTACTTACAACGTAGATACTCTTTACTTATGAATCGTCATACCAAATGTTATGAAAATGAGATCATAAATACATATAGAGAAAGAAGTAAGCATTTACTTTACTGCTAATAATAGCTTGTCATTCTAACTGTCAACTACTTCATATAAAAGTTGTGATGTTAAAACCGCTCTTTGGCATATTACAAAAGGTTTTATCGAAATGTTTCAAACATAGAAACGTGCAACAGGAGCTCTACTTAGTGGGTTATGTATAGAGGGCGACAAGATAAGGAAGAAATAAGTGTTTATGTTGGCAACAAACAAAAATTAAAATCGTAGTTTTAGGGCAGTAATTGTAATTGTCCGACATAACCAAATGTCGGTGGTAACCGTGGGGATTGCCACACAAAAAAAGGGCAGTAATTGTTAGAAGTGTTTTTCTCCAAGCATTGAATTATTTGGTGCCTTAAATAAACATAATGTAAGTTCACTGATGTCTTCAGGGGTGATATTAGTATTGTATTTATTTGTACACATTATTCACTTTCGGTGCATTTGTGGAGTTAATACCTATGGCTTTTTATACCAGTCGACTAGTATCAGTTGTATGAAGCACTCAAAGACAGATTTCACAAAGATACTCATAGTAAGAGTATGAAAAATTTTTATATATTTATTAATTTTCTTTACACAATTATTTGAAAGACCTTTCCGGTTTTTTAAAACAAAATATAATCGTAAAGGAATCAACTCATTCTTTATTTTATTATCTGCAATATTTCCTGCTAAGTTTACATTGCGAATTCCATTAGCCAAAGATATTTTTCTGTTTTTTGCCGTGTTCTTGAAAAAAATAGCATATACAAGTGAATAAAGCAATCAAATTATTACTATTATTGCATTTTCAAGTGGTGATAACTATTTGTAAAATACAAATTGTATCACACTGTCATATCATCACACTCGTGACTCGACTGGCTTAATAAACACAACGTACGTACCTGCCCTTGAGACTTTGCAAATTTTTTTTTACCTTATAGGTAACCTCAACTGAATTAAATATTTGATTACCTTATTTCAAGCTGTTCAGGTGGCGCACGTCATATTATTGCGTTTTTGTCAACTTTGATTACATTTATTGTGATTAATTATTGAAATTATATATTTATCAAAATAAAAAGAGCCTATAGTACTCAGGAAAAATAACAGTAACAGTACCTAAACAGAAAAAACGATTATATCTTTTCTTTCAGCAATTGCCTCACTAGAAAAATCCGTCCATCTGCATGAACTGCGTCTGTAGAACTATGTTATGACATCCAAAATTATATTCAATATTACAAAATAAATTAGCTCACAAAATGAAATGAAAATAAATACTTTAATTTTAGTATTTTATTAAAGGTTATTTAATGTTAAGGAAGGCTATTTTGAATTGACAAGGACACCAAATATCATTGAGCTACTCAATGATCGAGTAAAACAAACTAAATTCACATAATTATAGTGTCATCCAAACTGCTGCTGGAACAAGCTGGAACTCCACCATGGGACCTGGAGGCGAGAGCCCTTGCGGCTCTTTATCAGTGGCGCAAGGAGGCACGGGAGTTGGGCCGGAGTCCTGAAACTCGAGAAATCGAGAATCAGAAAACCTAACTCCGCCAGGTCCTTGTGGAGGAGTGGAAGGAACGACTTGGGCAACCAAGCGCCGGGCACGCCGTCATTGCGGCGGTAAGACCCCTTATGGAGGATTGGCTCGAGAGGAATCACGGGACCCTCTCATATCGGCTGACGCAGGTGATCACTGGAAAAGGATGCTTCGGAGATCACCTGTGTCTGATCCGAAAGGAGCCAACGCCTGAGTGCCACCACTGCGATGGCCGGACCGTGGACACGGCGCTCCACACGCTCAGAATGCCCAGCGTGGGCGGAGCTGAGGCGTGACCTTGTGACGGCCATCGGAGTGGAAACTCGCTCGGTAGCATGATCGCCGCCATGTTGCGGAGCGAGAGCGCGTGGAACTCCGCCGTCTCCTTTTCCCAGCAAGTTATGCTTGCAAAGGAGATGTCGGAGCGGGACCGGGAGAGGTTGAGAACTCTCCCGGTCCGCCAGGCCCAGGAACGTGTCCGGTATCACAGACGGCTCGGGCGCCGGAGATTGCAGAACGATCTCCGTCCTCCATAAGCGCTAGACTGAGGGTGATAGGTGAGGCCATCCGTCACCCGAGCAGAAGTACGCCGGGATAGCAGCGGGACGTGCTACGGAGCACACGCTCTTTTGGAACAGAAAAGGGGTCATCTGCAAGCCGTAGGTAGATGACCCGAGGTACGTTGGGGTTTCAGGGATTTCCTTTCTAGGGTACACCTGCTTCCCCGGCTACTGGTACCTGAGACGGCGTGCGGTTTTTGGTCGGTTCGAGTCCGACATAACCACACAGTAGGTGGTATCCGAGGGGATTTCCGCACAGGAAAAAAAAAAAAAAAAAAAAAGTGTCATCCAAACTTCAATTTATATAACTTACAAATCATTCGATCGGTCAAAAACTAGCAAATAAAAAATCAAATATCAGAACCTGTGACCACAGATAATATTAATTTATCTTTGCATTTACTCACTGCCAATGTCTCTGATAGAACGGATGACTAACTGAAATAAAGTATGAAGAGTGATGAGTGGTCCCACTAAGCTAGCAATAAACTAAATACTCAATATATCTACAACTCATTACTCATGTAACTATGATAACATTGGACACGTTAACGTTATATAATGATTCTACATCTTTTTAAACGATTTCACATTATTGTGATATAGATTTACAGTCCATTGTTGCTACTGTTTAAATAATTACGAATAATAATTTCTTACACATCCGGAGTGTTGATCTATTATTATAATAAGTAAATGCAACAAAAAGGCAAGCTCAATAAAATCGTTTTAAAATATTACCCGTGTGTAGGAAGAAGTTTTAAATTTAGTAGATATATCGTTTACTTTTCAAGAAGTCTAAATATACAAATGGAAATTTGAAACATTTTAAACGAATTTATTTAATTTTACCAATTCGTTATTTACAAAAAGTTAAATATATCTCGTGCAAAAGGATGCTGTAACAATAAATTGTACAAAGTTTTTAAACACAATCGAGGTAAATGTTTCATCATGAAATTGTATTATTCCGACTTGAAATATGAGTAATAAACAAATTCACGTACATTTTCCAACAATTGAATATTCTCGTATATAATCATTACTAAAATTATAAATGCGAAAGTAGTTCTATCTGTCTGTTACACTTTCACGGCTAAATCAATTTTAATTAAGTTCAGTATGCATATTATTGCATATACTTCGATTCTTGAGGAAGGACATAAGCTACTTTTTACCGCGATAAAAGTTATATACGCGGACGAAGACACAGATAAACACTAGTAATTAGTAATATGTAATAAGTTGTGCTTCTTATCAAATTAATCACTAGTTTAATTATTTTAACATTGTATAGTAAATTATAGCTTTAATTGTCCACTGTAAAAGGAAAATGTGTCATTGATAGATTGCTGGTACTTATAGCACAGGTCTTCCTATTTTAAGTACCAGCTGAACATAAACATTGTTTTAACCATTTATAATAGTATACAAAACAAACTGCTCCACAAGTTGTAAATACTGTGTAACGTATAAATAAATAAATAAATAAAAAGTAGTAAAGCATATATCGCTGGTAAAGGCACCTTTACGGGTACGCTAAGTTGATCGTTGGTTTATAATATCGATTTTGTAACATGAACCAATACTCGCGTTAAACAATACTAGTGAAGCGTAAAGTAGTATTATATACACCTTAAGGACATTACAGTAACAATAATATTTATCAAAATATACATTACTGTGTTGTGTATCTATTGTTAACTTCAATATTCGTCCATTCACACCTATCAATTTAGAACTGGTTCAGAATACTTATAACTGTTTTTAATTTTTTCGAGATATTAACGTATTGTACTCAAAATGATTTATTTAAATATCGATGCTAGAGTTCATCAATAAAGTTTTAGAAAATTTAATTCTGTAGTAAGTTATGCTACTCTGTATTAAAATTATTGTCATTTTTATGTGCTTAAAAGTGGGTATATCATGCCTCTTACCGTCTACATGTGTCCGGTTTTATCGCCTCCATTAGTCAAGTCAGTGGAGGAGCCACATACTCGATGTCACTGCTGTAATAGGTATACTGAGTTGTGTCTTTATTGTAGTTATTGTTAACTGTAGTAAGTGTATTTTTTATTTCTTAATTTTCAATTCTTAAATATCATATTTTTCTTATATTTGATTGGATCAAACGAGAAGTCTTAAATTATCAAAAATAAAATAAAATAAAATGAATAGTGTAAACCAGAAGTATTCCCTCTTTAATAAGAAAAAAAATCCCAATCGTTGTGTTAGCAAAAACACTTTTAAACATTTGTTACTAAGTGCATTGAAATGTGTCAACGTATTTGGATTGCTGTATATTTGTCGTTTTCAGTGATAAATACTTACAAAAAAAAAATCGAAACCATTTTGCAGATGAAAATTTAGCCAAATAAAAAATAGTTCAAAACTTTCATGTCCCTTTCTTAATAATCTTCCCGAGTGGCTTCTTTTGATTTAAAGTCTGTACATCCCAGCTTTAATTCCTAAATATTTATTTTCTTTTTTTTAAGTCGCAGAATAAGATAGAAATAAGGCTAAGCATTGTATCATAGTTTTGAAATAATCACGACCCACACTTGGCCTCCAGTGCACCGTATACGGATATACTAAATAACAACCGAGTCTTAAGTATTTGCAAAGCTGAGTGACGTGGACATTTTTCGCAATACTTCAACTGGACGTGTCACCTAGTCAAGGCGCCATTGTCCTCAAATTAAATACTGTACATCCTAATGACGTGCAAACCATTGTTTACTGCGCCAACACCACGCCATCTGTGTATACGAAATTTGATGTGAATATTTGCATGTACACAGTACACACGTTTGTCGATCGATGATACGTCACGATTGAGTAAACATTCGTAACAGTCTTTTGTATTATTAATTTTCATTTTTGTTACAAGTTAATCTAGTCTTGTCTAAATGTAAAACATATTCCCGCCTGGGAAGATTCCAATATTCTATTACAGATTTTATCAACATCAACAGCCTTTGGAAGTGCCCTGACGGACGACAGCCTCTCCTTATACAGAAAGTTTTGGCCTCCTATACCACACTGGTAAATTTGCTACAACATCACGGCAAAGAGAAGGAAAATCCTTTTTTATTTAACGTGTGGAAACCCCCTTGGGCCGTCCAGGGTTTACGGCGGGGTGGTGTGTCGGAATTGGACCGACTAAAACCACACGGTGTGCCACTCTGCGCCTGAGATAGGAGGGATCCGGGAACCATTGCTATTACAACATCTAGATCCCTCCTAGCGCCTGCCCGCTAAATGCGGGCACCATCTATGGGTAAACTCTATTTTAGGCGACGTACGGCACAAGCGGACTTCGCCTCCCTGGCGACTGGCTATTGTAGCGGATGGAGGGGCAAACCCGTCCCGTCCACCCGCGGCCACACTCAAGGCGGCATGAGGCACTGGTATGCGCGTCTCCGCCGCCTGGCTCACCTGCGGCGAATTAGGTCCGAGTGGAGATCGTCCTCCCGGGCCTTCTCCGCCGCTTCCTTCCGCGAAATTACGTCTTCGAATTTCGTCTTCTACCGACCATGGAGCGTATAACAGCCGGTAGCGAGAAATCTGCAGTGAGGACCCCACGCTGCGCCGCCCAGGCGGAACAAACCCCTAGCGTGTGCTGAGCCGAGTCCTCACTGCGGTCACAGTGGTGACAGGCGGGACTCAATTCCTTCCTAGCGATCGAGTGCAGATACTTTCCGAAGCAACCGTGCCTGGAAAGAACCTGCGTTAGTCCTATAGGTCGCCACCGAATCGGCAGGCCGCCCTGGCTTCCTTAAAAAGGGCTCGGGCAGGTATCCCATCTGCTGTTCTTAGAGCGGATTCAGATACAACCGCCCCTATCTCCGATTCCCTGACGGGCAGAACATTGTCCTCGTGGCCCCCGTCGTCTCCGACCACGAAGGCCATCGACGGGTGTGTGTGCTCCACCCGCTACGGTAAAAGGCCATCGACCACTTCCTGCAGGAAACTGGGCTGGAGTGTCTCTCTGTAGGGGGGGGGGGGGGCGACGTGTAGAACTTTTGTCGCGACACACGATAAGAGCGACCCCAGGGGTCACGATCGAGACTCTCCAGCAACTGCTTTCTCTTAAGCTGATGGCCAGCTTCAGCGTTTTCCACGTCTCTCGGTACTCTTCATGAAGCTGGTCCTCCTCACCTTCTTCACAGTGTCGCCGCCGACTACGGGTCACGAGTACAGGCCGCGCGGAGGTCCGCCAACTCCTGGGGAGAGAAGGAAAATCCTATACCAAGCCATCTGGCCGGTGTGGTATAGTAGGCCAAAACCTCCTTTTAATGAGAGGACTATGTCCAGCAGTGGACTGTTAAAGGCTGTTAATGATGATGATGATAATACCACGCTAGAGAGTTCAGTCAGGTTGGTGTTGGGGTTGTTCAAGTTTTCCATTGTTTTGCAGTGCTGTTGTCCTGTGTAGTTTGCTTCTTCAGTCGATTTTTACAACACCCAGACAATGAATAGGTGTAGTATTATCATTTTAATATTACCATTCCCGGTGTAGGATGTCTTCTAGATTACACATAAAATGTGCCTTAATTTTCTTATCTTTAAAGTGTGATAACCAAAGTTTTTTGTAATATATTCATAAACTTGTGTTTGAAATTAATCACTTTATATGTGTTTATCCTATTCTCTAAAATACGTAATAAATTGTTGAGCAAATGTTTTGATAGACCATTATATTATATTAATATTTTATAGTGGTTATTAAATTTAAAACAGTTAAACACTCACTAAAACTACGTAAAATTATACCTAACATTTTAACTTTTTACATCTTTATTCCTTCCACAATATTATCTAATTTTACATTTTCTAAGTACAAATTCACGTATAATCCAACTTCTCCGACTCCGATTCTCTCTAAGACATTTTGAACTAACCCAATTTTGACTAGAACCGGCAGAGAGCAATAAGAACGTTCTTTCTTAATTATATGCCTAACATTATGTACTATGTTATGTAATGTGATAAAAAGTTTTTAATCTATCTATGTACATATCTTGGAATAGATATATCAGACAATTGGATACGTGAGTCGCTTATAGAATCTGAGTTAGATGCACAGCAAAAATGAATAAAAATTTAAATCCCGGCGCGTGTTAGGCAGAACAGGAAAACATTTGTAGCATAAACTGTAGACTCCGTTACATATCAATTTCTTCAACTTCTGTTAAGGTTGTGTAGTTTAGTTAAAACTATATTATTTCATGTAATATTCATGAATATTGTAAGATTAAAAATTTTACATAATTAAATCTAATAAAAGAATATTTAACGTATTTACGCGAGAGTACTGTTTTATTGTTTTAAACGTTAAAACAGAAGCGCATGCGTCATATCTCGATTTCCGCCACTCACCTGAGTCTAACTTACGATCTCATTGCTGTATTTTATCAAGAAGCATAAAGGCTGTCTTATATCCAAGTCACCTCATATCTTTAAGTGGTGGAAAATAAAACAAGAAATCAGAATATTAAGGTCGGCCGTCAATCATTTTTATCTTGCATTTGATTTGCCAATTCGAGTCATGTCAAGTGTGTGCAACCGTGCATGATGCACTTTCAGCTGGTATTGGTTGAATTTGATTTATGAGCAGCCTATTGAGACGGCACGTGACCAATAAACGTGTACACCTAATCATGTAATTTCCAAACGACATAAATCAACTTCTAACTCTGTATAGTAAGATTGGAAGTAGATATACTTACTGTATAACCAACAGACCATTCCAAAATAAATTTATACTTTAACAAATCAATCTGTCTTATTTTATACTTTTATGATGTAAGCTAAAATAGTGTTATATGAAAGTAAAAATTTGCGAAAGTATAAGATTAAAAAAAAGAAATTTCGAGTCTACATTACGTATGTTCATGTTAGAAAAGGTGTTACCTACTTAATAGCTAAAGTAAATTGTTTAATAGTCCTCGTGAAATTGTTCATGATATAAAACCGTGAAAAATTGTAACAGTACCTACTTATCGTATCATACAGTTTATTAGTTTCTGATTAGTTTTTAATTGTTAAGCCAAATAATAAAAATAAATAGGTTGGCAATATCTAGCTCATAATTTCATAGTTTTGAAATATTTGGTAATAATAATGTTTGGTAAATAAAAACTGATATGACTTGATTGTCAATAACGACAAATATGCAGATCGATAATTCATCTTTTGTCTAGACACGCACAGTCAACAGTTAGTGGTGATGGAAAGGGATGGTAAGCTAATTCCTCTCATAGAAAACCTAAAAGAGGTTAAATGATTTCTCAGTAATTATGAAAAGAATCACACCAATATAAATACTCATAAAATACACAGTTACATTAGTAAATGTCTATTAAACTATACTAAGACGTAAATCTTTTATTAATAAGACTATTAAGATAAAACAGCATGCTAGATACCACTGAATTGAGGACGACGATTTACTTGTTAAACACGAAAATTGATAATGAATTATACACCAATCAAAATAGCTTACGGTAACTAATTACACTGAAACCATCACGCAAGTAATATATGTGTAATATAGGTAGAAAAGTACATATAAAGTAGCGAAATTTTTGAAATTATTATAACATTCATTCTTAAAACATTTTAAATAATGATAATGCTGCATATTCTTAAACTTATAGTTACCGACTAGAAAAAATAAATAGTAGGTATTCAATATAAAATAATATTAAAAAAAAGCTAACTTAGACTGTTGTCTAACTCATCATAAACTTAAGGAAGAATAATTTGAATGCATTGTCAGCCTTATTCATTTACAGACAATGATATTAATAGAACGAGTGGCTAACTATTTCTACCCGACTGCGCGGGGAGGGTTATATTTTTCGAATATTTTTGATACTTTTTATTACCCCGTTACCCCGTCCGTGTTGCCTAAAGTAAAGTGATAAACGCCCGTTTTTTTGGGAGGACATGGTATATCTGGAAAGAACTCATGCGTGCCGGAGTATAACTCTCCTAGGGTAAGAAAAATAACTGGTGTTAATGAAGTGATATCTTGTAACACTAAACTTAATACATATACTAGAAGGGTCATTAGTCATATGGGTATGATGGCTAATTACTGTAAATGTAAATGTAGAGTATTGGTCCACTATTAAAAAGTTCAACAAGCTAAAACATTTAGAAAGCATACTAACGGGTATATTATCTCAAGTCGACTTTGTCACCTATAATAGTGTTGACTGAATGAGGCTAGACAAGTCTGTTCGTACCGTTAGAGAAACCGCTTCTCCGTGTGCTATGCCAAAATTATATACAATGAAATCGTGCAAACATAATCATATACGCAGTAACTCTGTATCATACGTATATAGCACTTTGCAATGACTTGTGACAATATTTCTAAAAAATTTTCATAACGCTTCGGCAATTCTCCGTATAAAATAACTGGGGAAGTTACATGCAGGTCTAACATGTCAAATCCTTGCATGCATATTTATACAATGTGTTACAAAAGTCTTAGTCATATACTCTTTGGACAGTCATGTATAAAAGATGACTGGTTGAGTAAGCAAGGAAAAACCTTGAAAAATTATTTGATGTTTTTTCTTATAACTGCAAATTTCTACTATTATAATGATACATAATGACTTACTAATATAATATTTGCTGAGTAGTAATAATTTAACTTTAATTAATATTGTATAGATTTCCCGTGAAAAAAATAATTTTAGTTTACTTTTCGCCATCTTTGAAGTCATTTTTGTAAAATTAGACGAAATTACCGCTTATAATTTTTATATTCGTATCACCAAACTCTTCAACAGCCATTAAGGAAAAAAATTGAAAAAATCATTTAACGAACTGTACAGAAAATAGTTCTTAATTGTCCTGTGTTGCTAGTTAATATTTTTATAAGTACAATTGAAAATACCTAACAATGTATGAAAATATAAACTCAAAATCGAAGGTTCAGAAGAGTTTTATATTTTGACAGTTAAAAACTTTTTTATTGATTTACTTTTTCATATAAATGGTTCTAAAAGACAAATATACTTTTCATTTTTGTAAACCTGAATTGAAAAAGGAAGACGATTAACATCTGCCTTTTTATGGTTAATTGAGCTTTATAAAAGGCTGCGAGGAAAACGGGTCTTGATGATGCAAAAAAAACCCAGCCTAAGACGCACTTAGTAAGATCAACACTAAACACGAGAAGGATTCTTAGAATCTGTAACCTTGATCTTTCCATTGAAATATAATACCTACATACATACATTTATACTCTCCATACTTGAATTTAAAAAATAATTTAATAGTGTTCGAATCTCTCTTGGTTCTGATTAAAAAAATAGACTTATTCGTGGTACGAAACCCGAGCACGTTATAATAACCAAAATACAATAAAAGTTTAGATAATTTGAAATTAAAAAGATGTAAGAAAAGACTTTTGATATCCGCTTTTCAAATATTTTAGAATATAAAATATAGTAACTAGTCCCTAAAGTTAACCTTATCTGTAGCAGAAATAAAGTAAGAATGGTTCGAAAACTATAAAAGTGTTTTGTCATCTTTTTTATATAAAACTTTGGACAAAAAAAAAGGAGAATTAAAGAATTACTTCTCAATGCTGCGTGTATCAAGTGCTACAAAAATAAACCTAGCCATAACAACAACAATTACTTACAATTATACGATAATAATCATAAAAAGATTTAGAAATACTTTATATTAGTTCACGAGAAGGCTATTTTTTACTCTCTGATATTTTAAGCATTGCAGTAGCGTGTTGAACCAACAAAGTTTTACTTGAATTGTTATTCCTTTGCTCAACTGAAAATAATTTGAAAATAAACGAAACAGTTCGCAATCAAATATTTATAAATCTTTTCGCATGATTTACAATATATGTAATTTGTTCTCATAGATCTCAACGGTACTTGTGATAATATTAGTTATTTAAGTTATGAGCAAATTAACTAGCGAAACTGTAAAAAATGATTTAGTTAAATAATTTGAAACATTATGTGGTCTTTACTTAAGTTTCTTCTTTCATATTTATTAAAAAATAAATAAAAAGTGGCAGTGTTGTTGCACCTTGCGTTTTCAATGTTTCTTATAACCCCTGGTATAAAAATGCTGGTGAAAGTAATTCTTTTTAAATTATTGACATCATTTAAAAAAGAATTAAAAGAATTAAAGAAAGTGACTGCTATTTGTCTTTGATACCATCCGATTTGATTACCTTTGATTGTTTTGTGTAAGGCATTTGTGACATTTATAAATGATGTTGTCATTCGTAAAAAATAAGGGTGTTTCAAAATAATATTATCATCAGCTTAATCTTTGCATGAATCAGAGGATTAACAAAAGTACGTTGTAAATTAAACAAGTTTATCGCATAGCTATCGAAATAACAACAGATAAATCATTTTATAACAATAGTGTTGATTAAATATAACAATGACTGATAATACACAATTTTAAAGATCTTTATAAGGAATTGTCTATTTCGTTCAAGCAAATTGAACAAAAGGCTGAAAATAGTTGAGGCTTTAAATAAACTATTAACATTTACAATGCATCGGTGAACGGCACTTCGTAAATAGATTACACTTTCCATCCTTGTCTTTTACCTTGGTTTCTTTTTAAACACTAAAACACTGTTAAAGTTAAGCATTCTTAAAATGGCGGTGTAATGATGCTGACGCATTCTATTTTATTACCTTATCCATGCTTAAGTGAACCATATATTACATAATGTTAGATTCTCAGTCGAATATAAATATATTAGTTGCCACTAAAATTTTTCTTAATTATAGAACACCTTATTAATAGAACAGGTGAATTTACGTTAAAAGGGTATTTATTTCGTTTTGTGCTACCAATTCCTCCCAAATGCCCACCACTGAAACTCCTGTACACCAGGTGCAATACTCCTGTACCCACAAACACTGAGTTGACACTCGTAAAGGTTCAGACAGAATTAAACTATCTTGAAACACGCAACGAAATTAGTCGGATGAAAACTGGAAGAGTTGGAGTTCATTTTGTGCTTAAAGTGAACACCTGCACTAAAATTATACGATTATCCTGCGTCGAGGGGACTTAACAAACATACATGAAACGAACACAAAGAACAACCAGACTCAGAAAAATATTATCGTACATAACGTTTACCTTGATCGAGACGAGAACGGTTTGTCACAATTCCTGACTCGCATATTAGCAAGTTTCTATATTGCGCAAAGGAAATAACGTGATGCAAATTAGAAAGTTTGAAGTGCTGATCGTATTTGTTTTGTTTATTTCACCCAAAAAAAAAAACCCACAAAAAAGTGACATTAAGAATACGAAAGTCTCATTTAAAACAATAGATTATACCTAAGGAATAATTAAGAGAAACGGATGGGTGGAAATTACAATATAGAGTAAAAGGGGAATCAGTTATTCTGATATATGAATGATATATCAAATACTGGTATTCCTTAAGGTAGTCAAAATCTATGGAATTGAAGTTGTTGAACCATGAAAATTTCAAAAATATAATGGCAAATGACAGAGCATAACGTATTGTTGTTTTGATATTCTCGAACGGGCCAATTTCATGGTTCTTCACACAGTTTAAAAGCAATTAATCCACAAATTTTGTTTTAAATTTACCCTAACTAGGAAATAGGATAACTAATTAAAATTGGGACTAATTGGAAACAGTCAGGCCTGGTGTACAGGTACAAAACTCGATCATTAACTGATAGAGTACACTAAAGTTACAATAATTTACGATTCCTTGTTCGAGATACATATTTCTGCAATAATGGGGTACGTACCCAAACATGTCGTAAGTAAATAATAGAGGTATCTATTTTTTACTATCATTGTCATTAAAACTTCAATTCATGAATCGATATAAATAAATACGAAGGCAGCCTATGAGTACTGGTGACAGGAATGGCTTATTTTTATCGATACACTATGTCACTTGCTTATGAGCTACTAAATAATATGTCAGTTTCAAAGTTACAGGTACACAACAAATTTAACAAATTTATTGCTAATCATAATGTTATTGTTACAAATCTCAACTAGAATAAATGAAAACTCAAATGTTTCATTTCTCATTTATAACGGTAATTTACTTCAAAAATCATTTTAGTTCATTAGGAATAACTGGAAGTAATAAAAAGCATGTAGTGGTCATGTTGCAAAATAAACGACTTTTATGCCTTCTCCTCACATGTAAAAAAATGGCAGCCAAACTAGCTAATCGGTAATTACCTACGTAATTCGTCATCTGTTGAAAATGGGAATAAAGGCAACATATGAACGAATCTAATAACTAACGTAAACAACATTGCACTTTAATCTAATTATTTTATAGTTTCTATCTTATGTTATTTACAAAGTGTTATCGATATATTTTTAAATGTAAAATCGATTACTTTGTTTAAGCTTTAAATAACCACCAATTACTATTATATTATACTCACGATTATAAAAAAAATAAGAGATCAAAATCACGAAATAAAGACTTAAAGAAAATCAGTTTCATATCGCAAAATTGAAATTGATTAGCAGTATTATCAAAAGATTATGAACTAAGATGATAAACATAAAATATAATTATTATAAAAACAGCAAGTAAAGTACCCATTGAATACAATCTTTAAATTAATTTGTACCATAAGCTATGACGTCACCAAACATTTTTAATGTAGGTAATTACAATCTTTAAAGTGCCTTCTTCAATCTATATTTCATTGGCAGGTTTTTATTAATGTTGGCCATAAAAGAGTGGTAGACACAGTTCTTTATAAATGTAAAATGTACTGGGCTGTGTTTAAGACTATTTGAGTGAAGGTTTTACCGCAAATAAAGTTGAACATACCACTTGCAAGAAACCTTTTTAAACTTAGAAACGATGTTGTTTTTGTAATATATGATAAATATTTGTAAAGGATGATACAAATTTGTTATTTCCAATGAAATGGGAGGCCATAACGTGCAAGGAAAATGTTTGAGGTAAATAAAGAATTAATGGCGCGAGGGGATTTACGTTTTACAACTAATGACTTATCCATAGATACGTAATCCTTATAAAGTTATACTAAATAGATTCTTTGAATTTAAACGCTTCTAAAAACTGTAGGCAATAGTAATATAATCCACGTCGCCAGTTTAAAATTGTTAATGTATATTCTTGAATTTGAAAATATAAATATTTACCACAGTAACCAATTTGGGTTAAAATTTTGTTTTACACTTTTATAAGGCCTTATCTACCTGAACCAAAGCATTCTTTGATGACGTCTTTTATCTTGTACAGTTTTAATAGCCCATTGGTGGAGGCCATAGGCCACTCCTTAGAAAAGTTTTGGTCTACTATGCTACGCTGGTCAGACGGGTTGGTAAAAGTTGGTATCTGAAATACTCAACTAAAAAAGAATAATAAGTAAAATTTATATACTAAATAAGTAAAACGCTGAGTGTTGTGGAAAAAATAAAGAGTTTATTACTCACAATGAGGCGTGTTCCCGCGGCACGGAATGTTCACGGAGGATGTAATATTCTTACACATAATCTGTACTAATATTATCATCAATTACTGTATTATTTTAAGAGTGTAATTATGAACGTGTCAATGACATTCATCTGCTCTTAAAATAGAATATTCCACCTTGATTTGAATAGTGCATTGGTTTAAAGTTAAAGTAAGGCCTTCGATCAAAGAAACTATTTTATTTAATCGAAGGTAACAGCACAAATTTTAAATGTTCATTTGTCGTGAGTCTTGACATCGTGTTGGTGGTAAATATATATTAATATTTACGTAATAAAATACTTTGTACCTCCTCTGGCAAAATATAGCGCACAAAATATCTTTTAGAATAATTCATATTTATTTCTGTAAAAAAGTACCAAAAGTAAAAACCGGCCACATACAACTTTGGAGTCCAAGTCTTTTATCTGTAATAGTAGGTACAAAGTCTACACAAAAATGTCAAGTTATACTGGTTATTGAAATCGACCAAGATATTCAAAACGGTCACAATTCAATGATCAGGCTAAATTTAAGATGTGTTAAAATCCTTCCGTAGCTTGACAATTCATACCACTTTTGTATTGTCACTTAATGTCATAGATTTCAAATGTGTATAAAGGTTATACTCCTATGAGGTTAACTTATATAAATACTCGTTTTAAGTAATCGTGGTATTTATTATGTGTATCGAGAAGTGTTTATAAATATTTAGTTCATTGCTTTGCTTCTAAGGATTATGAAATGAAGACCAACGTGACTGTTTAAGTCACACGCACATACAGTAGACCTATGTAATAAGAGATATAAAAAGCGTACCTAACAATAATAACGTATTCTAGGAATAATCACTACTGGCTGCATATTTAATCAAAAACGTGTCTGTGTGGTAGTAATAACGTTTATGAAACCAGTTTGTATTTTAATAATGCTTGAATCCCACTATACTAGGTTTTTTTTTAAAGAAGGCCTTGGTTAGAAGTGATTGGCGCTCGAATCTTAACCTCAGGATTTTAGCAATAAAAGAATAATAGCAAATAATTACAAGCAAAAAGCATGTATATTGATTTGGTCATACATATCACGAGACTACGCTGTTGGTAACAGAAATCATTTATCTATAATATGAAGAACTAACAGCTAGTTATGAGGTTTGTAGTAAGTAATTAAAAGTAAATCAATTACAAGTCCTCACTTGTAGTGGTATGCTAAATGCTGCTGTAAGTGTACAACATTGCTATGGCACTAGTAATGTTGTACACATACCTACATATAGGACACATTTTTCTTTTTGCCTTTTAATCGTAAAGAAGTTAAGGCTCAGACACCATAGAGAATGAATTAAGATTTAGACGTGTATCGAGACTTAATTACAATAGTAATTATTATTCCGGTTAATTGCCCGTTTAAATGTCTATGGATATATTTATAAAATGTAAATGAAAATAAGAAGATTTAAAACCAATTAAGTGTATGATGTATGTCAAGTAGCTAAAAAAAATTATAGACTATTTTTTGTGTAAAAGTGCTATAGTTAGAACCTTATCACACTTTACAATAAGGATTTTGAATGCATTTGAGAACATTTGTATGTGGATGGTTGACTATTACCAGATTAAGTAACTACTACTAAAATGATGATAGTAAGTACATAAATCAAAATCTAGAAATATGAAAACCGACGAACGTACGCTTCACGTAACACACTTCGTTTTTACACTTTAACAAAAATCAAACAATGTTTTGCTATGTGGATACGTAGGTACAAGGTAGGTGGTTCTAACCTACCAAAAACTACACGCCATCTCATGTACCAGTAACTGGGTAACCCGGTGGGCCTTAGTAATGAAATCCCTGGAACCCCAACGTACCTCGGGCCACCTACGACTTGTAGATGCTCCCCGTGTGGGAGGTAGTGCCTGTTTATAGTAACCACATATACAGACATATATATATTATAAAAAGTAGTCTAACGTAATAAAATGTAATGCCTATATAACTACGTTGGATATGTGTGAGGTTATATGTTAACTTATTCATATAAACCGACACGTTTATAAAACGATAGTATGTTTAGATAGACAGTAGACTTTACACCTGCCATAGAGTGATAAATATTTATCAAAACGGGGAAATGGCGGTAATTGACAATAGTAATATGCTATATAATAATACAAAAGTATCAAGGAATAGTATTATTATTTAATAACATGGAAATAATTATACTTCGTTCAATTATAACTACTTATTCATGTAGAGAAAAAAAACTTATTTTTTAACCTATTCCACTTTGTTTAATAATGTAAATATATTAATAGGTGCTGTTAAGTTAAGTAGACGCCGACTGCCGACTTAGACTGCCGACGAAAACCGCAAGACAATAATTTTTAATTTTTTTATAAAATTACAATACAATACAAAATACAATACAGCCGTTTCGACTACAAATTATTATTCAAATAAAATCGTTGTTTGTTGGTTTACTACCTATTACTACTATCTCTAAAATCGAGGTAAAATATGAAAATTCAAAAAATATATTTATTTTCCTGTGAAACTCGTCAAGCAATTTTACCATTTCAACATCGAACATTTTGTAACACTATTTTTTTAATCTTTTTAAGTCATTCAGGTGTGCGTTGATAAGAATTAACATTCACGTTGATCGACGCATGTGCACGTGTAACTCTGTACATACGTATAGTAGAACATACACGAGTACACATTTTTCTACTCAAGTTGCCTAGGAGAAGTTTTGTTGCTTGAATTTAGTTCACGTATCCATATTTTTTAAATTTATATAACCATGAGGGTGCCATGCTCGGCACACATATTAGGCACTCAACCCGAGTGACAGTTCTTTTGTTGCGCCTCACCGAGGAAGTGCAGTTGCCGAAGGCTCAAACCTCGCTTCCTAATTCTTGTCTGAAAGAAAGAGGATAAATATTGGTATAATCTAGACTTGTAATATTAGTTCATATTTTGCTTCATTCTGGGGGTCGTGAATAGTACCACGGCCTACCTAAATGTCATGCCGTTAGTAGGGTCGCGCTTCTGATCGTTGAATTTGATTTATAAGTGTCCATAGACGACAGTATTCCGGTCGCTACTAAATTTTACCCTGTATATTCTATACCTAAACTGTAAAACTTACGATTTAAATATATATGGCAATTGTTTAGATGTGTAGCTTCATTGATTTTTAAATATTTCAATTAAATATTCAAGTTCAAAAATTGAAAAAAGAATATTTGCAATTTTTTGAGAAAATTTTTATCCTCCAGGTTTTCAAGTATGCTACTATTTTTTTCTGTAAAGAGTATCAAGAACTGAACGAATTTAAAAAAAAAATATGATATCATAATTTTACAAATTTACATAGATTTTTGAAAATTGAATTTTCAGCTATATAAAATTTTAAAATATTTTCGGCTTTCAACTTTTTTTTCGATGGATTTATGCAAAAAAGTATATAGGTTATAGTTTTTTTTTTTAATTTTTTTTTTTAATTTATCGATCAAATTACAGCAGTGTTCGTTCGCAGCGTTAGCAAAAATGTTCGTTTTTTTATGTTCTTCATGAAAAAAAATAGTATAATATTCGAAAGTTGATGTCGAAAAAATTTTAATGAAAAACATAAAAAATTTTCATTTTTTGTTTTTTAACTTCAAAAAAAGCACTAAAAATTATTTTTTTCCAAATTTACATGAAGAATTCGTAAATCCTTAGTAAAATAGAGTAGATAAAAAAAAACATTCTCGTAAGTTAATTTTTCAATTTTTTATTGCCAAAAAACGGTGGAGCCACACATCTAGACAATTACCAAATATATTTGAAGTCTTGTTAAAGAAATCGTCGAAAGATTTATTTATTTATCGTCGGCTTAGCTATCTTCTCGTGTTACAAGTACACACTTCAGATTATATTCTCGAAATATAAAGGTAGGCAACGACATTTGATCATCATAAATATAACATCCAGCATAGTCAGCTATTGGCCTGAAAAAAAAATTTACCGATTAACTGTGCAAATAATAATTATAATCATTGATTTATAACGTATAGAGTAGCCATTTCAAACTAAAGTTAGCGCGCAACTTCATGACAGAGGGAATCGTATGGCGCGCGCAGGGACTGTAACGTTCTCATAGATTACAAATGCATTAACATGGAAATGTTACTTATTGTTACTGTTATTTTTGTTATTCTACCTACTTGATTTCATTTTGACGAAAGTCATATCGGTGTATTTTTGTAAAAATATTTTGTAATAATAATATTTTCGTAATATTATATTTTTTTTGTTAACAATTGCCGTTGAGATAAATAACTGTTAGCCTGGTCAGTGATAAGTATTAGGATCATATTTCACGTGAATAGTCGTCTATTTGTTTATAATAAACTGTATTTATAATGTAAAAACTTTGATCGCTAATACATACGTACTCATGTATTGTTAGTGAAAAGGGAGTAAAAATAATAAAAACGTAACAATCAAAATGTAAAATTATTTCGCTTAAAAATATTTTTGTGTGTTTCTGACGCTCAGACAAACAATCGTTGGTAACTTTAGCTTTGTGGCGTAATCGGATAGTTAAATTGTATTTATTATTGATATGCGGAAATAATTAAAAATATAATATTAAGATTGTTTAAAATAAAAGTATTATTGTTTTTAAAATATATTGATATTAATTGAATACACACACATACAATAAAAACATATTATAATGTGAGTACGTTGAAATGTAAGTGTGTGCGTATGTAGCTGCTCAGTTGAGTCACATTATGATACTAGTCTGAATTGAGCTGCTGCATACGCACACACAATAAGCTAGCATTATAATGTGGCAGTTCAGACCAACTATGTGATAGTTTACATAGTTAGTCTACCCGTAAACTACCGCATTACGTTTCATATCAACACTTACCTACCTTATCACTTATTTTAATAAAGGTTTAGTACCTACGTGTCCAATTCAAAATTGTTCTTCGTTTTATAATCTATGATTCATTCATAAATGGTGGGCACAAAATGTTAAAGTTATTTTTGATTTACTTGAAACACAAGTAGTTTACGTAATGTTTTGTTTATCTACTGAAATAATAATGATAATAGGTTAGTTACACCTCTATCTTATTTCTTTCTAATTTTTACATGTTTTAAACATGCAGGATGGCATTTTCTAAAGTAAATGATAATCATAATTTTGGCATTCGAACACTGCGAGCTTAGCAAAGCAACTAATTGCGTTGATGTGGTGAGACATCAACGTACGAGTATAGCGCAAACCACTACCGCGGTGTCTGCTCTATACATAGTTATTAGTTCAATGATAACAATGCATGTAGTCAGAGGCACATAAAATGAAATGATAATCATAACCTGGCTTTTATTCTTGGATTGTATAAGCTGTTATTCTTATTTTCCAATTGAAAGGAAACAGAATAAAAATAGTACACAAAAAAGAAACATTTTTTTAATAGGGAAACATATCCTACTACAATAGTAGGTAAATAAAAAAGAACACTTTTAGCTTCATCTGAAATTTAACACCTATCTCCAATTGGAAAGTAAATTAAAAAATCGAAGTCGAACGCATCGGTTAGTCAGTTTAGTATATCTTAGCGTGTCGTACATATTGCGTACACTAACAGAGAGTAGTGAACTGACCTCGATACTCATTCCCACATTTCCCACCACAAAATGTTGTTCCGAACTAGCACATGATCCTTATCGGTCAATTGCTAGGATTATTGTACAAGTACGCCGCCACTTGAACAAAACCGTTACACTTATTTATACCGTGTCCTCTATATATTGAACGATATTGAATGAACCACAGATTTTGTTGTACCTACGTATCTCGTTTGAAATCACATGAACTTTAATGACACCTGTTAAATAATTTATTTTGTACACTTAATATTGATATTTTTAGTTTCTAATATTATTTATTTTATTTTTAAAAGTTTGCCAAAGTGATTACTCACTCTGATGGAAAGTATGAATAAAATCCAAGAGTTTTGTTCACCATACTCATCACGAATGCAAACAATATTATATAGTGAGTCGCACTATGGTGGGCTAGCGAGATGCTTTTTCACGCCACGCTCGAGGACGTAAAAGTGCTCCCTTGCCTGTTTGCTCAACGTTGAATTTATATATACCCTTTCGCTGTAATTTGTAAACTGTTTTTTAATTTCATCATTCTACTAATTAACGTTAAAGCTAGTAAAACAACGTAGTTTGCACTTTACCGCTCGTGCGCTCTTATGCATTAAATAGCAATATTTAAAATGAAACCACGGATTTTTTATAAACAAAACATATAACTTATAACAAATAACGAGCGAGTATTAATGTACTAACTGACTGACTAGCTAGCTCAAGGTTTGGTTCCAAAAAGAAGCATAAACGTATTTTTTTTGCTAGTATTATGATCCTCTAGAATAGTCAGTCAGTCAGTACCTTTACATTCATTCATCGTTATATCTTCTTCGTGAACGTCATCGTTACAGTTAGCAAAGAACTTATCTACTGACATCCGGTTTTATTCATAGTCATGGAAATATATTATTTACATACAAAATTGTACAGCAAATATTCTATAAGACTAGTTGTATATGGCAAGGTTCAAATCGTTTAAACAGGTCTTAAAAATTTTAAAGGAATTGAATAATTAAAATGATTATTTTCAACTCGGTAATTTATTTTTAAACCAAATATTAAAAATAAATAATTTCACTATTGTAAAATATGACGTCACAAGTTCTACTTAGTTTCTTTTCTTGTTGCGTTTCTAATGTAACTAAAAAGTTTACCCATTGCTTGCTACTTTTCGTTTATAGTATGAGTATTTATAGTGCGACTTACGAGTATATCATATTCGTGGCAAGTATGTATAAGTACAAAATATTGTTGAGTAATTATGTAGTTAGGTAAACATCAACTCACTTTTCTTAAACAATCACTAACATAACAAAAAATAAAGATGAAAATATAATAACAATATTTATTTATATTGAACATTATAAATCTCCAAATTCATAATGATTATCTAATGGGCAGTGAGTCACTTAGAGTAAGCCCTACGTCATTCTTAAAATAAATACTAAGAGCCTGAAAATCCACAATGACGTGATTTTCCATTGTATAATTATTTTCCACTTAAGGTTGATGATTACTAAAATCACATCTTATACAACCATAATTGTGGCATATCACGTATACGTACATATTGTTGCAGACAATTATGTACTGACGTGACCATTCTAGTCTTGTTTGAGTAGGTAGGTTGCACCGGTAGGCATAATTCTGAAAGTCTACGCTTAAAATGAGGAACATAGAATTCCTTCAATTTTTAGAACTAAGTAAATGACTGTATCGTAAATAAATACCAATGTCCACTTCATTAAAACTAATATCGCGAAACATCTCGGAAAATACAATTAACATAGCCTTTTATTATTATTA
The DNA here is from genome assembly GCA_949316085.1 of Hypercompe scribonia. Taxonomy (NCBI): domain Eukaryota; kingdom Metazoa; phylum Arthropoda; class Insecta; order Lepidoptera; family Erebidae; genus Hypercompe; species Hypercompe scribonia. The sequence goes on from OX438969.1 coordinate 17,813,423, forward strand.
CGAATTTCAATCAAATATACAGTGAAATATATTGTTCAATTGAGTAGTCTAAAACAGTGGCGTCACAATTTTGTATTTAGTACATTTTTCATACAAAATTGTCGTTTTGACAGATGATAAAAAGTAACTAATGTGACAAGGTGTCATCTAGCCTATTTTATTGATTCAAATACGTATATATTCCAAATTTAAATTCTAGTGATTTTCAAAGATTTACGTCATAAATGATTTTTAATGTTGTTTTTAAAATGTTACCCTCATAGAGAAGTAAATAAAAATAATATACATCGTCATTCAATCTTCCTTGGCAAGAATCACGTTTTCTTTGTCTGAACATAGACGTCACTGACCTACTCGATGCTTACTCATAACAAAACTCGATGTTAATCTTAAAAGGCTTCTGTACTAGTTTCCTTATTGCTGTCTGTAGTTTTTTCACTAGCTTTTGATTAACCATTCTAATTATATAGTCTATACAGAGAATACTATATTGTTAGAAAAGATTGCTGAATCAGTAGCAATGACAAGTAAATCGAAAATTGTATAAAAATAGAATGAGGTTCTTATTATCATATAATAGATTTTAATAATTAGAAACGAAGAAGAGAAGGGCCTGTAGTTTTCTTGGTGTATAAGTTACTCGAACATAGAATAATTCACAATGTAAATAATAAATAAGTAAAATTTAAAAGTATTGCCCAGGGAGGGGTAGGCAGAGGCATATCAAACGCTCACTCTTCACTTGTGTTTTGCGTATGTAATAGGTGGCGGGCCCATTGCCGTTGAGATGTTTTATTCGCCAGAAACTCGTCCATCGATTAGCATGTGAACTACTTTTAAGTGAGGTTGCCTTGAGGCCCTAAGTACACCAACTCGACATACTACTCGTACAAGAGACCTTTTTGAAACCCTCGCAGAGAAACCCAAACGTTGCGAACTACTCTGTGGTCTGCAACGATAGGATTGACTCTGCGCAAGGGGGAACTCTCATATATTACAAAAGGTCCCTTCACTGCGTACCTATGGATCCGCCTGCGCTGACTAGCATCGAGGCTTCGGTCTGTATAGGAATAGGCATGACCGGACACCAATCAATCACTCTAGTTTCAGCCTATCTGTCACCCAATCGGCAACTACTCGAGAGCGACCTCCGAGCACTGCTAGAACTGAGCGACGCCGTGATAATCGGCGGCGACCTTAACGCCAAAAACACCCTCTGGAACTGTCACCAGTCCAACGCCAAAGGCAGAGCCCTGGAGTCGCTCTCGACTAGACTAGCGTTCGACATCATCGCCCCGCTTGAACCGACCCACTATCCGCACATCGTGTCTCACCGACCCGACATTCTGGACGTGGCACTCCTAAAGAACATAAACCTACGTTTGTGTTCAGTGGAGGTGCTACACGAGTTAACTTCTGACCACAGACCTGTGGTCATGGAGTTCGCACCCAGACTGGGTCCCATCGACACAGGTCATCGTACCCCCACTAGACGAATCACGGACTGGAGGCGCCTCGGGACCAAACTCGAGGCATCCTTGTCCGTGCATCTAGACAGGATACCCGACCACATAACCTCAAAGAGGACACCGCGACGGCGATCGACTCCCTCACAGCACACGTGCAATCGTTAATTAACGAATGCACTCGGGAGGCACCAGCGACGAACGATCGCCGCTGGAACCTACCCGATGACGTACGTGAGCTGCTGAGGCGGAAGAACGCCGCCGTACGAGCCTATGACAGATATCCATGCGAAACCAACAGGATCAGGTTACAAAGCTTAGAAAGAGCGGTCAAGTCGCGCATCGATCAAATGCGCCAAGACAGGTGGGATAGGACACTACAAGACCTCGAACCTACCCACCTTGCCTTCTGGCAACTATTCCGCTCGCTTAAGAGAGACACGATCACCTGTATGCCTCCTCTAAGCCGACCTAACCTTCCACCGGCCTTCGACGATATCGAAAAGGCAGAGTGCCTGGCCGAGAGTCTAGAGAATCAGTGCACGCCCAGCGTAATACACTGCGACTCAGACCAAATAGCCGAAGTTGATTCGGAAGTAGAGCGCGTAACCTCACTTCCTACATCAACACTAGCTTCAACGCCGACGGGGACAGACGTACAAGACCTAGACACGGTCACCCCCAAAGAAGTTAAAACGATCGTCAAGGGCCTACACGCTCGCAAGGCGCCCGGTTCGGACGGTATCACAAACAGGGTAATAAAACTCTTTCCGGAGAGGCTACTGGTCCTTCTGACCTTCATTTTCAACGCAGCGCTCAAAAACAACATCTTTCCACAACAATGGAAAGAAGCCGTTGTTATTGGGATACCCAAACCTGGCAAACCAAAGTCCGAACCGACCAGTTATAGACCGATCAGTCTGCTTAAAGGATTCGGCAAACTATACCAGCGTCTAATCTACAATAGGCTGAAAGCGTATGCCGATGCTAATCATCTCGTCCCCCACGAGCAATTCGGTTTCCGAACCGAACACTCGTGCGTCCACCAAGTCCACCGCATTGTTGAATACACCAGCGATCGGCTTCAACGCAACCTGTTCACAGAAATCCTCTTCTTCGACGTGGCGAAAGCTTTCGACAAAGTGTGGCACAACGGCTTATTATTTAAGCTATCCACCATGGGAGTGCCACACAGACTCGTGCTCATCATACGAGACTACTTGTCGAATCGAAGCTTCCGCTACCGAGTAGAAGGGTCACTATCCTCCACTCACCCCATACGAGCCGGTGTCACACAAGGGTCCGTGCCCTCCCCCCTACTCTTCACGCTGTATACTAGCGACATTCCGAAGCATCGGTATGTGCAGACGGCACTATTCGCAGACGACACGGCTATCTACTGCTCAGGAGTGAACCCCTCGACAGTAGCCAAAAAACTCCAGACCGCAGCCAACGCACTGGGCGTTTGGTTCCGGAAATGGAGGATAGAGGTCAACCCCGAGAAAAGCCAGGCGGTGCTGTTTCACAGAAGACAGCTAAGCTTGTATCCTTTGGAGAAGACCCCTCAGATTAGGATGTTCGGCAAGTCTATCCCTTGGGCTAGGCAGGCCAAATACCTAGGCATAACCCTTGACGACCGCCTATCCTTCGGCCCCCACATCAAGGCAGTCCGCAGCCGGGCTGCCTTCGTGCTAGGACGTCTACACAGTCTAATAAACGCGCGTTCGAAGTTAGATTTAAAAAACAAAGTTAGATTATACACGGCATGCATACGTCCTATAATGACGTACGGTAGCGTAGTATTCGCACACGTTAGGCCACACAGGATCCATAGGCTTCAAACACTACAGAATAATTTCATGCGCAAAGCTACGGGAGCACCGTGGTATGTACGCAACGTCGATCTCCACATCGACCTCAGATTGCCGACCATCAAGCAATTCATAAAACAGTGCTCCCTTAGCTACTTTGACTCTGCTCCAACTCACCCTCTAGTGGTTGCGGCCGTAAACTACACACCCAGTAGGATCTCGAAACTACGTCGACCCAGACACGCGTTAGGGGAGCTAGACGACGACATTACACTCGCTCAACGTAGAGCGAACGCAGTTAATACAAACCGTCCGCGTTTTCGTCCCCGTCGTCGGGGGCGGAATACGCGCCGCGTAAACCGTCCACAAAACATGGGAGTAGGTCGCCCCAACGTATCAGCAACACCCCGACTAAAACCACATGGTGTGCCACTCTGCGCTTGAGATAGGAGGGATCCGGGAACCGCTGCTATTACGACATCCAGATCCCTCCTAGCGCCTGCCCGCTACCTCGGGCACCATCTGCGGATAAACTCTCTATTTCAGGCGACGCACGGCACACGCGGACGTCGCCTCCTCGCGGCTGGCCATTGTAGCGGATGGAGGGGAAAACCCGTCCCGTCCACCCGCAGCCACACTCAAGGCGGCATGAGGCGCTGGTATGCGCGCCTCCGCCGCCCGGCTCGCCGGCGGCGAATTGGGTCCGAGTGGATATCGTCCTCCCGGGCCTTCTCCGCCGCCTCCTTCCGCGAAATTATCAGCAACACCCCAAGCCGAGGTTCGTACCCCACAGGGGGTGCCCTTGGGCAATGTTGCTTAACAAATGACCGGTTGAGAGCCCTCAGCGCTCACCGTAATATCCGCGTAAAGTTGTAGAGGCCATCCCAGGCCAACAGCTAGGTCACATCAAAAAAAAAAAAAAAAAACAAGGAGCCTAAGTTTTTGATGGGAAACCTTTGCACATACAATAAGTAAAATTACTTTATTATCTTATGCATTAATGGTTTTTATATAAGCTATTTACTACTTAAAATCGATAAAAAGGTAACGAAATAATCTATCAACGACCTACTAACCTAACCTAGAAATGTAAGACAGATAGTTAAGTGGTAGTTTCGACATACAACCCTAGATAAAACTGTATCATCATCTTAAACTTATCACTATTTTATAAAATTCACAATAAATAAAATTTTGAAGATTCAATTAACCGCACATGTGACACAACAAAACCATGCATGCATGGAGGAAGCATGTTTGGAGAGAAATGCTAGTATAGAATATAGATGTGAGAATTATCCCTACTCAGAATGGCAGTTTTTTAAAAAATAGTTCCAATCTTTTTATACATAAATATAAAAAGATTGGAACTATTTTTTCCTCCTAGAACCTAAGATGCAACCTAAGAGGAACCTCCTAGATGCATTGTAGTAAATAACAGTTCATTGTAAACTTTAATTTTTCAGATTCCTATTAACAACTGTTGCACACATGATGTAGTTAGTTAAGCGGTCACCTCATCGCTTTTATACTGCGCTTAGTGTTGTGAATTGGAATCTCACATGGTACAACACTTTGTGTATCCAGAAATTGTTTTTCTGAGTCTGAGTGTTCTTTGTTGCCGTTTCTTGTGTGTTTAAAAAGACTTAAATTATAATTAAAAGAAGTAAAGTTAAAATACAGTAAATACTTTAACGTTCATCATAAATTTAGTTTCCATTAAACATTATTCTGAGTAAATCACAACTTAAGTTTAAAATATTATAGTATACCTACATGAATCAACAAAGAATGTATTGTGTTTTGTATGATTCATTTAATCCACGTATGCGACGCGACTTGGCTTGGCAAGCCATCCGAGGGATGCGGGACGCGCTATACCTATTCAAACAGTTAGAACTGTATAAACTGATGTTAAAACCTAATAACATCATACACTTGTATACTTTAAACACAAAATAAAGAAAAAAAATATTAAACTCTCTATTTAACTTGTGGAAATCAAAATTGTACGAGTGGCGTAGTGATCACTTCGCCGCTTCCTACTGACCTAAGTGTTGTGGGTTCGATACCCATATTGGGCAACAGTTGACAACACTTTGTGTAACTCACAAATTGTTGATCTGATTTTGGGTCATAGTTGTAACCATATCATTAATGTTTCTCAATTCCTCCGCGGTGGTGAATAACATATTACTAGTGCAGAAGTTGTCTTAAAAACAAATAACCTACAACATGATATTTTCGTCTTTTTGTATAATTATAATCAGTTGGTAAACAAAAAAAAAATGAACGATAACTTGCAAACCTACCGCTAACCAATAGCAATATTAACCAAAGACCTTCTTACCTATTTGCATTGCATGCGCATGAAAAGTCAACGCACATTATATTGTCTGACCGGGCGTCAGAAACATTCCTATGGAATTCATACACATAGTACATAATACATAGACGCTATTTGCCAGCAACAGAAATACTAACCAAAGATTATTTATTTGTATTTGCGTTAAATGCGCTTGAAAACTTAACGCATGTGCTATTGTCAGGCGACAGAAATATTCCTATGGAATTCATACAAAGTACATAATAGATAGACGATACTTACATATCAGTGATAATAGAAGCAAATATCAAATTGGTACATTGTGGAATTACATATCTTCATCGCAATTTATATTATATAATATAATTATTACATACCTTATATGTGTCTCTATATTTGTTTTTATTTAGTTTTCAATGCATCTTTTAATAGTCTACTGCTGGCAATAAATCTTTTCTTAGAAAAGAGTTTTTAGCCTACTATATCATGCTGGCCAGATGGACTAATATTAATATAAAAATCCATTGTTGTCTAAAGCGATTTTAATAGTAGTTGCTGTACAGCAGGCAATTTAATGACTAGAATTAAAAAAGGAAAAACAGTGTTGTGATTCATAGCCACTAGTGTGTACTTTGAAACAAACAAACATTACAGACCAGAGAACGTCTTATAGGTACGCACGAAATTGAACACCAACAACCTTAACTATTTAGTATTTCTTATCAGCCGGGTTATATCAGTATGATATAACCTATCTGATAAATCTAGAAAGTAAAATTGCGCAATCAAAGACTGTTTTATAATGTTTCATTAATAAAAAGACGCTGTAAAATTCGATTTGTGCAACAGATTACACACATGTAAAAACTTAAATAAATTAGAATGGTCTAACTGACTTCCGCCGGTCTTTGTTTAAAATGATACAGAAACGTCATATCTTTTGATAAGTTCTTTTGTTACTGTGTTACGTAGTGGTGGTGTATTTTATCGATTGTCCATTGTTTTTATAAAATGATTATAGTATCAACAAAAGTGTTTGATTGGCTGACTTTGTTTGCACCAAATTTGCAATCTATATAATTACAAATAAATCAATAACAATTTATTTAGCAATATACAGTATACACTTACATAAATAATGTAACACTTACCTACTATTATCATGCATCAATGTCGTCAGTTTTATGAATACTTATTGTAATTTATTAAGTAATCTAAACGTTTACTTTAAAGTAATTTACAGACGTTTTAAACTTTATATTATCATTATCAAATGAGTTTAGTCATAATCAAAAGTCATTTATTATAAGGTAAATAAAAATACAAACTTTAAACATACAATACGACTTACCTGGGTCTATTTTTCCTGATGAGTTGAACTCTGGAGCCTTTAAGAGCAGAGTGAACAGGTTTCTTCTGGATGGGCGTGTACCACCTTTGTCCTCATCTACACTTTCCATCAGGTGAGATAGAAGACAAACGCCTATTCCAGTACAAATATAAAAAAAAAAACTTGAGTACGCGTATTAGGAAAAGCGCATTTAAATTAATAAGACATAGTGTCCACAAACGGCAACTCTAGAAATCACTGGTGTCTAATCTCTAAATAAGAGCAAAAGCTACGCGGCTACCATATAAATAGATATCTTTGTAAATTTACTTTCACGATACCTAATTGCATAGACACCTATTTCCATAGACATCAATAACAAATTAGAAAAACAGTTTTTATTAAGACTGGTAATATATGCAACTTGCTATTCATAACTCAAGTACTGCTGTACGAAACGATCTTTAAAAGAAATGCTACTAGATTCATAATAGGCACATATTCTTTAAGATTCATTGAATATCGTATTTCGTATTCCTGTACACAGGCCTATAAATTCCTACTTTATGCCTTACATGTCATGAAACTGGGTGCCTGCACATAGATCTTTTCATTACAGTTAGAAATGCCTACAAGCTGTTAATCATAAATCTAACTTTCTATTGCGAAGAGTGTAGCTACACCGTGCACGATAGATAAATCTAGCGCCATCTACCGGCTACACTATGAACTAGTTAACTCTGTATTGTGCAAAAGGTGAGTTTGTGCCTTGTTTAAAAATTATTATCTATTTGAATCAAATATGAAAATAAATATTTTTTTTTAAACTATGCAAGTGTCAATAAGTATTACAAACTTGTATTTACAAATTGTATTCTGTACTTAGATATACATATGTTACCGAGTGCTTAAAGAACAATACCCCATTATGGCATAACCAGGAGCCTAAATTCGGTTTGGTGATAGAGTTGTTTTGTAAACCTTTAACGTGAGATGAGCATTAGGAGGAATTGATGTAGCATGTACTACCGATAACCTTAGGCAGCGATTATTTGTTCAAGGATTTATACCAAGCTGAGGCCATTATCAGTTCATCATAACTGTGTCAATGTTAAGAAACGATTCGAAATCGATGTTACGGGCATCACATAAGATTCAGGTTTCATTTTTGTAATGCATACACGAATACGCTGCATGCATACATGCCTGTAACAAATCAGTGCAGAGTTACTTGAAACTAAATATTCTTAAGTAAACAATGTAACTCGTGAATAGAGAGGCATTTCAATGACTTGCTCAAATGCGGCAATTGAATATCTAATGAATGTCAACCTAGAATACTATCTATACTGTCTATTAATAATATAACATCAACACAACAACAACAACATAATTATCATTTCAAAATAGAGGGCTGCATGAATTTCAAACATTTAAGCGTCAAAAATGATATCCAGGAAGATGATGTCCGGGTAATACCCTAATGGTGTTGCTTAAATGAAAATGTTGAAACAACTGCTGGCAAGTAGGTAGACGCCAATCTAACAGAAGAAAATTTTAATCCAAAAACGGCAATTTTTAAATTGTCTCTGGACAGTCAACGATGCTTTTTTTCTTTAATAGACAACTCCAGCACTAAGAATAACTTCTATACTAATATTATAAAGAGGAAGGAGGTTTGATTTTTTGTTTGTTTGTTTGAATGAATCGGCTCCGAAACTACTGAACCGATTTAAAAAATTCTTTCACCGTTGGCCAGCTACACTATTCCCGAGTGCTATTAGCTAGTAGAATGATTGTAATATTTAAAATATCGAGCACCCCACGATTTTTACTATTTTATTATAATTTTATTTTGAGGCGATTCACTATGATTGATTGTTCGATCTTCTACTACTGTAACATTAGACTCTTTGTCATTAAAAATTATTTTCTAGTTTTTAGTTCGATTAGCAATAAAAGCGTGTTTTTTTATTTTTTTTAAACTATTATTTATTTTCCATTTTTTAGTTTGTGACAAACTCATAAATCCATTATCAAATTATCGCATTGTCATCGGTCCTTGAGACGTGTGCAAAGTTTCGAGTTGATCAGATTTTTAGAAACCGGTGAAAATTAAGCTCAAAGACTCCGTTACATATGTACATAGACACAACTCAAGCTAACAAAAGCGTGTTAAAAAGAATTTAGAGCAACGAACGATCATTCGACATAGTTAAAGTTTGGATTCCTAAATAACAATATTAAATTTAACTCTTCGTATGTTTTATGTATAAAACTCTTATTATATATTATTTTATTAATAACGTATTTACACATTATCAGTTAAATAAAACAAGAGCCTTTCAACACACAGATAAGTTTTGAAGATAAGGCTTGTCAATTATCTGGTATTACAATCATCTAGTTGTTATAGATATATCACCGCTGGTGTAATTTTATGTATTGTAACATATACATGGGATATTTTCGAATCACGAAATCGAGACCAGCATGTGAGACATATCTCTACTTCCATTTAAAATTAAACCTTTAAATAATAACTACTCACATATTCAAAATGTAACAATGACACATACATTAAAGAAGTAAATATATAGTCACGAATTTCCAATGTGTGTTAAGTGGTTACTCACAGGATTAATGGTTGTAGGTAATTTAGATTTTTTTAAACTGTTTTTTTTTAAATAGTAACGGTAGTGAATAATTTGGTAGCTAGTTCACATATTCGTAACTCAAGTGTCATTTGTTAATATACTTATTAACATACAAACTAGCTCTTTGGACTAGCGGTTAGAGTATACGACAGCCGATCAAGAGATTTGCATCAGACAATATAGGAATTGCCAAGTCACCGGTTGTTCTACAACCTATATTCTTATTTCGTACATAGTACAAACTGTTTTTACACAACAAAATTGCCTACAAGATTTAGATCTCTATGACACGGAACGGAACTGACGTTACTAACAACGATTGCGAAAAGAGACGTTATGACGTCAGATGACCGTTAACGGTTTTTTATGCTTACATGAACGGTGTAGTTCTCCTGTAACCGAACCGTTCTTGTGTAACCACGTTTACGGCTATCTAGTAACAATTTCTTTTATTATCTACAAGGTCGAATTTCGTGTGATTAATTTCCAATTCATAACAGCCATTCTAATTGCTTTCGTATTGTGTGAAAATAACTATTATTAAAATTTTCGTGTGACAGACGGAGAGGATAGACAAAAATTTTAAAAATGGATTTTTTACTTATATACTGTATACCTATACTTTCAAATAAATTTAATGTAAAGCTGTTAATTTAAAATTACAAAGAGACACTTCAATTTTATTTATTTGGAATAGTTTCTACATGCAAAGGTCAGTGTCCTTTTCAAGGCTTGTTTCTAGACTCAGTTCACAATTTAGCAACAAGTTTTTTAACGATTTATCCATTTATAGATATTAAGATAGATTTGATACCGTTTTTTGGTAATTCCATATTATTTATAAAATAACAATCACTGTATGTTTTTCACACTTTGAACTAACGTACTGAGCAAAGTATAGATATAACGTATAGAAATTGAAAAATAGCGATCTAAGTACATATTGGATTTGCAATATTGGATTGGATTGGATATTCATTCAATAATAACGTCATCATAAACAATGCCATTCAGGATTTCGATTCTTTGAGTTCAAACAATTAGTTTTTTATTGATAACTTATTGTATAAAGTCAGTGTAGTAGTTTCAAGACGATATAATACACAGGTAAACACGATGTTCACGATATTATTTAAATCATTTAAACAACTACATAGCCCGCATTCATTTTCGAGGTTTTTACAACAAAATGTGCCACTGAATATAGGTACCATCGACGAAACTGTGTCATGGCCAGACCTTCAGCTAACACGGAATGCATGTATAGACAGCCGTATATTTTATTCATATTGCACAAGACGAGGTGAACTGCCATTTAATATGCAACATCTTTCAGGTCAACACATACTTAATTTCGGGTATGCGGAAAAAAATTTGTTTGCCAAGTATCCTCTTTTTAGGTTTATAAAGAAAGTTGAAGTTGATAGGTATGTTTTAACATGTTGATTGATATAAGGTTGGTTCAAATAGATCGATTTTATTTTATTTTTGTGAAACAATATAGTGAAACTTCGGGATATTTGTTGTAGTTGAGTGTTTTATTTCAACATATCGGTTACTGAAAAAAGAGAAGATAAATAGTAATTAATAGGACTTGGTCTATCAGGTAGAGAAATTTATTGTCACGAAGTAAGCCTAGTTTTTGGTAGGTAAGTAGGTCTGTCAAGCCTTTTACGCCCCCAAGCGGGCGTGAAAAAGAATCTCACTAGGCCGCCAAAGTGTGGGTCACCATACTGCATTGTCTGCATTTGCAATGAGTAGTGTGACCACAACTCTTGGGTTCTATTCATGTTTTCCATCAGGCAGAGTAGAGTCACTTTGGCAGACTTTTATATACAAATAAGTGTGACAATATTTAAAAGTATATAGGTAAAAATAAAATGTACAAAAGCGCTAAAAAAGGTTACTCATTACAAAATCTGTCCCTTCAAACAAGAGATTAAATAAAACTACTGCTATCCACAAGATACGTCCCTATTTAAGTGAATCGCAAAATATTCAAAACATTACCAAATAAGTTTCATGTTTTAAATAGATTCTTTTTGTATTCCAGGTACAGATGTGTGCCCTATGAAATCTGTAGTGAGACGCATTGGACAGCAACTATTCAACGCGCTCAGCACCAAAGGACTTGCAGTGTTGGTCAATCATGGCATTGCTGATGAGAAGGTAAAGGCTGCCTACATCTATTGTTAAGTTAATAGTAAGACAATTAAAAACTCTCACTACTACTATGTAAATTAAAAAAACATTTATAATCATAATAAATAACACATCTCACACAAGACAACCTGATCTAAAACTATACTTTATTCTAACAGCATACATATTATAGATCAATAGTTTGTTCTAGGTGAGTTCAGGCCAGTATCACTAACCATAGACTAGCGGGTCAGTCCAGGCCCCTTACGTTATAATTTCACGTTACGTTGGTTAGTGATTCTGACTGCTAAACCAGAGGTTGAGGGTATGATTCTCACGTAGAACAAATATTTATGTGGTCATATAATATGTTTTGTGTCTGAGTGTAACTTACCTATAATATGTATGTATGTGTACGAAATATATGTTTATCAGCAGTCTGGTTACCATAGTACAGGCTTCACCTAATTTGGAATCAGACGGCCTTGTGTGAGAAGTGCGAAGATGTTACATACGTACATGTCTTGTAAGAGCCTTATTAAAAAGTAAGGCAGCAAACGTTTAAAGTCCCGTTAGGTAGGTTCAAAATATGCACTGTTTATTTACTAACTAATAAATTATAACAATGCTTATTCAGTTATCTTCTATTCTTTTATCTTAGTAAAGCGATTTCCAAAATGCTATTTTTGTATGTATGTATTTAGATAACGTTTATTTTAGTGTGCTCTACCTAATTTTAGTCAATCTCTGAAATTTAGAATGCTATTTGAAGTTTTAAGTGATTTTTAGTTTAGTTTAGAGAGTTTTTGAACAACGTTCGAATTCACACCAATGTCGACATTTAGTGTATGCTCTTACAAACAATAAAGTTTTATACATTTGTCTATATAAATTAAGTTCAGGTATCGACCAATGCATAGTCAAAACTTAACGTGTGCATTATTTTCCAATAACTTTTAGTTACAATATTTTAACCTTACGAAATCCATCAGAAGTGACTTTACATTGAATGTAATCCAATCCAATCAAATATTTAAGTAATACATTTCATAGTAAGTAGTAATGTTTTTAAATATTAACCACCATAAGGCGTGGACTGAAGCTTGAAACTGAATAATAGGAAATATCAGACACGTCAATGACCACAAAGTGTCCGATTTGTGAAAATAAGAGACAAAAACTCATGTGTTATTTATTACTGAAGGGACAGCTTCTTTTTAATATTGTATTTTTCCTTTTTGTTTGTATCGCCAAAGTGTATAATAAATTTAAATAGGCGTAACATCTGTCATTTGACGTCAGAGTTCAAACTGTTCTATATTGTCTATACCATAATGATGCATTTTTATTATAAAATTGCAAAGAATTTAAATATTAAATTTACAGTGATAATATTTCAAAATTAAAGTATTATGTATTATAACATATATCTATAGATCTCTTTGTATAGCAATGAAGAATTCAAATAAATTCCTGTAGTCTATGTTGGATTCGTGTCCTTAACTGTAGTAAGAGATCATCTACAGATCATTATCAACATAATTATTAAAAAATAATGAAATAAGTAAACTCAAGAAATCAAAGAAAAAAAAATTCTACCCTTTGAATGAGGAAATTACTACTATTGTGATAACTTTTATATATATAGACTAAATTAAATACTCAGTCGATTTAGTATGAAAAAAATCACATAAATAATAAGCAATACTCGAATAAACAAAACATAAACGCACGTACTATTTCATTTTTGGAGTTGTTAGTCAGCAGTCTGTACTTAAGAATATTAAATAAAATATTTAGAATCTATTACATAAATTAATTTCAAAATATTATAAATAAAAGACGTACAAAATATCTGCGGAGTGAAGGTAAATATACACGACGGTGCCTCAAGGTAAATCTTTGTACTCTGTTCTATTTAATTTGGAATATATCTAATCTTATCATTAGATCTTAACAAGTTGACATACTTATTTGATCAAGGCCACTCGCAATATTAGTAGTGTTAACATTGAGACAAAAATCAACAAAAAGAGAAAAGCCAAACATTTTCGAGCAAAGCTTCAATCTGCAGCCATAGCGATATACTCATAAAATAACACACACACATGATAATTTTGTAATACCTGGGCAAGTCCCTTAACACAGTGCAATACAATGTGTGCTTTCTGTCGGTGTCGGTGTCAATTGGAAACACATAAGCATTAAAATATTTTTTTTTTATCATTGTATTTACTATAACAGAATGAAGAACACTTAATACATGTAAATATTTAATGAATGATCATTGTGCAATAGATCGTTCAAAGTCAGTTAATTAGGTAGAACTGACAATAAATTTAACCTTAAGTCGATTCGTGTCAAAGAAAATTATCAAAAATGACCCAACTCTTGGATTCTTTTTATGCTTTCCATTAGGGCCCAGTACTAATTTTGGGAGCCTCTTAAAATGAATAAAAAAATTTTTTTGGACCGAATCGACTTAATAATTCTTATTTATCATTTATTAACTTCATCATCATCATCTCAGCCAAAAGACGTCCAATGCTGGACATAGACCTCCCTTGAGGTTCTCCACAACAGCCGGTCCCGTGCCGTCCGCATGCAACGGCTTCCCGCGATGCTCACTAGGTTGCCAAACCACCTTGTGAGAGGCCTTACCAACGTTGCGTTTTCCAGTACGCAGTCGACCACCCACTCCACCCAAGAACTTTACGACTTCGTCAACCATCGTTTCTGGGTGCAATGTGTCCCCTTGTTTCCACTTTTGTCAACTTATTATATTTAAAATAAGAAACGTTACACCTTATTCTAAATCACTACTGTCTTAAATCGTTTCACTTAATCAATAACAGTTCATATTAATATGTAGTTATTTCTAATAACTACAAACTCTAATAGCAACAAATAGTATACGATTTGATTAGTTATAAACTTTAATGAATTTGTTGACTATACCTCAAAAATACTTTTTCTCTCTTACAATGTTCACATTTGCACGATGTCGACCGCACTAGGTAATTCTAATTGAATCCCACACACGATGAACATACATGTATCTATTAGATAGTAAAACTTTCTTTTGCAATGTAAGTGTCCAGTCGTTTTGAGTAATCACACCGCGTACGGTGTCAGGGAATTCAGGAATTCCCTTAGTTTTAACTACCTGCTCACGGTTAGCTTTTCCCACTTGAATTACAAATGCGACCACAGAACAGAGAATATGTAATCGCATAGTTTGCGGTTGCAAATGTTCTGTGTATTTTGTTTTTTATTCGACCTCGATAGCATTATCTTTATATTGCTACTTTACCTCTATTGACCGAAAGAAACTAACACCAGACAAAATAAAATTTTCCCCAAGTTCAGAATATCTAATAGAATATTAATGAAAAAATTAAAGTTTTATCAGTTTAAGTAATTATCGTGATAATCGCCATATACGCGGGTGAAGTTGCAAGTGAAAGCTAATCACACAATATTTGTGATGGAATTGAATAGGACTCGCAATCTCTGATTTTGCTGATGCAATCGTTGACCACTTGATTCAGTTGTAACTTAACATGCATAATGTAATAATTTCGTAACTTATCGTTTTACAGCTGAAAGCGGTGTACAGTGACTTGGACAACTTTTGCGCTCTACCCGAGAATTGCCAGGCGCAGTACTTGAGGAACCCTGTCAACAACCATGGCTACGTTAAACCAGGAATGGAGCAATTTGACACTACAGCAAAGGTATGTCACGTGTCCTGACAACTCGCCGTAAATTCGCGGCAGTTCTCCAAGTTTAATTACGTTTTCCTCCTATGATTAGTTCCTCGTCGATGGTACATTATGTCATATGAGTATATGTTAAATAATTTATAATATGTTACTATCAGCAGAGTCGATGCTGCAGTTAAACATTAATGTTGGTATTTATTTTAAGACTTATAACTATGAAAAGTAAACCCAAGATTTGTTTCTGTACTTTTATAAAAGGTCGGCAGAAAAACACATTTTTAACAGAATATAGCTGGTACTTGTCGTGTGGTCCCATTTAAATTTCAATGAGATCTGACGAAAAATAACACCAATATAAAAATAGTCATGTGCGTCGGTAAAATTTTACATGGAAACAGAACTTTACTCTCACTTGGTGATGCTCTGATGGAGACCTCCGCTGTAGGGAACAACACCGACAATTGTTGATCTAACAATGATTAGGCACCATAATTCCAGTGTAAAATATCATTCAATCTGTATTTTCAAGTAAGCTCGCTTTGTAAAAAATATATTTTTGCTCACTTCCCAAGTCTTGAAATAGTTCTAGAGGCAGATTTCCTATTTTGAAATATTTTGACCATGGACTTAAATTACGTAGTCACATATATTGATGAGTGGTGTTTCTTTTCTTCGTTTGACTCATTTGAACAACGCAGCAATAAGCAGCGCATTTAGTAGGATCCATAAAAAAATAATAATAAATCATCATCATCATCATCATCAACAACCTTTTACAGTCCACTGCTGGACATAGGCCTCTCCTTAGCAAGGAGGTTCTGGCCTACTATTCCACGCTGGCCAGACGGGTTGGAATAGTGTTTGTTTCAAGTTTTCCTTCTCTTTGTTATGATGTTGTCTTGTATACTTGATCCCTTAGTCGCATTTTACGACACCCATGGGATGAATAGGGATGGTAACACTATGTATTCTTAATCTGTCACCACACGGACAATAAATAAAATTACTTATTGAATTACAGATTCACTAAAAATCAGAAGATAAACAAAATTTTTAACAAAAAAACCATCTTCCAACAGAAAATATTCTCATTTAACATAAAATGCTTTAAAAAAGTAAAAAAATAATAACACATTATTGCCTACATTTATAGTATATACAAACCTACGTTGGCTGATGGCTACTCCAAAAATACCAATAGTTGTAGACACAAAAATAAGGTTTTTTTTACTTTATTGTTAAAATTTTGGTTACCCAAAAATAGGCTTGTGATAAAAGCTCAATAAATTATAAAATAATTTTGCAAGTAAAACAAAATGGATTAAGATAACTGAACCTTAATATGTTTTATAAATAGGGCTTCCATGTTTAAGTGATTTAACTATTAAAATATGTCTCGTGCCTCAGAGAACACGTTAAGCCGTCAAGTCCAGTTGTCATGAACATACATATATGGCAATCGTTATTGTGAAGTCAGTGCCCTCAAATATAGTTCAACCTTTGCATTGAGTTCGCCCTCAGGGTCGCGGATTCACTAGTAGCCGACCTCAAATAATCATGGGAATAATAAAGGCTATGAAGATGAATTAAGATCAATAAACTATTAAAGTATGCAAATATAATTTATATCTTACTTTAACAATCATCTCAGCAAAGAAATTTCCTATATATATATATATATTTTTTGGCCAGGAATTGCGTCACTCGTTCAACATTACTTCGTTGTCCGCCGCTTCGATGCCAGCGCAGGAAGAGGTGCCCGAGTTCACGCAACACGCTATCCCTCTCGCACAGGATCTCACCAATCTGTCCCGAGTGGTGCTACAAGCTTTGGCTTACGCTGTTGGTCAGTATAACCCTTCTAATGTACAATTTCTTAATACAACTAAATTCCCCGCTTCAGAGCCATGATAGATTTTGTTAGCACTTAGTACATACGTACATTGTACAAAAACTGGAGTCGGGTTGTGCTATTTTTCTGTTAGTAATTTGAGTCTTTAGTGTCTTGTTTAGCAAAGCGATACTGACTTACAAGTAGCGTATCTGATGCTGCTAACGGTTGTAGTTAATCATCTACTATTAAACTGCTTTTTAAAACAATGAATCTCCTAGTTTTACCAACCTTTTTACTAAGTAATTTTTAATAAAAAGAAAAATTACGATATATACAGCGTTTAATTTATAATTATTTATATCCTTCTAGGCGTAGCTCCGACAGATTTATTGGCGTCGCACTCAGGCATGCTGACTGCTGATGGCAGAAACCCCTCGACAATGCGTCTGCTCTACTACCCGCCGGTTCCACCAGAAGACGAAGGCTACTGCTGCCAGGCCGATGTCGTCCACTACACTCGGTGTGGTGCTCATGCTGATTACGGCACATTTACTTTATTAACCCAGGATTCTGAAGGCGGACTTGAGGTGAGAATATTGACTGTATCAACATATGAAACTTTACCTAAGATTACTAAGGAACAATAACTTATTAAAATAAGAATGAAATAATATTTTTATTTATAATAAAATTTATCGCACAATTATCTCAAATATAAAAATAGTTCAGAAATTATATGCAGTACAACTTAACAGGGAGCATTAGTGGAGATACACATTCAAATAAGTTTGATTGTGAATTGTGATTCAAATACGGTTTTGTTGACATCATGGTAGTATCTTTAATTTAGTTACATATAGTCAGATACAAAATTACTGCGTAAAAGGCAAAGGCAAAGGCCCGAAAGGCAGTCATAGGAATAATCAGAATTTTTGTGCGTCATACTCATACCACCATGTGAATAAATCATAATATAGTGTTTACCCATACAAAAAGTTACAAAATGGGTTTTAAAATTGCAAAGTACTTTACATCTTAGTTCTCAATAGCCAGCAAAAAATCCTTTTTTAAAACACATGTACTGATTGTACTTTGATCGGAAGTGCCGTAATAGGAAATTTAACCAATCCTCAATATTCTTTATTGAAAAAAGTACCCTTTTTTTTCTTTGTACTGTGCGGTAATCACGATGGGTACCACCAAAGGATGGTTATGTCGGACTCGAACCAACCAAAAACTGCACACCGTCCCAGGTACTAGTAGCCGGTGAACCAGGTGCAGCCTAGTAAGGAAATTCGTGGACAAAATACACCTAGCTTCGTTTTTCCTCTTGGTTAAGGGCTGTGTTATAAAACTACTTTGTTACACTGAAATTTGACGGATTTCGTAGTTCTGAATTCTACATTTATTGTGTGGTTCCATCACATAAAAATAGACCGAAACATGTGATCTATTAAAAGCGAAAAGAAATTATTAAGTAAACAATCGAACAATAGCAGACTTCAATTGAACTTCAAGTTTCAAGAACGTAGTGATTCATTATTAAAAATAAACTTAAAAACTACCTACGTAGTAAAGTGATCTATTAAATTATTTTGTTGAATGCCACTGCTTTGAGTGTTATTATTAGGTCACCAAAATAGGAAAACTGTTCGAGTTTGAACTAATTTATAATACATACAATTCTTCTTTCGTCGAATATATTCTACTCACTATGGTTGTAAGTATGACTCATAGTAATGTAAGTATAAACGCAATGGTTACGTCGAATGTAATCACGCGGGTCAATCATATTTCCGCATACAAACTATAAAATTAAAGATGAGTACATTTAGTACATTGTATACTCACTGTAATGCAAATCTCTTATGATAGCGACATTAGGCAGTCCTAGTCATCTCATCCATGTAACTG
The DNA here is from genome assembly GCA_949316085.1 of Hypercompe scribonia. NCBI lineage: Eukaryota > Metazoa > Arthropoda > Insecta > Lepidoptera > Erebidae > Hypercompe > Hypercompe scribonia. The sequence goes on from OX438969.1 coordinate 17,832,628, forward strand.
CCTAATACCATTTAAATACAGAAAATAATGGCTAGCAGTTGTAGTGCTATTATTATTTCTTTCTCTTGCAATTCATTAAATTATTAATAAGTAGCGTCCACGCAGGTATGTTAAAATAGATAAAACGATAAGTATTTGAAGTGGGTTGTATATTAAAATTTGAATTCAATCAGCGCAAAAGTTTTTAAATTTTTGAAGTTTACACAAACCGACTTAACATTTATGTATCTAGATAATGCATTTAATTTCTGTTGCAGGTAGGGAAAAATAGAGTTTAAAAAATCGGCTTAAGGCAAAGGAGAAATAAAAATATTAAACCTTTTGTTACGTATTTGTACCCATATACATTTTTAATTTCAGGTAAAACTCAATGGTAATGACAAGTGGCAGAAGGTCGGTCATCTTCCCGGCGCCATACTCGTTCAAGCAGGAGAGTTCCTCGCTACTTGGACTGCCAATGTTCTTCCCGCACTTGTAAGTATATCATGAGTCCAATATTAGCAGTTTTAATGAATTACCTTAAAAACAGTATCTATAAATGTTTGTCCGTCACCAAATTGCAGTCCTGCAATAGTCAATAGAGACTTATCTATACCCTAAATAAATGTTTTGACAAAGTTTGTTTAAATATGGAAATTAATCAAAATGTCCAGATTAGATGTACCAAAGACCACGAATTGAATCGTCATGGTGTTAAGAATATTCACTTTGATATGAATCATGACCATCAATCAAAATGCTTGACTTCTCAAAATCAACATACAAATATTCATGAGTCAAATTTAAATAAAGCGTTACACACATTTAACCAACGATGCTACTCTGCTACTCAAGAAAACAATAAAATATATGTAATAAATCTTGTCTTGACAGGAACGTCGCGTAGTAGTCCCATCAGGTGCCTACGCTCGAGCCCGCGGCCGACACTGCGTAGCGTTCTTCTGCCACCCCGACAACGACGCAGTGTTGCCAGCGTTGCCTCTACGAGCTGCCGCCGCACCTCCGCCCCCTACCTTCACCCCGCACACGCACCTCACCCTCCATCACCGTCTTCTGAACGCTGCCCATCATCTACAAAAGAGATTTAGAGAGACGTACGCGTGACTAGCACACAGTGGTGGTGATAAACATAGCCTCACGCACCTTCACTAGCTTAATCGGTTAAACGTAAGAATAACAAAACGCTAGTGTAATTGTCGCTTTTATAAGCAAAAGCGCTCATTAATTTGTTTCTCTCTTATGAATGTTCCTGCTTGCGTCTCGTATTGGACTAGAGCAGCGAAGTTTTGTTATTCGCCAATAACGAAAATAAACGTCAACAAAATCCTTTATTTTATAATATCACCTTGACCTTTATATTAATTAGTAAATAATTCTACAATTTCTAAATATCTAAAGTTTTTTAAATGACATTTTTGCTCCCAGCTTTCTATTTCTACTTGGTTGAGGTTTCTGTGCTTTAAGGGGAGATATACACCTAGGAGCCGTAAAAAAAGGTTCTATTTTATAAATGTTTCAAAGAAAAGTGATCATTTATTTTAGATCAGAGTTTTCATTATCTAAAAGTACACACATTCAAATATATGTCAATTTTTTTTTATGTATAAATTTCAAAAACATACAAGGATATCATAGGATTCTTGGAGGTCCTTGAAAAAATCGGCGCACACGGTACCCACTGGCGTATCTTCAAAAATCATCTGAAAAAAAATAATATGATTATTAAATAAGATACTATAGATATTAAATAAGATCTAATAGTTGTCATAACCGATTTCAAAATTATTAGTTTTTAACAAAATGGCGACCATTTGAATATAGGTAACGATTTCCGGGCCTTAAACGTGTAATTACTTTGCCTATAAAATGAAGAGTAAGTAACAATAAAAAAAAATTCTATGACAAATACTAGGTAATATTATATAGAATTACCACAAAAAAATTCAAAGCAATCGGTACATTGATTTTTGAGAAATTTTGGGTACCGCTTTGAAAAACGTAGTTTTGAGAAAAACACGTTTGAAATTTTAGGAATTAAAAAATCATGAAATTTTAAACTTACATGGTCATCAATACCAGGCCCATAGTGTAGGTCTTCTACAGTCGACGGAATTCCCATTGCATCTAAAGCTTGTTGCCGACGACGAATTCGACCTTCTTTTGTCTGTGTGTGTGCTTGCAACTCAGCTTTCGCTATGCCATGTCGGAAAGTTTTTCGGCAGGATATCGATTTTGGGGTGGTATGTTCTTTTTTCTTCGATCTTTGCGTAAAGATCCGGATTGATGCGTTTCTCGAGAACCTTTCATTCTTGACTCCATTTTTCTCTATATTTATTTGCAGATGAAAATTCACTGTAGAGCATAGTTGTACGAACGACAAGCTACTGACGACACGTATTCATTTCTAGCAGAAGTAATATTCTTATTATACCTGGGGAGCCATTAGCATGCCTAACAACATAATACAATTCTATCACAAAAGAAATCTAAGCCCTTTTTTCGAACGGTCGCTTGTCTATACCTGCCTACTTGGTTCGGTGCGGTAGAACACGTTTCCAGTTCTCGGTTATAACTGCCTTATTTTGCGAAGAATTAATTTGTCATTTTCACCAAATATTCTAAGGACCTTAAACGTTCAGAAAATGTAAAAAAAATAATCGATTTTTCAATTTTCTAGGTGTATATCTCCCCTTAATAAAAACACAACGGTATTGAAATTGCTTGCTGCTGCTGCTGCTTCTCATATAAATAAACTCAACCGAAAATTAATCTGTTTAAATGTGAAAAATTATTGTTTTGTCAAATTAAAAGTTTGATGTAAGTAATAAAACAGTAACAGAGTTGACTTTAGGTTTAATGTACTTGTCATAACTTTGTTACATACATTATATTCTTTTTGTGAAAAGTATTGCAGTCATACTAAAGTTACAGTCTACTATCTATTATTACTTAATTTTTTTTCCCCCCTTAGCAAATTCGCTACTATGTAATTCGCTACTAAGGTACTTAAAATGATCATTACAGGATCATTATTAGTAACAGGTACAGGATACCTGCTACTTGCACCCAAACTATTAAATAATGCTACTGAACTAACAAGCTGGTATTGGATTTCTTCGAAGCTCATCTTCTAGAGTTCTCAGTTAGAAGTCTGTTAAAAAATGTCATAAGTCACTCTGTGAATTGTAATTTATACCAATTACGATACGATCGATGCCTAACACATATCAAACTGTAGCGTGTGTAGGTGCGTGTAGCAAGTTTATAACATCTTACTAAAATCTAACATGACTATATTAATATGTAGAAAAAATATTTTAAATTTATATAACTATGTACAATAAGACTACTTAATAATGTAACGTAAAGCGGGCCAATTGTTTCTTGCCGATTGGAAGAAAACGACTCAAGTCGTATATTAAATACTTAACAATGCATTCCCATTGATGCATTTTAGTATACTACACTATAATTTCATTGCAACTATATTTATATCTTGGCTTTGTCACATTTTAGCGACTAGCGACATATAGTAAATATTTATAGTATTTTGCTTTTTATTATCGTTAAAAATAACTTTATAATCGTGTTCTTGCTATTGTGTTTTACAATTAAGTTTTTTCATAGTTTTTTCTATTTATTTTTTACACAGTCAGTCTCACGACTACTTATTAGATTTTTATTAAGTAGTTCGTGTGATAACTTTGTAGCTCAATTTTATATCTGTACTTAAATATACGATAATATTGTTTTCGAACATCGAAATTACAATTACTTATAAATATAATAAATACATATAAATGCGTGTCTAATTGTAACAATCACAAATAAAGTACTTAAAGGCCTAGTTTCGTGGATACTTAAAGCTTACTTTTATACTAAAAGGATTGAGAATTTTACGATGGTATTATTAATGTCATATTTGTAGTGAGTAAGTGTGTCTCAATAATTTTAGTTAAATAACATTACACGTCTGCATCGGTAAGAGCAGAAGCTAGTGTTCAATAGGCATCCTTTACTTAATGCTTACGTACGGTGTAAACTAATATGGTAATAACCAATATAGTTTCAATTAAAAAATAAACTTTAGGTTGAAATTAAATTTATAAAATAACTAAAACTTGTGATATTGTGTATTTCAAAGAAATGGATAAATCTGTTTAAAAATTAAAAGTTCATTTAATTTAAACTAAAACTTTTAAGTTATGATATTGACCGAGATCATTAACTACTTACTATCTTTTACTACTTTGTTGATTGATACTGAAATTATATTCAAAAATGTTTTTAGTTACCACTTTTTTTTGCTATCAATATAAAAAAAACCAATAATAATAAAAACGTTTTGGTTTGACAGCTTTGTGAAATTAAGCACCGGACACACGGACTGTGGAACCAAGACAGTAACATAGGTACACATTACTCGACCTTTCTTTTTGCACGCATCATATTACTAGGCTTTTTTAACGTAGGTACTTATTCTAAAGGTACAAGTCTCGAGCGTTCCCTATAGAGAATTGTATCTTAGGAGGCTAAAGCGTATCAAATAGCGCTTCGTTTTCAACGGAAATCTAAAAATTTGGCATTATTATTAATTTACACCGAAACTCCTTTTACAGTATAATTATGGTATCTACTTAGTCTGGCCATAAATACTGTTACACTTAATTATAAAAAAATATTACATTTGAATTTCGAATCTGTCATTTTTATACGATTGTTCATTGTGTTTTCTCATTTTGGCGCCAATACATTGTAAAATATTTTGCGATATTAAAATGGTGTGGGGTGATAAAGAGAACCGAATCGCTGTGATAGCATTACACAAAGTAGGTATGGAGCCAAATGCAATTTTTAAAACTCTCCATACACTTGGTATTAGTAAAATGTTTGTGTACCGGGCTATTAATAGGTACAATGAGACCTCCTCTGTTTGTGACAGAAAAAGATCTGGCCGTCCACGTAGTGTTCGTACGAAAAAGGTGGTCAAAGCAGTAAGGGAAAGAATTCGAAGAAATCCTGTCCGAAAGCAAAAGATTTTATCTCGGGAAATGAAGATAGCACCTAGAACCATGTCGCGTATTTTAAAAGATGACTTAGGACTTGCAGCCTATAAGAGACGCACTGGCCATTTCTTAACTGATAATTTAAAGAAGAATAGGGTGGTAAAATCGAAACAACTACTGAAGCGGTACGCAAAGGGAGGTCACAGAAAAATTTTGTTTACGGATGAGAAAATTTTTACAATTGAGCAACATTTTAACAAACAAAATGACCGTATTTATGCTCAAAGCTCTAAGGAAGCTTCCCAATTAGTCGACAGAGTGCAACGTGGACATTATCCGACTTCAGTGATGGTTTGGTGGGGTGTTAGCTATGAAGGAGTGACTGAGCCATATTTTTGTGAAAAAGGTATCAAAACATCGGCACAAGTGTATCAAGATACCATTCTTGAGAAGGTAGTTAAGCCCCTTAACATCACCATGTTCAATAACCAAGTATGGTCCTTCCAGCAAGACTCGGCGCCGGGTCATAAAGCTCGGTCCACGCAGTCTTGGTTGGAATCGAACGTTTCGGACTTCATCAGAGCTGAAGACTGGCCGTCGTCTAGTCCCGATCTTAATCCGCTGGATTATGATTTGTGGTCAGTTTTAGAGAGTACAGCTTGCTCTAAACGCCATGATAATTTGGAGTCCCTAAAACAATCTATACGATTGGCAGTGAAGAATTTTCCCATGGAAAGAGTGCGTGCTTCTATTGATAACTGGCCTCATCGTTTAAAGGACTGTATTGCAGCCAATGGAGACCACTTCGAATAAGCTTTTTATATTTTTAATTGTTTTATATTTATGTATTAAACTGACACACTGTAAAAGTAATAAATGTTATTTGCAGTTAACAATTTTCTTTTTTCTTTATTACAATATTTATGGCAAGACTAGGTACAATAGTAGCAAAATCGTACATTATTACAAAACAATCAATTAGCTAATGTTTTAATGTCTATCTTAGCTTTAAGTAGAAAATAAATATATTAATTTGATTATTTTAAAACAACGACTGGCAAAGCTATACAAATGAGATTGTATGAAGAACTAGGCTTTTGTGAAGAACTATGTAAAACCGTGCATTACCTCTGTCACCTGTCGGAAATGACGGTTGACACGAACTACTTTAAAAAGCAGATAAATAAAGCTGATTGATGATCAAGATACATTTCTTATTATTTTATTTCATTGACCGTTCTTACTTTGGTTTATCCTCTCTATAAATTCTTATCAATCGCCGATTTCGCTATTGGTTTTTTCTTTAATTCTTTTAGAGTCTGCTAAAGTGTATCTACTCTGGCTGATTGAAAGTATGAATGGAATCCAAGAGTGGTGGTCACCATTCTCATTATGAATGCAGGCAATGCAGTATGGTGACCCCGCTTAAAAGACTGGATCATAGTGCGAGGGAAACGAGTAAGTTAGCAGTGAGTCAGGTTTTGACTGCTCGGCACAGGAGGAAGAGCCGAACTACCATAGAGGCTGTCGGGCCTGTCGATAAGGCGAACTGCTCCTATCGTTATTCCTCAACGTTTGCTAACTAGGCTCAATACAAGTATTAAAAGTGGTCTCTCCGGCTCGAAAGACTACACACAACAGTAGACCCGCCTGCTGTGATACACTTATTTTTTACTTAATACCCTTGGGTTTCATGCTGCTCACTCCCACTATTATGTTTGCCGTGTTTGATGAACATTGAATTTTGGATTTCGTCTGTTTTTTATATAATATTATTTGATTTTTTTAAATGAGAGTTCAATTGCAATAATTTAAGTATATTCTAGTACTAGTTTGTAATATTAGTCCATGTTTGAGACCTTTCTGGTGTGTTTTGCGTGTTTCCAAGGTCTACTCAAATGTCCTGCTGGCGGTAGTGACACGCTTCTAGTTAATCATGATTAATACTGGTTAAGTAACACGATGGTTGGGGCTGGTTTGCCGCCCGTCCCAGACAAATAAGCCTATCAAAACATTCTCAAATAAGTTTAGTGTAAAAGATTAAGCGTAGTGTAACCACAATGAATATTTTTTTATAAAAGCCCACAGTAAAAGCACGAATAGAAATAAAAATGAAAAATAGCACGAAATGACTATTGTTTGCCTAGTGGTCCACTCTTTGACCCAGCCTCTGACTCGGACCTTAGTTTTACACTGCTTAGATATCCCTTTTAATGTCCTTATTTTTAAATCTCAAAGCACACGATTTGTAGTGTGTCAAAAACCACGCTCTGCTACCAGAAAGTGTATCGGAAACCACGTCCTGCTAGTGGAAAATTTTTGATATTTAGTTTAAGTTAAAGTAATTTCGTGATTATCATTTTGGTTCGGAAGGGTAAGTACACTACGATTGAGCTGGGGTGAATTGCCGATATCCTGACTTCATTTGAACAGTTCAAAACTTCTTGGTATAACAAGACGAAAACGTCCGAGCGACTGTAACTATACTAAATACGAACCACAAATTTCGACGCGGTGAATAGTCACCACATGATAGCATGAGACACAAAGAAGTTTTCCGCGATACCGACATCCCAAAGATAAAATTACGTCAGAATAAGTAACTAAGGCAGTCTCTTTATCTAGTTATGCCGACGTGGGCCACCATCACGACACGAGAAAAAAGATTACTATACTGGCGCGGCGCGGAGAAACTACAGTGCGCGTCGCCTGACATCATAAGGGGACGGCTGACATTCAATTCAAGATTACCGAACTAGTATTTAAATCAAATTAGGTTTGGATAGCAAATGTGGGCGTAAATAAATGTCAGTGTACGAAATTTGCCTAAAGAAAACTAACCCTTTTCCATTTCAATAGTGATTTTTACAGAAAACGGGCGACTTTGATGTTTTTATTCTGAGAAACTATAAAATTTCAACAAATTTATTGTTTTAAAAATGTAAAATACTTATGATTGTAGTTTATAAGGACTACATTCAACTTCATTTTGTATTTTTTTCTGATCAATCTGCTTGATATCTAGTCAGTAAATGGAAAGAATAGACCGGGTTTAGTTCCATTATAATCTGAATGTGTGTGTCCATGAACAAAAATAATCATCTTGAAACTTCTTATATTGAAAAACAAATCTTAACGAAAATTGTTTGTGACATATGTATTATGGTGTACAGTATGTTTGAGAAAGGTAACATGGCAAATATAGTTTTATCATAGTTTTCTTTACGAATGATAAACATAAGCAGATAATTTTGATAAAAATCTGGCAGGTAAAAAACTTTTTCAGGCTCGACATAGCGTGGGATGCCTTGCAAGAAACAATATTTCATTATTACTACTGAGCAAATGAAGCTAACTTAGTCCTAATACTTTCCTTCTCTAAACATCGGTAGATACTAAGATATTTTTTTAATTATATTTTACCTCTTTAAGCCGACCTTGGGGTCGTTCGGTTCTAGTTTAGGAAAAAAGATTCAAAGGAAGAATAAATATTTTTTCCACTATCGGCGGCCTCTTATGCAAAAGTAGGTGCAATTTTCTAATACTAATAATCTCCAAGGTAAGCCGTGATTTGGCAAACAGACATGGTTAAAATACAAGTTTTACAAATTAGGATAACTCAATCCTAAAAATGCTTTCGTTGATATCACAACTGCGTTTGTTACATAAATTCATAAACCTGAAGGATTTTTCGAAAGCGCTAAAAGCATGCATTAATAAACACGGAAATCGCAAAAATACATCAAAGATATTATCAAAAACATGTATTAGAAGCGTGCTATTAATATCTTGATAGGTCAATAGATAATTTTCGTCGATTATCTAATCAATCATACGTGAGGTGCTTACCTACCTATTGTAAAGATTCGCCCACTCAAATCTGTCTGGGGCTGATAAAAATTATGTTTATATTTAAATGCCTGTATAAATTTTGATTTCATAACATGACTAAATGTATCAGGTGATGCTAGTAAGACTCAATATTTTTGATGTAGGATAACTTTCCTCTCGTTATATATGGCAGTTGTTTTGCTAAAAGAGACGGAAGTGTGTAACAGGAAGTGTCTGCAGTATTAGAAATCACCGTCACAAATTGTCAAACCACTTTAAAGTACTCACATGTAATTTGATTTGGTTTACTCGTGTTTCTTTTTATAGGTACCTTCTAAAAATTACTGAGCCAGCTGCTATTTGTCTCACTGCCATGACGAGTGTCAGCCAGGGATAGCCTACCACTACTCATAATATGGGACTAAATTATAGATCAGTGTTTAAAAAATTATTTCACAGAACAGAGACACCATTCTACTACGGCACACCACTAAATTCTGACTTTAGACGCTTACAAACGATGACGGCAAATAAGAATTGTTATTAGCCTGGCTTGTGAAACATAACCACTTATTGATTCTCCTAGAAAAATGGGAACCTGAATTTTCTGATTTTAAATCATTTTTGTTGTTATGGCTCGATGACCGTTTCGTATGGCTCGATGACCGTTTCGTATGGCTCGATGACCGTTTCGCGCTGAGTAATAAGTCTAGTTGAGCATATTGATATATCACGAGGAAGGAGCGAGGAAACCACGACACGCCTATGCCAACAGCATAATCGGATAGGCTTAGGTCGGTCTTATCGTCATTGAGTGCAACTATTTTCGAACACCTGGTTAATACGTGACTGTATGAAGATGATACCCACTCGAGTTTCTATAGATAGAGTAAGTTTAAAAATGTCTAAAGCCGTTCTCTGTACTTTGGAAAAGTCGGTATTAGTGAGATTAGATTGATAGTAAGATGTCTGAGTGCTCTAAAATCTCAGATTCCCGTATGTATGGTGAGCCATCGATCACACCACTGTCCAGCTGCGTAAGCCAAAAACATGCATGCCATGTATTTGCTATATGGTTTTTCGACACAATTTGGCCGACTCAACCGCTATATTACCATGACCCCGCAGAAAACCGGTTTTAAACAATAAACTCGTTGCTTGTCACCGATTAACTGATGCTACCGCAGCCTAAACTACTTTTCTCCTGGCATTAGGGAAGGAGACTCACACAGCGTTAAGGCTTTGTGTCTCTTAACTGGCAGGTGTCTGACATATTTACTTAACAACAGGCAATTCCTATGCTCGTTTACCCTTTTTATCACAAAAAAAAACAAGGGAAATAAAATAATCAGTGTGTGACCACAGCCAGTTAAATCAAAGTTATAACGTCTGACAATTCAAAGGTATAATTCAAATCTGTATACGTATATCCGTGTATGTTACCTACATATAATGGGACGTCAAACTTTAAACGCGAGTATTTTTATATTTAAATAAAACAAAAATGTTTTGCCGTATATTTCTTTGTAATTGGTATACGGATCATAGCAAACTTTTCATCCAGGATAGAGTACTGTTCTCGAAGGATAGAAGACGATTTATCGTAAAAACTAGCTAAGCTTAAACTAAGCGTTTGTTATTCACGTTGGCGTGGTGTCGGAATCGGACCGACTAAAAACTCTCTATTTAGGTAACGTACGGTACACGCGGACGTCGCCTCCTCGCGGCTAGCCACTGTAGCGGATAGAGGGAAAACTCCGTCTCGTCTATCCGTGGCCACACTCAGGGTGGCATGAGGCACTCGTAAGCGCAATTCTACCGCCTAGTTTACTGGCAGAGAATTGCGTTCGAGTGGAGATAGTCCCCCTGGGCCTTTTCCGCCACCTCCTTCTGCGAAATGACGTTTTCACAGAAGGATGCGATCGCGGTAAAGCAGTTGCCTTTACCGGCCCTAGAGCGTATAATGGCCGGTAGCGAGAGATCTCCTCCGACAACTGCAGTGAGGCCAGCACGCTGCGCCGCCCAGATGGAACCAACCGCCAGCGTGTGCTGAGCCGGGTCTTCACTGCAGTCGTAGCGGTGACAGACGGTAATCAATTCCCTCCTAGCGACCGAGTGCAGATACTTTCCGAAACAATCGTCTCCGGAAAGGACCTGCCTCAGTCGGAAGGCAAGGGTCCCTTGCTGTCGCCCTGCCCACTCGACGATAACCAGCTGGAGAGTTTTCATGGTGACAAAGCCAGCACGTGGAGCCTCGAATTTCAAAGAGTGGCTTCACGCCACTCACGTATCTTTACGGTTGGGGACCGTATATTGCTACCCGCCTGGAGGTCAGCCGTCCGCCGATAAACTACGGTGAGCACTTCCGACTCCAAATCCCACGGAGGAGTTTCGGTCAATGCGAATACCACCACAAGGCATATGTTCAAAAAAAAAATAGCCAATAACACAAGAAAATAGAGGCGTTAGCTATAGTAGAAAGGTAATCGAAACATAACACTTGCATCTTGGCTAAAGGGGCTAGTCGTAAATTAGGTTTAAAGAAAAATTTTGCAGATACACACATAACAAGGCAAAAATAAACAATCTATTTAAAAACTTTTTGAAGTGAAAACTTCTTTAGGCGCGTTGAGCGTTTTGGTAGAGGGTAAAATCCTCGGTTCGCGTCACCGACATGCTAATGATAATAGTATATCTATAGCTATGGAGAATATGATATTATATATTATATATAGCTATATATGAAACATAAAAAATTTCATATAATTGAAGTGAAAACTTCTTTAGGCGCGTTGAGCGTTTTGGTAGAGGGTAAAATCCTCGGTTCGCGTCACCGACATGCTAATGATAATAGTATATCTATAGCTATGGAGAATATGATATTATATATTATATATGAAATTTATTATTATTATATATTATATATGATATTATATATTATATATAGCTATATATGAAACATAAAAAATTTCATATAATTGAAGTGAAAACTTCTTTAGGCGCGTTGAGCGTTTTGGTAGAGGGTAAAATCCTCGGTTCGCGTCACCGACATGCTAATGATAATAGTATATCTATAGCTATGGAGAATATGATATTATATATTATGTATGAAATTTATTATTATTATATATTATATATGATATTATATATTATATATAGCTATAAGTATATGAAACATAAAAAATTTCATATAATTTTTGCATATAGTTTTAATTACTCTCAACTTAATAGTTCCGTTTTCACTTCTATCGGCAGTCCCACGACTGCTACTGTTTTTTTCATATGTTTGTAAAGCGACTTTTTTATTTCTTAGGTGGTATAGAGTTTATACAATTAAAAATCAGAATTTTTCTTTAATTGCTCTATATTCGTAGGTTAGCGCAAAATAGTTCTCCTTTGTTAATAAATAATAATTGGGTTTTTAACACGTTTTTAACGTTTTGCTAGTTTTTATAATAGAATACAGTTTGCCATTAAAAGCTATTTTTTAAATTTACTGAGTGTAATTTCTTTTTGTCAATTAGTATCAGTGTTTTCAATAAACAAATGTAAAAATTTTTTAACTAATCTAGCTACTGCCGACATTTACACCAAAACTTTAAGGATAACCTTCCCACACATATCTTTATGTCTTTATAAACTTTCGGTAATTATTAAGCTTTTATTATGACTGCTGTTGTAAGAATTAAGCACTTTATTAATATAAATAAATTCTTAAAACTTGAATAAAATCTTTTGAAAAATATTATAAAACCGTAATGTGTAAGGTAAAAACATTATCTTTTGTCAGTCGGTATGACGTGATTGCGGATTTAGCTTCAAAAACCTTTGCTCGCGCTTTCGTCTATACTTTTGCCTGTATAAATCGTAGCCTATGTCTTATTCTAGACTATAATCTGCCTCTGTGCCATCTGACGAACGTCCACCCATTGGAACTCACATTCATAATATTAGTGTAGATTGTGAAGCGTAAAATCTAAAAATGCATGCCTTAAAGAAAACTCTGTAGGGGGGAGGGGCACTCTCGCATCGCACCTCTACGTCACAAACGTATGACTATTTTAATTTCGCCGCGGCATAATCGAGGCGGCTATTTTCGAGTTTTTATTTTGGCGTAGTTCGCGTGTGGTCGAAGCTGCTATGCTCTTTTGGCGGGAAAAGTCACAATGGTTGGCGGTAGCTTTCGGTGCAGCCGTAGACGTGTCAGGACTCCTTTCTAGTAGAACAAATAATTATGGTGAGTTCTTTTCTTTTAACTTTCTTAATAATCTCTGTCTGTAAAAAACTCGTTCAATCACCGTCTTAAGGACGATTGTAATTTATATAATTTTCTTGTTAATCTGTTTTGTAATGTCTAACCTTAATTACTGAGAATGTACTTCGCATTCCTAGTTACCTAAATCTAAATTGGTAAAGTCGCTTCTGAGAAATTATATGGTATGATGACCTAGCAAATCAGGACTGTTTGTTTAATTGCCTCTGAGAAAATAAACAACATGTTTAAAGTAAATAACAAAATTACAATGTACGCATATCAATTTATCAAAACTAATTTCGTTAATCTTATCAGTAATCAATAATTCAATATAAGAGAAAAAATCCAAAAATAAGGATAATATCAAGTGTTATTTCAATTTTTAATCAAATTGAGTAATCCGGTAACCTTTGATACCTATCAAAGGTTACAGGATTATGAATACACCGGTAAACTTAATTAAAGTACCTATTTTACATGGTATAATGGGTATTTGATAGGTCTCCACTTAGACATTGCCCGGGCAGTCGCACCATTTAAAATAAAGTTCGTACTTCTTTTAAAATGGGTCACAAGTAGCAGACAAATCAGAGCAGGCAGACATTTAAAAACGCTGGCAAGTTTATATCGAAGTCCTTGGATTTTGTTAAGAGCTGTCAAGGTAGAAAAGATGTCTACAGACAAGTTTATATCGAAGTCCTTGGGTTTTCTTAAGACCTGTTAAGGTAGAAAAGACGTCTACAGACAAGTTGATATCGAAGTCCTTGGGTTTTGTTAAGACCTGTCAAGGTAAAATAGACGTCTACAGACGTCTACAAACGTCTACAAATGAATAGGGTACTGGACGATACAACAGTTTAAGGAAATCTTGTTTTTCTGACTTTTTTTTGTATCAAGGTTCAAATTTAAAAATGGTAGCTCCATTTTTGATAAAAAAAATTAGTTTTGTTTAAAGATCTGCTAAAAAGCCGCTTATATTATAAATTTAAAGGACAAGTTGTTCCAAGATTTTATGAAGAGCTATAGCGTATTTAAAAAAGACTGAAGAGTTGCAGGAACTAGACAAATAATTATATCATGCAAAATTTGCAGACATCTTAATACAAAGTAGCATCAAAAGCGCTATGTAGAAACAATATAATACATTTATCCTGTGAATAATAATACCCAATGGGTCGGATATCTTATCCTTATCAAAATTACCGAGATTGGTGTCTGGATACACTCCTTAAAATTGCGTGTAAAAAAAATGAAATAGTTGCGCACGAAATAATCACACGTTCAATATAAATTGATAATAATATCGGATTATACAGTTCAATGTGGACATTATGCGGATATATTTTCACTTTGTTATGCCAACACTGTGGGCAGCAAAAGTTTTTAATTTTGAATTAAAAAAACTGTGACGTATCATAGCAAATTCACTCGCTGATGGATAGAACCATTTTCAAAATGAGTGTGCTACCTGACTTAGAAACAGGACGGATCTACCTATGGGCTTAATGAACTGCAGTTCAGGGGCCCGTGGAAATAAAGAATAAAAATTTTAAGACTCAGATCGTAGGGCTAACGATTTTTAACTTTCGCGTTGTATTTGTACTAAGTATTAGACTACATACAGCAGCATACAGCATTGCGGCGGCCTACTGAGATGATTTTTTACACCCCGCTTGGGGACGTAACAGGCATAATAATCATCGTGGCAGTATAAGGCTCACACAGTTACCACGATAATATATATACGCTTTTAAATACCGTTATTCAAGTATTTACAAATATGTAAGTAAAATTGTCTTCAGTTGTGTTTATACTTTCAAATTCACAGTTTTCCACTAAATGTACAAGTATATGGAGGTATATGCGATACTTACATAAAAAAAACAATTTTTCAACTTCTTAAGTGTCTGTCTGTTTGTTTCGGCTAATCTCTGCAACAGCTAGACCGATTTTAACAGGACTTTCACTGGCAAATAGTTGATGTTATAAGAAGTAACTTGGCTACTTTCATTTTAGAAAAAAATAAAGTCACTTGAAAACAAAATTAAAGATTCAAAAGCTACAACACTCATGGGGCACATCTAGTACTTTCTCAGGTTGGCAAGCCTGAGTCTAATCATACTCAGTACGCAAATATGAATAGGTACGGGAAAATAATATGTTTTCTAGAGTATCCAGCACAAAACAGTTCACCCTGATATTTATCCAAAAACCTGAAAGGACCGTAGATTCTCTCTCAAAGTTCCAACCGACATGTCTATTGAACTAGATGGCGAAACTTATACGATACGAGTATAAATAAAACAGAGACAACCATTTCGGCTTGTGATAGGGATGTTCGACCCTCGAACCGATCGCACGCATTCACTCCCTGTCTTAATCGAAAAAATTGCTTATTAGGGGGAGTAGCGTTGGCTGTCTATTCGTCTAAACACAATCAAAGTTTTTAACTTCATCTCATGGTGGACTATAAGGGAGGCACTGGTGTATTACCAGTTGCTTTCCTACCTTCGGGGCATCATCGAGGTTTATCTCCGGGACAATTTCAATTTGTATATGGATAGAGATGGTGAGGAATGTTACAGAGAGATGACGTGCAGGGTATTATCGTGTGTTCTTAAGACCAAGTGCCGATCTTAAGACCCCTTCTGTGGAACTTCACGCTTGATGTGATCCTGAGGGCTAGTTTGCTCCACAGGTATATGTCTGGTACATGGGCGACTCTCTAGTACTAACTTAGGGGCATGGTTTCCAGGTGGTCTATTTTGGAACGTGAAAGAGCCCTTCTTCAGAATAAGTAGGTTGATTTGATCGGAGTGATGATACGGCCTCACAGAAAACCGGTGTTAAGCAATTTTTTCCTTGTTTTTCTCTTATACCCCAAGTTTGCGGGGTGGTGGGCTCCTTACAGATTCTGCTGCCTGATCTAGGGGATTCTCGGAAGGAAGATTACCACCGCTACTACTCGTACTGTCCATGACTGGAGTGACGATATATAATAAGCGTTTATCAGCCACCTGCTGCTGAGCTAAGCTCAAACAAGCGTGGCGTGCACTGGCAATTCGGTTCCTACGAGGTAGGTTAGTTAACAAGTACAAAAATGTTTGATATCGTGGTAAAACTCCTAAAAATATGAGCGATGTCTAATTCGATTCGAAATGACACCAAGAAAAAATTATCAGAAGTATACAGGGTGGCGCCCAGGTTTTGGCAAAGCAGTAACTAACAAGTAACACGATCGAATATACTTCCGTTAAAATTAGTAAAAAAAAATTATCTTAAAAATACAGAAATGCTAATCTGCAACAAAATAAATACAATTATTTCACTTCTGAATTAAAGCACCATTGATTACACGGGTCACTCACCTATAGACGATGGCAGTTCGAGCGGCACAGAAATGGCGGCGAAATCAAAGGCGAGCCAAGCGTCGTGTCGCGTCGCGAAATATTACACTCTTATCACTGATTAGTTTTCACTCGGTTCACTTTTTTTTAAATCAGATCAATATTTGCTTAAAATATAATTCATTTAATTTAAATTTTTAAATTTTCAAAGTGTCTACTGCGCACTTCAATGCATCAATGACATCTTCGCAATGTTTTCGCGTATACACATAAAATTACATACGCGGCAAGGGCTTTTATTTTATTGAATACAGGAATGATCCTCAATCTCAGTTCTTTTACTACTACAATTAACATCTATTGAGTTTACTTAATTTTCACACATCCCCACAAAAAAAATCTAGAGGTGTCAAATCTGATGATTTAAGTGGCTACCGTGTAAGCCCATATCGTCCTATCCACTGTTCACCAAACATTTAGTTAAGACGCTCCCTGCAGTCATCACTCAATGTGAAGGCGCTCCGTCTAACTGATATTATAAAAGCCTGTTTTGAATAACAGACAGTTAGTCTGTGTAGTCAGATACTGGGCCATCAAGCAATTCTAAAAACATAACAGCAGTCAAATTTCCATCAATGAAAATAAGACCAATTATTTCGTTGCCGTGAATAGCACACACATAACAAGTAATGGTATTGGTGCGATCATTCGTGCATAGCATGAGGATTTTCCGTAGCCCGTTGTGGTGATTCCATATGCCGTTACGAGTAAAGGTACTCTCATCAATCAACATGATGTTGGATAGGAATTCAGGGTTATTTGTTACTTTGGTACGTAACCACTGACAGTACGCTACTCTTACGGATTGCTTTCTGTTTAATAAGACCTGTAATCTTCGAAACTTAAAGAGACATCATTTGTCAGCCTTTAAGATATCATGGATCTTTTTATGTTGAACACCTAATTGACGAGCAGCCCTACGTAAGCTGTATGTAGGATTACGCGTGAAATGGTCCAACACATATTCTTCGAGAGCGATCGGTGTTCGGGGAGCATACTCTGTTGACAATACAATCAAAGTTGATTGTCTCGTAATATTTGTACCGCCCTTACAAAAATTCGGCTGTCTGTAGGACATACACGGTTGCATAATTTTCACAATATGTTCGCAAAGCATGAGATGAGTCTGGATTTCATTCCCTGTGAATTAAATGGCATTATGAATATCGATTTCGGTAAATCAATATATGTACTTTAAAGACTTTCTAGCAAGCACAATACTCCATTTTATACACATACTGCACAATACAATCAATTTCGTTACTTTTCAATAAAATTAGCGGGATTCGTTATAAATCAAAGTAAAGTCTTACACTAACTGACGCTACTTTCTAGAATTCGAAAGACTTCGAATATAAAATGATGGAATCAATGTTGCCAATTGTAAAAGATAGGAAAAAATTAAAATGCGTTTGCGGGTAGTAATTATTATGTACTGTAGAAATCATTTAAGTAAACAATAATTTACGAAGCCAAGTAATATTACAATTCTTATTTTTTAACATATTTTGTTTACTATCAGTAGATAAAAAGGCGCGCAATAACGATGCACAAAGCGATTAGTTGTAGGTTGGTAGCAATGATGCCTATGACGTATTAGCCAATTACAGGCTTCTATTTTGAATTCGCCGACACAGTGACCATATAAAGCAAATAAAGTCTATGAACCTCTTTGTCATACAGAGTATTATCTTTCGTATGCTCTTTGAAATATGATTTTGCTATAAAAATACTTTTATTTTTTAAATTTTATTAATTATTATATTATATGTGTGAAAGATCATGGACCATTATGTAATATAGCATTATACTTAAACTGTAAAATGGAAAAAAGTGTCCTGTGGGTAAACTACCGAATTTATTTCGTTTAAATTTTACAAATCTCTAAATAACTAAATGAATGTCTGGTATAAATAAACGTGATTCCGATAAATGCACCCTGTATATTGCACACAAAAATTGCATATTGCTAGGGCTGAGCAGAGGCGGCACGAATAGCATATATTTTAGCTTCTGTCTTTCCAAGGCGCTTAAAATCCAAAGAAGTTTTCTACCATAGAAGAACCATGCTTTTGCTCGAACGAGTCGACTCGACTGAAGTGATACTACGGCGTTATTCATAACCGGCATTAAGCATTTCTTTCGTTACTTTTCAACGTATGAATTAGGTTATTGAAATCTAAACCCCCTCAACCCCAAGAGTCTAGAGAGGGACTCAATAGCTGGTAAAGTACTTGTGACTCTTGAGTTGCAGATGTCCGCAAGCAACAAAAGCTACTTACCATCAAATGACTTATCTGCTCGTTTGCACCCTTACACCATTAAAAAACCATCAACAAAAAATAATTGGGTAGTATTAGCACAGGACCCAACAAGGTCACGATCCACCCCTGTAAATGTATCCGTAAATTACTAATATGTAACACTTAACAACAAATATTTGCTACTACAAAAAGTTTAACGACGTAAATAGATGATCATGAATAACCAAATGTCTTATTCACCAATTCAAATTATTTAACAAATGCGCGCTTCTACGAAAAACTTATCACCGAATCCACATGACCTCGCTTAACTAAACCTCTAACGAGAAACATTATATCATAATAATAGTCTGTGAGGTTGATGGCTTAAAAAAACCAGTCCTCAAACGGCAAGATGACCGCTTAAACCATTAATTACGCCACTGCAGTTTCAACCTCCAAATAATTTACACAAATATATAAATTTATAAAAATACACAGATTTATACGCCACCCAAAAGTTAGCTTATAAGGAATGCCCAGAGTATTAAGTTCGCCGATGGGTGCATGAAGTTTTTGTTAGATAAATAAAACACATAGACCCTTGGGACAACTAACATTCCATATGTGTCCTTGAAAAGAAAGTGTTATACTCTTATCTTAGCCAAGTTTACCTAGCTACGCCGTAGTCTTCATATGAGATAAGTAAAGAACCTTGTGGTAGGAATATTTTGCACACGAATGTCGAAAAGTAGGCACTTTTCTTTAAGATTTTATTAAAACACCAGTATCAAATCTAATGGTACCTAAGGCTTTGTCTTCCTTGCACACTTGACAACCAGTTTTCATAATTTCTCAATTCTGTACAGCAGTAGCGTAACTCCGCATGCACGTGTACGTTTTGTGACACCTGTTGTGGAAACTGTAATGTCACCACTGAAGATAAAGATCATACAAATAATAATAATAATTTAATGTTGCCTTAATACGCATTTACAATTGTATATACACTAAGCCTTACATTAGGAGTCCCTGTGTCGTGGCTATTAATATCTTCATTATAATTTAGAAACAAAAGAAAGCATTTGCGCTTGCGAGTACGTGTGTGTGTGCGTGTGTGCGTATGATATATAATGCGTGTAATAAAAATACTCTGAAACTCAGAAGAAATTGCCAAAAGCATAACTTTAAGTGACTTTCAACGTTTACATATTTAACATAAATACTTGCTCGATTTCTGAAAATACTACACGGAGAGTACTAATGACATATTAAAAAAATCCATTGTATCCATCCAATAATCCATCTATTGGTTGTAAATGTTTCAAAATCGAAATTTACATAATAAATAAATATGAATTCTGCAATCAAAGAAGTTAACTGTTGGTCACTGTACAAGTTTCGCTGTTGTACTGTACAACAATGCAATTACATCGTAATAAAGTATTCACCCCGACAAATGAATGGTTTATGAATATAAATTGACAATGTAACAAGAATTTAATATTGAATTTATATGAGTTTATTTCACTTGTACATATAATAAATATATTAAACTTTAATATCAATAATTTATTATTTAAGAACATTGCTCTTTTTATGTCGCGACGTCTCCTTTCGCCGATTAAGTAAAACAAAAAAGTTTGACAAAGTTTTCATAAATTGCCTTATTGATCACGCAATGTCCAACTTCCCAATCTCTACCCCTTTTTGTGAATTTGACAAGAACACCATATGTGAGGTGTACATTGACACGAAAATAAAATCAATGCATACATTTACTGAATAACAATAACAACAACAAACAACCTTTAATAGTCCACAGCCGGACATAGGTCCCTCTTGGCGAGGAGGCTTTGGCCTATTATAACATACAAGTCTTAGTTCTTCTTGCAGTGATTTTGTCTTGTATAGTTTTTCCCTTAGTCGGTTCTTGCGATACCCATGGAGTAAGTGAAGCTGTTGACACTTCCTATAATCCATCAATTGTGATTGTAATAAAATCGATTAGCGAATGAAAACCTGGACAATCCTAATAAACACGCAGATTACAACATACAGAATAGCCATGAAGAAAGGTTATTGTATTAACCTTCTTTAAATTTAATCTTATCTTATCTTATCATTTCATGGGTGTCGTAAGAGGCAACTAAGAGACATGAAATAAGCCCTTTTTTAACATATGGACAGCCTCCAGCCGGGACGACCAACGAGCCATCGTGACTCGACGAGCGGCCTCACGCCACTCGCGTACGTCTTCGGGCGGGGGCTGTATGCTGCTACACATCCAGAAGTCGGCCGTCTACCGATAAATTTTACCGAACACTTCCGCCTCCAAATGCCGCGTAAGAGTTCCAGCCAAGGCGCACGTCGCCTCCGTCGATACGGTGCGGTAACTGGGTATTGCTCTTACTGCCAATATCCTCTGAGGGTGCTGTCAGAGCCGCCACTCACCCCGGTGAAACATACAGTGCCATTCTGTGCCATCTCGTCGCAACGCTGGCTCCACCCAAATTGGGCAAAAGTCGCCCAAGAGCAACATGAAATAAGTCTTATACCAACCCGCCTGGCCAGCGTGGTACGAGTTTAGTAAGCCAAAACCTCCTTGCTAAAAAGAAGACCATGGACTATTAAAGGCTATTGCTGATTGATAATAACCTTCTTTCATAAGGAAAAAAGAAGATAGTGTCGTTCCTGACAGACACGTGAATCAAGTGATAACATTTATACAATACTAGCTTATCCCGCGAACTCTGTTCCGCCTTAGAGGCAATAATTAAGCAAATTTTATTTTTACTTAAACCCTTTCTAACGGGATAAAAAGTATCCTATGTCCGTCTCCTGGTCCTAAGCTATCTCCCCACCAATTTTCAGCTAAATCCATTCTTCCGTTCTTGAGTTATAAGTGGTGTAACTAACACCACTTTCTTTTATTTATATAGATTGAGTTAATAAATTACAAGTTTCTTAAAAGCGAAACATCGAAGAATGAGTTCAAAATATCAGTACTTGAGATACTTAAGATTTAGGTTAATTGACTACTTTCTACCGATTTTGCGTAAAATAAATTTGAAAGTCATTAAATAAGTGCACAAGATAAAGTATTCATTAGGGAAAGAATTAGTAATTATCTGTTTAGCACACTGGAAATGATGAAACAACAATAGCAGAACTTGTAGACTCGACAGAACTGCTTCGTTCCGGTTAGAGCGAACTGTGTGTCTGCCCCCGACGGACTTTGCGATACCGTACGCAATAAACAAGTCTACATATTGACGACGACAACGAAATAACTATAAATATCACAAGAACTTATTACCTACTTCTAGCTGATATGATTAATTTGAAGAAATCCATAAGAACAGTTACGTAAACAACACTACTTTAAAAACAACTAAGATGATATATATTTTCCTTAAGACATTATAATCTTAAATTTTTAACAAGGTCTAAGCTACCATAGATGGCCGCTCTTTTTCATTCTTCGTAAAATATTGTTTTTCAGGATGCCGGGACGTTAATTTTTGGATTTCTCTTGATTCTTCATTATAATGGATAGTGAACAACGTACATTGCTTAGCATTTACATTAAGTTGTCAAGTCTCAACAACATTGATTATTTTTTGTAATCATCTGTGGTCCTCATCATAACTTTCACTTCAACAAATAGCAAATAGTAAATATACGGGTTATTATAAAAAATACTTAAATTACTATAATTTATATATTCTTACAATTTCTAAAAGGGTTCCTGTATTTCCTCTAAGATCCTATAGACAGACTCCGGCTTATTGACAATGGGAACTTTTTCCCTTAACCATGTTGGACAGAAATGATTTGGATCAACCATCATTAATTACTCAGGTAACGCACACAAAAAAAAACGAATAAAAATATGTATGTATTAAAATCGGTTACATAAAAAACTAATTAAAATGACGCTATGGGTAAATACATTTATAGTGATAAATAAATATTATGTACCTAAGCACGCGGCGCGCCGGCCGCAGGGGGCCGAACCGAACACACATGCTTACCACCACTGCGTTAAAACACACATACACACGTACGTCAAAACTGATAACATTATCAGTCGTTTTACACAAGTATTCAATGACACGCAGTTTTCCAATACGTTTGCGCACGGCGTGGAACATAAATTTAGGGCCTTTGTCGCATTGCAAATTTCAAAAGGTTTTGCAGACGAAAGATTATTAAACATCACATGAATCTGTATCTGTTTCTATGTTGCACAACATAACGCAATATAAAGTAAGAATAATATGGTAGACTACCACATAGACCATATTTTAGGTACGTTTTAGGTAAATTTTAGGTAAGTTTAATAACTCTAACAGTGGTTTAATAATTTGGGATACCCTGAGGTCAAAGGTCAGCATTCCCTTCTTGGACAGACGCAAGTAGCTGTCTAGTAAATAGTGATAATGACATTCCTAATTACTTTTTGATTGCAGTTAATAAAATTTAACTTGATTTTTAAACCAAGGGGATTTACATTTTAATCATCTTTTATATTCATTATATTGCGATCGCGTTGATTCTCGTTTCAGAAGGTTCTTCGTATATATATATATATAAACCTCAGACTGTATATGTTGAAGATTTCCAAAATAAAAAAATAAAAGGAATAGGATGAAAGCAAGAGGAAGAATATAGAGAAAGAGGAACGAGTGTTGCTGTCATGACGTTATGGTTACGTCAGGAGTGACACGTAACGAAGTCCGATTTGTATGTAAAGTGAATATAACGTCATTAGTTCATCATAGAGGTCACCGTTTATGACTGTTTCCTTCTAATCTCAAACCTCTTCCGTAACAATATTAAATAAGAACTGTAGATATGTGACAATAAATTACACGATCTTCATGTGGTATGCCAGAAAAATAATTAATAATTATATTGTTTTCTAATATGTCTTGTGTTAATACGAAATAACATAATTTGTTCAATAAACTATTGAGTATTGAATTCAAGTAAAATACATGCATACTAGCATCAATGTATCTTAGTGTCTCGTAAAAATGATGTGCCCTACATCCACAGATTTCCCTCTAGGAGGTATTCCGTCCGTTCATCGATAATGATGATTATCACAAATGAAGTAGGGTGTGTTGTGATTGTGATTGAACAATAATGATGTAGTTTTCTACATCATTATTGTTCAATCATCCTAAAATACTAAATTATTTCTCTTAATGGCATGTTGACAAGCATTTATTTTCAGTTACTTTAAAAGTATAGTTAAATTTTAAAATATTTTTTCATGTGGAAAAGACCGTAGAATCACCCTTCAAGTATTTGGTATCGAAATTGGATTCTGATTTTGCACACGGAAGTTTTTGCACTAATATTGGCCACTTGTAATAAAAGGTTATATACAAAAGTCGTGTTATAATCGTGCCAGACGCCCAAAACACTAGATACTCGAAAGATTAGCCATTTCTAGGCAAGCGTCTGCAAAATTGAGACTATTAAGTTATAAATTCACGTATATTATGTAATCCTTATGATACTAAATGAAGTACGTTCCACATCTTTAGTTTAGAACATAAATTATTCTTACCATCTCTAGGCTATAATTCATATTTAAGGTGCATGTGCGTCGCTATCTGATTTTTGAGCTGTTCCGAGACGAACTAGTCATCGGATCACAAGTGAAAACGAATGTTCACTAGAATTCTTCTTTCACAGGATTTATATGACGATAAATGGCGTAGGTATTTGTTGATATATTGAAATATAATAGCTTTTTTTGATTAGTACTCAAAATTAAATTAGTCCTCCTTAGGAGCCATATGGATCGTGCACAGATTATTTCAGAGACTATTGTTTCTGTTTTTTAGAAAACTTCCCATTCAGGTAAATTGGAAATGTATGAAGCATAAGTTACGTACAATCTCCCCCAAAGATTTATAATATAAATATAATAGATAATTTTTGGTAGTAAATATAAATTTACTATCATATGAAATTATGGAACAATAAATTTACATATTATATTATAATAATCTATAAATTACAATGTTAGATTTATTAGTCTTTTTACAAATTTTCTCAGTCTTTTGTCGCACGATGGCTTCATTTTAGACGTCTTAGATGTGAACTCATAAGTCTACGCTTGTGACATGCAACTACAAAGCCCTGCACTCCACGCACACCTGTTTCAAAAATAAGTACCTACCTGCATCCGCGCGGTATGTAAACACGCGGTAGGGCTGACCGCCTCTGGATGTCGTAATAGCAGCGGTTCCCGGATCCCTCCCTATCTCAGACGCACAGTGGCATACCGTGTGGTTCTAGTCGGTCTGATTCCGACACACTACCCCGCCGTAAACCCCGGTGTGGTGACGGCCCGAGGGGGTTTCCACACGTTAAAAAAAAAGGCTGACCGCCTACATTATTTTTTTGAGGGAATTTATAGTTTTGTGATAAGTAAATATTGTATGTTTAATTTGAAAAGTGAATATTGTTGTAAGTGAACAGAAAATATTCAATAAAATTTTCTTTTTAATTATTAGAATTAAAAAAAATAACATCTTTTTTAACATAAAATACTTTCATCTCAATTGAGACCTACGCTTTATTGTCAAATTTAATATAATATTAATATTAGATTTAAGTAATTTAAAAAGTGTTATCTGTGGCCTGTGTTATTGATCAATCAAAGCAAAATCACCACAATATGGTATATAATCTCTTTGCTATATTAAGCAAATACTTGTACTTATTTCAATCTAACATTCATAAATCGTAGCTTAGAAAAAAAATCACACCGTTCATTCGTCACAGCGGCGCATTCGCGTCTGAATGTGTACCGTTTTCCGACCGTCTGTGTGAGGACAGAATACTATCCATTCTTATACTATAAATATGAAAGTGTGTTTGTTAATTAATATATTTGTCTGTCTTTTACGTCACAATGAAGCGATATTAGTATAATTTTTGTGTCTGGAGATAGTTAAGAGGCTGGAAAGTGATATAGGCTTCTTTTGACCGCGGTAAAACATTCCATTCTCATGAGAAGATTATTCATCATCACATCCATTATGATGCGCATGTGAATCACTCCACATTTTACAAATTCCGATAGACGATCTTAGGTTATTTCGCCCGATTGTGTACGGTACAAAATCTTTGTCATTAGACTTTATAAAAATACTTGAGGTTTCTGATAGATGGCGCTATATTGAATAAGATATCGACCCTTTGTCGATATTTTTTAAATATTTTTAATTTTAATTAACGCGAAATATTTTAAGGATATATGCCTGTTTGTTGCTCCTTCACGCAAAAACTACTGTATAGATTTAGATGAAATTTTACAGTCATATAGCTTATACGTCAAAATAACGTATAGGCTCCTATTTACCGCAATCACCGACATCCACACGAGTGGAGCCGCGGACAAAAGCTCAAAAGCTAGTTAAATAATATTAACGTGGCGTGGCCAGATAACCACTAGGTCGGTAGTTACCAATAAATAAGTAAATTTTGTTAACCGGTTTATTGAAAAGCACTTTGTTTATATTCGGTTATTCCACTATTTTATCAAGTTTCTTAGTCTTCGGTAATAAACATAATCAGTCACATACGTGCTAAGATTAGCGTCAAACCTCTATTATCTTACAGCTGAGAATAGAATTAATTCATTCGATTACTTTTATCTATTTTTCGTGTGAAACAAAATATAGTGTGGATTACCTAATCATATAAACACAAGGTGGTTGTTTACTACTAAAATAAACGATTTATCATAAATAGAAAAAGTTTTTCAACATTTACGTTACGTCCTATAGTTTTTTACTATCTACAAGTTTATCAAAAACTAGCATAACCTAAAGATCGTTTGTAACTTGTATTATGTGAAACGATGAATTGAAGAATTTTCATTTATGCCAGACTAGTAGATTTTAATACCTAGTGTATTAAAATCTACTAGTCTGGAATTATTAGGTACACTTTTTATTTCTAAACGATAGCCAAAACATTAGGTATTAAAAGTATTGATTCGTCGTAATATCACGGGTACAGTAAGTGTAAATAATGGATTGTTTACATAATTTGAAATTAATAACTTTATTTTAAGAATGAATAAAAACCCTACTACCATGAATGAACTTATTCTTTGTAATTTTGTGCTTTTACGTGTTATCCGTGCTATTTTTTAGATAAATACACGAGAGGAAAGTACTTTAAAACATTTACAGTTTAGGTACTTAAGTTTTTACGAACACAAACTGCGTCTAGCGTTTTATATATTGGTAGACTAAGAAACATACTCGTATATACTTGGCTTTTGCCTAAACTGTCTGAGTATTATGTTTTTGATAAGTACATTGTAATACACAATGTTCGACGAACGAAGTGTACCTCTGGCGAAATCCCTTAATAGTTAGCGTAATCGTTATAGAATAGCGTTTATTCGATAATAAAAAAATATTATAGACAAAATTGGTAATTGGTAGGTACCTAATCTAATTGTCCTTACTGCTAAAACTATTACAAGCGATTCAAATGCGATTTTATCAAGAAATTTATAATATGAATATATCGAAGTGACTTAGTGATTAAGTAATGTGATTTTTCATTTAATGAAAAATGAATAATAAGTATATATAATACTTTTTTAAAGTATATAAAAAAGCTCGCATAAAAGCGGGTAACAACATTGAATAATTTAATTTGTACTCTCGATATTCGGCACTTGGTGGAACTTCTTGAAATACATCATTAAAATATAAACCAATTACAAATTACAAATTGTCTCTGTAAGACAACGGAGAAAAGAAAACTTGAAACAACCCCTATCTATACCAACCCTGGCTTTATTAGGAGAGGTGTATGTCCAGCAGTTGACTGTTAAGAGTTATTGATAATGATGATGATTATGAAGACAATTAATAACTTTGATAATGCCATAAAGTGAAACCGGTCTAGTCAATTTAAATTAAATAAAGGAATAAAAGTATAAGTCAGTTTTGTATTAATAAACTAATAGATTTAGCTTTGGTATGGCTTACTCGCAGTACATTTAGAGTAGACAAGTAAAAGACAATGGGTCTTGTTAAAGAATGCCTATTGAAAATGATTAATTCGATACGTCATCAATGCAGATATTTAATCAGCCATGTCATGACATATTATTATCGTAACGATAATGGACTTTTAACAGTTATGACTAGATTGTAATTTTATGTTTGCCGGTGTGCCTGGGTTTTCCTCGTCTGGGAAAGTACAACAGGGCGCGTGTATGGTTTAGTTTTTTTAATTCGGATATGATATAACACTGACCGTCAAAATACGAAGCGATAAAATAATGCTAAATAGTACCTGTTTAGATTTACACGCTACGAAAAATGTAATTGATCGATTTTAATCTGAATAAAAGGTACTCCTTTTATACCCATTTGCCTTATTTATACCTATTTAGCTGAATTTATTTGAGAATGTAGTTAAAAAGTTAAGTTCAAGCCCAGTTTAAATAAACAGTCGTGGGACTGCCGATAGAAGTGAAAACGGAACTATTAAGTTGAGAGTAATTAAAACTATATGCAAAAATTATATGAAATTTTTATGTTTCATATATAGCTATATATAATATATAATATCATATATAATATATAATATCATATATAATATATAATAATAATAAATTTCATATATAATATATAATATCATATATAATATATAATAATAATAAATTTCATATATAATATATAATATCATATTCTCCATAGCTATAGATATACTATTATCGGGGAGTCCGTTTCTACACAGTAAAGCAGTGGTTTGGAGTAGAGCTGTGCTTATTCTACTCCTCAGTGGTCCCAGTATTAAATAATTTCATATATAATATATAATATCATATTCTCCATAGCTATAGATATACTATTATCATTAGCATGTCGGTGACGCGAACCGAGGATTTTACCCTCTACCAAAACGCTCAACGCGCCTAAAGAAGTTTTCACTTCAAAAATAGTGAAGATTCAAAACTCCCATTTTATGAAAGTATTAGAATGTATTTGTATTGTATTGTAGTGTATAGTTCCAGTTCGGTTCTGTACTTGAAGAAAAAAATACCACCTGCGAAGGTAGAAAATCATAAATGACGAATCTATTTTTTATATTTCATCATGATGTAAGCGCACATTAGTGTCTAACACAATGATAGCTTACTTAAACCGTCATGATGTTAACACAGTCCGATTAACGACCTACAATAAATAATAAATTTTTAATACTAAAATTTAATCATAGTCTATTAATATAATCTAAATTGCGTTTGCTAATATCTTTGGTATCACGGTACAATATATAGTTTGTGTTTATATTTGGACCGAACAAAACATTTTAGGAAGTAGTTAATAAGCTTTCTAACCTACTGTAATTAGTAAAAGCAATAGCATTTTTTATTTTTTTATAATTCACGTAAATAACATAACGCATACGTGATATTCACCACGAATATAAACGCTTTGTTCTTGAAACTACTGTCTTGGTAGCGATTAGCGATGAGCTCGTCAATAAGAACCAGTAAGAGGTCGCTTCACACCGACACCGCGATATCAGTCACCTATTGAACCTGAGCATATCGTACTGGTAATAACTGGACAGTAGCCGCGGCAGGCGGCTTCTGATAACGTTTCAACATACACAACACGACGCCAGTATGTAACTAATCTGTTACGCAAAAATATACTCTATTGCACTCTATTTTTATAAAGTAAATTCATTGATATCCGTATAAAGGGATTAAAGGCGAATGTTGTTTATCGCGTGCTGATATTACTATTGAGATGACGAAAATGTGTGCAGGCAGAGTATTCGCGGGGGACTCGGCCTCTTATCGGCGTTGTCAGTCGTAGACGTTTTAAAAGTAAGCGGCGCGAGCTCCCACCATCATTGTACGTAGCGACTTCATAGTGAGAACAACGAGTCACTACCAAATAGTTCACTTAGTGAGAGAAGTGCCACGATGTTAGTGTTTCCGGTTTGGAAGACGGATATCCCTCAGGAACGGTGTAGGGCCCAGAGATGGATGCCTGCAGAGAGGTTCGCACCATATTTTGCAAGACCTGTTGTAATACCACCACAACCACCTCAGGTGCGACTTGTGTTATATATTTAAATGACCACATTATTTGAAATAATATTATATTTTATGACTTTATAATTTATGCATAACAATGCTGACAGTTTATTAGTTAGTTTTTATATTAACTAAATTAATCATTTACAGTTGGAAGATGATGACTCGTCATGCGGTTCATCACCCGAACGTAACACAAATGAGACGTTCGACAACTTGGAGGGTTTATGCGGCTGGAGAGGATGTAACGCGAGTTTCCAGAGCGTGGCGCGTCTGTCCGCCCACGTCGCCCGCACACATGCGCTCGCACATTCTGATGGACTCTTCTACTGCGCCTGGAAGGGTTGCAGTAGACCACAGAAAGGATTCAACGCACGGTAAGCATAAACATATTAATATAGCATTATGATAATTCAGTTTTGGAATCATATTTTGTGTTTTAACAATATAATAGTATTTAATTACTTTTTTTTTTCATAGATACAAAATGCTAGTGCACGTTCGAACACACACAAATGAACGGCCACATACCTGCAATCAGTGTAACAAAAGTTTCTCCAGGGCCGAAAACCTCAAAATTCACTTCAGATCCCACTCTGGAGAGAAACCATATGTCTGCCCTTATGAGGTAAATATTCTATATACTTATAACAACTTTCAAGTAATAAAAAAATCAAAACATTACATTCAACCAATTCTACGTCAGTTGATCATTATAAGTATTTAATCTCTAATCTTTTCTCCTACAGGGTTGCGGTAAGGCATATTCAAATTCGAGTGACAGATTCAAACACACAAGAACACATGCAGTCGAAAAGCCCTACTGCTGCAAGGTTCCCGGATGTAATAAACGTTACACAGACCCTTCTAGTCTCAGAAAGCACGTCAAAACTTACAAACACTATAGCACAGAGCAAATAGCACGCCGTGAATCATCAGACGAATACAGCCAAGACACATATTCTCCTTCCAAAGATACTTCATCGTATACAGTCGTAGAACCTTCCTCCCCAGTAGCCGCAAGTATACCGTACAACCCACCTGTCAGCTCTCTATCGCCGAGACAAACATACGCGCCTATCTTATCAGAAACCTCCGTCCCAACGTCAATACCTTACGCTCCGATCAATGACCGAGTTACCTATATACGATCATTTGAACCTTCGTACCCAGTGAGAATACCAACAAATGAAATTTCTTATATGGAATATTCACAAATGTACGAGCATGCTTATAGAAATTATTACTCCACTACGATCAACTACCCGCCTTTAACGCCCAGTATTAGTGAGAAAGTATTAACCTATGAAGATCGACCTCGACTAGAGGACGTTCCCCTCAGTCATGTGGAGGACAGTCAAAGAGTCTATACTCCTCTGGAAGAAGAGATGCCATTGAACCTAATATGTGCAAAGCGACGTGATTTTAAACCTATTGAAGAGTTAATAAGACGCACAGACTTGCCTTTAGATTTAAGTACCAAGAGTTAGTATTTATTTACAAATAAAATATTTTTTGTTATCTTTTTTTTGTCATTTTTGCACCCAGTGATTTTCGTTTTTAAATTGTTTGTGATCAAAATACAAGTTTAATCAACATACAAATATTTGCCTATGTTTGTATTGTTCATCACATTCAGCACATCTTTATCGGTGTGTAAACATAGGGTACATGGCAGACGAGCCGAGCGGATTACTTCCTTATCTGATGACAAACTAAAACTCATTGAGTTAAAGATAAAATACTGGGATATTTAATAACTAGAGTCGACTAGTAATAAAGGAAAGAACATAACACTTATAAACTGAAGTGACAATTTGCATACAAAAAAAATTGCACACGTAGGTACACGATGAAATGCTTAAATACCAATCTATTTTTCAAGTTGACAGAGATTTTCGAATAGCTGGTTTAGTATAATACCAATTTACCTTACTGAGCATCTTCCCAGCTTTTATTAAGATTTGGGGTCAGTTACTAGTTCAATCGGTTTAATATATCAGTTTTACCACGGATGACGGAACGATTGGCATCGGACTTTCCAACCCAAGAGTGAACTGAATTCGAAACTTGACCTAATTGTCAGTATATGTGCGAGCGCTGTCTTCCCAATAACGATTGGCATAAATATTATAATTCGCGATGAATGGTCTCTTCAATTGTGCAAAACCTGCTCCTCCAAAAATTGAATATTGGGGGTTTTTACGATAAATTTTCATTTCATGGCTGCACGGATGGCGTAGTTATTTAAGCGGCAGCCACGTCGCTATCTACTACGCTGAGTGTTATGGATTCAAACCCCAAAAATGCTTTGTGTCGTCCACAAATTGTTGTTCTGAGTCTGGGTATACTTGTGTCCGTTTCATGTATGTTTGTAAAGTCTCCTGCGATATATGCCATATTTGAAATATGGATGATATCTTTATATATAACGAAATACGCTGACAAGACATGTAACAGAAAAACTGTCATTCCTAACTGTGGTAGAAAGCATGCATATAGTAAACTAACAGCTACGTTTGCTCTTAACGTTTCGTGCAAACTGCGAGCGACATATTAAATTGCTTTAATGCCGATTAAACTCCGCAATCGCCCACTAGCAACTTGTGAAAAACTGGTTTACATCGGCACAGTCGTTAAGATTAACAATGTACTGCAGATTGAGTTAAAAAAGGTCTCACGTGGTTTCTACACCAAAAAAATATCGACCCCTATCTTACTATATGAAAATCTACATTCCTGAAAAGGTATCGACCATAAGGAGATTGAAGTTAACATTGCATTCAATGAGGAAAATCCTTCTACAAAGTTAGACCATAAAGCGGTAACATGGCTAATGATGTTGGAAAATTCATCTGTCTCAATAAAAGATTAATAGTTGCAATGTATTTACTATGTCGCTATTCCTTTAAACTATATTTTTTGTAAAACTCAGTTAGTTTGAAGATTCCAAAGCTTGCCTATAAGAACCCAACGGGGTTTCAACTGTCTAATGATGATGATCTAAGGTCTCGTTTTACGCTGAATCTTTGTTTAAACGTTTCTTCAGAAATACACTACATTATTTTTCATCTAGATAAATTTTATTTATTATATTCCGGCATAAACTTTAATTATTTGTTAAATTATGTGCGCCGACCCCAATTTTAGTCGACAGATTTCTTTTATAACCGTCCGCCTGCCTGGCGCCAACCTTCCCTGGGAATATTTTTGTATTTTCAGGCGGCAAGTAAATAAAAGATTATTTTTGGAACTAAAAATAACAAAATGCAAGGTAAAAATATGGTAGATAATATCTGCTATAACTGTATTGCACCTCAAGAAGACACGGCAAGTATTAATTTTTACAGTTACAATTTAAGAGTTTTTGAACTGCATCGCAATGAGTTTTACATAAATTATAAATTTAATTTAGTATATGATAAATTGAGGAAAGGAAAACGTACAGAGCGAGGAACCAGAAATCAAACTGCACTTGCTTCCAAAATACAACATGAGAGAGAGAAATGTGGAAGAGATGTGATTCGCGTTTGACCTGTACCTAGTCTTGATTTACATACGCACGTAGGCACTATCGCGACTCAGACACACCACCAACATCTGCATACTGCTTACTAATGATAAGATAATGAATAAACTATAAACTAAGTGCTTTCATTTAATATTTAAAAGCTACACATTTACCAAGCATGAGATGACAATTACATTTCACAATGAAACGGAAGATTGCTTTAGATGGTTTCTAGAAAAACAGAACACAACAAAACAAACAGAACAAACTATTGAGGAACTATTTGTTTTAAGTTTCGTGAATACAAAAGTAAAACTTAAATAAATAAAAATATATATTCGTATTATGTAAGCATATAACGCTAATATTGTGTATTATAAAGAAATGCGCAGGTGACATTAGGGGGCATCGATGTAAACCGGGCGAAACCGATAACTGGAGATATGCGTCTACGTCACTTAAAGTAAGTAAATATTTTTTGTTATTTTCTTTTTAGTTATATTTTGTTAAGCAAAGTTAATTAATGCTTATAAATTAAGCATTAATTAAGTTTGATTAACAACTAATACGTATTATTAAGTTTGATTAAACGTGGATTATATGATAAACTATACGCAAAACTATGTATTATGCTTTTAAGTCCATGTGTTGACGGACGAATAATAGTGAATGTTCTCACCCCTATTCATTCTGTACATGTCACGTAAAATAAACCCTATGTGTCAACCTTAAACATCACTCTAGAATTAAAGAATCGTTTATATCGTGTAAACATGTGCACTTATATGTGTATGCGCATATTTACTAGCATATTTCTTTTTATGTTGGGCATATATATTTATTTTTTCAGCCACGGGAAGCAATTAGTATGCCTTAGGGATAACGCCACTGCCTATGTCCAGCAGTGGGGTACTAAAGGCTGTTGATGATGATGCTTTTAACATCTGGTAGACCGAAAGTACTCTGAATCGAACTCATGGCCCTAAAAAATGTCGTTTTCAGATATTAATATGTCATACTAAAGTATGAGGTTAGATAATCGCAGCTGAGATTTCATCATTTCTGTTCAAAACCCATTATTTTTAAAATACGTAATAAGCTACTTAGATCTCAAATAAGACATTTGTTTTTAAAACGGCGATAAAGACAGCGCAACTCATACGCAATTCCCAATTTAAAAGTACGTTGCGTTAAGAGAGTTTTTATTAAAAAAACTTATTTCAACCTAGCTTACACTTTATCCTGTTAATCATTTTCTTATTTTTTTACCCATCAAGAACTTAAGGCTCCAAGCTAACCTCACCAGCAAGTGGTATACCTGTTGATCGACGGACGATACTCTAGACTAACAAAACATCCCGATTAGCGACAATCGGCCCGCCAACTATTACGTGGCACTAAAATACTAGTGAAAAATGTGCGCTTAATATGCCTCAGCCTACCATGGTTTTTCGAACTATGATGTATTTTTGAAAATCTTTCTTCTCTTTTACACATATTTACCCATATATTAGCAATGATGCCAGAGACAGACACAGACTTTTATTTTAATTTTTTAACTGTTTATTTGGCCATTGGGTTAATAATATAGAACGAACAAGCAAATATGTAATGGAATATTTAGGCGAACCAGATTTATCTGGTTTTGAGAGATAAGTCGACTTGGGTCTTAAATAAATATTAATAATTACAAAAGTGATTAACTTCAATCAGAATATTTATCACATATTCGTAAACATGCTTGATGCAGTAATAATTATTTTCATACATTATTTTTAAAGAATCAAATTAAAAAAAAAATGTTATGTCATTTTCTGGGATACAAATATCAATCAAACCATTACATTTAATCATTACAAAACATCATTATTCTTGTTTTACTTAACTGTCTTGAATTAACAACTACCCTCAAGTCTCTGTTTAATTGTAATTAAGAATCTTTAAACGTTACTCAAGTAAGAAAATACTTATAAAGTTCACATTTCATCAATGTTTGTGTCGCACTCCGTAGCGCTAAGCTCGCACAAGGCGGGCCATACCTTCCGCGATAGTGTTTAGTGCGGCGAGATCTTTACGGGCCGTCTCTAGAAGGTGAGCCATACCACGTTGTTGTAACGACAAGAATTGCTTCACGTCTTCTTGTGCACCTGTAAAAAAGCACACCTTGTAATATTACAAAAGCGCCAGCATCCGTGTTGTCGTGTTTCGTTGGTGAGTGTGAGACCGGAAGCCCATTGATGCAGGGGTGACAGTTATCGTGGTAACTGTATAAGCCTTACACTGTCACGATGACTGTCATGCCTTTTACATCCCCAAGCGGAGTGTAAAAAAGCATCTTACAAGGCCGCCATAGTGTGAGTCACCATACTTCATTGTCTGCATTTGCAATGAGTATGGTTACCAAAACTCTTGGATTCTATTCATGCTTTCCATCAGGCAGAGTAGAGTCACTTTGGCAGGCTTTTAATATTAAAAAAAAATATGAAAAAAATTACACCTTTTTTTCCTATATTCTATATGAAGAGCCTGCCAAAGTAACTCTACTCTGCCTGAAGGAAGGCATGAAAAGAATCCAAGAGTTATGGTCACCATACTCATTGCAAAGGGAGACAATATAGACTAACGATCTTTACTCTTATAAAAAGATGGAGAAAAAGACTGACTAAATGAATTCATTTGACAACAAGAAACTACCGATTATTTAACTACCATTAAATTGTGTAAAAAATATAAAACCCAACTGTATAAATAGTAGCTGATAAATGAAACGAAAAAAAACTTTGTATTGTATGAAATATAGATAGCCTAAGATCGTAAACATAGATGAATAAATAAAAAAATAAATCTTTTGAACATCTGACACACAACGCCATCTAATCCCAAACCAAGCATAGCTTGTACTATGGGTACTATACAACTGATATACTTACATAAACACTGTTTTTTTGTAAATACATACATATTTTACATAGAAAACACCGATACAAATATTTGCAGAACACCGATACAAATATTTGCAGAGCATGCAAACATTTGGTTCGACACGGGAGTCGAACCCGAGACCTCAAGCACAATAGTCGCATACGCTACCACTGTGTTACCGAGGCAATCAAGATGTTCAAAAATGTTTATCAAGTGGGGATAGTACTTAGACAGCCACTTAAAGAGTATTGTCATTATACTGTTTAGTACCCTTAGTACTTGTGTTCATTTAAACCTTTTTATCCAGCAAACCAATGAATATTTTACAATGCTGAGTTTGTTATCTTAAACTCCTATAATTTATATCGCTTACAATAATAAAACGATTATAACTGAAACGAATATATCTTACGCAGTCGGATAATAATGCATGTAAGAACAAACTCTGTCTCAATCTCTGGTAAACTCTTGACATCAATACTATTTTTATCTACATATTTATACAACGTAAACAAGTCACCGATCTGTAACTGTTGGACTCAATAAGGAAGTAAAAATGTCTGACCAAATACTGCTGCAATATACGTAATTAAATAATTATTACATATTACACATTACGTCGATGCTTTTTACAGTCCACTGCAGGACATAAGACTCTCTTTAGAAAGATTTTTTGTGTTTTATGATTTAAATGTAAATAGAGCAATGATAAACATACCGGGGTCAAGGTGATATCGTTCGTGGGGCGCTCCTGCGCTTGCGCTGCGCTGCAGACGCACGGCACACAACAGCTCGTTCAGGCGACCCTGTATAGAGATATTCGACAATATTGTAAGTTATCAGAACAGTGCTCATGTCATTCGCTAATCTATCTCTTGCATGTGCTAAGTTAAAAGTGACGTAATGGTAAGAAAAAAATAATCTGTTGCAGGTGCCAAAAAAAATGGTAGCAAACATTTCACTATATTATAATAATTAATCAAATAATAAAGTATATTGTTGACATTTTAAAAAAATGAAGAAAATATCAACTACATTATTTTTACATAAAGTAAATTGCCTGGAACGGTTGCCTGGAAGGGATCGCAGACTGCGATAAGGCCGCCCATTGTACCACTTTTTTGTTTGTATCCTACTTTGTGTTTCCTACTTATGGTGTGCAATAAAGAGTGCCTATCTATGTATCTATCTATCTAAATTAGATATTCAGAAAGTACATTTAAACAGAAGTCAACTAATAAATACTACTAAAGACTCCATCTATCATCATTATGGGTAGTCAAGGCTTCTTATACAGATGAAATGACCATCACATTATCATTAGGTAACCAGAGTAAATTTATAAGCTGGTCGGATACGGAAGCCTTTCCCTCTATAAAATATCGGTTTAAGCCTTCCTTGTTTATTGTTGTTCTGACGCTATGAGCACAATACTCTAAGAACAGTAGTTATCTTCATAGAAATGTGTGGCTGCCGGTTTGAGTGAGTACGCGGACACAGCGCACACGTTAGCATACCAGATGGTAGAAGGTGGTCACAGCGTCGGCTCTACCGTGAGTGTGATCAAGTCCTTTGACAACTATGACAGGCTCAATATAAAAAAAACAGTAACCACGGCCTTCGTCAACTACAACTCAAGAATCACGAGTGTGCTAGCAGTATTTCAAGTACGCTCATTTCATGACCATCAACTTCAAAACATTTGCTTCCTCTAAATACCGACACTGCACACGGCACATACTGACATTTAATTCATTTGCTTAATTGTGTTGAAATTTTGTATTCACGTCAACAAGTTAGCAAAGTATTAGTTTTACTAGTGTCAATATTATTTTAATTGTGTAAATATGAACAATGACGATGCTTACAGTGTAAAAAAGGATATTTTTTCTCTACGTCACCAAATAAACAGAACATTGCTATGTCATTTAAGATAAAACTAATAAGTATTGGAGGCTGTTTTGAATATAATAAATTTATAGGGCAACACCTCAATCACTACATAGAAACAAGAGGATAATAGAAAGAATTTGTGGGTTCAAACCCCACATGGGACAACACTGTGTGATCCATAAATTGTTGTTCTGAGTCTGGGTGTTCTTTGTATCTATTTCTTGTATGCTTGTAAAGTACCCCGCGACACAGGATTTATTCTTAGGGTGGGCGCTGTCTTATTTTTTTGAAAAAAGAAAGTATATCGCAGGAATAGTACTACACATGTCATTCATACTTTTTTAATATTTATCATTTTTTTCACAGATATTTTAAAGAACTAAGTTGGTTTTGTAAGAAGCTTACTTATATAAAGGGCATTCTTTATCGAATAAAGTGCCTTAAAATATATTTTAAAGTGATAATAATACGTTCTACCTACAGTAAATAGCAATGGTATATTTTATATCCCCTGATACGTGGTTAGAACGCAACTGGCAAGACGATTCTATAGATATACATATATTAAATTAAATCGGGTACCACCGATTGCGAAAACTCAAAATTATTTTTGCTATAACGAACGGACGACATTCTTTCTCATATTACGAAAACACAAAATAGTAGCTGTGCAGTACGTTATCGCTTTATCAACTCAATTACCTTAAGAAAATAAAGTAAATTTGTGTGCAAACAAAACACATGAATTGCCATCGTGTGTTTTTATCTAACGTCTCGCCGCTCAGACGATCCCTATGTAAGTAAACATGTAGTGTACATGTGCGCATATGCTTCATATAAGTGACGTCGCTGATCGTTACTGTCTGAGAGGCATTATTTATACTTTTGTTCTGTTTTGCTAATATATTCAATTCAATTTTTATATGCATACATTACATAGTACAACAGAGCTTAAGTTTTAAAATGGTCACAACCTAAACTAGATAGGGGTCCGTATATTAGGAGCCGTGAATTATTGGACAGCAACGTCATAGTTCTTCATTCTCTATAACGGTTACTGTGTTAAATGTAACCTTTATAGTGAACGTTGACAAACTTCATAAACCAACCTAAAGCGCCAGCATCTGTGTTGTCGTGTTTCGTTGGTGAGTGTGAGACCGGAGGGCCATTGATGCAGGGGTGACAGTTATGAGAAAGGAAATGCTGAAGGGTCTCGATCGTGACCCCTGGGGTCGCCGCCATCGTGCGGCGCGACAAACTCTCCGCACGTCGGGCCTTCCCCTTACAGAGACCCTCCAGCCCAGCTTCCTGCAGGATGTGGTCGAGGGCCTTTTCCTGCAGTGGGCGGAACACACACCCCCGTCGATGGCCTTCATGGTCGGAGACGACAGGGGGAAACAAAAACAATGTTTCGCCCGTCAGGAAATCGGAGATAGGGGCGGTTGTTCTACGGATCCGCTCTAGCTCTAGCTTGTCGCCCGGACGCTTTCCTGAGTGCTGGAAAAGCGGTAAGCTGGTCCTATTAAGGAAACCGGGATGGCCTGCCGATTTGGTAGCGGCCTATAGGCCCATTGTGTTGCTGGACGAGGCAGGTAAACTGTTTGAGAGGATACTCTCTGCCCGCATCGTCCGGCACCTCTGCGAGGTGGGCCCCGATCTGTCGGACGCCCAATTCGGTTTTCGAGCGGGACGTTCTACAGTCGATGGTGTGTTACGCCTGAGGGCCGTTACCGAAGAGGCGGTGAGCTGTGGCCGCGTGCTGTTGGCGGTGTCGTTGGACATCGCCAACGCATTTAATAGTCTGCCATTTAGCTACATCAGGGAAGCGCTCCGCTACCATGGAGTGCCAGAGTGCCGGAAGCGGCTTATGGCAGACTATCTTAAGGAGCGTACCGTCATGTACTGGGACCGAGACGGTGTTCTGCAGCAGCGGCTCATGTCGTGCAGTGTTCCACAGGGGTCTGTCCTCGGACCACTCCTGTGGAATATGGGATACGACTGGGCCCTTCGAGGTCGTCTTACCCCCGGACTCGGTGTAACTTGTTACGCAGATGACACATTGCTCACGGCCCGGGGGATGAACTTTGCAGAAACGGCGCGTCTGGCTACCACGGGTGTCTCTTTGGTGGTCGGGCGTATTGAGGCGCTGGGTTTGCGGGTGGCACTGGACAAGACGGAGGCCCTTTTGTTCCATCGGCCCTGTCGTGGTCCACCCTCCGGCGCCTCCATCGTAGTCAATTCGGTCCTCGTACCGGTTCAAGCCCAGAAGAAGTATCTGGGCCTGATCCTCGACGGCAGGTGGCTCTTCGACGAGCACTTCCGACAGCTTGCGCGCGCCTTGGCCGAAACTCCCCCGTGGGATTTGGAGGCGAAAGTGCCCGCTGAAGTTTATCGGCGGATGGCTGACTTCCGGGCGAGTAGCGGCATACGGCCCCCGCCTGAAGAGATGCGCGAGTGGTGAGAGGCCGCTTGTCGAGCCACGATGGCTCGTTGGTCGTCCCGGCTTGAGGCTCCACGTGCTGGCTTTGCCGCCGTGGAGGTTCTCCAGCCGGTCATCGCCGAGTAGGCAGGGTGACAGCACGGGACCCTTTCCTTCCGACTGACGCAGATCCTTTCCGGGCACGGTTGCTTCGGAAGTATCTGCACTCGGTCGCTAGGAGGGAATTGAGTCCCGCCTGTCACCACTGCGACTGCAGTGAGGACTCGACTCAGCACACGCTGGCGGTTTGTTTCGCCTGGGCGGCGCAGCGTGGGGTCCTCACTGCAGTTATTGGAGGAGATCTCTCGCTACCGGCCGTCATACGCTCCATGATCAGTAGCGACAGTTATTTTACCGCGGTCGCAACCTACTGTGAAGACGTAATTTCGGGAGGACGACCTCCACTCGGACCCAATTCGCTGCCGGCGAACCGGACGGCGGCGCGCGTACCAGCGCCTCATGCCGCCTTGAGTGTGGCCGCGGGTGGGCGGGACAGGTTTTCCTCTCCATCCGCTATAGTGGCCAGTCGCGAGGAGGCGACGTCCGCGTGTGCCGTACATCGCCTAAATGGAGAGTTTATCCGCAGATGGTGTCCGCGGTAGCGGGCAGGCGCTAGGAGGGATCTGGATGTCGTAATAACAGCTGTTCCCGGATCCCTTCTATGTCAGGCGCAGAGAGGCACGCCGTGTGATTTTAGTCGGTCCGATTCCGACACACTACCCCGCCGTAAACCCCGGTGGGGTGACGGCCCGAGGGGGTTTCCAAACGTTAAACAAAAAAAAAAGAAAAAAGGGGTGACAGTTACCGTGGTAACTATGTAAGCCTTACGCTGTCATGATGACTGTCATGCCTTTTACGTCCCCAAGCGGGTTGTGAAAAAGCATCTTACTAGGCCGCCATAATGTGGGTCACCATACTGCATTATCTGCATTTGCAATGCGATGAGTATAGTGACCACAACCCTTAGATTCTATCCATGCTTGCCATCAGGCAGAGTAGAGTCACTTTGGCAGGCTCTTAATTTATACAGAAAAATGTCAGGCACGAAAATTCAACACTAAGTTTTTTGTATTATTATATACAATTTCTGCCAATACCTCGTAACTATATCCCTTAGACTTGTTGTATGATTCATGTAGTCTAAGGTACTAAATGGTTACAAATCATTTTAGAACTTTTTAATTTTATATACAACAGAGCGAAAGATAATACAACGAATAAATTATAGGTACATAAAAGTTATATAACAATTTTATTTATTTAACATTTACACATGTTATTCATAGAATTGATAATCCATACATTATTTACATATTATAAATCTTTACTGATGTTCTCAGTACAAAAAAAAACGCATGTAAGCCAAATATACAAAAATGATTAGACATTTATATACAAGTTTACGAACAAAACAAACAAAGAATTATTATATTCTTAAAAGTTAGTTGTAAACTGTGTACAGAATGATTTTGAATTTTGTAATTTATAACATATTTAAAATTGAATTATATATTATTTTTATTTGTTCTTTACCAAATTCCACTATTAGGCGTGCAAACAAGTATACAACAACTATAAAAATACTTGTATATAAATAAAATACTCTCGGAAATATTTCCTTTTCGACTTGCAAATTCAATATATATAAATAGCAATATCGACGGTGAAAGTCATTATTTATCGTGACGTATTAATATTAATTAACTTAGGCTTTTCAGATAATAAAACGTAAAAACCTAGTTTTAAAAGATTAAAATATTATAGAATTACACCAAACATAAACAGGACTTATATCTGAGTATCATTAGTTGACTGCGTGATAAAATGAATCATGTAAGTAAAGTAATTTTGAAACCAGATTGATCTAGTACTATAACAATTATATTACTTTTATAATGTGTATGTAGATAATGTAGATAACAGGAATAATAATCATTTTATTGCGCCAAGATTACGCGCAGTTCAATGTGCTTGCACTTTAGTTTGCCGTGTAATAATTCTACTGTTATGTTTCAAGTACATGATATTGAATCAGCTAATTTGCTATATGCTAACGATGAAACATTTTTTTCTTGTAGTCCGACAGCGCTTCGGTCTTCCACTATCATTAGACCATATACATGAGCCTAAATTATACACAAATTAAAAATGTGGATCCTCACCGATCTCCTTATTTCTTTTCAAGTCGCGTGTTTTAGTGGGACGAAGGAGACTCTCGTGATAACATTTTTAAAAAACAGTCCATAGACCGCTTGAAACTAGCCTTACTTGTGAAAAGATTCCTTAGGCCATATATGGATATGGCCCCTACCTATACCAATCCTACCCCTACTCCGAACCCTCTATCCGATCCTATTCCTACGAGGTATCACCTTTTTTTTTTATTTTTAACATGTGGAAACCCCCTCGGGCCGTCACCCCACCTGGGCTTACGGTGGGGTGGTGTGTCAGAATCAGACCGACTAAAACCACACGGTGTGCCACTCTGC
This sequence comes from Hypercompe scribonia, assembly GCA_949316085.1. Taxonomy (NCBI): domain Eukaryota; kingdom Metazoa; phylum Arthropoda; class Insecta; order Lepidoptera; family Erebidae; genus Hypercompe; species Hypercompe scribonia. Next base: position 17,875,777 of record OX438969.1, read on the forward strand.
GCCTGACATAGGAGGGAGGGAATAGCTGCTATTACGACATCCAGAAGGTATCACCCCTAGCTCAGGGTAACGTTAGAACGCGCTAAAGTTGCACATTCATCTCTCATAGAAAAATAAGGACCGATTAACATGCTAACAAATGATGTCATTCACGTGTCAATTAATATAAGTTTACAATGTAACACCTATACCTGTTTTAGCGCATGTCTGGCGTCTGGAGATAACGCGATAATAAACCGATAAACGAGCATGCGTAGGGTGTGTGACACGAAACATTTCAGCAGACAAGGTCGCCGGGATTTAAAAATGAATGTAGTACACGATAAGCTTACAGTATTGCGTGTGGCATAGAAAGTCGTGCGCAATCCAATAAAAGTCCTTTAATGGCGCTATCTAATAATAAAAGTCCTTTAATGGCGCTATCTAATAATAACACTACATAAACAAACTTTTTAAGGAGATATAAAATCCCATTCTGGTATGATTCTCACAAGAGGACATGAGATACGGGACATTCGAGCGTCTAGTTTATTGTTATGCAGGACGAAGTAAAATAGCTTCGAATGCATAAAAGATGAAATAAAACATATCAAAATAAAAGAGTATCAATTATACTCGAGCTCTTGTAATGTATGACTTAGTAGTTTCACCGTAACAATTTCATATTAATTGAAACGAACAATGTTAATATGAGTCGCACTAAACGATTGCTTAGTTAAGATGTCTGTGTGTTTTAAAAAGGTGTTATTTTATTCTTTAGGACTTGTTCAAAATTATGAAATCCTCATCATCATCATCATAAAATCACACCCGTTTCCCCGGACAGATAGGCAGTGGCACATAAAACGTTCACTTTTCGCCAGTGTACTCGTATACAAAACTATACAATACAAGATTCACATAACCTTAAATTTTGTTACATACAGTGGACCCTCGGTAACCCGACCCCTGTCTAATCCGGATCCCCCCCCCTTTTTGTTTGAATTTGACTACGTGTGATAGCGGTGCAACTTAGCGTTTATTCATTGTGCATTACGTATACATACCTACGACTACCCTACCATACGTATACTAATGTCGTCACAAGCTCAGAAGACAACATATAGAATTTTATCATTTGTCTGTAATTTGTCGGATTGCAAGGTACTCTTTTATAAAAAAAACCGGACTATAGGGGGTCTTAGGCAGTACTCTATAATCCAACAAATTCGATAGTCCGACACTGCCCTGCAAAACGTTTGTCGAATTACCGGGGGTCCACTGTATATGAATTATTACTTAAACTATTTAATTAATTCAGCGTTGAGATTTTACAGACAAAGTTTTATTGCGCATTGTGAAGTTAATATTGCACCAAAATGAGTTTAAAGGGTACTTAGATATTCTTATAAGGAACAGATAAATTTACACCAGAAGCTTATTAGCTTTTTAGAAACTTTAGTAACGAAGACTCATATGACGATGCAAGTAGTTATCTAACCAGGATAAGACGAACTATCTCATTATGTGGCAATTTATGTTAAATATTCGAGAGTCGTGTCGTCCTAAAGGATTAAAATATTCCTACAAAAATATGTCAACATCCAGCAAAGCAAAACCAATTGCCGAAGAACGATACAAATTGCCTTCTTTGAATTCTGTTTTTTTTCTATTTTAAGAGCCTGCTAAAGTGACTCTATTCCGCCTGATGGAAGGCATGAATAGAACCCAAGAGTTGTGGTCACCATACTCATTGCGAATACACACAATACAGTATGGTGACCCACACTATGACGACCTAGTGAGATGCTTTTTCACGCCCCACTTGGGGACGTAAAAGGTATGACATTCATCGTGGTGTACGGCTTACACCCTTACCATGATCAATGTCCGTGATCATGAACTGTGACGCCTACATCAATGGGCCCCCGGGGTCAAGACAATATTACAGTATGTCAACAAAATGAGAATTTCGTATCTGCAAGTGTTAATATAATAATGATACTAACACATCTCACAGACGACTATTTCAGACTAGGCTGAGCCTGTGTCATGATAACGCGTCTGTTATATTTAGAAATATACACAATACACAATTATTAGTGTTTAGTAGACACCGATTCTGTGATTTCTGCCTTAGCAGTCAGGGCCACTAACCAATGAACTAAAAAGTCCGTCCTAAGCATTATTATAAAATGTAAGTACTTACATTATAAAGCGGTGGTGCGGCGAGTTGGGAAGTGAGTTCATGGAGACGTGCCCGCGCAGCTTCTTCCTCAGGGCTCAGAGCCGCTCCCACGCGTCCTGTTACTTCTTGGCGAGACACCACCTGTGAATTACATAGTTGTAACCTTCGATATTTACCCAATACATTTGAAATTTTTATAAAAGCGTGGCGTCTTTCACATACAGAACAACAAAAATATAATACAGCGCCATCTATCGAAGTCTCATCGAACTACGGAGTAACGCCTAATCTTGTATTGCGATATAGATAATTCTGGCGACGATTAGCCTAATCACCTCGCCTGGTCAGAAGATCTTCCCATTATGGTGGAGGGACATGACACCCCTTCCTCAATAAAATAGAAAGCTGTTTTCAGCACTTTTCTCATATATTACTCAAATATTCACCACTCGTATTTATTTCAAGGATGTCTTAAGAGCCGAATAAGTGAGTAAACTATACAGGCCAACTGCAATGCAAGAATAAGGAAAATTTGAATTTTTTTTTTTTGTGTGGAAACCCCGTTGGTCCGTCACCCCACCCGGGCTTTTTTTTTTTTAACGTGTGGAAATTCCCTCGGGCCGTCACCCAACCGGGGTTTACGGTGGGGTGATGTGTCGGAATCGGACCGACTAAAACCACACGGTGTGCCACTCTGCGCCTGAGATAGGAGGGATCCGGGAACCGCTGCTGTTACGACATCCAGATCCCTCCTAGCGCCTGCCCGCTAAAGCGGGCACCATCTGCGGATAAACTCTCTATTTAGGCGACGTACGGCACACGTGCACATCACCTCCTCGCGGCTGGCCACTATAGCGGATGGAGGGGAAAACCCGTCCCGTCCACCCGCGGCCACACTCAAGGCGGCATGAGGCGCTGGTATGCGCGCCTCCGCCGCCCGGCTCGCCGGTGGCGAATTGGGTCCGAGTGGATATCGTCCTCCCGGGCTTTCTCCTCCGCCTCCTTCTGCGAAATTACGTCTTCGCAGAAGGTTGTGACCGCGGTAAAACAACTGTCGCTACCGGCCATGGAGCATATGACGGCCGGTAGCGAGAGATCACCTCCAATAACTGCAGTGAGGACCCCACGCTGCGCCGCCCAAACGGAACAAACCGCTATCGTGTGCTGAGCCGAGTCCTCACTGCAGTCGCAGTGGTGACAGGCGGGACTCAATTCCCTCCTAGCGACCGAGTGCAGATACTTCCGAAGCAACCGTGCCCGGAAAGGATCTGCGTCAGTCGGAAGAAAAGTGTCCCGTGCTGTCACCCTGCCTACTCGGCGATGACCGGCTGGAGAACCTCCACGGCGGCAAAGCCAGCACGTGGAGCCTCCAGCCGGGACAACCAACGAGCCATCGTGGCTCGACGAGCGGCCTCTCGCCACTCGCGTATCTCTTCGGGCGGGGGCCGTAAGCCACTACCCGCCCGGAAGTCAGCCGTCCGCCGATAAACTTCGGCGAGCACTTCCGCCTCCAAATCCCACGGCGGAGTTCCGGTCAAGGCGCACGCCGCCTCCGTCGACATGGTGCGGTAACCGCGTATGGCTCTAACCGCCAATATCCTCTGAGGGCGCCACTGGCTCCACCCAAATTGGGCAAACGTCGTCCAAGGACAGAAGCAGCGCCGACCAGCTTTGGAGTAACCACCTGCCGTCGAGGATCAGGCTCAGATACTTCTTCTGGGCTTGAACCGGTACGAGAACCGAATTGACTATGATGGAGGCGCCGGAGGGTGGACCACGACAGGGCCCATGGAACAAAAGGGCCTCCGTCTTGTCCAGTGCCACCCGCAAACTCAGCGCCTCAATACGCCCGACCACCAAAGAGACACCCGTGGTGGCCAGGCGCACCGCCTCTGCAAAGTTCATCCCCTGGGCCGTGAGCAATGTGTCATCTGCGTAACAAATTACGCCCAGTCCGGGAGGAAGACGACCTCGAAGGACCCAGTCGTATCCCATATTCCACAGGAGTGGTCCGAGGACAGACCCCTGTGGAACACCGTACGACATGAACCGCCGCCTCAGAACACCATCTCGGTCCTCGTACATGACGGTACGCTCCTGTAGATAGTCTGCCACAAGCCGCCTCAGGTACTCTGGCACCCCATAGTAGTGGAGTGCTTCCCTGATGCAGCTAAATGGCAAACTATTGAATGCGTTGGCGATGTCCAACGATACTGCCAACAGCATACCGCCAACAGCTCACCGCCTCTTCGGTCACGGTCCTCAGGCGCAACACGGCACCGACCGTCGAACGCCCAGCTTTAAACCCGTATTGGGCGTTCGACAGATCGGGGCCCACCTCGCAGAGGTGCCGGACGATGCGGGCAGACAGTATCCTCTCAAACAATTTACCCACCGCGACCAGCAACACGATGGGCCTATAGGCCGCGACCGAATCGGCAGGCCGTCCCGGCTTCCGTAACAGAACCAGCTTCCCGCTCTTCCAGCCCTCTGGAAAGCGTCTGGACGCCAAGCTGGCGTCCAGGACCCTGAGGCAATCCGACATGTGGTAAGTTGAAGGAAACCCAATACATATATATTAGGGTGTCCCTTAAATTTCAAGTTCGATATTTTTTTACGCATACCTTCTTAAAAGTTTCGTAATAACCCTATATTGTCTAGAAAAAAATATTAGTTCGATATATAAACGATAACCCGTGCCGACATGCTATTTAAACTTGTCGATACAAGTTGCTTAAGTACTGCCCAGTGACCTGTTACGACATGTTTTATTTGCCATTTCGTACGTGATTTTTGAGACTATTAGTGCTTCATTGTTTAGTGCGTTAACATGTCGGTGGAATTACGGAGTGATAAACAAAATATTTTTCTTATCGGATTGACTAGCTACCAAATAAATGGTGCAAAATTACCATCTAATCGACAAGTTCTCTCAGTCCTATTTTACAATATTCGTGAGGTTAAATTGACTGTTAGTGAAAGTGCAAATCTTGTGATTAGGGAGTGCGTCATATATTGGGAAAAAGCAAGAATTCCAACGAGGGCATTTCCTAACTGCGTGAAGAAACTTATTGATTTATATCATGTTTGGAGAGAGTTGCAAAAAAATTGTAAGAAAACTCAGATTACGTTTAAGAGTCGTGAGAACAATTTTATAATTTATCTTGATAATTTGTTTGATATTGCACATGCTGATGCTTTTGAGAGAATGAAAATAGAGGAAGATAAATTATTTTTAATGAAATAGAGAGAGCCAGGTCTACCGGGATGCTTAGGTGGTGTAGATAAAAAATTGGCGGAAAAAGAACAAAGATCTAGACAACGACGATTGGAAGAAGAGGAAAGGATTGTAAGACAAAGAGAATCACTAGCTGTTGCATCTACTTCCACCACAAATAACTTAGACAGTGTAGAAGATTCAGACGAAGAACAGATCTTGAATTCTGAACTCAGCTTGCCGGACGTTCCCTGCCATGAACAAAGTTCAAAAAGAGGTAGAAAGAATCTTATAACACCTAAACTAGTTGCAGCTTTAGATCGATGCCAGTTAAGCATTAGAGATACCGTTTACATTCTTAATGCGGTGGTAGAAGCGCTTGGTCTGAGCAGCGATGATTTCTGTATTAACAAATCCTCGATTCAGCGAATTCGTACTGAAACTAGAAAATCAAGGGCAGAAGCAATAAAATCTAACTTCCAAAACAATGTACCCGACATAGTCACAGTCCATTGGGATGGAAAACTATTACCGGGGTTGGATGTACGGAGTTCAAAAAAAGAACGCTTGCCAGTTATAGCTTCATTTGACGATAGAGAGCAGCTTCTTGCAGTGCCGAAACTAGAAAGTTCTTCTGGAAAACATCAAGCGAAGGGTGTATCAGCAGCTCTCTTTGACTGGAACCTTTATGATAAAGTGCAAATAATGTGCTGCGACACAACAGCTTCGAATATGGGCCGTTTTAATGGAGCTTGTGCTATTTTGGAGCAAACTTTAGGAAGAGAATTGTTGCTTTTCGCCTGTCGTCATCATGTTTATGAATTGGTCCTAAAAGCTGTCTTTGAAACCAAGATTAAGCAAATTACTAGTAGCCCAGATATTCCGATGTTCAAAAAGTTCCAAGAAAATTGGAAAAAAATTGATTGTACTAAAATTGAACCATCTCTTAATTTCGTAAAAGCACGGGTTGCCGAGACAGACATTCAAGCGTTGTTACTATTTTATAAGGCAGAATTAGATAAAGGTTTTGTAAGAGATGATTACCGCGAATTGGTCGAACTGTGCGTAATATTTTTAGGAGGAGACACAGAGGAAAAATTAAAACTAAGGCCCCCCGGAGCTATACATCAGGCACGCTGGATGGCGAGAGCGATCTATTCTTTAAAAATATGTTTACTTCAGTCACAATGCAGAGTAACTGCGAAGGACAAAAAGGCTCTACAAGATGTTTGCTTATTTCTCGTAATATTGTATGTTAAACCTTGGCTCGAATGTATAGTGGCGACCAAAGCACCTAATCAAGATTTGCGCTTCTTGAAGATGTTAAAAGAGTATGAAAAAGTTGACGCAACAATTTCTAAAGCTTCTATAAGCAAGTTCAGCCATCACTTGTGATATTTATGTGAAGAGACAGTCATTCTATCACTATTTGATGATGAAGTTGACAACCAAACTAAGAAGAAGATGATTGGCAACTTCAACAGGGACAAAATCTCGGATTTTAGCAAACGCTATGACCCGTCGAAGGAAGAACTGACTCAAAAGTCGTTTGGTAAGTTAAATTGACTTTTTGTTGGATTTCAATTTCAATGTCCAATATTTATTTATTTATTTTCAAAATTGTTGTTGATTTTTATTTGTTATTTAACTTATTTTTCTTCTTTTTTAGACAAAGCACTGGATGATTTCGTATCGGAAAAGAGCAAACAATTTTTATCACGACTGCAGATCGACGACAGTTTTCTAAAGGAAGATGTATCTTCTTGGAATAACAATGCTGCTTTTCTGGAGACTAAAAGAAGAATAAGTTATTTGAGAGTTGTAAATGATACTGCTGAAAGGGCTGTTAAATTAATGCAAGATTTTAACGGACTTATCACGGCTGAAGAAGACCAAAAACAGTTCTTGCTGCGCTGTGTCCAGGAACATCTAAAATTGTATCCAGACTGTAAAAAAACTACTCTAAAAAGAAGTTACCCTGAATGATTCTTATTTCTTTATGTTTTTAATTAAAGATTAATGTTCATCTAATTTATTATTTAATTTTATTCACTTAATTCATTGCATTTATAGTGAAATTATAGCAGACTGAAATTTTAGGACAAAACACGTTTTTTACTAAACTTTGAAGCTCGGTCGGCACTGGTTGCAATTATGCTAGATTGATAAAATTTTATATTTAAGTATCTTATAGCATTAGTAAAAATTATAGAGGGTATGCATTTCGAAATTCGAAAAAAAAATTTTTTTGTCATATAAGGGACACCCTAATATATATATATAAATAAGGAAGATTGAATGATCATTACAAGAAATTTAATCGTCGTAACCCACGTAATCAACTCTACATAAAATGCAGTGGATTATATAAAGGGTTCTTGCCGCCGAAATTGCAAGAAAGAAGAGGCGGAATTGCAAGAATTGGAAGGGTCACATTGGAAAGATTTTCACAATATTTTAACGATTTTAACAGAGAAGCTCCTACTTTGAAAATACAAACAGATACTTTATTTTTTTTTATTTTTACAGATGAAATAAGTCTTCACGTGTCGTACCTGCAGCAGGGTGTGCCTGAGTGCGTGCAGGCGCGAGGCGAGGTGCGAGAGGCGCGCGCTGGCGGCGGCGCGGCGCGCGCGCAGCTCGTCCAGCTCGCCCGCCGCGCGCCGCAGCCACACGGCCTGCATGCGCGACTGCTCCGCCTGGCACCCGCTGCGGAACTTTATCTGCACACGAAACGCACTCCACCGATCAGTACGGTCACTAGTTAGTCATAGTCGTATGCAGCATCATTTTCTGAACAAAGGACGTAATCGAGGACGCAACAGAAGTCGGTTTCACCGATCAAAAAAAAATATATTCATCAAAAAATTAATAAAAAAAAAACATAGACAAATGTAAACTATGCAATAGACGCCGTTACATATAGGCACCTTATTATCATCGTGCATTTAATGCAATTTGAATGAAGTCGATGGAGAAAGGTATTAGTAAATAACGTTTGATTTGAATCGTTTGTCGGCTAATTCAGAGGACACAATAAGATCGATACAAAGTGGTCTAAATTAAATGATTTATTATTATTATTTATAATATTGATAAAGTTTTTTGGTATGAGGATCGTTAACTGTATACGCTACTTGAATATGTCTTTTCTTTACTCGATCACATGTGTGTATTCATTTCCTGTAGTGTATGGGGAGTAACAGTAAGTAGATAGGTCCTTGTGGGCTCTTCAATCACAAACGGACGGATGAATAGTCCTCTAAGAACTACTTCTGTCCCGTTTTCAAATTCAATACATGAGGGATCCCTTATCCTATCATCCATACTCTATGCATTTACAACCTATATTAACCTTCTACTTTTTTTCAAATCTTTTAATGAAAAGAGTACGATAGAATTGTAATTGTAATTTTTTTACTGGCAAAAGTTATGTGACATACTACATTACCTCAGAGAATCCAATCATAGGAACAGGAATATAGTTTTCCGGATCAGGGTTATCTGCTTGTGCTTGTTTCCATAGCCGCATATCCATACCTACACAACATATTGTTACATACATTAAATTCAAATACTCATAGAAAAATATTGACAAGCTGTTTAGATAAATTTAGTCATCATTGCCTTAACACGGATTAGCGGGTCGCAAATGATTATAAATAATGACAATTTTGCAACAAGATGAGTGGTTCTTGTTTTAATTTAATATATCTAATAGATAATATAGATAGATACTCCTTGTGAGGCTAAGTTTCTTATCACATTTCAAGAGATGTGCTACTTACCAGAGTGGTAGTCAAATATTAAAAACCAACAATAATTTTATCCACTTTTGGAGAAAATTAAACAAAATTTCTTAAGGACATGAAGCACAAAAATTAAAGAACCCAGGATATTTAGCTTTTAAGTATTTAGATTCATGCAGTGCTTACCAGGTGGAGGTGTCTGCAGGTACTGAGTTAACATTTGAGGAGTAGGGGGCGTGACAGGTGACACGGACGTGCATCCAGCGCTGGCGAGCGACGAGCGCGCAGTACCGCTGTTGAGGAATGTACTCAACTCGGAGGCGGAAACGTGCGAGTTACCTGCGCCCTTGTCCACTACGTATATCACAACCTGAAAATTTTTATGTTGAAAGAATTAATATAACATGAGCTGTTATTCTAAACTTTTTAAATGTTATTTAGAGCTAGCTATATGAACAGAGCTAGTATTGATAGTTTTTCTTTTGTCTGTACTTTATAATTGTTTGTTGCAAGCATCTACAACTAAAAACTGTAAATTTACCAATTTACTGTAAATTTACCAATTTACTGTAAATTTACACAAATAATTGATAAAATTTTCTTTGCTGCTTAATAGCACAAGTTTATGTCAATTCTGGTCCGTATTAAGTCAAATTTCTATATACTACTATCTGACCCGTACAACTTTGTTTGTGTTTAAACTTTTCCTGGACTTCCACAAATATTTGAAACCCAAAATCAACCAAATCGATCCAACCATTCTTAAGTTTTAAAAAGACTAATGAACAGTATTTTATTTGTATATTAAAGAAGATATTTCACTTTAACATTTTTCTTAATTTCCTTTGCTGTTAATGCCAGGTGTTAAGAACGTAGGGTACAAATCAAAAATGCGAAAACTTCAAAGTGTAGTGGTAGGACATAATAAGATAATATACAGGGGGCTCTATTAAGTACTTACACCAAATATGAGACTTTTATATATGCTCGCCCGTCAAGGATAAAGGATCAGATTAGTAAAAAAAATTGATCATCAAAAATTTTCGAGCGCGTCAGATTAAGATAAGATGAGGTAGTTACGTGCTAAAACGTGTAGATATAACTAATCTGACAATCTGAGTGAGACGTACAGAAGGGGGAGGGCTACAAAACGTCATTTGGACATCCTCGAGCGTGGTTAATTATTTTTTTATTTTGAACGGAATAATTCAAGGATTACGAAAAATATATAATCCGCCATTTCCGCAAGCCGAAGCAACAAAAATTCATCGATAAAGTTTAATGCGTGCAGCTACGTGATGCCTATATTCCCCTCTCCGCGCTTCTATTTCTCTCAAAAAAAATACTTTAAACAATTTAATTTTTTATAATTATTTTCTTACAAATACAAATATTCTGCTTTAGAAAACATGTACTTTCTCATTTGCATGCTATTTCCTGAGCTTTTCAATTAATTAAGTTCAATAGTTTAATGGAATACAAAAAACAATTTTTTAATTATCAGATTAGCGAAATCCCTCTAGATAATTGTCAGATTATGAGACAGCACGTCTAGTGCATCAAGATGAACCATATATATCTTAATCTGACACGCTTGAGTATTTCAAACAAAATGACCAATTTTTTTGCACATTCTAATAACGGCCATGACTCTGCGTCACATCCAAATCGTCACATTATTATATAAGAGCATTTTTTTAGGTACGCTTAACATCCCCTCCGAAAATTTGACGCGCTCGGTAAAGTTTCTTTTTTTTTTCATTTCTCACCCCTACGTACGACCACCCCCATTACTGAAATAGTCAGATTAACATATGTACATTTTTAAAAAGACGTTGGCCATATATAATATCATTATCTGACACTCGAGTATGTCCATGGAACTGTTTTTTTTTTTACATTTTTGAAACTCTATAACCGTTCCCCCACTGATGAAATGGTATGTTTTATGTCTTTTTTCTTTTCATCATCTAAGCTTCACAACCGAATAAGTCTCTATGACGCTCGAGTAAATCCCGATTTAGCATCGTGGCCTCCCGTACTATAATAAAATAGTCAATCTTAATATTTCAATCGAATGGAAATTAGCTCACCTGGCACTTATTTTCTGAAACTGCTTTAACAGAATCAATGTTGACTGCCAAATTTGGTTTGCTTCCCAACATTGTATGCAGAGATGTCTGCACAAGCTGTTGATTATTTCTGCATAATGAAAGTCAAAATATTGTTATTACTGATAAAGATAGATGACTGCATTGTATATTTGTCAAAAGGAAAATAGATTTACGTACTTTAGATCTTGTTCCGACTTGTTAAACATCATAGCAACGTGACCATCTTTATCGTCGCGGCCTCCGAGCCTAGAGTATCCCACTGCTTTGAATCTGCACAAAGGATTCTGTTCATTAAGCTCCAGTGGTGGTGCATTGCGGCTGTAGTATGCTTGACCTAAAACAAGCAAATATTTATTGTGAATCCTAGTGGTTAGCGACCCTGACTTAGCAGTCGGAACTCGTGGGTTCGATTCTCATCCAAGACAATAGGATGAGTTTTTCTGTGTCTGGGTATAATTTATGTATAGTATTTATGTATTTAGAAATATATAAATATGTTTTATCAGTAGTCTGGTTACCATAGCACAGGTTCTGCCTAGCTGTAATCAGACGTGCGTGTGTTAGATGTGTCAAATTATTATATTATTATTATTAATACATATTATTCGTCCATAATCAACCGGTCAAGGTGGAAAGCTGCTCTGGTCTTGTGACTTTTCTTGAAGGTGTTTTTTAATGTCATAGAGCTGATTTCATTTGTCAGTGGATATTATACTATTATTATTGTTCACGCTATTAATTTTAACTTTAGTATAAATCATTTTTATTAACTTTTACACTGTATTGATATTTTGTATTGACAATCCGAGGCAGCTACTCAATAACGTGTTATGTTGACTCGTGTTGCTAGCATCAACCTACTAATAAATATTTTAACTTTGTGTCGACTTTATTGGCCTAATGTAATACATTCTCGGCATCAACAATTGCACTGTTCTTATGTCCGTGGTCAAGATGTTATCATTGTATTTATTCTAAGTTTGTTAATCTTGATTGGCCTGGACAGAATAACAGCGGAAGTATGCTTTGCACTGTTATTCATATGCTGAGTCCAAGACCATCTTGCCTTGAAAGTGTAATGTTCAAACACTGCTATCAATTTTAGGTATGTAATGTAAAAGACAAACAGTTTTTCTCATTCTTATTTTGATGTAACATGAAGTTTAGTGCCTCATTAACAAAATTTTAAATAATGCGTGTGAGAACTTTAGTCACTTTTTTAGATATTTTCTTACCAGTGCCCCACTTTGCTTGAATTAGATTCCATTTTGCAAGTACTTGGTCTCTTTCATCTCCAAACACACAACAATTAAAGACTGCTGCAACGAGTGCCTCATGTGCTGTCGCCGGACCTTGTTGTTGTAGTTGCAGTTGCTGCTGCTGCTGCTGCTAAAATATGACAACATAGCACTGTAAAAAAAATGTTCTAACAAGAAATTATGATGTAAAATTATTTGTTATTTGCTTTTGTAGGGTTTTGTAGGTAGGTTTGGTAGGCTCACTATAGCATTTTTATGGCACATGGCACATTTGTTTGCTGTATAACATCACGCTACGATCAATAGGCAGAAAGACGAAGTTGCGCGGGTCGGCTAGTAACAGGATAAAGGGTCGAAAGTAAATTTGTAACATTGCAACACAACATGTCCAGTGTGTTCTAAAAGTGTTATGGCCCAAATTCTACGTGAGCCATTAGGCTGCAACCAATTTAAAACAGTTACGGCTTATGTCCAGCAATCTTTTATAAAATGCTGTTTTAATTAAAATAACAATACATACCTGAAGTTGTCCAAATTGTGGTGTAGTTCCAATACCCGTGCCAAAACCACCAAAACCTGTAGCAGGTTTTCCAAATGTGGATGCAAAGTTACTACCTGCACCAAATGTATTGCCTGTTCCAAATGTGTTTGTACCAAGTGTATTAGTGCCAAATGTTGGTGCAGCACTCCCAAAAGTTGTTTGTCCTGCACCAAATGGTGTGGCTCCTGTTCCAAATGTGTTTCCTGTGCCAAAAGTGTTTGTGCCAAATGTGCCTCCACCAAAACCTGAAAAATAAAATAAAAAAAGTTCTATGTACATACATACAAAAATAAAATGACGCCTGTTTCCACAGAGGTGCAGGCGGAAAAACATTAAATGTCAACTTTCCACCAGTGTTTTATTCCCATGTAATAGGTGGCGAGTCTATTTACCGCTAATCTGGATTTTTTGTCATCGATTAGCAGCTGTACCACTTGCAGGTGAGGTTGACTTGGGTCCCTAAGTTCATGGTGGGAACCCTATATATTTTATATAGAAAGTTGGTCCAGTACACTCCTAAATCAGAATAAAAACAATTATAAACATAAACATCGTAGTAAATGGCATAGTAGTATACCATAACTCTAAACCATTACTAGTATAACTTAGCTAACAAGCAAAAGATGCAGTCTTTATCCAACATCCCCTATAAAAGTTCATAACAGTAAATGGTATATCTTTCTTAAGCTTACATAATGTGGTAAGCCACTACTTACTACAATTGTGTATATTTGCATTTTATAAGAAATAGTAAACAAATACAAAAACATTGATCTAAAACAAAGATTATTTTTTAAAAAGAAATACCCCACAAATAATACTTATTCTATTATATAAAATAATTTATGTATGGTTACCTATGGTAGGCTTAGCTGGAGTATTTCCAAAACCGGCCCCACCAAATAGTGAAGGTGCAGTAGAAGCAGGCGCTGTCCCTAGTGCACCAAATGGTGCAGCTGTAAAATGCACACAAGACAATCATGAATAAAGTATTAGTAATACTTTTAATCATTTAACACCATTGCACATATGACTTGCTGGGTGAATTTATTTTGAATTTGTAATTTAACAGAAGGTATTTTTGTAAAACCATGTTATGTTTAAAAGCTTTAAGTTCAGGACAAAACCAAGATAAGAGGTCATAGGCCTCTCATACGAAAAGGTGATTTTGGCCTACTATTTCACACTAGCCAGATAGGTTAATATAAGGTTAGGTTGTTTTCAGCATTTTCTTTGCAGTGCTACAGTCCTGAATAGTTAGAATGAATAGTATGATACTCTGTATTTTAAATCTATCAATACACAGACAGTATCTCTACGATTGCTAAGTGTAAGTAGCAAATATTACCAGTACTGGTTGCTGTTGCTCCAAATGTTCCGAAACCTGAGGATGTCGTTGCACTCCCAAATGAAAATGCAGCTGGAATTTAAAAAAATAATCGTACATTGCTTGTGTCATAGAACAGAATGCAGTTGGTTGACAAGCTCTTTGGTCGAGTTTGATTCCCACCCAGGACAAATCTTTGTGTGATGATCACAATTGTTTGTTCTGTACCATATTATCAGCTTATTAACACAGAACAGGCTTTGTCTAGTTCTGAATCAAACGACCGTGTATGAGATGTGTGAGAATATTATTATATACTACAGTACATAAATGTTTAATATAATGTAGTCGAATAGGTACTAAAACCAATTCAAATCATCGTAATATGTGTTCAAAGTCTGCAAGAATAAAGCAATAGATACTTTTTTTAAACTCACGTTTTGCAGCGGCTCCAAAAGCGGTTGCTTGGGTATTGGTATTAGAGCCAAAAGAAAAAGCCATTGTAAATATTTAACCAAAGCCAAGAGTGCCCTGGTCCTAGCACATAGTATTAATAAATTAAGTATATAATAGTTGGCTACTTTTTAACAACTTGCAGATTTCTTAATCCACTTTAAAATTTAACACCCAAGGTGGCAAATGTGAAATTAATTAAATAATTTGCAAAAAACTACTATTAATAGGTTATACCGTATAACGACAAACAGATTTCAGACTCTGTAAACGTCAATGAAGCAGTGTTAGCAACCTGAAGTGGACTGATTATCGTACCCGGGGGCGTAAAATTATCGTACATGAATCGAAATTATCGTATTTTTTAGGATAATGCCTATTATAGATAAATAAATCATATAAATTGTAATATTGATATGCATACAAGTACTCTATAGTTTATCTTTTTTAAACCACCGCTGTCAAATCAACAGAACACTGAAACCCAAATGTTTTACACATAGTACAGACCTGAACTGATTTCCTTTCCACTTCACTGGAAGTTTAATAAATGCGCCAAGTTTAAAATTCACTCAGACAAAATTTCACTGTTCCCATGCAAGTTGGGTATGAAACATGCCAAAATTTGTATATATAAAGAAGAAATGTATTCATAAAGATTAATTATTTGTGTTATCACTTAGAAATCGCTAACGGTGAGCGTGATAAGCACGAATTGCACCGCACGTTGGTACGCTATGAGCGCTGTGAGCGTGATTCGGACCACGGCCATAATCGAAATATCGAAGTTATATTCCCTGGTTCGCATTGGTTGATGCTATACTAACCAATAAGAAAGCGTGTACAGCAGGTGCTGGATAAAGTTACCGTATCGGCAATGGTGAAACTTAGCAGAGCGGATCGTAAGAATCAATAGGAATAGAGAACTTGTATTTCCTGGTATTTTCCCAAGATTTTATTGGACAAAATAAAATCATGCTAATGCGAAATTTAGACTATCAGCGCATGAGTGAAATAATATATATTCTCAAATTTTGCATCATGATAGAAATTATCGTACAATCTGTGTACGATAGTAATATGCTATCGTACATCGTACGCAGACACAAAATTATCGTAAGTGTACGATAATTATCGTACGGTTCCGAACACTGCAATGAAGTAAACAAGTGACAATGTTGCCAGGTAAACTTCGCCTCACGATAGAAGTCCCACGGCGATAAATGAAACTAAAGTGGAAGAGATCTTTGCTGCTGTCAAATGTTATATTCATTGCCATTGCGTTTTTTAATCATTTGCAGTGCTTGCGATGCCTAAAGTTGTAAAAGCTGCTGGTCGAGAAATAATATTGAAGATCAAAGAGTTTTGTGAAGCAAAACAGTAGAATGAATCGAGACGTTTTAATACCAATAAATAATGTTTCTAGTCCATGACAGGTACATAATTGGGGTGTCAGAAATGTGACCATTTTATTCGTGACCTTTTATATATTTCTGTATATATCGAGACGAAAATACTGAATGAAAGTATTTATTTTAAACTAACCTGAACAAAAACTTTATCATTTGAATTAATGAAAGAAAATAAGGAACTGAAAATAATTTTAAAGTTCGACTGGAAAATTATTTTCAAGCGTAATACTAGAAAATTAGTTTGTTTAGTGTAAACATGTCAAATTTTTAGAATAATAGTTCAAAATAAACCCAATCGGTGACCTACATTACAGTGGACCCTCGGTAATCCGGCCCCTGTCTAATCCGGACCCCCCTGTGACCCGACATCAATCAAACAATTTTTGCTAATGTAGATCATGCATGATTGAACAGGTTACAACTTGTGCTCGACGCGTAGGTATTGATTCAATTCCGATTGCTTAGTTTGAATTTGACTACGTGTGATAGCGGTGCAACTTAGCGTGCGTTCATTGTTTGCTGTTTATTCATTGTGTGTTACTTATACGTACCTAGTAATGTCGTCACAAGCCCAGAAGACAACAACATTGTCAGATTACAAGGTACTGTTTTGTAAAAAAAATCCGGGCTATACGGGGTCTTAGAGAGTACTTTATAATCCGACAAATTCGATAGTCCGACACTGCCCTGCAAAACGTTTGTCGAATTACCGGGGGTCCACTACATTATTAAGATTAATATAATAAGTATTAATAAGATTAATCTTTTTGGATAGAGTAATAAAAGCCATTGGTGTAACTTAAGCTTTACTAAGCAACTCTACTATCTTCCTATTACGCTCTTGTCGTGTTCACAAGGCTTGTAACACAGATTGTTTTTACTATTATGTATCAGGATATGACCACTATATATACAGAAGATAAAAACTGCCTTATTTACCCAAAATAACCTCAACAGATCTCTTTCCTCTTAGAATTTGTTCTATCGTTCTATGCCAAGGGAGTTTAGGTTCAGCGAAAACCCTTCGATCCGAGTCAACGGTAGCCTAACTGTCGTGTGAATAATTTGCGGCCCAAACTTATTCAATTCTTTTTAATTAAAGTACATACATACATAATTGGTATTTATAGATATAAATTTATAATCTTAAGAAATTAGTGAGATCATCTTCTGACAAATGTAATTTATAATAATTTTATCTATTGAAATATATGTTAAGTTAATTTATCTACGCTTTAAACGCTAAAATAGTTCTGCACCGAATGAGCTCAAATTTTGCACACGATATGCAGCCTGCTACAAAGATTTTTTTAAATTTTTTCTCATTCTCACTACCACTCACTCCCAATTTGCGACACTTCGCATTCTCTCTGAGAATACATAAAAATATATGGAATACCATATGTTGTATGTGTAGATACGTACTATTGTCTCGCTACTACACGCTGACTCCTTGGTCTTGCAATTAGCGTATGCAACTGTCGATCACGAGGTCTCAGGTTCGAGTCCGGGTCAGAAGAAAAAAAAACTGCTTAGGGTTTTTTTTACGAAAATTGAATATATACCTGGGAGTTGCCTGACGTATCGAATACGTTTGTACTGCCCGAGGTCACAGGTCAGCCGGGTCGACCGTGGTTCAGAAGATTCTCAGATTTTCTATCCACCCGCAGTTTATCCATATTATTGATATATTCTTTTCACCAATTTCAAACAATTGAAATGAACACCAATCACCGGATTGAATTTCACCATACGCCAAATCGTCCCCAACAAGCGGGTAAATAGTTTCCAATTATCAGCAGCATGATATCCAGTGCACCGCTGAACCAATTAACATGTGACCACAGCCAGTGCAACCTCATGCAAGTGTCATTCATATTCATTCATTCCTTCTATATATAATTATACTTATATTTTTTTGTTATATTTTTAAAGTACTTCTGAGTAACTACATCGCCCCATATGGATGGGGATGGATGGAATGGAATGGAAGGATGGACCTTCCTTCATCATCATGAACAGCCTTCAAATAACTACCACTGGACATAGATCTCATCATAGCAAGAAGGTTTAGATCAACTATACCACACGGCCCAGACGAGTTGATGTAGGATTTGTTTCAAGATTTACGTCTCTTTACATTAATGTTACAGTGCAGTTTGCTTCATTTTGTTCAGTCTCACATGAATAAATAACCTTACGGTTGTTACTGTGAGCATACCATGTTTTCCTCAAAGCTATTCACTAAGGCACTGTGTAACTTCAATATGGATAAAGCTTTAACAATAATATAGGTAACACAATAATATGTCTAAAATAGAAGTTTTTAGTAATACATCTGCCCAGAATACATGCAATTAAAACTGGTTATTTAAAAAAATACCCATTTGATGCGGGCAGTAGGCACAAGACAGATTGTTTCAGTAAAACTTGGGCGGCTTATTTCCAGAAGTGAACATTATTTGGCTGAGTAGAGAGAGTTATTACAAGTCAAAGTTCCTTTATAATCTTTCCCTTGTTTAATGTCAATTTTGTGAAATTATTTATTAGCATAAATTTATTTTTTAAGTATAGTAAAAAATCCCTAGGCCTCCAAGTATTGATGATTGATGAGTTTTAAAATTCTAATGTGTTAATATTAGAGTAACTTATTAAAATATTATTCTATTGTGTAACCTAACAAATAAATAAGATCTTTGCACTTTAGTAAAACTGTAGAACATATTATGTTTTTTAAGTTCAACTACCAACCAACCGGCTAACAACCTAACAAATTGTGACAAAGACAGAAGACATGTATTTCAGCTTAAAAAGTATCAGCACCAATGTCCAACGTAAATATTTATGATAAAAGACTTGAAGCAGATAAGATTAACAAATTGAGGTTACTTTGTTTTGCATTAATAAAAACAAAACATGTTAATAGATTACGTCAATTGTGCAATTTTTCATAACATGTCATCAATAAAATAATCCATTTCCATTTTCATTGAATAAAATACAAATATTAATCATAAATAGCTATTTTATTGCATATCACATCACCACTCCACCACTTTCTCAAATTTTAGGTGCACCAAACATTTTTCCTTGGTGGTAACATCACAGATGGAACATTCCAGAGGAAAATTAATGCTTACATCATTTTACTTTGTTAGTTTTTTAAGTATACAATTATAAAGAACACATTATAACAGCAAAAATGAGATAGAATTATAATTATGCAATAAACCAATCGGAATTAGGTCTTCGCCTCCCAGGGAATCCGTTATTTTTTTTCTCCAGGAGGCTGTAGTGGTTGGCCTCTTTCTTTTCCCCGTAGTTTTATTCCAATTGCCCTTTCTATTTTACCCAATACAATGTTGTTTGGAATACCACGACCGGCTTCATAATCATTTACAATTTGAGGTTTCTCGCAAATTTTAGTTGCCAAATCTTTTTGACTCATGCCTTTAGCTTGTCTTCCTTGCATAATAAGTTTTCCCAGATCAAGAGAGACTTTTTCATGACGCAATTCTTCAGTCTCTCTATCAAGTTTAGCTGTATTTTTAGTGGTAACGTGTTGCTTATTAGTTCCTGCTCCAAATTTTTGTTGAGTGTCAACTGGTAAACCTTGACGGCGTGCAGCGTTTACAGCTTGTTCAGTCTTCAAAGCGGATGCTTTTGGTGGTTTTTTACGGAGAATTGTAACCGTATCCCAGTCAGACATTTTGGATCAAATAAACCACTGGTTTCACAAGAAAATAACTGAATGTACAAAAATTTTCTTCTAGCTTCGTGCGTGTCTTACTGTGGTTGCTGCTACTCGCTAGTTATTTGGTAGGGATGTCCAGTTTTATATTAGTCGATCACTCAGATGAAATTAATCATATTTTACAAGAAAAATATAACTAAGTATTTTGGCAAGTGATAGAAAAGGCTTGAGTAAAAGGCTCAAACTTTGCAGACTGGTGTCATAATAATTCGAGATAGTAATTTCAAAAGTTAATACGAATGCAAAGAATTATAATTGAACTTCTTATGACATGTAATTTTCATTTATTTTCAAATGATTGAATCAAACAAAAAAAAAGCATTGCATACATTTAAAGATTGAATTTTAAAATCTTTGTATTTGTTGTTATACAGCTTTGTATTGCAGTGTTGAAGTATTTTTTTGTATTTGCAAGTATGATGTTCATTAAAATTTGTGTTTAGAGTTATTAAAAACTTAAGGCTTAATATAGGAATTCAAAAACTTTAGTCTGAAAAGAAGTTCAGAAAAGACTCAAATATTTAGATTTCAAGCTTAGCGAGCCATAAGTCACAAATATAATAAGCCTCCAGGCCTTAAGAGCTATTTAGCCTTTTGATCTTTTAGCCATTGCAATGAAACAATAAATGTTAAAAGTAAAACGACGAGTCTTTAAAAATGTCTAAAATACTGTAGTCTTTTCTATTAATAGTTTTCATAATTATAATTTTTGGCAAATACTAGCTTTTTAAAATATTTTTTGAAAAGTTAATCAAATTGTTTACTTTGTGCCTACTAGTATCTTTATAATATTTCATTATGATTACTTAAATGGTAAACCGGTACACACAAATATTCACCTGTAATGATAAGATTCTCTTTGTAATCAATCTTTGCCGTGTGGTGTCGGCTAAGAATAGCACCACTCTATCTCCTCTCGTGGATGTCGTAAAAGTGGACTAAGGGATAGTGCATCAGAGGATGGGCAGCAGCGGCCTACTGAGTACACCATCTCACTGCGATCATCAATCCACATGCCAAGTGTGCCGATTATGGCAAGCCCCCTATTATGGCAATCACAAGAAAAAAACGACCCTTAGTCTCCGGCGGCCCTGCTACTCCTGGCTACGGTAGCGGTCTAGAAAATGGCAGGGCAGGGAGTGTGAAGAATCCCCGGGTATGGTTGGGCTACTATAAACGACGACTTGACATGGCAACATATAACACGGACCAACGAGAAAATATTTGAACTGGAGGAGGAATTGAGCGGTTTGTGGTGAGATATTTTGGGTTTATCTGAAATCTGTAGACAAGGAGAGGACTCACTAATACTGCAATCCTGTAACTTGCTTTATTTCTGGAAGGGTGGTCATCAGTCCCAAGGGGTGTCGGGTTCTTAGAACGTAAGTCCCTCGTAAATAACATAGTCAAGATCGACAGCGTGTCGTCGAGGATTGCGTACCTTATACTCAGAATAATCAAGAAGTATTTGCTGAAGATTATACAAGTACACGCTCCGACCACGACACACCCTGACAATGACATGGAGACTATGTATTAGGAATAATTCTGTCATACTCAATGGGAAATCACCTCAGGCATGGCTCAGAGCTGTGATTGTGCTTTTCTTCAAAAAGGGCGATTATGTTTTCGCTGTAGTCGACCGGGCACAAGGTGGCAGAGTACTCTGCTGCCTCTCACTGCTCAACATGTGCGGTGGATAATAGACCTGCCAATCACTATAGTTATTGGAGGAGATCTCTCGCTATCAGATATCATACGCCCCATGGCTGGTAGCGGCAGCTGTGTTACCGTACCCACAACCTCCTGTGAAGATGTAATTTCGCAGAAGGAGGCGGTGGAGAAGACCTAGGAGGACGATCTTCACTCGTACTCAATTTACCGTTGGCGAACGGGACGGTGGAGGCCGTAGATCGACGGGACAGGTTTTTCCTTTCATCCGCTATAGTGACCAGCTGTGAGGAGGTAACGTTCGTGTGTGCCGTACGTCGCCTAAATAGAGAGTTTACGCACAGATGGTGCTCGCGGTAGCGACCAGGCGCTAGGAGGGATCTGGATGTCATTATAACAGTTGTCCTTGGATCCCTCCTATTTCAGGTGTAGAGTGACACACCGTGTGGTTTTAGACGATCCGATTCTGATACACAACCTCGCCGTAAATCCTGGTGGGGTGACGGCCCGAGGGAGTTTCCATACGTTAAAAACAAACAAAAAAGAAGATTATACAGAAGTCCGAAGAGTATAATCTTCCACTATGCTTGGCGTTTGTGGACTATGAGATTTTACTACAGTCTTTCAAGCGGTAACAAATTGACTATCGATACACCGAAATATTTAAGTGTTTATATGAAAACGCCAGTAAGTCAGTCTGTTTCAAGATCAGAGCTCGAAACCTATCAAACTATAGCGGGGTTTAAGGTAGAAAGATGTCCATCACCGAAACTGTTCACCGGAGCACTGGAAGATGTCTTCAAGCTTCTAGACTGGACTGGAATGGACATTAACATCAATGCCAAGTATATCACCCACCTTCGATTTACTAATGATATAGTTTTTATGGTTGAAACCGTGGCAGATCTTAGCACAATGCTTGATGATCTCAGTAAAGTCTCTAAACGAGTGAGTTTAAAAATGAATATGTATAAAACAAAAATTATGTTGAATGCCCACACCCACTCCAGTGAACATTGGAGAATTTACCCATGAATGTATCTAAAACAAACTATGCAGTTAGGTAGGTCCAACTTCGAAAAAAAGCTCAGTCATCGAATCCAGCTAGGTTGGGCAGCGTTTGGGAAGCTACGTAACGTTTTCTCGTCAGTATATATACCGCAGTATCTCAAGATAAAAGTTTTTGACCAGTGTGTGTTGTCAGTGATGGCTTACGGCACAGAGACGTGGTCGCTCACTATGGGCTTGATAAGAAGGCTTAAAGTCACCCCAAGAGCAATGGCGAGGGCAATACTCGGAGTTTCTATGCGTGATCGAATCAGGAATGAGGCAATCGACAGACGAACCAAGGTCACCGAGATTGCTAGTAAAATTGCTAAGCTTTAGTGGCAGTGGGTGGTGCATACTAAACGCAGAAGCGATGGCCGATGGAGCCATAAAGTTCTCGACCGCGTACTGAAAAACGCAGCGTTGTTATGTCGCCAACAAGATAGTCCGACGACCTAATGAAAGTCGCGGGTAGCTGCTGGATACGAGTGACACGGGACCGGCTGTTGTGGAGAACCTTGGGGGTGGCTTATGTCCAGTAGTAGACGTCTTTTGACCGAGGTGATGAGAAATGATGATGACTTAAACTTAATTGCTCATGTTTACTGTTTTTGAAAAAAAAAATGTTTATATGAATTGAGGCATGATAATATTATGCCTTTACTACTGCAAACACGAGTAAAAATAAGCGTTTTTCTCTCTATCTGCATCTGCTGCCCGAGACGCACGCCTCTCCCACTGTGAAAGTTACTTTAAAATAGTTACTTTACATGAATAAAACTTACTAAGTACTCAACACTAGTAAGACAGTGTGTGAAAATCTGTGATAAATAAATAAAGTACTATATGTAAGGTAACTATTTTTTTATTATTAATTTATCAGTTAAGTAACACCACGTGCTGTAGTTATTATTCAGCTTTTTGTATACTAAGAACCAGTATGAGTGTTGAAGTTTCGGACAGCGAAGAAGAAATGTTAGTGTATGCAGAATTTGAAGATAGTGTGAATATTGAAAAATATAGAGCTGTTCATGTCTTAGGCATCGACGAAATGAATCCTATTATACAAATGGATGATACTTTTTTTACAGGTACATAGTACAACCAAAAACTATCACGTTATAAGAGCCAAAAGTAACACTAATGATATAAATTTTATGTACACTTTGCCAACAAATGGCCTAAAAGAGTTACTTGATTCAATAAATATGAATTCAAGCTACATGAAAAATTAGAAGAAAGTAAAGTGTTTACTTATTGCTCCAGTAGTGTATATGACAGTGTTGATATAATTATTGTTGGTTTTGAATATCTCCGTGGGTAGGATGTGTTGTTTTATGTCAATTTTGGAATGTCATTTTAAATATTGTGATTTCTTTTGGATTTGTAAAATAATAATGAAAAAGTCTGTTTTTAGAAGACTGCACAGTTAGGGTATTGGGAGAGGATGATTTGCATTAATCTGAGGTATGCCATATGTGTGACTCAGACAGTACATGGATTTCAAATACTACATACAATTTTGTAGGAAGCAGTTTTGTGCCCCATCCCAGCCAGACATTAATATATGTCGGCAGCCTCAACCTGATCTTATATAAATAATTCCTTAAGCTATCTTACTAGCATTTAGAAAATGCTATTGAAAGTTGTATATTTAATCCACTCACATAAGACTATAACTTGTGTGATCCACAAATTTTTATTTTGAGTGTTGGTGTTCTTGGTATCCGTTTTACTCAATTAATGGGACTAATTGTTGTTTTGCATGCACATAATAAATGTATGAAGAAAGTTTTGAAAACTACACAAATTAATTAGTTATTGTAAACAAAACTTGAAATTTATGAAGAAAAATTTATGACATATTTTTTTGAAATTATCAAAATTATTGTATGTTAACAAATGTTAACTAGTGCAGTATATACTTATAAAAAGTACTAGTTTATTTTGTTTGATAATTTGTACATATTTGGTATCCAAGAAATTAAATGTTTTTTTAAAGTTAAAACTTTTGTCATTTCATGTAAGGCAATTTTTTTCATTTATAACACTTTCACTTAACAAGAGGGATCAAATAACTTTATAAAGTCTTCTTTCTTCTAAGTCCAGAGAATATAAAATAATAATATGCCAATCATTTAATTTAATTTCATTCATCTGTGTTGTTGGCAATTAAAAATAGTGACTGTCACCACTATTCATCATGAGACCCAGATATTTCATCTGGGCCTGAACCGGTATGAGGACCGAATTGACCATGATGGAGGCGCTAGGAGTGGCCCATGACGGGGTCTATGAAATAAATTGGCCTCCATTTTATTTAAGGCCAGGTGTAAACCCAACGTCGCAATGCGCTCAACCACCAAAGAGACTCCTCTGGTAGCCAGGCACGCCACCTTCTAAAAGTTCGCTCCCCAGGCTGTTACCAGTGTGGTATCGACGTAACAAATTACTCTCAACCTGGAGAAAAACTCGAGATAAACAAGCCCGTATGGTCTGCGTGGGTGGAGAGGCCCATATATAGCAATAGTCTATTATTATGTGATGTGATTCTGCTACATCCTCATTTAATTTCTATCAACTACTGATTGTTATAATTATTTGAGACATTTGACATTTGAGAGCTTGTACTATGATAACTAGACTGACTGATAGGATACTAATACACTTTGTTACATATCATACTTAGAAAACTCACAATTTCCGAAACAAACATTTGCAGATCATACAAACATTTAATCAGAGCTATTTGAATATTTTATTATAAAAATAAAGGTATTGTTTGACATACAAGTTATGGTTCTTGAACAGTGTTACCAAGATTATTCATTATTATTAAACATAAATAGTAAAAATAAAATTCTGTTTTTAGGAAAGTTTGAATGTGCGTTAGGAACTTATATGTTTTTTGAAGAGGATCCAGAGCCAAAAACTGAAGATCCATTATTTGACAAACTGCCTGAAAAAAACTTGAAGTATATATGTAAGGCACGAAAATATTTAAATATGGAACATGCCTATGTCACACCTAAAGAAGGTAATTATTGTTTATTACTACATGATATAACTTAGTAAATATCTGAGAATCATAAACATTATTGTTCCCTACTTCAATACTGTCATCTTTTAGACTGTATTACTTAGACATAAAACATATATCTGTTTCTCTGTGCACCAGTTATACTTATATCCGGCCGATCTCATAGCTGGATCGCCGAACTCACCATTAATGTTGATGCCAAGCCCATTTCAGTCAAGTAGTATAAAAACGTCTTCCAGAGTCGCAGTGAACAGTTTCGGAGACATTGCGTCTCCCTGCTTCACTCCTCGCTGCAGTTGGCTGGGTTTCGAATTCTGATCCCGTAGACGGACTAACATAGTAGCGTATACATACATACACTTGAATAGTTTGATGTACCAGTAGTCGATTTGGCACCATTGGAGAAGCTGAAGCATAGCTCAAGTTTCGATCGAATCAAATTTTTTTTCATAGGTCCGAAACGCTAAGATTAATTCAAAGTTATGTACTTCGAACTTTTGTATAATCTGCCGCAGCGTATGTATATGGTCTATGGTAAAAACTTTTTCGGTAACCGACTTGTTCGGGAGGCTGGAAATCATCAAATCTGCCCTTTTTGAAGAAAAGCATCACCACATTCCCGAACCATGCCTCAGGTGGCTTTCCACAGAGAATGACAGAATTGAATATCTTTTGGAGGACTTTCAAGAGGGACTTTCTACTCGGCAAAAGCTCAGTCACAATTCCGTCTTCATCTGGTATCTTGTTTTTTTTTCAGCTGTTTGAGAGCCATACTAATAGCTGACGTCCGAAATATCTTCGATATATTGTCGGGTTAACTTGTATAACTGTCCATAGAATAATCAATATCACTAATTTCGACGATAAGAGTCTGCTGTCATCGGTCTTTAGTTTCCTCAAATGGCTCTGCTCAATAGAAAAGCTCTTACGAATGCTTTTCTGCCTTTGTTTCGGTCCATAGCCTTTTTGACACCCATGGTAGCATGGTATTAGAAAGGCGTAGATCAATTTTTTGACATTTTGCAATCTGTCTATTGAGCTGTCGGAATTTGGACGCATCATTTAGACTGCAGAACCATATTGTATCTTTCTTTTATGATATTAAGACTGTCGTCCGAGACTCTCTTGTTTCTTTTAGTACAACTGGTCTTAATAACTGAGATCCAACCATATAAATAGTTGCACTAGTTGAGTAGTTTACAATTCTGTTTAAGATGTAAATCTTATACTACATATCTTCAAAACCGATTTTTGTTTATTTAGTTACCACTTACATTACCACCATAGAGAGGCTAACTTGTAACACTTATACTATTACATCAATTGTCTAAAAATGGACAAAGATGAATGTAACAAAATAAAAAATCAAATAAAAAAGTAAATTGTATAGATTACGACAAAACACGATAAATTTACTTTGAACATTGAATATTACAAGACAGTATTTTACTTGATTATTAAGTTTTTTCACAAAAGCTCAACCATATTAAATATGTTAATATTCTTCCTTCTTGATCGCTTTGACTGATGAAGTTCAACTTGTAACATGTAATTTCAGGTCGTTCTATACAGAGTCAAAAAGAAGAACCACAAGATGATATAAAAACGATAAATTTTAAATCATTACAAGAAGCTATTGATAATTTTAAGAATCTTTTTGAATCTGACAAAGCCAAAGATAAAGAACAATCTTAAGGTAAGAAAACTATTAATATTGATGTAGGATACTGGTAAAGTTCAGGGAATCAGAGGTAGGGGCGGTTGTTCTACGGATCCGCTCTAAGAACACCGCCCCCGGGCCGGACGGTATATCTGCCCGTGTGCTGGCCCGAGCCCTCGAACACATGTCGGACCGCCTCAGGGAGGTCCTGGACGCTAGCTTGGCGTCCGGATGCTTCCCTGAGTGCTGGAAAAGCGGGAAGCTGGTCCTATTGAGGAAGCCGGGACGACCAGCCGAATCGGTAGCGGCCTATAGGCCCATCGTGTTGCTGGACGAGGCGGGTAAACTGTTTGAGAGGATACTCTCTGCCCGCATCGTCCGGCACCTCTGCGAAGTGGGCCCCAATCTGTCGGACGCCCAATTTGGATTTCGGGCGGGGCGTTCGACAGTCGATGCCGTGCTGCGCCTGAGGGCCGTCACCGAAGAGGCGGTGAGCTGTGGCGGCGTGCTGTTGGCGGTGTCATTAGACATCGCCAACGCATTTAATAGTCTGCCATTTAGCTGCATCAGGGAAGCACTCCACTACCATGGGGTGCCGGAGTACCTGAGGCGGATTGTGGCAGACTACTTAGAGGAGCGTACCGTCATGTACGAGGACCGAGACGGTGTTCTGAGGCGGCGGCCCATGTCGTGCGGTGTTCCACAGGGGTCTGTCCTCGGACCACTCCTGTGGAATATGGGATACGACTGGGCCCTTCGAGGCCGTCTTCCCCCCGGGTTGGGCGTAATTTGTTACGCAGATGACACATTGGTTACAGCCCGGGGGATGAACTTCCAAGAGGCGGCACGCCTGGCCACCACGGGTGTCTCTCTAGTGGTCGCGCGTATTGAGGCGCTGGGTTTGCGGGTGGCCCTGGACAAGACGGAGGCCCTTTTGTTCCATGGGCCCCGTCGTGGTCCACCCTCCGGTGCCTCCATCGTAGTCAATTCGGTCCTCGTACCGATTCGAGCCCAGATGAAATATCTGGGCCTGATCCTCGACGGCAGGTGGCTCTTCGACGAGCACTTCCGGCAACTTTCTCCAAAGCTGGTCGGCGCTGCTTCTGCCCTGGGGCGAATTTTGCCGAATTTGGGTGGAGCCAGCATCGCGACGAGACGGCTATACACCGGGGTTGTCCGGTCAATGGCACTGTATGGTGCACCGGTGTGGGCGGCGGCTCTGACCGCCCAGAATAGGGCTCGTCTCTGGCGCCCTCAGAGGATATTGGCGGTTAGAGCCATACGCGGTTACCGCACCATATCAACGGAGGCGGCGTGCGCCTTGGCTGGAACTCCCCCGTGGGATTTGGAGGCGGAAGTGCTCGCCGAAGTTTATCGGCGAACGGCTAATTTCCGGGCGGGTAGCGGCATACGTCCCCCGCCCGAAGAGATACGCGAGTGGCGAGAGGCCGCTCGTCGAGCCACGATGGCTCGTTGGTCGTCCCGGCTGGAGACTCCACGTGCTGGCTTTGCCACCGTGGAGGCTCTCCGACCAGTCATCGCCGAGTGGGCAGGGCGGCAGCACGGGACCCTTTCCTTCCGACTGACGCAGATCCTTTCCGGGCACGGTTGCTTCGGGAAGTATCTGCACTCGGTCGCCAGGAGGGAATTGAGTCCCGCCTGTCACCACTGCGACTGCAGTGAGGACTCGGCTCAGCACACGCTAGCGGTTTGTTCCGCATGGGCGGCGCAGCGTGGGGTCCTCACTGGAGTTATTGGAGGAGATCTCTCGCTACCGGCCATCATACGCTCCATGGCCGGTAGCGACAATTGTTTTACCGCGGTCGCAACCTTCTGCGAAGACGTAATTTCGCGGAAGGAGGCGGCGGAGAAAGCCCGGGAGGACGATATCCGCTCGGACCCAATTCGCCGCCGGCGAGCCGGGGGGCGGAGGCGTGCATACCAGCGCCTCATGCCGCCTTGAGTGTGGCCGCGGGTGGACGGGACGGGTTTTCCCCTCCATCCGCTATAGTGGCCAGCCGCGAGGAGGCGACGTCCGCGTGTGCCGTACGTCGCCTAAATGGAGAGGTTATCCGTAGAAGGTGCCCGCTTTAGCGGGCAGGCGCTAGGAGGGATCTGGATGACGTAATAGCAGCTGTTCCCGGATCCCTCCTATGTCAGGCGCAGAGTGGCACACCGTGTGGTTTTAGTCGGTCCGATTCCGACACACCACCCCGCCGTAAACCCCGGTGGGGTGACGGCTCGAGGGGGTTTCCACACGATAAAAAAAAAAAAAAAAAAAAAAAAAAAGGATACTGGTAAAGTTGTATTGTTTTTATTTAGATTGGTCTACTTCAGCGCAATCAGGCAGTTACTTTTGCTGTTATATTTTAAACTAGCTGTCCCGTGCCACTTCATCTGCATATTTTATTGGTCGTAGCGTGATGTTATATGGCGTAAACATTTTTTTTTACCATACAAAAAGTTACAGTAAGTCAACCTTAACACATAGACATATATTGTTGCAGACCTTTTTTTTAGTTTTTTTAGAGAGACACAATTTTTTCATTGATTATTTTAGCGAAACTAACCACTATAGCCTTCCTCGATAACAGGGCTATGTAAAATTGAACCAGTAATTCCTGCTAGTGAGTTTAACCGAAAAAAGAAACTCTTCAGCGTTATAATATTAACGTACTGTACATTTCATGTATTGTGTGGAATAAATCATTGTGTTCTTAAATTTAGAATACACGATAGTCCATTTGTATTTAAAACGAAGTTTTTATACGAAAAGATGTTTCGGAACATGTTTGGTCACGCACGGTATCTGTAAACTTTTTTGTCGTTCTTTGATAAATGAAAGATCGCACGTCCGTTTATTATGGTTTTCGAAACTTAAGTACCTGCGTGCGTTTGTTTCTATATACTATTCTGAGTTTTATGTTCACGGGACTTCCCGTAGATTAAAATAGGCGGATTAGTGTTTCCATTGAAACTTCAATTCATTATATTATAGTATTACGGATTGAAGTTTAATATAATATTACTATTATTATGTTTTAGATTCTTAACTACTGTTCAATCCATTTTCTAACAATTCCACAGAGAATTATTTGAATGGAAACACTAAGTAGTCTACGAGTATATCAGTCCGCGGGAAGTCCCGCGAACATAAAACTCAGAAATACAGACAGACACTAACATACGCGAGCACTTAGGTTTTGAAAACCATTGTAAACGGACGTGTGAATAAGGAATGTTGAACTATTTCGACGATATTAGTATTTCAAAGAAGAATAGGCCATATTTACAATATAATTTGAGGTTAGTTTTTATTTTACATGATTATGTTATTCGTTGTTCCTATTTATAAATACGCTCAATGAGACGATACATTGTAACTTGTACAAAGTAACTTTCATATAGAAGAACGGCTTGGTAATTGTTTTTTACGACTATGTTTAATGTTTGTATTTTTAGATTCTTCTTAAACTTGCTTTAATTTGACAGTTGTTTTTACTTAATTGTCGACCGATAGTCCTTGAACCGCGTGTTCTTGACGTTTCTATGTACTTTCAATAGGCATATAATCAATTGTTAGGTAATATTCCATTGTTTTCTCAGAAAATATATTTGGTATACAAATTATTCTTTTAATTTTATCGATTTTTTTTTTTGGATTTTTCAAATGCATGTATCAACTTTAACATATTCAAATAAGATATTTTATTCATAAAAATAGTAAACCAAATACATTGAATTAAGTTAACTGTCTTAACTTTTAAAATCTGGGACCCCATAGAAGACTTTAAATAAATATACAATGTATCACTTATAGAATTAACTTACCAATAAATAATGCGAGTCACTTTGACTTCAATATTTGCTTCAATATACGGCATCCATCATAACGAACATTTTCTTGCCAGAGAAAAAACTTTTTAACGATTTGATATTTTTTTTTAATTGCATTGCTTTCTCAATTTTTGATATCTGTTCTGGCTCCGATATGATACTGGTATGTTGAGGTTTCATTAACAGTGTATGTGTATTGTACAATTAATATTGTTTTTATATATGAGGTCAGAATAAATAAATTTATTGGAATAATTACATTATTAAAACAATATAATAATTTAACGAATGCCGTTTAAATTATACATTGTAATTATTTTTTAAACTTTCCTATCGTTGGCTCGTTCTCGCTTTCCAAGTAGGTACTATGACCGTGTTTCTTAAAACAGATTTTTATAACCACATTGTAAATGTAAAACGATTACAAAATGATCAATACTAAACCAATTACTTTCGAGATATTAAACATTTAGGTACCTGCTGGATATGAAAACTTTTAAAATAACCAACATGAATACTAAATATATTTTTTTGTTTCAGCAATATGGTGAATACGGCTGCGAAGTGTAAAAAAACAAAAACATTAGAAGTAATTTTACAAGAAATTAATAAAAGATATGTGCGGATTAAAAAGCTCGAGAAAACAAACAATAATGTCGTACTCTACACAGTGCTTGAAGAGCTTTTGAAGAAGATGCGAAAATGTGACAGCTTATTTGACAGCATGAAACCTAAATTAGAGTACTTGGGAAGCTACTTTGACGGATTGCGAGTAGGTCAACCGACTGAATACGACCTTAACGTTATACTCACTTTACATTTAAATTATAATAAAATAATCTTAGAGTCTCAAAAGAATGCTTACGTAAGTATTAAAATGCCTGAGGAGTTCCGTAGATTGTCCAAAATGCCTGCCACCGCAATGAAGGGTTTTAAAAAAACGGAATTTTGGTGCGATCCATGCTATCGTCTATCTGTTACAAAGGTTCGTTCGTGGGCTCAAAGCGTTGTAGATGTTGCATTAAATAAACTACCAGTGCAAGGCGGTAAAAGAATATTGGAATTAAATAACAAGACATATAAAATACTCTATAAAATATCAGGTCCAGCGAATACCATTACAATTTATATTGATGACGACTACGTGATTGACGTTGATTTAGTGCCAACTTTACAATTCGAGTTGCCAAAGAAACCAACTTCCTCAAAAATTGATTTCAAAAAAGTGGAAATAACAAATGTTTCATACTATTTTGCTGTTCCTAAACCAAATGATGATGAATTTAGTTGGAGACTGGCATTCCCTTACCAAGAACGGTTCTATATTAAGACAAAGAATAATTGTAAAAGTGCGATAAAACTCTTAAAATTATTTCGCGATGTTCAAGGTTTTGATAAGTTAGCCAGCTATTTTATAAAAACGATATTTCTTTGGGAAATAGTAGAAAAAACCGAAGTCTTTTGGAAAGAAAAATCACTAGAATACTTAGTTCTTCATATGCTAGGAAAATTGAGGAACTGTTTGGCAATTGCTACAATTAGAAATTTTTGGTGTCCGGAACACAATTTACTAGAAAAAGTTAATCCGCAAACCTGTCTTAATTGGTCTAATAGAATATCTAACATAATCAAAGATATAGAAAGACAAAAGCTAAAAAATCCATATATAGTGTTGAAGTATTTTACCCATCAAGGAAGTAAAGGGGCAGCCATGAAGTGATGGAATAATGGACCCAAGGTGTAAAATTTATAGGATGAAAAATGAATGAATTGTATTTTAACCTGTTGTATAATATTATTTTTGACGAATTACTTTTAAGAATACAAATACTCTGAGTTATAACACTATTTTATACTTCCCGACTTTGAAACGGAGGTTTATCGTATGTATCAGCGTCTATCTGTTATCTCCTAAACAGATGCTGTTTGATTTCGATTTTTATAGAAAACTTAAATTATTAGGAGCTTTGGTAATAATATAAATTGTTGATAAAAAAATGCATTGATTCAAGAAAACACATTGCACACAGATTAAAAGTGAATATTTAATTTTTATGTGAATAAGAAAAAGTAGTTTTAAGTATATACTGATAATGTTGACTGAATGATGAGGTTGATAAACTGCCGATGTCCTCTATTTATTTAAGAATTTGTAATAAAGTAATTGTATTTATTTTGAAGTTTACTTTACCTCCTTACCAAAATCGGCCAGCACTTGTCTACTTTTTTTTTATTTTGTGTATTTTTTACATTTCTAAAATTTTAATAATAATAGGGACAAACTTGATATAAAGTTAATATCATCAATATCACATCATCTGAGCTACTTTTGTACGGAAATAACATTTGACGGAACTGTTGATGTAGTGGATAGTGATCCTAACTGTTCCAGCGAGATCGTGGGCTCTATTCCCATCCAGGGCATCTAATTGTGTGATGATTATCATCATTTGCTCTGTATCTAAGCGTATTATATATGTATTTAAAAATATTTAAGTATACTAGCTGACCCGGCAAACGTTGCTTTGCCATATAAATTATTTCTAAGTAATTTGAGCGGGATGAAAAATGATTAAATTACTAAAATGGCTATTAAAAAATAAGGGTTGATCGTAGAAGGGTGAAAATTGAGGATTGTATGTATTTTTGTATGTTGTATCATAAAAAATAGAAATTAAAAATATTGTCTAAAAAATAAAAAAAAAAAATTAGGGTTGTACTACCCCTAACATTTAGGGGGATGAAAAATAGATGTTGGCCGATTCTCATAGATACCGGATAAGCACAAAAAAATTCATCAAAATCGGTCAAGCCGTTTCGGAGGAGTATGGCAACGAAAACTGTGACACGAGAATTTTATATATTAGATTTATCAGGGGTTTGGTATCCACAGTATAACCTCAGTCAAGTTTGGGATCAGATGGGTGAAAATTTATTAATACATATTACATTATTGAGTGGCTGTTTTATTCGCCCAAATATTTGTTATTTGAATGGAAACCAAACACATCTACACACATGCCAAATTGTTTGCGTAATCATAATTCATATACAAAATGTAAATACGTCGAGATACAAACACGACCGCCACCCCGTAAGCAAGCGAACTAGTGTGGTAAGTGTGCGAAAAATATGTTAACGGAGTGGATGAAAATGCAAAAGTAAATACATAATAAATGCTTCTACCATTATAAATAAAAGTTAAAGATTTCTTTCGCTTCGACGATAGTTCCTCGTTGCTAATTATTCAACATGAATAATAGAATACTCCGTCTTTCGAAAGAAGTCCCGCAGACAGCGTGCTGCAGTCAAGCGACGGAATGTCCTTTCCTATTGAATTGCCCAAAAAATAGTTCGAGGATGGATTATATTAAATGAAATTTAACAGTTACTTCCTTCGTATGTATATAAATAAAAGGAACAAATTCTAAGGGGAAAGAGATCGCTTTAAACAGAATTTAACATTTTTAGTTTTTATATGCATTTTGAATAACATAATGGTGGTCACCGGTTGGGTTTATTCCAGACAGTACTATTATTAAATTCTATTTCACTATCATTAATTATACACGATATTATAATATGGTCAATTTCTTCATATCATCGTCATCAGCCCGTTATTTCGGGAGCTTGCACACGCTTTTTCAGTCAACCTTAAAGTTATTTTCGTATCTTTCCTTTGTTCATTAGTTCGAATCGTATAGCTTTTGCTCAGGTCGATTTCAAATAAATATATTTTACATGTTTTCATTTCAGTTTTCAAACAAAGTAGCCACTAGATTTTACAACATTTTTTCCAATGTTTCGGACATATGACACACAGCGCCCTGTAATCTCAAACTAAGTAGAACTTGTACTATGAGTACTAAACAATTGATATAAATACATATAGATTTTTTTCCTGTAAATACAGCTAGGCAATCGAATAGGAACCGTCCGCGTTTTCGTCCCCGTCGTCGGGGGCGGAACACGCGCCGCGTAAACCGTTCACCAAACATGGGAGTAGGTCGCCCCAACGTATCAGTAACACCCTAAGCCGAGGTTCGTACCCCACAGGGGGTGCCCTTGGGCAATGTTACTTAACAAACGACCGGTTGAGAGCCCTCAACGCTCACCATAAATTAATCCGGGTAAAGTTGTAGAGGCCATCCGAGGCCAACAGCTAAAAGTCACATAAAAAAAAAAAAAAAATCCTGTAAATACATACATATTATACATAGAAAATACTCAAATACCGAAACAAGTATTTGCAGATCATACAAACATATAGCCTGACCCAGGAATTGACGAGACCTCCAGCACAGCAGTCATATACGCAACCATTGCACCACCGAGGCAGTTGATAAACTTTATTTGAATGTCTTAATAAAATACATCTGAATAGGTATGGAAACATAAAAAAGTGCCCAATAAAATGGTAATAATCACATAATTGACATACCCAAATGTGTAACTGTATGGTGGTTACACCTATACATTATTTATTGGTGTCAAACGCCTCAATTCTACTGTTCTATTTCATAAACACTCCCACACCTTCAATATTATTTTTCGAGTAGCACAGTTTACAACTATAGGCAGCGTAAATAACAATTACTACAGTAAACTGTTCGAAAACATAATGGCAACGATTATAACAATATATATTTTCGTTTATCGAAAATCAATCAAAACTTATTTATAATAATGGCAGGGTGTTTATTCTAATATATTATCATTTTTGGAGAAGAACTTTTTAAAATTACTAAATTAAACTTAATTGAGTAATTTCATAACAGAAATAAATACCAATGTTGTCATTAAAACGAGGTGAAGATTTACAATAATCATTACGTTAACGAAGTGCAAGGTCCTTCCAAAATGTAAGTCAAAAGTATTTAATTGTGTAAAAGTAATATTGTTCCACCAATATTTTATTTCAACAATAGCCAAAAAGGATGGTAGTATAACTAATTCCACGATTTTAGTTAATTCTTACAATTTTTTTACCATTTTAGACTGAAGTGGCTACTCTTCTTTTTTTAGCAACATATGCATTTTTTGGCTTGGTAACATCTTTTTGATGTCTTTAGAAATGCCTCCCTCCAACCCGTTCCTCACAGCAAGCCATCATTCTCTATCTCACAGCCGCCATTTTATTTGTATTGTATCGCCATTTCATTTCTGTCGTGAGATGGAGAATTGGTCAAGAAAGTGAGACAGAAATAAAATATTCTGAACCCTTTGAAAACAAATGTACTGTGAATTTCAGTATTTGAAAGTAATGATATAAATTATAGGCAGGTTAACAACAGTGAGTATATTTCTAGTGCTTTCTAATGAGGTTTTTAATTCCTTCGTGACCGCGTCTCACCTCTTGATCGAGTACAATGGCGTCCGTTAACTCGTACCGCGTATGGATATTCCGTCATCCTTTTCTTGCATATATCGACTATTCAGGAGACACTACCTTCCTAACGAATGATCTTTTTACGAGCAGAGTAGACTGATAAGAAATATTTCCCGTTACCTTCACACTTTGTGTTTCGTGTTTCTCTCTCACGTACAATTAACCGCGCTTTTGAACGTAGCGTAGAAATGTTTATAAATGTATCTAAATTTCGTATTTTATCTTTTAGCAGTTATATACTATATAATGTACATCTAAAAGGAATAGTGTGATGAAGTAATTATTTCTATCCGCTATGTTTACGACAAACACTGTACAAACCGGCACTGTGCCGACACTACAATATCAAGAGCATCCTACTCAGAAGTCACAGGGCAAAAACATAGAAAACGTTCAGCAGAAGAATGCACAACCTCCTCAATCGCAGCAGCAGGTAATACTTAAACTGAAGTACGTAACAGAATGACAGTTCTAACATATTTACATATCTAGATTTTATATAGTGGTTTTAGTATCATAATAATTATTTTAAGATGATGAGCCTGAAAGATACATAAACAAATTGCTAGATTTTATCTAGGACTAGATTCCTTGAGATTATTGTGAATAAAGATATTATAGAATTTTAATATTCATTACAAACATGACTTGGTTTTTAAAGTATCATCATTATCAACAGCTTTTAATAAGTAGTGGACTATTAAAAGCCGGACACAGGCCTCTCCTGAGCAAGAAGTTTAAGTATTTATAGCTTTTATTACACAGAGAAACCATACTCCAAATATGTTTATATAGTAAGAATTATGTTAAATTCTGGTCTATTACTTGTGATACTTTTATATATCTCTTACCGACAACTTAGAAGCACAAATTATAAACCAAATGTTATTGTATTTGTAGGTAATTATAGGTTTTAATTCAGTGTATGTGATATGTTATTATTTATTTTATTACTTACAGGAGTTCTCAGCCTTCTGTTATGCAACTAATGTAAATATGATTGGTAAGATAGGCACAAGTGCTGCAAGTGGAACAGGCGGTGTTAACATAACTCAACTTACAACAAGTGATGACAAAACATGTTATATAGCTCAACCGTTCTCATATGCAAATTATGCCCTCGTAAACCAGATGCAAATTGCCCCAAATGGGTTACAAAATACAATATCAAATATCAGTTTTAAATGTGATGTCTGTGGCCTTATGTTTGGACACCTGACTCTACTTAATGCTCACAAAAGAATACATGCTCAGGATACAGGTAATTTTTCTTTTTTTAAATTATATATCCACAATTTACTTTAATACAATTACATCCTATGGATAATCATCACTTTTAGTAGTTCTGTGGAGTACATTATACAGATTTACTTTACTATTTTACACTTGAGTATAAATAATAGTAAAACGAATATATCACTTACATGACCAAATAAATTGAATGAGCCAAGGATAATTGACTAGGACTAGGGTCTTTTTCATAATGTGGTGTACTTTTATAATTTTGTTAAAAAAAAAGTGAGTGTGAGAATTATCCTAAAAGAAAAAGTTTAAACCTTATATACCTACTTCTATGAATCTTGTAAATTTTTTTTAATTGTTACAATTATTCAATTTTTTTATATGGCATGAATTACTCTACACACTCTCGGACATCCTGCAGACAAATCAGCAAAGTAA
Source organism: Hypercompe scribonia (assembly GCA_949316085.1). Taxonomy (NCBI): domain Eukaryota; kingdom Metazoa; phylum Arthropoda; class Insecta; order Lepidoptera; family Erebidae; genus Hypercompe; species Hypercompe scribonia. The sequence continues at coordinate 17,914,094 of OX438969.1, forward strand.
ATTGTTATTGTCAAATGACTTGAATGGGATATTAAAACAAGCAATGCAACCGTATATCTTTGATACAGTTTGCAACGCAATATAAATAATATTCAAACACAAAATTATCTGAAACAAAGAAGGAGGTACATCAATCAGGTCGTAAATGTTAAATGGTATTTGATACTGCAAGTAAATCTTTAACAGGTATTTTTATATGTCAGACTTCACAGTCAGAAGGCGCTTGCATTTCCTTAGACTCACTCTGGGAAGAAACGAGGAAATGAACTACAAAAGTGGTTTTCTTTTAATGATATTGAAGTTCGTATTAAAGGTTGTAAAGTAACATACTTTTTTTTTTTTTTTTTTTTTAACGTGTGGAAACCCCCACGGGCCGTCACCCCACCGGGGTTTACGGCGGGGCGGTGTGTCGGAATCGGACCGACTAAAACCACACGGTGTGCCACTCTGCGCCTGAGAGAGGAGGGATCCGGGAACAGCTGTTATTACGACATCCTAATCCCTCCTAGCGCCTGCCCGCTTTCGCGGGCGCCATCTGCGGATAAACTCTCCATTTAGGCGACGTCCGGCACACGCACACGTCACCTCCTCGCGGCTGGCCACTATAGCGGATGGAGGGGAAAACCCGTCCCGTCCATCCGCGGCCACACTCAAGGCGGCATGAGGCGCTGGTATGCGCGCCTCCGCCGCCCGGCTCGCCGACGGCGAATTGGGTCCGAGTGGATATCGTCCTCCCGGGCCTTCTCCGCCGCCTCCTTCCGCGAAATTACGTCTTCGCAGAAGGTTGCGACCGCGGTAAAACAACTGTCGCTACCGGCCATGGAGCGTATGACGGCCGGTAGCGAGAGATCTCCTCCAATAGCTGCAGTGAGGACCCCACGCTGCGCCGCCCAGGCGGAACAAACCGCTAGCGTGTGCTGAGCCGAGTCCTCACTGCAGTCGCAGTGGTGACAGGCGGGACTCAATTCCCTCCTGGCGACCGAGTGCAGATACTTCCCGAAGCAACCGTGCCCGGAAAGGACCTGCGTCAGTCGGAAGGAAAGGGTCCCGTGCTGCCGCCCTGCCCACTCGGCGATGACCGGCTGGAGAGCCTCCACGGCGGCAAAACCAGCACGTGGAGCCCCCAGCCGGGACGACCAACGAGCCATTGTGGCTCGACGAGCGGCCTCTCGCCACTCACGTATCTCTTCAGGCGGGGGCCGTATGCTGCTACGCGCCCGGAAGTCAGCCGTCCGCCGGTAAACTTCGGCGAGCACTTCCGCCTCCAAATCCCACGGGGGAGTTCCGGCCAAGGCGCACGCCGCCTCCGTCGATACGGTGCGGTAACCGCGTATGGCTCTAACCGCCAATATCCTCTGAGGGCGCCAGAGGCGAGCCCTATTCTGGGCGGTCAGAGCCGCCGCCCACACCGGTGCACCATACAGCGCCATTGACCGGACAACCCCCGTGTATAGCCGTCTCGTCGCGACGCTAGCTCCACCCAGATTGGGCAAAAGTCGCCCAAGGGCAGAAGCAGCGCCGACCAGCTTTGGAGAAAGCTGTCGGAAGTGCTCGTCGAAGAGCCACCTGCCGTCGAGGATCAGGCCCAGATACTTCATCTGGGCCTGAACCGGTACGAGGACCGAATTGACCACGATGGAGGCGCCGGAGGGTGGACCACGACGGGGCCCATGGAACAAAAGGGCCTCCGTCTTGTCCAGGGCCACCCGTAAACCCAGCGCCTCAATTCGCCCGACCACCAGAGAGACACCCGTGGTGGCCAGGCGCGCCGCCTCTTGAAAGTTTTTCCCCCGGGCTGTGACCAATGTGTCATCTGCGTAACAAAGTACGCCCAGCCCGGGGGGAAGACGACCTCGAAGGGCCCAGTCGTATCCCATGTTCCACAGGAGTGGTCCGAGGACAGACCCCTGTGGAACACCGCACGACATGAGCCGCCGCCTTAGAACACCGTCTCGGTCCTCGTACATGACGGTACGCTCCTCAAGATAGTCTGCCACAAGCCGCCTCAGGTACTTTGGCACCCCGTGGTAGTGGAGTGCTTCCCTGATGCAGCTAAATGGCAGACTATTAAATGCGTTGGCGATGTCCAACGACACCGCCAACAGCACGCCGCCACAGCTCACCGCCTCTTCGGTAACGGCCCTCAGGCGCAGCACGGCATCGACCGTCGAACGCCCCGCCCGAAGTAAAGTAACATACTAAGCTAACCTTTTAAACTGTATGGTTAAACTTTTTTTTATTATTACAGATAGCAACATAACTGTTGTAGCCACAGGAGTGAGTACTGGTAATGATGTTGCCATGCCTCCACATATTCAGATACTTTCATCTGATCACAATGAACAGCAACAACATCATGTACAAATTCAAGACAGTAAGTAAACAAATATCTATTACAAATAAATAGTACAAGGAAAGTAAACGTTTTTTACTAATAAATATAAGAAAGACTAAGAGAACAAACTGTGCTGGACAAAAAAACTGCAAAAAGATAAAAACATGAAACAAATCCTATACCAAACCTCTTTTTACAGGAGAGGCCTGTGTTTAACAATGAACTAATAAGGCTGGCTGTTGTTTATAATGATAAATATATTGTCATTTTTCTTAAGGCACAGGGCAGTTGTACTCAATATGCCTGTTGTCTATTCCTGTTATCAGCCATTAACAGTCCTCTGCTGAATATAGGCCTCTCCTTAGCAAGTAGGTCTATTCCTATATCAGGAAAGAACTGTGAAGAGATTCTTTGTTACAATATTAAAAAATAATAACATGTTTATTTAATTTTTCAGCTAAACCAGTGATAATAGACAAAATCCAGAAATGTATCACATGTGGTGGTCCTGTAGCAAACAACCCAAAACGGAAAGGACCTAAGCTTATTCGATGTGAAAATTGTATTGCACAAGATTCTGTAGACCAGAGGAACAATCAATGTGAGTATATCTTCATACTTAAGAACTATCCTGGGGTGTTGAGTAGAAATAACAGATTATTTTGTTGAGGGGCCTATTTGTCTGTTGTCTAGAACAAGTTATTGTGTGATAATTAAGATTATTTGTGCCGTCCCTGTCTAATTTATCTATAACTAGCTTTTGCCCATGGCTTTGCTCGATTGGAATTTGGTCTGTACATTGAGTTTCATAACAGATCATTTTAATTAAAATATATTATTATTAACATACAAGTAATCCTAAGGTACATCATCTTTGTGTAACTTCAATAGTTTAGGTAGCATTTGTCAAGATAACTCTTTAAAATTTTATTTATCAGTGAATGCTACACATGTGTTTGTGGCATCGGAAGAAAATTTAAAATTTGAAGTGAGTGAAGTAAGGAATGTGCAACCAGCTGCAGATCCTCTCTCTACAACACAGACAAACACACAGAACCAGCAACCACAAAAACCCTGTAAGTATAAACCATCCAATGGTAATTGCTATGCTTGAATCTCAGAAATCAAATGCTATGATATATTTTTAAACAAAACAGCATATTTCCTCATATTTTTAACATATTTCCATCTATATGTCATGTAAAAAGTGAAGCAGTATTTATTGAAACAGCTGGCAGAATCAACCAATACATGATTATCATCTTATACTTATGATATTTATTCGTGTATGTATGTATATAGACTTACATCAACCTAAGTATGTATATGTATGTATTTATGTATTTGTATTAATTTTAGTATATGAAAGTTTGTGTCTATTTCTTCTATTCAACACCTGAAACGCACCTACTTCCTATTTTCTCTGCATCACCCTAAGGTTGACTGGTAGAGAATGCCTTAGGCATTAAGTCCGCCTATGTACATAAAGTGCATGATGTATAAATAAATAAATAAATAAATATAATCTAAATGAAGTAATCTAATATATAAAATTCTCATGTCACAGTTTTCATTGCCATACTCCTCCGAAACGGCTTGACCGATTTTGATGAAATTTTTTGGGCTTATCCGGTATCTATGAGAATCGGCCAACATCTATTTTTCATCCCCCTAAATGTTAGGGGTAGTACAACCCTAAATTTTTTTTTTTATTTTTTAGACAAAATTTTTAATTTCTATTTTTTTATGATACAACATACAAAAATACATACAATCCTCAATTTTCACCCTTCAACGATCAACCCTTATTTTTTAATAGCCATTTTAGTAATTTAATCATTTTTCATCCCGCTCAAATTAAGAAATAATTTATATGGCAAAGCAACGTTTGCCGGGTCAGCTAGTGTTATATATATATTTAAGAGAAAATTTGTTATTCTGAATTGATGTGCTTATGAGTACATCACTACAGAATAATTTCATTTTATTTTGTTTGAAGATTACTGTTGTCAAAAAAATTCTCAGTATTATTTCGAGTTCATCTTGATACTGTAAGAGACATTAAGTAGATTAATTATTCTATTGAGTTTTATGATATCAAATATTTTACGACACTTGTTATTTGCAGTACCTGGACATCATCCTGTGAAGAGGAGAAATTTAGCATCAGTAACAAAATGTCAGAACTGCAATGGTTCAGGCATTATCTTTGTAGGTAGCAATAAGAATAAATTAAATCAATCAAACGCAGACAAACCATTTCACTGTAATATATGTGGAGGATCTTTTGCAAGATATTCATCGTTATGGTCACACAAGAAGTTACATTCAGGTGAAAAGAACTTTAAATGTGGCATCTGTGGCATTGCATTTGCAAAAGCTGTATATCTCAAGAATCACTCTAGAATACACACTGGTGAAAAACCATACAGGTAAATACTTTAAGATAAATAAAAAGATTAAATAGTGCATTTATTCAGTTTTTCTTTAGAATATAATAATTTTTTCATCCACAAACATTCTTTTTCTTTAACAGTTCTAGAAAAATTTAAATTAATTCTAAATATTATGTAAGAAGTTTTAAACTGTTTTAGTTGGTTTTATTTTGAGTGTTTTGTTGGTACCTAGGTACGTTAGTTTAATAAGTAATATAAATTAATAACAATTAGACTCTTTCAAAGTCAGGAGAAGAATCTTTACTTGATCAAGTATCAAACCATTGAAAAACCTTTAAATTTTTTAGTAATAAAAGTAGGAAAACTTTCTAGTAGTGTGGGAATACATATTTTGCATAACAATTCGTCATTGTATTCACTATTTACATTTTTTACAGGTGTAACACATGTGGTATGCAGTTTTCTCAATCTCCACATTTAAAGAATCATGAAAGAACACATTCAGGGGAGAAACCATATGTTTGTGAGGTAAGCAATGACATAACCAAATACTAGGCGAATGATATATTATATATATATATATATAGAACATTGCAATAGGCTACACTCAGTTACCCGGGCGGGTAGTGGCATTCGACCCCCGCCCCAAACCCTGGTGGGATGACGACCCGAGGGGGCTTCCAAAAAAAAAAGATAAAGGTCACAGTCAGTTACGATCTTTTCCTAAAGCGTCCTTATACTCTGTCAGTAAAATGCATAATAAGAAAACTTTATCATTGTTTGAATTTGTGTCCTGTTGAAGTTCTGATTCATGTTGTTTTTCACAACAGCATTCTCGATAGTTGTCACTTTCGGCTTTCTAAATTTATATTATATTTTGTTTTTGTGTTAAAATATAATATTTTTACAAAATGTTGCATTAGTATATTAAGTAACTATTGTAAGGAAATAATCAATATTGCCTGTAACATATTCGAGAAATAACTCGTAATTTATATAATGTATTTATTTACCAGGTGTGTGACAAGGGCTTTGCAAGGCACGCTACTTTATGGAATCATCGGCGTATTCACACTGGCGAGAAGCCTTACAAGTGAGTACACTTATATCTATGGGAATAAGGTGTGCAAGTAAGTTAAATGGCACAGCTGATTGACTTACTGTACCCTAAAATATTCTGAATTAGTGTTATAATGATATCGTTAATATATTACAGAGTGCCATTTAGACCCCAACTAAGCGTAATTTGTACTTTGGTAATCATTAAATACAAACATAATATGATCAGTATACATTTGATTCTAGTCTGCTTAAGAAATAATCACATTTAAACAAAAGAAAATTTAGTGACAACGATAAATCATGAAAAATAATCACATTACAGGGATTGCATATAAAATATTCATTTTGTATCTATGAATACGAGCATATTCATATGAGTGTCATGAATTGACGAAACGTCTGTCATATGTAGCATAGGGTGACTGTAATATAATATTCTTACATATTTGTCTTAGTCTATCCAAAAAGATCACTAGTTCATTACTTAGTGGTAATTAAAGCAACATATAAGCATTAAAAATATCTTATATAGTAATTATTGATAAAGTATCAAGTTTTTTCGATTTCAGAACTTTACAACTCTACTTAACATAGCGTCTTCCAACTTTTGAGACTTTAAGAAATATTTTTTAGAAATATTAATTGTCTGAATATGTTTTTGTTCGATGTCTATTTTCTGGTGGTTTTAGAAAAGTCATTTACAGTAGTTAGCGTAGTGAAATTATTTGAAGATGAGTGTAAATATATTTATTGAGATATTTATAGTAGTCAGTGTAACAAAATATTCCTTTAAAATATTTTAAATTCTTATAATTACATTTGTTACAATTCTTCTACTTACCATTTGAACATTCAGTGAGAAATGTTGCTTCAAGGCAACCACACTTACCGAAAACCTTTTATTACTCACACATAAAATTACTAAATTATTAAAAAAAATTTTTTCAAGTAAATAATGTTTTTTTCTTTTTTTGTTTGTGATACGAAAGCAAATTCAAATCGTTCGTACTGCAAATATAATTCTAGACAAAAGTACTGCACATATCTCATACAAATTCTTGTCGATGACGATACGAATTCACAAGTTGTTCATGCTCGAGGCACTTAACATTGACATGCAAATTCTTTAAATTAAAACAGATTTTTATTTATTTGGGCTTGATTTCTGATTATATATTTATATTTTTATATTTATGAAACATGAAATCAAATATATGTATATGTTAATTTATTAAAATAGGTGTGAGACTTGCGGTTCGGCCTTCAGTCAAGCTGCTCACCTTAAGAACCACGCTAAGGTGCATTCTGGAGAGAAGCCGTTCAAATGCGATATATGCACGGCCGCATTTGCTGATCGGTTTGCACTGAAACGGCATCGGGGGATTCATGATAAATACGGTATAAAATATTTCTGTTTGTTTAGTCTTGTATGAAAATTTTAACCCCAGCAGTGATATGAAAAGCAAACTGTACACTGGATACGAACTGCCAAAGATTAACATTACAGACTTCCTATTACTCATCATATAATCATGTAAAAAATAAGTGATACTTAATTTTTAAATGATTGATTTGAGTAAAAATTTGGACATGTGTAATAATTGTAACATTAATATGATCGCTATTGTTGTACATGATCACATAAGTTGTACGTGAACTAATATAAATTTAATTTCACAGGACAAACGGCGCCTTTACCTTGCAGAGTGCAGCTAAACCAACAAGAGCAACAACAGCAACAAACGCAACAGCAAAGCACTGAGCAACAAAATACACAGCCTGCCGTCGAGGTTGAACACCACACTGAACAAACACTTTGAGCCAAGAGACTCTTTGGTGTTATACGATGACCCCACCACATTTCATAATTTTTGTAATCTACGCGAATATAAGACCCGTATCGACGCTCAAGAGACTGCTGAATTCTTCCGAACGGTTGAATGTATTGTGATAATCATACTATTGATACCTATAGTGTTACTAGAGCGGCTCCATGAAACATATTTCTTCCATATTAATTCTAAGTTCGTCATTGAACACACATTAGGGAATGCGACTTAGATCGTCACAGCGGCATAAATGACTTATTTGTGTTAACATTAAAAGCGAGTTGATCAATGTGATATAGGTATGCATTCGTTTTTATTCAGAATTTGATTCACTAGTTTATTTTCTTTTGAATACCTTGTTATACGGCCTGTGAAAGTAATAGGCTGTGTAAGCAAACAATCAGCTTTATATTTGACTGTATTTTCTGTTATACAAGTTAATACAATGTAAATAAATAAAATCAGGTGCGTCACATACATAGGTATATGTGATTTAGTATTTTAGCATATCAAATAAGAATGGTATGTCAATGGAATTTTGTTATTTAATGTGGATGGGATGAACTTACCAATATTAGAAGCAATAATTATTTATCTAGGTAAATGGTCCTCAGCAATATATTAATCAGTATGTATATTAAACAGACTGTTTTCTTTTTGTTTTATTTAGACCTTAGTTACCTATTGATATTGTCGTAAGTGCAGCTCATCCAGAAGCGTCCGCATCATAGTGATGCGTTTTGTAACCTACACCAGTTTTTAATTATAAAATAGTAAAATTTTGTCTAGACTAGTTGTTTTTTTTTAATAATAATTTATTTAAACTATAATTTACACTTGTCTGGTTTTAACCTTGAGCAGAACCTATTCACATCCTGACATTTTGTAAACTCGCACTTAAGAAACCAATGCTGCTAGACACTGGTGACATTGATCTTGATTTGATTTTTTACATAAAATAGAATTTGCGCTTACTGTTTTTCTATAATATTAATAAAAAGTGACATAAGTCAATACAATGTGATTTGAATCTCTATAGATTCCAAGTCGTTAAAAATGCAAGAGAACCCAGGTCTATGTGGTCCCTTATTACTAAAAGATCAAATTATTTTTGGAAAAAAAATTAACTTATTTAGCGAATATGTTATGGAACTAACTTTTGCCCTTGGTATCCGTCATGAGCGAATAACCAAATAAGTTCTCGTAATTGTAGATCTTTTGAAAATGCCTTACAAGATACAGCAATTGTGTACGTATGCACTTAGTCAAGGACAAACTTTGTAAATAAGTGGTCAATTAATAGTCAATGAAAGAATAGGTTTGATGGTAGACAACAGTAAATGCGTTGATTTAACCTAAAACTCTGGAATTAAATTAAGGTTATTATATGGTTAATAACTGAAAAACAGAATAAATTAGATAATTTATTTATCACGGATTAACTTACAGAATGTCATTACCTAACACGTGGTGAAAGGCTGTTTTATAACTTAATGCTAATGCTACAAATTACTCGTAAATCCAGTTTTCTGCAGCCGATGTCCATCCGACAACCTCCTTCTCGGAAAACCACAATGCAATTTCTTTTTGAGCAGATTCAACACTGTCGGAGCCGTGAATTATATTGCGGCCCACTTGAATACAGAGATCACCACGAATTGTGCCGGGTTGAGAGTCGGCGGGGTTTGTAGCACCAAGCATTTGACGGCCGGTCTTTACCACGTTGAGTCCTTCCCATACCATTGGTACTACTGGTCCTGAGCTCATGTATTTTACCAAACCAGGGAAGAATGGCTTGGACGACAGATCGCTGTAGTGTTTCTGCAGCAATTCTTCGGAGGGCCAGACGAATTTAAGACCGACCAATTTGAAACCTTTCTTCTCAAAACGCTCGATAATATTGCCAACGAGTCCACGTTGAACGCCATCAGGCTTAACCATGAGGAAAGTTCTTTCACGTTGATCCGCCATTATAAATTTTAGTATCGTAAGACCGGCGCGTCTGAGATTGAATAAAAGGTGGACTAAAGTGGCGATCATACGAAATAGACGCTAGTATCACGTCACCGGACGTCACGTATTCGATAGTGCCTTGTCCACAGATTATATTCACGTAATTGTAGATGTTTATACCAAGTTATAGTTATTTAAAGCTACCACGCCCCTGTAAGGAATACTAGACCACAGAGTGTTCTACATCCTCAAATTTGATTGTAATTATATAATCATACTTCCTTAATGCTTAATCTGTTGTTTTACTTTTAGTTCTACAAATGCACTTTGCAATGTGGTCATTCACTAGACCACATGCTTGCATAAAAGCATAACAAATGGTAGTACCAACAAATTTAAAACCCCTTTTTTTCAGAGCGTTCGCCAGAGCCAATGATGTTTTTGTTTGAGTAGGGATTTCATTTGAGTCGTTCCAATTGTTTATCACAGGTTTGTGATTAACGAAACCCCAAATAAAATTAGAGAAATCTTCACCTTCCTTTTCCATATTTACATAGCATTTAGCATTATTCGTAATGGATTCTAGTTTACCTTTATGTCTCACAACTCCGCTATCTTGCAAAATTTTATTTAAATCACTTTCTGTTAGTGTTAAAATTTTGTAAGGATTAAAGTTCCAGAAAAAATTCCTATAGTTCTCTCTTTTTTTTAGTATTGTTAACCATGATAGACCAGCTTGTTGTCCTTCTAAGCATATCATTTCAAACAAACGAAAATTATCATATTCTGGTTTACCCCATTCTTCATCATGATACTTTATATACAATGGGTCTTCTGTTAGCCATGGGCACCGGATACATATTGTTTTCTTTTCCTAGTGATAATAAACAACATATTAGTATGTTATGCGGAAGAAAATACATATAATATGTATTATGTACTCAAAGTTTTCATCGTTATTAATGAAATGTCCAATTTAGTTACTAATAAGAAATTCGAAAGCACCAAACTGTACAATTTTATTATTATTTTATTACGTGAATACGACGTAATACACTATAAGGCTCACTTTGTTGTCCAATAAATAATAATTAGTTAATTGATTTTTACTGGATAGTTCACTTTTCACAGTTCACATAATCTATGTTAAAAGAATTATAGTAGTTTGATACGTTGCTGTGTTGTATCTATATCTTGTTTACCTATGGTCGAAAATAGCATAATTTTTAATCTGTGATAGGTTACTTTTACTTACTGTACTTGCTGGCATTGCTGTCGCCTTCGCCATTTACTCCGATTTACTTGTCAAGTTGTCGTGACACGTAGTAGGATAATTATTACTTACTAAAGGTGGTTAAATATCGATAAAATCTTCAATAATTCGAGTAATATATTATGTTTGTCAGTCCGCTTAATTTTAAAAAACGTCAAAAGTTGAAAATAATTCACAGATTAAAAAAATGTAGCCAATTATTGCAATATAGTATAAAGGTAGTCTCGTAGTAAAGTATTAAGCATCCAACGTTTGCTGTAATGTGGTTATATCGTATATCGAACATTAATTTGGTACCTGTGTCTTCGTAGTACGTTACTCGAGTCACTTTGCTTTTGACATACAATTTGTATGATACAAATGATGAAACACCACGTGGTTTTAGTTGGTTCTATTTTACACCAACCATTGCAACGTGGGCTCGGGTGTAGTGACGACCCGCGATTCAAATGAAAATAAAACCCTATAAATTCATAACAAACACTCGCATATATTTTGTATGGCATTTCAAACGTTCGTTTTGAATTGCCATGCGAAATAACTAAGGTAAGGAAGAAATTTTTAAAAGATAATGACAAGAAGGAATTAGTAACAAGAAAAAAAAACTTGTAATCCGAGTTAGGTTGTGAGCGAGGGCGAGAGGGTTTTTAATAAGACAAGTGTTCGGCTTGAAGAGCGGATTGAGACTAACTTTATTTATGAAACCATTTCTTAAAGTTAAAACAGTATTCTTTATTGATATGTATTGAAGACAAAGAGCTAATTGTTCTAATGTTTAGTCTGCGGCTTATCATCTAAGTGGTGGTTCATGACGGATGCCAAGATTAACTTTATTTATAAAATAATACACAGTATTCTGATTATGCGTTGGAGACAAGGGGCTAGTTGTTCTATTGTTTCCAGGGCGTCTGTGGCTTATCAGCTAAGTGGTCGTTCATGACTGATGCTATTGTAGGGCGTCACGTCTATGACGACATAACTCCTCCCCCCTTAAGACGGAGGCGGCACGAAGGCTGCGAAGGCTGAAGTTCAACGGCTTCCGGTTGTGCAGCCGAGATTTTCGTTAATCTAGTTTTCCACCAGAATTTGTAGACTGCAATTCCTATTCCTGTTGCTGTTATTATGAAGTAAAGTGCAATTAATGACCAGCTGGGGGTGCTTGAAATCATGGTTAAGTTTTCGCTTGTATTCTTTAATTCTTCTGTTTGTTGCAGCGTACTTTTCAGGTTATCTAGTTCTATGTTGTCTAGTTTTGTCTTTGATTTGTTGTATAATATTGTTATTGTAGCTTGCAGTGGCGTAGGTGCAGTTAGGCGGATCTTCGTGTTGTATTAGTTGAGCTATGCAGTCCGTAGAGTGCAGTAAGGGTTGCCATTCTAAGTGTTTGCAGATGACGTTGTCCCCGGTGATGTATGTGTATGGCTCGTGAGGGTAGGCAAACTCATTATTTCCCAAGATTAGGATGGGGTTGCTAGGTATAAGTACTGTGTTGTTATTATTAGGGATAGAATATAGGTGTAATAGGTTGTAAGGATGTTCGGTAACAATTGGTATGTCCAGTATGAAGTTAAGGGTTTGATTGGTGTTATAAGCTTTAACAGTGATTGCTTTTTCCCATAGATGGATACTATCCATGTTAGGGTTAAAGGCTAGGTATATATCTACTGTGGCATTTACTTTTAATTTAATTGTATTATAATTGCTACATATATCTAAATATATCTGTCTTATTTTCGTAATGTTATAATTACGGCTATGTTGGGTGATTTCGTTCGCATGTGTCAGGTGTCTTTGGTAAGTCTAATAGGTCACGAATGTCTATGTTCTCTAGGTTTGGGTCTAATAATGGGATGTGGACTAATTGATCTGTATTTTGTGTTCTGTGTTTGTTTTTAATTAAACAAGTGATAGACGGATCGTCCATATTGTGAATTAAGTTAAGTGCATCTTGTACACCTTCAATATAAAAATATAAGGTCCTCCTGTTCCCATCATAACTGGGTAACTGGGTGGAGAACGTGGAGAAATCGGTGGTTACCGATTTTTCGTCTATGAAAGATTTTTCAATTAGTACCTTCTTTTCACTTGTCATTTTTAACTACAGTGATACGAATGGTAACAACGAAAGAAAATTCTTTTCTAAGTACCGTATTGCATTAAAAAAAAATAATGCTATAACGGTTTTTTACGATACTGGATACACCAAATGTTATGGGGATGTCCAGGAAATCGTTTAAGGAGTCTCGGGAGTAGTAGAGTTTTATACTTACCCCACGAGCATTGCCGATTTGTAGGCTGGGATGGAGGTGAGTCTTCGTTTCTTCAGCTGGTCAGCTTGTCTGCCTCTGCTTTGCACTACGCTCACTGTAGATTCTTTTATTCGCGAACGCGGACGCTTAGCAAAGGTATTCTCTGCAGCAGGAACCGACAGTATCGCGACGAACCGACTGCGCCAGTTAGGTTGTGAGCGAGGGCGAGAGGGTTTTTAATAAGACAAGTGTTCGGCTTGAAGAGCGGATTGAGACTAACTTTATTTATGAAACCATTTCTTAAAGTTAAAACAGTATTCTTTATTGATATGTATTGAAGACAAAGAGCTAATTGTTCTAATGTTTAGTCTGCGGCTTATCATCTAAGTGGATAAAGAAATTAGTGGATAAAGAGATTAGATAAAGAAATTAGAAGAGTGGATAAAGAAATTAACATTCTCACACTACACTCACAATACATTTACGAGAATCTTTTGTATGTGCATAAAAATCTGTGTAAATTTAAGAAAAATAGTGATCTCCATCAATTTAATTTAAGAAATAAAAATAAACTTGCCTTGCACACTACTAGGCTCCATAAAATATCGAATTCGTTTGTGGGTCAATGTATACAATTTTATAACAAATTACCAAACAACATAGTATTATTATCTATTAGTAAATTTAAGAAATTTGTTAAGCTGAGGTTGTCCAAAAAGGCTTATTACTCAGTTTCAGACTATGTCACAGATTTAGATGTTTGGAAATGAATTGCTCTTTTTTTAAGACCTATGATTGTGAATGTAACTGCTAGTTTAATATTTAAAAGATTTTGAGTTAAAAGAGTGGTGGTGAGTTTCTTTCCTGGGTTCTTTTCTCACCACTCTACCATGAACAATCTGCGAACCCAGCTAGCTGTAATTTTAATCGACAGATTGTTCATCTTTCATCTTTTATTGTTTTTTTTATGACGTTCATAAGTGTCTTTTGTGACCTAAATGAATAAATGAATTTGACTTTGACTTTGACTTTGACTTTGGTGGTTCATGACGGATGCCAAGATTAACTTTATTTATAAAATAATACACAGTATTCTGATTATGCGTTGGAGACAAGGGGCTAGTTGTTCTATTGTTTCCAGGGCGTCTGTGGCTTATCAGCTAAGTGGTCGTTCATGACTGATGCTATTGTAGGGCGTCACGTCTATGACGACATAACTTCCGCCAAAATATTTTTTTCTTTTCCTCTTGTCTTACCTCGATTCAGAGGGTCGTGTATTTTATTGTTATTTATAATACAATAAAATTATTTACTGTGTGAGAATTCACATTACATCACTTATCCTAATTTTTCTAAAAAGTGATTTATAAACAATTATTCAAGGTTTTTGATTGGGTATGAAAAGCTTAGCTTTTTATTTTATCACGTCCATAGAAGGAATTAAGTATTTACATAAAAAATAAAGATATTACAACAAAATATCCACCAGTAAAATATTCTATTATTCGATATGATCTCTTACAATTGTTGGTTTTCTTTTTTTAAAGGTATCATAATTTCTATAATATCTAGACAGTAAACATTTCATTTAACAAATAAGCCCTATGCCAAAGACATTTTTTTTGGTGGATGACTAAGGATCAGGGATAAAATAGTTTTACACTAAAATTACATGATATTCTTTGATTTTGTACGGCAATGATGTACTAAATAGCTTTAGTACGTATTACTTTATATTTTAATACTTAAAGAATAAATACATTACATTCTATTTTTAGTCATACAAACTGGGTGTATTTAAATTTATATATCCCGTACATATTATCCATTTAGGTCCACCATAAACACGAGTCATTTGGGATTGATCGTTGCATCTATGTGGTTTGATATATCGTCTTGTCTGAGGTCCACTAATAATGCTCTCGACGAACCCTGCATGATCTGCACTCAGAGAACCTTCTGATATTTGCTTTAAGAGTGGCACGTACTCTGGTTTCGAGAGTTCATTCGAAATATGCATCATCTGAAAAGTGGACACAATGTTGTTAATCAACATAAACTAATTAAATCATCTTGAATAAACTGTTAACTACTGTTAAAAGTTCATATAAAGTAACAAAGACATAAACATTTAAGTTGGAACTAAATAAAAATAATATAAGCGATCCTCGTTTATCCGGGCCTCTTTGTTTCATAAGTAGTCTCCTAACGTTATGTGGAGTGCAGAGTTGAAGGGATCTATTATTAGATAACAGTAAACTGGGTTATTTTATATTAAATCTTTTCAGTCACTCCGAGTTTTTGTAGTTAGTTAGTTATTAGTATAGAGGAATATGCCTAACCATGTCAATTTCTTTGAAATAAATTGATTCTTTCAGTAGAAACCACGCATTCACAAGCGGAATTTATCGTGGAGCAGCATGTATTTCCCCATTATTGCTAATCTGAATATGCAGAGAAAAAAAAAATAAAGAGCTATGTTCATGGGTGCCGCCAGATTTGTTTTCAGGGGGATATATAATTTATATCTGCACATACTAGTATTCGTAGACTTATATTTCGATTTTACCTAGGAATATTTTTTTATGTGAGCCAACGTAGACCCGTTCACGACTAGGGCGTCGACACATTTTCTAACTTAACAACCTTCAATATCTAAACACGAGTCTTTAAGTACTCATAAGACATAGGCACAAGATATAACAGAAGGATAAGTGTCAGATAGTGTAACAATTGTCGTTCTATTTTGATATATTTAAAATTACATGTTAGAAACATCTGAGTATATATGTTTATCTACATACCACTACTTTGAGTTGAATGTCGGACAAAGGCGTCGCTATAGGTCCTAATAACATCACACTGCTATTTGTACCGAGGCTGTCTGGGTCCACAGATATTAGATCCCCTTCATTACCATTACTTTTAATTTCATCATTTAAGACAAGGAACATGTGTTCATTCGGTGTTGTCGCTTCTGTATTTTTTAGTTCTGATAGACGACTCTTACCAATCGATCCTTGTGGTAATATATTGTTTAACAAGGCTTTCAGTTTCTTTTTTGATGTTTCATTATTTTTTGACGACTTACTTCTTTTGCAACAAAGCGATTTCAGTTGAGCTACTAAAATATCAAATAATAGTTCTTTTCTTTCATCTTCGTCTACTGCTTTATTTTGAGGTTGTGCCTCAGAGGGACGACTATAAAGTAAATTATTTAATCTTTGTACAGCAGAATATTCTATTCCTGAAACTTTTGATGTTGCGAAGGGATCAACTTCTTTATTTTCCAATCTAAAGACTGCGGGTTGCGATATTCCATTATCTGATACTGTTTGAAATCTTTTTTGCTTTAGATTTGTAATAAGGTTTGCATTAGAAACGGTTACAGAGCTCTTTGATACTGGTCCCAAATCAAGAGTTTGCTCGAAGTTAGAAGGACTTACTGGGCTTGAAGTAATTTTCACTAACTCTTTTATGTTATATTCATTTTTGTTTGGTTGTTCGCTAAGAAGCTTTATTAGATCTTCATCAGACAACTTTGAAAGTAAATACGTTGCGTCACTATCTGCAAAAACAGCTTAATTTAAAAACTTTTATTGCTCAATGTTTATTTTGTGTACACAGGGTAGTCTCAAACTATGCTGGGGCCCTTGGGCACACAAGACTTTGGGGCTCAATTGGCAAATAAAGAAATTAATGTTATTTTTTTCTGCTATGATCGTTTATTATGGGTAATCAAATATATGTACATATAATATAATATGTCAAGAACGATATTAATATACTACTGGTTATTTGGTTACAGTTAATATGAAAGTTTTTTCGGGATTTCTGTTGAGTAAAATCTTCTATTATATTCTCAAAATCAATATTTTGAAAGATATCACTTGCTATGCACATAACTGACAAATTATTCCGTTATTCTTGTAACATTGTTGTTTACAATTTTTTGTTCTCTCAAGTTGTGACAATGATCGCGCTCCGCTACAATTGGTAAACATTAGGCCCCCAAATAAATATTTTTGGAGAAACTTCAACAGTTCTTAAATATTAGCTTAAATGTAAACATAACGTTTTAACCTCACATGCATATACAACATCATAATAAAATCCTGTGAATTTTGCTTTAATGATATGATTGTTAACTTACAAAAAAGTAAATCGGTAATCAATTTCGACTACCGAATGTTATCTCAAATACACATTATTCTCACACATCTCACACACGTCCATCGGTCCCAAACTAGGCAAAGTCTATACTATGGTAAACAGACTGCTGATAAAAATATTTATGTATTTCTATATACAAATATATTGCAGATAAATTACATCCCGATGCAGAAAAAACGATCGTGTTCATCACACAAAGATTTGTTTTGGGTGAGGATCGAAACTATGACCTCTGGCTCAGCTGTCAGAATCACTAACCACTAGACCAACAGGCTCATCAAAATGAGTACATACATTGAGTTAAACAAATAGAGGAGCAAATTTCATTACCACAAATTAAAAAAAAGTGTAGCCACTTTTAAATTTATTTGAACTGTGACGACATTTGAAAGTAAACATACGCATGTCCCACTTACATACGTCACACGAACGATACTTTCGCTATAATTAGACTAAGACAAAACATAAAACATTACAATGGCGGACCAGTATGGATTACCGTATGAAAATTTACTCATAAAAACCTAAAGAAATTCTGTAAAAAAATTGTTAAAATATTTCAAGTAGTGTATTTATAATTGAATAGCTGGTAAATTTTTGTTAAAAAAGTTTATATAAAATATAACATCGAACACCGCTGTGAATCATCAGATTTGTAAATAGTTGTCTTTTTAGACTCTTTTCTGTAAGTTTGAGAGGACAATTAACTTTCATGATACAATCTTATTTTCACGCGTGTATAAATAGTGTCATCGATTAATATAAATGTAAATCGTTAACGAGTGAAGTAAGTAATGAAATTTCGCATGCGTATTAATTCATACGTTCAAGATATTTCACGACTACAATTTATTTGCTAACATCAATTCACAATTAAACGTGAGTACGAAGATTAAATAATCTAATGCTAGTTCTTAACATACTTTATTATTTATGCCAAAACATTTTAAAATTGAGAACAAAGTAAATTATTCTATAAATAATAATTATCCCATTATTTTGGAAAAAAAGACGTGAGAATGATAAATCTATGCATAAATTGCCATTATTATTTTGATTATAGGGTTATTTGCTTTAATATCGATACATAAACAACATATTTAGTTAAGAAAAGTATTTATGTTTGATTTATGATAGTTTTATGATCTTTAATCGCACTATTTCACTACGCAATTACTCATTATAATGATTGTTGTTGTCACTAGTCGTTACGTTAATCTTGGTTGCTGCCATATTGAACACAAACCTGAAATTTATTTTGATCAAGATCAAGCTCTTGATTGCAGTGCATATCTTTTTGATCAGTAATTAATCTGTAATTAACTAACTAATCAAGTGTTTAATAGAAGTATGTTTGTGTATATATATGTGTGTGTAGCGATTGCAAGTGTGAAAGAGCCCACAAAAGTGTCTACACGAAACTTTTCTTTGCCTCTCAACTGTAGGCTTTGATAATCCTTGAAAAGGTGCTACGTGTGCTGTGTTTTCTTTTTCTTTTATATTTGTTTCTGTTATTTGCATTTGTTCTTTTTAGCAATATTGATCAAATTATTTCGTGCGTATTGACATAACTGATCGGAGATTCGTACATATTGTGCTATTCTATAAGCTTAAACTTGTTTTATTCATAGTTCGCAAAAAATCACTCCACATTTTCGCTTGAAGAACAGTCTCATATTTTTCTTTTTTTTTACAATCCTTTGGGCTTCGTTTCTCTGATTGATTGGTGTCACTTGGGATAGAGGACAATGTCTCAGAAATAATAAAATAACCATTCTGCAAAGCTAGATCCTCCACGTTTGTAGTTATTAAGGCACAGTAATTTGAAGTTGAAGGTTCAGCATCTGACGTGTTTTAATCATTTTCGTCACAGGATATCTCTTTTACCTAGTGTTATTCAAAGGTATTCTTGTCCTGAGGTGAATACTCAAGTGATGAGAATGAAGAATCCCTCGCCTAATTGGTTTTTAAAATTGAAAAATGAAGTAATTAACCTTTTTTTCCCTAATTTCTTTTGGAACTAAGTTTTCCAATTTTTTTGTGAATTATTTAAATATCTTCCTTTCGACATACTGAAATAATGTTAATATAAAAACTTATGTTATCCTACATAATTAATATTAAACGACACAGCAGCTTGACTTTAGAATCAAAGTTATTTGCGAGGGTGATCGTTAGATAAGTTACGTAAGATGCGTTCGAAATCGCATTATATGCCTTGTGATTAAAATTAGCGATAGAATTTAATTCTTTATACGTCCATATTTAATGATTTAAAGATTTTCTACTTATACATTACAGTAAGTTGAAAAACAACTCTACACTTTCATTTTTCAACCGTAAAAAATATTAGACACTAAAAGTTTAGTAATTATTTCGATTTTCGATTTCATATCGATTTTTTTTTTGAAAAGAATGTGTCAAATCCCCGATGGTTCTTTGAGGGCCTCTGCGGATGGGGGACCTGGGCACAAATGCTGTGTGGCCTTATGATATAGACAGTAATGTGGTTACAGTATCATTTCCAGTACCCTTTGTCTGTAATGTCTGCGTAAGAAATATTTTAATATATCATTGACAAAAAATGCCGTGGCTCTTCACTTTACCTTAAATAAGTTATTCAAGAAGCTTATTGAAGCTAGTACTTACCAGTACTTTTAAGTATCGTCGTTTTTGACTTTTTCTTTTCCACGGGTAAATACCCTTTACCCTCTATATAATCTGTAACATCTTGTTCCGTGTTACTGTTTATTAAAAATAAGGGATTTTTGCTTAATAGCGACATCGACAACGCAGCTTGTATCTGAAAAACTTTCATTAATTATTTCTTTTACATACTCATCTATATTTAGAAGTCACTTTTTGTTTTTAGCTCGTTTTCGTCACAAAATTAGAATTTATATTAGCTTTCCAAGTTACACACACAGATATTATTGCCGCTCACT
Organism: Hypercompe scribonia; assembly: GCA_949316085.1. NCBI lineage: Eukaryota > Metazoa > Arthropoda > Insecta > Lepidoptera > Erebidae > Hypercompe > Hypercompe scribonia. The sequence goes on from OX438969.1 coordinate 17,934,309, forward strand.
GTCCGGAGTGTAAGGCGGATCAAGCCCGTATTGAACACTACTACAGGGTGGGCCACGAATTTATTAGTTAATATTAGAAAAATCGTGTGAAGAAAATTATTTGATATATTATGAAAATTGTTTATTTACAAGAAAGTTAATTATTTTTTAAAAGATACGTCGTCTAAATGACCACCGTTTCGACGTTTGCACTTTTCTAAGCGAACACCGAAATTTTTGAATACTCGTCAGCAAAGAGACCGCGTGATCACCGCCATCGTTTCGCCGATTTTTCTTTTAGTTGACGTAGTGTATTTGGTTTATCGATGTAGACACGATTATTTAAATAACTTCATAAAAAGAAGTCTGCTCGGGATGCATTTGGATTTCTGGGTGGCTATCGAATGTCACCTCGTCTGGAAATTAGCCTTTCCGGAAACACGTCTTTGACCACCGGCAGAGACTCGATGGATGTGTGACAAGTGGTTCCATCTTGTTGAAACCATGTGTTACGATTATAGTCAGCAAATTCCAGTAGCATCGGTCCCAAGAACTCCCGTAACATTTTCACATATTGAGAGTCAGCTAAACGGCCGCGAGAATCTTCGAAAAAGTAGGGTCTACTGATTCCTTTTGCTGAAATTATAGCCCATACAGTTACCTTGAGAGAATGAAATGGCCTCTTGTGTTTAGTTTTGGGATTTACACTGCTTCAATACCTGCAATTCTGTTTAATGTCCGGTGAGGTGAAAATGGGTTTCGTCAGAAAATAAGATGTTGTCAAAATTACAGAATCGTTCTAACATTGTTTCGGTATACGACTTGTACAAATTTAAATCGTTAGGCTTTAGTGCTTGCACTATCTGGATCTTTTAAAAGTAATTTTAAAATACGGCGTAATGATGTGCGGGATAACCCTAATTCAGCCGAACATTTGTGCGTCAATAAATCTAGATTACGTCGAACAGAAGCGGAAACTTATTGCACGGTCTCTTCGGTTCGAGAAGTCCATGGGTCTCTAGTTTGCTTCACATTTAGCGTAGATCCCGTCTCGTCGAACTTTTACTCATTTCTTGATTAAAAGAGCACTCGGACACTGATTTAAGTCGTGTAAGTCGTATTCAACGCAAAATAAGCGTCTCACGGAAATAAGCGAACTGTTGTTTAAATAAAATTGTTTCGCAGTGCGCTGCGGCCCCATTAAGCGATCCATTACGACAACATTTCTGAGAAACGACCTAGTGGTCAGATCCCTCGCCGCACCCCGTGTGGCATTTGTTTGTGCGGGATATTAGATTCAAATGTTAACGAATTCTTGGCCCACCCTCTACTATCGAACAGAGGGGCTGTAAACCTCTTTGCGACTCCAGCCGATCGGCTCGGGCTGCCCCTGACTTCGTTCGTGCGTCGAAATCTACACTCATGGAGAATGGATCCAACCTCCAAACTCCTTGTTTCGGTGAACCTCAATCACTGAACTGTGGTGCGGGATCTCTTCCTACAAACCATGACATACTGGTCAATCGATGTAGTCGTAGTTGAGGAGCCCTACTATATTCCTCCCCGCCCCAACTGGTCGAGCGACCGTGGCAATTATCAGCTCCATGGCAGCATTCTTCGCCCTTGTCGCTTAGAGATACTAACAACTGAGTAGAGAGAGATCGCCTTATTGGATGTAAACTTCTCCCCCAATTGGAAATTGAGTGACTTCGAGCCTTCTCTTAACAACCTGAATACTTTGATACGGCGACTAATATCTGAGCACGTTCTTGTGTCATGGCTCTTATCCCCCAGCACAAGGACATGCCCAAAAGGCACCAAGCCCTTTGCTTGACGTTCCCCAGATTGGACGCAAGGGACGAGGCTATAGAGAAGTGGGTAGTCTCGGTATATCTCTGTCTACTACACCGAGACTCCATCAACATGTGCGTGCATCATAGCAGGAGGTCAACCTTTCTTGAAGACATCATTTCGCAGAAGGAGGCGGCGGCAAATGCCCAGGAGGATGACCTTCAATGCGACTCAATTTACGGGATGAGGTTTCCGCTCCACCCATTAGCCAGCGCGAGGAGGTGCCGTCCTCGTCACCTAAATAGAAAGTTCACCTTAAGGTGGTACACACGCTAACGTGCATGCACTAGGAGGAACCGGGATGTCATAACAATAACCGTCCCGGATCCCTCCTATTTCAGGTGCAAAATGGCCCACCGTGTGGAATTACACACATACCGTTTAATCACTCCAATTCCGGCACACCACCCTGCCGCAAACCCCGGTGGGATGATGGCCCGAGCAGGTTTCCAAACGATAATAATGAGTAAAAAAATGATTTATTTCAAGTTTTTCTTCTCTTTGCGGTGATGTTGTTTTGCATAGTTTGCTCCCTTGTAAAGTTCATTGCGCTTATTATGTAGGTATTTTTGGTAAGTATATGTCGATGCATGTTCTACGCATCTACCTGGTGAGGCAGACTGTAAATGGCTCATTATTAAGTGTTACTTCATAAGTGATCTCACTTGTTTGAAACGACCCAAGAGGACCTTGGCTTATTTTTAAAAAAACACTGCTTGCAAGTTAGAAGCCTGTGCTGTAAAGCAACATTATAAAGAGATACGATTTACGAAGTGTAGTGTATGCCTCTAGTTAATAACTAATATTAAACCTTATAAACGTACTAATGTTATTTATATACATACCGAATATAAGGAAATTATTAATGTACAATAACACATGGAAGGAATCATGTTTAAACAACACAATCTTTTACTCTAATGGAAATTAAATTGGCCAGTTGATTGTACAATAGCTTCTTTCTTATAAAAAGTAGTTGGCTATCTCGTTTCTTGTTTACAGAATTAACAATGCACAAGAGCTCGTTAAATACTTTACGATCATGATAAGAAGATTCAACTGAGTTGAAATTTTCAAAGCGTGTCAATTGAAATTTTGAATGGTTATCACAGTTTTTTTGTGTAATATCTAAGCGTTAAACAAATAAAACATAGATAGATGTCGTTAATACAGTTAAATGATGTTAATTTAATTGTGTCTGTCTGTGTACTTTGGGTTATACATTTGCTCTGATTTTTCTCTAAGTAACTCTTCTTTTATTTTCTCTAAGTAAATTTTCAGTATTTAATTTAAACCGGCTACTTTTTTAATTAAATTTTAAATGTAGACAATGTAAGTATAATATTTGATGTTATGTACAACGTTTCATTGTACTTTGTTCCTTTCTTACGACGCGGTTCTCACAGTCAATAATCTTTATATTTTAAGATATGAAGCTTTTAACCGCGTCACAAAGTAATCGCGTATTTAGCTGTTCACGTCGTCAAACGTTGACTTTGCAATGATCTGCCACTATTTCATATAATAATCGGCCACATCATGATATACGTATATCTAACCGCGAATATATAATTATCTGATTAAATAATTTAAGTCAATAAGTCCGTAATGCATATTAATGCATAAACATAAAAATTAAAGATGTGATTGTGAAAGAGTAAAAAAGATCCATACATGCATACAAACTTTCGTATTTATAATATTTAAAGTAAAAAAATATAACACTAAAAAATTCATCGATACGCCGTACGTTAATAAAGCCTAATAGCGCCTTCTATCGGTATTTATACTCTTTGAAAGGATTTCAATACGCATCAAATTGGATTTTCCCATGGAAATTAGATGTTTTATCGCGGTAAAAAGTAGCAAATGTCACCTTCTAGCCTCCTAACTATCTCTAGACATAAAAATTATTTCCTAAAATTGCTACGTTGCAACGTGAAAGAAAGACAAACAAACAAAAACAATTTTGTATTCATAATATTAGTAGGGAAACATTCATATTAAAGTAAGAACAATTCGATAATTTCAAAGATTTGTAATATGATATCGTAAAAGTATGTTTTGTGTGCTTGTATTTCAAATGCCTCTGACTAAACTTTTAGAGATAGATCAAAGTAAAATACTACAAAATTAAGAATTTTTAAACACACACAAAAAAATTAATGATATTTTCTAATTTTATATACTTTATATATAATATTTTATATATTACAAAAAAAGGGGTTATTTATAAGGAAATTTTAAACAATGTAATATTATTATTACTTCAAACAAATATGCTAGATATGTTCTATGCAATGTAGATCTAAATTTTCCTTAACAAAATAGCATTAAAATGACTTTCTTAGGACATATCACAAATTATAATAAAATAATTTATTTTCATTTGCTTTAGTACTTAAATAGCTAGAATCTAGAAAATCCTTTTAAGTAAATAAATACTTGTATTAGGATATTTCGCTCTTTCGCAACACGTTATTTAAGTGATGTACATATATGAACTAAAACCATTCACTCGATTAAATAAGAATAAAAAATTATTACACTTAAAATAAAAGAAAAATGAATGAAGTGTGTGTATATGTATATCTTACATCACATATTTTCTTGCTTCACTGCAGCTGGGTAAGATAATTTTCTATGCGGAAATATATTTTAAGCTGTTCACAACTTACGTCTTTTTAAGCCCGTTACATTTCTTTTAATCATTTTAATTGTCAAATAAACCTTAATAAAAATATTAATATGAGTATATATGCTATGTACGGTATGATTTTTAATTTTAATGTTATAATGTTTAAGTTAATGTTATAATGTACGAATTTAAGAATCCTTCTTTTTCGTTTCACATTAAGTGCACTAACTGTCAACTGTCACTTTAATATGGCAAATGTCATTATAATTGTGTCAAACTGTATTGTTTATATTCTACCTCAATTTTTGTTGTTATTTTAAGTAGTAAATAAAAACATTGTAATTATTTTCACTAATAAAATGAATATACCATTTCCAATGTTGACTCCGCGTTTAGTAGACCCATCTTGGTTCAACGCAGATAGCCCTTGTGATGAGGAAACGGAATTGACGGCTCTCGAACAAGCAAATCAACATTGGGTCAGTAACAAATATAAATACTCTTTTATTTCTAACGAATATGAATTTTCACACTTCCATTCTCTCTATATTTGTAACTATCTTATGTCTATAAGTTTCAGCTGTTTTTCTTGTATATATTTATTTATAAATTCACACTACGTGTTACTGTCACTTAATATAATTTATGTGTACTACTTCCATTTCCTTTTCCTGTATACTTCTAATACACCAGGCACTACCTTATACTTTCCATCTCATGCTTTCTTTCCATCCCAAGGTTGCCTGTAAGAGATTGCCAATAGGCGATAAGGCCGCCACTTGTACTTCTTTAGCTTTAAGTCACTTATGAATTTAATCTGGTGTACAATAAAGAGATATATTATTATATTATTATTATTACTATCAAATTTGTTTCGATTAATGTCTTAGTTATATTACAGCTGAACTCAATAGGCCAACAGTACATGAAGCGTGCTCCACTTGGTAAAGCTGATGCTGAACCAATGGAGGAGGAAGCTGATACAGATGAAGAAGAAGGTATACAGTTATTTATTTTACTATTTGAAACATTAACTGTCTAGAAGGCCAAGTCATTGATTTAAAAAAAAGTATTTCTTGAAAGTTACATTTCAAAAGACAGCAGAAATTGATTTAGTTTGTTTGTTCTTGACTGCTACGCCAGAGGTTGTGGGTTTTATTCTCAACTAGGATAAATAATTGTGTGATGAGCATGATCATTTGTTCTGTGACTGGATATATTTTATCTCAAATATGTAGATGAAAATATATTGTATACTTATATATTTTAACTAGAAAAGCATTGAATGCCTGGTTACATATAGCACAGGCTCTGTCTAGTTTGAGATCAAAGTTATTAATATATAAGCTGCATGGGAAGACACTGACTTTCTTGACACATTTTTATACACCGCTAGTGACCAGCTTCAGCTTTGCACAGGTGCAATGTAGTTACATGCTTTATGCTCATCCAATTATAGTCAATCATAGCAAACATTAGCTGAACTTGTACTACTTTAAATTAAAAAGTAAGGCAGACAATAATTTATATAAAAAATATTGATTTTTATTTATATCATAATATTTTTTAGGTAATGATGAATCAGACGAGTCTGAGGAGTCTCACGATGAAGATGAAGAAGAAGATGTGCCAGCATCATATTCCCCAGCACGCAATAATAATGAATTGGAGCCGGACAGTCTAGATGACCTCAATGATGGCCCTGATCTCAATGCTTCTGATCAAAGTGCTTTATGGCCAATTCAATAATATTAAATAGCTGGTTTGGTTGTGTTTTTAAAAGATAAATTTGATATTGATAGACTTTAGTCTCTGGTAGTAGTAAGACTTAGCATAGTTCAGTGATGTACGAGTATGCTTGTAGCTTATAATATTCTGTTAATATGCCAAATAGATTCATAGTACATTTTGTGGACACAAACTATACTTTATTAAAAAAATAGTTTTTAAATAAAATATGCATAATAGTAAATAATTTACTAAGGTGTTTTTCCTAATATAGAGTAAAATTTTCGTTAGAATCAGAATAGCTGATTTCCAAGATTGGCTTATGTATGCTACTTTAATAAGTACACTATAATGCATTCAGAGATTCAGATGTTTTTTGATGAGGCATTCTGACTAATACTTTTACTAATGGCAACTAAAGAAAAATGAAAAGAAGTGCCTAGTAATTAGACAAGGCAACAGATTTTTGCTTCAACATCTTGTTCAAAACCTGCAGATGTGTGATTTAACTTATAAAATTATATTAGGCAAGTACTTATGCAAACTCGCTACCTCATCAACATCTTTTATTAATCCACTGCTGGATATAAGCCTCTTCTTTGAAAGGAGGTTTTGTTGGTTTACCTGCCTTTACCTACCTACCTACATCTGCCTTCCTTTCCAAACGCGTTGGTTTACCTACCCCTAATGACACAATATTATGGTGTTGTCAATGCTCAGAGAGCCTAGTGTAAATTTATTTCACATCAACTCGATCATTACGGTGACCACGTTTGGTGTTGCGATATGCCTGCACTTAATTTTCTACCAATAGCAACACCAAACTCACTTGCCGTCGAGAGTGCGACTTCTCTAATAATATCTCAGAGAAGTCAAGTGGAATTTGGAGTAAAGTACAGGAATTTCTTGTTTAATATCATAGTTATTGAAGGTTAAAATACGTGTTGTTAAAGGTGCGAGTTCGCAACCGACTGCAGACACCTAAAGCAGGCGACGTGTCGCCGCTACACTACAGGTTTCAATGTATACCTTGCGTAGCTAGCGACACGTCGCCTGCCGCTATGAGCCAGCACTACGTGTCGCCCAACCGCACATCATATAGGCTTGCCACTGACATTGGATCGACAACATGATGCATTTTTCTCAAAAAACAGTTACCTGGATTCTGAAAAAAATAAACTGTCACTTTTCAAATGCTTGTTGATCAGTATTAATAAACTCCTCTGATTTGCTCTGCATATCGACGGACGTATGTATTTTGGCTTGCCATTTTTTCTTGCTTCTTACTTGTATAATAAATACAAGTCATGGTCTTCTGCCTCTTCTAACAAAAGATAAGTGTCAACGTCTCAAATGTGTCAGAATATGCTACGTCATAACGCGGCTACCAGACGACTGCCGCTGTTATCAGCAGTGGGCTACTAACTCATACCTTTACTCTCTCAATTTGTGTTTATTTATAGTTATAATAATTTATAACTATAACTGTTATAACCTATTGCTTATTTTTTCTTATCAGCTGATTTGTGGCGTGCTATAATTACCGAGTTGCGCCGACTAGTAGAACCAATTCCGTCGCAATGCGTTTTTCATTATATTATAAAAGGTACTTCTCCTAGTAAGACTCCCTAACTTTAGATATTTTAGACGCTGAAGATATCTACTGAGAGGTCACGCCCTTGTGACGACTAAGACACCCACAAAGGGTGTATGAATGAAGTATTCGAACGGCTGAGACCTGTATTAAATTCGAGCAAGTGAAAATTGTTATTGGAATTTCAAGTTTATTTAGATCAGTGTAATACTTACAAGTATTTTTATTACTGTTAAGAACTATCCTACATCTTGTTTCATTTTTAAAACCACCATAAAATAACGGCGTGTACAAGACTGAAACATTTAATTGTGACGTCACTGTTATTTCGTAGATGTTATCATATAATGTAGGGTTATGACGTTTGATGGTTAGAAAGTAATTGGACTTGACTATGAACTAGCCCTTAATTTGTATTTATTGTTGCTCGATTTCAAGGCACGAAAATGAAAGATATAATTTAATAAAAAAGCATAATGATAATAAATATTATAAAAATCAATACTGTTAAAACACTCTTGTCACATCTATTACTACATCGACCATTCTCGTTAGTAACGGTCTCATATTTTCTTTAGGCACAGTCTTCCATTTCGCCGACAGGCATTTCTCGATAAAATCGTGTGTAGGTTTTTTATCTGAAAACAATAATAGAACATTGCAAACCATAGACAACTTTTTTTATTTGTATAATGTTCAACCACTTTTCCATTCCCTTCTGTCTGAATAGAAATAGGAATGTACGTCAAATTAAAGACATTATATACGTATATTTACTTTTTTAAGATAGAAATGTCTTAAAACTGTATCACTAGTTTTTAATGGTGAGATAAATTTTGATGTCACTGATTTTTTGCAAAAGACAACTCACTGGGACTAATGGGCGTTCCGACTAAGAAATCTTCTCTTAGATTCGCGTTACACAACAATTATTCCTTACTATTACATAGTATTATTATAAATACTTAATTATTAAATCATTTTATCAGAAATACATTTGTAGAATTTGAAATAGAGCTGTCACACTCACGTGTTGAAAGTCCTTACAGATTTTAAATGTAATTCTAACTGTACCTACTCTGTTTTCCTTTTTACTAAATTTGTGTTTTTATTTTATAGTACAGAATAGCGCTAAAAACATATTTAAAATTACGATCTTACCCGAAACGTTAGAGCAATTAGCCAAATCTAATGTGAAGAATATAGCGCTTCTTTTTACCAATGGATTATATTCATCACAGTAATAATGGAAAGCCATGGCTAAATCTGAGGGAACGCTGTCGACCTCCTTGACTAGTAAAACCCCAGCTTTATCTACGTCGTCTCGATACCTGCTGATGAGCTCCCCATGTTCTACCATATCTAGATTTGAGCTAACGATAACAGTGTGTTTGATGGAGGAAACGTCGTTGCCTGAAATTAAAAATATCTTGTATAATATTTTTTTATATAAGCGAAATTTGTGAGGATGAGTGTTTGTTACTCTGTATTGCATAAACGGCTGCACAGATTTAGACAGAATACTCTTTACTATAAACGTGAAAGTAATTCTATCTCTTACGCTTTCACTTTTAATCTGCTGACAAATTGCAAATTTAATGAACTCGTGCGAGAATGACTGTACAAGGAAAAAAAATGTCATTTATCACTTTGGAAGTATAACATATACATAGTTTTGTTAAAAATAACAAGGCAAGCAAACCAATTAGTTAGCTATAAAAATAATAATATAATATTCAGACTATTACTGTACCCTCCAGGTCATACTATCGTTGGTCTCAACGACTATAACATGTAGAACCGTGAAGGAACTGAACTTTAGTACGAGAAAAAAATTACAAATGGAAATTAAAAAAACAAAGTACAATTTTTTTTTATATCAAGAACCTTTAAACTGACTACTGTGCCTGATGAAAACCATGAATAGAATTCAAGAGTTATGGTCACTATATTCATTGCAAATGCGAACAATGCAGTATGGTGACCAACACCATGGCGGACTAGTGAGATGCTTTTCCACGTCTCGCTCGGAAACATAAAAGTTATGACAGTCATCGAGGCAGTGTAAGGCTCACGCAGGTACCACGATAACTGTCATCCCTGCATCATGGGCCTCCGGTCTTGCACTCACCTACGAAACACGAAATAAATTGTCGAATAAGGAAAATTCAACGCAACGACAATTTGACAATGTGTCCTCATTACTACTACGCTGTCGTATAATTTTATACAACCTACATAGCATCTATGCAATTCAATTAATTTAAATTTTCTTACGTAAATATCTTGCAGCAGTGTGGGCAACTTCGTCTATGAACTTTTCAAACTGCATTGGGTTAAAGTTCTGAGTTTTACTATTGTAAATAAATATGAAGGAACCAGCGTCCATTTTCGAAAATATTGTTATTATACCTGAAAAATTATAAATAGCATGACATATTACAAGTCTTGTGATAACAATATACTTAGTCTGGCCATAAATACTGTTACACTTAATTATAAAAAAATATTACATTTGAATTTCGAATCTGTCATTTTTATACGATTGTTCATTGTGTTTTCTCATTTTGGCGCCAATACATTGTAAAATATTTTGCGATATTAAAATGGTGTGGGGTGATAAAGAGAACCGAATCGCTGTGATAGCATTACACAAAGTAGGTATGGAGCCAAATGCAATTTTTAAAACTCTCCATACACTTGGTATTAGTAAAATGTTTGTGTACCGGGCTATTAATAGGTACAATGAGACCTCCTCTGTTTGTGACAGAAAAAGATCTGGCCGTCCACGTAGTGTTCGTACGAAAAAGGTGGTCAAAGCAGTAAGGGAAAGAATTCGAAGAAATCCTGTCCGAAAGCAAAAGATTTTATCTCGGGAAATGAAGATAGCACCTAGAACCATGTCGCGTATTTTAAAAGATGACTTAGGACTTGCAGCCTATAAGAGACGCACTGGCCATTTCTTAACTGATAATTTAAAGAAGAATAGGGTGGTAAAATCGAAACAACTACTGAAGCGGTACGCAAAGGGAGGTCACAGAAAAATTTTGTTTACGGATGAGAAAATTTTTACAATTGAGCAACATTTTAACAAACAAAATGACCGTATTTATGCTCAAAGCTCTAAGGAAGCTTCCCAATTAGTCGACAGAGTGCAACGTGGACATTATCCGACTTCAGTGATGGTTTGGTGGGGTGTTAGCTATGAAGGAGTGACTGAGCCATATTTTTGTGAAAAAGGTATCAAAACATCGGCACAAGTGTATCAAGATACCATTCTTGAGAAGGTAGTTAAGCCCCTTAACATCACCATGTTCAATAACCAAGTATGGTCCTTCCAGCAAGACTCGGCGCCGGGTCATAAAGCTCGGTCCACGCAGTCTTGGTTGGAATCGAACGTTTCGGACTTCATCAGAGCTGAAGACTGGCCGTCGTCTAGTCCCGATCTTAATCCGCTGGATTATGATTTGTGGTCAGTTTTAGAGAGTACAGCTTGCTCTAAACGCCATGATAATTTGGAGTCCCTAAAACAATCTATACGATTGGCAGTGAAGAATTTTCCCATGGAAAGAGTGCGTGCTTCTATTGATAACTGGCCTCATCGTTTAAAGGACTGTATTGCAGCCAATGGAGACCACTTCGAATAAGCTTTTTATATTTTTAATTGTTTTATATTTATGTATTAAACTGACACACTGTAAAAGTAATAAATGTTATTTGCAGTTAACAATTTTCTTTTTTCTTTATTACAATATTTATGGCAAGACTAGGTAATTTACCTATATATAACATTGTTGTTATATGATATATATATTATAGATTGTTAAGTTTTCCTTAATATCTTAGATACACGGACACGGGACACAGAACACACAGAAGTGCTTACCTTTCTATATTTATTTGTATGAGAAGATGGTGTCTGATTTAAGTTAAAGTAAACTGGTTCTATTCACTCACCATTACTGGTAAAGTATATAACTTAGTGTAGTACTTAAATTATACTCACCAGTTTTGAGCTGTAAAATTGAATTACTGTCAATATTGTATTTTTCCTGAAGACTATTCATATCATTTTCAAATAAAATTGTATCATAATTAACTGTTTGTGTTGATTTATCATTATTTACATTTGTATTTACTGCAAATAATTCTAGTATTGTAGAATAATACATAGCTATTAGGCCTATGCATAGAGTAAGTATGATAACATAGTTGAGTGATTTATTTGATCCTTTTCTCTCTTCTTGAGCAACTGATAACGTTCGTTGGTATGAATTTTCCAGATTATCAGAACTGAAGTTACTTCTGTTAAAGTTTGAGCTATGTTGACTATCATTAAGTCTCCGAGTGGAAGATTGATTGAGTCCTTCAAATTCATTGTAATACACATGCGACGACACATCCCGGCTGTCTTCATGACTTGTGTTCTGTACTGATGCCCCGGAGTAGTTTTGTGCAAGTTCATGATCATCACTGTAATACAAATTCGATGGCAGAGTAGAAGGTAAAGATTTCGAAAGCACATTGCTGTAACGAAACAGACAGACAACTCAAAACTTTTTAGTCACAAAACTGTTTATTACATTGATGAAAGGTGATTTTTAGAATGGCAGTACACAAAGCAAATGGGTGAGTTTGTTAGCTAATTCAATAAAGAAAAGGCAATTTCATTTGTACTAAGATTTGTCTGTTTGTTTGGTTGGACACGCTAATTTCAAGCATTATGTGTCCGAATTGAGAAATATTTATAGCATCATGCTACAATCAGTCGAAGCCGAACATTAACTAAAAAATTTGCAAACATGGAGAAATTAATTCTTTTTAGAGACAGAAACGAAGTTGCGGGTTGGTTAGTTTGAGATAATTATAAACTGGTTTTTAGGAATACACTTAACAGCCCTTAACGGTTCGTTTTTAAGGATGCCATTAAGTGGTATTTATAGATAAAATGGCCAAATACTTCTATTTAAGAGTAACAAGAAACTGCGACCATAATTTTAGGTAGCAGTTTTTAAAGTTAGTAACTTTGATACATTAATTAAACATTATTATGTGATGATAAAAATTCTATTTATGAAGTTATTATCTATATATGAGTGGTAACTATCAAAAATTGCTATGTATGAGTGGCAAGCAAGTGGAAAATATTATATAAGACAAAACTATTGACTCACATGTAATTATCTCCGATTTCCTCAGACTCTGAATATGAATTAGTCCGTACTATGTTTTTTTTTCTTATTGCCAACGGACTTCTTGGTTGGGCCATTTTACTGCAAAATAAGTTTTTGTTTGTTAAGGACATTTTTTTTTCAGACGTCTGTTCATGTCGTGCAATATTTCGCAGAGTCTGTTTCCAGCCCACTTCTGTGGAACATACAACTGGGACCTTCGAGATCGTCTACCTCCGGGGCCGGGCGTAATTTGTTGCGTCGATGACACATTGGTCACAGCCCGGGTGGGCGAATGTTCAAGAGGTGGCGCGTTCAGTCACTAGGGAAGTGTTTTTGGGGTTTAGGCGCATTGAAGTTTTGCTGTCGTAGTGGTTCTCCAGCCAGTCTTCGAAGAATGGGCAGGGCGGCAGCGGCCACAACTGCTTCAGGAAGTACCTGCACTCGGTCACTAGGAGGAAATTGAGTCCCGCCCATCACCCCTGCGACTGCAGTGAGAACTCGGTTCAGCACACGCTGGCTATCTGCGCCGCCTGGGCGACTCAACGTCGGGTCCTCACTGCAGTCATCAGAAAAGATCTCTTACTACTGGTAATCATACGCTCCATGGTCGGTAGCGACAGTTAGTTTACATATATAGCGCAACCTTTGGAATTTCGCGAATTTTGCAGAAGGAGGCGGCGAAAGAAGTCTAGGTGGACGACCTCCACTTAGCGAACCGGGCGGAGGAGGCGGGCCTACCAGCGCTTCGTGCCGCTTTGAGTGTGACCTCGGGTGCAGAAGTCGCCTAAATAGACAGTTCGTCAGAATGTGGCGCCCACGCTACGGGGCAGGCACTGGGAAGGGGTCCTGGAATAGTTGTTCCTGGGTCCCTCCTCTATCAGACGCAGAGTGGCACATTGTGTGGTAATAGCAGACATACCACCCTGCTGTACCATAAATCCTGGTATGGTTGGCAATAAAAAAAAAGGGTTCATGTTAAGTTGCTAGTATTCAAAAGTGGACTATTTAAATAGTCCATTGCTGGAACCTTTAGGCTGTTGATGGTGATGATGATGGATATTGAATATAGATACCTCATTACATTGTCCACTTCATCCTGTGTTTGCCCATTGAACTTGGGAGAGTTTCTTTGATTGCTTTTACCAACGGAACTATTTAGGCCATATCGTCCCATTGTGTGATCTCTGGTGCTGTGTATGCTTCTTCTTGCTGATGGTATGATTGGTACCCCCCCTTGCTAAAGAATTATCCAAATACATTTAGACAAAAAAGTTATATTTTTTTCTATTAAGTATAAGCACATTATTGTGGCTGGCAGCAGATGGATGCGAATTGCCCAAGACTGGGATGGTTGGCATTCCTTGGGAGAGACCTTTGTTCAGCAGTGGATGGCGATAGGTTGAATAGATATTATTATATAAATTACTTGCAGGCAACTTAAAAAACCTAAATTTCTTTTATCCATTAAATAGGAGACCAGAACCTTTCAAAATCTGTTAAAGACCTGGCTGCTTTTTGATATTATTCATATCAATCATTTCTGTGCAGTGACAGATTAATGATAATAATAATAATTCTCTACTAACCAAAATCAGGAATACAAAATTTTCCATCTTTAAATTGGTACTAATGTTATAAAATTTATCTACATATTATAGATATATATATCTTGAAGATAAGAGTTAGCGATGATGTCTGTGCTAGAAAAACCGTGTGACAGACATCGTCACCTTCTTCCAACAACTAAAATTATATAGTAATAAGTAAGACAAGGACAAAAATGTGCATGCTATTGTGTATGTATGATATGGTGTCACCAACCCTAGTCCTCCCATGAGTGTTGTAAGAGGTAAGTAAGAAACTAAGCAGGACCAATGTCACTGCAAAGACAAGGAAAACTTGAAACAAACCCTACGCCAACACATCTGGCAAGTGTAGTGTAGTGGGCTAAAATTTACTTTCTAAGAAGAGGCTGATGGCATATTAACCAATTCATAAGTCATATTGCTTTCTAATAAATGTGGGTGGGAAGAAATGAAGATTGGTTTTTCATCATCAATTAGCTTCATCTTTAATGATGAACTTAAACCGACCTAGCAACATCCAACCATTCATTTTATTTTATCCCTTTAGGGCTGCAATTTTCAAGTGTGTAGCTCTTGTAAATTAGGCTCTGCTTTGCTGAGTCAGCCAGTGAGTGATATGAGTGATTCCATACTCCATCCATACCATGTACAAAATGATGATAGGAACTTAAAAGTATCTATCAATCTTGTCTATTTTAGCTGTTATCACCACATAAGATATACATATAAAATGACATTTGAAAGCTTATTTTAAAATTTTCATCATCACTACTCTTATTAATCCCATGGGTGTTGTAAGAGGGGACTAAGAGAACAAACTAGGAAGGACAACACTTTAAAAAAACTTGAAGCAAATCCTTTACCTACCCTACTGACCAGCATGGTATTGTAGGCCAAAATCTCCTTTCGAAGAAGAGGTCTTATGTCCAGCAGTGGACTATTCAAAGCAGTTGATGATATAATTTGAGTTCTTGTTCTTTATTACCGATTTTTATCTATATTTACATAATAAAATTGGTATCATGGATCAGTAAAAATTATTGTGATCAAATCTAATTAAATTTTTATTAACTCGTAACTCAAGATATTAGTAATAAACATTAGTAAACATAGTAAATTTGACAACAATAACACTATTTTTACATCTTTCAATATAGAATAAAATAGGTACATACCTCGTCTGAACTATCACTATTCATTTATACTGTTTATTTTTAAGTACAAACATTATTTAACTACGAAAACGCTGGTAGAAAACAGGTTCTATTGGAATAGCCTTTATCCTTCGTGTACTTAAATTATCAGAATCATATATCGTGGTTAATATCTATATATCACGACTATTTATCAGTAAAATTCCCTAACCAAAACAATAAAGAAATGACATTAAAAAAAAACCCTGACATGACAGTGTTGCTAAATTTTTTATTAGATTCTACTACATGGCTTCTGATTTTTAAATTTGAATATTCAGCTTTCAATGAAGTTCAGCGTAGCCCGAATAGAAATAAGAAATAGAAAGCAACATAAACGACAACTTACAACGTAAAAAATATATCAAAACATCAATCTAACTTAATAGTTTAGAAAGTTGTGGAATAATATTTTTACATTAGATAGGGAGGCCCTTTAATGTAAAAATATTGTTTAAATTACATAGGATCGATACCTAAGAAACTCAAACTGAGTTTTAGAAGAAGACTGAAAAAAACAATAATGTCTCTTGTATATTTGACCAACATTAAAAAGTTATCTTTGAAAACTTATGGGGCCAAAAATAGACTGTGAAATATATTTTACTCCTGTTTTTGGAGACAATTTAAGAAAGAACTGACCACTGACTGATATAATTTGTAAAGGCTGGTCGGCAGTAGAAAAGCGTTGTTGACAGTATTAAACTATAACTGATACAATAGAAAACTATTCATTTTTTAACTATTTTATTAAAAACCATACGCTGACTTTTGAATATTATTGAGAAAAACGAGGTTACATCATATGAAATCTCAAATAATATTGCACAGAAACGTCACTTTTACTGGCAGCTTGAAGAAAAGTGGATTAAAAACAAAAAAATTTTTGATAGAAACGAAAAAAGAACAATAATTTTCATCCTAGAAGAATACATGTAATTTTTGACGATGAAAACTAAACCCATTTTAATGAATTACTTGGTTTTTATTGTATTTGTATTGGCTTTTATAACTATTTGTTCCGGTGAAAATGTGAAGAAGAGTATAGACGACAATAGAGATGATAACGGGGAAGTAAGTTATGAGTCCAAAGATGAATCCATGGAAATTCCCATGGAAAGTGAATCTAACAACATTACTTGTACTAGAAGACAAAATAGTCAAATGCATGAAATACGTAGTGCCAGTTTTAAACAGTTTCCATTTATGGTGGCTATAATGTCCCAACAAAATGAATATTTATGTTCTGGATGTATAGTCTCTAATGGATTGATACTAACTACAGCGACGTGTACTCAGCAACCTTTGAGTTATGTTCTTCTCAACACTACGTCTAATAAAAGAGATGATACTACCATATCTCTTCATATCATAAAGACTGAAAAGTTTCCCACATTTACTATAGGCGAAGGTTTAAAAGACGTTGGCATCGTCTATACGGAAAAGCATAACAGTAGTATTGCTTCTAAAATCAAACTTAGTAACTATACTAATCCTCGCCTGATTCTGGATATAGAAGGAATTGGCTTTGGAATAAATGCAGAAGTCGGGCAAGTAAAAGAGTTACAATATATCGGGATGGAAGCTCGTTACGCCGTAGAAGTAGCAGAAAGTGTGAAAGGTTATTTCGATTGTGTCGAGACTAAAGTATCGACGTGTTTTAAAGATACCGGTGGTCCAGTGGTTTTTGATAACGAGCTTTTGGGAGTTATAACTAAAGGTCAAATGGAATGTACCAAAGAGATGTCGGCTACATATGCTGTAAATAAAAGGATGGTAGACTTTTTACCAACTTACGTTTTCAAAGCGTGGTTGGATGAAAAAATTAGAAAGAATGAAGAACAGGAACCAGTAGCTCTAGCTACTTATCCTGTACACCCTCAAATTACAAATGTGGAGCCACATAAAATGACAATGGAAGCATCAAATCGCAACTCTAATAACGGATCACAGTTGAGTGCAGTACGCGTTGTTGTTTTGTCACAACTTTTGTATTTCCTTAAACTCGTAATTTATTAGAACAGAAAAAATAAATTTTGTGTGATTTTTTAAAAAAAAATAAAATAAAATATTCTTTTTATTTTATGTTTATAATACTTCAAAAATTTCAAATTTTATTTGGATACCCAAAGATTTTATAGGTATTAAAAAACTTGCTTGCAGGACACCTTAATATATGCTCGTATTGATTTTATTAGTGATAGTGGTATACAACTAATATATCGCAAGTAGACTATTTCCTATGGCGTAAAATCTATTTCAACATATTGAATTAATTAAGAAATTTTCTTAAGAACGGTGCTGGTGACAAACATTTACCGATTATAAAATATTAACTTCAAACCAAATACAAACAAATATATCAAACTAACGATAGGTCTAGTAAATCGTCAGTCATCATATTATAGTATTAAATTAAGGTTCTTCAACGAATATATAAGGATTAGGTTAGTTACGTTTTTGACAAACGGTGGCTGCAAGGTCTGCGAGTTGTGATGTGATATCGACTACAAGACGATCTTCGTTATCGATCAGAATTGCTTACTTTCCAGGAGCGACTTAACTCTTTGAAACTCCAAGCCAAAAGGAACACCTTTTCACCTGTTGCGTGTTCATAATTGAAATTATCCCCATTAACTCTAATTAAATTAGTAATATCATTGATTAACTTTCACATGTTTATTTCTCAATCACGCAACAGAAATGTGGGGTAATATTTCTATAAGAAAGAAAATATTTTGTTTCTAAGCACCCGACAGCTTTGGTATGAAAATATAACAATGTTTAAGAGAAAACGAAATAAAATATTAAGAATATGATTTACAAAAAAAACACATTAGGATATGGTTGATCTGGTTTTATATAATTTATCTTTAAAGAAAACTAATGTTTACATGTAACATAATGTCTAATAGGCATCTTAAATCATCATTATTAGAAGACAAGATTGAAGATAAGGATTGGCGATCAAAATGTAAGAGTATAGTTGGTGCAGCTATCAAATGGTATACAAACAATACATTTACCTCCTCTAGGCTCTCGACTCTGACAGTATTAAAATACTAAACCTACTGTGAACGTCTAGTTTGTGTGTGTTTTTACTAGTGTCGAGGTTATGCATGAGGCAAATGGATTGTTAATTATACTTATATACACTGTTTATTTCTTCCGTCCCAATGACAGATTGGTCTGCCATGCTTTAAGAGCCCTATCAAACGAAAGGATTTCTTGTTCTTCAATTTATCTCTACTAACACAATAAACAGAGGAGTTCAAGAATTATAACTTGACAGTGATTACATTTTATAAATGTGTTAGCAGTGTGTTTTGCATTTTCTGCCAAAAAGTGTGACAAGAAAAATACCGGGGTAGTTGTTCTCTGGTCCCTCTTAATTTAAGCGTAGTATGACAAGTATATCTTGTGATTTTACTCGGATTGGTCGGTCAATGATTTCAATTTACAATCTCTAATTTCTTTAGAAAAACGAGTTATAATTTAACAAATTAATAATAGCCACTCAGAAATACATCCACAATAACTACATCAGAATAAATTTAAATGTATAACAAATTATATTTAACGTTTATTTGTGGGTTTATGGTACATCCGTAAATTTGGGCTTTGTTTCTTGCATTTTATATTTTATACAACCTAAAGGGACACCAGTGCCATTACGTAAAAAGTTTTTATTTCAATGGCACCATCTTCATATTTAAATAATTTGAAATCACATTAAAAATGCTTACTTAAATGAACTAACACAGCCTGTGCAACAAACCAAAGAGCACGTCCACGCTATGTCTTAGGAATTGGTTTCTAATCGCTTTCCTCAAAACTTTGTTCATAACAATTTAATGTAACAAAATTGTTGTTATTTTTCATTGAATATTTCAAATAAATGTTTAACGAATTGGTCAATATCTTCTACAAAAATTTGATATTTCCACGTATCGAGTTTTTTGACTTATACTCTAATATTATTTTTGTCAACTGTCAAACTATTGTCAGCTCAGCACTATTGTACTGTAAACTCTTGTTTTTGAGGCCAAAAAACGCTTCCTGTGACGATTCGATAAAAGCTTTAATATCTAGTGAATATAACTTTTTAAAATAGACTTAAAAATGTCAAAGAAAAGGGGAAACAAGAAAATTCAGGAAATTAACGACGACGTTGAAGAGAAAACTACAGTGACAAACGATACTCATGAGGTAACCTCTAAAAGTAAAGCAAAAGGTAAGAAGAAAGGTAAAGGAAACGCAGGCGATTGGAGTGATAGTGACGGAGGAGATATGCCGAAGAAAACTCAAGTATCAAATGAGGAAGACATACCTAAACCTGCATCAAAAAAATCACAAAAGAAGGGTACCCATATGTTTTAAAATATTGTATGAATATATTTATTAGCAAAGCATATTGCTTATAATGTATAGTGACACTGCTACATTTAATAACAATAAGAATTATAGTTAATATTGCATAAGTGCTGTTCATATAAATTAGTTTGTGTATGAGTCACTATATTTATTCAATTTAATTTCTTTATACATACCATGATAATATGAATCCACCTAAAATTAAAATTTTAATTAAATTATCATTAATAATCTATAGTCTAATTTGAAAATTAATATAGTTTGATTTGTTTGCAGCTATGAATAAAAAGAAGGGGCATGAGTCTGATGATGATCATGATGATGACAATTCATTATTAAGTAACTCAACTGCTACTACAACCTCAAAATCAGTTGCAAAATCAAATAAGAAGAAAAAAGGTAACTTACTTTCAATTTAAGAAATGTAGATGTAGCTTCAGCATGTATCATGATCAAAAAGATAGTTACAGACGTTGTCTCAAATAATTATCTTTAGGCTTTCACATTAAAAAATCTGGCAATCTATGTAGATAGATTATCATAGATTGTCATAGTACTATGACAATGATGTTGACCTAAAACTTAAACTTTAGGAAAGTAAAGGTAATGGTTAGATCTATAAACACTTGTACAAAAGAGAATTGATATATATTTTTCATGATTGGACTAGAATGAGTGTGTGGATATATGTAGTGTAAACTTGGTAGGTTCATGCATTATTTGTATTAGAGGTGTTTGTAAAAATATGCTGGTATATGAAAATAATGGCAATTAAAATTGATTTGTAAACATTAGATGTATATTATTACATAGAGAGTAGAATCACTTTGGCAGGCTCTAAAAGTAAAAAAATAGAGATCTGGGGTTTTTTTAAATAGGTTTGCATTTTGGGTGTATCTTTGTATTATTTAGTTTTGCCTTACTTATTACATCAGCTATTATAGTTAGTTAGTTAGTATATCAGGTATATCTTAATTATATCTTAGGTATATCTTAGTTATTATATCAGGTGCTTAAAATGTAAACTGTAATTAAATTAATTAATTAAAACTTTAATTAATTAAAAAACTGAGAATGTTGAGTGGTGATGGTATCTTTTTTTTGGTAAAGGTAAAAAAGGCAATGACTGGGCTTCTGAAGGTAGTGATGTTGAACTGAAAGGAGTTTCAGATGAAGAAGTTGTCAAACCAGTTAGTAAGAAAAAGGGTAAGTAAATTTTAACATTTAAATGTTTCATATGTACATAATTATACTCTCCATGTGGTGATGGATTTGAAGAAAATAGGCATAATATTTATTTATTGCTTGAAATTATGGCTATACATAGGCCGTGATCTGAATCACGTTTACAGCGCTTGTAGCGTACCAACGTGTGGTCTGATCCGTGCTTTTCACGCTCACCGTTAGCGTTGTGGGTGCTATGACGTCACTACCTACTGCTTGCAGTACTGACGGGTCAGATCGTTAGCATCGTGAGCATTGACGTTATTTTGCGCCATTTATTTGAATCTATGAATCTATGATTGCGGAAACTGCTTGAAATACAAGCATTTTACCATCTTCACTGGCTATACCATACTCCACTCATGTTTATGTCAAAAAATGCTCTGTTAGGTTATGTTCAACTTTTTGAATTCGTAAGCACACTCACAAGTGGGTCGAATTATTAATACTGCTAACAGACGGTGGTTCACTCACTAAATCGGACCACACGTTAGCAGTTTAAACATCGTAAATGCTGTGAGCACAATTCGGACCTTAGCCATACATGTTAACTTCACAATAGCAAGTGGCAGATAGAGTTTGGCCGATTTCAAGTGTGAGTTTAAATAGAGTGCCTTTTCTAAAGATATGTTTATGCATGCATTTCCAAAGAGTACTAATTTTACACAAAAGAAATTACTTCGTTACTATCTTTTGCTGTTGGCTTGGGTCACGTGACAGTAAAATTTCCATCCCTTGGAGAAGTACAGATGTACAGAAAAGATTTTCTGTTTATAATCATTCCATATTACAGGTAGAAATAAAAAGAAAAATAAAGAAGTGGAATCATCTGATGAAGAAGACAATGATGATATAAAGTCACAAGTGAGCAATGTATCAAGTAACCAATCCAAACCAGTTGCTAAAACAAAAAATAAAAAAGGTATTTTATATTGTACTTATTTTTTGTGTTTGAGTTGACGTACATATACTTACATCCTTGAAGGGGGGAACACACTTGGTGACGGCCCGTGAGGGATTTCACACGTTAAAAAAGAAAAGAGTAAGCATCCCTGCTTAAGCATAAATAATGTAATAAAGGATCAGCAACCAAATTTCTTCTGGTTAATTTTTTGTTTTGTACCATTTATTGAGAAATAAATCCACACAAACTCACATAAAAACTACTACTAGGAATCACAGAGTTAAACAAGAAATGTAAATGAAATAAACATTTTCACTTGTATAATTGTGTAGTTAATATTCTTTTTCCTAGGGTTCTCCTTTAATATTATAACGACTTTCAGGCAAGGGCAAAAAAGAAGAGTGGCCTGATGAAGAGAGTGATAAAGAATTAAAGATGGATGAGTCAGAAGAGGAAGAAATTATTCCAGTAGTGAAAAGTAAAGGTAATTAATTGATATTGATGGATCATACAAATGCTTAAGCATTACTCAGTGTGTTGTAGTATGCATGGATGTTGCGATGGATTATATAATAGTATATATGCACAAGACTCATAAATGGACAAAATATTTTTATTTGTAAACTTGTCTACTAAAAAAAATATGTAATTAATTTTCATATTTATTATAATTTATTTCTGAAATTTAATAATCAAATAGGGCTTTTTAGAATTCCCTTGTAAATTTCTAAAACGCTCCATCAATGGAACAAAAATTTGACTGTTAAATTAACCTCCGATCTTTTCGTAAAGCAGGTTATATTTTCGTCGAACTTTGTAAACAAAACAGCCTACATCTCACTAAGTAAAAAATATTGTTACAGTAGGACCTCTTTAATCCGAACGCCGAAAATTTACCCTCCGTTCGTATTCGTGGAGCGTTCGGATTATAGTATGTTAGGAACTATAAATAGGTAGGTATATGTATATAGTACATACTTTCCTGAAATAAAACAAAATAGTATTGTAAAATATTAATTAGTATATACTTGTTCAAAAACATATGAGCAGTAACATTTATCAAACTTTTTTAAAGAAATCCTTAATGAGCAACTGGCGAGAAAAGCGAGCTGGTATGGGCCGTTCGGATTATAGAGGGGTTTGGATTAGACGTGGTTCGGATTAAAGAGTATGCTGCTGTATATGTATTTTATCGTTTTTTTAACATCCTAATTTATGTTAAAATAATCTTCACAACTTACTTTTCATTATATTTCTTGACTTTTCCGTGATAATAAGTTAATTAGAAAAAATAATTCGGTGC
Organism: Hypercompe scribonia; assembly: GCA_949316085.1. NCBI lineage: Eukaryota > Metazoa > Arthropoda > Insecta > Lepidoptera > Erebidae > Hypercompe > Hypercompe scribonia. Next base: position 17,957,857 of record OX438969.1, read on the forward strand.
GTTTGTGAACTAAATAGTTGTTTGTTGACATGAGAGTAGTCCGTCGTCACAGAATAAGCGTACCAAAATGGCCGCGTTTAAATCGTCCGAAAAGATAGTGCTTTTAATTTTTTTTTAGCTTGTTTGTTTATATTTTGGATATGTTGTTATTTATTTTTGGTGTTTCAATATCTAGTACGATCATTTTTAAAAATAAAAAAGTACATTCGTAATTCTTATTGTCTAGTGGTTAGCGACTCTGACTACTAAGCTGGAGGTTGTCAGTTTGATACCCACCCAAGACAAATATTGTGTGATGAGCATGATCATTTAAGCTGTGTCTGAGTGTAATTTATCTATAATATGTATATTATATTTTAATGTTATCAGCGGTCTGTATACAACAGTACTCAGGGTCTGCCTGGTTTGGAAACAGATTCCCGTGTTTGAAATACGGTTAAAGAATCTTTACTTCTCAAAAGAATTTACAAAATTCACTTACTGAGAAATCATACACAAATGTAAACAATTTAAGTGTGTCACTAAATAAAGTGATTATTGTGATGGAGCTGATGGAGCTAAAAGCTTTTTATTTTGTTTGTGTAGGTAAAAATAAAAAGAAAAATAACATGGATGACATAGAGGCCGAATTAAAGAAATTCGAAATTAAGGATGAACAAGAATCAGAGCCCGTGAAACCGGTATCAAAAAGCAAGGTTAGTAAGATTTACTTATTGATTATAAGGTCTTGAGACGACAGTGAAAATCGTACAGATTGCCCGACCATCGAATGTAATGCCTAAATACCTTTTATGATGCTCTGGAGATGAAACATGCATACAATTTTTTGTTTTGATTTTAAAATTGACCTCTTTTGTTTTTATATCTAACTACTTTTAGTGATTATGACAGGATCGCAAAATTAACTTTTCGTATGATAAGTATTTAAAATACTTCTAAAATACTATAAATATAGTACTATTATATATTACATATGTAGTGACGTGGTGTTCCGATTACGGAAAGGCTCTTTTGACGATTTGTTAAACGAATACAGTGCATTCTTCAACCATAACTTTCTTGTATAAACGATATGTTAATCTGTCCACTGTACTGAAACTCGATTTATTGGGCACAGGACAAAAAAAAATCTAAAGTGGCGCCTGAACTGGAACCGGAAATACTCGATGAGGACGCCTCCATGGAGACTGATGATAAGGTGATTATAGTAATTAAAAATAATTTTATATAATGCAGTGTTATTTAATATTATCTGTTACTACTGCATATAAATACATTGCGTCTTAATATTTTCATCAGGTTGCAGATTTACCTGAAAAGGATAATGAAGAGCCAGCGGAAAAGAAAATGAGTCACAAAGAGAAAAAAAAGTTGAAGAAGCAACAAGAATACGAGAAGCAGATGGAATTATTAACGAAGAAAGGAGGTCAAGGTCACAGTGACCTTGATGCTAATTTCACTGTTAGTCAAGCACAAAAATCTGCCGGTAAATAATTACTTACTAATAACTAACATTCTCTTAGTTTTTCTATTACAGTCAGTCTATGATTGGTTATTTAAAACATCGCACATATAGTTATTATTTTTAGTTATATATTGATTCTCTAAATTATAAAATGTGCAGATATGTAAAAAGTCACATTTCATAATAAATATAAAAATTAAATTATCGCTCATATTTTCAGGTCAAATGGCAGCACTCGAGAATGCTGTAGATATAAAAGTGGAAAACTTTTCAATAAGCGCGAAAGGCCAAGACTTGTTTGTTAATGCTAATCTTCTTATTGCTAATGGCCGTCGGTACGGCTTGGTGGGTCCAAACGGCCACGGAAAAACTACATTGCTGAGACATCTAGCCCAACGTGCCTTCCCTCTTCCACCCCATATAGATATTCTGTTGTGTGAGCAGGAAGTCTCTGCCAGCGATATGAGCGCAGTCGATACTTTACTTGAAGCTGATGTAAAGAGAACCAGTGAGTGTCGTTAACTACTAAACAAATTAATCCACAATCCCTTGATTATCTAATGTATATTTTTTGTTATGAATTTCAAAGAGATTACACATAATAAATATTATATTTCTAATTAAGAATCAGTGTGAGCAATTAATGCATGTGTCGAGAGGTATTACATAACTACATTGAGTGTTGTAAGATTGATCCTCACATAGGAGAACACTTTGTGCGATCCACAAAATTTTAATCTGAGTTTGGGCGTGTTTTCTTTCGATTCGCGGGTCGGAGTAAATGTTCGTATTATCTTGTATATTTGTATCGTGTATAGTTGTATGAACTTAATACACGCTTAAGCGGTCGTCACGCCAGTCTACTGCGTTGCCGTAAAAACATCCAAAAACTTCAGACAAAAAAAAACAATTTTACTGTGTAATAAATACATTTCCTATAGATTACAGGTCTTAATGAAACGTTCGCTAACTGGAAATACTAATAGCAAGTGTTGTGGGTTTTTACCCTATATGGGACAACACTGTGTGATTCATAAACTGTTTTTCTCAGTCTGGGTGTTCTTTGTGTCCGTTTCTTTTAAAGTTTTTAAGGTCACACAGGAGTGAAAGTGTACCTGTCATAGTACAAGCTGTGTTTAGTTTGAAGTTAGATGGCGTTGTGTGTCTAATGGCTGAAATAATAATTGTGACTATCCTGAGGAACGAAAGTTAATGTAATCTATTTCACTTTCAAATTGTACTGACCAGATAATCGAGCAAGTTCTTTAATAGGGTATGAGAACTTGCTATAGTTGTGTTGCTAATAATTTTTTTTTTTTGCAGCGTTGTTAAAGGAATGTAAAGAGTTAGAAGCTGAGACAGAGAAAGGCAATCTCAGTAAACAGGATCGGTTGAACGAGGTTTACAGTGAACTGAAGGCGATAGGAGCGGACAGTGCGGAGCCGCGCGCCAGACGGATCCTCGCCGGTTTGGGATTCAGTCGTGAGATGCAAAATAGGGCCACTAAGAACTTCTCTGGAGGATGGAGAATGAGAGTTTCACTTGCTCGGTAAGTATTTATTATTAACTAGATGCACCCCGTGGTATTAACTGCGGTTTTTGTAGCTTTTGAGTCGGATATTGTTCATTGATTTTAATGTGTTTTCCCATAACCCTATTTTTTTTTTTAAAGTAGTCTAACATACTGCTTATAACATCAGCCATCTACTAGTGAAAGTATAGCCAAAATCAGTCAGAGATTAACCGGAACAAATAGACTCACAAAATTAAAAAAAATTTTTTTTTATTATGTACCGTATGGCTATATACTTTCGTATGCACTTACTGAAAAGCTGTTAATTTGAGATTTCAAACAGACACAACATTTATATTTATCTATATAGGTGTTATTATTACTAATACCAGTGGATCTTAAATCTTGTTTTCTTTTCAGAGCTCTATACATAGAACCAACACTATTGATGCTTGACGAACCTACAAACCACTTAGATCTTAATGCCGTCATTTGGTTAGATAAGTAAGTATTTATTTAATATTTTATGCGCTATTGTTAATTAACCGTTAATTAATTTATTAGAAAATTTAAGTAAATAACCATAAATAAGTATAAATAATAAATATGTAAATAATAAATATATAAATAATAATAAATAAGCATAAACAAGAAATAAATTTGGATACTTTTATCTGTTTTAGTTACTTACAAGGGTGGAAAAAAACACTATTGGTAGTGTCTCACGACCAGTCCTTCTTAGACAATGTGTGTAACGAGATTATTCACCTGGACACGCAGAAATTGCATTACTACAAGGGAAATTATTCCATGTTTAAAAAAATGCACGCCCAAAAGAGGAAAGAGATGATTAAAGAGTATGAGAAACAAGAAAAGAGATTAAAGGATCTGAAGGCCCACGGACAGTCAAAGAAACAAGCTGTAAGTTATTGTCACACACTCAATACATCAACTCTGCCATTTAAGCAGTAGTACGAAGTTACAAACCCATTAAATATTGGTTTGATTGTTGTAAGTAATTTGAAATAATACTTTTTTTTTAAATTTTAATAACGAGAATTGGTTAATTATTGAAAACAGTTAAATTCAAATGTTTCTGGTTCCAAAGTGCAACTTTTTCTCTTACTCGTCGCTAATTTTCAGTCTAGTTCACAACAAAATGAATGAATATGCCAATTTAACATATTTATAAGCAGCGATACTAACGTTTAAATTTTTTATTTAGCAATAATTAAAAGTCATCTATCATAACTGCATACTGCTTACTGGCATCATTTGTTTAGACCGATAATATGACATACCGTCAAGTAAGGACCTTATATCCCTATGATAAAAAAGTATATTCATGTTCTATACTAATTACAAATACATGGGTGATGAACAGGAGAAGAAGCAGAAGGACGCACTGACTCGCAAGCAGGAGAAGAACCGTAGCAAAGCGCAGCGCGAGAGCGAGGAAGCGTCCGCTCCCACCGCTCTTTTGCAGCGGCCTAAGGACTACATAGTCAAATTCTCCTTCCCGGATCCACCTCCACTGCAGCCGCCCATCCTCGGCCTGCACAGTACGTACACACCCTTACCTTCGTTGGTCAACCCACTAACACCATTGCGTTAACATGCCTTACTGTCGATTAACCGTGTACTAACTTACTTATTAGAGATAGACATTCATTTATATGTTCATTGTTTCCTCGCTTTTTGGACAACCTCTGTAACTAGTGTTTTTGAAATTACTAAAATTATGAAATTACTAATTGCAAATAGTGAGTTTACATGCAGGTGGTGTTTACCTACATAACTTGTGCACTTATTCTATTTTGAATGCATGCTTTAGTGTAATAACTACTGATAAACCAATAAAAATAAAATATTTTATGTATTTGTGTAGTTGATAAGACTTACTTAGTTTGGTATTAGTTGGCGATATATGAATGTAGTAGAATATTATATATACTATTTTGAAATAACAAAATTGTGTAAAAATTTTTAACTGAAAATACAAAAATCTGTTGCCAAATGTTATTGTTACATATTTATTTTTAAACAGTGCAGTGATATTTAAAGTAGTAAGTTTCTTTGTTATTATATATTACTTGTACTAATATACATTATTACTAAAAGTGGAGTTGAGTAGGGTTGCCAATTAGGATATATGAGTACATAAAAACACTGAGTAATTATAAAGTGATTATACAATGTAGACTGTTAGGTGAATGAGAGTAAACAGTCTTAGTTGATTTTGTACATCTGTATTTCATAATTCATATCATTTAAAACGAGATGTACACATTCCATGTTTCCAATGGTTAGGAACCATAAAGTTTTCTGTATTCTTCTAACATTAGTTTTCTGATCTATGCAGATGTGGACTTCAACTTCCCTGATCAAAAGCCCTTGTTTATTGGTGTGGACTTTGGTATAGATCTAAGTTCTCGCGTTGCCATCGTTGGGCCAAACGGAGTGGGCAAATCCACTTTCCTCAAGCTACTGGTGGGAGAACTCACTCCTGTTAGAGGAGAACTTATAAGGAATCATAGACTGGTTAGTATTTGATCATATAATACATAAATAATACATCTGGCCAGCATGGCATAGTAGTCCAAAACAAATTGTGGAAGCAATAAGCTGTTGAATATTTATTACACTTGAATTTTATATAGTGATTTTTTCTACGTACCTATTTACTGTAACTTCAAGTTTTGTTATTACTGTCACCTTGAAACCTTTTCAATGATTATTTTTACAAAACATTTTATATAAATATCACCATCGACATCATCAATCGTGATCAACTTTCTTTAACAGTCCATTGAACATAAACCTCTCCTGAGCAAGAAGGTTTTAGCCTGCTGGACCATGCTGGTCAGACGGGTCGGTATAAGGTTTGTTCCAAGTTTTCCTTCTACTTGTAGTGATGTTGCCTTAAATAATTTGTTCCTTGGTCGCTTCTTACGGCATCATTGGGATTAATAGGGATGGCGACACTTCGTATTCTTAATCGGTCACCACACAAAGTCATGAGTATTACGAAACTGTAATGCAATTTATCGTGTGTAGAGGATAGGTCGCTTCGACCAGCACTCAGGCGAGCACCTGACGGCCGAGGAGACCCCGGCGGAGTACCTGCAGCGCCTGTTCGGCCTGCAGTACGAGAAGGCGCGCAAGGCGCTCGGGACCTTCGGGCTTGCCAGCCACGCACACACCATCAAGATGAAGGACCTCAGTGGCGGGCAGAAGGCCAGGGTCGCGCTCGCTGAACTTACTCTGATGGCGCCTGACGTTGTCATTCTGGTATGTGTTGATCTATTTTAAGTCGGTTTGATTTAATATGTAAAAAATCAAGAAATAAGCATAACTTACAAATGACCAGTAATTATGACGAGTCATAGTGTGGGTCACCATGCTGCATTGTCCGCATTTGCAATGAGGATGGTGAACTTTTGGATTCTACTCATACTTTCCATCGAGTAGAGTAGAGTCATTTGCACAGATTAATTCTTTAAAAATAATAATAACTGATAATTTTGAGAGTAACCGAGTGTAATTCACTAGCCAGTAAAAAACGATAACTGTTGTCAGAAGCTAATTATTTTATAAGAAAGGTAAATATGATTCTAACAGATTATTGCTCAAATTAGGTACTACTGCTACAAATAAGTGAACATGAAACAGTTCATCATAATAAGTCTGTGTAGTCTGTAGTTATTTCAATAGTTTGACTGTAGTATATGCTTACACCTTAGGATGAACCGACCAATAATCTGGACATAGAGAGCATAGACGCTCTGGCAGAAGCGATCAACGAGTACAAGGGTGGTGTGATCATCGTGTCTCACGACGAGCGACTCATCAGGGAGACCGACTGTGCGCTCTATGTCATCGAAGATCAGACTATTAACGAGGTACACTTTCTATTTATTTCATCATCATCAGCCTATCGCAATCTACTTTGCACGCCACTCTGATCGATTTTGGGCTAGTCGCATCCAACTCCTGTCATTCTATTTTTGTACTCTCTTTTTTTACACGCATCTTACATCATTATCATCTGACTCCCCCAAGGCTCGTTACAATAATTGGTACACAACAACGACTTTTATAATGCAGTTCGATCCCAAACTAATTAGACTGAGCCCATGCTTTAGTACCCAGACTGCTTATATACAATACATACTTAAACATTTCTTAAAATACATATTAGAAGTAAATCACACCCAGACGTAGCACAAATGATCGTGTTCATCACACGATTATTTGTCTTAGGTGGAAATCGAATCCGCGACCTCCGGCACAGTGGTCACGGTCACTAACAGGTTGTTTAATTTACGTCCTAAATATTTGGCATTGTATTACTATCATTATATTTGCCACTTCATAAATCATGTTTATTATTAAGTTAAAGCTAAAACTATTAATATTTCGCAGGTCGATGGAGATTTCGATGACTATCGCAAGGAGTTATTGGAGAGTCTCGGTGAGACGATCAACTCGCCTTCAATTATCGCCAACGCTGCTGTACTACAATAACACTCCTGTAACAAGAAACATAACAGTTGTAATATTTGTTAAAATTGTTTGTAACAATTATTCTTCACACAAACCAACCACAATGTTTTTCACAAAATAATAACAGTGCTTGCACTTACTGTGTACACATGTATGAAGTTAGCTAATATCCTAATCTAATGACCAAGAATAATAAACCGTGTAGTGAAAGTTATGAAAGTATTGTCGTCCTTTAAATATTGCATAAACTCGTTGTAATATGTAATGTTTATTTTACCATAGAGGATAAAGGCCATTGGAAGTAAAGGGTGCCCATGCCCATTCGTGTTTAAAGAATAGTGACGTGTCGATCAAACGCCGCCCCTCAACCCCGAACCAATCAGGTTCTAAAAAAATTTCGTTTCGTATGACAGTTTGGAATCTGATTGGTCGAACGCGAATGAAGTGTAGCTTTTTATCTGATGTAAACGGTAAAACGTTGTACTCATTGTCAGAATAGTAACATGTTGTGCCTTTTTTGTTGTGAGAGCAGAAAATCCGAAGAAAAATCCTAATATTGGAAAACGGATAATGAAACGATGTTAGTTAGACGTTAATCTTTGGCTTCAAACAACCTTTTTTTTCTATTACTCAGTGCAGGTACTTAATGGTTATAAATAAATAATTTTAACAAATAACAACTTGAACATAAAAAAAAAATATAATCATTGAACACATTTTTAATTACAGTCACTCACTAATGTATAATCGTTTTTTTTTTAATGACTGAAGTGGCTATTCGGCAACGCACTGATATTTCGAATATAACTAGAAATTGTTTGTACAGTAAGTTTCCATCAGATTTGTTCTCGAATCGAATGAGCTAAAGCCGTTCCGGACTGAGAACTTCACGTATTAGTATGTATAGCTGCAATTGTTTATAGAGCATTCGTAACCGCAATCATTTTGATATGTCATCACACGACCGATGGCTTACCATCACGTTCTCTTTTTAATTTCAATTCTGTGACTTCTTTCCCAAAAATGTGAGTGATGGTCGGTTGTGTTTTTAGATAAACTGTTTGCTGAAATACATAGAAATATGAGTCTTTCTAATTTGAGCTAGATTTTCTAATAAAGCTTGTCACAAAACTCAGCATTGTTACATTACACAAACAATTAATAGACTCAAAATTTTCACAAATGTAATGTGTGTGTCTTGTGATTTAGTGTTATAAAATACAAGTGCGCAGTACGGTAGAGGGTGGAAGGAGACATTTTAGGAAAGACGTAGAAGGAGAAGGCTCTATATGGCTTGCCTAAAAATATTTCTGTAAAATGTTCCTATATTGATACGGAGCGAATGACAGCATTCGCTGCGTATCAATATATAGCATCTGCGTAAAATGCGTCTTCCAATGTTTTAATGTGTAGCCTACGAGTAATATTAAAATAAAAGGCCTTACAAAAATGTTGGAATCGTCATTATTAAGCTAAAGATGTCGTCATCAGTTCTCAGTTCTATGGGCCTAGTGTGAGTTTATTTCACTCAACGTGATTGGTGAAGACTTAAGTGAGGGCTAATGGCAACGCCCGTACGCTGTGTCAAAATAAATTCAAACTGGGCCCACATTTTGTCTTTGAAAATCGAATCGTTACAGTTCCATAAACTTTTAACATTTTCTACTATTTTCCTATTCACTTGTTAATCACTATTAAAGCTTTAAAAAAATGTTACAATACATATAATAAAATACGAAATGTTTGTTTTTTTTTTAACAATTGTTATACATATATGTATATAACAATAGAAAACAATGTTGTATATAAAAATGTAAAACTATATAGAACATTTATTTGTATGTAGTTTTCTAATGTTTTTGTCCGACGATTACTTGTTTGTTATATACTGAAGGGAAGAAAAATCGGCTTATTTAATTTTGCGACAAAAAATACATTAGACGATATTGTTGAAATACATAATTAGTTACGAGATTCGGAATGAAAACTTCGAGAAAAGAGAATTTGAAATAAATTAATTCAATAAATTGTATGGTTATTTGCGAAATATATACTTCTTCAGCACAGTTTACTAATGGTACTATCACTTTGACGTTATTTAAAATAAATACAAAAATGGTCGAGTGTTGTGCCGTTAGTAAATAAATCTGTATATAACACTGAATTTTTTAGAGTTCTGTGTAAAGGCAATACTAAAGGAAATGTAGCGTAAATGTATAAAATATTTATACAATAAATATTTTTTTTTATCACAAAACCCTTTTACTTTTAAATCCCACTAGAAGAACTCTTGCTTCGGCACAAAATGGCCGGCTTGACTGAAGGGACTCGGCCTGGACAGGAAACTGGTGTTAAGAATTTTTTTTGTTACTTTACTAGAAAAAACTCCCTCCCTCTGATTCTATGATACTCGAAGGACGACAACGCACTTGTGATTCTTGAACTAAAGACGTTTAAGGACGGCAATCATCACTCGTTAGTGACTCGGGTGACTCGTTAGTTTGTTTGCCTCCATTATACCGTAAAAATAAACTGTCTCGTTGGTACGGTGGTTAGCGTTTCCCGGGTCGGGCTAAAAGTGTTATTGAGTTTTGTGGATCATAGAAATGCTTAACAACAAACCGGTGTTAGGTAGTTGGGGTCTTAACCCTCGTGCCTCAACAAGCAGGTAAAGGCGTCGGTCTTGCGCCTGTCTCTACCCAATCGTGTTGGATAACCGTCCCATCGGATTGTTAAAGTGAGAGAACAAAGTGCAACTGTGTTAACGCACATACTTGTACACTATAATGTGTCCTGTGTTGTTGCCTGGTCGAGACTGACCGCCGTGGCCAAAATTGGCTAGGAGCACAGCACCGTGAAAAATTTAAAATAAGTAGCTAAACAAACTAAAAAGCAAGCTTAAAAATGTCGATTACAGACAAACAGAAACGTGAAGCTAGTAAGTGTTAAAAATAAGAATTGTGAACGTTAGTAAGTTTGGTATCAAAAAAATACAGCGACTTATCTACTTGGACTTCATTTCTAAGTAAATTGTAATTGCAATTAAAGCTAAATTTTAATAATGTAACGGGTATCATAGTCATGGAAGTCATTATTGACATGGTCACGTGTCAATAAATATACAAAAGTACTCGTATATATCTATATATATACGAGATATCTATGTATTCTCAGATATAGATACTCACTGGTGCGAGTGCAGCCAGTACACTTAACACAGGTCGAGAAATTTTTATTTAAAATCTAACAATTTATTTGAATATCAAAAAAAGACACTGCTTGTTTATAGTTTTTACTTTTGTCGGTAGAGCTCACTGCCTTACTGCTTTACTTTTTAATTTTTTTTCAACGTGTGGTAACCCCTTTGGGCTATCGTCCGATAGAGGCTTGTGGCTTGCTTCTGTGCCGTCAAAGTCGCTACCCATACCGGTGGGCCATACAGTGCCATGGACCGAACAAACCCTGTGTACTGCTGTCTTATCGCTGGCTTTACTCAAATTGCACAGAAGTCATCTAAAGGCATATACAAAAGCATTGGAGCAAACCATCGGAAGTGCTCATAGTAGAGCCACTGTCAACGATTGGCTCCCTATATCACATCCCTATACATCAATGCACCTAACCACCAGACACTTATGGTAGCGAGGTGCGCCACCTCCTGAAAGCTCGTCCCCGGGGCTGTGACCAGTGCTGGATCAGCTTAACAAAGCCAGGCCGGGGCAAAGAATAACTCACAGAACCCAGTCTTACTTCATGTTACGCAGGTCGTCAGAGGACAGGTCCCTGCGGAACAACGCACGACATGAGTCGACGCTTTAAAATACCATCTCAGTCCTTATACGCTCCTCTAAATAGGCTGCCACAATCCGCTTCAGGTATTTAGGCATCCCGTAGTAATAGAATACTTCCTTGATGTAGCTAAATGGCAAACTATTGAATGCGTTGGCGATGTCATACGTCACTGCCAACATCACACCGCCACCTTTTCGGTCATGGCTCTCAGGCGCAATACCTCTCCTTCAAATTATCTCCGTTCTCCCCATCATTTACGACTAAGGAAGTCATTAACGGGGGTGTTAGTTCCTGCTGCAGGGAAAGACCCTCAACCAGTTCTTGTAGAAAGGTGGGCTGGAGTGTATTCCTGAGGGAAGGGGCTCGATACGCGCTGTGCTGAGGTCTCGGGTTCGATCCCCGGATCGGACCAAATATTTGTATGATTTACAAATATTTGTTTCGGAGTTTGAGGATTGTCTATATATACATATGTATGTATTTATAAAACAATGAATATTAAAATTTTATCAGTCAATTTAGATTTAACTCTGCTTAGTTTGAAACTAAATGAAGTCGTTTCATCCACAAGTGCACACACCTGGATATTGTGTGGTTAAACTTTATTCTTAGAAGTTGATTTGACTTGCTAACTCTATTTGATGTAATTCTGAACGATTGTTTTGTTTTGCCCGACAAGCATGATCACCTCACCCGATCGGAGAATCTTCCATTTGTGAAAGAGAGAGATGACACCCGTTTCCCCATAATTGCAAAGAGAAGGAAACTTTGAAGCAAACCCTATATCAAGCCGTCTGGCCAGTGTGATATAGCAGGTAAGTCAAAACCTTCTATTTAAGAAGAGGTCTATGGCTAGCGGTAGGCTGCTAAAAATTGTTGATGATGATGCTGATGATATTCTTCTGAATTAAAGTAACAAACTTTCAGAGCAATGTCACGTTGCATTAAACAGAAATACAATATACGTGAAGTGTTAAATTATCGGTGAAAAGTAGTTACCATTTCGCTCTTCCCTGATAAGGAACTAGCACCAATGTGGTCTCCATTCATATTTAAAGTGTTCAAACATATACGTCGCCAGAATTATTTTCAGGGAGATGTATCTATATCTACATATACTGTTAACCAATTTAAAACATAGAATTATACCAATGAAATCTACTTTTTTACGAAGTAATTTAAAAATATGTATTTTTCTAGGTACTTATTTGCTTTTCTACCAGGGAGGTGTAAGTGCACCCCCTTGCACCCCCATGCCGGCGCCCATGTTATCAAACACACGATAGTCATTAAAAAAAATAATTTCGTAAAAAAATTACAAATTAACGATTTTTACTTTCATATAGTTTGATTAAATTTGTTAAGATTCCTCTTATTTTCGAGAGTGACTATAGGTGTCAACTTCAAAATTAAGATAAATCTAAAGACACCTCATACGCCAAAAATCATAAAGCCGTGTAGGCTACAGAGTGTGCCAAAGAAACAAACATACATACATATATATACTCAAAAACAATGACTCGCCTCCTGACACAGTCAGGTAATAAGAACAAACCGATATTTGCAAGTTCGTCGATGGAGAGGAGTATGTTTGTGTTATTGGATCTATGAATTTTTACCAAATTGATAGTTGCCTTTAAAGTCTAATTGTACTTACCTACATATATCCCTTGTCAATAAATTGATAAAAGTTGGACGTACTTGACGATATTTAGGAGGAAAAATTGACTTAGACCTAATTTTTATATCTTAAAACATGGAGGGATTTTTCAAATTAGTTGTATTTTATTTGTAATTTAAAAATTTCGGTTTTATTGATCAATCGAAGCTTTTTTGAAAAGGTAGAAAGATACCTATCTTAGTACTTAATTATTGAGACAAATGTGCCTCATCATTCAACATCACGCTACGGCTCTGTGGAGCAAAGCAGTGTCCATTCACGCGGGTAAAATTACTAGAAACAGCAAGTTTACTCTTAAAAATCTGATAAATAAACTACTGAGTGGCAATTTTTATTATTATTTTTCTTTAAAAGTACAATTTTCGTGTAGATTACTTATATTTTTTTTTCTGTAAGTAGAAATGAGTTCAACGCCATCATCTTGCATTTAAAAATATTCGGTACAAAAGGAAGATTGCACAAATTATACTTTTGTCTAGCAGTCTCAGTCAGTACTTGGCATAAGTTTTTTCCTCAATTTACCCACAGCCTTTCGCCCCTCCATTATAAACTTCTCAGCTTCATTAGAGGACTTAAAACGCAAATTTCCTTTTCGATTGTAACTTTTTTCCACTTCTTGAAAGGAACCTTCTTTTAAAGTTGAAAGAAAATTAACGTTCTTCCCTTTGAGGGGTACAACTGTATTTTAAGACATTCATTTGGATACTCAACTTAATCTATTAGAATAATTATTATGTTTACCTTAATATGCGTAGGTACTTGTGCAATTAACAAAAAAGGTTTTTATAATTTTATTTAGTAGGCACTTTTAGGTTTTCATCTTTTTATTTAGAGTTTGCATGACGAAATTCATGTTATGGACTTTACTACTATTTAGAGCTAAAGGTACGCTTGGTATTTGTAAAATTTTACACTTCGTGGAAGTTTTAAAAATTAGGTAGGTATAATTCTGGATAACCGACAGCGATTTAAGCAAAAGAATACTACGATAATAGAATAAAAACATTAATAATATGCCAATATAAACTATGAATTCTCATTATAGAGAAAAAATATACATAATTAAGGTTAAAGCGAGTGGTTTGGGTTAAATAAATATATATTGTTACAGTTTAATTAACAAAAAACACTATTTACTTATGTATTTATCTGTATTTAACTTTCACCGACTTAACGAAATAGTAATGCCAATGAAAGTGAAACCGCAAACAGATTTCCTATCCACACACTAAATATATTATCCACTAATAAGCTAACAATAAGAGGCTTATCATCACCACAAGAGCCTATTACTGTCTAGAGAGTATTCCGCCCCTCCTTACGACGCCAGATCCCCTGTTACTGCGTCACACTAACTATAGTAGCTATAAAGGCAGCAATATGAGAGAACAAGAGGGCCGCTTTATTGTGACAAGGTTGGAACATCTCTGAACAGGATAATTTCGTACAATGTGTATACAATAGGAACGATTATACTCTCCCTCGTGACATGATTTTATTTGTGCAGTTATTGCGTCGCCGAAAAGATATTTAAATTTCATTAGGTTTGTTTTACACTTAATTTGTGAGGGGAGTGTTGTACTGTATCGTTGGGGTGGAGCCCCGTTATTGCTACATCGGAATTGCCCTCTGTGTATTCGACGGCGATTTGAATTTAAGTAGATACATGAATCAGATAGTCACCCTATTATAGAGTTATCTAGCTATTGATCATTTTTAAACTTAGGATTATTTATTTAACAACTGGCGCATATCGCGTTACATTGATAGTAGCTTCAATGAAAAAATGATAGTGTTTTTCCTTTTTAGGTTTCTTCTCTTATTACGAGATTTTATTTATATTTTAGTCTTTATTTCTATCACCGAATGATGATTAAGATTATTAATCCTAGACTTGTAGGTATATAAAGCTGTAAGATTTTTTTATCGACACACCTTAATTAAAATGTAGGAAAGTTTAAGAAGTGAAAATCACTATCGATAATTAAAACTTGCGCGTACTCGAATTCTCTTTGTGGTTATTATACAGAAGAATTTTTATTTAGTGTAGAATATAAATATAATATCCGTGTATGTATTAATATAATACGTAGCGATGGGTTAAGAATACAGAGTGTCGCCACCCCTATTCCTCATATGGGTGTCGTGGTGCAAGACATTATCATTGCAAAACTCCTTGTCAAGAAGAGGCCTATCTGCAGCAGTGGACAGTTATAAGATGATGGAATATAATATAAACTTCTGTATACGACTGTCTTACAGAAAATATCTCAGTTAGTTACAACGAACATTTCATTTTCTACGTGTGGCTTAGTACTAGACCGCATTAAAATAAAAAAGTCGAATTGTAATCTCAAATAATTTACTAAAATATCGTCAATGTTTACTTTAATATCACCGTCATCAACAACTTCAAATACTCCAGTGCTGGACATAGACCTTTCTTTGGAAAGGACTTTAAATATAATTTCTACAAATTATACTTAGTGACGTATTTGTGATCATATTTTATCATTTTTACGTTTTTTGTAAGGATGCATATTTTCGTCTCTAAAGTAGAAGAAGACTCAATTGTTAAAGTGTTAAGCTAGCATTTGCCCAAGTACTAGGAGAATATACTGCTAATTCAAGCCAGCACTGGTCTAAGTGGGGATATTTCGTAGACGCAGACTCCATTAGTGGTGTTCGCCGGACTGTCACAATCATTTTTCTTTCCCGTCGCCGCTAATTCTCAGCCGCGCTTCGCTGGGCATATATGCCTCTTTATAGTTTTGATCTTTGATCTGTAAAAGAATACATGTTACTAACACTACTACTACTAGCACTACTTAGTAAATTACGGTTATTGGAAAAATGTTTTGAATATTTCATTTGTGTTCTGTACGTATTTCTGGATTGAGAAATTTTATTTATTAAAAAATTATTACAAGGAAAAAGATCTTGAATTATTTTTTAACTAGTGTGTGATAACAATGAAATGGATACTATAAATTCGTTCTTCACTCTTTCAATCCTAAAAGTAATATTGTCTTCTCTGTCATTATCTTGAAAAAATCACAGATTAAGTTTCCTTCCAAAAAAATCGTGTCGGTCGTGATAATAGTGACTATGTAAGAAAGGTTAAGTATTATTCCAAAAGATCTTAAACATTGATTAGTATCCTTCCATGTCAGAAGTAGATCAATTATGCACAATACATTCAATCTATTAATACGATGTTGTATTTTTATAATATATATTAAGTACCAAAATTGTTTAGTCCGTACTTCCGACGGGGAGGCAGATATCGACTTTTATTACTCTAGAGGGGTTGGTCATTAGCGGGATAAAGCGGCCGCCACCTGATAAAGTGCGTTTTGTTGCTCACTTGCTTATTTCTCTGTTCTGTAAAGCTCAATATATTTTTAGGGTTGAACTTTTTGCCCTCGACTTTGGTCAAAATTTATTTATCAAATGTTGTATGATCTTGACTTTTACATTGAATCTTTACTGTATATTTTAGGATTTAACCTGTAGAAGAAGGAGTAGTCAAAATTAAGTATAAGTACCTTTGCTGCTGCTATTATTGACACTCCCTGAGTCGGTACTCCTTTTCTATTATCATTTCTTATTTTCCTATGCCTTTCAACATAGTTTCAATATTCTCATCTCTAAAGTATTCGTTTTGCAGCAATTGGCTTTGTCCCATTAGGTAAAATGGCAATACCAAATTGTAGTTGGCAATGTGTGATTTAAAAATCGTATGCCTATTCGCTATATGAAAACAGAGAGACAAAATTTAAAAAAAACGAGTATATTGATGACAATAAGCTAAAGTTTTACAGATGTTATACTGATATATAACGTTACAGTTATGAAAAGAGATTCTTTATTTCTTTATCTTAAAATAACAAAATATTCCTTAAAATAACATATTCATATTTAATTTAAAATGTATTCTACGTATTTCGACTATGATTGTAATTTTTCTTAGTCCTTTGAAATATAATTATTTGTAAATGATGTACCGGCAGACGGACACTTAAATCTACCAAAATGACTGGGAAGCCGTCCCGAAATACTGATGCTGTTTTAAAACATTTAAATGTTTAAGTTAATATATTTAATGGTATATTTTATCATAAATAAATTCCTTAATATAATTGATATCATTCTAACGTAAGTGATATAATACCGTATGTGAATTTAGTTATAAATTAACAATAGCTGTGGAAGGATTATTAACACTTTACCCGTTTCTCCCCGGCAGTACTAGCATGATTGATGAGTATATGGTTCTCGCTCGCAACCAATGACTAATAGAGTGTCGCACACATGATGTTCGTGCCGTGCTACTACCGAATTTCTCATAATACCAGGTTATTATTTCAATAGTAACGTGTCAAAGGCGGTTCTAATTGCAATTATTCATTACTTTAGTTCGTCATTTTATTTATATCACAGGGGATTGTTTTTTTTTTGAAGAAAATATTAGCTGTCAACACGTGAATGTCAACTATTGGTCATTGGGTAGTGTCATTATTTATTTAGTTGTTTCGGATTAGACTTAAATGATTGAGAATTTGTAAAGAACTGTACGGTGAAATGTTATTACACTCATATAGGTTTACGTTTACAATGTAACCTATCGAGAGGCATTAAAGACCTTACAATTTACACGGCTGCAATAAAAAGATTGAGGCAACATTTACATAATTAGCACGCTGAAATGTAAGACTGATAGGCAGGACCTGCAGTAAGTCCGTTTCTTTACGCCATATTGGCAAATGGCTATAATATCTTCTTCGGACATGTTGTTAAACGGGGTTCGTAAAATGGAATTTGGTTTCAAACATGCACACTGATAAGTAAGGTAAATCTTACAACTATACTAATAAAGTGCTTCGACTTGAGCTTTTCATTCATTTCATTCATTTTACTACATATATGTTAATATGTTAACTTTTGCCAGAGCTTCGTTCACATAACATTTGTTTTTATATGCCTCATAATTATTTTTTTTTGAAGACAGAACTGCTCTGTATCCCCTGTAAATATGCCCGCAATTCATAATGATCGGTAGATAAATAAGACGAAAAAGTTTAACAAATCAACAAGTGATCTTTATAGCAAAAATTCTTTAGTAGGTAGTTCACACTGATTTCAGTATAAATGGACGGCTTAATCGGAGCAGTACTACTCTCTCACAGATAATCAACTTAGAGCAACAGTATCCATACTTTTCGCTGGTGAGTGCGCGATCGGAGGCCCATTGATGCAGTGGTGACCGTTATCGTAGGTAATGTGTGAGCCTTACACTGTCACGATGATTGACATGCCTTTCACATTCGCAACCAGGGCGTGAAAAAGCATCTCCCTTGCCTACTATTAGGCCGCCATAGATCACCATACTGCGTTACCTGCATTCCCAATGAGTATGGTGTCCTTGTGGTTGTTTCTTGGATTCTATTCATGTTTTCCATCAGAAACGTTAAACGTAAAGATAGTCCGCATATGTTTCCACCTATGTTATCGCACCATATTTTTCACGGTTTAACTTGTCTAGAAGCAAAATATCTTATAACATTTTAATATATTTTCGAAGTGTGTTTTTTTTACGGTCTTTGTATTGTAAATGATCATTGTTATGATCGTTATGGCAGGCTATCTTTTTGGGAATCCTAAGGCGCTATGAATGGGTTAGCTGATAGGCCTTTATAGAAGACTTCCAATCTTGTTATTACAGGGCTGGTTTACATCCTTTAGAAAATCTGATTATGGGCAGTTCAGATCTCGACGTAAATAACTACTTATATCTAATCTTTACTTTATGATACAAAATATTTTGATCACCTAATTTGTGAAACTTATTTTATTTCTCTACTTGTTTTTGTAGCAATAGCGTTCATCGTAGATCCACCCCTGTGTGCTGTCGGGCGCAAAATCCCGGGTCGAGGCAATAAACGCGATTAGACAAACATTTCCTGACGCGCGCCACTTTTTTCCAAAACTTAGTGAATAAATCAGATCGGTGGTACGTCGCAGTTTTCTACTCGTCTTGCCAAATTTATGTACCGATCGGCCCTTTCGTATGGAGATGTGGCTCGCTATTTACATATAAATACCTCGATTATTTGAATTATTCAATCGAGAGGGGGCGGCGCTGACAAATCACTTCCTAAGAGATGGCACAAGTCGCTGGGCTTAAGATGAGTTGACGCGTGTAGGATACATGGCCGTGCACAGATCCCTATAAGTTTTTATGATACCTACTTAACATTCTTGGATTTAGTTAGAATGATCAATTCTATTTATCGACTTCTATGTACTTGGTAAAATGTTATTCTTGATGTTTTTGTTACTTATTCGATGTTTTCGTCAAGACGATAAAAGTAGACGTGTAGCTACTCCATTAATATTTTAAGTGTTTTTATCGCATTTCACAGTATGCTATTAATGCTAAAGAAAGTAATTATTGTTACCGAGAAATAGTGAACCGTTTGACTACATAAATGTAAATTAACCCGCGAACGGAGGCTTGTTACAATACAATGTACAAATAAGTTCTTATTGACTCATGTTTAAAGTACCTTAAATTATCAAATAACTCGTAGCTAACTAAAAAGCCACCTTACAATGAAAAAACAAATTAAAATGCAGTTGTACATTATTTATTTTGGCTGTAAAGGGCAATATAATAAAAAACGAATAGCTAACTAGTTGTTGGGTGTAGTTTTCCCGCAGTTTTATATCCTCTCACGTGCCATTTAGCCGGGGAAATAGAAGTTTTTGTATGGAAATCGGACGCACTAAGCTACGAGGCCCGGTTGCGCTCCGCCTATTGTCAGTATATAACTGCCTCATAAAAGTTTATCATTCGCATGTAAAACAAACTATTCCGTGTGTATTTTTTTATAAAACTTTCAATGAATATAAGAGTCTTTTCTACTTCTACTTTTATTCTTAAACTGATAACGAAGAGTTTAATTAGTACTAAACGGGCAGTTGATACTTAGACGGTTGCCGTGGGTTGTAAGCACATCATAACATATAGTCACATGTATTTCCCAGAATGGTAGGCGGAGATATCCGATCTCTACTTACTACGGTCCTGACATACCTCTTTTATTTCTTTTACACTCATCAATCATTGCAAGCATGCTCATCAGTTTCTGGTACTTTTTACATGGTCCTTCTTCAGAATATCAGCAATTTGGTCGATAAATGTTCACCATGGATGACCTCTTCCGCCTAACACACATTCACTCTATAAATCCCTTTCGTGGGTCGTCTATTATCCATCATCTCTACGTGGCCAAGAATTACTGAGTGCAAAGCTGAAACGAGTTTAGGTACCTTCACACACATGATTTTTTAATCTCACGATAAATATTTTTAGTTAGTATCGCACAATTTGGTAATTTCTTTAAAGATTCATTTCAAAGGCAATACAAACAACAAAACTCTTTTGTTTTAAAATACCAAGATGTATTTCCAATAAACACAGCAAAAATACTGACTGAACATACGATACACTTTCATGTTGAATACTTTGAAACATATACTTTACCCTTGTAAATGTGACGCCTGATAAGAATCTACGCGTTTAAATCCTTTGCTAGGTGCTCCTGTTACTGCATTTATATCGCTAATCGGGTTATTGTCTCGTTCGAGCATTAGCAGTGAATGCAGCAGAGCGTGGTGCGGGCAGCCGTTACATCTGATAAGACCATTTGATATGCTAATAGTGGTGGCAAATATTCGCGTAATGAACGTGCGACGGTTTAACGCCTGTGATACACCCGCGCTTCTTTTCTGTTTCAACTTCTACGAAGTTCTTTAAACTTTTAGCTAATCTCGATTTTTACAGTTTTTTTTATAAGCAGTAAACTGTATCACATTGTGACGACTTCCACATAAAACACAAACAAAAATATACAACAGTGCCACCATCTAGCGATAGATACAACGAACCACGCAGTATCATGAACTATGGAGCAACTAGTAATCCTGTATCGCGAAATAGTGATTCGCGTGGCGATTAGTATATCTTAATATATATAAATCTCGTGTCACAATGTTTGTCCTCAATGGACTCCTAAACCACTTAACCGATTATAATAAAATTCGCACACCATGTGCAGTTCGATCCAACTTGAGAGATAGTATAGTTTAAATCTCAAATTATAGACGCAATTTTAATTTATTGCTAATTATTTGTCTGTTATTATTTGACAGTCACAATTATCTGTTAACTCCAAATGATTCTAACAGATGTCGATACCTTTCGACTGGGTTGAGTAAGTAATCAATAGATGGCGCTGCTATGGTAAATCTACGAACGTGTCATATAAGCTACATTTTAACAGCATAATTACCACGTGTTGTTGACGTTGGTGAATGTTCCCGGGCCAACGTCTTTTGAATTTTTACGAACAGTTAATGGTCGAGTATTCAATACATACCAGGATGCATGTCGTGAACTGCAATTGCTAGAAGACGATAACCATTGGGACTTAACGCTTGCTGATGCTGCGTTGACATCAACACCGAATAACATTCGTCAGTTGTTTGCAATTATTTTGACGACATGTTATCCCTCGCAAGCACAAACTTTGTGGGAAAAATATAAAAATTGTATGACAGAAGACATCTTGCACCGAATTAGACAAACAAATCAATGCCAAAACATAGATTATACACCAGAGATGTACAATGAAGTAATGATCTTGATCGAGGATTTATATGTTCTTATTTCAAATTTACCACTTAATCATTACGGTATGCCATCACGTAATCGTCCAGCCACCGACTTAGTCAATACCGATTTACAACGAGAAAATCAATATGACCATGGAAGTTTAGCAACAATTATCATGAACAGTGAACCATTACTGACAGCAGAACAAAAAATTATTTATGATCGGATTATGCTGGCTGTTGCTGCTGAACAAGGCGGTTTTTTTTTCTTGGATGAACCCGGTGGAACCGGTAAGACATTTTTAATATCGTTGATTCTTGCCAAAATACGGTCGCAACAAAAAATCGCATTAGCAGTAGCATCGTCAGGCATTGCGGCTACTTTACTGGATGGTGGGCGAACAGCACATTCAACATTCAAGCTGTCATTGGACGTTCATAATAAACCAGATACAATGTGTAACATCAAAAAGAATAGTGGAATAGCTGCAGTGTTGCGGAAGAGTTCTATAATAATTTGGGATGAGTGCACAATGGCACACAAATATTCACTTGAAGCATTAAACAGAACTATGCAGGATTTAAACAGCAATAATAAACTTTTCGGTGGTGCTATCTTACTTTTGTCTGATGACTTCCGGCAGACCTTACCGGTTATACCCCGCTCTACTTTCGCGGATGAGATTAATGCATGTTTGAAACAATCATTCTTATGGCGAAGTGTTGAAACACTTCGATTGACCATAAATATGCGAGCACAATTGCAAAAAGATGCATCAGCACAAATATTTTCCGAACAACTACTAGATATTGGGAACGGTAAAATAGAACTGCAACCAAATACGCAATGCATTAAACTACCAGACAATTTTTGCACTGTTGTTCAGGATAAAAATGAATTGATTCAGAGTATTTTCCCGGATATACAGAATAATTATTTGAATCATGAATGGTTTAGTCAACGGGCGATTTTGGCAGCCAAAAACGTTGATGTTGACGAAATTAACTTCCAGATACAACAGTTGTTACCAGGCGATCTGATGTTTTTTAAATCAATCGATACTGTTGTTGATGAAAATGAAAGTGTAAATTTTCCGATTGAATTTTTAAATTCATTAGATATCCCTGGAATGCCATGACATAATCTTCGATTAAAGATTGGTTCCCCTATTATTCTCCTCCGTAATTTGAATCCACCTCAATTACATATGTAACGGTACGCGTTTGGTCATCAAAAAGATCACCGGAAACATTCTTAAAGCAACCATTTTGGCTGGGAAGTTTAAAGGAAAACTGGTTCTGCTGCCACGTATTCCGATGATACCATCAGATTCTACCATACCCTTCAATAGGCTACAGTTTTCAATTCGTTTAGCTTTCGCCATGTCTATAAATAAATCTCAAGGTCAAACAATGTCCATTTGTGGTTTAGATTTGGAAAATCCATGTTTTTCTCATGGGCAACTATATGTTGCGTGTTCACGTGTTGGGAAACCGTCGAATCTATTTGTGTTAGCTAAAGACAGGTTAACCAAAAATATTGTGCACCGATTGGTGTTAAATTAAATTGAAATTGAAAATATTTATAATTCAAACAAATAGATATTAATGTTTAAAAGTTTAAGACTTCACATGTTATTTACTGTATTATACTGTAATATACTTATATTTGTTATAAAATTAAATGGAAATAATAAATCTGATAAATTTTTATTTTGTACCTATTGATTTCTGCTTAATATCAAGTGTAAGAACATTTTAATTAATTGTGTTCAACGTACTTCCCCTTCAAATCTCAATCCAGTGAATTTGTATACCAACATCAATATTTTCGTCTTTGTTCGTAAATAATTTCATTGTACTAAAGGGTTATAGTAGTAGAAAGTCAAATAAGGAGATCACCATATTTTTTTACAGATACCATCTGTGTGAAAAAGCATAGTGGACTCCGTGACTGATGTTCTCTTATTGTTCCTCTTAGATTGTTTACTATAATGTAATATAACAAAAACTTTAGCCACAGCAACGCGTGGCCGGGTCAGCTAGTACATATATACATATACCGTTGTTAGGCCGTAGCCTGCCAGGTATGATCACCTCACCTGGTCTGAGGATCCTCCCTTTGTGTCGGAGGAACATGACACCCGTTCCCTCCACAATATTGACATTAAAAGTAATTTATATTATATTTTAACTCGGACTTAAATATATTGAAGTTATAGTAATACGTATACACTGATAACTATAATACTTTTGTTCCAAAAGCGGTTTTCAAGATACTTTTGAACTTATGATAAAAAGTATGGATGGATCAGACTCACACATGGCCGATAATTTTTAAGGTCAAAAAAAAAACACACGACGAGGCTCATTTTCAATGCAAATGCAAGGATTTGCCTAGGTGCAGATGTCATGTGTGTGTTGCCAGTGATGATTTACGGCACAGAGACTTGATAAGAAGGCTCAAAGTCACCCAAAGAGCAATGAAGAGGGCAATGCTTGGAGTTTGTTTGCGTGATCGAATCAGGAATGAGCAGATTCGCAGACGAACCAAGGTCACCGATTTTGCTAGTAAAATTGCTAAACTTAGTGGGAGTGGGCGGGGCACATTACACACAAAAACGATGGCCGATGGGGCTATAAAGTTCTGGAGTGGTGAGGTGACCGCGTACTGGGAAACACAGCGTTGGTAGGCCCCCCACAAGGTGGTCCGACGACCTGGTGAAGGTCGCGGGAAGCTGCTGGATGCGGTCGGCACGGTACACGCTGTTGTGGAAAACCTTGGGGGAGGTCTATGTCCAGCAGTGGACGTCTTTTCGCTGAGATTTATGCATTTGGATGATGATGATGATGATGAGATGTTATGTCGCTGCTAATTGTTAAAACATCTAGTCTGCAGAGCCATCCCAGGCAATAGGTGTTTTACTCAGAAACCCGTCTCACCTGCGTTTGCATAAATTAGGACTATGGTAGAGATTAAATATTACTATTAGGGTAAAGTAGCTTAAGTCGTACCAAGGCCTAAATCAAAACCCAGCAATATTACGTCTGACGTTTATGAATTGCCCCAACTAGTGCCGTCAATCTGAGCTATGTCGGCACGTTGAGCAAACGCAAATAAGTGGATGGGCGATCGGCTCTGTGAAGTAGAAATACTAAAAAATACGTTACGTACAAATCGTTGTATATTTTTTGTGATCCTTAGCTTTTTCTTTCTTAACATCTCTTAATATTACGTCTATTGCAATTATTTAGGCATTTGCAAACGATAGACTTTTCTTGGTTATGATAGAGGTTTTAATTTTAAACTTTCTAAGTTTAAAATTAAAACTACCTTTACCTTTAGACCACCCTGCTTAAGTCGTACTTATGCAAAATTTCTTACGCGTACCGTTACAATTTTGGTATTAAGATAAATGTTTCATAATTACTTACCAATTGATAAATATAATGTAAAAAAAGTACACGGAAACAGGAGGACATGAAGAAGCTTTACAGAAACATCGGAATTTAAAAACAGGATTTAAAGAAAGCTATAGAGGATTTAATTAACCAAAGCCTTCACTGCGGCAACATTTGAAGGCTTTGAAAACAGAATAAAATTTGGAAGATCTAATGATACGAGTATGTCACCGGACAGGGAAAAGATATTTGCTACTGAATTTAGAGTCTTGTTTCCTTGGATTAAATGTTTCTGAAAGAGCATTCTACTGCTTTGTCCTTGCTTGTTCCAGGGCCAACCTTAAAAGAACTTTCAACATTATTATGTGATGTATTCACTAAAATCCATTTTCTAAGTACGACTAAAGCTGTGTTTCGATTTAGGCAATTAAGCGCCCCAATCATATCGAAAGTATATTTTTGAAAAACGTAAAAATATCTATTTTGGTAAAAAAAAAATATTTTTTTTATGAATGTCAATTAAAAAGTAACTAATTTTATAGTATTATTTTTTTAGGGGGTAGGAAGCAACCTTCGATACATATTTTTCAAGTAAGTTTAATATTCATTTAGTTATAGTACTTTGAAAATAGTTATTGTTAAACTTTTTTTGACTATACAGTTTATTTTATTTAAGGATATTTATTATAATATAAAAGAAAAAGGATACCAAATCAATAAAGTGGGAGTTATATTTGGCAATGACATGAACGGTTGAAATGATTTCCTAGGCGCTTGTCCCAAAAGTTACTTTCTTAATTTCGTTTTGTTCGTTATTCTAGTTACTTTTTAGTGCTATTTTCAGCACTGTTATCTATTTCATTGTAAGCTTCAAATTTAAGCGATCACTGCATGCTTTGTGGGTTATGAGTGAACCATGGGGATAAATCGGCGGATTAAGATGATATCGCACTAAATTTGACGCACATTAGGTACATGCACTCAGTTGCACGCCATCATTTCATCATCAGTTAACAGCTAATGCGACGTAATACTCCCTTTGTTAAGTTTCCACAATATTTGCAACAATAAATACGTTTATTACTCGTCCGAATATTTATAAATATCGTGCAGAAGAAATTATAATGAGCTATGAGCTCCTTCATTTCTCTGAAAAGTAATATAAAAGGGCGATCTACATTTTATAAATAAATAATAGACTCTTACTACAAAGAAATAGGTATTTGAGACCACTTCCAATCGGTTGGGACATGATCGTGATCAGATCTCTCCGGCTACTTTTCCACCCTCTCTGTACAGCAAATCGCATTTACAACGTATCAACCTCGCTAACATGTTAAAACAGAACTAATGGACATTCGCTCCAGTCTCAGGCCGCAGGAGACGAATAATACAAGTAAAATGGTCCCATCTCCACGCTTCATTAATTTTATTGCCCCGAGGCGCTCCCAACTCAAGTCGGGATGCCGTGCGCCGTTGACGAAAATACGCCATTATTCTATGTTGATAGCGACTTAAATTAAATAAATACAAACTATTATGCGTATGTCGGAGTGCACTCACTTTTCTTTTGTCTATGCGACAACTGTCAAAATTTTGGCGGGTAATCTTTTACATGTACTCGTCGTCGTAGCAGGGTTACAATGAGGCTTTACACTAATGTAATGGAGATATTAGCACGAAACCGTGACGGAATAATTCAGACATGGTTTTTTGTGTGTGCGCGACACAATAGGATTATTCTCCATTGATCATTGCTTATTATAAGTAGTTGTAGAGGGTGCGTAACATGAAAACTAAATTTGGTTTATCGGCTATTATGGAAAGTAGGTGTTAATGTAACAGGAAATTTATGATGCGATCGTGACTTCTATAGTTTCACTATGCTTCATGTCCATAAAGCATAAAGTTCTGTTTTAATATGTTCAAAGTGTTGAACAAGTATTATTTTGTGCTATTCGCTTCATTTAGTACTTTAGAATTGTTGTACTTAACAATTCTTGAGAACTACATACATATATATTTTATTTGGTAAAAACAAAGAATTTCTTTAACAAACAAAAGGTAATGAGGGGTAAGTGGGGGTTATCAGGCCGTAAACTGTTAGGCCGCGAGTCGGCGGAGCGCGGCGAAGGCTGGCTGTAGGAGGAGGTAAAAGCTCTCACAATACCCTCCACTACTAATGTTTACTCAACTCCAAGTGCGACAAAGGGCCGGAACTATTGTTTGTTGGAAAAGCTTTATTTCGCTACCCTCAACGCTTGCCGTGACAATAGCTTACCCAACTTAAAAATGTATTATCTCCCGCGACGTTGGAAAAGTATGAACATGCCGGTGAAATAAGATAGCTTACATGATCAATAAAAATACCTTTCAGGCTAACTGAGATTTTTATATGAGGAATAATTTTGGAAAGTTACTTTGATATCTATCACTATATTTTGTTAAACTTTGCTGATAACCAACTTACGTATTATATATATGAAAAGATTCTGGTGTAAAATTTACAACTCGTAAGTAAAATAATATTATCTTTATAAAATAAAAATAAAAAGTTAAGAAAAAAGATTTCATTTATATTTTTTCACATTTACAGTGGAAATTATTGTCAAGTCACTAGCTCTGATAAAACAATTATTGATTTAAAAACAACTGGTGTATCCTCATTCATTCCATTTCCTTTCAAAGCAGGGGCGCTGGAGAGTTGAAAATTATCCTTTTCATGAACGACCTTAAGCATAATAGAGAAAGCACTTAAGCCATTTTCTCCGCCTTTGAGTGGCGTAAGCGCGGCCGTTTGCTGGGGCTACATCTCGTGAGCTAGAAAATCAGTCATTATAGTCGAGTATGGCCCGTTTCATGCGTTCACTACAGCGGGGGGCGGGCTGTTGGCTAACATTTTAACCTAATATGGCTATTGGGTGGCGCTAACAGCAATTAGGGTACATATGAGCAAATGGATTGAGCATTAGCACGGACAGGGATTGATTTATTGCCTAATACTAGAACATGAATCCGATATTCGATTAATAGGAATGTTTTTGCTAATAACTATATAAAAGATGAAGCAAACAGATATACAAATAGCATAGCAAGCAAATATTCACCACCTGGGACGATACAGTCATTACGGCTATGAATATAAAGTCAGTATTAAAATGCTGTCAGTAGCGTGACCTGAAGTCGATTGCTTACCAATAAAATATAAGGTATTCTTCTAAAATATTTATAGTTTTTCAGAAATGGCACGAGTCAAATTTTCAATAACTGAAAAGAGAACTCATTTCCACAATTGGAAAATTCTGATGTCACGCGATTGAATAGCTTATGTAAGTCTATTACATTTTCTTTTATATTCTTGTCGAATACTTTCTTGTATTGGATATACATGATCTTATATTAAATTCATGTCCCTTAGAATCACGGCTCTTTATATTGACGTCATGTTTTTTGATATTCCTTCACGTAAAAGATCACATCTGTTAGTGGCCGAGCATCTAGGTACCGACCTATGAATAATAAATGTGTCGAACTGGCCGATTGGGGAAATTGAATTTTATAGTTGGTAACACATTCGAGGACAGATGTCACAAAATGGCTGCTCGCCGGCGGCTACGTGGCGCGTAATCGAAATGTCAAATAGAAATCAAAATTAGGTCGATTGTAGTGTTAATAATTAAATAATGATGGGCTCGATGGCGGTCGCCGGCATTTGTATGCATTAACGGGGGTCTACACTTTATTTATAATGGGTAGGGAAGGTGCGAGCTTCATTTTGATTAACAGAGTTATTTCTGTTTGGATGGACAATTATCGGTCCATTACGTTGAGTACACAAAGACTGACTTCCCATTAAATTATAGATCGTTGTTCAAATTACATTAACTACCCATTGATACATGTACACATTGCTTATTTAACAACCTGGTCTAGTATTATATACTTTACATAGTACGTCGTTTAAGACAGCATTAAATTTGTTTTGTTTTTTAAAGACAACGCCCGCATTAGGAATATATTCCTGCATTACGGCAAACTTTACATTCATACAAGAAAGGGATATAAAGAACACATAGACTTGGAAGAATAATTTGTGGATCATACAAAATAGTGTCTCTTGTGGGGTATAGAAAGCGACGTGATGACCGTTTAAGCCACTGTGCCATCCGTGCAGTTGATATATTAGAGGTGAAATAAATTTCTAACATTTCAAAATGTTTAACTATCACTGTTGTTTTTATTTCAGAGACGAATTTCAGAAGGACTGAGTCAACTACAACAAGATATTTCGAGAAGTAGATATTTATGAAAACCTGTCTTTGAATGTTTAACCAAAAAGAAAGTAGCTTCCTCTCAAGTGGTTTTATTTATTTCTTTATAAAGTTCTTAAAAAGTTGGATGAATACTTGTTTTTCTATGTAAGTTGTAATTGGTTAAGGCTTTATTGACTTTGATAAAATGCAATTAAGAAATTAAGAAAAGTTTCTATGTTTACTTGTATTTAATCGTATTGACCACTACATGTTCTGACGTTGGCGTCGTATCGGGGACAATTTTCATTATTATTTTATTAATGAAAGTATACTCTCTTGTAGTTCTTCTCGTAGACCCTTTTAGGGAGGAGTCTAAGGGAGACTACCAGGTCTACGACCTGTCGAAATGGTCCTCCGCACCACCTGCGACTACAGGCGTGTCATTGGTCATTTCGGGTGTCAGTCCGACGGGGGGGGTGGTCGTCTCTAACGAGGTCAAGCCTTTGCGCGGATGGGTTCCACAGAGCGACCAGCATGTTAGCTACGCCCGGATCTCGTTCTGTGTTTCCTTCTGTGCTTAGTGAGGTCGTGCTCCAAGAGGTGGGTTCAAGGAGCACCTGTCAGCCAGCACCAGGTTGGGTGTTGGGGATAGTCCGGTAAGGAATGCAAGCATAGAAAATCTACCCGAGTAAAGTAAAATGAGCGTTTATTTCAAGTTTACATATTTAGTAGTCGTCAAGTCAATACTGTAATTTAAATTCATTATATTCTGAAACGTTATTACAAATACAATCTTCAATTTAACTACAGCAGTATCGAATAACAATAGGAAATTCAATTTGCTTTACTGCTGATATATTGTCCTTAATTGATTTCCCCTCAGTGCTTCCCACCCTACTGCGTTCAGAGTTAGATAAATTCGTGCTATCCGTTTACATCATTAAATTTTATTAGTAGCAACACAATAGCGGAACCATCCGTGCATCTAAGGAGAGAGAAACTTTTCCGACATCAATGTCGTCCCCGGCCAATTCATATTTCCTCTTGGCGCGAATTAAGCAGGCTATTAAGTTGGCTTTCAGACGTATGACGTACATAAAGCGAGTGCTGACAATGGCGTTGTATTCACATAAAGATTTAAACAATTTGCGAATAAATAGGCAGCTTTAATGTATTTGTCAACGTAAGTACTTATTCTTTGCTATTGATTTCCGTAGGAAATATCCATACATTTGTCTTGAATTATTAGTGGATAAATACTCTCAATTAATTGTTAATTTATTTTTTAGTGGTGTATGTTTATTATGCTATGGACATATGATAAAGTACTATGAATATACGAATGAAATAATGTATCGCTTCATGGGGTTGGTCAGATTACTATCTTTAATCTATCTATCGCAATCATTGTCCGATTAATGGATTCAATCTTAACGCTGTCTGGTTGTAGTTGCGTCACCTAATAGAAAGATGGCGTGTGGAGCAGTTATTAGTGTTACCAGTCATAATCTGTCATAAATGTCAAGTAAGCGTGGCGATGCGACGAGGCTATTATTTCGAATATTATAGTTATTTCAATTGCTAGGCTAAACAAGGGTTGTCTTGGCTATTGTTACGGAAGGTGTCACGCAATCAAAATTTGTAATAGTGAGATCTTTCTCGTTATCTCTAGAATAACAAATTTGAATTATTTCGGTTACTCGATTATTATCATTCTACACAATTATGGTCAATGTTCAATAAGTCAATAAGTATCTAGTCTAGTATAATCAATAAGTATCTAGCTAACCCGATAGATATTATGTTAAATTTTATTAGTTAATCGGATTATGTAATTTTTTAAAATACTATATTTTTTAAGTTTGTTTTCCACATTACGAACTTGCTTTTATTCCCTTTCAACCTCATTTGTAAGTTATTATCATCATCTCAGCTAAAAGACGTCCTCTGTTGGACATAGGCATTCTCCTAGGTGCACTACAACAGCCGAAGCCTCACTAGGTTGCGGACTACCTTGTGGAGGGCCTATCAACGCTGCGTTTCCCAGTACACGGTCGCCACTCAGGAACTTTATGACCCTATCGGCCATCGTTTCTGTGCGCAATGTGCCCCGCCCACTGCCACTTAACTTCAGCAATTTTACAGGCAATATCGGTGACCTTGGTTCGTCTGGAGACCTTTTCATTCCTGATTTGTTCAAGCAACAAAACCCCGAAAGAAAAAATCTGACTACATTCATAACTAATTTTTCGTAACCAGCTATGAACATGGATTTTTCTTGGTTGATAATTAGCCACGAAAACAGAATAAAATTTCTGTTTTGTAACAGGTTTTCATAACCAGCTACTGAAATGCAATCATTTTCATCTGTTCATAACTCGTTACTATTCTTCTTTTTCTTTTTTATTTCATCTTATCTTAGTTATTATTCTTTTTCTTCTCTTTCTATAAATCTCAAATTAATAAAGAGGATATATATTATTTATTACGAAAATTTGAAGAAATATTTATATGAAGAAAATCTGTCGATAAATCTATAGTTAAGCGTATGTACTATACTAATCTTTATATGAAGATATTATTTACGGACTAACCAACAGTTAGTGCTTCATTAATATAAATATCATCTCTTCGCTTGTGTTTTATAACAGCTTTTTAAATAATGACATACAAATGCACATGCTTCTTTTTTTGTAATCAGGTATGAACAGAGAAAAATGACTCAATTTAGGTAGCCGGTTACGAAAATCTGTTACTAAAGCAGAAATATACTTTCGTAGCTAGTTGTTACACGAGAAAAAAGTCCATATTCGTAGCTGGTTATGAAAATTCAATTACGATTGTGGATTAAAGGATTTATTCCGATGTTAAAAACTTAAGAAGTTTGGATACGGAAATGTTATAAGATAATAAGGGCAGAAATAATATACCTTCTCCTGAATTCGTCATGACAACACTTTGCAACTACACGTCTACACAACCGGTCTGTTGGGACAATTTCTTTTGTCATACTCGTACTTATCACATACATAATAATAATTACTATTTATTTTTGTGATTAAGTGACAGTAAAGGTGTGTTCAGTTAAAACAATGTTGGCAAGTTAATTAAAAGATACTAACACGAGAAACGGAATTAGTAAGGATGTGTGCCAATTTTCTTTCATCAGAAAGAGTTAATATAGTGCTTGGTATTGTTTATAAGACTTTTTCCCTTAAACTCAAGAAATGACCTATTGATTGCAAGAATATTCTATTTAAATAAAGAGCAAGAAAGAAAGTGAAAAAGAACAATATTTTGTTTAAATTAACTTTAAGTTTTGTTATTGAATTATAAGATGAATTATGTCTCGTAGGTACACTTTTAGAAAATTCTCCCTTTTGTTCCCGTTGGATTTATTTTTATCTAAGTATTTTTGTAAAGTCGTTATCAAATTTTTTTTTACATTTTTTCATAGTAGCTTTTACAAATGTGGATAGAAATAAGGAGAAACGCAGAAGAGCTAAATTCATTAAAATAACTTAGAGAATTCCCAAACTTAAATACAGGCAGGCAGGGTCCATTGCTTGTAGAAAAGGTGTCTGATGGGGCCAAAAAGTTCTGGAGCGGTGACCACGTCATACCTTAAGGCATACAAGGTAATCTGACGACCTGGTGAAGGTCACGGGAAGTCTAGATGCTAGCAGCAAAGGACCGATTGTTGTCGAGAGCCTTACGGCAGGCCTATATCCAACATCGGTCGTGTTCCGGTTGAGATGATGATAACTGTTACAAATTTGTTTTAACGATAATTATTGAGAAAAGTGTATCAAAAAAAGGGAGCAACTGTTCAGGATTTTCATACTATTATTCATGGTTATTTATTATTTATTCAAACTATGTGAAGGGATTTTGAAGCTTTGTGTCTAACAGGAATAAAATTGGGATTTTCAAAAAGTGTACGAGGAATACGTCCTTAAGATATACCTTAATTTTCAAATTAAGTAACTGCCCGTACATCGATTTGATAATTTTCGACAATCTAAAAGATATTTAGAAAATCGGACACTTCAGAAACAGATCAGAACATTTGTTCAGTACAACATAAAAATTTGCCCAACGAAACAAAACCTTACACAATTCTTTAGTTTTTTTTCAGATACTAGTAAAATTTTGATCGTATAGTAGGAGTCCTTATCCTTAAGGTTTGTTTACTTTACCAGTAAAAAATATTGAACATGCATGATATTTTATACATAATAGTTAACAGCCAGTTTATAAAACAAGCAAAACGTAAATGAAAGTATAGCTCCACAGCTGGGCGTAGATTAAACCCTTATGATAGGTGACCCGTCAAGCTTGGTTATTTGCGGCAGACGATTAGCGGCTTGAGTGCGCCAGGTCTCAATATCAGGTTGTGCTTCCATGATTGGATTGCCAATGAAAACCAAGTCTCTTAAAGCGGGACACTCCTGAAAGTCAATGAATTTAAGTATTACAGTGTATGCTTATAAATACGAGTTAATTTTATAGGACTATATTTCAGTGTGACTATCGGCTGACTGTAAACGTAACATGTTTTGTGTACGAGTATATGGCCACAGAAGTTAAGAATTTCTTATCGATGAAACCTCTTTGGACCAGGCCCTCGTAGTTGTGTCTGACTTTAAGTAATTATGAAAGTATGTTCTGTCAT
Source organism: Hypercompe scribonia (assembly GCA_949316085.1). Lineage (NCBI taxonomy): Eukaryota > Metazoa > Arthropoda > Insecta > Lepidoptera > Erebidae > Hypercompe > Hypercompe scribonia. The sequence continues at coordinate 17,991,823 of OX438969.1, forward strand.
ATTGAATTTGAAAAATAAATGTGTGAAATGTGATTAAAAGAAAACGAGTAAATGCTATAAAGTTAAAAATTATCTAAAATGCTTAAATTAAATTAAATTAAATTTAAATTAAATTAAAGATGTAATTAATTTTAACCACAGGTGCAATCTATATTTTGACCAGGCATGGTAAAAATGTCTAGTCAATAACATTTCAAGTTATATTGGTCAATAAATAAATGAAATAAATATACAAATATTTCAGACATTTGCCACAGAGCTTGTGTTATACTAATTAGGCTGACTGATAAAATAGAATATTATGCTTAGAAAACACCAAAATTTGGAAATAAATATTTGCAGATCATACAAACATTTAGTCCGACCCGGAAATCGAACCCGAGACTTAGAGTACAGCAGTCGCAATTACTACCGCTGCGTCACCGATGCAGTTAAATAAAAAGCTTAAGTTATTTGTTTAAATAAAAAGCATAAAAATTGGCGGGCCGAAATATTAGTAAATGAATAAAAGATTGACACAGGTAACGAGTTAGCGAGTCCGGTGTCTTAAGGCATTTAGAGAGATTGAAACATCACAGTACATACAAACCTGTTTTCTCTTTTCGCAAAGAAAACTTAAAGTCCCGAGTCCGAGCAATAAGTTTGCTATTTATAAACAACCGAGATCTGTCCGCCTTTATTAGTAGTAGTTCTAATGGAAGCGGAACTCGGAAGCGATCTTAGTATAATTCTGGCATAGTGACAGATTTGATAGTGATAAGACTGAAAATATATAGCAATGTATTTGTTTATCAAGGATTCTGGAACCGAGCCTTCGAATATCAGGTTAGGTAAAGCTATCGCCACTCTAACAATTACTTTCTATGCATTCTATGCATGTATATTATGCATTGCAAATAACAATAATGCCTCTTATATATTATTATCATGTGATGTACGAACCTGAAGCCTATTAAATTCTACCCATTCCTTTACATTATTGTTAGCCATATACAGGACTGTCAATTTTTTCAGAGCACCTACACCTCTAAGTTTGTCTACTGGGTTGTAACTCATCCACAGTTCTTCAAGAGTATCTGCCACTGTTTCCTAAGGAGCAGAATTAGTTCTTAATAAGAAATCTTGTATTCTTTAATTGAAATATAAATTTAAAAAAACAAGCATTAAAAAAAATATTGTACAAGTGTAGGTCATCGTCATATATAAAAATTATTAAAACTAATCAACCAATTATGTAAGTGGTCATCAGTGTAGTTTGTCACGATTGTAGCTCGTCAGTGATTGGCTTTGGAGTGATTAGCATCGAGTCTGATCAAGTCGTTTAGCCCGACCAGCGGAGGCTAGCCCTTAATAGTCTAACCCTTTTATCTGTGACCTTCAATTTCACTTAGAAGTTATGGATGAACAAGATTGGAGAAATATCCAGGTAAATTGTTAAAACGAATAGTAAAAGTATTGTTAAATAATCAGAACATCAGCGTACTGCTTTTACAGATGAATGTGTAAAGAAGTGTTTATAGTAAGACAAAATTCGTTACTGTAACAACTAAAAAGTTTGATTGATTATAGTAAAATAGTGCTTACCACACCAGCCAATGATTTAATGTAGTTGCGACTAATTGATAGTATTCTAAGATTTTTCATGCCGGCAATACCAGCTATTTTGTCAATCATATTTGATGATAGACTTAACTTTCTGAAATTCATTTTTATTTTATATTAAAATATCATTTGTAATTTTAGCTTCAGAATGTCTGTTTACAAAGGAAATAATAAACAAGTAGTGTTTCTGTTAAATAATTTTAGATTAGTGCTTACAACGGCTAACAATTTTTTTTCAAGGAGAAATCTTTTGTGCCATTTGATGTTTTTTTGTTTTAATGGAAATCTTACCGATGGCTACAGCAAGACAGTTTGTCGTATCGTCATCACAGATTCGTACCAACCAAATCTTTTAAGTTTAACTTAGTCGAAGTGCACGTGGTTTGGTGTAACTTACTCGCATGCAGCCAGCGTTGATAGAGCTCCATCCATCTTTTCTATGGGTGGCCACTGAAATTGCAGCTCAATCACGGTGGCTTCGGTGCTATTTTCTCCTTTCGCGTTTTCCCACCGAGTTATAGCTTCTTTGCAGGTGGTAGGTTTTGGTACAGCCATTTGTCAAAGATAAAATTTACTAAATTGGAGGACTTCAGATATTTAAAAAAAATACAAGGAAATTATTGTGACGACAACAATAAACAATAAACATTACAAACTAACTCTTACAAAGAATAACAATAATAATATTTTATTGAAATACAATTATTTTAATCAATTCCTTTAAAGCATCTTTTCGATATTTGACATTCATTAGGTTCAGTTACTGTTCGAATTTCAATTCACTTATTTTATTTTATTTTTGAGATTTGATCAAAGAGGTTTAAAAGTTTCAGTCACGCAATTAGTAAGATTGGGCTTTTCGGACTTTTGGTGCAAAAACCATTATAAGATATGAAATATTAGTACCTTTTTGATTTATATTAACAGTTTGTTAACTTAGATAGGAAGATGCATCTTTCTATCTAAGTTTGCGGTAAAAAACATTTAAACTTGTCGTAGTCTAAATATGGTATTCATAGCCTTCCGGAGATTATCGGTGTTTATATATCGACATGAATTATCAATATGTAGACACCGATAAATTGGTCAGTAAATTGTAGGTTTGGCTTTTATTTCCTAAGTTTAGAGGAAACCAAGTAAAAGTCTCCCAGAATCGCATGACAAAATACCTTTTATGGCAGTTGTGAGATCAGAAGTTGATCGGAACTGAACTTTCATTACTAGAATTAGTCTTCAAATCAGATCATGACTAAAAGTTGCTGCACACATAAGCGAGCCGGTATTAATCGGTAGTGCCGGGAGGTAAAATCCAATAGGCTGGGCAACAGGAGTTTGACATTAATCGGGAAAGCTGAACGGTAAAACCGAATATATTTGCAGATCAGAAACATCTCAACATCAGGTTGAGCTTCCATGATTGGATTGCCAATGAAAACCAAGTCTCTCAAAGCGGGACACTCCTATAATTAAAAAAATCTTAGTTTTCCCTAATATTTGGCTATATCTCTTCTGGCTGATAGAAAGCGTGAATAGAATCCAAGAACGGTGGTCGCCATACTCACTGCGAATGCAGACAGTGCACTATGGCGTCCCACGCTATGGTGGCCTAGGCTTCTTTTTGATGTCTCGAATCTGGTCAAGCTATGCCTGGGCACTAACACTCTTATTCGACCGGAGTAATGCCAGGGCCTGATAGAAAACCAGTCTTAAATATTTAGATTTAGTTGGTAAACTGGTAATTAAATACATTTCTGTGTTGTAATAAACATATAACATACTAAACACGAACCAAAACCAAAGCCTCCTTTGTAAGGTGAGGCCTATGTCTAGTAGTGCATTATAAAAGGCTGTTGCTGATGATGATGTTGAAGTACAAACCTGTAATCTGTTAAATTCAGCCCATTCCTTTACGTTATTGTTAGACATGTAAAGAACTTCTAATTTTTTTAAAGCGCTAATACCCTTGAGTTTGTCGATAGGGTTATAACTTATCCATAGTTGTTCCAGCGTATCTGCCACCACCTCCTAATGAGTATTACTTCTGTAGGTTATCATTATTTATTGTATTATCGTTATCATTAGGAGTATACAATTTACCCTAGCAGAAGCAGGCCAGGATAGCAGCGAGACGTGCTACAGAGCACACGCTCTTTTGGGACAGAAAAGGGGTCATCTGCAAGCCGTAGATAGATGGCTCGAGGTACGTCGGGGTTCCAGGGATTTCCTTTTTTGGGTACACCTGGTTCCCTGGCTACTGGTACCTGAGACAGCGTGCGGTTTTTGGTCGGTTCGAGTCCGAGATAACCACCAGTAGGTGGTATCTGAGGGGATTTCCGCATAGAAAAAAAAAGGAGGTGGTTTGAGGTTGCCTAAATGCCTACTTAGGCGAGACACAATTAACAGTATTTTGATTGTTGCTGATTATATAATTCATATATCTTTACCAATCCAGCCAATGATTTTATGTAGTTTCGACCCACGGACAATATTTTAAGGTTCTTCATGCCTGCAATACCAGTTATTTTGCCTATCATGTTTGACGATAAACTTAATTTTCTGAAAATGAAATTATAGGTACTGAGCTTAGATTTTTTATAATAAAATACATAATAAAAAAAAGTATTAGAAAGTAGTTGATGCATGAAGGGCAAACATGTGATGAGTAGCATGGGTATAAATGACTTTTGGGGTTAAGAGATCCATAGTCCTCTATGGGCTACCCGGCTGGTTTAATGACCTGGCGAGTGCTTCCCGCTGTCGGGTTCTAACCAGGAGCCTGTAACAGTTGATAGCCATACGGATAGGAACGGACGTTACCGCACAATCTCGTATGAGACGGCGACGGTCTTTTTGCGATCACCGCTCTTCGAGTGGGATCAGGAAAGGGCTGATCCCACTCGAAGGAGGTGGCGAAGGGGGCGCAGTATAGATCGCTAGTTCACTACTCACCGCCTAAGGGTCGCTGCGGCCTCATCTTGCTTTGAACAGTGTAGTGTCGCGACGGTTATTTTTGTTTTGTTTAGTTTATACAGGTTTTTTGTAAATAATAAATAACAAAATAATAGAAAATAATAACAAAAATGAATCCTGACAGTGTTTCTGCTAATTATTTTATAACTTAAAAGAAAAAAAAAAGAATATATTACAATTCCTTCACTAATCAATCGAAAGGAACTTCGTTCCATCCGGGTGTCCCTTGACACCTGTCAACTTTTTTTTTCTGTTTGTCTGTGTTATGCGCGCTAATCTCAGAAGTGGTTTAACCGATTTGGATGAGGTTTTCTCTTATGTATTGTGGAAAACTTCACTTATCAGTTACTGTTTATTTTACATCAATCAATTGACAATTAAAATAGTTATATCAGTTTAAAGGATCATCGCGATAACTAACATATACGCCGGCGGAACCGCAGGCAAAAGCTAAATAAAATGAAACAGTAGGTACTTACTCACAGGCGACGAGAGTAGATAGAGATCCATCCATCTTTTCAATAGGTGGCCACTGAAATTGCAGCTCAATTACTTTGGCTTCGGTAGCGTTTGCACCATTTTCCTTTTCCCAACGAGATATAGCTTCCTTACAGGTGGTGGGTTTTAAAGCCATTCCAGATTTTTTTTAAGTTTTTGTTTACTAACATATAGGTTACGTGGTTGTAATTTTGTTCTGTAAACATCGGATTTGAAAGTCTTACAGCGGTATTTTTAGATTATATATTGTTTTATGTGTGAAATGATTTTTATGTGTTATAGCAAATGATTTAATCGTTATGACATCCTGAATTTTATTTGTTGTTGATCTCAAAAGAACGCTTTGTTTACATTGTTGTTTTGACAATTTTCTCACCGTTTCTAAGCATAAACTAAAATAGTATCCAAAAAGTATCTACTTTTGTATTGATGATTGATATTATTATTGAATGATTGTAATCGTCGCGGACAATATTACCTCTTCACATAATCTCATCAGAAATAATAACTTATAATAAATGAGATATGACGTGTCATTTGTTGGAGATAAAACAGTCTAGTTATCATAGTACAAGTTCTGCTTAGTTTGAAACTACTTACATGGCATTGTGTATATATTTATCCTTTATCATTATTTTATTTTACAGCTGAGGAAACTTCCCATGTAAGCAATGCAGATTTATAAAGGATATTTCCTGCTTAATCTCAAAAATTCTTAAAATGACCTACATTTATTGGAACATTTACAACCATTTAATCTTACTTGTAGCTAAGCCATTTTATTCGGAGAATCATGCCTTTGAGTATTACTTTGAGATATAACAAAAGATTTAAATAAAATAATACTTTTCCGATGACCCTTAGGATAGGTATTAGTAATAATTTATTAAAAAGCATTTTATATTACAAATGTTTATTTTGAGCTAAATCACGAATATATTTCGTAAGTGGCTGTTAAACATTACTTATGGGTTCTCCGTCTAGCACAGTTATTTGCTGAATATGTTTGGCCGCGTAAGTGCGCCACGACTTTACGTCAGGTTGAGCTTCCACTAATGGGTTGCCGGAAAACAACAATTCTCTCAAAACTGGACATTCCTGTAATCATATGATACATTTTCTGAGATAGTCTAGTCTCTAATAAGGCTTGTATATAATATATTACAGTAATATGTATTTTTTACTATCTGAAACTGCCCGAAGTTTCGCACGTTTGAGCTTGAAAGTAATTTTTGCTCTTATAATTTGATAAGGCGTTACGTATTTTCCTAATAAATTCTTTTATTTAAACGAAACAAAATTTTAAGAATTAAATTTTACTGTTTTCTATTTTACTTCCTAGTATGTCTCTCTAAGTAGATGAAGACTTCTTATTATAAAATTCTTGGTTATCTGGAAGTAGGTTAAGTTTCATGTCTATGTCAGTTAATCAATCATATAAATTGTCTAGGGAGTGAGACTCCGTATTGAGATATATAAACCAAATTAGGTGTGCTTATATTAAATAATTCTAAAGTTTAAAATTTTAATTTTAAAATATTTTCATTTTTGTATAATGTCTTTAATGAAATTTTAGGTTAAGAAACTTAAGCAACATAATTTTAAACAGGGAATGTTGAACTTTTCAAAAATTAAAACTACACTTAATCATCATTAAATATCTGTGAATTCGGTATGCGTTACGCAAAGGCCTCCTCTAGCTCTTTCCATTGTTTACCATCTGTTGCTACTCTCACATACAGTGGGTCTAAGATAATTTTTAGGTCATCCATCTTCTTGCTTTACGACCTCGGCTGCTAGTGGATATCATACTGTCATCAGTTTACTCCACTTTTCCTTATTACAGAGGATCATATGAATAGCCCACAGCCATTTAAATTAGTCAATATGTGACAATGCGTCTGTTTGTCTATTAGATTCAAACCTAGCATACTTCTTTCTATGCTTCTCTGACATCTTGTTAGTTAGGCTGTCATAGCGTGGGTTGCCATACTGCATTGTCAACATTCACAATGAGTATGGCGACCACCAGTCTTGGATTCTATCCATGCGTTCCATCAGGCAGAGTAGAGCAACTTTGGTGGGTTTCTATAAAATATATATATAAAGCGGGATATTTTGAGTTTGAGCGACATTTGAAGATTAGAGGAAGAAATAGAAGAGAGAAGCCATGTTATCAAGTATCAAAACGAGGGAATTGCCGAACAGAGAGGAGTAGGGTATGGTAAAGCTAAACCTTAAAAGCCAGATTATTGGTTTGAATGGATCTGATATAATAGCCGCGAGTCATATTACATAGCATCAACAGCCTTTGATAGTGCACTGTAGGACATGGACAACTCCTTAGGAAAGAAGTTTTGGTTTATTATACCATTCTTTCCATACGGGTTGATGTAGGAAGTTTACTGGTAGTCCCAAGAGTTGGTGAACCTCCGTGACGCCTGTACTCATGCCCGGAGGTCCTTCACCTGCAGTCAGTGGCATCACTGCGATGACGGTAAGGAGAATAATCTTCATGAGGAGTACCAAAAGGCACGGGGAGTTTTGCAGTTGGCAAAAAGCCACGTCAAAAAGTTAAAAGAAAGGAGATATTGGAGGGTCTCGATCGTGACCCATGAGGTCGTTCAATTCGTCTTCTTACAGAGACCCTCCAGTTCAACTGCCTGCAAGAAGTGGTCGCGGGCCTTTTCCCGCAGCGGTTAAAACATGTACCTCGTTCGATTGCCTTCTTTGTCGGAGACGACAGGGAGAGCAAGAATAATGTTCCGCCTGTCAGAGAATCGGAGCGAGGGGGTATAAAACTATCATCATCATAATTTCAGCCAAAAGACAACCACTGCTGGATATAGGTCTCCCGCAAGGTTTTATACAACAGCTGGTCCCGAGCTGATATATTATTAATTTTAGATATAGGCGCTGGCCATTTTGTTCACTTGTTTTGATGAGTTTTTAATGGATGAATTGATAATTTACCATCTATGACATGTGGTTCTTTTCAGTTCGATACAGATGACTGTAAATTATTCAATGCAAATTGATTTCAGATCATCAGACGGATTTCACGAAAATTCCAATTACAATATAATCTCAAAGATAGGATTCTACATAAATCCAAAGACTTAAGTAAGTAATCTGGTAGCGTAATATAGCTGCTTTATTTATTAGAACGAACCTGTAATCTGTTTAATTCAGTCCACTCTTCGACATGATTGTACGGCATGTACAGTATTTTCAATTTTTTTAGACATTCTACACCTTCAAGTTTTTTTAGACAGTTGTAACCTATCCACAATTGTTCCAGCGTCCCAGCAACTGCTTCCTAAGGAACATTACATTGTTTTATCATAAAACTAAAAAGAAATGAATAATAACAATCTAATAATAACGAACAAACTAATACTCATATTAAATGACAAGTGTTGGTATTTCTAGAAAACCATGTGTACTTTATTTATATTTATGGACTGATTTGCTTATGTTATTATTTCAAGATAAAAATACTGTTATTTTACACTCCTACATGCTGAATTAATCCTCTCTACGTCCACAGACACTCAGAAAAATTACACACTATATGACAAACTCTGACACTTTGACATCAACTCCAATTCAGATATATTTATACATAGCAAATTTATATATTTTAACAACATATATATATATATATATATATATATATATATATATATGATATATGTATATATATATATATATATATATGTTGTTAAATTTGTTAAAATGATCGATACAAATTCAATAATATTTACTAATATAATCCAAGTCAAACACTACAATAATGAGCATTGTACTGCTTACCAAGCCATTCAAAGATTTTATGTAATTGCGATCTAACATAAGAATTTTAAGATTTCTCATGCCGGCAAGGCCTGCAATTTTGTAAATCATATTTGATGATAAAGTTAATTTCCTGAAAATAAGATGTTACTTATTATTTGAATTTCTAACGTGTTTCTGTGTCCAGGTGTGCGTGTAAGGCGCAGTGAGCGAGGTTTGGTGCTCCATAGTTATTCATTACAGGACTTGAAAATCAATCAACAGCGACGTTGAGAGAGTGATGAACTACATAGTAGTGCAATAGATAACATAGCTATTGCATGATAATATTATTAAATCTATTCACGCTTTCCATCAGGCAGAGTAGAATCACTTTGGCAGGTTCTTAATATACAAAAAAAACCTACTACTTCAAACTTTTTCGTGGCCGTCGTGCATACATGAAAATGTATATATAACTTTTTTATGACAAAGGAGACGTCAAAACCACAGACGTAATAGTAAGTTACTACCACCGCCCATGAACATCTGTAATTCTCTAGTCCTAAGTGCATGTGTGCCTTATACGTGTGGTGATGGATTAAGAATTTAGTGCGTTTACCCACGCTTACCCATTCCATGGGTGTTGTAAGCGGTGACTAAAAGAGCAAACTACACAGAACTAAGGAGTGACATTTGTGGGGTAGTTTTTTTTTCAGACATCTAACACAAGGCCATCTAGTCACAACCTAAGCAGCTTGTACTATTGGTTACTAGACAACTGATATTAATATATTACATAGACATTTTTTTTCTAAATACATACATATATATTTGCAGATCATACAAACATTTGGTCGGATACCGAAATCGAACCCGAGGTCTCAAGCTCAGCAGTTGCCTACACTACCAGTATGCTTATGATGAGGCAGTCATAAGTCTAGTGGCAGGCAGTAGAGTATTAAAGACTATTGATGGTGATAATGACCACTTTCCAGAATCAGGGCGAGTAAAGGTTATGTCACCGGTAGCTTCACTCAGTTAGTATAAAACAACAAAATAATTGCGGTACTATATAACATATTCTGTGCCGTATCATTAAGGTCCAGTCGGCTCATTTGTCGAAGCTATCCCACGTTTGGTCTCATTCTTGAACATTATATTAAAAAACGATTGTAGAAACAGATGGTTTAAATATTTGCCCGTATGATGATGGATTAAGAATACGGAGAGTCACTCCTTTTCATCCTGTAAATGTCGTGATGGTCGACAAAGGAGAAAAACTATACAGGACAGCAGCAAGAGAAGGAAAATTTTATATAAATCCTATACCAATCCAAAATCTCGTTTCTAAGGAGAGACCTATGTCCAGCAGTGGACTATTAAAGACTGTTGATGGTGGTGTAATGAATTTTTCAAACTTACTCGCAGGCGATAAGAGTTGATAATGCTCTATCCATTTTCTCGATTGGAGGCCACTGAAATCGTAGTTCAACAGCAGTGGCTTCGCAGGCTTTTGTATGAGTTTCCCTTTCAAATAAAAATATAGCTTCCTTGCAAGTTGTAGGTCTTAAAGCCATATCTGATTTGGTACCAAACTTAAGATTTATTTGTTAACATATTTTTTTACAAAAACACGTCCACAATTTAAAATTTAATACACACAATTTTAAATTTGTCTTTACTACACTACTACATAACATTAGATTACGAGAATTTATTAGTTATGCATATTTACAAATCATTTTAATTTCGCACAACATAGATCTATTTGCCAAATTATCAATACCAATAAAATTATACAGTGACATTTAGTATTGTCAATAAATCACAAAACAAATGTATGTACTTGACAATAAATGAATAGCTCTTGTAATGTCCTCCCAACAGTGCTGTGCCAGGGTTCATAATTCTTACCTATTTTTTAATCGACCACCTGGACATAAATGTTTTATGGAATGCAATAAATTGAACTACATACTTACGATATAAACTATTATTATTATTATGTATGCATTATATATACTTTTTAAATTGTCAAAAAGAGTAAAATCTCTATAAAAACATAGGTACAAATCTGAACAGCGTATATGTGTTATTTGAGAAGGGTGCAATATAGACCCGGGGTCGCCGGTCGTCCCGGATGGACGCCAGTAATCACGTCGTGCCCTCACACCTCCTCTAGCCCTCGGTCCCTTACAGTGTTTTCCCTGTGTGCCCAAAGCGTTCGCTCACAGAATTTCAAGTATATGGATTTAGCGGTTGTTTCCCTTTCAATAGAAGCTTATGCAAACAGATTTTCATGTACTCAAATCACTTTGTTGATTGTTGTAAAAATCGACTCAATATTTTATCTGTGTTTTAAATAGGTATGTATGTATAAATTAGATAATAGAATTTTAGAAGCAATGTTTGTGAAGCAGGTACTTGGTGTTAACACATTATTTAAAAAAGAAACAGATATGTACGGTAAACAAATCAGTGTATTGTAACAATTAGCGATAGTAGAGCCACGCTGATTTCAGCACGAACAAGCTGGCTCGACCGGGGCAGTACTACCCTCCTACAGAAGATCAACCTAAAGCCCGAGCATCCATGTTGTCGTGTTTCGTTGGTGAGTGCAAGATAGGAGGCCCCATGATGCAGGGGTGACAGTTGTCGTGGTAAGTGTGTGCAATACAAAGCAACGATGACTGTCATGCCTTTTACGTCACTAAGCGAGGAGTAAAAAAACATCTTACTAGGTTATCATAGTCTAGATGACCATACTGCATGGTCTGCATTCGCAATGAGTATTGTGACCACAGCTTTTGGATTCTATTCATGCTTTCTATCAGGCAGAGTAAAGTCATTTTGGCAGAGTCTTAGAATTAAAAAAAAGTGTCTTTATGATGGAAAGTTCAAAAAATATTGAAAGATTATAGATATCGGTGTTATGTTGTTTGTTAAATACTGTTTATAGAATGAAACTCTTCGAAAACCTTTTATACTTACATAAATCGGATTTAAAATTATATCCTGAAATAAATTTATGAAATATTGACAACATCGTCTGCTGCAATTACTTGATAACAATCCTGGTGAAACAATCTATTCAACAAAAATAATAAATTTAGAACATAATGATATAGAACGAGTAGCATTGCTTGTCTAGAATGAGGGATCTACGATAATAGGTGCAATTTTATTTTTTTTACACCGGACACAAATTATACTTACTGATAAAACTACCATAAATTATAGCTTTATAATTAATACTTCTTTTATTTTTATAAAACTTATGTAAATATCGACACATTATGACCTTAATTATTTGGCAAAGTAAAAAAAATAGTCCTAGCAGTGTATTCGGCATAAAATGTACTAATATTTATAAACTTCGCTTACCAGGAATCCGTAAGAAAATAAGGTTACTCACTGAAGTGGTGAGTTCGAGTGCTCAGTATTAAAACACAAAGAAACTGTAAAATGCATAACAATTATGTCTGTTATTGTCACGTTCAAAAAACCTTTTTAAACAGTAATACTACTACTCTCGTGATGATGCCATGTGTAAATGTAGATAGATAGATAGATAGATAGATCAAAGGCAAAAGTTCAAAATATTAGTTACCTTTTCGTTTCCTAAATAGAGCTGTTACAAAATTTAATTCGTCCGTCATTTAGTAACAAAACCATCATACAATTTATATGACATAACAAGACTGGAGTTGCATTCAAGGCGTGTAATAATTAAGCTGTGAAGTCTTTCGAACCCATTGTATAGTGCAGTGGTTTTATTTAAATCCCTATTAGTGTCACATATGGTAGCTAGTACAGCGATACCACACATGGTATTCAAAACCATGGTTATACAGAAAATCGATTTTGATTCTGTTCACCAATTGACCGCGGTTACCGTCTTACCGGAGGACAGGCCCCTCGCATTTCTAATACTGGGAGGCGGGCACAAGTGGTGTGCAATGCACTTGTAGCTCTTTAAGTTATGCTTGAGAGGAGATAGACACTTACTGTCAGTTATTCTGTCCGCTTCCCCTTATGTCGTGTGCCACCGATATACTTTTGTACATTATTTATATGCATAAAAGACAATAAAGTTTATGGGTTGTTTCATGATCCGAACTGGTAATCTTCTCCTTATACTTAGGTAGATACATATTAAGGTAAAGTTAAAGGTCAATCTTAACACAATTTATTATTAAAAAAAACAACGTTAACGTGTTAATTTCAATTTATATTTCCTAGACTTGTAATCGGCTCTTGACTTTATCTGTGTTAAATAACTACTTGATTTGGTAATTTCTGGTTTTAAGTGTTATTAAGGTTTTAAATCCATATTTACAAATAATGAATAGCAAATTCCAAATAAAGGCTTTTAAATTACAAATATTTGTGCCACCCCACAAAAGTCACCAAGGAATATTTTGCTGCCACGCGTCGTTCTGGCGGCGCCACGTGATCTAAACATAATTCGCCTCAACTAAAGAGCTACGGCACGTGCTTATGTATACGTATATTACTTACAAAATACTTTCACACGTATTATAAGAGGGTTATCCTTGAAAAATAAACAAACAACCTAATTGTGACCCTTGATGTTAAATAGTTAATGCAAACATACATGCAATGACTAAATGTTTGATGGGTGATCATAAAAGGTTAATATATAGGATACATAGAATAGGTTAGTACATATATCTTCGTATATCAGAGTGCTCAAATATTACCTTTTTTTGGACTAAGATCAACGAATCCCGTTCGGTGCCTCATAACAGCGACGGGTTGTTTTACAGAGGTTCGTTAACAAGGTCATTATTAAGGTTAATATTGTATTAAATCTTGCAATTAATTTAGATCAGTTACTTTGTTAAAAATAGGTGTGTGAACCTATGTGTGAACAATATTATGAAGAAAAGCAAGAGAACTTCTTTATTCCTAATATACCTAAGTATTCGCAGAGATAGCTTGGTGGACGACTCGACTCCTGAAATTATAGTGTTTTATTATTATGATCTGTTTGAGATTGCATAGATTTATAGTGATCTTTAAGAAAGTCAAAGACAAAAGTTGTTATTAACATAATATGAGACATGAATTAAAGACAGCACGCTAACCCCGAGTGTTCAAATTTTGTCAAAACTGGTCCAACCGTTTGAACGTGATAAAGTAATAAAATAATAAATAAATAGAATAAACAAATAAATAAATAAATAAATATTTTGGTTATTTAATACACAACGCCATCTAGTTTCAAAATAAGCAGAACTTGTACTACGATAACTAGAATGACTGATAGAATGCTTATGTACTTTTTTTGTAAATACATACATATTATACATAGAAAACACACAAACTCCGAAACAAATATTTACACAGCTCACATAATCATTTGGTTCGACCCGGGAATCGAAACCGAGACCACGAGCACAGCAGTCGCTTTCGCTACCGCTATGCCATCGAAGCAGTCAAAAATACAAACATTCACACACTTATAAACTTTCGCCTTTAAAATTTTTAATTATTACTGTGATTTCAAACCTATTTATCGAAACTAACAAATAATAAGTATTACCAGTAGAAAATATTGGTATACACGACTTTCGCTTATTCTTTTTGTCTTTAATATTTTTATAATTAGATACGGACATAACACCACAAAGAAAGAAATAGGAAACAAGAATTTTAGAAAATAATAAATTGAAGTAAATATTTTGTACAATTTATTAAATATTTAAATTATTTTTTACCGACTTTACTCTCTTACCATACGAAGGCTTGTTTCGGAACGTAACTTATGGCAATATTGGCAATGTCAAAACAATCACAACAGTGTGCTCGGTAGATCGCACTTAACCTCAAACAACAAGGAAGTGTTTAAAAGTTGTAAACAGTGAATTAAAACAATTCTAAATGGATGATTTACAATTAAATATATCAATTCCTAAGAAGGTATGTACATTTCTGTTTGATCAAATAAACTAAATAACTTGTAATTGTGTAATAATTCTTTGGTACTGTTTAGGATAAGAAGAAAGTTAAAGCTATTGAGAAGAATGCATCAGAATATAAATTCGTGTCAAATTCAAAGTTTATAGGTAAGACTATAGCTAGGAAAAGGCCACAAAATTTAGCACAGAAGAATAAATCAGTAATAAATAATGCCCACGGCCCGGCTAAGGTGCCTAAAACTTTGGAGCCCTCGCCTGACAAATCTGATGATTTGGCTGCTAAATTACGAGACCTTAGTGAAAATAAAGGAAAATTTGAAGGCAAGAATTATCAAGACCTTAGTGATAACCTGCAATTGAAGCAGAAGCCTAGGAGTGGAGGTTGGATATCTTCATTGTTTAAAAATAACCCTCAAGTGCCGCGCATTGGCCAAAGAGCCGTAAAGCCTATTGTGGAAAAAGTGTTTGCTGGACATACATTTACAGATCTAGATATACATCCACATAGTGTTGCAAATTTGCAGCAAAACTTAGGTTTAAAGGAACTTATGACAGTACAGCAAAATGCTGTACCCATTATACTACAGGGTCGGGATGTTCTTATACGGTTAGTAACTTTTATTCTATTTGTTATTATTGTTGTTGCATTTTCATTGTCATTGGGAATATGACACTGGATAGTAAATTAATAAAGTTCTAATGTTGCACAACATTAGAACATCAATGTTGTGAAGAAAACTAACACTTCATTTCAAATTCATATTGTACACTTATGTCTGCATAAACAATAAATTTATCCTTTTATTTTATAGTGCATGCTTTATTATTATATGAACATAATTATTTCCAAACTTAAATATTCTTTTTATCGTGATATTACTTTTTTTAGTATTCTTTAAATGCAGAAAAAGCAGTTTACACTTACTTTATTCAATGTAAAATATATGGGTCTATATTTTATATAGAGAATATGTGTTTTGAACTTATCTTTTTTTTGTATAGGTCACAGACAGGTTCTGGTAAAACCCTAGCATATGCTCTGCCGATCATAGAAGGTCTACAAGCAATTAGGCCTAAGCTTAACAGGCATGATGGTATCAGAGTTATTGTTGTGATACCCACCAGAGAACTGGCAGTGCAAACTTATGAACTCTTTGTTAAACTAGTCAAGGTATGTAATTTATATTATAAAGCGGTTATGTTTCTGAATTTGTTTGATTGTGAGACTAATGTGTAATAAATGTATTGAATAGCTTCAAAGTTACACAAACAAAATATTGCATCTAAGCAGATCTGGGGCGCTTGGCTAGTGGTTTATATAATAACAATATCTTGGCACATGCAATGTGTTGCACATCTTAAAGTAGACAGAACCTTTATTTAGGTAACCAGAAGATAAAAAATATACATACTATAGATAATCGTACTTAAATAGAGAACAAATGTGTTAATTTATTTAGTTAAGTGGTCACCTCGCCGCTTTCTACTGTGCTGAGTGTTGAGGGTAACACCTTGAGTGATCCACAAATTGTTGTTCCGAGTCTTGGTGTTCTTTATGTCCATTTCATCTATGTTTGTAAAATCCCCTGCAACACAGGATTTATTCCTATTGGGAGAGTTGTGTTTCAAAAAGAAAATAATGTTTATGATAGTTAACATGCCATGGATATGACCATTAGTTGTAACTTTTATGTTGTTGACAATATTGAATCTTTCAAATGCTTTTATTATATTATTAAAGTAATTCAGAAATACTTTTACTGTAATATGTGAATTTAAAAATCCCTTTAGATGATTTCAATCCAAAAGTGAAATGGTTTCAATGACACCTCTTTTTATTATATTTCAATGTAGATATTATGTATCTGTATATTTTTTTCTGTAAGTCTTTTGTTAAGTTTATTCTCAGTTTATTAAAATCAATTTTACAAAAAAATTAAATTGTGATCTCTTACTAGTTAGATATGAGTCAAAATGGAGACTCGGTTCTTAAAAAAACAAGCTATTATGAAGGCCAATAATGCACTGTAATACCAAAATTTCTGATGCATTATTTTAATTTGTAGCCATTCATGTGGATAGTTCCTGGTTTGCTAAGTGGTGGTCAAAAAAGGAAGGCAGAGAAGGCGAGATTAAGAAAAGGCCTTAGCATATTGGTAGGAACACCTGGCCGCATCAATGATCATTTGAGGCACACCCAATCGTTGAACTTTGCTAAAACTGGGTAAGTACTGTTGTGGTGTAGTACATTCATCAAAACATGAATGTTTATTAAAAGTACAATATCTTCAAGGGTCTTAAACATTTGGTGTTTAATTCAGCTGTCTTAATAGAAGTATGAAATCTATTTAGTTGAATAACAAATGGAAATATATGAGTAGTTATTTAAAGGCAATACTCCTTTTTAGGTGTTTGGTACTGGATGAAGCCGATCGTTTGTTAGATATGGGATATGAAAAAGATGTGGCAGCTATAGTAAAAGCGATTGAAGATCATAAAAAGGCGGCAACTTACGACCCTATAGCAATGATCAAACAAAATATAGTAAAAGCTAATCCTGTTGATGATGAAACAAAAGATTTAAATGAAAACGAAGAGATTGGAGAAGTTACAATTAAAAAACATAGTTTGACAGAAGTATTTTTGTCAAAGGAAAAACAAACAATTTTATTATCAGCTACTCTTACAAAGGTATGTCCTGTCTTTGCTAGTTTTTTCTTTATTTTATCATACAAACTATGTATTTATTTGTACATATACATGTACTATAATGATTTATACGTCATATTATATGCTTGGAACATTTATTTTTTTAGGCAGTAGAAAATTTAGCTGGAATTACATTGGTAAACCCAGTATTTGTAGATACCTCCGAGGGTAAAGCAGTGATTGCAGATTCACTAAAAGCTAACCAATCAAATGAACCACCAAAAAAAGATAAGACTATTAAGCCGACACCGAAAGTACCAGAAAAACCTAAAGTAGTTAAAAATGAAAAAGAAAATGATACAGATGACGAAAAACCGGCTGAAATGAAAAGAGGTAAGTGGGAAACATTGTTGAACGTGCAGATATTCTATTTTCATAGCATCACTATATTTGAATAAACAACTATTTACATTAATAATGTTAAACATGTTATTAATACCTTCTTTGCGTGTCTAGGTTTAAAAGCATTCACTGGTCTAAATCATCCTGATTTATTTAAAAAAGAAGACGTAAAGCAAACTATTACTACCAAAGACACTGTTCAAAACACAGTTGAAGAAGATAGTGACAGTGATTCAGACTATGAATACTTTAAAGTTCAAAAACAGCTGGCAGCCAAAGCAAAAGTAGAAAAAGACTCTGATGATGAAGATAGTGATGAAGAAGTTGAAGAAACTACACCGGCTCCTGAGGTTAATACTTTTGCCGAAGCAGTAAAATCAGCAGTTGGTGAAGATGAATTAGTTCTACCCGCAACTGTGAATCAAACATTCCTTATCGTGCCCATGAAGCTACGGCTTGTAACCTTGTGCTCCTTAATCATTGAACATTGTGTTGTAAACAAGAAAGGGGGCAAAATGATAGTTTTCATGGCTACTTTAGAAATGGTGGACTACCATTCAGAACTTATAGAATTAGTGCTGACAGGAAAAGACGTTAAAGTTAAGAAGAAGAAACTAGAGAAAGGCAAAGCCAAGAAAAGAAAAGCTAACGAAGATGAGGTTAATATATCTTTTTTTTTGTTTTAATTTTAACTTACAGTTTCAACGTTTGATTTTAACAAAATGTTCATGTTCCGTAGAACGCAGAGTCGTCCGAAGAAGACTCAGACGAATTCCAAGTAGACTATGAGGAACCTTCAGAAGGGGCATTGATTCCAGTAGACATAGAAATGTTCAGTCTTCACGGATCTATGCCACATGAACAAAGAATGCAGGTCTTCAAACAATTTCGTGCTGCTAAAAGCGGTGTTTTAATTTGTACGGTAAGTTGTATCAGAATATATCGATATAATTGAGATGTTTTGTGTTTTTTCGTTTTGAATTTTGTGTTTGTTTGATAGGAGTTTACTTATATTACAATAGATATGGTTATAATTGTAATTTCGGCAGTTTTGTGACCATGAAGATGTCACAACATTTGTGAAACAGAACTAGCAATATAACTAATTAATTTTCGAAATTATGTGATTGCATATTATTATTTATAATGCAAGTTATAATTTGTAATACCAACTGTTAAAATTGACTAACTGGTTGTTTAAACCAAAAATAGAAACGAAAAAGAATTTTGTTTTTGTTTCGATGTCATATCTTACTAAACTACTGATATAAAGCTTTTTAAAAAGTGACGGTACACCACAATATTTTAAAAGATATTTATGAAAAGTCTATTGTAAAATTACAATAGATTTTCAATTTATTATTATCGAGAAACGCGCTACCAGATTAATCACAGCGTTCTTAGCACAAGAGCGTGGCGCGTAGCGGCTCCTTGGCCTTTGTCGTCGGTGCGGTGCCTATTAGCTAGTCATTCATCTAGCTTCTCTGTCGGCTCCCACCGAATACACGTCGATTACGTACAATTATATGTGTTTATTACATCTATCATCAGCGCCGACACGTTACGTATTGTATTGATACTTCTTACGGTGGAAATTCTGATTACACTTTATTGTGTGAAATTGTTCATTTGTGTCACACTTAAATCCATTACATACTAGCGACTCGATGTGGCTCGCTCAATAGACGTTCTTGATTTCATTTTCCCTAAAAGCCCCAGGCTGTTTGAGTTTTGCCGACAATTTTTACAATTATCATCATATTTAAACAAATTTGTGCAAAACCGTAACAAATTATATATTTTAATCTTTCTCAGAAATCATTCTGACTGACTGTCTCGGTGGCGTAGTGGTAGCGTATGCTACTGCTATGCTTGAGGTCTCAGGTCCGATTCCCAGGTCAAACCAAATGTTGATACGATCGGCAAATATTTATTTCACAATTTGGAATTTTTCTGTCTACGAGTATAATATGTATGTATTGACAAAAAAAAGCAAATATGTATTTACATCAGTTATCCATAGTACAAGCTCTGCTTAGTTTGAGACTAGGTGCTGTTGTATGTCAGACGTCCAAATTATTATTATTCTGCTTATTGTTGAAAATCGCATTAAAATCTATTTAGAACTTTTAGAGTTTATCGTGTGTTTTATTAAATTGTTGTAACTACATGAAATTCACGAAATGAAATTCTTAAGATAAATAATATATGTATGCTCATCATGGCTTCAATACAGTTGTATGCAAACTTAGCTATCTATATATCCATTGAGGTTGATTCGGTAACGAAGTTTACTTTTGTTTAAGACTCATTTTCTGACATTTCTTTTTTCTTAGGTGAGGGCTAATGATCAGCCACTTGCAAATACCTGCCCTTTAGAAATCGTGCATCTGTATAACTACTAATTGCCATAATTTATACCTGATATGACACAGCAAAAAATTAAACGTCTTGATACTGCCTTTGCCTTGAACAGTGCAATTAAAATCGTTTTTACTTGATATCTAAGAAACGAATAAAATTGTTTGTAATATTTTAACGGTTGGTCAGTAGCAACCGTGAAGCGTAAAATAATTTTCTAATAGGTGTAATCGCTAGGTGAATATGTATGTTGTGTTTTAATTGCTTTGATGCAGCTTATACCCAATACCGTATTTAGTGCAGTGTTATTTCTGAAGACATCTCGTGCTCTAAGACTGTTGATACTTTAACATCTACCCGGACTCGATATCACCATTATATTATTTAGGTAAATTGCTGTCGGCCTTAATCACATAACAACCTTTGTAAGAATTGCGATAACAGAAAGAGCTCAAAGTTACTTGCACATCATGATGTTGCCCCCTGTGGCGTCCAAAGTTGGGATTAGTTCTCGAGGACTTCTTTCCTAGGGTATATTCGAGTTCCTTAGAATACCGTGTCGTTATAGCCGGTTCGACTCCCGTGTAACTTTTAACCGTGAGCCTCGGCGATATGATAACTCACGGGAGATTCAACATCAAAAAAATAAATAAAAAAATGAATGGTGTCGTGGGACACCAGGTAGGAACGAAGTTCCTTCGGATAATGTGGAATCGACACAATTTGCAAAAAAAATCGTGCTCAATTTTATGTAGGTTTTCTTGATTTTTCTCTTAAATTTTGCTGATTAGTTTTTATTTAAGTACAAGAAAGTATTTAGGAAATTCAGTATTTTAGGAAATAAAATAATAAATTCCTTAAAATAATAAAATAGCACACATGACGCGCTTTCGCGCCTGCGCACGTCTCATTTAACGGTTTTATTCCACGCACTTTTTTCCACAGATTTATTCCACAGATTTATTCCACGCACTTTTTCCACTTACGGTTTTACTATCACATTTTTTTCGGTTCGGTCCCGCAGCGAAATCCCTATCCCCTCCAAGCCTGCCGTAAGGAACTTCGTTCCAATAAAATAAATCACAACGCTATTTTAAATGATAAGGTGACCACTTAAACCATTTCTATTTTCTTACAGTTATCATATTATAAGATTACTATCTGGTTTAATATTGGTCTCGGCGGGCGGTGGCTACCGCGGCAAGCTCACTCGTTTACTTGTGTTCGAACGAGCTGCTACTCGCTCACTATATTAACATTATTTATTACTGTTTCTAGATTACTACTAGGAATAATTTTAATAACCATAAGAGTATGGTAAAACAAAATATAAATTAAGTAAGGTGTATGTAAATTAAATTACCAAGCATACAAGTATAAATAACTTCTCACTAACGTTTCGCAAACCTTCTGTTTTAAGAAACTAGTTCTACCTTTTATGAAAAACTACGTTTAGTTGATCTCTCTTGTATTATTTTTATTTATCGTTTAGATTTTTAAAATTTGAAATACCAAAAATCATTGATTTCTATCTGCTACATTACACTAGAAATGTTCGACTCATCATTCTAGCAGTTAGCACATGCGACTGTCGATCAAGACGGTTTAATTCCCTCGTCGGTTCAAAAAGTGTTATTGAGTTTTTCTGGTTACAGCTTAATAACAGTCCAAAGTTTGGAAGTTGAGTTGTAACTCCCTTGCCTCGGAGAGCATGTAAAACCGCCAGTCCTGCACCTGATATCTCCCCGGTCGCGTCGAGTAACCGTCTTCACATGCGTTAACGCATACACTTGTGCACTACAATGTCTCCTGCATAGTTGATTGGTCTCCGTTGAGAGTGGCCGCCGTGGCCGACTAGGAGCATATAATCTGAATTATAATAGAATGTTACAAATATAGAAACTTAACTAGAAAATTGTGTAAATATTTAATCAAAACAAAATAAATTGAAATTTTTATCCAAGGTATTGGCTACCATACTGTAAACTGGATTCCTGATCTGTTAACTCGGGTATCTTATAATTAATAAAAAAAAATTAATACACTCCACCCATATCTTTACCGTATCGCGTGACTTGTTGCAAAATGCATTTGCTATTATAGATTGTATATTTTCAATTGCATTAACGGGGTTATGGTTTTGCTTCTTTTATCGTATAATAACCGACATAATAAATACTCTATGTACTTGAACTCGTTTCATAATGTTAAGATCGTACAATACGAAATTAAAAATGTAGCAACAAAATTAATTTTGGTACCGAGGTTGGTCATCAGCATAAAACAATATTTATGTTTTATAAACTTTATAAAATCTCAAAAAATATCACTACGTAGCATACACAATAATAAATACGCAGATATGATAATTAAGCGAATCATTATCAGCCTTTCGTCGTTCACTACCGAACAAAGACCCCTCTCGAGAAGCGCCGAATAAGGAACGAAGAAATTAAATTTACATTGTATATATAAATTGTATATTTTGTATTCATCATTTGTGATATTCAACATAAAAATAATAGTGATTTAGTTATTTATATGTTGTGTTTATTATCAGGATGTCGCAGCCAGAGGCATAGACGTCCCGCGTGTGGATCTAGTGTTGCAATACTGCGCACCAGCCTCCGCCACAGATTATGTACACAGGTAAATTGATCTAGTCTTTTCTTTTAATTCCGCCTTTACTTTAATATTGCTAATTACATTCATGAATGTTACTTCAAAAAAAAATATGAAAAAGTAAAGAAACATCAAGTTACATTATGTTAAGCAAGTTTAGCCTATATATGTATGTATCGTATCGTTCCTTTAACGCCCTTATTGGTAAAATGTAGGTATAATGCAATACAGAACGGTCTTAGGTGTAATTAATTGTGTGTCTTCAAGATAAATTTAGGTATTTCAATTAATAAATGTTACTAATAAAATAAATTACTTAATTTACTAAATAAATATTACTCGCTTTGTTACTGCCCTTGTTATAGCTATAAGTATCGTTTCTGAATCGATTAAAGGGTTAGAAGTCGTATGCTATATATTTTTATTTGTTTTAAATATAGGGTAGGCCGCACAGGACGCGCAGCGCAAGTAGGAGCTGCTGTCATGTTCCTGTTACCCAGCGAAGCACAGTTCATCAGGCATTTAGAGGAGAAGAGGATCAGGTAAGCTGATATTCTATTACACACATACAGACACAATAATATTTATTTACATACTGACTTCAAAATCACGAATTGTCTAAATATAGCTTTTACGTGTCAAGACTTTTTGTCTCAAAGTGATAGAAAACAAAGATAAGTAATAGCAACATGTAACACCATTAGATATGTTATCAAAATGTCAATTTATAGTTAAAATAATATCATATTCTATGTTGACAAAAGGCTTCGTCAAACGGATGAAACGCGAGCTCTAGAAGCTCTACGTACGATAGCGCCGACTGCCACGAGCGTACAGCGAGCTGCCGTCGCTGTACAAGCGCGCCTCGAAAAAACCGCGCACACCAACAAGGATTGGCTTCTTAGGGCCAGCAGAGGTGAGTTCCTTATTATATACTGCAATGGGCAATATGCATACGGTCCAGTTATGGTAAACCTAAGAAAATTATGCTATGGGAACCAGTTCCTAGATGGAAAATCGATGGAAACTAGTTCCTAAAACATAATTTTCCATGTTACGAGTATGTATCATTAAAAAATAGTAAGTAAACTGATAAAAATGGTTAATTTAATAAAGTTCATTAAGCTGAATTAAGGCCTGATCTAGAAAGGGGTCAAAAGATACTTCGAATTCTGTGAACTAAGCTAATGAGGAGCTATTTGAGTGTATAAACAAGCTGTAAAATCCCACAATCTGGAAAAAATAACCAACTCGGAACTACATATTTAGCCATTAAAATTTTATTTAACACTTTTTTAAATTAATTAATTTGTTTTGTTATTCCTCGACAGACATATAATAATGTAGTATAATAACAAAAAAAATAATTATATATTCTCTTTTTGGTAATTACTAGTCTTTGTAAGATTTCTGATAATCATTCAAGCTTTTGGTGAGCATTCCCATTAATTCTTTCAAGTAGTAACAGTTTACTAATGGCTAGAATACCCCAGTTTTACTGAAAAAACACTTTTGTGTCTTGCATTTATCAGCTTATACCTCGTGGGTTCGTTTCTATGCGGGCTACCCACGTGATGTTCGTGAATACCTGGACTCCAAGAAACTGCATCTAGGGCATGCGGCCAAGGCATTTGCTTTAAGAGATGCTCCCGCTACTCTTGCAAGACGAGTGAAGTCCAACCCTAGCAACAAGAAAGATAGACCATCTAATAGACTAACTATCCAAGAAGATGAGGAGCAGAAACGACCAGGGTGAGTATACATATGTAGACATATATCATGTGCTATACATATTAGTTGTCGTTAAGTTAATTTCATCCTGGGTCGCCTTTAAAGTTCACTGCTGGACATCTTAGAAACGAAGACCAGATGAGTGCAATGCTGTTGTCATTCTTAGTTAAGTAAATTAAGCTCAATTCTATAACTATTATAAGTGCGAATATTATAGGGATCCCTACTACGTGCAAATATTTCGTAAATATTTTGAACTTTGTATTAGCAATATAAAATGTGCCATTATGTACCTACACGCTTATGGGCCAAACTTGGCGCTTTTTAAAGTAATTCATTTTGTTTTTGATAAAGATTTTCTTGAAAGGTTTTTGAAAAGTACTCGAATAGAGAGTATCAAGTAAAAAGAAACAGACTTCTTTGTAATTGTTATATATTGTTATTATCGGATGTAAAAGTGTTAAACGCCATGAGGTAATATGAGCGAATGTT
Source organism: Hypercompe scribonia (assembly GCA_949316085.1). Classification (NCBI taxonomy): domain Eukaryota; kingdom Metazoa; phylum Arthropoda; class Insecta; order Lepidoptera; family Erebidae; genus Hypercompe; species Hypercompe scribonia. Next base: position 18,016,872 of record OX438969.1, read on the forward strand.
ATAAACTAATACGTTTACCATTCTCTTACAGATTCCCCAGAGTAAAAATGGGTTTCGGTGGTCGTCAAGTAAATAAACAGAGTTCCATGCACACAGCCAGTGAGTACGACAGTGGATTACCTCCACTTGAACATTCACAACCCAAGAAGAGGAAAACTAAATAAGTCTTTAGAGTTATTGAAAACGCCTGTGTACATAAAATTATGAAAATATATATACTAAGTTATATACCTGTGTAGTTTTATTCAGTCCCAAAATGATTACTTAGTGAGTGGTGAGTAACATTGTCGAACTCTTAGAATAAATATGAATGCTTTATAATTCGTTTTTATCAACGACATTTTGACTACATAATCTAGCCACTGATCACAAAATCTTGAAACTTAAAGTAAACTTATCATGGACTATATATACTGGACATAGGGCTCTTAGAAACGAAGGCCAGATGAGTGCAGTGCTGTTGTCATTCTTAGTTAAGTAAGTTAAGCTCAATTCTGCTGTAAAAGTAGTAATAGTGCTGACCCAATTATAATCTGAACTTTTATCGATTAAAATGTGTGGGCTTAATAGCTATCAAATTATTTGTTATTCTTGACTTATTGGTGTATAAAATTAATTTTCTGAACCTTTAATTAAAAATCCATTCTTGCAGTTAAATTAGAACCTCAATATAAATCAAATGTAAGAAAAAGCAACTTTTGATAGGGGAATGTAACTTTTTAGATCGTTTATGTCTAGATAGTGTCGTAATACAGTAACGGCAAGAAACTTTGCTAAGTATGCGTGCAAGTTAACAATTAATGGTGAGGGCGACAACACATCTCCTCACACAGCGACAGCGGAAAGGAACTTAGTGACTAAGAGCTGAACAATGGTAAATATTTTATTTATAGGTAGTAGAGCCACGCTGATTTCAGCACGAACGGGCGGGTTCGACCGGGGCAGTACTGGGTAGTACTGTCCCGGTCGAACCCGCCCGTTCCTACAGAAGATCAACCTAAAGTGACAGCATCCGTGCTGTCGTGTTTCGTTGGTGAATATGAGACTGGAGGTCCATTGATGCAGGGTTGACAATTGTCGTGGTAAGTGTGTGCAACACAATGTCACGATGAATGTCATGCCTTCTACATCCTCAAGCGAGGCGTAAAAAGTATCCTACAGGCCACAATAGTGTGGGTCACCATACTGAATTGGCTGCATTCGCAATGAGTATGGTGGCCAAAACCCTTGGATTCTATTCATGCTGTCCATCAGGCATAAAGGAGTAAAGTCACTGGCAGCCTCTTAAAATAAAAAATAAAAAATCTAGACATTAACAATCCAAGGTGCTATTAAATTTTAGTAAGGTACAAAAACAAAATCGTCGTTTAGACGAACACCCCGATCCCGCTACTGTTATTAACTATTATATCTAAGTAAGTTTTTGTTTTATGCATTCTTCGGAAGGTAACAAATGAGACATGGAGCTCGTCAAAAATTCTAATCGCGAGTCTGCTAGAGTTAATGGAAGCCGCGCCCGAACGATGGCTACCGTCTTCATATTTCTGACTCACGAGTGACTCGAATGAAAAATGATTTTAAACCATTACCGTGGCCCGTCCGGCCTTTTGATATTTAAATTTTTTCAAGCGGCCGTCATTATCACGGAATGATTTGCGAATTTCGCCCCAGCTAGCGGTTTTTTTTGTCAGACTCTGAACGAGTTTTTTGTCGCTCTCATTTACCATGTTTTTATTGCTACATAATGACAAATTAAAAGAGTATTGTGAGCCTCTTTCATGCCGCATTCTCTGGCCTTTTCAAGGTTGAAGGGCTTTTCTGAGGCGATTCCAATGACTCAATCGTGACACGTTAAGTTTTAAGAGTGGTGATTAGATGTACATAAACTGATATGTGTCATAAAATGTTTGCTAATATCTATCAATCTTGCAAATAGCTTAAGTCGAGGCAATAGCTTGAGATGCGTATCTAAAATTCCGTCATAAATTAAACCTACCATTGATTGTATGAAATTGTATGAAGCTTAGGGGCTTTTAGCTTTAAACTCATTTCTTAAAGTTGTTTGCAATATCATTCAATTAGGTCTATTAATATAATAGGTCATCATAAATTTAATTAAAAGTTCCAGTAACATTTATCTTCCCAAAAGTAACAAACACGTTAAAAAAATTTTTCAAGGTTTAATAAACCGCTTATTTTTTCAAATATAAAATTTATGAATCGTTGAAATCATTTAAGTACTTATTTCAATGTTGCAAATTAAAAAAAAGATTGGGCGATTTAGAAAATGTTTACAGTCCTAATGAAAACAAAACAAGTTGAAATTGTAACGGGTTTACTCGTAACTATATTTACCAATACTTTTGATCGCCGGTTTTCCAAAGATCACTGTTATTCAAATATCGATAGTCTAGCCAACCTCTTATTACTGACTATGAAACCTTAATAGCAGATCCAAAATAAGTTTTGACAATAAAGTGTATATAATGTAACGTTTTGTTTTGTATAGTTGTGTTGCGCGGCTTCGCGCGTCATTAACCAGCACATTTGCATGTCGGCCGGCGCCAAAGCTCGTGAAAATGCCTTTTCATTAGCATCAGCTCTACTGAAAAATTGTTCTGGCAGCGATTTGTTGTATGTGCTACAGAACCAAATGAATTATCTATAAATGAGAATAATTAGGAAGGCCAGATCTGCTTTATATATTTATGTTTCAATCGGCCAATAAAACTGTTTTGGTATTCAGATGAATTGGGAACTTTTATACTGATCATTCATTTTAAAAGCTTGTAAGGATAAGTAATGTAAGGAAGTAGTGTACGTCACGGTCTATTTTTTTGTTGCCTAAAGCGTTACTTTAAGAATCTATCGCATTATGTACTTGTTTATTAAGGTCAACAAACAGACGGCTTGCACAAAAGAGCTTCTTTTTCAACAAGATACTCTTTAATGTAAACATTAGCGCGCTGTGCAATATGTTTATCACCACCACAATGTCCAAATATTCTAGTCGTAATATCCTTGCCTGAGGAGGTACGCCTCCTGTAAACACACAAAATGCCTTATTCGATTGTTGCCTGTTTTGGTATTAGTGAGGTGTGTTCATGCTTACTCAATCCGTTAATTCATTTATCAACTTTAATTTACATTCACGATAATTCGTGTATAGTTGCTTATTTATTAGCTTACTATATTCATACAACTAAACTTATTCGCACATTTAAATTTGCAATTGTCGATTGCTGGTCACTATTAACTTCGAACGAACAATATTAGATTAAATAAAATACCGCCATAGTGGCTGCTTTCACGGCGAAGAATTCTATTGAAAGAGGCGAGTCAATTCGGTAGTACAATGAGGGACGAACTTGGTGGCCCGAGCCTATCTTGGATGGAGTACAAGTGTGATAGATTTGGATACTGCCTTTATTCATTGTGACGCTTGGAGGTTTTGACTTATTAGCTTCATAATTATCAATAGCAATTTAGCACGATGAGGATAAGTACAATAGTCAAGCTTAAACTACTCACTACATAAGGTAGACTAAATTAAAATGTATATTTTTGTCGTCAAGTATTTACGTAGTATATACCGAATAAAATTTGTTCTTATGACATGAATAAGCTACAACTCTAATTATCCATTACGTTCGTTTGTTGCCAGTGACTACTAGATAATATTTTATTAAATTTTACTTGATTAAAGCGTATCTATGACAAATTGTGGTGAATGTAGTATCAAGTCTACGTCCGTAGCAGTTGGTCTATATTTCGCGGTGGAGAGTCAAACGCGCCGCGTCACGACCCACCGAATTATGAGCACAAAGCGCCGTTGATACCGAATATTCCATATAAATATTGAGCTAATCGCCCTTTCAATGAAGCGGCCCGCTTTTTTATTAATAATTGATCGCAGAGCGGCGAGTCATGCGCTTGTATTGTGTAGACGAACACATTTTTTGCTTCAGCCCAACTCATTAATGAGGCGGGCAAGTTGAGCACATGACGCCCGCGCCGAAGGGCGTGCACTCCTGTAAAACTTGGACATGAACGTATGCCCAGGAAATGCTTAAATATGGAACTAATTTCTGTTTGTGCAACTGATGAACTGTTTAAATTTTTAACTATGAACCCATCTAACTTAAGTGATATTATACGAGTATATCCATAGTATAAGAGGCAAGTAATTACAGGCAAGATCATATTGTATCTTTGAAGAAATAAAAATTCGGCAAAGGTCTCGTTAATCATTACTACAGCTTGTATTAAAAATATCATACGCGAATGAAACCCATTTCAAAACCCTTCAAACACGCTAAGTTTCGTTAAGTCTTAGCACTGTCCAATTACATAATACACACATTTAGAATTTTTGCAGCTCCACGTATGTTATACCCTAATTGATAGAAGTAACCTATAAATACGTAACATTACCCCATGTTAAGTATATTACAGTCATTTGAAAGAAAATCGTTAACTTAATTTATTACTTGTATATTATCGGAGACGTTCTATTTTTATGTAATACTAATTAATACTGATAGTTTTGGACAAATTATGCGATAATGCGCTTCCATTGCCTAATAGGCTTGTGAACTCCGGGACTTAGTATAATCTCATTATACTATGTTAGTACAATGTTTACCAGTGTGTCGTCACTTTCATTAGATATAATAAGTAATTAGTTCCGTTTATTCCATTTATTTAATTAAACATTCTCACACGTTTCATAAATACAATAACTTTTAATTTTTAAGTATTATGTGTGCACCGCTTACAGGCAGTTAGGTTAACAGTAACAGCGCCGTGGGAAGTCGGTTAAAAGCTTGCGGTGACCAAGCTTTCTTGAAAAAATTAGATATTTACACAAGCCTTTCCATAATTTAGCTGCCCCATATGCAAACTAAACGTCGTGGAAGGATACTTACATACTAACATTGTAAATGTGAAAGTCTATTATGCTTTAATGGCTAATTCGCTGAACGTATTTTTATATAATATGACTTAGAGATATTCTTGTATGAGAAAGGATTTAATCCAATTTTAACTGTGATGGCCGACATTCATGTGAACATAATCGCGGGCAATAGCTAGTTATAAATATTTTGCCACAAGTTGCGACATTAGCAACGATTATAATAAAACACATAAAGAGTATCTACTTAAGAAGGGATGTAGGTAACTTCCAATCAAATACCACGCTATGTACTACCAAAGTAAAATTTAAATATGTCTTAATCTGTATGTAATTTGTAAACTGATGTTATAGTTATATTATCTTCAGACGTTATTTTATTCGTAATTTTTCAATCAAAGATAGATAGGTATCGAAAATGTCAATATGTAGACTACATTGACATAAATATTTATAAAAATTTAAAGTTACTTTGCGTAGATTTCGAAATCTCAAAAAGTTCTGTTTTGATTGAGTTCCTATTTTGATACGTTATACAGTCTGCTTCAAACATTGCTTTTGTCAATTTTGTCGCCTCAGTTTTGTTTCAAGTTTCTCATCAATGCAATCACAATGCGCCGTAGTGAAACGTGACGACTACAGAGTCCCTGTTTAAACGTCTAATGTGAATTATACTCTACAAATTGTTTACATAGTTCGAATTCATAATATTGTTCATACTCTTGTTGATAAAATGCACAAAGGCGCGATGCATGACAGGTAATGATAACCAGAAAATGAATTTCGTGAATTTTAATGTTAATTAACTAGTAGCGTTATTATGAGTTAAGTGATTTTAATGTAACAACCAAATGTCAGCAATACGCAGAACAAGCTGGTACCAGCATTTATTTTATATTTGTAAGTTTTCTACCACTATAAAGCGTGGTTTTTTTCCTACAAATTAATATTTTAAAATCATAAAAAAGCCACGGTATTTTTGCATAACATAATGACCATCCGGATATATTCAGATACTAAATATGGCTGCAATGGTATTTTAAAAGGAAAAAGTGGTAACTTTATTACTAATTATAACGTATTAGATATTCAGATTGATGCATAAAATGCGTATAAAGGCAGACTGTTAGTGTCTCAATGTTGCATATTCTTGCCAGTATATTATGTATCTTTGCAGTTATGTAGTCTGTGTGTGTATACTTCTGAGAATACGAACGAACGTTTATAACTGTTGATAATTACATTGTACTATTTAAAAAAATCAAGTGAATAGTAATGCAATTTATATTTTATTATCACTTTGATTCAAGATTTAATAACATATGGTCTGTTTTCTGTTTTTGAATTGTAGAAAACATACAATTCTATCGAATGCAATGGGTAAGTTTTTCAGAGATAAATCACCTTACCTTCTTTAGTATGTATATTTAGTTCAAGCTAATTTATACGTCATACTTTTTATTATAAACACATTACAAGAATTGATACAGGAGGGTTATGGCGAATATTTCGTCATTCTGTTGGATAGAACATTGTATACAAATAAGTAAAACTAAAAATAACAAGTTATTTTTTTCATGAGATATATGGACACCGCGCTGGGGCACAATGTCATTGTTCGCGAGATGTTGCCATCTGATTATCGTTATTGTTTCAAACCGGGAAACAGCTAACATTCACTCCATTTAATATAATTGAGTGAATGAGAAACGTTATCAATTATAATTGTTACGACGCATACTTTTAGTAGAAACTCATTTAAAATCATTTTTTATAGAACACTTTGCTACCCGTGCAGGAAATATAAGATTTTTTCAAGACATCATTGATAGATAGTTGTTGAAATGATGGATGGTGTGGATTAATGTAATGTTAATTTAATATAATTGTCGGAAGTTACTAGAATTTTTTCTTAGTTTACGATGCCCTGAGTGTGGGTTATAACGAGTTTAAAATCGTATAATTGCACTAACAAGAAACTGCGATTGATACCCAACAAGTGGTATAAGATTTTTTTTTCGTTTAAACAATGAATAATAAGAAATCGTGTTAATACATAGTAATATCAGTGTAGATGCATGCATAGAAGGTGTAATCGTGCACGTTAAATATATTTTACACCTTCCGTTCCCAGATTAAGTCGGATTTAGACTACTATACAGACTTGTACGAGTATTTTGGTTTAGCACTAAGTGTTCCAATTTGGGAATTTAGTCGTAAACATACGAGTACATTATATTTTTCTAACTAATGTGTGAAGTTTAAAACAAACAAAAGTTCGCCTGCCAGTCGAAATCATACCATATTTCATTAACAATAAAACGTTTTGTCATTTATTAGGTCTAATAGTAAGTTAAATAAATAAATCAACCTACCTCATTCCACTATGAGTCGAATGACGGTAAACACTTTCTGAAACAGACAGGCGTACATACAAAGTGGAGACGCGTATTTTGATATACTAATTTTTGCATAATTTATAATAATTCTCTTCGTTCTTTTTCCTATCATATGTTTTACAAATTCTATACACACAAATTAAAGTACAATATTCAAATATTTAAAAAAAATAGCCGCCCACTTACAATATCGAAATGTTTTAGAAGATAAAAAAAAATTGTATTAATATACGTTCTTGATGTTGACTTGTGATAAGTCGCGCCAGGCAGTAAGTGCAGCATCTCGAAGCTGGTTAAGGGTTTGTGGTGGATTCGATGATAACTTTATTGCTCGTTTCAGTTTTTCCCATACGTGTTCTATCGGATTTAAGTCCGGGCTGCGAGCTGGCCACTGCAATTTTTGAACACCAACCTCTTGAAGGTAATCATTCACGATGTGAGCGACATGTGGACAGGCATTATCATGCATTAAAATGAATTGGTCATAACCAATAAACCCTCCGAAGGGCACAACATGATCTTGAAGAATTTCTTCGACGTATCGAGTTGCATTTAAGGCGTTATTGACGATGACTAATTCCGTACGAGCATCAGAACTCACGCCACCCCATACCATTATAGAGCCTCCGCCAAAACTGACCGTCGGTGTGGTTGTCATCGCCAAATAGCGTTCCCCTTTCCTTCTACAGACACGTTGTCGACCATCAGGTGCATTTAAAGCGATCCTGCACTCGTCTGTAAACAAAACCCTTGCCCATTGCTCAAAAGTCCAGTTAGCGTGTTCGCGGGCGAAGTGAAGTCGAGCTACTCTGTGCTGTGGAAGGAGCTGTGGACCACGGGCTGGTCTTCTTGCTCTCAAATTAACTTCCTCCATACGTCTTCTCACCGTACGCTCGCTAACATTCACACCTCTGGAGATTTGAAGCCGCTGACGGATCTCAACAGCGGTCAGGAAGCGATTTCTTAAAATCTCTAACACAATAAAGCGGTCGTCACGAGCTGATGTGCATCTTACATCGCCACTACCTGGTCTTCGGGTGTAGCGACCAGTCTCTTGATACCGTTTTAGTGCATATTGCATCGAAGAACGCGGCACGTTTAGGACAATAGGCACTTCACGATGGGTCAAACCTTGTTCGGCTAATGCCACTGCCTGTGCTATCTGACTTGATGACAAAGGCATTTTTATGGATCCTAAGGGGCCTTTAGGTGTTTATTAACCACAATAACAACAAAAGTCTTTGTCAAATTAAAACTTAAAATTTTTAGAGCACAATTAAAAACTTCGACTTCGTCGGATTAATGACACGATTTAACTAAACTTTAAAACGCAGACCAAAATGCATTTCAAATTAGTGAATTACCCTCTTGAGATGAACATAAACATTTTTTCTACCCACTTACACGATAAGAACAAAGTTAGACACCCTTCAAAAAATGTTATCGCATGTTATGAGTTTGGCCAAGATTCCGTGCTGGTGAGTTTAGTTCTGAAATATTTTATATGCTACCATTACGAAACCCTAAAAGCAGCAGAAGAATACATCTGTGTATTTGTTACCTAAAGATATGCGTACTCTTCGTCTTTTTCCTTTTGTTACTTCATTGTACATATAAGAAAATATATAAAGTATATGAAGAAATTTATAACAAGAAACGTTCGGTGCATTAAGCACAGCCATGCCCATCGGTGATACATGCGGCTAATGAGTCATGGTTATAGAGACACGTACTGCACTTTCTGTAGTCTAAAGTAGTAAATAATAGCAAGAAACAACCGTTTTACTAGAAGTAATCACAGTGTAGGTGGCAAAAACATGCCATTAATGGTTCTCGAGTCGGACCCCATTTATTACTATTCATGAGTAAATTAACGGCGATGCTCTCATACAAACGTAAGCTAAACACATTAAGAGGGGAAAACGTGTTGTAAAAACCGATAATATTGTGATTGGTAATCATGTTAAATGGTATTACTTCATTTATGGAGTAGAGGGCTTGTATTTATTTCGGTTACATTAGCAAAATGTTTTTGTTGGAAGCACTGAATATGTCCTTTCATGTAGTTAAAGTTATCAGTTATTTAGTTTAGAATATTTATCCATTCTAGGAATTTTGATATAAAATGTACCTATTTAATTATTTACTACTTGTGTTGAGCAGTACTAACTGTGATCAGTAGTAGGATGAAGAAAAATGTGATACGACTGAATCGATTTCTTATATAAAGGATGACACTGAAGCATGGGAAAACGTAGGTACACCTTAAGGTCTGTGCAAGTTAGGCTCTTGAACGCCTGAGTCATTCAAATATTTCAAGTAGATATTCATTGCTGCATTTTGTTTTGCATTCATGTCTTAATTGAAGATATGTTTTGGTCATATTGAAATTGCACGCATTTAAATATAAAGTGTTTACAGATAACAACCAGTCTAACAAGACCAATCTTAGGTTGTCTGAGACTAAAACATTGCCAGTAAAAATTACTTTCAAATCCTTACAGCTATTAGAGCGTGTTTGGGTAACTAGTGTTCTTTAGCAATATTTAAACTTAATAATAATAATAGGATAAGCTTTAAGATAATTATATGTTATATTACTTTGTACCCTCTAAGCTTGAAATGTATGGTTTGCAAAAGTTTCAACTGAAACGTTTTGCAATAGGGATAAAAGTATTTTAAGCCTATATGTTATATGTTCCAAGAATTATTAAGTAAAACACAGTGATATGAATACTAACATCTTTAGAATCCCCTTAAGTGTCACAGAAGCCAACAGGGATATTTATGAAACGATTTCACCTGGACTGCTCTGGGCGTGTAATCCGAGACTTGAGAGCACGGTATCACTTGAACGGAGTCTGCGGTCGCACGACGATACAAAATACTGCGAAATTGCGCGTGCGCATAACCCGTGACACACACATATTTACACTATATGTAAACTGGAATTATATAATTGTATAAGTATTAATAGGGACTTTTAAGAGTTCTAATGTCAGAAGCATTCATTTAGAACTCTCTTAAAGCCTTATCGTACAAAAGTTTAATACCTATTACTACATCTTATCAGACATATTAGGCATATATAATTCATTCAATATAATTTGTAAAAGAAAATTTCCTTTTCTCTTAAATAAAAAAAATCTTTCTACAGATTTTGATATTAATATCAATCAGTCACTACGTAGTACATTACAAGCTAAGTGTACCTCAACGGTTATCTGCGGGCTTACGTATTATTTGCCGAAAGAAATTAATTTTGCATTTGGATTGTAGTTGCGTCTCTAGACGCATCGCGCCGGTGTCTGGAATAACCACTCCACTGACTACCACAAAACCGGCCCTGTATACTTACTAAATCGAAATAATGGTCTGTTAGACACTTTGTGTAAAATATATACATTTTACGTATCTTATATTTCACTATAAAATTCATTATGATGATTTTTATTTTCATGCATTGTAAAAACATTGAAAGGACGATGCCAGTACAGATTCTATAGAATTTTTATTGTGACCATAAGATAAAGACAAGAAAATAATGCACGAACAACATTCTTTTATTTATCGTGTCTCCATCCATGTTACACATAAAGTTTAATTATTGTGATTATAACCGTCAGTAGGTAGTGCATGCCTGGTGTGCAATGTAGTGCGCACCATGAATGTGTGCGAGTTGGTAGCCACACCGGGTATCGCCTTACCCGTCACTGATACATTAACCAATAGTTTAACTGGATCATATCGATTTACGATTGCCTCGTTAATGTAGCTTTACTTTAAAAAATGTCACAATGCAACGATACTCTCATATTTAATTTAGTTTAATTGTTTATACAACGATGGTAATAGTAATAATAATCTTAAAAAACGACAAACTTTGCTATGTATTGCTATAGAACAAACTAAGCAAAGTTTGTACAATGAAAGCTGGGTTGACTGATATAGTAAGTATTTATTTTTTATTTATAAATACATATAAAACACCTAAACTGCGAAAAAAGTATTTTTAGATTATATGAAAATTTGGTCCGATCCGGGCATCGAACTCAGCACAGCAGTTGCATACGCTACCATTGCGCCACCGAGACAGACAAGCGGTTTGTGTCTGTTTTAAAAATGTAAAAGTTCTTATACTTATATATTTATTAGCTAGTTTTATATATTTTTTACAACTAAAAAATACCACAACGAAGCGTTATATATCCTTGTGGTAACAGAACAAAAATGCATAGTGTCGCCACCCCTATTCGTCCCATGACTGTCGTAAGAGCCGACTAAGGAAGTAAACTTCTTAGGACAACATTACTGTAAAGCGAAGGAAACTTAAAACAAAGCCTATGCCAATTGATCTGGCTAGCGTGGTATTGTGGTCAAAACCTTCTTTCAAAGGAGAGGCCTATGTCCAGCTGTAGACTGTTAAAAGCCTTTGCTGAAGCGATGCAAAGTGCAGTTAGTTTCCTTTAAATAAATAATAGATTAAAAATTTGTCTAAAGCCACACTAATAATAAATTGAAAACTTACTATAAACAGCTTGCCCAAGTAGCTGACTGTCTTTTTAATAGCTGTTAACAAGTCTAGTACCTAGACTTGTTAACTAGTACCTAGACTTTTAGCAATGCTAAAATTACAAATTCACGTATTTCAAACGCTGAAAGAGGCAGTTTGAGGCTTAACACTTTTGTGGATCCAATTCCTTAGTGATGATGATTATTCCACAAGTTTTTATCTAATCGTAAAACTAGGGTGATGAAGATCTGTGTCCATAATCCACGACACATACAGAATGAACTTCTCTACGTCTTATGTACCTCCTAAACTTCTTTTCTATGTCTTATAATATAATATTATGCTATTTTTATAATGTAGATCTATTCTGAAATCGAATTCAGAATCAACAGGTGAGCCGTTTCACTACTGAACTAAAAATTGTACCGACAGTTGATCAGTGTTTAGTCGAGATTACGTCCGTTTACCAAGCGAGCCGCGGCGACCGCAAGCAACCTAACACTTACATACGCATTGATTTACGGTGTGTGTGTTTGTTTGTCTAGTGTGTGGGTGTTGCAGACAAATTACGAAATATGGCAGCATTTCATTAAGCTTTATTTGTAATGAGTTTAGTGACATACGAAACCTTTACGCCAAATGAACAGTGGCGAAAGTCGTACAGTTGAATACAAGATACCAAATATAAATGTAGTTTTCTGTTGTATGTTATTTGATCGCAGTTCAATAAACTTTTTGATTTGCTTTGTTTATCGTACATCGCCAAATATTTCTTTAAAAACCTAAAAGAAGTTTCGATTTGAGTAAATAATTTAACTTTTGCGAAATCTTTAATACTTACGTAAATAGATTGTATAAGTATTGATTGTTATTGATTTTTAAAAGATAACATATACTCAGATAACATTTGTCTTCTAGTAATTTTAGCTTCGTTACTTTCAATCAATTCATAAAAGGTAATGAAAGAATTGCTTAGCATTTGTTTTCTGTGTGAGGCCGTGGCTCTCCCATACGGGCAGTTATTAGGAATGTTTTTGTTAGACCCAGATTTGTACCTACATAAAACTGTTAGCGAAATATCTATTTGTACCTGTAAGAGCGGTTCGCTTTTAACAGTTATACTTATCCGTGGAAGTATCTTGCGAAAACTACTAATGCTTTTAACCCGAGATCTTTCATACAGTCGTTGTGTGTTATGCCACAATCTGATCTATTCTATTTTCAATACATCACTTCAATATCAATCTAGATTTTTACCGAAGTTGCTGTACTCGGTTTATTATCCGTAAACAATTAAGCACTTAATACTAATATAGTAATTCAATTTGTGACACATTTTAAGAAAGCCTGTCTATCTTTATATCTTTAACTCTGACACTGACTAACAGACTTTGATGACAAACAAACTTTTTACTGGCTGATGTCGTTTGGATTGCGACGAATTATCTTTACGACTACATATGACTTGTCACAGCTGATGAAGTACATCTGTGTCACTGAGCAAACGAGTATGTAAAAAACAATTATGACAGCAATTTATTCTGTAAAGTTTGAATTCAAATCGACGGCTTATTCAGCAATAGCAATGTAACTGTGTGACTGAAGTCTAGTATAAATAAACTGTGGTCAGCTTGGTTCATATAGATGGTTCATGTTTAATAGAGTATGTGAACATGATATCGTGGAATTAGCCACTGGTCGCACGACTCACTGGATTGACGTCCACGCTACTACATGTCTACGGAGACGGGAAGGGACGCTGTGGTCAGATACCACTCGTGTTCTCACTTAAATGACTTTGTTTTAATTGGGGCTAATAAGCTTTACACTTGATTTCCTACTTATGATACCAACAAGAATCTTTTAGTTTGGTTGACATTTGAGTGCCACAGCTGTGTGTTATGTGCCGTGTATGTTTGATAATTACTGTCATTAATTATGGAAAATATCACAGATAATTTTTCTCTGTCCTTTTTTACAAATGAACGAGCGAAATAGGATTAATAGTTGAAACCTAGTAACGTGTATTTAAAAATTGAGATAAAGTGTAGGTATTTTACAAATTACAATAAGCTTTCGGCAACTTCCATTAGGAAAATGTACTTAGTTTTTTATCTTTAAGAAAAAAATACTTAAAGACTAATTAGATATCCTTTAGTTTAGAAAATAAAAGCTACTCACGGAAAGTAAGTTAAGATAAAAAAAAATACGCTTAGACAAAAAGTCTAAGCTTTCGGTACTATAGTTTTTCTGTTTATTTGTATATTTTGCTGTGGCACTGAAATCAGTTTACTTTCGTTCTGTTCAATTCTAATTATATTTTTCAATAAAGTAGAAATTATGGCGCTTGCAATAGTGTCAAATATCAGAAATTAATTCACGAAAATAAACATCATAAATATTGTTTCTAGTGCGTCATCAAATTCTGATTTGGGTAAATTTCGGATTATAACTTATAATATACTAAATGTTACTAGATAATAATGGTCAATTAAATGGCAAAATCAATCTTTTTACATTATTTCAATGAAATGATGTTGAATTACCAAGGATGTAGTGGCGACCATTTAAATAACTAAATGATATTAAGGCATGCATTTGTTTGATCGCAACGCAATAATCCACAAATATCGGGCGAACTTTTAGCGGTAACCTGAGAACCGTGTCTAGTCTTGGCTGCAATGTCAATTGAAACTCAGAACGAGGCCCAACGATACCAGTTTTGACCGAGACCGATGGACTGGTGTAGTGCACGATTTCTAGTGAGTACTCATTTCGCTGATTACCGGCATAAAATACTAGTCCTCTTATTATCAGCAAAAACCGTGTCGTAAATTTACATTTGATCATACAATTATTATTTAATTTACATACTTGTGATAGAAGAAATGTATAATCGATTGGAATACTCCTTAAACTGATATGATTCATTAAAGAAAAATCAATTTAAAACGGAGATAATTACTCTGAAAGTACAATCGCAATGGACTGAAGCCGCGATTTAATGTAACAGTCCATTAACATTATAGGAAACAGTCTAATGGTAGATTTATTCACTTTATAATAGTAATCGGATCCAATCGGCCGGACTGATATCGTCTGTTCGTCATAAATGATCATGGGGCGTGACGCGTTTCTCGCACCAATGCTCTTCAACGAGTTTAAACGAACGAAAAATCTGACATTCTGTAATCCCACACCTTAATACACAGGACACTTGATACATGAAATAAACTTATTTTCTGACGATGTTGCCAGCCGCAACTAATACTTTAATCAAAATAAGTATTACAATTATTATGACTAGTATAGTTATATGTAGGTATGTGTATTACAGATAAGAACTAAAGACAAGGCAACATGATATGTCTGGGCGTCGCGCGCGTCGATCTGTCAAAAATGAGAAGGAACAAAACTACTGATATTATGCAATTATGTTGTAGATGAACTGTTTGCCTATGGTGAGGATTACAATGGTAAGAATATTTGTGTAATGGCTGGTGACTGATTAAGAATACGGAGTGTTGCCACTCCTATTCTTCCCGTGAGTGTTGTAATAGCCGATGGAGGGAGCTCACTACCTAAGCAACAGCCACTGTTAAGAGTAAGAAAACTTGACATTAACCCTAAAACAACCCGTTTGACCAGCGTGATTTAGCTAATATGTACGTCATTTTCTCCTGTCTATGGAGATAATGTCCAACAGTGAACTATTAAAGGCAGAGACTATTAGAATTACAAAGAACTGTAGATTATAGGTCAGTAGAAAAAGTTTTAAATTTATCATTCATAATTCCAAATTCCTACGTCATAGATCATTATTGAAATATTGTTAGAAAATCTTAAATTATTTGAAAACTGTCCACATGCTCAAAGCGACAGTTTACCAAATATTTGTGATCAGTTTTATAAAATAAACTTAGTAACACTTGCGAGTATTTCTTACTAAGTAAATGAGGTTTAAATGAGGTCACTCTTGTTGAGAAGTCATTTTCTCTCGATATGAGCACACTGAGGCTTTATTAATTTATTTTTATAGTTAAATCGTAACAAAATTTAATTAGAAACAAGTTTTGACGATTCCAAAAAAGTTCGGCATATATTGGCCGGACTGTCCGAAGTGAACAGTGTACCACGAGCTTACAGAAACCAGAAACAGAGACGGAAGTATCAATCCTTTACTATTTTTCACCGAGTGAATGAGGTTACCGGGTTAAGATGATCATGGTTCTATAGTCATAGTCACAGATGACAGTGGTTCTATAGTCATAGTCACAGATGACAGTGGTTCTATAGTCATAGTCACAATTGACAGCGGTTCTATAGTCATAGTCACAGATGACCATGGTTCTATAGTTATAGTCACAGATGTGATTTGCGACAGACTTTCAGCTGATCTGGCTGTTAGTTTGCTCCACCACAAAGTTTAATAAAGTTTAAGTTTTATATTTTTTTCTATATTAACAGCCTGCCAAAGTGACTCTACTCTGCCTGAGAAAGCATGAATAGAATCCAAGAGTTGTGGTTACCATACTTATGGCAAATGCAGACAATGCAGTATGGTGACCTATAGCGACATTGTGAGATGTTTTTTTACATCCCGCTTGAGGATGTAAAAGGCATGACAATCATTGTGACAGTGTAAGGGTTACACAGTTACCACGATACCTGTCACCCCTGCATCAATGTGCCTCCGGTCTCACACTCACCAACGGAACACGACAACACGGATGCTTGTGCTTTAGGGTGCTCTTCTGTGGGAGGGTATTACTGCCCAGGTCGAGCCGGCCCGTTCATGCTGAAATCAGCGTGGCTCTACTAAAAATATAAATTAAATAATTAAACAATATCGAGTATTTCTTGAGAATAAGAAAACTATTGAAACAGGGATCATGTCCTGCTTAGAAAATTAATTGTGGAAATGTAAATGGTGTAGCAGGAATAAAAGAAAATGAAGATATCTTGTATAACTAGTAAAGTTGTTAATTAAAGGTTATAGATATGTATATAGTTTGAAGAAACTTATTAACATGTTAATTACGAAGTGTAAACCATGTTTTAAAATCAATATTCAAGTTGTGGATCATTTAATTATAAGATTGCGTGGTTACAAATGACGGTACTTATAATTGGCTATCATTTTCCCACCGATCGCATTTACGAAGGATAGTTAGTCTTGGTAAGCACGAGCGGGTAACCCGATCAGCTGAGAGCGGCGCGGCTCTACGAGCTAGGCAGGCGCATCGGACCGAACGACACCGTCTTCCTATTCCTACTTCTCGATTTACACCCGGTAAACTGTCTTTGAACAAACATAATCAGAGTTATTTGACATAGTGCTGGATAACTGTTATTGGCAACCAATAGGTTAACAATGTGTGCCTTTACTATTTTAATCATCGCAACATAAAATCTTAATAATAACTAACATCTTGTCAAAAGTGTTATATGGTAGGGTTTGAATGATAAGAAGTCGAAAGGTGTGAGAACACAGAAAATACAAGGTATTATTTCATTTTAATATATGGTTAAAAGACGTCGTTTAAGTAAAATATTAATATAAAGTGAAGTTTATAAAAATTGATTACGAATATTTTAGAGAAATTTATACCAAAATGTTGATGTTTGTCGGACTGTAGTCAACAAAATGAACGCTTTCATTTACAAGATTTGTAAACATAAAAGGGTAAATTTACATTTTGATATTCACAAGTGCTTCAGGGACTAAAGTGGCGTTCTCTCCCTAAAATTTTAAAACATCCATTTGCATATGCTTTGAGTACATAAACGACACTTTCTGAAGCACTTTCAACAGTTGAGGTGGTGGACGGGGGAAGGTGTACCATTTTAATAGGAGGGTGTGGGAGAGGGAGGTATCACGTTAACGTGTTAATCTGTACAAACCGTCTGTTAATCGTAAGTAATGTTACAAATGTGATGTTAGTTGGTTTTTTTGTTACGCTGACATTGTGAAATTTTACAAATACGTTATTGGGGTTACTGAAAAGGAAGGTGAAAAATACTTTTCGGTTTTTTTTTACTATTTTCTAAAAATCCAAAAAGTTACTACCGACCAGGATGCGGGTAAACCGTTGGTATTCAATTTTACTATCTGAAAATTAAAATAAATGATAATTTATCAAACAATTTTTGCGAATTCTTTAGTTCATAAGCACAATCACAAAGAAAATCTCAAATCACAATATTGTTTACGTAAAACAATTATGAGACATTTATTACCTCATTAGGTAATAAATAAAACTTTATAGGTGGCCAAGTGAGCATTACTTATTTTTAGTCCTTTAATAAAAAGGAATGACTGAGCACTCATATATCTTTGGAGGAGGACTTCCAAAAAGGAGGTTTTGGCCCACTACATCTTCAAACAATAGCTTAAATTTTAACGAAATAAGTTAATTAAACAGTGATATAAATTAAGAGAAAAAAAATTACACATTTTCTGAAATTATCCCCGTACTAAAACATCAATTTGCATACGGTTAAAGCCCTATCTGGGATCGGCACGAATGAGGAGTGCGGGGCGAAGCGTGACGGAAGAGTCGGGGCAGGAGGGGGTAATCAGCGTAATGCCAATCATGCAAATGCCGAGATCCAACTGAAAGCCTCAACCGGCTTGTTTCAGGAGTTAAAATGGAGATCCACTTAACGGGCTACGCAGCTCACATACGCAATTGATGGCGCCGTCAAAGACTATGTCCAATACAGAACCACTTATTGCTTCCTAAAAGAAATCAATATGTACCTGCAAAATAAGAATACATCTAGTTTGATCGATTTGCCTGATTATTGAGATTATTGATTATTTTTATAAATCTTTATTTATTAAGTGTTAAAGGTGTTATAATACTTCCACACATATCATGTTATTTATTTCACAACAATTGACTTCCATATAATTTAAAAAACATAATGAAATGCAAATCTACTTAAGGTAATCGGAAATATTATGTACCAATATATGGCATTGAAGAAAAATCGGTGTTAAGGTACTAAAGGTCATCATCATCATCTCAGCCAAAAGACATCCTGACTGCTAGACATAGGCTTCCCCCAAGGTTCTCCACAACGGCCAGTCCCGTGCCGCCCGCATCCAGCAGCTTCCTGCGACCTTCACCAGGTCGTCGGACCACCTTGTGGGGAACCTACCATCGCTGCATTGCCCAGTACGCGGTCACCACTCCGGAACTTTATGGCCCCATCGGCCATCGTTTCTGCGTGTAATGTACCCCACCCACTGCCACTTAAGTTTAGCAATTTTACTGGCAATATCGGTGACCTTGATTCGTCTGTGGATCTCCTCATTCCTGTTTCGATCACGTAAAGAAACTCTGAGCATTACCCTCTCCATTGCTCTTTGGGTGACTTTGAGCCTTCTTATCAAGACGCTGCGGTATTTGTGTCGAGAAAACGTTACGTAGCTTTCTGAACGCTGCCCAACCTAGCTGGATTCGACGATTGACCTCTTTATCGAAGTTGGACCTACCTAACTGGATAGTTTGTCCAAGATGCACGTAGTCGTCAACCACTTTGAGGGTAGATTCTCCATTTTCACTGGAGTGAAAATTTTTTTTGTCCTATCCATATTCCTTTTTAAGCCCAGTCGTTTAAAGACTCTCCTGAGGTCATCAAGTATTGTGCTAAGATCTGTGACTCTTGGTTTCAGCCATGACAACTATATCATCAGCAAATCGAAGATGGGTGAAATACTCGCCATTGATGACGCCAAGTCCATTCCAGTACAGAAGCTTGAAGACGTCTTCTAGTGCTGTGGTGAACAGTTTCAGAGATATTACACCCCCTGTCTTACACATCGCTGTAGTTTGATAGGTTTTGTGCTCTGGCCTTGTAAACGGACAGACAGACTGGCGTTTTCATATAAACACTTTAATACTTCGATGTACTGATAGTCAATTTGGCACCGCTGGAGAGACTGTAGAACAGCCCAAATTTCGATCGAATTAAAAGCTTTTTCATAGTCCACAAACGCCAAGCATAGTGGAAGCTTATATCCCTTTCGGACTTCTGTGTAACTTGTCGCGACGTATGAATGTGGCAGGTTATACAAAGGCTTTACGGAATCTGGCTTGTTCTGCAGGCTGGAAGTCGTCAAATCTGCGTGCGAGACGGTTCGTGATGACTTTCGAGAACAATTTATAAACATGGCTCAGAAGAGAGATGGGTCTACAGTTCTTCAGCAGGGTATTGTTGCCCTTTTTGAAGAAAAGCACAACCACAGCCCTGAGCCATGTCTGAGGTGGTTTCCCATTGAGTATGACGGCATTAAATATTTTCTGAAGGATTTTCGAGACCGGTTATCCACCTACATTCAGGAGTCCAGCTGTAATTCCGTCTTCACCAGGTGCATTGTTGTTTTTAAGCTGTTTGAGAGCAAAATCAATCTCGCACAGACTAACGTCCGGTACGTCTTCGGTATAGCATCGGGTTAACTTAGCTCTTGGATCATTCGGTAAGCCAGTAGCAGGATCCAGTGTTGCCGTGTATAACTGCCTATAGAATCTCTCAACCTCACTCAGAAGCTCGGATCTCGACATTAAAATTCTGCTATCATCGGTCCTCAGTTTTGTCAACTGGCTCTGCTCAACAGATCACGCCCGTGCGAATATTTTAGTCCCCTGATTTCACTCTGTAGCCTCTTGAGCACGCAAGGTATTAATTTGGCGTAGGTCTTTTCTCTGACACTTAGATGTCTGTCGGTCAAACTGCCGGTATGCTGCCTTTCTTGCATGAGCTTTAGAGTGCGAACAGTGAACCACTTCATTCTATTTGTGGCACAGGTTTTGAGTAACTGCTTATTCGTATCAACGCAGGACTCGAGGGCTTCGAAGCTATTCTGAAGTTCGTGCTGAAAGCATTCGGGGTTTTGCATATGAACAGGTGATGGTCAGAGCGTAGACTTCATCAACCGCGATCTTTCAAGCTTGGTGTTGATATTCAATGTACCTCTAACCAGTTGGTGATTACTTCCAGTTTTAACCATATTAACCACAGAGACATTATTGAATATTAGCTTCTTCATCGATATGATGAAGCCGATCTCATTTTTGGTAAAACCATTTGGGCTCATCCAAGTCCATTGTCTGTTTTCATGCTTCTGGAAGAAAGAGTTCATCATGTGAAGGCCCTCCCTCTTCGTGAAATCGATCAGTAGTTGGCCCTTGTGATTTCGTTGACCATCTCCAAATTGTCCCATCCGTAGCTCATCGCCGCTTTGTTTATCCAACCTTGCGTTAAATTGTGTGTTAATTTTACACATATTTATGGCCCTATTAATATCCTCATACGAGTCGTTTGTCGCGGTCGGAAAGTATATCTTATACTTAGAATAACCTTCAGCGAATACCTCTTGGTTATTCTAAGTGTAAGGTACGCAACCCTCAACGACACGCTCTCTCTCGATCTTGACTACGTTATTTACGAGTGACTTATGTACCAAGAACGCGACACCGCTTTGGGACTGATGATCACCCTTCCGGAAATAAAGCAAGTTGCGGGATATCAGTATTATCGAATCCTACCCTTGTCTACGGACTTCAGATAAACCCAAAATATCCCACCGCAACCCGCACAATTCCTCAAGGTACTAAAGGTACCAAAAGGGAAGTAACGCTTAAATCGCTTCTATTTTATAATCTACATAATATCCGCGAATGATAACAACGTAGCCCGCTCCTAACGAATTTAAACGCCGGCTTAAACTGAGCTGTATACTCGCTAATTGAGGATTTGTAACACGAATTCGCCTGTTTTGCTTTGACGAAAATTACTAATCCAGTGTCTTAATATTTTAAAGATGTTTTCAACTAATTGATAAAATAATTCGAGATGTTTCTATCGATGTGAGAGAGAATTTTAATATTCAATCTCAGTTGATTATTTATTATTTTCTTTACTTAAAAATAAAATAATTATTATTAATAAAAAGTAAATTTATAGTAAGATTTATTTACCAAGTGGACTATATACGGCAGAGCTAACACAATATTGTTGTTTTTCTTTTCGTGGCTGTTTCAAAAAAATTTGCGTTTAGGTACTTCTGTAGCCGTGAAAACTGATTTGATATTCAGAATCTATGTAAATAGACATGACTTTTACAAATTTGGAAAGTATTTGTGTTCCATAAAATTTCTTCACCATTAGTTATCGCATGTCATCGCATAAAGATAGATTTAGATCACACTTTGCCTGATGGTAAGCGCCTTCTAGCGCTTATAAGCCCAGCAATTTGATTTTCATTCTGCCTAAACAACCTCATTTACGAAAACTTTGTGACTTTCAACGTAGGTAACTGTATACATTTAAGCGTTTAGATTATAGTCTGGTCAATATTTTTCCACATACGTTTGACTTGACTAGCAAAGACTGCATATCGAACAAAAATACGCTCTATCCTTATTATTTTAAGTTTTAACGACCAACGTCATGGCCTATTTTTTGGCCAAATTAGAGGCTCTGGTAAAAACGTGGCTAATGTCACAGAATCTTATTAACGTTTTGCCTTAAGCGCTGAACTTACTTTTAACATTACTTACATTTACTTTTATTATATTACTTTTAGTCATAAGTGATGAGACATGTGAGTCATGGGCGATCTCAATACTGATCTGCTGTCTCTCAGTTCCCCCCGCTGCCGTAAACTGCTGGACTTACTCGAATCCACATGCTTCCATAGCTTACCGTTTCACGCCACACATCACAACCTAAATGGAGAAGACACCTTGCTTGATCTTTATAAGATCAAGCAAGGTGTCTTCTCCATTACTTAATATTAAGATTACTTCGTCCCCTGAAAAAGTTTCATCGCATGGCCAGCATCCAGCACCTGGTTTCTCATATCATGATCTAGTATATCTTTCGTACAAGATTAAAACGCCAAAGCCTAAACCGAAAATGATGTCCAGGCGTTGTTTTTTGATGTATTAATGTGGACAAACCCCGGGAAGATGCTTCCCACATCAACTGGGAACCCTTAACGAGAGCTGTCACTATCGACGAAAAAGTTCATATATTTAACGAAAACATATTACGCCTATATGATACTCATGCGCCATTGAGGAATATCAAACTAAAACATCCTCCCGCACCTTGGTTGACAGACAGCATCCGCAGTGCAATGGGGAGCCGGGACCGAGCTTATCGGCGTTTTAAAAGAACTAAAATTGATGATACCTGGTTTGCCTATAAAAATTGCTAGAAACAAGTGCAATCAGATGATACGTAATGCCAAACGCCGTTATATTCTCGATAACATTTCTACATCTTCTTCTGCCGACATCTGGAAGTTCTTGAGGACTCTTGGCATCGGTAGCAAGCGCCACGTGGATTTTCCAATGGGCGTTGCTTTAGATGATATCAATCGTCATTTCACCACTTCTTTTACCTTGGATCATCAAAGCAAAATCCAAACTATCCAATCCGTGGCCCGCCTGCCTGGACCTACTATAAACTCCTTTGACTTTTCTCCAGTTGCATCATAGGATGTCGGGCGGTTTCTTATCTCTATCAAATCCAAAGCCACCGGTAATGACAAGATTAGCCGTTTTATGGTGACCACTATCCTGGACCAACTCTTACCCGCCATCGCCCACATTGTTAACTTTTCCCTTGATTCCAACGCCTTTCCCTCCTTATGGCGCAAGGGTTATGTACGTCTATTGGCTAAAGTACCTAATAATGTCCCTCCCTCCCTTCCCATTTACGTCCAATCTCCATTCTCCCTTTCCTGTCCAAAATACTGGAAGCCTGTGTACATAAGCAATTGTCTCACTTCATTTATCAAAACAAATTACTCAATAAGTATCAATCGGGATTCCGACCCGGACATAGTACAGGGACAGCTTTGCTCAAGGTAACACTTGATATTAAGGCAGCAATGGAGGAAGGCAATATAACTGTGCTAGCTTTAATTGACTTCTCAAACGCCTTCAATGCTGTGAACCATGAGATCCTACTCGCAATACTTACCCACTTCATGATTTCCGATGATGCACTGGAATGGTTTTCATCCTATCTTCGTGGACGCCAGCAGTCTGTCCGAACTGATAATTCGTCATCGCTGTGGGCCGAACTAGACTCTGGTGTGCCACAAGGCGGTATTCTTTCCCCTCTTCTCTTTTCGTTATTTATCGAATTCATAACTCACAAACTTCGGTGTTCATATCATCTGTATGCAGACGACCTGCAGATCTACTCACATGCGAGAGTTGAAAACTTAAACGAAGCTATAATCAACATTAACCACGACCTAGACACCATAAAAAACTGGTCCAGCAGTTTCGGCTTAAACGTGAATCCGAGTAAATGTCAAGCGATTTTCTTAGGGAGTCCCAGAATGACGGGTAGAATTGATCCTGACGCCATCACTGGTATCATATATGACGGAACAGTATTGCCCATCAATCTATCGGTTAAGGACCTCGGCTTACATATAGACAGAACTCTGAATTGGCATGTTCGGGTAACCAATGTTAGTCAAAAGGTCATGAATATTTTACGTGGCCTTTATAGACTAAAAAACTTTCTCCCATAAAGATTAAGATTATGTTAGTGCATGCCTTAATTTTGCCAATCATCGACTATGGTGATGTGTGTTACCTCGACCTGAATGCAGATCTGCTCAACAAATTAGACCGACTTCCCGACTTCCCGACTTCGACAGACCTAACCTTTTTTTTTTTTTTTTTACGTGTGGAAACTCCCTCGGGCCGTCACCCCACCGGGGTTTACGGCGGGGTGGTGTGTCGGAATCGGACCGACTAAAACCACACGGTGTGCCACTCTGCGCCTGACATAGGAGGGATCCGGGAACCGCTGCTATTACGACATCCAGATCCCTCCTAGCGCCTGCCCGAAACTGCGGGCACCATCTATGGGTAAACTCTCTATTTTAGGCGACGTACGGCACACGCGGACGTCGCCTCCTCGCGGCTGGCCATTATAGCGGGTGGAGGGGAAAACCCGTCCCGTCCACCCGCGGCCACACTCAAGGCGGCATGAGGCGCTGGTACGCGCGCCTCCGCCGCCCGGTTCGCCGGCGGCGAATTGGGTCCGAGTGGATATGGTCCTCCCGGGCCTTCTCCGCCGCCTCCTTCTGCGAAATTACGTCTTCGCAGAAGGTTGCGACCGCGGTAAAACAACTGTCGCTACCGGCCATGGAGCGTATGACGGCCGGTAGCGAGAGATCTCCTCCAATAACTGCAGTGAGGACCCCACGCTGCGCCGCCCAGGCGGAACAAACCGCTAGCGTGTGCTGAGCCGAGTCCTCACTGCAGTCGCAGTGGTGACAGGCGGGACTCAATTCCCTCCTGGCGACCGAGTGCAGGTACTTCCCGAAGCAACCATGCCCGGAAAGGACCTGCGTCAGTCGGAAGGAAAGGGTCCCGTGCTGCCGCCCTGCCCACTCGGCGATGACCGGCTGGAGAGCCTCCACGAGGGCAAAGCCAGCACGTGGAGTCTCCAACCGGAACGACCAACGAGCCATCGTGGCTCGACGAGCGGCCTCACGCCACTCGCGTATCTCCTCGGGCGGGGGCCGTATGCCGCTACCCGCCCGGAAGTCAGCCGTCCGCCGATAAACTTCGGCAAGCACTTCCGCCTCCAAATCCCACGGGGGAGTTCCGGCCAAGGCGCACGCCGTCTCCGTCGATACGGTGCGGTAACCGCGTATGGCTCTAACCGCCAATATCCTCTGAGGGCGCCAGAGGCGAGCCCTATTCTGGGCGGTCAGAGCCGCCGCCCACACCGGTGCACCATATAGCGCCATTGACCGAACAACCCCCGTGTAAAGCCGTCTCGTCGCGACGCTGGCTCCACCCAAATTGGGCAAAAGTCGCCCAAGAGCAGATACAGCGCCGACCAGCTTTGGAGTAAGCTGTCGGAAGTGCTCGTCGAAGAGCCACCTGCCGTCGAGGATCAGGCCCAGATACTTCATCTGGGCCTTAATCGGTACGAGGACCGAATTGACTACGATGGAGGCGCCGGAGGGTGGACCACGACGGGGCCCATGGAACAAAAGGGCCTCTGTCTTGTCCAGGGCCACCCGCAAACCCAGCGCCTCAATTCGCCCGACCACCAGTGAGACACCCGTGGTGGCCAGGCGCGCCGCCTCTTGAAAGTTCATCCCCCGGGAACCTAACCTTTTTTTTTTTTTTTTTTTTATTTTTTTTTTAACGTGTGGAAACCCCCTCGGGCCGTCACCCCACCGGGGTTTACGGCGGGGTGGTGTGTCGGAATCGGACCGACTAAAACCACACGGTGTGCCACTCTGCGCCTGAGATAGGAGGGATCCGGGAACCGCTGCTATTACGACATCCAGATCCCTCCTAGCGCCTGCCCGCCAAAGCGGGCACCATCTGCGAATAAACTCTCTATATAGGCGACGTACGGCACACGCGCACGTCACCTCCTCGCGGCTGGCCACTATAGCGGATGGAGGGGAAAAACCCGTCCCGTCCACCCGCGGCCACACTCAAGGCGGCATGAGGCGCTGGTATGCGCGCCTCCGCCGCCCGGCTCGCCGGCGGCGAATTGGGTCCGAGTGGATATCGTCCTCCCGGGCCTTCTCCGCCTCCTCCTTCCGCGAAATTACGTCTTCGCAGAAGGTTGCGACCGCGATAAAACAACTGTCGCTACCGGCCATGGAGCGTATGACGGCCGGTAGCGAGAGATCTCTTCCAATAACTGCAGTGAGGACCCCACGCTGCGCCGCCCAGGCGGAACAAACCGCTAGCGTGTGCTGAGCCGAGTCCTCACTGCAGTCGCAGTGGTGACAGGCGGGACTCAATTCCCTCCTGGCGACCGAGTGCAGATACCTCCCGAAGCAACTGTGCCCGGAAAGGACCTGCGTCAGTCGGAAGGAAAGGGTCCCGTGCTGCCGCCCTGCCCACTCGGCGATGACCGGCTGGAGAGCCTCCACGGCGGCAAAGCCAGCACGTGGAGCCTCCAGCCGGGACGACCAACGAGCCATTGTGGCTCGACGAGCGGCCTCTCGCCACTCGCGTTTCTCTTCGGGCGGCGGCCGTATGCCGCTACCCGCCCGGAAGTCAACCGTCCGCCAATAAACTTCGGCGAGCACTTCCGCCTCCAAATCCCACGGGGGAGTTCCGGCCAAGGCGCACGCCGCCTCCGTCGATATGGTGCGGTAACCGCGTATGGCTCTAACCGCCAATATCCTCTGAGGGCGCCAGAGGCGAGCCCTATTCTGGGCGGTCAGAGCCGCCGCCCACGCTGGTGCACCATACAGCGCCATTGACCGGACAACTCCCGTGTATAGCCGTCTCGTCGCGACGCTAGCTCCACCCAGATTGGGCAAAAGTCGCCCAAGGGCAGAAGCAGCGCCGACCAGCTTTGGAGAAAGCTGTCGGAAGTGCTCGTCGAAGAGCCACCTGCCGTCGAGGATCAGGCCTAGATACTTCATCTGGGCCTGAACCGGTACGAGGACCGAATTGACCACGATGGAGGCACCGGAGGGTGGACCACGACGGGGCCCATGGAACAAAAGGGCCTCCGTCTTGTCCAGGGCCACCCGCCCGGGAACCTAACCTAACCTAACCTAACCTAACCTAACCACTCATGTACAATATTTTTGCTCTAATCATGACAGAAATCTTCGTTCCTCCGATAATCTCCTCC
Organism: Hypercompe scribonia; assembly: GCA_949316085.1. Taxonomy (NCBI): domain Eukaryota; kingdom Metazoa; phylum Arthropoda; class Insecta; order Lepidoptera; family Erebidae; genus Hypercompe; species Hypercompe scribonia. Next base: position 18,044,368 of record OX438969.1, read on the forward strand.
TTCTCTGCCCATCACATAATTCCCATATTGTCCATTTGTCCTTTACTGTCCAAGCTGTAAATCTCTGGAACGCCCTCCCCCTAGAGATACGAAGGTGCGTTAACCCATTAACTTTTAAGGTTAGAGTACGCAAGTACTTTACGGAGACTTGTTGACGGAGTCATCAGAATTATTGCTGTCCTATTCATCATTGTACGAATATTTATGTATCTGTGTGTATGCATATATGTATATATATATATATATATATATATATATATATATATATATATATGTGTATATCATTATGTTTTACAATATACAATATTTATTCTTAAATTAAAAAATCAACACCCCTAGCTCTAACGTTACACCTGTCTGCTACACACATCTCTGCATCACCCAAAGGTCGACTGGAAGAAAATGCCTACGGCATTAAGTCCGCCTTATGCATTGTAAGTTATTTGCAGAAAGCATAAATAAATAAATAAGTATAGAAATAAATATGTGTTGACAGGTTTGTCTGTAGTATTATTACTTATAGTACTATAAGTAAGTATCAAGTCATTGTTTACTAGGCAGAACACGTCCAAAGATAAAAGGTACCTAAAAGAAAAAAGAAATCAAAACAGTAGTCAAAAATAAAAACAACTCTCCTCTTTAATATTAATAGACAATCGTCATCGTGTTAAGCATCTACAAACAGTCGCTAAAATATCAATTCACTTTCATTTACACTTTAATCAGGACGCTTCGTTTTATTTTCAAATATTTTCCATTAAAGGGTGCTAAAAGCAACATGGTCGCTTTTCGTGCGCTTTCCGTTCACATTTCGTATTCAAAACGTGAAATCAAAGAAGAGCGAGCGTGGGTTAATGTTGCCACTTTTAAATATTAAAATTAGATCATTGTATCGCGAGAGAAGTGTCGTAAATTGATTTTAACTACTTTATTATTGAATCAACGTGTCTGAGCGGGAGCTAATGGTTTTGATACGTTGTTGTACACTGGATGTACATTAACTAAGATAATAAGAAAATTTATTATTAAAATAATATTATATACTTGAGAAATTGTATTAATAATCTTTTAATGTAGATTGAATATGTAAAAATCAACAAAAAGATTTTTAAAAGCGATGACCAAGGGAAGAATATATTGCAGATTTATTGATAGTAAAATGATTTTACTCTCAATACGCTTAGGAGTTACAAATATATTTTGTACCTAACATCAAATTATATGTAAAATTGGATACAAAATGACAGTACTCTAACAGGCCGTTAATCGATAATGGTGTTCATATAATAATAAGGACGATCTACTATTTAAGCCATACTCCAAAATATTGATTTCGTACTACCTACACAAATTTTAGTGTATTTCATTTATACTATAATGTTTGTTGTCCGTTACAGCGTTACATTTATCCCCTTATTCACACTTTTACTAACAGCAATGGTACATTTTGAAAGTACATATTGCAACAGTTTGTAAAAGCAATGAAAGCAACGAATTATAAAATTAACATATCAAACGCGTCTTCGTTATTCGCTACACCACCCTCCTATAACTTACAGCGGCCGAGAATTCTTGATACTATTAATAAAGCAAGAAACCTACAAAATTCAACAGTTTCTTTATTTGAACACGCAAGACGTGCATATCGAAATTTTTTTTTTTTATATATTATCAATCAATCAACCTATCGCCGTCTACTGCTGAACAAAGGTCTCCCCCAAGGAACGCCAACGATCCCGGTCTTGGGCAATTCGCATCCAACCGCTGCCAGCCACGTTCTTCAAGTCGTCGGTCCATCGCGCCTCACGGCGCCCTACACTACGTTTGCCTAATCGTGGTATCTACTCTAGCAGACTTCGGCTCCACCGACCATCGGTTCGTCTGGAGACATGGCCGGCCCACTTCTACTTCAGCATACTGATTCTCTGTGCGATGTCAGTTACTCTAGTTTTCTGTCGAATATATATATATTAACTTAACAATTAATTTAATTTTTAATTTAATCAATAGTAGTAAAAAAATGTTATTGGTGTAAGAATTGCTTGGTTTGTTGCCCGTAGTAGAGGAAATTTTCAGATAGAAGTGCACTTTTTCAAGAAGCTAAAACAAATGGATGAAAATTAATTGTTTTGTTTTCTTAACGAACGTATATTGCTGGTATTGTGTAGATTTTATATTATAACGATCTAAATTCACGACGCAGCCTCGAAACTAACATTGTACACATGCACACCCTGAGACACGGAAACAGTAATTAACAACAATAAAAAACCTGTATTAAGCAAGAGCTGTAAACTGTACCTTCCTATCTAATTAATTTTTCCCGCTGCGTATACTTAAAATTGAAACACAAGTAAAAAATTTATTATGCGAAACTGTAATATAAACCATTGTTTTGTCATTTTAATGTATAGTTATATATAATTTATATAAATCTTATGACTCCTTATCTAACTACTAATTATAAGTGCTTTTGAAAATACAACGATTAAATCAAAAGTTTAAATAAATCTACGAGGAATTTAGTTTTTTCACACACACATTTTATTTACAGTATTATATATTACCAGAGATGCTATTTATTTGAAATTCTTCCATTTTAAATGCAAATACAAAATGCAAAATACGAGGGGGCGTTTTTAAGTTCGCGGAATGGAGGGTATTGAGTAATAATAAAAACACAAAATTATTTTTCTTTTTCTATATATTCCCCTGCAACACGAATACATTTTTCAGATCTTTCAATTAGTTTTTTTATTCCCTCGTAAAAAAAAGTTTTATCTTTGTCTGAAAAATACGCCGAAACCGCCTCCTTAACCTCCTCATCAGTTGAAAATTTCTTACCACGTAATTCTTTTTTCATTTTTGGAAAGAGATAATAATCACTCGGAGCCAAATCTGGACTGTAGGGTGGGTGATTCAAAATATCGAAGCCCACCTTATGCAGGGCAGCCAGTGCGACTCGGCTCTTGTGAACGGGAGCATTGTCATGCAATAGCGGGACACCTTTCGTTAATTTTCCCCGTCTTTTTTCTTTGATGGCTTCTTTTAACTGTTCTAAGATTGAAGCGTAGTATTCCCCCGTTATAGAAATGCCTTTATCTTTATAATCTATCAATAATATTCCTTCTGAGTCCCAAAAAATCGTTGCCATGAGTTTCCCAGCCGACTGTGAAACCTTAAATTTCTTGGGTGGTGCTGTGCCCTTTTTGTGCGACTGCATGGAGTCTTGTTTGGACTCGGGTTCATAATGATGAACCCAAGTTTCATCCTCAGTAACAATTTGATTCAATACGCCATCCTTGTCTTCATTGCAGAGGTCCAAAAACGCACGTGAACATTCCACGCGCTGTTGTTTTTGCAATGGCGTGAGCATTCTCGGCACCCACCGTGCGCTAACCTTAGTCATGCCAAGATGATCGTGTAAAATTTTAAAAATTGTTGTATCCGATACTCCAACCATTTCTGCGAGTTGTTTCTTTTTTAGTCGAGCATCTTCCAATACAATTTTTTCTACTTTTGCAATAACTTCTGGCGTAGTCACCTCAACGGAGCGCCCCGGCCTCGGGTCGTCTTCAAGTGATTCCCTGCCTTGTTTAAATAAACTATGCCACTTGTAGACCATTGTTTTTCCTGGGCAAGAATCCCCGTAAACCGATGACATCTCATTGAGTATGGTTTGAACAGACTTTCCTTGCTTAGTAAGGAACTTTATCACCGCACGGAATTCAATTTTCTCCATTTTTTTCACTTCGTTCCCGATTAAAATACTTGGTCAACGATAGTTTAATAACTAATGATCCAATCACAACAAATTTTACTATGCAGACTAATTATGAGTCACTGAATACGGTAGGCATCAAAAGAGCGCGTTTACCCGCCTTTTTCACTGTCATTCCGCGAACTTAAAAACTTACCCTCGTACCTATTTTGTATTTGGAATTTAAATGCCTTTTAGTAAAAAACATTTTGTATTTTATTTGAAATACCTTCCGAGATGTATTTTGCATTTTTAATATTCATTTTAAAATGCAAAATACTTTGCGACTAAGTTTAGTCAATATTACCAGACCAGTCAAACAAAATGAAATGAACGAATGACGCTTATAATGTCGCCGAGGGTGCGTTCGGCTGTTCGCGTCATCAGCAAGTACGCTAGTGAGCATGGGCACTGTCAACTGTCAGCGCAAACGTCAAAGTGACATTTGACAGCTACTTCAGAGCGCACCTTATGGCTATAAAAAATAACGCAACGCCGCAGCTGCAGCCGCGGCCCGACTACGCGTTCGCCATATGCCTCGTGACCATCTTCGGCTGCTTCCAACGAAGCACCTGCGCCTAGCACCACCACCCAACATCGGGAGACCGCCCGTTCTCACCAACCGGCCGTGAGACCACGAGTACCTCGCTCGACACATACTTCAAGGGCGTCGCTCTGCTCCTTGGAAATGGACAGCGACGCCCCCCGCAGCTCCCCACGCAGCCCCTCTGCAAACGAGCGCCACTACAGAGGACAACCTCCACCCTAGGACTGGACAACAACCAGGTCCAGGTTATGGAGGTGCAGGAAGCTCACGGCGCCATTCGCCGCCCGCATAGCCCAGAGGAAGATCTGGAGGCGAAGCGGCACTGCCCGGTCTCACAGCGAGACCCAAGACTCGCACGACAGGAGACGCAGGACGGAGAGAGAAGCTACGCCCATGTGGTAACCTCCCCTCTGCCGCCTTCCTGCGCCGCTGCAATAATGACTCCTACCGCCACCGTTGCACCCATAGCTGCAGCAACCGTTGCCCCAAAAGACGACCAAAAGCGCCGATACCCGCCGCTGATAGTGGAGCTGCTGCCGAACTGGGCGCAGCACACACAAGAGCTCAAAAGGCGATTGGGTAGACCGGCAAACGGCCGTCCATTCGGTAAAGGACTGCAGTTCAAACCCCAAGACGAGAGGCAGTATCGCATGATTCAGCGTTACCTCACTGATTTGAGCAAAAAGGAGGACATCAATTGGTACTCCTACTCACTGCCTGAAGAGCGCACCGTAAAGGTAGCCATCAGAGGGCTACCCAGCAATGCAACGCCAGACAAAGTCACAGAAGAGCTGCGCAAACTCGGGTTCGAACCCGAGTACGTCCGCAGCAATCAAGGACGTGGCGACCGCCCAGGATTCATCCTATTTGCAATCCTGATAAGGACACCGAACACCGTACCGGCGATCTACGATGTGGTGGAGATGCTTGGTATCGCCGGTGTCAAGATAGAGGCATGGCACGGGAAGGAAAGGCCTGCGCTGGCAACCGGTGCCAGCAATTTAGGCACAGCAGCCATCACTGCCACAGAAAGATGACATGTGTAAGGTGCGGTGGCGTCCACCCAGCAACCAGCTGCCCCCGTCCGCGAGAGGAAGCCGTCACTTTCGCGAACTGCGAGGGAGATCACTCAGCGAACAACCTCAAGTGCCCCGTATTCCAGCGCGAGCTGCGGCCCCTAGGCGAATCCGCAGCTCCTAGGCGAGAGGGCACAAGAGGACTTTGCTCATGGCCGAAGCAAACGGCCCCACGCAATGCAGAGAAGCTCTCACCTCCAAAAGAAGGTGAAGGAGGAAGAGGGGCAAAAGGGACAAGGCCCAGGTAGCAGACAGAGGAGAGCCCCCTCAGACAGAGGACCCAGTACCGCAGAAGACCATTCCTACGATGGCGCACCCGGCCCCCACTAAACAGCTCAACGCCGCCCCAGCTGCCGTAGCCCTGCATGAGTTTCCTGAACCTCGAGAAAATGATTTATACCAGCTACCCAACCATGAGAAATGTGCAACCCATACCTTACATCTGATTCCGGCAAGGGACATTGATAAAGCCAGACATAAAAATAATTCATACCGAAAACTACATGATGCAGCTATGGCTAAATGTCAGGCTGTTTGGAATATATGCTCTAGGTCACCGAAAGCATCTGAAATTTACTTGGAAGTTACTGGTAAGTCTCCAACTAGCCCCTGTATAACTTGTTGGAATTCATATTACAATTGTATATCAGATATATTACAAGTACAAGAAACCATTAATGAAGCTCTAAGAAAACTGGAATTATCAGTCCTGAAAGAAATTGAAATATAGTTCTTGATTGAATATGTTAAAACTTCCAAACCCATAGCTGAGGCCATCAGAAGCTTGGAAGGTGACAAAGAAATAAATATATTATGGATGTCTTCAACCTGAATTGATGAGAAAGCAAAAAATATTAACTTCATTAGAAATGGACAACCCAGTATCTTGTGGACCGTTGATTGAAATAATAAAGGAAAGTATTGAAAAGCGTTTCGAAAATTTTGATTTAGGGGACCCAAGATCCAAGGACAGCATTCTGGCAGCAGTATCATATCCATTCTTCAAATGAAAGTTGGTGCCTAAAAATAAGAAGGAGCATGTTCAGGAGCTGTTTATCACAGAAGTTAGCAAATTTCAAAATGAAAATTTAAAAAGTGGCCTCCAATCATTACAGACATCACAAAGAAAAAAAAAATGAGTCTTCAGAGAGTGATGTTTCAGGATTCAGATTCCTCTGCAACCAGTGAGGGTGGTAGTGCCAATACTACTATAGACCTAGAAACCCTACAATATTTAAAGGATGAGTGCACAAGTCTGGAGATGCTAAACGCATATCTCACAATAAAAAAGTATTTTTAAAATACAATACATCCCTACATAGGTCATCACCAGTAGAAAGACTTTTTTCGTGTGGTATTGTTAAAAAGCATATTAAATAAAGAAAATTGATGTTAAGACTGTTTAGTCTTTCCTTTTCTTTTCGTTACTCTAGTTTTTACATTATTTCAAGTGAGTATTATTATTATTAATAACAACAGAATTTATTGATACGCATAATGACAAATATGACCAAAAGGACACGCATAAAGTGCTATTTGGCTCGACATTGTATCTCTATTCCATTTCTCATGATAAATACCTAAAATAAATAAAAATATCATTCAATTTGGTCAAAAGGTATTTTATTTTAAAAAAGTATTTTGAAAATACCTATTTTGCATTTAGCATTTGAAATACAAAACGTAATACTATTTGGTATTTTGCATTTGAAATAGGAAATCTGAAAAGTATTTTGCATTTTGTATTTAAATACTTTTTTAAAACTTTTTGTACATCTCTGTATATTACACCATGTGTATTGGCGTCAGGCAGCTAGCCGAGCATAAACAATAAAGTCTTTTTCTTCTTTCATTTCACTGTGATATTTGATTTGATTTTCGAAAAAGGGATTTTTTGAAAAGGAGTAGGAAGACGAGGATTATGATTTACATTTTTTGAAATAACTTGATAATTCTTTTGATATTCGATAGAAGCCCGTAGATACTAGCTTGATAATACAATAGAGTGCCGTTGTTACGTGCGATTTACATATTTTACTGCGTTTATTTCACCCGATTCAAACAAACTTTGCTCTCAATATAAAATCGTTTTAGCATAAATAGCATGTAGTCTACTCATAAATAATGTACTTATACCTAAAATTTTCTATGTCCGTCGAAGAACCTTTGATAAAAAGAAGAATAATTATAAGAAAATGGTGTACTTCTTCAAAACTCCTCCATGACAGCGTGGCAGGCGTAGGACGTACCATATGACGACTCGTTAATACTCTGTATTCTGCGAAACATCATTTGATGTTTACAAGAATCCCATTCAAATCTATTTTATACCCCTCTTAATATAAAGAGCTATCAAGGGATGGCGCGCTATACTCGTATGGTAAACAGCGCCGTTGCATTCGCAGAAATAAATGACATTTTAAATTGGAAGAAGTATAAGCACTGCTCGGCACGTTCACTGCCAACTGACACATGAAATATTTACCAACTGCATGTACGAGCTTAAAGTTTACGTTACTGTTATATTAGCCAACATTTACACATTTCCACAAACTCTCACATCACTCAACCACAGTCTTCATCAGTATTGAACTAGCTTTACATGTTTTAATTCAATTTGTTCTAGTCACAAGCTCAAATAACTGATGTAATTATTATCATGTTTACATCCGCCGTAAAAGTACACTGTATAAGAGAAGGTAAAATTCTCGGGCGTATAACATATTGGGATTATAGATTTTTAATTTTTAAATACGACCCTCACGCAGAGATTAATTTTGGTACCACGGAGAACGGCGGATATAAAAAAACACCCATACTCGGGACAATTATCCTTGCATGTAATCATGCAACATTAAGGCTCGTATAAGCTTCGACCATACAAAATCTCGCGTGGTTAAACTGGCCTTTCTAGGCGTATATAGGTTTCTACTATTAGTCATATTTGGACTACTTTACTTTGTTACCGTCAAAGTTTAGAAATATCATTTGAAATTTAATTTCCTTCCATCGCAATACACACAAAATAGGGACACAATTAAAATTAGTCCGTGTGGTGACGGATTAAGAATAAATAGTGTTATCGTGCATATTTATCACGTAGGTGTCGTAAGAGGCGACTAAGGAAACAAACTATTTGCAAAAATATCACTACAAAGAGAAGGAAAACTTAAAACAAATCCTATTCCAACCCTTTTGGCCAGCGTGGTATAGTAGGCCAAAACTTAGAGAGACCTATGTCGAGTAGTGGACTGTAAAAGGCGGTTGATATTAAAATTAATAAATATGTTTAATTTTATCGCTTATAAAATATGTAAAAAACTAGTTGATGGCATATACGTATATTCATATATGTAGATCATTGTGACAGTAGGTAAAACGGTAAAGTGTACTATAGGCTCACATAATATGAAATATGGATGAACAGAGGTAGGGGCAGGGGTGTGTCCCAGCACCCACCTCGAGGCTTTCGTTAAACGGTTGCTAAACGTTTGGGCGGCCCGCCCTATCTACTTCACCGCGACAAAGTCACTCTCAGTGCCTATTTATACAAAATAATCTCTATTTCTGTTCACATAGGGTTTATTTTTAAGTTAGTATCAAAGTTATGGAACCTTAACAAAGTAAAAATGCATTAATATCTACGTATATATACTTTAAACTGTTGCTTCTACCTATGATTAAGTCATTTGGTAGGGCGTTTCGTTTTCCCCTTGTATACCTACAGTATGAGGTGATTAGCCTGTTTATACTGAAATTGTTTAATTTTTTCATTTGTAAATGGTAACCGAGAAATGTGCTTAGTTCTGTTCTAGATAGTAGCAATAGTTTCGATGTGTTTACTATAGTAAATTGGGTAGATGACTGTATCGTAAATAAATACCATTGTCCACTTCATTGAAACTAATATCGCGAAACATCTCGGAAGATACAATTAACATAGCTTTTATTATTATTACGAATTTCAATCAAATATACAGTGTAAATTTGATTATATTTTGATATATATTGTTCAATTGAGTAGTCTAAAACAATGACGTCACAATTTGGTATTTAGTACAGTTTTCATACAAAATTGTCGTTTTGACAGATAATAAAAAGTAATTTGACTAAGTAAAGTAATTTGACTAAGGTGTCCTCTCGCTTATTGTACATCGCGTTAGTCAGTTGATTGGATTTCGCTTACTCTCTGTTCGGTCAGTGACGTTTTAGCTGTCTATCATCATAACTGAGTTATTAAGAAACGTCCACCACTGTATGAAACAATTTATCTTAGCATTTTTTCTCAGATTACCTATATCATATTACTTATTATATTATTATATTAAGTGTTGTTCAATTTGCACCAACATTGAAATGAATTTTCATTTGTTATAATTATTCATCCAAATCGAATTGTCTAGATTTAAGATTTTACACCATTTAAGATTTCAATTTAATACGTGATTAAAATGTACCTACAAATTATGGTTTACGAAGTACATAAAGTTTGTTAAGAAAAATGAATAAAAAAAGCAAAGATATGTTTCAAAACAGTCGAATTCATTGTTGGTTTGGATTAGAGATTGTGGTATGACAGAGGACGGCTACAAACAGTATGGTTAGTTGAGCTTACACATAGCAATTCAAGTTTTTCAGACAGCCAATGCGCATTATCGTACCCTACAATCTGTGCGTTTTTTCCCAATTAGTAATCGGGTATCTTCAAGGTACTAGTTCATTATTGATCGTAAAGTTGTATATAATGTGGGGCTATCTGAGAGGCTTCTACTTGTAGTCTACTAGATAAATGTCACCCCCCTTCTCCATGCTCGATTAATAGCCTCTCGGACTGAGTACAGAAGTGCACAAGGCCGGCGTTAGATACTGCTGAAATAAGGCGTTCAACAAATAAAATCTATATTATGTATATTAAGCTTTCTTAATTTTTAAAATCTACTTATTACTTACAGTGCTAGTGAAATGTCGTTCTTATAACTGTAACTGAATCATCCTTTACGAATTTAGTTAATAAAAACACTAAAATAAATAACGTGAGGCAAATAGTTTATTCTTTTTATATATAGAGTATTTTTCTAAATATATTGACAGATTTTATTGATCTCTTATACGACACAACAGTTTTGTAATTAAACCGATGTTGTATTTTTTATACTTTATAAGTACTCTCAGTAATAAATTAGTTACAATTGACGTATTTTCTTGCCGTAGAGTTCAAAGACAGAAGTCAGAAAATAAAAAGCAGGTAGTATTTAAAGAATTTGCAAGTAATCATTTATTAATGTTTTCATGAATATACCAATTTAAAAATATCACAAAAATGGCCGCAATATTTGCTGGAAAAAGTTACATTTGCGTTAAAAATCGAAACGAAAAATGATGCAACTGCGGTCTCGTTATTTTCCACCCTGTAATACTTTCCCCGACTAGATTCGAATTTTTACATTACTCAGGAGTACATCACAGTTTTAAAATTGAGTTAAAGTGTATAAGTATTTATGTTTACAGCTAACTACACTTAATCAATACAATTGTGGTTGCCTTTAGTATTTAAGCTGTGTATAAATTACTGCTCTGTGATTATTTTTAAACAATGAGCTTTTATATTGTTGCTTATGTAAAGAATTTTATGAGTACTCTGTTTGCTAGAAGTTACACAAGTTTACTTAATAATAAAAAGTACTTTGAATCTATACTAATGTTACAATGCGTTAAAGTTTATGAGTTTGTGTATTCGGGATAATCAAAGAAACAACGGGTTCAAAACATAAAAAGTTTGTTATTTTTTAGCTTCTCTTTAAGCACGTAACGCCTGTGTTGGAAAGTTCCGCTTTTCCATAGCAAAGCAACACAATTTGTCACTCTATATGATACAAAAGATACGATATTTTTGTGTATGATATTTTTTTTATTTCAAGAGCCTGCCAAAGTGACTCTACTGTACCTGATGGAAAGCACGAATAAAATCCAAAAGTTGTAGTCACCATACTCATTGAGAATGCTGAAAGTGTAGTATGGTGACCCACACTGTGGTGGCCTATTAAGATGCTTTTCTACGCCTCGTTTGGGGACGTAACAGGCATGGCAGTTATCGTAGCATTGTGTTGCATACACTTACCACGGCAACTGTCACTCCTGCATCAATGGGCCTCCTATGATATTCATATTACAGAAGTTAAAAGGTACAAATCTAAAACAATAATTTAATTTTTAAAGTTAAAAAAAATTCCCGCAGGTTCGTGTTCAGAGCTGTATAAGATAGAATATTGTGCGTGTTGGTTAGAAGTTAAGTGGTTGTTATGGTGCATATGTGTGAGTGTGATGATACTGAATTAGTGACAGATATTGTAAGGGTGTGTGTGCTATGTGTTATTGTGTTGGTGTTTGTTGTGCGCGTGTTGTGTATGTATGTTAATCACTGACCTATTATAATACACAGGCAATTTTGGTACATATTGAGTAAATAATCAAATAAGTAGTAATAGTCACACACCGCACCACATTTACAGCTTTACATACATTATTTTTACCTTGAGATGTTTTGGTTGAATCACAGTTTTTTTTTTCTTTTTTTTTTCTTTTTTTAAAAAGACAACGCCCGCACTAGGAATAAATCCTGTGTCGCGGGGGACTTTACAAACATACAAGAAGCGGACACAAAGAACACCCAGACTCAGAACAACAATTTATGGATCACACAAAGTGTTGTCCCATGTGGGATTTGAACCGACAACACTCAGCGCAATAGAGAGCGGCGTGGCGACCGCTTGAACCATTAGGCCAACCGTGCAGTCAAAGTTTAATAATGAAAAACTCTTTTATTGTTGAGTAACCTTTTTGTAGTGGAAAGAAAGAGGCCTCCCACGCTACTACCGTATAATAATAAAAATGGGACAAACATGTAGAGAATTAATGCCTTTTAAGAGAAATACGAAATAAGAAATGTAAAGCAGTGAATATAGTATGGTATGTGACTATTACTACTTATTTGATTATTTACTTAATACGTACCAAGAGTGCCTGCGTGTTATCACAAGTCAGTGATATTTTTCAATTCAACTTTAATAAAAATTTTTTGCAAACGCAATATTTGTTTGAGTTTATGTATATCTTATTGTTAATTTTGTAATGAGGCATAGCCGATCGCTCATTGTATCGTTTCGGTGAATATAGTTCTTGTGTGTAGAATTTGTGAAATTAGGTCTTTTCTTCCTTGAGACATTTTGTTGAGCTCCATTTTAGAAATGAAAAACTCTTTTCTTGTCCGTTAGCCCTTTTATTGAGGAAAGGAAGAGGTCTCTCACGCTACTACCAATTGGAACAAACCAATTGTAAAAACAATGCAAATGTGATAAAAATGAAAAAATTTACTGCCTCGGTGGCGCAGCGGTAGTGAATACGACTGGTCTCGGGTTCGATTCCCGGGTCGGGTCAAATGTTTACATAATCTGTAAATGTTTGTTTCGGTGTTTGGGTGTTTTCTATGGATATATACTGATGAGAGAAACCACGTTCAAGGCAGGCATGCGTAACTGGCGAGCGAGTCAGAATAGCAAGATAAATATAGAAGGGATGCGAGCTTGTGTATCAGGGTTTTGGAAAATAACGCTATGGTTAACGCTTGGATCTGCTAACCATGGGCGGCAATAAGTCATATGCTATTATTACATACGTACTAATATTGTTTACTAAAACCTCCTGGCTAAGTAGAGGCCTATGTCCAGCAGTGGCCTGTTAACGGCTGTAGATGATGATGATGATTACATACATATTATGTAAATGTCAATATTCATATTTAACTTTTTTAAGATGAATTATTATCAAAAGTTGAGAGAAATGTATTAAAGTTAAGTGATAGTGGCACTTTCCCTCCCGTTTGAAACTTTTACACTCCCAGATTTATAATTTCGCTAAATTGTCGTCGGACACTCCTGTGTAAGTGTAGATTCCCTTACTCACCCCTCTATGCTAGTTAATTAGAAGCATAACTAATTAAAAAATACAATTTGTTATGTGTTGGTGTTTGAATAAGTTTATCAAAAATTCATGTGATTTAGTGAATTGGTTCCCACTCAAAGTTATTTGATTACATTAACATTATCATTTCATTATAAGTTATCCACGTCATTCCACTTATGAAATTTGATGCATTAACAAATCTGTTAAAAGAAGAAAGGTTTTATTTTCTGAGAACACTATAAGTTTATATAAACTCTAAAAACTAAAGCCACACTTAAAGCAAAATAAATAACTTATGTAAGTTTCTAGTATAATGACTTTCATGTCATTAAAGAGTTTTTCAAAAGATAATTATCTGAAAAAAGACAATTTTAAACCAGAATTAAAATCACAATTTCGCTTTTGCACTTACGATCAAAGGTTGAGCTCTTCTGCAGCGTCGATTTTTTGCACACCTAGTTAATAAGCGTCTACTGGCTCGTGAAATATTACAAATTGCGTCCCCTCATCCCCCGCGCCTCAGTAATCCTCCCTTCACTTTTACACTGCCTTTTTCATGCCACTGCATCAAGGGTACTCGATCACCATGTGTTAAATGAATATTTTCGGTTAGATGGACAATTACTTGATAAGGAGACGTTAGATTGGTTTATTTTTGTTGAAGTTATGTTTTGTAGGTATTTTTACATGCTTTATGATAGCCTTATGTGTATCTATCTATAGTGTTGAATCGTTAAAAGTAAAAAGTTACAACTATTTTTCCTAGTTCTCGAGATTAAAAGTTTATAAATTGAATAAGACAACTTAGGTATAAGTATCTAAAAGTAGAGATAGATAATCTAAAATGTCGTGAACATCACCAAAACTTTTTTTAAAATGAAATTACAATTTATTTAGACTATGATTATATAAATTTAAAACACCATCAAAGATATAAAATTCTGCTCAAACATCAAAAAAAGTTTGCGTCCAGTTGAAAATGTTTGCTGGAAACAGATATTTTTTAATTGCTTAAAATGTTTAAAAATAAATGATTACATTTGTTATTTATATTTAAAAATACATCATTCAATTGTATGATACTGAAAATCTTCTTAAGCTTTTATTAAAAAAAAAATAATCATAAATGACCTGATTCTTATTCGTCTTAAAAATTGTTTTGAACTGTAAGACTATCAAGTTCCTTTATAAAATTAATACAATGTGTAAAGTGATTAAAAATAGAACTAATTAAATCCCACACAGTTTTAAATAAAATCATATAATTGTGACATCCTTTTGCCAAATTTAACTGTTTATTTCCGCTTCTTCAATTTAATATTATCGGCAATAGAATTGAATCATTACAAAATCAGTTAAGTAGCGATAGAACCAATCAATTTACTTTAAGGATAACTTTATAAAAGCGACTAGGGCCTCAGGAATTGGGAAAGTGAATTAAGCGCCCCGCAAAACTGGTTATATCAATCATAAACTTATTCGATTAATTACGTTTTGCGGAGTTAATAGCGACATCTAATATCGATGTTAGTGATGTGCAGTGAACGTTGTCGATTTTATAGTGAAGTATGTGAAATTAAATTTTGCATGGTGAAGAGTTTCCTTTCATAGGAGTGAGGGACTAATTAAGTTAAAATCAAGTACATTTTACATTTTACTATATGATATACGATATTACATATTAGTGATGAGAAATGGAGACTGTTAAAAAATATTAATTTAATTCTTTTGTTAACTACTTTTGATACGTTTCTATAACAATGTTACAGAGACTAATACAAAATAAAATACAAGGGTTCTAATAATTTAATGTTTTTTGAACAGCTATTTCTTTATAAGGACAATTATTAAATATAAAAAAATATTCGTAATAAATTTTTGATTGCGATTTCAAATGAAAAGGTTGGTTTTAAAGGATATAGGTTTGGTATGTAGTACTTGGAATTACGATAAATATAAACCACAACAATTTAACCCGATCTGAATCACAAAGTTGATTTCCCGTAGAAATATCGACATCATCGAAGAGCGTCACTATTCGTTCCATTTCGGCAGTGTCATTAAGCAGGCTGTGTTAATGATTAATGCGGCGCCGGGCTCACACGAATCCCTCCTACTCCTTCCACTTTACCCTTCACTTCTCAGTGGTCCCCTCTCGTCTCGAATAAAACTCAAACCGACACTTAATCGAGCAACCCCTTTTGATGGAGAGCGCTGTCCTCAAATATACTTTTATATGCCAATAGATCTCGTTCTCTCGGTCGTGACTAACCACGCCACTATCGCCAACGATCCAGGGATTGGAAAGAAATTGGTTGAGCACGATTTTAGGAAACGTGGGAGACCACAGACTGTTAAAAGCATTTAATGGAGCTCTTTAAATGAAAACCTTACTACTAGTATAAGCAAAGAATCGTGTATGTTAGAACAGGAGTTTTATAGATTTGTATAACTTTCAAAGAAAATTCATCTTTTAGATGGTTTTCTAAGAGTTGAATTTTCTTTGGAAGTCCTAAGACAAGGACTGAACACGCATTTACTAATATACGGATAATGATTATGATTAAAGTTTAGTCATACCTTCTATAACCCATATTTTAGTAAAAGCGTGTTCAGTCCTTGTCTGTCATATTTGACACATTGACACGAGAAAATAGATAAACAATTGAATAGCTAAAACACTTTTTATACCAGGGGCTAATGTTACAATCTGGTGTTAAGTTGCATTATGTAACAGAATACTGAGTAAATATATTTTACACAATTTTATTTTGTAAGTGTTTATTGCTACTAAGAAATGACACCTCTCTATACTAAATATTATGATAAATATTTATGTATATATAAATATGTAATTAGATCGAAAGTATGTAATCTATACCTATTGGAAGTTGTTGAATATAATTTTATGATACCTAATTACATGTTTGGTTTATACAATACGAAATAAATCCGTATAAAAAAATATTAATTAGACCACACGGGTGGATGGCGTAGACCACTTAGGTGTAGACCACTTAGACCGCTTACACCAGTAACGGTCTAAGTGATCAGGCTGACTGTTGTGGGTTAGTTCCCCACAGAGGTCCCATCTGAGTCTGGATGTTCTTTGTTTCCGTTTCATATATGTTTTCAAGTTCTCTTCAACACAAATATAGCGGGCATAATGAACTGAAATATATGAAAGAGAATGACTCTGAAACATAAGAGATTACAGCCAACATAGTAACCGCGCGTTGGGAATATTTTTAATTAGTGCGTAATTTGTAGGATTTTTCTTATGTATTTGAATTTTATAATTACTTGATGCTATATTTTTATGGTTAGTAGGTTATACTAGTTCGTGTTGGTCATGTGTTATGTGTCAATGTGTGTCATCTCCCTTCAACCTAAGGGAAGTATTCTACGACCCGCCTAGGTGATCATGCTTGGTGGAATCGAGTGGCCATCGACGGTTGAACTTTTTGTTGTACCGCACAGGATTACTTGTAACTATATTATTATAGCTCCTATGAGCCTTTTTCCTGGGAAGATTAAAAAAAGATCCGCTAGGGGCAGCACCGGTGGGGGGTACATATGTTTTGAATTCTCTATTGACAACAACGTTAAACGTACGTTTTATTACTATAAGAATAAATAAATATTGTGGTTAAAAAAATTAAAAAACAAAATTTATCATGCCTACTAAACATTGTGCGTTTGCTAATTGTACATCTGATAGTCGTTACAAGCAGGATGGTGTTAAATTCGTGCCTTTTATAAAACCACAAGTTGACAAAAAAAAATGTTTGGAGTGGATTCACTTATCACGAAGAGCGGATTTAATAGTTGAAAAAATTAAAAAACATACTTATGAGTGAGTAATACATTACTTATACATGTGAGTGCATCATAACCATAACGTACAGTATAATCCTCAAGTTTATAAAGTAAAGCAACAATATGAGAACAGTTCTTTGAAGAAGATGCTGGACACTGACACTGAGCATCTATAATTTTGCTACTATTCTTATCCAAAGCTATACTTATTTTATACTTTACAGTGACTCGAAAAGAAGATTGTACATCTGCTCTTAAGTAATGTACCAAATCATTAGCATTATCTTCCAGATTTAACACAAAGTCACTCAGACAATATTGTCTTCCTCTTTGAAGTGCTTTCGAGTTTCCACAATTTGGAAGTTGTTCATCATCGTCTGATAAAGTTGCATTCAAATCTAAAGTATCAATAGGACCGGTAGTGATATAATTATACATGATAGCATAGCCAAAAGAACGAGGGATAGCTTGGGATGGAAAATTTGCCCAGTTTGTAATAGGAAAAGTGCAGGATGTTGAATTTGGTAGAGTTGGATTGGATAATTTCATGCGTTGCTGTTTTTCCGCTAAACATTTACCACCATCAATTCCAATGAAAATTTTTTTATCATTACCATTCGCAATGCATTCTTCAATTCTTAAATAGATAAAGAAAAAAAAACAACAACAAAATTTATTTAAAATTAAATAAATTTATACAACACAATGACATATACGATAACATTTATAAACCAACTAACCTTTCAACTAGGACATTTTTATTACCAGACACGGTTAAGCCACGACATGCCAACCATCGTTTTAAGTCTCGGACAAGATGATCTTGCACTTTTGCAAATTTAAATTTCGCCCCAGGTACATCATCTTCCGTTAATTCCATAATAATTCTAGATATTTAACGTTGTTGTCAATAGAGAATTCAAAACATGTACCCCCCACCGGTGCTGCCCCTAGCGGATCTTTTTTTAATCTTCCCAGGAAAAAGGCTCATTGCCGTTGTTATCGTTCGTTTCTAGGTGACGATGAACTAACCATATTGATATTGATTATATTATTAGATGTAAGCATATTGATATCGTCTCAATCATAATAAACATTTCATTTCGGAGCAGTGTTCTTAATTTTGTTACAAGTTAAACCTGAAGAATTAGTGTTAGTAAACTACTATTAATTTGTAAATGCTATTGGCGCCGACAAAGCGCACCACAAGCCGCGGGTGGCGCAGCGGTAGTAAATACGACTGGTCTCGGGTTCGATTCCCGGGTCAAATCAAACGTTTGCATGATCTGCAAATATTTGTTTCGAAGTTTAAGTGTTTTCTATGTATGATACGTATGTATTTACAAAAAAAAGTATATAAGTATTCTATCAGTCAGTCTAGTTATCATAGCAAAAGCTCTGCTTAGTATGAAACTACGAGTAGATGAAGTTGTGTGTCAAATGTCCGAAATATTCATTTATTATTAGTAAATATTTACGTACTATAAGGAGTGCTTATTTTATTAAGGAGGTTCCTTCGTTATGGAATCGTAGTGAATCCTATTTTTTTTAATGTTTATTTAAGCATTGATTATACATCGATTTGAAGGTAGTACAGAGACGTTAATTTTACCACGAACGGGCTGCTTCGAATTCGTATCTGGCAAAGTGATGTCCTTGCGGAGCTGTGTTCACTCGACGTCCGGAAAGCCAGTGGACCGGTTGGTATTTCAACAATGGTTCTTAAGAACTGTGCACTGTAGTTGCCTCCTGTGTTGCAGCGGTGAGTAGTCTGCATTATCAACTGTCCTGTAACCACTCAGTCCCTTGAACTTCTGCAGCTGCGAAGAGATGTCGCTTCTAGGGCAGTCCTTCATCATTATCATGGAGAGTGTTCTGACTAGTTCTTCCAACTTGTCTCACCTTATTTCTTCCTCTATAAGACAACACGTGGTAGCTTTGGAAGTCACTGTTTAAGATTAGTAAATGAACACTCTCGAGCTAAGCAGCTAGGCTCTTGCTTCTTGTGCCAATTAGTAAGAATCTCGAACTCGCTACCAGCGCACGTGTTGCCCACTCGACTTCTTTGTTCATCATTCTTGGATTCTACTCATACTTCTTATCAGACAGAGTAAAATGACTTTACCAGGCATTATTTTTAACAAAAAAATGTATGCTTTGGACATCCTGTACAACGCACTTACAACAATAACAAGTCTTGTAACTTGCTCATTAAACATGAACTTTTTACTTTTTACTTTTTATTCTTACGTTTTAATTTAGCAACTGCGTATCTCGCAAGCAATTATTCGTAAAAACTTGCCCCGACATCGTATAGGTGTTTCGAGGACGAATTAAAGGGATAAGAGAACCGAAGGAAGGTAGCAAGCAATTAGTCGCATCGGATGATGGATGATGCGCTTCGCCGATACCCGTGATGGACACAAAACGAGCAGCGAGAGCCACATAACTCATTATACGCCGATGATAACGCGCGGTATAAAGTTGTAGTTAGATACGGCATATTTGATGATTACTCCGCACCCCGTCCCACCTCACTCCCCCGCCGTCTTGCACCAGATTACATTTTTGAAAGGAAGTTTATATGTATTTTTTATTTGGTCACCCTTTGAGGCGCTGTTGTCATGTAATCGTCTTTTAATTTGGTTAGTGTAATAAATAGTGACCTACGAAGTTATAGGCAAGTTCCTTATTGTTACATTCGTTATTTTTGGGTTTATTTATATTTTCAAGAGTTTCAATTACATTAATAGAGTTTTATGTATTTACTTCCACACAAATTCATATTTTATGAGGAAGTAACTTTTTTTTTCTTTTGGACAAATATTAACGATGTTTCGTTGTGGACTGACTTGTATTATTTTTTTTAGTTTCAATATTATATAATAAAAATAGTACTATATATATTTAAGTTAAAGATATTCATTCGTCACTTATCATAGCCGTAAGTATACAGGGTCCACTGGTTAATCATACTGACAACTGTACCCGAGTTCGTGGGTTTGATTTACGCCCTGGACGAATAATTGTGTAATCAGTAGCATCGTGGTATCATTTATTATTTATTTGAGTGCAACTTTTTCCTAATAGATATGTTGAAATGTAATAATAAATAAATGTTGTACCAGTACTATAGTTACCATAATTCAGGTTCTGCCTGATTTGGAATCAGACAGCCGAGTGAGAGGAGTGTCCAGTTGTTAACATTATTGTATACATATTTTCTCCAAGCCGATTTCGGCCACGATGGTGTCTCAGCGAAGAACAACCAACTTTACAGGAGATAGTATCGTGCACAAGTGTGTGCACAAACACAGGTGCACTCTCTGTTCCTTCATTCTCAAATCCGATGAGACGGCTACCCGACACGACCGGGAAGAGATCATGTGCAGAATCGACGACTACACTTGCTCTCCGAGACACAGGTGCTAAAACCCCAACTTCCAAACTTTGGGCTGTTATTAAGAATTTCTATAATCAAAAAAACTCAATAACTCTTTTTTGATCCGACTTGGGAATCGAACCCGAGTTACGTTAACCGCTGGACCAACGAGGCAGTCATTATTATAACACTCATGATCAGTCTTTCGTACGATAGTGTAACTAGTCTGTTTGGAAAGGGCTAATTTACATAGAACCTACCACCATGACCTTATTTATGACATTTTTTTGTTCAATTATATGATTTCTTAAGATATTATTTTAAAATTATTTAATATAACATTTAGGCAGGCAAAAATTAATTATGATTTCATGTAATGGTAAATATTTAATTCAAAGACGCAGTTGTTATAAAAAGGTTTCTAATATAATGAAATATTTTCCTAGTATTTGTTTCGCATAAGAAACCAAGTGTTCTGCCTCATAAGCTGCCATAATAAATTACCATGATAGCTATTACAACGGTATTGCACTTTTAAATGGATTAACCATTGCATTTTCATGTTAATTTTATTGGGAAATTCTGTAATGGATTGGTAACACTATGTGTAGGTATGCATTTGTCTTATTGTCTTATTATTAAATTAAATACAATTTATAAAAATAATTTTTAACGTGATTTTTTTTAAGTTCATTATTTTCTAAACATTGAAACATTCTTGAACACAATTTTGGCAATTAGTAAAATATGGCTGAACAGTTGTGAGTATTGTGTAGGTACATAGATTAGACCTATGAATAAAATGATAGCTAATAAAGTGTTTAAAAGCAAAATTATAGTTTAAAAATCTTTAATAAATATTACGATTTATAAAAGAAACCTTCTCTCCTCGATCTTTTTAATATTGTTGAACTGGCTTGTAAAAAAAATGAGGTTCTTAATATATTGTCTACAAAAAAAAATACAATATTAAAAGTTAAAGTTGAGGAGGTAACTATTGGTCTCTCAATTTTTTAGTATTTTGTTTTAATGCTTGTCATCTTGGCACTCACTTATAAACCGATTTACATAAAATATTTTTTTCATTGCTATTTTGGTTTGTCACTTTAAATTTGGCAAATTTTATTTGATGGAAATGAAGAATCTATTATGATTTAGTTCATTAAAGTCGGTAACACTTTCGTTAATTATTTCTTTTAGAAAATTTGAGACTTTCATTTGTTTAATAAGAACTGTGTTACGAAGATTGTTTAAGTTTTTAAATTTGGCTCAGACATGTGCCATAACAACTAGTGTAAATGAAAATGGATAGTTTAAAAATAACTTTATCACACAAGTGCTTTTCACGCCTCAGGGGTGCTCAAACATGCTTGTGCGCACGAGCCTGAAATGAATCAGGTACATCAGGCGGCTCAGGTGCCGAAGATCGCAAGATGATCTCTGTCTTCTATTAGCGCATGCCTGAGCTTAGCAAAAGTAGGCCGGAGTGACGGTGCGAGCGCTATGGAGTGCGTGCACCTTTTAAGGGTTGAAGGGGAACCTCGGGGTTTCCACACAGGAGTGGGCCACCTAGAAGCCGTAAGTGGCCCAAAGCAAATAGAGGTTCTAGGGATTTCTTTTTTAGGGCACACTTGCAAAAAAAAGGCCGCTCAAACACTGAACAGCGCTCGTCCGTGATAATGGAGTAAGACGGCGTCCCATTACGGCCCATTAGAGGTGACGCAGGTGTCTGACCATTAGACACACTACTGTGACAGTCAAGCCGCAAGCAGAACTAATTTACTCAGACGGACTTCTCTTTTCACGTGTTATTTAAAAACGACATGTTTCTTAAATAATCATTTCTTATTCTTAATAATGAATATTGAATAATAAATTCATTTATTTCTTTATGTTGATTCGTGATCAATCGAAAACATATTGGAATATTCTTTCTAGGTGATAAAAATTTACAAATTATAATCAAATTATTTATTCTTTTGTAGTTTTAGTTATTCCCTGAATATAGAGAAATAATAGCATTATCCTATCATTTGTTTTATCACTTACAGAATAAAATAAATAATTAATAATTTATAAAAACTAAAAAACACGATTTTTTAGAAAATCAAAGTAAAAGTTAAAAACGAATTAACAAGAAATAAGGATAGTGTGAGTAGCAAAGAAATTAATTTCTTTGTAAAAAAAAACGTGATGTTTTATTTAAAAATGTTCGTAGAAGTAGTCATTTTGTAACACCTCACAGTTTTCCAGGGTAAAATTCAAACTACTTTTTAGTTTGGCTATCTTTACAAAAGGTTAGATGAAACTTTAGTCAAATTAGTTACTTTTTATCATGTGTCAAAACGACAATTTTGTAAGAAAAATGTACTAAATACAAAATTGTGACGTTTTAGACTACTCAATTGAACAATATATTTCACTGTATATTTGATTGAAATTCGTGATAATAAAAAAAAGCTATGTTAATTGTATTTCCCGAGATATTTCGCGATATTAGTTTTAAAGAAGTGGACATTGGTATTTATTTACGATACAGTCATCTACCTAATTGTGTTTTATTTAAACTGTTATTTATCTTTGTTTCTTTACTATAATCAATGAATATCGACCTTTATGGTGACTTCATATGTGAAAACTGGCTACCAAGATATTTTATAAATTATTTCGTATTCTAACTATTTTTTAATCAAAAGTGTCACCGATACTTGGAACATTGAGCCTTCCTTATGGACTTTGAGCAATCAAATTCTTTTATCACTATACCGTCCGGAGACTTGCCGCGACTGAGCACTACATTAGCTTGTCGAGCGGCAAACATTCGAGAACCTAAATAAATTACTGCATGGTCAACCATGCATTTTGTGGACAGTTGAAGTACAACTCAGGATCGATGGCAAAATTCGTCTTTCAGCGGTACAGTAGCTATAATTTGCAAGGGACTGTTTCGTCATTGGTTTAACGACATGTATAACATCGGTTTCGAAAGTTAAAAGCACGTTTAAAAATTCCGTTATATAGATGCAAACCATCTAAGAAAAAGCTTATTAAAAATGTGCTACCTTTCACATGTTCTACCTTCAAATAAAAAACATTATAAATCGCTGTAACTGAACGGTAACGTAGTATATATATAATATAAGCTCTACTTATTTATTGCTATTATACATATATGTAAGTTATTAAAATTATGCTTAATAAAAATGGTTAATAGTCGAATCCAACTAGGCCAGA
This sequence comes from Hypercompe scribonia, assembly GCA_949316085.1. Classification (NCBI taxonomy): domain Eukaryota; kingdom Metazoa; phylum Arthropoda; class Insecta; order Lepidoptera; family Erebidae; genus Hypercompe; species Hypercompe scribonia. Next base: position 18,068,145 of record OX438969.1, read on the forward strand.
GAACGTTCGGTAAGCTGTGTGACTTTTTCTTATCCCAAATACTGTGGTGTCTCAATACAAGTCTTTGTTCTTTCTACAATATCGTGTGGCGCGACGAAAGTTCCGCACGTCGGGCCTCCCCCTTACGGAGACACTCCAGCCCAGCTTCCTGCAGGAAGTGGTCGAGGTTCTTTTCCCTTCAGCGGGTGGAGCATACACCCCCGTCGATGGCTTTCATGGTCGGAGACGACAGGTTCAACGGGGACAACGTTCCACCCGTCAGAGAATTGGGGGTAAGGGCGGTTGTTCTACGGACCTGCTCTAAGAACACCGCCCCCGGGCCAGACGGCATACTTGTCCGAGTGCTGGCCCGAGCTCTCGAACACATGTCGGACCGCCTCAGGGAGATCCTGGACGCCAGTTTGGCGTCCGGACGCTTCCCTAAGTGCTGGAAAAGCGGGAAGCTGGTCTTATTAAGAAAGCCAGGACGGTCGGCCGATTCGGTAGTGGCCTATTGGCCCATTGTGTTGCTGGACTAGGCGGGTAAACTGTTTGAGAGGGTACTCTCTCCCCGCATCGTCCGGCACCCCTGCGAGGTGGGTCCCGATCTGTCGGACGCCCAATTCAGTTTTCGAGCAGGGTGTTTGACAGTCGATGCTATGTTGCACCTGAGGGCCGTTACTGAAGAGGCAGTGAGCTGTGGCGGTGTGCTGTTGGCGGTGTCGTTAGACATCGCCAACGCATTGAATAGTCTGCCATTTAGCTGCATCAGGGAAGCACTCCACACTACCACGGGGTTCCAGAGTACCTGAGGCGGCTTGTACGAGGACCGAGATGGTATTCTGAGGCAGCGGCCCACATCGTGCGGTGTTCCACAGGGGTCTGCCTTCGGACCACTCCTGTGGAATATGGGATACGACTGGTTCCTTCGGTCTTTTTCCCCCCGGGCAGGGCGTAATTTGTTACGCAGATGACACTTTGGTCACAGCCCGAGGGATAAACTTTCAGGAGGCGGCGCGCTTGGCCACCACTGGTGTCTTTTTGGTGGTCGGGCGTATTGAGGCGCTGGGTTTGCGGGTGGCCCTAGATAAGACGAAGGCCCTTTTGATCAATGGGCCCCGTCGTGGTCCCTCTCCACCAGATAAAGTATCTGGGCCTGATCCTCGACGGCAGATGGTTCTTCGACGAGCACTTCTGACAGCTTTCTCCAAAGCTCGTCCGCGCTGTTTCTGCCCTTGGGTGACTTTTGCCCAATTTGGGTGGAGCCAGCATCGCGACGAGATGGCTATACATAGGGGTCAATGGCCCTGTATGGTGCATCGGTGTGGGCGGCGGCTCTGACCGCCGAGAATAAGGTTCGTCTCTGGCGCCCTCAGAGGATATTGGCGATCAGAGCCATACCTGGTTACCGCACTGTATCGACAGAGGCGGCGTACGCCTTGACCGGCATTCCCCCGTGGGATTTGGAGGCGGAAGTGCTCGCCGAAGTTTATCGGCGAACGGCTAACTTCCGGGCGGGAAGCAGCATACGGCCCCCGCCCGAAGAGATACGCGAGTGGCGTCAGGCCGCTCGTCGAGCCACGATGGCTCGTTGGTCGTCCCGGTTGAAGGTTTTGCCTCTGTGGAGGCTCTCCAGCCGGTCATCGCCAAATGGGCAGGGCGACAGCACGGGACCCTTTCCTGCCGCAGATTCTTTCCGGGCACAGTTGCTTCGGGAAGTATCTGCACGCGGTCGCCAGGAGGGAATTGAGTCCCGCCTGTCAACACTGCGACTGCAGTGAGGACTCGGCTCAGCACAGGCTAGCGGTTTGTTCCACCCATCCATCCGGTCGTTATACGCTCCACAGTCGGTAGCGACAGTTGTTTTACCGCGGTCGCATCCTTCTGCGAAGACGTAATTTCGCGGAAGGAGGCGGCGGTTCTCCGCCCGGGAGAACGACCTCCACTCGGACCCAATTTGCCGCCGGCGAACCGGGCGGTGAAGGCGCACGTACCATCACCTCATGCCGCCTTGAATGTGACCGCGGGCGGACGAGTTTTCCCCTCTACCCACTATAGTGGCCAGCCGCGAGGAGGCGACGTCCGCGTGTGCCGTACGTCGCTTAAATGGAGAGTTTATCCGCAGATGGTGCCCGCGTAAGCGGGCAGGCGCTAGGAGGGATATGGATGTCGTAATAACAGCTATTCCCGGATCCCTCCTATGTCAGGTGCAGAGTGGCACACCGTGTGGTTTTAGTCTGTCCGATTCCGACACACCACCCCGCCGTAAGTCCCGGTGGGGTGACGGCCCGAGGGAGTTTCCAAACGTTAAAAAAAAAAAGAGGCTGAGAAAAATATCGATATTTAGCTTTACCCCAAGTTACTTGAAAATGGTACCTTTAGTTGAATTAACTGCAGGCGCTGTTGCTTGTAAGGTGCAAATTGAGTAGTTGAGACTCTTATCAAGTGCCTGCTTATTTTCAAATGACCAGTGTTGAAATGCAACGCTGTTACACGCTTAACGTACTAACCTATTATTGTCTTTCGCATTTTCATTCCTAGAGTTGATTACTTTAAAGAAATTGTACATGAAATAAAAAGAAGAATGCTGAGGGCTACCTACTTCTATCATCCGAAGGTATCTAAATAATCTTAAGGTTTTAACTTTCAAAATAAATATTTACAAATGTAAGTAATTCTACTTTGAACTCAATACTTAACAATTGCATGGTTCTAGACACACATACAATATCTATTAAATCTTCAGCAATTGATGTTTTGTTTTTGTTTTGTGGTATACACAATCTAGGAACAAAAGTAATCTACAAGCAAATCTGATTCTTAAATGGATGTGTCTCAAATGAACTCTATTTGGCTGTCGACATCAAGAGTAACTTGTAACTATGTAATGTAATATGTGGTCGCTACCGACCAACATATCGTCGCATTAGACTCTACGTTTCTTAGCTAGAAATGATGCGTAGATAACCGATGCGTTACGACTTGCTCACCGGTTACGCGCCCACTCCGGAAAATGACGCGTTTTTATGTACTTGGCACTTACCCGTAGGGTTACCAATATTGCTATAACTTTTATTCTTATGGGATTGTGTTGTGTGTTGTTTCTTTTATTCTGTAATCAGACATGACTGTCCTTCATTTAATTATTTAAGTTAATTACATGTACCAACATAGTCGTTTAAGTCTATTCTGTACCCACTAACAAATTATGGATATTATTCTGAACAAAAGGACTACTATGCTATTAACAGGTTCAAATGAAGTAATCTTTCTGGTCTTTTGTGTGAGGTATGTGATTTTCATTTTGATATTTAGAAATATTGCAAGCGCATTATTATAAAATGTCACAGGTGCTTTTAAAGTACGTTAAATCAACACTGAACTCGTTCAAATACGTTTTGCTTTGACCTGTATGTAATAGGTAAGTTTAAAATAAAATTAATAATGATTCGTATGGTAATTATACAACCATTAATATTGTAGGATGTAATATTTTTTTACAATAAATCTGAGCAATTAGCATTTTCTTTGCGTTTAGAAACAAAACATTGCGATTATGCCCTCAATGCTTTGTTATATATAGTAGTTTAACGAGTTATACACCTACCAAAGAATATACACGCTTCTTAGTTTTAAAATAAAGTACAGAATGGTTTTAAACGTGGGGCTGTAGAGACGAAACAAAATTGAATAATAGATTCTGGATTCTAAACAAAATACTTTGAGTAATATAATAATATTTGATTTTTTTTTAAAACGGTGTAAAATATAGATATATTTCTTAGAAACATAGGGAATGTAGATACAGTATCTATGTAGCAATATATAACGCTAAATTTTTCTCAGTTTCACATCTGCCTAATTTGTATAAAATAATGTAGTATTGGATTTATTATGTTGCCAAATGATATAAAATATGATATCTTTTTTCTCGAAATATTCTTAAAAACTAATTAACATTTTTATTTATAATTCAGATGTGATAATAAAATCACTAAACCTACATGATAAAAATGAAATCGTTAAATTAAAATATATACGTCATAAGTGGTCAAAATTAACATAAGTTTTAGTATACGTTACTGTAAATTCTCAAACTATGATAAATTATTAAAAAAAATTATAGAAGCCTACCAAAGTGAAATAAATAAATTGTCTGTAAATAGAGTAATCCACTGTTGCATTTATAGTATTAGGTAACAATACTTTATTATTTTAGAAGTGTTTAAAAAAATGAATATGAACAATTATTATACTTTTTGTTGGTCTCAGAAAATTCATCTCCAGAAACACCCAATATTTCAAAAGGTGATTGAAAAGGTAAAAATGGTTTCTTATTTCAGAAAGCCTATACCTATGACTGGGTCTTCCAACCATCATGCATTCCTAGCTTTTGCGTCTATGTGTGGGCGTCTCTCACCACGTCGACAGGAAATCACTTAACTTATTCCTACCTGGTCGTGGTGGAAAGTGACGGGAGGTAACTTAAGGCAATCCTTCACTACAGGTGTGGTCAGTTTATCAACGTGGATGACGTCACGCACACTTTTCTTTTGTCCTATCATATTTTTTTTTACTTTTATACATGTAAAGTTATACTTGTATGTATGTATATAATAAATTAGTTAAATTTGACAGTTCTTCATAGGAGTTTACAAATAACCAAAATTTAATGCTATCGAGCAGCACATATTCTACTCGTAAACGTAAAAGCTTCGTCAACCCTATAACAACAATACGTAAAATAACAATTATTTACACCACACTGTGTTTTAACGATTCCCATAAAAATATAGAAAAAAAATGAACCCATTATCTTTTGTTTATTTAATTACTTCCAGTTAAATTAATGCAAACAGTTTCATTTGTAATTAAAATTGTTCGTAGAATACATTTTATTCAATTCTATGTTGATATGGTTACATCTGCTACCTGTTTTGAAACTCCTAACATCGTGATATTTTAGTGACGGGCATTTTAGACAAATAAATTGATATAATTAGGTATGAATAGAACGAGACCATATTAAATAGGGTGGCATTATTAATTTAAAATTATTAAGTATTAAAACTTGTCACTTACCATTTTTTTTTAAATCACGTAAAGAATGAATATTTCCTTAAAATCAACAATAATACACCATGTTTTTCTACAACTTTTACAAGTTTCTCTAAATTCAGTTCTTAGTGATACCTCAACGTACTGTTTAAGTATCAAGTTATTCTCCTATTTCTCTATGAGAGCAATTTGGTGTTTTGAATTTTGCGCTCTACTAGATTAACGACACGGTGGTCAGTATATTCACCACGCCGTACAATAAAAGTTTACCTCTTGAAGGGAGTTATTTAATTGAATGCAGTTTCAGGGTTCTCGGTTGTTGTTTAATATTGAGGTTCACTTTTTACGATTTCGTGTCGATAACTTGCTGCTTTATTTCGTTTCAGAGTTCTGGTTACTCTGTTACAGGTGTGGAAGTCACTGGAATATTTAGTTGAAAAATTATTTATTGTGAAGTTCATGAGGATTCCGTTTTAACAATAATATAATAAGTACAGAACTTCCTTCATATAAAATGATTTTGGAGATGACAATAACATTTCTTTTTATGTTATGTGTCGCGGGGGACTTTACAAACATACATAGAATGGACACAAAAACACCCAAACTCAGAATAACAATTTGTGGATCACATTAAGTGTTATGCTATGTTGGGTTTGAACCTCCAACACTCAGTTGAATAGAAAACGGCGAGGCGACCGCTTGAAGCACTGTGTAGTGGTTCAAGTGGTCACTACGCCGTTCTGAACTTTATTTTCCGTGCAATACGCTTATATTATATTAAACTATTGCTTTTTCATGTTTGTTGTCATAGGATTATAAAAGTTTATAGGACGTAATAAATCCACAGTTAAAACTGGTTTTGCAAATGTGTCTTATTCGACGAATTCTTTATACGCAAACCAAAAGCGACAGGTATATAAAGTACAGTTATAGCACTATATATTAGCATATTAAACATTCGTTATTATCATTTAAAAGATAAAAGATCTGAATTACAACGTACCATAAGTGTTCATAGAATAAAAATCTTGTAAAATACACCTACACACGTGTTAAAAAGATTGAACCGGTACAATAAACAACATGGAACCATTAAGTGTCCGTTTAATCAGTTGTTTCGTTTTAAATTAATAGTAAACAGTTCAATAAGTTGTGTCGATAAAGTGAACATGGCTTGTTTATCTGTCGCCATAAAACTTCAACGGTGAATTTATCAAGTTTACTCATTTAATTGTCTGTAAGTTCAACCTTATTCGTCAATACCCTATGATAGTGAGATCAATATTTATTACGATTTCAATAAAGAAATCGTTATGCACTTGTTTAATGTGTTAAATGAATGAAGCTATACTAAAACGCCTTCGAAGTTAAAAACAAAAGGCTCATTGAAAATATTCAATAAATGAATTGAGATGATGACTAATAAGTTTAGCCTTCATTTGTAGAAATAGTTTTTGCACTTCACAGAACTTTTAATCTAATTTTCATATTCATATAATCAATATTAATGTTTATAAAAATTGGGCTATGTAAAAAAATTCTGAGGACTTAATTATTTATAAAAACAGCTTTTACGAATAATATCTTCATCATACCAGATATTATCATTATCATTAATTTTCTACGCAGAATAACTTTATTGCAAAAAAGAAGTAAAAATTAAAATAACCCCTCGTCTAGCCAGCGTGGTATAGTAGGCCAAAACCTCCTTTTGCAGAAGAGGCTTATGTCCAGCAGTGTACTGTTAAAAGCTGATGATAATGAAGAATTATCATTGAAAGAAGGACATAAAACAGAAAAAAACGCAAAGTGCAGTGTATTCAAAGAGTACGTCTCTACACCCTGTGCTCCACGAAGAACGAAGTTATGAATAGAATTTTTATATAAAAGGCCACTCTACGAAAAATTGGGGATAACAAACGAATGACCGGTAGCCGCTTAACACCAAACTAACGCCCCAATTGTTTTTTCCCTTTATAGAAAAAGTTATTTTAGATGGCAGACTGAAATGATATAGACGAGGTTCTTCACCTATCCTATCCATCATGTCACCTGCGTGTCTACACGTTACTGTTAAGCGACACTAATGTTCATAGAATTCTATAGAATACAAGCGTTCCTTTATGGCTATTTAATTAGTATACGTGCAAAACTTGCTAGTAGGTGAAGGTCAAACGATAACAATAAGTATGTTTGATTTTACTATTTCTTAGAGTTATTTAACAGGTTATTGCTTACTCAGTAATGCTTTCCTACACGCATTGCGTGATTAATTGACCAAGAAAAGAAGGCCATAATTATATACCGAAAATATGTATATGTTTGCAGAGTTTATGTTTCATGTTTGTAATTAGTGGTTTGATAGTTCTATCTGTATTTTCCTCAACCATAGACTAAAACGGTTCCCTGTAAGATCCGGTATCTAATGTTATGTCTATATATATATAGGCTATGTAATTTAAAAAATGCGTTAGTTATACTCGTATCTCCTGTTAGATTCCTTATCCTAGTCTCCACATTCTTATATGGCAAAATTTACATTCGCCGCATGTGAGTAACAGTTATAGCTTTGTTTCTTTAACGTTCTTGCACTATCTCTGTGACGTATCTTACATCCGATTTGAAACAATTAGTGTAGACCATTATGAGCTATTTGAAATTAGAAATATGTATTTATTGATTGGTTAAATTGATTAAATAATTGCAATAATTCAAAGTACAGCTAAGATAACGATATTTTAAAATGTATATTTATGTAAAAGTTTTACACTGTACACTATTTCTTACATACGTACTTCTAATATTCTAAGAAAGTATTAGTGAAGTATAAGATAGTAAATCGATATATAAGGTAAATTAAATCGCACTTTTCGTGTCAACTTGAACGACTCATGAACTTCCTCTTCCAGACGGTCATTAATCTAAGCATACAATAAAACTGTTACAGATCGGTCGATGTCTGTACATTACAGATATTGAAGAAAAACTAATGAAAGCGATCTTTATTAAAGTAACAGAACTCAAAACAACAGTTTTTAGAGTTTTGTTTGTGTGTCTTTGTGTGTGGGCACTAATCAAAGAATTGGTTTAACCAACTTGGACGCGGTTTTCGCCAATGTATGGTGGTAAGATTCACTTAACTTTTAATTGGTAAACAAATAAAAACAATATAACAGTTTAAAGAACGTGAAATGTCAAAAAAGTAACTGTTGTTTATGTCTTGTGTTTTTGGTTGTCTCAAGTTATCTCCATATTTATATGCTCAAATAAATGCACTAAAAGACTAATATTAATGAAACTTTTTATTTCTATACACATGCATATAACGTACGGCGTAAATTCACTTAAACATTAATTTATAATTTTTATACATTTTTTTAAAAAAATGTAATCGTTATTCTGTCTTAAATATAAAAGTTAGGTATATGGTGTCCTGGACATTATTGTAGATCTGCTGAAGGCTAATATTTTGTAAAAGAGGCAGAGGCAGACACTTTCCTACTTACACATATTAGTTCCTTAAATTTACTTATAAACAAAACTAAGTCACCGATATGAAACGCTGTGCGACTTTGATATACGAGTACGTGCATTCTCCACGAATAACTGAATGCTGTATATGAAGAGTAAAAGATAGACAGACACACTTTACCATTTATAATATTAATAAAGATGGAAAAGTAACTCTGTCTGGAAGAACAGGCTACTATTTACCGTAAGATCGACGACCGAGACACACATGAGCGAAGACACAGGTAAAAGCTAGTGTCTAACACGTTTGTATAAACTATGCCTAAGGGCGTAAACTTATGCGACACCCATTATATTGTACGCTATTTGTTTTGGTCTCATTATTCAGTTCCTGAGTAAAAGATTCCGAACGAATGACGCCATTTGTCATTTTATACGAATTAGCGTCATACTTTCACCGAAATTGTCGGTGGTTTTGTAACACGACATTTTGATTACCCTGTCGCTGAAATTACAGCAATTCTTTTATTTATAAGTATTAATATCGCTGTTGCAATGACATAAAACTTGCTATTAAATATAATTTGATTACAAGCACAAAGTGACGACTAATGCATGAAAAGTGCCAGTTTGTGACGAACAGCTCAACGTATTTAGTTGTATGCACTTGACACATTGACTTTGTAACCGTCCATTGTCTATGTGCAATGTAGTTATTATCTCCAGAAGGCTCTCATTAAGCAATTAAAACTGACTACTAGCCACCTTTCATTCGAAATAAAATTAATACAAACAGATACAAATATATACTACTTATAAGAATTGCTTGAAGGATTTTGAAGTTAGTAAAGCTGATTACGTATCAAAAGTTATTGTTTAAACTTAATCAGAACCAAACGTTGTACTTAGTGAAGTAGTAAATTGATAAAAGAGAGAAAAACTGTCTAGATTTAACATAATTCACACCTGTTATCTGGCCCCGGGCTGAGTGCACAAGGCGGTCGTACTCGGTGCTCCGATACCGGACGATATAGGTATTCACAACGAGTCCGAATACTCGTACGTGTACAAGTAGTATCAGGTACGTATGTAGGTATAGCTCATAGTCGGAGGGTAGATTGTGTTCTGCGGTAAAGCGATAATTCAGCTCAATCTATGTCGTGAGCGCTCGCGCTTTGTTTTATCCGTTGGCTTCTGTGCGCCTTTATTTAGAAAATTGATGAGAAATGGTTTCCATTACGATCTACCGCCTTATAAAAGATATTGCTACGTCGGATTCGCTGTACGTTTGTTCCAAGGGAAAGGAAATGAACGCAAATTTGTTTTCGTGATTGCGAGCTTTGAAACGAATATCGAATTGATATCGATATCATTTTCTTGCGCAATCGTATTTCTCATTAGATATTTATGTGTGACCTCGTGAGACCCTTCTCTTCCTTCACGATTGCCTTCGGTTATACAATAATACATATAATACTTTGATTTAGCATACATATTGTGCTCACAGAGAGCAAAATATAAGCAAATGTTATTTTGTGTAGTCTAAGTAAATATAGAATTACAGTATCCATATTCACAATCCATAGCATTAGTTTAGAGTGTGTGAACTCAATCAGAACCATTAGTACATAACTAAGTAATGTGTGCAAGCCCGTGAATAACTGCCGCTAACTATGATAGAGCTCTAAACAGTTTCTGTTTGAACATGCACCGCTTCCAATTTGCGTGTGTTCACATCTCGCCACGGACAATCGCTTGCAAATTGCCCGGCCACTGATTGCTCACCGACGTTTATCAATATTGCAGCCAGCCGCTACCATTTCCAACATACCGTCGAACTATCATTTCATAGATTGAGTAATTGTACAGGGAAACACGCGACAGATGAAATATTAACAATACAGAACCATTTTTTATTTCTTTTGTTACTGTTCATAATTAAACTAATCATAATTCAACAAAAGAACTTGCTGTCATTAATAAGTCGGTCTGTTTTACAAACCGTATTCACCGATAACCGTGTTCTGTTATAATCAATAATTACAATAATATAACGTAGACGCGGAACTAATAGCTCTTTTCCTAGCTGGTGTGACGTCGGGAGAGTGTGTGCTCAGCGGGCCGCCACTGCTCATCAAGCACAATACCGGGGTCATCCACCACAATAGCGTTACGTTTATCGATGTGTCGAAAACGAGCATTCAAAGTCGATACCGAAAAAAATATCGATTTCCGTAAATAAGTGAGTGTGGCACATTTATAATAATGATGAATGGAGCCATCGGCTGTTGTTCGCATCGATATTGCGTATCGAATCGTGCAACCGCTTGAACGCCACTCGGCTACTATATTCATTGACTGCTAATTGAAAAGGAATATCATCATATCACATCCTGCTATAAATCTAATATAAATTGGGGCGTACTTGAGTTCCTATACATTTAAGTCTCGACTTTACTGTTATAAATCAATGTTTTATTCTTGGGGTGTCTAATAAATCTTTTCGTGGTTGCGAAGATTTATCGAAAAATTTGAATAGGCGAAATCCAATTCCGAGTAACGTCGGCTAACAATTGTTTTACAGTTCCATTATTGAGTTCACGATTTAATGTTTATTTAGCTAGATATAGGTTCAAATTTAAGTTGTCGATTATAGTTGAGGATTGCAATGCTAACTGGATAACGTGCAGCATGCGGCACGATCCGAGGTTAGAGCGGCGGTGCCAAATGTCACTCACCTGATGAATTCGTCACTGATCGAAATTTGATAGTAAAAATTGTGATGACCGGTCGGTCGCATGTTCATTCGGTAACTTCGATAGTCGTAAAAAATATGTGATTGATTATAGCATAATAATATAATATTTTATACGTCTAACACACAGCGTCATCTAGTCCTAAATTAAACAGAGCTTGTACTATGCTTAAAGCAGTGACATTAGTTGTTTAAAAAAAAATAAAGTTTAACTTAAACTATATGAAACTAAAAATAAAAAAAGTCATTGGTAGCTTCGTATGTGGTAAGGGATTAAGAAAAACTAAGAAAAACAATTAAAATATTAATGAAGTTTTGAAGAATGTTAGACGGATGGTGTAGTGGTTTAAGCGATCGCCACGCCGTTCTCTACTGCACTGAATGTTGTGGGTCCAAACCCCACATGGGACAACACTTTGTGTGATCCATAAATTGTTGTTCTGAGTCTGGGTGTTCTTTGTGCGTGTTTCTTGTGTGTATGTTAAGTTCTCCACGACACAGGATATTCTAAATGCGTGTAATTTAAAACTTTCCTTTATATCTTCTTGATATCCTATTATTAATTTTTACTACTGAGTTTAATTTTAACACACTTGTCTAATTTTGTTATAATTCACTCATGAGAATTATTGAGTGTGTGCGTGTACTTGTGTATAATTTCTTAGTATTTTTATATACGTTGAATACTGCTCTGTCTGCTTATTAAAATTTCCCTTCCTATGCATATTTGACGATTCGAAAAGAACAATATTCGTTGTACTTCAGTTCAGTTCATTATTACCAGAACTTCATGATGTTTTATCCGGTCAACACAGTATAATACCGTGACATACATTTATTTCTCGAAATATTATAATTTTTTTTTCTAAGCAAAAAGTCTTTTCGCAATAAAATTGTTTGACTTGGTTTTCTATAATATTTCCTTGCGAATTGCCAGTCGTGTCTTTCGATGCCAAAAAAAACAATTTTTTTTTAATCTTTATTGATTACATATATAATGTAGAGGCTTTTTATCAAACATGATTAAGCCAGCCTCATTGTATCCCACAATAACCAGCCACAAAAAAAACAGATATAATTGAAATTAATACCAGTATTATCCTTGTTTCTGTAATTTTGTTTTGGTCAAATTTATAGTAAATAAAACATAATTTTAAAATAATGTAGTCTCTTTTGGTTCTAAACATCTAATGAGCAAAATTGAAAGAGACATTTTTCACATAAAGTATGGAGTAAACTCGTGTTATCGAGGTACCTACATAAAGTTTTGAGGGTTAATCCTTTTCAGTGTGCTTTTTTAACAAGGTATGTATATTATATAAACATAGGTAGGTATTAGAGCCACGCTGATTTTAGCATGAACAGGCTGGATCAACCGGGGTAGTACTACTCTCTCACGGAAGGTCAATTTAAAGCGACAGCATTAGTTCTGTCATGTTTCGTTGGTGAGTGCGAGACCAGAGATCCATTGCTGCAGGATCACAGTTGTTGTGGTAACTGTGTAAGGCTTACACTGTCACGACCATGTCTGTCATGTCTTTTACGTCCCCGAGCGAGGTATGAGACAGTGAAATACGGCATTGTCTGCATTCGCAACGAATATGACGACCATAACTCTTGGATTCTATTCATGCTTTCGAACAACCAGAGATGAGTCACTTTGGCAAACTCTTAAAATAAAATAAAAAACTAAATCTGAAAACAAGGGTCTAATTTCTTGCTAATACAAATTAAACTAGAACCTTATTAGCTTAGAAACACTTTTCGAAATACTCAGTCATTTAAGACTATGGGAATACTTAATATTCATTTAAAAACACTTTACATTGGTAAACTTATAATGTGTATACCTAGTTATCATATTAATATCACCCTCTCATAACGTTAAGCTCGGCTGCCTTTTCTGGAAATGGTATACGTAGACACGTAGAGGAATGATTTTAGATCAATTATAAAAAAGTAACAATTATAAAAAAAGCTCGTAATTGTCAAACGAGAAAGTCGTAGCGCTCAACGGGCCGTGCAACAGCTGTTGTAAAGTGCGCAGGCGCACGACAAGCGCGGACAAAAGGACCCACAACAAATGCACTTCCAATTCGCATCGCCACTAATTACGTAATTATGGGGGAGGAAAAAACCGAATGGCGAACATTCCCCGGCGCCCTACAACCGCTCGGCACATTAGTTTATGACGTTTCTTCGACACATTTTTTTACTGCGAATTAAAAGTCTTGCGTGAGACCTTAAAATATGACTGATGACTAAACTCTTTAATTAGGAAAGCAATAATTATACGCTTGAACGGAATCAAATGCTTATTGGATTGATGCAAGCGTCGAGTTCATTACCTGCATATATTTATATAAATGTTCTATGTCTAGATTAGCAAGTGCATTTTAACTTTATCTATTTCTCGTCTTTTGTAAGGATTACATTTAGATCAATCATTATCCAGCCACCAATCATATTCCAGGTTTTTAAATCTATAAAGAGATAAATATGTAAAGTACATTTAAATGTTTTATTACAATTTATTTAATTGATAATTCTATTGTAACTAGCGATGAAGTGGAATAACAAATTTCAAAAATATCATAAATGTTTTCGACACCTCAAAGAGCACAAATATATAATATGTTTTTAGTTTCAAGGCATACCCGTGGAAGTACAAATGGTTTCCACTCTTCATTGTCTTAGTTATTACTGATTACTTATTTTGACGTCAGGTAAACGAAGGGTATGTAAGATTATGCATGTTAATGTCTTTTAGTAATAATTATAAAATGTTAATTTGTTTATTCACTAAAAAGGATTTCGGCTTGTCTGTGTAAATACTTTTATTTCCATCTATATTAAAACGTTAAAATTGAAGTAAAAATGAATACAAATGTGAATTGTTTTAAATTTTATCATAAACGTTATTACTTTTTTACATTATAATGCTACCAACAAAAGTTAATTGTTGTTGTTATCGTCCAATCGACGAATAGATAATTAGTTAAGCACACACATATACATATCCGCCTATCTTGTGAGCACACATGCAACGTGTTAAATGGTCACTGAACACAAATGCACTGTGTTTTGTTATGTCGTAATGTTGAGCTATTGGCATAATAAATTATGTACACGTAATTTATAATGCCAACTATGCGAATATACTTTTTATGCATGTGTGGTGTCTTTTATTATGTTATATAAATTAGAAAGACTTTAGAGAGGATTTTGGAGTATTTTTAACATACATAAATCAATGTAGGTATTTAAATATATGTTGGTATGTGATTCTAAGGGTAAAGACTTGAAATTTGGCGCCCCCGTTCTTATAAAAAGTTGAATGACCTACCAAATATTTAGTCACTTTACTTCAAAATATTAGCACGAGATAGATCGATAAGTTGTTTAGTCTTTACAATGTTAATGTTTCCGGAATGTAGAAAACATCCATCTGAATTGCTTATTGATTGTTAAAGTATGTCTAAAGTCGTTACTGGAAATTGATATTTAAAGATGTTTAAGATATAAGTGTAACTTCCTTAAAAAAAATTTGAGAGGCTATTAGATTCGTTAAAAACGATAGGTTAGTCTGGGAATGGGTCAGTAGTTCATCTTTTGCCGCAACTTTATTTAATAGTTAACTCTGATGCATGATGTCGAACAATGTTCCCTACAATTCATTCAAGTATTATTTATACATATATAGCTAAAAAAAAGAAAAGTTATATGTTAAATAAACCAAGCTGTAGCAAGAACTTTCAATTGATACAATATGAGTGATAAGTGATAGGTCATTTAATTCTTGAAAAAATACTTTGTGTAAAAAATATTACATTAAACTGAATGCATCCATTTAGTAAAGTGTATTAATTAAATAATATTTTAAATTTTTTGTTTGACATTTATAAGTTTCAATCATATATCGAAGTGTACTGGAATTGAGATATTTTAATTAAAATCAGAGAAATAAAGTAGTCATAACCAAACAATTTTTAATTCACATACGACACTAGACAAAAATTATCCCTAAGTGGAAGACAAACTATAGATCTATACCTTAAGGACTGACTTTTTTGCGACCCTTAAGTTATCAGATACGATTAATACTCTAAGAATAGTAAAGTATCTTCAAAGAAATGTGCAGTTGATGGTTTGAATGTGTAAGAACCGGGTGCGTTGTACGAATGCTCTGCTACACACTTATTAGTATAATTTAGGGTGGTAGAAGATGGCGGCGGCGTCGGCGGTACCATGAAAGTGGTCTAGTACGCTACATGCTGTACGCAAAGTGCAATTTTGTACTATTATTTAATGTTTGTGTTAGTATATGTAGTGCTAATTATTTACAAATTGATTTTTGACAATGTCATGTTTGTGTAGTCGGATAAAAATAGTAAATCAAAAAAAATTACATCGAGATCAGTCCAGCCATTTTTACATGATAGTTGAAAAAACAAGTAATAGCTTTACTGTAATGCTCGTTTGGTAAAACACTTCATTATAGAATATATATATATATATGCAAATAATATTTAGCATAAAATAAAAATGACAACCCTAAACGCTTACGCAAGATTAGTTTAACAACTAGCCGAGCAGCCTTAGATAATCTATTGCTCTTAGTATACTGTGTTCGTACTTTGAATCTTATCTTAGAATTTGCTAGTACTACGTTCTTTCAATGACACATAGAGATCCCAAAATCCAAAAATAAATGCAAATTAGTGAACCAGATAACATTATTGACAAAAAGAGCAATTAAGGTACACGGTACACTGTGTTCTATTCTCACTTAGGTGGAAAACACAGTATGCACAATGGTGAAGGTTATATGTGTGGAGGTGTATGCATTCACACAGGTACGCACCGTGCGCCGTCACCTGACACCGTCGGAACCGGCCACTTCCGCCGGACACAGCAATTAGTGACACACACTACACACAAACACGCACTCCATATGACCACTTATGGTAAGATGTTTAATAAACGTTTTAGCAAATCTGAGGCTATTAACCAGTTCTAGTATTGCTATTTATGCGGCTTTCTAATTATTTTACATTCGTTTCTTCTCATAATCGACCTTTAATTAATCGTTATTAGCTACTACCCGTAATTTAAATGTCGAGTTTGTCAATTCATGTTGCTACCTCTAAGTTAGTGTTATTTAATACTATTCCCGATCTCTAAGGTAAATTTTATCTAGATTCCCTTCGTTTTTGCGTGATTGAATTATGATAAAATCCATCGACCTAAAGTTTCGCCTTCTAAGTAACTTTACAGTCAAGACCAAGACTCATTTATGTAATTTGGATATTTTAATTGTAATCTACGTATCTTCCTTACATGTGCTCTTGGATTCCACTTCATTGTTCTGTAGAATCAATGTGTTTGTGAAGCGAAAGTTTACAAAACGATGCGAAAAGAACATGATAATTTATATTGTTTATAGTATGGCATGTTACTAATTGCTCAAATTAGCCTCTATAAGTGATAAATATTGGAAACAACCAATTAATCAACGTTAATTTAAGTAATTTGATCGTTTTGTTTTGCCTTTTGCATGATCTATAATCACCAAACTAATGTGTTTCAAAACTGTGTGCTGTTATGATTTTAGTAATTACACAGAAAATTCTTGTAGTTAGTATTATTGCACTGTTAACAATTAAAATTAACAATGCGTTGAACCAATTTACCACTTTAACTCACAAGCCCAATCCGAAGCATTAATGTTACGAGATAATAATATTTTCCATTTAAGTAGCCACATGCAGTATACATCATTAAGAGGTTTGTAAAAACGTGACCTAAGTCGAAGTGTTTTTCTAAGGTAACTCTAGTTTGATGACAAAGGAAATTAATGTATTATGAAACGAAAACCTCTTTGCTAAAGAGGCTTGTATCCAGGAATGGATTGTTAAGATTGTTGTGGACTGCGATGGAACGGAAACTTGGTGTATCGTTTAAAACTAATTAAAATTAATAATATAATTTAATAAAGTAAAATTTTCCTTTGTTTTGGATTGGTTGCTCCATCTAGTGGCTTCCTTGCCTCTACTTTAAAGAACAACTGTTAAGAAAACAGTATTTCCAGTTCATTGGCCAGCCAAGCACACGTTACCCTTGAGTTGTAGAGGCACCTTCAGTTAAGCTGTCTGCTTATTTGAGCTCAACATCACGAAACATACATGTGTCAAGTTCAAATTAAGAATCATTTATAAAGTGTGAATTTTATTTACCATAAAGGTTGTAATGAACCAATTTTAAAGACAGACATATGCTGTCGTGGTCTTTTTTAAATTTTCAAGGAAAACAATTCATTCCTACATTATTTTTGCAAACTTGTAAGCGTTTACGCAGCGCAAGCAATGAAAGCTCTCAAAAGGGATCATATTCCCCCGTTTTTGCAAAATTTTGCATTGATAATCTCCTTTGAGTCGCAGCGTGATAATAAATAGCCTTTTCAATAAGCGGGCTATCTAGTTTTGAAAGAATTTTCAAATCGGACCAGTACTTCCTGTGATTAGAGCGTTAGACCAAACAAACAAACAAACTCTTCAGCTATATTACATTATAACAACAGATAATATTTTTTTAAATAAATTAACATTCTCACGTACTCCCACTTGAAAGCCCTGTCGCACAAAGTTACGGAGCTTAACATTCCACTTCATTATTCATATTTTGATGTGTTAAAGTGAAGTTCAAATTAAACCTGCTTGTATGATAATTTAACCGCCTTTTATGGTAGATCATTGTTCTTGTTAATTTTTTTACCGATTATAATGAACGTTTTAATGACTTTGTGAGTGAAGTTTTTCTTATTCAGTGGTTTATATTGTCCTCTTATCTACTGATATGGAACACAGCAAAAGCACAGTCTGTGTCCATCTGACCTTATCTTAATTTTTTATTGACATTTATAAATTGTAAGTGTAGTTATTCTGTAAATTGCAGTTCTGATATGCTAACATGTAACACACGGTTGGCCTAGTGGTTTAAGTGGTCGCCAAACCGTTCACTACTGCACCGAGTGTTACAGTTTCAAACCACACATGAGACAACGCTTTGTGTGATCCAGAAATTATTGTTCTAAGTTTGAGTGTTCTTTGTCTCCGTTTCTTGATGTTTATAAAGTCCCCCGCGACACAGGATTCCTAGAGCGGAGTTTCTTTCTAAAAAAAGAAAATTTTCATGTCTCAGATTAGAAGTTAAGTTTTACACTAAACAAAGTTTTTAAATACGAATAGTTATTTAATTACTTTTACTTTGAAACTAAATCGGTAGTTTAAACCTCTCTGTATTAATTTTACTGGTCTGTAAATGATATTTTACCTATAAAAATTATACTTAGGTACTCTATCTACCTTTCCGTTATTCAATTGAGTTTTACATTTTAAACGTCATTTCCGTTTGATTGAGCTAATCTTTTTCCAACTAAATACGAATTAAATACCTTCATAAATATACTTGATTGTGTTAAGTATACAAATGATTATATTGAGTAATTTGTGAAAATAACACTAGCATTAAGCAAAAATCGTAGTTATCATTTACAGCTTATATTATAAGACTTGAGTGGCAAATGAGCAGCTTAATAGCGATGATAATGTCTGCAGGGGTCTGTTGCCTCGATCGGGGGTGTGGTACGGGGGACGTGGGGTATAGGGGGTAGATAACATCACGATTACTCGCTACAAAACGGCCGATATCGTACGCTCATTACCAACATAAGTTAGCCGCATAATGAATATCTACTGACCGTCTCTTGTTTATACCCTCAATACTTCAAACAACAATAACACAAAGTGGCAGAATAGCCATTGTCTCTGTTTTAAACACACTTTTATATGATAATTTTAACAGGTTAGCAATATTAGTCATTAATAGTAATAATTAAAAAAAACAAATGAAACAATTGGATCTTACGAGACTGGCGATATGTGGAATATGGATTTGGTTATCATTGTTCTTAGTTCCAGTTTTGGAGCCTTCACCACCAGTATATTGGTTCCTATATTCGACGTCGGTAGTCTACTATATTTTATTTTTTTAAATACATATTTTTGTTTTTCTTTTTTGTGTATTTAAAATACAATCAATATGTTTTTAAGTGAAATAAAGAGAACAATAATTTCAAACGGCCATAACATGTAGGATAATAAATCTCGTATGTGTATATTTTCATGTTAGAGACAAATCAAACTTAGACACAAAACAAATAATTGGTGGAAATTTAACCCACAAGCTATGTCCACTAAATCAATAGGCCCGTCAAATTAAACAAATATTTTCTGATAAGGATACGTTACTTAATGCAGTTGCGATGACATACCTAGGACTAAGGAGTAATATTTGCATCTATTAATTCTACATTGTAATCTAAACACGCTCATAATTATCAGTATACAGCATTCCAATATCACCACTTGGTCATGGCTCTGTTGCATACATAAATTAATATTGATCATTTTAATAAAAAAATGTTATTGCGGTTTGCAATCGCATTTATTGCAAATAAATGCAGCAGTATGAATTTCCTGTATTATTCTTTATACCTCAAAAAGGGAATAGATTCATAGATACCTTGTGATTCTTCAAAGGATCTGCATTAAACTTGGAGATATTGCATCCAATTTTTTCAACACGTCTTTTACATGCTATAAAAACAATATTTAAAAAAAATGTTGCAGTACACATTGACATCGATGACAAGCGTCACTGCAAATTGTATCAGCTGCATGATAAGTAAACTAAACATTAATTTATTAAAACTGATTACATAGGATTAACATAATTGCATAGAATTAAATTGGATAAGGGCAGTAACGAACAGGTGTTGCCACTTTGTTCAGTAGGTTATCGACTTTTTTACTAACTGTAGAACTTCACATCACATCAACAGCTTTTATCAGTCTACTGTTGGACAAAACCTCTTCTTCGTAAGAAGGTTTTGGCCTACTATACCACGCTGGTCAGACGAGTTAGAATAGGGTTCAGGTTTTAATTCTTTTGGCAGTGATATTGACCTACTTAGTTTGTGCCTTTAGTCGCCTCTTACGACACCCATGACATAGGGATATTAACACACTGTGTTCTCAATCCGTCTCCATACAGATAACTTGCTCACTTGAAATTATAGAAAACCAAAATAATGTACATTAGCTGCGTATAAATAGACACACATAAACTGTAACACATGTAATTTAACACCTTCATCTTATCTTTTGCATTCCCAACGTTTATGAAGTTTCTGCAAATAAAGGACTTAAGTTCATCACTAAAATTTCCTAAGAGATAATTTTAATTGTGTGGTCTTGAGCTACATGGTTACAACAGAATCAGAAATAGTCACAGATAGAGACGAGTCAAAACTAAAGCATTATTTAGTTATTTGTCGCTGAAGCTTGTAGTAAAATGTGATAATATTTAAAGTTGTGTAGTAAAATTAAGTTGCATACGTTAAAGTAACATTATCAATAGTACATTATAGTGGTGTTGGTGCATGAATAATACAATCCTGAATATGAAAATATTTTTATCGTGTCTGTAGCGATATTCATGTTAGTTTAATAGTTATTTTTTTTTATTTTCTATCTATATTGGCAAATTCTGGTTTGGTTTTAATTTTACCACCAATTGGACAAAATCATCAACTCTTCAGTTCCACCCATATACCTAGTAAATGTTTTACCAAAAAATGTATCTAATTCACAATTTAAGTATTCATTTTCAAGAGTAATACTTATTTCTATTAAATCAAAGTAGAGAAAACGTACTTTAACTTATTATGTTGTTAGAAATTATAAATTCAAACCATGTAATTACATAGCTCGATTACTTGTTACCTACATTTTATTGTTACACTATTAGATGTGATTAATAATAATAAATTGATTAATACCTATTATAATAACATGACAAACAAACGATTGACATAGGTGTGGCCCATGAGCAGCTAACCGCGAAACTTCCATTTCATTTCCATAATTTCACAAAATATCAGATTACATTCGAAAACCACGCTGACAATTGCTCGGCGATGGCAGAACAATGCGATATGCCACTGTTCTCGCACATTATCCACTTTGCTTGTCAAAATGTGCGCGAGCGCAACACACCGTGCGATGTCTACACATTTTACCTAATAAAAGGTCTAAAATATACGTGATTGCTTATAAGTAAATGTAACGTAACTAATTGGACATATAATGATTATAGTTAGTTAACCGACTTAACTATATGTCTAAATGATGTAATTTCGTACAAAGACAGTTACATAACTGCATATCATCGTAAACGTTTTACGTATAGTATGAACAAAATCAATCTATTCAAAGCATAAATTAAAAAAGTGCATACAAAGCGTGTAGCCAGTTATCCAGATAGAACGCGCGGCGACTATAATGAAACGGCTAATTACCCAGTGATAGCGCGATACAATCTCGTGTCGCGCCAACCGAACCACCACTCGCCTACCATCGTCCTCGCCTATGCCTACCACGTAAGTACAACGGTTTTACAAACATAACCAACACTTAGTTAATCGTTTTGATTGAAACGAAAAGAAATTTAGTCTGACAATTAAAAAAAACATTGCATAGCATGAGTGGTAATCATATCAACCTGAACTTTGAATAGATAACTATGCATACATCCTGTAAATGAAACTCATTTGTAACATTGTATTAACATATTCATCGTGATTCGTTCTCAAACAGAATTATAGCTTTCTAAATAATAATTCAGCAGTTGTTGAAAGAAATTGTAATGAAATAAAAAATACGTTAGCTTTACTACTGTTATTATAAACGGTACGCACGTCGTTACGCACTTTAGTAATTAATGGTGAATTAGTATAACAGTGCTTTATATAGCCTAATATTTTATTATTCATAGTAATACTGTTCGTGTTACAAACGTACTGGCGTATCGCTTACGAGGGAGACTAAAAGGTGGAGTTAATTACGATAGTATCGCTCGTGTAACGTAAAATCATTCTGCATATTTATTCAAATCGCAACATTTACGTCTAAACAATTACCTATTCTTATGGCGAAATATCAATAATTGAAACGCTCCTGTCCAGGTAATCGGCCGTTGCGTGCAAATAATAAATAATAATAAGTAATAAATATTTCTGACATTTGACACACAATGTCATCTAATTTCAAACTAAGCAGAGCTTGTGCTATGATAACTAAACTGGTTGATAGAATATTTATATACTTGTTTTTTTTATAAATACGTTCACGTTATACATAGAAAACATCCAAACTTCGAAATAAATATTTGCAGATCATACAAACATTTGGTCCGACCCGGGAATCGAATCCGAGACCCCAAGCACAGCAGTCGCATTCACTACCGTTGCGCTACCGAGGTAGTTAAATAAAATGACCTTATTATCAATTAAACTATTTATAATTGCGCACACACAAACTGTTTTAAATAATGGGAAAACAATTTTGAAGGGTTGTTTTCAGTGGATATCTACAGCTTTTAATCTAGAGTTGTACTATCTACTCTGAGCCTAAACATACGTTTTAAAGCTAACTGTTATTTATAAATGTAGTGGTAGTAGTAATTTGCAAGAAACAATGGCTACCTATATATTTTTAATTCATGCGGTCAACAACAAACACGTTATTTATTTTGAAGTATTGTGTTTCACTCATAAACAATGGAATTAATTTGTTTTTGTTCTACCTTGAGTATACCTATAACCTGAATAGTGGTTATTCTAAGCAAATCTACCTACTCCCTAGGAGATCTGAATAGAGCGTTTGGAACGCCGTGTAATGCTCTCTATTGAGATCGTACTCTTAATGTAACCATTTTACTAATTATTAATTATTATTGTAATTAACTCATTATAAGAGTTTATTTCACAATCTCGTAGTAAAGATACCGTTAAGGTACTCATAATTTAACAACCCAATATAAACCCAGTTTGCGTTTTACAATAGTTAAAACAAATTTAATGCGCAAACTATGTGTGTATTCTGTAGTTAACTTCCGAATAATTTTACTTGTAGAACGGGACTTAATTGCAGCAGTTTTTGTAAGGTAAGATAGGTTGGTCATATTGCACCGTTCGGAGCCTCAGTCGACATGTCTAAAACGAATTTGATACTGAATACTCGTTGAACGTCTAGCTGTAAAATAAGATATAAGAACTTATTGAACACTTGTAAATTTTTATCGTGGCATTGTTGGTAAACGGAGATATATTATATTTTTAAGAGAATTTAAATTTATTATGTAATTTCTAGAATTGAACAATATTATTACACAGATGGTGCTGTCCTGGTGGTTTTGCGGGTTTGATTGACCATTAGGGTGTCCCTTAAATTTCAAGTTCGATATTTTTTTACGCATACCTTCTTAAAAGTTTCGTAATAACCCTATATTGTCTAGAAAAAAATATTAGTTCGATATATAAACGATAACCCGTGCCGACTTGCTATTTAAACTTGTCGATACAAGTTGCTTAAGTACTGCCCAGTGACCTGTTACGACATGTTTTATTTGCCATTTCGTACGTGATTTTTGAGACTATTAGTGCTTCATTGTTTAGTGCGTAAACATGTCGGTGGAATTACGGAGTGATAAACAAAATATTTTTCTTATCGGATTGACTAGCTACCAAATAAATGGTGCAAAATTACCATCTAATCGACAAGTTCTCTCAGTCCTATTTTACAATATTCGTGAGGTTAAATTGACTGTTAGTGAAAGTGCAAATCTTGTGATTAGGGAGTACATCATATATTGGGAAAAAGCAAGAATTCCAACAAGGGCATTTCCTAACTGCGTGAAGAAACTTATTGATTTATATCATGTTTGGAGAGAGTTGCAAAAAAATTGTAAGAAAACTCAGATTACGTTTAAGAGTCGTGAGAACAATTTTATAATTAATCTTGATAATTTGTTTGATATTGCACATGCTGATGCTTTTGAGAGAATGAAAATAGAGGAAGATAAATTATTTTTAATGAAACAGAGAGAGCCAGATCGACCGGGATGCTTAGGTGGTGTAGATAAAAAATTGGCGGAAAAAGAACAAAGATCTAGACAATGACGATTGGAAGAAGAGGAAAGGATTGTAAGACAAAGAGAATCACTAGCTGTTGCATCTACTTCCACCACAAATAACTTAGACAGTGTAGAAGATTCAGACGAAGAACAGATCTTGAATTCTGAACTCAGCTTGCCGGACGTTCCCTGCCATGAACAAAGTTCAAAAAGAGGTAGAAAGAATCCTATAACACCTAAACTAGTTGCAGCTTTAGATCGATGCCAGTTAAGCATTAGAGATACCGTTTACATTCTTAATGCGGTGGTAGAAGCGCTTGGTCTGAGCAGCGATGATTTCTGTATTAACAAATCCTCGATTCAGCGAATTCGTACTGAAACTAGAAAATCAAGGGCAGAAGCAATAAAATCTAACTTCCAAAACAATGTACCCGACATAGTCACAGTCCATTGGGATGGAAAACTATTACCGGGGTTGGATGTACGGAGTTCAAAAGAAGAACGCTTGCCAGTTATAGCTTCATTTGACGATAGAGAGTAGCTTCTTGCAGTGCCGAAACTAGAAAGTTCTTCTGGAAAACATCAAGCGAAGGCTGTATCAGCAGCTCTCTTTGATTGGAACCTTTATGATAAAGTGCAAATAATGTGCTGCGACACAACAGCTTCCAATATGGGCCGTTTCAATGGAGCTTGTGCTATTTTGGAGCAAACTTTAGGAAGAGAATTGTTGCTTTTCGCCTGTCGTCATCATGTTTATGAATTGGTCCTAAAAGCTATCTTTGAAACCAAGATTAAGCAAATTACTAGTAGCCCAGATATTCCGATGTTCAAAAAGTTCCAAGAAAATTGGAAAAACATTGATTGTACTAAAATTGAACCATCTCTTAATTTCGTAAAAGCACGGGTTGCCGAGACAGACATTCAAGTGTTGTTACTATTTTATAAGACAGAATTAGATAAAGGTTTTGTAAGAGATGATTACCGCGAATTGGTCGAACTGTGCGTAATATTTTTAGGAGGAGACACAGAGGAAAAATTAAATTTAAGGCCCCCCGGAGCTATACATCAGGCACGCTGGATGGCGAGAGCGATCTATTCTTTAAAAATATGTTTACTTCAGTCACAATGCAGAGTAACTGCGAAGGACAAAAAGGCTCTACAAGATGTTTGCTTATTTCTCGTAATATTGTATGTTAAACCTTGGCTCGAATGTACAGTGGCGACCAAAGCACCTAATCAAGATTTGCGCTTCTTGAAGATGTTAAAAGAGTATGAAAAAGTTGACGCAACAATTTCTAAAGCTTCTATAAGCAAGTTCAGCCATCACTTGTGGTATTTATGTGAAGAGACAGTCATTCTATCACTATTTGATGATGAAGTTGACAACCAAACTAAGAAGATGATTGCCAACTTCAACAGGGACAAAATCTCGGATTTTAGCAAACGCTATGACCCGTCGAAGGAAGAACTGACTCAAAAGTTGTTTGGTAAGTTAAATTGACTTTTTGTTGGATTTCAATTTCAATGTCCAATACTTATTTATTTATTTTCAAAATTGTTGTTGATTTTTATTTGTTATTTAACTTATTTTTCTTTTTTTTAGACAAAGCACTGGATGATTTCGTATCGGAAAAGAGCAAACAATTTTTATCACGACTGCAGATCGACGACAGTTTTCTAAAGGAAGATATATCTTCTTGGAATAACAATGCTGCTTTTCTGGAGGCTAAAAGAAGAATAAGTTATTTGAGAGTTGTAAATGATACTGCTGAAAGGGCTGTTAAATTAATGCAAGATTTTAACGGACTTATCACGGCTGAAGAAGAACAAAAACAGTTCTTGCTGCGCTGTGTCCAGGAACATCTAAAATTGTATCCAGACTGTAAAAAAACTACTCTAAAAAGAAGTTACCCTGAATGATTCTTATTTCTTTACGTTTTTAATTAAAGATTAATGTTCATCTAATTTATTATTTAATTTTATTCACTTAATTCATTGCATTTATAGTGAAATTATAGCAGACTGAAATTTTAGGACAAAATACGTTTTTTACTAAACTTTGAAGCTCGGTCGGCACTGGTTGCAATTATGCTAGATTGATAAAATTTTATATTTAAGTATCTTATAGCATTAGTAAAAATTATACAGGGTATGCATTTCGAAATTCGAAAAAAATTTTTTTTTTGTCATATAAGGGACACCCTATTGACCATGTTTATAAAAAAATCACTAAATTAGAAAATACAAGGGAAACATTAAAAATAAAGAATTAAAGAACATAGAGTAAATACACCGGGTCAATGGAAATAAAATTATGCCTGAAGGGAGTTTCAAGAAAAACATCCAACAATGAAATTAATAAATAATCAAATAATTATAGGAACCGTGTTTTTCTTTGACTCTTTTATGTGTCTACAACATGAATTATATTTTATTTACATTTTGCAATTTCGTTCGTATTATACTAAATTATACATATCATCGATATCAGAAACGATATCTAAAACATTCAACATATCATTTAACATATCAGTTCAAATATTTGCATGCGTTTGATGTACTTATACTCGTATACACATGTATACATGTGTTTGCGAGTATATGTCAAACGGTCTAAGTATATACAAGCAAAGTTTTAGTACTCAAAATCTAAGCTTAGCTTGATTCTAGACAGCGTTTTATAATACTTGTATATATTAAGCAATATTCGAAATTCAAATAGCAAGCGACCTCTAGTTATCATTAATACACGTGTCTAGTTACCACAATTCAGGTAACGCTTTCTCTTCCCTAATGGTGAAATATTTTACCTTACGTGGTCAATTATAAATAGTTGTTGTATTATTTTCATTCGTGTTTAACACAATACACGCATTTATACACATTTTTTACGGTCCGTAGAGACAGGTGTTGCAACGAATCCATTAATTTCTAATGATAACTGTATAGTGGCAATACTTACCGGAGGATAAATAATTGGAAAAAGCAACCGAACAAAAATATTAAAAAACCGGGGTTAGTATTATATTATAATTCTTAGTAGAATTGTACACTTGTTTAAAAGTCGTGTGTAAATTAAATAAACACTTCCCGTTTCTTAGTCTATAATTAGAAAACAATTGAAATAATATTTCTTATTCAAACAATATATTATGATATATCATAAATGGTACCTAGTTCCCCTAAGATTTATTTATTAATAGGATTTTGAACTTGTTCCACATATTTCTAATCATATTTATTTTATTTTTACACTTTTATATTATCGTTAAAGCTCATCAAAGCTCACGAATTATTACTATATTGGTAACCATGCCATGTTAAATACTTGTTATATTATTTGATATAGGTAAGTGAGCAATATGTCAGGATTCAAATGCCTGCAAATACTCGTACTTTACCGCAAGTTCAACACAAGCTGTTGAACCACTGCGTATCTTCAGTAACAAAAATAAACATTTTCGATCATAATATTGTGAAAATATAGATACTGTTAGTAGAAGTCTCATAGTTTTAACACGGATTGAGAGTTGCGGAGTTTGCTTTATAACAATACATTAAATGCATACAATATGAACGGTTCAACTGTTTTAACAGCGGCCATTAGCTGCATTAACATTACCGACCTGATTAATATGCTAATTCACATTCATATTTTAATATCTCTGGCGGTGACTGAATACGGTCCCGCTTTCATATGTCATTATTCTTTATATCACACCCAGATTATTGTTTTAATGTTGTAAAATATACAGTTGAACTTTATAGTTTTGAGAGTCGTTAGCAGTTAATAACATTTTATAGAAGTTCCGTTAATTTATAAATGCGAATGCTTGGGTGGATGGTGTTGTAATATGGTTGTAGTTTTCAACATATCCCGTGTATTATTATTAAATTTTTATTTTGTATCACCTGTATTTTCATTCTTTACATGCCAGCTTTATCATAAATGAAGTGCAACACATTTTAAATATAAAAATTCATGCCTGTAATGGACCTCGTAGGTTCTAAAATGACACTAGTGACCACTGTCACAGATATAAAACTATATTTTAAGGACTATAGTTGTTATGAAAATTAGCTGAAAAGTCTTATTATACACAGATAATATAGATCCCTGTCTTTACATTTTTTTTAATCTAATAAACCTTTACCACAAACCGATTTTCGTAATACTATATTTTGAAATAATAATAAATTACAAATATTTCGAACATTTAACACACAACGCCATCTAGTTTCAAACTAAGCAGAACTTGTACTATGTATAACTAGACTGACTGATAGAATACTTACATATTTTTTTTGTAAAGACACACATATTATAGAATACACCCAAACTGCGAAACTAATATTTGCTGATCGTGCAAACATCTGGTCTGACTCGTGAATCGGACCCGAGACCTCAACATTGGCACTGCAGTCGCATTCGCTTCCGCTGCGCCACCGAGGCAGTCAATATAATAACTTACGATATATAATTTACGATTCAATCATCACACAGTTTGATTCTCATAAATATCCGCTTTCACTCTTAGAATATTTTTATGGACGCCATGATTCTGTTAAGACCACATAGTTTTAAAGCGGTAATTTCATCGGGAAAACACAAAACATTCTAAGTACACAACAGATAGTATTTTCTAAACATTTGTATAAAGCAACATTAAATTAATTTCATGTGTCGGACAACTCTGTTTAACCAACCGTCCAAACATTGATATCGACGTGAGTCTGTCGTTTTCCTGTTGTAATTAGAACGTTGCAGCCCTTTATCATACCGATCATAAATTAATGCGGTTACATAGTAGTCCATAATACTATAGCATTAATGTGCTCTAGTTAGTATATCTGTTTAAATTGATCGAATAATAAGAGTTCAATATGGCATAAAAAAATTGAAATCAATTTAAAACAAAAGCACAAAAGGAATTACAGTTATTACTTTAACATTTTATAATAATAAATAGTGTAAATACAAACTCGTTTAAACGACGTTTAGACATAGGTTCTGACCGTTAAATACTAACTATTCGGTAAATATGAAAAAAAAAATGAACTGTCAAGCCTATAAAAAGAACTTCGTCTAATAAGTATACAAGTTCAGCTTATAGAATGAAGTCAAGTAATGTTGGCATTTGTGAAAGACGCATACTTATATATACGTATATCTGAATTTGTCTGGCTAGCAATCGGTGATCTAGTCAACGGACAAGGTAGTGTTTGTACGTCAAATAAAGTCAAACGATGCCTCTGGACAATTTAAGATAAATACAAAATACCCAGTTCATTTTAGAATTGCCGATAACTGTTGTTTCAACTTTACGGAATGATGCTGTTAAAGTAGTAGTAAAAGCTGCAGATTATTATTTGCGTTAATGGTTACTAATTACTTCAACGAGACCAATCAACCAACGCGTTGGGCTATGACCTTAGAACTGTTTAACTTTTCGTGGCCATATAATAATTTTTCCAAAATATTTTGCGGTTCTCTTTATACGAGTAAGACAAATGCTTTTTGCTATATCTATAATTTGTTATGGATTGTAATCAGGGTCGGTGATACCAATGAAAATATAGATTTCAGTGTCAAGACTATTTTTATTATTTTAATACCAATACTTTCTATGTCAAACACTGGAAAATAATTATGAATTATGTTTTTGATAATAAAATAATAGCGCAAAATATTTTAATGGCATTATAGAAAAGATTATTCAGAACACAAATATTTACTAACAATTTTGTGTTGTTTACTTATAACTAAAATAGTACTCTACCGCCTCCTGCGCACCCCGTTCCTCTGTTGTAGTATTTTGGTGGAATTAAGTGTTATTTTGCGAGATATAGACTCTAGTTCTGAGAAAGTGACTCTTACATTGTTTTTGTTGTTTTACAATGAATTTCTGAATTCCAACAAACGAAATACGTAAAGTCACTATATTTCCAAATAAACCTTTTGTAATAAAGTTACATACATTATTGAACTCTTGAAACTATATTTTCCGATAAAATCTTTCTTCAATAATGTGGATCGTTGATTGTGTTAATAGCCAGATTTCTATAAACTAACAAATCTAAATTGGCATACATATTAACTTCAAGGAACTTTTCGTAAGCAGTGCTTCGTAAACAGTGCTTGCAATTTTTAAACCAAACAGACATTACATACATGTAGTTTTGTACGGCGCTGCAAATAG
This sequence comes from Hypercompe scribonia, assembly GCA_949316085.1. Lineage (NCBI taxonomy): Eukaryota > Metazoa > Arthropoda > Insecta > Lepidoptera > Erebidae > Hypercompe > Hypercompe scribonia. The sequence goes on from OX438969.1 coordinate 18,098,646, forward strand.
ATGGCGCAAGAGGCTAAAGAAAATATTCCTGACAAATTGTGTATGAAGTTATCCTTCTTCTCTCTGAGTATAAGTGTTGTGTGATTGTAATACACGTGAGACTAGTTGGTTCGATGGACAAAAAGTCTAAAATCGCTTGTAATCAGCAATGAGTGGCAGCGGCGGCGTCGACGGAAGTAGATAAAGATCTACAAGGCACGGGTCGAGTGGGCCGCGGCTAGTTGCCCATTGATTTAGTGCTAAATACTCGTTAAATGCTTTAATGTTCAGCGTTCAATATTCTACACTAATTGTTAGTGGTTTCGTTAATATTTATTATTACATTTATTTTAAGTTGTCATAATTTTAAATCAGAATAGTCGCTGTGCATTATTCGTTAAACAAAGTTGAAGATTCTCTTTTTTTTTGGAAGGTCACAACGATTTCCAATGCAACCTCTGTCAGGATCTTCAGAAAACTCTGAAATAATGAAAGAAATAAAAGTATGAAGGGGCGGAGCTCGTATTGTTTCGCACGCTTTAAACTCTGTATAGCTAGGTACGTGTCGATGCAGGTATTAATCATCAAAATAATCTACACTTATACCTAAAAATAAAAAAAAACACTTTCCAATAATGATATTAATAAATAATTGCTATCCTTCTTACTCTTAACGATGTTCCATGTCGATAAAGTATCAATATCTTAGAGAGGATGCTATTGAGTATTAGACTTATTCTGCCATCACTATACGTAAGTTCGAAGTGAGTGGACAATACAGACAGAGTTGCAGCTGTGATGATTTCTGAATAGTTGAATATTACTAAATATTAACAACTTAAGATTTTTGACCAGACCATTTTTGTTTCTTTATTTTTTCCTATACTATTATACCTACTTTGTTTAATGTAACAAAAATATGTTCTACGCGATTCACAAAAGATATAATAAAAAGACATTTCATTGACTTGGTTAATAGACATTACCGAAAAATGGGCAATATCTTCAACTGTTTGACCGTAACTAGGCCAAAATGGCCGATTTATGATTTGATTTAGATACGTAATTCTCAAGAAGACACGGAGTTACTTATTATCGTGCATTATACGAATAGTTAACGGTCGCAATGGATCTTAAGTGAAACGTATTTTGCTTTGTTAACCGAGTAGTTATCAAAGCGCAGGAAACATTAGCAGGTGGATGAGTACCAATATAATGTTAAATATTACGCGAATTGAGGAAGCATCGGTCATAACTCACTTAATTAAACAATCTTTTAACGGCATTTACAATCTACAGCGCAACTCGAGGAAGTTGTTTCAGTAAAGTACCTAACCATAATGTTTCATTAATTTTCAGACTCAGATATAGATTTTTGAATAAAGTACGTGCTATAAAACTGAATTTTTTTTAGTTAAATTACTTGTTCCAGTCACAAAATTTTAGACTTACTATATTAGCGTCATTGTAAATATAACTTATCTTTAATTTTGAATCTGATTTCTAAGGAACCTTACAATTTCATATTTAGATTAATATGCAGTAATTCGTCCTTTTGGGATTTAAGTGCACTGTTAACAGTCAAAGTAGATTCTGATAAAATAAAACTATATGTAATATATATCTAAATTTATTAAAGTTACATGCAAACAAAACAAAATGATGTGACATGCTGCGTGTCAATCGATGATATCAATATTACATGCTCAAAACATTTCATGTCGACTATTTAGCACAGTGATTTCATGTTTTAGTCAGATATTGATTATAATCAGAAAATATTCATTTCACTACAACCCAAAGCAAGAACTATTCGTGTCTGTTGTGATTAAACATCGTTTAAACAGCATAAATATTAATACAGTACGAGTGTGTGTCGACTAGCGTGATAGTAAACAGTCTAGTTTTTTATGTAACGCCTTGTTCCTACGTAAATATGTGTAATAAATGGACATGGTTTGCATTTATTCTCCATTATTACATGAGTTGAGACGTTTTTGTTGTAATCGATTGTGTTCTTAAGGTAAACAGTACCTATAGCTTATAATTTATTGAGCGTGTTTCGCCTGTAATATAGTTGACCGTGAACGTTCAAAATGACTTAAGGCATTCAAATGTTATCATAAAAATGCTTTCCTTTTATTACAATATTTGATGAAAGTTAACATTTTTAAGGAAGTCTTTTTTCTGTTCTATGGAGGTTTTTTACGTTCAGCAGAATAAGAGAAACTATTTTGTTAAGAACCTAGACAAAATAGATCAACTAGTAAAATTAGATTCTATTGACTTTAAAAGATTGTAAGAAATGCTTTTACCGTACCTCTGCGTAGATGGAAAAAAATATTTTGTAATACATTATTTATGTTTTTTTTAAATTGTTTAAAAGCTTGTAAAAAGAAACATTGTAAGTTAGTTAACATTTTTGGACTTTACAATCAGTCTCACGATAGATAAGACACTGTTAACCGATGACTATTGATATGTTTTAGCTCAAGGATCCTGATCTGACGTGTTTGCAATTACTTATGGTATAGATAGACTGCCAAATGAACCAAATTTTTGTTTGGAACAATACATGATCGTGGTTAAGTTTGACCACTACGTTATTCCGACTCGACGCGTTGAAACACGCAATAGTTTGTAAAGGCGATTCTAGAAAACGGTCGTTTTGCGATTAGATCTGTGCAGGAGGTAAGTTGGGGGGACTATGTGGTGCAGGCGCAGGGGTGTTGTTAATTGCTCCGTTTTGTGAACACGGCTGGTGGCGTGCCCCGTGGGCAATCAGCGACCACTGACTGATTGCTTTTTAAATAGGTTTTATGCCCGCTAAAAATGTTTCAAAGGAAATCAAAGAGAAGTTTTCGTGAGGGCCGATTGTGTAAACGCGATCGAGGACAAGTTGTTTTATAAAACGCGAATCTGGCGTGACGACCGTGGTTCACGTGGCACTCTACGACTTTTTAATTACTTAAAACGATCTTACTGAACAAACACATATGTATACCAATCATCAAGTGCCTAATAATTGCCTAATGATAATAAATTACTGCCAGAATAGTTTAATAACTTTCAAATATCTAAAGGCATATAAAAAAAATACATATCTTATCTACCTGTAGTATTAAGTAGCTTAGCCGTCCTTCGTGTTTTTAAAACTTCACTGAAAAAATGCTAAACCAATTAAGTTATTAGATACTGACACTAATTTACTCTGCAAGGTTGTCTAAATGAGTTTTAATTTTCCAACAATGATACTTGAAAGCTTATATAGAATGATTAAATATAAACTAGACTCATATTGGAAGCAACCCTAATGGAGCGGTTGCAAATGGAGATAGCACACACAATTGAACACAGACCTATTAACCGAGCTTGAGCCGGCGTGATGGCGTGACAAAGCGGAGTTAGCTCGCAGTATGGCTGCCCTAAGGTGTTCGTTACAACTGTTACACTGCCCGTAACAATGTACTTAATGCTATTTTATTTACTGCCTCAAATTAATCTTTAAGCAAAGATTGTTTGCTTCTGTTTAGTCAAAGGTTTAAATAAGGGTAACAACTTTATAAGAATTAGTTAATGAAGAAAATGGAGAAAAGTTGTTTATATAGGTAGTAAAAGGTAGTAGAGCCATGCTGATTTCAGCACGAACGGGCCTGCTCGACCAGGGCAGTACTACCCTCCCACAGAAGACCAACCTAAAGCGCCAGCATCCGTGCTGTCGTGTTTCGTTGGTGAGTGCGAGACCGGAGGCCCATTGATGCAGGGGTGACAGTTATCGTGATAACTGTGTGAACCTTATGCTGCCACGATGACTATCATACCTTTTACGTCTTCAAGCGTGGCGTGAAAAAGCATCTCACTAAGCCGCCATAGTGTGGGTCACCACACTGCATTATCTGCATTTGCAATGAGTATGGTGACCACAACTGTTTGGATTCGATTCATGCTTTCCATCAGGCAGAGTAGAGTCACTTTGGCAGGCTCTTTATATAGACAAAAAAAAACATATTATAGTAATCCATGATAGGCATTGACAACTTCAGACAGTTTCTCATGTCTGTCAGGTTTATCATACAAAATTGCGGTGCAAATGCTTAACCTTTGAAGCAGGTGGGTTACTGTTGTAGCTATTATTCCAGAATATATGAACCCAAAAATTGCTTTTTCTCTGCCTTAGAGAAGAAGTTTATCTCGATACCATTGCATCTCTTCTAATCAATATTCGTGAGCAATGAACTCAATGAGCAATGAATGTCCAGTTTCAAGAAGTCAATGAACATTTATTGTACGGAACAAAGGGTTGAGGTACCTCTTGAATAGTGCATTGGTCAACGAAACCCTTCACCGACCACGATTATTAACACTATAAAATCATGGCTAAAATTTTGGAAAATTGTAAAGTTACAGAAAATTTGTACTTTTCTATTATCATTTTGAGATGGGATTGGTTATTGTTTGTTTATGTAAATTATTAGTTATACTTGAGTAAGTGACAAATAAATTAACATACTTCTGTTAAGGAACTAGTTACTTAATTGTATACAAAATAGGTAAGGTCCTCTTAATTTGATTTGAGATGCCGAGATTACTATATAAAAGAATCAACTCATCGTAAATATCTGGTCTCGCAAGTTTGACTTTTCATATGGTTATCTAAATGAATATTATAATTTTATATTAAGTTATATTAATTGTTTAGTACAGTGAATGAAAATATTCATAAAAAAGTTGCATTCCTTATCAAATAAAATATGTAAATTACTTCATCATAGTTAGTTGAATACTTACCTAATCTACAGTTTAAATTTATGTTTGTAAGATTTTATTTTTATTCCACTTAGATAATATGCTTACTCGCTGTGTTGGTTTTGTTGAGTCTGGGCAACTTCTTCAGGCATTTTATAATAAACATGATAGAACTTTGGGCAGAGTGAGATATTGTTAAAAATATTGATTCGAAAAACAAAAAAATGTTACTATAAGTCACACTAATAGTATGAAGGTGAAAGTTTATGTGTGTGTCTGTGTGTGTTTGCATGTTTTTTACTCTCCACAGTTAAATGGTTGTACTAATTTTGATAAAATTTGGTATGAAGGCAGCTGATACTTTAGATAGATACATGTTTCTTTTTATCCCGAAAAAGCACAGTGTTTCCATAAAATGAGCAAGGGAACAAGAGAACCGCGGGCGCAGCATGTCTATATTAAGTATTCTTTCTCTTATGTACCTGTTACATCACGCAATAAGAGATTCTTAAGCAGATATAATAATAAATAATTAAGTTAAGAGTAGACATATTTTTGTAAAGGTGTGATTATGAAGAAAAACAATAGCTATTTTTAATTGACAACATTTTAATTACAAAACACCACAAAATCTATGAGACATGGAATGTCACATTTTGGATTGCTTAAGTACATCGGCGTGTCTTTACTATAGCATTAGGTACTTCATATATGTACTTCATACATTTAACACTTTAAGTTGTGTATTTAATACTAACAATACATACAACGTATATAATAGTTATATATTTATATTATAATATACAGTATCTTTGCACATGGTAGGTGACCGAGTGTTCCGATCTATAAATACCTACAGCATCGTCAATATTACATCTTATCACTTGTCAGAACATGATGACGTTTACTAGTTTCAAAGTCCTATTAGTAAAAAAAATGCACACTGTTTATTTTTTGTTAGTAAAAATTGTAAAATAAATAAAAACCTATTACGTGAATCAGATAGGTACTAAATAAATAATGTGTTGTGACCAAAGAGATTATAAATTTAAAATAAAATATGATGGCAAGTAACACAGATTTAAAATACAGTATATAAATCTATCTCAATTACCAACATAATTATAAATTTGAAATAAAAAAACATATTATGGAAATTTACATTTTAAATGGGATTGAAATTATTTTTAAAATATAAACGATTGTAACGTAACCATTGGATCACTGAAACATGTGATAGATGCAACACTGAAGCACACTGTTTCAGAAACTTCTCTTAAATATAAAATAATCAATAACGGAATGTATGTTATTCCAGCCTATTTACTTTCTATTGTAACTTACAAAGCATTATCTAATCACTAGCTATGAATAAGTAGTTAACACGACATCAATTATATTTTACATGTTCTTAATAATATCACATATCACGGACAGTCGGTGTCCGTCTCAAAGAAAATATTCGAAGTATTAGAATATACAGAAATTTCGAATTTAGTGCAAAATAAAAGTACAGCGGACGATCACTCTATCCACAGAACCAATACGCAACTGAATGATAAAATAAACGTTATTCAGTCGCATTCACATTAAAAGCACATATCAAACAAGAAGAGTGTCTTTTTATCACTGAGTGTCACTATTTTCTTTTATATTGTTCAAAAGCACTTAAAATCCGTTCTGCACGAAAAATCACTTTCGTTGAGATAAGTCCGAGAATACGTAAGTAAAACTCACTTGATGAAAAAATATTTCACATTAGACGTGTATGGGTTCATCGTCGTCGTCGTCAGAAGGTCTATCCGCAGGTGTATGTGGAGTATGAGGAGTATGTGGTGAAGAGCGGTGCGGAGGTGCTGGGCTGCCAGGATCGAGATCAGGCGAAGGAGAACGCCGTGCATGGGCATAGTACCCTAGAGCCCCTAACGCTGGAGCACCAAGACCACCGAGATGCGCAGATGGGCCCGGTAGTCCGAGACCCAGAGGTGGTACACCGCCTAAAGGCGCGCCTGGATATAACCTAAATGGCAAATAATAGTAAAATTTGTATTTCGTAACCCTTAGGTAAAAAGTACCGACTTTGTGTGGATGTTAAATATTAGGTAGGTATACAAATGTAATAAAAGCCTCAAAAGTGCATTAAGTTTGAATATTGATCGTGCACTCACTTGAACTTCATGATTTATTTTTGAGCAAAAGATTACATCATATTTACATTCCTACAACCATATTAGTGTATCTTGGATATAACATAGAAAAATGTGAAAAAGCTTACCGATAAGGCAATGGTTTTTGCAATGTATTAGCAGAAGCTGTAGCGGCTGCAGCTGCTGTTGCAGCAGCTTGTCGATAATATAGGTCAGCAGCTGGTGCAGGCTGGGCAGGATACGCTGGCACTCCAGGCCAGTATCCACCATATAACCGCTGGAATGCTGCGTAGTTACCAGCCTCCGCTAGTAGTTCCAAGCCTACAGCCGTCTGCCTCTTCCATTTTGTTCTGTTGGACAAAAAAATATGGTGAAATAACGATCTTCGCAACATACCGATATAATTTATCATGAGCAGTTTATTAAGCAGTAAATCTTGTCATGAAATTTATAGAGCTGGGTGTACATCAGTATTTAGTTTTTAGAGGTTTTAACATAATTTTTAACCTAGTTGCGGTGAATTTCCACATTTCACGTCTCATTAAATTATAATATGTTAAAAACAAGGACTATTTTTCTTTAATTTGTAGGAAAAAAAAGAGAAGATGATAAAATACTACAAAATTATGTGGTGCTGTTAAAAGTTTACTAGTTACTTTAGAAAACAATCATCTCATCGAATTGAAATGTCTCATTCGAATTTTAACATAGAGATTTATATGTTATTTTAGTAATTTATAAGAGTTTGGTAAAGTATTAACCTTAAATTAAACATTAAAAGTCAAACCAACGACATCCAGAAAAAAACACGAATGATAAAGTGTTCACAGTCCATTAGAAATTGAAATAAATCGTTATGCGAATCCCATAAGTACACAAAAACGATTTATGCCACATTACAAACTTAAATCGACTCTAAAATTCTGTGAACTACCGTTTACGTACCCTACAGCAATAGATCACCGGCCCTCGTGACCCCAATCGTCATCAAATTTGTCACAGTGCACTCGAGACAACAATAAAGATACCGTATTCAAACCGCTAATAAAAAATATAAATAAAATAATAAATTTGACAAAACGTCTTGGGCACTAGTGAGAGCGCTGAAGCGTGGCCGAGTACTTTAATTTGATTTATTTGATTCGCTTGGGAAAGGGTGAGCTGGTATAAATTAAGCTACAACATCGCGTTTATATTGCTCTCGCTTACAATTGCTATCTCCTACAATGTCGTTTTTAGCAAAAAGTTTAACGACACCTCGTAACCTCACAAAGGTTTAATGCAACTGAAAAGATATCTAACATTTTAACGGCTTTATTAGTACATAGTGGCCTCGATTACAAAGGTCTTATTGATATGGTAGTCAATTGTTAACAAGGGGCTGTACAGTAAAATCTATGTATGTACTTTAGGTTATAACAAAACACGTTGGTATAATTTAAAGTCCTGAAACCTTGCTAACTACTAGTTTTCAAATTATTTTGTACCGAAATTATGTTCAATATTCACCAGGACCATTTTATTTATCATCGATGCCATTGCATACTTCTGTTTTTACCATTTTCCTTAAATTAACGATATTATTTGGTCTGTTCATATGTTTGCCGAGAAGAAATAAAAAAAATGCCAAAAACTTCAAACTTTCATTATTATAATAATTCTTGATTAAAAAAATAAAATATTAAGCAAATATTCGCATTTATTTACCGCAATTATATTCGTCAAATAAACAAACGCATCCCCTTTCAAAAATTTAATTTAATTTCATTCTGGGGTTCTCGAATAATTCAAAAGTGGTTGGTTATTGTCATTGAGTGAAGTTTTTATTAATTCGTAGGGAGTACAAGTATCGTGCATTATCATTGGTATTATTAGTCGCGGAGTGCGCGCCCATTGTCAGGAGCCGCGCGTCCTTGCCCCATCATGGTTGTAAAGCTAACGCTTCACTGGTTGCCTCATTAATTAATTTCTATAAATGGATCATTTAATTTTATTAAATGTAAATGAGGGAGAGCTCACGCGTGTTGTGGTCCGACATTCGTTAAACAATTTGTGGTTTTTACAACCCCATTTGAATTAATCTAAGTAGCTAATATGTTCTCGACACAAAAACACACGAGTTTAAACTAATAATAATAAAGATTTGGCTTTAAGAATAACTATAATGCTTTAAGTCGAATTAAACTCGATCCTAATTTAAATGCTACACTTTAATTATCAGTAGCTGACAAATGATCGATAGAAAGCTGCTCTCTCATTTATCATGTTATTATGACGGCTCGCTCTTAGTGTGCGTCACTCGAGAGCACTTATTTAATTGTCAAGCGCTGAATGAGAGGCAATGACACTATTCTTCTTATTGCCGCCACAGGGTACAAACAAAAAGCTCTCGAAGCGCACTTAAATTTGGACTTACATCTGAAGTCGAGACCACTCGTCAGACAATATGCTCCTCTCTTTCCAACATATAGCTAAGGCACGAAAGCGTTCCTCTTCCGTCCCTGTTACGCCGTCCCCCGGTGGAGTCTGACTACGCTCCGCCCAGTGGTTTAGTGATTTGATGCTGCGTGAACTGATTCAATTGTTGTTCGAGAAGACTCGTCCAAAAACGCGCCTTAACTGTTCTCGTTAAAGACGAAAATTGTCCGGTAAAACGATATACTTACGACCTCTCCGGGGGGGGAGGTTGTTTATCTCAGTTTGCGTTTTTCGGCGACGTGATGCGAATTCGGCTTGTATATCCGGCAAACAAAGAGCACTTTCATCGATCGGACAAGTCACGGCATAGCCGGCGCTTACGCCGTTAAGGCTTTCAAGGAGATGAGACCAATTTGAGCTTTATCGAACGTTATTTATACGTTGCTTCAAAAGTTTCTGAAACATGTTTGTGTGAGCGTTCTTATGGGAATTGTTTGACGTTTGAGCACTTTTATTGTTGAAGACATTAGGTACGCATGTCTCTTTGAAATATTTTAGAGCTCTATTACTTTGGTTTTCAAAGTCAACATCTTCTAAGCAGACATACATTTAAAGCCTTCTTTTCTAGTGGAATCTTTTTTATTAATGTAAACTTAGCTATTGTTTTTAAGTACTTATTTTAGACACCAATAATTTATACTCATTCTTCTTCTTGGAATGATGATTTTTATATGTATTTTTCTAGAATATTAACAATGCTCTAAATTGATTGAGTTCATTTCTAAATTATAACATAGCATTGAACTCAATGATTCCTCAGCAACTAAGTCAGTACGCAAATAAAAATATACAAATTAACAATATATGTACCTAGGTACGAGTATGTTGGTATACAATTCGGCTTTAAGTAACTTTAACTTTAAATGTGGCAGAAATCGAACAAATTAGCTCTTAAGAATTCATCTAATATTACAAGTTGCAATATATATAATAAAATAATAGTCTCGATAATAATAACAGATTTGTTTGAAAGCACTATTCCCAGGATCCGTCGGTCTAAATTGAAGAAATAACTTTAGGTATGCCGTTTATTTTTAAAGTGTAAATAATGCCAACACTCACTATTTAGTACTTATTATGTATTCATGTTTTTGCATTTATTTTTGTAACTTCCTATAAATATTTACGCACCCAACAATTTTATAACATGAATTAATTGTATCAAGTACTTATATGATTTGCACCTGACTCTAACGTGAAGAAGTCTATCAATTAATAAGCTAAGTGTTAGCAAAAATAGCATTCATAAATACTAAATGTCCTAATCATTTTTATTACAATAATCTAATACCTTTAAACGAGCAATTCTTGTATATATAGAATCTGAATCTCGGAAACGGCTCCTACAATTTTCATGAAATTTAGCATGCAGAGGATTTCAGGGGTGATAAATTGATCTGGCTAGGTTTCATTTTAGAAAATATATTTTTTTTCTTGTTTTCAAGCAATGAAATATTTGTCTAATAGGCCCGTTTTGACACTTATCAATTCAATAAGATCTTAAGAAACTATTATTTTTCAGTACAAAGCTTAAGTACATAAGAAATTTACTACATGCATAGACAAATATTTACGTGAGCTCATCATTAACTTACCTTTATTAAAATTGACTGTCATCAATGCAAAATTCTTTATTCTGATCTCTGAAAATTAACCTACCAACTTCTAAACGGAAGACCAACAAGAGAAATCTCTACATAAATAGTAATTATTTACTTAAAGCAGTTCATATTACTATATATCAATTTATATTTATTAAGTTTCCTTTTATTTTTTTCTATTTTGAGAGCCCAACAAAGTGACTCTACTCTGCCTGATGAAAAGCATGAATAGAATTCAAGAGTTGTGGTCAATGCCGCCAATGCAGTATGCGGACCCACACTGTGACAGCCTAGCAAGATACTTTTTCATGCCCTGCTTGGGGACATAAAACGCATCACACTCACCAACGAGACACGAAATACGGGTGCTGTAGCTTTCTATTTTCAAAGCTATCGTGATACGACAATAAACAGCTTGCTTGTGCTACAGAAATACCTTCTTGCTATTGTTATTAGCACATAAATACCTACATAATATAAATATTATAAATAATAAGAAACAACTAAATGTCGCCATTTATTCATTAAGTCACGAAATTATAAATCTAGTGTTACATTAATAAGCAAGTAATTTTATAACGAAATATTTCCTGCAAGCCCAAAGTCGACTAATACCAGATTGCATCACGATTCAGACTTAGAACAACAAAATTACTATACCAGGCATAATCCTGCTCACAATCCGCTTATTAAAACTCGACCAAAACTGAAATGGCATTTGCAATATAATGATTAGTGGTTAAATGATAAGCCGGACGACCTGAGCGTCCTTGCTTTGAATCCCGTGTCTCTGACATGTAATTTGGAAGGGTTCGCCATAACCGATTAGACAAGTTCTCGGTAGCTACGTGAAACTCGCAGAACCCGCGTATTATGTCATTACAGATGTGTGCACACACGTATGGAATTTTGATATTACACTACAATTTTATTGCTTAAAATATTTAATTTATAATTTAGGCACACGTCAGTTAGAAATTATTTAAGAGTTAAGTCGGCAATTATAGCTACGATTGTCGTTAACTATCCTATGTTATGCGAACGACGTGTGATATTAATACCAATCTATAAATAGTTATTCATAAACAATATATCAATAAATAATATACTTAAATTTATTGCACTTTTAAGCAGTGTTAACTAATAATCTTGTAAGTCTTGTTTTGGAATATTTATTCACATATGTTGTTTGTTTGCATGGATGTATGACAACGTAGAGAACGCCAAAAGTTAGAATTTGTCTATGTTAAATGTGTAAAACACGGTATATTTATGATTGAATTGGCAGCATCAAACTATTTTGTTTTTTTTTTATGGCATAAAAGAGCAAATAAGCAGAAAGATAACCTGTTGGTAAGTAATCATCCACAACTCAACAGTCTTAAATGCGTTACCAACTGTTGATATTTCCTTTCAAATCAGGTTAATTCGATGAAAGGTTTTTTTTTATTTTAGAGTTGCTAAAGCGACTCTACTCTGCCTGATGGAAAACATGAAGAGAATCCAAGAGTGGTGGTCGCCATACTCACTTGAATGCAGACAGTGCAGTATGGTGACTCACACCATGCGGCCTAGTGATGTTTTTTCATGCCCCGCTTAAAGGAGCTTGTATCAGAGTGGGAGTAAAACCTAATGAAATAATTACTGAACACCGCTTTTCTTTCTTAATACCATTCATATTTATTATATACACACACACATTACTCACACACGCACGGGTACATGCACACGGATACACACATACCGCTAAGGTTTATAAACTATTTCTCTTATTGATTCTTGTGACATTGTATGATAGTTGTAGCCACTAGGATACCTTTACTTTGTTCAAAGACGAGGATTGGAGGTCTGTCACACAGGTTTCGAACCTAGCTCAGACTCCCTCTCAACAAGCTCTCAACAAGGTTCTTTTAATGTTGTATCTATACATATTTATTTATTTATTATTTATTTATTATTTATTATTGATGAAACTTATCGCTTGTAATTACGCTTGTTTGGTAATGAAATTTATATTTTAATTTTTTATTTCTTTTTAAATTAGCAAAAAAGGAGAAGGAAGATAGCTTAGTCGTCCTTCTTAATACATCCTTTAAAATTATAAATTGACATTAGAAACATTACTATGACAAAGCCAGTTGTGCGTTCTTTTATTTGCCGATTTACTAAATACCTACGTGGAGAAAATATTTTTAATGAATTTATCTTTTTTTAGGATCAAACCTCTGTTTCAGATGACATAATTTTCAATTACTATAACCATGTACATTAGATACTAGTTTCAGTTTCCAGTGCGGCTCAATTGACGACTATACGCTTGAAAGGGTCAAGCCTGCAAGCTATGTATAGTTGAAATATTAATATGCTTAGATCAATCTTTATTACTTTACAAGAAATAAAGAAATATAAGTACTAATTTCTATCTTGTTCAAAAGGTCAACATAAATAATATAATCTTTATCATCATCATCTTATCACAGTCTGCTGCTGGACATAGGCTTCTCCAATTCAATAATTTATTTACATTTTTTTTCAATTCAGAGAGCCTTAACGTACTGGCAGAAATCGCTTCGAGTTTCAGGGGATATCGAGTCTGATATTCTCTGCCATATAAATTTAGAACAGACAACAGTAGAAGGAAGAAAGAAAGTGTTGCTTGTACAATTCAAGTAACATTTCCTTTCCTCTAATTTTTATTTTCATGTATATCAATATTTTCTGAATTTGACCATTTTTAACTTCCAACAAAAACCGATTACCGGCAATGACTTTAGTGCGTGTTACTTTTATGAATGTATAGTTTGTATGATCTGATTGATGATGGAAAATCAAATGTGAGGCTTAATACGTCACTGCCCATCTTTTCAACGATACAGTTGTAAGCGTATGCATGTATTTTAATATTCTTACAAATAACGAACGGTTAAACAATGCAGGAAATATCATGTGGTGTGATTCGCGTCCTCTGCGGCATCTTAAAGTGATTCACCGTTTAAACAAATGATACAAGTTTACGACTCGTAAGTCACTATTGTAACCCACACTTACGTGTAGGTTCCCGTTTCCAAACCGGTGTAGACGTTTTGCAAGCGATTTCAAATATTATTAACAATCAATTCTTATTCACATGAGCCAAACATACCAATTTCTATTTTTTTTATTAATATGTTGAAAATTAAGATAAATTAAATAAATATTTTCCGGTGAAATCAAAACCATGACAACATGTTATCAAATTGTCAAAAGAAAGTTACACCTTTTTTTCAGAACTTACTTAATTCTAAGCTAGTAAACAATCGAAATGATAAAGATACATATTTTTATTATAAAAGTCAGTTACAATCAATATGCGCAAAGAAGACGCTGAATGCCATATTACTCATTCATCTTGACAATAGTCAAACTAAACTTTAAAACTATCACTATATTTCCTAGAAAAGTGAAGATTTGCTGGGATTACAACCCTCGTAATCTTTACCAGCCTCGTGGCTAATGGTTCTCTAATTACAAAAATATTAACAAATTGTTAAGTTTTTTACTGAACTGATGGTAAAACTCCATGGTAGATAGTGTGTTTCTAGAGCAATAAACAACTTTGAAATACATTATAAAATTTAAAATCTAAATTTAGTAACAACATTTCCCGATTTCCAATTTTGTTAAATACCTACTCAGTCATCTAACAGCAGGCGGAACCATAAACGGTGATAAGTGACGTAGTTAAGTCTCAACACAAGTAGTTCTACTAAGTATGAATGTCATTGCAAATTACGATAGTAAGTAATCGATGGATTACATGTTTCGTCGGCTAAACGTCGATAAACGACATTTTGCGCACGGCCCCGACTACTCACTTAATGTGCATTGGGAATACATCAGAATACGAAAAACATAACGTTCAATTGATTGATCGTAATGCGAATAATACTTTTTATTGAAATAACTCACCAGTGTCAAAGTGGTAGATTTATGTACACTAAAAGTTTAGGTTTATCACACGCATGCTTATTATTAAGTTGAAGTAGGTATCATTATCTTTCAGAATAAGATTAGTTATTTTCTTACTAATAAAAAACAAAAATAAATATTTAACACTAGGTATTAATATAATAATAATTGTTTCACTATAATAAAACAATATAATATGGCATATGCTTAGCATGCGTTCCGGATAATAAATCAGACCTAAAACTATATCTACAGAACCGTAATTTGCTACTTATATCATTCGGCAAGAAAATTAAATATAAAAGTGTTATGAATGATACAGTAAGTCAAATTTAAAAGCTATTTCAAAACAATTAAGAAAACACACATGCAGCGGTGTGTCGATTAATAGGAGGTGAGGTGCAGGGCGCCGGCGCGCCGGTGACTTGCATGCGCCCTTTGATGCGGAGACCGATCGCCGACGGTCTCACGATCACATCAAATCCGAGAGCTGTGTAAGAACTTTCTGTCTTTTTCATTTGTTTTAATCATTATTTCATACTAAATATTTAAAAAACTTACTAATACATTATTGTTTCGTTACTTTTTCAATTTTTCTTTGGTTGATTACAACAATTTATAGTAAATTTTAAATTATAACGAGACAGGAAGGGTCTATCCCTTAAATTAATATTATTTCAATTTAACATTATCAAATACGTTATGAATGTGACCACGCGGTATCACCTCTTTTGTAATCAAATTACAAATGATTACGTCATACTTTACCTAATATGTGGCAAAATTTGGTTATAATTTGCGCTTAATGACATAAATAGGTCGTTATATGTATGAACTGTTTACTCTTAGTTAAGGCCATTATAAGGAAGATACGAAGATTATTTATTCATTATTATCAACAAACTCACTAAACCGCTATACGGGCCGCTATAATGCATTATCTGCATTCGCATGAGTATGGTGACCACCACTCTTGAATGATTCTATTTATGCTTTCCATCAGGCAGAGTAGTCACTTTGGTAGGCATATATAAAAAAAGAAACAAAAAGAAAACAACTTTTAATAGTCGAGTCCCAGTCATAGACGTCTCCTTAGAAAGTAGGATTCGGTTTACAACGCTGGCTAGATGGGTTTGGTATAGACTTTGTGCTAAGTGTTCCTTCTCTTTGCAGTACTGTCTGTCAGTCTGCATAGTTGCGTCTCTTAGTCGGTCTCTATAAAAGCCACGTACTACTGGACGTGTATAGCACTTGGAACATATTTTTTTATAACCTGAATGATCAATACTGTAATGAAAGTAACCAACTAAAATCACTACTCTTGTAATCGAATTGCAAATTTTTAACTTTTTAACTAATATGCGAAAAAATTGCTTTTAATTTGTGTTTAATGTGGTACAATGCAAGTTGACATGTACATCGTCATCACAACCATTATCAGCCTAACACAATCCACTGTTGGACGTGGGTCTCTACAATTGAACGCCATTTGTTTCGATTCTTATTCGACAACTATATACATATAAAAAAAGTTATAATAGTTATTCGTTTATAGTTTAGTATATGTGTTATATTAATTCGATACACAGTTTATTAATTAACACTATTTTTATAAATTATCCGATTTTCATGTTTAGTATGTAAACCTAAATCGTGTCTCTAGTAGACCTTTACTGTAAGCGTACAATCTGTTTTATACCGGGTATAAAGTTATTCTTTTAATTCTATGAATTCTATGCCTACCTGACACTAATTGCGTACTGTATTTTAATAGCTTTTTGGAACAGATCTGTATAAAGTAAAGGAAGTTTCCGATCTCTATTGTAGAGTTTACAAAATTAAAAATATCAGTCTATTGTATGGTATGTAACCAACAACATACAGCATTTGCACTGTTATTGGTTTAATTTAGTCCAAAGTATACAAAATATAATTAAAAATAAGTATTATAATAAAAATTAAACTATTTACATACAATCGTCAAAAAATGACTCCGCATGGCCGCCTACTGGTAGCGTTCCCAGAAATCTGTTGAATAGCAATGCTAATTCAGTATTACTATTCTTATTTCTGCAATTAATTTTAGAAAAGCTCGTTTTTATACAGAGTATTCTAAAAATAATGGCGCTAAAAGGTATATAAAACAATAACTTTAACATTTTAGTGTGACTACGACGAAATGATGGCCAGTAGGCCGTAAAATAATAAAATATAAATGTGAAGGTCAGAGATTGACATTCCGATGTCATTTAATTTCAACAATACATTCATGTTTAACTAATAATAAAAAATAATTAATCGAATTCAAAGATGAAAGATCGAACTTAGAATATACCATTCGATCATTCTCTTATATTTGTTTTAGGTTTAAGAGTAAATTTAGCACATTGAGATTCACAATTCTGCAAAGTAAAGTAGTGCTCGAATAAAAAAAAATGGTCATAATTAATGTGCTTTCAAATGTAATTGATAAAATCGTGGCAATGATTTGCTTTTTGACTGCTTACAGTCAAATAATTAAGAGGATAACAGGACGTGTAAGTACGTAATTATTTATAATTAACCAAAAAGCAAACGACGCGTCTTGTTAATACGTAATTAAAATTAATTGCTTCGGTTCGACTCTAAGTTATTAAAATAATGTTGCTCCGTGTCCTTCTAAATTATGAATAATCATTATTTAATAAAAATTCATAAGTCATGTGCTCATTCTGTGTTCGTGCACCAGAAAATCGGTATTTATTATTAGTAGGTAGGTGCCAAGCCATATTCTATTTGGGTAGGCTCACAAAAACTAAAGGAAAGTGACCGCACACAAAAGCCATTACATCCTACAATTAACTCCGATTTCACACCCTTTCACGAACCGAAAAATCGAAGCCCAAACATTAGTTTAACCGAAATTATAGAAAACCAACAAAAAGTGCGGCAAAAAGACAGACTGGGCAGATGCGGGGAGAATCGCAGCTCGGCGCCTGCGCATCGGCCACCCGGTATTGTTGGACTGTCACCGGACAGACTATACAAACTGCAGTTTGTGAACTAAACTCCGTCCGGAAACTTAACTACACTATACATATATTGGTGGTATGGCATTGGTGATAGCAGTACGCGTCTGTTGCTAAGACCAAAATAATTAATTGTAAATTATATGCCAAATATACATTAGAATTATAAACAGGTAACTTTTTTAAAGCCTCGCAATTTTTTTAAGGCTTTATTACCGAAATATGACGCTACATTATTATTGTAATATAGAACCTTTTTGAAGCATTCACAAGCACCAGTAAAGCTTATAATAAAAAAATAAAGGTAGGTTATTAAAACAGACGAATAATTTAAATCCCTTTTTTATTAAATATTAAAAGGCTCTATACAAATAGACTCATTTAAAATGAAATTCGATGATGATTAGAAAGATAATATTCAATCAGTAGATATTAGTATAGTTTGTTATTGGCTACCGTAGTTTTTTAAACCAGCCGCTCAGTGGATCGAAGGACGCCGCTGATGGGGTAATTACAACCGTTTGTTTTTTAAAGCGCCGGCAGGTACTACCGTAGATACAGCTCTAATATCTA
This sequence comes from Hypercompe scribonia, assembly GCA_949316085.1. Lineage (NCBI taxonomy): Eukaryota > Metazoa > Arthropoda > Insecta > Lepidoptera > Erebidae > Hypercompe > Hypercompe scribonia. The sequence continues at coordinate 18,117,126 of OX438969.1, forward strand.
TAGTTTTAAAAGATGATTATGGGCATTTAATGCTTTTTATAAATAAATTAATATTGATAACATTTTTTTCACTATACCTAATAATATCTACAGATCCAAAAAAGGGACAGTTAGGTAAATGTAAGTTTTATATATATAAGGTATTTAAAGTTGCCATATGTCAAAAAAAAATAATTTTCAATTTAAAACCTCGCCATGCAAATAGCTATTCGTAAGACTTCTAGAAATATCGCAAACAAACTTGAAGTATGATTAGCTTTTAATTTGTCATACATAAAGCCTAAAACTAAGTATTTCAAGTATCATAGTAGTAATAGGTATTAACAATTTTATAAATAAATACAAAAATATTTTTTCATGCAAGTCCATTTTTGTGTATAAATTGAAATTGTCAGTTTAAATCGATTTTTAACAAAAAAAATTAAGTGATTGTTGTATACTCTACATATGATTCTTTGTAACACTCTAAAATAAAAATAAAACAATTAACATTCCACACCTAGTTCGTTGCCGTGAGTAAAAATGTATGTATGTGTGTATGTAGAATATGAAAATTGAAATCTAGACTTAAATATATAATTATCTAAAAAACTGCTGAAACACTAATTTTAGCAACTTATTTATGAAATATATACATGAGTTGCCATGTATATATTTCATTTTATGTCTCCATGTTTGTTTCATAACGATTATTACAAAAGTAGGTAGCAGTAGGTAGTCGTTTAGTGAGGTAACCGTACCGCTCGCGCATAGCAGTAGCAGTCGCATGTCGACAGTCCCACTGACTCAGCATTACTTTGTACAGTCACGCCGACGCTCTCACGGCTAACCGACTCGTCAAGTTCCTATCACTAGCGGTAGCGTGATACAACGCTAAATATACAATAAACTGTATCATATAACACAAACTTTGTGTACCTTTCTTCAGCACCGGACGTATCTCGACTGAGGTGATAATGCACTATGTTTACTTTTTGACTGGACATTTTTAACGTTAATTAACATAAATTGAACTTGCGGTCATATATTAAACATTTCCTCTTTTAAAAAGATAACTCTCGCAATAGGAATAGGTATATCTTGTGTTGTGGGTGATTGTAAAGTAGTTGACAAATACGCAGTCATTAAATAAGTCTCAAATTATTTTTACGTTGAAAAAGGTAGTCCTCAAATATTTAAAAAAAATATAAAATAATTTATAATAATTGAAAGACATGAAACGATTTATGCCTACCTGTCTATCTATAATTTATAGAAATTTTTCATAAAATTAAAGTATTTTGTATAAGTATAACTAGAATTTATTAAAATAACACGAACAAGTATTCTAATTTTTAAATAAAACTATTAATATGTTATGTTATGTATTACTACGGGATAGGACAAACGTCAAATAGCGTTAAATAGCGTTAGTTTTTAAAACGTCCCGCTCCTGCTTGTTACGTAGACCACACGTAAAAATGATATTAACTCCTGTGATTGGCCTACTAAAATGATAGTTAATTGTTTTCTTCACTCCGTCTTTATTCTACGAGTTTTTTTTTTCTATTCCACTATAATTGTCTACATCAGTTAGGGCTGAGTTAATAGAATAAAGGTCTTTTATAATACGTTAAGATTGAACTTAAGAATATTTAGAGGAAGCTTGCTTTTAAATTTTAGTTTCATATTCTCAAAAGTCTAATTTTCTATTAATATTTTTGTGTTTCTTCCGTCCGAAATCTATTATTTGTTATAGTAATAAGGTTCCTATATAATAAAGTAGCATAATACTTAGTGAAATAAACTGTTAAATTGGTTTAATGAAATACGAGTACGTGTATATCTAATAGAAAATCTATTGTGACAGTAATTGTACGAAAGGAATGACTTTGAAAATCTTACCTTCTATTCTGATACCAGGTTTTGACCTGAGTATCTGTTAGTCCTAGTTTGGCGGCCAGCTCCATTCGATCTTGGACGCTAAGGTACTTCTGTCTTTCGAAAGACTTTTCTAAGGTTTGCAACTGGTGGTCTGTGAATGCTGTTCGTGCTTTCCGCTGCTTCTTAGCCAACCCTGACGAATCTCCTCCGCAGCTTTTACTTGACACGTCATCTGAGTCATCCTTTACACCTGCAGAAAAAACATGAATGTTAATGATATTGGCTTCTATATTACATTAGACATAATTTTTCTTTTATAGTTGATGGGACGTGGTTACTATTTCCATGAAAGACATGAATTACATGCTAAGTTCTGACCTGTGTTATCGGAGTCAACAATTGGACCTTATTTACTTATATTTAATTTCGTCGTAATTAATAAAAGAAGTACTTAAAAAGTCTTCTATACTCATAGTATAAAGCTAAAGAGTTTGTTTGTTTGGTCGCGCTGACCTCGAACGATCTAGAAAAAAAATCGATGGAGTTCAAAAATTCTTTGAATGTCGAATAGCCTATTTTACGAGAAATGCTACAGAACGGTAAACGTTATAAGACCTCACGCCAATAGGAGCTAAGCATCAATGAAAAATACTGCAAAAACTGGTAAAAAGTACTCATTTACGAGACGCAGTTGAACTTGCACAGGTCAGTTAGTTATTTATTCATTTTATGATATCATTCATTAGCAACTTAACCTACTACTATAATGACGGTTTTACTTTTCTTAAGTAATCCTATTTTCATAGTATCATTTATTTAATGATTATTTTTGTAGTATACAAAGTAAAAAACATAATTTCAGTCTTTAAGTAACATTAAACCGACGACCTTATAACAACGTCCTTTAAATTGTTATCTCGCTCAACTTGTTAGTTAATATTTTGTAGAACTTTCTAATTATTACAATACAAATATAAATTTAATCAACATCGTGAAGACCACGAATAAAACATTTAACTAACATATATGTGACGAAGAAACAGAAACGGTATGTACACGCAGCAATAATTTGATTATTCGAAACTGTTACGTGTTATTGTCTATGAGTACGCCATTTTTTTATGGTATAAGGGACGAACGACGGCTAATACCAAGCGACTCAAGTCACAAGCGCGTCTCCCCTCCTTAACGTCTCCTCTGCTCCTGACTCAAGACAACGGAAATAGGGCTCCTGTTACCTTGAAAGGTCGTGAATAGCAACGAAAAAATTAATTAACTCCAGTTTACCATAGTATCTCTAACTCCTGTCGGGTGGGTCTAATTATGCCAAACCCAATGTTTCATATTAATTGTTATTACAATAATAAAGTTTATCTTGTCGAAATATTTTCACATATTGTATAAAAAATTATATAAAAAGCACTTCAAAAACAAAGTTTAACTAACTAAACTGTACCTATATTATAAACCATATATTATATTACATACTAAGTCGGTTTGCTTAAGACAAGGCGTCCTCCAACTCTTGCCATTGTTTTCTGTCTGCCCCTATTCTCATCCAGAGTGGTCCTAGGTTCATTTTTTGGTCATCCTCTTATCTTCTTCCTTTATCATTTCGAGTCGTAGAGTTATCCCTTTTGTACCATACTGTTACCAATTTATGGTACTTGTTCTTCTTGCAGCGAAGCATATGACCAGTCCATTGCCTTTTAAGTTAGTCAATACGTGAAAATATGTCTGTTAATTTGCTTTTATGTTTAATGTCTTGTGATTCATCTAAATCTGTGCTCGATTGCGGATGGACTCCTCCGGGTCTTCCTCAATACTACGCTCTACAGCAGCAATAGCTTCTTCTGTACGCACCGTACGGCATCTCTGGAGATGCGAGTTATCAATAAGAGTAAACGTGGTGCGAAAACGTTCCATGGTTAATCGAATTAACTGCTCTGATGTACGATTTTATCGACGATAAAATGGACGTAGACGATACGTTTTCCGCACAGAACCATTATTTTCGAAATAAAATTGCACTATTTGCAAGCGTTGTTCAGGCGTGAGTCTATTCATGATGAATTGCCAAACCAAACTAAGAATAAATCACTTGACAACTATTAAATCGGTCACCATCTTGAAAAGTAATGCCAACTTAAAGTTCTATACATCTATAAAAACTCCCTTTATGACGTTTCATCAATACCCAGGTTTCACAGCCGTATGTAACAGCAGGGTAGGATACAAGTATCGAAGTCTTCTTTATTTTTATGTTCAGTTCCTTACTTTTCGTGATTCTTTCAAGCAAGGACCCTTACATGCTAAAGCATAGCTTACCCACAATATCTTTGTTGATGTCTCATACGAATTCTCATTAGTACTCAGTAAAGTTATTGTATACTCGCATGTGAGATCGCGTGTCATACTATACGTTAACTAATTTCGATCTAAAGAACAACATGGGTACTATTAAACACCGATCTTCAGTAGACTCGACTGAAAATATTAAATGTACTTACGCTTAATATAAGCTGTCTTATGTTCCTTGATGTTAAAAAATATTGATCGAAAACCTTTTGTCTGTAAGCATAATCTCAGTCAACGACCTCACATACTAAACGTGTTTCTTATTAAACTAGAGTAGGTGCTGTCCTCGAGTTTAACCGAGAAGCCTTCCCTCTCGGTAGGGCTTCTTGCGGTCACCGTTTCCTCCCACATCACTTACCTTCAACTTGTACACGCTTTGTGGCTACAGGTACAGATTAAAGACTTTATGACGGGCACTGTCAATACTATGTAAGTACATGTAATATACTATTGGTGAATATTTTTTGAATTGAATTTTCACTTAACTTACATAGGTATATATATATATATAACCTGAGTCCACAAACCCTTGTTCTTTTTTCATATTTGTTTGAAAAATATAAACTTCACAAATTGTAGAAGAGTATAACAGGCAACTGAAATGTGAATAATATAAACTTTTTCTTCTTATCCTAGAAATACAGTTTTTCCTCACCTTAATACTAACTTTCAAAAAAATATTAAAATATTTTCTCATGATCTTTTTATTATATGTTGTTCAATAATATGTAGATTGTCATAAAATTTCAATTTTCTTTGAATGGTTTGCTCCCTGCTCAGGGTGACAGATATAGATATTACGTGTGGAAATGTGTCGCCACAGCAAACAATTTAACATTTAACTAATATATCAAGCTAGCTGACTGTGGATTTAGCTTCCTCTGACTGTGGTGCAGTGGCAGCGTATGCAAAGTTGAAGCAAATATTTGTAAGATCTGCAAATTTTTGTTTCGATTTTTGGGTATTTTCTATGTATGATATGTATGTATTTACAAAAAAATACATATATGTAAGTATTCTATTAGCAATCAAGCTGTCATAGTATAACCCCTCCTTAGTCTTAAACTAGATGGTGTTGTGTGTTTTATGTTCGAAATATATATTAATTAATATTTATTTATTCTGTTATTATAAATATCCTCCAAATTATTTATTTAGAAGAAACAAATTTCATCTAGTTGTTTATCTACGCCCAAAACTGCGTCATCACCATTTTTGCGTTAACTGTACCTTTTTGCGTTACTTACATCTGCGTTGGGTCTATTTTGCTTGCAAAGTTTTATTAATAAACTTGTATTTTTCTTAAAATAAAACTACTTTATGGTGATCTACCAACCGCCAGCACATTGGTTGTGGGTGATGTGAAAATTTTATGCCTTTTAAATGAATGTAAAATAATATATCGTAGCGATAAGAAAAAACACAAACGCAATTTGCGCTGTTATTTTGCTGGGGATTTCCCAATTAAAAATATTGCTAGCTTATCCTATTGCCGGAAGTATTAGATTTTCCGCAACAGTTTAAAGGGTTAACAATTTACAAAAAAGGAAGTATACATTTTCAGTTAAATACATGAAATGTTACCATATATTAGTTGCAGTGTTTTTATTAATATCTCTAGTGAGCCTATTTCTATAATAATCCTTTTAAATAATTATTTAGATATCATAATGCTTAAAAAGTGTAAAACGATCTCTTTAATCTGTTAAAGTAGCTTTCAGTTAACATAAGAATAATTTAAGGTATGTGGACCACAAAATAACGAATGACGTAAACAGAAAAATATTTAAAACAAAAAATCTTAACGAAGTACCCAATTTACAAATCAAAAGCTACTTTGTTTCAATCACAACGGTTAAATGTTTACATATAAACGTTTTCCGTAATAAAACTACAACCTTGGACATAAATTGACCGATGGAGGTAGGTATAAAGCGATTTTTTACCAGCGACCCTTTAGCAGTTTGTAATATTGAGCATAATTATGTACGGGAAGCCCATTAGGGTACACCGCCGTTAATTTATTATAATAAGGTCCAACTGCCGACCGAACTTACTCGACTGTGAAAATTATTATCATTAGTGAACAATAATGCACATTCACAATTCAAAAGCTGCAACTACTTCTGCTATCAAGCCTACGCTTGATTTCAGGTACTAAAACCAGTATAGGTACAGTCACAAATAAAATTTCAATTGAGATATTAATTCTACATAAACTTCAACGTCTTTATTTAAGAAATTGTGCCAAAGAACAAGGGTTTGTTTTTGTAATTTTTGAAAGTAAAGAAAGAAAAAAGGAAGAAAATTAATTTTCATATTTCGATTACATTCGCTCTTTTTTTTCATACAATGGCAGATTAGGAATACGAAGTGTCAGTAGGATGTTACTGAAATGCCAAGAGCCCACTAAAAGATCAAATTATATTAACACCAGCACTGTAAAGTGAAGGAAACCTTGATATAAACCCTATTCTAAAATTTCCTTTGTATGGAGAGGCCTATGCCGAGCAGTGGATTATGAAAGGCTGTTGATGTGATGATGTGTACCCTGTTTTTTAGTCTTTTTTGGAATCTAACAACTTGACAATTTCATATTGGTACATTAGTGAATGAAATCCATTTGTTTCCAAAGCATCTTAAAACAGTGAATATTTGTATTCTTATAGTACACTCATAGTACTGGGGTAATTCTCATTTCATTTCATTTATTTTTCTTTGAAATTTCTCGTAGGATTAGACGAAGTTAAAAATATATTTCAGTTTTATAATTTCTATTTGACATGAAAAATTCACGTTGATTTGTATTGAAGGCGGTAGTAACGGAAATTGTTTAAACAAATATCAATTATCTATAGGCGAAGGATTTATCACTCATTAGCTGTCTCTCATAATTACTTGTCTTTATAATTTTTAATTCACGAAATATACCAGCTATGAATTAAAGGCCGCTTGGTTTTAGGCTTTAATTTGATAAAACAGGTTTAATAATTATATTTAATGGTGAATATATTATAACATAGAGAATAAATATTTATGAGCCATCAGCGATACTTAGAATATCAAGATAATTCGAGCTCACAGTCAAAATATTTTTTTTTAAACAAATCTTGCATAAGGAATATTTTTGTGCCACAGTAGATCTTATTAAGTACACATGAAACGTACCAAAGAACACCCATACTCAGAATATCAATATTTAGATCATTGACAGACAAGGTATTGTAACATGGGGGGTTTAAATCCACAACACTCAGTGCAGTAAAAAGTAGCGAGGTGATCGCTTAAACCATCATACTCGCACCGTCCGTGCATTCACGATAAATCCATAGGGCACAAGTACAGTCGAAGGGAAATGAATTTATGTGTATATTTTAGTACTCGTATATCTTCATCATCAATGTAACAAAGATTTGGCTGCAATTCCGCAGAACTAAACATTTTCTTTAGTTTTTAAATCAAGTAGTAACAAATAATTTTAATTGCATTAAAACTTTAAAACGTCGCTTCTCCACTCCTATGGGACATGGCATGAAATTGCCAAAAACTCTGTTAAAAACAAATTTACAAAGTTGGCTCTACATTAGCAAGTTCTTAAAAAAACTAATAAACTCTTTAGTTTTATTATACAAATTCGTTGAACATACATATTATTATGGATAGTATTTGAGTGACAGTTCTATTAAAAAGTCGTTACATATGCGACTATTTATCTCATCTATATAACTGTATTTCCAATATGAATTTTGTTTTCAATATGCTAATTGAGAAATCGTTATGATGACATGACGCAAATGCTAAACGGTTCACTTGGCAGGGCAGACACTCAATCCACTTCGCGCCGTCATGTCGAAATAGACGCGCTTGTTGCTATTGAAAATGATTATGGATATACCTAATTGAAAGTGTTAGGTAAATTACTCGATTGTCTATTAATTTTGGGTTTTCATTTTATTGATGATGTATTTAGTGTTTTTTAATACACATTATTAAAGGAAACTGGATGGTTTATCCCACATACGAGTACTAGCAGAAAGTTGAACATTAAACTACATTTTTCTACTAGACTTTTAAAGTACTTGTGTACTTCGTCAGAATAGGTATAAAAGTTACCTTAACATGTCTTTTAAGTACTTACTTTCAGCATAAATAAATAAATTTTGCTAACATAATGAACAAGTTTTTGCTGCAGTAAGATCAACACCAAGAAGTTCGTCTTGTTACTATTTATTATTTACTACATTATAAAACTTCTGCTTACCTCTCCGGGGAAACATACGTGATTTTAGGTATGTAAAAAATAAAGATAAAGCATGGTATAAAGGTCAGATACAAAACAGTAGAACTTAATATATCAACCCGGAGTCATTCAGTTTGCCTTAAAAGTAGTACATGTTATTAAGTCTACTTTACTTAATAACACCTTTGAAACAGCTAAAACCAACCTGTTCAATAACTGGCTATAATTGTGTTTTTTGTTGTCGACAAAATAATCATTGGAGTCGACCTCTGTTAAATGTGAATATGAAACAATATGCGTAGGAGCAGTCCACTAATGTATTTATAATTGAAATTATGTGTTAAACGACCTCGTTGAACTGTCTCTTGTGTTTAGTGGAGGACAATCATATAACGTAGCTCGAAGGCACATAAACGTATATGTCTAAGTACATGTTGAATATTAAATTGGTTGAATACGAGCGATTGCTTTTAAATGAGTGTTAATTATTCAATAATTATATTGACAGCTTGATTAAAAAATCTGATAGTAAAGGCCGTTGTATTTGTTATTAAACGACACAAAGAGAGCTTTCCGTAATGCGTAGAGCACTTAAATTATTAAACAAGATCAATTAACGGCGAATAAGTACTTGATAAAAAAAAAAGGAAAAATGGAAATTATGCCAGTTATAAAACTCTAGAAAGATATCAAAATTAATAGTTCTTTTTTACATATTTTAACAAGTTAATATATAAATATAAATTTGGAAACTTGGAAATGTGACTAACAAGAAATTTGAACAACACAAAATCATTTAACTTTTCAAAGGATACATATATACAATCTTTAATGCTATTTTTAACTCTTTGTGTGTAATATAATGAAGTACATTAATTAATGTACTTCATTATAACAAAGACATGTATTTTAATTACTTATTAATTTAAAATTTACAACAAAATGCAAATCCAAACATTGCGTAGCATCAAAACAAGAAACAAAAAGTAACAGAGTAAAAATAAAACAACAATATAATACTAAAATCAATTAATAATGATATATATAGTTCAGAATTTTCAAAGTTCAGTTCTGGAATAAATGTTTACTAAACAAATGGCAATCAAATTTCACTGTTCGATTTCCGGGTGGATCAAATGTTTGTATGATCTGCAAATATTTGTTTCGGAATTTGGATGTTTTCTATGTATGATATGAATATATTTACAAAAAAAGTATTCTATCAGTCAGTCTGGTTATCATAGTACAAGCTCCGCTTAGTTTGAAACTAGATGGCGTTGTGTGTCAAATATTCGAAATATTTATTTATTTATTTACTGCTTATAAATCACATAGCAATTTATGTGCGTGAAATGAGCATCTTACGAAAAAAGTGTAGTGTTATTAAAATACACCAAATATTGCTCTGTCTCGTCATGACCCGATATCAGATGTATAAATACATACTAGAAATTACTATCAATAAAATATCAATCATAAGACAATTCATTAGTAACCTAAAATCCCAGGATACTAAGTTTGTAGGATCCAATGTCTATTACGTTTTACAGGCAATTAGTTCTTTAGCTTCCCCCCATCGTAATCACATAATTAATATAATTATTTGATTAGTGGGAATCGCCATTCTTTGCTGTTAAGGAACGTTGAGTCAAACATAATTTATGGTTACATCAGTCTGAGTAAATGTCGTTTTTATTATAAGTACTGATATAATAGCTGCTTTAAGGAAATGTCTGTCTTATAACACAAAGGAAATATATAATTAATCATATTACAAAAGAGACTCATTGCTAAATTGTATTTATTTTGGGCAGTTGTTACATAAATTAGAACGGTAGTGCATTCAACGTGGAAGATATCTAATCTAATAGCAATTATGATCTAAGCCGGCAGTAAACTAAAAAATAATAGTATATATGCCGTTTATACAATTTGCCTAATTACTGTAGCGCTTGGTTTCCAGAGCGGCGCATACAAGAAAAACTGTGCAGGCGCAGGTCATGGGCGATGGCGACATTGTTAATTTAATATAATAAAGATTTCGGAATATTCTAAATTATTTTGATACCATTATGTAAAAAATAAGACGAAAATAGTAGGATAAGCTATGAACTATGTCGAGATGGCACATTTTAACAACTATGATGTTTTCGAATACGATTAACTGATCAAATATACTAATAATCTTTTCAATACTGTCAGAGTTCTTATTGAACGGCGGGTACGCTACTAAATAGTATAATGAAGAAGTTATTTGCAGTTTTTCGGTACTTTTACAGTTTTCAAGTTCCTAGGCTTTATTTATGAGACAACATATTTTATGTGAATCACTGATTAAACACATTATGCAAAACTTATATAAACTATTGAAATACAATTAAGATTAAGTTACTGTATCTACTGTGGTAATATTATCTACGTACATAAATGACTAAATAGCAAAACAAAATGTAAAAAGTAGATAGTTACTTTTTTAACAGCATTAAGGTAAAAAAATATAGCAAAGGATACCGATCACTCTTGGTCAAGCGTGGACAGTTGATTTGTGAATAATATAAATAATAAATACTTATTTTTACATATTTAATAAATTATAGTCACTATCCAATAATTTCAAAATAACATATTGTACAAATAATTTTCTTAAAATCTTTATTTGACTTACGATAATATTTATAGTTCGCATAGTCACGTATATAAGTAATCCAATGCAGTATGGAGAACTATTCATGGATAAGAAATGATACAAGTTATAAAAATATTTCCAAAACCTACAAAAGTACATTAATAAACTTTTCTTTACTTTTTTATTTAAAACCGTTAAGAAAAAGTACTGATGTAAAACAACAGTAGTATCAAAATAATAACGTGTTTAAGGTATTTTTTTCCTATCCTAGCAACACTTGACAAATGTCAACCTATGTTTGCCGCCTACGTCACCTTTACGCGCTCGCTCGTACTTTGTATTTCCTTTTCTGTTTCGACAAATTCTAATATATAAGTGACTTAATGTTAAACTTTATAAACTTTTGTTTTCTATTGGGAATAGGTCACTGAAAAATAATATTGTTATTTCAATAACAAATTATCCATGTCTAGGCCAAGGGCGCATACGAAGTGTCCTATGTCTTTTGGAGCTTAACTTAACGCTGTTTTTTATGCAACGTGTCAGTTGTTCTTAATGAATTGAAGTACAATGGAAGTGCGCGGGCGCGGGCGTGTGATCGCCGAGCTGTGCAAACGCGGTTCACAATGCACCGCACATGCGCCTGGTGTGTTATGTCACGATTGTGGCATAACAAGCCGCAATGATGGTACATTCGCCTGCAGCTCATGCTGAACATTACAGATCGTTTTGTAGTTTTATAGTATCTAATGTAAGATCTGAATTCCTTATTACACATGTAGAGAGGATAATGTCCTGATCGAACTAGAGTGTGTCTTTTTTTTAGACAACACCCGCATTGGGAATAAATCCTGTGTCGCTGGGCCTGGGACTTAACAAGCATACAAGAAACGGACACAAAGAACACACAGACTCAGAGCAACAATTTGTGGATTATACAAAGTGTTGTCCCATGTGGGGTTTGAACCGACAGCACTCAACGCAGTAAAGAGCGGTGTGGCGACCGCTTGAACCACTAGGTCAACCGAGTCGTCCCACAATCTCTAGTTCTTTGACTCATAAAAAGTTTCTGAACAATATTTAAACAGAACGGTGATATATACACAATTTATTTACTTTATTCTTCTTTCTAACCTTTCTTATTTCCAAAATTATTTGTCGTTGATAGTTTACTTGAATGTCCGTGTTTTTATGAAGTGACTAGCATCGGACTTCCACAACCTTGAGGGGAAACTGAATGTAAAAGTTAACCTAGTTGTCACTTTCAATAGTTAATTTACAACGATTCTTGCCTCCTTAATTCAGTGTAAATAAATGTTTAAAATTTAAAACTGTGTCAAAAACTTGAGTTTAGCTTCTTTTGAATAGACAGAAACCATTGTAATAGTATTTAGCTGAGGCATTCACTTGATTCTTTGGGCTCTTTTAATTTAAAACTTATAATACATAGTTATTTCTTAATTGTAAACAAATCTTATATAAATGTATTTGTTACAAATATGTTTCCTACTTAAAATTTATCTTATCATTTTAAAGCAAACCCAAAAAATGATTTTGGTTTCACATTTTTGACTTACTTCGAACATAAAAAAATTACAGACACGGCTTATTGAACATGCTGGAATAATATAAATATCACTATTAAATGTATCGAATATAAAATAACGATGTATCAAAGCGATATCGTTTCGTAGCAAATTCGGGCCTGTCGATGTGAAATCGGATGAAAAATTATGCATTTTCCGATAGCTTTTCTAGCTACCGTTCAAATGGACGCTGAGAGCCTATTACACGGTGTGTTCACACAAGTAACGCGCACATTTCTAAAGTATATAAATAAATTTGACTTATCCAATAATAATGTTTCTAATCGCAACATTAGGTTATGGAGGATACTTATTATTATCATTTTTTAAACCCATAGTTACTGGCGTGGCGTGGCGTGTTTTCCAAATGTTTGTGAGTATCTATTAATCGCTTTTGATAAGTAAAATTATATAACTTAGTAAATGTGTACCCTAGATTAACAGATAGATATGGTCAGTAGTTTTGCTGTTAAACTGTTTTATTAATAGCTGTATAACAACCAGCAAACATCTAATGTTTGCAATTCTTGTCTTCAAAACTTAACAGCGTCAGTAAAAGCAATTCTAATAATTATGTAATCTTTTATTGAATCTTGAAACAATGAAATTGTAGGATGATATTATAAAGGTATTTACTAAGGTGATAAATTTGTGTGCCCGAATTCTCTCACCGCCAATGTATCAGAATGGGTCATCGGACGTGAGGGTTCCCTTCAAGTTTAGAAGTTATTGAAACAAAACAAATTTCACTTTTTAACTTGTTTTCCGGTTAAGTTATGTTCGAAGAGGTATTCGCTAATTCATGGTGCCGTAGTTCATTTTTATCTATTTATCAAAAAGTAAGTAAAAACATTAACTTTACATAATAAAGCTCCTGTTTCACTTCATTGGTTATCGAAAATTTGGTAGAAATTTATTAACATGGAAATGAGAAAGGGGAGCGATTAGGTACATGGTAAATTGAGTCACTTTGCAATATGACAACTGTTTGATAAGTAAAACTTGTAATACAGAATTTTAAATATGTTTAGAATATAATGTTAGTTTAAAAGCTTAAAAAAACATTTTACCAGTTATTACTTAAAAAGCAAGAACGTTAAAATTAATAAACATGTCAATAATAAACGTTAAATATCAAATATTTATTAAAGTTGTCTAACCGTATAGTTGACAGTTGGGACATTACTACAACTAAACAAACTTTAAATAATCCTTCAAGAAAAAAAAGTAATCACAAAGTCTTGAGACAGTCTTTTATATTTTAAATTGAACCCAATTTCACAGCTCGCATCGCCTGTCAAATGTGACACAAAGCTGCGAATAGAAGCCGTATTATGAGAGAACTCAAACTGACCCTATTTATATAAATGATAATCTATTTATTGTCATAATAAAAAGTTTTGATGTTATCACAGTGATGAAAGAATCGTCACCTTCTTGTAGCCCTTATCGCGATGCCAAAAGTCACGACACACTTTTATAACAATTATTAACTTACGCTCTATACTTATAACAATAGAGACTATTTTTGCCTGCCAGCAATTAGGGAAGAAGGTATGCTAAGCAGCTTATTAATATGACGGTGAACTCTCGATTTTAGACTTGACGCTCGAATAAGTGACGAGTGGATCCAATGGCATCAGTTATACGCTATAGGTACAGATAATTACAAAACTCAAACCAAATTAATCTACCTACTTTAATTTAATCATCGAAATTAAGGAGGGCCCCTGAAGTCCATACGGCTGTTAATAATAAAATACTATTGCCAGTTATTTTGCATGAAAATGTATTTCAAAATAAACAACTATGTTAAACCTTGCAAGACACTTCTTAATGGTGTTCAGTTAACGTGACGACTGCCTATAAATGTATTTTGCAACAAAAACTTATTGATACGCTGTCTCGCTTCAGAAAAATATATTATTTTTTATACAATTGCTAATTTTATATAATACGCCTTTTGTGTTTAATGTATTTTTTTTTTCTTTAAAATTAAAATTTTGATCGTGCGACTGAAGACTCCGTAATTACTCATAGATTAATTACTTACTTAAAACTCTTGGCTTGTATGGTCACTAATTGCTGTAAACGTTGTGTTTTTTTCACATTCTCGGTAAATGGGTTTTTCAAAGTACGATGGCAGAGATTTTGTATTTACAGTTGCATGAAACGTTTAATTGTCTGCAACGGATGTTAAATACAGTAATTGGGAAATATATTTGTAAGATAATGTGTGTTAACAATTATTGTTGTCCTTACGTAACTTCAATACAAAAATTAAACAATGTAAAAGAGTTAAATACAATTTTGTGAATATAATGGGTGCATTTGACTGTACTGCACTCGTACGAACCTTTTGGTGAACTATTTAAAAAATTTAAAAGCAAATATTGCTTGACTTTTGACAAAAGCTGATTATGACGTCAGTTTTTTCTTTTTCCCCCGTGTGACACAGAGTCCTTTGAGCCAGGATTAATTTGGTCCGTTTTATAAGGGCTTACTTATCTCGAAGCTGAGTGTTAGGAACGGGTTGTATTTATCGCAACCCATTATACATTTTATTATTTAATTTATTTAACGCTAAGGGTTTAGCCGTTCGACTATTAAATTGTCGATGGGATAATGCGATCTAAACTCAAACATTACTTAGTTTTAAATTTTTTGTTTGGTTTATTAATTTATATTGAATTTTTTACCAGTCGTTATAAATTGAATTTATTAAGGTAGATGTTTATTTATGCCTACTCGGGGTAGTAACGAAAATGTTAAAATAATTTTAATTTTAATATGGTAATATGTTATGCAAATAATGTATGTTGTTAATATAAGTATAATCTTGATAATAAGCATTTGTCTTAAGGAACATTAATTAATTTAAAGCCTAATGATATTAAATTAATGTGTAATCATAATGAGGCAGGGATTACACAGTGGCAGCTTTAAACTAATAAATTATAATCATATGCATGCCCTTAATACGCTGACTTACTGCCACGCCACACTAACCATTTAATATTACTTTCGAATATTATAGCAGCTTTGTTATTTCAAGTTGTTAGATTATCTTTATGTGATAGTTTTGGATAATCAATTACTTTGTACATAAATAAATATATGACATTTAATAAACTTATTATAAATACATTTTTTTGTTTTTAATAAGCGCAAGAGATAATACTTTGAAGATGTAAACTATTTATACATGGTTTATGAACTAATAAGCAAACTTTTTGAATACTGTAATAAATTCGAGGTATTTTTGAAGTTAGACTTACTTCATTTACTTTACCACAGACACAAATTATCACTTGTCAAAGGCAAAAGTTACTTAACACACTTTTCTTAAGACTAAATTCTGTAACTAAAAGGGCTCGGAGAGAATGAACACAGGACAACATACATTCCAGCCTCAACTTGAATAAGTGTAGAGCGTGGGAGTCTGAGTCTTAAGTGTTAACTTAAAGGTTTCATGCTATTTTGACCTCAATACCATTTAACCCTTAAAGGACAGCGCTGTACGAGATCACTCAAGCATCAAAGAGATCACTCACTACAGTGGACATCTTTAATCTGGGAAGCCGATTACGATTTTTTATATGTGTAGAATTTAAAAGAATTTTCAAAGTTCTAAATAAAATATTTAGATATATGAAAATGGTAGCCGGTGATTAAAAATGTTATGTACCTATACTACAGCAACCGGGGCCACTGCGAACAGTTTTTGCTTGTTTATTATTTAAAAAAATACGGTAATAACTCTCAAGAACACTTAATTAAATAATGTTTGCTAATAAGCCTTTATATAATGGCAAAAAAATTGCATATTTTAAGTTTTAATTAAGCATTCATTGTCAGTTAAAGATTTCTTGATATAAAATTTTGGTATAAATTATAATTCTTATTTCAGAAACTTGTTCGGAAGCGAGATTGAGTCTCATTGTCTATGCAAAATGTAATATTAAATAAACAAAATGTGCTAATATGTTATTTTACTTATTTGAATATTTCTACAGTATTTCTTTCCTCGTTACAATAAATAGTGCGTATTGGATTAATACGCCAATTTAGGATTTTGTTGAAACATTTACACTTATATAAATAATAATTTGAAAAATACTTGTTTTGTACAACAATATCAACTTTCGCTTGTTATGATACATCAAGATATTTATTTAATTGTTGATTCGATTTTTTCATTTCTTTTTAAAATTCAGTAGTGTAACGAAATATTTTGATTTAAATCGTCAAATAACTGACCGCCAAATTTTAGTAGGTAGGATACCAGGGTCAAAAGGTTTATCTGAGGACTACATATGCTTACTGATAATGGCAACATTTATCTGTACAGATTAATTAATTATTAAAAAAGAGATAAAACTGTGCAAAAATGATGTTTACTACATTGACGGCCGGTTTAAAACTGTTCAATTTAAAACTATTCAATGAAAATGTGAAATCACAGGTGCAATTAGTGAATAACATGAGAATAAAGCTTATAAGCTAAATAACCAATGATAAAACACTACAAAATACTTACAAAGAAACAAGAATCGATCCTTATTGCATAATATGAATTTTCCTTTTAATATGAATTATTTACAATAAATACTATGGCGAACGCTGTTGCGCTGTGTTAAGAAAATCAACTTCAAATTTGATTATGTAACGTCAGTTGCGTGTTTCCCGCTAAATTCTCATTGTTTTTAGTTTTTGTTTGAATTGGATATGATTAAAAAGAATATATGTAAGAAAAAAGTTTTAAATATAGAACTGATTATGGTTAATACTGGCTAGCGTTAAAATCAATTCTGCTTGGAATTCAAAATTCAATAAATTTTGTTACATTTCTTAAGGAAACATATTGTCTTTTGTTTTCCCGGTGTATAATTTTCAAAATTGTGCAAATAAAGGTCGATTTCGAAATCGATTTGTTGATAGGTAAAACTGAAAACTTTTGTTTTGTAATAGCCTGGATTTGAAAATTTAAATCTCGAAAGTAAGACCAAAAGTTGAACACCGATATTGAAGTTCATCTGAACAACATTCGAAGTTTACACTAGCTTACAAGGTAAATGATGTAACGGTAAGTGAAGTTTTATTTTGCAATTAAAAGTAATATTTTCTTTAAAACTTAACATACAGATACTGGAAACGACATAGATAAAATTGTTTAAGGTTAACTGCGTTTTGAAACTCATCGTAGGTGCAATATAAGTTTGAGGACATATTCTGATTTTTTTTTTTAATAAAAAACTACAGCAGTTTCAATGTATATATTACAATAGCTAGTACTCCAGAAACTACAGAAATAAAATAATGTTCATGCTACCTATTTTGAACATACCTGTGTGCAGCAAATTTACTAAGGTTTTTAAACGTCTGTTGTAAACGTAATTTTGCAGTTAAAATCTCATACTACCAATGTATCCTATTTATAATTTGCTTTCACTTTCAATATTTAATATCGGTTGGTCAAAATTTAGGTATCCGGTACCAACCTAATCTTCATCCTCATCACCATCATCACTCATTCACCATCATACATCATCGAATACATCCTGTGTTGCGGGGACTTTACAAACATACAAGAAACGGACACAAAGAACACCCAGACTCAGAAATACAATTTGTAGATCACACAAAGTGTTGTCCCGCGTGGGGTTTGAACCCACAAAACTCAGCGCAGTACTAAGCGGCGTGGCGACCACTTTAACCACTATACTATCCGTGCAATCAATGTATATATAATGTTTTATAACTTTACTATATTCAGTACCTATTGTAAAACTACAGGTACTTTACTGTTAATGTTTAATATTTGGTGCAAATGACTTTTGCCCTACTAGTTTAATAAGGCAATATATTTAATTAAATTAACAAAATATAAATTTAACCTTTTATGTAAATTTAACATACATACGCTTAAACGTGAAATATGAATGATACCTACGTTTCTTAATGTTATTTGGAAAATAAGACAATTACAAAGATGTTGATAAAATTTAAATAAAAATTGTTCTACACAATTAAACATGCGGCGATATTTAAAGATCAATTTAATCAAAACAATAAAAGTAAAGTCACACAGTGTTAGTGCCGGTCGGCCGCGTCGGAAGAGGTCGGTTGTGACAAAAGCCTGTGTCCGGATCGAGTTGCATCCCCCTCTGCTTCCCCGCACTCCGCCCTTGTCCCAGCGCTGTCATATGCACCTGCTTGGAGTTTGACCCTCACAATGTCAAAAATAACATCATGAAATTTATTGTTTATTTATATTGTTTTATTATTATTATTTATTTAATTTCAATTATCTTATTTGTAACCATAAAAGTTTACTTTACTATTTTCAATACAAAAATCAATTTTTGTTTGATGAACTTTTCATTCGTAGGTGCAATTATGAAGTATCGAACCGACGTCATATTGCACGCACGAAAGATTAAAAAAAAGTCCACTAAGAGATACTCGTAGTCATTTATTTTTTACGAAGTTTTGTCTCTGCCTGATGTTGGTGATCATGATTCATTCAATAGTTCAAGATTATATGTGGTTGGCAACTTGTGGTCGGAATCCTACTAATATTAAAAGTGCGAAAGATTCTATGGATGTTTGTTTCCCTTTTTATGCAAAAACTACTAAACGGATTTAGATGAAACTTTACAGTAATAAAGCTTATATATTAGAATAACACATAGGCTATTGTTTACCATGATAACCGACATACACGCGGGTGGAGCCGCGAGCAAAAGCTAGTGTTAAAAAAAAGCTTAGCTAATAAGAAGTAGACTTTTAAGATGAATGCCAAGCGTAACAGTCGCAGACGAGTATTCTATCACCATCATTATCAGCCTATAGTAATTCACTGTTGGACATAGACTTCTCTCATTGCACGCAACTCTGATACCTTTGCGCTTTTTAACCATTTAAAAGAGGTTCTAAATTGGTTGTTATTGAAGTGATTATCCTTGAGTTATTATCCTCATTGAAATATACATCTACTAAGAGTAGCGAATTACTGGATAAATGATATAGCTTAGGTATAAGTATATAGTACTCAATATTAAACCAATGTATAACGTAAAGAGAAAATAAAACGAAAATATTACATACAACTTTTCAATTTACAAAGTTTATGGAAAAAGCCTGGATTTTATAACTTCTTTGACCAACAGAACCATCGCTTGTCTTTCATTCAAATCGCAATTTTTTTTAAAATGCCTCTTCTAGGTATCCTTATTAAGGGTCATCGAAAATAATAATATAGTAACTTTCATTCATAGTTTTTCACTTATAAGTAAACATAAATGGTGGCCCCTAATTATTGCCCGCGATGTCGGATTATCAAACTTATGTGTTTGTGGTAGGTCCCTAGAACTGATTCTCACGTTTTATTATCACAACTAAAAAAGGCCGTCTCGTAAATATTTTTATCCTATGGTTTACTTAATGTCAGTGTAATCTATGAACTGTTAAATAATCTGTCGGGTACTTAACCAATCAAATGTTAACGCCTCATGGATACCATAAATGATGTTATGTTCGTTTGTATTGTAGTGATTATGACAATTTGTTTTTCGTAATATTATTATTTAATTTTTATATTATTGTGTCTCCATTGTATATTAAAATATAAACTAATAATACAACCATTTTGAAAATTTGCCCTTATTATTTTTCAAAAATCACATTAGAATGTTTATTAAAAAAATGTATTGCGTTGTCATAAAGATCACCATTACTTATCGAAATGTAATATGTCCTCCTTTGAGACTAGCAAGCAATACACATTTTTAATTAAGAATATTGAACAGAACTTTCAGTAATATTTTTAATATTTTCTCATTTGTTCCATTATTTAAAACAAATAAACAGAAAAAAAGAAAAAAAACTCAGTTCAAAAAGGAAAAAAAAAAACAAAAATGATAACATTGGCTACTATAACCCCCATTTCTTCTTTTATCAGTGTCCAAACATTAAATACTACAATGAACAATAGAGCAGTAAGCACAAAAATAGAGATTAAATACTCAATGCAAATGTACAACAAGTTTAGCGGTTCATGATTACATTACATAAGATAACATGATTATCGCCACCGTTTCCGAGTAGGTTCTTAGTATACCGTACAAAGAGTTCGCGTCAAATAGACGTCGCGTGACTGAAATCAAGCGCTTCTATCAACGTTGTTCCCACCAATCGAAGTAGATCAAGCTATCATATCAATCATGCCGTTACAGTTTCGTAACGAATCGAGCAAGTATTACGAGTGAAAACAATTATAAATTATGGCTAACAAAACATACTGATGTATCTTGCATGTTTGCTTGGCGTTGATGTCTTTTCTTAGACAGCACAGAGTAGGTGTAGGAAAGACCGGGAAAGTTACAAGACACTTTGATATACCTACTACCATTTTTGTTATAATTATAGTGTCGTATTTTGCACACGTATTAGTGTGAGAATAGTATTGAATAATTATGTAATTTTGAGTGTTAGAAGTGAATTTAGTGTTGAAAATTGCAGGTTCTTTATCAGATTAGTAGTAATAGTTATTAAAGTACTCACATGGTACTCACATGGGCCTAACGAACAAGTGTTATTTAGTTTATGCCTACCTAAAATTTTCTTGCACTTTTCGTATTGGACTTTTCTGTTTCCTTACTCTAGTGATATTGTATACTTTTAATCTATGTACTGCATATGGAATTCCTAACCTGGTGAATCTGTGGCTGATCTGTCGGAGTCCGAGTCTCTGTGCACGCTGAGGTCCCTGGTGGGTGCGTCAAGTATATCCGTGATCATGAAGCGAGTGCGAGGAGCGCGCGCGTCGCGCTCGTCTCGTTGCACCGTCATCGCCAGGGCGCTGCCGGCGGGGCCCGCGCCGCCGCCACCGCCGCTGCCCGCCGCTCCTACTGCATCCAGCGCGGGGGCGCGCCACCCCCGCCCCACGCTCAGCACCTCGCTCGCCCCCAGCTCGACTGTAGCAGCACGGTCACCGCAACCGGTACATCACAGGTTGCCAACTCGACACTGCCGCTTCTTCTACCAAATTCCAACCACTGTTTCTAATTCCGCCACTTCTGTGCACACATCACCGTGTATGCTCAATTTGAGATAGTTCCACTGTCCACGAGATCTCTGTAGGTACTTCGGAGTCCTTCAACTCAGATCGCAGTAGGTAATGACTTTCACACTAATTTCTAAAGTTCACAGATCTGATCAGTCTTGTATTTTTAAAGTTGATATAAATCACACGGTACATAAAGGTTTCAATAGGTGTCGTTAGTTTTTAGCACCAAAATAATTGAGCACAAGCCGCGAGTGTAAGAAGTGTTATTGTCGGCGAGCGTGTTGTTGGTGGTGTGTGATCGCGTACGTTGGTTGCGCGGCGGGTGCTACACACGTCGCGCGCGACGAGGTCTCGGGTGCGACTGGCGCTGAGCGCGCCGAGGGCAGGAGGCGGCGCCGGCCAATGGCGGTGCGGGCGGGCGCGCGCCGCCCAGCCAACGAGCGGAGCGCCGCGCGGGGCGTGCCCCGGCCATGTTGCCGCGGAGACGCGCTAATGCTCTTTTTGCCGACTCGCCGCCGGGAGAAAGCTCGGCGCGGATTTAAGCTTTTATACGTGGATAAAACGCTTTTATAGGAAAATAAAGCATTCTCGCAGCGGGATATCACACTTTATGACGGCGTTTTACTGAAAGTCGGCGACACTGTACTCTAGTAATTGGTTCACGCCCGCCAAATTGAGGCTATCGTGTCAGGCAGTCGCATAGCTTTGTATGCCTGTCAAATGAGAATAACTTATATTTATGAAACAGAATAGTACCAACTAAGTAATATTTCGGCAAAACTTATACCTGACACAGGTATCTCCTTAGAGCTATGAAAGGCTGTCAATGTGATGTGTTTGAAGCAATATTTTGTTAGAAAAGTAGGTATTTGACGAATCCTTCTTAAGATGAAAAATATTTTTTATATCGGGTTAGTTACCAACTGTAACTAACCAAGTGATATTTTTCATTTACCTGGGGATAAAATAAGATATTTTAATTTTCAGTGATTTTTTAATAAAGAAAAGTCCAGTATATTGGCGGTCTATTATATTAAAAAAGACCGGCAATATATCTGGACCTTCCTAAACTGTACCACAAAAAGCTAACCAAAGAAGGTTTTCACGTATGCACCCGTGCTTATTTTGATGGTCTTTTCTTCGTACTGAATGTATAGTGAAGTTAACTTTTAATTTATTTTAGTAATTTAATAAGAAGAGAAGGATGGAAGAGATCGCAGACTGCGATAAGGCCGCCCATTGTACTACTGTTTTTTTTGTTTTTTGTTTGTCTCCTACATTGTATGTTTCCTACTTATGGTGTGCAATAAAGAGTACCTATTTATCTACCTATCTTAATAATTTTTATTTATGATCGAAAGAACTTGATACTAGATTACAAATAACACGCAAAAATCAATATATACATCATCTGTAATCAAACTAGGCAAAGCCTGTATTTCAATTGTCAGCACCAGTTCCCTATAATTATTTTAAAGTATTAATAATTTAAATTATAATTAAAGATAAACATATCTATAACGTTCATATTTCATAGATTAAAAAACCTTGGCTACCTGTTATATAGAAGATGCTAAAATATTTAAATAGCTACATACCTATATTCCCAAAGACTCTGACTATTCACAGTGGACCTAGGGGTTTAAGGCGATCGTGATGCCGCTCTCTGCTGCGCTGAGTGTTGTGGGTTCAAATTCCACATAAGACAACACTTTGTTTGGTCCATAAATTGTTGTTCCGAGTCTGGGTGTTCTTAATGTCTATTTCTTGTATGTTTGTAAAGTCCCCCGCGACACGAGATTTATTCCTAGTGTGGACGAGAAAAGAGATACTTAGAGAGAGAGATAAAGGCGTAAAAGTGCATCAATAAAAATTATATAAAAATAAGTTAGGTAAGTGTAATGACAAAAATTATACAGTATGTGTTGCCATTATTAGAAAAATAAAATTTGTAGGTACGCGAATTCTTAAAAGTAATTTAGTTTTTAAAATTTTCTATGTATTTCAAAAAAAAATGTATTAAAATCACTAACCCGTCCCGGTGGGCGCAGAGTGCTCTCCGTGTCCATGAGAACGGTCCAAGTCCCGAGTCGAGCTGACCGTTACCCTTGCAGAAACAGACCTTAAACGGTGATACGAGTAACCCTACTAAAATATTGTAAAATAAAATATTTATAAAACATCTTCGTTTGTCATCAGTCTTTAATAGTCCACTGCTGGACATAGGCCTCACCTTAACAAGGACGAGCATCTATATCAAAAACAAAAAATAAAAAACTTATATTTTTAAGCGGTAACTTATTTAAAATTTTCTTACCACTATCTGAAAATAAATATTTACAAAGGTATCTTAAAGTACCACGTAAGGTAAGCCACGAATATGGTAAAAAAATTTTTTCTTAATGTTTAATAGCTACATGTTTTTTTTTAATGCTTATTCTATTTATTTTGAATAGCAAATTAAGTTATTTAAAATGTTCTTTTTCTATTACGTAGCTTATTCTAGTAAATCTTAGATTCTTCCATAATTTAGTATTTTACATTCAAATTTGAAAAAATCTTGACTTATTTTGTTTAAAAATATCTGGGCAAAGCTCTTACTTTATACAGGAATAATAAATACTCTTACTCTGTAAAGCCTCTAAGGGCATCTGTCCTTTATACTTGGGATAGATGCCCATTTCTATTTTAAATAAAGTTAATGCAAAATCAGTAATTTACTCTTTAATGTATAACACAAATAATAATAGGATGCAATCAATTACTACTTACAAAGTTGTGGAGCATTGAATATTTACGTTTGGAAATTTGATGCGTTTTTCATAGTTTTTAAAAACGAGGCGTACATGGAGTAAGCCAAGAATTTGTTAACATTTGAATCTAACATCCCATTCCATCCATCCAACAAACATGTTACGGGAGTTCTTGGGACCGATGATACTGAAGTTTGCTGGCTACAATTGTAACACATGGTTTCAACAAGATGGAGCCACTTGCCACACATCCAATGAGTCTCTGCTGGTGGTCAAAGACATGTTTCCAAGAAAGTTGATTTCCAGACTAGGTGATATTCCATGGCCACCCAGAAGTCCAGATCTATCCCTAGCAGATTTTTTTTTGGCGGTATTTGAACAATCCTGTCTACATCAATAAACAAAATACACGACGTCCACTAAAAGAAAAATCAGCGAAGAGATGTTGGCGATCTCGCGGTCTCTTTGCCGACGAGTATTCGTAAATTTTGGTACTCGCTTAGAAGAATGCAAACGTCGAAACGGTGATGATTTAAACGATGTTATTGATAAAAGGTAAATGCCAACTAATTAATTTTCTTGTAAATAAATGTTTTTCATAATATTTCAAATGCTTTTATACATTTTTTTCAACTAATTCGTGACCCACCTTATTGATGCTTTGTTTCTAAAAACTCAATTCTCATGTCTCGTTTCTAAAAACTTTATTCTCAGCCTCAACTCTCATGGGATAGCCCAATATGATATTTATCCTGTTTATACCCTCATTGTACGTACAGTCTTTATTAGGTACTTAATTGTTCCCACATCATACCGTGTAGCTAACATATATAAGTATTTATTTAGTAACTTATCCCTCATTTACCACACATTTTACTATTAAACGATACTTTTAACAGGAAAGAATGGTCACTCGTATCAACAACAGCCTTTCATTGTCCACTAGTGGACATAGGGCTCTTGTTACAGAGGAGGTTTTCGTTGGTGCTACTATTACTACTACTAATATACCACACTGTATACCTAAAGAATATTAAGGAATAATGTGTTAACCATTTCTCATAGTTTTGGTAATTTCCTAAAATTTATAATTTACAATTTCACTTCTGTTGTTGTTTTTATGAATTATTAAAATCAATTTTGATATATTTTAATATTAATATTCCTTATATTTATGGAAATTATTTATCTCCAGCGAGTTATTCATAATAATTTAATACAAACGTTCCTAACTCTAATTTATGGAGCAGTGTGGTACCTCTGTACTAAGGAAATTGGAGTCTGGGGAAAACTCATAATTTTATGAATCAACCTATTCCAGATGACTAGTTATAAACCATTCATAGTTGGCTTGTATTTATTAAATTTACTACAGCTACTGCCAACGTCTATAAATACTACATTTTAAAGACATTTTTCTGTATTTCTGACTACATGTAGCTGTGAAGTATTATAGGTATTTTTAAATACATTTTACGTATATCATTTAAGTTATTAAATCCTGAAATCATGAGAAACTAAAAAAAACTATTTATTTTTTTTCTGTACAATTGCAACTATTTGTTAAAACTGTGACAATGTGTATGCCTAGTCAAATTAAGATACTTAATCTTTAGTAGAAAAAGAGGCCTTCATTCCCCTCGTCTCCACATAAGCTAATCAAAGAGGAATCTTCATAGTGTTGAAGCTTTGATTTCTTAACTTAATTAAGAAAAGCTAGTGTTAAGCTACCTACCACCATCGGTTGCAGTGCCATTTATGGATAAATTTGATATTTGATTAACTAATTATTTGGAACTTAAGGGTTACCAATAAACTAATCATTTCAAAGACACTTTTCTTCTTTCGTAGTGTAGTCTTTTTCCAACTACCTTACAGAGAGTAATGCCAACGATTTTACTTTTAATTCCTACCTAATAAAAACATACTTACCTTCTTATTAAAAATGTTATCTGAAAAAAACCCCTACCACGGGTTTTTTCTGATGAATTAGTGATAAATTAATAAGGTCTTTGTGTAGTAAATACTTACTAATAAACCTATCAATTTACTTTTACTAGTTTAAACAAAGCAATTTAATTTAAGTTTTACACAAATGTTTCCCGCAGTATTAAATATCGTTGCGGAAACATCAAATATTATTTTCATATTTGAAGATATAATGCATACACCTACATTAAATATTTATTTTAATGTTAAATCGTGCGATTCGTGCGTGCTTACTGCAACTCGAAAATAAAGCTAATGGCTGAAGAAAAATAGCATAAATGCAGCAATTACTGCCGCTTAGGTCACAGTAGAGTAACTTCGGTGCACATTCAAGAAACGATTATAAACACAATTAAAACTTCTTACACGCATGCCTAATCAATGTCTTTATAGAGCTGCTTCATCTCGCCTCTAGTGAGTCTCAATAACGTACTTGTGACTAAATGCACGTCAGATTTATCAACCCTCACTGTGAGATATGTAACTTAGAACGATCTATTTGAAAGTAAATAAGAATAATAAACTTTAACTTTTTTTTAAAGACTTTGTATTTCATAAAAAAAATCTAAATATGTAATATATAGGAGAGAGTAACCCATATTGGGCCACTTTCAACATAATGGCATTTATCTCCGGATTCTTTGAAATATAAAAATGTAGTAAGACTACTCAATGAACTTTGACTCTTTAGCTACATAATTTCACTTCTTTGATATTGGAGAATAATACTAACATCAAAATAAAACGAATTTTCTAAAGGTTGTCACTCGGTACAAATTACGCGACCGGTAACATAAATTGTACCACCAGGTCCCTAAATTGAACCAAAGCCCGAAGAATAGGATAGTTAGGTATTTAATAAAAGAACTTTACGGTTATGGATCATTATTATCAATATTTATTCCATAAACATAATCAGTACTTCACTAATAAACATTTTTAAGTCATACAGTCTCGGAAATTGGATACATTTGCACGATTAAACCCTTTTACCCTATACAGTGACGTACTCTCTAGTTGACGAAGGCTGATTTCTGGGTGTCCTCTTTTAAAAGCATAGAACCATCACTTACTTGTAATTTCTTTTTGTCGGTTAAAGGAATGAGGGATCTTGTTGGGTTCTACAGCTTGATAAGCTAGACGCCGTATATCACTAACCGTTAACTCAAATATGTGATTTTCCAGAAGCAAAAGATTTAAGACAAATTCCTTTTCTTGTTCAGTGGACAAAACTGTCGATCTTCCTTTATGTGTTACTTCGTTAATAGCAAACTTATTCTGCAGATTTGCGTGGCGCAAAATAGTTGCTTTTGGCACTTGATACTCTCTGGTGATGTCATTGATACCTAATTCCTTTTCTTTTTTATAAGCAGATAAAGTTCTTTCTAAGTCTTCTTTTCCCCATTTGTAGTATTCCTTCTTACTTTTGTCGTTAGTCTCTGTTATCTAAAAAGATTAAAATAGATTTAAGCGTTGCACAACAATGAGGTACCTATGTACCTATATTAAAATTATAAACAGACCTAACTTATCTATAGACACCAAACTTATACCTTTAAATTCATTTTATCATATCATATATCAACTTTATCACTTTTTAATCAGTTATTGTTAAATGTTTAAAAGAACCAGAACGAAATAAACTTTTACATTACTGCCGAATAAATTTATTAATAACTACTATTCCAAATTTCAAACTCAAATATTTTGGTTCTTCTGTAGGTACATTCTTAGAGATCCTTTAACTGAGAGGACTGAATGCCGTTTAGTCTGAAAACAGATGTCACATTAAATTACGTCAAACAGCCGCGTTGCGGTTTTTGAAACACAACACTATTAGGTACCCTATATCGTGTTTTTTATAAATAAATATACATAATGGTTTTGTACTTTGGCTAACTTAGAACATACTAAAAGGAAAGAGAGATGAGTTCACAGATACAAATTTAGGGATTCTCAATTTCTTATCGATTTTTAATTTCTAAAGTCATAAAATATATCACTGGAGTAGGCAGTTTAGAAATCTAAAAAAATTCTTTGACTTTTAATGAACTACGTTTAGTCTATACTCATTATTTTCTCCTCTCTGCAATAAGACTATATCCCATAGTGCTTGCATAAAAAAATCGACCACTTTTTTTAATCTCTTACGTGTCAAGAGAAGTACTCCATAGCTATGGTGAAATTATATCTCAAAATAATTGCTCTTTTCCATACTCATATTAGTCAACAAATAGTATATTTCAAGGAAGGAAGAAACAGTTATACACGAATTGAACGTTATTAGACCCATGTGTACTTTATTATTCCTGCCAGAGGCAATAATTTCAACTTGAGCTTGCTGGTTAGTCTTTTCTACAAGTCTTGGCAAACCATCAATTGGACTAATGAACTTGTTTTGCATTGGAAAGAGACAGTAAGCTCTCAGGGCTTCTATTTTCCAAGTTTTTTTTTGTAAATGTGTGTGTGTGTGGTATGGTTAGGTACAAAATTTTATTTTGTACCTAACCATACCACTTTATACAAAAATGCTATGCAACAGAACTTTATTTGTATAACATATGACCATCGTAAGTGAACTCATTTTATTCCATTTCATTTCGCTGATTGGAACAAATTTAAAAATAACAAATACCTAACCCTCTAGTTAGGTAGTGCTCATATTTCATATCTATCAGTTTGTATCGCACCGTTTTATCCTCTATTTACCTTATTTTAACTCCAAGTTATTGCAATATGTAAGTATATGTGTTTGTATTTATATATTTGAACATTACAAACAACATACACACGTCCTCTTTATTTTACTGTTACATGAAGCTTTAAATAATTGAACTTTGGTTAATTTTTTTAATATATGTATTTTGTAACCTTCCAATTTGGACAATTTCAAACATGTATACTTATTTCTCACATAACTTTGTTTTGGAAAGGCGATCAACATTTGTTTTCTTTTTGTATCTCGATATATTAAATTAAATATTTTATACGAACGTATTGTACATTCTTTGCAAGTTGCGACGTTGTTTATTGAAATAAAAATTCATTAAAATAAATACCTACTCAATTCATGCATCGATTTCATCATTTAACTGGCCTATTAGTGTAGTGGTTAGTGATTGACTGCTACGCCAGAGGATTTGGGTTTGATTCCCACCCAGGACAAATGTTTGAATCTGAAGAATTGTGCATGAGCACGGTCATATATTCTGTGTCTGAGTGTAATTTATCTTTAATATGTATATATATAGAATTATATGAGTATGACTATATGAAGTCTGATTACGACAGTGCAGGCTCTATTTAAACTAAGATTATTATACGACCCTGTGTGTGGTGTGTGAAAAATATTGTTATTATTATTATCCAATCCACATAGTTCTTAGGTCAAGGCAACTATTAAATGACTTATATCCATAAGTACTTGCAGGACGTTCTTTATACAGTAATATTTCGATCTTCGTTGCTTGCTTCTTTAATCGAATGTAGAATTATTTAAAAGTACAATTACTCATAAACTATTTATGAAAAATATTGTACACACCGCGTATAAAATTACTTGGCCTCTTCCATTAACATCTAAACTGCAGAGATTACAAACTAGAAATTTTGAAGATGATTTGATGATTTTTATGTTGAGGATTAAGGATTATCCGACCAAGAACATATTTTCCGAAATTTGACCCCTGAGAAGTAAAATAAGAAATGAAGGATTGTTTAAAAGTTCATTATTGATAAAGTTAAAAACACAAAACAAGAAATAGCATGCGAGCGAAGCCGTGGGTAGCAGCTACTAAAATAAATATCAGATAGAGATTAAAATAATAGTGTAAAATAAGTAATACATAACATATTTGATGTGTCAAAGAATTTTAAAAAACATACAAAAGGGCAAGGTTCTCGTTTTTATTTTTGGTGTAATTAACTTCAGAACATCCGTTTATTAGAATTAATTTAGAAATTATTTAATTTGTTAAAACGGATATGTTTTCTGTTTAGCCCCATTAAAATTTGAAAAAAAATCTATTACTAAATATAAAATTAATAATTAATAACATAATATTTGCATTGAAATTGGTAAAATTAAAAATAATTATTTATCTTTAATTAAAATATTTAATATCGAAGATCATTTCATAGTATTTATCAAATTGAACTTCTTATCCTAATAGGTAAGGCCACTTATTTACTTACTAATTGTGCCAAATAAGTAGAGTTGAATTAAAAGCTTCCACTTCAAATTAAAAGAATGTTTAGTAAGTAAGTTGAAAGGTTTTCTTGTTCATGTTAAATATCATACCACAATAGTTAATAACCTACTTAACGATAAGTGTAGAAAGAAATGCGCAGGAAGCTGTTATTTAGAAATAGTATTATATACGGCAGGCTTTTTGATATAAGACGTACCGAAGTTGAAGTTCTAACTTAGCTTAGTTCTCTAGGAAGTAGCTACAAATACGGAGGCCTATATCCAGCAGTGGACTGGTGGAGGTCGTTCATGAACTGAACCTATTTATTTCTATTTGGTACTTATTGTTTTTAGATCTTTAGAATTAGAAATTAAAATAATATTCATATTGGGTGAACAGACAAGACCAATGAGACCTGCGAGAATTGATCAGATATTTCTTATTTTTATAAAATATTAAATGAGAACGGGTCCCCTTTAACAATTTTTTCTTTTGCTTATGTACAAATTAAACATTTAAAAATTCAAGGAACATTTAATTACAAATTTCAGTAATTTTAATTTTTACCTTCTTGAAAGTTACATCTTATAAATTGAGAATGATGTTCTCCTAGCCGATGTCGGCGACGGCGGCCAGTCATAGCAGAGACCGTTCAACTACGCAGAAGATATTATAGTGAACAAATGTGTGCACAAACATAGGTACACTCACTGTTCCCTCACTCTCACAATTTGATGAGACGGCTATCCGACACAACCGGCAGAATTAAGAATCGAAGAATACCGTATATATGCGATAAACAAAAAACCTTCTAAGAAGTACTTCATGATATGACTTTTTTAAAACTTAAAATCTAACATTAGATCTCTTGAAAAGAAAAATAAATATCTAAACCTTTATTTGGAAGTAGCTAATCACACTTATCACAGGGGTCATAAGTAAAAGTTAACCAAACCAGTGATTTAAACTACTAACGATTTAAATGAAGGTATTCCTTTTTATCACGGTATTGTACTTTTGAAAGGCTCTAAACTGAGTTCTTTAAATAGATTGTATAATTTATATATTACCTTCATCATCATCATCAACCTATCGTAGTCCATTGCTGGACGTAGGACTCTTCCATTGCACGCCACTCTGATTGATCTAGGGCTTTTCACATCCAACTTCTGCCAACGATCTTGCACAAATCGTCACTTCATCTGATCTGTGTGCGCAACACCTGCATTAGGAATATCCTGTGTCGCGGGAGACTTTACAAGCATACAAGAAACAGACACAAAGAGCACTTAGACTCAGGACAACAATTAGTGTATCACACAAAGTGTTTTCCTGTGTGGGGTTTCAACCCACAACACTCAGTGCAGGAAAGAGCGGCGTGGCGACCGCTTAAACCACTGCGCTATCCATGCCATCAATCAAAGTCATTGTATGGAGCAAGCCGGTGGCTTCTAACACTGTGCCGTCCCAGCTGTTTATTTAATCTAATAAATATCTTACCCTTACGTCCTCTCAGAGTTAAGCGTACATATAACCAGATTGTTCGTGCTTGAATAAGATATTCTGATAATAAAAAACAACAAAGGGGGCCTTCCCTGCAGTCTGTGCTAAATGTCTAAAATAGATATAGTTTCTTATAAGAAGTCTGTTATTTTTAAACAGACCAGGCATTAAATCATCTTAAATTTTACAAGGTTTCCCACCTTACAAAATTATTATTACGTGCCTGTGGTTACAAGTATACCTAAATGGACTGATTACTGGTTTAAAAACATTTTGTAGAGAAGTCTCACGTCTTTTCAAATAGTAGGCAAAATTGACTTAATAGTGTCACTGGAACAATTTTGAGAATTTTTTACTAACAACTTTGACTACACCATTTATGGTGACCATTAGAAATGTATAATATATTAATATCAAATGTTAATAAATTTTATTAACCTCCTGCAACTTGACTAACTGGAACGTTTATCGAACGTTTCCGGTTGTGTTACCGACTCGCGGTATAGTTTTTGCTATCGATTTCCAAGAAATTGTTGCTTTTAATAACAATTCTAACGTTTCTTCGCTTTTCCGGTGCGGTTGTTCTTTCATCTCTGTTATTTGGTGATTACATCTGCCAAAATATGGCGATATTACGTCATCATCGGATGTAGTCGCGGAAATGTTATCAAAAGTGTATTAGTTCCTTGAATTTGAATCCGTAGATTTTATATATTTAAGAAGTTTATACATTACTTTATGTAAAGTTCTTTTTATCTTATTATGTGAACTTGCTTAAAAACACAACACAAAAATTCAGTCGCAAAAACATTAGTATTTTTATTATTAATATATAATAGCAGGTAAATTATTATATTAATATTGTAATAATAATAGCCTTTTATTCCTAACATAGGTTGTATGTTGAAAAAATTAAAATATTTGTTCGTGGTTAATACAAACTCTTTAGTTGGGTGTGTGGTTTGTCATTGGCCTCCTCTGACTCCTTCCAATGGATTCTATCTCATGCCACTCTCATCCAAAAAGATCTTATCATCTGTTTTAGGTCATCTTCCGATCTCCTGACTTGACGAGCGCTACTTCTTTTACCAGCTCTTAATTATCAAAGAGTGACATACTTGTTCCACTTACTAATCGAATGACGTAGCATATATCCAGCCCATCTCCTTTTTTTGTATGTCTACTCGGGTAGGAATAACTGTGAGTCTTATTTTAGTACTAACGTCTATGTCCCTGATTCTAACTTTGAATTTAATCCCAAACATGCTTTTTCCCACAGCACGTTTACATTTTGCTAGACTTGCCCTGGGACCATGGCAAGCGTGTGACCTGTGAGAGCTAGTGACCATGTTTCACATCTGTAAGAAATAACTGGAAAAACAAAAGTCTCGATTTTTCTTTTTTATGTAGTAAGTTCCTTGTTTTTCATTACTTCTTTCAGTAACCAGTACTTCCTCCATCCTTAGGCTATTCGCTTGTTTATTTCTTTTAACATTTGTTCTAAGGGGGATATTATCTGTCCCAGATAGACGTATTCTTTAAAATTATTATTAGTTATTGTTAAATAAAATGTAGATGACTATATACCAGTAACCTGATTCTTAAAATAATTAAGAGGAATTTTTGGTTAGCAACTTGATTCCATATAATTGATATGTATAATACATATGTTGAAGTTCAGATTATAGAAGAGTGTCGCGCACTAAATGCCACCGCATCGCTTACTGCGTTCTCTAGCAGTCGCAGTACTGACAGCATACCCACTTAGGCTTAAAACGTAAAAATATTAAAATATATACTAAAGGTATCTACACAAGAATGTATTTTTTTTGCATACATGGGGAAAAGAACAAGAAACTAACATTTTTACATCATCATTATTTTTAGCTGCATCAGGAAAGTACTCCACTACCACGGGGTGCCAGAGTACCTGAGGCGGCTTGTGGCACACTACCTTGAGGAGTGTACCGTCATGTACGAGGACCGAGATGGTGTTCTGCGGCGGCGGCTCATGTCATGCGGTGTTCCACAGGGGTCTGTCCTCGGACCACTTCCGTGGAACATGGGATACGACTGCTCCCTTCGAGGTCGTCTTTCCCCCGGGCTGGGTGTAATTTGTTACGCCAATGATACATTGGTCACGGTCCGGGGGGCGAACTTTCAAGAGGCCGCGCGCCTGGCCACCACGGGAGTCTCATTGGTGGACGGGCGTATTGAGGCGCTGGGTTTACGAGTGGCCCTAGATAAGACGGAGGCCCTTTTGTTCCATGGGCCCCGTCGTGGTCCACCACCCGGCGCCTCTATCGTAGTCAATTCGGTCCTCATACCGGTTCAGGCCCAGATGAAGTACCTGGACCGGTATGTAACTATTGTACACACAACATTTTATTACGCACCACATAATATTTATTATTAAGTTTTAATATTTTTGAACCTAAACATTAACCTGTAAGTGTATTGTATAATATATTCAGTATGTTGACCTGTCATTGCACGGAGAATCTCTTTTGACAGTTCAGCTTTTACGGAAATAAATACTTGGCATTTTTTGAGGTCTCTTAAATAACATTAACAAAATGGATTATGGTCGAAGTTTGATCATTAAACGATTTTTATCTAAATGGCCAAGCTCAATGCCAGTATCTAGTATAATAGTTAACAGTATTAAGCTTATTAGCCAGAAAACACAACACTGGTATTACAAATCTCAAGCTGCTACTCTTCAGTTAAACTATGTCTTCTCTATTTCTTTTCTTTCTTTTATGTACAGTTTATTTAATAAAGTACAAAATAATGTTATTTTAAATAATAAAATGTAAAATACACCAATTGTTAATTATAACAATTATAACAATCTTATATTAATAAGAATGCGCCAATTTTAGTTTAACAATACACGAATTAGATAACCTAAGAATGTATTATTAAAACATCCCGTGATTTAAGCTGCTGGAGTGAGCTGACTGACTATATTATAAATCTATAATTATGTACAGAAGAATTGACTCTACAGTTTTGCAGGTAAACATACTTACTTTAAAGTGCTAACGTTTCGATTATTTTGCACTGACCGTAGTCATAGGCTAGCTGAGGCTGCAAATAAGTAACATAAATGCAGCTTCAGTATTGATTTTAATTAATTCAAATGTTTAATACATTTTATTTACTTCTTTTTGAAAAGAAATCATAAGAAAACGCTGAAAATAATGCTAAAAATCTTATTACTTAAACATCAAAAACGTATTTCTTTTCACAGTAAGCACAATATGAATATCGCAATTTATGCGATTAACCTGCCACTTAAATGTAAACGAATGACTCAGTATTATTATTTTAATATACTGAGCTAATTTGTCCGAAATTAATATTATTCAGCCTCAACATCGCCCACTTGACATGCGTTAATTAAATATTATAATTAATTAAACAAACCGAGCCAAAATAAAATACCTGACAGCTAACTCGCTGACCGTACTCTAATTGCAATAATTACTCATTATCAGGAAGCTTGGCGCACATTAATTTAACGTTTTTACTTGAAGCACACTTAACATATACTTATTTAATTGCTCGTCTCTTTGTTCCACCAACGTTATTAGGTTGGTGACGCAACGCTATACACATCACACAATTTTAATCGTTGTGCAATCATAAATCATGTAAGAAGTTAGACACAAACACTTTGCGTGCCTATCTACCAATAATGAGACATTCTGTGTAAAAAATGTCAATATTGCATCTTCTCATGCACTAATTTAACTAATAAACGCGCTGTTGGATAACAGTAACAGCGAATCTATTTTCTTTTTACACAATTGTGACTTTTTCCCTGACAGTTTAATAGGCTGCGTTGCCTACATTAATAATAACGATCCACTTGTAAATGCAAGAATACCTCTTCCACTCGTAGGAGACTGTACTTCGTTTCTTTTACTATGCACTAAAGAACTTCGTGTTATCAGCTTACTCATTATATTTTTATTTATAGACTATTTAACTTAAAATAGAAAGATAAATTATGAGTTTTGAAAAGACAAGAAGTGTAAATGTTACGATATTTCTTTTGTTTTTGTACTCTGCTAGTAATATACTAACTTAATGACTACATTTTGTAGCAAAATTTTAACAGACTTCAGACGGCTATTTTTACGGGTACTTTATTTTACGTTGAAGAGTAAAAATAATTTTTATGTACTAATATGAGTCAATATATGTTTGAACACTTAGCACTGTATCTAACAATCACACCAATCTCATTTCTCCTGACTCTACTGTCAGGCCTGTTAAGCGCTCGTAGCTACAACCATTGGTTTAGAATTCCTATCAATACAGAAAAAAATATTGCAAATTAAATATTTTTTGTTGTAGTGAATGTTATTCATTTATAATATTTATTTATTTAACAATATTTGCATCAGCAATCTGATTACCATAACACTAGCTACTCTTAACTAGGTTGGAATTAAAGTATTGTTTATAGAAAAGTATACAACGACCACTACGTTTTTTAAGAAGATGAATTATGCGAAATTAAATTCGTAAAGTATTACCCATGCAACTTTGACTATCCTTTAACCTTTAAAAGGATTTAGTCAATCATTAATCTCCTTTAGTTTTTGTCAAGGTTGTTTTTGTCTATTATTAAATCCAATTAACACTTCTTAGTGATTAATGCGTTTAAACAAGCGAACAAACTTCTATTCTATTCTGAATAACTTTTTCTATTGCTGTAAAATTAGATCTGTATGACTATAAATCCTAAATACTAAGTTACGTGCGTCACTTGCCTACAATGTTAGCAGATAAATCTTTACCGTCGCTTCCATTCGCAGATAACAACTAACGCTTTGCTTACTTATATTTCGTTCTCAAAAATATATTCCTAATTAACAAAAATAATACGAGTATAATTATATATCACGCAAGGCGAAAGAACATTAATATAAGCAATTATTTAATAATTTTATGAAATGTTTAGCCACCTGTTAAAATATATTCCTCCTCACATGCAACAATAACCATTATGTATCTCAGATTGCATATTTTTCATTAAGTTTTTATCGTTAAATTAAATCATGTCCTTTTAATTTTAACAAAAAGAATTAGGAGTATTCTTATACAAATTATATTAATAAAATCAATTAGGTACCACTTCAGAGTCAGCGGAGCTGAACTCCTTTTTGGGATTTATTAAAATCACAGAATAATATTATATAACCTATGCCGGATTAGCTTGTGCTCTGATAGAGCAAGCATCAGATATCCCAGGAACGAAATATTTGTCTACACAAGTTCTAATTGGACAATTTGTTGCTATTTTCCGTTTCGCAGTGGTCAATGCCAGTACTCAGTAAAGAAAATCAGCAGAAATTATGTTCCAGCAACATTGTATTATCAATTGAAATCTAGGTAGGTAGAAATTACTTGACAAAAACTACATATTTTTTTTAGGATTCTGCAATTCTTGTTGTTGTCTAGATACTGGTAAAATTGTTGTTGCGAAGAATATCTATAGAATCTACTACCTACTAATCATAAATCTAGCTGCGATTGGTATTTGAACTGCTAAGGGATATCAGATCTTTTTAACGCCTTCAAACTGTTCTTATAGCCTTAACTACACAGTAGAATATTCAAACAAGACCCTGGGATTCACGCTTCAGTAAATCCTTGTTGATAACAAGTAATCAGTAATGACAATTCTAATTGTAAGGTAGTATAGCCAAGCCCATTTTAGCACAAAAGGCCGGCTCGACCGGGGCAGTACTATCCTCGCTTTAGTGTGACTAAGCTGTAAAAAACAGCGTCCATGCTGTCGTGTTTCGTTGGTAAGTGCAATACCGGAGACCCATTATTGCAGGGGTGTCAGTTATGGTGGTAAATGTGAGAGTACTGTCACGATGACTGTCATGCCTTTCACGTCCCCAAGTGGGGCGTGAAAAAGCTTCTCAATTAGGCACCTACTGCTTGTTTTGCATTCGCAATGAGCGTGGCGACCACAACTTTTGGACTCTATTCACTTTGGTAGGTTCCTAAAACAAAAAAAAAACACACTCCATGCTTAAATCTAACTGGTTACCGTATTGCTTTGTCTCACTAAAGTTGTAACTATTTTAAATATTTATAAAAGTATATTACAGTCAAGTATAAGGAATAATTGTCAACGATTCCATTGAATTAAAAATATACCCTTGATTAAATATTATAGTATTCGTATCTACAATTTAATACAAGATGTGGTTTAAATTACTCACTTACCACTAATCATAATTCAAAATGTAGACGGAATAACAGATATAACCATCAAAAATGATTTACCAATTGATATAATATCAGAAATTGTATACAGGTCATAAAATAATTTGTGATTATGTAACATATGACCATAAACGTAAGTTCCGAAACTTGTGTTGAGCAACGTACGCCTCGAAGCGTGAAAATATAATAGCATGTAGAACTGTGCATTGCTTTTAGCTGTAAACGGGCAAGAAGTTTTAGATAAACGTTTTCTTTTACTCTAATTTTATTGCTACTTTTAACTATTTTGCACAAATTACAGTGAAATTATTAATATTGAGTATTATTATTTAAACAACTAAACAGGCATCAGATTCAATTTCTCAATTTAAACACAAAACTATTTGACTTAACATAATGTATTTCAGGCTTAATTAATTTGTAAGATACCAACATAAATGAATTTGTTGCGTTCCCTTAACACAAACAATAATCTACCCATCATGGAATTGCTTAAAACATATCTGAAGACCCAAAGTCCATAGTCCACATCTGTTTGACCCATAGTCAAACAGATGTTATGATAATAAACAATTAAGAAATAACCTTACTTAAGTGAAAAATCGATTTCAACAATCTAAAACATATTTACTAGATAAAACTTTAATTCTTACTGCCGACTTAAGTAAGTACTTACAATTTTCGAATTAGATAATTTCAACTAGAATGTACGCCTTAGAACTTTATAATGTATTATTTTTTTTAATTTATTTAAGTATGTAACTCAGTCATATTACTGAAAAAGCCACCATACTGCATGCTAAGAAAAAAAAATACAAAGTGAGCCACGAATTACTTAACATTTGAAAAAATCATGTAAAAAAAATCATTGGATATATTATAAAAATTATTTATTTATAAGAAAGCTTATTAGTTGAAATTTATATTTCAAAAATTACATATTCTAAATTACCACCGTTTCGACGTTTGCACTCTTTTAAGCGAGCACCGAAATTTTCGAATAGGTACTCGTCGGCAAAGAGACAGCGAGATTGGCGACATCTCTTCGCTGATTTTTTCCTGTAGTTGACGTAGTGTATTTGGTTTATTGATGTAGACCACAATCCTTCAAATAACTCCGTAAAAAGAAATCTCCTGGGGATAGATCTGAACTGGTTGGCCATGGAATGTCGCCTCGTCTGGAAATCAGCTTTTCCGGAAAAATGTCTTTGACCACCGGCAGGGACTCATTGAACGTGTGACAAGTGGCTCTATCTGTTGAAAAGATGTGGTACGATTGTAGCCAGCAAATTCCAGTAGCATCGGCCCAAAAACTCCCGTAACCTGTTTGCACGGGATTAGATTCAAACGTTAACGAATTGTTGGCCTACCCTATACTAACAACTCACCAATCATAGACTAACACATACCTTAATCCTACTATCAGCACTCCGATATTATTTAAGTGGCTACGTTTTATGTCTAGAAATCACTTAAATAGATTCACAAATTGAAACTAAAATGGATGATGTGCGCATATGCAATCAAACAGTCACATAAGCATAAAATAGGTGTTTAGAAGCACCGCGGGACCGGAAATGGCTCAGACACGTAGAGCGCGCAACAAAATAATGAACAAAAGTCATTATAAGTGGCGAGATAGATGCGATAACGCGACGGTTAGAGTAAACGCGCTTTTTTACGTTAATTAAACTTACTTCTGTAAACGATGATGGTCTCATTATCTGCATTAAGCACCACTCGCCGCTCGACGTTGTGCTTTTTACGCAACAGTGAACGCGCGTATGACGCCAGGCTGCCGAACGACCATCGCCGCAGGTTGCCGTGTTCAAAACTCATTTTAAGTATTATTGTTTGTCATATAATTTAAAACAAAATTCCTAGTAAAATAGCAAAGTCCCTTTAAACTGGCTCCGTTCAGTAATAAAAACTTATAGTCACCATACATGCAACTGTTTTCGTCAATTATCCCCCAAATATCTCGTAAGCGATATACGTGCGGTGCCTGCCCGCAGGGTCGCACTTAATAGCCGGTGACGGCTAAGGACACAACATGACAAAAACTCTCCTCATTATCCGCTCTATGACAATTCACCTCCATTTATAATGCTATTAATATAATAATGACGAACAACAACAATAACAATTTAATTCAGCATCAAACAGACATTAAATGTCATTTTATCGGCAAAAACTATATATGTAATAACCGTTTTGTTATTTTTCTAATGACAATATTTATTTTTGCATTAGACATTCTCAATAAACAACCATATTTAATAACGAATATTACATCTTCGGATTATTGTTTTTGTATTTATTAATTATGTATGTTATAAGTATATTGTAAGGTAAGTTTACGTATGCTGCAACCCATAATAATAGTAACCATACTACATTCAATTGCCCATTCGAAAAGTGCACCGTATCTTTAGTAACATAAACAAATTATTTAAGGTATAAACCAGATATTTTCTAAGCGAATATCTTTTTTTACTTTTATATTTATAATTATGCTTAACAAAATTGATTGTACTCATAATTAAGATGCAGGTAAATAGTCATACTTTGTCTGTAACGAAATGTATCTTCCCTTGGTAAACCTACGTGTATTTAGTAATTGTTATGTGTTATGATTTTAAATTTTATGAAATAAAATGTATTTTTTATTTTTACTTTTTTATAATTCTGCCCAGAACATACATCCAAAGTTTTATGTTTCACTAACTGAATCTTATTTTGAAGTATCAGTTATAAAGTTTCAGGAGA
The DNA here is from genome assembly GCA_949316085.1 of Hypercompe scribonia. Lineage (NCBI taxonomy): Eukaryota > Metazoa > Arthropoda > Insecta > Lepidoptera > Erebidae > Hypercompe > Hypercompe scribonia. The sequence goes on from OX438969.1 coordinate 18,158,331, forward strand.
AAGAGGACAATAAATCTTCAATTTAGTAAAACTAACAGACGTAGAGATTTTTGTGATTGACGATACCTTAAAAAATAATTTTACAATTTAATGCATTTTTATTGTACAAGTCTTAGGAATTTATTTTTAAGTCCGTTTAGTAAGAAGACAGGCGTGTCTATTTATATAAAATTTCAATATTTTACATGATTTGACTGATAAAATAGATGGATATAGAATAGTCAAAAGCCAGATGGAGATGAGGGATAAACATGAAATCAGGCTACTTATTACCCGTCGTGTTAGTATGCATGGGCTGGGAGCGTCCGCCCTACCGTTGCATTACTCCGCTCTGCTCCCTACATAAACGATGCCTCTGTTTACACCTAACTAGATTAAACCCACTCTTGAATGCAGACAAGGACAGACCGACTCAATTTGGATTTTATTACGTGACGCCATGCTGCCTCCGTATTGCTTGTTCAACTAGGTTTTATTGTAAATTGCAACATAATTGAAATACTTATTACATTTGAAATACAATTATTAATTGTTCACTTTACACCTATATTATTCCATGCCTTACTACTAGTTATGAAGACTGCAAAATTTAAAAGCTATAATATTATATATAATAATAATTGCTGCCACATAATGATACGTCGCTTCGCCAAAAAGCTTCATAGCCTTTTTGTTTTTTTCACTGATGACATATTTTATCCCACTTTTGAATTATACAATCTAAAATGTATGGCACGAACTCCAAGTAAATTAACAATATAATGTGTAAAATAAGTTACATTTCCTGCTTTTTTAAGTCAATATTGTGAACTTAGTGTAAGACGCGCCCGCAAAATAAAAACATTTTCTTAACTGGCAACCATAAAACCAAGTTGATTTCTCGCCAATATGGATCATATCACTGACAAAGCCTAATTTCTAATTTATATTATAAATATATTAGTGAATTTGTTTATTTCCTTGTTAATATAATGTTATTTATTTTGCTTTCATACCTAACTGCTAAAGTGAACATCTTAAAGTCGTAATCAGGGTACTAAAAGAACATTAACATACAGAAAAAAATGTTGTTCCCAAGTATAAATGAAGGACAGAAAGAGATTAATAATAAAGTGAAACTGTTACATAATATATTATGTTTGAAAATCATTTACGACCTAATGATCCATTATAACTATTTGTAATATCCAATTTATGTGTAATAGTACTTATGTTATTATTTCTGAAATCGTGTTCATAAATACTGTAATTCTAGTTCAAAATTTCGAAACGAGCCATTTTATTTTGACGTTCAAAAAAACATTAGAAAAAGGTTGACATTCCGGCATTTTCTCAGGGACATTTCTTTGAATTAGTCTATTATTAGTTGCCGATCACGTCGTAGGATGCTTTTAATATTGAATTAGGGGAACCTGTGGTTACTGCGCCCTTAATCGGGCTCGCGGCCGTGATGTTCGTGTATTAACGTTATATCCACAGTCGTGTAATGGCATAAGTAGTAATGAAACCCAAATGACACAAAATATTGTCAAATTATAGACTCTGAAAGCTTGGATAACCACTTACAATGTCTGCTGTTGATCCTTAAGATACCGACAGCATATTAGGATTATTGATCGATAGAGATTAATAACGACTTAAGTCGACACTGGTAGAAATCCTGAGTGCGAGTTCCAACTCCTCTTGTAAGTATTTAATTTTTAAGTAAAACGGACTAGCAACATGAAGGCTAACAATGTGTATGATCAGACTAACATAATGCAAGTAACAAACGTAATTACCTATCCTAGCGAAAGTACAAAATATACGGATATAAGAAGTAGATACATTCAGTTTTTTAAAGAAAGAATTCTAAAAATAAATAAATAATAAGAGTTTAAAAATACTAAAAAAACACGCTTTTATGGCTAATCTAACTAAAAACTAGAAAATAATCTTTAATGACAAAGAATCTAATATTACAGCAGTAGAAGATCGAACAATCAATCATATTAAATCGCCTCAAAATAAAATTATAATAAAATTTAAGTTATTAACAGAATAATTCAATTCAGAGTAAAAATCGTGGGGTGCATAGATACAACCAAAGCTAATAAAAGCGTGTTAAAAACATTGACAACTCGTATCACTAGTATAATGACGAGTACCTGTTTACTAATCTACTATTCTAGATATTGATGTGATTGAGTTGTATATAACAAAAATAACCTAATTATTTTGTATTATATATATGTAATCTAAACAACCATCATCAACAAGCTTCCACAGTCCACTGCTAGACATAAGCCTCTCCTTAGCGAGGAGGTTTTAGCCTACCATACTACGCTGGCCTAACAGTGACAGACTCTTTGCGGTGACGGTGTTCTGCATAGTTGGATCCCATAGTCGCCTCTTACGATACCTACGATGAATAAGGATGAAGATATTCCATATTCTTAATCCCTTACCATACGGACTAGACTACAACAAGCTTAGAATAATACAATTTATTTCAACTTAAATTAAATCATTATCTGTTAGGTTAACAGTAGTGCATGTTATGAAGGATTTATATTGTATCTTTTTTTGCAGTCGCTACATCACTACACTTAATTATGGTTATATCAATAGTTTTCCTTTTTGGGTGTTCGAAGAAGATACAGAAATGGCTGTGTCATATTATTTTAGTGGATGACGCCGATCGCATAACTAACAGCTGCAACGACTTGTACGCTGATTGTAGTGTTTAGCTTCGATACGAATCGATTTCATACGATTTGTATCGAATGATCCAATCGTAAGCTAATAGGAACGATCCTGGTATATTTTTCGGCTCTCTGACCGATGATTTAGTTCATACGTGATGTGCTTACACGGAAAATAAATCGTTTGGATCGCATTAAATTCATTCGTATTATTAAATGTCCATTTCTGTGAGAATCTTTGATCTGACCTACGCACCGGAATGTAAGTTAGATTAATAAAAAAGTAAGTAGCAAAACCATTGGAATTAAATTGTTGTTGCTTTTAAATTTATGTTGATGATTTCAAACTTACATTACAAATGTAATGGGTGAATATTATTGTAATTTATAATTAATACTATGATTTTATTACTACTGTAAAGTATATAGAAACTGAAATTATTATCGTGATTAAGGAGTAATCTTTCTAGGTACATTTTGAACAGGCAGGGTCAGTAACTTTACCTTTCTTTGCTCTTACTACATAACTAATGAAGACACGGAGATCTTTAAAGCATAATTGTGTGGCAAATAGAACAGTTATCTACCAGATTTCACGAATAATATGAAAGAATCTGTGATTAAACCAAATCTGCTGTGTTCGTATCTGTTAGTTTTTAAGGGATTCTGAAAAGTACTTTTCGATAATAAAAAGTGAGTCGTATAACGGAGCACGCAACTCACGTGTTGACGTCAACGTCAGTGGGCGTGGCCAGTAGCACACTGCCATTATTCTCGTTGGTAGCAAGCGGTACCTAATTTGTCTCTTCTCGCGTTTTGATATCCTACATCAGAATTACAGATTTCTTCATGTGTTCTACGAAAGTTATGGTGTCGGTATTTGTGACTTGTGTGTAAAGTGGTTACCAGAAAATTTTGACATCTTAGAGAGAGGTCAGGGTCCGGCAGTTCACTCTGGCTCAATAGTCGTGTACTCACCTTTCCACACACTTACATACATTCAAATAGTACCAACAGTATACAATAATCAACTTACGAAAATGATGTTCAGGCGAGTAGCAAACCTAACTCACAATAGGTATCAATTTAAAACACAACATCTAGTAGCACCGTTTTACCTACCAGACACCTTCATTTTTTATTTAATCACAATAACACATTCTTTAGAAACAGCATTAGAGTAGTAATTACGATTTTTTCAATTAAAAACTAACTTTAAAATAAAATAAACAGAAAACTGCCCTTCTAAAAGCAAGCAGTTGCTTCCTTTTTGTGTTTCTGTTGTGCTCTTGAAAAATGCTGTATTCAACTTCGACACTTTGGCTTAATGCATTCAGTATACTTGCAATACTGAACTCTATTTAAAGTGTAGCAATTTCGATTAACATTTAATACGCTCTGATATTACGTTCATCGTAAAAAATGGATTTTAAAATTGTTCTAAATTATAGTCCAGTGTTATCCCAAAGTCAAAGTAACATGAAATTAAAAATGTCTAAAGAATAATACAAAAAAAGTAATATCACTGCTTTACACAAAACTGGTGGCAGACAGTTCTTTCCTTATTTTTCGCCGAAAAGTACGGTTATCGGCATCCAGTTCTTTCCCTTGTTCGGGGTGAGAGGGACTGGTAGTTGGGCCTCTAAGTTGTTTAAGTCCATCACGTGATACTGTCTACTCGTTCAACCCTTTACTTAAATATAATCTGAAACAAAAACATCTTACTCAAAATAACTGTAATGTTTTCCAAAACTTCCTTTTTAAAAGAACCTATACTTAGGTATTGATATGCCGGTTTTTTCATAATGCACAACAAGACATGAAAAGAGCTTGAATAAACAGAATAATCTCTAAATAAATCACTTAACAACTTAATTATTTTATTTATAGCATGCTCTTTTTCGAAAATTTCTAATTTAATTACTTCAGTTCTGGCTGTGCATGTTGCTGCATCCCACACATACTTCACTTACATGATAACCAGATCTTAATTGGGCAATTAGATATTATACTCACTTATAACAGGTTAATTCGAAAATCGGATCTACTAGCTAATCTACTCAGCATCGCTTACGACAATCACTGTTTCACCGTGCCGTCTTAAAAGTTTTGTATTTAATAAGGTATCTAAAGGACAGTAGGTTTTTATTTCTTTAAACTACTTAAATAAACATTAAAACTACGAATCGAGAGTTTTTACTTTTATTAATTTTATCTACTAAAAAAGTGTACTATAGTATACTAAAATGTAGAACAGTATCAAATCAAATTTAAATTGGATTATTATTTAATAAGTATACCAATATGTTAAAATATTTTTTTGTATAAATAAAGTAAGTTGTCATAATATTGCAAACTTATTTTTTTTAAAGGCTCTTCCTAAAGTCTTCTAGTTAGACACTTCTTCATCCACCCGGTTAGGTCAAGCTGTCACGAATCGGGATGTAGATAAGGTATACAAACTTATAAAGCGATCAGGACTAATCAGACAATTGAATGTCAACCATAACGTCGTCAACACAAGGTCGAACGTTTGCTGGAAGTGTGAATTAATACGTTGCTGAACTTAAAGGTACTTAATGATACCTGCTTGGGCCACGATGACATCACACGCAGTATTGTAAGTGGAGAGATAAGAATAATTCAATAGGTACCAGGGATTTTGATGATACAACATTTGACTGGTGGTTTTCATTGACATAATTGACGTGTTCATTTGTATATCTTTCAAAATCCGAGTCCACTGTATCTTTCAACAAAAGTAATATAAAAGTTTCATTTAGAATTTAATATTTTAAGGTATAGGGGTCACTTGATAACAAATTAAAAAGTTAAAACTACATAAACATACATAAAATAGAAAAAGTATATACTGCTCGTAATCTCGGTGTAACATTTGATTCTAAATTAAATATCGGTAAACTTATTAGAAATGTTTTAAAAAAGGCATAATATTATTAAGATTTGTAATTAGTGCCGCAACTTTCTCATATAGCGCAACAAAAACGTACTACAGAGCTATCTACCAAAGACACACCGAACTACGGAGTAATTACAAATTCTGATTCGCGCAATAGAAATTCTCGCAACGATAAGCATATCTACAACTTCTCAACATCGAAAGGGGGGCAGCCCATCAGGCATGATCATCTCGTGTCATCGGAGGATCCTTCCTTTGGTGTTGGAGGAAAATGGCAGGGCCATTCTTTCATGTTATAAACTGTTAAAGTTTTAGAAATAGTAAGATCATGATAATTTTTTATTGCAACCTCATACGCGGCCATTTGGAGCGTGTGGGAAGCGATTTGTTTGGTACTTGACTTAATCAGACTATCTATGTAAACAAATTCGTTTTTTAAAGTGAAAAATTCTAACATTATATTATAGCATGATGTTCCTAGAGGCGCGCAGAGAGATGCTGGGCGCAACTTTCGCGATACAACACAAAATTCACTACCCGCCTTTGCTCGCCTTACTCAACTTTCGTGCTCCAGCCAGAATATCAAGATTGTACAAAGTTATTAACGGGTACAGTCACTTAATATAGATTATATAGATTTACACACTGACGACATACTATTCAGAGAAACATCATTACGTGCATCTTATCAAAAAACAACCACAAAAATACACAAACATACCCACACATACCTGCTGTGTAAAATTACTACATACATACATGTATAGTCAATATTGATAAATTATGTCCCTTGTTTATAAGCAGTAAACTATTCCAGACCTTTAGGACTTTTATAAATCTAATGAAATAAATAGCAATTGTATTATATAATTGTATTCAGTACAATTACATATAACACATATATAATATATATAATAATATAATATAACACATTATTATAATAATAACATATTGTGTTAGATGGCCATCTTTTTACAAAACTATTGAAATTGTTTAGAAATATAATAAATTGTTTCTACATAAATCCGGATTGATACGTATCTTAATATTTGTGATTTCATAAAGATCGTTGTGCTGTTTACCTCGAAATACTACGACGCAGTGTCAAAATTATGTTGAAGTGATCCCATGTAAATAATACTAACCCTACCGATTTATCGTCAGCTTCGAACAAAACTTAGCTAATGTCATATTTGCTGTACACTGACTAATCAAATAGTTAACTTGTCCTACGTCAATATTGCCGAGCCAATATAATGGATATAGGCGCCGGGTAATTTTAGACTGTGACTTTTGAAAAATTATACATTTTTTCATGTGTGTTACTCATAACCCATTGCGACTACGGCGGCCAGTCTCAACGGCGACCATCTAACTACATAAGTGTGTGCGCAAACACAGATGCACTCTCTATTCCTTCACTCTCACAATTCGATGAAACGACTACCCGATACGACCGGAGAGAGATCTGACGCAGGACCGACGTCTTTACATGCACTCCGAGGCACGAGAGTTAGTCTTCAACTTCCAAACTCTGGGCTGTCGTTAAACCCTCTATAATCAAAAAAACTCTTTTTTGGCCCGATCCAAAAATCGAACCCGAGGCCTCGTAATCGACTGTTGCATATACTAACCACTATTTCAACGAGATTTTTTCATGTAACAGGTAATCAAAACCCATTCTCCACGCTACGCATAAAGTCACCAGCACACAACAAACTGTATTTTTTCACTACAGAATATGATTTGTTAGATCACTGTCCCACGGACTTACCAAAACTTATTTACATTTTACAGTTGGAAAATAAAATATACTGCGGTTTACATAGATCTATGGCAATATTTTTCGATCTGCGAAGATAAACTTGTTTATCAACACTTTTTTATATTTGTTTGCTAAACCCTCGGTGAGCGGGTCAAACTAAAATTCTTACAACTTTGTCTAAGTAAAGTCTCGACGTTATGAAAATAAATTTCATACTGTCTAAAGTACAGTAGTTTTAAATTTACATTGCTCTAATTGATGTTCTAAATTGCACACTAGATCATATTTCACTAAAAATAAAACATTTTAAAAATGTGTCTAGCAATCCGATTTCAAAAATGCTTAAAGGGTGCTCAAAGTGATTAAAACATTTTGTCCTTTGTCTATATTTCTGTTTATATTACAGGATTCTCACATTATTTAATATACTTATATTTCTTTTTTTATTAACAACGTCTCATAATCATACAAATCATAATCACACATTACACAATATAATACAGACCATTACAAAATTTCATAAGTGATTCAATGCTGTTTACTGAATAAATTATATTTGATAGAGTACATATAGCCAACATAATTAGCTCTGAGAAGCAGACAATAGGACATAAGATTATATTCTAAGTAATCACGACACGAAAATAATTTTAATATGGAAAATTACATCTTAGATATCCTACAAATTGTAGCTACATTTGTTCCTAATTACAAATAATAGATTCTAAGGCCAGTGCAATCATAAGAAAATCATTACAAACAACGTTAGATTGCCTGTAATCTATAAATGCGATTACATAAATAATTATTTCTATCAGGGTATATATTTATGTGTTTCTTATTTACATTTGGTTATAATTATATGTGCATTACACATTACAAAGAACATTCTTAAAAAAATTGGTTAGGTAATTAAAAACACAACAACTACTTACTAACTTTATTACTGATATCCGCTCAAACCTACATATTTTTTTTTATTTTAACACAAACAAATTATCTAACATAAAAAGATAATACATTTCCCAACATTTCATTTCATGAATTAGTCAAATTAGTCGTCACAAAAACCCATGAATGAAGGCTAAACAATTTAAATGATCATTTAGTACCGGAAATGATCCCTTTGGCAAATAAATCAAAATTGCGCTAGGCCTGCAAACGTAGCGATTAGAGGAACGAGCGGCGTTGGTAAAGGTCGGTGACGGTGTGATGCCGCCTATTTATTAAAATAACGAGAAACCAGAGACGGGTATGGTCACAAATTGTGCTAAATTAGACCCGTGACATGACGAAATATTAATGCACTTTGTTGTTGCCACCAGTTTCCAAAACTTTAGAAATATCAGCAACTAATTCGAGAAAATAAACATGATATTTCTGTCACATATATTATATCCTGTTTCTAATAACCTTGCAACTTTAGATTCTAATAATAAATCATAACTTAGACTTACACTGTGCCATCACGAAATCTTCAATATTAAAGGTGTGATAAGAAATCACGAATTTAATCATTCTTTGTTTTCTTAATATACCTTATTACCTATACTTATATATAATTTAAAATTGCGATTCCTAATGTTAAAAACTTTAAGACTCTAGAATCTACATTCATTCTTAACCGCGAGGTTTTCTGTTACAATCGGAGTTGATAACTTATTAAACGTCAATAGAGAGTAATCGATTGTAACAAGAAAGTCTAATAAACATTCATTTAGCATATATCAGACGACTTTTGTAAAAAGTACTTAAATGGTACCCGATCACTAACAACAACATTATCGATTTTCATTAGCCATTGGCCATTGGGCATAATGATGAGACTATGTACAAGAAGTTTTATTAGGGAATCATAAAATTTTATTTTGTGTAATGTAATTCCCAAAATTAATGATGGTTTAACTGACAGCCGATATCAGTGAACAAGTTTAGCGTTCATCGTTACCGATGACAGGGCCACGGGTCATGTCGGTAACATCACAACTTTCGAATATTTGTCACACGCTATAACCCATTCATAAAATGCTAATGCGTTTAGTAACGCATTGTTTTTGCTAAATTTATAGCCCGAAGCGGCCAACAAACCAACCTGTTCCGCTTGTGCCATTAATTTTATAATTAAGAGTTGGCAAAAACTTTTAATACGAATACATTATGCTAATGAGTGTACACTATAAATGTTAATGGCATTCTAATACGTTTATTGCCTAACTATGTTCGAGAGGAGGTGTTAATGGATTCGATTTGACTCAATCGATTAAATAGGTACTGACATTCATCGGAACACTTCAACCTCTCTAAGTGAAACGAAAACGGATATTCAAAACTGGTACAATAAAACGCTTAAGCCCAATAAGTTTATCGCGTCCACTTCCTACAGCCGCTCTAATAACCAAAACAAACAACAGCGATGAACACAAAGGGAGGCAAATAAGTCCAAAAAGTGCTAATATAAAAAAGTGTGCCCGTTTTTATAAGGCAACGAGTAAGTGTGAGGTCGAAGCGAGGAATGTTGGCGCCTGTCTGAGTACGTATACCTGTCCGTTTATCAATGGACCACGGACAATAAGATTAAAAAAAGTGAAAGAGTATCAAAAAAGTGCTTCATCAAACCAATGCGTCCGGCAAGGGTTGTCGCTTAGCTATCGCCGATTATCCAACCATTATTGTCACTTTAATGATGCATCTTGCACCTCATAAATGACATCTATATTTGAGTATTACTTAACGTCACTGTTTTGTATATCTATGGTATGGTATATAGAGTGTTTATATACTAGACATCGTCAACGTCAAATAGCAAAAATTGAGTCAATAACTTCCAACTATATTAAAAGTAACGTATGTACAGTTCAGCTAATTCGATTTAGTAAAATATCTTTCTAAATTGTCTTTCAAGTCTCAGTCCAATCGAGAAATTAAGATAAGAGTAAATAAAAATTGGATACATAAATATCTTCTATCTATTGGATATATAAGTATTTTTGAATGAAGACAGAATAGAATTGTACATTCTGCGTACCACGTCAACAATAAGTTTTCGACATTGTCGCGTGTAGGCTCGCCACCCCGATGTTGGCTGATATAAATATCCCGAGTAAAGCCTAACACAACTCAAGATGAACACGACAAAACTGATAAGGTCCCGCCACGCTCGGCCGAGACATCCCAATTTAGTGCCGGCCCTAAGATAACGCTATTATACAGCTTTTAACTATAAGAACGATACGCTAAATGTGTTAAAATCAATTTATTGTATGTGTGTTTTAAGGTAAAAATGTGTGTAAGTGGATTTGTCAGCTGTTAACTTTTTTATTTGTGAGTCGTTTAACTAATTAAAAACGATTCACAAATTATGATTTTTGATTGCTTTTATTGTGTTTAGTTACAATTATATTTAATAATAATGTGTTAAAAGAAGGTGCCCGCGGATACTTGCAACTCATGAATTACAAGTGAATTGGAGCTCTTTAAGAGAGGTTTCGGGCTCCGGTAATATCAGTCAGCGAGTTTAACTAGGTAAGTTTAACGATATTTTACAACTAAGTTCTATTTCAGTATTTGAGCCCTTCTTCATATGTTTTAATTCAATTCATTCGTTCCTTCATCTGACTTATGGCAACAAAAGGAAATAGTTATACAGTCAAGACTAAGTTATATCAAACTACTCTCCACGAGTACAGTCAATTCCTTTTATGAATGAAAATTATTTATGTAGTAAGCCCTTATGGCGACGAAGAAGCAAAGTGAAAGCTTTTTATTGGATGATAAATATTGATAATTTTGCTAATAAGAATGCAATTTCTACTAATTTTTGTTGATTTTCTTATTTCTAAATATTTTTTGTGACTTAAATGTACATACTAGAAGTTGCTTAAATATTTTTGTTACTAATTGTTTTGATTTAAGTCTCATAAGTACTATCTAATACAATTCAATAGTACTACATACTACAATCGACTTTTCGGATGATACAGCAAAATACATAGTTTATATCTATGACATTTGTCACCTCGTCACAAGTAAGTTTAAAACCTATTATGAACATATGTTGTGGTTGCAATAAATTATATAATTGTTCTTACTACGAGTTTAACTAACTTATAGGTTATTAAATTGGGTTCGTGATTACTTATAAGTTAATTATTATTTTTTTATCAGGTGGCAAAACATTATTAAAACAACTGAAAAGTTTACTAACTCCAGAAGAAAGAGAGTGGAAAGCCCGTCGCTTAGTTACTTATGATACTTATAGCGTGATACCATACACTATTTCGGTATACCTATAACTTCCATGTATAGTGCATATCTATTCATGTGAGTACGTCAAAAAAGCCCATCATATAGTAAGGTGCCTTCATTGGTAAATTCTGTTATTCATATTTGAAAGCAGTCGTATATTTTTTTTTATTGTTCAATTGTGTCGCTGCTACTAGTTGAAATTGATTTCTCTGAGAAAATTGTGACCTGACGCAGAATTGGGATGATTTTTCAGTAAGTTGATTCTAACTCCCATTTTCATGATGGTTAGTGAGACCGAATAGCTAAGAGAGTATTGTGAGTTTGCTTTTCGTTTACGACAAATAATTATGTAATAAGCACAATTATTCTATGTTTATACTCGTATATAATTTGTGTATTTACTTTATTTTGTTATTTACTCCTATTCTTGCTTACATAAAAGAAAATTGTGTCCAAATCATAAATTAATATGTGTTTTTATAAGTATATCGCAACAACAAAAAAAGAATTAATTCGCTAATCCAAGCGACAATATAAATAAATTCTTAAATTCATTAGGTATATAAATGACTAAACATGTTTATTAACATACAAAATTTATCTGACAATAAATAATGTAAGTTAAGTTTATTCCATTTAAATGTAATCATAATGGGTAACACTTAAAATGTCGTAATTTTAAAAGGAGAAATGGTGGGACTTGCAACGCACGACCTGTGTGACCGGCGAAGCTCAAATTTCCGTTTAACTAATTGAGCGAAAACGTTACAACGAATGCCATTCAGTGTGGAACTAATGAATGGCCCTCGAAAAAGCCAATTTGTAGTTTTTTTTAACACTTCAATTTGTGCCGTAAACCCCAAAAAAGGCTCGACCAAAACCACAATCGAATTAGTGTCCCTTGTTCCGGAGATTAGAGGACTGTCCACCTCTTATCTCGGTCGTTCGTTATTTTATTGGCTTGTATAGAGTAAGTCGATAAACACGACGCATAATGGCCCATAATGAATCGTCCTCGCCAGCGGTTTGACTAATCATAAAGGTTTTATGGGTGTCGTTTCTGAATACTCGCTTTATGACGCAGGCTCTCCTGCCCTATAACATATCACATTTATTATGTCATATTAACAGCGAATAGAACAAAATGAAGGTAGAATAATATGTACTTTGTTAAATATTTAGTGGATTAAATAAAAACTTTTATTCATACCAAATGAAAAAAAAGTTATTGAAGCTGTTGTTTACTAAAAAATCTCTAAGTGAAAACCGTTCAGCGTAAAATTTCCACCATAATTACATTCAAACTTAGCTTACAAAAGCATTATATACAGAATGTGTTACATAAATTAACGATGTGTAATTAAAAATTATTGCTGTGAGCTATTATCTTTGCATAAATAATTGCCCATAATAAGACACATTAGCATGAAAGTCTCGAAAAAATTGTTTAGAAGACATGAATTACTGCATCTACGATTCGAGAAATTGATAAACCTAATGTTTAAAATATGAAATTAGATACGCTCTAAATACCGTTTATTACTACAAATTGCTCTTGTAACCATTTTCTGTACACCAGCTATAACGATCATCACACAAAAAGTTTCGTACTACCAGAAATGATCGTAGGAACTTGTGACAATAGAATAGGTGACACACATCGCTAGTGCTCGTCCCACTCAATGCGCACATATAACGAGAAGCATTAGTATCATATTAATGAATATAAAATGACGTACAAACCGCGTAAAAGAGCTATTCATAAGTCGAATTAAAAGTGAATTAAAATGTCTGAAATGTCCAATTGCGAGGACACAAGCCTAATTAGTGACAAATGTCATTGGCCGCCTGTGAGAACATAACGTAATGTTAACATTATTTAAGGTTAAACACATTCGTATTGCTACAAAACTTGAAAACAAAATAAAAATAATCAAGACTAAGAAACTTAATGATGAAGAACTTGGATATTATTCTACAGTGTCATAAAATAGAAACTTTAGTTTGGTAGTCTACGTAAAGATGTACCTACATAGAAGTTAAAAGCATTAAATACCTATTTATACACAATGTAACTAATATATTTTATATAACAATTGAAATATGTAATCTTTTCTGTTACAGAACGGTGTGACACGAAGTCTGCACTATAAAACAGCCATTCTCGTTTCGTGAAATAGATGCCGCTCGCTTTGCCACTAATGACTTCCTGTATTTTTTCATACGCCAATTATTTCCCGTGGGTGAGTAGCTCGAAGACAACAATATTTTTTTAATATCGTTTGTATCTTAAAGTCGATTTGGTATTCAAAAGCTATCTATTATTAGTTATGAAAGTAAAGATAAGATTTAATGTTCACTTATTTTAATGACTTAGTACTTAAGAGTTAGAGTCCAAAAAACTGTACTGTTCTATGTGTATTACCTATATTCTTTGATAAATGAAATGGCTTGCCCTGTGATGTTAAAAAGTTCTTGTCAATATAGTTAGTTTTATACACTTTTATGTATTAACTTCAAATAACTTGTTTATGAATTGAAATGTCGTTTTTAGCGATTTGGGCCAATATTTGGACTTTCAAATAAAAATGCTATAGCCTAATACTGTATTTGTTTAAAACATGGTAAATGAATTATAATAAAATTGCTGCGGCCGTCATCCAAACAAATGTGCTGTACGTGTCGCGCCCACGCACAATGCTATGTCGCGGTGCGCGCTCTACTCTTTTTATACCTACAGACACATACCATAAAAGGCTTAGGCTTCTTTGGTAAGTGATTGAAATATTTATCAGTATCTGTATATACATATAAAAAATTATAACATTTCGACGTCTGCACATTAAAGATATTGAATATCAATTAAAAGAATCACGTCAAAAAACAAGGAAAGACATTGACAGACAATTTTACCACGATAACTGACCTATACACAAACAGAGCTGTGGGCAAAACCTATTTCTATGATACGTTTTTCATACCCAACGAAATGTATTACATTAGTAAGATATATATCACCTGTAAATATTTGAACCGCGGTTTGAACGCTCAATTCAAAGATTCGACCAATTCCATAAGTAGAAATATACGCACATGGTTTATTCATTCAAAAAAATATAAACTTATGCGCTTAAACTTATATCAGTAACCATAAAGAAAGATAAAATTGCTCCTAATGACTGACTCTAATATAGTAAAAAAATATCTGCATAGTCTTTGCCTCTCCTTACAAATCTGGCCTACTATACCACGCTCGCATGGATGTCAGAATTATTTTCAGAGGCGCCTACATACATACTATTAACCAATATAAAATAAAGGATTATACTATCTACGAAATGGACGATTTTTGTGAAATAATTTACCTATTTTTCGAAGTTATACTTCTTTTAAATGATAAGAGTAAATTTTTAGGATACGTGTGCACACCCTCACGCAAATCCAACACCATTGAATTAGCTAGTCAACATTTTAGTTTTTTTATTATTGTACAAATAATTCTTTAATTATGTTTAAATAAATTTATTTTACTAGATAATGCAATATAATGAAACTTTCTTTCAATGAATTAATTACCTTTTTTTTCTATTACTTCTTACATGCGCACCTAAGTACACACATAGATTTTTTCTAAATGTTTTACATCTGTAATCAAAGTAATCACCCATACAATCCATGTATCTTTGCCAACTAAATGACAATTTATTGATGCCCATCTTGAAGAAATCAGTTAACCGAAAGGCAACAAATTCTTCAAAGGCATTTTGTACTACCTCTCGTGTAACATTACGCACCTGCTGGTGTAGTCGAGAAAAAAATATATATCTATGTATTTTCTTTTCTGACAGGAGGGCTTGCAAGCGCAACCCCTTGCATCCCCCTCCCGACGTCCATGCACACTAGCTAAATCAGTAGTTATAAGGTTTGTTTCAAATTTGCCTTTTGCACTCCTATTGTCCTGCTTAGGGAGCACTCCCTTAGTCGGTTCTTATGACACCCATGATGATGAATAGAGGCGGCAACGCTACGTATTCTTAATTCATTATGACATGGATAATAACATAACAAAATACTCTAGAAAAAAAACATGCACAATACTTATTACAAGTGACATATATTAATACCCTTTTTTTCTGTACAGAAATCCCCCTGATACCGAAAGGTGGTTACGTCGGAGTCGAACCGACCAAAAACTGCACGTTGTCTCAGGTACCAGCAACCGGGGAACCAGGTGCACCCCTAGTAAGGCAATCCCTGGAACACCGACGTACCTCGAGCCACCTACGGCTTGTAGATAGCCCTCCCCGTGTGGATACACCCATGTTCCCTTTTCTTTCTATCCCCAAAAAGACGTGTTAGCTTACCCTAGGGGGTTAAAAAAGTCGAAATTTTCATCGTTGCGCTAAATTATACGAGGCTACGGAAAGTGACATTAAAAATGCAAAGCAATTTATGTTACAAATGACAAATAATTGTATAATTATATATATTTATACACATGACTACAGCTTGTTTGTGAAATTGTTTGAGATACGTAGCCCTCAAGTGCTTGCGCACGTTTTATTCTACCATTTAAGGGTGGGTAAAACCGCAGTCAATTATCTCTTGTTACGGGGAGCATTAAAATGGCATGCGGTTGAACAAAGTTACTCTTTTAAAATACTTGCGATGTTCCACCATTTGGTGGCAGTTAACTTTAATTGAAACACAATAACGAACGAAGTAGGGCAGGTGATCGTTTAGAGGTCCAAACTATTTACTGTACTACTAACAACCAAAGACGTAACTAGAAAAGCAAAGGCCCTGGTAAAAAAAACCTGGTGCCCTAACCAAACTATTTAGTAAGTTAATCAAATGTTAATGTACGTATGTATGTACAATATTTTATTAGCCTTACTAATATTGTCAACATGAAAGCAATTTTATTTGTTTGAATGTTTGTCTTTCTCTCACGTTGCAACGGAGCGATTTTATGGCATGATTTATATGTCTAGAACTGTTAGGTTCTTCACCAGATTGCATACGGTACAAAATCGTATATTAAACTTTATAAAAAATACCATCGATTTCTTGTAGGTGGTACTATATTGAATAACCTATTTAGACCCTTTATCGATAAACTTTTTAATATTTCTCGAAATTAAACCATTATAAATACGTAACCTTGTATGGATGTTTGTTACTCTTTAATACAAAAACCACCATACGGATTAAGATGAAACTTTAGAATAATATAGAATATGCGTTATTCATCAGAATAACGGGCACTGACGGGCAAAAGCTAGTATGTACATAAAACATTAAGAACCAATATATTTATATGCAAACAAGTCATATACATGGATAAACATCTCTTGAAGGATCTTTTCCAGTTATTATATGAAAGTCACACCTACCCTACCTCCAATACTGATGTATATAGTATACTGCCAACAAAATAAGAACTGACTGAACGAAAAGACTGCACGGATGTCGTAGTGATTTAAGCGGTCGCTAACCGCTTCCTATTGCGCTGAAGAGTTGTGGGTCCGATCCCCATATTGGTCACCACTTTGTGTGATCCACAAATTCTTTTTTTTGAGTTTGAAGTTTTGGCTTACTATGCCACGCTGGCCAGACGGGTTGGTTTAGGGTTTCTTCAAGTTGGGGACTTCAACGCAAAGTCCATTGCGTGGGGTTCCCCCAGGACGGACGCTAGGGGCGAAGCCGTAGCGGAGTGGGCGGCCTCGGTGGGCCTCTGTTTACTAAACAGGGGCTCCACCAACACGTGTGTGCGACAGCAGGGAGTGTCGATAGTGGACCTTTCGTTCGCTACCCGTTTTTTTTTTTTTTTTACGTGTGGAAACCCCCTCGGGCCGTCACCCCACCGGGGTTTACGGCGGGGCGGTGTGTCTGAATCGGACCGACTAAAACCACACGGTGTGCCACTCTGCGCCTAACATAGGAGGGATCCGGGGACAGCTGCTATTACGACATCCAGATCCCTCCTAGCGCCTGCCCGCTACCACGGGCACCATCTGCGGATGAACTCTCTATTTTAGGCGACGTACGGCACACACATTCAAGGCGGCATGAGGCGCTGGTACGCGCGCCTCCGCCGCCCGGTTCGCCGGCGGCGAATTGGGTCCGAATGGAGATCGTCCTCCCGGGCCTTCTCCGCCGCCTCCTTCCGCGAAATTACGTCTTCGCAGAAGGCTGCGACCGCGGTAAAACAACTGTCGCTACCGACCATGGAGCGTATGACGGCCGGTAGCGAGAGATCTCCTCCAATAACTGCAGTGAAGACCCCACGCTGCGCCGCCCAGGCGGAACAAATCGCTAGCGTGTGCTGAGCCGAATCCTCACTGCAGTCGCAGTAGTGACAGGTGGGACTCAATTCTCTCCTGGCGACCGAGTGCAGATACTTCCCGAAGCAACCGTGCCCGGAAAGAATCTGCGTCAGTCGGAAGGAAAGGGTCCCATGCTGTCGCCCCGCCCACTCGGCGATGACCGGCTGGAGAGCCTCCACGGCGGCAAAGCCAGCACGTGGAGCCTCCAGCCGGGACGATCAACGAGCCATCGTGGCTCGACGAGCGGCCTCTCGCCATTTGCGTATCTCTTCGGGCGGGGGCCGTATGCCGCTACCTGCCCGGAAGTCAGCTGTTCGTCGATAAACTTCGGCGAGCACTTCCGCCTCCAAATCCCACGGGGGAGTTCCGGCCAAGGCGCACGCCGCCTCTGTCGATATGGTGCGGTAACCGCGTATAGCTCTAACCGCCAATATCCTCTGAGGGCGCCCGCCGTTCGCTACCCCTGCCCTCGCCGCACGAGTAAGGAACTGGCGTGTCCTGGAAGAGGTTGAGACGCTCTCGGACCATCTCTATATCCGATTTGAGCTCTCCCGGTCCCAGGATCCCAGAAGGGGTCACATGGCGCGGCGTCCTTCTCGCTTTCCGCGGTGGGCTGTAACTAAATTGAACAGGGACCTACTAGAGGAGGCAGCCATCATTCACTCTTGGCTGTCTCCGCAGGGTCCGACCGAGGAGGTCGATATGGGGGCTGGTCGCTTTCGCAATGTAATTACGCAAATCTGCGATGCGGCTATGCCCCGCATCCGAAGTTGTCGGCCTCCACGGAAGGAGGTTTACTGGTGGTCCCAGGAGTTGGCGGACCTCCGCGCGGCCTGTACTCGTGCCCGGAGGTCCTACACTCGTAGTTGGCGGCGACACCGCGAAGAAGGCGGGGAGGACCAGCTTCATGAGGAGTACCGAGAGGCGCGGAAAACTCTGAAGCTGGCCATCAGCCGCGCCAAAGAAATTAAGAGAAAGGAGATGCTGGAGGGTCTCAATCGTGACCCCTGGGGTCGCCCTTATCGTGCGGCGCGACAAAAGCTCTGCACGTCGGGCCCCCCCCTTACAGAGACACTCCAGCCCAGCTTCCTGCAGGAAGTGGTCGAGGGCCTTTTTCCACAGCGGGTGGAGCACACACCCCCGTCGATGGCCTTCATGGTCAGAGATGACGGGGGACACGAGGGCAATGTTCCGCCCGTTGGGGAATCGGAGATAGGGGCGGTTGTTCTACGGATTCGCTCTAAGAACACCGCCCCTGGGCCCGGTGAGGGGATACCTGCCCGAGTATTGGCACGAACCCTCGACCACATGTCGGATCGCCTCAGGGAGGTCCTGAACGCCAGCTTGGCGTCCGGACGCTTCCCTGAGTGCTGGAATAGCGGGAAGCTGGTCCTATTAAGGAAGCCGGGGCGGCCAGCCGAATCGGTAGCGGCCTACAGGCCCATCGTGTTGCTGGACGAGGCGGGTAAACTGTTTGAGAGGATACTCTCTGCCCGCATCGTCCGGCACCTCCGCGAGATGGGCCCCGATCTGTCGGACGCCCAATTCGGGTTTCGAGCAGGGCGTTCGACGGTCGATGCTGTGTTGCGCCTGAGGACCGTTACTGAAGAGGCGGTGGGCTGTGGCGGCGTGCTGTTGGCGGTGTCATTGGATATAGCCAACGCATTTAATAGTCTGCCATTTAGCTGCATCAGGGAAGCCCTCCACTACCACGGGGTGCCAGAGTATCTGAGACGGCTTGTGGCAGACTATCTACAGGAGCGTACTGTCATGTACGAGGACCGAAGCGGTGTTCTGAGGCGACGGCTCATGTCGTGCGGTGTTCCGCAGGGGTCTGTCCTAGGACCACTCCTGTGGAATGTGGGGTACGACTGGGCCCTTCGAGGTCGCCGCCCCCCGGGGCTGGGTGTAATTTGTTACGCCGATGACACATTGGTCACGGCCCGGGGAGTGAACTTTCAAGAGGCGGCACGCCTGGCCACCACGGGAGTTTCTCTGGTAGTCGGGCGTATTGAGGCGCTGGGTTTGCGGGTGGCCCTGGACAAGACGTAGGCCCTTTTGTTCCATGGGCCCCGTCGTGGTCCACCTTCCGGCGCCTCCATCGTAGTCAATTCGGTCCTCGTACCGGTTCAGGCCCAGATGAAGTATCTGGGCCTGATCCTTGACGGCAGGTGGCTTTTCGACGAGCACTTCCGGCAGCTTTCTCCAAAGCTGGTCGGCGCTGCTTCTGCCCTTGGGCGACTTTTGCCTAATTTGGTTGGAGCCAGCGTCGCGACGAGACGGCTATACACGGGGGTTGTCCGGTCAATGGCGCTGTATGGTGCGCCGGTATGGGCAGCGGCTCTGACCGCCCAGAATAGGGCTCGCCTCTGGCGCCCTCAGAGGATATTGACGGTTAGAGCCATACGCGGTTACCGCACCGTATCGACGGAGGCGGCGTGCGCCTTGGCAGGAACTCCCCCGTGGGATTTGGAGGCGGAAGTGCTCGCCGAAGTTTATCGGCGAACGGCTGACTTCCGGGCGGGTTGCGGCATACGGCCCCCGCCCGAAGAGATACGCGAGTGGCGAGAGGTCGCTCGTCTAGCCACGATGGCTCGTTGGTCGTCCCGGCTGGAGACTCCACGTGCTGGCTTTGCCGCCGTGGAGGCTCTCCAGCCGGTCATCGCCGAGTGGGCAGGGCGACAGCACGGGACCCTTTCCTTCCGACTGACGCAGGTCCTTTCCGGGCACGGTTGCTTCGGGAAGTATCTGCACTCGGTCGCCAGGAGGGAATTGAGTCCCGCCTGTCACTACTGCGACTGCAGTGAGGACTCGGCTCAGCACACGCTGGCGGTTTGTTCTGCTTGGGCGGCGCAGCGTGGGGTCCTTACTGCAGTTATTGGAGGAGATCTCTCGCTACCGGCCGTCATACGCTCCATGGTCGGTAGCGACAGTTGTTTTACCGCGATCGCAACCTTCTGCGAAGACGTAATTTCGCGGAAGGTGGCGGCGGAGAAGGCCCGGGAGGACGACCTCCACTCGGACCCAATTCGCCGCCGGCGTACCGGGCGGCGGAGACGCGCGTACCAGCGTCTCATGCCGCCTTGAGTGTGGCCGCGGATGGACGGGACGGGTTTTCCCCTTCCATCCGCTATAGTGCCCTGCCGCGAGGAGGTGACTTCCGCGTGTGCCGTACGTCGCCTAAAAGGAGAGTTTTATCTGCAGGTGGTGCCCTTGTGAGCGGGCAGGCGCTAGGAGGGATCTGGATGTCGTAATAACAGCTGTTCCCGGTCCCTCCTATGTCAGGCGCACAGTGGCACACCGTGTGGTTTTAGTCGGTCCGATTCCGACACACCACCCTGCTGTAAACCCCGGTGGGGTGACGGCCCGAGGGGGTTTCCACACGTTAAAAAAAAAAAAAAAGGGTTTCTTCAAGTTTTCCTTGCTTGTCCTGCGTAGTTTGTTCCTTTAGTCGCCTCTTACGCCACCCATCGTATGAATAGAGGTAGTAACACTTCTTAATCCATCACCATACGAATAGTCCTCCGCGAGACGAGATTAATTCCTGATGCGGGATTTACGATAAAAAATGCTCATATCTTTACTTTTCTTTTTTTTCGATTGCTTTTGGTAATAATTACCAGAGTGGAGCTAGCTTTTTCTTCTTTTATCATTTTCTGTGTCTTCGCTATATGCTTCGTAAGTCCACAATTTTTTTAGTATATTTCGTCACTAGCACCCAATATAAGCATTTGAGAGAATAAGTTGCATTCATCTGGAGGCCTAACAATTTCTGGTGAGCAGAAATTACACGACTCACAACTTAAAAAACTTCGCTCGTCTTGTTTAGTCCGTAATGTGTGCGAAATGGCGTTGGAGAAAATATCATTTACTCTAAATCAGTAGTTATATGGATCTTAAATATTTTATACAATGATTATTTTCTCTCATTTCGTCTACATTGAATGGAATTTGAATGATACTTTTTATAAAATGATCAGAAACTGTGATTTCTCGCAAGCCTCAGCGTTAAATGCAAAACTAATTCAAACTTTAATATCTTTTTACTCTTTCTCTGTAGTTTCCAAAAATTTAACGAGATCATTATCTTATCGTAATCAAGTAATATACTACATTTTTGAAATTAAAGTCGTGTTGCAATTCATTTTACACAAATTCTAAAGGTGGTATATTGTTTAGCTAGTTCACTGCGAAGTTTGCTGGTCAGAGTCCGAGGACCCTTGAGGTTGGGGGATCCAGTGGACTGCACTTTCTAGCCCCTTGGTAGCTACACCACTGCTACTAAGTTAACTACTTGTGTTTACAGGGCTACTTCTATTGGATTTCGTTTTCGTATAGCCAACTCTATTCCTCTGACTATGATATACTTGAAAGAACACACAACTATCAAACTATTTTAAAATGCTTGTCTGTGTTCTATGCTACAGTGTGCTTCATCACAAATTGTGTCCCTTGGCTGGTCAAGTTTACTACATACCTACATGTATATACTACTTACACGTGTAATTTTAATAACCAAAAAGGATATTGATCTCCATGGTGAGTCATAGTGTAGCAATCTGCTCTCTAAAAGTCTGTTAAGAAAGCTTTAAGACTTAAATAAATTGCCATAATTAGTTGGAGCGACAGTTTGAACTTAACTACAGATTAGTGTGTACTATACTCTAACACGATAATATCACACAAGCTGCAATAAAACTTTCACTTGCATATTGCAAGAAATGCCATCACAGGTGAAATTTACGTTTGCTTTGAGCTGATGAGCCCCTAGAAATTAGTCTTTAATTAGGCAATTTTAAATAATATTTGTGCTATTTGACAGTTTTTGTAAATGTAATTTTAAAATATTGGAACAAGGAGACAGTTTGTGCCATTGAACTTTCTGCGAGTATAGTAAATAAAGGAAATAAATGTCTACCTTGAGACCAAACTAAAATACGGTTAACACAATAATGAGTAACCAATAAGGAGTATCATCATTTTCATTAAAACTATTTCCATATGAGTAAGATTTAAGTTTATTAGTAATGGCAATCAGTGATAAGAACAATAATTGTACCACACTATTCGTAAACTATTTATATTATCATTATCATCAGGCTGTCGCCGTCTACTACTGAACAAACCCGTTCTCCAAGAAGCACAAACTATCCCGCTCTTGAGCAGTCTGCATCGATCTGAGCCTCTTTCCTCAAGTCATCGGTCTGTCGTTTACAATTAGTTTACTAATTATGTAAATTCAATTTTACAGCGACATTTAAATACGTTAATGTCATTTTACATAGTAATTAATACTATCTACTAAACCGATCAGTTTTACATTTATTTCTTGTTGATATTTTTTTATTTTTCTTTTTCATATTTTTGATTTTGCTAGCTGCGGCTAAGGCAACAGCGCCGGCGCAACTGGTTGTGCCCCAATACGTCCCACACCTAATATACTCAAATTCCGTGGCAGTAACTACATACTTCTTGTGTATATGTGTCTATATGTATATATATGTACATATGTATATATCTGTGTATATCTATCTCTCATACCAGACCATTAGGTTCAGGTACAGGTACATGAACGCCGACAGTAACAAAAAGATTTAGGATTATGACGTTAATATTGGGATATTGAGGTATAAGACCGACGCTTCTGCTTTGCTTCCAAAGGCTGTTGTCCGAGAAATTTAAAACTTTTAGAAAACACCGATAAACACAAGCTATAACAAGACGAAGCGTGCTCTTCCTTCGTCTCGTAGCTGTTTTATTATTACGTAGTCACTAGTTTTTTTAAATTTATAACTATCAGCTGAAAACCAAAGCTTCAGCTTCGCTTTAAATGACAATTTACACTCATACATAGCTATTATACACAATGTTCACATAATGATGCTAGGATCATACGTTTCGTTTAATGCGCACCTACGATGGTGTGCAGGCGCAGCGCACTCTACACCAGCGACTCCGGGACACGTATTGAAAATAAGTGCTGGCACAATCGTCGGTACGTGACTGCTGTGCCAGTGATTCCGACGTAATACTAGTCTTATAGATGCTGTAATACCTACGAACAAATCGATACGTGTAAATATCGCTATTACATAACATAAAATGAATCATAAATTAATATCCATACAACTAAGTTGTCAAACAGGCAAGTAAGCTATCCGTGTAGTGACAGATTAAGAAGAGGGAGAGTGGGAGAGGGGGAGTGTTACCATCCCGTAAGTGTCGTAAAAGCCGATTAATGAAAGCAAACTACAAAGGGCTGCTAAGTGAAGCAAAGTTTGAAATGAACCTTATATTACCCCGTATGGCTAGCGTGGTACAGTTGGCCAAAGCCTCCATGTTAGGAGGAGCAGAGTCTTATGTCCAGTAGTAGATACTAAAGGCTGATGAAGAAAGTGTCCAACAAATACCTGAAATCTTGAAATCGTTACCAGCATTTGCCATGTTTTGATTATGTAATAAAATATATAGTCTATCTAATAATGAAAAAGTGCAATAAATTCACACTATCACAATAGAGAATTCAAAACCTGTCCAAAATAAGCTTTTGTTAATCGTTCAAAGATATTCTTGAAATGAAAAAATAAGTTAAGAAATTTAAGGCTAAGTGTTAGCCATATTCAAACACAGAAATTGGAATATCGATTTCAAACTTACATATGTTAACTTGTTAATAGCATAAGCTATGTCTTTCTGTAGAAATTACAAATAATCAAATTATAATGATGTTTTAACATGTAAAAAATAATGCCAGTCAAATTTTGTAATTGATATACCTAAAAATATCATCGAAGTCAATATCTCCCAATAACAATATATTTATTCTTTATACAATCTTAAAGGTGGAACACTTTTAGAGACAAGTCATTCGGAGTGGTGCCTGTTACTTAAACAAAACAATCTGATCTCTACAACATCCAGAAAACAAAATGTATACATACCTACATTACAAGAAATTTGAACATGAATGAAACACTTTTTGCATAGGAATAGGTATTAAACAAACTTTCAGAGAAGTTTTAAAAGTGATGGAAATAGGCTAACATACGAGTACAATAGCCAGTGTTCGACATTACTTTTTGTAGTTGGACAATCTAGGCAATTAAGTTTATCATTAAACAAAAATTGTAATAAACATTAACTTTCATCAAATGAAATAAGCTTTTTCGTTCAACAAGGCCTTCTTTTCAATTCACTAACCGTTCAAGAATGTGGGTTTATTTAAACACGCTTTACACAAACTATTTAATCAACTCTAATATACCACATAACATAAACCTATATGTGTGTACCAACTGTAACATTATGTATAAGCATACACATCTTTACAATTGGAGGCACTAAACCCAGTTGTAGCAACGTTTTGGTCTGTTATTAAAACACATTTTTACTTATAGGCCCCATTTCAATTTATGTAATGGTTATCGCCGGTGGTCCATTCATTCATTAATGGTCAGACGAATCGTTCAATAATAACGTACTTCGATTTCCGATCTATATTTTGATAACTGCCTTTAGCTTGGTACATACGTACAACGATTATAATGTGCTCTAAAAGTTTAACATCTGAAAAATAAGGATGAAAAGTAGAATAACAATGAACGTCCGCCGTTGTATAATTAGCTTATCTCGCGTAGATCGGGTAACAACGCGGTTTCGTGCGCGCGCGCATTGGTGAACGTCTCGCCAATGGCCGCGCAGCGATCGAACATCGTTAGACCATCGATTCTTTTTGGTTATTACAATAATTCCGACACGATTGCATCTAATTGCGTAGATTTCCGATGATCGTGGACTGAAGACAAGGAATTACTGATGAGTATATTTCTGCATAGGTATATAACTATTTACGTGAAGGTTCTTTGAAATTATTACCAGTGGTAGGTACTTGGTATAGAAGTCTACTGGGAGTTCGAACCTTGTTCAAGGAATCATATCATATCGATACAATCTTCTTATTAGATATCATTTTGCGCTACGTGTACTCGCTATTCCATTTGATTTCCTAGTAAGAAAAGACCTATTATACAAAGCTTTATTATAAACCTTTACGAAGTTTTAGGATGAAAACTTAACCTAGACAAGGAAAAAACAAGGGAAAATATCTAACCTTAGATAGATTATCGTGGTAGGTTTATTATCTCCTTTTTAAGGGCAACTAAATTTTCTGTCATTAAAGCTTAGAATTGTCAGGAAATTACCATACTCTGTTTAATATATCTGTACTTATGAACGCAGATCGCATAAACCATTGCCGATCAAGAGATCTCGGGTCGATTCCCAGGTCAGGCAAAAAGTGTTATTGAAATCGAAACCCCCGTGCCTCAGAGAGCAAAACCCATTATTCCTACGCCTGATCTCTCTCCAGTCGAGTCGGATAACCATCCCATCGGATTGTGAGAGTAAAGTAACAGAGAGTGCACCTATGTTTGCGCACACACTTGTGCACTATTATATATACTGCCTAGTTGGCTGGTTTCTGTTGAGGCTGGCCGCCGTTGGCGAAATCGGCTTGGAGTACGTCATCACTTATAAAATATCATTTACAGCTTTTTACCCTCCACTGCTGGACATAGGCCTCTCCCTAGCAAGGAGGTTTTGGTCTACTATACCACGCCAGACGGGTTGGAATAGAGTTTGTTTCAAGTTTTCCTTCTCTTTGTAGTGATATTTTCCTAAATAGTTTGTTCCGTTAGTCGCCTCTTACGACACCCACGGGATGAATAAAGGTAGTAACACTATGTATTCTTAATCCGTCACCACACAGATAGAATATAATAAATTATAAAATATATTTGTCGTTAAATTAAGCAAACGGCCTCTAAACATGAAACATCATATTAATGTGAATATGTATCTTAAATTATAGTTTGATCGATTTTTTCTATAACCTGAATAATGAGGTCTGTCATCAATTTGATGGATATTTCAGCAAATATTTAGAAATAAGACTTATAAAATTATCAAGGAAAAACATAAGAAAATTGATTCTTAATATTTAACATGGTTTTAATTGGTGGAAAAGCTGTTGTTTAGGGGTTATATAGGAGGACGCAAAACATTTTTTTATGCTTAGAGGCACAGTTTCAGAGATATGGTGAAAAAAAATTAGGTTAATATTGTGGCAGATGAGTAATGGCATTCGGTCCCCACCTGTAGAGGTACACGAGTGGCATAAAGCCGCTCGTTGAACCACGATGGCTTCTTGGTCATACCGGCTGGAGGCTCCACGTGCTGATTTTTCCTCCGTGAAGGCTCTCCAAGGATAACTATTGTGATGCATTGTAGTAGGTATTGCTTGTATTGTAGTAGTTTTACAGCTTTCACTAAACTAGAGAAAATAAAGTACTATGGTACTTTAGTACATAAAGTACTATGGTAGTAAATAAAGTACTATGGTAGTATTATGGTACCATAGTACTTTATTTTCTCTAGTTTATTAGTTTATTAGATTATTTTCCAAAACAGGAGTATATCATAATATACTCCTGTTTTGGAAAATAAACGACCACTCAGATTTATTAACATATAAGAAATTGTTATTTAAATATACATATTTATACTACCTGTGGCAATTAAAAACTTAGATGTCTTTTGGCTGAAAAGATGACAACGACGACGACTCGTCATTTATTTGATGGTTTATGATTTTTTTAACTGATACTATATATTATTTTTAATTATCTCTTTTAATTAGTTTGATTTTACAGTTATCAGAACAAACCTATTATAATAAATACAAAGAGATTGGTTGTACCTCCCTACTATTTTAGGTTGTTTATTGTGGAATTGATTTTATATTGTTTGGCAATTATATTTTGTCAGCAAATCAGCAAATTATTTTGCAGGAAAACTTTATAATTTAAGAAATAAAAAATCGTTTAAATAAACGACAGCTTAAATGACACCCATTTTTAACCTCCTGGGGACTGGCGTTGTATAAAAAAAATAATATTAAAAAATTGTTTCAACACCATACGTTAAAAGCTCTCGGTAATTTTATTTAAGATCGAGGTATCTGTCCACCATGTTGATAATTAGTTGACTACCAAATTGACCATTTTAAGTTTGATTTTGTCATTCGGGTGCACAACAGTGTCCCGATCGGTACAACGTGGTAATTCCGTATTAAATGGTAAAATTTAGACGATTAAAAAAATATTGAAGTTTTCTTACTGAGTTTTGATGTCTTTTTGTTCAAAATATATGAATAATTGTAGAAATTTACATATTAGCTACACAACCTGTATAGAACCCTCTGTGTCATACTCGCTTAACATGAGGTCACAATGACTAGTGTCCGTCCACAGGAGCCCATTGAGTTTGTCCACGTGTAAGATATAGAAATGTTTTCTAATAATACTGCACTTTCTTTAAAGTTATGCCTTGTTTTGTGAAGATGTCCGCAATAGTGAAATTGAAGATACTTTAAACAATTCAGATCCTAATTTAACTGATGTGGACGACAAAAAACTTTTGTCAGAGCTTCAAAATCACGACAATATTTATTTAAGTTCAAGTTTTTCCAATTCTTCAGATACTGACGAAGAAAGTCAGCCGAAATCCGAGATTTCTTGGCCTTGGTCCGTAGTAGCTATTTTAGGGGTCGTACAAGATCTAGACCTGGAACAAGAAGTGCAATGGGCAACCAAGAGGCTGAGTGAGAACTATGGGTACACAAAGACAAAATGATAAATCACCTGGAGTGGCAAATAATATTTGAAACAGCAATTTCTCATCCTTAGATAAGCCAAATTTTTAACCAAGATATACTTTAATTGACACTGATTCATGAAAAATTTATAAATAAAGATATTTCCGAACATATGGTGGACACCACGAACAGAATATATCAATTTAATATATCTACAACATGGAAAGGAGTGCAAACTGTCTTTGAAAGAATTAAACATTTTAAAATATATATTGTTAATAATGGATTGCATTTATTTACCAAAGATGAGAATTATAGTTCCAAACAGTATGATATTTAAAGAATTAAGGACAGATAGTAGTTTTGTGTATCCACTATTATCGTAATATATAACGATATATAAATGTATAACATTTATTCTTCAACCAAAAAGAACTTATGTCATATGTCTAAATGACATAAGGTATAGTTGACATTGGGAACACTTTCGGACCAGAGTTTTTTATATCTTACATTATTTGTTTTTTATATGCCTTCTTCGTCGATCAGGCTATTTTAAACATATTTTTTTACATAAGAAATCCCAGGTCCCAAAAAGTAAAATAGCTAACTAACAAATAGTTACCAACAAATAGGTAGGCAGTTATAGTCACTATTGTTCATTTGCTTTGCATAATGTACTTTTACACATTTAATTTGAAAAAGAAAAAGGTGTTTACGTAATATTGAAAATAACTATTTCTTATAAACAAAATTCTTGTTCTATAATAAACTACTCCGATACCTTTATTATAAGCTTAGTAACTCTCATATTAACTATTATAATAAGTAAGTGCTTATTAATTACTTTTTACACGACGGCTGTTATAACACTTTGAACCTCATTTAGATAAAAGTGGAATGAAGCTCAGTCGATATGGTTGGCGAGGCGTGAAATTTTAGGATATGAGATGTTTAGCACGTATTGTTTGTTTTGTACTAAACCGACACCATACCTCTAATATAAATTTTACAAATTTTGCAAACTCATACTAAAGATATGGTATGGTATTGGTCTACATACGATTCTCCTTTGACCCTCGTTTAATAAAAAAAATATGCAAAAAAAATTCATCAAGTGCATTGTTTTGTATTTTTTTTTCATGGCACACTCCCTTTTATGCAAATATTAAGCTTGAATATAAAAAAATATAATTGCAATCGCCTATTTAGTTCACATTTTTATAAATTTTACCTTTTATCTGCTAAAATTAATATTACAAGTAAATACAAACTCTTATATCGCTCCTGAATTGTCCAAATCTTATTATATTATATACTTAAATATGTTTATATTTAGTATTTATATAAACTTGACACAATTCCTATATTAACCCGACTGATCCGCAAGGTATAATGTACCAAATCCTCTTTTCTAAGTTGAGGCCAAGGCCCCGCTGTACACGTGCATGTGTGAAGTACCTTTTTCCATTAATTTAATTTTTGCACTTAAATACACTTGTTTGTGAATGTATCCTCAAATGTTAAACTTAAAACATTCATATTTACTATATCATTTGGGTTTATGTCTTTTGTTAAAAATATTTTATTTAAGTACAAAAATTTTCATTGTATTATAATTAAAAGTAATATAGAAAATGTCTAAAACTCCAAAAAACTTTAAGTACTCACAATACTATGTAGTCGTTGTGACAACGATGTAATATATACGTATCATACTATATAGGAAAATTAAAGGCTATTGTAATAACTGTGGCCTATGACTCTTGCGGAATCTTTAAAAACATTTAAACAGAACTTGAAGAACTAATTTAAGAAACACCTAAGGATTAAGAAACAGGGCCAATCAACTACTTCTTAAACAAATAAGCTTATTCAGCTAGATGTACAAATCATTCGAAAATTAAAAAAAAGGTCTCCTTCATGGAATGCTGTAAGAAAAACGGAGAACACTATTTTAATGTACAATGTTCTAAACTGTGTGAGCACTACAAGCAAATTTAGATACATTAGCATTCCACCCCTGTTCAGTCTAGCTAATAGCACTAAGACGTAAAGCCTCGACATTACCCAGCGTCAAAGGAACCTAACTGTCAACTAACTACTAATTACGTATGTCTTCGCAAGCCGACAACTTCACAAACTACACAAATTGCAAAGTGACTGCACTTTAGTTTACTAGTTAACTTGTTCATTAAACATTGAAACAAGTTAATTTCTAAATCAACCAAAAACTTAATTTACGTTCAAGTATGTAAAAAAGAACCAGACAGTTATAGACTAATGTACACAAAATCTTAACAATAGCTCTTAACATCAGCATCAATTTAGCAACGGAAGCTCAAAAACTACGGCTCGCAAAGGTTTAGTAATGTTTTTACCGGCGTTTTATAGCCTCATCGCTAGATGGAATGGAACCGATGTACATAATCAAACCACATGCGGGGCAGTAATTGCCTCCATATTCAAAGACCCCGCTCACATCACGCCGTATAATGACAAAAATAGTCCAAAAAATACCTCCGCATATGAGATATTTTTTTCAGAGTTCGCGCTCTCGCACGAAGCTAAATTACGAAATAAAAGATTAAGTTAAAAGATCAATAAACTTAATAAATGATCTCAATAATTGTTGTATTACGGACACAATGGAGCGGCGTCGTGAAACGTCATTAAGGCGCGAACATCATTAATTTTATTCGCGGCTTTCTGACGTAAAGGCAATGGCGTCTGTCAGATTTGAAAAGCCGCGCTGCCGCCACCTGTTGGTAGCGCGGTGAATTAGACATTAAACCCCGCGGCGCGCGTTCCACTTGATACTGCCACTGGAATGACTCGCCACTAAATTGAAGGACCATTCAATCGTAGAAAACATACGTTTACAACATAAGAAAATCATTTTATTCATTTAGACGTTACTCATTATTACAACAACTGAAGAAGATCCATCAAAGCTGTTCTGAATAGACTCAGAAAAAACTTTAATTGATTACAAATCTATCTAGGTACCTAACGGTTTTTTACTTGAATGATTTCTGATTGCTTACGTTTTTAATTAATTGTATTATTTTAGGCATCAATGTGGGACTCACCAAATGATGGCTGCTAAAAAAGTTGGAGCCGCCTCTTAATATTAGATTTCTTTTTGGTAGCTAATTGCATTTTATCAAATTAAAGCTATTCTCTGCCCGCGGCCGACACATAAATGATTGATAATGTTTGACGAGCGCTGGTCCCACTAGTTTTACAGAATAAACTGTTTTGACTCGTGTTAATGTTTGTCATTTGTTTCGTATGCCTTCCCCGAACTATAATTTTTTTATTTTATAATTGGTCAACAATAGGATTTTATTGTAATGAAAAAACAGATTTTTTATGAGTAAGTAAGAAAATATGCTGAAGATGTTTTGTAGACATATACTGAGCCTAAATTTTACTTTTACTGTTGTAAGCGAAAGAGACACAAAATCAAAACCATACTTTTATTATTTAAGATATATTTGTCAGTCTCAATATTTGACCTTCATTTTAAAAATTACAAATTTTCCATATTTTCATAAGCCATATTCATTTTTAGCTGGCTATTGTTATTATTAAATTGATATTTCAAGTTAAATTATTAAAACCCACATGTTCATTTCTATAAATAAATACTTACCGCTTCACAGGATATGAGATTCCCTTTGGGACGCAAATTTCAAAAATAATGAAAATTAGAAAAGCAATCTCAAGTGTTTACTTTATTGTTTTGAGTATATTAAATTTACGATGGCCTTACAATCTTACAGCTCATCATCGATTTAGTTAGACTAACGTGACTTAACACATTATCGCAGAGCACTAGAGAAAGTCAAGACCTATCAGTAGCATTAGTTCTTGGTACGATAGTAAATTCCTGATATAAAATAAGAAGACAAAACCATCAATCATACAACAATTAAACATACTACATTAGAATTGAAATAAAGATGACTAACCAATGTTTTTCCCATCCTATAAATGTGACATATCTTCACAGCACTTATATTCCCCTAATTTCACATCCCACTCATAAACTTTTTTTCTATTTTAAGCGTAAAATTTCAAAACCACCAAAATGCTTAAAGTACATATACACGTACCTAATCTCAGTATAAATTATAATAAATACCAACAGATAAAAAGCTCTGCTGCGATTGGTCGAAATTGAGAGAATATTAATTTTATGTGCTTAATAAAACATATTTAAAATTTGATGAGCGTATATTTACGTATGTATGTGTTTTAATACACAGATCTTACGGTTATAATTTGTAAAAGATACATAACTTTGTAAAGCTACTGGTTTGAATATTACGGTCAGAATAAAAATATTTGTTTGCTTTTCTTGTATAATCAACAATGAAGAAACTTTTTCAGATTACTATTATTACGTGCAATATAAATATGTATGTGCGATTTTCGATAACGAACATTATTATCTTTGCCCCAATGTAAATTTGAGTTTGAATGCATTAGTTAAGAACGGGTTAACAATTCGTTTTGTTGAATAGTTACGGTGGAAACATAAACAAATACCTGAAATTGGCATTGTACCTATTAGTTAAAATAATATGTTTGTTCACGGAGGTAAAGGGTATTAGTGTAGAGGTATCCGAGTGGTGGATTAAAAATACAGAGTGTCTCCACCCTAATTCATCCCGGTGGATCTCGTAAGAGTCGCCTAAGGGAGCAAATTACTACCGCAGTGTAAAGATAAAGAAATCTTGACACAAACCCTACACTTACCTGTCTGGCCAGAGTAGTATTACAGACTGAAACCTTCTTTCTCAAAAGAGATGCATGCTCAGCAGTGGACTATTAATGACTGTTGCTGATGATGTTAAACGTTCACGTTCTATTACCGTCTGTATAGGCACTCCACGTTCTAAACCATCAGTTATTTAACGTGAAAATATGGTCCTTTGGTAACAGTAGAGAATTTACCCTTATATAATTTGTCTGTAGGATCGTAAAGGATTCATTGTACACTATGTACGATTTATGTACGATTTATAGACGATCTATATACGATTTGATCAAAATGTTCTAGTGTGGCTTAGCAACCCACCGGTCAAAGGGCAGCTCTTAGCTTCAGCCGTCATTTCAATCATTAAGAAGTTCGGCGGCGGGCACAAAGCGGTGATTGATGCGCCCGTTTACCGGTCGCGGTGGCACCGACCGGTAAAAAACGCTTAATTAACTCGTTTGGCATCGCCGCTCATTACAATTATTAATCAAACCGAGGCGGGGCGATAGCGCGAGTATGATGTATCGAGCTTTGATTACATTAACGCATTTGGTCGGCAGTAATTAAAACCACGCCGGGATGTCTACGGACCAGCGGAGAACAAAAGCGTGCTCGGTTTAGGCAACGTCAATTAACGCCAACTATAATGAAACTCGAAGAAAAATGATTTCGCTAATGCAGGTGCCTTTGCCTACTCCGTTATCACCTGCCTAGAACTGATAGACCAATAATTAGTATGCAGTTAACGATAATTAAATTTTTGATTATAATAAACCACGCTAAGTTAACAAAGCAAACATTTTCAATTGATAAATGTTTAAACAGAAGTATTTCTTACATATGTCATTAAATTTTAATTTTTTAATAACTAAAATAAGTCACATAAAAATTATTTGTCTACAAAAGCTGTAAAAAACACTGATAAGTTTCGACGTTTTTCAGTTTCTGTACACAAGAGTAGCCAAAATAAAGCAAGCATAATAGCAAGAATGTTTCGAAATAGCTCTGTCCACGATAGCGCGCATGGCACGCCGTCGCAGTGATTTTTTTTCTATGGTATACCTTAGGGTACATAAACAAGCAGAAGTAATGCAAAGCCTATGCTCCATCCCTCCAGAAATATGATGAATAATAAAGTTGGGCTCCAGTTACCTTATTCACTCTAGTGACTGATGAAAAGCAACGAAAGAATTGCTTAACACCAGTGTTATGAAAGTCCGATGTATCACTGTGGTCAGCCCACCCAAACCATGGCTCTTCCACGTTCGTTCAGCGTATGTGTTCAAGCGTGTGTGACGAAGACGTAAGCATTGTTCTTTGACTCTAAAATATTAATTACACAAGCTTGTACCCAATGTATCTGTTATTTTTCTTACTCTATTCTCAAAAATTATAAATTAGAGGCAAACAAGGCAGCCGATTCAATTCGCCACTGATGATTTTATCAATGAAAATGGAATTCACTAAGGCATACAAATTCAAATGTAAGATATATCATTGGCTCGGGCCAAATGTTTTTATAACAAGCAATTATTTGTTTCAGGGTCTGGGTGTTTTTTATATATACATTATATGCAATATGTATAATATGTAGGTACTTATAATAAACAAAAAGTATATATAATCATTTAAAATTTCACTTTCACATCCTCCGTTTTTTCCTGTGCGGCAGTATCCTCGGATGCCACCAATTAGTGGTTATGTCAGACTCGAATCGTCGAAAAGCCGCCCGCCGTCTTAAGTACTAGTAGCCGGAGAATAAGATATACTCTGGAAAGAAAATTTTTGGAAACCCTACGTACCTCGGGCCATCTACCTGTGACTTGCAGATGATCCCTTCCTCAGTGAGAATCCCAATGTTTTCTTTTCTGGCCCAAAAGGGTGCGTGCGCTTAGTAGCGTGTGGTGCTGCCACCCTACATCTGTAATTAAATCAGCTCGTCATGCTTTAAAAAGGCACTTATCACCCCCATATTCAAGGGTAGGGACAGGGATCGTCTTGAAAACTATAGGTCTATATCGATTTTGACGGTACTTTCTAAAATATTACAAAAAAAATACTAAACACTAAACTATTGAGTTATTTCGAACATAACAATGTACTCTCCCCTAACCAATATGGTTTCAGGAAAGCCAAATCCATAGAGGACGCCGTTTTAGAATTGATTAACCATGTTGTCCAAAATCTAGATAACAAAACAAAATCTATAGGTATTTTCCTGGACCTTACCAAGGTCTTCGACACGATTTCTGTGCCCATCCTGCTAGAGGAAATGGAGGCGCTCGGCGTGAGGGATATTGCACTTGGCATTTTTCGAGACTTCGAGACTTATGTGGAGACCACAGGGGGTGAGGATCGAGTCATATGTTAGTGATGATGAAGACCTTGTTTTTGGGGTACCCCAGGGCAGCATACTGGGCCCTAACCTCTTTCTGATTTATGTGAATCGACTTTGCTAGCTCTCGATACCCAACTGTAGGATGTTTGTTTATGCAGACGACACTGCACTTATTATAAACGGTAATACCTGGGACTCTGCATTTCGTTCTGCAGAGAGGGCTCTACGGATGGTGTTGGAATGGCTAGGTTCTCGTTTACTTACGCTTCATGTTGCTAAAACCTATTACATCACTTTTACAGCTAATCACAAAACTCAACCAAATGGCCCTAACATTAAAACTCATATCTGTAATTTATCCAATCGAGCTGCTTGCAATTGTCTTTTCATTCAAAAATCATCTTGCATTAGGTATTTGGGAGTGGACATTGATAGCACCTTAAGTTGGCATAATCACATTGATAGGCTAGTTTCTCGTGTGCGTAAACTAATTTTTCCAACGAAAAAATTACAAGAGTTGGCCGATGCTGCACTGCTTAGAACTATCTACTTAACTTTAGTTCAGTCTTTGATAACCGACTGCATATCTGTGTGGGGTGGAACTTTTAGGACCTCGTTTTTGCGTTTGGAGAGAGCACAGGGAGCTATTCTGAAGGTACTGCTAAATAGGCCCTACAGATACTCAATTTTGAATTTATACAAAGAACTTCCCGTATTAACTGTGAGACAGCTCTTTGTGCTGCATATAGTTCTCCGTAAACATTCTTCGCTAGGTTCAAACCCTCAACCACGGATAGATAAACGGCGTAAATATTTTATTTGTCCAAGACTTCATGTTAGGACGGCCTAAGCTGGCAGACACTACCAGAGTCTGAGTGGTCGTCTTTATAATGGACTAAATAAATTATGCAACCTATATCATTTATCAAGACTGGAATGTAAAAACGAAATTACTAGGTACCTTAAAAACCCAACGTATGAAGAGACGGAAAACTTGCTTATGACAGTGACCTAAGGTTGTCTTGGTGTACACTACAATGCTCACACAAACACACACCTCACAAAAACACTCATGCACACATTCATTCGAAATGGCGTGCACACAGTATTACACTACACACTAGACCTTGTCTCGGTTGTTAACTACTATGGTACTGCTTACTAAACTTGTATAGATGGAGTACATGGAGTACATTACCCTCTAAATCTTCGTAAATTGTTTTCACTGTAATTTGGTGGAAGGCGTCGATGTCTGTCACACAGTTTATACTAGCTCAGACATCGCCGTTAACACTATCTTCAGGGTGTCATGTGTAACTTGATTTCATAACATTAGCTTAGTTTTGAGATAGGAACTATTGTATTCTTGATTTTAGGTTAATAAAGAATTATTATTATTATTATTTTATTATCCTGGCCTGGGTTGTAAACCTGTGTTGTACGTTGTTCGGATACCGAGCTTATTCCTTCAGGAGCAGGCTAGGTTCACCTGGCGGACCAGGCAGTAAACGTCTCCCGATCCTACTCCGCTATCTCCTTTACAAGCATAACTTGCTCGCTGAAGGAACCAGTGGAGTTCCACACACTCTCGTTTCGTACCACGGCCACAGTCATGCTATCTAGCGACAGAATTCTTGCTCCGATGGCCCACCACAAGGTCACACCTCCACTCCGCCCACATCGGACTTTCAGCCGGGCCTTCGGATCGGGCCAGAGTTTGGAGGGCCGTGTCCACGGTCCAGCCACCGCAGTTGTGGCACTCATTCTTTAGTTGTTTTCGGATCAGACAGCGGTGAAGTCTGAAACATCCTTACTCAGTGATCACCTGTGTCAGCCGGTATGAAAAAGTCCCGTGATTTCTTTCGAGTCAATCATCCATAAAGAGCCTAACGGCCGCAATTACGGCGTCCTCGACCTACAAACGCCTGTAAATCACGAAGGTTGGTTTCTATTTAATAAAATATGAACTTCAAAGTGGCATCAGAAGAGAAAGCTAATGTATTCCTAATTTTAGTTCCTTAAACTATGAGGTTCTATGTTCCACTGTATGTATTTTTTTTTTCAGCGGTTACTTCACCACCGATTACTTCTGTGATGGTCCCATTGTAACCATGTCAGGCTCTGATGATGAGAACCTAAGAAAATCACGGGCAACTCTCAAATTTAATTTAATGAGCCCTTAAGGCTCAAAATCTCAAAATCTTCTGAAGTTATTCAGGTACTTGCGCCTGGTACTTATTTTCTCATGATGATGAGCTGATGATGGAAGGTACAACTCCTTAACGCCTAGGAGTTGAAGGATAATTTTTAAATGTCATATGTATGTACAGTTCATGTGGTGACGGATTAAGGATACAGAGTGTTACCACCGCTACACTTGTTATAAAGAGAAGGAAAACTTGAAACGATACCCTATACCAACCCGACTGGCCAGTGTGGTATAGTAAGCTAAGCCTCCTTGCTGAGGAGAGGCCTATATCCAGCAGTATACTGTTGAAGTCTTTATGATACGTGTGTACGTTACCTTTAGATGTATTCTTTCAAGTTATTTACATAGGTGAGCTAATGATGAAAGGTACAGTAGGCTAGATGAAACCTTAGTCAAATTAGTTACTATTTATCATCT
The DNA here is from genome assembly GCA_949316085.1 of Hypercompe scribonia. Classification (NCBI taxonomy): domain Eukaryota; kingdom Metazoa; phylum Arthropoda; class Insecta; order Lepidoptera; family Erebidae; genus Hypercompe; species Hypercompe scribonia. The sequence continues at coordinate 18,196,660 of OX438969.1, forward strand.
GTCAAAACAACAATTTTGTTTGAAAAATGTACTAAATACAAAATTGTGACGTCACTGTTTTAGACTACTCAATTGCACAGTATATTTCACTGTAGATTTGATTGACACTCGTAATAATAATATGGTAAAAAGCTATGTTAATTGTATTTGCCGAAATGTTTCGCGATATTAGTTTTAATGAAGTGGACATTGGTATTTATTTACGATACAGTCCGTAATAGTTAAGAATTGGAGGATAATTATTTCAAGACCATACATATGTTTAAATCTTAAGTTGTATTCTTGCAAGTTTGTCATGTGAAGTGTTGATAGAAAGTAAAACTCTTTGACAGTTAGGGGTTAGAGAATTATTTCCATATCATATGTTCGTTTAGAGCTTAATTTGTATTCTATCAGCATGAGCTGATGCTGGACGGTTAAACATCTTAACAGTTAGGAATGAGAGGATGATTCTTAAATTTCATATCCACCTATCGGCCCCTAATTGTATTATTTTTTTTTTTTTTTTTTTTTTTTATCATTTATATGGTTATATTATTATTGGTACAAATTCTGATTCCCAAACTAGGCCGTAGCCTGTATCTTGGGAAACAGTGTTCAATCGTGCTAAAAATCATAATATAGGTTGTATGCTTAGAAGCAGTTTTTACATGTACTTATACGTTCTTAACTTTCCAAATTACAAAAGTGTGAGAAGGTGTCTAGGTGTGTGTATGTGTGTATGTGTGCGTGTGTGTGTGTGCGTGTGTGTGTTGTGTGCTAGTGTATGTGTGCGTGTGTATGTTTATGATAGATAAGTAAATAGATCTTCCGTTTGTGTGTAGTCAAGTTGCTGTAGCCAATTCAGAATTTTTACTTTGACTTCACGTCGACTTAGTCCGACTATGTTAATTTTTTTATTTAGTTCATTATACAACTTCACACTTATACCACGTGTCTGTTTTCTCGCGAAGGAGGTTCTGCACGTTATACGAGGACAGACAGCTGACGAGACACGTTTTTTAGGATCTGGAAGGGGGACATCTCGATGTTTCCGAATAATGGCCTTCAGGATAAATAATTTGCGGACTGAGAGAACTTTGCAGTCTGAATAGATTTTGTCTGTGGGGTATCTATAAGGCTTTTTTAGCATTACTTTTAGTAATGCTCTCTGTGCTCTCTCTAGTTTTATTAGATGCGTCTTAGCCGCTCCGCCCCAAACAGTGATACAGTACTGTATAACAGACTGGCAGAGGGCAAGATACACAAGAGTCAATTTGTCTCGCGTCAAAACGTCTCGAAGGGACTGAAAAATGTATATCAATCGTCTCGTTCTGGTTGTAACCAATTGAATGTGCTTTTCCCAATTTAGTCAATTATTATCAATCAATACACCTAGGTATTTTGCATGTGTGACCGGTGTAACTTCAAGACATGAGTATCCATTACGGTTTGTACATGTGTGAGCTATAATGGAGAAATTATGGGCAGGGTCGATCCTTTTGCTTAAGGAAAATGGTAAATAGTTCGTTTTAGGTATGTTGAGTGTTAGGAGATTTTTACACAGCCAGTGCATGACTTCTGAGAGAGAGTGTTCAGCACGATCCTTCACCGCTTGCCAATCTGGTCCCCAGACAAAAATAGCAGTATCATCCGCGTATGTGAAGATCTTAGTGTAGGGCAACTGCAATGTGCAGAGATCATTAACATAAAGCAAAAAAAGCGTTGGGCCCAAAACACTCCCTTGTGGGACGCCGTAATTCATAGATGTCTCATCACTAAGATAAGTCTCAATTTTTACTTGTTGACTCCTGTTGGTAAGGTAGTCTTTCAATACAGCGTGTGGCAATCCCCGCACCCCAAGTCTCTCAAGCTTCTCAAGAAGGATAGGCACAGGAACCGCATCGAATGCCTTCGAAACATCCAAAAACAAGCACAAACTTCTATTTTTTGTGTCTATTGCATCTACGATAGCGTTGGTGAGGTCCAAAACTGCATCCTCGGTCGAGATTCCAGAACGAAAGCCATACTGATTGGGTGCAAGTATTTTTTTCTGTTCCATAAAAGATTTCAGCTTGCGATTTAACACTTTTTCTAAAATCTTAGATATTGCCGGAAGCACTGCAATTGGTCTATAATTATTTACACAGTACCTGTCCCCAGTTTTATAAATAGGGTGTATTATTGACTTTTTGAAGACATCTGGAAAGACACCAGTACTTATTGCAAGATTGCATACGTGAGCCAGAACCCGACTATTTTGTCGCAGCACCTGAGACGAGACATTGTCCCAGCCTATGGAACAGTCTGGACGAAGCTCCAAAATAATTGCCTCAATTTCGGCGATGCTTACTTCTAAGAGGGACAGTGAATCAAGCGGACAGTTTGGGCTAAGTGACGACAAGGGAAAACCATTCGTACCAGTTGGTTGACATATTTTGTCTGCCAATTTCTTACCTATGTCTCTGAAGTACATGTTAACAGTATTCACGGATGTCTCAGGTTCATCATTTAAATTTAATAACTCTTTAGAGGATACTTTTGTTTTTTGGGTTGATGTTACGTCTCTAATGGCCTTCCACAGGGCTTTTGGTTCATTACAGGCTTTATCGATTAGGGTTTTGTTATATGCTAGTTTTAATTTACGAAGAAGGTTATTACAAAAATTCCTATAACGGGTATAAGTGAGTTTCAAAATCATGTTATTGGGAGATTTTTTTGATGTAGTGTGTAATCAATCACGGTTTCTGATGCATTTAAGTAGACCAGGTGTCATCCATGGCTTTAAGGTTTTACTTCTCCTAGAGACATTTGAGGTTCGCGTATGCTTGGATATTATGGTGGAGAGTAGGGTGACGAGCATTTTAGACGCTATGTTGGCATCCGATACCGACAATATGTTGGAATAATCAGTAGCCTCAAGATTCTTCTTAACGTCTTCAAAAGATATACGAGATCTAAGAGTATGGTGCTGCGAGGAGGGTTTGGTTATATCCAAACATAAGACAATTGGCATATGGTCGGTAACACAAGGGAACAAATTTTCATGTTTTGTCGACAACACGGAAAAAAATATATGTTTTGGATTAAATATGCCTCACAGAAATAAGAAGTAATGATAGATTTTTTGTAACAGGTCCTGTTTTTCAAATATCATGATATATCAAAAAATGAAAAAAAAACCCGAAAATTTCAATTTAAAAATTAATATCAATTCGAAACATTTTATTTTTATTACATATAAGTGTCTTTTTTTAATATTACAACCTCATAGAATATTTAGACCTACTTGATAAACATCCAGTGTGCTTAATGACTTTTTTTTTGCCTTTTGTACGGCGATGCATCTTCCTTTTTTAAGAACCAACAGTAATCGCCCATCCTGGATCTGGATCCCATCGTCCTTGGTACCTAATTTCGATTGTTCTCACGTCTTGATGAAACCTTTCACCTTGTTCATCGCTTACTGCACCAAGATTACTAGGAAAAAAGTCTAGATGTGAATGCAAAAAATGAATCTTAAGAGACATTCTGTAACCTAAGTCGTGATACGACTGAAGTAAGTCCTGTACTAGTTGTTCGTAATTTTCAGCTTTTTTATTGCCTAGAAAGTTCTCCACAACGGCGACGAAACAATTCCAAGCTTTAAGTTCATTTGCATTCAGTTTTTGGGCAAATGCGCTATCTTTAATCAATTTCCTTATCTGTGGTCCTATAAAAACTCCTTCTTTTAGCTTAGCATCACTAAGGCTTGGAAAAATATTCTTTAAATACTTAAATCCTTCGCCGTTCTTGTCCATGGCTTTGACTAAATTTTTTATTAGCCCTAACTTAATATGCAAAGGAGGTAAAATAACATTTTTTGGATCGACAAGTGGCGTATATTTGACATTAGCGCTTCCTGGTATATAAGTATTTCTTGCTGGCCAATTTTTTTTAATGTAATGGTCTTTTGTTGCTCGACTGTCCCACAAACACAAAAAACAACAATATTTTGTAAACCTACCCTGCAATCCAAGAAGAATTGCAATGATTTTGAGGTCTCCACAGATAGCCCAGTTGTATTTTTTGTAGTTAATTGACTTTAAAATTAATTCCATACTATTGTAAGTTTCTTTCATCGACACAGAATGGGCTATTGGAATCGACGGCTTTTTGTTACCATTGTGCAAAAGAACTGCTTTTAAACTGTATTTTGATGAATCTATAAAAAGTCACGCCACTCATGTGGATCATGGTTAATATCTAGCTCATTCATCAGACCAGATACGTCATAACACACACATAAAGAACCTTCCATTTTAAAATAAGCTTTAAAAGGCTCATTACGCTTTCTGAATGACGTCACAGTCACTCCACTTGCTAATAGTCTCCATTGCTGTAGTCTAGAACCCAATAACTCAGCCTTTTCTTTTGATAGACCTAAGTCTTTGGCCAAATCGTTCAATTCACTTTGGTTTATCAAATGAGGTTCACTTGTTTGAGGCACATACGATGGATCTTCGGGGCTTAGATCTTCTTCTGTAAACAAACATATTTCTTCTTTACCAGGTATCAATGATGAAGAAGTGGATGGCTCGGAAATATCCTTTGTATGAGGGATTGGTCGTGAAGCTGACGGCAAATTGGGATATTGTATTTTATTTTTGTCTTTCTTAGAATATCCCGATACATTGGTCAGACTAAAATAACAGTCATCAATATGATTTGAAGGCTCGCGCCATAACATGGGAACTGCAAACGACAATTTCTTTTGTTTACCATTTCGCCACTTTACAAGACCGATATAACAAGTAATGCAGCACATATTTGGTGTCCAAGGCTTTTTTAAATCTCCAATTCCAAATCCAAAATACGAACTGTATGCTTCTTTCACATCTTGAGTAATATTTTTAAGTTGCGTCACTACGTAACATCCACACACATAACAAAACTTATTTGGTGAAATTCTACACGATCTTCGTTGTTTATTTTCCATACTTGAACAAGATAAACGTCTATATAATATGTTGAAGCCTAACTGCTACAATTTACTTCGACAGTTCGCAATATTTTAATGTTACTGATAAATAGATGTATGCAAGCAAGTAAACTAAAACGAGTAATTAACTTTCTGATTATGCGGGTATCAAGACCTGTTATAAAATATTTATGCTAAAATCCGTAATCAGTGAGGGTAGTACAACAAAAATAATTGATCATCGGTGTTGTTGTCTAACCACTGTTCCCTTGTGTAATATAAGATTCTAAAATTAGTGTACTAGTTGGGCAATCTGTTTTTACAAAAAAGTGATCTAGGCACGAGTTTGCCCTTGTTGGCCTTGAGTGTGTACGAAAAAGACCATGGGAAGCATTAAAAGTCAGGTACTCTTCACTCAGTGGATCTGTGGATGTTGGGCTTATATCAATATTTAGGTCACCCGTTAATACTATGTTACGTGTGTTCACCGCGTTATACACATCATTAAGACTGTTTATAAAATTATAGAAGTTATCTTTGCTAGATAAGGACGGCGAGCGGTATATGGCTACTATACTTAGATTATTTTCTGATTTACAAATTAGGCAATTACCGTCCCTAAAAATTGGTTCATAGATTTTGAAGGATAGATGTATATTTGTATAAATTACAATACCGTCGTTCTGGTTCTGATTTATTTTAGTGAAGTGTGATGTAAATCCTTCTAAGTGAGGTATAGCTGCTACTTTTCTGAGCCAGCACTCAGTGAGTATCAATATATCAATTTTTATATCTATGGTGGAGATCAATAGGCGTAGTTGGTCAAAGTTTTTATTTATGCTGCGAATATTTAAGTGTAGCAATGTAATACCTTTTTGTGAGTTCATGTATAGTTTGCAATTTTCAGGTTTACAGGTGAATGATGTTGTTGCCTCAAGAAGGTCCAGCTCATTATTGATAGTGTTTATAGTAACCATTTATATTTATTTGATTTACATGAGCAGTACAATAAAAAAGATTTGACAATTTAAGCATTTTTCCAGTTTTTGTAAATGCGGTAAGATAATAAGTGTGTATAGAACTTGTGTGTGTGTAATAAAGGTGTATAAGGGTATGTATATGTGCTGAGTGAGTGTAAAATGTATGTAGTTTAGGGAATGTAGTAATGTTTGTGTTTTTGTGGCTGTGTGCATATTCAATAATATCAAATTTACAGGATGGATAAGAGTAGAAAATTAATAGTTTAAAAAAGATTTTAACTAAAACTTGTCTTGTTAGTCATTGTTTTTGTTTTAGATCCAGCAGAGTTTGTTCCGATAATATTAGAATTTGTTTTTCATCACGAGCTTTGCGAACAAATATGTTGCCGTTTGATGTCCAGCAGTACTGATATTCGTGTTGTTTGCGAATTCTCTGGATTGGAAGAATAACTTTTTCAAGCTAGCAGGCAGATAATCGGCTACATAGACAGCTTGTTTCTTACCGGCGATGCTTAATTGGGTAGTGTTCAGTTTTTCTTCCACTGTTTTTTTACCATTATTATATTCTCGCACTGCAGAGAGGGTTTTTAGTTTCATTTGAACAGTTTGGAACTCTGCAACCACTGGTCGTGTCAATCCGGGCTTACCAGGAATACTGTAAATATCTCGCAGATCAGATGGGGAGATGGCTGTGCCGACGACGCTTCCGACCGAGCAGATAGTTTTAATGAGGTCAGCAGAAGTCTCTTTATCAGTGTACGGGACATTTCTCACCTCGATACATGAAGATCTTGATTTTAGCTGCAGGTCTTGAACCTTCTTTTCTAAATTTTCAATGCATTTCCGTTGTTCGAATCGCTCTTTATGCAAATTTTCCAATCCCATTTTAATATCTTCATACTGGCTATTTATAAATGTCATAGACTGTTTTATGTCGTCGTTGGAAACTTGAATTTTACCAGTCTGTTGTTTCAGTTCACAAATATCAGAAGACAATTTCTTAATCAAAGAGTTTTGCTTATCGTACATATCACCCAATTTCCGGTCCAACTCTTTTTTAAGATCACCAAACAATTCCATAATTTCGGTTTTGAGGTCCAAATCACGTGCTCTCGGCGACTGCTCGGACCGAGGACGCTTATGTCTATTTATATTAACGTAAGTAGCCTCATTCAACAGGCTTATGTCGTTTTCCGATAAAGTATGTTCCAATTAAAAATTGATCATGTGATCTGATAGGGTAGGTTAAGAAATGATGATCCGGCTTTCATAATAACATCTGCCCTCGAGTCCCTCTTATCGCAGGCACAAAATAGTACGCCGTGAGGTTTCAGTCATTTCAATTCCGACAATTCAACCCGCGTCAAGCCTCGGTGAAGTGATGCTTCGAGGAGGTTGCCACAGAAAAAAAGAAGTTGGATAATACTTTAAGTTACCGATAAAGTAACCAATATTCTGTAGGAAAGAAAAGACTTGACGTGAGATTTGACGAAATAAAGTCTGACTAGACCTTTAGGAGCTTATACACCGTAGCCATCCAACTAAAGAGCAGCGGTGGCATTCTTCATTCAATATCTTCGTAGCGTTAGATACCGCTGGCGCTATGACAAATAATCCCTCAATGTGTTTTGCTTTTCATAAAAAATTTCAAAGAAATAACCCGATTTTTATTTTTGTGAATCTACTTGATCACGTACAGAGTCCTCAGTAATGCGTCCGTATAATATTAAATATTGTATCTCGACATAGTTTTGAAACGTATACCCAGTTTTAGCACGTGTTTCGAACCACCACATTTTTTGGTATTAGCAGGAGTAACATTTGAAGTTGGTCGTTTTCCTAGGATGCTGCCTCTCGTGACTTATATGACCTAGTCCAACTTACTATTATTATTTTACACTGAATTTGATAAAATAAAAAAATATATAAAAGAAGACTAACTGACTTCAAAAAAACCAAATAGATTCTCTTTACCTAGAAAAACCAAAAACCGAAAAATAAACTAAATTATTTAATTGTCCAAAAATGTATTATAAGACTTTTTGTAACGACTTAAATCAAAAATTTACTCATTAAGTATAATTTAGCGATTGTCAATAAAATTTAAATGTACGTAAGTCTTACTATGCGACAATTCTTATCTTAATTAAATTACTTTTCATTTAAATAAAATATTATTATCTAAAATTTGTTTGAAGTCAGTATGAAGCCAAAAATAACAAGAACAATTTAGACAAAATTAACCTCATGACGCTCAAGGTACTTTAAAAATGACAAAAAAGAACTTCATTTCAAATAGTTTTGCGCCACGAGGTTAATATAATTACTTTAACAGTGGTGGTATCTGCGACTGTCTCGGGTTCGATTACCGGGTCGGACCAAATGTTTGTATGATCTGCAAATATTTATTTTGGAGTTTGAGTGTTTATTATGTATGTATTTACAAAAAAAAGTATTTATATATTTATAATAGTTGTCCAGTACCCATAACAATACCCATAGCTCTGCTTATCTTGGGATTAGATGACGTTGTGTATTAAATGTCCGAAATATTATTATTATATTGTTATTATTATATCAAACTAGCTTACCCCGCGAACTCTGTTCCGCCTTAGAGGCAATAAATAAGCACATTTTGGATTTTGGACTGAAATGCGGTCGAACGGGATAAAAAGTATCCTATGTCCGTCTCCTGGTTCTAAGCTACCTCCCCACCAATTTTCAGCTAAATCCGTTCAGCCGTTTTTGAGTTATAAGTGGTGTAACTAACACCACTTTCTTTTATATATTTAGATTAACATTAAAAAGTAACTGATACATTCACCGTAATTGCAAACTAATTTATTAATTTGTTAATTAACTTCCCCTAACTTCGTGTGGTGACGAATTAAAGTAAGACGAGTGTCACCATACCGTAGGTGGCGAAAGAGTCGACTAAGGTAGCAAACTTGAAACAAACGTACGAACCCATCTGGCTAGAGTAGTATAGTGTATTATGTATGAGTATTTGTGTAGTAGTAAGTGTGTAGTATTTGTGTATTTATGACATACTCATACATTATATGTACTAGTATGTATGTGTATTGGAATATCGTGTAATACAAAAGGGTGTGTAATTGTGTATGAATCTCTATTACTATTTAAATATTCTGGTTATAACGTGTTACTTGTGTGTAAACTACCCTAAAATATTCAAACACCTGGTGTCCGCGTTAAGGTTGTCTGCAGAAATTGCCGAAATAAGACCGCTGATCGTTATATTTATATATTTTGTAACTCATTTCTTCTTTTGTTTTGTTTATGAACACAATAAAGGGAAATAAATAAAAAAAATTATAGTAGCAGGCCAAAAGCTCTTGTTTAAAATGCTGACTAGGGTGGTTGTCGAATTAACGTTCAAATGTAGTTTGACTTAAATTATGGGTACACATTTATATCTAAATAATTCGGATTCAGTGGACGCCACAATGAATATCTAAAGATGTTTGAACCTGTTTTAAACATTTAAATCTTTTAATAACACTTTACAAGCAATCATCCAACTTATTTTACATACTTCGAGATTATATTGAACTTTATGTTATTTTAATAACACAAAAACATTGCTGGAAAATAAAAAAGATTTAAGAAGTTTTGCAAAACTTAGCATTAGTGCAAACGTTTTAAAATTAGCTGTGTAAGTTTTATTACATATCCATTTAAAACTTTAGTTAAAACTAATATTATATACGACAGTACGCAAATCTTGGTGGCCTGGACTCCGGTGGACTCAGGTGGGCGTGTAAGGCGACGCGCCTCGATCTAATCTCACGAGATAACCTACCCACATAAACTAGCGAACAACGTTCTGTGCTGACACTACCTAACTGAATCTTCGAATCATTACAATATATGTCGTAAGCCTAGGGATTTCATCCCAAAGGATTCTGATTTTTTAAACTATTTTAATATATTCTTCACTCCATTACCAAGTCAATTTTGATTTAGCTTTAATTTCTCCCTATTGTCTTATCCTACACAATAGGAATACAATTTTGTGTATTCAATGCCTATCTATTGATAAAACTCTCGTAAAAAACACAAAAACAATCAAGATATAGACGCTATTCTTAGCGTTTACACACTGTGACTACGTCACTAACTTTTGGTGTATATAAAGTTAGTATGATTTGACAATTAAAGGTAATTAAATACTTCTATGACTTGTTTTTTTCGTTGAAAAGTGTTTTTTAATCAAAAATTTCAATACTTAGGTTATTAACATCCTAACCTACCCTTCGTTGTGTTAAGATAGACTCGAACTCTTTAATAGTGAATGTACTTCAGGATGTGATAGCAATTGCCATTAGACACAATCCACTGGATCAGCAAAACCTGCCGTACTCAAATATACTAATTACAAGGAAATATAGAATCCCAATTCGACATGATTCAGTTACTCAATTAAAAAGTAGCTGTGTAAGTTCTCATTACAGGTCCATTTAAGAATATTTTTCTAGGTAGTAGAGCCACGATGATTTCAACACGAGTGGGCCGGCTCGAGCGGGGCAGTACTACCCTCCCACAGAAGACCAACCTAAAGCATCCTTGTTGCCGTGTTTCGTTGGTGAGTGTGAGACCGGAGGCCCATTGATGCAGGGGTGACAGTTATCATGGTAACTGTGTAAGCCTTACACTGTCACGATGACTGTCATGCCTTTTACGTCCCCAAACGGGGTGTGAAAAAGCATCACACAAGGCCGCCATAGTGTGGCTCCCTATTTATTTATTTTTTATATTGAACCTACCAAAGTGCGTCTATTCTGCCTGATGGAAAGCATGAATAGAATCCAAGAGCGGTGCTCGCCATACTCACCGCGAATGACGACAGTACAATATGGCGACTCACGCTATGGCGGCCTAATGAGATTAACTGCATTGTCTGCATTTGTAATGAGTATGGTAACCACAACTCTTGGATTCTATTCATGCTTTCCATCAGGCAGAGTAGAGTCACTTTGGCAGGCTCTTAATATAGAAAAAATAATTAGATTTTTGTAATTATTATCGACACGTGGTTCCTGATGTGTCAGATAGTAATTCTCCTGTTAGCTTAGATTTAAAGGTAGTGAGAAAAAATATTAACAGGACTTCCAGTCTCGTCTATCTAATAATAAATTAATTTCTAACTATGACATTCATTAACGACATCTGAATTGCGACGGGAGACGTAGAAACAAATTTCAAACTACGTTCAAACAATTTACCCTGAAATAGACTTTAATTTTCTAATTTTTATATTGTAACATATTTGTTTACTTTAAAATAAAAAAACATTGACATCTCATTGTTTTTCATATTTTAAATTAAAGACTTATTTCAAATTAAATATTTTAGCAATACTTGTGTTATTAACCTCCTAACCTACCCTTTCGGCAAGTTATATATGTTGCTGTATCATTAATAAATTAAATTATTTATGTTTAAATTGTGTACCTTTTAAACTAAATTTGCTACAACACTCTACGCAGATGTTACACATATTTTTTAATATATTAATTTTACCAGATATCTATCTATATTTAATAAGAAGCATGTAATCAAATTAATTTTATATTCTAGGAAGTTATTAACCGCAAATTAATATTGAAAAAGAAAGTACGAACCGATATGTGTCAATAGTTTTGTTGATTGATGACACAGTTATTATCTTCGTTTTATACATTAGACACGCATTCATATGTATGTTGGTAAATGAGTGTAGCACCTAATAATAGATTTAATGAGCACTCAACGTCTGACCAATGATTAATTGTCCAATATAAATTGGCAATACAGCAATGAAACGTTGATATTATATCCATAATGGGTTATACGTGCGTTGTAACTGACTGGTACTAATTCCTTGGTGGGTTTATTTTCTGAATTCACGTTCGTATCCAATTATATACGTTAAAGTAATTTTAAACAAATTTTCCAACTGATATTTAGGCTAAATGTATACATTACAAACATAAACTGATGTTTAAAATCTGCAAATTGATAATTTTAATTTAAAATGGAATTATTGCTAACTACAAAACTAATAACTATGTAGTAACGGACAAATTCACGTTTGCAGTTTATATAAGAAAACGTAACAATTTCTATGTGATATTAAACAATAAACAATACAATTATTCCATTTATTTAATGTTGTAAATAATGAATGTTATTTTAAATACATTATCACTTACTTATTATAATTTCACAATCATTGAGAAATATACCTTAGTTTATCTTCATTGGCAAATTTAAACAGTCAGCACGCACGAACAAGTCCGATTGCAGCTGAAATAGCCATAGATTTTCTATTTAATGCGACTTATTACAATTTAATTTAACACCACAAAATAAAATAAAAAAAGGGAAAATTTACCTACCTTTCGTCTCATGCCTATAAATGTTCTTGAATGTTCTCAAAGACTTACAGCAGGAAGTTATAAAGTTACTGTGATAGGCATAACCTTACGTACTCAACCATACCTACACAAATTTCAGGTACCTAAAAGCTTTATTAAAATCAAAAGACTCGACAGCTGTAACACACCGACCGACTAACAAAGAAGGTTAGTCAAATGCTCAACACGACAGGCGCGTGCGCAACTAACCGCAACCCTATGCGATCCCTCCACCTACGGTATTATAAAGAAAAATGAACTTTAAATTAAAGAACAATAACATAACGTATATGGTTGTGATACTCATAATTACCACATCGAGGATAGTTAAATATAGGAACAAAAGACATGACCAAGTCTTTGTTATAAACCACACATTTCGAAAAACCTGTGGCCCAACGGCAGTAAATTTTGTTGTCAAGAATTATTTCAAATTTTGTCTTTACCTATTCGTTTAAACTTAAACTAATTCCCTAGATAGATTATAAAGAAAAAATCAATGTAGTGATTTTTGTGAGACCACGCTTGGAACATATTCTGTTTGGCGGGAGCCTTCAGAAATTTAAATTTTAGAAACATCTAGGAAACGGACTCTGAGAAAATCAGACTCAGAACAACAATTTGTAGATTACTCAAACTGTGGTCCCAAATGGGGATCAAAGCCATGATACCATTTAAACCACTACGCCATCCGTGCAGTTACCATCACCAAAGTAATCGTGGCCCATTTTTTTAGCTCTACTAATATTGACATACTCTGAAGTGGTGGTTCATGACTCATTGGTAACCGAGTAACACATTGCAAAGTTGACCAATCCTAGCCAAATCAATCTGAATGGGTGACCATTCTTAACATATTGAGACTCCTTCGTGCCTTGGAGTACACTTTAAGGTGTCGGTCCCGGTTGCCATACGAACATCTCTCGCAATCATTACGAATAGTTAGAGCCTAAACAGTCCGACAACAGTCATTCCACAGAGCTTCGATATAGTACTTGGGTTGTGGTGACCTGATGGCAGTCGCTCCATATGAACAAATCTGAGTTCAGTCGTATCGTGGTAGATATAATACCAATTCAAAACTACGGTAAACAAATTAAGAAGAGATTAAAAAAACTAAGAGATAACTGTCACACTCACGTGTGCGAACCAACGCATATGCACTCACACACACACATAAACATAAATGCACATTCACGTGCGTGCGCGCTCACACACACACACGCACACTAACAAACACACACACACATTTCACTTTACGTATATTTTTTTTAGTTTATTTCTTATTTCAATTTGCATTTATAGATTAGGTATATGCTGTAGTTATTGTTAAATATCATTAAAATTGGTTTTTCTATTATAATATCGATACATGTCTCTCACAAAGGAATAACTGTTGCTTTTATTGTATTATATTACTTAATATGTACTATTATTATTCTCTTTATTACATTTATATATATATTAATTACATTTTTAAATACATTTATATGAATTTAAAAAAAACATAGCTACAGCATAAAAAATAGTAGACCACCGACTTAAGATACAGGAACCAAGAAACTGATCGTCAGAGCTCCAAAGACAGGAATCTCCTCACTATACAGGCTGTGTCAAGGAGATCTGTCTTCTGTATCAGTTCTTAGATCCAGCCTTCTAACTTGAACCCCCTAAGGTGTCGGTCGAGGCTTTTGGCTATCCGTCCGTAAACAGATATGACTATCGGCACAAACATCACCGAATCCATTTTCGATATATTAACAATCTGGTGAAATATATCCAAATAATTTATTTGTTCTTCTTTTTCAATTTTCACTAGATTCTTGGCAGGAGCAACAGCAATATCGATAAATAATCACTTTGCGACACTCTAATCGATATATCGATCTATCTAATCTGTATATATCAGGGTTATTGGCAACAATAATCCTGTCTGTGATAATAGATTGATCCCAATACAACGATGCAGGACCATTCTCTAGAGCTGGGTCGGGCATACCTGTATTATGACACCACTAAACTCATAAGATAGTATACTAATTAAGGGTAAATTGTTGGTGCACGATCCTGGATCCAACCAAGTATGGTTGTGCTTGTGCAAATTTTCACCGTAAGACGAGAACAACCAGTATTAATGTCCCTAATAGGCCCTAGAACGGTGGCCTGTGCGACAAATACCCACCAACCATACCATCTTTTAAAATATATTTCTAAATGTTATTCTTTATGACAACTTCATGCATATTCGTAAAAACAAGACTTTTGATTTCTCCACAGAGATCACTATACCATAGCTTCTTCAATCAGTCAATCTTCATCTATCAGACTTCCAAGCTTCTACATCTTAGATGATAGTATGATATTGGGATCATCTTAGATGTAGAAGCTTGGAAGTCTAAATCAGACCCATTTACGGCCCGATAAAACCTACCATGAAGTTCATTGCCCTTCCATATTTGCCTATGATCATTTGTTCTAAGTACAAGTCAAGTCAATTATCTTTAGCTAAAACGAGTAAAATGAATCTGGTATCCACTGTAATTACATTGTGATCAATATAGAAAAATATTTTCGGAGATTGTATACCTCGTAATTGTGGATGGTCTATTTAATAATCAACGACCCTTACATTTTCGAGGAATACACAATCTGATAACTGATGAACGTGGGTGATACATATGGAATGTAGTCCAAGGGTATCTAATTCAGTCTGAGTCCATCTAAGTTTACCATAGGAATATATTAGAACCGGAATGACCCAAACATTGCAGATTCGCATTGTAGGTTTATTTATTTTATTTATTTATTTAAATATTTGCACTTTCTGCACTTTGTACATCGGCAGACTTAATGCCCAAGGCATTCTTCCAGTCAACCTTAGGGTGGTATAGAAATATTGTAAGGGAGGTGCGAAGAGGTTATATTGACAATGAAAATATACCATATATGAGTACATATACATATCTACATGAACACGTACAAGACATACGTCATAAATATATATATATATACATAAATATACACATATATACATGAATATACACACATATACATAAGTATACACATATATACATTTAGATTATATTCGTACACTATAACAACGTGACTAGAAGCTGAGCCAACTATCGATAAGACGATTCTTCAATCTCGTTAAGAAGGAGATTATGTACATTCTTTTTGAATGTAAGACAGTTTGTGGACATCCTGACTTCGAGCGGGAGCGAATTCCAGAGTAGTACTGCCTGAACAAAGAAGTTCAGGCAGTACTACTCTGAAGAAGTTTACGAAATCAGAGTTGTGAGAGGGACATAAGAGAAGCAGATTATTTTCTGAGCGAAGGTTTCTGTCGTGATTAGAGAATAGATAACGGAGGTACGGAGTAAGATATGTAGGAGAAAACGGTGAGTTAAGAAAGGAAAATAGGGCAGTTAGTGCTCGCAGATTACGACGCTGACGAATAAGATTACCCTCTGACTTTCAAGTATTTTTCTCAACTCAACTTCGATCGGGAGGCCGATAGGAAGATTTATCTGGGCTGGGCAGCATACGGAAACTTGCATCACATCTTCGAGTCGCGGATTCCACAATCATTAAAGACCAAAATATTTGACCAGTGCGTCCTAACGGTAATGACATACGGAGCCGAGACGTGGATACTCACCATTGGACTAGTCTACAAGTTTAAAGTAGCTCAGCGTGCGATGAAGCGTGCGATGCAGGGTGTTTCTCTGGCTGATAAAATTCGTAACGAAGTTATTCGACAGAGAACGGCAATAACTGACATCGCACAGAGAATCAGTACGCAGAAGTGGAAGTGGGTCGGCCATGTCTCCAGACGAACCGATGGTCGCTGGAGCCGAAGTATACTAGAGTGGAGACCACGATTGGGCAAACGTAGTGTAGGACGCCCTGCGGCGCGATGGACCAACGGTTTGAAGAAGATGGCTGGCAGCGGATGGTTGCGAATTGTCCAAGACCGGGATGGCTGGCGCTCCTTGGGGGAGACCTTCGTTCAGCAGTGGAACGCGATAGGTTGATTTGATTTGAAAAGTATTTTTCTCAGGCGGCTAAAAAAGCGTTCCTGTTACATTTATTTCATGCCCGATTCTGATGTTCCCAAGGACTGTGAAATACTTAAATAAAGGTTTCAGTAGCAAACAGAGTTCTGAGTTTTCTAAGTTTGATAGCCCTATTCCTTCAAATTCTACAATCACGTCCTCCTTAACATACCTGACTGCACACCTGTCTGCACCAAGTTCCATCTTCTAGTAGTTTCAAATCATCCATATAAAGAAGGTTATTATTATTACAGTTTAGGTGAAGGGTTTGGAGGTAAAAGCAAACACTGTTAAGTTATTAGGTATTTTAAATATGGACATATTTTTGTTGTTTAAGTATATTATTCGTAAGCAAATCTCGTAACCACGCGTTAATTTCTCATTTTTCCTGCATCAAAATTTAACTTATTTTCCTTATGTGTCAGTAGTTATGTCAGTAGTCAGTACTACACAGAATTGATTAGTTCACATTATCGCATTGTCTGGACTATTCACTAAGGACACTGGCGGGAAGTGAGTGTTTATCTTGTTTACAATGTAGTCATCCCAAAACATGGATGCAATATGTCAGACAACGGAGAAGGCTCTGTCTAATTAATTTAGGTTTATCCTTTGTAGTTAATACTATTTTAAAATAAATTAGAAGGCAACGAAGTAATTTCTTTTAAATATCCTAAGAGCTCAAAAAAATACACCTTCTTCATTACTTCTGTTGCATGTTAGTTTTTACCAAAGTTAATGTACCAAAAACAACATACTACAAACAGCCTCAGTTGCCAACTATTGCCACTATTGATACTTTTATTTCGTATAGTACTTAACCCATTATTTCCCAACCATCGAAAAATTTAGAATTTTCTGCTCAAATCACAAAATATATTTGTTAATACAGTAAGAAAAAATAATGTAAAGTTAAAAACAAAAATTTATTTATTCTACGGTCTGAATCAGCTTGTCCTATACCTATGTATGATATTGGGATCATATGTTAAGAAAAATATAAATTATTACGACTTCTTTGGCTATTTATCTTATTTTTGTAATTTGAAATATATAATATATATATTTTTATCTTGGTAATTTGAAATATATAATTGCTTTTATATAATACAATATATACAATAATATAAAACAAACAACAATGCATTCTTAAAGGTTACGAAATATATAAACTTTGAAATTATATGTATATCTAAATAACATCACTGTATTTTTTTATCAAAATATTTTTTTTAACGGAAAAAAAGTTAAAAATGTTTGTTATTTACAAAAAAGCCATAAAAAATTAAAGCTAGTTTTAAAAAAAAATGATAATCTGGTGTTCTAAAAATATGACAGTGGGAAGTAATGGGTTAATGAAACATGAATAATTACCGAATGTGAATAAGTCGCAATTATATTATGAATTTTCTCAACAAAATTGCTATAGAAAAAAGAAAAGAGTAAAATCACCAGCAAATGTTAACACTTATATAATTCGCTGTGTTCTTTATTCGGAGCTGCGTGACATTAGTTAATCTGTATATCGTTAGGTCGCAATCAAGTCATTCAGTTCATTACTGTTCTTGCTCGTGCAAACGCCCGTCTTCAAATATGTCGCCTTTGACCACTCTCATTGTCACAGGTATTTTCTGAAATATCACTTTTTTATTTTATAATTATGTTAATTTTTAGCCATTCTCTCTTTCTGAGTTAATAGTCACCTTTTTTACATTTCCTTCACCAGCATTAACATTTCAAAATGATCTTGGCGCATTAAAATAGGCTTCAGTATAGCTGTAAGATTAAAAATACTTTCAGAAACTATATAGTTTTCTATCATTAGTATATTCTAATTTTTATATAAAAAGTAGAAAACTAGTATTGAAAATGTCATTTGTTTTTTAGATTCCTAATTCTGCTAAAGATTATGTTAGGTAATTCCGTCAACATAAAACTACTCTTTCAGACATAATTGATGATTGCCGAAAAATTCATACAGTATAACATAATCGTGACATTTTTTTCTTTCACAGTGTTAGCTGTTACAACAGTTGTGCTCGCTATACCTAAAGCAAATGAGAAGGTCGAAAAAACCCACCGCACATGTCAGGAGTTCACCCAAGGCCTTACTTTTAACGACTCGCAGGCTGTAGGTACTTGGCACTTGCTGCACTATCGGACTGAAAGGACTAATGGATCAGGGGATTCACATTGTGTACAATTTAATCCCGTTAACGATCAGGTATTATCAGTATTTTTCTTCTTAAAAATAGGTTCATTGTCTTGTTATAGTCATATATTTAATGTTACTTCACGTAGAATATTAATATAAGTAGGAGTCATACTATTAACTGGGTAAATTACCTTCATTAACACGTTGCAGGAACGCAAAGACTTAAAGGATCTAATTGAGAATTTTGTAGAAAATTTAAAATGGGAGAATTTGGTTCTGAAGATGCAGATCCCTTGCGCTAATCTCAATGGCAACAAAAGCCGAGATTACTATCTTGAAAGACTCGAAGGAGACGGATCCTATAGAACTCTTCAGATGCCTCCTACAACAGGTATGAGGAATAAGAAATATCTCAAGATCTAGCAACTATTTTACTAGTTCAATTATAGTATAGGTACAGCATCTTACAACGTGAAATATTTGATATCAAGCAGATTTTAGACAATGCGAAATCCGGTTAAGTGAGACTTAATGATACCTATATTTTGCATTTTGTTACCAGGTTATTGTGGACATGTTTACAGCCACTAATACGTTAAGATTCGAATACTAAGAAAGAAAAATATTAGTCGAAAGACAGATAAACTTATAACATTAGACCATGAGTAAAGATAAACAACGGATTATAAACATATTCGTACTTTTATTAGCTTCGTATGTATCTACATAACGGAATCTTTAAACGTGACTCTCACTACTTTCAAAACTAGAGAAAGATTTGAAACTTTGCACACTTATCAACCGATGAAAATGCAATAATTTGTATAGTTGGTCGAATTATCTGTAGCAGGATCTTCAGGATCATTGATTTTTTAACACGTTTTTATTAGTTTGGTATGTCACTATGTAACAGAATCTTTGAGCATGATTTGCACTTTTGAAACAGATGGTATACATGCAATTAAACCAATGTAGACACAGTACCGCTGGAAAATGGAGGTTGCCATTGACCCGGAGTTGGGCATTAACTGTCCATAAAATGCACAGTTGATCATGCAGTCATTTGCCTAGGTTTTCGGCTGTTGTGCCTTGAACAAGTTTATGTAGCATTCAATCACGTAAGGTCTCTGGATGATACTAATACAGAAGAAGTTGATTACTCGAAATTGACAGGAAAACTTTCCATGTAACGGTAGTCATTAAACGAAAAAATGGTTAGATTACGAAACAATTCATAAAACAAACTAGTAGACAGTTTTCCCATATAATAACACTATAAAGTGGATAATTCGCTGTTTACTATTAAAGAAACAAAGATACATAAGTAACAGTTCAAATAAGGTTTACTTTTGAAGGTAATCCAACTAAAAAAGTAACAAATATCTTTTAATAAATTTATATTAAGAATAGTGGGATTACCTTTTAGTTTCATTTTCTAAGAACTTTCTTCTGTTCTTTCTGTTTACTTTTTAAACTATTGTTTATTTTTTATAATTAGAAATCGTGTAATCATTTCTTATTTTGTTTTAAGAAAATAAAGATATCTATTTAGTTGCATCTGGTAAACATAATATTAAATTTAAGTATGTATATGTTTATATGTATTGTGCACTTATAAACTCAATATCTTTGTACCTACCACATCTCTTTCTTTACTCTCCTACTCATTTCTACATCACCAGAAGGTCGACTGAGAGAGAATGCCTCATAGTATTAAGTCCACCTTTGTACAAAAAATGCTTATTAGTTTAAGTCCGCCATTCTCTAAGTGTGTTCCGCGGAACCCTAGGGTTCCGCGACATCCCTGTAGGGGTTCCGCAAGAATTTAGAAAAAATTCCAAACACCTCTCTCTGGTCGACCGTTCTGACGCGGCGTATCACGATTCACGAGGCGCAGCCGACCTTAGTCACCTCGTACAATTTTACTATGCCGCCACCGCGGATATCTACTTGTGAGCGCGAGTCCCTTTGATAAAAGCGCGCGAGTCCCTTTGATAAAAGCCGCCCCTGAGATTAACAATAATTGTAAACAAGCTACTTTCGGCTCTAATTTTAAAACGTAAAGTCGAAATTGTTTACACAGCATTTTTTGTATTTCTATTTTTATTTCGGCTTGTTATTTATCAAAGGCGCCGACTCGAGTATTTTTGAGAATGTTCGAGATCTGGCTAGGACTATAAAAGCGGCGATCGCGCCTCGACGCTTAGTTAGTCGACGATTAGTGTTCGGAGTGATTAGTACCTACTTGCTAGAAACAAAGTGTTTAGTGTTCTACTGCTGTATTCTGATTGTACATTTCTTCTTTGGACTAAACTCTTTTACGCAGTAACGATCGTGCGTTATTTTGACCCCACCATCCTGACATGTAACATTATTAATAAAGAAGAATGGAACGTTGGCTTACAGGCGTTAAACGTGTTGCAACAACATCTTCTAACGAAGCCGAATGTTCAAAATCAGATCGCGCGGAGTATACAGCAATTACCGATCCAGACGATTATGCAACGACGTCAAGTTCCACGGTTTCAAAGGCGAAAAAAAGGAAGTATGATGAATCATATATCAATTTCGGATTTGTTGATTCCAACGGCTCACCTCTCTGCATGTTATGTAGTAAACTGCTTCCTAATAGTTCCATGGCACCTGCCAAGTTGCGCCGGCATTTAGAAACTGTACACCCCGAGTCTAAAGACAAAAATAAAGAATTTTTTGTACGTAAAAAAGAACAGTTATTGGAAAGTCAAAAAACTATGATGCATGTAACCCAAACTATCAATGAAAAGGCCACAGAGGCATCATATTTAGTTAGCTATCGCATTGCACAAGCAGGTGAAGCGCACACTATCGCTGAGAATTTAATAAAACCATGTGTGTTAGACATAACAAAATGTATGCTCGATGAAAAATCTGCAAAGCATGTTTCTACTGTGCCGCTATCAAACGATACTGTTTCACGGCGAATTCATGATCTGGCAAGCTACGTCAAACAAGAATTAGTTACACGTCTACAAGAAACACGATTCGTCTTGCAAATAGATGAGTCTACTGATGTCGCTGGTCTGGCTATCTTGCTGGTTATCGTGAGATATCCATATGAAAGTTCTTTGGAAGAAGATATGCTTATGTGTTCACCGCTGCCCACAAAAACTACCGGAGAAGAAATTTTTAATAAAATAAATATATTTTTTGGGGAAAATAATCTCAGTTGGAACAATTGCATTGACATTTGTACAGATGGGGCCAAGGCGATGACGGGTATTACAGCAGGACTAGTGTCACGAATAAAAAATAAAGCGCCTAATTGTAGTTCCAGCCATTGTATCCTGCATAGACAAGCACTTGCGATGAAGCAAATGCCGTCAAATCTAAAATTAGTTATGGAAGAAGCGGTAAAAATAATTAATTTTATCAAAACACGACCACTACAATCCCGATTGTTCTCATTATTGTGTGAAGATTATGGCAGCAAACATAAAACACTGCTGCTCCATACAGAAGTGCGATGGCTGTCTAGGGGTAAAACTTTAACAAGGCTATTTGAACTTAGAGCCGAGTTACAAATGTTTCTTTCAGATACTGCTTTTAATTTGAAAGACCGTTTGTATGATAAAACTTGGTTGTTCCGACTGTCTTTTATGGCGGATATCTTTCAAAAACTGAACGAATTAAATGTATCATTGCAAGGTAAACAGACAACAGTGTTCCAGGCCTGTGATAAAATAACTGCCTTCAAAAGAAAATTAGATTTTTGGATTATTTGCGTTGGAAAGAGAGAAATAGAAAGCTTTACCTCACTCAATGAGTTTGTTAGCGATAACGATTCAGAAATGTTTCAAGATGATGTATTTGAGGAATTGGTCAAATATCTCACTTCGATGCGCGCATCTTTTGAGAAGTATTTTCCCGAAGAACAAAATACAAAAATGAAACTGAATTCATGGATTCATAATCCTTTTTTACCCAACTTACAAAAGCCCGAAAGTATGTCAAACGAGATATATGAATCTCTTTTAGATATGTCATCAGACACAAGTATGGAGGTACTGTTCAAAACGACGCCTCTCAACGATTTTTGGTGCAGAATTCGTGATGAATCTCCAATGCTTGCCAAAATGGCTCTGAATATTCTTCTCCCGTTCCCAACAACATATTTGTGCGAAACAGGATTCTCAACCTATGCAGCTACGAAAACAAAATACCGCAATAGACTGGACGCCGAACCTGATATGAGACTTCAACTGTCCTCTATCAAACCTGATATCAACCAATTGATGAAAAATAAAAAACAGTTTCATACCTCCCATTAGATTTTTTTTCTTTTTTAATAACTTCTATTATTATACTTGTTATGTAAGTAAGTAATAACTAACTGTTACATTGTACTTTTATTATGCTTATTAATAAAGAATACACTTTTAAAAACTATTGTTTTATTATAGGGTTCCGTCAAGTATTTCGCTTTCCAAAAGGGTTCCGTCACCAAAAAAGATTGAGAACCGCTGGTTTAAGTTAACAAATAATATTAATGTAAGAAATTAATTCTTAATGAAAACATTCCACAGCTAAAATGGATCTATCTGATCTTCACCGCTACCCGATGCGCCTGAAGATTATCGAAGACCAATACCTGGGCATGATGGACTGCCACGAGAAGTTTGTTTTCATCTTGGGAAAGCAGCCACCAGAAGGCAAAGACATTGACGAAAGGTTGAAGAAGATGATCGAGGTTTACTGGCCTGAAGAATAATGTCACAGTTATTCAGAAAAGAACAAGATTAGTAATTAAACGTACCCACATTATTTTCACTTTAAAATCATCTTCAATTTATTCGAAATTATGTTTAACTAATATTATCCTTTATAATTTATATTACTTTTTCGTTTTTATATAATATGTATTAAATTTCATTTATAAACCAATAAAGAGTATATTCATATGAAAAACAGTAAGCTCAATAACTTACTAACCTATATTGTGACAAAACCTTTATCAAAGATTTTAGCATCTGTAACGTTGCATAATGTACTTTGTTATACAAATAGTAATAATTATAATTGCTTTACTATTTCCGGCAGGTTTACAAAATTAGTATCAAAATAATCACAAACCCAACCGAGCCATTACTTCCACCCCACGTCAATACGCAACCCCTGCATACTAAAGCACCACTCAAATTAAGTGTGGCTCGATCAACAGTCATTTTCGGTTACAATTAACCACACATTTGAGTGAAAAGTCAACCACCCACTCCAATTGATTTATTGTGTCGTACGAGTTCCGCCATTTTGTGGCGGGAAATGTTACTACCAAATTGTAATTAACTAGAAGTGATAACTAGAAGTGAAACTTTGACATTGTCTCATATATTTGAAAATATCTAGTAGTTTAGATTTTACTTTCTACTTTTTCATTTATTACTGTAAATCTTTATGTAGTTTTGTGCATCGGCGAACTTAATGCCCAGGGTATTTTTTAATGGCTAAGAGCTTATAGTAAGATAGGTACCTACACATGTTGAGAAAGGGTATCCTTACTTGGAGTTGCTTGTCTATTTTTCTCCGTGGGTTTAAATTTTTAAATAGACAACCAGTTTCACAACTCGCTTATTCCGATTAACCTCTACTATTAACTGTTCTACTATAATTAGTTTAATTAAAGTAATGAATTTTATGAAAGAAGCTATAAGCCAGAAGCCACTTTTCAGACTCCAAAATGTGAAAAATTGGACTTATTCAGCGTCTTGAAGCCCAAAGCCAGTTATGGAATATATTCTTCATAGTAGTATTTATTAAATAATGTTAAACATGTGTGTTAATGGATATTTTATAAAATATGACTACAAATGCAATTTTCTCTTTTATATCATAGAAGCAAGACGCGTGTCATTTCCATGCGATTAAACTCCGTGTTTTGAGTCGTGTGCCACGAAGGGGCAACGCTGTTCATTTGTCTAAACGCAGTAGCATTTTGAATTGCTGAGTTGCGCTGTGCGCGGGGTGGGAAAGTGTTGCACTTTACAAAAAGTTAAATAACTCCTCGAGTAGTCGAGTGCTTCTGCCAGCTTTGTTAACTGTCGCCCTTTTGTTTAATGACAAGTAGTTAAAGGTACTTCAGTTTGTAATATAGGTGTAGAGTCTAACTTGATCTACAGTTGATAAGAATAATCTACTTATATAACTAAATAAAATTTAATTGTCTATCTGTAATGTCAAATTAAAAGCTTATCACTATACGCATATGCAAGTATATTCGGTGCTTACACAAAAAAAACCGACCAAGTACGAGTCAGACTCGCGTACCGAGGGTTCTGTACAAATTGCATTGGCATAAGTTTGAATTTGGAAAACCTTCTAGGCATTATAGACCTGAGTATTTAATGAATTTCAATTTAATACCTCTATGCGTTCATAAAGAAAGGGGGTAAAAAGGTTTTTTTTTATTATATGATGTAACTAAAAACTTACGGATTTCGCAATTCCTTTATCTGTGCTGTAAGTCATTGTTTCATACCAAATTTTAGAATCTGAATTCACGAAAAGTATCCTGTAGGTTTTGATTCCCATTGGAGTTTTGAAAATTTGCGGCATAAACGGTTGTATGTTTTGATTGCGTTGGCTTAGAAGTTCAATTTTTTCACAGTTCAGAGGGACAGTAGACCTGATTATTTGATATAAATTTCAGTTAATACCTCTACACGTTACAGAGAAAAAGGTCTTGACAGACGGACGGACGGACACCAAAGTGTTCCTAGAAGGGTTCAGTTTTGTCCTTTCGAGATACGGAACACTAAAAACTTTTTTTTTTTAATTTTGTCTCTCTGTCCCTCTGTCTCTTTGTTTCGTCTAATCTCTGTAACACCTGGATTGACTTAGATGGTATTTTCACTTCCAGATAGTTGATGTTATAAGGAGTAACTTATTCTACATTAGTTTTCGAGAAATTGAATCACGCGAAAACAAAATTAAAACCAGTTAAATAGTGAACAATATCCGATTTTCAAATAAGGCTTAATTGAACAACTTTAGTGAATATTTCAATAACAACACACAATGTAAGTTAGTAACACACTTTACAAGTTTAAATTACTCTTTGAGTCATTACATAGAAATCTTCGATCGTGTTCGTATTATTAAAAGTTCAAACAGTAACCGCTAAATAAAGCTGATAGGAATCAAAATTGAAGAAATAATAGAGAAAAAAATGTAATTTCGGGCTGTTGGCCCACTATATCGATGGCAAACTTTTTCAATTACCCACTGTGAAGGGACATAATTACGGTAACAGCGAAATAATAATTGTAATTACATGTCAACGTACAGTTAGAGTAACTATCAACTACAGCCAAATGAGAAATTAATGTGAATTTTATCCTAAACAACCGTACAATTCATGCAATTTATGTGAGAGCTTATTACATAGTTTAGGTAGCTATCATTTGTGACTTTGGTAAGTATGATAAAGTATCCGGATACATAAAAATATCTATAAACAACACACCGTGCTGTTTCGTCGCGCGCAGTTTGTATGATCTCCAAAACTAATAAAATATAGGCTACAGTCCACGGCGAAACCCAACATTATAGAGATAGTAATGACCACTAGCAATCATGTTAAAAATAAAGAGGGACCTAGATGCGTTACATACACAACATTTAGTCATGATTAATGACCAGCAACATATGCTTATTGAAGCATAGTCGTCCTATTGAAACGACAAAATTTCATTAACTTAGCTGAATTTAGTTAATTGTTTCGAATGCCTTAGTGTGTCAGTTTAATCTATCTTTTTATTTATTTTTATTTTATATCATCATCAACCCACAAAACATTAACCTTTTTATTGCCTAATTTTTTGAGTCAAAAATACTATTTTAAGCAAGGTCATTCCTTTGTTTATTTTTTATTTTTTTCAAAATTTAATAACTGTTATCGTTATTTATAACAATTTTTTTTTGTCTTAGTGGTAAATTGGTAAATAAAGTTAGTATGCTCTATAGAATATTTTGAAAGTACCAATTATTGTTTATCTTCATTTTTCACACTCAATGTACGGTATCAGAAGGAAACGTAGATTACCGATCATATTAAACTGACGGTATACGGTGTCGGTGGCGTGATTGAGTCTCCGTTTACCGCGGTACACTACACCTGTAATTAGGTACTACTACGTATACATCGCATGTTAATTGTTGGGAAAATTCGGAGCGAACGTAACGACCGAGGGTGACTTTCTGACTTGTGGGAACTCGCCTATTGCCAATTAAATTAGACAACTGTTTAATTATATCTGTGTCTCTTTCTACTGATACCTGTGCACATAATTTGAGGGCAATGTAACTGTCACTCGCCAGTTCCTAATTAACGATACTTATCTACGAATTAAAAGCTTTTTTTGGCTGTATGTGATTTAACAAGTTGAAATTAAATGTTACTTATAACGAGTGATTTTCTGTAATTAAAAGCTGTTAAAACTTGGGGTACCTATTAATACAGTTAATGTAGGTTACATAGTCGTCAAATTGTTCTGTCTTGTTAAATTTCATCATGATAAGATTGACAATATCTTTTCTATAAATCTATGTAGATAGTACATTTCGACCATACTAGATTTTACAGTGAAACAAATCTGGATAGATTTCGTAGGCAGATATGTTAAATATACGTAAACTTCTGTACTTAAAGGTTTTTTACAAATCTTGTAGTATCACAGACAGACTAATAATATATTCATGTATAGGCAATGTAGATTACTTAAAGAACTTTTGTACTTATTTTATATTAAAGACTGCTAAAGTGATTATACTCTGCTGATGGAAAGCATGAATAAAATCCATGACAAACGATTACCATACTCATTGCAAATGTAGACAATGCAGTATGGTGACCCAAAATATTGTGACCTAGTGAGATGCTTTATGAAACCATCGAGAACGACGACGACGAGACCAAAGTGGCAGGAAAAATGTGCCCTGGTAGCTATATTCAGGTTGTGACTGATTTATACAGTTAAGGAGAACCAAATCGTTTAGTTCAAGAGTATACATATGTCATGTAGAGAAAGGAAGAAAGTGGGACCAGGACTGTCATAAAGGTGACATTTCTTTGCAAAGACAGAGGCTCAATGGACTCAGTGACTTCAGGACTGTCTATAGTGCGGACTGTTCGCGGCTACAATCGATCGAGAGCTTTCAACAAATACTGCGAAAATCCATGACAAAGGTGATAATATACTCCTCCACGGAGGAGTGAACCCTTTTTTTTACGTGGCGTATGCTTTTTGTACCATACCCTCCGTAGGGGAACGAAGAAATTGTGTGGGACTGCCGGCGAACCTGTCTACCTACTAAACCCCGCGGTGGCCTACCTCAGCAGTCGGGAGAAGTTCCAGGAACGCATCAGCGGTTTCTGGAGTCCTCCCTGCCGTACCTCACGATAGAGGTACATCCCCCATCACCTCATGCCCCAAGGCAAGACGCTATCGCACCTCTCACTATTGTACACAATAAGAAGTAGAACAGCCTGCCCCAGATGATACCGCTACGGACACATCAGGTTGTCACCTGTCTCGGTTCGATTGCAGTAGTCACATCGTCCCAAGATGTGCCTACAGCGACCCATAGACGGCGATTAGGGAGCTAGCAACCTCTACCACGTCCCCTCGCCGTCACCTTAAGGCAGGATCGCCTCTTTTGCAATCCCACTCTGCGGACTCCTCTCAGAGGAGACTGAGAATATAACATCTTTTCAACTTTTTTTTAAAAAAAGACAATGTCCGCATTAAAAATACATCGTGTATTATGGGAGACTTTACAAAGGACAACAATTTGTGGATCATACAGTGTGGGATGTGCTAGTCTGTATTAGTGTCTCGTCCGCATAGCACACGACACTTAGGCCAAAGCGCAGACTAGTGCGAAGGATAGTATCGTATGCGAGGTTCCATAACAATGGGCCCAATACACAGCTCTGGAGAACCCCGCAACACACCTCCCTTCGATTTCCCACTCTGTTCCGAGTCATAAACTTCACTGTCCTGTCACACAGATAGGCCTCTATGACGGTCCGTAGACAGAGCGGCACCTAGTGATGTTCGAGGGCCGTCCTAATTACCTGCCAGGTGTGGGTACCGAACAGGTTGACTATATCAAGGCTAACTGCCAACACCATTCACCCTGAACGGACTGTCGTCTTCGACAGGGGTCCAACGCACCTAACAGCATCTATTGTCGAGCGTCCCCGTCAGAATTCATACTGCCAGCCTGACAGATCAGGGCCCACTCACGTCAGATGGCCGCCGTTCCGGTCAGTGATTATTACCCTCTTAAATTATTTCCCGGGCTCGTTTAGAAGGCATATCGGTCGGAACGTAGAAGGAGAATCTGCAGCCCTTCCACCCTTTTTAGGAGCACCAGTCTTGCTTTTTTTCAGTCAAGGGAGAAGATACCGAAGCCGAGAGAATTCGTGAAAATCCGCCTCAGTTTGTCCACCAATACCGATAGAGATATCACCAACGCCCGACCAGGAAACATAGGAGCGAACCTAGGTCTTATAAAGAAGGATCGCAAACTGCCAAAGAATAGGGACCTCTGACGGTGAATAAATCGCTGCGGTCGGCGACAGCAATGCGGCCTAGTCGCAAAAATGTGATCGGACCGCAGCTATAACTATAGCAGCTAGATTAGCGGGGGTGCCTTTCTAGCTTCCCCCAGGAGAGGGTCTGACCAGGCATGGCGTTGATCCTGGACGGTACCTGAAATAACATGGCCCGGGTCCCCTTCAGAGTAGGACGCCTGAGACCGGCCACCGGAGTGGTTTTTAGTGGAAACACCACATACTCCTGGCTCCTGCGTCCCTGAGAAGCCAAAGATCCGAAAGGATTTTCCAACCCGTTAACAAAAAAGTAGTCAAAACAATAGTAATATTAAAATAATCAAACGGATTTGTACATACCTTAAAGTTAAGTTATGCAAAGCTCCTGCGATATACACCGTTTACCGCTACAAATAAGCTCTTCGGATTTGCATTACTAATCCGCTGGTCAGTTACACGTAAGCTACGAGAAAGGAAATATGCTACCGAATGATTTATATCTACGCATTATTTCATAGATTTTACACATTTTTATAAAATCTGAATGAGCTCTTGAGTTTTTCGCAATTAGAAATGTCGGTAAATTATATTTATGTTATCCTAAATCAATGAAAAGAAAAGGAATTTTAATATAATAAAAGCTGAATTAAGAATCGCTTAAATTACTGTTTAAAAACCTCGACAATTAAAACACTTAAAAAACTGTTCATGTAACCGTGGATAACAGAGGCCTTGAAGATTAAAAGTTTTGAAGTTTTTGAAGATAAAATTTCGAACTCTTTAGATTCACTAGTCCATTAAAACGTTAAACTGTTTAATTTAACTTTTTTTTAAACAGGCCATGGTAAAAATACGAAAGAGGCAGGGTTGCCCCGATCGGTTCGCTGTCTCAGCAACGATCGAGAACACTAGACTACGATATTTCAAGAAAGTCATCATCTTTATAGAATCACGTAATTCACCGGAGGATTACTAAGTAAAACCCTTTCAAGAAAATTAAATAAAAACCTACAAATAAATTTAGATGGTTATTGGATTAGGTTATTAACAGTTTCGTTACGTTGGATAACAAATAGGTCTGACTTCATAGACCTTATGTGTGATAAGTAGGTTACTGGCGAAAATGGACCGCCCTTGATTGTAGACCCTTCCATTTTCTTGAATCTTTATTCTTTTATTCTTTTCACAACGCCCGCATTAGGAATACATTCTGTGTCTCAGGAGACTTTACAAGAACACTTGAAACGGACACAAATAACACCCAGACTTAGAACATCAACTGGTGGATCACAAAGTGTTTTCTCATGTGAGGTTTGAACCCACAACACTCAGCGCAGTAGAGAGAGACGTGGCGACCATTTTCACCACTACGCCATTCTTGCAATCTAGAAGGACAACTTCAACATATGACAGTGGGTTGCCCTTTTCTATTTTAATTTCTTTCCTAGTCTCTCGAAACTTTTTCTATTTTACATTATAAATAGATTAGTATACACTTAATTTCACAGAAATATATAAGTACAATATTAACAACATAACACTTATAACAAGGTTTTCAATATAAAACCGTATAGTCTAATGATAGCAACAGCGATCATTAACAAACGACTGCCGACTACGACAATTTTCTCTCTAATTTGGGTTAGTAATAGCATATGAATTACAATCCATCGAGTAACAAACCGAAACTAAGTGCAACCGAATATTTCCGTTAGTCCCGTCTCCGCGGCCATTACGCCGAGACGCGACGCCGATACAATTACCGGCCACTGAATTATTTGATAGGGAAAATGATTGATACAACAATCACACATAATCAGAATCGTGTCGGTGCGATTAGGCCCCCGTGAGCCGCGACACAGGGCGCCGCCGTACAACCCGACAATTGCTCACCAACGATTTAATCAAGTCCCCAGTTCCTAATGACGTTCTCTCTTCATTAAATTGTAATAATGGACACTGTTTTTGTCTTTGCGGTGTATATTGGGCGTGGCTTTAGCTTAATGCAACTAATGATCTATACTCGTACCGCGAACCTAATGTTCTTTAAGACAGTGTATTATTAAATATCTAGTGGATTAAAGGTTACTTTTACGAGTAGAGGTAGGGACCTCAATCAAACTGCTACTACTTATAACTACATAAAATGTAGTGACAATAAAAAATAACTTTCGATTCTTATCAGGCGCACATTAGCACCTAAATCACAACTTTTATCAAAGCTAAGTTTTTCGATGCTTATTTTATACTGAAGAACTAACTTGTATTCGGAAACGTTTTCACGTACTTTAACGCGTCGCTGGACACGCCATTCGACAATTAGCAAGAACGCTAGGTCGACTGAGACCGATAAAAATAAACTTTGCTTAGAGTAGAAATAGTCGCCTCAAATAGAATTTAAATTAATTCATAACCATTGTTGCCTATACAGAAACGTTACTTGAAGCTTAAATCTCATATAACTTTTTCAATAAATTACAACACTGGGTGCAATGATGGGCGGAAATTCATGGTTAGGCGGGGTATTCAATGATGTAAGTGTAAAAAACTAATTCGAGCAACAAAAAATGTTAGATGTCTTTTGAAATTTATTTCGGTACGTGACAATGGTAACAATAATATGAGCCCTTAACGTTAAAATCACTTCACATACCACCAGCCAGTCCATGGCTGGTCTACTATATCCCGCTGGCCTGATGGGTTAGTGAAGTATAGCAGTATAGGTTAGACAAATTGTTTCAAGTTTGCCTTCTCCTTGCAGTGATGTTGTCCTGAGTAGTTTGCAACTTAAGTCGTCTCTTACGACATCCATACGTTGAACAGCGGTGGTGGTACTCTGTAGGTATTCTAATACAGTCACGACGTGGAGAAATGTTAAAATAGAACCTATGAGCAAAACAACAAGCTATTCCATTATTACAGGAAGCATCTCAACAGTCATTTTATTTTTCCTTTAATGTAATATAACTAAATGGAAATTCAAATATCGATAATTTAATAAATAATTAATATCAATCTGAATTACAATTTACATGACATGAAAGTATAAAAATAGGCACTTGCTGAAATATAATCTAATCTTAAGAATCTATCATTTGATTGACGTGGAACCAGATTAAATTAAATTCTTGGAGACACTTACCGATAAATTTTACATCTGCTCTGAATAGTCTTTGCGATACTGATATTTATAAGTATGCAGATACGTAGTGGAGGTTGTTGTAGGTTATCAGTTTCCCAGCCAAATTAAATAGGGACCTACTAGAGGAGGCGGCCATTATTCACTCTTGGCTGTCTCCGCAGGCCCCGACCGAGGAGGTCGACATGGGGGCTGGTCGCTTCTGCGATGCCATTGCGCAGATCTGTGATGCGGCCATGCCCCGCATCCGAGGTTGCCGGCCTCCACGGAAGGAGGTTTACTGGTGGTCCCAGGAGTTGGCGGACCTCCGTGCGGCCTGTACTCGTGCCCGGAGGTCCTACACCCGTAGTCGGCGGCGACACCGCGAAGAAGGCGGGGAGGACCAGCTTCATGAGGAGTACCGAGAGGCGCGGAAAACTCTGAAGCTGGCCATCAGCCGCGCCAAAGAAATTAAGAGAAAGGAAATGCTGGCGGGTCTCGATCGTGACCCCTGGGGTCGCCCTTATCGTGCGGCGCGACAAAAGCTCCGCACGTCGGGCCCCCCCCTTACAGAGACACTCCAGCCCAGCTTCCTGCGGGAAGTGGTCGAGGGCCTTTTCCCGCAGCGGGTGGAGCATACACCCCCGTCGATGGCCTTCATGGTCGGAGACGACGGGGAGAACGAGGACAATGTTCCGCCCGTCAGGGATTCGGAGGTAGGGGCGGTTGTTCTACGGATCCGCTTTAAGAACACCGCCCCTGGGCCAGACGGGATACCTGCCCGTGTGCTGGCCCGTGCCCTCGAACACATGTCGGACCGCCTCAGGGAGGTCCTGGACGGTAGCTTGGCGTCCGGACGCTTCCCTGAGTGCTGGAAAAGCGGGAAGCTGGTCCTATTGAGGAAGCCGGGACGGCCAGCCGAATCGGTAGCGGCCTATAGGCCCATCGTGTTGCTGGACGAGGCGGGTAAACTGTTTGAGAGGATACTCTCTGCCCGCATCGTCCGGCACCTCCGCGAGGTGGGCCCCGATCTGTCGGACGCCCAATTTGGTTTTCGGGCGGGGCGTTCGACGGTCGATGCCGTGCTGCGCCTGAGGGCCGTTACCGAAGAGGCGGTGAGCTGTGGCGGCGTGCTGTTGGCGGTGTCGTTGGACATCGCCAACGCATTTAATAGTCTGCCATTTAGCTGCATCAGGGAAGCACTCCACTACCACGGGGTGCCAAAGTACCTGAGGCGGCTTGTGGCAGACTATCTTGAGAAGCGTACCGTCATGTACGAGGACCGAGACGGTGTTCTACGGCGGCGGCTCATGTCGTGCGGTGTTCCACAGGGGTCTGTCCTCGGACCACTCCTGTGGAACATGGGATACGACTGGGCCCTTCGAGGTCGTCTTCCCCCCGGGCTGGGCGTACTTTGTTACGCAGATGACACATTGATCACGGCCCGGGGGATGAACTTTCAAGAGGCGGCGCGCCTGGCCACCACGGGTGTCTCTCTGGTGGTCGGGCGAATTGAGGCGCTGGGTTTGCGGGTGGCCCTGGACAAGAAGGAGGCCCTTTTGTTCCATGGGCCTCGTCGTGGTCCACCCTCCGGCGCCTCCATCGTGGTCAATTCGGTCCTCGTACCGGTTCAGGCCCAGATGAAGCATCTGGGCCTGATCTTCGACGGCAGGTGGCTCTTCGACGAGCACTTCCGACAGCTTTCTCCAAAGCTGGTCGGCGCTGCTTCTGCCCTTGGGCGACTTTTGCCCAATCTGGGTGGAGCTAGCGTCGCGACAAGACGGCTATACACGGGGGTTGTCCGGTCAATGGCGCTGTATGGTGCACCGGTGTGGGCGGCGGCTCTGACCGCCCAGAATAGGGCTCGCCTCTGGCGCCCTCAGAGGATATTGGCGGTTAGAGCCATACGCGGTTACCGCACCGTATCGACGGAGGCGGCGTGCGCCTTGGCCGGAACTCCCCCGTGGGATTTGGAGGCGGAAGTGCTCGCCGAAGTTTATCGGCGGACGGCTGACTTCCGGGCGCGTAGCGGCATACGGCCCCTGCCCGAAGAGATACGCGAGTGGCGAGAGGCCGCTCGTCGAGCCACAATGGCTCATTGGTCGTCCCGGCTGGAGGCTCCACGTGCTGGTTTTGCCGCCGTGGAGGCTCTCCAGCCGGTCATCGCCGAGTGGGCAGGGCGGCAGCACGGGACCCTTTCCTTCCGACTGACGCAGGTCCTTTCCGGGCACGGTTGCTTCGGGAAGTATCTGCACTCGGTCGCCAGGAGGGAATTGAGTCCCGCCTGTCACCACTGCGACTGCAGTGAGGACTCGGCTCAGCACACGCTAGCGGTTTGTTCCGCCTGGGCGGCGCAGCGTGGGGTCCTCACTGCAGTTATTGGAGGAGATCTCTCGCTACCGGCCGTCATACGCTCCATGGTCGGTAGCGACAGTTGTTTTACCGCGGTCGCAACCTTCTGCGAAGACGTAATTTCGCGGAAGGAGGTGGCGGAGAAGGCCCGGGAGGACGATATCCACTCGGACCCAATTCGCCGTCGGCGAGCCGGGCGGCGGAGGCGCGCATACCAGCGCCTCATGCCGCCTTGAGTGTGGCCGCGGATGGACGGGACGGGTTTTCCCCTCCATCCGCTATAGTGGCCAGCCGCGAGGAGGCGACGTCCGCGTGTGCCGTACGTCGCCTAAAATAGAGAGTTCAT
Organism: Hypercompe scribonia; assembly: GCA_949316085.1. Lineage (NCBI taxonomy): Eukaryota > Metazoa > Arthropoda > Insecta > Lepidoptera > Erebidae > Hypercompe > Hypercompe scribonia. The sequence goes on from OX438969.1 coordinate 18,231,618, forward strand.
CCGCAGATGGTGCCCGTGGTAGCGGGCAGGCGCTAGGAGGGATTAGGATGTCGTAATAACAGCTGTTCCCGGATCCCTCCTCTCTCAGGCGCAGAGTGGCACACCGTGTGGTTTTAGTCGGTCCGATTCCGACACACCGCCCCGCCGTAAACCCCGGTGGGGTGACGGCCCGTGGGGGTTTTCACACGTTAAAAAAAAAAAAAAAAAAAAAAAGGTTATCAGTTTCCCAGGACCCTAGAAGGCGTCACACGGCGCGGCGTTCTTCTCGCTTGCCGCGGTGGGCTGTAGCCAAACTGAATAGGGACCTACTAGAGGAGGCAGCCATTATTCACTCCTGGCTGTCTCCGCAGGCACCGCCCCAGGTGGTCGACATGGGGGCTGGTTGCTTCCTCGATGCGATTACGCAGATCTGTGATGCGGCCATGCCCCGCATCCGAGGTTGTCGGCCTCCACGGAAGGAGGTTTACTGGTGGTCCCAGGAGTTGGCGGACCTCCGTGTAGCCTGTACTCGTGCCCGGAGGTCCTACACCCGTGGTCGGCGGCGACACCGCGTAGACGGCGAGGAGGGCCAGCTTCATGAGGAGTACCGAGAGGCGTGGAAAACTTTAAAGCTGGCCATTAGCCGCGCCAAAGAAATTAAGCGTAAGGAGATGCTGAAGGGTCTCGATCGTGACCCCTAGGGTCGCCCTTATCGTGCGGCGCGACAAAGGCTCCGTACGTCGGGCCCCCCCCTTACAGAGACCCTCCAGCCCAGCTTCCTGCAAGAAGTAGTCGAGGGCCTTTTCCCACAGCGGGCGGAGCACACACCGCCATCGACGGTCTTTTTGGTCGGGGACGACGAAGGTGGTGTCCCGCCCGTCAGGGAATCGGAGATAGGGGCGGTTGTTCTACGGATCCGCTCTAAGAACACCGTCCCTGGGCCAGACGGGATATCTGCCCGAGCACTAAGTGCTGGAAAAGCGGGAAGCTGGTCCTTTTAAGGAAGCCGGGACGGCCTGCCGATTCGGTGGCGGCCTCTAGGCCCATCGTGTTGCTGGACGAGGCGGGTAAACTTTTTGAGAGGATACTCTCTGCTAGCATCATCCGGCACCTCTGCGAGGTGGGCCCCGATCTGTCGGACGCCCAATTCGGTTTTCGAGCGGGGCGTTCGACAGTCGATGCTGTGTTGCGCCTGAGGGCCGTTACCGAAGAGGCTGTGAGCTGTGGCGGCGTGTTGTTGGCGGTGTCGTTGGACATCGCCAACGCATTTAATAGTCTGCCATTTAGCTGCATCAGGGAAGCACTGCACTGCCATGGGGTGCCAGAGTACCTGAGGCGGCTTGTGGCAGACTATCTTGAGGAGCGTACCGTCATGTACGAGGACCGAGATAGTATTCTGAGACGGCGGCCCATGTCGTGCGGTGTTCCACAGGGGTCTGTCCTTGGACCACTCCTGTGGAATATGGGATACGACTGGGCCCTTCGAGGTCGTCTTACCCCCGGGCTGGGCGTAATTTGTTACGCAGATGACATATTAGTCACAGCCCGGGGGATGAACTTTCAAGAGGCGGCGCGCTTGGCCACCACGGGTGTCTCTCTGGTGGTCGGGCGTACTGAGGCGCTGGGTTTACGGGTGGCCTTAGACAAGACGGAGGCCCTTTTGTTCCATGGGCCCAGTAGTGGTCCACCCTCCGGTGCCTCCATCGTAGTCAATTCGGTCCTCGTACCGGTTCAGGACCAGTTAAAGTATTTGGGCCTGATCCTCGACGGCAAGTGGCTCTTCGGCGAACACTTTAAATCCAAATCCCACACACCCCAACCATTTCAGACCAATATCCGTCCTCCCTTTCCTCTCAAAGGTCCTAGAATCCTGTGTGCACAAACAGTTTTCTGAATTTGTCTACAAAAACAACCTATTGAGCCCGTTTCAATCGGGTTTCAGGCCTGGTCATAGCACTACTTCTGCTCTTCTTAAAGTGGTTGGTGATATCAAGGCAGGTATGCAAGACACTGAAGTTACTGTTTTGGTACTAATTGACTTCTCTAATGCCTTCAACACAGTTAATCACAATATACTCCTGTCTATCCTTTCCTATCTTGTGGTCTCACCTGAAGCACTGGATTGGTTCTCATCATATCTTCGGGGCCGCCAGCAATCTGTTCATGTCGATGGATCTTCCTCGAGCTGGTGTGATCTTGATTCTGGTGTTCCTCAAGGCGGCATTCTTTCTCCTATATTATTTTCTGTGTATATTAACCTCCTGTCCCTGGAACTTCGTTGTGCGTATCATCTGTATGCCGACGACCTACAGCTCTATTCACAGAGTAAAGTGGAAGATATCTCGAGTGCAATACAAATGATCAACCACGATCTGGAAACAATCAACACGTGGTCTCAAAGGTTTGGTTTATCTGTGAACCCCACAAAATGTCAAGCTATCGTAGTGGGAAGTCACCGGTCGATGAACAGAGTAGACACTAAGACTCTCCCGGCTATTACTTTTAATGGGACTATCATACCTGTGAGTGGATCGGTGAAAGATTTAGGTTTACACCTCGATTGCACACTAACCTGGCGTGAACAAGTTGCAAAACAGTGCCGGAGGGTTACTGGGACACTTCGGGCTCTAAATCGTCTGAGAAATTTCCTGCCCGTAAAAACCAAGACTATGCTTGTGCAAACTCTTATCTTCCCCTTAATCGACTATGGTGATGTGTGCTGCTACGACCTGAATGCAGATCTTCTCGATAAATTAGACCGTCTTCTTAATAACTGCATTCGATTTGTTTATAATCTCCGTAAATATGACCATGTATCCTCTTTCCGTTCGCAGCTCAATTGGCTACCAATTCGTCTACGCCGAAAATTACGCGCGCTCACTGTTCTATTCTCTTTACTTAATAACCCATCTTCGCCAACATATTTAAAATGCTATTTCCAACTCATATGTAGCAATCACGACAGAAAGCTTCGGTCTTCTAAGAATCTTCTCCTTCGTTGCCCCTCCCATACATCTGAGTTTGTTGGCTCATCTTTCTTTGTGCAGTCCGTTCTTCTCTGGAATGAGCTTCCCCTCGAAGTCAGGATGGCTAGCAACGCTTTTACTTTTAAGAAAAAAGTGAAGCAGTATTTACTGAAACAGCTGGTAGAATCAACCAATACATGATTATCATCTTATACTTGTTATGATATTTATTTGTGTATGTACGTATATAGACTTACATCAACTTAAGTATGTATATGTATGTATTTATGTATTTGTATTAATTTTAGTATATGAAAGTTTGTTATGTCTACTTCTTCTTTTCAACACCTGAAACGCACCTACTTCCTATTTTCTCTGCATCACCCAAAGGTTGACTGGTAGAGAATGCCTTAGGCATTAAGTCCGCCTATGTACATAAAGTGCATGATGTATAAATAAATAAATAAATAAATAAATAACTTCCGACAGCTTTCTCCAAAGCTGGTCGGCGCTGCTTCTGCCCTTGGGCGACTTTTGCCCAATTTGGGTGGAACCAGCGTCGCAACGAGACGGTTATACACGGGGGTTGTCCGGTCCATAGCGCTGTATGGTGCACCAGTGTGGGTGGCGGCTCTGACCGCCCAGAATAGGACTCGCCTCTGGCGCCCTCAGAGGATATTGGCGGTTAGAGCCATACGCGGTTACCGCACCGTATCGACGGAGGCGGCGTGCGCCTTGGCTGGAACTCCCCCGTGGGATTTGGAGGTGGAAGTGCTCGCCGAAATTTATCGGCGAACGGCTGACTTCCGGGTGGGTAGCGGCATAAGGCCCCCGCCCGAAGAGATACGCGAGTGGCGAGAGGCCGCTCGTCGAGCCACGATGGCTCGATGGTCGTCCCGGCTGGAGGCTCCATGTGCTGGCTTTGCCGCTGTGGAGGCTCTCCAGTCGGTCATCACCGAGTGGGCAGGGCGACAGCACAGGACCCTTTCCTTCCGACTGGCGCAGATTCTTTCCGGGCACGGTTGCTTCGGAAAGTATCTGCACTCGGTCGCCAGGAGGGAATTGAGTGCCGCCTGTCACCACTGCGACTCCAGTGAGGACTCGGCTCAGCACACGCTAGCGATTTGTCCCGCCTGGATGGCGCAGCGTGGGGTCCTCACTGCAGTTATTGGACGAGGTCTCTCGCTACCGGCCGTTATACACTCCATGGTTGGTAGCGACAGTTGTTTTACCGCGGTCGCAACCTTCTGCGAAGACGTAATTTCGCGGAAGGAGGCGGTGGAGAAGGCCCGGGAGGACGACCTCTACTCAGACCCATTTCGCCGCTGGCAAACCGGGCGGCGGAGGCGTGCGTACCAGCGCCTCATGCCGCCTTGAGTGTGGACGCGGGTGGACGGGACGGGTTTCCCCTTCCATCCGCTATAATGGTCAGCCGCGAGGAGGCGACGTCCGCGTGTGCCGTATGTCGCCTAAAATAGAGAGTTTACCCGTAGATCGCGGTAGCGGGTTGGCGCTAGGAGGGATCTGGATGTCGTAATAGCAGCTGTTCCCGGATCCCTCCTATGTCAGGCGCAGAGTAGCACACCGTGTGGTTTTAGTCGGTTCGATTCCAACACTCCACCCCGCCGTAAACCCCGGTGGGGTGACGGCCCGAGGGGGTTTCCACACGATGTAGTGCCGTTTACAGGGCACATTTTCAGACTCCTTGCTACTGAGAGTTAGAAAAAGATCTGTAATATTTTTGCACGACCCGGAAATCGAACCTGAGATCACCGGTCAACATACGGTAACTGCTAGGGAACAAAGACAATCAACTATACATATTCTGTACAATTCCGTATAATCATATTTAATTTCACATATTATATTTTATATAAAAATAATTTAAAGTGTGTTCTAATGTACCTAGAAAAGATATATTGGAACCAAATTACTCTCAAAAGGCGGCACACCTGGCCACCACGGGAGTTTCTCTAATGGTCGGGCGCATTGAGGCACTGGGCTTACGAGGTGCCCTGGATAAGACAGCGACCCTTTTGTTTCATGGACTCTGTCGTGGTGCTAAATCGTAATTACTTCGTTCCTCGCACTGGTTCAGGCCCAGATGAAATATTTGGGCCTGATCCTTGACGGGAGGTGCCTCTTCGACGAGCACTTCCAACAGCTTGCTTAAAAGTTGGTTGACGCTGAATTTGCTCTTAGGTGACTTTTGACTTCTTACTTGAAGGAATAGAGTCTCGCCTGTCACCACTGCGACTGCAGTGAGGACTCGGCTCAGCACACGCTGGTGATTTGTTCCACCTGGGCGGCACAGCGTGGGGAACTCACTGCAATTATGGATGAAAATCTTTTGCTACTGGCCGTCATATGCTCCATGGCCGGTTGCGACAGCTGTGTTATAGCCGTCGCAACCTTCTGTAAAAACGTCATTTCGCAGGAGGCAGCGGAGAGGATCCAAAGGATGATCTAAAATCGGACCCAATTTCCCATCGGTGAACCGGACAGCGGAGGTGCTCTTACCAGCGCTTAATGCCGTCCAGAGTGTGGTCGCAGGTAGACAGTAGTGAATAGGGAATATCCATCAATATTTTTTAGTTTTAAAAACGTTTCTATTAAATATTACAATACCAAAAACAAAAATAACACATCCAAAGCATAAACCAACAAGCTAAAAGAACGCTTAAAATCACTATAAAATTCAGACGATTTAAACGCAGCCATTTTGGTGCGCTTATTCTGTGACGACGGAATACACAAAATATAAATCAAAACAAGAGCTGTATAAGAATTCAAACTTTTACAATTTATTATAAAAAAATAAAACATAAATTTATGCATACGATGATGTTCTCCTAGCCGATTTGGCCAGTCTCAACGGAGGCTAACCAACTACGCAAGAGATATTATAGTGCAATAGTGTATGCGCAAACACGGTTATGCTCTTTGTTCCCTCACTCACACAAACTGATGGGACGACTATCCAACACGACCAACTTGCAATTGCAAGAACAGGCAATTACATATGCTAACCACTAGTCCAACAAAACAGTTGTTGTATCTTTATTACATGCTTAAACGAAAAGAATATCGAGAAGTCAAAAAGTCAACGGGTACATGTGCTGCTGTTTTCCATGTCAACAACGAAGTATTTGGTTTACATATGCACCGAGTTCTTTTTTCAAATCAACTTATTATTATGAAAAAGTAAAGAAATAAAATGAAAAGTGAATAGTATAATAGTTGTGAAAATCATTTTAACATAAGTAACGATATTAAAAAAGTGATAAAATACACAACAATATTTTTAATTAGTTAACTGCACATACTGTTTTGTTTACAAAGTTCGACGAAAATATAACCTGCTTTAAGAAAAAATCCGAGGGTAAATTTTGTTCCACCAATAGCGTTGTGTTTAAGAAAATTTACGAGGGATTTTCAAAAGTCACTATTTAACTTAAATTTAAAATAATTAGATATGTTTTTTTAGTAGGAAAGTTTACAAATATAAATATTTTGTCCATTTTGGAGTCTCAGGATATTGCCCGACCGCTGTCTGATTTAATCTTTAGTTACTCAGGTTAGTGATGTCTAACGTACTATCCAATACAAATTTTTACAATTTTGATTTTTTCAGCTTGTTCAAACCAAAAGTTAGGATTGTAGGTGAAGCCTAGAAAACTAACTAAAATATGATTTTATTTTATTACTTTGTAGTATAAATAAATCAAAAAATGAAATAATAAATCTCAACTAATAATTAAAAATAAATTATTGTGCCAAATTCTAGATTTTTAGACACTTGTGGCGACATCCTCATACAATCAAACAAAAACACACGCCAGTACCATTTAACGTAGACATGACTACGATTTTCGAGGAAATTCGTTCCTCCACAGAACTGCAACACTAACTAACGCTAAATAAAGATTCGGCGGAAGGTAAGGACAGACAGATAGATATGCCGAAACTATGTAATGGCTAAACATCAATACAGTGTAACGAATAACACAGAAAAATCAGAACTTCAAATAATATTAAATTTTCAATATAATTAGAGCTTATCGCTCTACAAAATTTTCCTTTCGGCTATTTTCGAAATCTGTTTGAAATATCTAATAAACAATGTTTTATCTCACTTTCTATTGTCGCCGTAAAATAAAAAAGCCAAAACAAAAGCGGCACGCAGATGACGCAGACCTCTCCAGTCAACACGCCCTTTTGCAACTGCAAGACTCCCGAGCCAGGTCATCTTCGTATGCGGTCCCCAAGTGCAAGTACGATAACTTTAAAATATTTATGATAAAAACCACTAACCAAGCTGTGCGATAAGACCGCCGGTTGTTACATTTACATATTTTGTAACATTTCTTTTTTCTTTTGTTTTGTGTGTATACAATAAAGATGAATAAATTAATAATAACCGCCGTCAGTATAAAGCAATACGACATTGTCTTTACCCAAAACACTATACCAGCTAGTAAATACTTTAACTTCTTAATTTGAAATTATCAGCTTCCACAGTTTAATCATTTTTGTATATTCTAAAATGAAAGGTTCTGTCTGCACGCTCTATATTCAGCAGCTCTGTAAATCTGCATACATGGCAAATGGCAAACACACAGCCCCCATAATAAACGTTTATCAATAAACACTAATCACTAATCTCAGCCTAATCTTGACGCTATTAATTTTTTTGACTTGTATAGATATCGACTTATGAAATGTTGAAGTTGTCCTTAACTCGATTCTTCAATTTCAACAAGAATATACCGAAGTTTTCATACCAACTGTTATTTATCAGTATTACAAAATAAGCCCATAAACAAGTAATTATTGGTTTTAAGAAATCCATTTGAAATATTTATATATTTCGCTCGCCATGAATATCATAGACCAATAAATAACATTTATGGCTTTAACGGTAGCTATTTGCTCTGAACCCTTTTAATAAACTTTTTCAATATCATATACAATCCCATTATCATACTTGTATGATATTGGGCATTGTGAATCAGGAGAAAATAAACAAGATTTATATTTTTATTTACACATTTATTACATTTGCATACAACAGTACACAAGTACAAACAGGTCTATAATAATATTTTACATCTATATACAGTAGTAGTGTCCTGGCGCGTGACCATGAGGCTAAAGGAATGTATGAAACTAGAGTTTATTTCTAAACAAAAATTACATTGGATCGATTGCAACCAGTAATTTGTATATGCATAACAAAATAAAGCTTGACTAGTCTAAAGAAACGTTCGGACCTAAGAATACATTATCCGGAGTATTAAGTGAACTGGGTAGATCGGTGTTATTCGGTTGAAACGTTTTGGTTACCAAAAAGATATTTTATCAAATAGTTATCGCAAGCAATAGCGATTTGCACATCTAATATAATTGCAAAAATTTGAAAACAAGTATTAGAGTATATTAGTTGTTTTAGATCTGTGCAAAGATGCGCACACGCCTCAACGCTCGCGTACCAGGGCTTAATACTAAATGCCACAACGACACCTTTATTGTGAAAGAATATGTAAACAGAATCTATTTGAAGATGACACCAAGAAATTAGCCTCTTCTATCACAAACATGCAAATATCCTATCTAATATCAGTCGAACTTACGACAGTTTGTTAGAAATACCTTCATTGTTATAACAGAATAAAGACGCTATCTAATAAAGTGTACGTTGCTTGTGATTTCTATTACGAATTACAATTTGATACATTTTCACGCCATTATTTTCATTATGTGTAAGTAGAAAATATAGTAACAGTTAAAAACAGTTTTGGTGTACCTTTTTAATACCATTATTCAACTTAAAGTGCTTAAAACCAGGTATCACTGAAGACTGCACTAGCTCTGAAGACTGCATTAGTTTTCATCCTGCATGGACCGAATTCCATTCGATCGGTTGACTGTTTTTGCTCTATAGAACAAGCACATTGGGGCAGATTTATCGCCAAACTACTAGTATACACGTTAAAGATAAACACAAATAACCAAAGAACGAAAGTTTTAAGTTAATGTATTATAATCGATCACGTAGTATTTCTAGGCAAATTTCTAAAATATTAAATACTTATACAAATGTGTTAAACGCAATAGAATTAGCCACTTGACTTTGCAGCAATCAAAAGACATCCAAAGTCTGCATATGCATGCGATCGGTTGTAATACAAGTACAAAAACTTGTTTCTGCTCGATCTAAAGCTTCATAGCTACTGTGGAATAGAACAAAAAGTAATTAAGGGTGTGTTTACTTTAATTAATCCTCATATTAGCTAAAACGCTCGTAGTAAATAAAAACCATTATTCTATGTATGTATGAATGTATACACATATTCACGAACAAAGCCCATGACCGGTAGGTTTCCTAACAACGATATTAATAGTTTATTTTATAATAACTACAAAACAGTATTAATGTAATAACAATAAGCTACTTGTGTCACAATAGCACATCTTTAAAATCACAAGCCAGTTCTCCTGACAACTCTATGATGTAATTTAAACATTATATATTATACTGGTGTTACAAAAAGGTGTGGACCGATTTCAAGCGTTTAGTGCAGGAGTCGAAAAGTTTATTTAACTTGAAATAAATTCTTGTTGTAGATATAAACACATATCTAAACAACATATTGAGAATATTTCCGTCAATTTTAACGATTTTTATTCATGTCAACCTTCTCCTTTAAAAAATATTAGACTTATAGGTCAATTTTCAAGTCAAATTTGTCAGTTACAAAACAATCTCGAATTTTGCTTGAATTATAACTGCTCAACTTTATCTACGGGGTCTATACGATCTTACACCACGGCCACACCGTTCTGTAACATCTTTTATGCACGCGCATTTTAACCTAATAGTTTGCCTTAAAGTAGACGCTAACATTTTAGACGAAGTATATTTGCACAAAACATTTTCTTCAAAAAGTCTGGTTATAAATATATAACATCCGTTTATTATGGATTTGTATCGTTATTAAATGTAAGTTGGACTATCTTTAAATAAATATTTATTCAAATTACATCGACTCATAGTCATTAGTCAATGCTAAGCATTAAATAATTAAAAGCGATATAGGTACATAGTAGGAAACATATTTACAATGACGCTTAGTATCACAAGATGGCGGCGAAGATGAGGCGCGTTCAAAATGGTCGTCCGTTCTGCGGTCGCTCAGGCAACTTCGGCGGCATGTTGGAACCCGGACGACTGTCAACATAAACAGATATTAGTTTAAAACAAGAGTTATTACCGCATAAAAATAAAGTTATGTTCGTATTTACAGTGATGTCTAAATACTGTTATGTACAATGATTTCTGAATGGAAATAAAATAATAAGGTTTCATTAGTATGCAATGAAATTCAAAAGCAAAGAAATTCATCAAAATATAGCGCACGATCATGCATAAATTTTACGACACTATAAAGAAAACGCCGTAATAACATTGCGTTTATGTGTAAACAAATATTATATACACATGCAACCTACAGTTTATTATAAATTAATGAGTTGAGCAACGCATAGCACTATGTACCTACCACCTATAGTAATTATACAATACAAATATACTTAAAAAAATATTCATGCAATAATGAATTTCAAACTTACACATGCGATTTTCTAACCTAAGCACTAATCGACAAGTACTTGAGTCAATGTTTCAATAAGAAAAATCTTTTTACAGCGAGAATGTGAGTACTACAGTGTTATGCCACACATAAGCTTCAGATCAATTCTTATTGAAACACGTCTCACATACACAAACAGCTTACCTAATAATAAATCCTGTAGATAGTAGTACTACATATTATCCAAAACTGTTAGTATCGTTATAAAATCAATTGGTAATATGTTTTTCTATAATACTGGAATAAATCAAACATCTTTAATACACATATAGCATTTAATTACTCTATTTATACAGCATAAGATTAACAATATTCATAAACTATATCAAATCCAACAATCACTGCCTATACCTTTTTCGATGGTACTAATGCTATTAACAAGATAGAGAGAGAGAGCAAAACGTTAAATGACCGATTACTTTTGTATAATATTCAGCTAATATTTGATAAAGCAATGAGTATAGCTATAACCTGAAACACTTCGTTACATGTAGGAATTTCGATAGCGGACGTAACGACACCGCCTGCGGACTGAGGACATTCGTCGTGCATCCGCTTCCTGATCATAACTATTACACTTTCGATGGCATTTCATCATCCATGAATATACCTTCGACTAATCAATGTGGCGTCTATAGAACTCGATGTCACATAATTATCAACATGATGAATACTGGATGCAAGATGATTTCAAGATTAAAATATCGAGAAGCTTTACGTAATATTTTCAATAACATATCATCATATTGTATCACCATCATCATAAAATGATCTAATAATTGACCAAAGTTATTGCTAACAGCAACAATTTACGACACAACTGCTTTGGTCTTATCCATTATAAGTACAATTAATTTTACATATAAACGCTAATACATAGGTATCTGGTTATGAGTTTATAAGTTACTAGTCACCATTATTATCTAGTACAAGATATAGCGGTAAACTAATTGGGTACATTATATAGTAAACGCATAACATTAAATACGCATCACGGCTAGGAGACGGAAAGAGAGTGTCAAAGTTCTAACCTACTGTAACACCTAGACACCGACGTGAGCACGTTGTAACGACTGTAGCTACGCAACTAGTTCTACGCGACATACGTGTGTGCCGACATCAACAAATAACCTCCGTGTCTTTACTTCGTGTTCAAACAACTCTAGCACATTACAAAACAATATGATATGCTCCGCCTTATATTTTCGGCAGCGAAAACTCGCAATATCCTCTGTGAATCAACTACGTACTTTCAATATACACCTATTTTAAGCCACTGAATATAACCTTTACAATTAACCGTAACATAAATTTAATTACAAGGTAATTATAATAATCTAAAGTAATAAGTAAGCGCGTGCACATTTCACTTTACGTATGCGTTACATGAAGCGCTCTGGAACAATATTCGTTTAATACTGTTAACATCTTTAGTAGTTACACATTATATTTGACGTGTTTTATGTGAGGACGTCGGAATCTTACCTTACCTTAAAACATTACAGTCTAATTCCAATTAATAAAGTCCTAGGTGAGGTGTACGGATACGTGTTCGGGTAAGGTGTTCAATGCAACTCTCAGTAGTAACCTTTTGGTAGACTTAGTTAGTATCGACTTAGTTAGTATCGAGTAAGAGTACCACAAATATCTTGATCTGAAAAGGTTTCCTATCTCCGAAAAAATATAATATGAATAGTAACGCTTACACACTTAGTAGGTTAAAGTTAGTGAACGCTTGCAAAAACATTTCGCTCGCGTCAGTATTTGAAATCATTGGAATGTATATAGAATAACTACGCCATACAATTGGTAACAATTTACCTATTTTCATTATGATTACCCTACATTATTTTTCTATGTGATCTTCGTGATTTTTACATGAGTAAAATCAGTTTTAAACGTAGGAAACAGCGAGTTACTATGTAATACTTATTTAATATACAAAATATTGTTTTTTAAATAACCCTACGGTAACGTTGGATAGTTATCACAAGCAGAGTTATGTGTAACGAGTAATACAATGCACAAACACAACTGTAGCACAATACAATTCAACTGATCTTGATCAGTCGCTATTTATAAATTTAGTTGACATCAGAACATTCAAGCTATAAGTGTTTTTAAAAAAAATGAACAGTAAGTATCATAAAACACAAATAAAGCAACACAAATATCTCGACTTTAAGACATCGCTTCGATTAACGAAAAGTCTCTGAATCGCGAGATTCATCTTGAATGTGTATTATTTCTTAGTTAACAAAATATTGTTTCATCTGTTCAAAGGTGCAGAGCCTGATTCGAGACAATGAGATTCTAGGAAGCGATGTTTTAAAATTAACATGTTATTATGTGAGTAACAATTTTACTTTATACACAATTTGACAGGTCAAGTAAACATGGTCAATAAAGCAAACCCCCTTTTCGCAAACGTGGTCACTTCTAGTAGATACATGTATAAAAACAGATGCATAATTTTGCAGTATTGAAACAGGTCATTAATAATTGCCTGCTCAAAATCTAATCTCACTTGTGTTCATTTGCTATAGATACTTAAACTATATGGTATGAAAGGTTTGTCAATGAATCTTTTCAAGATGATAATTCTCCTTAGTTAGGCAGAACATGGCTTAAAATATGACCAATGTCTGACACCTTCGCCCATCGAATCATTTTCCGGATTAAAAAATGACACTACTGATATGTCGATCAGCAATCTTTTAGTTCTCTGTTTCATTAGTCACCAGTAGACAAGTTGTTTTGAGTGCAGTGTCTCCTAGTACCTATCACTTTATAGTTAAATGACTCTTGCCTAAATTCGAAGTGACAACGTTTGGCAAGCACATGTAACGTACATACAGTCGTGTTATACAACGTTGGTGGCAACACTGGTTTACTTGAATCGTGCAAATGCAGAGCTGAGTTCGTTGATGGCGGCGTTGGTGACGGCCTGTCCCACTGCCTGGTTGACCTGCTGGCGCATGTGCGGTGGCATCTGGTTCATCGCGCCCGCTAGCCCCGGACCGCTACCTCCGACCGGCCTCCTATTTATCGTATCGTTCTCACATATTACACTGTTACAAAACAAACATGCACAATATCGGGACTACACACAGAATGAGTTTTAAGGCGTAAATAAACCTTGTGATATGTTCCTGTGCTATAACTACTTATTAAGCGAAGCATCTAAGGGCCCGCAGGGATTACATGTTTTTGAATTTCGGAAATCTAGATTTGAACACAAAAGACAAAAGTTTCGAAATTATCCATAACTCGAAAAGTCAACAAAAGTTTGCGACACCGAAATTCAAATTACATAATATTAGTAACTTAGCACATTTCTAAAAGATTTGATCCAGTTAAAACCCACCTTGTAAATGGGGTCCGAAAATTTTGACTTACTAGAAATCACTTTGTTTTAAAACGCCTAAACATTTCACTGTTTAATACAGTAATTTAGAAAACGAGAATATAAAGATAAATATTCTCGTGATAGTTTGCATTACTTAAAACGACCATAGACATTAAGATAATAATTTAAGTAGTCTATGCGTGACAAAACGTGTTTATTTAACCGCCTTTTAATCCTGTAGACTTCAAATATTACTGTGCCCATAGAAAAAGACGTTTACTTTATCAGGGAAAATCGATGGTCGTTTCAAATTGTAAGTGTATAAAAACAACATATGTAAAATAATAAAAAGAATAGCCGACAGAGTGTAATACATAAACACTCACAGCTTCTCTGTAAGACACTTCGCGAGTAATGTAACCGCCATAATAGATGCTTGTAAATAATACAATAAAAGAGTCGCATAAATAATTAAGTTGTTAAGAAAAAATCTTACAGGGTAACTGTGAAATTATTTAACATAAAGTAAGAACTGAAGTAAACACATATATTATTGTATACAGTATATAATTAAGTGTAAAATTTGCCCATTTTCTGTATGTTTGGTCGTGTGATACATATAAAAATTAATTCGCAGAGAAGACATACCTATGCAACATGTAATGTTATTTAAAAAACATCTAACAATCTATGAAACTCACGAAGGTCACACATAGTTTAGTGCAAATATAAATAAGCATGCAGTGCTTTAGTACCCTGAATTGTTTGAACTAAATAAAATTAGACACGAATAAAATGTTTTATCAACAGCACCCAAAAGTTCATCGAGTATATAGAATTATATGATCCATCTTAAAATATTCCTGCACCAAAAATGATTTAATGTAAAAGGTAACTAGTAATCAGAAGAATTTTAATATTATATTAATATCCATAATGTTTATATAAACTATGTATCTGTCTGCAGGCAGCGCAGTTTTCGATGGCTACACACAACCACTTGCATTAATATATAACTTCAATTTTATTACTCTGTATAGAAAATAAACATAGCTAAGTTTATTCATTCATTCAATGTGTATAAAATAGTATTCGTTAATGAGAGGCTGCCAACAGACGATACAGACGCAGATTGTATATCTTTAACTGGTACTCTACCAAAGGGTTATCATATTAAATTCCACTATTATTTTAATAACTTTATGGAAGCAACATTTCTTTCAGACGTATCATAAGTATTGATCATTTACATGACTAAATTTTAATTTCGTATATAACATATGTATAATATATTTATAAATGTCGACATTTGTTAACTTAATACCATCGTGTAACGAACAAAAGAACAAACGATTTAGTGTAGAAACAAACCGTAACACAACGATAATAATATCGGTTACGACGAACTTTATTCAAACAAAGTATATATCGTGCACGCAGCCACACCACTGAGCTATCAATGTGTAATAAGTTAACAATTTCGTAGTAGTTAGTGCCTTACGTTAGAACGTAACTTATGTTAGAGGTTAGAGCGCGCCCGGCCCGTCTAGCGCCGCCTGCGAACATAACCACACACTCAGCTACCGACGCTACTCCGAACACTACTTGTTCATTAGTTACACGTTTAATAGGGCACTACCACAAACAAACATTTTTAATATAGATGTTAATGACAAAATAGAATATAAAATATATAATAAATATATATTACATCCCTGAATTCCTTTGATAATACTAAGCAACAACAAGTATTACTCCACACATATATTAGACAAAGCATCATAATATTATAAATATTTTAGCAAATTATGGCTGTTACATCACCCACAAAAATGCCTCCAAAAGTATTAAAGCGAAAGCTCTCACGCCGAGTACAATAATTAAACGCAGCGAGCTAAAGCCCATACGAGTCCAGTTATTTTTCAAAATCTTAATTCAAAATCAAAATTAATATTATTAAATCATCATTAAAATACTGCACCGTCTGAGAAATCACTTTGTAGTCCTGTTACTCAAAGTTTTTAATTAATATTAAGACTGGAAGTACAATGAAAGACAATTTAAACTACCTAGAAACAGCACATTCTAGGGCTAAATCAGAATTTACGAAATGAATACATAGAATGTAATTCATGAAAGTATTTGCTGTTTACCTAGGATATTGACTGCAACTTCTCAATAATACAAATCATAATAATATTTTACGTCGTTCCAAGCGATCGTTTTTCAGAACGGGTTCACTATTTGCGAACATGTATATTCTCATCAGATTCAGGGGTCTAGTGCAATTTTGTTTCGCATAAAGAGTCCAATGTGACCTTATCCCAACGCCTACAGGCAACTAAGGGAGTAAACTACGCAGGATAATATCACTTCAAGGAGAGCGAAAACTTGAAACAAATCTTATACCGACCTGCCTAGACAGTGTGGTGTAGTAGGCCAAAGCCTCCTCGCTAAAGAGAAGCCTACGGCTATGCCGTTAAAACGAAACTCGCACTAGATCCCCACACTGCACGGTCGAGAGGGCATCGACGTGAGTACTCACGTGGGTATGAGGGGCGCAGGCAAGCCAGGCTGTGAGGGCCGGCCGGAGGGCGGGGCCGGGGCGGCGCCTCCAGGCCGGGACGGCAGCGGCGGCGCCGGCCGGTTCGCGCCTCCGCCCGGCGGGGGAGGAACACCGCGACTACCCATCGACCCTGCCATCGGATGGACCCCTTGTAATTATATATTCATTACAAAATATTGCTATCATGCACAATTAAAATTTTAATATCTTAATACGATTATTGTCTGGCACAAGTTTTTTTGTGGCGTATATGTAATTTTAATTAAAATTTAAAAAACATTATAACACATTATATAGTATGTATGTACTACTTCATGTAGTAGAACCATGCTGGATTCAGCACCAACGGGCCGGCTCGACCGACGCAGTACTACCCTCTCACAGGAAACCAACCTAAAGCGACAACATCCGCGCTGTCGTGTATAGTTGGTGAGTGTGAGACCGGAGGCCCATTGATTCAGGGGTCACGGTTATCGTGGTAAGTGTGAGCTTAACACTGCCACGATGATTAATCATACCTTGAAGTCCCCAAGCGAGGCATAAAAAAAGCATCCCACTAAACCGCCAAAGTGTGGATCACCATACCGCATTGTCTACGTTCGCAATGAGTATGGCGACCACAACTGTTTGATTCTATTCATATTATCCATCAGGTAAAGTAGTTACTTTGGCAGGCTGTCATAAAAAAATAATTAAAAAGTATTCCGGGCTGTATATAAAAACTGTGCAAGTACTGTCTGTTATAGTTTTAAAAATTCTATAAATGTAGGTGATATAATTAAAACAGAAATTGTTGAGATTGTTGCCTTTGATCTTTGTGACTTTGGATCGGTTATGCATGGAGATTTAATCTGGATATCAAGTGATCAACAAGTAGCACAAAAATATAAGACATTATTGAAAAATGAATTAATTGCTAAACAATTAACGTTATAGTTTTCATGTAATACTGGTACTTTAAGTCTATTTAGGTATAGTCCGTAACTAACCTTGCTGCGCTGGTGTCGCCCTCCTCGGTCCTCCGGGCGAAGGCGGGCTGATGCGAGGGTTAGAGTCTAGGCGGCTCTCGAGCCAGTCGTTCTTGACGGGTGGAGGCACGGGCGTGCTCACCGTGGCCATAGACACATCGCCGATAATGTGCAGGGCCTCTTTACAAGCGTGGTACATACGCAACATCTCCTCTCGCTTCAGCGCTTCTTCAGGCGATTCTTCCATCATTTGAGACTAAAAAAACGTTCAATAAAATACCCACATTACTATCTGTCAAATGTTAACAACACTTTAGATTTTCAGACACTGGTCAAAGAACCAGTGCAGGCCAATTACAACACCAAATGTTTATTGTTCCAATGTGTTTACCGTCGAGAGGGAGCTCTGTGAAACAAATTTACACTAGGCCTTCTGGTCGACAACCCTTGTAGTGTCGAAGTAATTTAAGTTTAAAGTTTAAATTTAAGTAAGTGTCACTCAAATTGCCGCTCAAGTTATAAAACAGAAATAAATACAAATATAAAAGGCAACATTCTTCACCTGATCACCAGAAGCGTAAAGATGCGCTAGTAGTTCCCCGTTGATAAAGTCTTTGGCATTATTAATGATCATCATCATAATAGTCTTGGGCACGAGGTCGCGTGTGGTCTTGGTTACGATGCGCATGTACGAGTCCACGAGGTTTCGAATTGTCTCCACCTGCCTCTCCAGCTGTGGATCCATACTGCTTGTGCCTGTATTGTCCGAACTCTGAAAATATAATGTTAAAATGCTAATGTATTATGTACGAGATTATAATGAGAGCAATGTTAAATTATTAAAAACATTGCCTTTGAATTTATTTTTACGTATACAATATGTACTTAAATGATGAAATGATCTTATGACTATGAACCATCAGAAATACTGTATTCGTCAAGCTGCATTCCAAATAAAATGATGGTTATAAAGAGAAAAAAATGTATGTCAAGGTGTATATTCCTTCGTTGGAGATTCTTTCGTAGTGCAAGTAGGGAGATGATTCTCTTATTTTCTTTAAATTATTTGGTACTAAATAAGTGTATACCTAAGTAATTAACTTTAGTTTCAGGCTTTTTGTAGTAATTAACCGTCAGTCAGATGGTCAAAAAACTTTTAAAAACAATGTTTAAAGAATGACCACTAATGACGACTATATGTCATGGTATGTCAACACTGATTTACCAATTTTTGACAATATTTCTTTATAAACAAAGCGACCCAATTAATTTTGATAAAACTAATTATATCGCTCGCTGAATCTGTCTGTAGAGTCAAAGAGGTCACTAAACCAAACATTCTTTTAGAAAAGCATGCATGTTAATTGATCATTTTAAAACAATCCAATCTCAAAGTAAATAAAATGATATAGACAGTTTCGAATCTTAATCATAATTGTGTTTAATATTAGGACGTCTAGTGTTGCTTGCCGCAACAATACAATGTGCACATAGACGTATAAACATACAAATTATACAAAATGAGTCATGTTTGTTTTTCTTGTGAATATTCGATGATTTTATCTATTTGATGCTTCATATTACGAACAAGTTGCATTGACGTAAAGCAAAATTCACAGCAATACTAGATTACACAAAGTTTAAGTGGTAGCGTTATGGTCAAAGGTTGGCATGGCGATGTACAATTAGGGAAAATGAATACAGTGGACCGTAGGTAATTCGACAAACGTTTTGCAGGGCAGTGTCGGACTATCGAATTTGTCGGATTATAGAGTACTGCCTAAGACCCCCTATAGCTCGGATTTTTTTACAAAAGAGTGCGTTGTAATCCGACAAATTACAGACAAATGATAAAATTCTATATATTGTCTTCTGGGCTTGTGACGACATTATTAGGTATGTATACGTAATGCATTATGAATAAACGCTGAGCTGCACCGCTATCACACGCAGTCAAATTCAAACCAAGCAATCGGAATTAAAGCAATACCTACGCGTCGAGCACAAGTTGTAACCTGTTCAATCATGCACGATTTACATTAGCGAAAACTGTTTGATTGATGTCAGATTACGGGGGGGTCCGGATTAGACAGGGGCCGGATTACCGAGGGTCCACTATATAAAAAATTCTACACTACGATTTCGTCTACATACATCACTTGTCTTTGCAACCAAGCTTGTTAATAATAAATAAATAAATAAAAATATGCTTATTTCCACCACAAAGAACACATTGCACAATGATTTATGTACTGGGACAAAAGTTGTAGCTTGGGGTGGACTGGAGCCTAAACTAAGTCAAGATCTGTATTTTAGGACTCCAGGTTTCACGCATATATAATTCTCAAAGATTTCATACCTTTTACCTTCTATAACCATAATACGGAATCTAAAGATATTTTTTATAAGCTTTATACATAGTTAAAAGTATCTTAAATTTGTTTGAATCAGCAAATTCTTCTTTGCATTTTTACAAGAATACTCGCATTAATAATATTTTATAACAATCTTGTTTGAACACGAAAAAAAAAGAAAATCAATCATTAAATATGTTACTACATAGTGAAAAGAAGTAATTCGTGAGCAACGAAGAAGAAGCTGATAAATTCAGTTTAAAGTTGCGTTTCCACCAAATCTGAGAGAAGCTGCTAAACGGTAAGCGAAGAATCCATTCATAACTTACAATTTAGTTATTTCATTACTTTTACGAATTCGTGCAGCTTTTCATGTATCGCATACTGCTTCGTTACCTCAGGCAGCTGGAAATGGTTATGGTTGGAAACGTATCTTTCAATCTTTAACGGTGAACAGATTAGTTAACTATAGTTTAGAAGGCACACTATGATCGTGTCGTGTCGACGTACAAATGTTGATGAGATGGTATATCACAATGATATAAACTAACGCTCACCAACCGTCTTACCTTAATTAATCTTCAATGTAATCCGTGTTACATTTCACTATCAAAACCAAAAGCAATGACATGACACAACTTAGATACGCCCTTGACTGTAATGTTTAGAGCTATACTGTATACAGCCATATTTTATTTATTTATTGCACATGCAATTATATAAAAAAAAAACATAACGTCATCTACTGCCTTTAAAATCACCTTTAAAATCCATGTCAAAACCCAGCAAACAAGCCTTAAAATACGAATCACTTACACTTTTTTTATTTTCACCTAACCCCAGGGAAGGCAGAAATAACTAAAAATAAAAACAAACATGCTAAAACAAAATCGAATAAAACTTCCACAGAAGGTTAAAACTAAACAGTTTATAAAACTGTTGATGTAAACTAAGCTTAACACTAAAAAATGATGCGAACTATTAAATTTATGTGTGAAATAATTTATGAATGGTTAATTTATGGAATATATAATGGTTGTGTGACTTAGGGAAGTTTTGTATTGGACCGGGCCGTGGCCGGGCCGGACGGAGGCCGCGTATGTTAGTAGCCAGGCCGGATGGAACACGGATCATGTACTGTGTAATATAAACTGCTTTATACAAAATAATGCAAAGTTTCAATTTCGTGCCCTGTCCGTACCCCCATCCGTACCCCATCCGTGCCAAGTACAGACACGTCCCGGCCATGGCCCGGTCTAGTTAATTTAAGAAATGAACATGAAGTGCATAATTGATACAAAAAACAGCTCTACAATTGTCATGCTATTTGGCTGGCAAAGAGTTTGTGAAAATTAATAAATGCTGTAAATAGCCAAAAAAAGTGGTTAATTGATGTTATGTTACTACACAAACATTTTAGTGTACATCAAAGTTTTCTTTGTGTAAGACCATAGCGTTTGCGTGATCATGTACTTGTGTGGATGTTTTGTTAAGTAGAAACAAACCTCATTTCCTTCACTCTGAATAGCATGGCAAAACAACATAGTTTGTAACATACAAATTCATACAATTAGTTTATATTTAAGTATACCAATACATAAGTCTCATATATTTTTATAAAGCAATATAGTAAATAAGCTTAAAAGTAAATAAGGTTTTGCTCAAAATAAATTAAGGTGAAGTATTTGAAGAGTATACAGATTACAGAATAATAAGACAGGCAGTAAAGTAAACAGACTAGATGAGTGGGAAGTTCTTACATCATCACCGTTGGCGGCCTCGGACGTCTTCTCTGGATACACTCCCGCGCGTAGGAATGACGCCTTCCATGAATCGACGTCATCTTGATTTTCACAGGACAACTCCAGTTGCTTGTAATCCTAAACAAGTAATAAAATTGACTTAAAAAAAGAACTGACATTGAGTATTTCTTACTACTTTCCATTTCTTTTTAACCTGTTTACAATAATCAATAGAAAATTCTGCCCTTGGTATGTCGTATGATATTTATTCATAGTTATGCTCGTAGAAAGGATAACGATTTTGGTAGTCGATATGTGTATGTTTGTATGTTCACCGTAGCGCCTAAACTACTGAACCGATTTTAATGATTGAGGTGTCAATACATAAGTAATAACGTCCCAGGTGACATGAGCTTTATAAAATTTATCAAAATTTTATATGATGGAATCTAAACCTCGGATTCAAACCTCGAAAAATATTAAACTAGAACCATCACGTGTAGATATCAAAGGCAAGATCTTGGCAAACACATTACAAATATGTATATATACATCACATTGTTTACCTTGGAGTACCACAGTCGCAATTTGTTCAATAGATTTTAACTTTCTAAATTTATCCTGTTAAACTAGTCAGTTTGGACTATTTTCCGGGCATTAGTTTGGTATTAAACACTACTATTAAAGCGCCAACTTGTTTTTAGTGTAAAACGCCAGTCATCTGACCTTCACGACCGCAATAAACAACGACATCCTATGAGTAATCATTTGTCACGATATTAGGGGTCAACGACATAATATTATAGCCGTAATTAATGTTAGCCGGGACCAATCACTTTATACTTGTTATTTCCGTATATTTTTTTTTGTCTTCTGTACACAATTTTCTTAAAATGTATTATCTAAAATACGATTTTAAATTTGGTTCTCTCTACCTTGAAAATCTACTTCAGATAGTTATTCAAAAAGCATCATCAACACTCCACATTACAACGACAATATTCAGATAGATTTACAAAGCTGATGAAAAGAAACAATATACTCTTATTCTTTTAGAAGAAGTTATCCGATAATAATGATGCAATAATAATTACTTTGTACACGTTCCTGCCTTCAGGGTTGAACAGCGCGAACATGTGTCGGCGTGACATGAATCCTTGCTCGAGGTCACGCAACTTGAGTCCATCTAATGGAAGCATATATTTCTTCTCCCGCTCTTCCTCATCTTTATACCAAGAAATGCTCTCAGATGTCAGGACAAACCAGTAATCTCGGGAACCACCTGCAAAAAATGGTCAACATTTGAAATGGATGAAAATTTTACACACTAAAAACCAACGAAAATGAATATACAGCATTTAAATAATTTAAATATAAATTAAAGAAAAATTAATAGTAAGATTCACCTTTCATTATACCCAAGTTATGAATGCACATGTATCCTTTCCTGATAACCTGGTTTCCTAACGCCCTGTGTCCCGACTTAGTAGCATTCTCCGACTGATTCTGAGCACTAGAAGAAAACGATTCGCTGAATTTACACATTCAATATAGGTCTTCCAAATACCAAATTTAAAACAAAATGTAAGTTTCAAAATGTAATATTACTTGGCAAAACCGATGAAATCTTCGTGGTTCGTATTCATATAAGCAAGTTCGCAGTCGATAAGCAGTACCAATTGATCTTTGCACATTTGTTCACGAGAACGAACGTGAGACATGATAATGCGTTCCGTCTCTTCACGCAATCTGGGGTATCGTGACATCTACAACAGATGAATATTGCTTAAAAATAGGTAACATTGTGTAGGTGTGCATAAGTGTGTATAACGATAATCTTCTAATAATATCGTATATTGTTGAGGTCAAGTGGACTAATTGTATATTTACCCTTTCAGTGCATATGCGGACGACATTGGACAACTCCTGCACGACCAGGTCAACACATTTCAAACTCGGCTCCTTTAGCCGGGAAATTTGTTTCTTTACGATGGCCTCGAATGCCATGTCCGGTGTAAACAAGCCCACCTGCGTAACGAAAAACAATTATATGACAGTGTGATAGTATTTTTGAAGAGGTTTTGCAAATCCGTAAGATCACTATGACATCAAACCAAATTCTTTATTTTGTTTACCTTAAAAATTGTTTATTTTGAATAGTTGTTCGCATTTTAAAAGTAGCATCAAGGATCTCTTAAATGTATAATGCTTACCCTAATACCGTGGATATTCCTAATAGCGAAAGCTATCTCTCTGCGAAGTTCCTTTTCATCAAACTCCATTTTAACAATCTCAAAGGGGAACCTCTCGTGGAACAATCTATTGATTTTGGCACCACCGGATAGTTCATTAGTATTGATTTGTGCTGAACCAGAACCTTCGATTGTGCGTTCAAAATCTGTTTGAAGAGTTTGTATCATTCTGTAAAGAGAAAATGATATTTTTAATTTTATTACCCAAAGCTCGTCGAGTTCATTAGGTACTACAGTAGTTAACGCAAAAAAAAAAAAGTGGCTCAATTATAAGGGCAACACAAACGATATTACGTTTACACCAGAAATCATGCTGGAGTAAACCTTTTC
Organism: Hypercompe scribonia; assembly: GCA_949316085.1. Lineage (NCBI taxonomy): Eukaryota > Metazoa > Arthropoda > Insecta > Lepidoptera > Erebidae > Hypercompe > Hypercompe scribonia. Next base: position 18,255,776 of record OX438969.1, read on the forward strand.
GCAACAGTTCTCGTTTTAACAAAAAAAAATCAATAAAAATCTCTCAAAATTTAAAGCAACTTTACAGGTTTTTTTTTACTCTATCAAGATATAAATAAACATACATTGTAATTTTTTCTATTCTTTGTCTCGATACAAAAAAGCTACTGTAAAAGTCAAAATACCTAAATCACATCGTTATATTTAAATATCCATTTTAAAAGTTCAAGTAAATAGTTCTTTTACTCGTTAAAAAGACCGTTATAACCTGATTTTTTATAGCTAGAAGGTCATCTTACTACATTACAATTACAGTAATGCACACTTACTGCAACATAGCCTTTGTCTTAATGGAAGGGTCATCCGGCCTGAAATGTTTGTACTGGTCGACATCCTTCTCGAGAGTAAGCAATTGCTTCTGTAGTTTATCGCGAAGACCTGGCAGTGTGTCGCGGATGTGGTTTGTCAGTTGTTGGTTCAGGACACGTTGGAGGTAGGGCGTTCCGAGTCGTTCTGCCATGTGTCGGTAAGATGGGTGGCTGTGGACATAATAATAATAATTTTTTATATTGTTGGGCGACTTGAGGTCGTATAAGTATTCATTTGTTCAGAGTAGAACTCATATTCCACAAAAGAATATGAAATATGGTTGAATCATTTTATTTAACACCAGAGCATTTTTTTGTGTTGGACCATACGTGTCAGTAAATAGTCCCTAGCTAATTATTTTTCTTATAATTTCAGGATAAATTCCTTATCACCCTTATATTGTCTAAAATGAAGTCGCTTTTCGTTTTTGTACGCTTCAATCTTTCAAAATAAGCAATGGTTTTTGATGCGGTTTTCATTAATTATGAGTGATTCAAGAGGAAGGTTTTATTGTGCTAATAAACATATATATGTGTAGAATATAATATATATTATAATAAAGAAAATAAAGAATTGCAAAGAATTCCGTTAGTAATATAATTAGTAATATAATTATTTTCGATAGCCGGATGATCGGCAATGCGTTGACATGGCAGACAAAGCAAAAATATATTGCAGTTCATTGAACAAAACAATTTTGCTAACAATTTTACAGGTGAAATATAAACATACACCATCTGCTGACTTTGAATGAAGCGAACTACAGATGTGTTTAGACAAATCATCCATAAATATAAATATTAGAAAACCAAAAATCGGTTTCTTGCTTCTTCATAACTTGAAACAGTATAATTTACGGGAATGTACTAGTATATATCATATATTATGCTTTTTAAAATATCCCAGAAATCCTGTCAATCTACTGTACCCACCGTCACGTAAAACGGTCTTCGGCTTCAACTCTCCAATACCTAGACTAAGTAGATTGTATAATAAACTCAACAAACAAATTGATATGCTTAGTACCAACTTTTATGAATTTAAGAGCCAAGTTCACAGCAGAACTAATTAGTGTTAACTTGGTAGCTGGCGAGTGACTAATTAACGAAATGAATTACTATAATGATGAATTGCGGTGAAAAAATTAATGATAGCCCGGTTCATCAACAAAGCATAACCTGCTTCAGTAATAGAGAAGCATTGAGAACGAAGTCAAAGAATATCTCAAATACATATTTCGTGGACAACGTGAAGTTCGGCTTTATCTTAATACAAGCATATCAAACAAGGCGATAATTTGTTGAAAACATCGAAATTATACCTAGTATACAAAGAGCATCATAATAACGCATAAGTCACACTTTACGATAAAAATGTCTTGTACAGATGTAGGTAGTGTTTTATTGTAATTAAAATGAGTTTATAAACTGTAGACCAATTAAATTCGGTGTGGTAACATTACTGTGTTTGCTTTTCGTTTTTTTGTTTCGTTTTGTTTTTTTTTTTTCATTTTTTTTCTGTTTCGGTTTGTATATTTTCATTATTTTTCTATGTTACGCTTTATATGTTTCTATATTTTGGACTACCAATTTTCACAAGAAATTGTATCATAATACCTAAGATCTTACCAGTGTCAATACCAAAATCCGAATGTTTTCTATAAATGTTGTGTTTGCCGAATGATGTTGTATATATATACCTAATTTATAATGTATACATTATTTTTAAGTAATGTGTAACAATAGGCTAGATGACACCTTAGTCAAATTAGTTACTTTTTATCATCTGTCAAAACGACAATTTTGTATGAAAAATGTACTAAATACCAAATTGTGACGTCACTGTTTTAGACTACTCAATTGAACAATATATTTCACTGTTAATTTCATTGAAATTCGTAATAATAACAAAAAGCTATGTTAATTGTATTTACCGAGATGTTTCGCGATATTAGTTTTAATGAAGTGGACATTGGTATTTATTTACGATACAGTCATCTACCCAATTGTAGGCAAACCTATAAATAAAAAAGTAAAAAAGTATTTACTAAACGGTTACTAAAGAAAAAAATAATATGACGAAAGCAATGTAACAGACCAAAATGTTTTTACAGACAAAAATACTAAGGTTTAATTTAGTATTATATTAATTTTGGTAAAAAAGAAATGGATAATGAAATTTATCATAACTTAAAGCCATATATCACATTGAGCAATTTGGAATCGCCAACTAGGTCAACATGACAAGTGACTCATAATTACATATCGATATCATAGATGTACGTCTCAACTACACTAGATATGATTAGTTCCGCTTGTGAAGTACTTAATATACTAGGATTATGTATTGTACTTCACTATCGCTTCTTGGTGAATCGTTGGTATTAAAAACGGCTAACAGTCTGTGTATTAACTGTATCACCGATATCATAATAGGTACCGTAATCAACAAAATACCTAAAGATTGCCAATAAAATACCTACTCCATGCTTAGGTTATATTAACCTTGTATGCAAAACGAAGTGTAAAACAATAACAAATGATTTAGTAAAGGAAAATTCATTATAGTGTCTCCTGATTACATACCTAAGGAAAAATTTCCTCTCAGCTGCAAGTGCAGCAGCAATGTCCTTGCGTCCATCGATATCCTTCTGCGATCGATTAACCACACCAATGTATCCACGACGCAGCGGCAACAGTTTATTTTCCAATACATCACGAGCGTCTGTTCCTTCATCCATCAAGTCTAACTTTGTTATCACACCAATTGTCCGGAGACCTACATGAAAAAACCGTAAATATACAATATTAATAATACTAATTACCGGAATATCTACATGTATATAAATGTTAGTTAATTTTGTAAGTATAAACACAAAACATCCGAAATTTTAATATATGCTACAGTACTTCAAATATAATTTTCATCTTTGACTGCCTCAGTGGCACAGTGGTTGTGTGTGCGACTGCTGTGCTTGAGGTCTTAGGTTCGATTGCAACGATGATCTGAGAATGTTTGTTTCGGAGTTTGGGTGTTTTCTATGTATAGCATGTGTGTATTTACAAAAAGAAAAGCATATTTGTATTTATATCAGTTGACTAGTACTTATGGTACAAGGTCTGCTTAGTTTGGGACTAGATTGCGGTGTGTGTCAAATGTCTGAAATATTTTAATTTTATCTATTCCGATTCAAGATTGGTAGGGTAGCAAGCTTTTTATACATATAAGTTTCTGTTTGTAATTTCAAATTAAGAGATTTTCATTAAATGCATATAAAACTACATACGGTACTTACATCAAAAAATCTATTTCTAAAATATTGTCTGTTTATTTGTTAATCCCTGTAACGGCTGGACGAACTTATGTTAGGTGGAGTAACTGAGGTTACTTTAATTTAAAAAAAAATAAACCAAATCCACAGCAGGAATGATTGCAAATCATAATTTTACTAACGAACAGTGTTAACATAATCTATGGTCGGTCTATCAGTATATCGGTTTGTGTATAAGGTGGTCGTGTCATTTTTACACCACTTTTTATAAGTTATTGACAACTACTAGAGATTAGTATAAATGCAAGTACATAATGGGTTTCTAAAGTTCCAGAGTATTGATACATCTTAAAAAGGAAACATTTATTATGTTCTATACTTTGTGGCAAAATATTACATAAATTTTATAGAAGGAAATAGCCATACTTAATTAAATAGCAATGTTTACCTTGAGGGTCCACTTCTTTCGCCAGCTTCAAGGCATCACTGTTGGCCAAATCAGTATTAGCTGGTGTGACGGCGAGGATGAGGCACGACTCGCGCCTTATGAACTGGAAAATCATTGCTTTGATCTGTTGTTCAATATCAATCGGCTGGTCACCGATGGGCACTTTAGTTAGACCCGGCAAGTCGATCAGGGTCAAGTTGAGCACTGCAATTTAAAATAACAAGCTGAACAGGTTGTTGGCTATGATTGAATTAAGCTACGTTATCGCTACATATAATAAAATAAAGTTTCCAACTACATCAGTATGTCCTGTCTGTACGAACTCAAAAATTATTGAACGAATTTTAATGCGGTTTTCACCAATAGACAATGTATAATTTGTCAAAGTTTTGCCTTAAAATATGCTCTACTATTCTTGCGCAGCAAGAGCGGGTCGCTAGTACTGACTAAAATATTTTTTATTTATTCAAATCATCAACAACCTATTACAGTCCACTGCTGGACATAAGTCTCTCCTTAAAATGAAGATGCAAATACTGATCATTCATACTACAAGATATGTAAAAGTATGTAAAAAATTGTATTGAATACATTTTTTAAAGAATAACGCGTTACCATGGAGTAAGACAAATGATTATAATTATTTTGAGAAAGCATGGCATACATATCAATGTAGCCGTAAACAAACCACCGGTGACCTGTAAACCTGCAATGCATGCCAAAATGTAATTATTGTTTTGTTGTCTTTAATACCAACTGAGCTTCGTTCGTACTGTGTGGACATGTTTGTGTGTGAAGAATAACAGGTCATTGTTATTGGATACAAGCAATTCAGTGTAACAAAATCAAAGCTAGAAACAATACAGCAATGAAACTACAAACACATAATTACACCAATGATGATGAAATCAAAAACAGTCATAACCAGAAACCAAACAAAATTCGAACAAGGCGCCGCAATTCTTCTTATCTGGTTTAAATTTAGAACTTTCTCTTTATACCTCTATACATTACAACACATTATGCAAGAGTATAATTCTATAGTAGGTACACAATATGTTTCATGTACATATGTACCACATATGATGCACAAATAGATATAAGGAATAACAAATTTGCCCACCGACGGCTTTAACAAGAACGTCATGAGGGCGTCAAAGAAACTGTTAACTGATATTGTGAAGACAAAGGTTAGATCGCAACTACGAAATAGATCTAGACGAAAAATACTAAATCTGTTGCTATCCTTTTCTTACGGACTCAAATAACTGTCTCTTCATTTTTTTTTAAACTAATACATAGTAACAAAGTTACATTGTCCCTACACAACAATCATCTTTCGCGATATCACAACGAGCGATGGCCGATTGCCTTGCTTGACAAGTACGTGCGTCAAATAACGCTATCACTATCTCAGACCAAATTGATGCCATCGCCCTAAATCACTGACTGACAAGCCGCCCGCTCGAGTGTCCTGCCTCAACTGGTGAAAGCAACAATACAAATTACTTTAAGGTATTGAAGCATTGCATCCTAACGATCTTGTTTGGTAAAAAAAAAATATATAATAATATAGTACATTTCACAAATGTATACAGGGATACAAATTATAGCCAGGCTAGCATTTCTTAACTACAAATTAATTTAGTAAGCATCTGTTACAGACGTAGATAGAGCTTACTTCTGCTATCAGGGCCAATCCTGTTGAATATTGTTATTATTATCATTATCAACAACCTTTTACAGTCCACTGCTGGACATAGGCCTCTCCTTAGCAAGGAGATTTTGGCCTTCTATACCACGCTGGTCGGACGTTTGGAATAGGGTTTGTTTTAAATTTCCTTCAATTCGTAGTGATATTTTCCAGAATAGTTTGTTCCGTTAGTCGCCTCTTACGACACCCACGGGATGAATAGGGGTGGTAACACTATGTATGTGTAAATTCGTCACCACACGGACGCTGTTGAATATAATATTGTCTAATTACCTTGACCATTAACATAGGAAATGGTAATAACATTTTTACATAAAATATTTTAATTTAAAAAAATAGAAGTGTTCGTGTTGTCAGTCTCCTCTCATAACATAACAGTAATCCTTATTTTCTCACCTAATATGAATAAAAATTTCCTAAGGTGAAATAGGTACAGTGTTTGGACTACGTTAAGAAGCCTTTTGCGTCTTTGAATATTATATTAAAGATTATCAAAATTAAAGCAAGTAAAACAGTTTCAAATACAAATTTCGCAACTATGTCAGAGAACGCCGTGCTTGGGAACTCTCATTATTTTAATTTTTTTAAATCACCTTCATGACAAATTAGCATCACTGCAAAATCCTCACAATTCAGAGCACCTCATAGAACCTACTCTTATTCGTCACAATGAAAATGTATTTAGATGTGCATCACCACAATACATGCAAAAAAGGGATTATTAATTAATGTTTTGAACTGATAGCAGTTGATTGCTTGACAAGTACTCGTACAGTCAAGTATAATGCGTAATTGATGCAATGCTAAAATTCATGAAAAGCTTTATTTACGCATGTCTTTCTGCTTGCTCGAAATGAGAGGAAGGAAGGAGGAAATTCGAAGAACTTATTAATGAGATGATTTACGATAATGATGAATTGCGGTGAAAAAATTAAAGATAGCCAGGTTCATCAACAAAGCATCACCTTTTTCAGTAATAGAGAAGAATTGAGAACGAAGTCAAAAAATGTCTCAAATACATATTTCGTGGCCCACGTGAAGTTCAGCTTTATCTTTATATATCAAGCAAGGTGATAACTTGTTAAAAACATCGAACAAAATTATATCTAGTCTACAAAGAGCATCACCATAATCAAGATCAGTTAGTTACACTTTACGATAAGTACACAATGAATCTTGTACAGATGTAGGTAGTGTCTCATTGTAATTAAGATGAATTGGATTTTTTTTATATATGTGATACAAGCTACGAGACGAATAGATAGAATCATCTTATCGTAGAATATTTTTTTTCTATAAATATTTACAATGACGTTCACATGTAAAATGGCGTAATCTGTTTGTTGACGTTTGTGTTGATTTCAGTTATTATATTTAGGCTTTCATAGCTTATAGGAACGGTTGTGTTCTTATTAAGTGGTAAAGAGCTGTAAAGAGTTAGTTGTGTCAAACTTGCTCTAAGATTATAGTTAACTATCTATTGTTCGCCAAGTTGTGGCTGATAGCAAAAATTGTCACAGACAAGAAGGTTTTGTCAATTGCGTGTCTATTTTTAGAGTACAAGGAACGGCAAAACAATCGGATGTAGAATTATTATTACTTTTTCTAGACAAGATAGGTTTTTTATTGGTTGGTTGGTTGACTTGAACTCCCAAATTTTGAAATTGGAATATAATAACTTTAAAACATGTAAAAAGAATAACCAGTGTCTTTGCCTAGAAAAATTTGTGTAATAAATTATATGATGGGACTCTAAGGCTTTATAAATACATTTGACGTACATGCAATAATATTCAATAACAATGCATTCGTATCTCCTAATTGTGCCACCAAAAGCTATAATAACAACAGAGAATTGATAAATAGGTCTTGATAGTATACTGAATTGATAATACACTATCACTGTACTAGGCATTCCCTTATCTAAAGCAACTCCATAAAACACTGACTCATTATTTGTACATACTGTACCACAACTTCCGCCATTCAAGCGTAGGTTTTATAAAGATTTATGTAACAAACGATACATGATTTCTTTATTTCAGCAATAATCATTACTCATTGTCTGTATTTATATATCTATTAAACGCAATAATTGACAGATATTGGTTGGTGACAAAATCGAATTACAGACACTACAGGTACGCTTAGCTAACAAGAGCTATATTCTTTTTTTGGTTACTAGAATAGTTATCTGTCAAAAGTATAACGACATTGACCTTGTCTAGTCATTGATCTCAGTTTCTTTGTTGAATTGCTTGCTGTAGCGTCAAACTAGGATTGTAATTTATTGTACTTTTTATATTATTAGGGAGACAAGTAAAAAATTTGATCAGTTATACCGGTTATGATCATAAGCTAGTTATCAGAAGGAAGAGGTACCACGCACGCATCGCGAGACGATCGACTCCAAATATGAATCATAAATTTGTTAAATATTTGTAGGGCAAACTAAATACCTAAATATTTTTAGTATCATTATTTAAAATGATAAGCGACAGAGGACGCATTCTGAGGTCGTTGACATACATCGTAAAATTTGTATATATTTGTGTAAATAATTATATCCCATATGATATTAATGTTACATTTCTTATTACTGTAAGTAGTCATTCCGTTTTACTTTGTATTTTTTTCTCTTTTACTTCGCTTACCGCACAATCTTGTTTTCCTTGTAAGAACTTTTTCACTTACCATTTGGAGAATAGACGCGTAGATTGATCGGCACGGGCGATATTCCCTTATTGGAGCCAGTAATACGATCAGTTTCTCCTTCAATCTCTGCCCGAACTTCATTAAAATCGACGAATTTCTTGCCTTTGCAATGAAGAAACTCGGCGTATTCTATGAAAAGAACAACCATATGAAAATACTTATGAAAAATAATGTGTATAAGGAGGAAGATACTGTATTTCTTCATAGTAAATTATAAAAAACAACTTTGATACTGATCGTGTTTAACAGAAAATTTATAATTATCAGAACGATTAAATCGTCATTTATTGTAAATGTCTTGTTTCGAAGAAACAATATGAGTGTAGAACAATGTTGAAACTCACGAGTTTCAACATTATTTTACACTTAAAATAATAATTTTACTAAAGGTAGAGTGAATGGTTGAATATTTTATTCCTTCTGATTCCCAGCAAGTGAATTGTGATACAATGCAAAGGTCCATTTAGCAAAAACGGAAGGCCAGCGACCTATTAAACGTGACCAGAATCACAACTTTCGCAAAAAAGAAATGGTGGTAATGTAAAAACCTTTTCTTAAAATGTAACTATTTAGTTAAATACTTAGATTTTATAAACAGGTGTATACGGTAATTGACTGTATTAGTAAGCCAATTAGTTGATTTATCATTCAAAACACTGTTGAAGGTTATGTTCACATTTTGCACAGTTGTGAACAACACTACTGGTAAATTCATAACAATTAAACAGTGTGGGTACTTTAAATTATGTTCTTCACTGTTCTAATTACCTGCATTTCCATGTATGAGCTGCAATATCAGTGGCCGACGAGTGACTATTCCAGAACCCCTGGGTAAGAAGTCTCTGAAACAAGAAGAATTTATTATATTTTTTCTGACAAGGACTAAAAGGCCGCTTAAACCTTGAGTTGATTACGTTAACAAAGCTCTTTATCCCAAAAAAGCTGGTTGATGTCACACAAATTACTCAGAATGTTATCACATAATGAATGAGTCACAAAAATCAATCCCAATGTGATCAACACTAGAAGTGCTAAGAAGTATATAGAAGTGTAGACCTATATTATACCTACAAAAACCAAACATAAAAAATCTAAGACACGCAAGTCACAACGCAGTTCTCTTATCTTAAATTTTACGAAAGAAAAAGATGTCCATCATTAATTATGAAATGTTGTTAACAAATTCAGTAACTTTTAAATATCGACTGTTTGCGATACACATTTGCGGTTGTTAATGAATACTTTTCGAGTAGTCCTTTGGGATCAACCAAACAATATGCTTTATGCATTGTGTCAATTTCCTATTACGACTCGTACCTAATATCAATATATTTTCAAGAATTAGTCAGTGAGTCAGCAATTTGCTTTTTCCATTATTTCCATTTTCCTTGCGCAAATGTGTCTAATACCTTTGATTTCTGTTTCAAACCTCTCTGGGTTAAAGATAAGCGTGGCGTGTTGTTTATGAAAAACAGCGTATATAGATGCATCAATGGAAGACGACATTCAAACATTTTAAAAAACAGAAGTTGGCAAAAATTTGCAGGGCACTTATTATTTAGAATAGATTGGTTTCCAATGGTTAAATTTAATTAATTGTGATTTCGTGATTACTTAGAGATTATCGAATAAGAACCTACCATGACTTCGTTTTCATGCATTGAGTAAAGAGTCGGCGAAAGAAGACCATGTTCAGATAGTTTAGTAAGATATGGTCTAATCCAATCTCACAGCTGTTGCAAAACATCAAACCGGGACATCAATATCACACTGTCTCTTTTCATCTTCTTGGCAGTATTTATCTTTATTATGTAAATTGTGGAATGGGATATTTTAAAATAGGTACTACACACTTGTTTATTTATTTATGAAGTATTTATATACCTATTAGAGACAATAAATACCAACAAGAAATTAATGAATATATATATCTTTTTTAATTTTGAAAAAATTAGAACTTAAATGTAACTTAAATTCCTTCAAACACCAAAATCATGGTATGAGAAATCCGTATACATATAATTTCAGTTTTCATAGTTATTGATACCTGCTAATCAATGTCTCCTAAGAAAATTTGGTCAACAAAAATACGACTGGAATTTTTACAAATGACAACCTATTAAATCTAATCTATTAAAGTGATACCTTAAAAATAAAAGATGTTAGTATTCATAAATTAGAAAAAATAGTTTCAATTAACATTCAAAGGATTCAATATTTAGCATATGTTTAATGGTCTTTAATTAAACTTATCACTTCAAACAAATTTAGTCTGTCTTTATGGTGGCAGCCATTTTTACAGAGTTGTTTTGAACCATGACTAGGTAGTTTGATATCAAATGCTGTTTGTTGAGTTAAGTAGATTTTAACTTCTGTAAAAACATATTAATACAGAGTTAAGAACATTGAAACCACAAATACACATTGAAATATAATAAAGTAAGTTTTGTGTTCTGTAGTTTCTCATGGTCTACACAACAAATCTAGGTTTGGCTTTAGTTTAACAAATATAAGGTTTACCACATCAAAGGTCATCAGAAGTGACAAAATATGTTGTGATTTAACTAGGTTCTATTCTGGCATATGTTTTCATGATGAGGCCTATTGGACAGATCTATTGAAGTTAATTCAATGTTTGTATGTAAACTAAAAGAAACGTTACATGCTTCTGACCAAGTGCACGGCCAGATTTCACTACTAAGGTCATGGGGAATATTTTTGTCTTCTGCATTACAAAGCAGTAGTGTCATGGGTAAGGAACAGTTATACACACATCCCTCTGGCCTATCGCACTACCAGATTAAGTGTTAATAGTGTCATTGCCAATATTTTTCTTTTGCACTATTAAGAAATAGTGTATTAGGTCATTTAAAATTATCATAATCGTTCATTTGGGTTGATAGTACTATAGTATTGGCTACTATTAATTACCTCAGTCATGCTACTTAAATATGTGTATTCAACTTAAGATTACAATGAAAAAGGAACATTTCTTGGTTCAAAAATAACAAGTAATAAATACAATTAATGTAATTAATTTGTGACATCAAATCACCTCAATGATTACAAAGGGACAAAGAGACATTAAAGCTTTACAAATCTTTACACATCTTAATAATTCCTTTAATGTTTGTGTGACCAGGTTTAACTAGTCAGTTAGTAATAGCAAATACTGTGTTAGTATCAAAGAGAATAAATATGTATGAGAATTATAATTACACTACTTCTTAGAAGCGCTAAAGGGAAAATATTGCATGACACTATTGGTAGAGTAATCCGGTAGTATGGTGAGTCACAGGCAATGTTACAAAGGCATAAAAAAAGGTTATATAAGTGTTTTGGTAGTAACTGCTTAGTCTAAAATCTTAAGAAAAAACAATGAGTGGTTGGTAACACTATTTACGACTGAAGACGAGCTTAACTGATTTTTATAATGCCAGAATAAATACTGATATTTAAAAATTTGCAAAAAGTTATAAATGTAATTATTTTCTCATATATCTTATATGAAACCAGATGAAGTGTACAGCTGTAAGTAAAGCGCAAGTAAATGCAGGAACTACAAATGCTACATAATTTAAAAAATATCTTGTAATCTCCTTTTTTTTTTCTTTCTAATTTTCATAGTATGTATGTATTTCTTAAGGGTCTGTAACCTGAATGGCATGATAGGTTTATGTTATTTAACACATAGTCCAGTTCATTTTTAATAATTACCTTGTTATTTTAACAATTAAAATTGTATTTTGTAAACATATTTAAGATACTTTTGACAGATTTGAATGGAGCTTCATATAATTTAATTACAAAGTTAATTAACAATTCCATAAACAGTATACTATGTCTACAAGGAATTTTAAAAAATTAGAAAAAAAATTGAATCTATTGTTATCATTCTTACTACATTACTGTATTATTCTTATCAGAAAAAGCTGTATTTTTTTTTTATACACTGTGAAAAGTGATTCATACAATTTTATGTGTGTGTGTGCACTCATGGTCTTTGGATTTTTTAAGAAAATACTTATTATCCTAATCTATGTTTAAACCCATTTTGTAAGGCATAGCTATGTAATCACATGTAAAGTAGAGAACATTTTAAATAAGATCTAATTTAATTTAGTATATCTTAGGTTATTTCTTGAAATGACAATAAGAAACACACTTATGTTTTTTAGATTCAAGAAAGATCAATGTAAATACTTTGTACTTTCTCCCCCTTCAATCTAATAAGACAATGCTCGATTCATAGTCTAATGGTTATTATTAATAGAAAAAAATGTTTGTTATTGAATAAGCCAAGAGCTCACAATAGAAATAATTATTTTTCTCTGTACTGTTATATATTTTTTTAATAAATTACTTAACTTTCAATGAGACTGAATGTCATGTGCAAACAAACAACCATGCCTTATTGTGTTTATTTATTTTTAGATTTGTTTATAGATAATCTTTTTTATCATTATTGAATGCAGAATAAATAAGAGAAGCAACTAAATAGCCAAACATGACAAAAATGAATGTTCAGAAATACTAAAATGAAGAAAAAAATAATATAATAATTCAATTAATTCCCTTTAATGTTACATTTTTTTAATGTTATATATTCAGACCCATCAAAGTGGACTTAGAACCTGTATACACTTTTTAGAGTAGTTACAACGAATCAATAGGCTTTTTTAGACATATTATCTAACTTGTACTACTGATACATACTTTAATAAACAAAGACAATAAGCAAGTACAAAATTATATAGCACTTCATAGCTTTATCGACATTAATTGTGATACTTCATAACTTCACTTATATATTTGAAGTCTCACCTGCCTACAAAATTTTCTAACACTGAACTCTTTCCTGCTGATTGACCACCCACAACTGCAATTTGGGGAAGATCTAAAGACATGTGCACGCCCATTTGCACAAATGCATCTTGTAATTTGTTTACAACAGGAATTAGCTGCTGCATTCCGTGATTTCCGGCCATTTTTTCTAATATACATTAAACTTTTATCACTTTAAAACACTAATAACACTTGCTCATCATCAATTCATCATCGATAAACTAATTTATTTTTCAATATGGTGGTGGGTGGTTCTTAAGTTACGTTTCGATTCACCTACTGTCAAAAGAAACAGCGCAGCATGAATTATTTTCAAAACATTTTCTATATCTGTCTGTATGTATGGTCTTACACGTTACTAGTGAGAGAACCGATTATTAAATTATTACCCACAGATACATTACAGTTAACAAAATCAAGATTTACAAAATAATTTATATTGCTTGAAATAAAAATAATTGTAATGATGTTCGAAAAATAAATCATTCCACAACCGGTGACATTTAGAACATAGCAAATCAATACAACTCGACATGCGCACTAAATCTAGGGCAAAACATAAAATGTATCGGATTCTACGCAAGATGATAAATAATGTTTACTGATTGTTTTTTTTGTTATTTAAAAAGCAGGTAGATATTTTACAACAGGGTACTATATTTAAAATTTTGACACAAATGTTGCCACAGAAAATTTCAATGTTACTAAGTGTTTTCTTTCTTTTCTTTATTCATCATAATGAAAGTTGAGTTCACATAAGAGTACTTTTTTAAGATTTCAGTAACATTTTCCAAAAATACTTAAGTCTATTACTAACACAATCCGACATATTATATTGAACCTTTCTGTCTTACGTAATTGCCTGCTAAATAAGGATCTCAAATGAAAGTAAAGAAAATATTAGCATATTAAACATATTTAACATTCTAATGCGACTAAGACTACTAATACAATTATTAAAAACCTTGTGTTATTTAAATACTTTTATCTGATTGTTCAATTCTCATTCATTTAGCAGAAATATTTTTTTTTAATTTCTGCAAAATGTATAGTACCATAACAATATTTGCCATATTTAAAATGAATATTAAAGAAATTATGTTCTTATGTTAAAACTCACCTGCCTACAAAATTTTCCAATACAGAACTTTTCCCTGCTGACTGTCCACCCACAACAGCAATTTGTGGTAAATCCAGTTGCATATGCACACCCAATTGTGTAAATGCATCTTGCAATTTGTTAACTATTGGAATCAATTGTTCCATTCCCATATTTCCGGCCATGGCTGCCGGTTTTCTCAAATACTCCTCGTATTATGAGCTTCTCCGCAGATCTTACCTTACTGATTTTTCTTTCATCAATATGGTGCAAAGATGTTTTGCGCAGGCGTAAATAGAAGGGAAGAGACAAATAAATCGCTATATCAGTTAAAAAATATCAAAAGTTAATCTTAAAATTCGTAGTATTTAGTTGCATTAAATCAACAATAATATTTATAATAACTATATTAAACTAATTTAAAAGAGTAGTCTTATAAATGTTTATGATGCGATTGTGTTTCAAGTCACTGAAATCTGTGCTCATTTAAAAATTAACAATTCCAATCAAAATAAATGAATAATAAACTTAAATCTTCTCTATTAGGTAGATTAAAATTGTAGTTTACGGAACACACATCAATTGAAATAGAAAGAAATAGCATATTTTTAAATTACTGAGGGTACGAGTTAAGGCGCTCAACCGTTGCATGACCGAATAAGTTTAGTACGTATTACTAGTCAGTATGATAATACACAAATAACGTTTAGAAGAAGAAGAACTATGAATATTTTATTGTAAAACATGATAAACCGCCTACTTTTTGCTACTTTACTTAAATTTATAGGATATTTAAGTTATGAACTGAAAACATGAGAGCTAGAAACTTGAGATTAAAAACAAAATCGTAGCTCAAAAAAATTAAATTGACATTTGAATTCTTTAAAACTTGTATGTACATAGATAGTTTGTCTATCTGGGCCTTTATTCTCTAAAGCTATTGTAATTTATTCCTCTTTTGCTGAATATAAAACATATACATAAGTGTATTTAAGAGCAAAATACCTATAATAATATTTTTTGTGATAAAATATTTTAATTTACAGTAATGATCAAAAGTTTTAAATTTGTAATATCGAGAATTTCTTCTCCTAAATACAGTAATAGTTACATCATATCTTTCAATTTTGTAGATTCGAACAGTTTATACGTGAAAAGTAAATTCCAATTATTAACCTTAAGAAGGAAAATGTAAAAAGTTGAAAAAAGAACTGACGAGTGATAAATGATTGTTGATAAATGATTGCCACTTGTAACTCAGAGCCACTGAGTGCGTTGCCACCCTTTAAAAGTCCCCTCTTATAAAAGGTTTTGGGTGACATGTTAGGCTTCGGTACTTCACTGAATCGGAGAAAAACATTGCAAAAATTGCTTAACATTTATAGTTAGAAGCAGTTGGATAAACACCAAAATAGATACCCATTGATTTTTTTAAAGAATATGAATACTGTTAGAAAAGCATGTGATAACACAGGAAGAAAGGCAAAATTTGAAAATATTGAACATATACTAATCAATAAAGAAGCTACTTCCTGCTCTCGATGACGACGAAAGACAGGCTTACCCTCTCAGGCAATGGTGTGCACCATTTTTTTTTTACTGTGATAATTTAAGTAGAAATAATTATATTATACAGGTTCATACATTAGAATGTTTTATATTATATTAAGGCTCTCTCACATAGGTGCGTTATTATCGGTCGATGATTACGGATGTGCTGTAGCAAAATTTATTTTAGTACATCATATTAGAATGGCTATGAAGTAACATACTACTGTGATAATGACTACGCAATATAATTAGGACGGTTGCGTTACTCTATTCTGTGATATTCCAATTTAAGAACATTAGTATAAGAACGAATATGAGATGTCTCACACACACAGCTTCGATAATCGTTACACCCAATACCGATAATCGTTAGTTTAGTACTAGTAGTACACCAAAGACGAAATTCAATTTTGGTTTCAGTTACGAGTGTTCTAAAAATCAATGGATTTATTATCAGACGAAGTATTTTTATCAATCACATTAGCTACGGAAGATACCGACGGGGGCCGGTAGGGAATCTATGTTGGACAATGTGACCATTGCAAAAATGGTAAATTTGGCCGACATTAGGAAAAAAAGCTGCCAAAAACGCGAATACGAAACAGACTTTTTTAGACAATAAAAAAACACAGTTGTATGTAAGAAACCGGCATTATTGTAATAACGTGTCCAATATTATCGACTGATAATAACTCACCTATGCAGGAGAGCCCTTAAACACTCTTTATTCTGTTTTCATATTATCACCAAAAACATAATGGCAACAATTCTTTGTATGTATACAACAGTATTAGACATTTATAAATAATATCTACACCTAAGAACACTACAGAAAATGGGTCTGACCTTTATTTTTTTAAATCGACCAAGCCAATTTAAAAAAATGTAAATGTGCGTCTAAACTAACCCAAACTGGATATTAAGTACACTTGATATAATATTAAAGAGCGACGTAGACCAGTGACTATAAAACGTAGTACAAATGTAAAGTTTCTACTTAGATTTTTTTTATCTAGCAAATCAGCCTGTTAAATGCCGTAATGGTTTCACTATTTTCCCAATAGAGAGCGTTGTGTCGCGTCTTTGTGACGTCACGCTATTGATTGTAAAAAGGAAGGAGATCGTCTTTTGGAGACGCCATCTTAAAATAAAGTGATATAAGTTTTTGGTAGCGTAGATTATAGTTTAAATCTAAAGTAATCTTCATTTAGAAATTAGCAATCGAGCTTAGGTAGTTTTTATTCCATATAACCAAGTGTAACGGACCAAGGTACTTTTTTATTTTGGTTTTATTGTTTTCTAGAACGATAAAAATTAGTTTATTTACCGTTCTTTTACATGAATATTGTTTGTACCGTTAGTTTGAGCTAGATAGTTGAAAGTTTTAAACGGACGAAGAACAAGACTGTACTAAAAAACGTAAATGAAAATAGAAGTCATCGATCCAGCGTTCGTCGGACGGATGTAACACGTCAATAAACCTCGGATTCGAGGGCAGGGCTTCCAATTGATTGTTCTGTCAGTGCTGTGAAAGTGTTTTGTGTTTGGTGAATAGTTTTCAATACTGTGAATAGTTATAGTGTTATATTGTTGAAATCTAATTACTTAAACAATAAATGTAACATATTTTTGTTAAGAAGATGATACTTGTATCCGTTTGTGAATATTACAGTGAATTGTGTTGAATAGTGCAACCTTATAAGTGTCGGTTGCGCTGATTGCAGTTGGTGGTCAGCGCGAGGGTGACCTCCTGATGGTGTGTACATCGCAGCATGTCTGCACTCTCGACGCCGGGCGGCGGAGGCACTACGGCGCAGAGCAAGCCGACGTCCGGCAAGCAAAAATATCAAAAGTTGGACATCAATAGCTTGTACTGCGCTAACAGAGTGAGTATTGCACAGTATTGTGAATAGCATTAATAAATTATACATGAACATTAATTGTTACGAGAAATGAAAACAGATTTTACTAGCACTATGAATATATTTTGCAGTTAAACTGTAGTCATAATTCTTAGCTAATTTATTTCAATACTTTAATGTAAAATTACAATAAATAGCTTTAAATAGTTGAATATTAATGATAAAATATGATGTGTAATGCATCAATAAGAAAATCTAGTATCAATTATTTAATTACCCTCTAGAACGAGAACTCGGAGCCGTCCTCAGTAAAGTCTCAACTAAGCCGCAAACATGGAATGCAAAGTCTTGGAAAGGTACCTTCAGCTAGGCGTCCTCCAGCTAACTTACCATCTCTAAAAACTGAAACTGGTCAAGATCCAAGCACTAAGTAAGTTTTATCTCTTTTTATCAAATAAAAACTTGGATGTTTTAGTTTCTGTAATATGAAGGAATATTACAATGGAAAGATGAAGATTTAATTTAAATATGTCATTATCTTTACTTTCAGCTCTGTTTCTGCTATTGTAACAACTGTATCAACTACTTCAACATGCACCTCCCAAACTATAGTATGTATTTATATTAAAAGCAGTTCCTATTTGCTAATGACATAATATTTCAATTTGTAGTATGATTTGTGAATATTTTAAAACTGAATGACTACCAAGGATTTTGCTCAATGAATATGGTTGTTAGCAGTCAACTATATCGACCACCAATGTGGTTGCTGGAGCTGGACCCGGGGGATGGGTGGCACTACCACCACCATCGTCCCCACATTTTCGCACAGAGTTCCCTTCCCTGGAGGCTGCTGCTCAACCCTCACATCGGTCAGCAGAACATGCAGTACCACAAACACAGTTAAGACCACAAAGTGAGTAAAAATATGGTTTAGACTTCATGAATGGTGTGATTTCAGCAGTCAGCTGTCCACTTTCACCTTGTGTTGTAGGTTCACTCTCCATGAGACAACAGTATGTGTGATCCACAAATTGTTATTCTTAGTCTGGGTGTTCTTGGTGTCTATTTTATGTAAGTTTATGAAGTCTCCCATGACACAGAAATATGCCTAGTGTGAGAGTTGTCTATTTAAAAAGAAAAGTTTATGGAGTATGGAGTAGCTCCTTTTTTCTTATTATGAAAGAAATAACACATAAAGTTTTGAGAGGGTATAATAATTGTGGTATGAAGCAAATTTCTTTTTTTTTTTAAATTTAAAATATTTTTGATTAGCTTTTGCAGTTTACAACAATACATTAAAGAAATACGCATTGAAATCAGTTTAACTACTTCCAGGATTAGCGTGCACAAATACGCAGACAAAAAAGGGAAATTTCTAAAAACTGTTACTTTATAAACTGTCACTTTAACAAAGACCACCTTCATAAGTTTTTCTTCAATTTCTTTAATGGATGGTCATCAACCTCTTACAATTTCATTATATTTATAGATTATTAGACCATTACTGTTGTTGTAGTGTTAAGGTAATTCATATAAAAAACAAAAAAAATTGTTTCATCTTAAGTATTAAAAAATCAATGGAATTGCTGGAGAAAGAACATACATTTTTTTAATTAATTCTAAACTGCTACTTTAAATTTTAAATTGAAATATGTTAAGTAAAAAGTGAAAGTATGTTGTTGAATTCTTTTGTTGGAAGAATATGATACATCTCAAATGTTTAATGAAGAACAGGATGTGAACTCAGTTCTCATACTTCGGGTTAACCTGGTAGGATCTGGTTCATCAGCAGATCAACTAGGATAAGAAACGATCATTTTACAAAAGTAAACAAATCAGTAGTATACCAATTGAGGAACAGTGGTTAATTGTAAAAATAATTACAGCAGAAGGCAGCTGGACGTGCGGTGGCACGGCGGGCGTTCGCCAGGAAACCAGCACTTCTACCACCGCTGCCGCCGCCGCTCCCGCCACAGCTCCTGCATCACAGCAAACACCTGCTTGCCTCCCACGATCAATATTGCCATCCTTCGTAAGTACATTTGACATTCCCTTAGCATTGTTTGTTAGATAGTTATAAAATGGTAATTAGATTAAATTTGAGTATTCCAGAATAGCTTTCATGTTTCTACTTAGGGATAGCTTTTCCAATATTGATTAATTAATATGTTTACTTTTAACCTAGTATGAATACAGTTTTGTACCAAATAAAGTGAAATTTTAATTTAAAAGTCGAAGAGCAACAATTTTCACATAAACGGTCACTAAAATGTCACAAGAAACCAAGTTGCAAAGTCTATACATTTAGAGTACAGTGTTGTGCCTCTCACAGACAGATAACTACAGTTTGCAAACATTAAATTACTTTGTTAGAAAATGATTGCTTTACAATGCTGTAATATTGAGAAATAAGAAAGTGACTGACCATGACTAAGTATGTTTTAATTAATATGTACTCAACAATTAATAACACATTTTATTTCTTATTTTGAAACATTTTTTTATTAGGTAAATACTCTAATGTTGAATAGAATGTCTAATAATTTATGGTATTGTATATAAAATAAATGTTAAAAAAGCTTTAATTTTGCAAGTTAATATATAACAGCAAAAATATCTAAATAAATTTTCAAAGCAACACCTAAATTCAACAGCAGATCAGATCTAAATTTATTGTTGAGAATATTCCTGTGGTTACGATCTATTTAATCAATTATTATTACAAAAATGTATTAACTGTACCGTCAGTTACACTATGCCCGATTTATTTATATATCTGATCCGAATCTGATAGACATATGACTTTGTTGCTGCAATATGCCACTTCTAGTGTCTTATAAATTTAGCAGTTTTTGTACAAAATTTCTTTATATGATTCCAAAAACAATATAAAAATGCTTGCATGTTGATTAGAAATATTCACATTTCTTGTAAACTGTTTTAATTCACGTAGTTATTGATAAATCTATTTTACTATACTTACAGATGAAAGGTAGCAGTGGTGGCGGGCTCGGGCTGGGCACGGGTGCGTTAGGTGCCCTGCGTGAAAGCAGGAGCGGTGGCAGCAGCGGGGCAAGCAATGCCTCTGGACCGCGCCCCCCGCCTCGCCCGCCCGCCACACCGCGCGCAGTGGAGGTGCTTACTGCGCGACCAATTCTACGGGACGATCAAATCTCTTCATTAGATGACATATCTCGTGACGCCGGTTGGGCGCAGCAAGATGACATTGACTATGAGTAAGTAATTAAAGGCCCTTATAAGTATGTTTCGTATCCATTTTCTTTTATTTAATTTTACTTTTAAAATTATATTTCAGTCAGAAGCTGGACTTCTCTGATGGAGAGTCGTCTGTTCCGAACAAGGGTAATATGAGAAATACTAGTACACGAGCTAGCGCCGACAGTGAGCGCACAGAATCTAAGATACAAGAGTTGGGAGATGAGGAGCAGTTGTGGGCAGAACGAAGGCAAAAACAAACTAATGAGGTCGCTCAGGCAGTTGCACGCGCGCGGCTTCTCAAGGAGGAAGACCAACGTCGTCTACTAAGGGATGTTGCACCGCAACCGCACCATACAGCTAAAGACAATCGTGATAGAGCCGAAAGACCCTTGGACCGGGACCGCAATGACAATAGAGAAAGAGATGCCGATATGAGAGACAAGGAACGTGGCGATAATAGGGAAAGAGATCGCAATGATATTAGGGATCGAATGGACATTAGAGAAAAAGACCGCAACAACGATACACGCGATAGAGAAAAAGAGAGAGTGGATAATAGGGATCGAGATAGAAATGATAATAGAGACCGGTTTGATACAAGAGATCGTGATCGAGACATCGCCAGAGATCGCGACCGGGATCGTGATCGTGATCGGGAACGAGACCGAGACCGCGAACGCGATCGTGATCGTGATCGCGACCGGGATCGAGACCGCGAACGCGATCGTGATCGTGACCGCGATCGAGACCGTGACCGATTGGAGATTAGAGGTCGCCCTGACAATAGAGACCGACCTGAAAGTGACAAGGAAAGAATTGAACCACGTGAAAGAGATCGCAATGATAATCGAGATCGTATGGATCGTGAAAGATTTGACCGGGTTGACAGAGAGCGAAATGACCGCGATAGGGATCGTGATTTTAGAGACAGAGATCGAGATTACGGTCGCGACCGAGATCAATCTAACCCGGCATTTTCTAAAACGTTCCAAGCCAATATTCCACCACGATTTTTAAAGCAACAGCAAAGTAGACAACAGGATGATCATAACAAGGGTTGGGCTTATTCTAATAAACCAGCACCTAGACGTCAAGAACCTCCGTCGTATAATGCCCCTCGGCATGCTCCTCATAATGGCCGCCGCTCCTATTCACGGTAAGGTATATTACACTGAATATTTCTTCCTTTTTAATGCTTTGTAATTTTCGTCTTACCTGTTTCAATTTTTGCCTTTTCAGTGATTATTCAGACCGTGAAGATGACTTTAGAAGAGACAAGGATGGACCTGGGCCGCAATGGCGGTCTGAAATGCAAGATTATGAGAGATCTGGACGTGAATTAGACAGATCAAACTCTAAAGATTCATATACTGACTATAAGGAGAGAAGAAATGAATCTGATAAGAAGTTAATTGAAACGACTATTGAACCCAGCAGTCGAACCGCCGCTGACAAACTGACAGAAGTATTTGAAAGAAAAAGTATAGGCATTGCAGAACCTTTCGTATCGTCTGAATCCCTATCTCAAATCTCTGCTCCTGAGAGACGTAACACACCTCCATCTAATTCATCTCAAAGAGATTCCTCCGAGAGAGATTTCGGAAAAACATCTTGGGCGGAAGTTACTCAAGAAGAATCAAATAATTTGATCACTCAGAAGTCAGTCACAGAAAAGAGTGCACTGACTAAAGATATTGAAACTAATGCGAAAAAGGAAATACATGATCTAGACAAGTTTAACGACGAAACTAAACGCAGTCCACAGCCTGTTGTGGGACCGCCTCTACCACAAACGTCAACACATTCGAATATTGTATCTAACCCATCGACATCCTCAATTCTCAAGACCCATGTTAGTCACACCCCAAGTGTCCAAAATTTTGGACATAACATTCAACAAATATCGCAAATCACTCATCATGGAAATGTACAGACGCAACCAACTGTTTCTGTAAGCCAATCTCAAATGTCATTCACAGAGAATCATAGTGCTTTGATATCTGCACCCATGCAAACACCTAAACAACAACATCAACCTGAAGCTCCTAATAATAATTCTCAAATACAAAAACAAGTCGCAACTGAACAATCAACCCCACAGAACATGACGAAGCCGCCTTTGTTTACAACCCAGAAATCTGAAAAAGATCTTTCAGAATCTGAATCAATAGCCTCTAAATCAAGTACTGAGCCTTCTAGTTTAGGAAATCAAATGAATGAAACCTACTCTACGGAATCTCCTCACGGCAGTTCTCAGAAACGACCTCTAGATGATAAGAAAAATGAAAGAACCAGTAATGAGCAGCTCAACAAAATGCCTACTAAAGAACCTATAGAACGAAAGTCAAGTGGATCAGGATCTGAAAAAAAAGGTAGGGGATATGGAGGCAATAGTGGAGGCGGTGGTAACGCCACCGGTGCCGGTGGAGGCTATGCTGTATATACTAGGGGTTGGGGCCCACGAAGACGATCACATCGCAGTTCACGCTCTAATAACAGAGCCAGTGAATCGGACGGTTCTACTGATGGTGCACTTAATTCTGAACGTAAAGAAAGGCGCAGGGCACCACGTAGTCCTCGTGGACCTAAAACAGTGCATGATAAGTCTGACGATTCTAATAGACCTCAACAACTTGACCAACCAGTCTCTGCCGATGGTATGGAAAATAGAGAGCCTTTTGCACCCCGCGGCCAACCGTCACGTCGTGGACGTGGAGGCTTCCAGGGTACTAACCGCCCACCAGCTCCAGCTAAAAGAGTGACTGGATATGGTCCTCCTAATACAAAAAGTCCATTTAGCCAGGCCAACAGAGCCGTAAAAGAAAACGAGGAAGTTAAAGATACTGTACAGACTGATGATAAGGTAAAAGGCAATAAATCTAGAGCTGGATCATCTACCGGTCGAGGTCGTGATCGACGTCCTAAAGGAATCGGTGGTCCTTTGAGCGGAGAGGATGAAAATTGGGAAACAACTTCAGAACATTCTGAAGGTGGCACCTCTAACCGTCGCAGATCGGTGCCAGGCAGACATTCCGGCCAAGGGCAAAAAAATCATGGAGGTCGTAATCAAAATTCAGGTAATCGTCAAAACAATACACGCAATCAACAGATTGCTAAGAAAGAAGCAGTAACAGAGAATAAAACTGCAGATATCACAGAGGCTATGACAGATCTTAAACTGTCTTCTGTTAAAAAAGAAGATGAAGTTGTTGATGATGGGTTCCAAGAAGTTAGGAACAAAAAAAATTCAAAAGATACACGAGGAATCGCAAAAGAAGAAAATCAACATTCGGCTAAACAGCCTAGATCACATTCAAACCAAGGTGGTGGAAGAAATGGTTCTTCTACAAGGAATTCTAACGAGAAATCAAATTCACGGGGTTCTGCTCCAGTTTCTAGCAAATCTGGAGCTCAATATGATCGTCCTCGTCAAGCCAACTTAGCACCACGTTTCGTTAAACAACGGCAAAAGCAACAAATGGGATTGGTGTCTAACTTTGGGCCTGACACTGGTGCTGCACCTCCACCTCCTCCTGTTAATGCTTGGGATAAACCTATAGCACAAACATTACGTGGCAATCTTGAAGAACCAGTGGAAACACTTGAAAACAAGTCTGGTCAATCCAGTCAACGTAGCACTCCTGGAGATACTGCAATCGAAGTGAAAACCATTCAACCTACTTGTACTATGGCAGCTGATAAAACAGGCGTTTTAGATGGAGCGACGCCACCTGTTGAAACTATTATATTCGAAAACACTAATTACAAGACTGCAACCCCTGACGAAAGTTTACAACAAAAGTATCAACTTACTACAGCTATTACTAAAACTCAAGCTGAAGACATAAAACCTGAGCTTGATAATCGTGCTCTAACTTTTAATGGAGAAGTCAGACCTAGGCCTAGGTCCATACAAGATATAATATCGGAGAGTGCAGTTACTGATGGAGATAGTGCTAGTTTAGGGCTACCGATATCTTTTGACACATCACAAAAACAAGAAGACTCTTCAGATATGAAATTAGATTTCGCATTTGATTCTGATTTAGGACAGCTAACGGAAGATAAGACGGCCAAGACTCTCGGCTTACCACGTGGGGTTCACATGAGCACATCCAACACTATTTCACCACTGGCGGCGGATCTCAATTTAAAAATCGCCAGCGTGAAAAAAGTTTGGGAGATGCCTGCTGTAGCTGAAGGAAGTGAAGAGATTCAGTTTACTACATTTGAAGAAAACAATACGGAGACAGCTCCACCTAATGTATGTAAAGTGAAGCCTACACAGCAGCTACAATCACCACCACCCCAGCACTTCAACCATGTGGGTTATCAAGGAGGGTATGGTGGTCTATCAGTGCCGTCCCCGCCAGCGGTGATGTTCAATTCTTCACAACAGTTGTTAGGCTCATCACAGCAACTGCCGCAACAGGGAGGCCTCTATGGTGCTTTTCTAGATCAGAGTCGCGGACAATTCGGAGGGTTTCCTGGTACGCCTTATGGTGCAGGATCAGCAGCACCATACAACTATCAGCCGCCTCCAGATATGTATCAAAGTCTACCAAATCAGTATAGAATGGTGAGTACATTTCAACACATAATTAATAACTTATTTATTTAGCACTATGAAATATTATGGAATGTGGTCGCAATCGTAATCGCTTTCGTTGTCTAGGTTTAGCTCCTTGAAATTGCAGTAATACTAGATTCTACAATGAATTTTAGTTTCTTTTCAATTTATTTGTGGAACCAGTCTGTAAAAGTGACTAAACTGTCTGTTATATCATTAGGAGATACTCACATTGATACTGATGCCATGACTTCACAGAATACCACTGTCAACCATTTTCTTCATTGCTTTCACCAAGTAAGTGAGGTGATCAGAATCACAACTTTCGGAAGGAGGAAAATTCAAGGAGTGGTAAAATTCTCGTTACTGTTTGAGTCGTAGATGTCATTGGGCAGCTATATTCATCTACCATTCAACTATGTTTTGTTCTTTTAAAGTATTAATATGGGTTAACTAAATGACAAACGTCGAAAGACAGTAATTATGTAATTATGTTGAAGTTTTATTTAAAATTAGAAACTAATGAATCTGGTTAGGCTGAGTGAAAAATATTACAAATAAGACCGTTTTTTTTTCTTTTATCATTTTTAAATATTTTTTGTTTAGGCCGCAGCCGCTGGCGGTGGTGCAGCATTCGGACAGTCGGGCCAACTGGGTAATAGTCCCAGCACTGTTCTAATCTCCAGCACCTCTAATTCTCTTATGTCGGCCACTGTCAAGCCTTCCACACAACAAATAGGCGCTATTGGTGCGTATAAAATTTCATAAATGAAAAAAACAAATTATCCATCACAATGACGGATTTTTCAAAATCGGCTGATAATATCTGACTGAAAAAATTAATAGGTTGTAAGGAAAATTTCCAAAAAACCTATAGAAACGTCGTATACTAGGCCAAAACGTCTTTTCTAAAGAGACTTATGTCCAGCAATGGACCGTTCTAGACTCGTGATGTGATGTGATGTGGTAGTAATCCTTATCCAAATATTTTTTTGTATACATATCAAATAATATATCAAAATATCAATTTTGGTGTGATCGTATAACAGGTAGCAAAGGCGGCGGAGTGGGAGGTGTCGGCGGCGTGGGCGGAGTGAGCACGTACCAGCAGCAGTACCTGGGCTACTCGGCGCCGGTGGGCGACGCGCCCTACTCCCTGCAGGGGCTGTTGCCGCGCCCCGCGCCGCCCGCTAGCTCGTACTATTCACCGTACCAGCCGCCGACGGCTCCTGCGCCTACATATCCTCTACAATTTACGCAACCGGCACAATCCGGTGCCTTCGGCTCGCAGTTTCTTTCCTCACAACTGCAAGTCGCTGCCGCGGTTCAGCAGATGCAGGTAAGTTAGAATGTAGTGCTTGTCTAGCTTCATTATTATTGTTCTCTTTGTGTATTTTTCTGAATGTATCATTATTAAAAAGAAACGTTTCAATCGACTTTCAGTCGTTTTGTACTTTATAAAATTACTGTCTGTCGCAATTGTTGTGAAATCAAAATCTTTTATACAGAATGATACACTTTGTGTTTTCGATTAAGATTTCCAATTGCGAATTTGAGATATTAGAGGTATTATCCAACGTAATTTTGCTTATGTAGAAATACAGATTTTATTTTATTATAATGTAATATTTCATAAATAGCAAATTGTGTTTTTAATTATTGAATAACAAACTATTTTTCACATAACATCACTTAAATGACGTTTAGACTATTCATCACGGAGAACATTAGTGTAATTCTCCAAGAGACGGAAAATATTATGTATTTCTACCTTCCCCAATCCCTCCCCTTATGAAAGACTAGTAAATGAACTTAGGCTTATTAACAGTTTAACCTACATTTTTATCTTTCACCTAGCCAGATCTGATTGTGTCAATATAAGCCAAATAATGATCCTGTATGAACTTGAACTTTCATCATTAACTCGTTAGATGGAAGAAAAAAATATACTATGGTGTTCCTTATCTTGCAAAGATTTTCAACATAATACAAAGGCCATATCTTCTGCTTAAGTCTAAAGCTCTAGTAGTACTTAGGCAAACTCTGAAGCTGTTCTTATAGTTGCCATTAGTAGGGAGTTTGTTTCTTCACTGTTCTTTCTAAATATTGATAATTGAGTAAAAACAATTAATATTTACAAAAAGTAAACAGCTTGCATCAAAATGAAATCTTATGTCAACAAATACGTGCTACATGGAAGTTAGTGAAGGTTATAATAACGCTTAAATCATGAAAAAAAAGAACAAAAAATTTACAAATTAACGTAAAATTCGACCTTAGAGAAGAAATATTTTGGAGTTGCAAAGTTCCTATTTCTTTCCGAGTTCTTGATTTGCTGTTCTTAGAGCGTTTGACTTACTTTTACAGCAGCAGTTTCGGGCGCCACTGCAGCAACAGTACGCCCCGCCACAACCGCGACCACCTCCGCAACAATTGAAAAGTCCCTTGCACGAGCATGCAAATGGCTTCGCGCCATTATGCGACGCAGCTTCGCCTACACCCAAGGGCGCAGCCAAACCTCAAAAGCCACCACACTCGCCGCCGCAGCACAAGTACCATGCACCACCACCGCATCCTCCACCGGCGCACACCCCGCACAACCCACATCAACATCACCAGCAGCAGGTACGTATCTCTACATTTAGGTGCTAAATAACTAAATTCAATTAAAAACGAAGCTACCTCACAAATTAAAAGTTTTCGAAAATTTTGGTCGTAAATTGAGCGATCAATAAGTTAAGTGGATATATAACACGAAATTTCCAATTCCAATAGGTCATCTTAACATCGAAACTGAGATGTAACCGTTATTCGTTTCAGCAAATGGTAAGCGGAGGCAACAACGGTCGCTGCGGCGGCGGCGGCGGGTCGGGCGGCATGGCGCGCGGCGGCATGGTGGCGCCGCGCTACCCCGCGCCCATCGGCCAGCGCCCGCACGCGCCCGCACTGCCCATCTACCGGGCGCCCGCCCCGCCCGCGCCGCGCCAGCACCACGCCTCGCACCAGCAACCCCGCCCCAACCTCTACTATCACCAGCACCAGCGCAGTTAGTACATTCTTCTTCGTCTACCGCCACCGCCTCGGCCCGGGACTCGATCGACGGGTAAGAATCGCAAGCGGAAACTGACGAGTGTATGTGTTGCGCAGACGGCGGCGGTGGCGGTGAACGCGCGGCGGACGGTGGAGACGCGGTGCCCGGCGGCGACGACGCGGGTGACGCGACCGCGGGTTCGGACGCTCCGGTGCCCGCCGAAGTGAAGGCGGAGTGAAGGGCGCGCGGCCCGAGCCCCGACCCGCCGCCCTGTGCCGCCCGCGCTGCACGGACACTTGAGCGCAAACGGCGCGCGCGGCGAACGCATCTTCACGTCGCCGACTAGATTTTCGTTATTTTAATTAGGAAGTAAATTATGGAAGTGATTCTGAGCCGTTCGAATCGGGCGCGATATGCGCCCCGTCGAAGGTGGCGAAAGCGCGGCGCGTTCTGTTCGTATTTAAACGACGGCCATCCGACTCTTTGACTGTTATATTTAAGTAAATATAGACGCGACCGGTCGACGGCTCCGTTGCGACGACCGGAGTACCCCGGGGACCGCGAGTCCTCGTCTGATGCTGCCTCGAGACTTCTCATTAGTGAATATGTAGCTACGGTTTTTACAGAGCGAAGTCGATGCGATGTAACCGAATATTAAATGTAATTTGGAGCGCGGGCGACCGAGTCTACCTCGGCGCATCTACCAAACGACGCGGGTTAACGCTCCATGTATCATAATCAATTATTATTATATGCGAATAAAATTATTATGACAGACTTATTCGTTTATTTTATTTCCTAGTTTCCATAAATTGCAAATGTTATACTGATAATCGTAATTGTATTCTTATGTCTTCTACAGATACAGTAGTGTTAAGATGAAAAGTGGCTATTTATAGAACTGAAAAATTTTTGAAATTTTATGAAATGACCTGAATACAACAATGAAACCTGTTGATAGAAATATTACTTAAATGTTAATTTTGGAAACTGAAATTACATAAAAATCGCCCGTGAAAAAGAGTTCCACCATCATGCCACACTGGATTGGCCACCATCATGGGTTTAAATTTTAAAATAAAAAAAAAATTCGCTAAATATCACAATTTGTCATTCAGATAGTATAAGGATATATAGGTGGCCGACCTGAGGTTAGTATCCTCAACTAGGTCACACTTCTTTCTCAACAAGGGCGCCTAGCAAAGATTTATTTCTTCTAGTGCCTGACAAATTTAAATTTTTGGCGACTAATAAGTGAAAAAATGTTTGTGTAATAGAAATTAAACCCAGACTTAAAGCCCATCCTTAACTTAGTTTATGAAAAAAGCTTAGAAGAAGCAGATGACTGTATGTAGAAATATCTAAGTATTATTTATCTAAAATTCCGATTCAAATCATGCAAGCTATATATACTTTTTTTGGAAGCATCTTACATATTGTAAAAGGTCAAGTAAAAAAAAGTACCCGCACCGAGTTATGTCGTCATAGACGTGACGCCCTACAATAGCATCAGTCATGAACGACCATTTAGCTGATAAGCCACAGACGCCCTGGAAACAATAGAACAACTAGCGCCTTGTCTCCAATGCATAATAAGAATACTGTATATTGTTTTATAAATAAAGTTAATCTTGGCATCCGTCATGAACCACCATTTAGATGATAAGCCGCAGACTAAACAGAACAAATAGCTCTTTGTCTTCAACACATATCAATAAGAATACTGTTTTAACTTTAAGAAATGGTTTCATAAATAAAGTTAGTCTCAATCCACTCTTCAAGCCGAACACTTGTCTTATTAAAAACCCTCTCGCCCTCGCTCACAACCTAACTGGCGCAGTCGGTTCGTCGCGATACTGTCGGTTCCTGCTGCAGAGAATACCTTTGCTAAGTGTCCGCGTTCGCGAATAAAAGAATCTACAGTAAGCGTAGTGCAAAGCAGAGGCAGACAAGCTGACCAGCTGAAGAAACGAAGACTCACCTCCATCCCAGCCTACAAATCGGCAATGCTCGTGGGGTAAGTATAAAACTCTACTACTCCCGAGACTCCTTAAACGATTTCCTGGACATCCCCATAACATTTGGTGTATCCAGTATCGTAAAAAACCGTTATAGCATTATTTTTTTTAATGCAATACGGTACTTAGAAAAGAATTTTCTTTCGTAGTTACCATCCGTATCACTGTAGTTAAAAATGACAAGTGAAAAGAAGGTACTAAGTGAAAAATCTTTCATAGACGAAAAATCGGTAACCACCGATTTCTCCACGTTTTCCAAACTGTTACCCAGTTATGATGGGAACAGGAGGATCTTATCTTTTTATATTGAAGGTGTAGGGGTCGATTTATACTAGCGCAGAGTCGAAGCGCATCGAAGCGTCAAATTTTTTACAACTGAAGCGAAGCCGCACGAATGCGCGCGCATTCGCACGAATACGCGCGCACTCTCACGTGTAGTAATGGGCATCAACAGCTTTTTCCCAAGCATTATTTTTGGAATGTTTGTCACTATAATTTTTAGCTTTTGTATTAAATAGGCATTCATATTTTTGCACCAGGTAAATTAATTTTTCGTCCGAGTCCATTGTGATTAACACCGACGCAGGCCAATTTCCGACTGATGACGCGTTGGTTCGCTAGTGGGCGCGGATACACGAGAATGCGCGCGCAAGCGCGCGAACGCGCGCGCTCCAATCAACGTTGTTCGCGCGCAGACGCGCGAACTCCGACGAATGCGCGCGTCTGCGCGCGTCTTTTTAAAATCTCCGAAGTAATGTGTGTGTTACGCTGTGGAGTTAAGGTTGAATTTGTTATGTTAAGTTTTGGATAGACGCTTCGATGCGCTTCGACTCTGCGCTAGTATAAATCGACCCTAGAAAATGCACTTAACTTAATTCACAATAGGGACGATCCCTCTATCACTTGTTTAATTAAAAACAAACACAGACCAACAACCTAGAACACAAAATACAGATCGATTAGTGCACACCCCATTATTAGATCCAAACCTAGAGAACATAGACATTCGCGACCTATTAGACTTACCAAAGACACCTGACACATGCGAACGAAATCAGCCAACATAGCCGTAATTATAACACTACAAAAATAAGACAGATATATTTAGATATATGTAAAAAATATTATACAATTAAATTAAAAGTAAATGCCAAAGTAGATATATACCTAGCCTTTAACCCTAACATGGATGGTATCCATCTATGGGAAAAAGCAATCACTGTTAAACCTTATAACACTAATCAAACCTTTAACTTCATACTGGACATACCAATTGTTACCGAACAATCTTACAACCTATTACACCTGTATTCTATCCCTAATAATAACAACACAATACTTATACCTAGCAACCCCATCCTAATCTTGGGAAATAATGAGTTTGCCTACCCTCACGAGCCATACACATACATCCCTGGAGACAACGTCATCTGCAAACACTTAGAATGGCAGCCCTTACTACCCCTTACGCCCGGAATGCCCTTACTATTACTTACTGCACTCTACGGACTGCATAGCTCAACTGATACAACACGAACTGCACCTACGCCACTGCAAGCTACAACAACAATATTATACAACAAATCAAAGATAAAACTAGAAAACATAGAACTAGATAACCTGAAAAGTGCGCTGCAACAAACAGAAGAATTAAAGAATACAAGCGAAAACTTAACCATTATTCCAAGCACCCCCAGCTGGTCATCAATTGCACTTTACTTCATAATAACAGCAACAGGAATAGGAATTGCAGTCTACAAATTCTGGTGGAAAACTAGATCGGTGAAAATCTCGGCTGCACAACCGGAAGCCGTTGAACTTCAGCCTTCGCAGCCTTCGTGCCGCCTCCGTCTTAAGGGGGGAGGAGTTATGTCGTCATAGACGTGACGCCCTACAATAGCATCAGTCATGAACGACCATTTAGCTGATAAGCCACAGACGCCCTGGAAACAATAGAACAACTAGCGCCTTGTCTCCAATGCATAATAAGAATACTGTATATTGTTTTATAAATAAAGTTAATCTTGGCATCCGTCATGAACCACCACTTAGATGATAAGCCGCAGACTAAACATTAGAACAAATAGCTCTTTGTCTTCAACACATATCAATAAGAATACTGTTTTAACTTAAATGGTTTCATAAATAAAGTTAGTCTCAATCCACTCTTCAAGCCGAACACTTGTCTTATTAAAAACCCTCTCGCCCTCGCTCACAACCTAACTACCGTAGTTGTGATATTTCACGTAATAAAAGTTAAAGATTTAAGGAATAAAGCAGTAATTGAGCAGATTATTAAATACAATGTATTTAAATGTTGAAAACTAATCTGTGAACCTGTCTATCTGCTAGTTTTCATACTTAAACCGCTGAACCGGTTTAGATGAAATCTGGTAAGTATCGCAACTCCATGTATATCCATACTTATCATATAGAATAGAATATAATTTTATCGCTGAAATCGTCGTGTATGTGAAAGGGAAGTTTAAATTTGTAAGGGGCCGTTCAAGTATTACGTAAGCATATTTATTGCAATTATTTACCCCCCCATCCCCCTTGTCAGCAAAAGTAAGCAAAGCTCTTACCCCCTCCCCCCATGCTTACGTAAACATTTGTCAATTAATGTATTGTTTTTTTAATTTTATAATGTTATAATTATAATTTGAAAAATAAGAAAATAGATTTAGGATAGAGATTATATTTTACTGAAACGGTATTCAACATAGAGTAAAGGACAAAAATATTATATCTTACTAACATAAAAAACTTATTTTAAATTTTTGGTACATATATTAAATTCAAATTAACAGTCTTCAGTCCATGAAACCCGAATCCATGATTCTAAGTTTTCGATGACATTGGATTGCTTTGATTGCTGCTCAGTGTTGTGAGTCTGCTCGCTTTCATCCGATTTTGGAATGTCTACGTCATTCTCATCGAGCCATTCAACATCATGGTGCTCTAAATTTTGAATAATGCACATCAGTTCATTAGCACGACGAGCAGCGACTCTTACAAGTCTAACTTTCCTATCAGTGTGCGTGTTTACTTTCTTATGGATCTTTTCGATGTGACGATTTAGTGACTTGACGGAAGCATGATAAAGACCACACGTTTTGCATGTTCGACTTGATAGCCTCAATTGTACCGTCGGACAAAAATAATCGTATGGCATTTGCAGGAAATCTTTGAGTGAAGCACTTAAGCGTAGAGCTAAATTGACTGGAAGATTAAGAAATTGCCCTCCTTCATCTAAAACCAAGTCATCAACTGTTTGTTTTACTTTTACAGGTGATGGAAGAAACCTGTTGTCTAGTAATCTAAATAGTCCACTTCTTGGACGACAGCATTCTGTATTTCTACATTTTACAATTTGGAGCAAGTATTGGCTTTCACGCACATGTTCTGAATACCATTTAATGTCTGGAAAATCAGGAAGATCTTGTTCACCTGCCCCAACATATTTTGCATTAACATTATAGCCATCAATTTCCATTGAACTCCATACTTCAGCTAATACTTTTCCTGCAAATTCGAAATTAGATCTTTCTAAATGTTCATCAATTGTAACGCCACGTTCATCCAAATGAGACCCAAAATGGTCATGAGGCAATATTAAACCAGCCAGTTCCCGACTAAGAGGAGCCATTCTGCGCTCTACTCTGTTATACGCACTTCTTCCGGGAGCATTGGTAGCTAAAAACAATGCATCGAGATCATGTCGCTTAAAGTGTTGTATAGCAAACCCTATGACTTTTTGATAACGCGGATTTTCATCTGGCCCTCCATCAACCGTCATGATTACCACTGGTTTTACTAGTCCATGGTCAGTTTTAGCTAATGGTCGAAACTCTTCAAGTTCGAGAAGCGTCTCGAAATCCTGAGCATGAGTATTAGCAGTAGATGAACTATGCTTTCCACTTCGAATAGCGATGTATGTTGGTCCAAAATATCCAACGGCTTGCGGTTGTCCTAGCATATTGGAAGTGATTTTGATACCAGCATAAACAGATGGTATTAATTTATGACGCTCAGCGATTACCCAATCGTGATCAGGCAATTTGATTCTATATTCCATGTGCATTAGAAGAGGTGCTTGCTTATTTGCCGCAGTTACGCCAATAGGGACTCGAGCTTTATCATCTTGAGATATGAAAAATACTTGATCTGGTCCTAGTATGGATGCTATGTTCTCTAAATAATGGATTGATGTTTCAGCGAACTTGCTATCTAAGTGGCTCTTGTGGTGATCAGTTTGAGCCCGAATGAGCTTAACAGGGATTGTCGATACATGTCTTCGTCCCTCTGCAGAATTAGATTTTCTGGGAATCAAACGAAGATATGTCCCACTGCGACTAATGTCAAATCCCATTTTACGTAATTCTTGTGTGAGTTCATCAAGAGTTTTTACGCTGCGAATTGATTCCGTTCGTCTTTTATCATCTGCTGCACTTCCAAATAAAGCTATATCCGCGATTGTTTTCAATAGTAAAGGTTGATTGCTTTCAAGATTAGGACGTCCCACTGAATCCCTCAGAGATAGTCTTTTTTTCATTTCTGGATTTTCATGACAAATATCTTCTAACTTTCTTTTCATACCATCCCTGTGTTTCTTCTGGGCAACTGCGTTTTGAACCTTCCTGTTTAAAGACTGTTTTGCTGTTTTTATTTCCTCGCGCAACTTAATGATCTGTTTATCAACTTCAGCACGGATTGACATAGTATCTCTGGCAGAATACAAAGCATTCAAATTTTTTTCGAGTAGAGCAATCTTATTTTTCATAGCCTCCTGAGAAGGTTTTGGTCTCTGTTTATCTGTATTTTTATTAATTTCGCATTGCTGTTGTGATTCATTACCGGTTTTTATTTTATCTTCTTCCTGTTTTTTAATATTTGAAGCTGGCTGTGTAATTTGTGTTTTTTCTGCAGGTTTACAGGTTGCCTAAAAATAAAAACTTTCTATGGGTTCTGCTAAAGATTCTCTTATTAAGCTACATAAATACAAAGTATGGCAATAAATATGGTAAATACAAAAACCTATGGCTTTAAATCTAATATCTTTAAACGAGCAAATCGTTCCGGTCACAAAATACAGGGTGTTATAGTCTATTCAAGTAGGTATTTAAAAGAATATAAACAATCTTGATATGTCTTTTTATTGAAATATGCAATTATAAAATCAGATATCTGTAAAGGTGCGTACAGACATCGCGAGGCTTGCGCCGCGAATGGTTCGTCTCGAATACATCAACCTGAGGCATGCTACGGCACATGTATACGTGCGAACCATTCGCGGCGCACGCCTCACGATGTTTGTACGCACCTTTATGTACTTACAGAAAAGCAATTTTTTAATATTGGTTGAGTTTTTAAATGAATCACAACAGATTTTACACAGTTTACAATTTTAAACCACATATTTCAATAAAAAGACATATAAAGATTGTTTACATTCTGTTAAATACCTATTTGAATAGAGTATAGTTTTCTGTAGGTATATATATATATATATATATATATATATATATATATGTATAAAACTGGCATCCTGTATTTTGTGACCAATTGACGGAATCAATTATAAGAAATAAATCTATATAATGAATATTACCTCTATACTTTAAGATAGGCCATAATATTTTCTAATTAGCAAAGAGAAACTTTTTGGCGATTTCTAATATTTCTAGTAGGTACTCATAGGTACCTAAAATGATTTCGTCACTCACCTTAGAAAAAAAATGTAGTAAATTGGATTTATTCTTAGTCGCTGCTTGCAATTCTTCTTCGATTCTCTTAGATACAATAATATCTAGTTCCTTGTCGGATTTTGCTTGTAATTTATAATTTCGCCACACTTCGTTAACTAACTTTTGTACATTTTGTACTTTCGTACTTGTATGAGATTTTTTAAAACTTTCAAACAATTTTTGATATAACTTAGATTTGTCTATTTGAAATGACATCTTATTTAAACATTAAACTTTGGATAATGGAATGAATGGTAACACAAATGTTAACTTGCTTTACTATGCTTACAATACGTCTACTCGCTATAGCAGCCAAACGAAACAATACACTGATAGAGGAAATTTAGACAAGTGAACAGCGCGCGGTAATTCCCTTACTCGGTTCTAAAGCGAGTCCCTACTCGCTTTAGAACCGAGAACCTATTCCCCTGAATTACCGCGCACTGTTCACTAAATGTATGTATTACTTGCGGGAATCCCCGAAAATGCTTTTCGTTTTCAAGCAAAGACAATGTGTGGGTTGCCATTCGTGTAAAGAAGAAAATAACTACCGATGACGTAATCATCATCTAGACTCCCCTACCCCCCATGTCATCCAAAATAAGCAAAGCAAAGACCCCCCCGCCCCCCCATAGTGCTTACGTAATAATTGAACGGCCCCTAATGGGAATCAATATAAAAAAATCTAACTGCTGCATCATTTATCTTGTCGTTGGAAATAAAGAATATTTAATTGAATTAGTACTTCCTTTAGGCGGTAAAAAGTGAGGGTGGAAGTTTGTATATTAAATCTCGAAAATCTCCATGGGTAGGAACAAAAACTAGTTATAAGTAGAAGTGTATTTCATTCTTGTTTATAACATTCTAATACCTGCTTACCATATATTGTAAGTAGGGTTGATGATAGTAATCAAAATGTGTGTGAGTTATTTCATGGTATTGATGACAAATAAACAACAATGATTTTACTAGTGTTATCAATGATATAGTAATTTATAAAAAAAAAACAAATTATACACGCTTGGTTATAATAAGTTTGAATAATCATGTGATTAAACTTCACTTCTTTAATGTTCAATAATTTAATTACTTCTGGTTTTACCGCGTATAACAAACAAAGAGATAATAAAAAGCCAGTCATAATGTTTCCGATTGAGGCAAATGTTAAAGTAATCAATGTCGATAATTAACCATCACCAAATGAAAGCAACATACATTAAATTTATTAAATATGATAATATGACAAAAAATATGAAAAGCGTAAAAGCTAGTTGGAAAGCTTCTTCATTGATAAAATTAAAAGGATTTGAATGAAAGCTTAAAGTCGGGTCAACAACCAGACAGGGATCGGTGCAAGGACATTGTTTCACTTCTGTAGTGCAGAGAGACGGCCATTTACCCCGAATTTGGTTTTATAAACGAACTGTGTACATTTTTAAGAAGAATTCTCATTTCAATAGGCAGGCAATTTTTGAGTAAGTGATTCACTATTTAATTTTATTATTAGAACGACTAAGAGTCACAAAATCTGTGTTGTTACATCTATACCATTCACTAAGTAACCTTTATACCAAGTTATAGCTTGGTAGTATCATTATCATCTTGGTACATTTATCTAGTTTAAATGAATAGTTGCACCGGTTATCGGTGTTAGAAATAGAGAGAGCAACTTAGTCTTAAGTATAGGTATACTGGATATTAACCAGCTTTCATCCCAGGTGAGGTCATTGTACGAACTCTCTGGCTTTCTAGAGCATTGACCAAATAGACGGGATAGAGAATGTTATTGCGCGTAGGTCGTATCTTCGTCTCACATACTGCCGAGGGTAGTGCATAGACAAATATGTAAATACAGATATGCATGTATAGATCTTCATGGCCGCCGCCGGAATTATTTTCGGGCTGGTACATACTAATAACCAACATAAATTGACGTTTTTTTTTATAAAATATGTCAAAAATACGTATTTTTCTATGTATTTATCTTTTGCAAGTGGGAGTAAGTGCACCTCCTTGCACCTCCCTTCCGGAATTTATTCAATTCTATTCAATTTCTACGTCATTCGTGAATATATTCAGTTAGGTGCAGAACTGAGTCAGTACCTTACAATTTTTTAAAAATATCTGTATGAAATTGGTATAAATTACTAAATAAAAAATGTATGTAATATTTAAAAATTTTATTTCTTGAATGTTTAATTAAAGAAATCTTATAAGTTTAAATCTTATTTTGGTGAATAATCATCACAATTACAATTGGTTCACTTTTGGACCAGTTATAAAATATAATGAAAACATATCTTAAATATTTGGTCCAAAGACCTTTTGCTTTTTCAACCGCATGCAACCTATTTACCAAACTTTTTACAAGTTTTTCACAGTACTCGGGTGGAATTTTGTACCATTGTTCTTGTACTCGTTCCCACAGAAGGTTCAAGTTCGATGGTGGTGCGCTATATTCATTTAAAAGCATGCTTTTCAAATATGCCCACAAATTCTCTATAGGGTTGATATCAGGACTCTGAGAAGGCCATGGAAGGACTTGAAACACTTGCTTATCAAGCCATTTTTTTACTATTTTTGACGTGTGCTAGGGGTCGTTATCCTGTTGAAATATTACTTTATTTACAGGATATGGCATATTTTCTACAGCATCCATCAGATGTGTCTTAAGAATGCTGAGATACATTCTAACATCCATATTTCCATCGATTTTGTGAATTGGTCCCACACCAAAAGCTGTCAGACATCCCCAAAGTTTGATATTACCTCCACCATGTTTCACCGTTTGCATAAAATCCTTTGCTTGTTGGTTCCCCTTCTTTCTTCCAAGACCATTTTCGCCCGTCTGTGCTGTATCTATTAATTTTGGTCTCATCAGACCAAATAACCCTCATCCAGTCACTTTCAGTCCAGTTAATGTATTGTTTTGCAAATTCTTTTCTTGCTCTAATATTCTTTTTAGTAAGGAGAGGTTTCTTTTTCTTCTTTACAGCTCGCATACCTACATTGTGTAATGCCCGACGAACAGTCCACTTACTCACTGACGTGCCAGTGTCTTGTCTTAAAATTGCCGCCGCTTCTGATGCTGAAGACGCTTCACTAGATCTTAAGTAGTGAATAAGTTTTCTTACGTCTTTGTCAGATAACTTTTTAATACTACCACCAACGTTACTTGGCACAGGAAATTTACACTTTGCCCTTTTTCTCTGTACTGTTGATTGACTCACGTTTAACTCTTGAGCGATAATTCTTGTCGATTTTCCACTTTTAAGTAACTCTTTAGCAGATTCTATAATGGACTTCGATGTCGGTTTCACGATTTCAATAAAGCGTATGAAACGTTCCCTTTGGGATATAAAATTACATTGAGTAATAAACAAAGCGAAATTGTCTTTC
This sequence comes from Hypercompe scribonia, assembly GCA_949316085.1. Lineage (NCBI taxonomy): Eukaryota > Metazoa > Arthropoda > Insecta > Lepidoptera > Erebidae > Hypercompe > Hypercompe scribonia. Next base: position 18,295,616 of record OX438969.1, read on the forward strand.
TCTACTAATCCTGACAAGTTTAAACATGTTCAAACTTGAGTGCAGAGTCAGTAACAAACACGATGCAAAAGTGAGTCTATCACATTCAAATACCTCACCTAAAACGCAGTAACTGGATAATATCCATTTGAACTATTAACTTGAGGAATATAGATTTAACTTATGGGATAAAATTCTTTAAACATTTTTATTAAATATGGACTTATTTCACGTAATCAAATAATCGCGAAACATTGACTCAGTTCTGCACCTAATTGTATATTTATATATATATAATATGTATATTTCAATCCACATAGCTACAATGTCATTACAGAATCGAAATAGTATATTTTCATAAATTTATAATTTTACACCAACACCCAGAATCAATCAGATAAATTGTCAATAAACATGCATCTACCTACAAAGACCAATGACATCCTGATATTATATCTCTCCAAAGGTTGAGAAATGTATTGTCCTCTTCATAAACTATAAAAAAAAATTAATACTTATGTCTACTATTTACGCCTAAAACCATATCTTGAAGTGGATATAACTACTTTAAAATTATCAGTACAGTGAAAGTATTACCTCAAATACGAAAGTTTAATATCTATTCTTTATGAAGAATTAATGTGCAAAAGTACGAGACTCACGTATTATTTCGTAATAAAGTATTTTTAAATTATTCTGATTCTGATTGATTATATTCTGATTGAATCTAAGCATTTTGTTCACATGACATTTATCATACACTAAATACAAACATAGACCGATAGTCCCGAACAAAAAAGTGTCCGTCGAACGGTAATAAACTTAATATTAACTAACGCATCAAATCATAAATTACAAAAAATTTTTTTGAGCTTCTCTGAGATTTGAGATACTCCGATACGAATCCTCGACTGGAGTGATAGAGGCTGCAGTGATAGACACTGGTGCTAAGCAATTCTTACGTTGCTTTTCACTGAGTGAAAGAGGTTACTGGAACTTAAACCCATTTTTTAGCGTGTGGAATAGATAGGAAAGAGGTAAGATAGGATGAACCTGAGAACATCTGTTATTATGACATCCAGATCCTCCTAGCGCTTGCCTGCTAGAATGGGTTCCACCTTCAGATGAATTTTCTATTGAGGCGACCCACGGCATACGCGAACGTCGCCTTATCACGGCAGGCCACTGTAGCGAATGGAGAATAAAATCGTCTCATTCACACACGACCACACTCAGGGCGGAGTGGAGGTCGTCCTCTTCTGCGATATGATGTCTTCACAGAAGGATGCGACTGCTGTCAACAGCTGTCGTTGCCAGCCGTAGAGTGTATGACGATCGGTAACAAGAGTCTCCTCCGATGAACGTGGGCCCAACGCTGCGTCGCCTAGGCGTAGCTAAGGTGTGCTGAGCTGAGTCCTTACTGCAGTCAAACTGATGGCAAGAATGCAGATCGACGATGACCAACTGGAGAGCCTCTACGATGGAAAACGCATGAAACCTCCAGCCGGGATTATGAACGGGCCATCGCTGCTTGACGAGTGGCCTCATGCCACTTCTGTATGTAGATCTTCGGGAGCAACGGAACATCGCTACCTGACCAAAACTCGTCATAAATAAAGACTGATACTTTGTAATTAAATTCTTCTATTATTACATGAAACTCGGCACAACTCTCCATTAAGAGTGCCAAGGGCATCTGGCAATTATCAGCAAAATTGATGTATTGTGCGTGTGAATAGAGCTTTTAATGAGCTTTGTAAGCAGCCAGAGCATGTACAAAATAGTTTTAAAAAAGCATTTAAATACAAAATGCAAAATACTTTTCAGATTCCCTATTTCAAATGCAAAATACCAAATAGTTTTACGTTTTGTATTTCAAATGCTGAATGCAAAATAGGTATTTTCAAAATATTTTTTAAAATATTACCTTTTGACCAAATTGAATGATATTTTTATTTATTTTAGGTATTTATCATGATAATGGAATAGAGATACAATGCCGAGCCTAATAGCACTTTATGCGTGTCATTTTGGTCATATTTATCAGTATGCGTATCAATAAATTCTGTTGTTATTAATAATATTAATACTCACTTGAAATAATGTAAAAACTAGACTGACGAAAAGAAAAGGAAGGACTAAACAATCTTAACATCAATTTTCTTAATTTAATATGCTTTTTAACAATACCAGTTGTTCGAATAGATCATCACTCATTTTTCTTCTGTGAGGTCTCATAATCATCCCACCATACGAAAAAAGTCTTTCTACTGGTGATGACCTAGGTAGGGATGTGTTGTATTTTAAAAATACTTTTTTTATTGTGGGATATGCGTTTAGCATCTCCAGACTTGTGCACTCATCCTTCCAATATTGTAGGGTTTCTAGGTCTGTAGTAGTATTGGCACTACCACCCTCACTGATTGCAGAGGAGTCTGAATCCTGAAACATATAGTAAGACTCATTTTTTTCTTTTTTTCTTTCTGATGTCTGTGATGATTGGAGGCCACTTTTTAAATTTTCATTTTTAAATTACCTGACTTCTGTGATAAGCAGCTCCTGAACATGCTCCTTCTTATTTTTAGGCACCCACTTTTATTTGAAGAATGGATATGATACTGCTATCAGAATGCTGTCCTTGGATCTTGGGTCTCCCAAATCAAATTTTTCGAAACGCTTTTCAATACTTTCCTTTATTATTTCAATCAACGGTCCACAAGATACTGGGTCGTCCATTTCTAATGAAGCTAATATTTTTTGCTTTCTCATCAATTCAGGTTGTAGACATCCATAATATATTTCTTTGTCACCTTCCAAGCTCCTGATGGCCTCAGCTATGGGTTTGGAAGTTTTAACATATTCGATCATGAACTGTATTTCAATTTCTTTCAGGACTGATAATTCCAGTTTTCTTAGAGTTTCATTAATGGTTTCTTGTACTTGTAATATATCTGATATACAATTGTAATATGAATTCCAACAAGTTAGACAGGGGCTAGTTGGAGACTTACCAGTAACTTCCAAGTAAATTTTAGATGCTTTCGGTGACCTAGAGCATATATTCCAAACAGCCTGACATTTAGCCATAGCTGCATCATGTAGTTTTCGGTATGAACTATTTTTATGTCTGGCTTTATCAATGTCCCTTGCCGGAATCAGATGTAAGGTATGGGTTGCACATTTCTCATGGTTGGGTAGCTGGTATAAATCATTTTCTCGAGGTTCAGGAAACTCATGCAGGGCTACGGCAGCTGGGGCGGCGTTGAGCTGTTTAGTGGGGGCCGGGTGCGCCATCGTAGGAATGGTCTTCTGCGGTACTGGGTCCTCTGTCTGAGGGGGCTCTCCTCTGTCTGCTACCTGGGCCTTGTCCCTTTTGCCCCTCTTCCTCCTTCACCCTCTTTTGGAGGTGAGGGCTTCTCTGCATTGCGTGGGGCCGTTTGCTTCGGCCATGAGCGAAGTCCCCTTGTGCCCTCTTGCCTAAGGGCTAAGGGTTCACCGGGGCCGCTCCTTGGCCCAGCTCGCCCGTGATGGCGGCCGTCCCCGCCTTTTTGTTACGCAGCTCGCGCTGGAATACGGGGCACTTGATTTTGTTCGCTGGGTGCTCTCCCCCGCAGTTCGCGCAGGTGGCGGGTTCCTCTCGCGGACGCGGGCAGCTGGCTGCTAGGTGGACGCCGCCGCACCTTACACATGCCATCTTTCTGTAACAGTGATGGCTGCTGTGCCTAAATTGCCGCCGGTGGCACTGCGCGGGCCTTTTCTTCCCGTACCATGCCTCTATCTTGAGACCGGCGATGCCAAGCATCTCCACAACATCGTAGATCGCCGGTACGGTGTTCGGTGTCCTTTTCAGGATTGCAAATAGGATGCATCCTGGGCGGTCGCCACGTCCTTGAATGCTGCGGACGTACTCGGGTTCGAACCCGAGTTCGCGCAGCTCTTCTGTGACTTCGTCTGGCGTTGCGTTGCTGTGTAGCCCTCTGATGGCTACCTTTACGCTGTGCTCTTCAAGCAGTAAGTAGGAATACCAATTGATGTCCTCCTTTTTGCTCAAATCCGTAAGGTAACACTGAATCATACTGTACTGCCTCTCGTCTTGGGGTTTGAACCGCAGTCCTTTGCCGAATGGGCGGGCGTTTGCTGGTCTACCCAATCGCCTTTTGAGCTCTTGTGTGTGCTGCGCCCAGTTCGGCACCAGCTCCACTATCAGCGGCAGCAGCTGTGGGTGCAGCGGTGCCACTGAGAGTCATTGTTGCAGCGGTGCAGGAGGGCGGGGGAGGGGAAGTTACCACGTGGGCGTAGCTTCTCTCTCCGTCCTGCGTCTCCGGTCGTGCGAGTCTTAGGTCTCGCTGTGAGACCGGGCAGTGCCGCTTCGCCTCCAGATCTTCCTCTGGGCTGTGCGGGCGACGAGTGGCGCCATGAGCTTCCTGCACCTCCATAGCCTGGACCTGGTTGTTGTCCAGTCCTGGGGTGGAGGTCGTCCTCTGTTGTGGCGCTCGTCCGGCAAACAGATGAGCCATCTGTTGCGCCTTCGAGCGTTTGGTGTCCTTTGCAGAGGGGTTGCGGGGGGCGTCGCTGTCCATTTCCAGGGAGCAGAGCGACGCTCTTGAAGTATGTGTCGAGCGAGGTACTCGTGGTCTCACGGCCGGTTGGTGAGAACGGGAGGTTTCGCGATGTTGGGTGGTGGTGCCAGGCGCAGGTGCTTCGTTGGAAGCAGCCGAAGATGGTCGCGAGGCATATGGCGAACGCGTAGACGGGCTGCGGCTGCGGCTGCGGCGTTGCTTTATTTTTTATAGCCATAGGGTGCGCTCTGAAGTAGCTGTCAAATGTCATCTTAACGTTAGCGCTGACAGTGCCCATGCTAGCGTGCTTATTGATGACACGAACAGTCGAACGCAGCCTCGGCGGCATTATAAGCGTCATTCGTTCATTTTGTTTGACTGGTCTGGTAATATTGACTAAACTTAGTCGCAAAGTATTTTGCATTTTGAACAGAATATTAAAAATGCAAAATACATCTCGAAAGGTATTTCAAATAAAATACAAAATGTTTTTTACTAAAAGGCATTTAAATGCCAAATACAAAATAGGTATTTTGCATTTTATATTTGCATTTAAAATGAAAGTATTTCAAATAAATCGCATCTCTGTAAGCAGCATAGTATAGATTCATTCTCTACAATTGTGTCAAATGCGCGTGGCGGTCTGAGCCTAAAATTCTTTAAAAAAAGGAAAAATGTACTATGTTTTGCCGTAGCTAGACGGCGTTAATAATTACTATTGACAATATTTTATATATGGGCCAAGACTTGAGAGGCATCATGGGATCCGCTCATACTGGCTGATGCAGGTGGTCACTGGAAAAGGATGCTTCAGAGATCACCTTTGTCTGATCCGTAAGGAGCCAACGCCTGATTGCCCCTATTACGATGGCCGGACCGTGGACCAGAGGCGTAACCTCGTGGCGGCCATCGGAGTGTGGATTCTCTCGCTCAGTAAGGTGATTGTGTTAGCGAGCGAGAGTGCGTGGAAATCCACCGTCTTTTTCTGTGAGCAGGTTATACTTGCAAAGGAGATGGAGGAGCGGGCACACATAGAAAAAAAAAAAGGGTGGGCCAAGAGTTCGTTAACATTTGAATCTAACACTCTAAATATCCCGCGCAAACAAAAACCTTTACTAACTTTAACTTTAACTTACTAACCTTTTTCACCTCAACGGACATATAAACACAGAATTACAGGGATTGGAGCAGTGAAAATCCCGAAGCTAAACACCAGAGGCCTCTTCGTTCTCCCTAGGACCCTACTTTTTCGAAGACTCTCGCGGTCTTCCAGTTACTGTTAATTCTGCTGAATATGCTACTGGAAGTTGCTGTCTACAAGCGTAACACATGGTTTCAACAAGATGGAGCCACTTGTGACACATCCAATGAGTCTCTGCCGGTGGGCAAAGATATGTTTCCGGAAAACTTTGATTGCCAGACGAAGCGACATTCCTGTATTACTTTGTACACTTTTGTACATTGGTGGACTCAGAGCGGTCTAGAATTTTGTCCGGTACGCGGACATAAGTTACACACCCAAACTAATTAAACAGTTAAAGAATACATTACACAGCGTTACGTACTTAAGTTTCTATTCAAATATGTATTTAATATATATATATATATATAATTGTATTTACATTATATTGTATTGTATTGTACTGTCGTTATGATGACCTTCCTTTTGAATATAAAAGGATTAGTGGACCTGATTACAAGTGGGAGCGCATTCCAGAGTAGAATAACTTTACCGACGAAGGAAGACTTTACGAATTTGGAATTGTGGCAGGGACATAAGAGAAACAAATTGTTTTCTGAGCGATGATGTTTGTTGTAGTTGAAGGAAAGGACACGGAAGAAGGAAGCTAGATATGTAGGTGAGGATGGGGAGGTGAGAAATAAAAGTAAGGAGGTCACAGTTCGCTGATTGCATCACTAGCGTATTGTGCTTTAAAGTATGTGATTACCATGATCAGTGATTGTTACAGTCATAGTCATTCACGAATACACGTCCAGTAAATAGTTAGATAAGCATGACTGTTGTAACGGAATAAGCCGAATAATATTTGAGTTAGGATGGTGAGTACGATTATGGTGCTTACATACGTCTGTATTAGTGTACTTTTTTCTTACACATCTAGAACATCTAAAGTGGCAAAGATTATTTTTTTCTCTTTGGGTAACTTCATCTCTCATGAAACCCTGTTTTATAAAGTTGAAAGGTTTAAGTTGGTAAAGTATTCGGGCTGGCCGTTTCCTGGTTGAACACAATTTGTATAATACATAGTTTAGATACTACACTAGGCATAAATACTTTAAAACACCACATAAACTATTATATTTCACCAGTGACCTATTTCTGTATAACTTTACGTTCTGGTGTTCAGAGGCGGCGTAGGGCGTGGGCGACGTGGGCCACAGCCCACGGCCTCGCGGTCCAAGGGGCCTCGCGCCATGGAGATTTATGTATTACTTAAACCTAAGCCATGAACGCGCCGAAAAAAGTGCTTGCGTCGCTATCACACGTGAGAAATCCCCGCTGTAATGCACGTCACCACTGGCCTAAAAAAGGGTATTCCCCTGAAATTGCGTTCCTATCGCTAGCGAAGAATTTCCGCTGCGCGGCGCCGCCCAAAACAAAATAGGGTATTCCCCGTTCGTCAAATAACAGCCCCGGTGTACGGGACACCGCAACTTTTTGACGATTTGTTTTCATGCTGTTGGTCGTCAAAGCAAAGCGTATGTATAGTCTACTTGGGTTGACTTGTCGTGTATAAGTGATAATATCTTTTTTTTTATGTGACATTCTATTTAAGAAATTAAATCTGTGGTTTACTGTTTCAATACGCTGTTTTGTAACTATAACTACTTATAAAATAATAGATACGTAGTCTTGTACTAACTATTGATTTATTGTTTGTGATCTGTAGAAAAATAATTGTACCGGGATTAAGTGAAAGGTAAGAAATCATTTTATTTACACATAATACTTCTTTTTTTGACTTCAAATGTTTATTTTATTATCTAATCGAGGAATGTAGGTTTTATTTTCAATAAATTTAAATTAATATTTAAAACTTTATTTTTATAAGAAAAAAGCGTAAAGTGTACTAATTATCCAGTAGTATTACGTAGGTAACTAAACCCAGCAGACATAAAGTTACACGAGGCAGGGGAATTCTATATATCATGTGTCTGCCTTGTTTATGGACCACGAGAGCTAGTCTTATAAAGTATTATTGTTTTTGCCCACAGATTACTTATCATGTCAGGCTTAGGCCCTAAGAGAGATAGAGATGCTGGGAGGAAATGGGAATCCGGATCAGCAAAACGAAGAAGAAAAGCTGAAAGAGCAATATCAAACCAGGCGTTAAGTACAGGTACAGGTATGATGAAGTTTCTTAATCCAACTGCATCTGGTACGACAGAACCATCTGAATCGACAGCGTCGACTTCTAAAAAATATTCAGCCACGATTGAGATTCCTATGAATTTGAGAAGTACTGATGGAGAACCACTAAATACTGATACCGAACGACAGTCTGAAATTGATACAAAATCAATATCTAACGAATCAGATTCCGACGATGAAATTCCTGTGTTTCCAGAGAGCAATATTCTAGATCACGAAAAAAAAATGAAAATTTGTTCTCCACCAACTAGCAGCGATGCGAGTGACGCAATTAAACAAGTATTTGATAATTTTGATCCAGGTATGTGGTCGTTGCCCATATCAGATGTTCAGCGTCATGATATAGTTCAGAACGGCCCCTCACAACAATTAAATATTGATGATGAAGATTATCCCAAAGACGACGACCGTAGGCACTTTTCAAATTTTCATTTCTCTAGAAAACTAAATAATGGTGAAATTCAACATCGTCGCTGGTTAGTTTATTCTAAGTCTCAAAATAAAGTATTCTGTTTTCCATGCAGACTTTTTGGCAATTCACAAACTCAGATGGTACAGGGAGGATGCTGTGACTGGAAACATTTAAGCAGTATTTTACAAAGACATGAGAATACCAAAGAACATATGGCATTTATGTTCCAATGGATAACATTAGAGAGAGGCATAAAACACGAGAAAACAATAGACAAAGAAAACGAAAGGCTTATTCGTGAATCTCAAAAACATTGGTACAATTTGTTTGAGAGGTTAATCGATATTATTAACTTCTTAGCCTCTCATAATCTTGCATTCAGAGGTCACAGAGAAACTATAAAGACAGACGGTGACTTCAGGAATAGTGGGAACTTTATTGATTTATTTAGATTGATATCAAAATTTGATCCTACTTTACGAGAACATATGAGACGTATTACTGACAAACAACTTGCGCATCATTATTTAAGTCACGACATACAAAATGAATTGATTACACTGATGTCAAAAACGGTAACTGATGAAGTGATTCGCAAATTAAAAGAGGCAAAATATTATTCTTTTTTGCTTGACTGCACTAGAGACTGTAGTAAAGTAGAACAAATGTCTGTGATCTTAAGATTTTGTAATACATCAACGGGCACAATAGAAGAACATTTTATTGGATTTCTTGCTGTAAGTGAGACAACAGGAGAATATTTAAGTAATGCCATACTAGGCGAGCTAGAAAAGTATGGGTTAGATATTCAAAACTGCCGTGGCCAAGGATATGACAATGGCGCAAATATGGTAGGCATAAATAGTGGAGTCAAAACTCGAATATTAAATATAAATCCTAGGGCATTTTTCACGCCTTGCGGTTGTCATAGCTGGAATCTGCTGTTGGTAGACGCCGCTAATTCTTCGGTGTCAGCAAAAACATTTTTTGGTTTTATCCAAAAAATTTATTTGCTGTTTTCAGGTTCCAGCAAACGCTGGGAATTGGTCAAAGATAAATTAAAACTTACCATGAAGCCTTTATCGGATACGAGATGGGAAAGCAGAATCGAGGCAGTTAAGTCCATACTATTTCAATTTGATGATGTTGTAGGATGCATAGAAAGTTTGAAAAATCAAACAGATCAATCAGACACTCTCAGTGATTGTGATTCAGTATTAAACGAAATGCTTAGTTTAGAATTTGTAATATCTTTACATGTATGGTATGAATTGTTATCGCGTGTTAATGTGATAAGCAAACTATGGCAATCTGTACAAGTCCATTTGAGCATTGCCCTTAAACATTTGCATACATTTTGTGACTGGATCAAAGAATATCGGCAAACTGGATTTGAAAAATGCTTGTCTGATGCTCAACAATTTATTGACAGAATCTGTTATGATCTGCCGAACGAATTTAAAAACAAAAGAGTAGTGAAAAAGAAAAGGGTCTTTGATTATGAGGGCGAGGATCAACCTATACAGTGTCCCAAAAGCCGGTATGAAGCAAATTTTTTTAACACTATGCTTGATTCAATTATTACCAATATGGATTTGAGATTTATGGCTTTAAATCAACATCATGAAAATTTCGGTTTTCTGTATGATATAAGTAAATTAAAAAATATTCCACACGAACAAATATTAAAAAATTGTCAAGATTTACACACAGTCCTACGAGTGGGTGAGAGCAGTGACTTTCAACCTTACGAATTATATGAAGAATTACAAATAATGATCCCTAATTTACCTAACTTTATAACAGACGTAAAACAGTTGCTTCAATACATTACACATAATAACTTAAAAGAAATATACCCAAACATTTACATCGTCATTAGAATATTATTAACAATACCAATTAGTACAGCCTCCGCTGAAAGGAGCTTCTCAAAATTAAAACTCATTAAGAATTATTTAAGGAGTACGATGTCACAGGCACGACTTTCTGCGGTCGCAATTTTGTCTATCGAGGCTGATATAGCATCCAAGCTAGATTACGAGCACGTAATTAAACAATTCAGCAGTGTGAAAAGTAGAAAATTTCTGTTCCTGTAATAATTAAATTAAATTGTTTTTTAACGTTGGTCTTAATATCTTAAATATTTTTAGGTTAGCCGATGAATTTTTTTTTACCTAATTATATATAATCATATATGATAATACATAATTAGATAAAAACATTTTTCATCGGGTAGTTGTAAGTTTGACTATATTTTGCATGAATAAAAGTTTAATAATGAAATGACATATGTTTTTTATTTTAACAAATCTGTCTTTATGCCCGAGGAGAGGGCCTCGCAAAATGTATCTTGCCCACATAAAATTATGATCTGGCGCCGCTACTGCTGGTGTTATTCTAATAATATTCGAAGTAAACAATATTGTTGTTATTGGAACTTGTTTTATAGTATAGCTAAATAAATTTTTACAACTACGTCAAATATAAGAACGGTCCACTCTTCAGTTTATACTTCTGAGAATCCTGTCATCTACTTTAGTCATATTCACCGTTGTGGTCATCCCGACATCAATGACTGATGGGTACAGTTACTGTTAAAGTTTGTTTAAAACAAATGTTACTTACCTTAGACAGACATAGACAGAGTAGTAAAAATATGAACTGAAAAATATTTAAAAGAATATACGTCAGAAACTATTTAATGGGAATTAATGGAGAGCTTTTATTGAGTTAATTGTGATCTACTTCAATTATGAAGAACCAGTTTACAAATAGCGACGCGCTTGATAGCAAGCACAACGAGCACAGCTACTACAATGATAAAAGCAGTCTCTTTGTGTACGAGACGCATACAGTGAATTGAGTGAATCACTCGCGCCGGAGACCATTGCCAGCGAACGAATAGTTTAGTTGCGCGTTGTAAACGACAGTCATCGCTCGGTGCGCTAGACATAAACACGAGCGTGTCGCGATTTTTTTCATTTACATTTTGATTGTCAACAAACTTTCACTTCATATGTAAATAAACAACGAGTGCAGCGTTTGTGTTTTATAAGAGTTTAAATTATTATTTCAAATAACGTCGCTAGATTAGTTGTTAGCAATTCTTATTGAAATTATAATCTGTAATTATTCTTTTGTGTGTTTGTGTTTTTCTTTTGTGTGTACAAATTGTACTAAGTAATTGAAGATGATAAAATACTAGCGAACGTCCGAGATTTGTGAAGAAGAATAAAGTTTGTGATTAGAGTGAGGCTGTATTGAGTATTCAAATTCCGTATGATTTCAACAGCGACAAGATAACTCGTGCTAACCACGATGGGAAAAAATTACGGTAAGTTTATTGTTATAGAGAATGTTAAGTTACTTACCTATAAAGTACATACAAGTACTTTGGTTGATTTGAACGACACTAATTCTATGAATTAAGAAGATATAAAACTTACTTGCACCAATTATGGTGCTATTAAGTTTAGTTCAAATAAGGTATAATATAATATGCCAATCATGCTTGCTTAAATGCCTACCTCCAACCTTATGACATTTTTAGTAATGTCTATGATTATTACGTTGTGATCTTTATGGTTTATAGGTCTAGAGGTAATGGAAATGAAGGCTGAGTGTAGTTAGTCACGGGGATTTCAAATGTTGAAAATAATATTTTTTTTTTGTTTTCCTGTTCCATTCCCACTACTATTGTTTAAAAAAAGGTAAATTATATAGTTCTAAATAAATTTATTAACATGCAACTCCCTTATCACTATATCCCTGATAGTATTAAACGTGGTGAATAAGTCTTGTTATTTATTATCGTAGCGCAGAGTTAGTGCTACTCGTGTAAAGTCCCAATATTCCAAAATATCTTTCGACATTTTTAGATTTCTATTTATATTATTCTAAAAAAACACTAAAAGAGATAGTCTACCAAGCTTTCCTCTCAAATTGAATTCTTTTTGGAGAATGTTCTATTTGGTACAATAAAATTCGGATGCCTACCTGCTAAGATTACTTAGGATTTGAGTAGTCAGGACATTTTTTAAAATTAGAGTCAATTATGTGCCTAATGTTTTTCTATATCTACTATTTAAAGTTAATTTCCTTCGAAATATTTAAAATCTATTAAAAAGTGACTGAGTAATATGAAACTATAGATCCTGAAATAAGGAAGGCTGTAGGGTAGAATGGGTTAGTAGTTTAAACGATCACCTCACTCTTTCAGTAAGAGTGTTCTTTTTTTTTTTTTTTTTTTTTTTTTTTTTTTTTTTTTTTTAAAGTCTACGCCCGCATTAGGAATAAATCCTGTGTCGCGGGGGACCTTACAAACATACAAGAGACGGACACAAAGAACACCCAGACTCAGAACAACAATTTGTGGATCACACAAAGTGTTGTGCCATGTAGGATTTGAACCCACAACACTCAGCGAAGTGGGGAGCGGCGTGGTGACCGCTTAAACCACTAGGCCAATCGTGCAGTCAAATTCGATACCGACATTCAGAGTCTGTGTGTTCTTTATGTCTGTTTGAATGAATCTTTGTAAAGTCCCCCGCGACACAGTATATTACAAGTCTCTTTAAACAAAAAAAAGCAAGAAAAAACAGAAAAATCAGTCAGGTCGATTAAGACACGCTGATGTCTTTGTATGAACATGCTGAAGTATATGGTCAATTCGAAACAGATCTTAGAATTGAATGACTGTCTAAAATGATTCATGTTTGAAGTTGAAACAACGAGGAAGATGGGCTCGTACGCATCCCCAAATTATGTTTGTACAAACAATTTACGGAAAATAAGTGTAAAATTGTGGGCAATCCCTAAATTTCTGTTGGCAATAAAAATTATGACTGCATGTTTTTGGATTTTTATACTATTATATAGTGTCTATTACTTGCATGGTTAAATTTAATCAATTTACACAAAGATACATTAATTTGTCAAAATCAACGAACTCCTTGTGAATCATTTTAAAATCCCTACGCGGTAACGATGGATGGAACTTTGTACCCTTATCTTTGTGTTATTGTATGAGACCTCATAGTGCCGAAATGGAAAAACCGATCTGAATTTTTTTAAGGGGAGTTAAGGAGATTTTCGTAAGAAGATTATCAACACTATTTTTAAATGTAGAAAATATTTTTGTTCATAGCCAGTCTTACTGCTAATTTTTATTTTTCTGGTGATGTAATTTTAATGTATTTTTTTTGCATCAGTACAGACCGACAGGATGAGTACTAACTAGGTATGACCACTTAATTTTACCTTGACTTGTCGAAGGACCATCTTTTTGTATTTGAGGATATAATACTCGTTCCTCCACGCAGTCTATATGCCCTGGCCACCAATTCTTTAAGCATTACCTCTCCGGTAACAGAAATCACATTTCTGTAAAAACATACTTCATTAGTGAATGTGTTAGTTGCCGATTAACATGAGAACAAGATCAAGGAAGCAAATCTTCTTCACTTCAATTAAATTAACTAGTTTATTTGATCGGAGCTATTTCTTCATTTCTGCATTCAAATTCATTATTATCTTTTTCAAATCTTATATACCTACTCGTATATGACTATAAATTGTTGTTCGTTAGTTTCAATGAAACTTAGGAATGAATGGATCGATTGATTTGGCAGATTTCGGTCTTAATTTTTTTGGTAAAGGGAAACTTTAAATGAAATATATTTCACATTTTCAGACCATTTATCTATAGATATTGCAGTTAGTCCCTAATGCAGAATATCAAAAACCAAATTTTGCGCACACAAAGTAGCAGGCACAGCTAATTGGACAATAATATTGTTGATGCTATAACATATATGATAATCTAAAATGATAATAAATTATCACGTTGTGTTATTATTACGGATCAAAATAACTCATTATTAATATGACTACAGATAATAATCGTCAATGCGATTGTGATTTCCTGTGTGATTATAGATACTTCCTGTGTGATAATACTCCCAAAATATGTGGTTATTTGATCGAAGTCGGAATGCATCAAGCCGTAGTAGGTTCGTAGAATAAATCATACGTAAATTAGTTGTACCTACATAACCATAACTAATGCATAAATGTCTAGATATCTACACAGTGAAATAAAATCAATGACTTGCGCTTACTAGTTGGCATGTATCTGCACAAAACTAACTGTACGTCAACCACCACCTCATGCCTAGATTTTAAAACACTCCAAGGAATGCACTCGTGCAAAGCAAGGTACTACTAAATACACTTAGAGCATTAAATATAAATGGGACTCATAGAATAACAGTTTTTTACAAAACAGGGAAACAAGTACAACAGTGTTGTAAGTAATGCAATATGTATCCAGACGGTATTTACTAGGAACCGAGATAAGATATTAATGTGATACGTTTTATGATTTGGATTTGGCGTTTTTATATAAATCAAAGTCAATTAAAAAAAAGTTATTATACTATTTTTGTTGTTGTGATTTCAAATCCTTTTGGATCTCTACTCATTGAGGATTCAGGAGCCAGGCGTATATGCCTATTTGGTGATTCTACTAAAAACCGTCAGGACAGCTGTCATTAGATGCCCACTCTCGAAGGACAGGTCTTATAATCGATACTGCGCTTAACGAGGCCCTATACCTAAAGCAAAAGTGCCTAAGGGATTTGAAACCTTATAAATGCGCCTATCAACAGCCTTTTACAGTCCACTGCTGGACAGAGCAAGGTTTTGGCAGAAATAGGGTTTGTTTCAAGTATTTCTTCTCTTCGTAGTGATATTTTCCTGAGTTGTTTGCAACAAGTGCACCTTATTGGTGTCTATTAAAATGACAGAACAGTAACTACGCTAGACCGAGCAGTACTAAGCCATTCTAAATGCCTTGTCAGGTTAACTTGTGTATTTACGCTCGGTATATTATTTTACGTTTCTATGTATATATTTTAAATAACTCGTTTTACCTCATATGTATTTTAAAACCCATTTCAAAAACATATTTTTAACATTAGGTACGTGATTTTAAAGTTCACAACTACTTATTTTATTTAAATAAATGATTAATACTGAGTAAAACCAATTTAACAGATTTTTATTAAATGATAAAATATGTAGTAAAGTAACAAATTGCCATTTATCGTGATAGATGACCGGAAAACACTACCGAATGAATTGTCCTTGAAACACGTTGAATGTCCAGCTGCAATTGAATGTAGATCGTAAACTCTTACAATAAAACAATTATGTGTAGCATTTCTAAACTTGACTTTGTTACCTTTCTTTATGAGCAGAGTTAAAATCATTCAAGTTTCATTTTACTTGATGACAGCGATAGTTCTTTGGCATAATTGTTTTATCATCGTCAATATTATACAAAGAAAACGTTGGGCATAAGTTCTGCGGAGAATGATAAATTTTAATAACGATGAATCGTTCTAAAAAAGTCTACCATTAGATCTGTAATTATTATTTTTAAATAGACAACGCCCGCACTAGAAATATATCATGTGTCGCGGAGGAAACAAATTCATTTATACAATGAAACGAACACAAAGAACACCCACACAATAACAATTAGTGGATCACACAAACTGTTGCCGTGTGCAGGGATCGGTCTCACAACGACATCCGTACAGCCATAGTCCTTTAAATTTAAAGAAAAAACTCGCCACTAAAGATTAAACTGGATCGTGTTTTTTTTAAATTCCAGCATAATAATTTGTGAATTGCTTTTTTCCTTACAAATTTATTTTTTATTTATTTTTATGTATCTACTATAAACATATTATTTATTCATGAAATGCTGCAGGAGATAGTGAGGGTGCCAAGTCCGAGGTAGATACAATAACACTCACGCTACGGCTTTCCATGTTAGAAAAAACTGTCTAGACTGATTTCATGTGCTCTGTTGGTCCAATAGTTCTTTTTTAGTGTAGGGGACAAATGAGTACCTAGACGGCGCCCCTGGTAAGTGACTAGCACCACCTGCTGACACTTGTAACTCAAGAAATCTAAATCTGCCAATGAGGCAGCCTTGGTAGCACTTCGGTCAAGACGCGCCGTATCTGCAAAGAGATATCCTCGACTACATACATTTGTTTTTCGGTGAAAGAAGCTGCTCCACTCATTCCACTAATGTATTACAGTATTTGTTTATCCAGTTTAAACAATAACCTTAAAATATAGCAAAATATAACAGTGTGGTCACTAACAATGTGTTAAATATGTGTATATGTATCCTAAACTCATTCTAGTGCGACTATCTTAAATACCTTTGATGGACATGTTTTGGTTAAGCACTGTATACAAAAGGCTCATATTTGCTTTTACAAATGATCGCTTTTCTTAGAACATCAACGCAGCTACGTCATATGTCTATAGATACATATCTATGTAAAGGTAGTTAACACTTTGGATGAAATGACACTATTAGTTCGTTTGCAACATATTTCTAAAACTAGAAATGCTAAAAAGAGTTTGTTAGGTACCTACCAAAGAAAAACGTAATTAAAATTCAAGTTCTTTTTTAATGTAGTTTAGCACAATGAGGTTGACATATTCGTATGGACAAAATCTCAAAATAAAAAATCATTCAAGGCATTTTCACATTTCATTCAGAAAAAATTATGGTTTTGGAAGATAAAATCACTCCTAGACAGTAGTAAGCTAATATGATAGCAATGGAGATAAGGATTCAGTAAGGCGAAGTTTATTTCCTCTTACTTAGGTAGAGATACTTCATCATTGTGAGCCTAGCGCAGTCCACTGCCGCCCATAGGCCTCTACAATTGCTCGCAGATCTAGATTAAAACTACTTAATAGACACAATCAAGGTCAAGGAACATGATTTTCCGTTGCTCTATTATTGTTGGTTGTAGTACAGAATAGATAATAAGTGCTAATACTTGTAGTGTGTTTAATTAAGAACATTCAACACGCAATCTAGCATGTAAGTGTTATTCACGAGTTTATTTAACACTAACCTTGCTCCTGTAAGCTACTCTTTTTTCTCAGATTTTTTTAACTCTGTACTGAGATTCTCTTCTAACTCTCTTTATAGAAAATAAAAGTTAACTTTAAGCAACCAAAATAAGTATACGTATAATTTTATTTTATTATTTTATGTTTACGTCAACAGCTGATATTGTTATGGAAACTGATATTTAAGATAAATCCCCGAAACCTGATATTATGACTGCTAAAAAAGTAAATAGCTACTTAAATAATTGCATTGATGTTCTTTAGAAATGTCAAACCGAAAAATAAGAATAAAATAATTTGGAAGTAACGTCAGCCGTCCCTTGCGACTACTTAACCTTTTTTTTTTATTTTTTACGCGGGGAATGCTTTACGGCTCCATACCCTCCGGAAGGATGAAGGGCGTGTGTGGGACTCCACCTGTCTGCCTGCCAAGCCACCAGAGCTTGTTTATGCGCGTTCTGCCGTAGTATTCCGGGGTCATGATCTGGCGTGGCCTCTTTCAGCATTCCGACCGACAGAACGAATTTGGTCGTAAACCATAGCGTCCATGTCGGTCAGAATGTCGAAGGGTGGAGATCGCGCTAGGATCGTCGCCGCCTCATAGGAGATCGTGCGGTAGCCCCGCGCGATCCGTATGGCCATCAACCGCTGCAGGCTCCTGAGTAAGGCCCGGTAGCGGGAGGCACCCGTCAGATCATTAAACCAGACGGGCGCCCCATAGAGGACCATGGATCTTACAACCCCCATGTGAAGGCGGCGAACTTCTTCCCGTGGTCCCCCAAGATTGGGCAGCAAACGATGCAGCGCACCTGCTACCCTCACACTCGGGGGACCAATCGTCCGAAATGCTCTTCGAAGCTGCACCGACTGTCCAGGATGAGGCCTATGTACTTCATGTAGTGGCCTACCTGGACTTCAGCCTCACCTACCCGGAGACATGAGCTGAGTGGCTCCTGGCGCTTACGCAGACCATGGAACCATATCGCCTAAGTTTTGTGTAACCCTCTAGCCAGTATTAACGTATCGTCCGCATAGCAGACGACACTTAGGACAGAGGGCAGACTGGTGCGAAGGACAGCATCGTATGCGAGGTTCCATAATAATGGGCCCAATACCGAGCCCTGGGGAACCCCACAACATGCTTCCTTTCGATTCTCCACTCCGTTCCGACAGATTAACTTCACCGTCCTGTCGCGCAGATAGGCCTTAATAATGGTTCCGCAGATAGAGCGGCACCTCGTGATATTCGAGGGCTGCTCTAATTGCCCGCCAGGGGAGGGTGCCGAAAGCGTTGACTATATCAAGGCTAACCGCTAACGCCACCCCCCCCGATCGGACTGTAGACTCCGACAGGTACCGAACGCACCTAATAGCATCTACTGTCGAACGTCCCGGTCGGAATCCAAACTGACAGTCCGATAGGTCAGGGCCCACTCGCGACAGATGCCCGCTAATCCGGTCAGAGATTATCGTCTCAAAGAGTTTCCCTGACTCGTTCAGCAGGCATATCGGTCGGAATGCAGAGGGAGAATCTGCAGTCCTTCCTTTTTTTTTTAAAAGCACTAGTCTTGTTTCTTTCCAGCCAATGGGGAAGATACCGAGGCGGAAACAATCTGTGAAAATCCGCCTCAGTTTGTACCCCAGTGGCGACAGAGCTATCACCAACACCCGACCAGGAATGCTATCACGTTCCCGCAACACAGGGGCGGTGTTGCGGGAAGCGAGCCGCCACGTGACTCGGTCAGCGACTGCTTGACACGATGACTGTCATGCCTTTTACGGCCCAAGCGAGGTGTGAAAAAGCATCTCATCAGGCCCATATGCTATCCATCACACAGAGATTTTACTCTTCGGCAGGCTCTTAAAAAAGTAAAACGGTTTTAGTGGTAATTTGTTTGTGAGTCCTCAGGTGAGTACTTATTCCTAATGTATATGCTGTCTTATCTGTAAGATTAAGCGCGCATTATTTAATGAGCAAGGACGTGTGTTCTGCTCACTATTATGACAATTATTTGTGTAAAATATTCTCATAACGTAAAATTTATTGTAAATATCTTTTGAGAATACAAGTTCTGTAACTATAATTATGAAAAGTAAATAATTATCATAATATCCTGTCCTGTACCATCATATCCTGTGTTCATATTCCACAAAGTATTCTTTGCTGTTTACTGACAGAAAGTATTTGTTAATCCTTTTATCGTAGAATTCCTTTTAATCACCAATTTATTGCTAACAAACTGATTAAATTATCAATTTATAGTTGTGATAAACATTATTTACACTAATCTTTGATTTAGTATTTTATAAATAAACAGTGATTACCTACCTACGATTTATTCATAAAATGGACTCAGCTACCCAGGTTATAAAATTAGAATATCAAAATTAAGTAGTAACTGCACAGACTGCATGGTTAACCTTGTGGTTTAAGCGGTCGCCACGCCGCTCTGTACTGCACTAAGTGTTGTGGGTTCAAACTCCACATGGGACAACACTTTGTGTGATCCATAAATTGTTGTTCTAAGTCTGGATGTTCTTTGTGTCCGTTTCTTGTATTTGTAAAGTCCCCCGCGACACAGAATTTATTCCTAGTGCGAGCGTTGTCTTTCTTTTACAACAAAAAAAATAAAACAAATTGTTTTTATCTACCGAATAGATTTGTAAGTACGACCTTTATCAAAACCTTCAACAGTCCATAAAACAATGACACAAAAGTACTTACATATTATGTGTCACAGTTCGGTTTTCCCCTGAATTATAACAAGAATAACGTTACAATGATAAATTGTTCATTATTTTTCTCTCACACAGAGTAATTACAAAATCAGGTGTTAGGTTAGGTTATACATGTTCAAGTGGGTAAACAACATTTAATGTCACAGTGCGCTGCTGTTATCGGCCGGCTGGGCTTAGAAAGAAGGTTTTGGCCTACTGATACCACGTTGGCCAGACAAGTTGGTTTAGGGTTTGTTTTAATTTTTTCTCATACCGATTATACTTACACATAATTAGATATATTTTTCTATAACGTCTCTGGATGAAGATCTACTCCTATCCGATTTTGGCCACGGCGGCCATTGTTAACAAATAAATGTGCACTGTCTGATCCCTCACTCTCACAAGCCGATGGGACGCCTATCCAACACGACTGAGGAGAGATCGGGCCGGACCAAGAGATTTATTATCATTGTTGATCACTGTTTGTTGATCACGAGTTGCAACAAAACTTAAGTTTTTCTCTTATGTTATTATAAATTTTAGCTCTACCCTGCCAAATTTCTTTGTGGCATATTGCCGTTGCCTCAAACAGAAGTAAAGAAACAATTGACGCGAAAATTTATAAAAATAATATATAATGTATCGTGTCAAAATTTGAGCCCAATAGGTGCAGAACTTTTTGAGTTTTTGAAGCATACACAAACAAATGTTGTATATAAATTAATATTTAAAATATTTGGTTAAAATTCGTATCTCTTTTAGAGACATTCCAGTTACGTAGATCGATCGTCCCCGTATCGTACGAGAACCAGTATTGGCGATCTTGTTTCATTAGTACCGGAACAGTCATAATTGAAGATAAGGAATTTAATTAAAATATTTCGCCACACACCAAATTATTAGGTAATGGAAACAAACACCAAACACACACCACATCAAAATGTAATAAGAGGTTGACGTTTTAAAATCTTATTTATTCAACAAATGATGACAAGAACACACTAAGACATTTGTAAGCAGACCTACATATAGTAGTTATAGGTGGGTGTTTTCTATATATAATATGTATGTATTTACAAAAAAAAAGTATAGGTATAAGTATTCTATCGGTCAGTCTAGTCATCATCACACAAGCTCTGCTTAGTTTGAAACTAGATGACGTTGTGGGTCAAATGTCCGAAATATTTATATACAAGTCGGTGCTGTGTAATTAAGCTTAATCTCTTACTACAATAATGAATATTTAACATATTGACAGGGCCACGACAAAATGTACGTACGTGTTTGCATGTGTTTAGAAGAGGTTGATATCTGTGGTCAGTTATAATAATACAGCTTAATCGTACAGATTTTTTAAAACTAGTATAATTTATGTATATGCACAAAACTAGTTCTGCTATTTATTTACGTCACATGCTCACGCCGTTCGACTCCCGAGACGTAAATAAAGTCACCGTCACCGCCATTCACGTTATTGACATTAAGCTTTGAACACATTTGAGCAAAAAATAAAGTAAGTCCACTGCTATAAATCTCCATTAAATATTTCAAAGTAAATATAAAATATTTTCTTGTGTTTTTTACGACACTTTGAAGACTAAACAATTTATTTATTAACACTTTATGTACTTTGGACTTAATGCCCTAGGCATTCTCTTCCAGCCACCACGAGCAGGTGCACAGAGGTTATATTGACAATGAAAATATACCATACATGAGTACATACACATACGTGAACACATACAATACATACTTCATAAATACACACATATATAGAATACATAAATATACATATACACACACATTTGTCAACAATGTCGGAACTCTTAATAAAACATTTATTAAGGGGCAACGAGAAAATGAACTCCGAGAAACGTGCTGACTAGTGCTTTATTGAGAGGCTGGTAGTTGCTTGCTAAAGCTGCTTGGAAGACTGTTATATGCGAATAAATAGTATTTGTGGAACATGTTAAGTGGCGTTTGACATTGTAAAATTTAAAGAAATGGTAGACATTTCGTATAGGTCTATGTATGTCCGTTTTAATTGAATGACATGTGTGTAGTAATCTCAATACGTGTAGTACCACACATAAAATCGGTCAAGTGTTTGTCGTGCCAAATGCAGTGCACGGTTCCGTTACAGAACAAAGTTTTTTATTTTTTTACGAGAACGATTAACGCTTTATCAAAGGCTTTTCGCCGATGATTTTATATTTATTACCAACATTTTCACAGGTGCATCTTTAAGTTGGCAACTATTACTTTAAAAACATAAAAAAGAAGAGAATTTTACTGTGTTACAAACACTGATGATGCAAATTGCCAACTACTTGATTAAAATAGTTCAAATATCAAAGATATTATTATTATTAAGAAAATGAATCATTATTATTCTTGTTATAACGGTACCCTTGTGAACGAATCCTTACGATATGTTGTAAGATTCACATAAGTAGACAGTGGGTTTTATGTTGTTAGTGATGTAACAGTGTGTTCAGTATGTGTTTAGAGATTAATCGACTTAACTTCTAAGGCTTTTATCACGAAATAAATTCAGTTATCTTATTATGTGGTTAAATGTTTTTTAAACAAATATACACTGCTTAGCGTGAATGTTAAATGTAGGTTTTTTGGTAACATTATCAGTGACCTTGTACCAGCATACTTGAGTGTCAGTAGTGATCTGTAGAAGAGAAACTATACTATTTACGAATATATATGTGTGTTTTTATGTGTAACTATTTCTATGGATATCTATATGTATGTTGTGAATTTTGTATCAAATTGAAAAATAATTTAGTTGGTATAATGTACTTACCTAAAGTATTTATGTATTACATTTGCCAATCTGTGACTGTGAATTCTATTTTTTTAAGGTATCTATGTTATACCCACTATGGAGAAAACCAGGGTATATTGAAAATATCTTTCTAATTTTCTTAAATATTGCATAAACGAAAACTTTTCTCCTGAATTGCAGGCACTTTTTCTTCCAAACTCCCTAAGAGTATAAGTAAATACAAATAATAATTGCATCCGACTAATTCCTACTAATATTATAAATGTGAAAGTATGTAAGGATGTATGCATGTTTGTTACTCTTTCACGCAAAAACTACTGAATGGCTTTAAATGAAATTTTACAGTAATATAGCTTAAACACCAGGATAACGCAAAGGCTACTTTTTACCGCGATAATCGACATAAATATAAGCGGTAAGAGCCGCGGGCAAAAGCCACTTAATACAATGAACTATCAACTTCAGTCCACCCTTGACCACGATAACTTTCAATAAAAATAAAAACAAATACATCTATCTCCGACACTAAAAATAGTAACAAATCAGCGTAGTGACTAAACGTCATAAAGGCCTGATCGGGGTTTCCTGTAGATAATTTTATTGTGGTAATTGTAACGCGTCTTTGTTATTTTCCTGTTTCCTTAATATACTGTCACTACCGTATTTCATTTCGTACTTAAAGTGCCGGGTTTTTTTTATTTTTTCATGACAACGGATTTGGGCGAAGTAAGGGAGGTGTCTAGATCTGTGTGTCTGTGTATGTGTGTGTGTATAAATGGGATGAGTTTATGATAGATAAGTAAGTAGATCTTCCGTGTGTGTGTAGTCAAGTTGCTGTAACCAATTTAGAATTTTTGCTTTGACTTAGTCCGCATTATCTCTAATTAGGAATGTCAGTATTGCTACCAAATAAAAAACAGTTATCATTGCACTTTCTGTTTACTCCTTCATTTACTTATACAAATCAACAAACTTCCTTTTAACTTTCTTGAATTCGGCAGAACCCGAAAATAGGAGTATTTGTAAAATATATGTACAAGTCCGTTTCTTTTCTCTGTTATAAGTACTAAATTGATGAATATGCATAATATATACGTCATTTAAATTCATCGCTTTGGGGTGCACACACTAGTGTAACTGGATTGCATGTGTTAAAATTAAAAGAATCAAAATACTATATGTTGTGGGCATCTGTGTGTGTGAGTGTAAATATTGGTATTAAACTTTAGACTTAAAACCAAAAGTTTTCACTTGCCGATGGACTTTCCATCCATTTCATCTAAGTAAGCGCTTGTAGCGATCTGTTATCAGCATATGACAACTAAACTATAGTCATTACATAACTCACTGGATAGAAACGAGGCCTTTAACAGTTTACTCGAATCAAATACTCAGTGTACAAGTGTATGTAGTAGTTATATGTTAAATATACCTCATATACTAAGTATGAACTGCTGGATAATATGCTAGCAACTGACGGTGTCCGCCCTAGTAGTTACATCCTCAATTTTATGTATTATTTAGCAACGTAGGTGTATCATAGAATAAGATAATACGTCGGTTTTAGCAACCAGGTCTGTAAAAATTTGTATTACATCGGCACGAAAGTCGGTTATGTGTACCTTTTACCAGTTAAATATAGGATTTGTATTATATTTTTGCATGTAATAATACAACATCACTGCAAAGACAAGAAAAACTTGAAACAAACCCTACACCAACTCGTCTGGCCAGCATGGTTAGTAGACTAAAATCTCCTTGCTAGGAAGAGGCTTATGCCCAGCAGTGGATTATTAAAGATGATGCATCAATACTAGCTGCAACCTATCACACTTCGTTGTCACAGTGTTATCACATTAACAATAAGAAGTGAGAAATAAAACTGACGTGAAAAATAGATAATGCTCTGCCATTAAAGAAATCTTTGAAAGATTCAGTGTGCAGTCTTTTTTTTGTTTTTGAAGCGTACTCAAACAACTAAGCAATTTATATATCGATGGATACTTTAACTAATAATAGAACGGAATTAACAAAAAAGTAATTATCTACCAATGAAAATGTGCACCTCTATTACAATATTTCTACACCACCCGAAGGTTGACTGGAAGAGAATGCTTTGGGCATTAAGTACGCCGCTATACAAAGTACATGAAGTCTAATAAATAAGTGAATAAATAAAATAGTTTCTCGTAACATACGAATAGGAAAGTGTGTTAAGAACCCCATTTTAGTAAAATCATCTTTCTCTGCTTGAGCTTGGTAGTTTGAAAAACTGGTTAATACCACTCGTCAAGTTCAAGATAGAGTGAACACTGGCAATGAGCGGCGAAAGCGGCATCATTCGAAACAGCTGGTCAGTGACAAGTTTTTTTAAAAGATATGTGCAATGAAAGTAGTTGTAAACTAACATACAAAAAGTAAAAAAAATATCAACTACAAACAATAATCTAGTTACGCTGATCGACTTAGGATGCAAAGGATATTCGCCTCCTATCCGGCTTATCTGGTTTAAAACTACCCATTATCCGGATTTTATTTACAACAAAATTAATATTACTTTTATGACAGCTCAGGCAAATTATTTTTATGTGAAAATCAATTTTTATTAAATAAATAAATCAGTAGATAAAATAATATTAATCATCGTCTTGACTTTCTTCATTTTTTTTTTCATTGCATTGCTTTCTGTGATAATCACTTTGATGCATTTTTATCTTAAATGTAACTTGTAACGAGGCTCTCGTTTGTTGGAAATCAGAAGTTTTTTATTATTCTCATCTTACTTCTTACATTCGACGTCTATGACAAGCAACTATACGGATATCTGGATTGGCAGGTATCTAGTACCAGGTACTAGGCTAACTAATTTATAACAGCTAGGCATTGTTTGCCGATCGTCCCATCAAATTGAGAACCACCTAATTGTAATCATCAAAGAAACACCTAAAAACTTTTATTTCTAGTGGTAGGGATTAAGAGAAAAGTAATTGCAATTGTCTCTACCAATTCGCTTGCTACCGATGTACCGAGTAGAAGGTTCCATATTCCATTTTGGTAAGGCAACATGGAACAGGCGGATATAATTGCGTAATTCGACGGAATCTGAAGGTTAAATAAAGTAGAGGAGTAGAATCTATTTTACTTTAAAGGATTTTAATTGCAAAAACGCTTATCAAGTGAGTTCATTTGAAAATGTCTCAAGCCACTGTCGTATGATGATGATGTTGGTGAGGGTGACCAGTAACATAACATCACTGTTGCTAATAACGTTTTAATGTAAGTTTTTATTGCTTGAGGTTACCTACGGTAATAATTCGAGTGTGAATTCGCTTTCATAATACAACCATTAATTTTAATTACCTATTTTTATATTAGTTATAGTAATTTTGTGTTGAATAAAATTGCCAACTTTTTACGTATTTACTAGTGAATATTACCGTAAGCTAGATGTATTTTATACTCCATTTTTACGTCTTATGACCTCTTACAGATACTTAATTTTCACAATTTGTCATTGCTCATTAATTGTTTTCTTTCATTTTATTTTTTAAAACTGATTACTTCTTTATTATTATTCAAATGAATTCGTAATAAGATACTTAGATGTTATATTACAGTCATAGTCATAAAGATTATTCTAATTCAGAAGATTTTGTTTGCCTTTGAAGAGTTATATACCTAACGAAATAAACACAATCCGTGTGATGGCGGATTAAGAACACGGAATGTCACCTCCTCAGTTCATCGTATGGGTGTCGTAAGAGCCGGCTAAGGGGGGCGAACTACGTGAGACAACAGGAGTGCAAAGAGAAGTGAAACTTGAACCAAATGTTATGTATACAAAAACGTCTGGTCTACGTGCTATATTAGACCGAAGTATTCTTTGTAAGAAGAGACAGGCTTATGTCCAACATTGACCTATTATAATAAATCTGCTGATGACGATGACAAACAGAATCACGTATTAACCTATTATGCAATTAGTATTTATAGACCAGGTATAATTTAAGAAGTATAGATTACCGACACAATTTGCACATTCAATACAATCAACTTAATATCAGCCAACCATAGATAAGAAAGGAAAGAGGTTTTAACAATTAAAACTTTTTTAAAGCTTAAATTTGCTTTTAATTATTTAGCAGTTAGCTTTTATTTTATTTTATTCAATATGTAACTGGTAGGATAACTAATAGCAACCCAACCACTGTCTTTCGAGCTAAAATGTCAATATCGCAATTGAAATAAACCATGATAATATTAGAAATATTAAAATATATGACTTCGTACTTTTTAATATGAAAAGCACTTTCAGGCTTCACCTCCACCATTATTACTAAAGTAAATAAGTAATGGATTATACGTTTATTAATTATTGTCGCTCCTACTCCTTTGGGAGACATGTTTGGCCAAGTAGTTTTTTTTCAAGGTACTGCGTAATTGGTTTCCATCAGGCGGGTCGTATGCTTATGCCTGTATGACATAGAAACGGATCATGACTCTAATATTATTTGGTAGCCTATGCTATTGCTGCCGACCATGAGTTGATATTTATTCTAAGCACTAAAGTACACTGTAACATGTTTGCCGTCATTAATTTCCAGCCCACATGAATTAATGCTGTGTGATAACAGTTATTTACCATTTAAAATCCCTCATGGTCATTACCCGTGTTGTATTATCTGCCGTCTTCTTTACTTAGTTACATTATTTCATTTTAAATTCATCTATTTAAGTAGTATAACTACATCCTTAGACTGCACGCGTGACGTAGTAGTTCAATCGGTCGCCATGCTGTATCGTCCTGTGCTGTATGTTATTGGTTCGATCCACGTAAATGTAACACATCCATAAATATGGCTTATAGTCATAGCATAATAAATATAGACCGATATATATGATCTTCATATTGAGGAAGAAAGATTCTTCTCCATACCTTACAGTTGTAACATTATATACGTCTGTAATGTTCCATTTAATCTGTCGTAGACACTTACCTGGTTTACTTTAATATTCTTTACATAGTATTATATAAAATAACGTTGCTTACCGTTCCTGTACGCCTAGATCTTTCAAACTACTCAACGGATTTCAATGCGATTTTCATCAGTAGAGGAAGGTTAATATGCGTAATACACAGGATCAGTGCGAAACCAGAGAGAGTTGCTAGTCATAAATAAAAGGATCTGTTATCAGCGTACCTGAACAATACTTGTTCATCTTTAAAGCCACTTGTAGGTGGAAATAATAGATTCCTTAATTAGTGTAACGATTAGCGCGTTCACTGTCAGAGAACTAATAGTTTTTGCAATAATTCGCTTGCGTCACGGAAAAAAAATTCCAAAAACTGATATGTATTGTGGTGAACTTGTAACAAGGCAACATTAACCAATTGGTATATACCTATTTGTAATAAAAACTCAAAAATACTATGCATCGAATGAGCTCAACTTCTGACACGATTCTAAAAATTGCTTCAAGGACTGTTTTATCCATTTATCGCGTCAATTTTCTTACTCATTTCTCATCAATGCAATTTCAATGTCCCACAACGAAGAGAGACAGAGTGCAGCCAGTGAGCCAAATAGTTATTAGTTGAAACTTGATTATATAAAATTGTTTTTCCTTGTAAAATTACGGCAACAAAAGCTTAGCTATACCTAGTATAAATTAAATGATGTCTCAAAAACTTATATCAACATCTGTCATAGCTGAACAATTATTGTGTTCTTCCATATTAATCCTCGTTGTCACAAAACTTTTTTGGGTACCAACTAAATCTATTTAAAGAGCTCTCCTATGATTGTCTAATTTTAAAATTATATCTGTCTTTTTGTGAAGTGCTTAACAATAATTGGAATTTGTATTGAACTACATTATGAGTTCACTTAACAATGTTATCCGGTTTCCTTTTCAAAAATATAAAAATAAATTAGAACGTTAACTGCATCTTAAGTCTTTGAAACAATATCACGTATCTACAATTTTATCATTTGAGATTCGTTATATAATAGCAAATCCAGAACTTATTTGGGAGAATAGTTTGTGTTTTGAGATTTCGGCATGCGATCAGAAACCTTGACCATACAAGTTCAACAAAAGTAGGATATTTAGTGTGCTAAACTAAAAATAAACAGCTTTTTTATTGGCACTGAGCAATGAGGTTTTATTTAAAATATGTAAGTCTATACTTCCATAGATTTTTTAATATTGATAATATGTCTAGATACATTGACGATTTAGTGATTATAGTATAGGTATGATACATCGCAGTGAGCAGTTGCAACTACTGACCACTAGACCCATAAAATTGTTAAATTAAGATTAGTTTACGCGTCGTTGGCAATGTTCGTCGAGTTCTAGTTACTGTGTAGGTATCGTCATAGTTATTTTTTTCCCAATGATATCACCTAAACTGACAGACAAGTGTTACACTGATATAATCAGGGCTAACAAGAGATTCACTTAAAATCATCTATCGAATATGTTTCAAATCACGTAGGTCTCACATTATTATAATCTCAAATAATGCATAACTGACCACACAAGCTACAATAAAATTAATTATGAATAATTTTATTATATAAATTCATTATTTACTTTAACAGTATTTTAAAACAGTTATAATTGTTGTTAATTTTAATGTTTAAAATTACGTGGTGTTAACTTTGTTAAGATTTTTTCGCATACTACTGTTATTGCCAGGTGTTTTTGACATTTGGTGTTACAATAGGAACAGGATCTTTCCAAGGAAGAGGCAGTGTGTATTTCGTTTATATATTATGTACTTGAAATTGTGTGTATTGTAACGAATATGTTAAATGATATTGCCTGTAATTTTAAAATTATTAATTAATTCGGAATGGGTTGTACCGAGAGCTACATTTTACAAAATAAGTACAGTAAGTTACCACAAATATATATTTTGCATCCTCCAGCATAGCTACTAATAACAAAAATTATCACCTAATTAACCATAGTCTTTAATCATCTTGTACAACATTACGGGCCATGTTTTTTTTTCTATTTTAAGAGGCTGCCAAAGTGTCTCTACTCTGCCTGATGGAAAGCATGAATAGAATCTAAGAGTGGTCACCATACTCATTGTAGTGGTGATCCACACTATGGCGGCCTAGTATAATGCTTTTTGACGTCTCGCTTGGGGACGTAAAAGAAATGACAATCATTGCAGCAGTGTAAAGTACACCCACTTCCCACGATAACTGTCACTCCTGCATCAATGGGCTACCGGTTTCGTACTCACTTGTTACGTTGGTCTTCTGTGAGAGGATAGTACTGGCCCGGTCGAGTTGGCCCGTTCGTGCTGAAATCAGCGTGGCTCTACTGCCTTTAAATCATTTTAATATTAACTTTAATTATGTGATTTACGACATAATTAAGTTATTATTGGGTTTCACAAGGTTTAAAAAACACCAACATTTTCGGTATAATGATATGCTTCATTTATTTCTAATATTTATTATTAATATTGTATTAATACTAACAATTGATATAATTAAAAAAAAAAAATACTGAAAATCGCACAGAAGGCAGAATAAATATACAATTGAATCGAAAACCTCGTCCTCTTTTTGGAGTCGGTTAAAGATTCTGTATCAAAGTTAAAGCAAAAGCGTAAGGTTTTGCGCTCGATTTCAAATTTTCTAGTAACTTTCTTTTTTTCGACTGTCTAATGTCACACAGTCCCAGTACTTCTATAGCCGTTAATCTAGTAATAATAACTAGAACACGATACGTAGTAATATTCAAACTTGAAGAAAATTCTCTGAGTCACTTTTCTAAACAAGATCGAAAAAAAATTATATAGAGAATACTATTTTTCTCGATTGCCCAACACCGATATGTAAAAGTCCTACAAATTTACCGATTCCGAGTCACTTTTTTCCCTTTTTTAAAATTTCAATTATAAATGAAAAAATACTTGTCTGATTTCTACAAAAAATTGTCATAATTTGAATTTGAAATCAAAATGTTCCAGAAACCGAAACGTTTCATAGTTATTGAGTAGCTAAAAGAAGGAGGTTTGTTTAATTAATAGTATCTACCTAATAAAATAGATAAGCCAAAAGATAGATAGATTGTATATTGCCATAAGCATGTTTTCTTAGCTAGTTAATGTAAACTGATTAATTTGTTCTGCCCTCTGGTCCGAGTTTCTAAATGTGTTTAACCACGGAATGAATAAGTAATAAACTCACCGGCACGGAATCTTGGCCAAACTCATAACATGCGATAACATTTTTTGAAGGGTGTCTAACTTTGTTCTTATCGTGTAAGTGGGTAGAAAAAATGTTTATGTTCATCTCAAGAGGGTAATTCACTAATTTGAAATGCATTTTGGTCTGCGTTTTAAAGTTTAGTTAAATTGTGTCATTAATCCGACGAAGTCGAAGTTTTTAATTGTGCTCTAAAAATTTTAAGTTTTAATTTGACAAAGACTTTTGTTGTTATTGTGGTTAATAAACACCTAAAGGCCCCTTAGGATCCATAAAAATGCCTTTGTCATCAAGTCAGATAGCACAGGCAGTGGCATTAGTCGAACAAGGTTTGACCCATCGTGAAGTGGCTATTGTCCTAAACGTGCCGCGTTCTTCGATGCAATATGCACTAAAACGGTATCAAGAGACTGGCCGCTACACCCGAAGACCAGGTAGTGGCGGTGTAAGATGCACATCAGCTCGTGACGACCGCTTTATTGTGTTAGAGATTTTAAGAAATCGCTTCCTGACCGCTGTTGAGATCCGTCAGCGGCTTCAAATCTCCAGAGGTGTGAATGTTACCGAGCGTACGGTGAGAAGACGTATGGAGGAAGTTAATTTGAGAGCAAGAAGACC
This sequence comes from Hypercompe scribonia, assembly GCA_949316085.1. NCBI lineage: Eukaryota > Metazoa > Arthropoda > Insecta > Lepidoptera > Erebidae > Hypercompe > Hypercompe scribonia. The sequence continues at coordinate 18,327,288 of OX438969.1, forward strand.
AGCCCGTGGTCCACAGCTCCTCCCACAGCACAGAGTAGGTCGAGTTCACTTCGCCCGCGAACACGCTAACTGGACTTTTGAGCAATGGGCAAGGGTTTTGTTTACAGACAAGTGCAGGATCGCTTTAAATGCATCTGATGGTCGACAACGTGTCTAGAGAAGGAAAGGGGTACGCTATTTGGCGATGACAACCACACCGACGGTCAGTTTTGGCGGAGGCTCTATAATGGTATGGGGTGGCGTGAGTTCTGATGCTCGTACGAAATTAGTCATCGTCAATAACGCCTTAAATGCAACTCGATACGTCGAAGAAATTCTTCAAGATCATGTTGTGCCCTTCGGAGGGTTTATTGGTTATGACCAATTCATTTTAATGCATGATAATGCCCGTCCACATGTCGCTCACATCGTGAATAATTACCTTCAAGAGCTTGGTGTTCAAAAATTGCAGTGGCCAGCTCGCAGCCCGGACTTAAATCCGATAGAACACGTATGGCACAAACTGAAACAAGCAATAAAGTTATCATCGAACCCACCACAAACCCTTAACCAGCTTCGAGATGCTGCACTTACTGCCTGGCGCGACTTATCACAAGTCAACATCAAGAACGTCATCCAAAGCATGCCAGACCGAATGCAGGCGGTCATTAGGGCTAGAGGAGGCAACACACGCTATTAAAAAGGACAGAAAGCGACAAAAAATCAAACAATTTTAAATTCGTAGTGCTTTTAACTCTAGTGTACAATTTTGTGAAAACGTGATTTTTTGCATAAACTTCATTATGAACCCGAAAAACCTTTTAATGTGAAAAGAAGTGATCAGGAACGTTAACTGGATAGACTCCGATCACAATTAGCCAAAATTTGTAGAGCTAAGTGAAAAAAAAAGGAAGTTGTCATACGTTTTGTACTTGGCCAAGTTTCCGTGCCGGTGAGTGTACAAGTCGAAGTTGTTATCATAACATTACATCGTGGAATCATAATATTTACTTTATTATATACTCGGGTCACTGTAATATAAGTATTTGTGAGATTTATTTATCGTCAATGTAAGTACAGCAGCAATAATGAATACTTAAATAAAGACTAACTATTCGTACATATTTTAAAATGAAAACAGTTGGAACGTTTAGAAAATTTATATAAAAGATGGAAACTAAATGTTGTGGGCTTGAAAAAGAAATTTTACTTGACGTACCTTTTCCATCTAAATGTGTTCAAATACAACTGTTTGCTCCAAGTACAACTTTAAAATTAGCTGACCCGCGCAACCTAGTCTACATATTCTATTGCCCGTAGCGTGATATTATACAGCGTGGACAAAAGAAAAGGTTATATTTGAGCCCACCTTAACAGATAAACATGACTCTGACCCTGCAGATTTTTTTTAGAACTTTTAAAGGGCAACATTCTTTCACATTCTATTTTTACGAAACTGTAACCATTTATGCAACACCCGCAATAAACTCTCAAATGGTATAGTTATCGCCCGTTTTCGCATCATTTTTCGTTGACATTTTGCACCTTTTAGTCATAGCGTGATGATATATAGCGTATAGGCTGCCTTGATAAAAGGTCTAGTTAAAACCGAAAGAATTTTTCAAATCGAATCCGTGCTTTCTAAGATTAGCGAGTTCAACCAAACAAACTCTTCAGCTGTATAATATTGATAGAGTATAGATTTAAATTGTTTTGTTTTCATTAACACGTTCTGCTTTTAAAGTACATGGTATTTTGTTTTTATTTACATTTTTATTTAGACGACGTTCCAATAGAATTGCACTGTTATTTTTTTGTTGACAAGTTACGTTGTTTATTAACAAAGCTTCTTATACGTAAATTTACAATAATTTCACTGAGAGAGTGACTGAAGTTGAATTGCAAGATCTTATTAATTTTATATGTAGCTACTGATAAAGTTAAGTTAGTACAAATTTTTATCTTTGTTTCAGGGGAGCCGGTTAAATATGATCCCGATTTCAACGGCCCCATCCACAACCGATCATGCACAGACATATTTTGGTTAATACTGTTTATAGTTTTTCTCGGAGTTTGGGCGTTTGTAGGCTATTATGGTGAGTATCGTAACTAGGTAACTCAAATATGAAATTAACCAATTGAATCACTATTGATAGCTACTTTGAGGAAGTCGCTACAATCTTTATCTTAGACGTTGCCACAGTTAGTGATTATTGAAAATTACACATATTAAATGTATCACATTACATTTATTTATAAACTAATAACTAATAATAACTGCGAGTCATTTTATGTTGCCTATATTTTTAAAATATTGTACTTCAAAGAGACTAAGTTCAATGTTCTTTTTTGACCTAAATTTTGTAACTACCTTAGAATTGTACATTTTTAAATCTGCCTATAAAGCAAAACCTCGTCTTCTACTTTGAAATGGCCTCCAAATTTACGTGGTATTCTATATGCAAGTTACATTACAGGAGTGCACCATGGAAATATACAGAAACTATTGGCTCCTGTTGATTCTAACGGAAGACGATGTGGTCTCGATGCGGGACTCGAAGAAAGAAAATATCTCGTGTTTTTTGATATCCAAGAATGTCTATCGCCAACAACTCCCATTACCGGTTGTCCTACACCACAGGTAAAAATTATATACTAGTAAATTGTACCTAATTATGTAATGAAAGAACATTTCTTGTTAAGAAATATTCCATGAAAGGTCATGTCAAAATTGTTAAGAAGGTAAGCCAGTTCATTTTAAACAGTTTTAACGTAGAAGCTTACCTAATTATGAAAAATAACATATTATATAATTAGTTACAGAACTAATTATTAGACGAAGGTCATGTTTAAGAAAAGTGACACTTCGTTATTTACGTTTCAGGTGTGTGTTAAACAGTGTCCAACAGCAACAATAAATTTTAGACAATTGACAGAGAGTGAATTTAAGAAATATAAATCTAGCATGGTGTGCAGAGATGATGTTCCGATGACTAACATGGTTTTATCTGATGCGCTACGTTATATAAACGAAAGGAAGTGTGCCGGTAGCGTTTTACAAAGTCAGCCAGGTAAATTTATGAGTTACTTCCAGACTACATTTAACGATATGATACTAATATTTATGTAATCTCGAATTTCCTCCCTTATATACTATTAGTCATCCAAGCTAAAGTTAACTTGCAAAAGACGTACAGTTATACCCTACACTTCAGCATTGTTCCGTTGCATCGGCGATCTGTCATCTCTGCGATGCAAGGGAGACATGAAAACCGATCCGCAAGATGCAAGCTGCTTGCGGGACCCAAGCGAGGCTCGAAGTTCTCTGATGAACAAAGCTACGGCTCTTGACTCGTATATTGGCTGGTTTGTTGCCAGTTGGATGACATTTTTTACAAGTACGAGGGATGAGCGGGATACGCAAATTGTACGTAGTAGCTGCAAGCACGTAAAGAATTTTTGCTAGTCTGTAACACCTGTTTTACTTACATGCATGTGCACCCGTACACATAGTTGTCTATACTATTTTAACTTTCTCATAAAATACAAATAATAACCCAATACAAAACTGCCTTTATATTTGCTTTAATTAATGCCTGTGAATTGTTATATCCTACATAATGGTCAATGCAGTGCTGGGAAGGTGCTTGGCGGGTTTGAATGAGTTGAACTCATTGATCAACTCACTAAACATAACACACATGGACACTGAAATGGCGCTCGAAAGGTTCACAGCATTAATACACCTCAATCAGGTAGTTAATTTTCAGTATTTACGAACGCAATAAAATAAATGACACTTTTAAAATAAATGACACTTTTAAAAGGTTTGATATCGATAATACCTCGTGTTTTGTCAAGGTTCAACCAGGTTCCGTCTCTTCCATTCACTATGATTGAAACGGATTATAACGAATGGTAGCTTGCGCCAACTCATAAAAATAGATTTATTGGACTATCACCTTTACTTGCAAAACATTACAATATCCATTTATTGCCAAAAAAATAAAATTAATGTATTTATACCAGTTGTCTAGTACCCATAGCTCAACTGCTGCTTGGTTTGGGACTAGATGGCGTTGTAGGTCAGACGTCCGAAATGTTAATATTCTCTTTGTTACTTTTATATACACATTGATTACATTTTTACATATATAAAAAGGGAAAACAAAACAAAAATACATATTTAAAAATATAAAAAAAATAGTAGATCACCGACTTGAGATACAGGGACCAAGACGTCGGAATAATAATATGTCAATATTTACTAATTCATGCATGGTAGAAATAAGGGAGATGTTTATATTGAACGTTTCACTTTAACCTTCTTAACAACTGAGGCATGTAAGCTTTAACAATATGCATGATGGAGGTATGGATCCTAACAAACTTGGTGGACGGTGAAATTAACAGTAATTTGATCGTTTTATGTGTTATGTAATATTTACTTTTAAACAGTTTGTTTCGTACCTATGTTACTTTATCGCCATCGATATGTGAGTGGTGAGTGTAAGATGCGGTGAAAGTTTTATGCGTTATTTAACAACCTGTGGCGTTTGTAAACAATATAGTAGTAAAAATATGAACAGCAATGAACCGATTCCCAAGTCACAGGTCGGGATCCTAGATCGGGAACCAGGAGACCCATTCTTTTTGTAAAAAAATATTCAGTATCTAAAACTTTTTTATGTAAATTTTTATCCCACTTTAATTTGCAATAAACCTATTATTATTTTTAATTTTATTAAAAACAATGACTCGGTAGTAAATTTCACATATTGTAATATAGCTAGACACACAATACCAATCTTTATGAAGGTAAACCTTTTTTTTGTTTTTTTTTTCTGCATATCTATTTTTCAAAGCGCATCAGACAATAACTACGCACTGTACTGAATACGTTGAATGATTATTTATCATTATATTCATTTTCACAATTGTAATTCTACTAGTCGATCTTAAATTTTAGTGAATATTCCTATTAGTATATTTTGATACCATACTCAAAGTGCACTTTGCGGCTCATTCTATTTGTTTTTGATAAATTGCCAAGTCGATCGATAGAACACTAATCTGTTTATGTGGGGACAGCTATCGGGGCAAATAGTTCACGACCTGGTGGAATCGCGCTGGTTCTTACTTGCAGCCCTCGTAGTCGTCATTTGCATTTGCTTTATATACATTCTACTGCTGCGATGGGTCGTTGGTCCTGTGGTTTGGATTTCATTAGTTGGAGTACTGGGACTACTGTTATTTTGTAAGTACCTTTTTTTTTTCATAAATGTCCTTTTTGTGCATAGGGCTCCCACTAAGAACTTAGGGCCCCAAGTCAGTCTCACCTGTAAGTGGTGCACCTGCTGAAGAATGGAGGAGTCTCTAACAAACAAATTATCCCGATTAGCTGCAATAAGCTCGCCGCCACTTGAGAACAAAACTCTGGCGAAAATTTGTCATTTAATACGCTTTTGCCTACCCCTCCAGAGAAACAGGCATAATTTTATGTATTATATATATTATATACGTACCTATCTATATATTACCTAAATTTATACTTAGTTGGTTGATGTTTTTGCAGGTACGTACTTATGTTATAAGAATTACGTATACTATCGTGAAAACATAACACTACACCAGACGACAAATCTGAGAGGTTACGTCCAGTCATTTCTCACCAAAAGTGAAACCTGGATGGCATTAGTTGTGATCCTGGCAATAATAGTCGTCGTTCTCCTATTAATAGTGATATTTTTAAGATCGAGAATCAATGTTGCTGTAGCTCTCATACGTGAAGGAAGCAAGTAAGTCTACTCGGATTACTTATGTAAATGAATGTTTGTCTCGGTATATGGCGGTTGGATTAGATACTTAATAGCTATAAGTCTATTTTTTTTTGGGGCTAAAAGTCGCGCATTTATCGATAGCTAACAGTTAGCGATTTAATGACAAAAGTTATCGACTATCTAAAACTATTAAGTATACTATGCTCCATTTCTGAAGATGGCTAGTGACAATTTAAATCTAAGAGTAAAGGGAAATTCTTAACATATTACAATAGTTCCGAATCTGTTTTTATTCCATTAAGTAATAAATTTTATTTAAACAAAGTTAACAATAACATAGAAGACGGTTAATAACTATAAAATTGAACTAACGTTATCACAAATATTTATTGTAATATTATTAATCACGATTACTGTGCATTTACAACTTAAATATTATTAATTAGAAAAGTGCATCCTGCTAGTAAATAAGGCTTTAGTTTACTTTTGAAGTCCTTTTTGTAAAGTAATAACTTTTAGGGAGTTTATTAAAGATTTTCACTATAACACTGCGTTCTTTTATTCTCAATTTACACATATACTTTAATAAAATAGTATTATTGTCATCGAGTATTATATTCTAAGTAAAATTAATCACGCACAAAATAGACTCAAAACGTGATACCTGTGGCAAGAATATTATAATATGGTTTACCTGCTTATTTATAAAGCTTTTGTAATTTATTACAAAGGGAAATACGGGTTACCTACTCAGTACCAATGCATTGTATACTCCTGTACCTATATGCCACACGAAATATGTACGTAGGTAATATTGCGTTATCACAAGCCGGTACAATTACAGGGTATTGCAACCGTTATAAAAACGAACTTGTTGTTTTCCTTTTAAACAATTATTTTACCCAGGAAAAAGTTTGTTTTTTCGTTTAATGACATTCGAATATATTTATTTTCTTTCAGAGCGGTAACGGCAATAAAGTCAACAGTATTCTTTCCTATAATACCGTGGATTATTCAGTGTTTCGTGATTGGTTATGGGGCGTTGGTGCTCATGTATTTGCTGTCCATGGGAGAGAGTGTTTTCATAGCCGTGTTAAACAACGACACGAACTGTCCCTTCACAAGTGATTTCAAGGTATTAAGAATGATAAATAACATCTCTTGTAATCCACAAGTGTATGCATTTTGTTCCTGACTTTCTGTTGTTGCATTGTTTTTAAGTAACAAATAACTTTTGAAAAATGTTACTCCCTTTCATCTCAGTTATTTAAAAGGTAAAACAGCATATAGTCATCAGACAAAATGGTATTCATATAACACCGCTGTACCTGTATTGTTGAGCGTATGTACTCGTATCTCATTGATTGATTGAACTGAGTACGAACATAAAACATCTTCAATACCAAACCAATGGATCTACCTGACAGTTTACCCAGTATCATGTTGCCATTTGCCTTTTTTTTAATTCCATTGTGGGAACGAGAGAGACGCCTTTATGTAACTACAGATTCCTAGCTTGTTTTTTTTGCGGAAGGTTCTCATTCTGAGGGAATTTCTATTTGATCTACGCTTCACACAGAAGAATCGGGTTTAAAGTGAACAGAAAAGGATCACCTACGAAATACAAGCCATTAAAATTGAGCGCATTTAATAATGCACCATATTTTAAGTGTTAAACTCTACTTTTTGTTACCTGTTCTAAGTATTTTTAAGCTTCATTTTTGTTTTTTTATAAAAACATATTAAATTTAAAGAAAATCAACACAATATCAACCTGGAAGCAATATCACTTGACACCGTGTACAGTGATCCTTTGCTGCAAGTTTTTTTTCTGAAGCAAGAGATTATAAGCAATAACACACAGTAATGAGGCATACGAAAGTAATAAAAATCTTTGTTGATACAGATCACTTCGTTTTTTTTGTTTACCTTCATTATCGAACTTCATTTTCATCGATGAGATTTAAAAAATCAAAATAACTGTTGGATTCTCTGTATAGTATTATTATTCAATTAAAATCGTTTACCATTCCTAGTATCAAATTATTTGTCTTAAATGAATAATTTTGTATTATAATTCCAGGATGGTATGAGCTGTAATCCTGCAACCTTTCATGCCAGCGTCACAGCAGCTCAATTATTAAACCCTGAGCATTGTAGAAAAGTTGTGTGCCATTTCACTGGCCTTGATGGCCCGACTAGTGTCGTGTGGTTGCATTGTAAGTACTTTTTACGTTAGAAGAATATACAGCCATACTAGTTAAGATTTATCCGACATTGCATAAACTGTAACAGGTTGTAATCTTTTTTCACACATTAAAGTCACATAAATAATACAAAAGAAACTAGATCCGCTTGTAGTCTGATAACTATGTTGCTAGATTATTTTTTAAAGATGCAAAATGAATTTTTGAAGGCGTCTGTCTTCCTGCAATCCATTTCTTTATCTTTTTATTTGAAATATGATCTACCCGAACCCGGTCTATGTTATACCCGACTTAGTTTAAAAACTTTAATCTTACTACGTGTAAAATTAGATCTTTAGAAAAAAAAGAAAATATTCTTGTCTATATTCATTAACTCAATATTATTATGTTGAGTTACTATATCTCTAATTAAAAGTTGTCTTATTCTTCAGTGGCTAACCTACTGGGCTTTTTCTGGACCATGTTCTTCGTTGGTGGTTTATCAGACATGATGCTCGCAAGCACATTCTCCACTTGGTATTGGACACGCAGCAAAAGTGATCTGCCCTTCTTCACCCTGACCGCTGGCGTGTATAGAACAATACGGTAAGATTACAGCAATTTAAGGTTTATTAACAGCTTATAACACTTCTGGGCCTTTCCTTAAATAGCAGGTTTTGGCCTAGTCTACCACACTGGTGCAACCAACAGATTTTTATCCCGCAGTAACCCTTGCCGGCAGCGGACAAGTGTTACTGCGTATTCAATTTTTCTAAAGCCAACGAAGTTATAAAATTTTAAGTTCACTGTAAAGTGTTTTACTGAAAAACCCTTAATGTTTCAGGTATCATCCAGGAACAGTTGCCTTCGGATCATTAATCATCGCCATCGTGCGAGTGATTCGTGTTATCCTCGAGTACATTGATCAAAAACTTAAGAAGTTTGACAACCCCTTCACTAGATGTGTCATGTGTTTTTGCAAATGTTTTTGCTGGTGTTTGGAGAACTTTTTAAAGTTCATAAACAAAAACGCTTATATCATGTGTGCGGTTTATGGATATAACTTCTGCAAAAGTGCTAGAGAAGCGTTCTCATTGCTTATGAGGAATATTGTGAGAACTGTCGTGTTAGACAAGGTATGAATACATCCAGTAAATCTTTTGATATTAAAAATAATCATAGGAAATAGGGAGATTATAGAATTTTTTCATTATTTCTTTTCAAATAAAACTTTTCCAAGTTTTGAGTAATTGTTTTTAAGTTTTAAGGTTGTTTGGCATGTTTTGTTGACTTTTAATCGAATTAAAGCTATAAGTATTGCAAGTCATACTCAAATACAAATTATTGAACTGAAAAAATACATTTGGGTTTTAGTACGCAAAAGTTATACATATCTAAGAAGAAATGTTGAAAGTGAAATCTAAAAAGTAGCATATTCACATACAACTTTCATTTTTAAATAAGCCGCAAAAGCAAGTAGTGGAACGACTGGCCTGTTGGTTTTGTGGTTAACGACTTGACTGAGAAGCCGGAGGTTGTGGGTTTGATTTCCATCTAGATCAAAATATATTGTGTGATGACCACGAATATTTTATCTGTCTTTGGATTTAATTTATCTATGATATTTATGTATTTAGAAATATATGTTTGCTAGCACGTTGATTACCATAGCACAGGCTCTGCCTAGTTTGGGATCAGACTGTCGTGTGTGAAATGTGGGAATTTATTATTATTATATTATTATAAACATATTATGTGTGTGTTAGTTAAATCATCAGTGTGACCAGACTCGTTGACGTTTCAGGTCACAGATTTCATATTCTTCCTATCCAAGTTACTGATATCTATCGGAGTGGGTGTCGCGACGTACTATCTGCTCGAGTCGAAGTTCCTGCACGACATTACCAAAATGCAGATGCTGCATTACAATTACATTCCCGCCATTATATTGAGTATAGCTACCTACCTCATTTGTACCATATACTTTAAAGTCTATGAAATGGCTGTAGATACTTTATTCTTATGTTTCCGTAAGTATACCGTTATATTTATAAGCTAAGTTAATTAATAGCCACTTGTAAGAAGTTTAGATTACCGACTTTCTTTTATTTTTAATGTTTGCGGAGTGTTCCTTTTTCAATTTAGATCGGACTGTTAGTTATTGGGTTCGATTGTCACGCAGAACACATATATGTGTGATGGGAACGATTATTTGTTTTGTGTCCGAGTGTAATTTGTCTATAATATGTATGTATAAAGAAATATTATTATAAAGAAATATTATTAGTATTTGAAAAAATGGTGGGTAGACAGTGCCACGGTTACATCGTGTCCGTGTTATAGTGTTATAAAAATATTATTAGTACAAGGAACCTAGTGAAAGTGTGTAAATAAAGTAGTGACACTGTGAACTTCAAGTCGTATATAAAAACAACAGTTAAAATTAAACGTATCTCCTTACTTTTCAAAAATAACATCGCAACGAACTTTTCATTGAAAGTGAACTCTAAAACTTAAAACAACTTTAGCAGTGAAACCAACAACAAATACTTGATATACAGTGACAAAATGAACTATAACCACAAACAGCACAAACATATTAAGCAATAATTTATTAAAATCAGCATCAAAAAATTACAAATCATCTTAGAATTATAACTACAGTAGCGCCATCTATCTAAATAAGGTGTTAGCGCTCTAATTTAATATCGAACCACCGACCAACACAACGAAGTGTTATGCTATTGCCTAACAGGGGGCGCTGTAAGCAATTTTCATTACTGAATATCTGTCGAATATAAATATCGAACAAGCTGCCTATAACAAAAGTGTCTAAAAAGCAAGCAAAAATAATGGCATCAAATTGTGCTGGGTGCTACCAAGCAATACAGAATGCTGATTCATTATCATGTAAACTATGTAAAGAAATATATGACCTTGAATGTACAAATACTTCTAAGAACCAGTTCAGGTCAATGACTATAGCTCAAAAGAAAGCGTGGAAGTGCCAAGCCTGTCGCTGCAGATTGCCAAAAGCTGACAATACAAACACACCTATTCGCCCCCAGGACCGGGAATCTATAGAAACAAATCACACACCGCCAGATACAAACAATATTACTATTAGAAAAGTGAATACAAACTACAAAAATGATTCTAGTTGCTCTGTTGATTTAAGTGCATTGGGTGACACTTTACGCCCAGAGAGCAGAGAAATTACATCACAGAACGAAATAACACTAGCAAATTTAAATGAAATAATAATACAACGCCTGACAGAAAACAACCAACTACTAATAACAGAGTTGGGGAAAATAATACAGATAGAAATAAAAAAATCAATAGCCCAGTTAAGAATTGACATGGATAGAAATATAGACATATTAACAAAGGAAAATCAGCAAAGAAAAGAAGACATAGAAAAATTGAGTTTTGAGACACAGAAATTAAAAATACACATTGAAAAGATACAAAAAGATATAAAAGACTTGTCAACAAAGACCTCGACAGGAATATGTACCGAAAGTTACTCTAGAAAAATAGTCCTATATGGGCTCGCAGAACACAACCAGGAAAACGAGTATGACCTACACAATAGAATCATAGACTTATTTCGGGAAACTATGAACGTAGACCTGATGGGATACGTGGAAAATATGTACAGGGTAGGAAGATTCAAGAATAATAACCGGCCACTAGTTATTGAATTACTGAGCAAAAGGATGTCTAAACATATTCTAAACAATACACAATGTCTATATGGAACAAGACTATTTATCTCAGAATTTCTAGACGAGAAAACACGAAAAGAGAGACGCCTGCTACGAGAAACAATGATCAAAGCACGAAAAAGAGGCCAACATGCAGTCATCCACAACAACCAACTTTATGTAGAAGGAAAAAGAATGGACCCGAATCATATTACCGAAAACAAAAATACACATGGACTGCTCGAGACTAACAAGCAAAAAATAGAACAAAATACTACTGAAACCTATAGAAATAAAACAAATGAAAACGAGATGATATTGGACAGTTCCTTTCGAAAAATCAGACCGACAATATAGAATATTATTTCAGAACATGCAAGGCTTAAATAGTAAGTTACATACCTTAGAAGCACTCGTAGAAGAAAATCCGACGTACATAGCAATATGCGTATCTGAGACTTGGCTATCATCGCAGCAATTAGACACTATAAAAATTGCTGGCTACAAAATGGCATCATCCTATACCAGAAACAAACACATACGAGGTGGAGTGTGTATCCTACTGCAAGAAAACATAGAGCATGGGGAAATAAGTGTAGTTACACAAATGTCAATAGAATATATCATAGAAGCATGTGCATGTGAACTTCCTAAACTAAATTTAGTGATTATATCTTTGTACTGGAATGGAAGAGAGGAAGATACATTTCTAAATCAAATGAAACAAATTTTAAAGTACATAAACGACAAATACAAAAAATCTAAAATAATTATCGGAGGAGACTTCAATATAAACGTTCTCGAAAATAGCTTAAAGTCTAATCGATTCTTAGACTTCATGATGGAATACAAATTTACCCAACACGTAAAGAGTCATACGCGTATATGCAAAACAACATCCACACTGATAGATCTAATATTTACAAACTTTCACCAAACGGATGTGATAACAACGGTAGACGAACTGGGATTTTCAGACCATTGTGGCACAACAATACACCTCACATTGCCCCAACTAAAAGAACAGACTACCTGGCGCACTAGGAAGAGATTATTCAATAGAATGAATATGGAAAAATTTAAACAGGAACTTGAAAACCAGACTTGGGATAACGTCATAACATCTAACCAAAATACAAATGACAATTACCACGAGTTCAGTAAACTATTAGTAAACATACTCAATAATTGCGTGCCATTACGGGTTATAAAATTAAAACCACAACAAAAAAGACATTGGTTGACAGTAGGTTTAAAAAAATCCTGTAAAAATAAAAGATTATTAAAAATATTTACAAGTAAATCCCATAATTCAATACTAACAAATCATTATAAATCATATGAGAAAATATTAAAAAAAGCAGTATCTACAGCAAAAAAATTACATTACAAACATAAAATAATAACTTCAGAAAATAAGGTTAAAACAATGTGGAACGTTATAAATGAATGTACAAATAAAAATACACAAAAAGAAAAACAAAATATAAAGTTGCAAATTGATGACATAATATATTCGGAACCAAAACAGGTGGCAAACTATTTTAATAACTTTTTCATATCCGTGGGAGACATGACCCCACCTAATCAGACAAACAGAAACGCAGGCGATGCCTGCGTAACCCACTTCACCGAAAACACTATGTTTCTCAGCCCGACTGATCCCTATGAAGTTAACATCATGTTGAAAAATCTAAAAAATACGAGAAGCCATGGAATAGACGAAATTCCGCCTATTCTGGTAAAATATTGCGCTGATGAGTTAACACTACCGTTCTGTAAACTCATTAACCAATCGTTCGAGGAAGGTATATTCCCGGACTACCTGAAACAGGGGTTAATAAAACCGATATACAAAAAAAACGCAAAAACCGAACCTGACAACTACCGCCCGATCGCTCTCCTACCTACGGCCTCAAAGCTCTTTGAGAAAGCCATGAGTAGGCGAATTTATTCGTTTTGCGATAAATATAAAATTTTCAACGAATGCCAAAACGGTTTCCGCAAAAATAAATCGACAACATTAGCAGTATTTAAATATATCCAAGAGGCCCTAAATATTTTGAACAACAAACAATATGCAATCGGAATATTACTTGATATGTCTAAAGCCTACGACAAAGTGCAATTTAAAATACTACTCGACGGACTACATAGGATAGGAATACGCGGAAAAGCTCATGAATGGCTCACCTCCTACCTAACTAATAGAGAACAACAGGTAGAAATACAATACTTTAATAAAGCAACTAAAGAAATCGAAAATATTCGATCGGACAAAATAAATATTACGGCTTCGATTCCACAGGGTAGTGTAATAGGATGTCTATTATTTCTAATTTACATAAACGACCTGCCGAAAATAATAAATGGGCCATGTGTGTTGTTTGCGGATGACATCTCATTGTTAATCTCGTGCGCAACGAATTCTAACCTAGACGAAAAACTTAACAAAATTTTTAACACAACAATCGATTGGATGAATGAGCATAACCTACAAATTAATTCTAAAAAAACTAAATTAATTTCCTTCCGTCCATGTCAAAAAAAACCACTGAGCATAAATTTTACATTCGAAGGAAATAAAATTGAAGAAGTAGGCGAATTCAACTTACTCGGAATAACAATAGACACGAACATCAATTGGAAATCACACATAAAAAAAGTTAGAATAAAAATTTCCAAATTCGCTTACGCCCTACAAGAAGTAAAGAAATTGACAGACTTACCTACAGCACTCACTACCTACTATGCCTACGCCTATTCGTGGCTATCCTACGGAGTAATATTGTGGGGTAATAGTACAGATGCACCCACCCTATTTACTTTACAAAAGAGACTCATCCGAATTTTGGTCAATATAAAACAGATAGATAGCTGTAAAACCCACTTCCAAAATCATAAAATCCTCTCTTTGCCTTGTATTTACATCCTGGAAGTGTGCAAGTTCGTCAGAAAATACCCGGCATTCTACAGCAAGCGCGAAGATAAACAAACAAAATATTCATATAGACACAAAGACAGACTAAACCTACTGCATTCACGACTGACAATGCACTCTAATAGCCCTTTAGTTATGTCTATTAAAGTATACAATAAACTCCCTAATAGCATAAAAAACGAGAATGAATTTATTACTTTTGTAAAAAAAGTAAAGGTTTTCCTAATTGATAAATGTTATTATAGTATAAAAGAATATTTAGATGATAACACCACATGTAAATAAAAAAATACCTAATAAAAATACAATAAATAATTATTTTCTGCATCTTTAATAATTAAGTATAATAATAATGAAATATAAAATAATGACAAAATAAAATAAAATAATATCGATATTAGATAATATAATAACAATGACATAATATAATAAAATAAGAATAACATAACAATAAAACATATGGCATGAACATAGAACAATTAAAATTTAAAACTGCAACATAAAAGGCATTCGTTGACAGTAAGTATAAAAAACCTGTAATAATGAATGGAGCAATGAGTATGTAATTGAATGGGTATATAAGTGTAATCGTAGGCATCTTCCTCTCTCCCACCAACACAAAATAAATATAAGCTGTGCCCGACAGGGTCCATAATTGATACTGTACTATTTTATGTTGACTATCTGTGAGACATTATGGTAAAGCAATAAAGTATTGAGTATTGAGTATTGAGTAATATTTAAGTATGTTTGTCAGCAGTCTGGTTACCATAGTAAAGGCTCTGCCTAATTTGGAATCAGGCAGCCATGTATGACATGTGTCAGGTTATTTACTTAATAATTGAACTAATGTAATTCTTTTTATTCTCAATTATTTTTGTAAATTATTTCATAAACAGTCCTGTATAAGTAATATAATATTTATGTACTCGCCTGTTTGAGATATTCTTATCTGAGAATATCGTCAATGTAATGTTTCTATTATAAACAATCATAAACGGAGTAAGGGACTCGTACCTCTTAACCCTTAAATTATATATCAGATTAAGATATAATTTCGCCACTTCTAAATAAGTTATAGTTTTATTAAATTAGCGAAATTGTTATTACACTACAAAGAATAAAGTTTAAGTTTTATAAATTTAACAATACAGTGTTCCAACTTTCAATTTGGACTAATCTGCAGACTATTCTTGTAGTATATATTTTATTATGATTTTTGAGAAGTTTAAACCTTGAATTTATGGATATACATTCAAATTGTGTTCAATAAAGTAGTTATTATTATAAAAATATTGTCTAGTGTAATTAATTGCCGTTATATTTTTACAGTTGAAGACTGCGAAAGAAATGATGGCTCACCGGAGAAACCGTACTTCATGTCGAAAAACTTGATGAGAATTCTTGGAAAGAAAAATAAGAAATTTGATTAAGCAATGTGCTAAAAACTTTTTGAAATCAGAGTTGTGAAGCCATAACATGGATTTTTACCTAATTTGTGTCAAATGTCATTTGTACTCTAAATTTCATCTTTTATAGAATTTTTAACTATACTAGGTATTTTTATTATAGTCTTCAACTTTTTGATAGTGTTGTATCTAAGTTTATGGTAATATACAACTAATACTAAGTAATTTTATTATTAATATTATATATTATAACCAATGTAGTCTACAGATCTAAACTATAAGCGCCCTTTTCTTCAGAAATAGATAATGACACCAAATGTATGATGTAGATGTTTCAATATTTATATTATAGTACGTTTTTTTAAATATTATAAGCCTGCCAAAATGGTTGTCAAGAATTGTGGTCGCCATGTTCATTGTGAATACAGTAAAAGCAATATGGTGACCCACACTATGGTGGCCTAGTGAAATTCTCTTTCACACCCCGGTTAAAGGAACCGGAATGATTGTGGGAAGGCAACACGTGCGCTGGTAGTGCGTTCCAGATTTTGGCTAGTTTGCACATAAAGGAAGAGTCGAATTATTTAGTAGAGAGCGTATGTCTTCGACTCCAAAACGGTAGCTGCCAAGACCAGCACATGTTGTTTTTATCCTCTTTGTTACACATTTTTAGTCGCCACAATTTATAAAGTAAAAAACTTCGCTAATCTAATTCTTAAAGGCTTTCAAAGTTTTCTTTTTACTCTGAAGCAACTTTATATTTTTACATTCTTTAGGTACTTACATACTTTAGGGCGGGATCGGGAGAAGACTGATCCCACTCGCAGAGAACGTGGTAGAGGTCACTAACTTCACAATAACACACTAAGGGTCGGCAACTATCCGAGATAGGAGACACTCTGGTGCGGCCAGGGGTATCGCCTAAAGTGAGACGCTTTTTCTGCGTAGATTAGTAAGAGGTGCAGTAGCATCTTGCTCGTTCGTTGTCTACGGTCATTCCGGGATGTACCTCAGTCATGGGGTACGGCAGGGACTATACGCCGACTATCGAGGTAGGCCGCCACGGGGTTTAGTGGGTCAAATCGGTTCCTTGTAAGTCCCATACACGCACTCCATCTTTCCCACGGAAGGTATGATATATACTAAAAAAAAGGATACTTTAGGAACATATCTTTTAAATTTTGATATATTTATATTTGACAAAAATACTTTCCAACCGATAAGCAGAGATGAAGGACGCTTCTAGTTTGTAAGCTATAAGTGAGAGGCTAAGTTTGCAGCAATAAGTACCTTATGATACCTATAGATACCGAGTTTAAATACAAATCAAAGATTTTCCAATTTTATTATGATTAAGAAATTTGTGATATTACAAATTATAATAACATGGAAAAATTATAAAAATAAATAATTTAGAAAATAGTTTTATTATTTATTTGTTTTCAATATAACGAACGCCGCACGACACTGCTTCGATGATTATTACGATTGCCTAAGTGCGATTGCTTTTTATGCTTTTGCATAGGAAAGTACTCAACGAGTCATGAATTTTGTATAAGTACACATCAGAAGTAGAGAAAAGAATGTATGTAAGGTACCATAGAGTTCAAATTTTTGTCACGTACCTCGTGGTATACATTTATTTTCACGAGCGCTAGTTAGGTTGTGAGCGAGGGCGAGAGGGTTTTTAATAAGACAAGTGTTCGGCTTGAAGAGCGGATTGAGACTAACTTTATTTATGAAACCATTTCTTAAAGTTCAAACAGTATTCTTATTGATATGTATTGAAGACAAAGAGCTAATTGTTATAGTGTTTAGTCTGCGGCTTATCATCTAAGTGGTGGTTCATGACGGATGCCAAGATTAACTTTATTTATAAAACAATACAGTATTCTGATTATGCGTTGGAGACAAGGGGCTAGTTGTTCTATTGTTTTCAGGGCGTCTGTGGCTTATCAGCTAAGTGGTCGTTCATGACTGATGCTATTGTAGGGCGTCACGTATATGACGACATAACTCCTCCCCCCTTAAGACGGAGGCGGCACGAAGGCTGCGAAGGCTGAAGTTCAACGGCTTCCGGTTGTGCAGCCGAGATTTTCGCCGATCTAGTTTTCCACCAGAATTTGTAGACTGCAATTCCTATTCCTGTTGCTGTTATTATGAAGTAAAGTGCAATTGATAACCAGCTGGGGGTGCTTGGAATAATGGTTAAGTTTTCGCTTGTATTCTTTAATTCTTCTGTTTGTTGCAGCGCACTTTTCAGGTTATCTAGTTCTATGTTTTCTAGTTTTATCTTTGATTTGTTGTATAATATTGTTATTGTAGCTTGCAGTGGCGTAGGTGCAGTTAGGCGGATCTTCGTGTTGTATTAGTTGAGCTATGCAGTCCGTAGAGTGCAGTAAGGGTTGCCATTCTAAGTGTTTGCAGATGACGTTGTCCCCGGTGATGTATGTGTATGGCTCGTGAGGGTAGGCAAACTCATTATTTCCCAAGATTAGGATGGGGTTGCTAGGTATAAGTACTGTTTTGTTATTATTAGGGATAGAATATAGGTGTAATAGGTTGTAAGGATGTTCGGTAACAATTGGTATGTCCAGTATGAAGTTAAGGGTTTGATTGGTGTTATAAGCTTTAACAGTGATTGCTTTTTCCCATAGATGGATACTATCCATGTTAGGGTTAAAGGCTAGGTATATATCTACTGTGGCATTTACTTTTAATTTAATTGTATTATAATTGCTACATATATCTAAATATATCTGTCTTATTTTCGTAATGTTATAATTACGGCTATGTTGGGTGATTTCGTTCGCATGTGTCAGGTGTCTTTGGTAAGTCTAATAGGTCACGAATGTCTATGTTCTCTAGGTTTGGGTCTAATAATGGGATGTGGACTAATTGATCTGTATTTTGTGTTCTGTGTTTGTTTTTAATTAAACAAGTGATAGACGGATCGTCCATATTGTGAATTAAGTTAAGTGCATCTTGTACACCTTCAATATAAAAATATAAGGTCCTCCTGTTCCCATCATAACTGGGTAACTGGGTGGAGAACGTGGAGAAATCGGTGGTTACCGATTTTTCGTCTATGAAAGATTTTTCAATTAGTACCTTCTTTTCACTTGTCATTTTTAACTACAGTGATACGAATGGTAACAACGAAAGAAAATTCTTTTCTAAGTACCGTATTGCATTAAAAAAAAATAATGCTATAACGGTTTTTTACGATACTGGATACACCAAATGTTATGGGGATGTCCAGGAAATCGTTCAAGGAGTCTCGGGAGTAGTAGAGTTTTATACTTACCCCACGAGCATTGCCGATTTGTAGGCTGAGATGGAGGTGAGTCTTCGTTTCTTCAGCTGGTCAGCTTGTCTGCCTCTGCTTTGCACTACGCTCACTGTAGATTCTTTTATTCGCGAACGCGGACGCTTAGCAAAGGTATTCTCTGCAGCAGGAACCGACAGTATCGCGACGAACCGACTGCGCCAGTTAGGTTGTGAGCGAGGGCGAGAGGGTTTTTAATAAGACAAGTGTTCGGCTTGAAGAGTGGATTGAGACTAACTTTATTTATGAAACCATTTCTTAAAGTTCAAACAGTATTCTTATTGATATGTATTGAAGACAAAGAGCTAATTGTTATAGTGTTTAGTCTGCGGCTTATCATCTAAGTGGTGGTTCATGACGGATGCCAAGATTAACTTTATTTATAAAACAATACACAGTATTCTGATTATGCGTTGGAGACAAGGGGCTAGTTGTTCTATTGTTTCCAGGGCGTCTGTGGCTTATCAGCTAAGTGGTCGTTCATGACTGATGCTATTGTAGGGCGTCACGTCTATGACGACATAACTCCTCCCCCCTTAAGACAGAGGCGGCACGAAGGCTGCGAAGGCTGAAGTTCAACGGCTTCCGGTTGTGCAGCCGAGATTTTCGTTGATCTAGTTTTCCACCAGAATTTGTAGACTGCAATTCTATTCCTGTTGCTGTTATTATGAAGTAAAGTGCAATTGATGACCAGCTGGGGCTGCTTGTAATCATGGTTAAGTTTTCGCTTGTATTCTTTAATTCTTCTGTTTGTTGCAGCGTACTTTTCAGGTTATCTAGTTCTATGTTTTCTAGTTTTGTCTTTGATTTGTTGTATAATATTGTTGTTGTAGCTTGCAGTGGCGTAGGTGCAGTTAGGTGGATCTTCGTGTTGTATTAGTTGAGCTATGCAGTCCGTAGAGTGCAGTAAGGGTTACCATTCTAAGTGTTTGCAGATTACGTTGTCTCCGGTGAGGTATGTGCATGGCTCGTGAGGGTAGGCAAACTCATTATTTCCCAAGATTAGGATGGGGTTGCTAGGTATAAGTATTGTGTTGTTATTATTAGGGATAGAATACAGGTGTAATAGGTTGTAAGATTGTTCGGTAACAAGTGGTATGTCCAGTATGAAGTTAAGGGTTTGATTAGTGTTATAAGCTTTAACAGTGATTGCTTTTTCCCATAGATGGATACTATCCATGTTAGGGTTAAAGGCTAGGTATATATCTACTGTGGCATTTACTTTTAATTTAATTGTATTATAATTGCTACATATATCTAAATATATCTGTCTTATTTTCGTAATGTTATAATTACAGCTATGTTGGGTGATTTCGTTCGCATGTGTCAGGTGTCTTTGGTAAGTCAAATAGGTCACGAATGTCTATGTTCTCTAGGTTTGGGTCTAATAATGGGATGTGGACTAATTGATCTCTATTTTGTGTTCTAGGTTGTTGGTCTGTGTTTGTTTTTAATTAAACAAGTGATAGACGGATCGTCCATATTGTGAATTAAGTTAAGTGCATCTTCTACACCTTCAATATAAAAAGATAAGGTCCTCCTGTTCCCATCATAACTGGGTAACAGTTTGGAAAACGTGGAGAAATCGGTGGTTACCGATTTTTCGTCTATGAAAGATTTTTCAGTTAGTACCTTCTTTTCACTTGCCATTTTTAACTACAGTGATACGAATGGTAACAACGAAAGAAAATTTTTTTCTAAGTACCGTATTGCATTAAAAAAAAATAATGCTATAACGGTTTTTTACGATACTGGATACACCAAATGTTATGGGGATGTCCAGGAAATCGTTTAAGGAGTCTCGGGAGTAGTAGAGTTTTATACTTACCCCACGAGCATTGCCGATTTGTAGGCTGAGATGGAGGTGAGTCTTCGTTTCTTCAGCTGGTCAGCTTGTCTGCCTCTGCTTTGCACTACGCTCACTGTAGATTCTTTTATTCGCGAACGCGGACGCTTAGCAAAGGTATTCTCTGCAGCAGGAACCGACAGTATCGCGACGAACCGACTGCGCCAGTTAGGTTGTGAGCGAGGGCGAGAGGGTTTTTAATAAGACAAGTGTTCGGCTTGAAGAGTGGATTGAGACTAACTTTATTTATGAAACCATTTCTTAAAGTTAAAACAGTATTCTTTATTGATATGTATTGAAGACAAAGAGCTAATTGTTCTAATGTTTAGTCTGCGGCTTATCATCTAAGTGGTGGTTCATGACGGATGCCAAGATTAACTTTATTTATAAAATAATACACAGTATTCTGATTATGCGTTGGAGACAAGGGGCTAGTTGTTCTATTGTTTCCAGGGCGTCTGTGGCTTATCAGCTAAGTGGTCGTTCATGACTGATGCTATTGTAGGGCGTCACGTCTATGACGACATAACTCCTCCCCCCTTAAGACGGAGGCGGCACGAAGGCTGCGAAGGCTGAAGTTCAACGGCTTCCGGTTGTGCAGCCGAGATTTTCGTTGATCTAGTTTTCCACCAGAATTTGTAGACTGCAATTCCTATTCCTGTTGCTGTTATTATGAAGTAAAGTGCAATTAATGACCAGCTGGGGGTGCTTGAAATCATGGTTAAGTTTTCACTTGTATTCTTTAATTCTTCTGTTTGTTGCAGCGTACTTTTCAGGTTATCTAGTTCTATGTTGTCTAGTTTTGTCTTTGATTTGTTGTATAATATTGTTGTTGTAGCTTGCAGTGGCGTAGGTGCAGTTAGGCGGATCTTCGTGTTGTATTAGTTGAGCTATGCAGTCCGTAGAGTGCAGTAAGGGTTGCCATTCTAAGTGTTTGCAGATTACGTTGTCTCCGGTGAGGTATGTGCATGGCTCGTGAGGGTAGGCAAACTCATTATTTCCCAAGATTAGGATGGGGTTGCTAGGTATAAGTATTGTGTTGTTATTATTAGGGATAGAATACAGGTGTAATAGGTTGTGAGGTTGTTCGATAACAATTGGTATGTCCAGTATGAAGTTAAGGGTTTGATTAGTGTTATAAGCTTTAACAGTGATTGCTTTTTCCCATAGATGGATACTATCCATGTTAGGGTTAAAGGCTAGGTATATATGTACTGTGACATGTACTTTTAATTTAATTGTATTATAATTGCTTCATATATCTAAATATATCTGTCTTATTTTCGTGATGTTATAATTACGGCTATGTTGGGTGATTTCGTTCGTATTTGATTTGTTGTCTAATATTGTTGTTGTAGCTTGCAGTGGCGTAGGTGCAGTTAGGCGGATCTTCGTGTTGTATTAGTTGAGCTATGCAGCCCATAGAGTGCAGTAAGGGTTGCCATCCTAAGTGTTTGCAGATGATGTTGTCCCCGGTGATGTATGTGTATGGCTCGTGAGGGTAGGCAAACTCATTATTTCCCAAGATTAGGATGGGGTTGCTAGGTATAAGTACTGTGTTGTTATTATTAGGGATAGAATACAGGTGTAATAGGTTGTAAGGTTGTTCGGTAACAATTGGTATGTCCAGTATGAAGTTAAGGGTTTGATTAGTGTTATAAGCTTTAACAGTGATTGCTTTTTCCCATAGATGGATACTATCCATGTTAGGGTTAAAGGCTAGGTATATATCTACTGTGGCATTTACTTTTAATTTAATTGTATTATAATTGCTACATATATCTAGATACATCTGTCTTATTTTCGTAATGTTATTTTTCGTTCGTATTACGGCTATGTTGGGTGATTTCGTTCGCATGTGTCAGGTGTCTTTGGTAAGTCTAATAGGTCACGAATGTCTATATTCTCTAGGTTTGGGTCTAATAATGGGATGTGGACTAATTGATCTGTATTTTGTGTTCTAGGTTGTTGGTCTGTGTTTGTTTTTAATTAAACAAGTGATAGAGGGATCGTCCATATTGTGAATTAAGTTGAGTGCATCTTCTACACCTTCAATATAAAAAGATAAGGTCCTCCTGTTCCCATCATAACTGGGTAACTGGGTGGAGAACGTGGAGAAATCGGTGGTTACCGATTTTTCGTCTGTGAAAGATTTTTCAGTTAGTACCTTCTTTTCACTTGTCATTTTTAACTACAGTGATACGAATGGTAACAACGAAAGAAAATTCTTTTCTAAGTACCGTATTGCATTAAAAAAAAATAATGCTATAACGGTTTTTTACGATACTGGATACACCAAATGGTATGGGGATGTCCAGGAAATCGTTTAAGGAGTCTCGGGAGTAGTAGAGTTTTATACTTACCCCACGAGCATTGCCGATTTGTAGGCTGAGATGGAGGTGAGTCTTCGTTTCTTCAGCTGGTCAGCTTGTCTGCCTCTGCTTTGCACTACGCTCACTGTAGATTCTTTTATTCGCGAACGCGGACGCTTAGCAAAGGTATTCTCTGCAGCAGGAACCGACAGTATCGCGACGAACCGACTGCGCCAGTTAGGTTGTGAGCGAGGGCGAGAGGGTTTTTAATAAGACAAGTGTTCGGCTTGAAGAGTGGATTGAGACTAACTTTATTTATGAAACCATTTCTTAAAGTTCAAACAGTATTCTTATTGATATGTATTGAAGACAAAGAGCTAATTGTTATAGTGTTTAGTCTAAAGAAACTCATCACATTAAAACAGCACACGGCACCTCTAAACATAAACAGGTAGCATACATAGAATTACCAGTAAAATTATTCAGACAGAAAATAACACATAAATTCCTAATCTTTAACTTTGATAAAGACTTTGTAGGATTACTAGGCTTAGATCTGCTAGCCCCTCTTAACTGTAAAATAGATATGAAAAACATGATGCTACACACTGAAAAAGCCGACATTCCAATTAGAGATGATATAAAATCATATACTAAAATTAAACCTAAATGTGAACAAGTAATAAACCTTTTGTGTAACTATCCAGAAGGAGAGTACTTTTCAGAGCAAAGAAAAATGAAAAGTGGACTTTTCTTTCCTTCAGCAGTAGTTTCAGTAAAAAACGGAAATTCTCTAACAACAGTAGTAAACACTTCTGAAAAAGAAATAATATTGAGAAACAACCGGCAGCTGAATCTACAAAAATTAAACTTAATAAAAAAGCCACCCCGAGAAACCCCCATAGAACAAGACAAAAGAATAAACAACTTACTTAAACAAAATTTAGAAAGATTAAGAACAGATCATATGAACCCCGAGGAAAACCGCGAAATAAGAAAATTATGCTACAACTACCGGGACATTTTCTATAGCGAGGAAATCCCCTTAAGCTTCACGCACAAAATTAAACACAAACTAAGGATAACAGAAGATAGACCAATTTATGTACGCTCATATAGACAGGCACCTAAACAAAAAATAGAAATAAAAAAGCAAATAAACAAACTTTTAGAACAAAAAATAATTCAAGAAAGCAGTTCTCCTTGGTCATGCCCAGTACACATAGTTCCAAAAAAAATAGATAGTACAGGAGAACAAAAATATAGGTTAGTAATCGACTACAGAAAACTGAATGAAAAAACAATAGAAGATAAATACCCCCTACCTAATATAGATGATATTTTGGATAAATTGGGACGTGCCCAATACTTCACAACACTAGATCTAGCGTCAGGTTACCATCAAGTGGAAATGCACCCTGACGACGTAGAAAAAACAGCATTTACAATAGATCGCGGACATTACGAGTTCCTCAGAATGCCATTTGGGTTAAAAAATGCACCCAGCACCTTTCAGAGATTAATGGATGTAGTATTACGTGGTCTAGATAATGTTCTAACATATCTCGATGACGTGATAATATATTCAACATCTTTACAGGAGCACATAGAAAAATGCAAACAGGTATTTGAGAGATTCCGAATTCACAACTTAAAAATTCAACTAAATAAATCAGAATTCTTACAGAAACAAGTCAAGTTCTTAGGCCACACATTAACAGATAAAGGCCTTCAGCCAAACGAAGACAAAATAAAAGCCGTAAAAAAATTTCCGGTCCCAAAATCACAGAAGGAAATAAAGTCGTTCCTAGGATTAGTAGGCTACTACAGAAAATTCATTCAGGATTTCGCAAAATTAACCAAACCCCTAACAAAATGTTTAAAAAAAGGCAATAAAATAAATTTAACCCCCGAGTACCTACAAGCGTTTGAAAAGTGTAAGGAAGTATTAATTAACGCACCTATTCTACAATATCCAGATTTCGAGAAACCGTTTGTTCTAACCACAGACGCCTCAGAGGTAGCAATTGGCGCAGTACTATCTCAAGGACAAATAGGCACAGACAGACCAGTAGCATATGCGTCACGTACACTATCCGATACAGAACAAAGATACTCAACAATCGAAAAAGAATTATTATGTATTGTGTGGGCCATAAAATATTTCAGACCCTACTTATACGGCAAAAGATTCACAATTTACACAGATCATCGCCCACTTACCTGGATAATGTCAATAAAAGACCCAAATTCAAAACTCACACGCTGGCGTCTAAGGTTGGCCGAATATAATTTTGACGTACAATACAAAAAAGGCAAATCTAACACTAATGCTGATGCACTGTCTAGAATACAAAGCATTCATCACAATAAATTAAAAACAAACACAGACCAACCACCCAGCACGTCAATCACCAACCAACAAACTAGAACACAAAATACAGATCGATTAGTCCACACCCCATTATTAGACCCAGACCTATTACACTTACCAAAGACACCTAACACATGCGAACGAAATCACCCAACACAACCTAATCAATCAACAACTATACAAGAGACACAAACACATAAAATACCGGAAATAGACGACGCGATCGATAGACAATTAAAACAATTTCACATCAGAAAAACACCCGGAAACGTATACAAGGTAGACGATAGGACAAAAGGAAAATATGTAATTAAAGATGTATGGATACCTATTAACGACACTAAACAGCAAATTACACAATTTTTAAAAGAGCACACTGTACCAGATAGAATTTTTCATTGCTATTTCCATCATGAGGAGTTTTACTCGTTGTTTTGCGAAATTTACAAAACAACATTCAACAACCGGGGACCCAAACTAATAAGATGCTTGAATAGAGTTACACTAATAGAAAACATTCCTGAACAAATAGATCTGATAAGAAAATACCATGAAGGAAAAACCATTCACAGAGGAATTCAGGAGACATATAAACACATCCACAGAAACTATCACTGGCCCAACATGCTCCCATCAATACAGAAATTTATAAATAAATGCGATGCATGTTTAAAGAGCAAATACGAACGTAATCCGTTAAAACTACCCCTTTCTCTAACAAACACACCACACAAACCAATGGAACACATGTTCATGGATCTATATAGCAGCGGAGGTACAACCTTCCTAACAATCATAGATAACTTCACTAAGTATGCCCAAGCAATACCGCTTACTGCTTCAACTAGCATACACATAGCTGAAGCATTGCTATCAATATTTTCAGTCATAGGAGCACCTAAGAAAATCACAACAGACTCCGATTCAAAATTCGATAACGAAGTAATAACGGAAATATGTGCATTGCATAACATAAACATCCATTTCACCACACCCTATAACCCTAACTCCAACTCACCAATCGAAAGACTTCACTCAACCCTGGCAGAAATGATTAGAATCCAAAGAATAACTGACAAAGATGAACCCTCAAACCTCATGAAATACGCAATCATAGCATATAACAACACTATACACTCAGCAACCGGATTCACACCTTTCGAACTATTATACGGACACACAGACACCAGAAACCCATTGGAACTCCATTGCCCCAAAGAATTTTATCAAGAGTATGTATTAAAACACAAACAAATTATGGAAAATACACACAAATTAATTAATAACAAAATTTTAAATGAAAAACAAACAATAATCGAAAAAGCTAACAGAAATACTGAAAAACCTCAATTCAAAGTAGGCGATATTGTCTACAAACAAGTTGCCAAAACAGCGCGAAACAATAAATTAGAACCCAAATACTTAGGTCCATACACTATAATACGTATACACCCGGAGCAGATTGCGGAAATTGTCGGAAAACACGTAAACGCAAAAACTATAAGAGTTCACTTCCGTTTACTAAGGCGACCTGAAAATATTTCAGGAACGCCATCGCCCTTATCGTAGTGTTCTGGCTCGCCGCAACAGCTGCAATAATACAGTCAATAGATAATCACAACGAAATACTGATACTAACAGAAGCCAAAACACAATATCAATCAGATACATACCATTTAGCCGTAATATATAACACTACGAAAATAAGAGAGATATACCTAGACATAAGTTGCAATTATTATACAATTAAGTTAAAAGTAAATACCTCAGTAGAGTATATAACAATAA
This sequence comes from Hypercompe scribonia, assembly GCA_949316085.1. Classification (NCBI taxonomy): domain Eukaryota; kingdom Metazoa; phylum Arthropoda; class Insecta; order Lepidoptera; family Erebidae; genus Hypercompe; species Hypercompe scribonia. Next base: position 18,354,941 of record OX438969.1, read on the forward strand.
ACGACAACAGATCAAATCAAAAGAAAACAATTAATATTATGCACGACTTCATAAAACGATTTGAAAAAAGCCTCAAAAACATTAAACATAACCAAGAAGAAATTTACAGAGCCATTGATCGTTATTCAACACAAAGTAACAAGTTTGTAACTAGGTTAATAACAACGAACATTTTTAATAATATCGAGAACTCGCCTCAACAACTGTATGATAGAATAGAAACCCTAGGAAACGCGTTAACATTTGCTCACCTCAAAAAGATGCACCCTAGTATAATAGACCCTTCATATTTAATCGAAGAACTTAACATAATTCAAAGAAAATAGATATATACCTAGCCTTTAACCCTAACATGGATAGTATTCATCTATGGGAAAAAGCAATCATCGTAAAAGCTTATAACACTAATCAAACCCTTAACTTTATACTGGACATACCAATTGTTACCGAACAACCTTACAACCTATTACACCTGTATTCTATCCCTAATAATAACAACACAGTACTTATACCTAACAACCCCATCCTAATCTTGGGAAATAATGAGTTTGCCTACCCTCACGAGCCATACACATACATCACCGGAGACAACGTCATCTGCAAACATTTAGAATGGCAACCCTTACTGTACTCTACGGACAGCATAGCTCAACTAATACAACACGAAGATCCGCCTAACTGCACCTACGCCACTGCAAGCTACAACAACAATATGATACAACAAATCAAAGACAAAACTAGAAAACATAGAACTAGATAACCTGAAAAGTACGCTGCAACAAACAGAAGAATTAAAGAATACAAGCGAAAACTTAACCATGATTCCAAGCACCCCCAGCTGGTCATTAATTGCACTTTACTTCATAATAACAGCAACAGGAATAGGAATTGCAGTCTACAAATTCTGGTGGAAAACTAGATCAACGAAAATCTCGGCTGCACAACCGGAAGCCGTTGAACTTCAGCCTTCGCAGCCTTCGTGCCGCCTCCGTCTTAAGGGGGGAGGAGTTATGTCGTCATAGACGTGACGCCCTACAATAGCATCAGTCATGAACGACCACTTAGCTGATAAGCCACAGACGCCCTGGAAACAATAGAACAACTAGCCCCTTGTCTCCAACGCATAATCAGAATACTGTGTATTATTTTATAAATAAAGTTAATCTTGGCATCCGTCATGAACCACCACTTAGATGATAAGCCGCAGACTAAACATTAGAACAATTAGCTCTTTGTCTTCAATACATATCAATAAAGAATACTGTTTTAACTTTAAGAAATGGTTTCATAAATAAAGTTAGTCTCAATCCACTCTTCAAGCCGAACACTTGTCTTATTAAAAACCCTCTCGCCCTCGCTCACAACCTAACTGGCGCAGTCGGTTCGTCGCGATACTGTCGGTTCCTGCTGCAGAGAATACCTTTGCTAAGCGTCCGCGTTCGCGAATAAAAGAATCTACAGTGAGCGTAGTGCAAAGCAGAGGCAGACAAGCTGACCAGCTGAAGAAACGAAGACTCACCTCCATCTCAGCCTACAAATCGGCAATGCTCGTGGGGTAAGTATAAAACTCTACTACTCCCGAGACTCCTTAAACGATTTCCTGGACATCCCCATAACATTTGGTGTATCCAGTATCGTAAAAAACCGTTATAGCATTATATTTTTTTAATGCAATACGGTACTTAGAAAAGAATTTTCTTTCGTTGTTACCATTCGTATCACTGTAGTTAAAAATGACAAGTGAAAAGAAGGTACTAATTGAAAAATCTTTCATAGACGAAAAATCGGTAACCACCGATTTCTCCACGTTCTCCACCCAGTTACCCAGTTATGATGGGAACAGGAGGACCTTATATTTTTATATTGAAGGTGTACAAGATGCACTTAACTTAATTCACAATATGGACGATCCGTCTATCACTTGTTTAATTAAAAACAAACACAGAACACAAAATACAGATCAATTAGTCCACATCCCATTATTAGACCCAAACCAAGAGAACATAGACATTCGTGACCTATTAGACTTACTAAAGACACCTGACACATGCGAACGAAATCACCCAACATAGCCGTAATTATAACATTACGAAAATAAGACAGATATATTTAGATATATGTAGCAATTATAATACAATTAAATTAAAAGTAAATGCCACAGTAGATATATACCTAGCCTTTAACCCTAACATGGATAGTATCCATCTATGGGAAAAAGCAATCACTGTTAAAGCTTATAACACCAATCAAACCCTTAACTTCATACTGGACATACCAATTGTTACCGAACATCCTTACAACCTATTACACCTATATTCTATCCCTAATAATAACAACACAGTACTTATACCTAACAACCCCATCCTAATCTTGGGAAATAATGAGTTTGCCTACCCTCACGAGCCATACACATACATCACCGGAGACAACGTCATCTGCAAACATTTAGAATGGCAACCCTTACTGTACTCTACGGACAGCATAGCTCAACTAATACAACACGAAGATCCGCCTAACTGCACCTACGCCACTGCAAGCTACAATAACAATATTATACAACAAATCAAAGATAAAACTAGAAAACATAGAACTAGATAACCTGAAAAGTGCGCTGCAACAAACAGAAGAATTAAAGAATACAAGCGAAAACTTAACCATGATTCCAAGCACCCCCAGCTGGTCATCAATTGCACTTTACTTCATAATAACAGCAACAGGAATAGAATTGCAGTCTACAAATTCTGGTGGAAAACTAGATCAACGAAAATCTCGGCTGCACAACCGGAAGCCGTTGAACTTCAGCCTTCGCAGCCTTCGTGCCGCCTCCGTCTTAAGGGGGGAGGAGTTATGTCGTCATATACGTGACGCCCTACAATAGCATCAGTCATGAACGACCACTTAGCTGATAAGCCACAGACGCCCTGAAAACAATAGAACAACTAGCCCCTTGTCTCCAACGCATAATCAGAATACTGTATTGTTTTATAAATAAAGTTAATCTTGGCATCCGTCATGAACCACCACTTAGATGATAAGCCGCAGACTAAACACTATAACAATTAGCTCTTTGTCTTCAATACATATCAATAAGAATACTGTTTGAACTTTAAGAAATGGTTTCATAAATAAAGTTAGTCTCAATCCACTCTTCAAGCCGAACACTTGTCTTATTAAAAACCCTCTCGCCCTCGCTCACAACCTAACTGGCTAAGTGACATTGTAACTTACTGTAATTACATGTATAATTACTTGTCACTTGTAAATCATGGTTAAGTTTTCGCTTGTATTCTTTAATTCTTCTGTTTGTTGCAGCGTACTTTTCAGGTTATCTAGTTCTATGTTGTCTAGTTTTGTCTTTGATTTGTTGTATAATATTGTTGTTGTAGCTTGCAGTGGCGTAGGTGCAGTTAGGCGGATCTTCGTGTTGTATTAGTTGAGCTATGCAGTCCGTAGAGTGCAGTAAGGGTTGCCATTCTAAGTGTTTGCAGATTACGTTGTCTCCGGTGAGGTATGTGCATGGCTCGTGAGGGTAGGCAAACTCATTATTTCCCAAGATTAGGATGGGGTTGCTAGGTATAAGTATTGTGTTGTTATTATTAGGGATAGAATACAGGTGTAATAGGTTGTGAGGTTGTTCGATAACAATTGGTATGTCCAGTATGAAGTTAAGGGTTTGATTAGTGTTATAAGCTTTAACAGTGATTGCTTTTTCCCATAGATGGATACTATCCATGTTAGGGTTAAAGGCTAGGTATATATGTACTGTGACATGTACTTTTAATTTAATTGTATTATAATTGCTTCATATATCTAAATATATCTGTCTTATTTTCGTGATGTTATAATTACGGCTATGTTGGGTGATTTCGTTCGTATGTGTCAGGTGTTTTTGGTAAGTTTAATAGGTCACGAATGTCTATGTTCTCTAGGTTTGGGTCTAATAATGGGATGTGGGCTAATTGATCTGTATTTTGTGTTCTAGGTTGTTGGTCTATGTTTGTTTTTAATTAAACAAGTGATAGAAGGATCGTCCATATTGTGAATTAAGTTAAGTGCATCTTCTACACTTTCAATATAAAAAGATAAGGTCCTCCTGTTCCCATCATAACTGGGTAACAGTTTGGAAAACGTGGAGAAATCGGTGGTTACCGATTTTTCGTCTATGAAAGATTTTTCAATTAGTACCTTCTTTTCACCTGTCATTTTTAACTACAGTGATACGAATGGTAACAACGAAAGAAAATTCTTTTCTAAGTACCGTATTGCATTAAAAAAAAATAATGCTATAACGGTTTTTTACGATACTGGATACACCAAATGTTATGGGGATGTCCAGGAAATCGTTTAAGGAGTCTCGGGAGTAGTAGAGTTTTATACTTACCCCACGAGCATTGCCGATTTGTAGGCTGCGATGGAGGTGAGTCTTCGTTTCTTCAGCTGGTCAGCTTGTCTGCCTCTGCTTTGCACTACGCTCACTGTAGATTCTTTTATTCGCGAACGCGGACGCTTAGCAAAGGTATTCTCTGCAGCAGGAACCGACAGTATCGCGACGTACCGACTGCGCCAGTTAGGTTGTGAGCGAGGGCGAGAGGGTTTTTAATAAGACAAGTGTTCGGCTTGAAGAGCGGATTGAGACTAACTTTATTTATGAAACCATTTCTTAAAGTTCAAACAGTATTCTTATTGATATGTATTGAAGACAAAGAGCTAATTGTTATAGTGTTTAGTCTGCGGCTTATCATCTAAGTGGTGGTTCATGACGGATGCCAAGATTAACTTTATTTATAAAACAATACAGTATTCTGATTATGCGTTGGAGACAAGGGGCTAGTTGTTCTATTGTTTTCAGGGCGTCTGTGGCTTATCAGCTAAGTGGTCGTTCATGACTGATGCTATTGTAGGGCGTCACGTATATGACGACATAACTCGCTGCCAGAATTATTTTCGAGGTGTATCTACACATACTATTAACCAATATGAAATATAGAGTTATATTCTAACTTTATCTACGAAATTTTGACGTTTTTTTTATGAAATAGGTTGACGTGTTTTTTATGTTGATATTTTTTTTATATCAATAAATCAAGTAATAACCCATACAATCTATGCATTTTTATTAATAGGACAACTGGATGAGAGGCAACAAATTCTTCAAAGGCATTTTGTACTGCCTCTCAAATAACATTATGCGCAGCTGCAGTGTGGTTCCGTAAAAAATATGTAGGTATTTTCTTTTCTCACTATAGCACGAGTGCAGCGCCTTGCACCGTCCTCCTGGTGCCCAAGTGTATTTCGTTACTACATGTTTAATACACATGTATCACCTAATACAGTGGAGCCCCGGTAATTCGACAAACGTTTTGCAGGGTAGTGTCGGATTATAGAGTATTGCCTGAAACCCCCTACAGCCCGGATTTTTTTAACAAAAGAGTACCTTGTAATCCGACAAATTACAGACAAATGATAAGATTGTATATATTGTTGTCTTCTGGGCTTGTGACGACATTACTAGGTAGGTATACGTAATACACAATGAATAAATAGCAAACAATGAACGCACGCTAAGCTGCACCACTATCACACGTAGTTAAATTCAAACTAAGCAATCGGAATCGAAACAATAGCGTCGAGCACAAGTTGTAACCTGTTCAATCATGCACGATCTACATTAGCGAAAATTGTTTGATTAGTGTCGGATTACAGGGGGGTCCGTATTAGACAGGGGTCGGATTACCGAGAGTCCACTGTAATATAGTTTAGATATCAAATAGACATATCATCAATACTTGGGATTATTTCTCCATAGGGTGGGCTACGTATTAGTTTACATTTGGAAAAAAACGTATAAAAGAACCATTTGATATATTATAAAAATTGTTTATTTACGTGAAAGTTAATTAACTGGGATTTATATTTTTAACATTACATCGACTAAATGACCCCGTTTCGACGTTTGCACTCTTCTAAGCGAACACCGAAAGTTTCGAATACTCGTCGGCAAAGAGACCACAAGGTCGCCGACATCTCTTCACTGATTGTTTCTTTTAGTTGACGTAGTGTATTTGGTTTATTAACATAGACGTGATTCTTCAAATAACCCTATAAAAGGAAGTCCGCTGGGGATAGATCTGGATTTCTGGGTGGCCATGGAATGTCACCTCATCTGGAAATCAGTTTTTCTAGAAACGTGTCTGACCACCGGCAGGGACTCATTAGATGTGTGACGAGTGGCTCCATCTTGTTGAAACCATGTGTTACGATTGTATGCAGCAAATTCCAGTAGCATCGGCCCCAAGAACTCCAGTAATATGATTGCACGGGATGTTAGATTCAAATATTAATGAATTTTTTGCCCACTCTATATTTATTTCCTATTTAAGTATAGATTAGTTTTAAAAACTTCTAATCTATCTCTAACTTCTCGTCCTTATTCCATTTACTATGATTTGTATAAAGTTACAAAGGAAATACAATTATCATTAACAACTTCAATTTTTTTATTATAACAGATGATAAATAAAAACCAGTTTCACTCTTCCATAATATTATTTATTCTATGTTCTGTGAGGAAAGCAACATCTAACATGGCCTCCGGGTCCAGCAAATCCTTTACATCATCATATTTCAAGCTCTCCTCGTATGCAAACATGATGCTGGTGTCATCTAACATCAACTTGGAAGCAACTAAGGCAGCTATACAGTTCTTTACCCTTGCCATTGTTTCTCGATCTGCTCTACTTATACTCTAGAAGAAAATTAAATAAATTTATTGATACAAACCATGATTTAAAAGAAAATCACAAAATAAAACTGTATTTGTGTTCTAAAAGTCAATCTAGATTTTATAGTGCAAACATTGATTAATTTGAAACAAGATGGCATTGTGTGCCAGATGTCAAATGTCTTTTTTTTCTATGTTTATACAAAAATCATAATCGCAGCAAATAATTCTGACAAATAACTACCAGAAACTTTCTTACATCCCAAATCCAGAGATGAAAGAAGCAAATAGTTTAAAACACATGATGTATGTGGTAGTTGAAGTTGCGTAAGTTCTAGATAAAAAAGTTTATTAATATTCAAAGCTTTTTCAGTTCATCTAACCCTGTCCGATAAAAGATAGAGGGTTTTTAATTCATTTAACACCATAATTTAAATAGTTGCACATTACTTACACTTGGTGGTAATTTATCAATAAGACCAACCAAGAAACCAATTTCAGTGTAGCAGTAGTACTAGATCATTGATTAAACATAAGGTATAAAGTAAAAAAATAACAAACCTGTGAATCACCATTCTCTATTTCATCATTACTGCTTCCTTCCGTTAAGTTATTTTCTTCTGGTGGACTGATCCAAATGTAGCCATTATTGCCTATAATTACTGATAAGCCACATGGAAGGTGGTGAAAATGGTTTTTTCTACGTTTGATCAGTGAAGGAAATACTTTGATTAGTGCGCCTTGCCCTAGCTGAAATTCAAACAAATATTTTATTAATTAATTGTTAATAAATAAATAAATAAATTAATATTTCAGACATTTGACACACAAAACTATCTAGTTTCAAACTAAGCAGAGCTTGTGGTATAACTAGACTGACTGATAGAATACTTATATACTTTTTTTTGTAAATATAAAAATAAATATATTATACATAGAAAACACCCAAAACTTTGAAACCAATATTTGCAGATCACACAAACATTTGGTCCAATCCAGGAATCGAACCCAAGCTATCTATCTGATCTGAAATAAGACTACAAATATAATCAACAGCTCCTAACGGTCCATTGCTGAACACAGGCCCATCCAAAAAAAAAAGGTTTTGGGATACGACACTGAATACATGGCTAAACTCTCATGTTATGCATTAATTTATAGATTAAAGCCTTAATACCTTGCCATACTTTAAGCTTCTAGTGTGTAAAGACAGGGAACCATCAGAAAACACACTTTGTACTTCAGCACTGATAAGATCTCCTTCTTGCAAGTGTTTTCTCATCATCTGTTCATCTTCTACTGATCTACGCCTCTGCAATGGAAATGTAATTTATAATACAAGGAACCTTCAGATATTAAATTTTCTCTCTGTTGTATCATAGATACTTATACTTACAAGTTCACCACCTGGCAGATTTACAGATGATAACTGAAGGACCGAGTCCAAGCGCGAATTTGTTTCAACTTTCCATCTACGCTGTTGCACTTCCAGGACTCTACCTACTACTACATCGCCAATTTCACCAACATATCGACTTTTTAAAGGTCTAATGCATATCAACTTGTTAACTTTTTGCATTACACCTGCCACTGAAGCTTTTAACGAATCATCTTCTGCGTAAGTACCGTGGCCACTAAAACGGAAACGTAAATAGTTTAAATTTAACGCTGTTAGTAATAATTTTAACAATATTTTTGTCTTACCGCATAAAATCTTGTATGCCCGTGATAACCTCACCGGGAGTATAAAACCGGGGTAACTCATTATTAGATCGTACAGAATGGTTGACTCTCTCAGAAGCTAAACGTATTTTAACATGACTTGTCATTGTTATAGATTAGAGTTACAAATAATAAAAGCTAAACAGTGTTTTTATTCTTATGAACTCAACCAAACGTTTTTATTGTGAACATTACATGAAAATGACATATTTACAGTATTGCCAGTCTTTTTAAAAATATACAACCTATTACTAAGAAACTAAACTTAATTAAAAGCAATTACCGAAATATAAATGGTTTAGAAAACTATTTACTCGCTAAATGTTACGAAAAGAAATATTTTAGAATTATGTAAAAGATTAATAAATGTTAATATAATGCTTGTAAATCTAAACAGCTATTGTAAAAAAAAAATTGAATGTTTTTGTTTTTATTTTATGTTAAAATATTAATTTTTCCGTTTATCCATCGTATGGCTGTTGTTATGATTTGGGGCCATAGTCATTATGCTTTTTTCTTTAATACTGTTTAAACATTAAATAAAATATTTACTCTTTCGATTAACTGCTAATATAATTATATTTATCTTCCAATTTCTCTCGAATGATATTTTTGTTGTATAAGATGACAAAGAACAATTAGTTTTACAATGTGAATTTGGCCGACTGTGATGCCTTTACACTGAATATCACTACACAGTATAAAAACAAAGTCGCTGCCCGCTGTGTCTGTCGTTATACATGCTTAAATCTTTAAAATACGCAACGGATTTTAATGCAATGCATAATTTTTTAATAGATAGAGTCAAGAGGAAAGTTCATATGCATGATACATGTATAATTTTTATTCTTTACTTTCTACGAGAAATAATAGTTTATTTACGACTTTATTTTAAGCAATACAGCATTAATCTTTATCCAATTAAGTACCTTAAATACATTGTGCATTTAATATAGACCAATAGTACCCTTTCTTTCTTTTTTTTTTTGTGCGGAAATCCTCCGGATACCACCTACTGGTGGTTATGTCGGACTCAGACCGACCAAAAACTGCACACCATCTCAGGTACCAGTAGCCGGGAAATCATGTGTACCCTAGAAAGGAAATCCCTGAAACCCTGACGTACCTCGGTACTTCTACCTACGGCTTGCAGATGACCCCTTTTCTGGTCCAAAAGAGCGTGTGTTCCGTAGCATGTCCCGCTGCCATCCTGGCCTGCTTCTGCTCGGCTGCCGGATGGCCTCACCTATCACCCCCAGACTTGCGCTTATGGAGGACGGAGATCGTTCTGCGATCTCCGGCGCCCGAGCCGTCTGTGATATCGGACACGTTCCCGGGCTTGACGGACCGGAAGAGTTCTAAACCTCTCCCGGTCCCGCTCCTACATCTCCTTTGCAAGCATAACTTGCTCGCAAAAGAAGACGGCGGAGTTCCACGCGCTCTCACTCCGCAACATGGCGTCGATCATGTTACCGAGCGAGAGAGTTTCCACTCCGATGGCCGCCAAGATCAATATTACCCTCACAACATGCAATTTAAATATATTTTTGATATGTGAATGTTTTTGAAAATATAGTAGATTTAAAATTGCAGTGTTATATCGATTGCGGCGGTACGGGCCGGAAGAATGACCGGCACTTTATGATTAGCAGCGATCGTAAGCATTTATTGCAGCTCTCTAGCGAGGAAAATAACGTGCTTTTCAGAGCGACAACGTAATCCGTACTTATAAGTACTTTACGATAAATTAAAAAAATATGTATACAAAATCATATAATAAGATTTAAATATTAAGTGATTTTTTTTAAAACGATATATGCTTTTCAGAGTGAAATTTTTTTCGAAATTGTATTGGCTAATGACAAAAAGCTGTGAACGTTGTATATAAAGTTGTAAAACATTCTGTAGTATATTTAGTATCAGCATTGCACGTATGGAAGCCGGGGCGAGTCACTAATAGGTTATAGTTATAATTTATATAATGCGTACGCATGACATATACCTATTTTTCAGTCCATCTATGAGAATTATTAGTCCTGGAAAATTAAATAAATTATATGTGAAATGAATTATATTTTATTTTTGAATTATATACTTTCCACTAATTTCGACGTTCTTAGACTTCTGCACACTCCCAAAGGAACCAACGCCGTGTTTAGTGAATACCCATGTCGCTTATGGTAAGTTAACACTTTAACCAGCAACAATATCTAATTTGCTAAAATACCATAAGCCTACCGATCTCTGGCTCACACTCCATTCAGTATAATGTTTATAACCAGACTAGTTAGTCGTCGCATGTATAAAATAAGATAAGCATACTAATACCTAGGCACACAATGGTAACTGGATATGATTTTTATTTTCCTAGGGCTTCCCGAGTGTCATTACACGGTGCGTTCATGAGTTACTGCTGTTGATTCTCTGTTACATGAGAGAGAGAGAGTTAGAATAGTGAGTTTATAGGAGAAGAACAAGGAGAAGAGTAAGAACAGTCCTATTCCAAAAATTCCGGGTATATGTATTTGAAATAAAAAAATCTTGACTACTATTCCAGGTTTATTTCATTCACTCGAAATCATTTTGTTCTATTTTTGATTCTTTTGTGATCTTTGTTTATTACAATATACTTCTAAACTAATAATTTTAAAGACACATTATTACATTAATCAACGTTCTTATTTTTTTTTCCCAGTATTTTCATTAGATTTTTCGACATAAAATATGGTCTCTCTGGTGATCCATCGTTCCGTTCACTATCTTCGACTGTAAAAAAATGTTTTTTTTAAAGTCCTTTCGTACTTAGTTTTACTTTAAAAAATTAGTTGAACTATTTTAAAAACAGTCTAAACAGTTTTATCAAGTAAAACATTGAAAAGGATCTATTTTTAAATATTATTCTATTTAAGAATATTAATTATATACTATTCTTCTAAAATTCAATTTTAAAATAGAATATTTTGAATACAGAAGAAAGAAATGTGGCTAACAAAACCATTCAGTACTGAGTAATTACGGTATGGAGTATTTTATATTCTTATATGTTATAACAGATACTTACGAAAACATAAGAATAAGGTGTCAACAGCCATTTCATAGACCTTAAAGAATATTGAGCATATGACGTAGGTCGCCATACCCAATAGTATCGCGGGAACGTAATTATAGTAAAGCGTCTGAATATTTGTATGTTGCTGAAGGAAGTTTGACTCGAACAGGTAGTACACTGAAATTCCTACACCAATTGATAGTAGTAGCTTCGACAGGAAAAATATAAAATCTGTGACCTGAAATTTGATGAATATTAAGAGAATTAAATGAAAATCATTTTTGTAAGTAGATCTTTTAGAGATATTTTTATACGTCGAATAAACTACGCAGGACAACATCACTGCAAGGAGAAGGAAATCTTGAAACAAACCCTATACCAACCCGGTATAATGGGCCTAAACCTCTTTGTTAAGAAGAGGTCTATGTACAGAAGTGGACTATTAAAGGCTGATAAAACTGAAATATAGGCAGATCTCTCTAAGATATGAATTAGTGCTGCCATCTGTCCGAATTTGCTCGGATTTGTCTTAGTTTAGAAAGCTTCTGGAGAGCATCTGGACGGCGGCGGCGTTTCATTTGTAATTACGGTTTGAATTTTTCTATTTTTGTCGGACTTGTGGAGTCTCTTATAAAGATCTCTTAACTCATAATACATTTATAATAATATAACTCTTTAACCTTAAGAAGTTTAAGTTTCTTAGAGATAGTTTATGTTCAAAACCTCCTTGCTAAGGAGAGGCCTATGTCCAGCAGTGGACTGTAAAAGGCTGTTGATGTTGATGACTACAATTAATAGTTTAAGATTGTTAAAAGTGTTCTACTATTTTGCACAGGTTACTCAAAACAGAATGAAAATGCTTTTCGACACTGCCTTTTATCAAAGATGACTAAATTTAGTTAAAAGTTTGTTTGAAATAAATAAAGTATAATTTGATATTTCAACCAGTGTTTTTATATTGATTTATTTAAAAAAAAATTCTTTGAAGTGCCCTAACTAAACAACAAAATTCAGGTATATAACGATTTTTGTTCTGTTTGCCAAATTTATTATTACTGTCTAACTATATTATGTATATTATTATTTTAGATATCTGATTAACTGTCCCTTAATTACGTAATGCTTCCTTACCTTGTCTAAGACGACTGTTCTCGCAATATTTCTCATTATTAAAGCAAATGCGTCTCTAGCACTTTTACAGAAACTGTGTCCATGTACTGCGCACATTATGTATGCGTTCTTATTTATAAAACGTAAACAACCCTCTAAGCACCAGCAAAAACATTTGCATATACACATAATACATGACGTAACGGGATTGCTAAATTTCTTTAGTTGTTGATCGATGTAGTCAAGTATGACTCGAATGAGGCGCACGATAGCGATAATTAATGATCCTAATGCAACTGTTCCTGGATGGTACCTGCAAAGTTAATTAATAATATAATACTAAAATTTCCTAAATATAATATTCAATGAATTATAATTGGTTGTATTTTCCGTGAAGCTAAGTAGACAGTGGCATGATTATTAGTACCTTTGTTTCTTTGTGTCTTTATCCTTATTTGTATTTCTTTACCCAATTTTTGTCAAGAAAAGAAAATTTTTAGAAGTATAACCCGACTACGTAAAAATAGGGCCTAAAAATGATGAACCAATAAAATAATACCGATAGAAATTCAGAATTGTATAGGTATAAAAATTTTAGCTAACAACAGGTGTATAGTAGGTGTGACCACGGCTCTATCTTGACCATTTTTGTGCCTACGCATTTCAGAATTTCTATCAGAATTATTTTGTTGAAGTTAGAATTTGAGTTTGTAATTTCGTCATATAAATTTTTGACACAATTTATGTAGCCTTGATACTCGAACCATCAGTACAAATTTATTGACATTTCATTCATTAAAATCAGTTTGAAGTTAAGGCGCTACGGTGAACATACAAACATACATACATAGACTGCCAAAACTATTGCCCTTCCTTTTGGTTTCACCGTAGTCGGGTAAAAAGTACGACTAGTTTGCAGCACTTTTTTTATAATTTCATATGTTGATGGTCTCTCCAATTGTAAGATGGGAGAGTACCTACTGATTTTTTTTTCACCACTGTATTTACAATACAGTTCGATCGCAAATAAAAGTCCTCATCTAACGCTTGATAGCAAGATTTCAATATGAAGTTTATTATTCAAAATTCCCTTAAATAAAGCACTTATTATATGTTATTAATCATATCATGTACGAGTATTATACTATAAAATATAATATTTTAACATGAATTTTACCATAGTGTCCTATATATGCCAGCTGTGAGCGTAAAGAAAGGTAGATCTCTCTTAGTCCAGTACCATGTAGAGAAGGTACTCGCGAGTATCATGTCTGATATACCGCTGATGAAGAACATCGTCCAGAAGAAAACAAACAAGTTAATCACTGCAAATCAAGAAGTTTTGATTTTTCTTATTAATCGTCATCCTTATTCATTTATTATTGTGTAATTAGTTACTTTTTATTGAAACATAACCTAACTTCTCTAGGCAAATGCAAATATATCTCTATGAAGTAAACAAGTACTTAATGAAAAATCCTAATTTTATGAACTAACAAAATAAACTCTTAGTTGATATCCTGATAGTGTGTTACACATTTTTAGTATGTTTAATAGGCACATATTTTAATCTGATTTTAAAAAAAGGAAGAAGTTTTCAATTCAGTATGTATTTTCTCGAATTATTTAAATGCCGTTTATGTACTAATTTGATAAAATCTATTTTTATTCGGCAATGTTGGAGCTTTTATGTAGGGTAAAATATTATGGAGCGAAAAGAATTTTAACCTTTAAATAAATATCGAGTATATTGAAACTCGATATTTCTTTAAAGGTTAAATGGTACGATGCTCGTATTTATAAAACTTGAACAACCAGGTATACAGACAAACAGTAATTTATTGGTATGATTTTTCGACTAAATTTCAGATATTATATATTTAGTAAAATTTTGTTACTATGATACTACATAGTCTTAACTAAAGGAAGGACTTACGATGCAACCACACGACACTTGTTGGACTATCAAGGCCTGTGAAGTGACAGGTGACGTTTTCACATCGCCCACCAGTTACTGCGTCAGAGCACAACAAGATTTGTCCCAGGAACTCAGCGGGAGTACAGCGCATACCATCCTCTAGCTACGAAATAATTTTACAGAATAATTAAGCCTCAATTATGTGAAAAAAAAAAAGAAATTTTATATAAGGGAAACGTGACATTTGAATTAAGAAAATTGCAGTTACTGTAATGCAATGTTGAACAAGTTATAAAGGGATTAGAAGATTAGAGCTAACCTTTTGTATTTTTTTAGAAATAGTACCAGGAGTGATTGTATTAATGAAACTAACAAATGGTTTCACCATCAGTAGTCGTTATAAGTTAATATAAAAAAAATCTAAAACTGTATTTTTGTAAAAGTCGTTGTGATTTTTGTAAAAGTCCTACAAGGTAAGGTATATTAGTTACCTGAATGTTAACAGGACATCTGCAACGTGTTTCGTCGTTTAAAACGATTTTAAATACGTTTTCTCCAAAGGACCACAAATGAATTAGCACTATAGCTGCGTATGCCACTACAAAACATTGAATGAACCATGGCACCACAGGGAATAGTACAGTTGACTTTATCGCTGTTACCGCTCTGAAAAAAGATATTGGATTAGATATATGTACATCATTCATACATGTATTCACTACTAGCTTCTTCTAGACCAATGATAAAGGCCTATAACCCATTTTTTGTCTGTGCAGAAATCCTTTCTGCCTTCCTGCCACCAAAAAGGTAAGCCCGCTCAGTAACGCTCGTGCAACCAGCCTGACCTGCTTCTGCCAGGGCGACAGATGGTCTCACCTGTCACCCTTGGGCATATCGGTTATGGAGGATGCAGGTAGTTTTGTGATCTCTTTGAGCTGTCCGCAGTACCTGGCCCTTCTCCGGGCCTGGCGGGCCGGAAGAGTTCTAAACCTCTCTCGGTCCCGCTACACCACCTCCTCCAAGCATAATTTGCTGGTAGAAAGGAATGGCGGAGTTCCACACGCTCTCGCTCCGTATCATTGTTGAAGTCATGTTACCGAGCGAGAGAATCTTCACTCCGATGGCAGGACTTTCTGCCAGCGTGTGGAGCGCCGTGCATGTGGTTCGGCATTCGCAGTGGTGGTGGTGGTGGTGGTGCACTCAGGGGTTGGCTCCTTGCAGATCTGACACGTGTGATCTCCGAAACAACTTTTTACAAGTGATCACCTACGTTAGCCGATATAAGAGAGTTCCATGATTCTTCTAGAGTCAATCTTCCATAAATAATCTTACCATCACAATAACGACCTGCCTAAAAGAGCATTAACCCCATTTCATTTTAACGATTACGATGACGATTATGATGTATAGCATTTTGACATACGTAGTAATGTGGGTACAGTATTGTTAACTATTATAAGTTCTTATTTATTCATATTTGGAATCAGCTAGGTATAGGTTAAGGAACCCTCAGGAGAGCTATGTCATATCAGTTTAAAAATAAAAACATATCTATCAAAACTGGCTACCGATTCCATTAAAATTTCTTTAGTGATTTTACTTGATACTTACTTGCTTCCTTCGCGTATGAGTTCAATAGCAATATTAATTCTAGTTCTTAGAAATATGATTATTAATAAGAGTATAACTAAAATGACTGCCACGATCACAAGCAACACCATCCAAGTGGTACTGTCACTGAATAATGACTTAGCGTAGCCGTTTAGGTTGGTCGTCTGGTGCATAGACGCATGGTTTTTATAGTATACATAGTTACTATAGCACAAGTATATACCTGTAATAATACAAAATAGAAATCAGTAACTATTTACTTATCTTATACACATAATGATAATGAATAATTCATATCTGCTGGTCAGATAATTCATCTCTACGGGTCAGGTAATTCATCTCTACTAGTCAGGTAATTCATCTCTACTAGCTAGATAATTAATTTCTGCTGATCAGGTAATTCATCTTTATTAGTCTAGTTCAGAATTATCCTCAAAATATTATTTTTAAAAACATACAAAATGCAAGGACTGCCATCAATGCAGCTAAAGAGACCCACACCACAGGACACACGACCCAACGTAGCAGCAGAATATATAGGAGTATCAGTATGACGATGAGTACAAGCGCGACTACGAAAAACCAGCGAGATTCCACCAAGTCGTGTACGACTTGACTCGAAACCTGTAAACACAGAAATAAATTAACAGTCAATAGAAAATAAAATGATTAATTAATGAGAACACTAGCTTTAAAACGGTAACGAATTATAGTGTTAGTAAATTGTTAATTAATTATGACAGGGCTAAATACTGCGTAAGTCTCCCTATGTAAGTGAAACTTGCTTTACTGATGGATCTAGTATAAGTAAGGACATATATTTACAAATTTTAGCTGTTAGAAATAGATATGTTATATGATACTAAAATCATTCTTCTGATATCGACTATATAAAACCGGCCAAGTGCGAGTCGGACTCGCGCACCGAGGGTTCCGTATAAATTGCGTTGATTTTGTAACCGCTTAAAGGTATTATAGACCTGAGTATTTGATATGAATTTCAATTTAATACCTCTACGCGTTCATAAAGAAAGGGGTAGTAACTTTAAAATTGCTAAAAATATTTTTATTGTGTTACTAAAAATTTACTTTTAATAATAATTTGTTTATAATATTTTTGTCTTTATCTGTGTTGTAAGACGTGGCTTCGTACCAAATTTTAAGATTCTCAGCTCGCGGGAAGTACCCTGTGGGTTTTGATACCCATTGGGTTTCGAAGATTTGCCGTATAAACGGTTGTATCTTTTGATGGCGTTGACTAAGAAGTTTATTTTTTTCACAACTCTAAGGGACGGTAGACCTGAGTATTTGATATAAATTTCTGCTTGATACGTCCACGCGTTGCAGAGAAAAAGGGTCTTGACAGACGAACGGATCGACAACAAAGTGATCCTACAAGCGTTCCGTTTTTTTTTTCTTTCGTGGTACGGAACCCTAAAACTAATTAAAACCTGTCTTCGTTCTTTTTGGAAACTGGAAAATAGTTTTAAATCCTTCATACTTATGATATACAATTAAAAATTTTACAGGTTTTTGTATGATTGTATTCATATAGCGTCACACGTCTTCTGACACATTACTCTTCTAGGGATTGAGTCAAGTATGTATGTCGTTATTTGTACCCGGATCCCTCCCTACTTCAGACGAACAAGAGCGCACCGTGTGGTTTTAATGGGTTGGTACCTCTGTTCCCTCCTACCACCTCATCGTAATTCTAGTTAGGATGAAGGTCCGCGGTGGTTCAACACATAACAAAAAAGTACTAGGCTACTAATAGACCAGTATTAGTCTGAAACTTTAAAGTGTCAGTTTCAAACAGCAAACAGATTGTTGGCAAACAGTTTCAGATTTATAGCCAGAGTCTTAATTAGCGGATTCTTATGCAGAAAGCATTGATGTGATTGGATTTTTTATTGTAGATACAGATATAAGTTAACTACCTGATTAAGTCCGGTCACTTCAGAGACCTGTTCTATCGCCTCGTTCTCCTCCATGCCAAGTTTTTCGGTTACATTTCGCAAGAACGCCGCCGCTTCCGCCGCAGATAAATTAATTAAACACCTTCTTACAACTGCTCTGACGGTGAAGTTGGAAAATAAATAATATTATTAGCTTTTAATTAAGTTCACTAAGTTTTCTGTGTTGGTTATGATATTGAAAATATTTAAAAAGGGAATGAATAATCTGACAGAGTTGTAAACTAAAACTTTTATTCTAAGGAGAGGTCTATGTCCAAGAGTGGACTATTATAGGCTGTTAATGATGATTATGAATAAACCGATAAATAGAAGAACTTTACCTGATTTACTTTGCAACACGACACCAGCACATCTATTGGCATTTATATTGACTATTGCTTGAGACAGACTCATACTAGGTATATTAATATCATCTGTGCACACCATGCTTTGTTTATATTCGTTAAAATTGGCCTCTGTCATTTGTCTAAAGTCGATTGTTCTAGTTGGACACTCTTTAACGCATACCTTTAAAAATCATAACTAACGTGATTTACTAGTACTTATTAGACATTTAAAACAAGTTAATGTATGCAGCTCTTACGATTGTCCTAATTTTATTCAATAAATGTTAGTAATTACTAATACAATTGCATTTCTGTTTTCATCACATTCCGTGTTGAAACATTTCACATTCATTCATTTTGTTGTGACGGAAGTATGTGTTATATTCTGTTCTGTATATTCTGTTCCGTTAATGTCCGTTAATGTCACTTGTTTTCTTATTTAATTGAATTTATGAACATAAGGTGGCATAAAAGGCAGAGACATTCTTTAAAAGTCTAGCTTTGGGTGAAAATTAAAACTTTTTAAATATGCACAGAAATACGAGTATTACTGATCTGTTTGATGGAAGTTGTAATAAAATGAATCCCATTTATATAGATTATGCTGCTAATGACAATTATTGTTAGTAACGCACATAAAGTCTTATATTTTGTAATTTCAGATTTTGAAACATTTTAAATCCTAGCTTTAGATTGTTTAAAAAAATAATTCGAAATCTTCAGCGGGTTGTAAGTTAATTATGCTTTAATGTGACAGTTAATCATATAAATTATCTTACCTGTGGAGTTGGACATCCCTTAACAGGGATAGTGGGAGACAGACATTTTTCAATATTAAAAAATACAAGATGTCTCTTGTCTTCAAGGCCAGCGTCGAGACCACATCGTCTGCCATTCGAGTCGACGGGAGCCAAGAGCCTCTCCACATCTCCATTTACTATAGCTGCAAAGTTAAATTTAGAAATGATTGATTGCATAATTTACGTGTATACTTTGTTGTGAAGAAAACTTACGTTTTCCCTTTTTAGCCCATAAAACCAATAAACAGGATTTTAAGCACACAGAGTCAAAATTTTGTAAAAGTTGTTGGGTACTGGTAACCACTTTGTTCGGGATTTTGCAATCTGGAGATCGGGATTTTGTGCTCTGGTGAGAAAATTAACCTTTAATATCATTCATATTACATATCTTTTTTTCGTGAAAAAATATTTTTCATTTCCATGTGAGTAGGTCCAAAAATGGCTATCATGAATTTTAGTCGTTGTTCTAACTCTACAAGTAAGTAGAATAAGTTTTTCACACATATCTTTTTCAATATTTATGTCTTCAAAATATAGACCTTTTGAATCTACATACATATAAAGGTGTCTTATTTAAGTAATGCAGTTTAAGTATTTATCCTAATTTATTTTTCAGCAATTGCCAGGAAAAGAAGTGTACTGTTATCAGAGACCGCCTATGAAAGCATGTTTCATATGATTTAATATCTTGTGAATTGAATTATTTATTAATTCATCGCTCAGTGCTGTCTCAGTTTGATTATCATAATTACCGTCTCGCTTTATCCTGCCTAACAGAGATTACATCCACAGGTATAGAATGAGAATACAGTGGACCCTCGGTAATCCGGCCCCTGTCTAATCCGGACCCCCCTGTAATCCGACATCAATCAAACAATTTTTGCTAATGTAGATCGTGCCTTATTGAACAGGTTATAACTTGTGCTCGACGCGTAGGTATTGTTTCGATTCCGACTGCTTAGTTTGAATTTGACTACGTCTGATAGCGGTGCAGCTTAGCGTTTATTCATTGTGCGTTACGTATAATCGTCACAAGCCCAGGAGACAACAACATATAGAATCTTATCATATGTCTGTAATTTTTCAGATTACAAGGTACTCTTTTGTAAAAAATCCGGTCTTAGGCAGTACTCTATAATCCGACAAATTCGATAGTCCGACACTGCCCTGCAAAACGTATGTCGAATTACCGGGGGTCCACTATATATGGCTTCGGGCAGGCGGCCGGCCATAAAAGAAACTAGCCAACACTCAGAAACATTAGGTACACACTACGGCGTATGTACTACAATCAAAATATAACTTGAATTTGCAATCATTTCTAAATGATGTGTTCAAAGTTGTAAATAATACACATCAATACTAACCATAAATGCCTACAAAAACCCACACTCCGAAAAAGATTGTGAAAAGAATGAGCCAGAAAACATCGGTGCATGATCGATCGCGCCTCGGGCCATCAAAGTCTGGGTCATACTGGGGCACCTCCGCTGTAAACATTATAAATTTATGTTAACATAATAGTATTGCCTTAGTGCCGTTAGTTGCTTAACAGAATGGATTTCTCACGATTCCGATCTATGAGTAGTCGTTTCCCTTAGTTTGATTTACATTTTGGATCACTATTTCTCTCGGAAGCCATAACGGAATTAAGTAGGTACCGATACTACTTTTACAACATTTACTCAGATCTAAAGATTCGTTTTAAAATAAAGTGCTTTTTATTTTTACATATTTTCATAGTACCATACATGTATATAGTACACCTATAAACAAAATTGAATATATGTTCTAAAGGTTGATCATTTTGCATGTACGAAGAAGTGAATAAAAAGTTATATTATTTAGCGCATTGCAAACGATATCATAATTTTCATATGTAAACACTTACTGACATCTTGCGGTGCACAGCAACTGCCGCATGCCATTTTAATAACACACTTATACACTCAATTTCCTTGGAATTGTAAATGATTCATTACGTTTGAAATAAACTAAGCTGTCCACAAACGTATAGTATTCATTCAAGTATATTAAATACACACTAAACTCTCAAATACATACCGATACTGGCCCGTCTGTCTTATCTGATATTAAATTTGTACTGTTGATAACGACTTCACCTTTTCTGTAAACCTAGGACATTATTTCATTGCTCGACAATGAATAATACAGTTATATGTTAGTTCAGTGACAACGTTGGACTACTTTTACAAAATATTTTTTTCACCTGCTAATGACCAAAACTATGTAGTACAGAACGTTAAGATCTTCTGCATCGCTAACTACAAAAACTACTATTTGAAAGCAGAGTTTTGTACATATTTTTCAAATTTAATCTTATCTGCAATATTTATTTTTAATTTTAAAGCAGAAAATAATTAAACTGTCGATAAACCAATAACCTTGAGAAGATAATACCAGTATTATGTCATTATTTTGATATGATAGTCAATGCTGTCTTACTACATAAGTCGGCTACATACTGACTAATATACAAGTGAAGCAAATAAAAGCGTGTTAAAAAAGAGTAAGATCTAATTTGTCATCCACTATCGCTGATATCTGCTATCTTAGTTAGGTACAAAGATATTTTTGGCAAGGTTTGAATAATACAGCTATCTCCTTTGAGACTGAGTAAGGCAAACTTACTTTCTTGTCTTATAAATGTACATATTAGTTAACCAAAAAACTTTAAAACTTTAAAACCGATCAAATAATCTAAAGGTGTGTATCCTCTTTGTAAACAAAGAATTCAGACAATCATTGTCGAATTTAAATGAAACAGCTACACTTTTATTTTATAAAGAACAACATACTTTAAAGAAATGAAACTAGTTTCATTTTTTTTTCATATATATTACAGAGATTAAGCTAAATAAGTAAAAGAAGTTATTAACTAATAAAATCTAAGTTTTTCTTTGAGCCCATAACTAAGATGTGGTCTTCATTGTAATCCAAATCTTCATATTTGAATCCGTGAACGTAAGCGAAGTTACCGAAGTACAAGCACTTGTCATACCCAACTGGCAGAAAATCTGTGAAATAAAATGAAATGAAATTCTAGAAAATTTTCGATTTTTGTTTAATGAAGTGAAGACAGTCAAATTGCTTAAAAATTATTATTTTAACAGTAATTTTAGAAATAAGTTTAACATTTCCGTAGCACCCAGCACAAGCAGCATGGCGATGGCGCAGAAAATATAGGTAGGTAGGTACTACTCTCTCTTTGAAATAATAACATTCTATTTATTAAATGCATAAAACTTCTAACCACAAATCATTGAACAAATTAATATTTTTCTATAATTTATGGTAGTAATCTGTGGAAGCAATTTTAGGTCCGTTATATTATTTTTACATTACAACTCTATGCCTCAAATCAAATAAATTCGACCGAATTGATCAAACTTCTTGTGAAAACTTAAAAAGAGTAAATAAAAATATATCATTCATTAGAATGTTGAGAATTAGAGAGATGTTATCTATGTCCACATCGTTTTTATCTTTTTCTTTTATTATTTCTGATTTGTTGGTTAAGTTATAATATTGTATGTCAGATACAGCCAACCGTAAATAACGTTCAAAACAGAAAGAACGTACGTTTCATGCTTGTGAAAACTGAGAATATTAAGACGCTCAAAAGCTATTATAATAAAATTTTATCAATAAATATTGAATCATTGAACTTACTGGTGCCTCTTCGGCAGTTAAAAAGATCCATTATGCAATGATTGTCAAAAATATATGTAGAGCTTGTACCGAAGTCAAAAGCACAAATCTTCTGCATGTATGTGGGGCATAAACCGCATCTAAAATATTCTTATGACTGTTAAATAGCATATCAAATGCAACTAAATTTTTCACTACACACGGTTCCAAATGAAGTACAAACGAGTTTTATTTTTATTAACTCTTAAGAGTTAGTAAATAGATATATATAACAGTAATTGTCAAAAATAATAACAATACCTGTGACCGTCTGGTGCCGGGTTTTGCTTATATTGTAAATGACCTTCATCCGACGAAGCACCGAAATCTAAACATCTGCCTTGTTCTGAAATATACACCCAAGTGCACTGATTTTAAGTCTTGATCATGGTCCGTGATTCGTGGGCTGATTATTTGTATAATTATTTAATAATAATATTTGGATAAATGCAAATATTGTACCAAAGCACTTAGGTTTAATTTTCACAATGCTTGGTTTCAAAATAATCAGTAATATGGAATCTAATCACGACAATAATATAAAAAAATCGACTTCTAAGGGTCAAAAGCTTAGAAATGGACAATACATAATAGAGTTTATCACACATGTAGGCACATTATTTTGTAATAGGCACAAGACGGACGGGTGCTCCTTTTCTAAGCCTTCAATTTAGGGGACTAGACTACTTATATTTGCATCTATCTATCTGCTCTCTTGCTTCAGGCAATAGCGCTACTTGTGTCTGTAGTTGAATTGCACATGTTAAATGGGATATTTAGATTTCCAGTGCGGCGAAGAGTCGCTTACATAACCGGTAAGTAATACACTTGTCTTTATTTATGCGTCAAGGTGCCTGTTTCATAGGGGTTTACTGTCATCTATCACTAGTTCCAACTACTCAGGTTTATTTGAACGCATAATTGGTGAATAATAACTTATGGTAAGTTACCATTTAGAATTAAAAATATATTTAATTATTAATAAAATTTAGAACACGAACTTATGAGGCTTGAATTTTGATCTGCTCTGCCTTTAGTGCGATAGTTTAATGCTACTTCACCAGTTTAAAAACTAGTTAACTAAAGTTAAATAAATAATTAACTAGAGTTAAATAAGATAGTTTCTACGCATCAATGGTCTGATTTTTCACTTACTGATTACTAAAAAAAATGTGCACAACGTCAATTCTCTGAGCATTTTTAAAACTAAATTTGTAACAAAATTATCGACTTTCTTATCTTTCAATTAAAATGCTTACACGAGGAGGATATAATAAAATTAATTGAATTTTCTGTTATGGAGAAGTACCTATGTCCGCAGTCTCTGAAAATGTAATGTTTAATATTTTCACGTTCATCTAAAAACTAAAGTTCATCAACGTTCGTTTAAAGTTATTATGAACACAGACTAGGAGCTCTACATCAAAGCTAGCGTTATATCAATTGAAACATTTAGATAAAACAGTAACAAAGCAATTAATATCAAATCATATTCAAAGTTAACAAAATTAAATAATTACTGATGTAAGCATGCGAACATGTGTGAGGACAATGGTGTGTATAAGCGCGCGCGTGCGTGCGTACGTGCGTGCGTATTTGCATGTCACTTGCGTGTGTATGTGTGTATGAACTTACATGTGAGTACAATAGCGGTATCATTACACTTTTAAAAGATTCTCTGCAGAGTCATAATCCATTACTTTATTGTTATTTATTGGATTATATTGAGTATTATTTAAGTAAATTGTAACAAAATGGAGAGGTCACATCGTTCAAAATGAATGAATTAATTAGTTAATTGTGTTTGGTTAATCAGAGATGCGTACAATGGATGGGGCCTACGTCCAGCAGTGGACTGCAATGGGCTAATGATGATGGTGATGACGTAGCAATATTTGATCTAATATCCAACTGCAACATGATTACAATATCTAAAATTAGAGTATAAAACCATGTGTTTATTATCAAATTTCTTTTTATATGTACCTATCGACCCGCCCCGCCTGCACTGTAATGCTATGATATCTTATAAGATATTCGTTTAAACGATATACTGTGAAGAGCATTTTGATCCCTTTTTTGTTTTTTTAAGAGCTTGCCAAAGTGACTCTACTGGCAGGGTAGAACCACTTTGGTACTTTGTGAATAGAATTATATTTTTGAATAGAATTTTTGAATAGAATCCAAGAGTTGTAATCAACATACTCATTGTGAATGCAGATAATGCTGCACACTATGATGGACTAATAAGATACTTTTTACGTCCCGCTTGGGGATGTAAAACGCACGACAATCATTGTGGCAGTGTACACACTTACCACGACAATTGTCAGTGTGTCTCCGTAAATCCGTCACCAACGAAAGACGACAGCACGGATGCTATCGCTTTAGGTTGGTCTTCTGTGAGAGAGTACTTGCTGTCCCGGTCAAGTCGACCCGTTTGTGCTGCAATATCAGCTTGGTTCTACTACAAAATAAGTGCACAACATATCTTACGTATTTAATTGGCTAATAGTAGAGGAGCCGTAGAGGGGATTCCGGGATTTACTTAATAATATACAGGGGGATACCTTGTACTCTATTAAGTACTTACACCAAATATGAGATTTCTAAACATGATCGCCCGGCAAGGTCAAAGGATCAGATTAGTAAAAAAAATTGATCATCAAAAATTTTCGAGCGCGTCAGATTAAGATAAGATGAGGTAGTTACTTGCTAAAACGTGTAGATTTCACTAATCTGACAATTTGAGTGGGACGTAAAGAAAGGGGAGGGCTACAAAATTGTAAAAAAAAAAACATCACTTGGACATTCTCGAGCGTGGTTAATTTTTTTTTTATTTTGAATGGAATAATTCAAGGATTACGAAAAATATAAAATCTGACAATTTTCGCAAGCCGAAGCACCAAAAATCATCGATAGAGTTTAATGCGTGCAGCTACGTGATGCCTATATTCCCCTCTCCGCACTTCTATACCTCTCTCAAATTAAATACTTTAAACAATTTAATTTTATAATTATTTTCTTACAAATACAAATATTCTACTTTAAAACAACATGTACTTTCTCATTTGCATGCTATTTCCTGAGCTTTTCAATTAATTAAGTTCAATAGTTTAAAGAAATACAAAAAACAATTTTTAATTGTCAGATTAGCGAAATCCCTCTAGATAATTATCAGATTATGAGACAGCACGTCTAGTGCATCAAGATGAACCATATATATCTTAAACTGACGCGCTTGAGAATTTCAAAATGACCAATTTTTTTTGCACATTCTAATAACGGCCATGACTTTGTGTCACATCCAAACCGTCAGATTATTACATAAGAGCATTTTTTTAGGTTCACTTAACATCCCCTTCGAAAATCTGACGTACTCGATAAAGTTTTTTTTTTCATTTCTCACCCCTACGTAAGAACACCCCCATCACTGAAATAGTCAGATTAACTTATGTACATATTTAAAAATACGTAGGACATATATAATATCATTATCTGACACACTCGAGTATGTCCATGGAACTGTTTTTTTTACATGTTTAAAAATCTATAGCCGCTCCCCCCACTGACGTAATGGTATGTTTTATATGTCACAATGGTATGTTTTCTTTTCACCATCTAAGCTTCACAACCGAATAGGTCTCTATGATGCTCGAGTAAATCCCGATTTAGCATCGTGGCTTCCCGTACTATAAGGATTAATTTTATATTTGTGTGTTACATTGATCGAAAGTTGGTTCTTTAAAAGTATTTTTGTATGTACCAAAAAATATATCAGTGTAATATATATTTTACAAATATAACCTAAATACTCGTAAATATTTGTTATCCATAAAATAGAGAAGTAGACTTTTTTGTAGATATTTTTAAGATATACAATTTCGTAGTACCTACATCATTTTCATACGTATTGTGATACGTAAAGATTATAAACAAGGGAATTTTGTGAATGTGCTTATCAAATATGATATTTCAACTGATTTCTCGAAGAAAGTAACTATCACTTGTTTTTAAATTTAATTTTAAAACGCAATGTATAAATTCAGATTATAAACAACGGTCCAGACATCTCGTAAAACAAAACTCAATTATTTTTTCTCAGACAGTAGTGCCGTTTGAGAAAAATAATTGAGTTCTTTTTCGTTCATTGTTATGCAGGCGACAGCACAGTGCATGGACGTTACTATGCTCACGCTACAGCCAAATTAGCGGACGTTGAGGAAAAGTGACAAAAGCTTGTCTCGGAGCTCGACCGGGTCCTAGGCCGCATTTCTCAATGGGGTCATGAGAACCCGAGTTCAATGCCAAGAAAACACAGGCGTGCGCGCTCTCTGCCAAAAAGACTCCATTCTTTCCCCTCCTCACTTTTCAGAACACTCAACTGCCACTGCAGGACAATCTCAGTATCCTGAGTATGAATATTGGCTGGGACCTCAATACACGAGAATATATTGAAAGCGTTACTAAGGCGGCCTCGCGAAAGCTGGTTATACTGAACAGAGTGAGACGGTTCTTTGCGTCTGAGCATCTGTGTCTTCTTTATAAGACCCAGGTACGCTCCTGCGTGGAGTACTGTTCTCATCTTTACGATGGATCCGCGCAGTATTTGCTGGACGCTTTAGATCTTTGGACAGCGGCGAACAGTCCGGATTATCAATAACCCGAAAGTCACTGAATCCCTTGAGTCTCTGCAGTTGCGAAGAGATGTCGCCTCTATGGCACTCCTCTATCGCCTTTATCATGGAGAGTGTTCTGATGAACTCTTCCAACTGGTCCCATCCTCTCCATTCCTCTACAGGGCAACTCGTGCTGGCCTTGAAAGTCACCGTTTCAGAATGGTAGACATACGCCCCCGAACTAGACGGTTCGGCTCTTCCTTTCTGTGCAAATCAGTTAAGGCCTGGAATTCATTACCAGCGCACGTATTTTCCTCCCACTACGATCCCGGGTCCTTTAAGCGGGGCGTGAAAAAGCATCTCACTAGGCCGCCATAGCGTGGGTCGCCATACTGCACTGTCTGCAGTGAGTACGGTGACCACCGCTCTTGGATTCTATTCATGCTTTCCATCAGGCAGAATAGCGTCACTTTGGTAGGTTCCTATTAAATATATATATATATAGGCTGGACGAAGAATTCGTTAACATTTAAATGTAACATTCCGCGCAAACATGTTACGAGAGTTCTCGGGACCGATGCTACTGAAATTTACTTGCTACAAAGTTAACACATGGTTTCAATAAGATGGGTCCTCTTGTCGCATATCCAATGAGTCCCTACCGGTGGTCAAAAACGTGTTTCCGGAAAAGCTGATTTCAAGACGAGGCGACATTCCATCGCCACCCAGAAGTCCAAATCTATCGCTAGCAGACTAGACTTTTTATGAGGTTATTTGAAAAATCATGTTTATACCAAGAAACCAAATATACTACGTCAACTAAAAGAAAACTCAGCAAGGAGGTATTCGAAAATTTCGCTGCTCGCTTAGACAAGTGCAAACGTCGAAACCGAGGTCATTTAGACGATGTAATTTTGAAAAAATAATTCCAAATAATTAGTCTTCTAGCAAATAATTAATTTTTATAATGTCTCAAATGGTTTTTTTGTGCGATATTTTGAAACGCTAACTAATTCATGGCCTACCCTGTAAAAAAAAGAAAGTATTAAAATGGCATTCTGTTGTTTTTTACTAAAATTCTATATTTTCAAAGATAAAAAAAAATACATTGATTTATGGTAAAAGCCGAAACATTTGGCATCCCTCCCCGACTGGAAGGTTAAATGTTGCTCTACGTTTGTTCGTGGTGGAAAACCTTACAATGTCACGATGACTGTAATTCCTTTTACATCATTAGCCCATCGTGTGGGTCACTATACTGCATTGTCTGCATTCACAATAAGTATGGGGATCTTAACTCCTGGAGTCTATTCATGCTATCTATCAAGTTGAGTAGAGTCACTTTGGCCGTTCCTTAAAATTAAGTAAAAAAAAAGTGCATAACTTTTTACGGGCTCTATCTACCGTTAAAATATATTGATACATTATGATTTAAAAAAAGTTGTTGAAAATCTTTCAGAAGCCCTCAGCCTGAGCTGATACTGTGAGCTCCTTGCATGAAGGTCATAAACAAATTAAAGAAGTTTTGCTATCCATCGTTACAGGTACAGAGCAGGTAAAAGAAACAATAAAAGAAGCCCTTAGACTGTCCAGAAAAATGAAAAGAAAACTAGAATTTATTATGCTAACAGAAATTTGGAGCTCTGTATTGGAAAGAATAGACAAAACAAGCATCATCTTCAGAAAGGAACAATAACACTGAACGTTGCAACTAATTGGTTTATTGCACTCGATGATCATACTATTAACCTTAGGGATAAATTTGGTTACTTGAATCGTCCACCAAAGAAAAAAACCGACAATCTGATTAGAAGGATCTATCTCAATAAACTAGACGTAGAAGTTCACGCCAGACTTCTTTTCATGGCTCTACGCTATCAGTCCAACTGGATGGTAAAGAATAATTCAAAGTCGAAACCTTTATCCCCATAATCAATACCCTGGGCGTTCATATAAAACAACACCTTACAAGTTACCACAAGTTACAACACTTTACAAGTTCGCTAAGAATATTGGCCAACGGTTGGTTTATTTTTTCGCTGGAAAGCTTTGAATTCCGAAGAGTTGAAACAAAGTTGCAATAGAATTCGATAAATTTTATTCCGAAGACGTAAATGAGAAAGATTTAAAAATGGAATGTGTGTGCTTAACAGAATATTGCCAAATTGATCAGAGTATAATAAAAATGCAGGAACTAGTAGTATCTATACTGGAAATTATCAGTTTTTGAAAGAAAGCAAAATTGAAGATACCGTTCCTAGCATAGAAATCGCTGTGAGAATCTTTCTAAGCACGATGGTAACTAAGCACTCCATCTCCAAGTTAAAACAAATAAATAGTAAATTAAGATGTACAGTATTTTAAGAGAGATTAAGCAGCTTGGTGGTGTCGATAGAATGTGATATGATCGAAAATACAGAGTTGATTAACGATTATGCTCAACTCAAATCTAGAACTTCTTCAATCAGCATATATCCTTATACAGGAACTTATTGCGGAAGCTATTAACTTAATGTAAATTCCATTATATTATCTGTTCATCATATCTAATGTTAGTGTAAAGAAAAAATCTCTGTAATAGATGAAAGATGGCTTTGAACATCACGTTCAAAATAGAATGATAGATATGTCCAAATAGAACTAGAAACTCACAGCAGGAAATATGGATACGGTCAGTATTTTTCTGTACTAGCGAAGTTATTAATTCGAACGTTTCTTATTTGGTTAATAACGAATTACTTATTATTCATCACTAGCTTCTTCGTCACGTAAAACTCCTACGTCGCGGCGAACTTTACAAACATACAAAATGTTATTCCATGTGGAACCCACAACCTTTAGTGCAGTAGAAAATGTTGAATTGACCGCTTAAACCTCTGAGCCAGTTATTCAAATTAATTTTATTTGTAGACTTCGTTGACGGAGGTGCTAGAATTTTTAGAAATTATTTTAACGGCTTAACGTGCTCTCCGACCACTTTAGCTGTTGGTCACGCTTTTTATGAACACCTGTGGCATTCGTTATTTATTGGGAAGGCAGTGACATCAAATTTACTGCAATCCTTAAAAATATTGCTTGATCTCTGTAACAGAGAGCTACGAAAGTAACGAGAACGTTGAATAAGAAATTACACTATTGACAACTGTTACAGATATCAAAATATATTTTAAGAACTATAGTTTAACGTTTAAGTTTTTATAGTTTTAACCTACGAGTTCAGTTCAGCTACCGGATTACCGAGGTCTGATGCCAGTTGCTTCGTGGAAAAACTGTCATTCAGATAAAATAAGTTGAACTAGTAACCGACACTAAAATAATCTTGAGATTAATAAAGGCTAGGTAAATAAAGTATGGTAGTAGTAATAGTGTGTATGTGTGTCTATGTAAAAAAAATATCAATATTTTAGTATAATATTAATATGTAGTGTAGCAATCTTACCTATTATTTTGAAGATTTAAACTTCTACAATTTACTTTATCTATAATTTTGCTCTATGAACAGAGTGACAACGATCATCGACAACGACTTTATTTTGAGACAGATCTGACTTTGACTATGTGTGTTCTGTAGATTTGACTTCTGACAGTTATTTGTTTTGATTGCGTTAAGTAGCACAATCAATGTTTATTTCTTGTTTTTACTAATAGAGAATTTGTTGATATAATATCGATATTTAACATAAAATATTTATTATGTCCGGTATAAGCGGTCAAGTCAAGTCAGCCGCAAACGCTGCACCAATCACCGCCACAGACAGCTTAACACAAGCACTAAAAGCTAACATAATCCCGAACCAAGAATACTTATTACAGGTTATTTAAATAGTATTACATAGTTATAAATCAATAATATTATTTGAATATGTAACATTTTTTATAATCCTGACTTGCAGGGTTCTGTTCTGGATTCGGCAGTCGAAGTCCTTCTGCATCGCCTCCGTGGATTATGTGATAATGTTGACGCTGGACCAGAGACATTCGATGATCAAGAAGTATGTTTTAGCTTGCGAGACCCTAATCAACAGGTTAGCTGTAAATTTCTAATTTCTTTTTGCACTTGTCATGCATCATTATTATTAATTTTGATCTACCCTATTTAAACTAACTTTAACATGTTTAATTGTGTGTTTAGTTATATATTATTACTTAAAATATTTAATAATCATTTAAGTTTTTTTTCGCCTAAGATTATTTCTTTACAATTTCAGGCAGCTCCGTTAATGCTGCGTGTGCGAAAAGCTCTGGATGCTCGTGATATGCCATTCCAACTCAGATATATTGGGCAGCCTGACCTAGGAGACAAGAACCGTCCGACAGTAGTCAGATCCAGCCTCGACATAGCCTGCAGTGGCATGCTCATTGAGTTTCTCAATGAATTAGGATGTCGAATAGAATTTGAATATAGTGTCAAAGGTAATGTTTTTTGAAGAAATGCTTCTGAAACAGATTATGCATTGTTTGAAAGTGAAAACATCTGTACTAAGGCCAAATCAAATGTTTTTAGGTAAAAACATAAATTACTAATTGACAAATAAAGTACACAATTGTGGTTTTACTATATTACTTTTCTTAACCAATTTAAGTACTATTTGGTAACAGCTCTTTTTTTGCATCAATATATGAAATAGCAAACTCAATATTATCTATGAAAAAGTTATTCAGTTTTTACTTTAAAGATGTGACAAGTCTCTGAAGACCTATTATTTTAAAAAATAAGTATAAGTGTAATAACTCCTATCGTCAATTATAATGTAATAATAATATTTGTTTTTTGATTTTGAGATATTAATTACTTCTTTTGAAATATATTTATATCCTGTTTAGAATGGAGTTTAATGGTGTGGTGTGTCTAAGTTTCTTAAATCTCTTAATTTCTTTAGATTTTAGGTTTACTTTGAGTAATTTAATAGGTTTAAGCTTACTTTTAAGAGGTTCCAATTTAAAAATTAGGCTTTTTTTAAGAGTAACATATAATGTTACTTATTACGGTTTGTTTTAGTTAATTCACATTCAAAATATAAAACATTAAACTTAACATTAATTGTCAATATAAGAAGTAAACCTAAGTGTAGCAAAACTAAATTAACCCATCCCTGATCATTTCCGATGAAAAGGTGCCCGTTACACTTGCAGCATTGCCATACTGTATAGCAATGGCCAACCTTGCACCAGGAATGAACCAGAATGGAGGGTAAATTTAGGATCGAAAAATACATGAACCATACATATTTTCTTTTATGTTACAGGTTACATGTTCAGAAAAGGACGTATGAAGATAACAGTAGCTAAGGTGTTCAAAATATCCCAAGGTTCAATGCCTCCAGAGCCTATATCACAGAGTTATCTAGTAGAATTATCTGTGAGTAACACACCTTTATACTCTCATTACTCAAATGTAAAAGTTAAAAACTCCAAGAGGAGGACACTAGTTGTACTTTGTAGATATAATGTTCATATAGAAATTTAATTTTCAATAATAACTAGAATTATATTAAAAACAAAAACATGTAAGTCTTACACTGAGTAAGACACTACAAAATACCTTTTATAGGGTATACATAATAAAAAGAGTTGGTCAATTTGTACCCCAGAACACACAAAGTTCATGCTTTGTAATTGATATAAATAAATAAATTATAACATTTTGTGAAATATTATATCAGAGTAAAAACATTTTTTTCATGAGTTGCCATGCTTCATAAATCTTTTTATTCTCTAGTTAGGACATTTAAGCTATCAAATAACACTTATTTGATCTCTATACATTATGAGACACAAGGCTATACATTTTTGACCATCTCTGTTCTTTATTTTTAGTAAAAGTGCGATAAGTTAGGGACATTTGTATGTCAGACTGCAACAGTAAATTGACTTTCATGGTGTCTAGAATAAAGTTACTTACTAAGTTACTTTAATAGTAATTAAAAAAACTATTTATTGTATATATAAGTAGCTCGATCATAATGAGACACACACCAAAGAATTTAGTCTGTAGTTCAACATATTCTAGGCACAAGTTGCACTAAACCAGTATTATTTTATGCTGTTGGTTGCGTGTTTCGATCACGTCGGCGGGTGAAGCCTGGGGGGCCAATGCCTAGCGCGTTGATGGTTGGCGGGTTGCAACCCATCGGTTGATGTTGAAAAGTTTTATATATGCTAATCCGCGCAAGAGCGCTACATCACCATACATAATTAATAGTTACTCTTTAGTTCGGTACTCCGTAGTTCAATGTGTGTTCGGTAGATGACACTGTATGTGAATGTCTCCACAATACTGTGCAATAGAAAGTTTTTATAGTGTTGAAGATATTCATATTATTTCTACCAACACAATGTTTTCATTTATCTTCTTTTCCTGGTACATCTCTAGTCGAGTAGATCGATTCAAAAAGGAGAAGTATTTTACAGTAAATACAAACATATAAAAAAAAATCCAGAGTATAGTGTATGTATAAAATAATACCTTAGCTCAATATATTGTTTTTATTCTTCAGGTATTAGCTCCCCAAGGTCAAGATGCTATTGCAGAGGATATGCGTGCATTCGCTGATCAGCTTCGCCCCCTTGTGCAACTAGACAAAATAGATTACAAAAGACTTGGCCACATAACTGGTGCCTAACAGCAGCGCCTATTTATAAGATTCAACCTCTATACAATTCTCAGACTCAAGCACAGTTATTGGAACAAAGACATTATAGTATTATTTTAGAACTTACGAAGCACATTTTAAGTGTGAATTTTTAAATTTATAACGTAAAGAATGAAAATATAGGTGATACAAATAAAATTGCTTGTTTAAAGTCACTGCCATCAGTTTCGTAGCCATGTTACAGAGATCAAGCTATATTTTAAGCATTAATTTCTAGTGATTTATAAAATAAACCTATTCTATATAGAGGAGTTATTCTTAAGTCAAAAGTAAAAACACAAATAAATTATTTTTAATCTGTGAAAAACTTTAATATCTTGCTGTAGTCATCACAATAAATGTAATTTATTGGAGAGCTATAGCATTGCCTTGGAATTAAAGACTGGTTATTGATTTAAACTCAACTCAACCCTTTATTGTTTTTCTTATAAGAATACACCCTTTATTAAATATGTGTAAAAAATCACTTTAGTATTTATTTTATTTTACATTTGAAAATAATCTTAAAAAAATATTGTCATAACACTATCCTAGTTTTATATTGGCCTCCTTTTTTCGTAAACGTGTTTCTTTGTAAGGGAGCCGACACTGGGAAAAGCCTAACGCACGCTATATAAGAAAAGACGTACGCTCTATTTGACTCAATACAGTTAATGGCTATTTTATTTCCTCTCTAAACCTGGCTGAAGTATAATTAACAAACATGTGTATCATTTCAGTTTCAGGAATTTAAGTAACACAATTTGATATAGAACCTGGAGACGTACTAACACCACTAGCTTAATATAGGGCAAAAAGAACTAAGGTTTAGTTACTACTTTCTGTGCTACGTTCTTGTTGTATTTTCTCTTTTAATGTTAATACACATGAGTTTGAACTAAATAACAGATGTTTTTTTGACTAGCACTTCCCGTTTTACCAAATTGAATCCACTTTTAAAAAGTATATAAGATTTAGATGCCGCTAGGTATATATTAACGAACACATCTTTTTCACACTTAGAAATACGAACGAAACGCCAACACGGATGCTAACGTCCGCCATCGCTAACCGATGCTTCTGCCTATGCTGTTAAATTAATATTAAATTTTTCCTTATTAGGTTACATTTAGGTACATTTTTACGCATGAAAAGTAGATGTGTACTTTCTTTAAGTTTTTTTTTTTAAAACAGTTTATGACGTAATTTATTTAAGAATTGATACATATCTATAGTACCAATGTGATTTGACAACAGTTTATAGTATATTTTTTAAATAAATTTTGCAACGATAAGAGAGAAGCGATAAGCATACATCGTAAAGTATAAAAATAACAAAATTATTTAAAAACTTACAAATAGTGAACTTCTAAGAAAGGCAAGTAGAAGTAAATATAAGTACATGTAACTAATATTTGATGAGGACTGTGTAATAGTCAGTGAATGTGTGCTGACGACGAACGTGAGCGGTATCACGATCATGACGATGACTCATCACCTCACCAGTAACGAACTCGCACCGAGAGTCGCGCGGATCCGATATCCAAATGATAATTATTATAATTATATGCACACTCCTTGACCTCGAGGTTTAGATAAGTCGCATCGACATGCCAAGTCCTTTAATCGCCTCATTGAAGTCGTTTATACAGTAGGTATTTGTGTAAACATGAGTATTCAATAGCCAACCGTAGACCTGAGCGGTTGTTCGGGAATTATAGTCATGCATGATAAGAAAAGGATAACAATGGTACGTGATTGTAAATGCGTATCTACTTACGCCCTACTTTTACAACAGATTCGAATTAGTGAAAACTAGATGATTCAGCCGCAAGGTCGTCGACTGTCGTTTTATTGTAAGATTTTCCTGGTGCTATAAAGAATCGACGTCCATAAATATTAATCTACTAAAATATGAAATGTACCTCTTGGGTATCTAATCAAAAAGGTCCCTAAAAAGTAGCGGACAGAGAAAAATATTAGAATAGAAGCTACCTAGAGCCTAATCAAAGATAAAAAGATTTGACAAAGAAAGGCTTCTTTAGAAAGGTTTGGTCTACTGTACCAAGCTAGCAAGACGGATTGGCGCATGTATCAAATTTTCCTTCTCCTTGCAGTGATGTCGTCCTGCACAGTTTTCTCCCTAAGTCGCCTCTTTGAACACCCATGGGATGAAAAGGGGTGGTGACATTCTGTATTCTTAATCTGTCACTATACAAAAAAATAGCTTTTTCAACACAGGTACTAAAACAGTAGTCTCAATTATACTTTTCGTATCTATTGAAAATACTATTAATAAAAACTTATTACATATCTACTTGTAAGACACTAATTTAGTTATTTTTGTCAATGCTTTCGTAGCATGAAAATCCATCTAAGTTTGACTGTCATAACTGAATTTCACAATTCAGAATTTAAATATTAGAATTTTAGATTACAAAACAAAAGGTCTGAAATTAGAATTATGAACCTAATTCGATTTTTATTTTTTTCTGATACATACTCTAATGAGAAAATTGAGAACCAACGACTTACATAGAAAGTTTTCTTGTTTCTTAATAGTTTTCAGAGCTCAATCTGTATCTAACTACAAGTCAAGCGAACCGTATTTGAGTGTCAACATTGTTTAGACATCTTTACGCACGACTCACGATTGCGCATTATTATGCATCATGCGTAGATACTTATGAACGTACTAACACAGCAAAGGCGCGTAGGCCGATCGGGTGCGTGGGCAGCATGACAGGTACGTGTTGAGGCATAGCCGCATGGGGACGACTGAGGAAGGCAGAGAGGGGAACATAGTTTTCGTCTGCACCAGACTCAGAGGCGCTGCGTAGCTTTGCCGGTTTACCTTGACGATCGCCAAGCTGAAGAGCCCTTATACACACTTAAGTATCTTAGGTAACTGTTAGAAATAGCAGCGCTTGTATCGTATAATTTCAATGGTAGCAGCCATAATGAACGACAAGTCTCTTAAGTGTGCAAGGATCTATCTACATACATACTTAGTTATTTACAGATATATACTGAAATGAAGATTAATATTAGACTTACCAACTCAGTATTTTGAATAAATTTCAAAATATTCAACCTGTAAACCTTTAAGATGAGCATGTTCGATGTTATTACTTAATAAGTATTTACTTCTTTTAAAAGTACTTAATGATTGATGTACGCAGTTACAGTTCACTAAGTTCGTCGTTGCAATCTTGGAGTAAACAAAAAACTGCAAAACGCATTTAATGTTATCAATGCCGATTCATTGATATCACGAATCTAATGGCGCAGTTTAAGTATTAAATGCCTATTATGATAGTGTCCAAGATTAAGTATTTCAAGCTAAAGAACGAATATAGTATTTAAGTGCAAGTTTAAAAATCGAAATTCACAATTAATGGATGAACCTTTAAACTCATTGGTCTAATCGTATATAATAAAATAGGAAAGCTAGCCGGCAGTCTAACGAGTTATTTGTGATAATTGGGTTACATTTAGTCCTTAAACATCACGGAAGTACATAAATGGATTATATTTACTTGTTATCTCAGATCGTCAAACTTGGAATAATACTCTTTACGATTTCGACCTACGACATTTTTGTCAATTAAATGGCTACTGTAAAGTTTTAATCTAAATTTTCGTTATATAAAAACGGTACACAAACACCTCACGTCTATTTTTTGTATTCTTGAATATATAAAACAAATATGTAGTTACAAGTAGCCATGGCCCGGAATTGACCGT
Source organism: Hypercompe scribonia (assembly GCA_949316085.1). Classification (NCBI taxonomy): domain Eukaryota; kingdom Metazoa; phylum Arthropoda; class Insecta; order Lepidoptera; family Erebidae; genus Hypercompe; species Hypercompe scribonia. The sequence goes on from OX438969.1 coordinate 18,392,886, forward strand.
TACTAGTACTCTCTATATATAGCTATTCTAAAAGCCGCATATAATACAATTTATCGTTAACCATTCTAAATCACTCAATTATTATTTTGAAAACGTAGACCACGTGTAAGTATTATGATATTAATAGGCTATATTAGGAGACTATACTAGCAATAGTTACATCAACAAGTGTCTCATAGCTTGAAGGTTGTTTGTAGACACCTGTCATTACAACTTGTGTTGACAGGGTTTCAAACAATATTAAAGGAAAATTTCAAGTCCATATATTACAATTAATTAGTAACGAAGTTATAAACTCCACTCTCATCAAATAAGCTAGAACCTATTATTGTAAAAGTTAATAAACAACGTGTAGAGTTTCAGTAGCCATTTTTACACAATATAGTTAAAAATGCATAACACAAGATAAGGGTCACTTAGGATGTTATTACCGAACAAAACTGTATAACTATGTACTTCTATGGACTATTATTTCTCTGTTAAATTTAATGGTAATGTTGCAAGGTCAAAGTTGAAGTCGTACAAATGTTGTAATCACGGTTGTTCTTTGAAAAAGTTGAAACAACGTAGTATTTTGCTTTTATTAACGATACTTATATCTACCTAGAAATATATATATTTTTCATACACGTAATTTATTTATAGCCTCATAAAGAGTGGAGTGGTACTCTTTTGTTGAACGATGCACAAATGTAAAATGAATGAAAACAACATAAAAAAAAGTCTTCAAACAGAAAATGTTCTAAAACAAAAAATGCACTAAAAAGTAAAAAAGTAATTACTTATTATTGTGTCTACGACTACTATTTTGTGGAGTTGGTGTCAGTCAATATAGATTAACATTACATTAGATACAAAACAGTTACGCACACAGACGCAACCCGAAGTACACGAGCGGCAGGGAGGGGTGAACATGTGTATTTGTGTAATTAATTTCATAATTCAGGTATTATTATTCTCTTTATTTATATATACATTTTGATATATACATATCGATTACATTTTAAATACATACAAAAGGAATACAAAAATATATATTTAAAAATATAAAAAATAGTAGAGCACCGACCTCGGGTACAGGGATCAAGACACCGGTGATTAGGGCTCCTAAGAGGAAGGAACCTCCTCACTATACGGGCCGTGTCAAGGAGGACTGCTTTCTGCATCAGACTCTTGATCCAACCTGCCAACGTGAGCCTCTTAAGGTGTTGATCGAGGCTCTTGGCTATCGCAGGCCCAGATGAAGTATCTGACGGCAGGTGGCTCTTCGACGAGCCCTTCCGACAGCTTTCTCCAAAGCTGGTTGGCGCTGCTTCTGCCCTTGGGCGACTTTTGCCCAATTTGGGTGAAGCCAGCGTCGCGACGAGACGGTTATACACGGGGGTTGTACGGTCAATGGCCCTGTATGGTGCACCGGTGTGGGCGGCGGCTCTGACCGCCTAGAATAGGGCTCGCCTCTGGCGCCCTTAGAGGACATTGGCGGTTAGAGCCATACGCGGTTACCGCACCGTATCGACGGAGGTGGCGTGCGCCTTGGCCGGAACTCCCCCGTGGGATTTGGAGGCGGAAGTGCTCGCCGAAGTTTATCGGCGAACGGCTGTCTTCCGGGCGGGTACCGGCGTACGGCCTTCGCCCGAAGAGATACGCGAGAGGCCGCTCGTCGAGCCACGATGGCTTATTGGCCGTCCCGGCTGGGGGTTCCACGTGCTGGCTTTGCTACCGTGGAGGCTCTCCGGCCGGTCATCGCTGAGTGGGCGGGGCGGCAGCACGGGACCCTTTCCTTCCGACTGACGCAGATCCTTTCCGGGCACGGTTGCTTCGGGAAGTACCTGCACTCGGTCGCCAGGAGGGAATTGAATCCCGCCTGTCACCACTGCGACTGCAGTGAGGACTCGGCTCAGCACACGCTGGCGGCTTTTCCCGCTTGGGCGGGGCAGCGTGGGGTCCTCACTGCAGTTATTGGAGGAGATCTCTCGCTACCGGTCGTCATACGCTCCATGGTCGGTAGCGACAGTCGTTTTACCACGTTGCAACTTTCTGCGAAGAAGTAATTTCGCAGAAGGAGGCGGCAGAGAGGGCCCGGGAGGATAACCTCCACTCAGACCCGATTCGCTGCCGGCGAGCCGGGCGGCGGAGGCGCGCGTGCCAGCGCCTCATGCCGCCTTGAGTGTGGCCGCGGGTGGACGAGACGGGTTTTCCCCTCCATCCGCTATAGTGACCAGCCGCGAGGAGGCGACGTCCGCGTGTGCCGTACGTCGCCTAAATGGAGAGTTTATCCGCAGATGGTGCGCGCGCTAGCAGGCAGGCGCTAGGAGGGATCTGAATGTCGTAATAGCAGCGGTTCCCCGATCCCTCCTATCTCAGGCGCAGAGTGGCACACCGTGTGGTTTTAGTCGGTCCGATTCCGACACACCACCCCGCCATAAACCCCGGTGGGGTGACGGCCCGAAGGGGTTTCCACACGTTAAAAAAAAAGAAAATGGCTCTTGGCTATCAATCCATGAACAGATATGATTATCGGAACAATGATCACCGAATCCACATTCCACATATCGGCAATCTCGTGAGACAGATCCAAATACTTCAATTATTTTTCTTTTTCAAGTTTGACGAGATTCTCGTCATGAGGAACGGCGATATCGACAACACTAGTCTACAAGGAAAAGTATCCGAAATAATTTAAACTAATTTCTGCTTCTCTGTCCATGCAAAATTCGGATTGATAACTAAAATTAATTTATTAGTTTGAGTTTTTACGATAATCGTATCTTTCGTGTTTAATGGAACTACCCACATTTAACTTCATAATGTTTTGACATTTACATAGTTAGTTTGTATCAAATATTCGAAATATTGTGATTTAGTGCTATTTTCTCTTAAATTAAGCGATATAGAAGTGTTAAAAGTAAAAAGTATAATACTATTTTATAGCAAAATGTCTCGAAAATGTGTTAATAATCCCGACAATTTTTGTTATATCTGCGGTGAGGTGATATTTAATAAACAAAGGTGTTGTATATCGCCTTTAATAAAAAAAGCCTATTTTTACTACTTTAACGAGAACATCAAACACCAGGATAAAAGCTGGGTTCCACATTTCTGCTGTAATCCATGTGCTACAGGTTTGAGAAATTGGCTGAATGGCAAAAAAACATCATTTCGTTTTGCAGTGCCAATGCAGTGGCGAGAATCGACAAATCACGTAAGTGATTGTTATTTCTGCCTGACGACTCATGTATTTGGAAAAGGCAAGGGTGTTTCTAAAAAAAAGAAGAGTGCCATAACATATCCAAATATACCATCAGCTACTCGTCCTCTACCACACAGCGATCTTCATCCGATCCCGAAGCGTCCTCACATCGGTGACGACGAAGATGAAATCAAGGGAAGTTCACCACCAATTTCGTCAATGTCAGAATACGAGGTACCTAGTACATCAACACAGCCACACAGGATAACACAAGCTGAATTAAATGATCTCGTAAGGGACTTAGAATTGCCAAAGAACAAAGCAGAACTTTTAGGTTCAAGATTGCAACAATGGAACCTTTTACAAAGTGGTGTAGTTATAACATCTTTCCGTAACAGACAAAAACATTTGATGCAATATTTTGAAATGGCTGAAAGTTTAGTTTTTTGTAAAGATGTCCAGGGTTTGATGGGATCTCTTTGACATTACATATAAACGGGAAGAATGGAGACTTTTTATAGACAGCTCTAAATTAAGTTTAAAAGCAGTATTGTTACATAACCAAAATATTTTACCATCGATAGGGATCGATGGTAAAATATTTTGGTTATACCAATAGGGATTGGTCATGCAGTCCATATGAAAGAATCTTATGATAACATGAAAACCCTTTTGCTGCAGATAAAATATAATGATCACCAATGGCAAATTTGCGGAGATTTAAAAGTCGTAGCTATTCTACTTGGACTACAATTAGGCTATACGAAATTTTGTTGCTTTCTTTGCGAATGGGACAGTCGTGACAGAAAGCAGCATTATACAAAAAAAGTGTGGCCTCATCGTCAGTCACTTCAGCCTAGGATGAAAAATGTTCAAAATAACCCTTTAGTTGACCCACAAAAAGTGTTACTTCCACCACTGCACATAAAACTAGGGCTTATGAAAAATTTCGTAAAAGCAATGAACAAAAATGGAACTGCTATTCACTACCTTCGCCAGAAATTTCCAAGATTAAGTGAGGCTAAAATCAAAGAAGGTATTTTCGTTGGTCCCCAAATAAGAAATTTATTAAAAGACGAACACTTCGACACTATTTTGGAAGGCAAAGAAAAAAAAGCCTGGGACAATTTTCGCCTCGTGACAAAAAACTTCTTGGGAAATAAGAAGAGCGACAACTACGCTGAACTTATTGAAAATATGTTGTCATTTTACCAAGAACTGGGTTGTAACATGTCCCTGAAAATCCACTTTTTACATTCTCATTTGGACTTCTTTCCGGATAACTGTGGGGCCTTTAGCGATGAACATGGGGAGCGCTTCCACCAGGACATCGCTAACATGGAAAAACGATATCAGGGCAAGTGGAACGTTTCAATGTTAGCGGATTACTGCTGGACTATTCATCGAGATACTCCAGAAGCAGAGTACAAAAGGGCAGCGAAGAAACCACGTCGCAATTCTACTAATGAATAAAATTATTTTTTCAAAAAACTTTAAAATTTTTTTTTTAAGAAATGGAAACTAATTAAAAAAATATAATTGTAATTTCGTATGCAGTATGTCAACATAAATAAAAAAAGCTACTTACACTAGAAAATACTTTTTCAAAATCAAAATTTGTATACTAGTGCAATTATTGCGCGGCGCTCTAATCGATTTATCACCACAATATCAGGCTTATTGGCAACAATAGTCCTATCTGTGGTAATAGATCGATCCCAATACAACGTAGCACGACCATTTTTGAGAACTGGGTCGGACACATACCTGTAGTAAGGCACTTCAAAATTGACGAGTTGGTATTTAAGGGCAAGTTGTTGGTGTACGATCCTGCCTACTTGGTTGTGCCTGTACAAATACTCCCCGTTAGCAAGACGAGAACAACCAGAAATAATATGCCTAATAGATTCTCCAGAACGGTGGCACACCCTACAGATGTCAACCGTAATATCTTTCAGGATATATTTCCGGTAGTTATTCGTCATGATAACTTCGTCCATAATCGCACAAACAAAACCTTCGGTTTCTCCGAAGAGATCACCATACCGTAGCCAAGATGTCGACGCTTTACAGTCTATATCAGACCCGTGTAGGGCCCGATAAAATCGACCATGAAGTTCTTTACCCTTCCATACTTCCCTGCGATCAGTAGTACTAAGTACTACAGGTTTGCACCAATTCTTTTTAATCAGAGCGAGCGGTGTAAAACCAGTATCCACTGCAACTACATTGTGATGCAGTCCCACATTAGCCTGTAGGAAATATTCTCTGAGATTGTATATCTCGTGATTGTGTAAAGTCTTGATATTTAATAGACCACGACCTCCAAACTTTCGCGGAATATACAACCTCATAACCGATGAACGTGGGTGGACTCTCCTGTCAAGGGCATCTAATTCGGTCTGAGTCCATCTAAGTACACCAAAGGAATATATCAGAACCGGCTTGACCCAACTATTACAGGCTCGCACCTTGTTACGCCTTGATAAAAGACTTTTAAATACATTTTTTAGGCGGCCAAAAAAGCGTTCCTGTAACATTTGTTTCACGCTAGTTTCTGGTATTCCCGAGGACTGTGAAAAATCTAGATACTTGTAAGTTTCGGTGGCAGAAAGAGATCTGACGTTTGTTGAATCTGAAAGTTCTATTCCTTCAGATTCTACAATCACGCCCTTCTTTACATACATGACCGCACATTTGTCTACACCAAATTCCATTTTGATATAATTACTAAAGTTTTCAGTGACTCTTAATAACGCCATCAATTGTAATTTCGTGGAGGTCAGTAATTTCAAATCATCCATATAAAGAAGGTGAGATATAACTTGATCACCTTTCTGCAACCGATAGCCTAACTCTGAACCCTCTAACAGAGTGCTGAGAGGGTTCAAAGCTAGACGAAGCCACAGGGGACTCAGACTGTCACTTTGAAATATACCTCGCTCGATCTTTATAAGTATGTCGTTTATCGCAGTCCGCCGACATCCTGGATAGCGAAGTGTTGTTCTCCATTGACTCATACACGACCTTAAGAAAGTGCACAGAGTTGCATCAATTTTATGCAACTCTAGCACTTTCAAAAGCCATGTATGTGGAACTGATCATAAGCCTTCTTATAATCTATCCAACATGTCACCAGACTCTTAAGACCACGACGTAACTGTTGGCTAATGATCCTGTCTATGATAAAAAGCTCTTTAGTGCAACGGGTCCCACTTCTACATCCATTCCGAGAAATAAAAATTACCGAAATATTATTTATGTGTGTAGTAATTTTGAGTCTCAAAATAGATGTTAGAAGTTTATATGTAATTGATAAACAAGTAATAGGTCTAAAATTTTTGGGATCCATGGCACCAGATTTATAAAGTAAATGGGTTACACCAGTGGTTAAAAATTGTGGTAATGAACCAGAATCCAAAGCTGCTTGGAATTGTGATGCCAAACACGCATGTGAACTTCGGAACCACTTAAGCCAAAAGTTGTGCAATCCATCTGGACCAGATGATTTCCAATTCGGTAATGAACGACTGCACAACTTACATCATCTTTATTAATAACAATGGGTTCCATAGCTGTTATAGATTCACACGAGCATTTGAAATCCTCTAACCAATCACCCTCTGTATGAGTGACAGGCACTGACCAGATGTTATGCCAAAATGAATTAGTGATATTTTCATCTGGAAAATACCCATCACTCACACATGGATTCGGTTTCTCCCATTTCCGGTATACCCATTTTACTTTTCTTTGGACCATTCGATTCTGATTATACCGATCCCCTCGTTTTCTATAACGTCTTATCATATTTGCCAATACATAAACTTTTTGCTTTAAAAAGTCTATGCGCTGTGTGACACAGGGCATGTACTGTTGAGGAATAATGGTAGTCCCCACGAATGCCTGTTTCACAAAGAGCATGACTCTTGGCCATGTATTACCACTTTTAAAACTAATTAATTTACCGATGAGTGTCTTAGTCTCAGCAATACGACGTTCAATTCTATACTGCCAAGCTGGTACAGCATTTTTGGGTCGAGTAATACTGACACTCAATTAATTTAACACCAGCTACTCGACAAACTGCAATAGCTGCACAATATAGAATAGAATGTGTATCACTAAGATCTTCGCTATTATCAAAATAATCTGATAATAACGAATCCAGGGCACTCACAAGCGCTAAATTACGTTTATGAATGGGCAAACGGCATAACCGTGGTGTTCAATAACTTCACTCTCCACTAGTTCATAAACATCTTCAATACCTGATGGCAAGTGAGGCTTGCTATTGACCACTGCAGTGTGTAACGAAGAGGTGATTATAAAGCTTTTCCTCATAGTCCAAGAGCCCGCGAGTGCCAGACCTTCGTCTTTTTATAAAAGCTGAAAGTTCTTCTATGTGTGTCCCAGCTGGCTGGTTCCAGCTTCTGAAACAGAGAGACTAGTCTAACACGGTACGCAGTAAGGTTCGTTCCCAACTCTGTAGCCCGAAAATATACCGCATGACATTCTCATTTATTGATTTTGTCCACTTCATGCGGCGCACATCACCACCGGTAGCGGGGACCCTGTTTGAGGGTAATATTATTGTTATTAGGTTATATTTCCAAGCTTGACACCGACTCCAAAAATAACAATAATTGTAGATACAAGTGTGTAACTATTTTTTTTTCTTTTCAGTGCGTCTTTTGTTTTAAAATATATTTTGCTGTTGGAATTCGTGTTTTTTAATTAAAAATTTTAGTAATTTAAAAAAAAAAATATTTGAATAAATATGAGTAGACCTCTAAACGCACTACTCATATAAAACAACGCCACGCGTGTCACAGTAACAATAACAAAAAAAAACGTACAGTCCAATTGAGAACTGCCTCCTTTTTTGAAGTCACTTAAAATGTTTTCCCTGTCTGTTGATGACTTTGGGTTGTCGGTGTATTATTACCTATCACGACGATATTGTACAGTCTCATTGAATCAGTAAAAATGTTTGATATTATAAATATTTGAGTTTTTCCATTCAAGTTCCAAAACAGGAAAATTTGTAAAAGAATCTTCGCTGTGGCAATTTTGTCACTGTGCGGACTAAATCACGGGTTTTTACTTGTAAGACGGGTTGTTACCATTTTTTATTTATAGGCTTACTAATGTAATACGTACAAGGCACTAACTCTTAAGTCATATTATTTTTCAAGTTGTTTGCATTTAATCATAAATAAACACAGTGATACAATTTACTTTACCATATCTATTACTTATAACTGTTACTTTAATCTATTTAAATGTATAACATTGTTTCTCAACAATACATATAAAAACATGCGTATGGAGTTCGATTATACAATTTATATTAATAAAACACAAATGAGATAGTATTCTGATATCTGTGGGTGCAACTAGATTTTAACAGCCTAAATTACATGTCACTGTCTCTATTAAGATTAAAATCCAAACTGAAATATGTGTGACTGTGTATACAGGTTCTTCCTTTCCATCTACAACAAAACAATAATAGGTATACTTCGCTACTGGTTTCGTGTTTTTATAGCTATTTCTTTCACGTAATCAGCACTAAGTTATCTCCTTACAGCTTCGTTAATTTTCGGCTCCAGAATGTTCTACATATATGATTCTAACTTGTATTCTCAGTTAGAACCGCCGACTGGGCGTTGACGCACGCACGATACAGGTTAACGGAAAAACCCATAGAGCCCAATCTAGTTACCTACAATAAATCTACTCATTCAATTTCAATTTGTAAACCTTGAGTTGGAGGTGTCCACGGGTGGTGGCCGTTACCTACCAGCAGGTGACCTGCTCGTTTAATCCCGTCTGCCTAAGGGTATCATCCATTCGGGTTTCCCCGGATTTGTCCTAGTTTAGAGAGCGTCCTGGGAATGTCCGGATGGGGTTTCATTTGTCCGAGACAAGTCATTTAACGAAATTAAAATAAGACTGAATACCTATGCCGTCTATTATATATTTTTTTATAAAAGCCTACCAAAGTGACTTTACTCTGCCTGATGGAAAGTATTAGTAGAATTCAGACAATGCAGTATGGTGGCGCACGCCATGACAGCCTATAACTCCAAGATCTCTCATTTACTAAATGATCTAGATATTAGATTAGACTGCCTTGGTGGCGTAGTAGTTACGTATGCGACTACTGTGATTAAGGTCATGAGTTAGATTGCCGGATCGGATCAAACATTTGTGTGATCTACAGATATTCGTTACGGAGTTTAGGTGTATTCTATGTGTAATATGTATATATTTACAAAAAATAATAAAATAAGTATTTTATTATTTAATCTAGCGGTCATAGTGGAAGCTTTATTTAGTTTGACGCTAGATGGCGTTGAATGTCAGATATCCGAAAAATATAGGGACTACGATACTTAGTCTCTATAGCTTAAAGAAGTTCCTGTTTTCTTTAAAGAATACAATATTTAGTTTAAGTTTCATAGATATACACGGTAAACCAAGAATTCGTTAACATTTGAATCTAACATCCCGTGCAAAGAAATGTTGCAGGGGGCGCGGGGAGGGGGGAGGAGTCTGACCACTAGCTTGTTACTCGGAAGTTTTGTCGCAGCGGATCGCTTACGGGGTCACAGCGCGCTGACTGTGTGAGACAATTTTATTTAAACAACAGTTCGTTTATTACTTACTGTGAGACGCTTATTACTTACTGTAAGACGCTTTCGCGGTGAATACGATTTACACAACTTACGAGTAAATCAGTGTCCGAGTACTCCTGTGGAGGGAACGAGTGTCATGTCCCTCCGACTCAAAGGGAGGATCCTCCGACCAGGCGAAGTGATCATATCTGGCGGGCCACGGCCTAACGGTTGATGTTGGTATATTGAATACATGCTAATTGCCACTTGAAACTTTATTTCGCGACACAGGATTAGTAGTTGCTTCGTAGTTCATTATTATATTTCGTAGTTCGATGTATCTTCGCTCGATGGCGCTGTTGTATATTTTTATTAAACAGAGATCGTTTAAATTTTAAAAGAATATTTTAACTAATTACCTTTCTTTTAATAAACAACTTTTGTAATATATCAAATGGTTTTTTTTTATAATATTTTTTCAAATGTTAACTAATCCATGGCCCACCCTGTACCTACTATAAAATCAAATCAACAAAAGGTAAAATTCCATTTAACTGATTAAGTATGGATAATCCGTTTAAAACATTATGAACATTAGGTATCGAATACGCAGGTTAAAGCTCACGACACAAACATATTCACCTAACTGGAAATTACGATTACGTAGTCATGAAACGCAGTTAATTAAAATTAACAAGTTAAACGTTGTTCTAGAAGCTAATTGTTTATTTATTACTTTCAACCTAAATACGCAAACTTCCATCACCTCACAGTATCCTGTTTCTCTACTTTTATGATAAGATTTACACGTCTTTTAACTTTATATTGACTGCCTTGGTCGTGTAGGGGTAGCGTATGTGACTACTATGCTGAGGTCTCGGATTAAATTCCCAGATCGAAACAAATGTTTTTATGATCTGTAAAAAATCGTACAAAACAAATCATTTGATATATTATAAAAATTGTGTATTTACCAGAAAGTTAATTAGCTGGCAAGATTTTTTAAAAACTACATCGTCTAAATGACCACCGTTTCGACGTTGGATGACGACCATTCTTCTAAGCGAGCACCGAAATTTTCGAATACTCGGCGGCAAAGAGACCGCGACATCATTGACATCTCTTTACTCATTTTTTCTTTTAGTTGACATAGTGTATTTGGTTTAATGATGTAGACCAAAAAATAACCACACAAAAAAAGTCAGCTAAGGATAAATCTGGACTTCTGGGTGACCATGGAATGTCGCCTCGTCTGAATATCAGCTTTTCCGGAAACGTGTTACAATTGTAGCCAGCAAATTCCAGTAGCATTACTAGCATCCATCCTAAGAACTCCCGTAACACTTTCACATATTCAGCAGAATTAACAGTAACTGAACAGCCGCGAGAATCTTCGAAAAAGTAGAGTCCAATGATTCGTTTTGCTGAAATTGCAAGCCATACCTTGGGAGAATGAAGTGGTCTCTCGTGTTTAGCTTTGAGATTTTCATTGCTCCAATACCAATAATTCTGTTTGTTTATATGTCCGTTGTGGTGAAAATGGGTTTCGTCAGAAAATAAGATGTCGTCAAAATTATTGAATCGTTCAAACATTGTTTCGGCATACGACTTGCGCAAATTTAAATCATTAGATTTTAGTTCCTACGCTATCTGGATCTTATGTATATGGATGTCATTTCAAATATAATTTCAAAATACAGCGTAATCATATGCGTCATAATTCTAATTCTGCCGAACGATTGCGCGTCGAGTAATCTGAATTACGTCGAACAGAAGCGAAAACTTACTGCACGTTGCCTTCGGTCAGAGAAATCCGTGTGTCTCCAGTTTGTTTCACATTTAGTGCGTAAATCCCGTCTCTTCGAACTTCTTCACCATTTCTTTATTAAAGGAGCACTCAGACACTGATTTAAGTCGTGTAAATCATATTCAACGCGAAATAAGCGTCTCACAGTAAAAAGCGAACTGTTGTTTAAATAAAATTGTCTCACGCAATAAGTGCGCTGCGGCCCCGTGAGCGATCCACTGCGACAACATTGCTGAGTAACGAGCTAGTGGTCAGATCCCCCCGCGTCCCGTGCAGCATTTGTTTGCACGGGATGTTAAATTCAAATGTTAACGAATTCTTGGCCCACCCTGTATTTAGGCATATTATGTTTAGGCTCAAGAAGCAATACTGCGACAACGCATCCGACAGCCGTCCCGAGCGGACGTCTCCGAATCGCTCCCGACACTGTCCACCGCTACGTGCGACGCCACGCCCCGCGCTCCGCCGCACCCCTCGCTTCTCATCGCACCGCTACGCCGTCGTCACCGCTACGCCGACGTAGCAGACGCCCGCCTGCGCTACGCACTAGCTCCCTGCTGCGTGCACCGGACACTCGTCCGAGACACGCGGCTAACAGCCGTTGCGTATCGCACAAGTCTCGAGTATCGTTCTTTTTAGAACGAGAAAGGACTTATTTCAGTCACGTCTGTGAACAAGACGCGTACAAACTAACGTCGTATTTATAAATACGACGTTGGATAGTGCGCTGTCCTTCACAGAGGCGCAAGTTTCTGCACTCAGATAAGTCAATAGGCCCCTTCAGGGAAAAACCATCTTTGGTCCTCGGTGGAAACCTAACGGTGCCAACGAAACCGAGTGGGCGGTGACCCGACCCGCCTGCCTAGCCCCTTCTGGGTTAGTTGGTTAGGCGTAGTCGGCTGGGGCTAGACAACTCGGCCTTGGGGGGACTCCTAGTCGAGCCTAGTCATCACCCTCCCACCCCACCCTTACCTCCACATCCCATTCTCAGGTGTTAGATTGGGTGTGCCGGCCACAACAGGCCCATACCACCCCGGCACCTGGGCTGCTAGGAACCCGACGCACATTAAGATCGGCGAAGGGATACACTCTTAGGGCACACCTAGTTTTAAGTACACCCTCCCGGCCTTACCCCGGCTGGGAGGACAAGCACGCACACACCCCCGGGTTGTCCCACCCGGGGACTAGGACTGCTGTTGTTAGTGGTGGTGTTGTTGCTGTTGCCGTCGCGCGCCACGCGATACGCACAGCACCCAAACCGCCGACATGGCCATGAAGGGCCTAACAATGAAGGACCTCCTCGCAGACCCAGTCGTCTTCGCTGTACTCCAGAAGAGGTACGCGAACATCGTCGCGCAGAAGGCGCAAGAAAAGATGGAGACAGAAGCGTCTCCAGAGCCCGCTGCAAGCTCAGGTGAAGAAAAAGGTGAAGAAAAGGGACAGCCAGAGTCCTCCTCCTCCTCCTCCTCCTCCTCCGAGAACAGCGATGAAGAGTCCTCTTCAAGAGAGGACGAAGAAGAAGAAGGCTACACCGTGGTTTCCTCACGGAAACGCAGCCGTAAGGCCAAAGGAGGCCCAAACAAGGCCCCCAAGCTGACCGAGGGTAAGCAGACCTCGCCAGCCCCCGCCCCCGCCCAGGCCGCATCAAGGCCTAAGCGCACCCCCTCCCCCTCAGGGAGGGCCTCGCCCACTACCATCGACGCATCGGCGGCCCCTAAAAAGGCCCCCTCGCCCCCACCAATATACGTCCAAGAGAAATCTAAATGGACGGCTATCTCCACGTGGTGCAACGAGCGCCGAATCATATACCACTCCGCTCGCAGCACCCAGCAGGGAATCAAAATAGCCCTGGCCACCTCAAGCGATCACAGGGCGCTATCAAAACTGCTCCGGGAAAGGAACATACCTTTCCATACGTACACTCTCCCGGAAGAGAAGAAGCTCCGCGTTGTGATACGCAACGTGCCAAGAGAAATCTCCCCCGAGGAGATCAAGGCATCCCTAGCCAAAAACTACCCGGTGCACGAGGTACACCGGATGGTGAGAGGCCGCACCAACACCATTTTCGATATGGTGATGGTCTCCCTCGACGACAGCCCCGCGGGTAAAGACATCTTCAAGATGTCATCCGTCTGCGGGCTGTCGGGAATAACCGTCGAGCCACCTCACCGGAGAAGTGGCATCTCAAAATGCCACCGCTGCCAGCTCTACGGGCACTCGGCGCGAAATTGCTTCGCCCGCCCCAGGTGCGTCAAGTGCCTGGAAGACCACGCGACGGAGGAGTGCAAAAGGCCCAAAGACAGGGCCAATTGCACTGAGCCAGTCGCGTGCGTGCTGTGTGGCGAAGAAGGCCACCCCGCCAACTACAGAGGTTGCCCGAAGGCGCCTAAAACCCCCAAGGCGAAAGGACCTCAGCGTCCCCGCCCAGTCGTCCCTGCTGCTGCAGGGACTGGGGGGAGCTTTACAGCTGCTCCTTTGCCGAAGACGAACGTCTGGGCCACTCCCAGGAAGACAGGGGAGACCTTCCCACCTCTGCCCGTGCGGAAGACGATGCAGGCCCCCATACCTGCCCCAGTACCCGCAAAGGCAGCCTCCGGCGTGCCCATGCCCACTAAACCTCTCCAGGGAGGGCCCAAGCCGCTCGTCGACTATAGGAGCCCTCCAGCCCAGCTAACCCTAACCCAAACAATCGACCCGGACCTATCCCTAGTGGCAAGGTTCGCGAGTGCGATTGATTTTAGCGAGCTACGTCATCTCGCTAGTCTAATTCGTCAGAACGAGGGCAATCCGTTGGCCCTCCTCAGCGTCAGTGTTAGGTACTCGAGCGTACTCGAGAAGTTAGGAGCATTCAAGTGCAACCCATAACATGGATAGGACACCGACAAGCAGAGTCAAACCAAGATCACTCAAGCTAGGGTTTTTCAACGCCAACGGCATCAGTAGGCAACGAGATGAAGTTGGCGAATTTCTTAGGGCACACCAACTCGACATACTATTCGCACAAGAGACCTTTTTGAAACCCTCGCAGAGAAACCCAAACGTCGCGAACTACTCTGTGGTCCGCAACGATAGGATTGACTCTGCGCTAGGGGGAACTCTCATATATTACAAAAGGTCCCTTCACTGCGTACCTATGGATCCGCCTGCGCTGACTAGCATCGAGGCTTCGGTCTGTCGAATAGGCATGACCGGACACCAATCGATCACACTAGTTTCAGCCTATCTGTCACCCAATCGGCAACTACTCGAGAGCGACCTCCGAGCACTGCTAGAACTGAGCGACGCCGTGATAATCGGTGGCGACCTTAACGCCAAAAACACCCTTTGGAACTGTCACCAGTCCAACGCCAAAGGCAGAGCCCTGGAGTCGCTCTCGAATAGACTAGCGTTCGACATCATCGCCCCGCTCGAACCGACCCACTATCCGCACAACGTGTCTCACCGACCCGACATTCTGGACGTGGCACTCCTAAAGAACATAAACCTACGTTTGTGTTCAGTAGAGGTGCTACACGAGTTAACTTCTGACCACAGACCTGTGGTCATGGAGTTCGCACCCAGACTGGGTCCCATCGACACAGGTCATCGTACCCCCACTAGACAAATCACGGACTGGAGGCGCCTCGGGACCAAACTCGAGGCAACCTCGTCCGTGCATCTAGACAGGATACCCGACCACATAACCAGCAAAGAGGACACCGCGACGGCGATCGACTCCCTCACAGCACACGTGCAATCGTTAATTAACGAATGCACTCGGGAGGCACCGGCGACGAACGATCGCCGCTGGAACCTACCCGACGACGTACGTGAGCTGCTGAGGCGGAAGAACGCCGCCGTACGAGCCTATGACAGATATCCATGCGAAGCCAACAGGATCAGGTTACGACGCTTAGAAAGAGCGGTCAAGTCGCGCATCGATCAAATGCGCCAAGACAGGTGGGATAGGACACTACAAGACCTCGAACCTACCCACCTTGCCTTCTGGCAACTATCCCGCTCGCTTAAGAGAGACACCGTCACCTGTATGCCTCCTCTAAGCAGACCTAACCTTCCACCGGCCTTCGACGATATCGAAAAGGCAGAGTGCCTGGCCGAGAGTCTAGAGAATCAGTGCACGCCCAGCGTAATACACTGCGACTCGGACCAAATAGCCGAAGTTGATTCGGAAGTAGAGCGCATAATAACCTCACTTCCTACATCAACACTAGCCTCAACATCAACGCCGACGGGGACGACGACAGATGAACAAGACCTAGACACGGTCACCCCCGAAGAAGTCGAAACGATCGTCAAGGGCCTACACGCTCGCAAGGCGCCCGGTTCGGACGGTATCACAAACAGGGTAATAAAACTCTTTCCGGAGAGGTTACTGGTCCTGCTGACGTTCATTTTCAACGCAGCGCTCAAAAACAACATCTTTCCACAACAATGGAAAGAAGCCGTTGTTATTGGGATACCCAAACCTGGCAAACCAAAGTCCGAACCGACCAGTTATAGACCGATCAGTCTGCTTAAAGGATTAGGCAAGCTATACGAGCGTCTAATCTACAATAGGCTGAAAGCGGATGCCGATGCTAATCTTCTCGTCCCCCACGAGCAATTCGGTTTCCGAACCGAACACTCGTGCGTCCACCAAGTCCACCGCATCGTTGAATACACCAGCGATCGGCTTCAACGCAACCTGTTCACAGGAATCCTCTTCTTTGACGTAGCGAAAGCTTTCGACAAAGTGTGGCACAACGGCTTATTATTTAAGCTATCCACCATGGGAGTGCCACACGGACTCGTGCTCATCATACGAGACTACTTGTCGAATCGAAGCTTCCGCTACCGAGTAGAAGGGTCACTGTCCTCCACTCACCCCATACGAGCCGGTGTCCCACAAGGGTCCGTGCTCTCCCCCCTACTCTTCACGCTGTATACTAGCGACATTCCGAAGCATCGGTATGTGCAGACGGCACTATTCGCAGACGACACGGCTATCTACTGCTCAGGAGTGAACCCCTCGACAGTAGCCAGACCGCAGCCAACGCACTGGGCTTTTGGTTCCGGAAATGGAGGATAGAGGTCAACCCCGAGAAAAGCCAGGCGGTGCTGTTTCACAGAAGACAGCTAAGCTTGTATCCTTTGGAGAAGACCCCTCAGATCAGGATGTTCGGCAAGTCTATCCCTTGGGCTAGGCAGGCCAAATACCTAGGCATAACCCTCGACGACCGTCTAACCTTCGGCCCCCACATCAAGGCAGTCCGCAACCGGGCTGCCTTCGTGCTAGGACGTCTCCACAATTTATTAAACGCGCGTTCGAAGTTAGACTTGAAAAATAAAGTTAGGTTATACACGGCATGCGTACGTCCTATAATGACGTACGGTAGCGTAGTATTCGCACACGTTAGGCCACACAGGATCCATAGGCTTCAAACACTACAGAATAGTTTCATGCGCAAAGCTACGGGAGCACCGTGGTATGTACGCAACGTCGATCTCCACATCGACCTCAGATTGCCGACCATCAAGCAATTCATAAAACAGTGCTCCCGTAGCTACTTTGACTCTGCTCCGACTCACCCCAACCCTCTAGTGGTTGCGGCCGTAGAATACACACCAAGTAGGATTTCGAAGATACGACGACCCAGACACGCGTTAGAAGAACCAGATGACGAGATCACGCTCGCTCAACGTAGAGCGTACACAGCTGGGCAATCTAGGAATAGGAACCGTCCGCGTTTTCGTCCCCGACGTCGGGGGCGGAATACGCGCCGCGTAAATCGTATACAAAACATGGGAGTAGGTCGCCCCAACGTAGCAGCAACACCCCAAGCCGAGGTTCGTACCCCACGGGGGGTGCCCTTGGGCTATGTTGCTTAACAAATGACCGGTTGAGAGCCCTCAGCGCTCACCGTAATACCCGCGTAAAGTTGTAGAGGCCATCCCAGGCCAACAGCTAGGTCATCTCAAAAAAAAAAAAAAAAAAAAAAAAAGCAATACTGCCGTAGAGAGATATTGATGTTGACTAGTTAAACACTAAAAGTCCTAAAGACAGTTTACCAAATTACTTGTGGATATTGAAAAGGATACTACATCCTTTCAACATACGTATACACAGCACCTAAGGCAGCTTGAAATTTCTGTGTAGTAATTATAGCGATACTTATAATTTGTAACATAGGCATTATTAGCGGATTGTTAATCATCACCTATGTATGTAAATCATGTACAGCAATGTAACTTAAGTATTTAACCTTCAACGGTTCACTGCCTTTGTGTTTCTGAACTTAATAAGTCAAGATCTCTACTATAATATACTCGTACATAGTTTATTGCCCTTAATTAAATAACGACAGCTTTGTTATTCGGTCTTATCTATTAACCAATCAATGAAATTAATATGAACTCGAAACTTCAAATGTATATCAATATTATAAAGCTGAAGAGTTTGTTGTTCTGGTTGAATGTGCTAATCTCTTAAATGACTGGTTCAAATTGAAAAAAAATATAAAATTGGACAGCCCACATATTGAGGAAGACTATAGGTTGTATAAAATCATACTACGAATAATAGAAGTCGAGTATTTATGAAAAATGTTGCAAAAACAAGGTAAATATATTCATATTGCGAGGCACGGATGAAGTAGTGCTGGTCAGCTGGTTAAAGATAATAGACGTGAGTATGTGTTGGTGATCAAATCCTCCACTCACGACAATTTCTAATACGAGTATAATAGCCAGGTGTATATCTCTTAGTTTATGGACTATCCCTATCGTTAGTGTCCACGTCTCAGCACAGTCATAACAGGTTTGACGCACTACTTAGAAGCTTTCTTGGAAACAGGAAAATGTTTGATCAAAGATGAAGATGCTTTATAGTTTGATGATGAATGCCAACAAAGGGCCCTCTTTAGAAAGGAAGTTTGTTGTTTCTTTAGATCTTATTCTAAACAACTTTTCTAGTTTTTAATTTCTTTCAACTTGAATGTTTAATATATTATTATTAAAAATATCAACTATCCATTGAAATAACTTCCACCTTCATCGATTACGACACTAACTGCATGTGTAGGTATAGATGCTGTATTTAATAATGGAAGTTTATAATGTGGAACTTTATGCTGTGTAAACATAGTACTTTATATTATTAGCATAGTAAATTATACGATTGCTAGATATGATTTGACACACCAAGCAAAAGTTGTTCAAATGTATGTTATTATTAATATATTGTGTTGGGCTTTTTAAATGATTTTTAGCTGTTGGCCTCAGATGGCCTCTACAACTTTACCCGGTTTAGTTACGGTGAGCGCTGAGGGCTCTCAACCGGCCATTTATTAAGCAACATTGCCCAAGGGCACCCCCTGCGGGGTACGAACCTCGGCTTGGGGTGTTGCTGAAACACTGGGGCGGCCTACTCCCATGTTTTGTTGACGGTTTACGCGGCGCGTGTTCCGTCCCCGCCGGCGGGGACGAAAACGCGGACGGTTCGTAATTAGTGTGTTCGCTCTGCGTTGAGCGCGTGTAATGTCGTCGTCTAGCTCCCCTAACGCGTGTTTGGGTCGACGTATTTTGGAAATTTTGCTCGGTGTGTAATTTACGGCCGCAACCACTAGAGGGTTGGGGTGAGTCGGAGCAGAGTCAAAGTAGCTAAGGGAGCACTGTTTAATGAATTGCTTGATGGTCGGCAATCTGAGGTCGATGTGAAGATCGACGTTGCGTACATACCACGGTGCTCCCGTAGCTTTGCGCATGAAACTATTTTGTAGTGTTTGAAGCCTATGGATCCTGTGTGGCCTAACATGTGCGAATACTACACTACCGTACGTCATTATAGGACGTATGCATGCAGTGTATAATCGAACTTTGTTTTTTAAGTTTAATTTCGAACGCGCGTTAATTAAACTGTGTAGACGTCCTAGCACGAAGGCAGCCCGGTTGCGGACTGCCTTGATGTGGGGGCCGAAGGATAGACGGTCGTCAAGGGTTATGCCTAGGTATTTGGCCTGCCTAGCCCAAGGGATAGACTTGCCGAACATCCTAATCTGAGGGGTCTTCTCCAAAGGATACAGGCTTAGCTGTCTTCTGTGAAACAGCACCGCCTGGCTTTTCTCGGGGTTGACCTCTATCCTCCATTCGGAACCAAACGCCCAGTGCGTTGGCTGCGGTCTGGAGTTTTTTGGCTACTGTCGAGGGGTTCACCCCCGAGCAGTAGATAGCCGTGTCGTCTGCGAATAGTGCCGTCTGCACATACCGATGCTTCGGAATGTCGCTAGTATACAGCGTGAAGAGTAGGGGGGAGAGCACGGACCCTTGTGGGACACCGGCTCGAATGGGGTGAGTGGAGGACAGTGACCCTTCTACTCGGTAGCGGAAGCTTCGATTCGACAAGTAGTCTCGTATGATGAGCACGAGTCCGTGTGGCACTCCCATGGTGGACAGCTTAAATAATAAGCCGTTGTGCCACACTTTGTCGAAAGCTTTCGCTACGTCGAAGAAGAGGATTCCTGTAAACAGGTTGCGTTGAAGCCGATCGCTGGTGTATTCAACGATGCGGTGGACTTAGTGGACGCACGAGTGTTCGGTTCGGAAACCGAATTGCTCGTGGGGGACGAGAAGATTAGCATCGGCATACGCTTTCAGCCTATTGTAGATTAGACGCTCGTATAGCTTGCCTAATCCTTTAAGCAGACTGATCGGTCTATAACTGGTCGGTTCGGACTTTGGTTTGCCAGGTTTGGGTATCCCAATAACAACGGCTTCTTTCCACTGTTGTGGAAAGATGTTGTTTTTGAGTGCTGCGTTGAAGATGAACGTCAGCAGGACCAGTAGCCTCTCCGGAAAGAGTTTTATAACCCTGTTTGTGATACCGTCCGAACCAGGCGCCTTGCGAGCGTGTAGGCCCTTGACGATCGTTTCGACTTCTTCGGGGGTGACCGTGTCTAGGTCTTGTTCGTCTGTCGTTCCCGTCGGCGTTGATGTTGATGTAGGAAGTGAGGTTATTAGGCGCTCTACTTCCGAATCAACTTCGGCTATTTGGTCTGAGTCGCAGTGTATTACGCTGGGCGTGCACTGATTCTCTAGACTCTCGGCCAGGCACTCTGCCTTTTCGATATCGTCGAATGCCGGTGGAAGGTTAGGTCTGCTTAGAGGAGGCATACAGGTGACGGTGTCTCTCTTAAGCGAGCGGGATAGTTGCCAGAAGGCAAGGTGGGTAGGTTCGAGGTCTTGTAGTGTCCTATCCCACCTGTCTTGGCGCATTTGATTGATGCGCGACTTGACCGCTCTTTCTAAGCGTCGTAACCTGATCCTGTTGGCTTCGCATGGATATCTGTCGTAGGCTCGTACGGCGGCGTTCTTCCGCCTCAGCAGCTCACGTACGTCATCGGGTAGGTCCCAGCGGCGATCGTTCGTCGCCGGTGCCTCCCGAGTGCATTCGTTAATTAACGATTGCACGTGTGCTGTGAGGGAGTCGATCGCCATCGTAGTGTCCTCTTGGCTAATTATGTGGTCGGGTATCCTATCTAGATGCACGGACGAGGTTGCCTCGGGTTTTGTCCCGAGGCGCCTCCAGTCCGTGGTTCGTCTAGTGGGGGTACGATGACCTGTGTCGATGGGACCCAGTCTGGGTGCGAACTCCATGACCACAGGTCTGTGGTCTGAAGTTAACTCGTGTAGCACCTCTACTGAACACAAACGTAGGTTTATGTTCTTTAGGAGCGCCACGTCCAGAATGTCGGGTCGGTGAGACACGTTGTGCGGATAGTGGGTCGGTTCGAGCGGGGCGATGATGTCGAACGCTAGTCTATTCGAGAGCGACTCCAGGGCTCTGCCTTTGGCGTTGGACTGGTGACAGTTCCAAATGGTGTTCTTGGCGTTAAGGTCGCCGCCGATTATCACGGCGTCGCTCAGTTCTAGCAGCGCTCGGAGGTCGCTCTCGAGTAGTTGCCGATTGGGTGACAGATAGGCTGAAACTAGCGTGATCGATTGGTGTCCGGTCATGCCTATTCGACAGACCGAAGCCTCGATGCTAGTCAGCGCAGGCGGATCCATAGGTACGCAGTGAAGGGACCTTTTGTAATATATGAGAGTTCCCCCTAGCGCAGAGTCAATCCTATCGTTGCGGACCACAGAGTAGTTCGCAACGTTTGGGTTTCTCTGCGAGGGTTTCAAAAAGGTCTCTTGCACTAGTAGTATGTCGAGTTGGTGTGCCCTAAGAAAAACGCCAACTTCATCTCGTTGCCTACCGATGCCGTTGGCGTTGATGTACCCTAGCTTGAGTGATACGGGTTTGACTCTGCGTGTTGGTGTGCAATCCATTATGGGTTGCATTTAAACGCGCCTAGCTTCTCGAGTACGCTCGAGTACCTAATGCTGACGCTGAGGAGGGCCAACGGATTGCCCTCGTTTTGACGAATAAGACTAGCGAGATGACGTAGCTCGCTAAAATCAATCGCACTCGCGAACCTTGCCACTAGGGATAGGTCCGGGTCGATTGTTTGTGGTAGTTGGCTCCTGTAGTCGACGACGAGCGGCTTGGGCCCTCCCTGGAGAGGCTTTGTGGGCCGCTCGACAGGGGCTGCCTTTGCGGGTACTGGGGCAGGTATGGGGGCCTGCATCGTCTTCCGCACGGGCAGAGGTGGGAAGGTCTCCCCGGTCTTCCTGGGAGTGGCCCAGGCGTTCGTCTTCGGCAGAGGAGCAGCTGTAAAACTCCCCCCAGTCCCTGCAGCAGCAGCAGCAGCAGCAGCAGCAGGGACGACTGGGCGGGGACGCTGAGGTCCTTTCGCCTTGGGGGTTTTAGGCGCCCTCGGGCAACCTCTGTAGTTGGCGGGGTGGCCTGTTTCGCCACACAGTACGCACGCGACTGGCTCAGTGCATTTGGCCCTGTCTTTGGGCCTTTTGCACGCCTCCGTCGCGTGGTCTTCCAGGCACTTGACGCACCTGGGGCGCGCGAAACAGTTACGCGCCGAGTGCCCGTAGAGCTGGCAGCGGTGGCATTGTGAGATGCCACTTCTACGGTGAGGTGGCTCCACGGTTATGCCCGACAGCCCGCAGATGGACGACATCTTAAAGATGTCCTTGCCGGCGGGGCTGTCGTCAAGCGTCACCAACACCATGTCGTAGACGACATTGGTGCGGCCTTTCACCATCCGGTGTACCTCATGCACCGGGTAGTTTTTTGACAGGGATTCCTTGATCTCCTCGGGGGAGATCTCCCTGGGCACGTTGCGGACGACCACACGCAGCTTCTTGTCCTCCGGCAGAGTGTACGTGTGGTAAGACACGTGTCTCTCCCGAAGGAGCTTCGAGAGCGCCCTGTGGTCGCTCGCGGTGGCTAGGGCGATTTTAATGCCCTGTTGGGTGCTACGAGCCGAGTGGTACGTGATCCGGCGCTCGTTGCACCAGGTGGAGATAGCCGTCCATTTGGACTTCTCCTGGACGTAGATCGGTGGAGGGGCTGTGTTGGGCTCCGTAACGAGACGTTTTTATACCGCATACTTGCTCGTGCCGATTATCATTGCGCCAACACATTTTTAGTAATTTATTAATTTTACCAACCACTTATTACCCTCTAAATCTTGTGCTGGCAGGGTATTAAGTACGGAACCACTGCCCAGATATGGGATCTGGGACATTTTGGTCTATTACTCGTGATAATTTAAAACAACTCTCTAGGTAGATACATAACACGTAACATGAAGCTTGAACTTTAAAAATTAACACCATACACGAATTCATTCTACATGTTACGAAGACATTTTAATATTACAAAAGAAATTGTATATTATGCTTGGGCAGAGTAAAAAAAAATAATGCAAGCGCCAGGTAGCGCCGCTTTTTGCGCTTGCGCCTCGCGGGCGTCACACCGTCTCGCTATATTCAACTCAACGTATCTCATCTCAATTGTATTTAGTTATTTTGGTATTACTTTCTTGAGTAGCGTGGTATGGTATGGTAACCTGCTCGAACGTGTTAAAGATATTATTTGGTAGTCCTTCTATTTATGAAATATTTGCACAACATTCCAGTATATTGGTATTTAAAATGTGTCATTATAGATTTGGTTTATTGCCTGCGCATTCTGCTGAGTGGGACTGAGAGGAACTCGTTGCTAAGGGGACACCGACTTGGTTAACACATTGTAGAGTTACGCAATCCTAGCCAGGTTATTTTATTGGTGGTTGACTGTTCTTAACACATTCTTATTCTCTTAACATAATAGACTTAAATCTGTCTTCAACCTAGTTTGGGAACAGCCTTGGGAAAAGATATACTGCGGAGAGTGGATTCAATGCAATTAACATTACTAGGTAAATTATGTGGTTGGCGGTGGCGTGATGTCAATTGCCGTAAAACATTTTCTGAATACCTAAAGGGAACTCTTAAATTGAATTCCAATTAATATTATTTAAGTGTTGTAAAATTTTGATTGTGGCCTTTGCCACTTTAAATATTTTCAACGTGGACTAAAATTTAATTGTTACATATTTTGTAAAAAAATTATATTTGCCCTTTGATATCCAAACGGTGGATCATTTTTGTCATTATACGGCTTGTAAACAGATATTGCGAAATAAACTTTTAGTTATTAACATCACTACAAATAATTACAAAAAGAAACAGGACGTGAAAATTTTCAATGAGTGACACTAAAACAACTATTTTCATTGTTATAAATATTAAGCATGCCTTATACCTACCCAAATCACGATTACAAATTATATAATTTATTCTCTGCTTCTCTCTGGAGTAAACAATCCGATAAAACCTACCTGTAATAAATTAAACTCGTGTGAAGCGTTCTACGCGGGTAGAAATTGGAAAGTGTATGGCATGCGTATTGAGCTAATTCTTTAAACGTCCATTAGTCATTCAGGAGAAACCTAGGCCCAGTGGTAATTTATTCAGTGGATTAGACAACTCTCCATATAAAGTGCGACCCACCTCACCACGTTCGAGTTGCGACGGTGAACGGTTCGCTCCACTCGACAATATTGTCATCGTGAAAATTAGATATCTTTATTCTTTTTTAAATATATTTTATTTTGTAGACTCATTCTTGTAGTTTCTAAATTGTAAGTCGAATATGACATAACCTACCTACCAATAAAACTATTGATTAGTAAAATAATGTTCAAATTTTAGGTAAGATAAGCTATGACATTCATTGTATTAAGATTTACATAACATTAGTTCAATGAGGACATTATCATTAACTAATGTTACCTATGTATTTGAAAAATAATAATATTAAATTAGCTATCATCAACTCTCTCCCAT
The DNA here is from genome assembly GCA_949316085.1 of Hypercompe scribonia. Classification (NCBI taxonomy): domain Eukaryota; kingdom Metazoa; phylum Arthropoda; class Insecta; order Lepidoptera; family Erebidae; genus Hypercompe; species Hypercompe scribonia. The sequence goes on from OX438969.1 coordinate 18,417,775, forward strand.
TTTTCGATACGATATGAAATATATACATTCATATTTAGCACTGTTTTTTAACCCTTTCTATTCTTCCTCATTTCACTGCTTACTTTTTAGTTACATTCTCATTTAACGTAATGCATACATCTTTGGTATATATTGCTTAACCTTAGCCATCCTACGGTAAAAGGTTTATAATGTTAATCAAATTCCATATAAAAACGTATAAGGTAGTGTATATGGCAACGTTGCTGTTACTCAATAAATTATCTACTGACAGTGACACACACACAGAGCAGAACAACAATTATATACTCGTACATACATAAATGTTTATTTATATGTAGCGCCAGTATGTCTATGTGGGAGTGCTATGATGCGTCAACAAGGTACTGACATCAAACGCATTACTTATTTCCTTTGTGTTGATAATATGATTAACAACACGGTACAAATAGTACTTGACATTAAATTTACTGCTTATTACTCCATGGAAAAGTGACATTTTAACAATATTAGCTAATTGAATGCTTTTGGAGCATCTTATTTCTTACTTTAATGTTCCAAACAGGACAAAAAGAATTATTCAAATCTTAGAAAACTAGAAAGAGATTACAGTATTTAATTGAACAATCAATTAAAGTGTTCAACTATATTATACTGGTTCAACTTGACTGGTTGATCTGGCGTTTTTGCCAATACCTACATATTTTGTTTGTTGTGGTTAGCTATTATTTGGTTATTTTAAAGTTGATAAAGTTTGTGTAGAAACAATCGTTATTAGTTCAGAGGGGTACTTTTCTACGTAGTTATTTATTTTGAACTGCATTTTACTTTGTATACAAGTTAAAATGTATATTAACTTATTTTAAGTGGCATTAAATCTTGATGAAATTTTATATTTTAAGTTCTGGGTATTGTATGCATCATTTTCCTTGTAATTTATTCTTTAATTGAGTTGAGAAACATATCTAAATTACGTCTGTACAATGTGAGTAGAACGCTGATAATACATTACTGCATCCTATGCTTATTCATCTATGCACATTATGTACAATGTACGCATCCAATGGACAAGATAATAATGATGATGGCTGAGCATATTAAGTAACATTTACAGTGGGTTATATTAAAACAATAAACCACTATCGATTGTGTTTTATGCTTTTTTAAAAAGTTCCTATTAAGACTAAAAAAATAAAAACTAAATTATAAAATCCAGTGATATTGTTCGAAACTATTTTTTTTAATAAAAACGTAACAATTTGCGCATCGTATATTGTATCTATACTTTGCTAATGAATATACGAGTACTTTGCTGTCTGTCGAACAAGGTGCTAGATTTCTACCAAATAAGGAGTTTTCTATTAGACAATTTTGGTCAGATAAATTGAATCACTCACATTTATGTGCTACCAAATGGCCTAAGACCCCACGGTGTACAAGATAAAATAAATTTCGCTCTTAGGTATTACGATCAGAGATATTGTCAAACAAACGGTTGAGAAATTTTGAATGTTTTCTTGTAATTAAGAGTGCCTTTGCCAATGTGTTCTACTATATCAACGCGCCGCAAAAGTTCAATGGAAAGATAATAAAAATAATATTTATAGCGGAAATTCAGCTTTGATGACCAAACTTTTATGCATGTCTGGCAGGGCAAGGCAGAGTAACACTAAATTAAGATTATGAGAATTAAACTTCATTTTCTGTGAATATTTTTGCTCAATTCCAAATTCACACATCTCAGATAAAGAAGGAACGCTTAAGAGTTCCTAATTTAAAATGAAACTATGATTAAAATTGAAAAACTAAACTTAAAGGAGCAAGGAAAAGGAAGTTTGTAAGCACAAAATAAAACTGTGAACCATGAAATGCAGTCAATATTTTGGTCGAAAAGATAGAATATGGAGTGTAAAATATACAGTGTAAAATAAAATACTTCGAAACGGATGATGTAACTACACGTGCACTGATTACATCTTAATGTATTATTTAATAAAAGTTAGCCTGTTCTTTTCCGTGTCTTGTTACAAATAAAAAATATTTATAAATCACAATCATACTAAATATTTGGATTTTCAGTGTTTGAAGGTCACTTCGAAGGCAACAGCTAATATCACATTGCAATGAAACTTCAGTGCAACGCTATTTTAGTAAAAACGAAACTTTTTTATTGCAGTTATGTGTGACTCCACTATACTGTCTATGGTAGTAACGTATGGTATTTTTAATTAAATCATTTTTTAAACATAAGTTTCGCAATAAATTACAAAAAGAATAGGTAATGTACAATTCATTTAAGGTTGTGGTAATGATGGCAACAAAAAAATTTAATACAAATGTTATTTTGAGCATCCGTCGTAATTTACTTAAAATATAAATCTCTCCAATTCATTTTTACTAAGGTTTAACGTCCCAACAGTTGGGACACGTCATGCACTTTTTTGAATAGTAACGCTAGGTTTTAAAAGGATGAGTTTATTCATAAATAAATGTAGATACCGGACCTATTACCGGACTGGATTATGTGGATTTGCATAAAATATAAATGTTGTTTTTCTGCTGGTCGTAGAAACTGTGGTATCATCGGCTGCCAAATGTCAGAATGTCAGTGTGTGCGTCACTATATCGGCCGATTCGTTTTCTGAGAAGCAGTAGCGCGGGCGCACAGTGGTTCGGGCGGGGGGACAGAGGTGGCGTGATGCGAGGGGGGAGTGCTAGTCCGGCAGCGTCAAGCCCATATTAATGCGAGGCGCACGGGTGCGGGTGCGGCTCGGGCGCCGGGCCTGCCAGACAAGTTGTCGCTGAAGCCCGGAACCTCCGCTCGGTAGCCATCCCCCACTCCACTACCGTTCGCTCAAATTACTTGGCGCACCAACTTCTATGTCAACCAGTTTAGAGTCTATGTTGAATTGGATAGCTATAACATTATTAGCATCTTAACGCTAACACATACATATAAAGTGCCGTTCTGTTGAAGCATTATGCATATGTATATCTATTCTGTTATCGAATATCTATTGCAATAATCATTGATCCTGTCTTTAACCTTAATTTTTTTTTGATAAATATTGTAGTAAATATCAACAATTTATGAAAAAGGGAAGGTAGAATTTATTATTCAATAAATACCATTAAATACTCCTAACCTAATTCAGAATGTAAAATTCTTTGGCAAAATGCAAGTTACTAACTACTATAATTGAAATATATATATTCTTCTCCTTTTATTCATAAGTGATCTTTTAGTTTATTCTTTTTGCTTTTGGTAATTTTCCTGAATAAGTAATTGGTTTTTATTTTCTTGATTTGAATTTATCGAGTAGGGTCGCAACATAGCAGTTTTGAGCAAATACACATTACCACAATGACAACGACTCTGAGTCATTCTTTGTTTCGAGAAGTAGGTCATCTGCTCCATATGGATTTACCACTAATTGATAAGAGTAACGATTTCGAAACTATTACTTCATTGCTATTTACTAATTAAGTACATACTAGGTATTGTGTCTCAGTTTGTAGCAAGCGGTTTGAACGATTAACTTTAAGTCAGTCTAGTCAACATTTCAACAAAGAGATTATATTAAGTCCAGATTTAGTAGCTGTGTGTTATCTTTTTAATACTTTAGGATTAAGTTTATCAGAGCTTCTTGCGATACGAAGACGGTGAACTGCATAATCATTGTTACGCCACAGAAAATTTATGACATCGGTCATAAGATGTACCTACACTCGGGTGGTCCGCCGTTCGGGTGGCAAAGGCGCAATATCAATAGGAGTTTATCAAGAGGGCAACCGTAAAAAAGTTATGGGAACTGATAGGAATCATTTTAATGATCAGCACAAACAACAACACACATGGACAAAACGAATGTCGAATTTCAGTCAGTTGCGGGCTCACTAATGACTCTGTAAACTTGACTGTCTCATTTGTGACTCAATTCTAAGATTGTCCATTACATAAAAGCTACAAAGAATTTAATGTATTTGCTAAAACTGACTTAAATTAGCTTGGAAACAGAATGACAGATTTATTTACGTTTTGGCAAATTTTCACGTTTCGTGTGCTTAACAATACCGCCCCTGTACCATACCAAAAGTTTTGCTTTTATTGGCATTATTATATTTATGTCATAAGCGATCGGTGGTCCTAAAAACATGTAAAGTATGCCTGCTGTCACGCTAGAAACATGTCATGTAAAAATAATGTCATTAAAAAAGTAAAACCTACTTCAAATGTTAATTTAGTTTGAATTATACCTACATGTAAAAGTTTCTGTGTTGGCTATTAATCAACGTTGAGGACAATGTTTATTTCGCCACCCTATCTACCCAATAAAATAATCAATCAAAAGGTATTTACATTTAGTAGATATCGTGTGTCATACAAAAAAAAATAGTACCATTCAGAACGTCTTTTATTTTCCCTTCGTTTATTTAATATAAGTTTTTCGTTGTCTTACGGCTCTAAGTACAATACAATTTGAGATAATAAACTTCTAGAGTGTAACAATTTGAAATACATTTTTTAGCTACTTCATTTACAAAACAATAAGTCCTATGTGTATATACAATTTAAAAAAGTTGTAATCTGCACTACACAGTTTCTTTTAAGTGTACAGGTAATTTTCAAATAAATCCTGCCGACGATTGTATCTTAAAACCGATTTGCCTAAATATTATTTTAAAGGAAAGGTAGATTGACGCACTGTTCTATCATCATTATGTGTCGCAAATCTTCTAACTTTTAGCCATCTCAAACGTTTACGTGTTTTACTCTTCTATATTTCTTAAATTTGATAGCATTAGTATTAGGATACATTTAGCATTAGCATTCATTTAGCAGTAGCATTCATTGTAAAAGTATTTCTTTAACTGCCTCGGTGGATGTGACTGCTGTGCTTGAGGCCTCGAGTTCGATTCCCAGGTCGGACCAATGTTTGTATGATCTGCAAATTTTTATTTCGAAGTTTGGGTGTTTTCTATGCATAATATGTATGTATTTACAAAAGAAAATGTATATAAGTATTCTATCAGTCAGTCTAGTTATCATATCACAAGCTCTGCTTAGTTTGAAACTAGATGACGTTGTGTCAAATATCTGAAATATTTATTTATTTATACTTTTTCTGTATTTCCGGCTTTAGTCTAAGACCACTCGATAAACTTATCTTATATACACTTAAATTGGTTGTTATAGGTAAGCTAGGGAAACATTGAACTTAAACTGAATGCTGTAGAGCAGCATGAAGCCTGGTTAACCTAACACTTTTGTCAAATTATACGTCTGCGAACATTAATAGGAAAAACAAAGAATAAAGTTCATGTTTCTCTGAATAACTCTTCGGATAATAACTTAGCTTAATTAAAATATTTTTTTTATTTTTTTTGTTACAAATGCAACGATTTAACTTTTTTTTTTTTTTTTTTTTTGTTTTGTGTCTGCTACTTAGCAATCTGTTTCCAAGAAACAATAATCTAATATGGTGTCAGATTTACATCGGTTCATCATTACCATCTACAGCTGAGCTAAGCATCCATTGATGCCATACTCATCTTCTGTCCGCAAATCTCATTGCTAGATCTGGTATACTATTTCTCTTCAGTCGAGAGAATCTCACACTGCCCACTCCCCCCAATTCAGCAGCCAGTTGATTAACATGTTGGTCTAGTCTATTTTGATAATTATTGCTGTATGACTCTATTTCTTCTTTCACTGTTCGCAGGTTCAAGTCTAGGTTTACATATCGATTGTTTATGTACGGTGGAATATTAAACATGGCTCTCATTGTTTTACTTTGAAACCTTTCCAGTATTTCAACGTTACTATGACTTGCTGTTCCCCATAACTGTATACCATAGGTCCATACAGGTTTTAGTATGGCCTTATAGATAGCCATTTTACTGGCTTCTGTCAATTGTGACTTACGACCAATGAGCCAATACATGCTTCGAAGTTTGCAGTCTAATTGTTTCCTTTTGGTCCATATGTGTTTGCGCCAGGTTAGGCGTCGATCAAGGTGCATACCCAAGTACTTGGCGTCGTCTGAACGTGGGATTTCAATATTGCCAAGTTTTACAGGTGGACAGGTTTTCCTTCTGAGTGTGAAGGTTACTTGAACCGACTTATCTGTATTGGCTTTAATACGCCACTGCTGCAGCCATGCTTCGATCAGAATCAGGTGTTGTTGGAGCATTTCGGAGGCAGCCTCGTGATTCTCATGTGTTGATAGGATTGCGGTGTCATCTGCATATGTCGCAGTAGTGGTCGAAGCATGGGTGGGTAAATCTGCTGTGAATATAAGATAGAGAACAGGTCCTAGTATGCTACCCTGTGGTACTCCAGACTTAATTTCATGCATTTGAGATACGTCGGAATTATATTTCACTTCGTAGCATCTATTTTCGAGGTAAGATTTTAATAATGGAAAGAAAGAATATGGAAGCGTTCTTTTGATTTTGAAGAGTAGCCCTTCATGCCAAACTTTGTCGAATGCCTGGCTAATGTCTAGGAAGACTGCGCTACAATATTGTTTGTCTTCCAGCGCTCTACCAATAACATCAACTAGCCGATGCACTTGCTCGATTGTACCGTGGCCCTCCCTAAAGCCAAACTGGTGAGTTGGTATTATCTCTGCTAGGTGTTCTCTCATTCTATTCAATATGACCTTTTCCAGTAGTTTTCCAATTACCGGAAGGAGACTAATGGGTCTGTACGATGCTACCTCTTGAGGTGCTTTGCCTGGTTTCTGTATCATTATTACTTGAGCAATCTTCCACTGGTTTGGATAGAAGGACAATCTCAGACACGCGTTGAAGATAATCAGTATAAGCAGTAGCCCCTTTTTTGGAAATTGCTTCAGCAAAGTAGCGTCTATAAGATCGTAACCGGGGCACTTGCCTTCCTTGAGTTTAAGGATTTCGCGCTTTAGTTCTTGGGGTGTGACATGCTTCATAGGCAGTGACATTTGATTGGGAGAAGTGAGATATTTGTGTATTTCATTGTCTAGCTGTTGATTGCTACTAGGAAGTGGTTCAAAAACTTTATGTAGATGATTGGCATACGTGTTAGCTTTCTCACTGTCAGAGCGGGCCCAGGTCTCTGATTGTGTTTTTAATGGTGTTACTTGTTGTTGAGGGCGCTTTAAGTTTTTTGTAGCCTTCCACAAAGAATAGTTTATGTCACTAGTATGTGTCAGTTTTGACAGATATGATTGCAGGTTCTCATTTTTTCATTCCTTTATTTGTACTTTTAGTTGCTGTGAGGCTTTATTAAAGGCGGCCTTGTCTCTAGGGTAATGGCTGTTTTGCCATACAGAGCGAAGTCTACGTCTTACTGTTATACAGTCTTTGGTTGATGCTGGGTACACATGTTCTTTTACGCTTCCTGCTTTGTTTTGAGGTGTGGACCTGTTTGCCGCGTCATGAATTAATTTATTTAATCCTTCTATAGCCTGCTCTACCTCTTCTGTGGTTTTCAGAGAGATTGTAAGTTGACTCTCCGCTGTGATGATGTCCTGATACTTTCTCCAGTTGGTTTTCTTATTGTAGATTTTAGGTAGTCTTTCTGTAAGTATTAACTTATTGTTCAGATTAAGAATAACTGCAGAGTGATCTGAGGTTAGATCTAAATCTGATTCCATATTGATGTTATTAATTGATACGTTTTTTGATATAAAGAACTAGAACTAGAACCCCAGTAAGAGTGCTTCGCATTCCAATCGCCTCCACTTATAAAGCAACGCCCAAGCTTAGAGAAGAAAACTTCATAGTCTTCTCTTAATATTTGATGTTTCGGGGGGCAATATATTGCAGCAAGTGTAATGTCTGAATTTTTGTCATTGACATTAATTACTGTGGCTTGTAGCTTGTCGGTTGCGTAGGGTTCAAGCGGGTGGTGTTTTATGTTAGATTTAATGAGTATAGCAGTTCCTCCATGAGCTCTTCCAGATGGATGGTTAGTTGTGTATATAGTATATCCCTTTGTTGAGATAAAGCTCTTGCTTGTAAATCTGGTCTCTGATATGAGTGCCACATCAATTCTTTTCATGTTCAAAAAGATTTCTAGCTCTAGCCTACGTGCAGCCAGTCCGTTAGCGTTCCATGTTGTAATTTTGAGATTATGATTAAATTTTCCTTTGGCTGCTTAAGACTTGGAGAAACCGATCCATCATGCTGTCTACCATGTTTATCATCATGGTTTGAATTCTGTTGAACATTTTATCTAAGATGTCATCGAGTTGTTGTATTTGGGAAGGTTGGTCTTGATAAATAATGTTGTCTGTGGTATTTTTAGTCACTTCAGCGTATGTTGCTGTGGTTCTTTTATACGTATTCAATTTATTTGTCTGAGGTTTGTCAATTTCCGTTGTCCGGCTGTATTGGTTTCTATTGGACTGTGTTGGTTTCAGTTGGATTTTCAATATATGTTCTTTGTATTGTTTGTATTTTATACATCCTCTATAGCTAGCCGGGTGTTTTTGCTGGCAGTTTGCACATGTAGCTTCTATGTCTCTGGTTTTGGTACAAGTAGTTGTTGAATGATCGTCTCCACATTTGACACATCTGAAGGGTCGGTGGCATTGATTTTTGGAATGACCAAATCTTTGGCACCTTTTACACTGGAGGATTTCTTTTTTTTTGTATGGAGGTTCAAAAGATATTTTTGTATGATTTAAGAATTTCAGTTTGAATATTTCTTTATTGTTCGGCTTTGGTTCCAGGTCTACATAGAATAAAGGTAAAGATTCTTTTGATATTCGGTGACGTACATTTATCAGTTGTCTTACTTCATGTCCAAGTTCCTTGAGTTCTTCCTTTATTCGGGTGGTATCTTCTGAACTATGGAGGCCTCTCAGTACAACTCTGTAGGGTCTTTCACACTTTAACATGTACGTGTAGTGACTAATGTTGCACTTAATGAAGCTTTCTCTTATTGATTTGTATACTTCTATACTTGCTGGCATTATTTTCACAATGTGTCCTGATCTAAGCGTTGTCATAATATAGTTTTCTGCGGTTGTAATTTTTAGTAGTTCCTTTCGAAGAGCAGAGATATCCAGGACTCCAGTTACAAAAATTGGTTCTGGCTTTGGAGGTTTGACTGACTCTTTATCGTCTGAAATCTCTTTCGCATTGTCTAATATTTCAAATTGATTTTGTGTAGGTACTGAATATACAGTTGTGCTGGATTTTTTCTTTTCATTTTCTGCCTGTGGTGAGTTGGTTTCCATTCTTTTCCTTTTGGCCTGAGGTATTCGATCTTGTTGCCAATCTTTTTTTTTATGGTCGTTTGCACTAAATGCAATTTCTGTATCATTAATATCTTGTGATACATTGCCGAGTGAGTTGCTACGCATTTTAGTGAGCATACTCTCTTGTAGTGTTTGTTGGATCATTGTAGGGTTAATTTTACTTTTAAGATTTTCGTTCATTTTGTTCCCACGAGTATTGGACGAAGTAAGAGGTCACTTAGGGGTGACGCCATTCCCTAAGAAGGCAGAGTACAACTACGTTTGCCATGTCCGTAGAGGTTGATCGCTAGTGACTGGACACCCACCAGCCATGCAGTCTATTGGCACGATTTAACTGGTGCTTATCTTTTCTGGCTTAAATTCATAGTTATACTATTATCAGATAACGTTTCTGTTATATTTCTATGGATATCTAATTATTTATTTGACATCTAGGATCAACAGGAGTCAGAACATATAAATTGAACTATATCTAAACTGCAACAATATTATATAATTTTCTTCTACCTGTATTATACAATTGTAATATTCTTATATGGCATATAACACGTATATAAAAAACGTACTCAACACGTATAGTACATACACACACAGCCATATACACATACGTAATACAAAAAACACTTTATTGTTTTTACGTCGCCCTTTCTCTCTCGTTTTCTATTCTGATTAAGTTTATATTTTATTATATACCTACAGTATGTATAGCATTGCTAACATTTCTACAATGTCGGAGGATAAGAGCCTGCAGATCCGTAATACAGGTGTACCACGTAGTGCAGACTCCACCTCTCATAGACATTTTGAATTATGCTGCTATTTTGTACTATAGTAAGATTATGTACCTTTATGAGAGAAATAAATTTAATTTAAATGATTTGATTGTTCAAGAGATTTTATGATATTTTGAGCAAACAATGCATGTTGCTGTTTTGTTATTTCTGTTTTACACCCACTGAGTGTTACTAACAATACCACTACAGTAATGAGAAAGAATTTTGTCAAGTGACAACACATCGCTCATTAATTTTGGCACCAACCATAAATACGTCATGGCCGGTCATCGCTATTGATCTTTTTTTCCATTGACGCATTCTTCTTTGGAATACTTATTATAATTATACAACTGTTGGGTAATAGCCACCATAGTGACTTAGTAACTTTCTACTATAGGTATATTTAATAATAAATCTTTTAATAAACTTAGATTTAATATGTAGTGTATACATTTAGTATTTCAAGGGCAAAACATAAACACAATGACACCTAAATTATTTTGAATTATACAAGATTTTTTTTACAGAAAAATGCTTTGTGTAAATCACAATAGTTTATTTTACAATACATTAACTTTTCAAGTATTCAAGTTGTTCGCTATTTGAATTTCATGTAATGTGAACCACATTTTTAAATTGAAAATTTATTGTCAATTCGATTACTATAAACCAGTAACTGACTAAATAGGTACGATATAAGTACATATATCAACCTAGATTATAACAATAATTAAAAGAGGTTAACATTGCTAATAATATGCCAAACAGAGCGAAGAACTCGAGAAATATTATCGAAGAGGTACTGGAACGTGAGATGTCAGAGGGCGCGTTGATTGCGTTATTATCCGACTACACGGGCGTGTTTACAGAGAAGAGCCGTTTCAACGACGCCGACACCCTCTGATCTCACCGAACCGCCCGCTATCAAAGTCAGACGACATCAATTAACAGAATCGGGCGGCTTGTGTGCCTTTTAAGAATGCCTACTTTGAGGATGATCACATGATAGAATGACTTTGTAAAGTTTGACGATACAGACTATAGAGAAGAGGTATATATGTACATATTACTTGATGCCAACAATTCTAGGTAGACCCCAAAATAACATTTATGAGAATACATTTTGGCTTGCTATGCGCGGAGGATATGTGAACGGACTCAACTCGTCGGACACTCGACCGATGTGAGCTCGCTGAATATTATAATTAGTCGAAGCCGGTGTGAGTAATGGCGTCGGAAATAACACGCGGGCTGTGTTGGCGCCAAGCGGAGCGGCCATCGCGGGCACCCGGCGATCGAGGACCGCGCATATGAGCGCAACGCGCACGCATCCCCTCTGTGCTACCGCGGTCCGCGACGCGTTCGTAATATCGGCTCGCAGCGCGGCGCACGGCGCGCCGACCTGTCTGTTTTGTGATTTTGCTATTTATGTGGTAAAGGATGACGTGACTTTCAACTGATTTATTTTAAAGATCGTGTCATGGAATCTCCGTGAAACTTGCTCTATTATTTTTAAAATTGCCATTTTACTTTGATACTTCTTATTTTACACAAAGCCTTTATCTTAGCAAAAGAAAACAACAAATAAAAATTCATTATATTATTCAAGAATATGGAAACTAAAGTACCTAGCTGCTTAAAATGACATTCAACTCGATCATTTACTTAATGCCTTATAATACTTAATGTGTCAAAACTAAATACTAAACTAATGTTGTCTGTATGAATTATATGTTCTTATTCTTGTGTGGATTCAAAAATTTTACCGTTATTTTGGTTTATTACTAAAGTTCTTTTATGACAGATCTTTCCTGCATGGTATATCTTCGTATACATATAATATTCTCTTTTGTTGTTTGTGTTTGTATTAAATACACACATAAAATCAAGAACTTACCTACGCATATTAGTACATTATCTATCCATAAACAACATAAATATTATGTTGCATCTTTTAAGTTTATTGTGAACAGAATGCATGGTTGAAATTTGAAATGTTGATAACAATCAGTCTGGAGTGAAATAATACAAGTCGGAGGGACCACATTCCATTCATCTGAGTTGTAACTTCAACAAAGCCGTAGAGAGTTTAGATATTTCTGTATGATTACGACTAGCCGGACTGGATACTGAGATCAAAGTGAGCCATATTAGAAATTGAGGTGCAACGCCACAACAGGTCACATTTAGAGCAATTTCTGGAAGAGGTTAGTAAGGACAACGCGGCTAATGAGTTCTATTTGCTTAGACAAAAAACAAAAAGTTTTGAAAAGCTACGTCAACTATTATACAGACACCTTTGATACCAGAATGCAATTAAAAACAACAGTGGATTCTTCCCTCTCCAAATAATAATCAGAGATTGAAGAACCATTTGGAATAAATTTATTGTTAAAAACAAAATTTACGTTTGATTTACTTTTATTCTTACGTATATTACAATGAAAAATTAGTAATTACTAAACATCTGTGGGTTATTGATTGATTTCGCTCTTTGCAATATGATGTTCTACTGAGATTTCGTAATATAATTTGCATTACGTCTAAGTAATGCATAAAGATTACAATCGTAAAAATACATAACAGTCTACTAACCATAAATAAGTTTATAAATTGGAATTCATTTTTTAAAAATTATATCGTCTAATTTGCCGACGAGTATTCGAAATTTTCCAAAGAGACCACGAGATCGCCAACATCTCTTCGCTGATTGTTCTTTTAGTTGACGTAGTGCATTTGGTTTATTGATGTACATCATCTACATCTTCATCAATAATTGAAGAAATAACTTGATAACAAGAAGTCTGCTGGGGATAGATTCTGGACTTCTGGATGGCCATGGAATGTCGCCTCGTCTGGAAATCAATTTTTCCGGAAACAGTCTATGACCACCGGCAGGGACTTATTGGATGTGTGACAAGTGGTTCCATCTTATTGAAACCATGTTTTACGATTGTAACTAGTAAATTCCAGTAGCATCAGTCCCAAGAACTCCCGTAACATGTTTGCGCGGGATGTTAGATACAAATGTTAACAAATTGTTGGCCCACCCTATATAAAGTTTAAATGTAAACAGAAAATTCATTGAAAAATTATTAGACTCTCTCACTCATAATAGTATCAAGTACTTCATAATTGTGTGACAGTACCTCGCGAAGATGCTCTGTAGTGTAGAATCCAGAAATTTTACTTCATATATTCGAGTGCAAGTGGCTAGTATCGTCAATTTTTTGTGTTATCAGTCTTTATTCTGCAAGGATTAGTCTCTCATTTCTAGAACCAATTAAACCATCAGATTTATATAAGAAATGCTATCTACTGCTTTTATCGATTCTTAAGATTATCGTGTTTTGCCAATCAATCAATTCGAAGTTCGCTCCTTAATTCTGAAATGTGTAATATCATACGTGAAATATTTAAAGCAGCTTTCTCGATTATTTATTGAGATTGAAAGCCTAAATTACGATGCAAATTTTAAGAAAGCCACCAGTTATACTAACAGTGTTCCGTTACTAACGTGATTACATTGAATTATATAGCAAGCCACTAAATATCAGACACGTCCAATGCGCTGTAGGTAATTACTCAATGAATAAGCTACTGATTTCGATAAAATAATTTGTCAAAAGACAATAACAACCGACGACTGCTCTTTAGATCACTAAATACGTTTCAAACTGGATACAACACATACATTATTTGGAATCGAATATATCTGTATAAGTAAACAGGTATAAAAATATTAAAACCAGTTATAACACGTAATTTTATATTGTAAATGTCAAGAGAACCCCGACGTGATATTTTTATCACAACACTTAAAACTGCTAAAATTAAATTACGAGTACATACGAGTATTATGTTGTTTTAAAACCAAAATATAAGTTCTGGAGCGGCTTGCTGAAGTGCCTTGCAAAAATGAAAAATAATAAAAAGTTTTATTTAATGACCCGTGAAATATAAAAGCAAGTGCATCCTGTATACCTACTCGCGTGCCAAAAATATCCTTGACATCATAGATGCTGTGCCTACAGCACCAGCTTTATGGGCCATCATGCCCGTCCGGCAGAGCATCGTTAATATTACACTCGGAGCCGACATCTGCAAATGCATCTCGTTTGAGTATTAGGTATTATGTGACATGCAAAATATGATATTGTGTATTACTTTCAAAACATGGCGAAATTTTCTAAGACGTCAAGACAAAAGTCATGCGTCAGTCGGTTGCCGTCAACGCCAAAGTTCTGAAATACACAGGTGACAATATATTTAATAACGTATAAATAGCCCCTAGATACCGGGAGACGAATGATTTGCGTCATTTTAAGGGTGGGCTAGACTTGTATCTGTAATGTTTTTAAAAACTTACATGCATATTTTTTTTCTATACATTGCCTTGGGTATTGGTCACTTGCAAGTTAACATTTTTTTTAAATGTATTTCATCAACATTCCTTAATAGTCCACTGCTGGAAATAGAGCTCTGCTAAGAAAGGAGGTTTTGGCTTACTACACCATGCAGGCTAGACACACGAGTATAGGTTCGTATACAGTTTTTTCAAGTTTGCAGTCCTGTTTTCCGACACCGGGAACGAATAGGGGTGATGACAATCCGTATTCCACTCGGAAAATGTATTTTTCTTTATAAAATGCAGTAATACATATAATTGTTATGCAATAGTCAATTTAAAGGAACGCGATCATTTCAAGAAATGATCAACTACTTTTTAATATTAGCAATTGTACCATCTGGCCACAACATATTTAAGTCAATGGGCTAAATAGGTAGACTTCCTTAAATAGTGTCTAGCTCAGTTAGGGCTATGTCTGTATTCTGATCCAGTTTAAATTCGATTTAGTGATTTCCGGGATATTCAACTCGTTTTGGTCGGTTTGATAAATGTGTAAATAACACATTTATCCATTATGTAAACATAAGAAATTTCAACCTAGTGCTGCAAATTTTAGTCAAAATAATTAAACCCTTAAAATAGTCAAATTTTCAACTATATTTTCATGATACAGAGTAGAAAAATATGCTAAACTGTTTTGGCTTTAATATCAAATCATGATACGAGTCCGTTTAAGTTACGCATTAGTCGATGAGAACTTATGAGTTTGGGCGATTTAGACTGCAATAAATATATATTCTAGAGACGTAATTCTTTGAATATCATCATTATCATTATAAGCTTTGCCGTGGGCGTTCCACTAATACACGATTGCTTCACAAATCTTTTATAAATTTATATAGAGCTTATAAATAGCTTATTGAAATTGTCATCGATCAGTAGTCGATTTTTGAAAGCTTTGCTTTTTTATGCATATATATACGATCCCTTTAGAAATTCTTCATCATCATCTCAGCCAAAATACGTCTACTGCTGGACATAGGACTCCTCCAAGGTTCTCCACAACAGCCGGTCGCTTGCTACCCGCATCCAGCAGCTTTCCGCGCCCTTGACCAGGTCGTCGGACCACCTTGTGAGAGGCCTACCAACGCTGCGTTTCCCAGTACGCTGTCGCCACTCCAGAACTTTACGGCCCCATCGGCCATCGTTTCTGCGTGTAATGTGGCCCGCCCACTGTAAAATGACTACGTTAGAAAAGTCAAAAACGTTGAATCTCATTTACTAGGATCCAGTATCTTTTTTTTTTAAAAAAAAAGACAACGCCCCCACTAGGCATGAAGGCAAATCCTGTGTCGCGAGGAAGTCCAGTTGAACTTATATGGCAGAAACTCTTAGCAAAACAAATGAAACTGAAATCAATAATAACAAATTCTACTTTTTATTTCTTTTATTTGGATACAATTAACTATTATTATATATAATGGTGGATTGTATTAAGATACTCCTTAAGTCCTGTTTTTTATTTTTCTTTTTGTTCGTTTTGTTTTCATTTCAATAATAAGAAAGAGTTTTCCAATTCTAAGTCTGGAGCTTCGGAGTTCTGAACTAACAAACATGAAAAAAAATACAGACGAATTGTGAACCTCTTCCTTTTTGAGCATGTATATAATAAAATTCTATCAAGCTGACAGGGGTAGCCCTATTCCTCAACACATTATATGATACGAATGTAATAAAGTTTAAGGAGAGGCCTGCCACATGTGTGGTGGTTATGGCCACGCCGAGCACAGCTAAACGGCGCGCTTCATGCCGCCCTCGCCACGGCAGACTGCTCGACGCCTTTACGTTACCCCACATCGCAAATGTTCGCTATAATAAAACAACGACTTTATTGTTTTAGTCTGAGCACTAAAGTCCTTCGCTGTGAAGAATATATGATTTAAATTGCCTTTTATAGAAAGGGTTATGGTGTGCGTATCGCATACAATATTACACATACAGCTAAATGTACTGTGATTGTGTCAGGTGTTTAATTTTAACAAAACTCAAAAAGAAGCTTACAGTTTTAATCAGTGGATACAAGTTGATAACTAACGGAGGTGGGAGGTCGAATCTCTTTTATAGGGGATCTGTCAAGATAGTAGAATACCACTGTGAATACATATTTTATGTACATGAACTGAAAATCCTATCTATTTACTGACAGAAACAGTGATGTGATATGATAACCCCCGTCAAATCATATACCCTTCCTAAGAAGAGGTCTATTTCCAGCACTGGAATATAGATAATGATGATTACCCACGACAAATGCAGAGGTGCTTCAGAAATGTTGCCTCAAATTATATGTTTGAAATTGTATTCTAGAAAAGAAAACTAAAAATATAAATACAAACAGTTCCATAAGGTTTTAAACATTAATTTTTAATTTGTTTCTTACAAGAGTGTTAAGTAAGTATGAAGGGAAACGTTTAAATTTGGAACAGTTTCTATTTACAAAAAATACACTACCGTTCAATAGTAAATCATCAGTGTTATCCTCATCCGTAACATAAAGCTAGAGATTCAAATGGAATGAACCACATTAATTCAACGACGTAATTTTTTACCTAGCAGTGCTCATGCTTTTCCAAACCACTTGGATAACTCCAGTACCAAGTAAACAGTAAGTCGGTAAAGGTAGTCCGCTAGAACCATTCCAGTTCTTTATTACATATTATCTGTACCCTGACACGCTTTTCTCTGACACAGTTTGGTTGCATTGATAAGAAATAAGGAACAAACCTGACGTGATAAATGAATAAAAAAATTCTTAGAAGCGGTTTGTACGTCGTGTCGAAATTTGGACCCAATCTGTTTGGAGCTTTTTGAGTAGTTGTAACGTACACAAGAAACTGACTGTGTCGGTGCGAGTCGTAGCGTATGCGACTGCTGTGCTGAGGCGGGTTCGTTTCCCGGGACAAAAGTTTGCATGATCTGCAAATATGTGTTTCGAAGTTTGAATATTTCTATGTATAATAAACGCAGCGTTGATTGGCCTCCCACAAGGTATTCCGACGACCTGGTGAAGGTTGCAGGGAGCCACTGGATGTGGGCGGCACGGGACTGGCTGTTGTGGAGAACCTTGGGGGAGGCCTATGTCCAGCAGTGGACGTCTTTTGTCTGTGATGACGATGATGATGATGATGATGAGGATGTATAGCTTTTTTTATAAATACATACCTATGTATTTTTGTAAATATTCTATTAGTAATTTTGTTTTTATAGAGCAAGCTCTGCTTAGCTCTCTGCTAGATGTCGTCGTGTCAGGTGTCCAAAAAAAAACAACATTTTATGTATTGAAGATTATACAAATAATAAGTGTTGTGTTACTATGTATATAAAAGAATATAGCTTTTTCCAAAAAAATACAACACTCCCATTAGGAATGTCTTGCTTCGCGAGGGACTTAACAAACATTTAAGAAACATACACAAAGAACACAGACTCAGAACAACAATTTGTGTATCACTCAGTGTTGTCAAATGTGGGGTGTACACACATAACACTCAGTGCAGCAGAGAGCGGCGTGGCAACCGATTAAACCACTACACCATCCGTGTAGTCATTCAACAAATTGTTTTATAAGATTATTCTCACACTTGAAATATATCCTGTGCTGTGGAAGACCTTAAGATTAAACGGACGCAAAGGACATCCAAACTCAGAACAATTCGTGGATAACACAAAGTGATGTCCCATGTGGAATTTGATCCCAGAACACTAACCGCAGTATGAAACGGCGTGGCAACCGCTTAAACCACTACGCCATACGTGCAGTCAAGGAATTATGCTCATCATATTATAATAATAGAAGAGAGATGACAGCGATGTATGATTGTCAAACTTTAGAATAAATGTAAAGAACATTATATCTTTTAATGTATTTAAAATATTTTGTCAAAATGATAGTACATAATGTACGTGTCCGACTGCACTGTTGTAATTATGAATTTATTTATAATTAATTAATTTTATAGTTTCTTATAAGCCGTCAGTAGAATTGGCTAGACCTTATGCTCTAATGATAAATATTTAAAAGTTTTTTCTTATTAGGTCGACCACAGTTTTGACCGCATGCTTTAACAATGGAAAAAAATACGATTGTTTTCTTAGTTAGGCTACCAATTACTTATAAAAGTTTGTGTCAAAAATACATTATCTACCAATGTATAACCTCAATAATTGTTCAAACTATGTAAAGGCATATTGTAAGTAAAAATACGGTTTTGATACTTACTATACTATAGATATTAAACATTAAGTTATTGTTATAATCACTCCTCTTGAAGTGAGAAATGATTATCTATGTATGTATAAGAAAATGAGATAGGAAACTCTGAACAATAGCGTTACTCTACAAAAACTCCATTCGCTACAGTGCTTTTTCGAAACAGTTCCAGAATATAATAGGCATTACATGAGGTAAACAGGAGGTGCCGCTGGCGCCATCGGCGCTTACTATTTATAATTTGTTTGGGTGGGCTTTACGGGCCTTCAGTGAATTAAAATGCATTTTAATAAACAATCCTCTTTATTTGTTTAATAATAATAATAATAGAAGTTTTAATATTTACTCTTTATAAATGTAGGTAAGCTTCATAAACCCCACATATAAAAATACATCTTAAAATATTATAGGTACACAAAATATCTGTCATCGGTAGATGACGGCATAATGCACTATGGCGGCGTGAACATTAAGGCACGATAAAAGAGGGCTACGCCCCAGGCGGCGCCACGCGGGCGTCGGCGACTAGATCACAGGAGATGCGGGGAAAGACCCCGAAGGCATGCTCTCATCTAAGCGGAGCCGGAAATGAAGGCATGGAAGAGCACCAGCGCGATACTGAACATGCAGAGAGCGCGCACCCAGCTGCACTCTGCACTGGCACGAAGGCTGACACATGTACACCATTCGTCACAGGAAGCGACGCTACTGCTGGTCTTTTCTCCTCATCGTCCTCGAGGAGGTATGGCCGGAATAACTTAAAAGGTTTGCGTGGTGGATCTGGAATGGTTGGAGGCGCATATGCAGGTTGCGGCACAGGTGGCGGTGTAGGACGACGGACTGACAGGTCGATCGGCTCAGCGACTGGCATCGACGCAGGAACTGGCACTGGTAACGGCGTAGGCACTTGAACAGGCGTGAGTACCGTTGCTGGCGGGGGTGTAGGTAAACGGGCGCTCTCTGGTGATCCCGCAGAGTATGGTGGAGGTGAAGGAGCCGGTTGAGGTGCCCGTCTTAGGAGTGCTGCTCGTAAAGCAGGTTCAGCTTGAAGCCATTTCTGGATTTGACGCCGATGAATACCAAACTTTCTGGCTGTAGCACGTTGATTGCCGCGACATTGTGCGTCGCGCCTGTATGCTTCGAGAACTTGCAGTTTAAATTGTGGTGGGAAGATACGGCGGGAACCGGCGCGGCCCTCTGAGCGACGGTCTGAGGGCGCGGGGGCCGGGTGCGTGTGGGCGGCGGCCATCGTGAGCGAAATACGTGTGCGCGTGGCGGTTGTCGGCGCCGAACTGACTGTGCCTGCTCTCTCGCCGCGGCACGGCGCGGATGTTGGTGGCGCGCCGCTGCCTGTCCGTCGTGCGTGAGTGTGCGACGTGAGTCTCGTATACACATTAAGGCAATTCTACAATGTGATTTACTTTGTAGTTTTAGGAAATTTATATATTAAAATAGTTGTTATTTGCTATTTAAATGAATTTAACAAAAATGATGAATTTCTTTGTCATCATTGGATTACATGTTTTAGAGTAAAAGTTACTTTAATGATATTTAAATATGCGGTACACCATATTATGACTCTTTAAAACTTTATTTTACAGCTATCTAAGCTATAAAATAAATTTTATTGATATTTATCACTTAATGTTGTCACATATTATGGTTATCCAAAAAGAGTTAGATCTCTAAGTAATTATGACTCACGTCTTTGATATTATTTAACTTTTGCATAGTGTTCGTTTTAGTCCAATTAAGATACATAGCGCCTTGGGTATAATTGCTGGTGGTGTTTGAAAAAATCTGAGCAGACGCCACTTTTTTAATTCTCATTATTTTAGATTTTCTTTTTGTTTAAAATTAATATCAGATTAATGATTTTGTACACTATAACAATATCATCCAATAAAAGCTTATAATGCGTGATCATACCCATTCGTAACAAGCACGTTTTATTATCATGGTTACCTAATTAATGTTTCTGTTTCACCCTATTCTCATGGAAACTTTATAATAAATCTTTAACATTTATATATATTTAATAAAACATGGATGTCATCTTCAATAGCAAAATTACTTTGAAGATTAAAGTGAAACATGCAAAGTGCAAATTGTAAAGAACGTGTGTGCACGATTCTTTATTTAGTAATCTCGCCTCATTCTCGGCGTGAAAAAATGCCGCAAGTGGGAGCCGATAGCACGTAGCGCCACTATTTCTATCTCCTTCAGGCACATCGAGTTGCTCGTTACAGAACGAGATAGACAACCATGCCCTGCCCCGGTCGCTGCCACATCCGTTTACGAAACAAGTTTGCATGCGACGTTGCCAGATCTTGCGCGCGGGCGGTCGAGGGGTACGGGCGGATAGGAATGCGCACGGAACGGCAGCAACACCGACCGTGGCAGACAGGGTGTCGCCGACTCGCCGCCGTAGACAGGCCGTCGCTCGACGGCGCTAGCCTCCTCTTACACCCGCGCACACCCGCTCCACCCGCAACGCACATCAACAAGTTATTTCGGCCCAGCCTGTAGCATAGTTAGAAGATCTCAAGTAACATAGTTAAAATGGGCTGTTACGACGTTTTCGATTACGTTACAAACTTAGCGCCATCGCTGTTTCGAGGAAAGTTGTTTTTTTTGTTGAGCGGCCGCCTGCTGCGCCTGCCTCGCTCGCGTCCGGCGACCGTGAAAACAGCGATACTACTCAAAAAAAGGAAACATTGGGTTTTTGAGAATTATTCATATTTTGATGTAATACTTTTTTCAATATTATAATAAATAATAACATTATGAAGTTAAGTATTTTACATGAACAAAAAAATACGTGTAAGTAATACACTGTGCTACTGAATATTACAATGAAAATCTACTTACATGTATTTTTATATAAACTATGAATGTATAGTATAAAGTACCGGTCTCTTGACACTTACTTTTTTAATTAGGAAAGAACAAAAGAATACTTTAATATTATTGTTCTGTACTTATTACATATTTTTAAGACGATTAAAATACTTGTGACATTCGTATGACTTACATGTTTTATCATAAATTTATAAACAATACATATGCGAGGATACCATTTTTGTTATCATTTCTTATACGTAGATAATTAACAATTTATTGAAATTGTTAATTGTTACATGTGCCACTGAGCTATTTTTTAGGAATCTGAAAAAAAAACAAGTAGGTAAGTGCCCTTGCGTTAAGAGTATGTAGGTTAGGGTGTCCCTTAAATTTCAAGTTCGATATTTTTTTACGCATACCTTCTTAAAAGTTTCGTAATAACCCTATATTGTCTAGAAAAAAATATTAGTTCGATATATAAACGATAACCCGTGCCGACTTGCTATTTAAGCTTGTCGATACAAGTTACTTAAGTACTGCCCAGTGACCTGTTACGACATGTTTTATTTGCCATTTCGTACGTGATTTTTGAGACTATTAGTGCTTCATTGTTTAGTGCGTAAACATGTCGGTGGAATTACGGAGTGATAAACAAAATATTTTTCTTATCGGATTGACTAGCTACCAAATAAATGGTGCAAAATTACCATCTAATCGACAAGTTCTCTCAGTCCTATTTTACAATATTCGTGAGGGTAAATTGACTGTTAGTGAAAGTGCAAATCTTGTGATTAGGGAGTGCATCATATATTGAGCAAAAGCAAGAATTCCAACAAGGGCATTTCCTAACTGCGTGAAGAAACTTATTGATTTATATCATGTTTGGAGAGAGTTGCAAAAAAATTGTAAGAAAACTCAGATTACGTTTAAGAGTCGTGAGAACAATTTTATAATTAATCTTGATAATTTGTTTGATATTGCACATGCTGATGCTTTTGAGAGAATGAAAATAGAGGAAGATAAATTATTTTTAATGAAACAGAGAGAGCCAGGTCGACCGGGATGCTTAGGTGGTGTAGATAAAAAATTGGCGGAAAAAGAACAAAGATCTAGACAACGACGATTGGAAGAAGAGGAAAGGATTGTAAGACAAAGAGAATCACTAGCTGTTGCATCTACTTCCACCACAAATAACTTAGACAGTGTAGAAGATTCAGACGAAGAACAGATCTTGAATTCTGAACTCAGCTTGCCGGACGTTCCCTGCCATGAACAAAGTTCAAAAAGAGGTAGAAAGAATCTTATAACACCTAAACTAGTTGCAGCTTTAGATCGATGCCAGTTAAGCATTAGAGATACCGTTTACATTCTTAATGCGGTGGTAGAAGCGCTTGGTCTGAGCAGCGATGATTTCTGTATTAACAAATCCTCGATTCAGCGAATTCGTACTGAAACTAGAAAATCAAGGGCAGAAGCAATAAAATCTAACTTCCAAAACAATGTACCCGACATAGTCACAGTCCATTGGGATGGAAAACTATTACCGGGGTTGGATGTACGGAGTTCAAAAGAAGAACGCTTGCCAGTTATAGCGTCATTTGACGATAGAGAGCAGCTTCTTGCAGTGCCGAAACTAGAAAATTCTTCTGGAAAACATCAAGCGAAGGCTGTATCAGCAGCTCTCTTTGACTGGAACCTTTATGATAAAGTGCAAATAATGTGCTGCGACACAACAGCTTCCAATATGGGCCGTTTCAATGGAGCTTGTGCTATTTTGGAGCAAACTTTAGGAAGAGAATTGTTGCTTTTCGCCTGTCGTCATCATGTTTATGAATTGGTCCTAAAAGCTGTCTTTGAAACCAAGATTAAGCAAATTACTAGTAGCCCAGATATTCCGATGTTCAAAAAGTTCCAAGAAAATTGGAAAAACATTGATTGTACTAAAATTGAACCATCTCTTAATTTCGTAAAAGCACGGGTTGCCGAGACAGACATTCAAGCGTTGTTACTATTTTATAAGGCAGAATTAGATAAAGGTTTTGTAAGAGATGATTACCGCGAATTGGTCGAACTGTGCGTAATATTTTTAGGAGGAGACACAGAGGAAAAATTAAAACTAAGGCCCCCCGGAGCTATACATCAGGCACGCTGGATGGCGAGAGCGATCTATTCTTTAAAAATATGTTTACTTCAGTCACAATGCAGAGTAACTGCGAAGGACAAAAAGGCTCTACAAGATGTTTGCTTATTTCTCGTAATATTGTATGTTAAACCTTGGCTCGAATGTACAGTGGCGACCAAAGCACCTAATCAAGATTTGCGCTTCTTGAAGATGTTAAAAGAGTATGAAAAAGTTGACGCAACAATTTCTAAAGCTTCTATAAGCAAGTTCAGCCATCACTTGTGGTATTTATGTGAAGAGACAGTCATTCTATCACTATTTGATGATGAAGTTGACAACCAAACTAAGAAGAAGATGATTGCCAACTTCAACAGGGACAAAATCTCGGATTTTAGCAAACGCTATGACCCGTCGAAGGAAGAACTGACTCAAAAGTTGTTTGGTAAGTTAAATTGACTTTTTGTTGGATTTCAATTTCAATGTCCAATACTTATTTATTTATTTTCAAAATTGTTGTTGATTTTTATTTGTTATTTAACTTATTTTTCTTTTTTTTTAGACAAAGCACTGGATGATTTCGTATCGGAAAAGAGCAAACAATTTTTATCACGACTGCAGATCGACGACAGTTTTCTAAAGGAAGATGTATCTTCTTGGAATAACAATGCTGCTTTTCTGGAGGCTAAAAGAAGAATAAGTTATTTGAGAGTTGTAAATGATACTGCTGAAAGGGCTGTTAAATTAATGCAAGATTTTAACGGACTTATCACGGCTGAAGAAGAACAAAAACAGTTCTTGCTGCGCTGTGTCCAGGAACATCTAAAATTGTATCCAGACTGTAAAAAAACTACTCTAAAAAGAAGTTACCCTGAATGATTCTTATTTCTTTATGTTTTTAATTAAAGATTAATGTTCATCTAATTTATTATTTAATTTTATTCACTTAATTCATTGCATTTATAGTGAAATTATAGCAGACTGAAATTTTAGGACAAAACACGTTTTTTACTAAACTTTGAAGCTCGGTCGGCACTGGTTGCAATTATGCTAGATTGATAAAATTTTATATTTAAGTATCTTATAGCATTAGTAAAAATTATAGAGGGTATGCATTTCGAAATTCGAAAAAAAATTTTTTTTTGTCATATAAGGGACACCTTAATGTAGGTATTTTGAGATATTATCTACATTGATAAATTAAGTTTTAGCTATACCTACATCTCATTGTAGTATTCAGTCATTTTATAGGTTGGCATATTTTGAAAACCTGCTGTTTTAAAATTCATTAACGAATAGGCACTTGATAATAAAAGTAGGTCAGCTGACATATTAAAACACATTTAGACACATTATGAAGTATCTAGCTATTTTAATTGGATTGAATTTTAACAATGTAATGGATAGATACGCATTTAATAAAAATGTAAAGCTTATTTTACAGTCACTATTACTCTCGGTGTTTCTTGTAAGTTTTAATAGCATCTTATAATCGGGCTCAAATAATTAAAAACGTAAACAGTACTCCATAAGTTATTTTTATTCATTCGAATAAAAATAACTTATGGAATATTGTTTGATGAACAGGAACTTTCTTCAGGTAATTTTATATGTAGTAACCTTGTAAGCAAAGAGAACTTTGTGACTGGGATTCAGGTATTGGAATAATTCCATTAGATTTAAGATCATCATCTTCAGTCGCTCCGTGGAAAAACTGACATTTAGGTAAAACTGGTTGAACTATTAGCCGACGCCAAATAGTCTTAGGATTATAGGAGATGAAGATGATAAATTCAGATTCTAGTTGGATTCCTTTACAGCTAGCCGCCTACTTTTGACCACTATATATACCACCACTACATATGTATAGTCGTTATATATGGACTAAAGAAATAGAGAGAGTGAAGAAGAAATAGAGAGTAATTGAAATGGAGTAAGGGGCTAGAAAAAAGGATATCTCACTTATTATTTAAGAGATTAGAAATGGGGCCGGCTTAAGATTGTAGTAGCACAAAGGCCGGGGTCACGTGTTCTACTGTCTTTCGATAGCAAAGGTCACCAGGCCATCAACTGGCGTTACATTAGAAATATAATAATATACTATGATACCTATAAGTGTAGAGACATTTATACTAGAGTATATGTATAGATTTTACAAATTTGTTTGTAGACGATTAATTACTTGTAAGAAAAAACAAACTTCCTTAAATAAAATATATTGTAATGTCAAGTTGCATTGCTCAAGTTTTCTGGCTTCACTTCTTAATATAAGTCTCTAAAACAAACTTTTATATGGAACAACAATAAGTAGATATCAGTTATACAATTGTCTATAGACTCCAATTCTGCTATTTTACAACGAACGAGAACGTTAACTCTATGCAACAGGTAACCTAGATATTTTGTGGGGTGGATTAGTTGCATCCTTACATAACTTATCGAGAGTGTGACGAATGTGTTGCTATCGGCAATGTATTATTCGATTATCTTTAATCTCACAAAATATAAATTGTTGTAGATGCAGGCATTCGTTTATAAAATATGTATACCTATTATAATTAAAAGCCTAAATTGTATATCAATGTAACTAGAAATAAAAGTAATTAAGAAAAAGTAATATCAACTTCAAATCAAAAAAAAGATTTTGATAATATCAAACTTACTATAATTTCAAACTTTTGTGGTAAAATATTAACTTTTAATAACGAACATTTTACGGGTGGATAATTCTCCTATTTAACAAATTCGGTGAAAAAGAGCGTGCGTCATTGGGTCCGTTGGCCTAAAAACTCGGCCAGAACTACCTGGTCAAAACTTTGCGCAATTTATAAATATATAATTATTAATACAGTTGCCTACTGATTAACATGTTGAAGACATTTAGCCTGTCTTATTTTATTATTAGCTCGATCAGTTAATAAGAAATTGAACAAACTATTTGATTTGAATTGATCAAAAACCTGTTGCACAGATCTGTCATCAGGCATTAAAAATCACCTTATTTTCATCCTTTTTATTTATTCTTTTACAATATAAGTAATTAGTTTGGAGAGCTTTCCTTTTTCATTGTTCAGACCTAACTCAGGAACGCAGTTCGGTCAGGTCTCAAAACACTTTCTAAAACAGATCAAAAAAAAATACATTTGGGTTTTACCTTTTTGAATTGGTCGAACTGGATGGAAGCCAGGTGTAAACGTTGAACTTAACTTTTTCCTGTTCTGGAACAGCACGAGTTTTTTCTAGATAAAAAGTTCTTTTACAGTTATGTTAACTTTATACTTTCGCTACACGAATTCCACTATAATACATTCTACACCCTAAAATCTTAGTACATAAAATAATTTTATACAGTTGACTACAATAGTTCGTTTCGATGGAGAAGCTAATCTCAAGTAATGGTCTATTAAAAGCTGTTGATCATGACCACAATACATGTTAAACTTTAGATGTGCAAGTGGGATTCAGAAATGGAATGGGTAACTGGTTCACGGTTTGATACCTCAGTGGGCCCGGACCGCACGCATTGGCACCAGGTTGGCAATTTTAATTCACAATGAACACTGAAGAGCTGGGTAACGCTAAGCGTTTGTTAATGGGCTACCTCAGATAAGTAGTTCGATAGCAGTTTTATTGTGTTGACGACAACGGCAGTTAATGTAAAATGCTGTTTAACCGCCACTTGTACTTCTTTAGCTTTAAGTTACTTTTGAATTTAATCTGGTGTGCAATAAATAGATATATTATATTATTATTATTATTAATATTGTACTTCTGAATTTCTTAATTGACTGATTACTTAAACAGCGGCAAGGAATCTGAAAATTTTATATTCGATTAATTTTTGCCCGCGGCTATGTCGGTTATCACAGTAACTATATAGTTATAACAGCCTATTATTCCTCCAAAATTAAAGTATATCCATGACAAATTTCATTCAAAACGGGACAACGGTTTAGTCGTTAATGTGTAACGGACGGAGTTACTTTCACACCCTTACTAATGTTATAAATGTGAAAGTGAGTCTGTCTAGTTGTTACTCATCACACTTAAACCACTGGAACGATTTGGATGAAATTTGATAAAGAGATAGTTCAAATTCTGGGAAATGACATGGAATAGTTATTATATCTGTCCGTCTCTGACACACATGCATTCTCCACATGTACCTGTTGTATATCTAAAAAATTTTTTATTAATACGAAACTAGACTCTACCTTAGTCACATAGGTTAAAGTTAATTATAATAAATTCAGTCTTAAATATCAATGTCGCTAAAACAACACGAAAAATCCACCGGTTTATTGGCATACGCTGGGCAAACGGATTCATTTAAGGGAATATAGAATAGCGCAAGAATAATAGTATTCAGTGGATCTGTAATAAAGTTCACGGCACCATATATCAAACTTTTACATTTAAGACAGAATAACGATTTCTCTTTGTTAAAACTAAAATTATAAATTAATGTGTAAGTCTATTTACACCGTACAGTATATGCGTTTGTATAAAAATGAAGAGTTTCATATCCTATTATTTATTGATAATATAGACCTTTTACTGTATTTAATTTGAGCGTATTGATGTAGGGATAACTTGTAATAACTAAAAACACAACACGTAAACGACAGTCACTTCTTTGAATTCACACTCTTTAAACCGATATCACTTTTATATTTGTTAACCGATTCAAATAAAACAAACACTAAATGTTAAGTGAAGTCTACCATCATTCAGGTTTTGAGTTCTATTACTTAGTTTTTTTTTAATTCTTTAAAGTACAGACATCACTTGCGTTACAATTTTATTATATACTCGTATAGACATAGATGGATTTATTGAACAAAAAAAAGGAAACCGGAAACATATTTACTATATTTTTCTTTTAATTTTAGATGGAGGCAGAATTAAAAATAATTTAAAAAAATGTGTAATTTCGTACTAAAGTATTTTCTGCTAGATGTAACTTTTTACTTCTTGTAACTGAAATAGTGTTTTTCTTATTCTAACATACTCTATCTTTTTATTAATATTTTTCTCTCTCTTTGCATCTCTAAATCATGACATTTATGTTCAATATTTGTACTACACCGTTTGTTTTTAGCAAACAAAAATTTGTTGATGAAGAATTATATAATACTACCGAAAGACTCGAATTTATAAATTATTTACTACATGTATGTCAATACATTAATAATTAAGAGCTGAACAAAATTACCGTTATGTTGTAAGTCATTAAAAAACTCAACTAAACCACAGACAACGTCTAGATATAGCTTTAATTATAGTGATTATGTTATTATTCTTTCAATTTATACAAACTGTAAGATTAGCAACTGTCTACCGAAGATCCGACGTATAATAGTTACACTTAGGGCTGCCATCTCTCAAATTTGGCAACCAGGACAAAAAATGCAAATTCACCGGATTTTGGCGTTCAAAACCCGAACAAGTCCACAATTTTTTAAATATGTTCAAAATAAAAAGTAATTCAAATCGTCCTAAATTGTTTATTTATATATTTTCAATCAAATTTTTAACCTTTCTTCTTTTTTAATCTTTCTTCTTTCTTCTTAAGCCGGTGACAAAAGGATAAGATGAGACCTTCATTCAGTTTTGAGAAACCTTTTTAAAAAAGTAGTATACTTTTTATTATCTAGTTATTATTTAAAGTAACCCAGTTTAATTACAATTGTTGCTAAACTTTGCAAATAAGATAAAAATATTATAAAAACTAAAAAATAAAGTTTAAGTTGCAATATATAAGAGGTAATTTCAGTATTTAGTATGTAGGAAACGTAGTAATTATTAATAAATTACAGGTGTTATACCTTCTCAAAGGCCATAATTTGAACTTAAAACATCTTTTAGGAACTTATTCCAATCCAATGACGCCAGATGTCGATCTTTCTCAAGCGTCTTGGGAACTTTTTAATTGGTAGATTAGTTTTAATTTAGTAACTTTGGTATGAATAAAAGTTTCAACTTGTTTTTACTTTCAGAGGTAGAAAAAGCAGAAAAGTGTACAGGTTTTAAAACGTATGATGGCAGAAAATAATAAAAAAATATTCGAACGCATTAGACATTTAGAGGTGTGCTAATTGGTCGCTAAAAATTCAAATGTCTGCCGGTTTGAAAATAGCACAAGTTCGCAGCAACTTTTCGAAAATGCAAAAAAAACTTCATTTCGAAGCTCCAACGTGTCTATACACTCCGTAAAATCCGCCCCCTCAGTATTTATTTTATAATTTTCGAAGTCCACACGCCCGTTTCGAAAGGGTGAATGGACTGAAAATTAATTTAATTTATTTTGAGGTGACTATACGCACCTTATACATAGATATATTAGATATTTCATTTTAGTTTAGAAACTAAAAAATAGGGATAACAAAACATGCACGACATCTATTCCGGTTACATATAGATTAAAGTAGTATAATATTGCTAAAGTGACTCGGAATTCAATTAATTTTAATACATAATAACGCCAAAATTAAGTTATGGTACTAATATAGAGAATACTCGAAAAAATACGAAAGATAGATATAACAGAACTAACTCTACTATACAAAAATGAAATATCACAGAAACGGTGGCCGCTGAAAACACGCTGTGTTGGTAGGCCCCCACAAGGTGGTCCGTCAAATTGGTGAAGGTCGCGAGCAGTCGTTGGATGCGGGCGGCACTGAACTGGCAGCTGTGGAGAACGTAGGGGGAGGTCTATGCCTGTCCAGCAGTGTACGATACAAAAATATGAGGTCAGTTTTATAAATAACTATATAAGCCGCTGCCTGAAAAAACTTTGTGCTTATATGTAACATTTTGTGACTTACGTAACTCTGACAGGCATCGCAGGCAGAACTTGCCAAAGTGGCATAATGGCATAGTGGAAAGCCTAATGGAAGGCATGAATAGCACACACCCTTATGACCATAACTTCCACCCCATCAATAGGCCTCCGGTCCCGCACTTACCAACGAGAAACGTCAGTACGGATTCTATCGCAATATGTTGGTCTTCTCTAAAAGGGTAGTACTGCCAAGTAGACCCGTTCGTACAGAAATCAGCGTGGCTCAACTATCTAGGGACTGTATGTGTGTGTGTATATACTTTCTATATATACCTAGTCTTGCCATAAATATTGTAATAAAGAAAAAAGAAAATTGTTAACTGCAAATAACATTTATTACTTTTACAGTGTGTCAGTTTAATACATAAATATAAAACAATTAAAAATATAAAAAGCTTATTCGAAGTGGTCTCCATTGGCTGCAATACAGTCCTTTAAACGATGAGGCCAGTTATCAATAGAAGCACGCACTCTTTCCATGGGAAAATTCTTCACTGCCAATCGTATAGATTGTTTTAGGGACTCCAAGTTATCATGGCGTTTAGAGCAAGCTGTACTCTCTAAAACTGACCACAAATCATAATCCAGCGGATTAAGATCGGGACTAGACGACGGCCAGTCTTCAGCTCTGATGAAGTCCGAAACGTTCGATTCCAACCAAGACTGCGTGGACCGAGCTTTATGACCCGGCGCCGAGTCTTGCTGGAAGGACCATACTTGGTTATTGAACATGGTGATGTTAAGGGGCTTAACTACCTTCTCAAGAATGGTATCTTGATACACTTGTGCCGATGTTTTGATACCTTTTTCACAAAAATATGGCTCAGTCACTCCTTCATAGCTAACACCCCACCAAACCATCACTGAAGTCGGATAATGTCCACGTTGCACTCTGTCGACTAATTGGGAAGCTTCCTTAGAGCTTTGAGCATAAATACGGTCATTTTGTTTGTTAAAATGTTGCTCAATTGTAAAAATTTTCTCATCCGTAAACAAAATTTTTCTGTGACCTCCCTTTGCGTACCGCTTCAGTAGTTGTTTCGATTTTACCACCCTATTCTTCTTTAAATTATCAGTTAAGAAATGGCCAGTGCGTCTCTTATAGGCTGCAAGTCCTAAGTCATCTTTTAAAATACGCGACATGGTTCTAGGTGCTATCTTCATTTCCCGAGATAAAATCTTTTGCTTTCGGACAGGATTTCTTCGAATTCTTTCCCTTACTGCTTTGACCACCTTTTTCGTACGAACACTACGTGGACGGCCAGATCTTTTTCTGTCACAAACAGAGGAGGTCTCATTGTACCTATTAATAGCCCGGTACACAAACATTTTACTAATACCAAGTGTATGGAGAGTTTTAAAAATTGCATTTGGCTCCATACCTACTTTGTGTAATGCTATCACAGCGATTCGGTTCTCTTTATCACCCCACACCATTTTAATATCGCAAAATATTTTACAATGTATTGGCGCCAAAATGAGAAAACACAATGAACAATCGTATAAAAATGACAGATTCGAAATTCAAATGTAATATTTTTTTATAATTAAGTGTAACAGTATTTATGGCCAGACTAAGTAGTTAATGTTTCACGGGGTTTACTAAATCCTGATACGTGGCGAATTTTGTAGGCTATATGTTCCTGTTAGGCTAGGCAAAAATCTGATGCGTGGCATGTTAAAACTACGATCAGAATTAATTACGTTTTTTGATTTCTTTATTTAATTACAAAATTATGACAAAGAAAAACACGATTAATTATATAGACGATTAAAGAAGATGTTTTCCAGGATTTCCTTCAAAGTAAAAAAAAACAGAAATCCACACTCGAGACTATTAGGATCATCCATTTTTCGGACTGCCCGTACGCCCATACACACGTATACGTAGGACTCATGTATGATGGACGGTAGAGAGGTCGAAAAAGTGTAAGGTACTTCTTATATTGAACTGCCACGCTCGAATAAAACCCAAAATCCCGTCTAGAGCTGCCTTACTTTAAAATATAGTCTTAAAAGTTAAGCAACAAAATAGAAATTTCTGTAAGTTGGAGAGAATAAGAATCATATTGTCTATTTCTTATAACAGAAATTATACTCCTTTAGAGATCTTAGATTTATAATTTTTAAGCGAGCAGCGAAAGAAAAAAACCGGTTTGCAAATGAAACCCCGCCCGGACGCTCTCTAAACTAGGATAAATCTGGGGAAACTCAGACGCATGGCAGCCCTAGTTACATAGGTTATCTTGTAATAATTTGTGTGTGGGTGGTTTTAGATAATTCTTTCAACTAGAGTCCAACGACGTTTTGCAATCATAAAAAGAACAGTAAGCAAAAAGTTGACGGTTTTATGAGTTCCATATTTGAAAACTTGTTGTGGTGATCTCATAATAATAAGTACCTAGTAACTAATTACAGGAGGTACATACTCAATATTGTTTGGTATAATTTATTTGGATTATGATTACAGCTTAGTAAAAGATAAAAAGTAGAAAGCAAAAAACCAGTTAGCTTTATAAAAACTTATTTAACATTCCACGGAATGATTAACGAACGAAAGGTTGTTGTGGATTTTTACATGGTTTCCCAGATCCCTCTTACTTTAATTGATTCGATAAAAACGTACCACCCCACCACAAACACGGTTGGGCAACGGCATGAGGGGATATCACTAAAAAATTTTTTACATTGTTATCTTCTTCTTTAAAAACATTCTAATAACACTAAATTAATGTTGCCACTTTCTGATTAACTCATTCATAAGTCAAATAAATGACCTTCGGTTGAATAAGCAATGAAAATGTTTAATATCATATAGTCATTTAGGCTGCTTAAAGGACTGTTACCTTTAGTACTCCTGACCACTAATGAAGACGTTTGGAGACCAATGCATATGAGATATCTTTTTAAGACTCGACGATTTTTAGTAGCTTGTTCAAGCGAAGCAGTGTGAAAAGAATACCGTGTTGCTTTTCGTAATTGTTGCCTGCCTAAAAGATATACATTAAGTGGCTATTAAACTTTAAAAATCTTTTATACGATGCATGTGAGACACTAGAAAAATAAAAAGATCAGAACGGAAGCCATTAAATTCTAAATTTGTGATTCTAGACACCGCAGTCTCAGCATTTATTAAACATTCATCTGCGTGCACCAAATACACTTGATTGAAATTAATCCATGCTAATATGAGGCCCCTTCAGGCGACGGCGCTCGTGCAGAAACAAGTTTAGACTCGTTATACTATATTAAAGACGTAACATCCCCAGACATAAACGTTATTGAAATTAGTAAAATTAAATCGTTACGATTAGAGAGAAAAATTGTTTTAAAGAAACCAACTCAATCTATTTAAACATAGGTTCGTTATGACATATTACATACAACGTTTGAGCGTAACTAACTTTAGTAAATTAAAAGAAGTGTTGTCTAAGATTGGAGAATATCCATGTATCTGCTATTAGGTATATAAAAAAGAAATATTTTGTAAATACAAAATATGATTGTAAGTACACATAAGTGCTACGCCGATAATGTTCGTTGACTACCTACAACTGACAAGCAAGGTCATAGTACTCAGTAATTTAATCCACCATGACATCATGGCGTTCGTAAAATATTCCACAGTTTTTACATGGTGCTACGCCATGCCACATTACATTTAGACAGGATGGTTAATTGCTATGAACACGATGTACCGCCATTTACCAAAAGTAACATAGCAACAACGCTTAATACGAGAATCTTAATACAAGTGCGCGACTTGCTGGATTCTAGTTCGCACAACATTCCATTTTTTTATTTCAAATTACGTACCGTCTTTTTCGCCTCATAACAATAATTATGGAAATCCCTCCAACACACCATATTTTTTTATTAAAGCCAAATGAATACTAATAATATGTTATTCTATTTGATCCTTAATTATCTTAATTACCTACATCTATATCTGGTCGAAACATTTCCATCTGTCAATTTCCAAATGCGTCGTGAACTTTATATATATCAATAATAAGGTAGAAAACTGTTTAATGCTCATAAAACAAAATATCTTTTTAAAAGTACATTTCTTGTAAGCGAATACAGGTCACTAAAGGTGCTACACACGGTAGGGTGTATCCGATAAGTTTACCTGCACAGTTAAACCCGGCAGGTAAGCTGAGTAGAGGACATACATGTATCGGTAAACCTGTACAAACTCTCAGTTGAGGCCATGGTGTCTCTTCTTTCGGTGTCACTGCGCAACTTACGCCTACGCAGGGCAGACCTTAGTTTTGCTTGTACAGTTAGACTGCACAGGTATACCAACGGGCAAAAAAAATGTAGAATTCATACTGTTTCGGTTGCCTGAACAGGTGTGGCAACCTGCAGTTACGTAACATACACACTGCGGTTTACTTGTAAAGCCAGCTAATGATCATCACAATATGGTGGACTTAGGCTTAACCTAAGGCATATATGGTAATTCTCTCTCTATGGTTAGCTTAAAATTCAACTGTCCATGCAAACCTGTCAGGTACATCTTACCGTACCTCAAGATAACTTGATAGGCGCCAAACTCAATAATATTAATGCTATAACTTTTTTCTACCAAACTATCTGAATACTTTTATAATTAAGGCGCGGTTCTTGGAACTCCATTACGTTACCTACATAATATCCTTTTAACAAGAAATGATCTTGACATTTGCAGTTCAAAAGTGATATTGACTGTGGCGATTACAGAGTCCACTTAAAATCAACAACGATTTCCTCAAATGCATTTTGTTGAGAAACATTTTAAAACCTAGTTCCAACTGGCAGAGCGACAAGACAAGCAGTCGCCGCTCATAAAATCAGCTAATCAAACCAACAGACATATCGACGCCGCTGCCTGTTCGCCATACCAATGAGCCTTTTATGAAAATAAAGTGACGTATCTCAAGATTCGTGCTTACAGATTATCAACTTTACGGTGAACATTATATGACTGCATCTAGAACAACACTTTCTAAAACTATAAAGTTCTGTAGTCGTAAAATCAATCTCCTATCAGTAAAGCCTTATATCAATGAAATATCAGTTAAAAATAATCTTTGTTGTGTTTCAAAGAGAGTTCATTTTTATAGAACGACGACAGTAAGAGTTTGTGGAGGTTGAAGTGTTAGGCGCACGTGTGTTTTAAGCGTCACCCAAATGGGGACCAGTTCGAGTACCATAATATATCTTCTGAGATCGTAGCATTGATAACTGTATCAATACCGGCCTCTGTCGGATCTTAATGGGCTGTTTCTTGCGTCATTAGTTACTATGGAGTTTATAAGACCCATCTGTTGTGATAAAACTGTTCTTTTTCACAATAGAAGGACAAGTTAAAGCTCCTCAGGAAATGACCTCTTGTGAAATTACATTGATTTTATTCAGACTACAAAAACTTCAAACTAGAAAACCCGTGTTAAGCAAATTTTTGCGTTACTTTTCATAGAGTTTTGGAGCCCCATAATTCTGGAAATGAACTCAAAAGGCGGCAACCTATTCGATTGCAGGTGCCCATGGGCGGTTGCAGTCACTTATCATATCGTGTTTGATCAGCTATAAAAAAAAACTCGACCAACTCAAAAGAATCAGCTCTATAATATAATTTCAAGAGAATTATTTCCCAAGACTTGGATAACACACATTTGATTACCACCACAGATTAAATGATAAAAAGTACTACAGATAATACTATGTGGAAATTCCTGAAATTGTCGGTATCTATTTGTTTGTAGTTAAAATTAGTAAAGTGAATTAACTTTGGTCATCATAATTAATGTTTGATCAAGGTATCGATAATGTTAATTAAATTAGTTATCTTTGCCATTATCGAAAAATTTATATTGTGTGTTGGTTTATCATTTACATAAATTTATTTTTAATGTTAAATATCAGTGTACAGCGACTGCTGTTTGCTTGTTTTGATATGGCGATTGTTTTGAAACTAGCCTTGGGTTTTAAATTTTCAAATTCGCCCAATGTCCAGAATACAAAGTGTCACCAACCTTACTCACCCCATTGGTGTCGTAACGGGTGACTAAGGAAGCAAATCACTCAGGACAATATCACTGCAAAGAGAAGGAAGATATGAATCCTATATCAACCTGTCTGGTCAGCGTGGTATATATACTAGGTCAAAACCTCCTTGCTAAGTAGAGGTGTATATCCAGCAATAGACTGTTAAAGTCTGTTGATGTGATTTGATAATGTTGTTGTGTATTGCTTAGAACAAAACAAAGATATCTTAGGTAAAGAAGTAGAAATTTTCGACACGAAGTTTCTAATGAAACAAGGATGTGCCGTGAAGTAAAGATATTCTTTTTCCTCTGAACATAAACTTGTGATGTCATTACATTACTCGCTACTTGGGTATTTACTTTATTAAAAGGGCATCTTCAATGTACGATTTCATATTCATTGGTAAACATGACGACGAATTGTGAACTCTCACTCTCGGCACAAATGTGAAGCGCATCATACATCAGTTTACTCTTCCTATTATAGTCAATAAGCACATTAGACACTCGGACAAACTAGGATTGAAAGTAGTTCTTTATTGATATTCCTGTATTCATATGACATACAAATATTTTGTAAATAATTCATCAACCGCCCATAATAGTCTACTGTTGTCCTTGTGTTATAGAAAAACTTGAGACAAACTTTATGGTTTGTGTCAATTTCTGCTTCTCTTTCCACTACTGTTGTCCACCAATGAGCGGAATAGGGGTTGATGACACTCCATATTCTAAATCCGTCACTACACGTATAAAAATAAAAGTAATTAACTGGTAGGTACTAAACTTTCTCGAGATTTTCGCAATTAAAAGTATCTACAGATGAGTAAATGAGTATATATTATATTTGATAGATTTAGTCACAAAGTTTAGCGACATTCATAATAACAATACTAGAAATAAAAATAAACTCGCGTTGCCAATGTCTAGATTGCAAAAAGTAAACAAGTCTTTTCGATGTCAGGATGTGCGACAGTGTCTGTCTGTGATTTAAAAAAAACTGTTTTCCCAAGAGCTTATAACCCTTTACACGATACTAAGACATAAAGCACCTTTTTAAATTTTATTTTTATTTAGTTACAGGGCAACATATAGACTTTTTTTAACCCGAATTACCCACGGGATCGGGATTTATGAAGCAAAAACCATGTCTCTAAGGTAAAATTTCAAAATTCAAATTTTCCATGAACGAAATCACGTGCACAGCTAATCCACAATAAAATACCAAGCAATTTTCAAGAATTACTTAAGTATTAACAAATTTAAATCTTTAATAAAACAAAGACTATGTGAAAAGTTTAATCAACAGTTTTAGATTGTTTAAATGGGAAGTTTACTAGAGATTGATGCTGCTCACTCACACATTTACGATTGTTTTGTAGAATTTTAGAGATTAAACATTTGTAGCACCTTTTTCTTTTTGTTTTTTTTTCTATGCGGAAATCCCCTCGGATATCACCTACTGCTGGTTATGTCGGACTCGAACCGACCAAGAACCGCACGCCGTCTCAGGTACCAGTAGCCGGGGAATCAGGTGTACCCTAGAAAGGAAATCCCTGAAACCCTGACGTACCTCGGGCCATCTACCTACGGCTTGCAGATGATCCCTTTTCTGCTCCAAAAGAACGTGTGCTCCGTAGCACATCCCGCTGCTATCCTGGCCTGCTTCTGCTCGGGTGACGGATGGCCTCACCTATCACCCCCAGACTTGCGCTTATGGGGGACGGAGATCGTTCTGCGATCTCCGGCGCCCGAGCCGTCTGTGATACCGGACACGTTCCCGGGCCTGGCGGACTAGGAGAGTTCTAAACCTCTCTCGGTCCCGCTCCGACATCTCCTTTGCAAGCATAACTTGCTCGCAAAAGGAGACGTCGGAGTTCAACACGCTCTCGCTCCGCAACATGGCGGTGATCATGCTACCGAGCGAGAGAGTTTCCACTCCGATGGCCGCCATAAGGTCACGTCTCAGCTCCGCCCACGCTGGGCATTCTGCCAGCGTGTGAAGCGCCGTGTCCACGGTCCGGCCATCGCAGTGGTGACACTCAGGCGTTGGCTCCTTTCGGATCAGACACAGGTGATCTCCAAAGCATCTTTTCCCAGTGATCACCTGCGTCAGCCGATATGAGAAGGTCCCGTGATTCTCCAATCCTCCATAACGGGTCTTACCGCCGCAATAACGGCGTGCCCAGCGCTTGGTTGCCCAAGTCGTTCCTTTTGGGGTTTTGTGATTCTCGATTTCCCGAGTTTCAGGACTCCGATCCAAGTCCCGTGCCTCCTTGCGCCACTGATAACGAGCCGCAAGGGCCCTCGCCTCCAGGTCCCATGGTGGAGTTCGAGCCAGGAGGCTCGCCGCCTCAAAGGAGATTGTGCGGTATCCTCTTATGATCCTGATGGCCAGCACTCGCTGCGGTCGTCGCAGTATTGCGACGTTGCTGGCCTTGAGGATCTCCGCCCACACTGGGGTCCCATAAAGGGCCATTGACCGCACAACTCCCACGTAGATTCTCCTGCAGGAGTCATCGGCTCCCCTCATGTTAGGCAGCAACCGCGCCAACGCCCGCGCTGCTCCCACCAACTTTGGGACCTGACTTCGGAAATGAGTGCCGAAGTCCCATCGGCTATCGAGTACGAGCTCCAGATACCTCATGGAGGACTCAATGCCGATGCGAGTATCTCCTACTATGAGGCTGGATCGATTTGGTGACTTGTTCCGAGGCCCATGCAAGAACAAGGCCTCGGACTTGTGCAGAGCCACCTAAAGACCCAACTGCCGGATTCGTTCCACAACTTGGGCAGCCCCGGCCGTGGTCCTCAGGGTTGCCTCACGGTGTGTCTTGCCGCACGCCGTCACATTTGTAGCACCTAAAAAACACTGCACTGAATTTGAGATATGTACCGAAACCACCATTATTTTTCCTTTTTTTATTCTAAGAAAGTTGTGTTACATAGGTAAAGGTGCGGCAAAGTACAAACATGATATTCATACAGTGAGTCATCATTATCATCAACAGTCTTTTGTAGTCCACTGTTGGACGTAGACCTCTCCTTAAAAAGTAGATTTATATAGTGAGAAATATAATCATATTCTAGATATGTAGTTGTAAGAAACCATTATTTCACTATTCTTCTAAAGTTGTACCATAGCACGGTTTCAGAGGTTGTGGGTTGATAGATTTTAATTTTATTGCTAGATTAGGTTAGTGCAATGCTTAAGTGTCCACAGGAGAGAGAAAATAGAAAGTACGTGTTGGGGCAATTTAAAACCAGTAAATTACTTATTAGAATCCGTGTTTTGATGGATTTAGAATATAAGGTGTTAACAAGGCTGTTTATTCCGTGGGTATCGTAATAGCCCACTGAGGAAGCAAACTACGCAGGACAACATCACTATAAAGAGAAGAAAAATTTGAAACAAACGCTGTACCAACCCGTGTGACCATCGTGATATATTAGCTAAAACCTCTTTTATATAGAGGGGCTTATATCTAGCAGTGGACTATTAAAGACGTCCACAGTAATCTTTCCTCGCGTTCAGTCTTGAGCCTCACGCTTGACCACACTGCCTTGCCTATTTTCTTCTTTGGGTGGCCACACTCACGTTTTTATCTGAGTTGCAAAAGTTATAATAATAAGTATGTATATATCTAGATCGAACCTAAATACATACCTATCTATACTAATAAGACAAAAATCCTACCAGTGCCGTTCGTGTGCTTAATTACCAAACACATTATGTTAAAAGTGATTTAAAAATTATTAAAATTGACACAATATCTAAATGTTCAGGATATCATACTTTAAACATTTTTAGAAGAAGCAACAAACGCATTTTAATCGCACATTTGGCCAATCCATGATACTTATTAATTTCTAAAATAACTGATGATGAAATCTAAAGAAGTATCTATTAAGCTTTTAATTTGAATAAGTATTAGATGTGTATTTGAATCGAAGATGTGGCGACACGATACGACCAACCGGTTTGTGGTCATCTCACCTGCGCGTTTCCTTTCGCCGTAGAGGCGCGCCCGGTCTGCTTTGCATCGGTGTCCGCACATGAGGCGATGCCAGGCAAGTACTTATTTACACAAGGCCTGCTCGCCTCATTCACGATGTGATCGTAGCTTTCTACGGCACACACATAAAGAAACTTCAAAGTTAATTACATAAATTTCCATCAAACTTTATGAAAAGCATTTTACATCTTGATACGAGATATCTACATAATTTTGTAATTCTATTTGTACTAATTATTAAAGATAATATTCTTGAAGTAAATAACTAAATCATCAAAATACTCGTTATAAAAACCTGACATTATAATTGACTAATTTCTCTCAGTCTAAGCACTATTTATTTAACATATAAAACATGCAGATAGTCACTTAGACTTGTAGAGGTATAACCACAGGGCTCACATCATGGTCCCTTCAAAATGGTGACGACCGGTTTATTTTAAAATTATCGTGTTGTTCTGGTAGTTAGTTATTACGTGTCTCGTACGTATTATCTCAGAGATATTTTAATGAATGCGTGTGGGTCGCTGGTGAACGCCGCGGCCGCAGCGCACAATCTCGCTTGGCGCCGCCTACGGCTAATCATAGTTTATGCTAGACTTGTTTGACATAAACAAACCGTTATCCTCGGCCGTTCATGGTGTGACCTATTTTAGATAATTATCTGTATATCAACCAACTATAATTTGAGTTGGAAGTAATTTGAGTGTTAGTGAAAAGTTGATACGGAACTTAGCTACTACAATCGAGCAAGTAGATCGACTTATGCTACGTGATTAAACATTATTTATATAGCAACACTTTATTAAATCTCACTGATTTTCATAGTAAATAGTATGTAAAGCTTAGTCATTTCGTTTGAGGTTAAATTATATAAATATAACCATGAACGTAGCGTGTTTTAAATCCTAAAAAGACCAAAAAGGAGTCATTGTCAGAAATCATGTGAAAAAAGATTCTCGCTAGAACTATTGACACTATCGATAACAATAATTGCTTTGTTGACTCCGACTTACGACGTAGGACACTCCTTTGTGGAAGTCTTTAAGAGTTGTATTATATAAATATTTATGATGACGTGTACCTTAAGTTAGTCATTATAGGAGTTATTGGTATTATAAGAGAAGTAGGTCTATACGTACCTACTATATAAGTAATTACTTATCTCATTATGGATACAGTAAGAGACGTACAAACAAAACTACAGATATCATCATCATTATCATCATCGTCACCCCACGACCTGGAAACCATCAGAGGGGTCTTGACAAACTTACATCATCTTTACAACAAACTAATTATGTCCATAAAACTACAATAAAACCTTTAATGCCACTAAGGTCACAGTACAAACATAGATAATAAAACAAAGTGATTAGCGACGTAAGAACAGCATCTACAACTGTCAAGGCACTTATTACAAGTGTTTGTGAAACAATTTTGCAGTCATTCACCGAACCAAAAAAATTACTAGTGATTGCATCACTTCCAAAAATAACAATCACGTGTTGATAAAATGGCAATCTATGCAACTAAGGACGACGACTTACGAGTAAGTATTAGAAGCGTTCATATGAGTTTCACTGTTAGTGTCATTCATTACTGCTCTACAAAAAAGCTTTTTAAACGCGTTGTCATCTTCCAACAGTAATATGCAATAATTATAATACTATTGTAACTCTTCCATTTATGTATGCTATTGTGCAATTGTACTTTAGCCGTCCCTTGGGAAGTAAAGTGACCTTCACAAGATTCTAGTTACTATTATCGGGTCAATTGAAGTGTCTCTTCTAGTAAAATAAACATAATTAGTTATTTGAAAAAGTTGCTTATACCAATAACCTTTTAACTGTGATCTTAATTTCTGTGTTTTAAATTATTTTAATTGAACGTTATGCTTCAATGTTTTATTTAAGGACTACATTATCTTTAATGATTGTACATTTTGTGGAAGACACCAGTAGACCTTCCATCTATAATTTCGAACGCTAAACATATTATCATTGAAATGACATACATATTGTTGAATGTTTAAAATATAAAACGATTGTCTACGAAAGTAACAACTAAATAAGTATTTAAATAAGTCCAAAAGCTGACA
Organism: Hypercompe scribonia; assembly: GCA_949316085.1. Classification (NCBI taxonomy): domain Eukaryota; kingdom Metazoa; phylum Arthropoda; class Insecta; order Lepidoptera; family Erebidae; genus Hypercompe; species Hypercompe scribonia. The sequence continues at coordinate 18,460,361 of OX438969.1, forward strand.
TTTTTATTTCAATAATGTTGCCCATTGGGCTCTTAATTATGTGCCAATGGCACGATGTGGCTTAATTATGAGGTATTAAAATATCCGTTTTGTGTTTCATAGACATTTTATAAACTTGAGCTTGGGTGCAAAAATACAATGCGCCCTGGCCATCGTTTTAAAAACTCTCAAAGGAGATCATGATTTTGTCCATGGTCCAAATTAATCTTCAGTCATCATAGGTTAGTTCTACCAAATTTTACGAAAAAGAAAAATACCCAACCCACAAAAGAAGTTCCCAGTATCACAGATCTATATCAAAACCTGATACAGAAAAGAAAACAAGGCTAGAGCCTGTGAAGCTATCTCTATAAGCAATGACAACAAAGACTTGACTCTCTGAACTATAGTCAGGGACACTCACAAACCGCTACTGATACCCAAAACTTTCTTCTACCATTTTAGTTGAAATTAAACGTTATTTATCGTCAATAAATATAGAGTACGGACTGTGAAAGGCACGCGATCTGTTTTGTATTATATTATTTGTGATAAAGTTATGTATGGTTGCGTTCATATCTTTGCAAGTTGATACTTGGGCGTGGCGCCTACGTGCTACAATTCGCGTTGCCAGTTACAATTACGTAGCTGTATACGTAAATAAATAATACCTACTGAATGATAACATACAATGCGCTCACTATTGTGCGGTGGAGTAATAAATACTAGCATTGAAAGCAAATGAAATGCTCATGTAAACACATACATACTCAGAATACTATTATAACTGCTAGAAAATTCATTAGGTCCGTAGTCACATTTAACTGCCTCGGTGGCGCAGCAGTAGTGAATGCGACTGCTGTGCTTGAGGCCTCAGGTTCAATTCCTGGGTAGGACTAAATGTTTGTATGATCTGCAAATATTTATTTCGAAGTTGGGGTGTTTTCTATGAATATGTATGTTTATACTAAAAAAAAGTATTTAAGTATTCTATCAGTCAGTCTAGTAATCATAGCACAAGCTCTGCTTAGTTTGAAACTTATAATAATTATATAATTATTTCTATTTACATAACCTTCTATTGGTCCTGGAATTGGAAATATGAATTTATGAACTAAAGATGGGACGTCCTCTACGTATCTATGGAATTTAGATGCGGGAACTAATAGAATGAGATATATGCTCAGCAGTAGACTGCGGTAGGTTGATTTGTTATATAAGAACTGTAATAAATGATACTCTACAATTATTACTAGAGTATCGAAAAATATTTTGTTCCCATAAAGCAGCCTAATTAGACTCCTTTCGTAATCATAAAACGATAAGATTTCCAAAAAAAATGCCAGAAATAAATGAAACTAAAATTGATATCATTTTTAACTAGAAAATATAGATAGATTCTCCAAAAAATATGATTATAACAACGACATTAGGTTTTTACACTTTTACACAATAAGGAAAACAGTTAAAACACAAAACATTAACGGAAAACTAAAAGAATGTTATACCTTTAAACGTTCAGATAAAGTCAATATACACAAGATACATTTTTATTTACGTGTAGATACGTATAGGTGTACCTTTAATAATAGTAGAAAGATTAAGTTATATCTTACTTTCTTTATATGGATAATTTGAAACTATCACTAGATTAGCTCCCATTAAATTATAATTGGCAGCATTACTAAAAAAAAGTATCGAATCTGGCATGAAATAAATGTTACAAGAACGCTTCTTTGTCCACCTGAGAAGTGTCTAAATTTCTTTTATCAGGGACAAGATGCGAACATACAATGGTTGATTTATACCGGTTCTTTAGCGAAGATGCGGTGAGCTGTGGCAGCGTGCTGTTTGCGATGTCGTTGGACATCACCAACGCATTTAATAGCCTACCATTTAGCTGCACAGGGAAGCACTCCACTACCATGGGGTGCCAGAGTAGCTGAGGCGGTTTGTGGCAGACTATCTACAGGAGTGTACCGTCATGTACGAGGACCGAGACGGTGTTCTAAGGCGGCGGCTCATGTTGTGCGATGTTCGATAGGGGTCTGTCCTCGGACCACTTCTGTGGAATATGGTATACGACTGGGCCCTTCGAGGTCGTCTTTCTCTTGGGCTAGGTGTAATTTGTTACGCGGATGACACATGGATCACAGCCAGGAGAATGAATTTTCAAGAGCCTCTCTGGTCCTCAGGCACACAGGCGGCGGTGGTTAGGATCTACTCAGTTACCGCACCGTGTCAACAGAGGCGGCGTGCGCCTTGTCCAGAACTCCCCTGTGGGATATGGAGGCGTCAGTGCTCACCGAAGTTTATCGGCGGACGGCTTACTTCCGAGCGGGTAGCGGCATACGGGCCCCGCCCGAAGAGATACGCGAGTGGCGCGAGGCCGCTCGTCGAGTCACGATGGCTCGTTGATCATCCCGGCTGGAGGCTCCACGTGTTAGTTTTGCAGCAGTGGAGGCTCTCCAGCCGGTCATCGCCGAGTGGGCAGGGCGACAGCACGGGACCCTTTCCTTCCAACTGACGCAGGCCCTTTCCGGGTAGAGTTGCTTCGGGAAGTATCTGCACTCGGTCGCCAGCAGGGAGTTGAGTCCCACCTCTCACTACCGTGACTGCAGTGAGGACTCAGCACAGCACACACTAGCGATTTCCTTCGCCTGGGCGGTGCAGCGTGGGGTCCTCACTGCAGTTATTGGAGGAGATCTCTCGCTACCGGCCGTCATACGCTCCATGGCCGGTAGCGATAGTTTTTTTACCGCGGTCGCAACCTTCTGTGAAGACGTAATTTCCCGGAAGGAGGTGGCGGAGAAGGCCCAGGAGGACGAGTTCCACTTGGACCAATTCGCCGCCGGCGAACTGGGCGGCGGAGGCAAGCTCACGTGAACCTCATGCCACCTTGAGTGTGGCCGCAGGACGGACGGACAGGACGGGTTTTCCCCTCCATGCGCTACAATGGCCAGCAGCTAGAAAGTAATGTTCACGTGTGCCATACGTCGCCTAAATAGAGAGTTTACTCGTAGATGGTGCCCGCGATAGCGGTCAGGCGCTAGGAGGGATATGGATGTCGTAATAGCAGCTGTACCCGGATCCCTCCTATTTCAGGCGAAGACTGGCACACCGTGTGGTTTTAGTCGGTCCGATTCCGACACACCACTCCGCCGTAAACCTCGGTGGGGTGACGGTTCGAGGGAGTTTCCACAGTTTAAAAAAAATTGCCGGTTCTAGTGTTTTACTTTGGATGGACTCAGACTGAATTACATGCCCTTGACAATAGAGTCCGTACATAACTGACCGCATTCCAAATGCACCACCCACGTTCATCGGTTATGAGATTACGAGTATATACATATATCACGCGAAAGTTTGGAGGTCGTGGACTATTAAATATCAAAACCCTACACAATCTCTGGATACACAATCTTCGTAAATATTTTTTAAGTACTGATGTAAGAGTACATGGCAATGTTGTTGCAGTAGATACTAAATTCACTCCGCTCGCTTTGGCTAAAGAAAATTGGCACAAACTTGTAGCCTTCAGTATTCCTTAGTATGGAACGGCAAAGAACTTCATGATCGATTTTATCGGACCCTAAGCGGGTCCGATATAAGCTTCAAAGTTTCTACTTCTGTGGGAAAGGTAGGGTGATCCCTTCAGAGAAACCGAAAGTTTTGTTTGTGCGATTATGGAGGAAGTTATCATGACGAATAATTATCGAAAATATATTCCAATAGATAGTATGGTTGACATCTCTCGGGCATGTCATTGTCCAGGAGAATCTATAATGTAAGGCATATTAGTTATGATTGTTCCCATGTTGCTAACCGTGCACAGGCACAACCTAGTAGCCAGAATCATACACCAACAACGTTACCTTAAGTGCCAACTTGTGAATTTAGAGGTGCCATACTGCAGGTATGTGTCCGACCCGATTCCCGAGAGTGTTACGTTATATTGGGATGTATCTACTATCACAGACAGAACTATTGTTGCCAATAAACCTGATATTATGGTGATAGATCGATGAGAGCATCGCACAATGATTTTAGATATCGCCGTTCCTTAAAATCTCGTGAATGTTGAAAAACAAAAACAAATATAATATTTGGTTTTATCTCATGAGATTGTCGATAAGTGGAAAATAGTAGATTGTCGATATATATACAGTAATCATTGTTCCGATAGTCGTATTTGCTTACGAACTGATAGCCAAAAACCTCAACCAACACCTTAAGAGGTTCACGTTAGAAGGCTGGATCAAAGAACTGATATAGAACACTATCCTCCTTGACACGACCCATAGAGTGAGGCGGTTCTTGTCTTTGGAGCCCTAACCACCGGTTTCTTGGTCCCTGTACCCAAATTGTATTTAAAAATGTAATTCATTTGTATTTTTTAATGAAATAAAGAGAATAATAATAGAACAGTCATCTAACACACTAAGCTTCAAACTAAACCCAGTTTTTATTATGATCGAATATTTTGTCCGACTCAGGAATCGAACCTGAGACATTATGCACAGCAGTTGCATACGCTGTCACTGCACCACTGGGTCAGTCATGAATAGAACAAAATTTCTCATTAATTATACGCAGAATAAAATTTGTTTTGTTATTTTTTATCTTTAAGTTAGGGTCGATGTTATTAAAAACATACAATTTTTTTAACTATTGCAACTTTTTCAATATAGGTTATAATAAAATTTTAGTTCAGTGTTATCTTTATATCAGTCATATTTTAAAACACCAAACCCCGAAGAACTCTTGCTATTAGATAAACTTAGGAAAAAATCTAGTAACCTCCTAATAATTTCTTTTATTTTTTATTTACGTTCTATTCACAAGTAAAATAAAATAAAATAAATATGTTCTTGGAACATATTTTCACATTAATGCCATAAAAGTTATGATTTATAGTTTATAATTAAGTTGTACATTCAAATGAAATGCCGCACAAAAATAAAGCATCACAATCGTACGTGACATAGTTATCTCTGGGTCTACTTTTTTTACTTGTAACGTAAACTACTATCTGCGGCATTTTTATTTAATTTCTCTATGCAACGTTTCAGTGTCGAATACCTTGCTGTAAAGCAACGTCATTTAATCGTTTCGAGTACTGCCGTTCGCTATAAACATGTTTAAATATTTTTATTTTCTTCCTGCCCTCCCTTGTTCATTATTTCATTAATTTACTTCCTCTCATTTAAAAACTGAATCCCTGTAATATCTCAGCTCAGTAGAACACGAATCAATGTCTTGTTGTCTTTGCTCATAGATATTAAATTAGTCTAATCTATATTTTTTTGTTTTTTTTTATTTTAAGAACCTGTGATATTTAATTTCAATTCTATTCCCCTACTTAAATCTCGTTAGATTGAAATCACTCCTGAAGCCCATTTTCGCATTAGATTTTGAAGATCTGTGACTTAAAATTTAGCAAATACCTATATCAGTTATTATATTATGATATTTCAGTATGTGATAAGAGTACCTCAATCGTGGAAAGTTACATCTGTGTCGATTGTCTGTTCGACCAGATATATATGTACTTATTGTATAAATAATTGTTATTCTGTCACGGTATTGAAGCTCAGTTGCAATGGCGATTTGCTAGAACGAACATTGTGTAAGTACCCGTATAGCATTGCAGAGCCGTTCGCACGACAAACTTTTCAGTGACTATGCAGTGACCATTAATATCTCTGTGATTCATCTATTTGGGTAATTATATCATCTCACAAAAGCCTTTTAATAGTCCACTTCTGGAGGTAGGCCCTTTAGTAAGCAGATTTTGGGCTAATATGGTAGCAAGCTGGCTAGATGGATTAGTTAACAACTCCGATACCAATTATTCTAAACTCAATTCAATTGTATCAATAACCCCTCACTTTTGTCTAAAGATAATATTTTTATGGATGACTATAATAATCTATAACATATACGTAAATATTAAGTTAGTTTGTGTACGCTACGAGAACTCAAAAAGTTCTGCCCCGATTGAGCTTCAATTTTGACAAATTGTACAACCCACTTCAAAGATTGTTTTTATGTATTTTTCGCATATTTTGTTTTTCATTTCTTATAAATGCAAGCAAAATATGCCACAGTGAAGTGAGACATAGTACAGTTAATAAATGATAATCTAATAGTGCTCCCACTTGTGTCGTGCGTCACAAACAAGTAACCTCTTAACGATAACAACAATAGATAGGCAAGTGGCAGCCAGTGACAAATATTATTAACAGTGCAGGTCAGTTTACCAACCGTCTATGAACTCACTAAGGCACTATATGATTTAACGTACATAATATTACTATGTTGAGAACTCAAAGTTGAGAACAACAAAAATGAATGAATAAATGTAGAGTCCTTCACAGCATAGACTTTCTAATCAAATAATCAATTAATGTTCCTGATTCTGTTGTTCGTAAACTCTCTAAACTAAAAATGACAAAAAATAAATTCTGTCCTGTGAAACGGCCCTCTAAACGCCGACGATCATCTAAAATTTAGTTAGGTTTAGTGATGGAACAAAAGAATTAGTATCAATGAGAAGGTTTGGCGAGCATATAACTTCTGATGCTTCATAAGTTTGTTCCATTTTTATTTTCGAATTGATCGACTTGTTTACAGATTATATCTATAATATAGAAAAGTAGAGTGTTCATTATTATTATGATGCAATGACCTATTTAAGATTTGTTCAAAAATCATCAAATATCATGATCTACTCCTAGCCAGTATTTCGGCCACGGCAATCTCAACGAAGACCAGTCAACTATGTAGGTGCACTCTTTGTTTCCTTACTCTCACAATCTTATGGGACGGTTATCCAACACGATCTGGCAGAAATCAGGTGCAGGATCAATGGCAGTACGTGATCTCCGAGGCACGGAGGTTAATACCCCAATTTCCAAACCCCGGGCTGTAATTAAGCATATCAGAAAAACTCAATAACATTATTGACCCGACCTGGGATTCGAACCCAAGATGTCTTTTATTCCTAATCGCATACGTCAACCACTAGATATAATAATTTAAAGGACGCAGTAGACTTACATAACAATTAAAAGTGTAAATAGCAAGGCAACCCCCTCGCTATTTACACTCTTTTTTTTTTAATGATTTCAATTCTTTTTTTAAAGTTTGATTGTTGACTTTCGAAAAAACTTTTAGTTGCGCATACACTAAACATGCACCCAATACAAGCATTATATATAGATACCGTCTTCTCAGTTTTAGATTCACACATTGTCGGACCTTTTTATTATTATGTAAGTTTTGAGGAAAGAAAAATCTCCATATCGAGTAGCTCTGGCTATCTAAGTACTTCATTGGCCGCTTACCACGTTTTTCCTGATTAATCGGCGCAAAGTAGTACATTTCTTTTACTGTCGTTTCTATGTTGACCTCTTCTAATTAATCTAGTCTGTGATTTGCTACTACAATGACAAGATTTGTAACGTGTAGATGTTTTTCAATTGATTCAATATAAATTATAATATGTTCATGTATTATATGAAAAAACAAATAAACATAGTTTTGAAATTAAAAAAAAGTATACATAAAGGCATTAAAACATGTAACACTAGTCATTGACGTGACACGTGGTCTTGTGTTACATTGCGTTTAGTTCAATGACTCTATCGCCTAGCAAAACTCCACGGTTTCTTGACAACAGATTACAAAGTATTAAAATATTAAGTTATGACAATCAATACACTTAATTATAATTATATGGCCTCATTGTGTGTTAAGATCCTCCTAACTCTGCTCTCAGATCATTCAGTCCAAATAATTCATTTTGCCAAATTTAGATCACACGAAATTGACTGTAAAGTTAGCTCAGCAGATTATTGTGCAACGGCGACGGTGTGTGGCGCCTAGCCAGCAAGCAAATCATGGCCATTCGAGTTATTTTTGACTACAAATTGATCCACTGCATGGCCAGATGCATTGATATAAGGTTTGTTTCAAGTTTTTCTTCTCTCTGCAGTTCTGTAGTCCACTAACCAACAGCCCTTAGTGTAACCACAGGATAAATAGGGGCGGTGACAGTCTGAATTATTTTTAATCTATCATCACACAGTAAACGTTTCAATGTAAAAAAATATTAATAAAAACAGCATGCTACTTTATCTGATATATTTTTATTCATTCACGTCATGCAAGTAGGTACAATATCGAATGCTATATGTTTATTACTAACTGAATCCTATAAGCGGATGTAGATAACATTTCACTGCGTTGACATCATGCCACAGTAGTTTTAGAAGGGATATTAGTAACATAAGATAACGGCAGAAACACTACAACCATTACAGAAACTAAAATAACTTTATACGATGCATGTACATTGTGAACTAAGAATTAAATTAAACAACAAACCATTTGCTGTTATTATTATAATTTATCAACCTTTAGATACTTTTGTACGTATAAATTCTAGTAATTTCTACCACCAAAGAAAAACAAGTTTAAATAGTAAGTATCGCCATGATAGGAATATTACGAGTAATGTTGAAAGAGAATTATTATGTACGTCCAAAATCTTTACTAAGATTAAAGTATAATATTATATCCATCTGCAGTTTTTTGTATGAGGTGTGGCGGCGGTTGTGAACGTGCCGTGGTCGTCGTCGGTGGTGTCAGTGAGAGGAAACCTGTTTCAAATGAGTAGGTACCGACGGCGATCGTGGGCGTCTGCCGAACCCGTATGCTCTGGCCCCACCTAATGCTAAAGCCTGTTAACGGAACCATTAGATATCGATAAGTATTTAGATAAAATATTTTTATTAATCTCCCAAATCATTCTCGTCTCTATTATAATAACGAGCCCAAAACAAAAATGAATCAATCTAAAAAAATGTCACAACTCAAAAATATTGCGAAACAACCATAAAACCATAAATTGAGAAACTCTCTAACAGGCGGCGAGGCGGCGGCGAAATCTTCACCGACATTAGAACAGGTTGTGATTTTGTTTAAGACATAGTCGGAGCCATTTAAGATGCAACAAAAAATAAGGTGCCAATAAAGGGACGGAAATCCATTGTTGGAGTGTTATTCTGGTATTAGGAATTTTGAGGAAAAAAGTGGAGAAGCTAAGGGGTCCATTCTATAGAATGGGTCGACGAGGAATACAATGAGTCCTTTGTGAGTGCAGGCGCCGAACGGTCTGGCGCGTCGGCGGCGCGGGCGCAGCCAGGCCGGCGCGTGATCGACGCCGCGCTGCCGCGCCGCTATGTCTGGCGTGCTCGCTCGCTATTGTGTGTGCACTTAGTATTAGTTGCTTTGTCACTCACGACCACGATCCCGATATGGCAAGCGGGTTAGACTAGAGCTAATGTGCGTACGTCTCCATACAATATAATATAATATTTTATTCCCGCACCCATTGCTCCATTCTAGCTCGTCAACGCTTACTATTAAAGATTTTGATCCACCACATAATTCTTTACATCTGTTGTTGTTTTAACCCAAAGATTAGGAATGTGAGACACTTACAAAAATTAAATAAATCACGTTGTACTCATATGCACTACTTGTTGGATAATAGTACCAAGCTGTACAACATCTTGTGCTATGCGTGGCTATAAGTATCTATGCTATGCAATTTTGTGAGTCAACGTTGGTTTACGTGGGCAAACAAATATAAGGCATTCCTAAAAAGCAGATACGATCCGATTCCATCTTTTCTAAAATCGAATCGTAGGTATTTCGTTGAATCATTTTTCGAATCGGATTGAATGCCGTGCATTTGAAATATGGGTCGATGCAACTATGTGAAATATCAAATCTCGATCCATAGTTTGGGGTTTAGGTAGGCATGACATTACTCGGCAGTCAAAGATGAGACTAAAGATTAATTATTTACTAGTACTGTACATCTTAATAACTTAGTACTAGAATTTTTTGTTAATGTCAATGGAAAGAAAGATGTGATATCTTAACGATTTATTATTTAGTTTTAATTTCTAATTTTAAATAATTTAGTTTGTGAAAATCAGAATAATCTATTGCGCAAATCGGATCGATTTAAATACAAGCACATCTCTACATAGTCGATTACTCTCTAGATAATGTTATCATACCTAAGCATGAAATGTGGCGACGTTAGCCACTTATCTTTGGAATGTGGAACACATGATAGAGCTACATTCTTAATGCACACGAAACACATATGTAATACCTACCCATAGTTATCTTGTTGTCTAGCACTAAATACAAGCTATCTAGAATAATTTACACTACAATAATAGAATTGAATGATTAAATAACTTTGAAATTTGAGATTTGCCCATATTTTTAACAAAAGACTACATCATTCGCGGTAAGGACAATCAGTCGTCCCAACCTTTGTTTCGTATCCCAAAATCGATCATAGAAACAAATTTGTATTAGCTACGTGGAACTAAATATAACAAACTATAATGGTATACAAAACATTTAAGGAGCATTTTATATTGCATTGTTTGTTATTTTGTGTTGTATATTCATTCATATTTACGAGACTGTTACTTTTCTTTAAAGAAGCGTTTCAAACCCGAGAAAAAATGTTTTGGTGCAAAAAATAATTGAATGATTTTTTAAGAATACATTACATTTAAACCTCCAACTTTTATGGGTAACCTCCAATTAGAGTCTAATATGTCTGTTACAAACAAGCACCAAGTTAGCTTAGTTATTACCAATAACTAATTGTATAACGCCCTTTACACGCGAAGTTTAGACCGGCGCATCTGAACTACGTTCCGAACCGCAGATGGATCTATGCGGTTTGGACTGCGGATAAACTGTCGTGGCAATTATGACAAAAATATGACTAGGGTTTTGAGTGCCGGCCAATCTCAAATATTTAGGTAAACGGGCAGAACTGTGCGTGTAAGTTGATTTTCAAGAGTTACAACTTCAGTTTAGACTGACGCCATGAACGTTATAAATTTAAAAAAAATTACCTTAGTGATAAGACAAGTGGATACTTGTTGTCATTGAGTTAGCTGGAATTCTTACTATTGTTAGTTTAATCAACAGAATAAAACAACGATTAACTTAAAGAATGCAGACGGACATTCGGACATTTACTAATAATAAACAAATAAGTATTTTCAAGAAAAGAGAAGAAATTTCAATCTACAACAGCACACGAGTAACTCTTTAGTTGAAGGTGTCCTGCGACTATCTTTGAATTGATTGCCTGATTAGAATATGTATATGGTGCTAACTAAAAATTAATGCTACCTACGAATGCTGAAGTACAGAGTGTTTAAACAAAACCCAAATTGTATAATACTAATAATTAATCATTTGAAAAACATTGCTTACTAAATATAACTAAAAGAATGATGTATTGTACTTGTAATATCTATTATATTACGAGCTTGCTACCAAATTCAAGGAACAGGTACGTAATCAGATACCTATGCGGTTATTAATGATACTCAACACTTTATTGTCCAGTATAACTTACATGCATTGCGTCTACATTGCTGTGAGTTACTAGTAAGTATAATGTTATTGTATTTCATTACGGAATATTATAATGAAGACTCAATCAATTACGTGCTCGTTTCGACTCAAATCTAAACCTTGAAGCACGTCACCAACTATGATTTAAATAATTTTTAATCCAGATATTGTTATACCTATTTTATAAATTATTTACGTAATATAAAAGTAACTTCCTTCTTCAACTAAATACTTATTACCGCGCCATTTTTACGGATCCTGTGACAATTTCACGTTCGTCCTTGAATATAGAAACTCGATTGTTCTCAGTTTTATCATCACCTTGTCACCAAGATCATCCTGCCATGCAGGTTCACGATAGGTCACAAGGTTCCTGTATTATTAATGATATACCTAGAGACAGCAATAAGTCAAATAGTAGGTATATAACAATAAATTTTATAAAGGCAATCTACAGCAACCCAAAAATAGATACGCATTACAAAAAAATTTACAGATTAGATATACTAGTACTTAGTCCTTCTGTCGTTGTTGTAAAATGTTGATTTATACGACCAAAGCGGAATGTTTCATTAATTCTTGGAATCACACGAGGCCTTGCGACAGGCGCGTATCTACTTAGCGTTTTTTTATCTATACCCAGGCCAGTGTGGTCAGAGAGAACGAGGCTAAGCCGAATTTTACAATATTTTATTTTAACACTTTGTGTAATGTTATATTATTAATTCATGTATTTATAATATTAAGTTTTATGCCTACAAATATACAAATTGTTACAACTGGTGTCAAATGACATTGATGTAAAAGTTACTAAGGTAGCAATAGAGTCATCTATAATAGCTTTGTGGACGTGGGACTTACAACTCTGGATAAGCACGCAAAGATTCTCATGCCCACTTTTATGCAGACAACTTCATTAGGTTGCCGCATGTCTTAATTAAAATAAATAATTTAATAAGTTTAAAAAACTATAACCTTACTACTTAAACGGACGAAACAAGAAAATAATTCATGGATATGAATGCATAGATACAAAAAACCTGACTACCTATTGTTACCTACCTGTCTGTTTAATGTACGTGTTCTTGACATCCACATAATCATAGTAGTTATATAGTAGATGCGACGGTGCGACCACGGCTCTACCTTGACCATTTTTGTACTTATACATTTTGATTTTAATCTTAATCCTATTTTTGTTTCGTTCTTTTACGTAGTCGTTATATGTAGTTTCTTTAAACTCAATTTTTTATTTAACCATTTAAGCTGCCCGATCGGACAACATTACTGCATCGTCACATTTATTAAATTAAATAGGTGTGATTATTAAATAAAATAATGAATTATGTAAACATTAAACAAACGAGTTGTAATCGTTATTAACAATCAAAGAAAGGTAACAATAAATTCAAGAAAGACTTCATCGCATGTCTCCCTACTTTTGTAAATGGATAATAACTTTAGTTTTTCACGTGCTAATACAAATTTGAGCCTTCATTTCGGCATTTTTCAAATAAAAATTTGGATACTAACGAAAAAAATTAAAACTGGTAGTTAGGCTGTTGATTGGCTAAGTACGGAATTTGCGGGGAGACTAATAATTAGTAAACTAAACGAAAATTACATCGACCAGTCTTAGCCCGAACGTGGACAACCGATTTGTTAATAATGTAATAATTATAATAATATTTACTCTCAGGAAAATGTTCAAAAAAAAACTTTTATTCACATATAGGTACAAACTAGACAATAGGGAATATTACTCATTTCAGAGAAAATTTATAAACGTCTAAATAACAACTAACAGAATCAATATCAAAATGTTAGTTTCAGAATATACACAAACTACACACTAACTCGGTGGTATTAAAATCTAATAATTTGGGGTTATAAGTATAATCTTCAATATGACTTCACGATCAAATTGAGTAACTTTTCTAAAGAAAAGACACAGTACCCTATTACAGGACCAATGTAAATAAATGATAGATAAATGGAAACTGTAAACAGTTGTTTTTAATTATTTAACATATTATGAACACAACCCACTAGTATCACAATAACATACATTAAAAATAATTTTGACAAAGTTTTCATTGAATTTGTGACAACATAATATGTTCATGCTCTCAGTAAGGAAAACTATTCAACTTATGAAAATGCTTCCAAAAACTATTAAACCTACTTTTCTTTAAAATGGTTTAATTTTTTTCTGAGAAACCTTAAAGAAATAAAGAAATGTATGTACTAACTGCAAAATAAAATAAACTCGCTACGTATGAGATTTTTTTTTTGGCAGCAACACTTGATTTATGTCAATCTATGTTTCCCGCAGGTCATATATTTGTCACTCACTTTGTATGTGATATACTGTGAATGTGGTTTTATGTTTGATTTTCTTTTTCGACCTATTTTATTATAAAACTAACTTGATACTAAAATTTATAAAATCATGTTTTTAATCTGGCATAGGTCACTAAAATATGGTATTTTTATTTCAATAACAAATTGTACATGTCTAGCCCAGTGGACCTATAGTATTCGATGTCCTTTCAAAATAAATTTGAAAAAAGAGCAAGAATGATGTAGTAATTCTTACCATTGTATGGGACAAAGTGGTCAATGTCCTACATGTGCCTAGTGCACGTTGGAGAGGTGATAAATTGATGTTATCTCAGTTACAGAGGTCAATGCCTATAAAATTAAAAGAAAACAAATTAGAAAAGGTATTCTTTAAAATATAGACTTAGTAAAAGAGATAAAATTAATTTTTTGTCTCAAATATAAAGGTAATTAAAACGATAAAATCGAAAGAATGAATCCCAGATATAGAGATTTGATTTGTCCGACTAACAAATGTAATTCAGTGCTAAAGTGTCGGGATTTTAGTATGAATTCCAATTATAGCAATTTCTCACTTATCCAGGTCCCACTTAACCAAATTTTACTGTCTAAAATATCTACATACTTTACTACACTACATTACATTACTATATACATACAAAACACTCTCTTAATTATACATAGAATGTGTGTGCTTCATGCGAATGCCTGTCTGACACAGTCTCATAATTCAAGTTGTTTTTTTTTCTAAAAAGGAATTTAACGTAAAAATATACAAAAAGAATAATCAGTAGGTATTCACGTACAGACTAACAGAGATGATTTAATTAAGTTTATACGAGAATTGCATATACTTACATAATATTGAATTGAAATGTACTTTCGTAAGTAAATCGGAATGTAGTCATGTTAATATTCCTTATTATTATAGCATGCGTTTTGTAATAGTTACATTGATTGTAAACTAAATTAATACGACGGAGCTCGAGTTCGTAAATGATTTTAGGCAGGAAGGGCAAATTTAATAATTGCACGGTTATAGAAAATGTGATTTCAAGATAGAGTGAAAGATATAGAACTTAATACTCGTACCAAGCAGTACTAATAAGTGCATAATTTCAAAGACAAAAATACTTACACAGCTATGTAGGTGCATTTAATACAAGAACTGTTAAACAATATACATACATACGTTAGTCACTGCATTGTCATGCATAGCTGACGTCATTTAAGAATCTACACCAGGAATAATGCTGTAGAATAATATGTACTTACTTATAAGATTATGACGCAGTAAGAGGTAAGGAGGTATAAGAATGACTCGGTTTGCAACATTCCAGTTTTATGATGAAATAATATAAAAACATTTTTTCTCTGCTTAAAAAATGTTGGTACTTAACACTATTTTTCCTGTGTACACATTATAGAATTTTATCTATAGAAGTTTTATCATATAAAACTCAAGGTGAAAGTATATTTTAAAGGTAATACGTAAATTATAGTTGGTTGATTTTAATACCAACAACTTTTGAGTCTTATCTAGTCAATTATAGAGTTATACCTAGCACAGAGCAGATCATATAGTAGTTGTAGATGTTTTTAATTTAATCATAGAATAGCAAATTGCATCACATTTGGTAGGTACACTCCTTTAGTTATTGCTTTCTGTAAAACTCTTTATCTACAGTTCCAAAACCTGCTTTGGTACCTAGACTCATGTTTGAAAGTTCAGAGCATATATAACTGCTATTCAATTCTGTTATAAATAGTAAACACACTAAGGCACGTGTTACACAATATTCGACTCATCTCCTTAACTCAGACTAAGCAATGGTATTAAAAATGCGTTTCTATTAACACCAGTTTGTAATAGTTAATCATTGTATACATTGGCAGGTACGTTCAAGTAGCTGTATTTATTATAGTGTAGTTAATTGGCTCACAAAGTCGGACCATACGCCTTATACGGCAAGTTGGCGAGAATCTAGTTCCACAAGCCGGTGCGAAGTGACCAAACAACCGTTTTCATCACGTAACGATTTACTTGCAACCAGCATTACTTGAAATTAATTATAATATTATTAATAACTATGGCTGTGATGATTCATATAGAAGCACATATATGTACCTAAACTGAAGTGCTTAAATCATCATCATCAATAGCCCACTACTGGATATAGGCCTCTCGTTAGGAAGGAGGTTTTGACATACTATACCACGCTGGCCAGACGGGTTGGTATAGGATTTGTTTAAAGTTTGGGGTGCTGGGCTAGAAAACCTCCACGTGGTGCACCCTGGTAACGTTGGCGATGGTGCTCATCACTGCCAACGGCTAATATTCTAGCACGAAGAAGAGGAGGCCATTTTCTTCGGCCATTCGGTTGAGGCTTGGTCCAACAGAGCGGGCATATTTGTCGATTCCTCTGTTGGCTCTTCGCTCTTCGGAGCAATGAGGAGGAAAACCTCGATAAAAAATCATTATGGTGGGACCCTTTCATGGGTCGAAGTTTCTCCACTGTCAATAGTGGAGAAAGGAGAACGGGCTCGGTGTGTACTCACACTGCCGCCGAGCAGGCATTGGAAGATTTAATCTTCCTGCCACCGTTGTCACATCGTAATCCCGAAAGGAGTGTCGTGGTTATGTTTCGCGACACCAATCGGGGGCGAGGGTCTTGGCTTAGCCGCCTGGACTACGAGGAAGAAAACCTCTATAAAAAATTACCCCGAATCCCGTGTTCTAGTGCGTGGCCAGGGGATGCATGGCTGATGGGTAGTTCAGTCGTAAGCGCACTCCCAGCCGGGGCACCTGCGGACCCCTCGGTTGGGCACAAATTTACGCTTGCCCGGGTATTGGGGATCTCTGCCCGGGTCGACCTCTATTCTCCCCTAATCGTGGGTACAAAAATGGAAAATATCTCAAACAAAAATAACAAAAATATTGTAGAAAAGAAGGAGAAGAGTGCGAAAGAGAAGAACGCAAGGGCGGGCGACCTCTCGTCCAACGTAGAGGACGTAATGACTGGAACACCTATTTCGGTGGGGCTCCCAGAAGCCAGTATGGCCGCTGGGAGCCGAAGAACATCGGAACGGTTACGTTCGAAATCCACTGCGTACTCCAGTGCGAGGACGGACGTGCTGGACTTCATGGAGACGGAACTGTGTGACAGCCGAAAACGCGGACGCTCCAGGGATGAGGAGAGCGATACATCCCAGGAGATGCTACCTCCTAAGGTAGCAAGCAGCCGCAGAGGGAGGTCACGAACCCCGATCTCGGCCCCGTCAGGCTCCGTCTTCTGTAAGGCGGAAGCCTATAGACGGGTCAGGGCAGACGGCGAAATCTTAGCGGAGGAGGAGATCGCTGATCTCCTGCTAAAAATAAAGGAACCGATGGTGGGGGATTCAGTTCCTCAAACACCATCGTCCATGCAGGAGAGAGCGAATGTGGCGGTGGCCATTATTCACAAAGTGGCCACCAAGTCGAGTAACCTTAAGGGCTCTTTTGTGAAAGCCCTTAAGGACTCCTCTTCCGCTATTGCGGGGGTCGTGGATACCCTCATCGGTGACGTGGCTCGTCTCCAGGCTGCCAACGATCGCCTGACGGGGCAAGTGGCTGAGCTCAGCGCACAGTTCGCCCAATTCCGGGCGCATCGCCCGACAGAGGATCCGGTCACGTCCCCGTCTCAGCCTGCCCCCTCTTCCAACCTCGGTGGCATTCCTGATGTCCATCTGCGCCAAATAACAGATGCAGTATGGCGCATGATGGACGGGCGTCTGGCTGGTCTGGAGGCAAGGCTGCCACCAGCCCCTGTTGTCCGGCCGCCGCTCGCGACCCATAAAGCGAAGGTTGCATCGGTGTCAGCATCGCTTCCCGTTGCGACCGGTCGCGTGTCCTACGCGGCGGCGGCAGCGGTCTCTGCTGCTCCTGCAACTGCCCCGAGGGCACGGCAAGCGGCCAAGGCAACAACCCGGACGCCTGCACTGAGGTCAGGGACCAAAGCAGCGGCAAAGGCTGGGGCGGAGTTCCCTCCGCTCCCCGCTCCAACTGCTGTATCTGGCACCTCCACAAGTGCTCCCTCCACATCTGCCCCTTCCACGGATGGTTGGCAGGTAGTCGGGGGGGCTAAAAAGTCCCGAAAGCGGGGTAAGAAGGCTGCACAAAAAGCGGCCTCTACCCCGCAGGCGTCATCGGCTGCGGTGGCTGCCACAAAGACGCCGCGCAAACTACAGGCGCCTAAAAGCGCAGCCGTGGTAGTCACCGTTTCACCGGAGGCAGCTAGCGGCGGGCTGTCCTACGCGGCCATTTTCAAAAGGGCCCGGGACAGTCTCGCACACGATGTCGGGACAGTAGGTGTCAGAATGCGCCTCGCCCAAACGGGAGCTCGAGTCCTTGAGTTCCCTGGGGCTGAAGGTGCTAAGACGGTGGACACATTTGCCGAAAAGCTACGAGGAATGTTTACGGCTACGGATGGTGTCAAGATCGCCAGGCCGACCAAGTGCGCAGAATTGCGCATTTCAGGCCTGGACGACTCCATAACGGCCGAGGACGTCCGTGTTGCAGTAAGAGAGAAGACGGGTTGCAACGCGAACAATATTAGGGTCGGCACCATCCGCCCCGGTCCAGGAGGACTTGGCGCAGTGTGGGTCAGCTGTCCCGTAGCGTCGGCCAAAATGTTGGGCGACGCCGGCAGGCTGCTCATCGGTTTCGTGAGCGCTAGGATCACAGTCCTGGCGGCGAGACCGATGAGGTGTTACAAATGCCTGGCATCGGGGCACACACGCGCCAAGTGCGTCAGTTGTTTCGACTGCAGCGGGTTATGTTTCCGCTGCGGTCGACCGGGGCACAGGGCGGCAGAGTGCTCTGCCGCCCCTCACTGCCCGGTGTGTGCGGCGGACAACAAGCCTGCCAATCACCAGATTGGGCAGGGAGGCTGTAAACCTTCCCACAGTTCTCGGCAGGCGTCAGGGGCTAGCCAGTCGGCCCAGGCTGCTTCTGACGTTGTTCGTGCGTCTATATCGTCGCCCATGGAGGAGGCTGTAGAGACGGTCGAGTAATGGCCCAAGTCTCCAACCTCCTGGCCCAGACGAACCTGAACCACTGTGCCGCGGCGCAGGACCTTTTCCTGCAAACCATGGCAGAGTGGTCGATCGGTGTTGCCGTAGCCGCGGAACCCTATTATGTTCCTCCCCGTCCAAACTGGTTGGGTGACCGGGACTGTTCCGTGGCAGTCGTCGGCTCCACGGCGGCTCATTCCCCGCCCTTGTCGCTAAGAGACAAGGGCACTGGATATGTTGCTGCCGAGTGGGGGGGGATCACTGTATATGGTGTATACTTCTCCCCCAACCGGAGTTTGAACGACTTCGAGGTTTTCCTTAACAACTTGGAAACCTCGATGCGGCGTCTAGCGTCTGGGCACGTCTTAGTGCTGGGGGACTTCAACGCAAAGTCCATTGCGTGGGGTTCCCCCAGGACGGACGCTAGGGGCGAGGCCGTAGAGGAGTGGGCGGCCTCGGTGGGCCTCTGTTTACTAAACAGGGGCTCCACCAACACGTGTGTGCGACAGCAGGGAGGGTCGATAGTGGACCTTTCGTTCGCTACCCCTGCCCTCGCCGCACGAGTAAGGAACTGGCGTGTCCTGGAAGAGGTTGAGACGCTCTCGGACCATCTCTATATCCGATTTGAGCTCTCCCGGTCCCAGGACGCCAGTAGGGGTCACGCGGCGCGGCGTTCTTCTCGCTTGCCGCGGTGGGCTGTACCCAAAATAAATGGGGACCTACTAGAGCAGGCGGCCATTATTCACTCTTGGCTGTCTCCGCAGGCCCCAACCGAGGAGGTCGACATGGGGGCTGGTCGCTTCTGCGATGCCATTGCGCAGATATGTGATGCGGCCATGCCCCGCATCCGAGGTTGCCGGCCTCCACGGAAGGAGGTTTACTGGTGGTCCCAAGAGTTGGCGGACCTCCGTGCGGCCTGTACTCGTGCCCGGAGGTCCTACACCCGTAGTCGGCGGCGACACTGCGAAGAAGGCGGGGGGGACCAGCTTCATGAGGAGTACCGAGAGGCGCGGAAAACTCTGAAGCTGGCCATCAGCCGCGCCAAAGAAATTAAGAGAAAGGAAATGCTGGAGGGTCTCGATCGTGACCCCTGGGGTCACCCTTATCGTGCGGCGCGACAAAAGCTCCGCACGTCGGGCCCCCCCCTTACAGAAACCCTCCAGCCCAGCTTCCTGCGCGAAGTGGTCGAGGGCCTTTTCCCGCAGCGGGTGGAGCATACACCCCCGTCGATGGCCTTCATGGTCGGAGGCGACGGGGAGAACGAGGGCAATGTTCCGCCCGTCAGGGAATCGGAGGTAGGGGCGGTTGTTCTACGGATCCGCTCTAAGAACACCGCCCCTGGGCCAGACGGGATACCTGCCCGAGCACTGGCCCGAGCCCTCGAGCACATGTTGGACCGCCTCAGGGAAGTCCTGGACTCTAGCTTGGCGTCCGGACGCTTCCCTGAGTGCTGGAAAAGCGGGAAGCTGGTCCTGTTAAGGAAGCCGGGACGGCCTGCCGATTCGGTGGCGGCCTATAGGCCCATCGTGTTGCTGGACGAGGCGGGTAAACTTTTTGAGAGGATACTCTCTGCTCGCATCGTCCGGCACCTCTGCGAGGTGGGCCCCGATCTGTCGGACGCCCAATTTGGTTTTCGGGCGGGGCGTTCGACGGTCGATGCCGTGCTGCGCCTGAGGGCCGTTACCGAAGAGGCGGTGAGCTGTGGCGGCGTGCTGTTGGCGGTGTCGTTGGACATCGCCAACGCATTTAATAGTCTGCCATTTAGCTGCATCAGGGAAGCACTCCCCTACCACAGGGTGCCAGAGTACCTGAGGCAGCTTGTGGCAGACTATCTTGAGGAGCGTACCGTCGTGTACGAGGACTGAGATGGTATTCTAAGGCGGCGGCCCATGTCGTGCGGTGTTCCGCAGGGGTCCGTCGTCGGACCACTCCTGTGGAATATGGGATACGACTGGGCCCTTCGAGGTCGTCTTACCCCCGGGCTGGGCGTAATTTGTTACGCCGATGACACATTGGTCACGACCCGGGGGGTGAACTTTCAAGAGGCGGCGCGCCTGGCCACCGTGGGAGTCTCTTCGGTGGTCGGGCGCATTGAGGCGCTGGGTTTACGGGTGGCCCTAGACAAAACGGAAGCCCTTTTGTTTCATGGGCCCCGTCGTGGTCCACCCCCCGGCGCCTCCATCGTAGTCAATTCGGTCCTCGTACCGATTAAGGCCCAGATGAAGTATCTGGGCCTGATCCTCGACGGCAGGTGACTCTTCAACGAGCACTTCCGACAGCTTACTCCAAAGCTGGTCGGCGCTGCCTCTGCTCTTGGGCGACTTTTGCCCAATTTGGGTGGAACCAGCGTCGCGACGAGACGGCTATACACGGGGGTTGTTCGGTCAATGGCGCTATATGGTGCACCGGTGTGGGCGGCGGCTCTGACCGCCCAGAATAGGGCTCGCCTCTGGCGCCCTCAGAGGATATTGGCGGTTAGAGCCATACACGGCTACCGCACCGTATCGACGGAGGCGGCGTGCGCCTTGGCCGGCACTCCCCCGTGGGATTTGGAGGCGGAAGTGCTCGCCGAAGTTTATCGGCGGATGGCTGACTTCCGGGCGGGTAGCGGCATACGGCCCCCGCCCGAGGAGATACGCGAGTGGCGTGAGGCCGCTCGTCGAGCCACGATGGCTCGTTGGTCGTTCCGGTTGGAGACTCCACGTGCTGGCTTCGCCCTCGTGGAGGCTCTCCAGCCGGTCATCGCCGAGTGGGCAGGGCGGCAGCACGGGACCCTTTCCTTCCGACTGACGCAGGTCCTTTCCGGGCATGGTTGCTTCGGGAAGTATCTGCACTCGGTCGCCAGGAGGGAATTGAGTCCCGCCTGTCACCACTGCGACTGCAGTGAGGACTCGGCTCAGCACACGCTAGCGGTTTGTTCCGCCTGGGCGGCGCAGCGTGGGGTCCTCACTGCAGTTATTGGAGGAGATCTCTCGCTACCGGCCGTCATACGCTCCATGGCCGGTAGCGACAGTTGTTTTACCGCGGTCACAACCTTCTGCGAAGACGTAATTTCGCGGAAGGAGGTGGCGGAAAGGGCCCGGGAGGACGATATCCACTCGGACCCAATTCGCCGCCGGCGAACCGGGCGGCGGAGGCGCGCATACCAGCGCCTCATGCCGCCTTGAGTGTGGCCGCGGGTGGACGGGACGGGTTTTCCCCTCCACCCGCTATAATGGCCAGCCGCGAGGAGGCGACGTCCGCGTGTGCCGTACGTCGCCTAAAATAGAGAGTTTACCCATAGATGGTGCCCGCAGTTTCGGGCAGGCGCTAGGAGGGATCTGGATGTCGTAATAGCAGCGGTTCCCGGATCCCTCCTATCTCAGGCGCAGAGCGGCACACCGTGTGGTTTTAGTCGGTCCGATTCCGACACACCACCCCGCCGTAAGCCCCGGTGGGATGACGGCCCGAGGGGATTTCCACACGTTAAAAAAAAAAAAAAAAAAAAAGGATTTGTTTAAAGTTTGCCTTCTCTTTGCAGGGATGTTGGTGCGTTTACTTCTTTTAGTCGACTCTCACAACACCAATGGGATGGATAGGGGTGAGGACACTCTGTATTATTCATCCATCGCGACACGGAAAAGTACTTAAATACCCATTAACATTATTTTGTATAACAGAATATCCTTAATCTGTTACAAGCTAAATAATAGGCTATACTGTCAGTATTGTTTTTTTTTATTTAAACTCGTGTAAGATGTCAGAAAAATACTTATGTATTTATTTATTTATTGAAAACTTATACGCACACGTTATAGGAAGGTAGACTTAATGCTATGAGGCATTCTCACCCAGTCTACCTCGTGCCTGTTACCTACCCAGTGCACAAATAAAATATATTGTAATATTTATGTAAATAAAAAATGAAATTACATAAGATATAGCCAATAAACATTAGTATACTTCTTAATGTATATTATAATTAATAAATACAAATAATATAATAAAATATAAATTTAATAAAAGATAAACATATACATAGACGAATTTAATATTATATTAACTGACATAACTTTGTACACAGAACTGTTTCTTTAAAAAACAAACTTTGACTTACAAACTGACTGACTGAATCTGACTGTAACAAACAAATTCTGATGATTCGTTAACCAGCAAAATGCAAATAAGTTTGTAATCGCCAACAAAACAACTACTTTTGTGTTTTTCCTTTAAAATTATTTAACGAGGCTTCACTAATGTGAAGAAATTACCACTTTAGTTTTTCTCGAAATGGGTAAAATGCTCAATATAAATTGTTCCGTGAGCTTAAAAGTTTGCATTTTTAAAGAGATCCCTCTCATACATAACAGATATATAAATAAGTAAATATTTAATGTTACTTTCATCTCAACACCTCCACATGTACCGGAGAGAAAGGAACTTGACAGAGAGATATACGGGCAACCTGAATAATATTATCCTGCAAATGTTTCTTTCTATAAATTGATCCCTAAAACAAATTATATTATAATTTAAGAAGCGACATTTAGCTCTTGATTCCTTGCAAGGGCTCTACAATAAACCTAGCTATAAAATCATTACAGTTATTTTTTCATAATAAAAGCTCCCTTCTTTAAAGTAACGTATTATTTATGTTAAGTTTAAAAAAAATATAACATGAAATTTTATAATCAATTTATTGTAAAGTTGTACTTAATTCCTTCAAAGTTATTAGTTAACTAAGTAAACACCGCCTTAGACATCGTGAACCCTTTGGAATCTGGATGTTGTTAAACTGAGTTGGTTGCACGCACAACCACTGTCTTACATTCCGTATTCCTAACAAGGTTGATATGTTAATAAAAGTTATTTCAAACTTTTCAAAAGTGGTGGATTTAGACATTTGCCGCCAGTAGCCTATTCAATTTTTGCCACCTCTATAGAACTCTGCAGTTCAATTATCTTTGTAAATTAAATTGAAATTCCATGGTTTGTGCAAGATTGCCACCATTACATCAGTTTTTCCCTCTATTGTAACTGAACTGTGAACTAAGAATTCGTTATGTATGTTCCAAGATTTTTTTTACAACGCTTCACATAGCATAGTTTATAAGAGAAATATCGCAAAATCTTGTTCATTAGATCAGCTTTTCTTGATTAAAAGTAAGTCTAAGTATCTCCAAATTAAAGTATCATAGGAACGAAGACAGTCTTTTAATAATTTCAAATCTGACTCTTTCGATATTGTATCAATCAGAGGAAAATCTTTATTTTTCCCAAAAACATTCCACATAACTACAACACCCATTTCTAATTTTTTCAATTTTTAAGATCTGTTCTCGAAGCTTTTAGTCACGTGCAGGCTTTTCATTATTTTCATTATTATTTCATTTTAAGATCTTTATGCTAAAATCTCTCCAATTTGTACACCAATCTTCTCAAACGGAACAAGGCGTCAGATTCAATCTCTTTACAGTTTTGACTTTTTCAAGTTAATCAATTAAAATTGTCAGCGTTATATTGAACTACTAAAAAAAAAATTCCTGTAGTATTATGAGAAAGTCCACACGTTTTCATGAGACTTGTTCTACAGGATTGGATTGAAGGACTGACTTGCTATATAAGATTCGGAAGCCTGCTGGTTTCTGTACACGACTCCGCACCGGTAGTAGCCACTTTATTGGAAGAATGGGAAACTCAGCACCTTTCACTTTTTACATCCTTTGTCCTGTCAAAGGATGTAAAAAGTGAAAGGTACTGAGTTTCAAATTTTGCCCTGCAAATCATTATACATGCCAGACCAATTCGTGATATTATCATATAATTGTCTCCGATAATCTTTCTTTAGTTCAGTCACAGCTTTGTGCCCCACTGACGGCATAAACTTAAGTCTTTTACGTGGTTTGCCTTATTTGAAAACTATATCTGTTCTTTATCTAGTATTGAATCGAAGATTAACGAAAAATATGTTGCCCTTACTATCTCATCTATAGTCTATATCAAGACTTTATGACCTATCAAGAGAGTAAACACATCGCATACTGACTTTTATAAGTAATTGGTACTCCCTGATCTTTGATTCCGAAATCTTTCAATATGACTGGATATATATCGAAATTCGCTAATAGTTACAAAATTATTAATAATTTCTGTTATGTTCCATCAATCTCTAACTTTCGAATTAAGGATACTTTTATGGCGTGAGGAGTTTCATATTTATCTATAGAGCGTTCTGCATTATTTCAGGTATGAAATCCGTCGTTCTCAAGCCCAGTACTAAATTCCAATAGACTAAATACTAAACAAGGTCTGCAGAATACGGAACTTTTAATTTTAGAATGGACTAGCCAATTTGGGACTTTCACTTTATTATTTTGAAATATATGTATTGGTTTTAAAGGACGCTGATTAGTACATATTCTCTAACTTTTTGAGTAGTCACAGGTCTTGTTCTGATCGAAGCCTCGCTATAATCTCCTTAAAGGTATCGTCAATATCCACCAAATAAACTAAATCCTTGTTAACTGTTGTATGCATAAAGAACAAGCAAGAGTAAACACTCTTACACGTAGAGTGAATGTGTAGTAATATTACACGGTACATGTAGACATTATAACAAATATTAATAAAAATGAGTCAATTTTACGAAATTAAATATTAAAACGCTAATTTGAAAAAATCATATTCATAAACGTTTATTCGCGCACAACATTTCCGTGTGTGGTGTCTTCGGAATCTGCGATAATCCTGACTACACGCTTCTTACGCCTCTTCGTTTTATTATTTCTGTACTATACACCAAAATTTTATATACCGTAGCAGGCATAATGACTTAGGTATAGTAATCTTGTTGCTCGATCAAAACTAGAAAAGGCTTCTCGATTTTTATCATACACTGATAACAGTGCTCCGAGCAAGAAACCAAGGTTTTTTACCTAACCTACGTTAAACATAGTAATTTCAGCGCTGATTATGGGATGTAAAACTATCCTAACTAACTAAGCTAATCCGAGCATTATTCTCGTCATTCGTAGAATGAACCAGATTTCGGCTTATTAATAATTAACCCTAATTTTTCTCTAAACGCCTATTTAATTAAAGTTAACCTACGTTATACAGAAACCTTATTTTCTATTTCTCTTGCCAACCAATTTTTTATATCAAAGCGGTAACCTATATGTGTATAAGATGCTTTGAGTGCGTACTCAAAGCATCTTATTAAAGCATGTAGGGCCGATAGACCACAACCTCGGTTATGTAGATGAATTGAGTACTCTGTTTTCATCATTTATTTTTTTTTGTTTTTTAGAGACGACAAGTTTCAGTAAGAATATTACATACTTTGCCGTCGTTCATAATTGGTAACATCTCATGTGTCTAAGAAACCTCTTTTCCGTTAATCTAGTACACTTTTGTAACCAACTAATTTATTTCTTCTAAAACGTTATTAGTTTCACTTTATGTGAGCTCAGTGCTCTCCATGGAGAAAATAAATTTTATCGGTCGGCAATTCATTGTCGATAAAGGTGTAGGATTTTGTCAAATAGTAATATTGTTACTATCATGTAATCGAAGAGGCACTAAAGAAAATACAGATAAGTACTCTTCAGTCATTACACTTAAATTTTTCTTTAAAGATTCAGAGTTGTCATCGTCAGCCTATTTACTAATTAATTTAAATTGTAAGGTGGGCACATTTTCAAGGACGTCACTGTCTGTGTTTAATCTAGGATTGCATACAATTATATTTCTGCCCTTGTTTAGCTAATAAAAATGGAGTCTTCAGTAGGGTATTTTTTTTTTCTTTTTGCACATTAGATAGAAAGAGGTATTGTTATACTATACCTTATATGTACCTCATTTTAAGTGGACTTTAAGTTCTTATGAGAACAAAGCTCTTTAAACCTAAAGCATAATAATGTTATACTTTTTATTAACAACGTGAAAACAAAACACGAGCACATCTTAGACGCATTCCATAGCTCCCTCGCGCCTTTCGCTCCGCCCTCGCATTCCATTGAGATAGTTATAGATAAAGTTCACTGGAACATAAAAAAAAGACTGATGGTATGAAAAAAAGATCAAATTAATTACCTTTTCGCCTCTATAATGGCAAATAACGTTCTGTTTATGAGGTACACTAATAATATCTAATTTGAAACTATGATATGACTTAAAAAGGCATGTGAAAATCCTAGGCAACTATTGTTAAGTATTTCAATAAAAAAAGGTGTTAGTATGTTATATTAATAGGAGATCTTTTTAAATACAAATATTACATGTGTCTACAAGTAGGTACAACATAATCTATGACAACATTCGGCTTGACAAACAGGTAGAACATTGAGGTACTAATTAGTTAATTAGTAAATCTCTAAAGACGGCGTAGTTTCGTTTGAAATTTAACAGAAACCGCTTAGAACTGCAGTTGCTTTAGCAAGTAAGAGCTAACATTTATTTTGAATATTTAACAGAATTGAATCTTTACCAAGAGATGCTATTGCTATAAAATTAAAATATATGTAAATATGCATTATCAATTGGGTAGATGACTGTATCGTAAATAAATACCAATGTCGACTTCATTAAAATTAATATCGCGAAACATCTCGGCAAATACAATTAACATAGCTTTTTGTTATTATTACGAATTTCAATCAACTATACAGTTGCATATATTGTTCAATTGAGTAGTCTAAAAGAGTGACGTCACAATTTGGTATTTGCTACATTTTTCATACAAAATTGTCGTTTTGACAGATGATAGTAACTAAATAATTTGACTAAGATGTCATCTAGCCTATTTAGGTTAGTAGTCAATTAGGGGATGCCATCACAGCTCTTTTTATTTCAGGATTGTTTAAATATAATCCACAAACACACACATAGTGGAAACATTTACCCACGTTATCCATTACTAGAGTGGAAACACATGAGGAAAATTATCCTCGTGAAAAAGAGATCGCCCTTAGAAACTCGCGAACGTTCTAGGAGACATCGAGCATCTAGTAGAAACTAGGCACAGAAATCTTAATAAGCAAGGTTTTATTTAGTCTGTAAAAATGTAACCAATCACGTAGAAATTATTTATAATCTAAACTTTAGGTACAAAAGCAAAGGCTTTTGTCCCTTATATAAGCTATCGTTATTTTAACAGTTAATAATTATTTTAAAGTATCGCCAAATGTTTGCTGACTGTGTAAACCCCCAAACTGTTCAAATTGAAATTTACGAGACTAGATTACGGTGAAAAAATTAAGCTTCATTGTTATTTTTCTTTAACCTAAATCTTGACGCATTTATAAGACGTACGTGTGTTACTGTGGAATCATTGCGGATTTTGTATTGCATTGATGTTTTTAATAGATAGAGGCGCCATCTAGAAACATAATGAGAACTGATGTATCTGACAAGTTGAGTAACACAAGCATCATATAAAAATAATTATTCACTATTCCAAATTGTAACTTAAAACTCTTGAAATTGCATATTAAATTTAGAAATAAAAGAAAAAATGGAAAAATAAAATGAATAAATAAAATAAATGGAAAATTCAAAAATGGTCAAAGCGCCCTCTAGTAGTTAAAAAGTGAAGTGACAACTTTTAAATGTCACTGGAAATTAATAGATTTCGGCACTATACAATCAAATCCTGTAACATTATACCCTAATTTAAAATTTTATCAACAATTATTGCTTGATAATAGACAAATTGAAGACTACAGGAAAGTTGCACCACGAGCGTCTTTTTATGGCATCATAGTTCCTAAAAAAAGGACCAATTTTAGCGCGGTTTTTAATTTGAAAGTCGGGATTGAAGTAGCTTTTATGGCTTTTTATTTAGCTATCATTTGTGAAAATAAGCAGCTCATTAATGAAGGCATCTCACTTAATAAGTATGACGTGCCTGTACGTGTTTGTGGCATCATAGTTCTTAAAGGAGTCGACCGATTATGATGCGTTTTTTGTATGAAAACTGAAGGGATCAAGATAGTCTTTTTACTATAGTTTATGAAGCAGCAGCTCATTTCTTAGTATTCATCCCACACAAATGAGTTATGAAATTGATGACTGAGTGATATTATTTACTTTTTAACAAAAACAAAACTGATGATTGTAATAATTTTATTTACACAACGTCCCAAACTTCTTCAAAAGCAGTACATAACTTAGCACAAGTTAATGCAGCTGACAATGGATAGTTACTAATTGATATAACATCTTCCGAATAATCTACTTCGACTTTTCCATGTGCCATAGCACCAATGATCATGACGATTGGTTCATCTTTTGGCACTAACTCTCTACAGTTCTTGACAACTTTGGAACTAAATGACATTGTCACTTTTTTTGCACCAACTGGTAAGTGAGATGTGACTGGGTTTTTAATTACTTTCAACAGTTTCATTGGGCCATCTGATGCTCTTATGGCAAACTTGTGAAGAAGTTGAACTGAAAAATCATAAAACCATTATTAAAACAATTCAACAGCAAATTTAAATTAAAAGCAAAATTTGTACAATAACTTTTGTGATTACAAGCACTTTTGCTAATAAAGTATTATTAAAGTTAAGTTAGGGATTTGTATAGGTTATCATCAATGCAACCGACAATTCCCTTTACAGAGAATTTCTTGAAGTAGAAGATACAACAGCTCACATAATTACAGAATGTGAGGGGCCACAATGGGCCTGATATCATACCTCATTCAAAAACACTCTTAAAAATGGCTGTAAATATCCCAGGAGGCTACTTTTGGAAGGATTTGGGTTAGCTCAGTTAACCTCAAAACATATAGTTCTTAAGTCTAAATGCAGAAATCAGAGCCTAATATCTATAGCTTATCAGTGGACTTTATTTGTCAAGTTATGTTCACTAGAGTCGCTCTTTACCAGCATTGTAATGTCAAGTATAGTAAGAGTTTAAGAATAAATTTAATTTAAAATTCTTACCCATTAATCCTGCGAATCTTCTATATGTTCTCGGTATTCTCGTTTGAGGATTAATTTCTATAAGGACATTTTTTTCTGTATGAATATAGACTTGCAAGAGCCCTGCTCGGTTTAGTGGTGAGTCCATCAACATAAGTAATGATTGATGAGTGATATCCGGTCGACAAGTACCAGGGTCTCTGTCATTTTTTCTTAGAATTGTAGCATGATCATCACAGTTTAGCAGTTCAAAACTATTTCCTTTCTGGAAACATAATTAGGTAA
Source organism: Hypercompe scribonia (assembly GCA_949316085.1). NCBI lineage: Eukaryota > Metazoa > Arthropoda > Insecta > Lepidoptera > Erebidae > Hypercompe > Hypercompe scribonia. The sequence continues at coordinate 18,490,402 of OX438969.1, forward strand.
AAAACATATTTTTAATAGGCATTGATGTACTGTTTGTGATCCTGACTGCTAAAACAGAGGTAGCAGATTCGTTACCCAACCAGAACAAATATTTGTATGATGATCACAATTATTTGATGTCTGGGTGTAATTTATATATATATGATATGTAAGGTGTAAAGTATGTATGTATTTAGAAATCAGTACATGTATTCCCAAATTAAGTATGTTTATCAGCAGACTAGTTACCATTACACAAGCTCTGCTTAATTAGCAGCAGAGAGCCGTGTGTGAGGTATGTAAGGCCATTTATTTATTTATAATCTAAAGATTATTCTAATATTATCAAGCTGTGAATGTTTGTTTGATTGACTTTTCAATTATTTTTATTTTAATTTTTAAATATTTCATTAGCTACATGTTATATAACTTCATAACATCATTCTACGAGCTATAGTAGTCATCAATGAAGAATGTTACCGAAATTGTTTTTTTTTTCTTTTGAGAGACATTCAGAGACATGAGAACTTTCATAGTACAATTTAAGACAATACATCAGTTTACATCAGTTCCATTTTTAAATTTTTCATATTATGCTAAATATGGGTTATAGTCAGTGTGCATTTCATATATGTGTTCTAGCTCATTCAACAGTGAAGTAAATAAGTATGTGGAATACTTCAAGCTTTTCATAAAACTCTTGGCTGGATTCCTTTGAAATCATCTTAAAAGTATTTCTATACGTAAACGTTAAGCAAAATGCAATAAATATGCAAGTAATAAAAGAGATCATTAGTTCGCAAGCATGGAAATATTTAAAGCTGTCTTTAAACTTGTTTGCCTAGCTCTTCGTTTGTCAATTAAATCATAAAAAAAATTCACATACCTTGACAGTTTCTAATTCTGCATTTTCTAAAATAACTATGAGTCGTTTTTCTTGCTTTTTTATATGTGAAGTAACTAAATGTTTTGGTATAGGATCGTACTCATGTTCGTCATCTTTTGATACTAGTTTCCTTTTCTTACCCATGGTAATAAATCTATACGGCTCCTTAAGTTTAAAGGCACAAAAACACTGTTAGTATTAAACAGGAATCAATTTTCTTAAATAATAAAATATTTATTTAGAAATTTAAATAAAAGCACGTGGAACCGAAATCAACATTGACAAGCTAATAAATGACAGACTTGACATGACAATGTTGACATATTAAAATAAAAGCGTGTTAAAAAGAATCTATGTTATTCTCACTTAGTCTAGATTCTACACATTCTCTGTGGATCCACACTACTAGACAAAGTCCTTCGATAGCTTTAAAATCATTTTACGACCTTATAAGTGCAATTACAAATAGATTTTTGATAATACACTTTCTTGTATTTATTTTAATTTTCTTGAGAGTCAGTATTAGAAAGATGATTAAGTCAAGAGAACGTTTAAATTTTCTACACACACTACTGTCATCATTATTTTACTCTGTGTTCGTATATAACTAAGTGATTGCAGAACATTTAAATTAATTTTCACGTTATTTCGCTTTTGAATAAAGAAAAATTGTTCCGAGAATACTAATATCGTAACTATTAAGAACCGATATCAAAATAGAGAAATTAGTTGGCATAACTCTATCTAATTATCAGTTTGACGTCCGAGTCATGAATGTCACAGAGTTAAAGTATAAATAAGAATCCATTACCTACATGTATAGACGAAATACATGTAATGAAAACGAAACATTTATACAAAAGAAATTCGTAAACACTCTTAAAACACATCAGATCAAAAGATCTACAATCAAATTCTTACTTTAAATTTGTACTTCTTCTTCATACTTCATTCTTTTAATAATTCTGTCTACATGGCGAATGATAGAGAAGTGTTGCGAGAAATATGGGACGGAAAGCTGCCTATTTGTTTTCAATTGGCTCAAGAAGAAATTATGGAAATACAACAGCCTGATCCATTTTATGTAATGGTTCCACGACTAAGTTATTTTCCCCTCGTGACGGATAAGGTATGCGAAGAACGATTTGTTTTCATTAATCATACAATGACTTGGACTTAGCTTAAATGTAGAATCTCTTATTATTACAGATGAAAAGACATTTTTTACGCTACATATGTCAAGAAAATGCTGACAATGAGATGTGGTTAGATTATAATGGACAACCTCTGAAATGGCATTACCCTATAGGATTTCTTTACGACTTATATTGTGGTCATGATCCTCAACTACCTTGGAATTTAACTGTACATTTTACGAAGTTCCCAGAAGAAATCTTGCTACGTTGTCCTAACAAGTAACAGTATATATCAGTATTCTTGAGCCATTTAAACAATGTTTCAAACATTTTTCAACTAATTGTAAGATGCTTATACAGAATGAGTAACAAACTTGTATTAAATTCCTTGCAATCTTGGTTTGAAAAATGCACTTACTTTAACAAGTTTTAGTTCTATTTTATTCAAACCACCTTAAAAAAGCTGCATTATCATCAGTTGCTTATCAACTTTGCTAGAGGTGTATTATTGGAAATAACATGAATCTCATAATACAAATTTAATATATCTACATCACCTATTTTTCACAATCTAAAAATATGAATTCTTTAACTAATGTTATATCTTTATAAAGTGTTGCTTATTAAATTCATAAATTATTTTAGGGATGTTGTAGAGGCTCATTTTATGTCAACTATAAAAGAAGCCGATGTTCTGAAACACAGAGGGCAAGTTATGTCCACTATGCAGAAAAAGGATCATAACCAGTTATGGCTAGGCTTGCAAAATGGTAACACTTATATTTATTTTATTCATCATCAGTTTCAACAGAATTTAATAATCCAGTGCTACAAAGAGCTCTACAATACTACACTTGCCAAACGGGTAGCTACAGAGTTTATTTCAAGTTCCTTTACTTTGAACTGTTGTTGTCTGGCAGAGTTTGCTCCCTTAGTTGATTTTTACATCACCTATGAGATGAACAGTTGATGTGACACTGTATTCTTAATTCCTCACCACAAATTCTTTATTACAATAAGTAAGTGGCCCTTTGCCAGGAGTCTAGACAATACATACTTTATGGTAAGAGTTCTTTTGACAATATGTCTGTTAGTGACACTGTCTGTAAGCACAGACTGAAAATTTTTCTATTACCAAAAGAAAAGTAGCTACTTGTTGTAAAATTGTTAAGAACTACTTTCAATCATTTTACATAAAGCAGTAAATGCCTTTTAGTTTAGACAAATACAATCAATATTTTGGTGTACTTATCAGTACAGCATTTGCTTTACAAATAAGTACATAATACAAACAAAATAAACACACAAAAATGAAACCTACAAATTATGTTATTTAACAGTGATTTATTTTACAATTTTCAGATAAGTTTGATCAATTTTGGGCCATAAACAGGAGATTGATGGAATCACATGGAGACAGTGAAGGTTTCAAACACATTCCTATAAAGATATATTCCGATGATGGCATATGTAATCAACGTCTAGTCAGCCCAAAAAACAGTGATGGCAGTAGGAAAACTTTGCAGCAAATGATTGCAGAACTTTATCCAGATAAAAATAATGGTGTGTATACTTTACTTACACGTACTACACTATTCTCAACTCTTGGTATATGGTGTTTGTGATTGCACTTTGCCGAAATGGCTAAGTCCAATTTATTTATTCTTTTTCATGTATTTAATAACAGTAAGAATAGGTCGTAAAGTATTTTTTAGCCTCATGCCCCACCCTTCATTTTTTAATAATAATTTTTATAAATTTAATGAATTGAATAATGTAATGAATTGTGTTTGCCAGGTCAGCTATTTACATAAAAGATTGTTAAATTGATTGATTAAAAATATATTATATATGAAATTATAAAATAACCATGAAAAAATTGAAAAGAAAACTAATACAATTTTTTTTTCAGTAAAATTGAGGACACATGGAGTGGTGGTTCCTTCCGATACTCCACTACAATGGCTTTCTGAACATTTAAGCTATCCAGACAACTTCCTTCATTTATGTGTATTCTGAGTACATATACCTAAAACAGTTTATAACTATAAAAATATAGCAACAATGTGCTTCAATAAATTGAGGCTCTAAGTGATTTATAGCTGTTAATAGCAGCTCTCGAACTATACTCAAGCACAATATTTTGTTACTATTTGTATTTATAGCAAATATTTGATTTCTAAGTTATCTTGTTAAAATTTATGCTTTCCATGATGTAGTACTCCACATTTCCGTGTTAATGAATGTGCACAGAGATTAATGCAACCATTACAGACCGACTAATCACGAAGCCATTACTTCTCTTCAACTATCACACGACAGCGACCTTCGACAATTGCTATTGGCGAAAGATTGAGTGCGGGTTACGATCAAATAAATGTGAAATAAACTCATCGTTATATTATATCGTCTCAACACCATGCTGCACTATAACAAGTGTCATTTATCCAGTCTATCTTTCTGTTTTCAATTATTGCTATCAGTCCAATTCTGGACGATAAGCAAGCTACTGGTGTTATAATATTTGACATTTTAGGTACAGGGATGCAGTTCCGTATAAAACGTTAACAGCCAGAAGTTTAGGATGCCAAGATGATCAGTGTTGCTTAATTTTATTGAAAATAGAAGAATGTCTGTTGACATCAACCATTGGTTCTTTGAAGGTGATGTAGCTTTGAACAGGCAGAATTGTATAGTAAGTTTATTATCCAAGGAAAAGGCTTAGTTATGACCCATTTTGTAGTCCTCTGGTACTTTTTGTGTAAAAGTAATTGATTCATGCTTTTGTGGCTGATGTCTCTATGCTTGAAAAATTGTAAAAAGTAAAATTAATAGTTTATTTCTATTATCCTTTAAATGCGGGATACTAAAGTAGTATCATAATCTAATGGCTGAGGTACTTCCTATTACTGATGGATGCAAAATTCAGGTGACCAAAATATTTAGTTGAAACACAAATTTTTAACCTTTAACAGAATCTCAGTTTCTGTTATCGACCAGGTCTTTGTATAGGTATTACACAATTTTCCGATTGTTACCTACTGCTTGCATTTTTAATGATGCTTGATTTTTGTTTAATGATTGCTTGATTTTAGGCCATAATATTATGTAAAAAACTCATATACCCTGTTTAAAAAGTAATATATAATTTTTTTAAATAAATATTAATATTACCTGTATTTAGTGTTATTTTAGTCATCATTGTTTAACCTCAGATTTATAATTGGGCGTTCCCTGGACTGGTTATAGTGTGTAGTAAGGTTGAAGCTTTACAAATATGAAATTTCTTAATCTTTCAATCGTATTTAACTAAATCAAAAGGCCAAGTGCTGTTTTTAATCAACAAAAATAATGACTTGTTTAGTACGTGCTTACAAATTAATTTTATGACCCAAAGTTTAGAACTTCACAAATATAAAATTTCTTAAATCTTTCAATTTGTTTATTCAAATCAAAAAAGTCAATCTCAATCAATGATTAACTACCTAATTAGCCTATCTTCTCGGCAACTACTGGTAAATTATAAAACAACCCCTTGCCTGCCGAGAGCAGGTAGTATGTAGAGGATAGGGTTTTAGCACTTATGTAAATGCTTCCATTTATTTTCGCGCCCTTGTAGCTAAGTTCTTTGCATATTAACTACATTGAGTGTTACATTTTAGACTAGAATACCTCCTCAGAAGTTCAACAAGACGAGACAGTAACACTACGTACCAAGCGGTTGTATTAGTTTCCGACAAGACAATGGTACCTGCATACGGAACCTACATGAGACTGGGTTTATCTAAGTGGTATAGGGAACTCTTTTTCTAGATAATTGGCATATGCAGCCTTTCAAATTATGGAAAAAGAAGAATCCGCCACTAAATAAAAACATATTCCCGTTGTTATTTATTCTTTATTTTAGCTCACTTTTAGTGAGACAAAATAATTTATTATACAGGTAGAGAGACAAAACCGTAATTTTGCGTATTAAATAACTAAAGCTAAACATTATTTACATATTAGTCTAATAAGGCTACCTTTAGTTATACTTAAACCACATTGTAGCTATAGCACTTCAATGTACCATGTACGTCTGAGGGGGAAATAACGACGTAGGAATGACTTTTCTGTTTGACTATGAAGGTGGGTATTCGTAATATGCACAAATAGGTTTACTGTTAAAATTTAAAAAATAGTAGAAAAAAAATTAAGTGCTTAAAATAATTTAGTTATGTACAAATTAACAAAATACGTATATACAGACACATCCATAAACCGAAACTTAAAAAGAGCTGTACGATTCTGTTTTACAATATACCTACTGATTTATAAAAATGTCACTTCAGCGTGTTGGCCACAGCGTTTTTCACTTTCTTTTTACAGTTATTCGATTTATATTCCTTATTACAAAAATATTAGTGAGTAATTAGTGTGTAAAGAAGATAAAAAAAAAACAATTGTTATAAAATTTGTGGCATGACGTAAAGTGACGTGACACTGAAAGGATATTTTATTATCGTGTATAAGAAATAAATACTTTATTTTTGTACAAAAGAAAGTGTGAAATAAATATTTAAACCAAGCACTCAACAATCTATTAGCTGAAAATATCACAGCATTAACTTAAAATTAACATTATTTTTTTACAATTCAGTGTTGACTTTATTCTTTGCAATGATGTAAGGAATCTGTCTCGTTAGCCGCTTGCATCCATTGTTGGCAAATATCGGTCTATCTTCATCTGGACCGTATGTGATGACAGACAGCGCTTCCCTGTAAATTAAAAAGTAATAATAACGATCTGATTCCATGTGGTGGTGGATTAATAATACAAAATGTCACCATCCCTATTCTTCCCGTGGGTGTTGTAAGAGGCGACTAAGAGAACAAAATATGCAAGACGCAATGCAAAGAGAATACAAATTTAAAACATACGCTACACCAGACCAACTCGTCTGGCCAGCATGGTATAGTAAGCTAAAATTTCCTTACTAAGGAGAAGTCTATGTCCAGCAGTAAACTGTTATTGGCCTACAGTTTATTTGCATTTAACAAAATAGTGACCCATCGATCAAACCCTATCCCTGACCTTTAAGACTAGGAAATTGTTGTTTCGTACGTAACCTTGGAACCATTTGATGTTTGTGTTGTCTATTGTTATTGAATACACATTATTTAAAACTATAACTGTTTTAAAAGTAAAACATATTGGATATACTTACGATATCATTTCTTTTGAAGGGTATATAGACCGTGAATGAAATTCTGCAAGTGCACACATTTCGACATGTTGCTGTTCTAGTGGTAAAAATGGCACATAGTAGTCTATTAAATGATTTGCTATTGTCGCAGATTTTTCAAAGCCACCTGTAAACGAAGGTAATATTAGAACAAAGGATAGGCTCTAAAGTTGGTATATGTGCTATGTACCAACTTTCTACAAAGTTATTGGTCATAATTATTAAAGTTGGTATGGTCGGAGTTTCTTGTTTTTATATTATTTAAATTTTCACTTGTTTTTCAAGTTTCACATTTCATTTGTCCACAGTCAGATCACTCTATTAAGCAATCTGTACACAAAGTACAAAAACGAATTATTTAATGTTATGCTAATATCTTTTTTTAACACTAATAAAACAATAAAAAATTAAAAATATAAAAAACTGTGATCTTGTATAAGGAACTAAAATAATATTATAGCTGTAGTAATATTGATAATAATGATAGTCTAGCGGTTTGTGTAAGCGATTGCCGTTCAAGAGGTCTGGGTCGATCTCAGATCGGGTGAAAAAGTATTATTGAGTTTTTCTGTAACCAGAAAAACTTAACAGCCCAGAGCTCGGCAGTTGGAACTCGGCTCGGCACCCAGCCGTGTCGGATACCATCCAATCGAATTGTGGGAGTAGGAACAGAGTGCACTTGCGTTAAGCACATGCTTGTATACTATAATATCTCCTATGTAGTTTGGATGGTCTCCGCTGAGACTGGCCGCCGTGGCCGAAATCGGTTATGAGTATATCATTTAATAGTTATTAATTGAAATGAGCCGAATAATACATGTTTTTTAAACTTGTACTTAATTTAGCATTTGAATATTTTAAAATCCCCTTATAAAAATACCTAGTTTAAGTTACAGTTCTGTACTACTCAAGAACACAACAGTAAGAGCAGTGATTTTAATCAGAAGTTGGTTTTGATTGTTTAAAGTTAAAGAATATGGACACTGCGCCTCGCTCCTCGCTTAGAGTGGCCCACAAATTTTGTATGTAGACAAAGTGTCAGAATAGAATACCATAATGCAAGCTTTACAGTGCAAGACTTGCCTTAAGTTTTTTATTATTTTTTTACTACAATAAAAGTATGGCACTGACCTTGGAAATATGCAGTTCTTCTAATTATAGGCTCAAAATCATGAAAATCTACATCATTCCTTTTTACGCCCTGTTCATAAAGTTCTAACAACTTTTGCGCTATTTGAGGTCCACCAATATTTGATATGAATATAAAAATACTATTTCTGCAAAAAAATGTTATGGTGCACATTAAAAATTGGAAACACACAAGAGACTGTTGGAAAATTAAATGTATGAATAGGAAATATGCATGTATTTTTTTAAATGTTTTTGCTTTTTTTTTAAAAAGTAACTTTTTGTGGTTAAATTTTTCATTAAATTATTGTAAATTTCAAAAATATCTGTATTGGTATGTTTTATAGCAATAAAGCTTACAAATAAAAGTATTTTGTCCATTTTGATGTTGCATGCATATTCCCTAACATTGCCAACTTATTCAATCATTTCCTATATGGCTCTTGTGCACTTACACACAAAAGTAAAAATCTTGAAATATTACATCTTATTAAAGGAGTTACTTGCATTTATAGTTTTTATACTTTAGAAATCACTACTTTTGATTACTTTAAAACATCCTTCCTATTAATTAAAACTGAATTGAATCATAAATAAACTTAAGATATATATTGGCATGATATATTCACCCAAGATAATTGGCTCAACAGACAGCTATTAACTAAAAAGAATTACTAAGGTAATATTGTAGGTAATAGCAAAAATACATGCCTGTAATCCACTCCGTCTACTGCATGGTAATGATCAAGCATGGGTTTTATTGTGTCCAAAATTGTGGGGCACATGTCATGAATCTCATCAAATATAATTAAAGATTTTGGACACTTTTTAACTAATGCATTCAAGGTTGCCACTAATTGTTTCTGTAAAAAAATATTTAAATAATTATTATCATTTATTACAGTCACAGCTCTGTTTTTAAGGGTGTTATATTAAATATACTTTTCTTTGATAAAACTCTAGCCAATAGGAAATATTTATTAAAATCAGACTGCTAGTATACATATACAATAAAAAAAAAAAATTATTATTAACTAATTTTAATATATTAGTATAAATTTCAACTAGCATGATGTATCATGCTAGCATAGCTTAACCATGCTAGCTCCAAAATTTAAATATCAGTTTATTGGCTCAAAAATTTAGATATCAGCTTACACCTGTAAGAATATGATAGGTAACTTATTAAGAGTGAGTAATGTGTGTGTACTTACTTTCTTTTCATCCAAGTTACTACAGTCAAAGTCTTTTTTGCCCATAAATAGTTTCACATATTTGCTCTTCACACCTTTCTTATAAAGTGCTTCAGCTATCATAGTAGATGCATAATTTTTACCTACACCAGGCCAACCATGCAAGCTTATTACCAGAGCTTTCTCATTACCTTTACTATCATTGTTTAATGCCTCTTTATGAGCATGTAAGATGTTGACTAACTCATTAACTAAAGGTTGTCCAAACATTCTTTGTGATAGTGATAACTTTAACTCTGAAAATAATATAAGTTATGGCATATTACTATATATTTGTGCAATATTATATTTTATTATTAATTTATAATACAACAAATTTTTTCATAATAATGAAAACAGTTGTATATAATTATGCTTGGTATAACAAAAATGAATACTTACTATTTACATCAAAAGGCACATGGTCATCATTACAGCATTCCATGTATTTACAAACGGTATAGTCTTTTAACGTATCCCATTTATACCAACCACCGGCCGCTACCGCGGAACCAATTATTGACAATGTAATGAGTTCAGTTATTACGCCTTCGAACAAAAGCAGTAATGTTAAAGAACAACCTAAGTATTTTCTTGCTAACATCTTTAAATTTACAAACTAAATTACTGAATAAGTTCTTCTCTCCATAAAACAAAAACACGATTAGAACGAAAAATTATTATTTCCCAAATTTTTCGATTATATCAATAACATATTTAGTAAACAAATATGTTAAAATTTCGCTGCACAAACATCAAATTAAAATTATTTGACATTAAACATGTTCAGGTTCTGTTTATGTCTGGCTTTAGTATTGCTAGAAATATAATTAGTTTTGACTCTGAAAATTGTAATTTGTATTTAGAAAATTTGTTCTTTGACAAAAACACACAAACATAATTGAGACAAAAATTGTGCATATTTCTGATTGTGGTTGAATTCCGAATGGTTTCAACTACGACATTCAAAAAGTCAAAGTTACATCTTCGGTTAATTTCTATTCGGTATGTACAGTCATCGGTACCATTTGCTTACCAGACTTGGAGAAAGTAAGATTTGGAATTTTAATGAACCTAATTAATTGTTGAATTTTATTATAAAACTTTTACTATAATCATACAATTTTGTATTGATAAACCTTGTATATAGTAGTTGTATTTGGATTTCTCCATTTTTACATATACACATTGTTTTGTTGACTACAAACTACACAACTAAAAAATATAGGCATTAGATATTGGTAAGTTATAAAATCCTATGTGTTATTACTCTAAAAGGCAAACAAACTAAATCACTATCCACTGCACGTTTGACTTCTTAACAAAAGGTTAAAAACTGGACGTACATTTCTGAAACACTTAAGAATGTCGGTGCGATAATACAAGCGATATAATAAAATTCGAGACTAGAAGTTCTTTGAAATAAATAAAAATCGTGAGTTCGAAAATTAAAGTTTTTTAAAATAAGTGAAATTGGCAATATGATAAATTATTGGCAACTCAGTCATATTGACAGATGATTGTGGCGCGAATTTTTTTTATTAGAATTTTCATGCCACCCAAGGCACTAATACACTTTTAACTTAAATATAATTGTATCGCTGGACTGCTTGTGGCTTTAAAGTATTATTCGTTTACTTAAATTAACAATAGCTAAGTCAATAATGACCTCAGCGAAGTTTAAAATGGAATCTGGTGTACAGCTGCTCGCAAGACTATCGAAGAAAACAGAAATTGAAAATTTTTACCCGATATTATTTGATCGTGGACTAAAATACGGCAATGTAGTAGAGATAATCAGTAATAACAGTTCTTCATATTTAATTATTGATATGATTTGTGACGCACTGGTCCAGACTGAAGCTAATGCAGAATCAGTAGGTGTTCTTATGTTTAATACTGCTGGACAGTTTAATTTTCAAGAATTGATTAAAACTTTAGAGAAAAGAATTGAATTAAATTTGAATAGTAATGTAGATAAGCAAATATTGGAAAAAGAAATAAATGAAATCTTACAGAAATCCTTAAATAACTTTTTTCTCTTCGAAATATATGATGCTACACAATTTTACACAACAATTTACAATTTGGATAATATTATCACAAAACATTCCAATATATCATTGTTATTGTTTGATACAGTGACAGCTTTCTATTGGTCGGAGCAAGGATTTAAAATTACAAAAATGGATGGGTATATAAAAAATTTACTTGGAATTATACAAAAAATTACTAAAGAATATAAAGTAATATTAGTTTATACAAGACCAGCATATTTTAGTTCAAGCAAGGATACTATAGAGTTTGAGACAAGTGAGATTGCAGATGGTGTACATTTTAAAATTCAGATAGACAATAACAAAAAAGTCTATGAAGTAAATGTAAAAACATTAGATTCTTATTATAAGAAATTTTTTCAAATTCTAGATAATAATATAATAAAATGGCAATAAATTTTAATAGATTTTTCTTTTATTTTCATTTCTTTAAGATTACTTATTTTCTATTTAATTAGCAGTGTTATCATATAAAGTCCATGAAGTTCATAAAAAACAATCTTATTTTATTACAGTTGGACATTAATTTAACCTTAAATATGTATGTCTGGTACTTATTTATTTTTTTACATGGCACTTTTCACATTGTTTGTTGTACAAAGTTAATCCACGTTGCAAAGATGAAAGAAGAATATGTCATCAAATTGATTAATTATAGAAACCTACTCTCAAAAGTTTAATAGCACTTTTGAAAGATTATATTAGATAGGTATATTTTTAAACCGACTTAAGATTAAAAGCTAAACTAAATAGTAATTCACTACCAAAGTCATTTTAGTCGGACAAACTTTGCTCTGTCTTTCCTGAAATACCTTCTAATGTGCAATAGACTGGTAGTTATGTAAAGCTATACTGATTATTCTTAAAGTAACAATACTTATGATATATCATTATAAAAGTGTAAACCTTATTACAGTATATTAATGATTTAAAACTATTTCAATAAAGAATTTGAAATAACCTTGAAGAAAAGCTTATGTGATGAGTTGCAATACTAATAATGTGGAAGCAATTAAGTATCTTTTAACATCAAAAATAGATTTTATTAAAATTATTCTAATTGAAAAGCTTAACGTTAAGCCAAGCATAAACTAGAAATATGCTCTTATCATGCCTACATGAGCTTCTATTAGTATAAAAGTATGAAAAAGATAATACTGAGAGAGATCACAAGAGATTCAAAATATACTAAAGTTTATCTTATAAATATCACATCATCAAATAAATTACAAACATAAATGCAACAAGACCATGGCTAAAATAATTAAGATCTTCCCATTTACTTATGGTATGGTAGTAAGAATAACCTGTCTCTTGTACTGAAAATGATGCTTCAAACATAACACCTAGGTAAGCCAGATGAATAATAGTTATTAATGAAAATATAGTATTTGTAATTATTGCAAGTAAACTATTTTTTTTGTACTTATGATCACACTGTTTAGAGCATGGGTTAGCTAAACAACAAACTTCAAGAGCAGCCGCTACTTTGTAACGAAAATTATACTCCACATATGAGAATGTGCCAATGCTAAGAAGGACTGCTGAAAACTGAAAGTTTAACCCATGAAGTAATGATGATACTGCATAAGTTATAAATATGGCTGTAAATTGACCATATGGTTGACATGTTTTAAAGACATAGTTTTTTAACCATTGATGCATTGGCATGTTCCAATAAATTACAACTTGAACTAATGATCTTGGTAATTCAATAAAGAAAGGCTTTGTAACATTAATTTCAGAGTGGCAGTCATTTGTTAACCCAAACCCTGCACTTATCATTGATACAATTGACATACTGGATACAAAATAATGGGACATTCGGAATGATTGTGCGTCTCTATATGCAGTTAACCATTTGGGCATTTCATCATCAATATACCACGGCACAAAACAATTAGATAAAAACAAAAACAATATGGCGAGAAATAGATTAACTAACATGATTTTTAACCATCTCCTTGATATGAATTTAACTTCTAAGTAATGATTGTATGTGTGAAAAGATATCCATGGACCTAGAATACAGTTAGCTGGACAAAGGATGTATCCTCCAAATTCAACAGGGTTCAGCAATCGCTTGAAGAGATCTCTGTCCAATTCAATTGCTACAGATATTATCTTCATAGCTGCAATCATCTGTATGCCTCTTATTTGTTGCCACATCTTTGGGTTAAGCACATACAGTTCACATGATATTAAAAACGTTATAACTGTTATGGAGATCAACAACCCTCGGAATCTTTTTGTGACAAATGACAACAATATGATACAAATGTAAGTACCCGTAGTGAGCCCTATTGTCCATACAAAAGGTGGTCCAATACTGTGATACAATAAAAAACTTCCTATGACTAAACTTAAACTGTGTCGGACATTATGAGGCAATGGTACAAACTGTATAAAAAGACGCAGTACGACATTGGCAATAATCAAATCTTTTGCAAATCGAAGACCTTCGTATATAGTAGGTTCGCCACATAAAGTGATATATGTCCAAGCGGTTTCAGTATAATCATCTTCGAATTCCATCATTTCACGCCGCGCCGGTTTCTATTTATCCTTCTAATTATCGTTCAGATTTAAACCAGTAAGCTATTCAAAGGTTCATAATTTACGCCTTTTGTCATGAAATGTTTCAGCATCATAGTTCGTCGATAAAGGACATATAAAAATTTAAACCGGTTCGGCACATTGTGTTCACTATTATCTCTGATTTATTCATTATACATAGATGACATCTGACAGATCACAGAATACAAGTATAGTTATACTCCGTGCTATAAGTTAAATCTATAGAGGATTAACTTTGTTACCACACATCACAAAAAGTGTAGCCACTCTAAAACCTTTAGACATTTAAAGGAAATATACCTATGTCTCACTTACACACGTCACAAGAACAATGTCGTCGCTATGATTAGATAAAGATAAAGCATAAACATTACAATGGCGGGCAAATGTTGGCTACCGTATGAAAATTTACCCATAAAAACAGAGAAAAAAAATTTAGAAATTCTGTAAAACAATATTTTTACACAGTGTCAGATTAAAAAACGAAAATATTAAAAATTCAATTTAATTGAATTTTTTGACCATATTGATTTCTTGTTATCGTGAGACTTAAGCAATGGTTATAGAAATTTATAATCTTTCTTGATTGACAAAAGATGACTTTTGTTACAGGTTACCAGACTCTCTGCACAATGTGACAGGACGAGAATAATAACCGTGTAAGAAAATTAATAATATAATAAATAAACTAAGACTTTACATCATTAAAAAGGAAAACAAAGAGGAAACACAATGACTCTAGAAGACGGACAGTCTACTTATGCTAAAACAGAACTCACACGTATCAACACATGAATATTCACAAAATTTCACTTTTACAATTTGCTAATTATATCTATAAAAGCGAAGGCGGTTCAATAAGTACCCGTGTTAGAAACGAAGACACCATTTATTTTCAAAAAAGTTTTTTATTTTTCAACATAATCTTCTTTTAGGAAAATACACTTCTCCCAACGTTCTGCCATTTCTTTAACCCCTCCAAAAAGTAGAATTTGTCGAACTCTTCAAAATATACCTCGCCAAGGACTCTACAAAATATGCCTCGACAAGGACTTTCTCGTTTGAGCTAAATTTTTTTCCCGCGAACTATTTCTTCACGTTAGGGGAACAAGAAAAAATCGCAAGGATGGCTCCTTACCAGGTGAATAGTGGGGATGCGGCAGCAATTCATGCAGTTTAGCGACGACAACTTCGAATGAATGTGCTTGTGCGTCTTCACCAAATGTGGCCTAGTTTTTCAGCAAATGTGACCGTGTCCTGCAGTTTTTTTGTCAAAGCAGTCCAATACCTCACTGTAGTATTGACCAGTTATCGTTCTTCCTTTTTCTAAAAAATCCATGAGGATGACGCCGTTCGCATCCCAAAAAATCGTCGCCATGGCCTTTCCGGCCGATGTCACCGTTTTCACCTTATTTGGAGCAGATTCACTGGGAGAAGTCAATTGTTTTGATTACTTCTTAGTTTCTGATGTGAAATGATGAATCCAGGTTTCATCAACGGTGACAACTCGACGCAAAAACTCCTTCGGATCTCGCTTAAATTGTTCCAAACACTGCTTCGAAGTTACCAGCCGCATCCGCTTGTTGTCCACCGTGAACAATCGCGCCGACAAACCGGGCCGACAATTATTTATCACCAACTTAACATCCAAAATATTAATTGCCGTTCCGGTTGACACACCTACAGCCTCTGCTACTTCACGCACTTTCGTTCGTCGATTAGTGAGAATCATGTCGTGGAGTTTTCGAATGATTTCCTCGGTAACCACGTCTGCCGGGCCTCCTGATCGCTCCTCATCAAAAACGGATGTTCGTCCACGTTTAAATTCGTTGTAGCAATATCTAACTGCGGTCATAGATGGCGCAGTGTTCCCATAAACAGCATCCAACTTTGTTTTTATCTCCTCGGATTTTTTCCCATACAAAAACAAAAAGCAAATTGCCGAACTTTACCGCTCTTTTTCCGTCTTAGCGAAAATCAGGAAAAACGTCTTACTCGAATGGCTTCCAAATCCAAACTAATCTATTAATTAGTCTGAAATTTGTTTTACTGTCGTTAGATAGATGGCAAGTTCTTAATTGGAATGATAACATTCTCGGTTCGTAATTACAAATGAAATGTATGTAGGTATAATAAATCAATGACTCCGTGTCACAAAAGAAATCCAACGGCGATGAATAGAACTAGTGCGACCAATCGGCCATGTTTGTTGTTGTTGTGTTCATTGCTATTGTGTTTTTAGGTCATTTGCCGTATTTATGACGCCTAAAGTTGTAAAAAATATTGGTCGAGAAATAATATTGAAAGTGAAGGAGTTTTGGGAAGCGAAACAGTAGAATCAAAGTTTTTTTAACATCAATGAATAATATTAATAAGAGAGTAGCCACCATGGCAGGAACGTATTTGGGGATATCAGTAATGTTATTTTTGTTATTTTATTCGAGGCTATTTTTATGTTTAAGTACCAATCGAAAATATTTTATTAAAGACATTTAACAAAAGTTTATATGAAAATTTTAAAGTGCGCCCTGTGTTTGAAAACTGAAATGTAACAACAGATGCATAAAAAAGGTACTTCTTAAACTAACCGTTACAAAAGCTATGTTTCAAGAGTGATTATGATATGATTGATATGTTCAGTTCATGTAGGTTTCAGAAACAGTAAAATATTTGAAATAAAAGTCTGAAATAAACTCAATCGGTGATCATAATTCAGTTATTGAAATATGAGAACTGAAAATTTTGTTTATTTATTTTATTTTTAATACTTCCTGCATTACATTTGCACGAGGTGGGCTTAATGCCATATGGCATTCTCTACCAGTCAACCTTTAGGTGGTTCAGTAACTGACATGGCAGGTGCACGTGTGTCTTTAAGAGAAGCAATAAGTTGGAAGAATATGAAAATATGGAAGCAATATATATATAAAAACACAAATAAATATTTACAGAATAAACATGCGAGTACAGTACAAAATATAGTATATCAAGTGATTAGACTATGAAGAAATATCTGCTAGCTGTTTCTTATATAATTCTTTGACCTTGGCTTTGAAAGCATTACGATTAGTTGTTTTCTTGATCTCGAGTGGGAGCGCATTCCATAATAAAATCGATTGGAAAGTAAAAGAAGAATGAACAAGAGAAGAGGTGGGTGTTGGACATAAGAGTGGAAGATTATTGGTGGAGTGAAAATCTCTGTCATTGTTAGAACATAGTAATTTAAGTTGTGCAGTAAGATAAGTGGGTGCTGCAGTATTATTAAGTAGAGAGTGAAGGGTAGTCCGGGCCAGTAAGCTGCGACGCTGAGGGATAGGTAACCATGACAGATGAGTTCGATAGGTGGAGATATAATCGTACTGGCGGAGGTTGAAGATAAACTAAATGCAGTTGTTAAGGAGTCGGTCAAGTTTGTTGAGTAGATCTGCATTCAGGTCGAGGTAGCATTCATCGCAATAATCGATGATTGAGAAGATCAGAGTATTAACTTGGTAGTAGGTGGTAAGAAGTTCTTAAGTCGATACAGTGATCGCAAGGTTCCAATGACCCTCTGACTCACATTCTCAATCTGTGGTTTCCAGGTGAGGTGAAAATCAATCCATAGGTCCAGATCCTTGACAAACGGACTGATCAGTATAATGTTAATTATTTCTGCTAGACGATCAGGGCTGGTCTGTAGGTAAATTTGAAGATCATCTGCATACAAATGATACGCACACCGAAGATTTAGAGTAAGAAAATTGATAAACATCGAAAATAATAGAGGAGATAAAATACCACGCTGTGGAACGCCGGCGTCAAGATAACACCAACTTGATGATGTTTCATCAATAAGGACAGACTGCTGACACCCACGAAGATAAAATGAAAACCATTCCAGTACTTCGGTGGAGATCATATAGGCAGTGAGGATAGATAAAAGGATGTCGTGGTTAACTGTGCTAAAGACATTGGAAAAGTTAATCAGGACAATGACAGTAATTTTAAACATGGCTGTGACTGTGCTATGCCCAGGTCTGAATCCTTATTGAAGGGGGTTGAGGATATTGTGTTGATGGATAAATTTAGAGAGTTGTTGAATTTAGATATTGTGAAAAGGAGGATTGATAATGATCGGTAATGGCTCGGGAGAAAAGGATCAGGAATTTTTGGATGAGGGCAAACGTATGCCCTGCACCATGCGGCCAGGAAGTGTCGGGAGTAAAGGGAGTAGTTGACAATATGAGATAACGTAGGAAGAAGTTGGTCTAATATAGTAGTTATCATAAAGTGACTTATGTCATCGCCACTCAGAGCCTTGGAGATTATTATTAGGATGGCGTTTTTGATCTCATCTGAGGCAACTGGAGAAAATGAGAAGACTTCAATATTTCGCCATGTCAGCCCAGTAACGTAACTAAAGGTCTGAGTGTGGAGCAAACGAGTGTCATGTCCCTCCGACACATAGGCAGGATCCTCCGACTAGGCGAGGTGATCATGCCTGGCGGGTCACGGCCCAACAGTTGATGTTGGGATGTTGTATATATGCTAATTGCCATGCAAATCTCTATATCGCGATACAGGATTAGTAGTTGCATTGTAGTTTATTACATTCATACATTTCGTTCATACTTCGTAGTTCGATGTATCTTCGTTAGATGGCGCTGTTATATATTTTTGATTGTGCTATAATGTGGAATCGCCACACTGAGTTTTAGTTTGGGTTGACATTAAGGTAGATATGATAAAATGACGATTCAAGTCATCCATGCCAATAGTCATGGGTGTACTGGGATGTTGAATCTTACCTACAAGAACTTCCAGATACAGGCAGGCGTGGCAGAAGATATGTTCAGAAGAATATCTATTTCTTGCAGTTTTGTAAGTGGTCCAATTACTCTCGCAACGATCATTCTTAAATTTGCGAAAACTCTGGTCTTCACGATGCATGGCCATGCGTATAGCTCTTCACAGGTGCATGCTTATCATATAAATTGTGAATAATATCATTAAACATCCCAAGCTTGTCATCAACAGCTTCAGTCTGCTCCACAGGTGACCAGTCAATCGCAGCGGCATCTGCGCACAATTCTGAAATATTCATTCGAACAAAACAATGCTTAAACTGCACTTTCGCCCTGGGTCTCGGAAGTTTTAGAATGTAGGAGAGGAAAATAAGATCGTTATGAAAAAGTCCAGGGGTACGGCATTGGCCATGAGAGGATACAAGGAAAGGAGATGAGGTTAAGATTAAGTCTAGCCAAGTATCATGTCCAGAGTTGTTGTGATGTGTGGATTAAAAGGGGAGACATGAAAAATGGCAGACTCTATAAGGTTAAGGAGCTTGCGAGTCCGAGGGTTAAAGGAATCAAGAAGATCAGTATTGAAAATTTTGAGTTTTGCTCTATTTAATTTCTTCACCTTTAGCAATTATTGGGTCTTTTACATAAACAGATAAGAACGTATTGTTCAATTTCATATACTACCAGGAATCCACCGGCTAACTAGGTGTTTTTAGGGAATCCAATAGTATAAACTGGCAGCACTTCGCAGCATGACTGCAGCTACGCGTCGACGGGACTACGTTTAAGTGGTGGGCTAACAAAAAAATCGAATAAATTTGGCAAGGAGACGACGAGCTACAGGCGTAACAGAGACTTTAAGTTAATCTCAATCTCTAGTTTCTACTCTGGTACTTGTGTCGATACTTTCTTTGCATAAACTTTGTAGTTGAGTGAATATTCCTTCTTTCTGAACTTAATTTACCATAATTAAACTGAAATTCTAAAATATTTATATTAAGTTCCTGACATAATTATAAGAATGTAAATAAATGCAGTATATTTTCAAAGCTTGTTTGATATTTTTAAAAATTTATGTTACGAAAAACGATTCAGAAGTAAAAAGAGAGAAAAATTACCCAAGCCAAGAAGCGTACTAAATTACATAATGACATAGTAGGCTAGACACACATAATATAATATACCTGCAAAACTTAGATATTTTATTAAAATAAATATATTTCAGTCGTAATTCATAACCCTATTAAATACATCATAGGCTTAATTTACAATCTTTTCAAAATGTTTACTCATCTACTTTAAATTGCAGTGTGGCAACATCGAACATAGAATTCATCTCATTGATTTCGGTGTCTTTTTCAATATTATAATAAATATAATAGTTTCGTGAGTAATAATAATGTCCAATTACCGTTAAAGTAAAAAGTGATATTTTAAACACCGTTCAAAATTTAAATAGATTAATGTTGTGTAAGAACTTCATTGAATTTGCATAGACGCGTTAACGTTGTACAGAGGCAAGCGTGTGTCAGTGGCTTGTAAAAATTATTGTGCTATGAACGTGTAAGTGAAAATCCAATTGAAGATGGCTAGTCCGTCGCCTCAAAGTAGTCCAATGCCACCACCTCAGGCACCAAGCCCAATGGGTCCACCGACACAGAGTCCGGCGCCGCCGCATTCACCGCATAGTCCTTATAATCAACATGTCAACGGTCCGCCTCCATCTCATAACTCTGGTACAGGTCAACCACCTATGCCCAATCATATGTCAGCTTCGGGACCGTCTCATCCTATATCGCAAAATACCAATGGGCCTCCACAACATCCGGGTATGCCACCCGGGAGTCATCAAATGCCTCCGCATATGGTTGGTCCACATATTCCCGGACCTCCAGGTCATCCAATAGGACCTGGTGGTTCTCACCCACCTGGTCCTAATGGACACCCAAATATGCCTGGTGGACCTCAACATCCTAACATGACTGGTCAAGGTCCTCCACATGGATATATGCAGCATCAAATAGGACACATGCCACCAGGACAGGTACGATTATACATTTCATGTAATAGAAAAAACACTGTATTTTGTCTCTTGACTTAAAATCCCTTTGACCTACAATCACAAAATTTTCCAATTGTAAAATGTTACTGTTTGGTAACATAATATTGACTTTACTGGCTTAAAGCCTTATTTAATTAATACTGCAATACAATAATTATGATTAACATTTATTTGTGCTTCACTTAAAGCTTTACTTGTTCAGGGATGTATTTCCTCTTGCATATTAAATATTTGTTGATCTATTTTATAAACCAGGTAAAAGCTAAGAAAAAAGCACAAAGAAACTAATATATGTATATAAATAAACATAAAATTAATTAATAAAATTATTTTGCTTTTATTTTATCTATTATTAGATTAGATACTACAATCATAAAAAGTGTAGTACATAAAATGTGAAGTATGTGGCGTCATAGTCTATCTGATATAAGAGGTACCTTTTGACTTTGCATACTTTTAGCCTAATACTTAACAGAATATAATGGAAACTAATACATGTATGCATATGAGACATTATAAAATAAATTAATAAAATGATTTGACTTAAATTTTAGCTATAATAATATATTAAAACCATAAATAAGGTAGTGCACAGTAAAATGAGAAGAACCAAGCATTGTAGTCGATCTAATCTAAGAGGTAGTTTGACTTTTCATACTTTTGAACATTATTTTACAACATGAAATAATTTTATATATGGGTAACTCGCACAATCTCGATAGCCTTTTCATAACACCATGGTGTCATCATAAATGAAATACTAATATAGACAGATAGCTATATAAAAGTGTACCAATATGTGTACCAAATCGTGAACTTCAATTATGTTTTCTAAGCTGCTACTCCAATACCTGAGAGGCAACTTGTGTTTCTTTACTATCTTAGGAATGCAAAAATGTCCCACTAGAATTAAATTTTACTCAGTATTACTATTGATAATTTTATGTTGTGTTTGTTATTATTTATTTATTTTATTGTGAGAAAACTATGGGTTTGCACTTATGGGCCAGGCTTGACCATAGTGATAGAGCCCTCACAGAAAAATTGGTGTTAAAAATGTTTATGTTGGTATTCACGACACAGAAGAAGTTACCGGAACTTAACCAATTATCGCATCAGACAGATCAGAGAAATAAACATTAGAAGGTAAATCAACGGGAACTGAATTCCAAAGAGATCCCATGTCACCTAAACGCATGCTTAAAGATAATTTAACACAAAATTTTAGTATTATTATCTATTAGTAAATTTAAGAAATTTGTTAAGCTGAGGTTGTCCAAAAAGGCTTATTACTCAGTTTCAGACTATGTCACAGATTTAGATGTTTGGAAATGAATTGCTCTTTTTTTAAGACCTATGATTGTGAATATAACTGCTATTTTAATATTTAAAAGATTTTGAGTTAAAAGAGTGGTGGTGAGTTTCTTTCCTGGGTTCTTTTCTCACCACTCTACCATGAACAATCTGCGAACCCAGCTAGCTGTAATTTTAATCGACAGATTGTTCATCTTTCATCTTTTATTGTTTTTTTTTATGACGTTCATAAGTGTCTTTTGTGACCTAAATGAATAAATGAATTTGACTTTGACTTTAATAATATTAAACACATAATGAAGTCTATGCAAAACAAGTATTCCAATTAATCATAAATTACCAAGTAAAAAATCATCAAATTTGATTCATGATTGAAGAGCAATTACATAACATGAATATAAAAGAATCTGCCAAGCTGTGATATAAGACAATATTCTGGCCAGATATCAATCAAAATAAAAATAAATCCTAGAAATTTTATGACAAATGAGATGCGAGTGATGCTGAGTGTTGTGGATTCAAACCCTATATGGGACAACACTTTGTGTGATCCACGAATTGTTGTTCTCAGTTTAGATGTTCTTTGTACTTGTTTCATGCATGTTTGCTAAGTCCCCTGCAACACAGATTTTATTGCTAATGAGAAAGTTGCCTTTTTTAATATAAAAAGAAAAGAAGAAGTAGAAGAACAGAAGAAGTTTAGCATGCTACAAATTATTCTATGTGCTAGCCACTTGTGGCACGATACTTATATGATTTTGTTACCTAAAACTATGAAATAAACATATTTGTATATTTATTATGTTGCAAATTATCGAAAGACATGAAACCAACATAAACACTAAAAATGTTAACAAAACTGCCCTAAATACTTGTGTCCTAGAGGCTGTACCATGGTGATACTTTAACGGTACCATACCAGTACCATTCAAAAGAGAAGAAGTCTCAAAAAGCATTAGAGAAAACATCAAGAATGCTTGTTTTAAAACGAAAAGTGTCAACCCTACTTCAATGTATGACAGTGTTTAAGTCCATGGAAAATTCCAAAATGATATTAGGGACTATAATTTAATAATAATGCTCCATTTTAGATTAAATATTCTTCTGCGGACCTCTTAAATTACACATTATTTAAATAAAGAAAACATTATTGCAGAAATTTCTACAAAATGAGCTAAGTTGTAAAAAGTTCAAATTAATTAGATTGCTTGTTAATTTTGATTTTTTTTATTATATAAATTAGATAATCTTGTATCTTTTCTGCTTAAGGAACTTAATCCTGTGTATTTTATTTTATTATATTTCAAGTTATTGTTAAATGACAAAAAACAGAAAAAATGCAGGTAACATTACAAGATTTTATGGTAAATAATAATAAATGTCCAACATAAACATTATTACAAATTTATAAGTTAATAAACATTTTAAGAAAATTAAAAATTTAAAAAGTCAGGTCTAATTTAAAATTAAAAAATATAACAATATAGTTATAAAATATGATATAAAAATAAAGGACACAACTTAATTTTCTATTTTTTATCTTTATGAATCTTGGAACAGTGGTTCATATAGGTTTTAAATTAATATTTTGACACACTGTTTTTTGCGGTGGTGCTTAATACATATTTGTTACATCAGAAATTTCTACTTGTTACGACTTTAACGTTGAGAATCTTTCTTATATAAGCCACAAATAGCGAAATAAATAGATGATAACTATAATGCAGTCCACTGGTGGATATACACTACTCCTAATACGGTATACGTATACAGTTCAGAAAACAATAATATCATTACTAGAATAAAAATACATCCCTAGAATACAATTAAACTATGTAAAACTATTTTTGTGTGCTTGTGTGTATTTTGTTACTACTACTGGACGGACATTTTTTGATCAGGATTGTTCATGTATATTAGTGTTTCGTCTATGATATTTTGATGCTATTTTTCTTATCACAAGATATACAATTCTTTGGAACTAAATTTAAATGTAAAAAACAAAAGACCCATATACACAATAGGTGTTTTTTTTCAGACGTCATTACAAGGTCACATAGTTAGGTCTTTTAATATAACATAGTACAAATTCGTTTTTATCTAAATAATCGTTAAAATATACGAATAACCGAACTTATTAAAAACTAGCTGTTATAAATCAGATTGCCTTTGTGATGTAGTGGTTGCACATGGGACTGCTGTGCTTGAGGTCTCGGGTTCGATTCTGGGGTTGGACCAAATGTTTGTATAATCTGCAAATATTTATTTCGGAGTTTGGGTGTTTTCTATGTATAATATGTATGTATTTACAAAAAAGTATGTATGTATTTATATCAGTTGTTTAGTACCCATAGTAACAGCTTTGCTTAGTTTGGGACGAGATGGTGTTGTGTGTCAAATGTCTAAAATATTTATTATATATTATTATATAAATTTCCACTGATATACAATAGTCAATGAAAACACATAGTGAAAATAAGTTTTTACTTTATTAATCATTAACTGTAGAGGTTTTTATCTGCTTAATTTTAAAAGTAACACAAAGCTAAAGAGTTTATTTGTTCCTTTGATTGAACATGGTAATCTGAGGAACTACTAGTAATTGCATAAGAAAGTCTGCTATTTAAACTGAACTTGTAATATGACAAAATATACTTAAAAACAAAACAATTTGTGCATTCAAATTCCTAAATTGTCTGTTAAATAAGGGGCCGTAAAAAGTATTCGCTAAAAGTAAAATTTCTTTGAGCATTGTCGCAAGTTGATCTGAAAGTGGTCCCACATCTCTTACATTAGGGAGCATATAGGGCTCCACTTTCATATAAAAAGTATATACTATAGGAACATTCAATTCTTTTTTAACCCAATCAGCTACATTGCCACTAAAATTGTCTGAAAAATAGAATAAAAAATGAATGTACAACTACTCAATATTATCTTTAATGGTTAAAGTAACTAATTGATCTATTTCTACTGTTGTTGTTTCAAAAGAATTTAAATATTAGATGTAGCGTATCCATCCTGACACAAAACATAATTGTTTTTATAAATATTATATAACATTTTGTTATTTCTGATTTTGGTCGGACTGTCATCCAAGAGGTCTCAAGTTTGACTGCCCGGGTTAGGGTAAAAAGTTAATCACTTTCTTAGCTCAACTCAGGTTTTAGATTTTTGATTATAGAACTGCTTGATAACCTGGAGTTTGGGTGGTGGTTTTAACCCCCGTGCCTCTGAGAGCACGCAACATAGCACCTAGTTTGTTTTCTTTAAGATGGAAAGAGCTTTTATTTTTAGTCTAATTTTTATTTATTAGTTGTTGTTGAATCATCAATTTATTTTAGTAACAAACATGTAATACTTACAAATATATTTGGAAGTTAGGCCATAGTAGAAAGTAGAATTGTGAATCCTTTTCACTGCATCTTTTACTGCAGCAGCTATATCCATCTGTAAATAATTTACTACTTACTAAACATAAAAAAAAAATTAAATCTTAGACTCTCAATATCAAAGTATATTTTTTTGAATATTCAACTTAATGCTTCTTTGGAGAAGTGTAAGTCCCCTTTCTATGACATTAATTTTAACAAAAATGACAATAATAATGTACTGTGGTAATTGAGTAGTATTTTCATTCAATTGAAAAATACTGTCTGCTAGTTTGTTGTTTTCTTGAAGATGGAAAGAACTCTTATGTTTAGTCTAATTTTTGTCATAAAAACAGAAACCAACAATAACAATGTGTTATAGGAGCTTTTTAC
This sequence comes from Hypercompe scribonia, assembly GCA_949316085.1. Classification (NCBI taxonomy): domain Eukaryota; kingdom Metazoa; phylum Arthropoda; class Insecta; order Lepidoptera; family Erebidae; genus Hypercompe; species Hypercompe scribonia. The sequence continues at coordinate 18,516,543 of OX438969.1, forward strand.
AAATTTGAGTATTATATACTTGTCACTCACCAGAACATCATAGTTATTACAATACTTTATATCATAACCATAGGGTATTGTTACAAGGTTTCCAAAACCTCTGATATTGATAAAAGCCATCAAAGAAAGAGCAATTTTGTTAAGAAATTTAGAAACAGCAATTGTTTCTTCTTCAGACAATGGTTTCAGGCCAGCGAAAATTGGATCACATTCATCATTTTTGTCTGAAATATTTGATTAGAAAACTATCTTTTTTCTGTACATATGTCATGAAATTTTTTTTTATCAATCTTGGTACAAGAGGAACTACCATCTTTAAGAATATTAATTACAGTATAAATTACATAAGAGAAGGAACGATATAGTATGTGGCAAACCCCCAGCTAATCATAGATTTGTTTATAGATTTTATATATTTTTGGAACCTTTTTTTGTATCATAGTATTAATAAGGTACTAAGTATATACAGAATGAAAAATAAAAAATGTATGATAATACTACCAGAATATTTGGTAAATTTAACTTGCAGATACAGAAAATACTTTGAAAACATTTGGATCATAATAGTTCATACAGATCATCTACAATTTATGGTGTAGCATTGTAAAAGTGCACAGATGCAATTGTTTAGTTTAGTAAGCTACCAACAACTTTTAAAGAAATTTTTCTAAGTATATTTAGAAACATAAGCTAAAAAGATTGTTTTTAACCAACACAATTGAAATAATGACACACACATAAAATCAATAAATCACCATCATCATCATCAATGTCTAATAAATGAGGGTGATGATGTATGCCTCCGATTATGGCCATCTCTAAGCCATTTCTAAAATAATCAAGTATGTTACAGCAGTACTGCCCCTGATATTTAAACGTAAGTCAGAATATATTGATATAATGATTTGTATATAGTTTTCAATAATTTAAGATCAGCAACATTGAAGTTGAATAAAACAGAAGAAACATTAATTGGCTTTAAACTAGTTGTTACTTGTTGCTTGGGGTAAGCCAAGATACTTATCCAGGACTCCAGTCGTCTGTATGCATATGGCAGGGTATCTATTATCATTATTGATTTCTTCGTTTTTGATCAATTGTTCCTTGAGAACAATACTTTGACTTGAGAAGACCATTTGTGAAATAGCTACAAGTGTGTATTAAAGTTTTTCCTACCTTTTCGATTAATAACTTTTTGTGATATTTTTTATATACCTACTATGTTGTTTATTTTGAAAATACCAATTGCGATCAATATTTATTCCTACAGCAGATCCATTCTCACTACAAGGGACTTTTGGAAAGTAAATTCTGCTATTTTTTGTCCATAGTCTATTCTGAAATAAGAATATCTACAGATAAAAATTTGTGTATAATATATATTATGAATACTTTTTTCTTAATATAATTCAAACTTACCTTCACCATACTATATGTATAACCATCAGGATTGAAAATTGGCATAATGTAAAAATCATAATGTTTCATCAAAATTTCAAAGTCATTTGCTTTGTTTAACATATATTCAACTAGATATAGGAGCATAGCCGGAGAGGTCCAATCTCTGCCTTCTTCACCGCCCATAAGAAAAACAGCTTTTTTCTTTTTACCGGAAGACAAGTACAATACAAAAATATCTCTTTTCTCATAGGTTTGACCAATTGTTATTTCTTTTATCATGCCACTCTTTTCTGTTTTATATCTAATCCACTGTCTGATAACATTATAGCACATGAATTCTTTTTCTAGTATATTTTTTGCTTTCTTATTCAAATGCTTATGTAGACACCCTTTTATACCTTTTTTTGATATTCTGATAAAAGAAACCTTTACTTATCACTTTGAAAGCTTTTTACAATTTCTTTTCGTACAACGGATGCCATTGCCAATTGTATTGGATACAATTTGGCAACAAGTAAAACAACAAAAACAAAGTTATGTAAGATTATAGAGGATAAATTTGGTGGGGATAAAAATGATGATGATGATGATTTAGAACTCTTAGCAATTTTGGCTATGGCGGTCAGTCTCAACGGAGGCGAGTCAACTACGCAAGAGACATTATAGTGCACAAATATGTGCGCAAATCCAAGGGTACTCTCTGTTCGCTCATTCTCACAATCCGATGAGACGGTTATCCGATACGACTGTACTTATATATTATTATTTATGTAACCAGAATAAAATTTTTTGATTCGACCCGGGAACCTGAGACCGCTTGATAGACATTCCCAAATGCTAACCGCTAGCTCAACGAAGCAGTTATAATATGTATACCTATATAATATGTATAAGAAATAATATAACTGGATATGTACGCAAGCAAAGTTTAATATTATTATACTTTTAGATATTATTTTGCTATTACTATGTTATTTAGATATTTGTAGAATGCAATATGGTAAATGGAATTGTTTTTGATCTGATGAACTCATTCTTCACTCATTCATATGGAGTGCGTGTCAAAATATTGTCTTACAAGGATAGTCTTTCTTTTATGTTTATAAAATCCCCCGCGGCACAGGATTTACACATAGTGCGGGCGTCTTCTTTTAAAAAACAAATCCATATTACTTACTTTTTTTTTGATACGTCTTTCATATACTCGATGTCGTTTGATTGTAAAAGTGATTCAAATTCACTCGTGGCTTGGTTATCAACAAGTACATCCATAGGCAGGGAGGCTTCATTAGTAATTCCATTGATAAATACCATATCATCTACTTTTCTGTAAAGAGAGTATAACACAGCTCGCTCACGCCTACTGAAAGCAGTTACTTGATAAACGCTATAATTTTTAAATTTCTCCTCGTGAATATCTTTTGAGAAAATATCATCTATACATAATAATATGGAAATAGCTAAATTTAACCCCAAGCACGTCATTATATTTCTGATACAAAATGTATCTATGAGGCTATGATATATTTTGCACATTAGAAGCAAATAATAGACAAAACATCAATATTTAAATCAACGTTTAATTGTAATTTTTTGTTTGCTGGTCTACGTAGTACTCGTATAACTCTTATACATATAATGGTACCATAAGTAATGATAATTGATTTAAATAGTCGAATATATGCAGTGTATTACAAAGTAATAATACAAAAAAACGATTACAGGCTCCGTTAGCGATGGGTGGAGGTCCACCACCGGGTAATGGACCACCGGGTCCTCCTGGAGCGTCAGGAGTTCCATTACCTCTGGCAGGCCCTCCACATAACGTGCATGGACAAGGCATGCCACCGGCTGCGCCGGGTCATATGCCACCACATCACGCGATGATACCGGGCCAGGGACCTTCACCACATGCCGCATCACCTGGCTATGGCCACGCACCTCCAGCTGCTACTGCAGGAGGTGCTGCTGTGCCACCCTCTACTGCACCAACTGCTTCACAACCACAGGGTAGTGGTCTCCCACATCCACCCGCGGCGCAAACTCCACCACATGGTCAGCCACCACCTGCGACCTCGTCGGCTAACGGTGCTCCACCAGCATCATCGCCAATGCAGTCCCTCCCTACGCCTGGCCCCGACAACTTACATGCCATTCAACGTACTATAGACTCCATGGAAGAAAAGGGTCTTCAAGAGGATCCCAGATTCTCGCAACTACTAGCACTCCGAGCTCGATCGAACCCACAAGACCCAGGCAAAGGATTATTTACAAATAATCAACTTTGCCAGCTTAAGTAAGTAACTGTAAGATGAATCTGTTATATGGAAAGATCACACATACATTTTATGTACCTAGTTCAACATTGAAAAAGTTTTAATTATATAAATTTTAATGTTGGAAATAGTTTCTGAACAATGTATTGAACTATGTGCTATTACACCACTGCGAAAACTAGCTAGTTTAGCTAGTTATATTGATACGTGTTGAAAACATATTTTTTTGAGTAAAAACATAGTAAAATAAGTCTTTAGTTAGTTCCTTAATTTTGTAGTTTACAAGAGATTTGCAACAAATTTCCATTGTACGGAGACTAATATACCGAAACAAACATTGCTTACACATAAGTTTTACACTGTTTAATATGTTTACAACATTACCTATGTGTTATATGATTTAAGGGCCCAAATAAACGCCTACCGGAGTCTTGCTCGGAACCAACCTTTGTCACAGCAAATAGCGATGATAGCTGCTGGTAAGAGGACTGGTGAGGCGCCACCGGAGTGTCCTACGCCACCTGTTCAACCACTCTACGGCGAGGGCCAAGGAACACCGCCCTCAGTTTCTGGTGGTGTAGGTGCGACCGGTGGTAAACCGGGCGCTAGCGGAACGGGAGGAGATGCACGCGGTGGTGGAGGAGCACCACCTACTCCGTTACCGATGACTGGCCAAATGGCTCCACCGACACAATTGACACCACCTCTCGTAAATCCAGTAAATATTTCTCTACTATTACTCTTTTTTTGAACAGTTTTTACTGAGTTTTGATGTGAAGCATTTAAAATTACCAAATTTCCATTTGTAGCCTATAGGAGGAGCACCTCCATTGCGGGGGCCGGCGCCATTACGTCAAGCTGCTCCAGGTTCACAACCACAGCACCAGGTAAACTTTTATTATTATTTTTTTCATAAATAAATACTCTTGAATCTACATATTCTTAATCCTAACACAGTAAAACTGACACAATACTTTTCTAGGGTGTGCCTATACCAGGAGCTAAGCAAAACCGTATCACCAGTATGCCCAAACCTGTAGGCATTGACCCATTACAAATCTTAAATGAAAGGGAGAACAGGTATGTACCACATTATTAATTTTAATTATTATTGATTAATGTTAAATCGTATTCGAAATATATATTTTTAAATCATTTTCTATATGACCGTTCTAAATCGTACCGAAACAGAATTGCAGCTCGTATCGCACACCGTATCGACATGCTATCGAACCTACCAGCCAACATGCCCGATGATCTCCGATTGCAAGCACAAATCGAACTAAGAGCTCTTCGTGTGCTAAATTTCCAGAAACAGTTGAGAGCAGAGGTATTTGTTTTTCTTATTTATTCACTCAATAATTTAATTTTTGCGATTCATAAATGTAAAAAGATTTAAAAAAGAACTCATTTTCGAAAATTAAATTTCATTTTAACAGATATTAGGCCAAGTCCGTCGTGACACCACTTTAGAGACGGCCGTAAATATAAAAGCGTACAAACGTACGAAACGTCAGGGATTACGTGAAGCCCGAGCTACCGAAAAGTTAGAAAAGCAACAAAAACTTGAAGCTGAGAGAAAGCGCCGTCAGAAGCATCAAGAATTCTTACAAACAGTGTTACAACACGGTAAGGCTTTTAAATGAACTAATATCTTCTTTCTTCTATTAATATTTAAAATATACCATAAACTAGATTCAGATATTTATAATAGATTTTTCGTGGATAGAAGACAAAATTTTCGTATATTTTCAGCCAAGGACTTCAAAGAATACCACCGCAATAACATTGCAAAACTGTCTCGTATTAACAAAGCCATCATGAACCATCACGCAAATGCAGAGCGAGAGCAGAAGAAGGAACAAGAGCGTATTGAAAAAGAACGTATGAGACGGTAAGAACCTTGGACATAAAAATGTCAAAATAAATTTCACAAAAGATACGACATGTGACATACTACCTAATAGTATTCTCAACAAACTATAATACTATTATATAAATGTACTAGTGCAAATATAATACACAATGATTGTTTCAAGTAAAAACCAAACAAACTGTATGTTTTTTTCCATTACTGCCAATTGGAAATTAAAATCACAGCGATCTTAAATATAATCCACCATCACGAGCACCCCGTCTGTATATTATTTCTTGAGGTTTCCTTTTTAATTCACGCAGGTACTTTACATGTTTCTTTTTGTAAATTGCTTTATATTGTTGTCGTAAGCTGTTGCCCCACAAAGGCCATATTTTTAGCGATATTAGCGGCCTTCACCCACTGACTAACTATGATTTAGTTAGTAGACATTAGTAAACTAAATAAAATGTCTCGTATAAAATTTTCAGGATATCAAATTCTTTTGTTTTTATTAAGCACAATTACAATTATTGTTTAGTTTGATGGCGGAAGACGAAGAGGGTTACCGCAAGCTTATCGATCAAAAGAAAGACAAGCGATTGGCTTTCCTTCTGTCGCAGACAGACGAATACATCGCCAGTCTCACGGAGATGGTCAAACAACACAAACAGGAACAACGCAAAAAGCAACAAGAGGAAGAGAGGAGAAAAAGGGTTTGTAAACATGTTACTCTTAACGTAGCTTATCGTAGATGTGGAGTTCTTATATTAATTATTTTTTACGTCATAAAGACGATTCTTTCGTAAACTTTTTAATGCCATCCATGGCAGTAACTTGTCAGTTAATATAAACTGTCGAAAATACAGTAAATAAGACCAGACAGCGTATCTTTATCATCAAACATTTAGAAGTACCATACTGTGACAATAACTATTTGTTTATAGGTTTAAAGATTATGTTATTTTTAACACATCTTTCACTCTTTTGCTTAACAGAAATCGAGGAAGAGGAAGCTACTAGAAGGTGGTGAAATAGATGCTTTGGATGATAGCTCTCAGACATCAGATTCCAGGGTAGGCGTTATGGATCCGAAAACGGGCGAGGTTAGTGACTAATGTACTACTAAAACTGCCTATTGTTAGGTCTCAAAACTTGTGATCTGTAAATATAAAAATAGAATGCACTTAGAATTAATTAGAAATAATTAAACAACACGAAACTTTTTCCTTAACAACCTATAAATATAATTATCAAGAGTTTTACCAATAACTGAGGCTTATCTACCCTATTTTATTTTCTAGATATTGAAAGGAGAGGACGCGCCGCTATTGTCTCAGCTTAAAGACTGGATGGAGACTCACCCTGGTTGGGAAGTACTGTCAGATTCTGAAGATTCTGGTGATGACAGCCAGGATGATGATGGTTTGTTAATAATCTTTAAGTGTAAGTTTACTGTGGGAGAGACATGTTTCACAATTTATAGTTTTCTCGACCGGAATGGAGTCATGGTCTCATAAGAAACTGGTGTTAAGTAATTCTGTCCCCTTCCTAGATCTTAATTTGAGGAGTAGTCGCATACCATCAAATGAAATTGCTACTTGTTTACCCCATACCATAAGTAAATGAAATTTAATTTGTGCCTTCAGACTTTTGATACGACTTTTTTACAAGATTTATTATAGATACTTTAAACCAATATTTTTCTTTTACTCTTCAGAAAAGAAAAAAGATAGACACAAAGATGAGAAAAGCGAAAAGGACAAAACAGAGGAAGAAAAGGCGCAAGACATGATCAAAAAGGCAAAAGTCGAAGACGACGAGTATAAAACGGAAGAACAAACTTATTACAGGTATACAGGTTTTTGTGGTAATTTTACAAAATTAGTGCCAACTATCCAGTTGAAATACATTAAAAGATTTTACATAGAGTAAAGGGGCGAATCCGAGGGGTAAATACATGTATGTGTGATGTCGTCAGTGGATTGTCTCTGACCACTTACTAGGTACAAACTCTTAATACTAAATAACAATCTAGCACCTTTACTAATACCATCGAGTTTTGATAACGAACAATGACCATCATAACGAAATGTTCTATTTATTTATGTACTATTTTTCAGCATTGCTCACACGGTCCACGAGTCTGTCACGGAACAGGCTAGCATTCTTGTTAATGGAAAACTAAAAGAATACCAAATCAAGGTTAGTATACATATGAAGGACGAGTGTGAGTTTATTTCACATCAATCACTGAAATCTTCATCCATCGTAAAGCGTCGCAAAGTGATTTGAGGCGAAAGAAGCTCACACTAGATCCTATGACGTATATACGTTAATAGTAAAAAGTATGTACCTGTTCTTGATCAATCCTGATATAAATTTTGGTAATACATATTTTTTTAGGGTCTGGAATGGTTGGTTTCACTATTCAACAACAACTTGAATGGTATCCTGGCAGATGAGATGGGTCTTGGCAAAACCATCCAAACGATTGGATTGGTTACCTATTTAATGGAAAAGAAGAAAGTTAATGGGCCTTTCCTTATTATAGTGCCTCTCAGGTAATATAGTTACTTTACATGAATGTACAAGTCTTAACATCCCGCGTCCATTTTGACATTTGATTACTACTAAGCAAATTTATCGCGAGTTTTTGAAGACGCTCAATTATTTCTTTACAAAAAATGTCTATTGTGGTAGCTAACAGCATTAGTAGGGATAAAATATGATGATTTGACGATTCTTAAAAAATATACAAATTACGTGGTACGCGTTATCCCGGTACTACGCTCCGATGTTGTAATACAGATCCCTGGTGTAAAAATTACTAATAATTGTGATATCTAAACAATATTGTAAGTAAAAAATTTTGGATATCTAATTAAAATGAAACTCACGGGAATTTAGCACGGATTATTCACATATAATACAATAACTCTTCTCATACATACCTATTAAAGACATAAATGATACCTCCATACATGCAGAAATTGTACTAAAATATCTCGACTACTGATAATAATTTACTTAAATATATATAACAGATAAATTACAAAATTACACAGTACGAAAGCTCGACACACTTTACATTTGTGTTCGGCAGGAATCAAAACCTATCAAATCTGGCGGCTACATGACCATTTAAATATCATTTTAAATGCATTAATTGGAATTGTGATTTTCAGTACACTATCGAATTGGGTGTTGGAGTTCGAGAAGTGGGCACCGACAGTGACAGTGGTCTCGTACAAGGGTTCCCCTCAGTCGCGACGTTTGGTGCAGAATCAAATGCGCACCACTAAGTTTAACGTATTGCTGACTACCTATGAGTATGTAATTAAGGATAAAGCTGTGCTGGCGAAGGTTAGTCTCATCTAGTTATTATTAACTAGTTTATTTACAGTTACTTTGTGAAATACGAGTTTAATAGCATACTATATACACACAGACGTACGCACGCACAAACACACACATACACAAACTCACAACCATACTCACACGTGGCACTGTTAGAGGTAGCTTATTTTTTCTTTATTTTTTTTGTTTTACTTCATTTAAACCCTTTTGGTTTATTCTTAATTTTTGATTTATCTCATCATTACACTTTTTTGGGTAAACAAAATAAGACTATTTAACTCCTTATGTGATTCAAAATATGTTCAACATTAGGAAAGAGTCCCAGCATTCATAACACAAGTTTAGTCTTAGTTTGAGTACCAAAGGTGATTTACAATGTAATACACACTAAATGTGACTTACAATACATTGACACAGGATGGGATTGCACATTATATGATTGTAAGTAAAAATTGAAAATCTTAATAAATCTTACAAGTATATTTAATTTAAGCGGCGTATGTATGACTTTGATCTTACCACTTCTCCACGAGGGTGACAAGGTCATGGGACCAGCGACTAAATGGTTGCAGATTCAATCCCACTGCAGATGTTTACAAGAACACTAATAATTAGCACATTAGTCATAATTTTTACAATTAAAAATACTTTCTACGTACGTACTCTTTTTTAGTATAATCTGATATTTATCTGTCAGAGTATAATGTCTTCTAGGTATGACATTTACCAACGTACCTAAACGGGATTTTTGCGGTCATTTCTCATTGTTTTATTATTATTCATAGGTTCAATGGAAATACATGATTATTGACGAGGGACATCGTATGAAAAATCACCACTGCAAACTGACCCAAGTTCTAAATACGCACTACATCGCACCGCACCGTCTCTTGCTAACGGGAACGCCGCTGCAGAATAAACTACCAGAACTGTGGGCGTTGCTCAACTTTCTGCTACCGTCCATATTCAAAAGTTGTTCTACTTTCGAGCAATGGTTTAATGCTCCGTTTGCTACAACAGGAGAAAAGGTTACATCCTCAATTCTTTACTACAAATTAGAACTATAACATAATAGAGTAAACGCAGGTGACTCCGAAATGGACAAAATATTTTTTATTTGTAATCTTTATTGCTAAATAAACTACCAGAATTGGTGGAACACAACGTGACGTCAATTTACACTCTGACACATGATTACATTTTCACATAATAATATCATTTATAATCATTTTCATAAAACTACCGTTTCACGGTTGTTTTATATAAAGTTATAGTTGATTATATAAAAATGACTCGGTAACTTTGTGAATCAAATACTTCGTTGGTGACAGGAGTGTAATCTATCATCACAGAATAAGCACACAAAAAAAAAGTGAAAACACAAACTTTTGTATACACTAAGAAATATAATGGTTGGGTTAAATAAACTTAGACACGTTTTACACAAAAACCTGTAATAGCAATGAAAGTGCCTTAAAGTCTTCTTATCAATTGTTGTATTAAAACAGGTGGAACTCAACGAGGAAGAAACTATTCTTATTATCCGTCGTCTGCACAAAGTTCTACGGCCCTTCTTGTTAAGAAGATTGAAGAAGGAAGTAGAAAGTCAATTGCCCGACAAGGTCGAATACATAATCAAGTGTGATATGAGTGGTTTACAACGTGTACTGTACAAGTAAGTTTAGTTATATAAACACTACTATTGCCGCTCTCGAGATCTCTGTTTTCGCAGCTCTTCTTTGTTAGTATAAGTAACTTTATATTAGTCATATTATCTTTACTGCAGACAGCCCAATCTCGTCGCCTTAAAATATTAAGAAATTATTTTTAAATCAAGTTTTTATATTTGCAACATTTGAATGTAATCAGCACACTTTATTATTGTTAAAATTTGTACTTGCGTTAGAATATATTTATAAATACTTTTGAAATCAGATCACAGCAATTCATACTTTTATTAAAACTTTACATAGAACGATGAACAGTTATATAACTATGAAAGAGATATAATTTAGTAATTAACCTCATATTATTCACCATACCTTCTTTTAAGTATTATTAATAGATTTCTGGCTAACATGGACCTATTTAAATTAAGATTGTGACTGTATTTCATCTTCTATTTACTCAGGCACATGCAGTCCAAGGGGGTCCTGTTAACTGATGGCTCAGAAAAAGGCAACAAGGGTAAGGGCGGCGCAAAGGCTCTAATGAACACTATCGTCCAACTTCGAAAGCTGTGCAACCACCCCTTCATGTTCCAGCATATCGAGGAGAAGTTCTGTGACCATGTTGGGTCCAGTGGAAATGTCGTCAGTGGGTATGTACACACTACTACCAACTAAAAAGTTTCGCACGGCAATCTTAAAAATCGCAAATTTTGTGTACTATATGCATGTATAATACAAATAAACCGTCCTCTTGAATTACTATCTTTTGGTAAAATCTAACTAAAATCCGTTGCGTAGTTTGCAAGTTCTACAAAAACAAGAACAAAAAGCGACTTCATTTTATACTATGTAGAGATACACAACATTAAACTGGAGTTAAACCAATATTTGAAAAAGTTGCCAATTTTTACAGCCCTGACTTATACCGAGTGTCTGGTAAATTTGAAATACTAGATCGTATCTTGCCAAAACTGAAGCAAACGGGCCATCGAGTTCTAGTCTTCTGTCAAATGACCCAGTGTATGACGATCATAGAAGATTATCTTTCTTGGAGGGGATTCCAATATTTAAGGTAAGTGATATCTATGGTATCTATAAGACTAGACATATTTTAAATCATATTATATTACAAGAGAATTTCATAAATTTGTATTGCTTCACATTTTGTATTGTTTTTTTTTTCAAGTGAACATCTGTGCATACACCCTTTTGTTTTGCCGAGTCTGGATGTTCTTAAATGAATTAAACTTTTAACAGAGATAGCCTATTGCAGCAATAAACTGTTATTGAACTTTTATTCTTGGGATATTTTTGTATATAAAAGAATATAGTTTTATATTTTAATTACTTTTCTTAAATTACTATAGATTGGACGGTATGACTAAGGCTGAGGACCGTGGGGAGTTACTAAAGAAATTCAATGAGTCAGGCTCGGAGTACTTTATTTTCCTTTTGTCGACGCGTGCTGGAGGCCTCGGTCTCAACTTGCAAAGCGCTGATACTGTCGTCATATTCGATTCGGACTGGAACCCACATCAGGTAAATAACACCACAACACTAAGTTAAATAGTAGGGTATATTATATAGCGTTGACTTCATTTTGGTAAATGCATATTTAAAACATTTACAGATGCTTTGTTAAATTTATTGAAATGGTTATTTCATTATATTATTGGCATATTATAGGACTTACAAGCACAAGATCGTGCCCATCGTATTGGTCAACGCAACGAAGTGCGTGTGTTACGGCTCATGACTGTTAACTCCGTGGAAGAAAGAATCCTTGCGGCTGCTAGGTATGTATGTCGTAACTTGTCAATTTACATTTTACATAGTTTTTACATAGTTTAGTATTAAAAAAAAATACACTTATTAAAATAATTAAAAAAATAGCAATTAAAAAACACAATTTGAAGTATTATACGACTTAAGATATCATTTTCTAAGCGCATATAACTTTCTAAGCATTTTATGTATACACTTGCATGTCGTTTTCCTAAAACTAAAAATAATTTCATTTAATTCTAGTGTATGTTTTTTCTTTTTTATTTAATTACATGTGATTTAATAATCTAGTTTAAGTTTTACTTATTGCTATTATCTTAATATAGAAGACTTTCATTTCCTTAAAGTAAAAATCATCGATTTACAAAACTCTAACCTTCTTTATAGATATAAATTAAACATGGATGAAAAAGTTATCCAAGCTGGTATGTTCGATCAAAAGTCCACCGGCTCTGAGCGTCAACAATTCCTTCAGAGCATTCTGCATCAAGATGGAGACGATGAAGAGGTTTGTTTCTGTTTGCTCATATTATGTTTATTTAATAATACGCTACTTTTATCTCTTAAATAATTGAATAAGGCCATTTTAACTATATTGTTAAATATTGCAACAGGAAGAGAATGAAGTTCCGGACGATGACCTAATCAATGAGATGATTGCCCGCTCGGAGGAAGAACTAGAGATATTCAGACAGATCGACATAGAACGAAAGAAGAATGAGACTCAATCGCGATTAGTCGAAGAGTCTGAGCTGCCCGATTGGCTTGTCAAGGAAGACGATGAAGTTGTTTGCAATAAGGTAAACCACAATTTTTGTTTTTCATATTTTTAAGCATCTCTACAACATAAAGGTCGAGTAATACATGCTTAGAATAAGTTCAAGTCTAATAAAATTGATGAAATGATGACAGAAACTGTCTCGTAAATCACATTAAAAATCCACTTTATTATACTGATACATGATCATACGGGTGTAGCAAACATTACGTGCATGAATAACACATTTCAGTTGCACAAGAAAATATATACATAAATACATCGTAAGTAATTTATAGTATATTAGATATAGTAACATTTCAAAAAGAAGCATTTTAATATGATTTATCTTGTTTATCTCAAAATACATTACAAACGACGAAATTGTGAAATTTTTACAGTTTTTGATAGACTGTCAATGTCTATTATTCATTTAAAAATGAAATCTATCAGAGTAAAAAGTATATGCTAAGCATTAATTTGTTAAAGACGAGGTACATTTTTTTTAAATATTTCATCGTATAGGGTCAGGGTTGGCACTTAGATGATGACGAAATCCTGGGCCGTGGTTCACGTCAGCGTAAAGAAGTTGACTACACGGACTCGCTCACAGAGAAAGAATGGCTCAAAGCTATTGATGATGAGTTTGAAGAAGAAGAGGAGGAAGATGACGACGACGAAGTACTGGATAAGAAGCGTAAGAAGGGACGCAAGCGACGGTAAGACAAACACATTGAATATTTGTTGCCATAACCTTGAAGACAGCTTTCAGACTAGTTTGATTAGTTGATAATAATATTACAACTTTATTTTTAAATAACAATTAAATTTTTCTTAAAATAACACATTTTTTTTTTTTACTGAACGCTTATTACAATGAAAACATAACTTTTGACTGTTGTAGCTTCTTGCTTAATATCTACCTATAGCAGTGTAAATCTATAAGTGTGGTAGTAAAAGTAATAATAAGATGCACCAAAAATTATAATACAAAGGTTTTTAATTTAACACTGTCTTAAGTCTTCATTTTACGGTTTGTGATGTGATTCCTATCTAGAGAATTATCACCTCAATATCTATTCTAATAATAGTATACAGCTGAAGAGTTTGTTTGTCTGTTTGAATGCATTAATCTCGAAAAATATCGATACGATTTTAAAAAATATTTGTGTTAGATACCCCAGTTATCGAGGAACGCTATATCATCACGCTATGACCAAAGAAAGCGGATTATCAATGAAAATGTTTATAAAAACGGGGTTAAATTAATGTGCCGTAAACGTAAAGTTTACAAAGATAATGTATGAAAATATTTTTTCCCTTTAAAAATTCTAAAAAAAGTCTGCGACTGGCTATGTCTACCTTTTTAAGATATTACTTTTTTATGGTAAACAAATTTGTTCACGCTGTGTAAGATCACGATACGGAACAGGAGACGCAGACGAGCTTGCACGAGTCGACTAGCTTAATGTAAAATTATTTTCGCAGTCGCAATCAAGAGGACTCCGACGAAGAAGAAGTGCCGAGTTCCTCCAAAAAGAAGAGTAAAACTGAGCTCAATCAACTAAAGAAACGTTTGAAGAATATTATGAAGAAAGTTATTGATTATTCAGATGAGTAAGTAATAAGCAACTTGTTACTGTGATAGGAATTATATGTCTTGAACATGTTTTGTTGGTCCGATTGACATAAAATCAAATGTTCTAGGGGAGGTCGGGTTCTGTCTGAGCCTTTTATGAAGCTACCATCGCGCCGCGAATTGCCCGACTACTACGACGTCATCAAGAAACCATTAGATATCAAGAAAATTATGAACAGAATTGAAGACGGCAAGGTAGGTCATACTTTTATATATTGATGTACTGTAAAATGCATTTAGTACACCACTGTTGTGTTTTTAACTCTCGTAAAGCACGTATATACGTGTTACCAGCACTGTCGTAAGAAACACGAGCGGTGTGGTTAACAACACATTCATGTGAAACACGACATGCGTGTTTTTATCACTGCACTTAAAATACAGCAGTCACGTTTTACACGCACTACGTAAATTAGTGAGCAGCGTAAGAGTATTTGTTGTATATTATAGGCAGCACCGAACTTGTTGAGCATTTCTACAATGACAAAAATTCAATTAAACTTTTTGACACGACCTGGGAATTGAACCCAATACTTCTAGATCGATCAAGATCGCATACGCTAACCGCTAAACCAACGAGGCAGTATTATAATATATATTAAATAATAAATAACTAAAATACAGCGCTGACCAATTGACCTGGAAAGTTACCTATAAGATTCACAGTCTACAATCTTAAGTTCATTATTTCATTTTATAATTTTTTCTGAACTGAAATATAAATTAGGGTTTTAATTAAAACTCTTATTAGATTAATATGTTTAAAAATTATGAATTACCCTAATATTATGTGTACTTGTCTTCAACTTAACAATATTTTTACAGTACCAAGATATTTTGGATCTTGAACGTGATTTCTTTACACTCTGCGCCAACGCTCAGACATATAATGAAGAGGCATCTTTAATATATGAAGACTCTGTGCGTCTACGCAACGTCTTCATAGAGATCCGCCGCCGTTACGAGAGCGGACAGAATTCCGATGATTCTGATGAAAATGAGAAAGGTTGGTATTTTTTGTTTGTATAGGAGTTACTTTTAGTAACATAAAAATGTACTGAGGATGGTTATACGAGTATATACGAGTACGTTAAACAGATTACATGACGACTGATGTAGATTATACAGCGAAAGCGACAGCGGCTGTGTTGTCGTGTTTCATTGGTGAGTGTGAGACCGGAGGCCCATTGATGCAGGGGTGACGGTTATCGTGGTAACTGTATAAGCCTTACACTGTCACGATGACTGTCATGTCTTTTACGTCCCCAAGCGGGGTGTGAAAAAGCATCTCACTAGGCCCCCGTAGTGTGGGTCGCCATACTGCATTGTCTGCATTTCCAATGAGTATGGCGACTACAACTCTTGGATTCTATTCATGCTTTCCATCAGGCAGAGTGGAGTCACTTTGGCAGGCTCTTAATATAGAAAAAAAATAGAAAAAGTATAGCTCTTAATTATTAATTGCGAAAAGTCTAGAGCTTAACTATAACTGTAGTGCCTACGCCTTTGAAATTTCAAGTGGATTTCACCTTTTTGGTTGCATACATTTATGTTTATGTTTGGATACATTTATGTATTTCACAAACGAACAAATTGTTTACAGATGAAGATGATTCCGACGGTGAGTCTAATCGGTCCATGAAGATGAAAATAAAATTAAAAGGCAAAACTAAAAACACACCATCCAGGAAAAAGAAACAACGCAAATACATCTCTGACGACGAAGATTATGAGGAAGATTAGAATTATAAAATAAGCCCTTCTAGTACTAAGCCGTATTGACATTTATTTTAGAAAACCTTTATAATAACTTGAAAACAATAATTAACTGAAAAAATGTGTTCTTTATTAATTGACATTAAAATATTATTCAATTTAAAAGCAATTATACTTTTATACTTCTTCTTATTTAGATGTTAGAAGGGATTTAGGGTTATAGCAAATGTCTTATTATATGTAGTAGTGACATTTTATAGAAATAAGGACATCTATAGAAATGAATCATTTGAAAAAAAGAATATTTGGTATAATTTAGAAGTATGCTCAATCATATTGGACTATTTCTCGTTTGGTATAATTGTCAACACATCATTTCAACTATATATTTTACATGTGACCTTTAAATTATTTGACATTTTAATCTCATTACAATGTTATTTAGAATCCAAGATTGTAGTATTATAAGATTTTATGTAGGTAAGTGCTTTGGCATCAATAAAAAAATTTCTATGTTTAAGTTATGTTTTATTACGAGTACTCATCACATCAGTTTTCATGGCCTTTTTGCAGCTTTTGTCCCTTTCCATTTGAAATCTGCCCATTTGTAGTCGACTCCGTGAACAGTTTTCATGTGTTTGTTTAAACTGGGGCTGTAGGAGAATTTCTGACTGCATGTAGGGCAGGAAAAAGGTTTATCTCGAGTGTGTACACGCTGGTGTCTTTGAAGGTTGCTTTGTGTGTAAAATGCTACTTGGCATGTATTACATTTGAAAGATCTATTGCCAGTATGCCTGCAAATAAAAACTATGTCTAGACAATAATTATGAACTACATTACATTACACTTCCATGTAGTTAATATACATCAACATCAACAATCTATTGCAGTCCACTGTTGGACATAAGCCTCCCCATTGTTATAGAAATTGTGTGCAGTTAGTTTAATGTACACATGTAATAGAATAGGAATATAATACAGTTGAATACTTCTATTCTAACATTATAGATCAATATATAAATATGTATATAGCAATAATCATATAATAAGTATTTATAATGTTAACTATATAAATAGACAAAAGAACTTATCTTTATAATGACTGTTTACCAAGTCATAAGAGGGGAAGTTGCGACCATAGTCATCAAGTTATCAATAAAGTAAAGTATATAAGTTGTTAAACACAAACCGTTTAAGATGAATAATAAGATTTTTTTTGGTGTGAGTTTTGTACCCACATAAATGGCATTCAATATTCTTTACTAAACTGTGTTTTCTTCTGTGGTTCAACAACTCTGATGATGTTACAAAAGTATCTCCGCAATCTTCACAGTTATAATTACAGATGTTGTAATGTCTGCGTATATGTGATTGCAAGGACTGTTTAGACTTCAGTGACTTAAAACAAACACTACAAGAAAAGCCACCATTTTCATGGACTCTTAAATGATTTTTCATAGCAAAAGCATGTTTAAATTGTTTTCCACATTGAGCACAAGTAAAATATGTTGCAGTGCTATGTGTTTTACGATGAGCTGCAAGACTAGATGATTGTGTGAAATTCTTGCCACACTCGCAACTGTATGGCCTCTCTCCATTATGTCTCCTCATGTGGTTAACTAAAGTCTGACTGTGTGGAGTAGAGTATGAACAAGCTGTACAATGATATCTCCTGGCAGCACCATTGCCAGATACTTTGCCAATATATTTTCTTTTCTCATGCATAGATGTATAATGTTTTATAAGTGACGTTTTTGTTTTAAGTATCTTATTACACATATCACATTTAAAATTACATCCTGATTTGTCTGTTCCTATGACAATCACATCTGTTTTTGTTGTACTGTTTTCAGTATGATTGATTTGAGGTTGAGAATAACTGTTATCAATATCTGACTCTTCACAGGGCATGGAAGAAGCAATTGCTATCATTTCTTCTCTGTATGTATCCCTCTTCTGTGTTCCTTCCCAATATTTCTTAAAACGTTCATTGCTAGTGAGACATTTTACTTTGAAGTTATGAGAGATACACAATTCTCTTAAACATGTCTTACAAATAGAACTAGGCATAAGCTTCTCATAAGGTAAGGTAATTTGAAAACATTCATAAATTTTGTCATGTATTTCTTTTGCCTCCTCAAGGGTCGAAAAAAGGTCAATTTCTCCAATCAAAAAACAAAGTCGGCACAATTTCTGTACATTAAATTCAATTCTTACAGAAATATCCATTTTATTCTCCTACAGATAGCAACAAATTCAGTCACTATTTTAAGAAAAAAAGGGTTGGTTTTGAAGTACTACTTCTAAGTTATTTAGTAAAATTTTTATTAACAAATTGCGAGTGTAAGCCCTTCTTTCGATTATAACAGAGTCTAGCATAAAGTTTAGTGTTGTATACAAAAAATATGATGAAATTAACAAAATATAAAGACAGATGTCAGACCACCATGTTGTCTCTAGAATGACGGCGAACTTCAGTCATCACACACAGCTCATAAGTAGAGTCCGTCTCACAAAAGAAATTCCACGGCGATAAATTTATTTTATTTGTTTGTTTATTTTTTTCTTTTGTTTATTTATTTATTTGTCTATTTATTCGTCTATTTATTCATTTGTTTATTTATACTTATACTCAAAAACAAATTACAATTTAAATTTAACGACGGTTGCCGCACTAAGCTCGTGGCTTATATCGTGGCAACCAATACGAGATTTCACAATATTTAAATATTTTATAAAGTTTAGTTGAAAATGAATATAAAATAAAATTAAAACAAGGTTCAACACAAACAAAAACAAAACAGAAAAAATAGTATAAAAGTTAGTATTTAGCTGAGAGTGAGTCTTTTGTGTGTATGTGTATGTGTGTATTATCTTTTGCTACTATTACCCGTGGTATGAAAGAATCAATTCAGTTTCATCGTATGAAAGATTCAAAAGCCATTTAATTATCAGTCGCTTTACCTCCTTGGTAGTTAACTTAATAATATCTGTATGTATTTGACAAATTGTGTTGCACACTTTAGGGTGGAGATAGATGGTTTATCTTTTTATGAAGGTGGTATTTATGGTAGGAAGGGGAATTCGGAATACACGACGCTGGTTTAGACAAATCATTGAAGTTGTGTTTAAAATTTCCTTGTGCATCGTTGTTGTTATTCTTAGTATAAAAATTTGGTCTACTCTTAGTACCTTACACTCCTTGTAGAGGTCGTTTGTTGGAAATCTGAATGGTTTTCGCAGCATCACTTTTAAAACTGCCCGTTGGGCTCTTTCGACTTGCATCATTTTCGTTTTAGAAGCACCACCCCATGCCAGAATGCAGTAGAAAAGTAAAATTTTGTAAATCATTATAAGATTATTTTTGTTCATGCTATTACGAAGAGATTTTAAAATATAAATAGTTTTGCTTATTCTACTGCACAATTGAGTAATATGACTGTCGTATGTTAAACGTTCATTTCGTATGACTCCTAGATATCGAATGGAGTCTGTACGTTCTATGGTACCGCAGCTACAGTTAGGTCGATTATCAGGAGTACAGGAATGAATTCCCAACGTATGTCCTACTGGGAGTTTTGATGCAAGTGTCTTATGGAACGCGATGAATTTTGTCTTTTTTAAGTTGAGGGTAAGGAGAATTTTGGCAAGCCATTGTGCAATGAGAGTCATTCCTTGTTCAGCGAATGCTATTGTTCTTGACGACGATATATTACGAAAAACTATCACGGTGTCATCTGCATAACACAAGATTGCCGCATTAGTCATAGATACATTGAGAATATTATTCATGTAAATGCTGAACTGTGTGGGGCCCAGAATACTTCTCTGGGGTACACCAACCTCGATGCAGCACTGGTCACTAATTGTGGATCCCACCCTAACGCACTGTCAAATAACTGCTAAACCAGTCAAGTGTAATACCTCGTATACCTGGTTTCTAATTTACGAAGTAAGATAGGGACGGACACGGTATCGAACACCTTCGATAGATCAATGAAAACTGCTAAGCAGCATTCTTTGTTATCCAATGATTTAGAAATGACATTTGTTAGTGAGACTACAGCATCTTCAGTGGATTTTTTACGTCTAAATTCAAATTTGTTTTCTAAGAGTAATTTATTGTTTTCGAGAAAGTCAACTAACCTTTTGTTTACAACTTTTTCTAGGAGTTTAGAGAATATGCTTGAGAGGGAAATCGGTCTATAATTATTAGGAATTGACTTATCGCCGTCCTTATGTATTGGAATGACAACGGCAATTTTCCAGCATTGAGGAATACACATGAAACTAATATGACAGGTTCGCCATATTTTTTGGTCTCATGTTCGTTGCTATTGCGTTTTTATGATTTGCCGTAGTCAAACTGTTGTTAACGTTGCCTAAAGTTGCAAAATTTTAGTAAAGTAAGATATTGAAGATTTAAAAGGAAGGTTATGGCGTTTTGATATCAATAAATAATGTTCGTAAGAGAGTAGCCGCCATAACATGTACGTAACAATGTCAATTGTGTCATTTTTATCATTTTATGTGGGAGGTTCCACATTAAATTTAATAAAAATTCAAAATAGAATTAAAGATTAAAATATTTCGTTATTATTCAGGATTAAGATATTTAACTAAATTGTATCAACTCTGTTGGAAACTGAAAAATGCACCAATACATGCATGGAAAAGGTAGTTATTTTGATGAACAATGAAACATAATGAAGACGCGAAAACAATGCAAAGTTTACGGACAAAGCGTTTGCAAGGGTTTGCTCAGTGCAAACATAAAAAACTTCTGAAGGATTGGACCGCGTTATAATATCTACATCAATCAAGTGATAGTGAAATAAAGTCTTATAACGATAGTAATATCAATGATTATAAGTTGGACAGTGATAGTAGTATGTGGAATAATCAAAATTAGTTATACCTTATAACTATAATTATTATTATGCTATTAAAACATAAGAGCTAAAATTTTGAATTTATTTTTGATTTGATCTCTTTTTATTTAGAATGTGTTAGATCTTTTACATAAACACATAAGAACGAAGTGTTAAATTTTATATACTACATTTAATTCGCCTGCGAACTATGGTCTTTTAGAAATGCAATAGTTAAAGCTGCTAATATTTTTTATTGTATATTTATATATTACATATATATTTTGTAACTGCAGCACCACGTCTCACAGTAAACCAAAATACCAATCTAAGTGGGCAAAAAGGCTCAAGCATTTTATTCCAGCCTTCTAATAATAGCTATATCTTCTAATATAGCGATAGCTCATAAACTATAAATAACAATACGTCCATTTTTTTTAGTAATTAACCTCAAATGATTTAATATTTTTCAATGAACTTCCAATTTATGGTTATTTTTCATTAAATTATTCACTTTGAAGTGTTAGGTATGTTTGGGTTTCCAGTTAAAAATGTAGAAACCTAAAAAAAGTTATAAATAGTGAAATAAAGGGTATCTTATGTATTTCACAATTTTTTTGCCCGTGTGGGGCACAGCTAGGCAGGACTAATAATTACCTAAGATACATGTTGTTGAATAAACCGGCATTAGCACAACGCACTGTCGGTGTCGTTCTGCCTAACCTCGAAACTTGGGTAAATAGTGGGAGGTCGTGTCACCTGCCAATTGCCGCAGATACTCACCGAGCATGGTTGCTTTGGTGAATATCTAAATTAAATCCGTCATTAAACTTTATAAAAAGAATCCCCGAGTTCTAATGAATCGCGTTATATTAAATTACGTATTTACTCTTCCTCGACAGAGGTCTTAATATTTTTTTAATTTTATATTTATCATTTTAACTACACCCCTACTAATGTCATAAATGCGAATATAAGTTTGTTTGTTATAGTTTCAGGCGAAAACTACTCGACCGATCATCATGAAATTTTGTACACATATTCTTAGAAGTATTAGAAGTAATATAGGAACTTTTTATTAAAAAAATAAATATATATTTATTTAAATGATCTGTTACGAGACTGAATGTGGCAGACCAAATTCCACGTGAGTGAAGCCGCGGGCTAAAGCTAGTATTATATATTCGAAAGTTTGTAAGGGTGTACAGACGTTTGTTACTCTTTCACGCAAAAAATACTGATTTAAATGAAACTTTACAGTAATATAGCTCATACATCAGAATAACGCATAGGCATACTATTTACTGTGATAACCAACATACAGTAGCGTTCAAAAGTATTTTGACAAGACTACTTTAGCAGTTATCTTTTTACTGAGTACTTCAAAATAATTTTAGTATTTTTAAATTATTATTTATAATGTATTTCATCCTCTGTGAGTTACAAGTTGTAACTTGTTTGTTTTCTTTCTTTGTTAAAAACAAAACACGTCTATACATGCGCTCAAAAATATTTTGACAACCATTCAGTTCCTTGCTGGCAGCGGTTCTACTCACACTGCATATATTTTTGTCTATAAGGTATAATTACTCCGCATTTATCAACATGCCTAAGACTAAAGAATATTCAAATGAAATTAAAAATGCCATGATAACTGCCCTACAAAGTTGAATGACGCAAGCAGAAGTTGCTCGAAGTTTTAAAGTTGTCACGACAACTTGTTAGTTCGTGGAACAAAGCTATACACAGTGACTGGTGAGATACCTTCAATACTTATGGAGAGTACTCGGTACTCGATTCTCGTTAACTTGATATAAAAAAAATAGATGCTTATTTTTTATCGAAATGTCTCTAAAAAATAAGTGAAATTTGGATATTATACTCCCTAAGCTCGCCGCACTGTTTACGTTGATCTAGTCACGAGCGGCGCGGCGGCACCCACCCCTGCCCTCCATCCCGCTACATAATGCATTATTGCGTCACCGACTCGTTATCCGCTACCACTCTGCCCGTAGCACCCAACAGGGCATCAAAGTTGCCCTAGCCACCGCGAGCGACCACAGGGCGCTCTCAAAGCTCCTTCGGGAGAGGGACGTGTCATACCACACGTACACTCTGCCGGAGGACAAGAAGCTCCGTGTGGTTGTGCGCAACGTGCCCAGGGAGATCTCCCCCGAGGAGATCAAACAATCCCTGGCAGAAAACTACCCGGTGCATGAGGTACACCGGATGGTGAAAGGCCGCACCAATGTCGTCTACGACATGGTGATGGTCACTCTTGACGACAGCCCCGCCGGCAAGGACATTTTTAAGATGTCATCCGTCTGCGGGCTGTCGGGTATAACCGTCGAGCCACCTCACCGAAGAAGTGGCATCTCGCAATGTCACCGCTGCCAGCTCTACGGGCACTGGTGGTCAAGTGCCTGGAAGACCACGCGACGGAGGAGTGCAAAAGGCCCAAAGACAGGGCCAAATGCACTGAGCCAGTCGCGTGCGTGCTGTGTGGCGAAACAGGCCACCCCGCCAACTATAGAGGTTGCCCGAGGGCGCCTAAAACCCCCAAGGCGAAAGGACCTCAGCGTCCCCGCCCAGTCGTCCCTGCTACTGCAGGGACTGGGGGGAGCTTTACAGCTGCTCCTCTGCCGAAGACGAACGCCTGGGCCACTCCCAGGAAGACCGGGGAGACCTTCCCACCTCTGCCCGTGCGGAAGACGATGCAGGCCCCCATACCTGCCCCAGTACCCGCAAAGGCAGCCCCTGTCGAGCGGCCCACAAAGCCTCTCCAGGGAGGGCCCAAGCCGCTCGTCGTCGACTATAGGAGCCCTCTCAATCAACTACCGCAAACCATCGACCCGGACCTATCCCTAGTGGCAAGGTTCGCGAGTGCGATTGATTTTAGCGAGCTACGCCAGCTCGCTAACCTAATTCGTCAGAACGAGGGCAATCCGTTGGCCCTCCTCAGTGTTAGCATTAGGTACTCGAGCGTACTCGAGAAGCTAGGCGCGTTTAAATGCAACCCATAATGGATTGCACACCAACACGCAGAGTCAAACCCAGATCACTCAAGCTAGGGTACATCAACGCCAACGGCATCGGTAGGCAACGAGATGAAGTTGGCGTTTTTCTTAGGGCACACCAACTCGACATACTACTCGTACAAGAGACCTTTTTGAAACCCTCGCAGAGAAACCCAAACGTTGCGAACTACTCTGTGGGCCGCAACGATAGGATTGACTCTGCGCTAGGGGGAACTCTCATATATTACAAAAGGTCCCTTCACTGCGTACCTATGGATCCGCCTGCGCTGACTAGCATCGAGGCTTCGGTCTGTCGAATAGGCATGACCGGACACCAATCGATCACACTAGTTTCAGCCTATCTGTCACCCAATCGGCAACTACTCGAGAGCGACCTCCGAGCACTGCTAGAACTGAGCGATGCCGTGATAATCGGCGGCGACCTTAACGCCAAAAACACCCTTTGGAACTGTCACCAGTCCAACGCCAAAGGCAGAGCCCTGGAGTCGCTCTCGAATAGACTAGCGTTCGACATCATCGCCCCGCTCGAACCGACCCACTATCCGCACATCGTGTCTCACCGACCCGACATTCTGGACGTGGCACTCCTAAAGAACATAAACCTACGTTTGTGTTCAGTAGAGGTGCTACACGAGTTAACTTCTGACCACAGACCTGTGGTCATGGAGTTCGCACCCAGACTGGGTCCCATCGACACAGGTCAGCGTACCCCCACTAGACGAATCACGGACTGGAGGCGCCTCGGGACAAAACTCGAGGCAACCTCGTCCGTGCATCTAGATAGGATACCCGACCACATAACTAGCCAAGAGGACACCACGATGGCGATCGACTCCCTCACAGCACACGTGCAATCGTTAATTAACGAATGCACTCGGGAGGCACCAGCGACGAACGATCGCCGCTGGAACCTACCCGATGACGTACGTGAGCTGCTGAGGCGGAAGAACGCCGCCGTACGAGCCTACGACAGATATCCATGCGAAGCCAACAGGATCAGGTTACGAAGCTTAGAAAGAGCGGTCAAGTCGCGCATCGATCAAATGCGCCAAGACAGGTGGGATAGGACGCTACAAGACCTCGAACCTACCCACCTTGCCTTCTGGCAACTATCCCGCTCGCTTAAGAGAGACACCGTCACCTGTATGCCTCCTCTAAGCCGACCTAACCTTCCACCGGCCTTCGACGATATCGAAAAGGCAGAGTGCCTGGCCGAGAGTCTAGAGTATCAGTGCACGCCCAGCGTAATACACTGCGACTCAGACCAAATAGCCGAAGTTGATTCGGAAGTAGAGCGCATAATAACCTCACTTCCTACATCAACACTAGCCTCAACATCAACGCCGACGGGGACGACAGATGAACAAGACCTAGACACGGTCACCCCCGAAGAAGTCGAAATGATCGTCAAGGGCCTACACGCTCGCAAGGCGCCCGGTTCGGACGGTATCACAAACAGGGTAATAAAACTCTTTCCGGAGAGGCTACTGGTCCTGCTGACGTTTATTTTCAACGCAGCGCTCAAAAACAACATCTTTCCACAACAATGGAAAGAAGCCGTTGTTATTGGGATACCCAAACCTGGCAAACCAAAGTCCGAACCGACCAGTTATAGACCGATCAGTCTGCTTAAAGGATTAGGCAAGCTATACGAGCGTCTAATCTACAATAGGCTGAAAGCGTATGCCGATGCTAATCTTCTCGTCCCCCACGAGCAATTCGGTTTCCGAACCGAACACTCGTGCGTCCACCAAGTCCACCGCATCGTTGAATACACCAGCGATCGGCTTCAACGCAACCTGTTCACAGGAATCCTCTTCTTTGACGTAGCGAAAGCTTTCGACAAAGTGTGGCACAACGGCTTATTATTTAAGCTATCCACCATGGGAGTGCCACACGGACTCGTGCTCATCATACGAGACTACTTGTCGAATCGAAGCTTCCGCTACCGAGTAGAAGGGTCACTGTCCTCCACTCACCCCATACGAGCCGGTGTCCCACAAGGGTCCGTGCTCTCCCCCCTACTCTTCACGCTGTATACTAGTGACATTTCGAAGCATCGGTATGTGCAGACGGCACTATTCGCAGACGACACGGCTATCTACTGCTCAGGAGTGAACCCCTCGACAGTAGCCGAAAAACTCCAGACCGCAGCCAACGCACTGGACGTTTGGTTCCGGAAATGGAGGATAGAGGTCAACCCCGAGAAAAACCAGGCGGTGCTGTTTCACAGAAGACAGCTAAGCTTGTATCCTTTGGGGAAGACCCCTCAGATTAGGATGTTCGGCAAGTCTATCCCTTGGGCTAGCCAGGCCAAATACCTAGGCATAACCCTTGACGACCGTCTATCCTTCGGCCCCCACATCAAGGCAGTCCGCAGCCGGGCTGCCTTCGTGCTAGGACGTCTACACTGTCTAATTAACGCGCGTTCGAAGTTAGATTTAAAAAATAAAGTCAGATTATACACGGCATGCATACGTCCTATAATGACGTACGGTAGCGTAGTATTCGCACACGTTAGGCCACACAGGATCCATAGGCTTCAAACACTACAAAATAATTTCATGCGCAAAGCTACGGGAGCACCGTGGTATGTACGCAACGTCGATCTTCACATCGACCTCAGATTGCCGACCATCAAGCAATTCATAAAACAGTGCTCCCTTAGCTACTTTGACTCTGCTTCGACTCACCCCAACCCTCTAGTGGTTGCGGCCGTAAACTACACACCAAGTAAAATCTCAAAAATACGTCGACCCAAACACGCGTTAGGGGAGCTAGACGACGACATTACATGCGCTCAACGCAGAGCGAACACACTTAGTACGAACCGTCCGCGTTTTCGTCCCCGTCGGCGGGGGCGGAACACGCGCCGCGTAAACTGTCCACAAAACATGGGAGTAGGCCGCCCCAGCGTTTCAGCAACACCCCAAGCCGAGGTCGTACCCCGCAGGGGGTGCCCTTGGGCAATGTTGCTCTACAAATGGCCGGTTGAGAGCCCTCAGCGCTCACCGTAACTTAATCCGGGTAAAGTTGTAGAGGCCATCTGAGGCCAACAGCTAGGTCACTTCAAAAAAAAAAAAAAAAACCGACTCGTTAGTGTAAGCGCATGCGCCGACAGGTTCCCATGTTCCCGCTTCCGCGTCCCGCGATCGTAGGTATTTACGCGCGAAATCCGCCGTGTGAGTGTATGTGTGATCTGTGACCCGTGTATGGCTCATACCCCAAGTATGGCTCATCAATACACAAACGCAGAGTACCTGGACATGGTTCGTGCGTATGCGCGTGCTAATGATAGTTTGCAGGGTGCCATCGCTTTGTACAGGGAAATGTTCCCCAACCGTCGAATACCTACTGCAGGCGTAATCCTAAATGCTAATCAAAGATTACGGGACTACGGACAGTTCACTGTTCCTACACATGCTCAAGGACGAGGAGGAGCGGCTTATCCTGTGTCGCTGCACGAAGACATTCTCGAGTACTTCGAAAACAACCCACAAGCGAGTATTCGTAATGCTGCTCGAAGATTTGGTGTATCACAGTGGACTGTGTGGAATCAACTGCACAAAGATGGTTTACACCCATATCATTTTCGACCAGTTCAAGAGCTCAGTGTGGGCGATTACGAGCCGCGTATAAACTTTTGTCGGTGGTTTTTACAAAACACTGACAAAAACATACTATTTACGGACGAAGCCACGTTCACTAGACTTGGTATTTTTAACGTGCACAATGAACATTGGTGGAGTCATTTAGTCCATTGAAATGTTACATTTTTTAGGCCTAACCTTGCATTTTTTAGAGGACGTAATTTTATTTTTTTGATGTGTAGGGGGGGTCAGTGTAAAGCTAAAACCAAGTTTGTGGGGTCGCCACCCTTGTCCCACGGCCGCCATCTTGAAAATAGGGGTTAAAACGGTTTTTATGATATATCTCTTAAACTATTTATTTGAAAATTTTTAATATTTTATTTGGGGCTGGAAAAAATGTGGAAAATTATTGATGCCAGTGCAGAACTCTAAACCTCCAGCACCCCCGGAGCTTCTAAAATTGATCTTTAGCAAATGCAAAGGAAACTGTGTGGATGTCGAAAAGCAGGACTGAAATGTTCTGCAGTGTGCTTCCATTGTTCTGGAGAGACTTGCAGCAACGTAATGGAACTCTCAGAATTAATAAATGAAAATGACTTTGATGATGAACCGCCAACATTAACATCCCTTCCTTCTCCAGTTTTCCCACTGGTATTTGATTCAGAAAGCCAATCAGATGTTGAGCCGCAGCCTGGTCCATCGAAACGACTGAGGACGAAGTAGTTCTAATTTAGAAAATTACCGTGGATTATGCCTATTGGGGATACCACGTAAAAAAAAAACGCGCCTCTAGACTCTACCTCGTGGGTGGTGGGGAAAAGAGTCAATAATTAATTATTAATAATATTGCTAAATTTGTAATTAAAAAAGTTATAATAACAAAATAAAAAAAAAAAAACAATAACCGATGACATATTATTAGTACACACATATAATATAAGTATAGTTAAGAGTACTAAACAATAGTACTCACTTCGGAGCGCTGTAAAACCTTAGCTATTAACTTAATGAAAAAAAGATGCAAATAAAAGTTGTTCCTCAAAAAACGATCTACAAAAATGGTCTGATATTATTTTTCCGTAAAATGATAAAAAAAAGTAATATCGAAAAATATAATTTTTTTTCTCAAATTTCTGAAGATTTTCGCTTATAACTTTTTTAGTTATAGTTCTACGATAAAAAGTTACTGGACCAAAGATGTAGAGAATTTAATTTGCAACAAAAAATGTTAACAAATTTTTTTTATCAAATAAATAGTTTAAGAGATATATCATAAAAACCGTTTCAACCCCTATTTTCAAGATGGCGGCCGTGGGACAAGGGTGGCGACCCCACAAACTTGGTTTTAGCTTTACACTAACCCCCCCTACACATCAAAAAAATAAAATTACGTCCTCTAAAAAACGCAACCCCAAATGTAACTTTTCAATGGACTAATTCCAATCCGTACGTTACGCGACAGGACGCTTATCAACACAGATTTAGTGTTAATGTGTGGGCCGGTGTCCTCAATAACTGTTTGTTAGGACTGTATTTCATCGAAGGAAGACTCAATAGTGCATATATACATAAACATTTTAAATAGTGTGATGAACAATATGCTCGATGATGTGCCGCTGAGTTAACATCGAAACCTATTTTATAAGCACGACGGAGCGCCCGCACACTATCAGACGCAAGTACGTGAGTACCTAAACGGTAGCTTCGGGGAGAACTGGATTGGTCCCGGTGGGCCTGTGCCATGGCCAGCTCGCTCTCCAGACCTTACTCCGTTACTTTTATTTATGGGGCGAGGTAAAACGTCTTGTGTACGCTACGAAGTATGCAAATAGGGAAGACTTAAAAACGAAAATAATAAGTACTTTTGAGACTGTTAAAAGTGATCCGTTCGTTTTAAATCGCGTTAAAGACATTAAGCGTAAACGTGCCGAACTATGCGCATCACACGAGGCGGTACACATTTTGAACAACTTTTAAGATTAGTGTAAATATGTAATACGTAAGTTTAATTTTAATCAATTCAATCATTGTAAATAGGTATGATTCCATTTTTTAAATACGC
The DNA here is from genome assembly GCA_949316085.1 of Hypercompe scribonia. Classification (NCBI taxonomy): domain Eukaryota; kingdom Metazoa; phylum Arthropoda; class Insecta; order Lepidoptera; family Erebidae; genus Hypercompe; species Hypercompe scribonia. The sequence continues at coordinate 18,546,563 of OX438969.1, forward strand.
CGAAAATACCAAGGTTATTTAACTTTTCAGTTATTCTGGATTGAACCTTGTCTCAATACCTACTATTTATTCAGTCAACAAATTAGTGATTACCTAGGTATTTTTGCCTGTAGGACAGGCCGGATTAAAGTATGAAGGGAAAACGGATCATGCTATTTTATCAAAGTTAGCATTCATGCATTAACATGGGGAGAGGTATCGATGTAGGTAGGCAACAGCTGTACAGTATAGGTACCTATGTATTCTGTGCTGATAGCGCGCTGCGCGACACGTGCGGCCGCGCGGTGTCCAAGTATTCCACAGTTAAATACTGGGCTCTCGGTGTACTGTGTACGAAGTTTACTAAGAAGTTATTTAATATTTCGTTTTTATGTTATTTTATTTCATGATATATGTTCGCATACTATCACGTCCTCAAATATTGAAGGTATCTCACCAGTCAAGTCTGTATAATAAACGTAAAACTATTGAAAATAAGCCTCGAAGTGGCCGTCCGAAAAAAACATCCGCTAAGAAAGACCATTTGATAAAAAGGTTATCGACAAGTGATGTCCGAAAAACGGCTGTGCAAATAAAAAACGAGTTACAGGAAAATAACGACGTGAATTTACACGTTTCAACTATAAAACGCAGACTAAAGGACTTCAAATTACATGGACGACGTCCAACTAAGAAACCTCTAATTTCTGCAAGGAATAGGAAGCTGCGCCTTGCGTTTGCGAAACGGTTCAGATTATGGACGAGTCCAGAATGGTCCAAGGTGTTGTGGAGTGACGAAAGCAAATTTAATTTAGTGTCATCTGATAGTATACGGTACGTGCGAGGTCTTGTAAACAAAAGATTTGATGTTCGATACCAAATACCCACAGTAAAGCATGGAGGTGGCAATATTAAGGTCTGGGATGCTTTTCTCGCCGCGGAGTCGGACCTTTAGTTGGGATAGAAGGTACTATGGATCGCTTTATGTACGCAGATATATTAAAGCAACAAATGCTACCCTATGCTAAAGCAAATATGGCACCTGGTTGGTATTTTCAACAAGACAATGACCCAAAGCACAAATCGAAACATGTCAACGACTTCATGAAACTCGTTAAAATCAAAATTTTCGACTGGCCAAGTCAAAGTGCCGATTTAAACCCGATAGAGCATCTTTAGGAAGAACTGAATCGCCGCGTAAGATGTCGAAACTATTCAAATAAAGATGCTTTATATGAAGCACTAAGTAACAAATGGAGCCGAATACCCATTGATCGTCTGCAGAAACTAGTTGACTCGTTGCCGGCGCGTTGTGAAGCGGTCTTGAAGGCTAATGGATATGCAACAAAATACTAATAGTTAATATCAAAAATATTTTTTTTTTATTTTAGAAAATAAAAAACTTTCCTTGTCAAAATACTTTTGAGCCGTGTCGTAAATAATTATTCTTTATGTTTTCTTTTTCTGTAGAAATACATTACATTGTCTTAATTTGTGAAACGTATCAATACTTCAAATATAATCTTTGATTGGCAACAATTTTGTTATCCTTTTTTGTGATATGGAATAAAATTGAGTTGTCAAAATACTTTTGAGTGCTACTGTACATGCGAGCGGAGCCGCAGATGACAGCTAGTGTTATATAATAACTACGTGTGGTTTTGATAGTAAAACACAGAAATAGAAACTTAATGGCTTTTATTAATATAATCGCCTTTAAGCTTCAGCTTGCGCTTGGAGCTTTTTGATGTAAGACTCCTTCTTCTGCTTGATCCTGTTCTTCCTTTCAGCCAATGTCAATTTGCGCTTGTTCCAGCGCTTTTGTCTACCGGCATCTTTCTTCGCTTCCTCCTTCTTCTTATGAGATGGGTCTGCGCGGATATTTTCGTGAGCCTTTTTGTAAATAGCTTCAACCTTTAAAAAAAATGTTATTTTATTATAACCATCACTTGCACACAGTTTTAACTTTCATATTGCTTTCTGCTCTATATAAATAACTGTAGCAATTCAAATTTTTAAGCCTCTTCATAAAGGATTAAAACTAATCTTTGACATTGCCATTTATATTGTCCATCTTCGACACTGCTCATGTAGAGCTTCAAGAACAGTAATTTGTATGGACGTTAATTTAATAACTTGTACTTACAGAATCAGCATTAACACCAAGTTTGATGTATTTTCCAAACTGCCTCTTGAATGAATCCTCGTCATCTGCTTCAAGGCTGCGCATATATTCAGCTACATGCAAACCGAAGATGTGTGCTCTGAATAAATAAAGAAAAAGTTCATAAAGAACTATCTTTAAGTGATATTAAAAGCTTTTGTACTGAAGCTCTTTTTTAATTAAGTGTTATCAGGATTGGTTTCAAAAAATTAAGAATATTTTTCATCACAACCAGAAATCCTTATGTTTTATATTGCTCCAAAATTGGCTGTCCAAATAATACATACAAGTTTTCATTTGGAGGATGAATGGAGCAAAATTTTTATTGTTACAAATGTCTTACCGGTGTACTTCAGCATTAAATTTTTTGCCTTCAGCATCGTAACCTGGGAATCTCTTGATAGAGTGTGGAACATTAAGACCACCATCAACAGCACCCTTCATGGCGCCAAAAACACGTGCACCGGTGGTAGTGCGTGCCAAACCTACATCCAGATAACATCTGAAATTAAAAGTACACAGAAATTAAATATTGTGTGAATTATGTTCATCAGTTGAATTGTAAGAATTAATATCAGAATTTACGATTAAACATTTTAATAGCATTGTACAGTGCCTTCAGACCGCCCGTAATCTTTTCATCATTATTATTATTAAAAAGTATAATTAACAATTAACCAATCACTATGATAACCAAAAGACCAAAAGACTAAAATTCAAGAGGATTACAATAAAAATTAAAGTAATTATTGCAACTAACAGTTGCTGCGGATAACAATATTTTTTATTTAATATGTGTAAACAATATAACTCTGCATTAAAAGTCTGCTCTCGGTGGCGCAGTTGGGTCTGCAACTGTAGAGCTTGAGTTCTCGGGTATGATTTCTGGGTCAGACCAAAAATGTTTGTATGATCATATATCATGATATATTTCAGAGTTTGGGTGTCTTCTATGTATAAAATGTATATATTAACAAAAAGAAAGTAATTGTGTATGTATATTAGTTTGCCAGTACCCACAGTACAAGTTCTGCTTAGTTTAGGACTAGATGGCATTGTGTCAGATGTCTGAAATATTATTAGTATCAAGTTTATACATTTATAATAAGATCATTACCTGAAGGCACCTGGACCATCATCAACAGGTTCTACATTGAATTCATCACCAGTGACTTCTGTGGCACCAGCATATAAGGTGTCAAGGCCTAACCTTTGAAGCAGTCTTCTTGCCACAAGCAAGCCAGTGCAGTAAGCAGCGGCATAATTTGTAAGACCAACCTACAAATAATCTACACATAATTATAAAGAAAGTATAATTTCATATAAAAAAAAGTTTTCTCAAATCAGTGTTGAACATATAACAACAGTTATAAATGAGTTTGTACAGCTCTTCAGACCGCCCGTTCAAAATCATCATTTAAAATTCTTATTTCTATTATATTCATCAAGTAAATTCTTGATGAGCAAAAACCCATGAGATGAATGTGTTTAGTGGAAATTTTGGAAAAGCACTACATATGCAATACCAAAGACTATTTTTTTATAGCATATATAACCCATAGTCCCATTTCATTATTAATTTAAGGTAACTAATTGTTGCCAAGCACATTCATTGACACGTGGAATCTACTTATATGCCTTTTATTTGTACTTTTAAAATATGACTACTAATTTTTAAGCATTTGAAAAATTAATATTCAGGGCTAACATCAATCAGTTCTACTAACAAAACCACATGTTTATCAGGGCAAATAAATAAATGTTATTTTCACAACAAATATGTTAATATCTGTGACATTATTCACTATTTGTACTTTGTTGTCATATTATTCAGAAATTTAATATGCAGAGAACTTATGTGCTATAACATCTTCCGTGTCTCCGGTTAAACGGGCTACCACGGTCAAAATCATCCAGTAAAACATCATCATCATATGCAGAGATATACTCTGTAAGAGATTGTAGTAATTAATTTAGAGTACAAAACTGTTCTACTAAGAAAAATATGTACAAGTGACAAAGAAAAAATCTGACTTGACCCTTCTTTATTTCTTTCAGTATTTGCCATAAGCTTTAAATTAGTCTATTATAAGTACACTTCATTTTACTCATTGCTAATCATTATTGATACAAAACCATAACTATACAAAAAGAGGCTGGTAATCACATAATTGAGTTTTTAGTGTATTAAACTTGGAAATAATAAGTGAATGTTATAAATAAGCAATTGTTTTTTATTAATATTTAATTCCCTTCAAGTACTATGGACTCGCAAACTAAGCAACACCAAAATTCTATAATTTTAATATAAATGAAAACAAAAGGTCCATGACATGAGTGCTTTCTTTCTAAACAGGCTACAATTACATCATCACATCAACAGCATCTAACAGACCACTGCTGGACATAGGCTTCTCCTTAGAAAGGAGCTAAATAGTAAATATTTATAGCTAATATCACTAACCTTAACACCATAGCGTGGCAGTTCGTGAGAGTACGCGGCACAAACAATGTGGTCACCCTCAATGCGAGAGTAGGCCACCTGGCATGTCACATCCTTGTTGGAAAGACGGACAATTAGCCGGTACTTGGGAGTGTTATATTTGTTCTTATCCTAAAAAAAATACATGCTGTAAATAACAATTTTTGTAAAGGAAAAAGCACAAAGTTAAAAACTACTCGACTTACTTGAACAACGAGGCGTTTGCGAGCATAGTAGTCAGTTTTACCTTCACGACGCCTCTTGAATTTAACTTGGTACCTCTTGAAGTATTGTTTATTCTTAACAACTTTCACGAAACCCTATAAATTGTCAATCATTACAACAAACATATTTACATACTTTTAAGTACAGGATAAACAGAAAATATCAGAGACACTTTATAATCAATAGTGCTGAAATTCGAACAAAACTGAGTCGAGAAATTAGCATAAAACATGAAACTACTCTTCAATTTTGTCTCCTTTGCAGCATCAGATGACGCGCATGTGTCGGTGTTTCATCATGTAGGTTAGAAAATGTACTGGGCTAAAATACTATATAAAACACTAGTTTATAATATCTTGTAGTTCATTCAAGGTTTTAAATGGTATACATTTTGAATAATTACGATTTTAATTTAATATTTTAAACACATACGAGAGTTTCAAACTGTATGACATGGTGCAAAACATCAATTTATATTTTCACAATCCCTTTTAAAAACAGTAAAATAATTTCATATTTCACATAGAACGTCACCGCACAAACTATTTTTAAATATATTTTATCAACATGTCTCACCATTTTAGCGAATTCCTATCAAAAAGTTTAGGAATCTGGCGTCCAACTACAGACAGTGGACACCACCAGAAAAAGAACGTTTTAATTGACAAATGACAGTTTGTTAAAAAGTTGCCATAATCGAAATTCACTTCTTAAATAAAGTTACCACTTCTAAAATATGCACTTATACTTATTATGTGTAGCTAGAGCTACCTGTGTTTTTGTTTTTGTTAATCATCGAGTAAGTGTATCCCTTGCGATCAAAATTTCTATTTATTGTTTTCTTTTAATTTTGTATTTACCTACGTTCTACACTTTTCAATTCAAATATTTTTTTAAATATGATCAATACAAAAATCAACGTAATTTTACAATTTTTTCCTTCTTTGTCAACCACGGTAGCAAAATTTTTTACATACAACTAGATTAAAAACCGGTAAGCTCTTTAAAACTCTTGAAAAGCCACTACCTATATTAAAGACAGAGGTTGTGGTGATCCAATCGTAGTGAATAGTAATCTCCAAGGTTTACATATTAACACTTTAAGGTTTCGACTACTTTTAGCCTTAGTTTCAGTTTTCCCCGAAAATGGCTAATATTTTCAGACGCGTCTAAACTCAAGTGTTTATAATTATCATGTGTCGTTTTGTAAACTTCGCATGTAATTCATGCTTGTCCACCCCTGGCGCTGTTCTTGGTGATTGATATACGCTAAATTCTAAGGTTTGCCATAAAATCGTAAAATATACAAGTGTCCAGAAAGGGTATCGGGTATTTGTAAGTTCAATAAAACAAAAATTATTTGTACACAATAAAAAAGTTTATTGTTTATTATTAGCATATTAATTGGAGAATTATTTGGAAAAGATGATGTTATCCAAATGATGACCGTTACGTTGCTGGTACTCTTATAAACGGAAACAAAGATTGGCGATAACACGTTGACACATAGCTATCGATATTGCTGCCATGTCTGACTTGATATTTTGCTTTAACTGGGTTAGATTCGGCGGATCGTTCTGATAAACCTTACTTTTAAGGTATCCCCATGCAAAATAGTCAAGCGGGCTAAGGTCGGGGCTTCTGTGAGGCCAGTTGATGTTACCCCTTCGCGAAATGACTTTATTAGGGAATAATTCGTTAACAAATTCCATTGAGTCATTTGAGGTATGGCAAGTGGCCCCATCTTGCTGGAACCACGTTCTTGAGTTGAAACCTGCAAACTCCTGCAACTCTGGGACCAAAAAAATTCGCAACATATCACAATAACGGTCACTATTCACATTAATTGCTCGGCCTCGTGAATCGTGAAAATCTTCGTGAAAATAAGGACCAATTATGCCTTTAGCAAACATAGTGGCCCAAACAACGACCTTTGGGCTATGCAGGGCGATGCTTTCGTCTCGGATTCTCCACTGCCCAGTATCGACAATTCTGCTTATTCACATGACCATTCAGGTGAAAATTTGCTTCGTCACTGAACAGTATGTTGTTAAAGTTGTTAAATCGCTGGAGCATTTCGTTCGCAAAATTCAGTCGATTAGCATAGTCCGTATCCTTCAATTCTTGAACTAAATGAATTTTATAGGCTTCTAGATGTAAGTCTTTCTTTAAAATCGAATGTAAAGACGATTTTTTGATGTTCAACGTTTGGCTTCGCTTTCGGATGGATAAAAACGGATTTTGACGAACCGACGCCTCAACTTCTTCAATTGTTTCTTCATCGTGAACTGAACGAGGACGACCAGAGTTTTGAATTTTAACTGTCGCACCTGTATTCTCAAACATCCTGATCCATTTCCTAATGCTATCGTCACTTGGCGCGTGGCGTGTACGATATTCCGCACGATAGAGACGTTTCCGTTTAGAAGAATCCCAGCAACGTAACGGTCATCATTTGGATAACATCATCTTTTCCAAATAATTCTCCAATTCTTATGCTAATAATAAACAATAAACTTTTTTATTGCGTACAAATAATTTTTGTTTCATTGAACTTACAGATACCCAATACCCTTTCTGGACACCTTGTATATTTAGGATTCGTTACTTTCAGACGATTTGCAAAATATTGTATTTCATGACTTGAAACATTTTTGTATAAAATGTCCTTATAGTATACTGACCTCAGACAGCAATTTTTTGTATATGCAGCGTAATAACATCACAGGTTGACTGTTCCTACTTTAACTAGATTTGAATAGAATGAAATGGGTTCATTAATACATCATTAGGATTAAAGATATGCGTATTTAATTAATTTCTTCAGTCAGTTGGATTTCAACCACCGTAAATCGTACAAATTTCAATCAAACCATTTAGAAATTTGCGGTGGCTGCTGTAGGTGTGTTTACGATGAAGTGTAGTGACTTGTCTTAATATTATTTGTCATACATATTATATTATTTATTTAAATTAAATGTTAATTATACAAACAGACTTTCTTAGTAGATATCATTTTATTGTCAATGGCCGGCGTTGTTATGACACGTCTATTGTCCATCGACCGGTCGACCGGCTACGTCACGCGAGCCGGGTGCGTGTGGGCGAGACGGTAATATCTTGCTGTTGCGCTTGCGCACACGCACCGCGCCAGCGCGAGATTTGAGGACAGACAGTACCTTCCTGGTCCTACCGCCGAAAACTAACTCGCCGCGCTTTGATATACTATTTCTATAACTTATGTTCTGTCGTTCTGTCGTTCATATCACTCCTTCTATTCTAAACTGAATTTGTGTAGTGTGTAAATCTATTCAATAAACTTTCATTCTGTTTCTTGTGCACCTTGGACTACTTATTTCTTACTCCATCTTCATATTTACATCTCAAATTCACCTACTCTACAGAAGTATCGAAATAATGATACTGTTGTTAGTCGTGAGATATTTGCCTAGATTCTTTTTTTAATGATATTTAAGGATTGAACCAAGTAGCGTGTAATTGAAGAGGTCTAAATCTTACAGCGGATTGCGATAGGCATCAGCCTATCGCAATCAGGTGATTATGGTTGCATTTGTCATAAAAAACAAGAATGGTGTGAACAAATATTATCGTAGTCGCAAGACTTCATGCTATAACGAGTCTAGCTAACAATGTTTTAAAAGTGTCCACATTAGCCAACGTTGTGTATTGTGTTTGAAACTGAGAACATTATCAGTTTTTTAATTTTGTTGAGTCACTTGTTGAGGCATAAAAGTCTTTGAAAAGTCAAAGGTCTGCTGTTACTGTCACCTGACCAAACCCAGAATTGCACAAGGCACCACCGCCACCTCTAAATAAGAGGTTCTTGTTGAAGGCTTATAAAGACCTTACCTCAGGAAATACACCTTACAAACCCGCTCTGCCGAGATCCACAGCATAGATGATCCGCGTGCTAGACAGACACGCCACTTGATAGATGAGCGTCCCGCAATCAGTCTGGGTGAAATTGGAATGGCGCTCGGATAACTCTACAACAAGTTCTCGAGGAATTCCTATATTAGTAGAGCTCTTTAAAAATGGTAATTTCTTAATTTATATTGGCACTACACTGCAGGCATGAAGCAGGAGCATGGTGGAGCTATTATTCAAAAAAAAGACTATAAAAACTACTGAAGAACTACCGTTCAATTTCGTACCTAAGCCATGTGTACAAGTTGTTTTCGAAGGTCACTACGAATCGTCTTGTCCAAGAATTCGATGACTTCTAGCCCGTGGACCAGGTTTTATTTGGAAAAGGCTCTAGGGTAAATAATTATAAAGTTGGAGGAATATAACCAACCTTATTACCTAGTGCATGTGGATTACGAGAAAATATTCGATACGGGTTACCCTATAATCCATGCAGAGATGCTTGCACGACTGCCACAATGTGCAAGTGATGTGATACCTCTATGAAGCTACTACGATTGCCATCCAAGTACGAGAAAAGAGTAAAAGACCAATCAAATTTTATTGAAGGGGGAAGACAGGCAAACGTTACATCTCCGATACTGTTTAATACGAGAGCGATTCAATAAGTACCCGTGTTAGAAATGAAGACACTATTTTTTTCAAAAAAAGTTTCTTTGTTTTTCAACATAATATCCTTTAAGGAAAATGCACTTCTCCCAACGTTCCTGCCATTTTTATAACCCCTCCAAAAAATAGGATTTGCCGAACTCTCCAAAATACGTCTCTGTCTAGACAATGACTTCCTCGTTTGAGCTTAATTTTTTTTCCGTGAACCATTTCTTCATGTCAGGGAACAAGATCAGGTAAATAGGAGGGGTGTGGTAGTAATTCTCAATGCAGTTCATGCAGTTTGGCGGCGACAACTCCAGATGAATGTGCTGGTGCGTTATCGTGGTGAAACAGCACCTTTTTCGTCAAATGCACTCGTTTCCCTTCAGTTTTTTGTCAAAGCGGTCCAATAACTAGAAATAAATAACTCACTGTAGTATTGTCCAGTTATCGTTCTTCCTTTTTCTAAAAGATTCATGAGGATGACTCCGTTCGCTTTTCAAAAAATCGTCGCCATGACCTTTCCGGCCGATGGCATCGTTTTTGCCTTCTTTGGAGCAGATTCATTGGAAGAAATCCATTGTTTTGATTGTTGCTTAGGTGCTTAGCTGCATACCAGAAGGTGTGAAATGATGAAGCCAGGTTTCATTAACGGTGACAACTCGACGCAAAAACTCCTTCGGATCTCGCTTAAATTGCTCCAAACACTGCTTCGAAGTTACCAACTGCATCCGCTTGTTATCCACCGTGAGAAATCGCGACACCCACCGGGCCGACAATGTTTTCATCGCCAACTTATCATGCAAAATATTAATTGCCGTTCCGGTTAACACACCTACAGCCTCTGCTACTTCGCACACTTTCGTTTGTCGATCAGCGAGAATAATGTCGTGGACTTTTTGAATGATTTCCTCGGTAACCATGTCTTCTGGGCATCCTGGTAGCTCCTCATCAAAAATGGATGTTCGTCCACGTTTAAATTTGTTGAACCAATATATAACTGTTCTCATAGATGGCGCAGTATCCCCATAAACAGCATCCAACTTTGTTTTTATCTCCTCGCATTTTTTACCATCCAAAAAGAAAAAGCGAATTACCCAACGATACTATCCTTTTTCCATCTTAGTGAAATCAAGAAACACGACTTGCTCGAATGGCTGCCAAATCCAAACTAACCTATCAATCAGTCTGAAATTTGTTTTACTGTCGTTTGATAAATGACAGCACATAATAATAACATCAACTTCCCTCAGGAACGCCCGCTGTCGTCAAACAAGGGTACTTATTGAACCGCCCTTGTAATACATCGAACGACGTTTTCAAGACGCTTGATTAGAACGGACGGAGAATCCTTATCATGACCAATATTTCGCATTCGCATTCTGGTGTAATGTACTGACTGTTCAGTTTATCTCTGAATGATCGATGTACTAAACGAATAGGACTGGGGATAAACATGGCAAAGACAAAAATCATGCACAATAGATATGTATAAAATATAATAAAACAACCAATCTTTACTCGAAGCGCTTGCTTTAATGACATTTAAAAACAATTTTATGCTGTTATTATCATTAAGTTAACTTATATTTCAATAATATTGTATAAGAAACATAGTGACAAAATCGAGGTCCATGTTACTAGCTCCCAACTTGATCTTGAATGATCACAACTGCTCTTTTTTCGATACTTTGGACCAGGGCCCATTGGATAGTGGCTGTCTGGAGGCCGGCTTGAATTTTTAAATCGTGCAAATTCGTCATAATCCGGTATACGGCTTCTTGGAGATGGTGGGGAAGACTCGTGTCGCGGTGGAGACGGCCGAGAAGGTTCTTCAGGTGGATAGTGGCTATCTGGAGGTCGACTGGAATTCTTGAATCTCTCGTTTTCGTCGTAATCAGGTACACGGCTTTTAGGAGACTGTTGTTCTCCGTCGCCACTGCCACTATTTTTATCAGTAATTCTGACTACTCTTGGATTAGAAATTCGCTGATTTTGATCATAATAGAATAACTGAGAATCGGAAGATCTTAAACGAAATCTTGAAATTCCACTTGTACTATTACTATTAGCATAACGAAAACTTTGGAATCTAAGTCGTAAAAATGCATTAGGATATCCGATAATAAAAACTATCAGAATAAAAATGATTGGTGTGTTATCCAAACTGGATGACATTTTTACATTAAAAGTCAAAATCAGTCATCTTGGGTGACAATAGTGACTGTTGAAACTTGGCAGTCAATCTGCAACAGCCTCCTTAGGGCATGAATTAGGCAATGTGATATCTTTAACGGGTGGCGTATAAAATAATAAAATCTTTTGCCACTTACTGTCAAGAAATAACGAAAATTCTTTTTTCTCTACTGGTTGTAAAACTCAGTTGCCAGGGTAGTCTAAAGGATTTTTATAAGTCAAAAATCACGGACAAATATTTCTTCTTTTAAACATGTGTTAGTAAATGGGGCATTAACTCAAGAGTTTCTTTTTTTTTATAACTATTTAGACTACGCCATCATAGAAAGTAGCGAATTTGAAACTTTAATTATGGCCATATTTTTTATATTCTTACCGAACAAGATGGAAACACCATATGTTAGACTTTCTTCTTTATTTAAATAACATTCATGACACTAACTACCAAAAGAGTGTAATGCATGATGCAGAAGTTTTTTTCTCTGGAATCGATGTAAGAGCAAAGAGCTTCGGAATTAAAACTAAACTATGAAAAAAACGTAGAATACCCCATATGCCTTTAGCTATTTTCCGGAAGCAATGATGACGATAATGATGGTGATGATGATGTATTTCTAGCCGATGTTGGCTATGGCGGCCGGTCTCAATAGAGACCAGTGAACTACGCAGGAAACATTGTAGTGTTTTTTTATATTACATAACATCTGATTTTGTAATTTATCTACCTACTCTCCACAATTTTCCATTCAAATATTTTTTTAAATGTCATCAACACTAAAATCAACGTAACACCACAATTTCTTTTTATGGCAATGTGACCTGTGTCAAATTATTAAATTCTTCGCTATGGCTTCCTCCTATTCATATCCTGAATTATTTTTGGCGGGTTTTATATTTACTTTGCCGTTTTTATATGAGAAAAGTAATGTATTTCGATATTATTTAAAGTTTTTTCTGTACTATGCTTACGTATTAATAACTTGTACGGTGCTTTTGCCAGTGGTTTTAATATATCCTCGCGACGTAACAAACCTAATGTAAGATATTGATTTATTTATATAGGTACTCCGTACATAGGTTCATTAGTTGTTGAAAAGATGTTAATAAATTTTTATTATTGTCGACAGAGTTGCTTCCAGATTTTGCAGATATGCATCATATATTGTAGGCATAGAATGGGAATTACAGGGGTTGGAGCATTGGGATAATGAGCAATGTTATATTGTGATATCTAACCATCAAAGTTCGCTAGATATTTTAGGTAAATTAATTTGTTAACTGAAGGAATGGATTTACTATTTTAGATTTAAGAAATAATATTAAAACCTCTACGTATATTTTAAAGGTATGTTTGAAATGTGGCCTCGCATGAAGCGTTGTACCGTGGTTGCAAAGAGACCGCTAATGTTTACCGGAGCTTTCGGGTTTGGCGCTTGGCTTTCTGGTCTTGTATTTATTGACCGATTAAAAACTGAAAGAGCTCGCCAACTTATGAAGGAAGCTACTCAAAGAGTAGTTAAAGAAAAAGTAGGTATTTACTGATTTCTTTCTTTTGTAATCAATTTTGATATTATTTATTTAAATTATTGTCATGATTATATTTTTAGACAAAGCTCTGGATATTTCCTGAAGGAGCAAGATTCAATACAGGTAGTATACATAGCTTTAAGAAAGGTGCATTCTATTTAGCTATAGATGCACAGATACCAATTCTACCAGTGGTCTTCAGTCAGTACTATTTCCTCGACAGTGAGACCAAAACGTTTGAACCAGGTAAGTATATTTTTTTATACTGTATTTCATTATATATATATATTCATTATATATATCAGAAATTTTAATGTAAATTATTATTACAGGAAAAGTAGTTATAACAACATTGCCTCCAATTCCTACTAGTGGAATGACTAGTAGTGATGTGGAAACATTGTCAGAAATTGCTCATCAAAAGATGATGGAAGTTTTCCACGATAGCTCCAAAGACCTTGTCATGCAAAGAAAAGTTGCTATTTGAACCTTACCCACCTTAATATTTCCTTGGCAAAATAAACACTAGAAAGTATTTCCTAGGATCTCCTTTATAATTCAAATTAGTTTTTGGAAATTTTGCTTTAATTATAATATTATTTATTTAGTAATGACAAATGTTAAAAATCAAGTTTGTATCATGTTAATACCATTGCTGATGAAGGCTAAGTTTTATTGTCCACAGAAGTCTGTTTCCAATTAGAATTATTAGATAAAGACTAGTCAATTGTTTGTTAATGAAGAAAACTTTGTTATTGCTTTAAGTCCCTTCACATATTCTGCAAAATTAGATCTATCTTTCACTTAGGTATATTAGGGGTTACTTATTATTACAATATGACAAACTTGTAAAATTTCTAGCTTCAAGGTATCAGAACTTCATTGTCTGGGTAACCAAAGAGAATAGATATTTAGTTCCTTAATAAAAAACAAACATTATCTAGTCATGATTTACGCTTTTGTAGTGTATAAGAACAATTTACTAAATAGAGTTAGGTGTAAGTTTTACTCACCATTTAGTGACTGATATTCATATTGAATGATCTTCCTTTTTGTCCTTTACAATTTTTTTATAGATGTTAAGTAGTACAAGCCTTGTATATTATTTCCTATGTACCTATATATTGTTTAAATAAAAACGGAATGAGTCCTGTTTTGTTGCCCTTACAGTATTATAATGTTAGATTTTTCATCACATTTTTATATTTACATTTGTTATTTTTTAAGGATCCAGTAATACCAAATTATGGTAATGTTTGAGACTTTAAAATATGATTGATAATATAAACAATTAGTTATTAGTAGTAAAATAAAACCATGTTTCATAATCTTAGATAATTATTTATTTGGCTAAGCCAACTCTTATTGCAATGTATAGCTTATAATTTGGGCTGTGTAAGAGACAACAATAACAATTTCTAAGGTGATGTTGTGTTTTAATTTCATATTTCTTTTTATATAACATTGGTTATTTGTCAAGGGTGAAATTGAAGCATGTTAGACAATTTTTATACATAGTATGTGCTCTGGGATATATATGATATGTCCAATGGCTACTTAAATATATAATTTTTGTAATACATTAAAATCTGGTCTTTATTACAGTTATTCATCCATGACATTTATGTTAGACATATTTATTATATCTTGTCACAACAGCTTTGTCAGCACATCTAAAGATACAATAATTTTATACAACCATAAAAAATCTAATTTTTAAGCAAGTGCAGGTCAAATACACTTCCATAAAAACAATGTTAATAAATTATTGCACATGTAAATTATTTTACTTTATTACAACCCAAAATGTCACATTATACACATGTATCGTCCATTTGAATTTGTTATTTATTGTGAACAAATAAACATACAATAGTTTTTTTCATAAGCAGAGTCTTAATATTTTGTTTTACCTCTTACTCTACAATAGACGGATAGATTATTCTCTACTTGCAATTAAGTGTTTTTAAAAGAGTTAGGGTAGAAAATTTTTGTTTACAATTTAAAAAAGACAGATTTCAAATTCAAAGTCTTAAGTAGTCCCAAGTTTACAGCATGTAATAAATATTCATTCAACTGGGATATGAGAAATATACACCAATTAACTTTAATCATTCCAACTTTCACCCCAACCCTCATTTTCATCAACATTTTCGTCAGGTACGAAATTTAATTTGCTGCTAACATGCTGTGCATTGCTATCAATATTTACAATCGTTGGTTTTTCTATGACGGGCGTCATGTCGGCAAAAAAATCAAATTCATCACCACTCTTTTTAGTACTATCATATTTTTGATTTTTTATATCTAGTTCAGATATATCTACAATATTCTTTTTAGCTTCTATGGCAGCTTTTTGTAACAGAATTGAACGTGAATCTGGAATACTGGTAGTGTCTGATACTTTGGGATCAGTATTTAGAATTTGCGTTAAATTATCTTCTATTACATCCCTCCGAATGTGATCCTCTTTTATTATGTCATCTAATATGGCTGGAGTTACAGCGGCTGTTAACTGCCGAGTATTATCCCAGTCACTCCAATCTTCTTCACTCTCAACCGTTTTAATTAATCTCTCTGTTGCCGTAATCTCATCTAAGGATTCTCCACCAACAGGAGAAGGTCTTTCGTTTAGCGTTAACGTTTTTTCGAAAGCAGTTAATTCATTATTATCATTTACATAAATGTCTTCAGAACAAGGTAAATCTCGTAATGATTTTGATGGAATGTAAACACTGCAGTCGTCAGGTATTTGAGTAACTGCGGGTAATAATGGCTTGCTCTTAGAGTTAGGTCTTCCATCTGTGAAAAATTTAGATCTTTTCCCTCCTATAACTGTATTGGCCCCTAAGATAGGCACTAATTCACTTAAACATATAAGAGTTGATGAAACCAAATTATCATCTATGTCCTTTATCCCTAAAAGTAACTGAAATAAAAAGACAAAGTACTAAAATATCATATCTGAAAAAATGTATTGAAATAAAAATTTGAGTTACAAAAGATATTTTGTAATTAAAATTATCAATTAAAATGTAGTAGACACAGTAGTAGAGGAAAGTTCTATGACAGGGAAAACCATAAATTAATATTTACTTTTTAAATAAAGTATGCACTTAGCTGCCATACTTCCTACTTAGAATATTTAACTGATTTGCATTTTTTTGCTACTTAGTTGTAAAATTGCGATAAGTTTATAAGCAATATAAAAAAACTGTAAGTCTCTCCTGACTACCGAGCAGAGTTTGTCGGTTATACTAAAAACCATGTTAAAAATAATAAAGATAAATATTTACCTCTGGCAGAATATGTTGAGAGAGCTCATCATGCGAAAACACATGAACAAATTTAGAAAAATGTTTTAATAGCAGCATTCTTATTTGACTGTCTCTTACACCAAACAATTGCATCAGTCTTGGTTTTATATGTTCTTTAAAAACACCAAGACTGAAAAATCCTGGTATTTCGCCATTAGTTAGTCTATCTGAAAATAAAAATAATATATAAGTTATTTAGTTCTAAAAGTTCTATAGGCACATCAATATTTAAGTTCAATAAAGAAATATCTTTATAACAATATATTAATTAAGGAACACTTAATTACCATTTCTAGGCTTGAGAATAAATGGTATGACTTCTTTTTGAGCAGTTTGGTCCAACATAGTGAGCCTGGATAGTAAAAGACCACTCAATTGTTTTGCTACAGTCTCTTCATCATAACATTTAAGATTGTCTAAAATGTGAGAGAAGAACTGGCATCTCTCCTCTTCTGTTTTTAAAGGTAGGAAATTTAGGAATTTATAGATGGTTATAAATTCATGATTAAAAAAATTATGCAGCAACACTTCAGACAGATTGGGTCTGTTTGCAGGATTCTGGTGTTGCAAAATGTCTCTGCAATATTTCCTAAATTCTTTCAAATATGGTACCTCATCTGAAAATAAATTATTCAGTTTTAAGAAAACTTAAAAATGACTTATTAATAGCAACATTTTATTATGTATGTATATGTTTGGTATTTTACCATTTTTACTATCTTTGTAGACATCATCTACTAATGCTGCAAATCCATATTGGTCAACCTTTGTAGTAATCTCATATGAATCCTCATTGGGGTCTATTGCCTTATCATATCTAAAAAGTGGTTGTTAAAAGTTATTATAATACTATTTATCTCACTCTTTATTTTCGAAAGATATAAAAGAATTTAAAAAGTCACTATAATTTAGAATAGAATGACTGTGTCAACAAAGTTGTAGTGGAATTATATTATAATGTTTGATTTATCATACTGTCGGTCAAGATCTAACAGAGCGTGACTCAAAAATGACTACTTTTCAAAAAAGTGAAAAACTGCATAAAATGAGGGCAACCTATGCTTAACTTAATTTTTTTAATTTACACTCTAATTAATTAGAACTTCACCGATGATATATATATGTACACCTAGTATGAAATAAATCTCACATCGGTACTCGCATTACACAGTAAGGTAGTACATTGCCCAAAGTACAGTTTAAAATTACATTATTATTATTAATAATTAATAGTTACTGATAGTAAATTATTAATGATATAGATTTTTGTTATGTGATCATTTTCTAGTGTAATGCAAGTGTAGTTTTTCTTGCCAAGTTTAACATAGAGTAATGTTAGAATTTTTACGCTATATATATGCTTTATTGCCATGAACATAAAAATGTATGTTTACCTATGAATTCTGGCATGTTTCAAATATGCAGAAGTAAGTTCACTCACTGGACACAAATACTGCAATCCCCCTAGCTTCCACTGTCCATCACCAGTAACATATACTGCCGATACACTGACATTGTTATGACTCATACCAGCCTAAAAATAACAATAATAGCTGTGGATCAGTGATGACAAACAAGATATTTTAATATGTTTTATAATATTTTCTGCAGTTTATAGGTTTGGCCTGTATTTTGTCCACCAATCATAAATTATTTATGAAGTATTATTACTTAATCTAATCAAATTAACTACATTTATATTTCACAAATGTATATAAAACTATTAGCAAGCAATATTTGATGAGAATAAAGTTCAGTTATTTAATATTTATATTTTACCACAATAAGTTTAAAGAAAAGGAAAACTTATAATATTTTTTGTAACTACAGGCAGTTTATTGTTTAATTTATCACATACACATTTACCTGTTCGTGTAGAAACACCAAGGCTCTTAAGATATTATTCAAACCTATACATATTTGAAGTGGAGTCTGAGAACTTAATACATGTGATAGTGGTTGAATATATTCAGTAGCTAAATGTAGAGTTGAACGTTGTTGCCAAGCAGACACATATCGAACTATACAGGGATGACGGTATTTCAGAAGATTCTGTAACAAAAACAAGGAGTAAGTAAACATTAATATATTTAGGTATTATATACAAAACTTTGGTCATATAGATGTCATTACATTGGAAAACTTTTCCAAAGGCGTGGATATTGCCCACAGTGGTCCTACCGCTGCTTCTCCTTTAAACACAGATACTGAACCATCACTTTTTAGACTGAAATATCTACAACTATCATTAATGGTAGCCTGATAGTGGCACCAAAAATCTGTTATCTCTATGGCCTTTTCTTCGATTTCCAAACCACTTAGCTGTGAACTCTCGTTACCCATCATTTAAGATTTTATCTTGCTACTGTTGTAAGTTTCTCATTTGTGAAAACAGCTGAACTTAATTCACTGCACAAAACACGTCTTATCTGACATTTCTTTAGAAATAACTTGATTTAGTTGGTCCTTGGCAGTGTTGCCAACTTGGATTTTGAAAAAGGCGTAGGCCAGATTAGAAAATTACGTAGAAATAGTAAAATTTCCATATGAGAAATACGTAGATCTACGTACTTTTTTTTTTGATTGAAATTAAGACAGTAGGGTAGGTAAAAGTGAATAAAACGACAATTCATAAGACCCTAAAAGTTGCAGACAGACAGCAGATAGATAAAACTGGTTAGAGAGATATCTCCGTGAACAAAAATAATAATAAATAAATAAATATTCCAGTAGCCGGTTAGTTTTTACAATATCTACATTCTACATGTGAAACCACCACTTACAGATAATTTAAAAAAGTTGGCTACTTTCAGGGTCATCGATTTATTTAAATTATTCAATTTTTATTATCATTTTCAGACAAATTAAATTTATACATATATTTATTAAAATGTTTAATGTGTTCCTGCGAAGGCTCGCGGTTTATTTTTAAGCCACTTTTCGTGAAAAGTAAGCCTGTTAGCGTTTCTGTGGAAAGTCTGTTTCTTATGCTAGTTTTCATCAAATTGATCGCAGAATTTGACAAGACGCCAAGACGTTTCGTTTTACACAGTCACATCATCACATGAGTCTCAGTTCTTTTGAATTGACTGATGACTGACACTGTTTTTAAAATGAATGGCGTAATAATAAGTTGAGTGGCGAGGCGAGGCGAGTATGCGCTAGTATAAAACGGAACGTTTATTAACTTTTTTTTACGAAAGTAACAAAAATAATGCCCATTCAGTCTAACAACGGGATATGTTATTTTGCAATTGAATAATTTTGATAGAAAATACGTAGATTCTGGGACTAAAGTTCGTAGGTTTGCGTGGAAGGCTTAAAATACGTAGATCTACGTAAAAAGACGTAGAGTTGGCAACACTGGTCCTTGGTACCTGCCAAGTGTCAACTGTCAATAAAGTTCGACGTATTTGACGTTACGTATGACATAAAGCAACAAGAGATAAAAATAAAAATAACTACGTTGAAAAAAACCGACTTCAAAACTAAAATGTAAAAAATAATTTTAACGTAGTTATTTTTATTTAATACTTTTTAGTTTATTGCCGATTTGTCAATGAGCTATCGGTGGACCTACAAAAAGTGCTGCGCGCCTTAAAAAATATAGATCTCAGGAAACGGGAACGGATAAAAGTAGTCGTCTCCGTAAAATGCTCTTCGAAATACAATTTCACGTTCTTGTGAGACTATTAAAGATAGTAAACAACGTTTGTTGGCCATGAAGGCATATATGAAATCACGACTACGTCAAGAAACTCTTGAACAGTATAATTCTAGACTCGGTAAGATCCAAGAGCGTCTTGTGAGTGAGTCTTTAGAGCAGAGAGCTAAAAGACTTGGTCTAATTAATGAGCGTTTAGCAAACGAGTCTGCTAAGTAGAAGGCCCATGGAATTAGTCTCATTAAGGAGCATTTAGCCAAGGAGTCAGCTAGGCAGAGGACTCATAGATTAGAAGTGATACAAAACCGTACAAAAATCGAGTCTGCTCAGGAACGTGAGAACCGACTAGCAGCAGCGCGTCAGACTTAACAAAGACTTTGTTCAATGACTGGGCGTAATTTTATAACCACCATAAATCAGTATGCTGAAGCACCATGTATAGTCTGTAAGAAATTATTATATCCAAAACTACAGGTGCCATTAGACACAGCACGTTTTGATTTCCTTCCAAAGGAACTAATACAAGACTTGGACAAAATTATCTCGTGTTCACGTTGCTCGACTACCATAAAAAAAAGAAAAGTTCCTTCTTAGGCGTACTGGAATAACGTAGAAGTTATGTCTTTACCTCCTGAATTGACTGACTTGACAGACGTAGAACAAAGACTTTTGTCAAGAGTAGTTCCTCTTATAAAAAATAGTTAAGCAACAAAATCCATTCAATCAGAGTTAGTGCCGTGGACAAGTAATTCTGTTTCCACAAGACGTCGTTGAGGTGGCAGAACAATTACCGTTACCTTTAACTCAAGCAAATATTGTGTTTGTTATGGAAACACGTCAAAATTTACCAAATCACAGGCAGTTTCAAGTCGACATACCAAAAAATAGACATCGGGTTAGATGAGAGTATATAAAAAATGCTCATAAAATAAAAACTAATGGGCCTACCTGAATCAAACTTTTATAGGAGCAATTTGAAACTATTCCGCATCAAATAAAAAAATAATTACGTAAATTGGTTTAGAAACCTCGGCGTAATCGAAGTACATGCATAAAAAAAAAATATACGACCGAATTGATAACCTCCTCCTTTTTTTGAAGTCGGTTAATAAATACTCGGATGCGCATTATGTCACATAAATTTTTAAGTCTTGTTGGAAACCTGAAAATATTTCGCGTACCAATGCTCCTCATAACTTTTTATAAAAAAATTCAACACTAATGATCGAAATTCCTAATCATTTAGCTACATAATGTAAATAATCACACATTTGTTTCATACTCATATTTATTTTCATATAGTTTTTAATCCTAGCTCCTAAGTGTTATGTAATGAAGCTAGATAGGTAACAATAATTAATATATAATATAAATTAATATGTATATTAACTATTTTAAATGAATAAAGTTAATTGGTAATATGTTGTGTCACAAAAATAATGACGGATGCGATCTCCAGTGCCTGAGTCGCATGTGATATGTTATGGAGCATGAGAACAAGTTCCACAGCGCCGCATGGTCGCTATGGTTAGAATTGTGCTTTCAAACATGTTCTTATTAATGACATTATTAAAAAATGAAAAAATTTGGTAGTCCTAATAAAAATTTATGGACAAAAAAGTATGAGGAAAAAAATTAATTACGAAGAGTGGTTATTATAAACATAGGTACATCGCTAGTAAAATAAAAAATAGGTGTAAGATTTTCATGAAAACCAATATGAACCTTAAATAGTTACAGAAACTTAGAAAATATTATTATATAAAACACTTGATACAAATGAATCATGTGAAATAGTAACAGTTTTGTAGTAGAAGCCACTGCATAACTAAAGTTAAAATATTACCTTAATGGGATGGGCCTAAATCTGGCAATATGTTTAGGAAAGATAAGTAATTTTTTGTTTGTTTTTTTATAACCTATGGAGCCCCTTGGGCCGTCACCAGGTCGGGGCTTGTGGTGGAGTCGTGTGTCGGAATCAGCCGGACTAAAATAACAAAACACGTTATGCCACACCTTGTACCACTATGCGCCTGGATTGGTGGAATGAGAGGGACCCAGGAAATGCTTTTATTAAACCATCCAGATCCTCCTAGCGCTCGCCCACACTGACACGGGGACTATCTACTCCTAGGCCTTCTCGACCGCCACCTTCCGCGAAATAACGTCTTCGTTAACAACAACAGCAGCTGTCGCAAACGGTCATGGAGCGTAAAGAGGCTAGGCCTAAGTCAAATCTAAACTCATTATTTTAAAATATAATAAGCTTATTTTAATTTGGATTTTAGTTAAAATCCTTTTCAATTAAATATACACTCAATTGATTAAAATTTCCATTAATTCGCCTCGTAAAAATTAAATTACCCTATCCACAACCACAAGGCACAAAGAATCTGTAAATATTTTCAGCAGACTACTAAAGGGTGTTTTTTATAGATGTATAGAACTTTAAGTTGGCATTACTTTTCAAGATGACCGATTTAACAGCTGTCAAGTGATTTATTCTTAGTTTGGTTTGACAATTCATCATGAATAGACTCACGCCTGAACAACGCTTGCAAATAGTGCAATTTTATTTTGAAAATAATGGTTCTGTGCGGAAAACGTATCACGCACTACATCCATTTTATCGTCGACAAAATCGTCCATCAGAGCAGTTAATTCGATTAACCATGGAACGTTTTCGCACCACGTTTACTCTTATTGATAACTCACCACATCTCCAGAGACGCCGTACGGTGCGTACAGAAGAAGCTATTGCTGCTGTAGAGCGTAGCATTGAGGAAGACCCGGAGGAGTCGATCCGCCATCGAGCACAGGAATTGGATCTGTGTCCATCCACTTTATGGAAGATTTTGCGGAAGGATCTTGGTTTGAGTGCTTACAAAATCCAACTCGTGCAAGAATTGAAACCAAACGATCATCAAGTAAGGCATAAATTCGTCGAATGGGCCCAAAATGAGATTCCCGTTGTTCCCGATTTTCATAAGCGAATTTTGTTTAGCGATGAAGCGCACTTCTGGTTGAATGGCTACGTCAACAAACAAAAATGCCGCATTTTGAAGTGAAGGTAATCCTCAAGTGTATGTCGAAACACCGTTACATCCACAAAAACTGACTGTATGGTGCGCTTTATGGGCTGGTGGAATCATTGGTCCGTACTTTTTCAAAAACGATGGTGGCCAGAATGTTACAGTCAATGGTGATCGGTGTAGAGCCATGATTACTAACTTTTTCATTCCTGAATTGAATAACCATGATGTCCAGGAAATGTGGTTTCAACAAGACGGCGCAACATGCCACACAGCTCGCGCCACAATAGATTTATTGAAAGAAACGTTTGGTGACCGCCGAATTTCACGTTTTGGACCTGTGAATTGACCTCCAAGATCTTGTGATTTAACACCGCTAGACTACTTTCTCTGGGGCTATGTAAAGTCATTGGTCTATGCGGATAAGCCACAAACGCTTGACCATTTGGAAGACAACATTCGCCGTGTTATTGCCGATATACGGCCACAAATGTTGGAAAAAGTCATCGAAAATTGGACGTCCAGATTGGACTACATCCGCGCCAGCCGTGGCAGTCATATGCCAGAAATCATATTTAAAATGTAATGCCACAAGATTATCTTTCGGATAAATAAAATTCATGTCAATCGAATAATCCATCGTTGTTTTATTGCAACTTAAAGTTCTATACCTCTATAAAAAACACCCTTTAGTATACCAATTTTTTACATAAGCTCATTTGAGAATGGAATACAGACAGTGGCGTAGCGTGAGTGACTATGTGTGAAGACAATTTTACCGCCCTCCTATTTAGGTATTTTAGTTAAATGTATACTATACCTTACATACATTAATTATAGAGAACTTTTCGACGAGAACAGTCATCATTATTTTGCATTAAGATATAGGTTAGGTTTTAAATAAAAAAGTTTATCTAAGTTTTACAATCACGTTTATTAAAACAAAAATTCCTTAACTAAAATTCTTAAACTTAGATACTCGTACATTGATATAACTTAGGGACCTATCACTTAAGATTTATTATTAATCTAACAAGATTAAATAAAATCAATTTTTAATTAGAACTAGAACGATACTATAATGTTGTTTTTATTTTTATTGAAAATTAATATGAGTATTTGTTAGAATTAAAACAAAACTTCCATCCTCAATTAAAAATTTATACGTCTACTTTTTTTAAGAGTAAAGTCTTTTATTGCACTGTCAATTTCTATCGCATCACACACCTCTTGTTCAATAGACAAAATAGCCAAATTAGTTAGTCCTAGAGTACTCATTGTCGATCTTAAATAATTTTGAAAAACTTCTCTCATAGCTGGCATTGCTTATGGCAACTGCGAAAAATATTCGGTACATTATTAAAATTTTGGGTAGAGTATTTTCCAGCTTGGATTAACAATGAATTTAAATAGTTCAAGTGAGTCTGCATTAATCAATTTATTTTCGTTGCCTGTTATAGTAGCAACGAAAATCTGCAGTCGAAGCCTTTCCAACTTGAAATTCTGCTCGTCAATTTCGTCGTATATGTAGTCTAAATTACATTCAGTGTTGTCTGGATTTAATAATATAACCGGCGTTAGATAAGCAAACTTATCCGTTAAATTCTGTAGCTGTTGAAAACGCTCACGAATTTCTACAATAACTCTATCTAACGAAAAAAACAGCTTTTGTCTCAATTCATTTTCACAAGACAAGTTAGTATCTCTAGTTCCGTCATCAAAAATATTCTTTCTTGTTATGCGCCTTCGAGGTTTTATGGAAATTCCAAGTTCTTCACACATATTTTTTGCATAACCTACAGCGCCATTTGCCTTTTCTCTCTTTTCTGTGTCAATATCATCTGCAAAGTATTTACTTTCTGAGCGTACAATCTTATGTCAAGTCCCCTTGTTTGTAAATATTTTTGTGCATCATTCACTTCATGTAGCACCGATTGCCACGAGTCAAAAAAACAAAGAAAGGAAAATGACTTCATCGAAACTAGTAAAGCATCTGTTCTAGTGTTTAAGATTTCACCTGCCTCTGTCAGTTTTTCCAAAGTGACGAGAATGTTTTGTAATGATGCCGTGTCACATTTATGGCATCGTCTCTTGCACTCCACCGCGTGTGTTGAACCCTTTTTAAGCTTTTGCCTGTAGCTGCTATCAGAACTTCCCAACAATGTGTCGATGTGGAAAAAAAAGTGTCTCAACGTTCTAAAGTGCCGAGAAAAACTTACTGAATCCACCTCAACTGAGGTAGCGTGTAAACAAACTAGGTTTAACGAATAATTTAAGCAAGTCACGAATTCAGCTTTACGGTTTATTTTTTACTTTACTTTCCAGCCATAACAGCAGCATTATCATATGCTTGGCCTCATAAAAATAACAAAATCATCTCTGATATTCTTTCAGCAGTTTTGTCTTTAGTTTCAAAGAAATCCATAAAAGATACCGTTACTTATACTTTTTGATTTTAAATTACTACGTATCTTAATACCTGACTTGTTTGATCTTTAGGAGAAAGATCTGGAGTGCTGTCGAATATAGTTAAATAATACTTAGCCTTTTTTATTTGTCTGATGGATTGCTGGCGAACATTATTTACCAAAATGGCAATAAATTCGTTTTGTATTTGTGGTGATATATGAGTGATTAAAATTTTGCCACACATTTTAGACTTTACAAGATGTTCCCGAGGTGCAGGATCGTATTTTGCAATTAAATTAATCAATTCTAAAAAGTTTCCTCTCTTGGTACAGGTGTCGTTTTCTGTATGTACACGTAAAGCCAAATTTTTTTGAACAATTTCCTGTCCTTGCTGAATGAGATGCAATTGGATATTGTCGTTTATGTGTTCAGGCCATTTTCCAATATTGTCGAAATGTTGGTATTGAATAGCAGACAATGCTATTGTTGTATCAATCTCTGTTTCGGATCTATGTATGTCCATGTCTGGACATATAGGTGGAGACACTAATTCAGTAGATGTTGTTGGAATTTGATCTTTAGGAATAGTGTCAAGTTCTTGTATTTTTCAGCTTGTTTTGAGTTAGAAGGCCCAGTTGTCTGTGATGAATTTAAGCCTAACGAGGAATCTGATGTCTCAAGAACAATCTAATATTTTCCAACTTAACTCTTCTCTTGTTACGGTAAGATGCCCCACTTTCTTTTACTCTTTTTATTTTTGATGCTAAAATAAAAAAATATTAAATGATAAAAGTACAAGTTAGAGTTGTAAATAAAACTATCGAACATTTCAAAAGAAATACCTAGTAGATTTAAAAAAACCTTGCTTTACTGAAATTTACCGTTTTTACGGCTTTGTACCTCAAAAGGAAAATATTGAACCTTTATCTATCTTTACTTTTATTAAATCATTTCATTGACCATCTGTCTGTCTGTCAAGACTATTTTTCATAGGAATGATTACTTACTTACACACATTAAATTAAAATTTACATCAGAGTTTCCGGTCTAGATCCCTTTAAAATGTGAAAACACTTTATGCACTTGGGTGGTTTTTTTTTATTTTAATAAATTAAAGCTTGAACGGCATATCAGATCGTCCAACATACAATTAGATAAATAAAATATTTAACACTCACACAGTTGAAAGTAGTTCAATAATTTCACAACCACTACATGTACTTTTTTGCGCAAAAATCACAATTTGGAAAGCGTAACATAATTAAAATATGAGATAATGTGAATTGGACAACTGACGATCCATCAATAAGACTCTTTGAATTTTCAAACTTTGTCAAAGCACGTAACTCACCGTACCTTAAAGGATCTTCCCCATACGTGTAATGAACTATACTGAACTTAACATATATGTAATAGAAGTCACTCATGCTGATTGTTAGTCATAAACAGGGCATTCTCACAAGTCAGTATAGACGTTCTTGCCAGTCGCTACAAAATATCATTCAAAGAAAATGAAATTCTCCGAATTCACCACAAAATAAGTAATGAAAAATTCCGTGCTCCTTTCAATTTCAATCGGTCCGAATTTGTAGTTACGATAAAAATATAAAATGGTTCAAATATCTATAAAATATTTTTATTATTTATTGTTAAATTTTGCCGCCCGGGACGGGCCGCCCCTGACGCCCCCACTACGCAACGCCACTGAGAATAGAGAATTTCATAACAAGGCATTTTTACCACGTGTAGGAAAATAAAAAATAGCATTGTACATTACATTACTCTACCTTTGTAACCAGCTTGCAAATGCCTTGCAACCTTTAGACGTCATGTGTGACTGCAGTAAAGTCTTTGTAACTATTTCCATCCCTCGAATTAAAAATAATTCATCGTAAATTACTCTAAGATCATTTACATCCTACAATTTTTAATTAAAAAAGACTGCATCTATCTAACTGATCTAGTGTTTTAAGCGGTTACCTTCCCGTTTCCCACTACGTAAGTGTTGTAGGTTCGTTTCCCATTAGAGACAACTTTTTATAATCCGTAAATTGTTGTAATGAGTCTGTGTATTTTCCGTATCCGTTTCAGGAATATTTGGTATGTCTCCCACTATGACCACGACATAGGATTCTACCTATCTGTTTTTTCAAATTACTTTTGCCCTGCCATTAAATAATAATGTCACATAAAATTTATTTTATTGTGAGTTAACATCTAAGTATTCAATATTTCGTCATGTAAATTGGTCTACTATATCATATATTATCACAACATATACAGATATCCAAATATTCAACATCTGTCCCAATCCTTACGCTAGTAGTTAATGTAATCTGGATGTCGTAATAGCAACGGTTCCTGGATCCCTTCTATCTCAGGCGCAGAGTGGCACACCGTGTGGTTTTAGTCGAACCGATTCCGACACACCACCCCGCCGTAAACCCGATAACAAAAAAAAAGTAGTTAATGTAATAATTTATTGTTACTATATTGTAGTTAACCGTGCAAAAATTGTATGTAGCGTATAACGGTAAAATGTATTATAAACTGTACATTTTATTCAATATTTGTAATTTTTACAAAGTTCTTACGGATGGATTTTGTATTAACTTTTAGACAAGATCACTGAATAAAAGCAGTGGTGAGTAGATCATTGTGAGGATCCGGGCAGGTTGGTCATAGCGAGGTTATTATTTGTACGGAATTACTTTTAATGATGATACTTGAAACTACAAAAGCAACGCAAAAATTCAAAATATCCTACTGTTGGAACATGAATCATTAACCGACCACAGTTGTCACTGCAGGCCTGTTAAAGTGGTTCATTAAATAAAATACGGGCAATCTACAAACATAATTCATGAACATCACAACTACAAAGCAAAAGAACGCGAGTACAGTGACGTGTTATTGAGAATAAGCGTCCCGTGGTGACGTGAATTTAATATTGTATGGCGCACGAAAGGCACGAAATACCAATACATATAAATATTTTTCTTTACTTAGCATTTTGGACATATCGTAAATGTGCTGAGCCCCTGCATGAGCGGAGGCCGGGCTGTTGCCCTGTTCGTTATATCCAAAGGCACTGAATAAAAATATTTGGTTAGAAAATATGCGGTAATGAATAATCTATACATAAAAGAAAGTGGTGTTAGTTACACCACTTATAACTCAAGAACGGCTGAACGGATTTAGCTGAAAATTGGTGAGAAGGTAGCTTAGAACCAGGAGACGGACATAGGATACTTTTTATCCCGTTAGGACGGGTTTAAGTAAAAAAAAATCTACTTATTTATTGCCTCTAAGGCGGAACAGAGTTCGCGGGGTAAGCTAGTCTGGAATAAATTGAAGTTTAAGTTGTTTAGTATTAGTAGTAGTAGGTTTGGTATTTCTTGAAAGATAAATACATACATATAATTAAAATATAATATATGTTATCATTATTATTTTCCAATTAACTCCAGAGATTAATATTATTAACTTTTTTCTTTTTAGCAACCAACCACTTAACTAAATTCTCTAAAATGAAAGAGGGGCAATACTTGACAATCTGTCATAGCTAGATGTCAATGTCAAATGGTTTGGTGAACATTTTATCTCAAAAATGGCATTGGCATCGCATTTGTTGAAAAAAGCAGTTTTTTCTAACTCATCATCTCGTAACAAATCTTTAGGCATTCTTTACAATGCCACCCGAAATCGTAGGTCCAATAATGTTTGTGTACATCATTGTTACCTTCATTAGAGCGTGTTATGATTGTTACGTCATGTCTTTCTAGATTGGAACTATCAATACCAACCTGGCCAATATCCTAGGACTCCTGAGCAGCGTGAGGCCGCTGCCAAACGCTATGGGATGACCGTTGAAGAATATCAACCATACCCTGAGGATATGGGTTATGGAGACTATCCAAGATTACCTGACATTGGAGAGGATTCTAAAGACCCTCACTATCCTTATGATTGCCCTGAATTAAAAAGGAATTTTAATGAACCGGTATGCTTATTTTTTAAATTTTAATTATAGACTTCTATTCTTTAACTTCATTTTTATATACAATTAGGAATTAAAGTTGTCTTAATAATAATATTAATTGATGTGATCCCAAACTAGATAGAACCTGTACCATTATCACATATCCCTGGTCATGTACTTATATATGGATTACTAAACATTTACATCGTATATACAAATGACCCGCACAGAACAAATCCTCATTCTCATTACAGATTTTTTTATTTCTCTATTTCCTTGTCAACCTCCTGTCCTTTCCTTAGGATTATTTTGTTTCTTTATTCCATCTTATCCAGTAATATTTTAATAGTGAATAACATAACTTAGAATATCTTGAAAATGACTTTTATAATTTTTACAAAATGGTTTTAAACTACCTAAATGATATTTCAACAATTTGTAAAATAAATGTAACACAAAGTAGTTTTTTTAAACTAGAATAAATATATATTTCTGGCAAACTATATGAAAATTTACCATATATTTAATTAAATAAATATTATATTTTTCCAGAAAAGTTTCATGAGAATTTACCATATATTTCTTCATCTAAATTAAATAAGTCAATAAATGTTATATTTTTCTGAAAAAGCTTCATGAGAATTTATCATATATATTTAATTAAATAAATATCAATAAATATTGTATTTTTTTAGAAAAGCTTCATTAGAATTTACCCTATTTTTCTTCATCTAAATTAAATAACTATGAATAAATGTTATATTTTTCTGAAAAAGCTCATAAGAATTTACCATATATATTTAACTAAATAAATATCAATAAATATTATACTTTTCTAGTAAAGCTTCATGAGAATTTACCATATTTTTCTTCATCTAAACAAAATGAGTAATTGTCTTTCTAGATGCATGCAAGGATGGAAATATTTGGAGGTGACCGTTATGATCCTTCCATGAAGAGGAGATTTTCATTGCTTCACCAATGGACCTGGTTTTTGGGTGTATTAGGTGGATTTTTTGCATTATACTACGTCTTGGAAGATTATAAAATTGGAAGACCTGTTACTGCTAAACAGCTGCCATCCAACGGACCTCATTACTTGTTTAGTGCAAATTAAATTAATGTAAAGGAAAGCTTAAATTCAAATTGTTCGACAATATAGGTAGTTGGAATTTTTTGTCTTAGTAGTTTCAATAAAATAAAAATATTGTGTTCTGTAAAATTGTTTTATAATTTATTTGAATGCAAATAAACTTTAACTCTTATTACTAAGTATGGTGAGTTTTATTTACTTGAATATCTTTTGGATGAATAATGCTACAAATATCATAACTATATTAGATTTGTTATATTGTATTTCAAGACTTGCAATATGTCTATTATGTGTTTACGTTAGTAACACCATTAAACTTATTTTATATACCTATAATATTCTTATTATTTATATATACTTGTAAAATATTCATCTTCTAGATCATATAAATCAGCTGCAATATCATCTCGCAGTGACATGAGTTTCTGGTCACACTCCTGTTGTTTGGTGCGGAACAGCTTAGAGTTCTGAGTAATTGCCTCATTAACAGATGGAAAATCATTAAGTATTAAATATTGCTTTATATCTGATACCAACTTCATTAAAGATTCTCCAGCACGAACTGTGAAAAAAAGGCTTTTTGAATAAAAAATTAAATGACCCGTTATTTAGTAAGTTATATGTTAGGAAGTATCAAAGTAAACATTAAACATGTTGACTTAAAATAAAATAGTAAGAAATTAAACTATAGTTTATACCTTTACCCCTAATGTATTTAATTTAATTTCAGTATCTTTTCAGATAAAATATAAGTGACTAAGGACATTTCTTATCAGTCAATGAGGAGTATCTCTAAGCTAATTTAGACAGTAGACACATTTCCCTTTTCATTCCAATTGGAAAACCTAAATTAAAGCTCAGACAATAAAATTTTATGTTGAAAGCTGTATGCAACACAAGCAAATGTTATATCTCACGAACCGTACATTGATTGACTATTAATTTCATAAAATAATATTATACATAAAGGTCAAGGCATACCTATGTTAGCAGCTCTCACTTGCATTTCAAATGTGTCCTGTTCAATTTGTGTCATTCTGTTCAGCTGTGATTCATTTTCTAATTTTGCAAGTTTTATGATTTCTGCAACAATAAAACCAATATAATAATGATTCATGATGATGGCTTTAATAGTCCACTGTTGGACATGGGCCTCTCCTTAGCAAGGAGGTTTAAGCTTACTATACTATTATGGCCAGACAGGTTGGTATAGAGTTAGTTTAAAGTTTTCCTTCTCTTTGTAGTAACGTCTTTGACACCCAGGAGATGAACAGTGATGGTGACACTTCACAT
Source organism: Hypercompe scribonia (assembly GCA_949316085.1). Classification (NCBI taxonomy): domain Eukaryota; kingdom Metazoa; phylum Arthropoda; class Insecta; order Lepidoptera; family Erebidae; genus Hypercompe; species Hypercompe scribonia. The sequence continues at coordinate 18,578,465 of OX438969.1, forward strand.
TCTTAATCTGTAACCACACTTATGTTACTAAAACATGTGACAGTGTTAAGCTGTAGTGGAGACAATAATATAAAGCTTCTCATTTTACTTAAGATGATGATAAGTTTTAAGACATTAGTGAATATTTGATTATAATTAAAGGCTTGTCAAAAGAATCCAAGGAACTTAACCTTCAAAAGAGTTATTTATAATCAAGAAGACTAGATCATAAATGTTCAACTAAACATTTAGGGAAGCATAAAAACAAATTCCATTCTTGAATAATTCTTCTAGAGGTAAGAAAAAGAGCGTAGAGAAACATAGCTATAGTAACTTACCTTCGAAATTCTCTAACATACTCTTTACATCTTCTTTTAACCGTGTTGTGTAAGATTTTAACAGGGCTTCTTTATTTTGCGGTAAATTTCTTTGCATTGTGAATTAGTATTAATTAAGACTGACAACAAAAATTAAAACTTATCGAAGAAGAGGTTTGTGTCCAGCAGCGGACTTTTAAAAGCTGTTCATGAAGACTGACTAACTTTTTTCAAAACTAAATAACTTTTAAACGAAAATTGACAAATCGTCAATAACAATACAAGTTGATTGGTATAGTGATACGAAAACAGTGTAGAGTGCTACCAGTTAATAAAAGCAAAATAAGCCAATTGTGACTAATTTAAGGTAAGGTTTCGAAAGTAAAAAATGTGTATTCGCAAATACTGTTGGATGTATTTGTAATGTAAATGTAATTTAATTTCCAGCATTTAATGTAATTTAAAAATGTATTCAATAGTATACATTAATGTGCATAAAATATATGTTTTAGTGTGTGCTACACTAAAACGTATATTTTATGTATTTTCATATTGCCGTGTTTTTATATTTTCTTCGGGGATGTTCACAGAGACGAGCGTACCTAATTTTATGTACTTGTGCGTTTGGAAATGACGGTAGAATGTCATCTACCCCTACAGCCTAGTGGCAACTGTTGTAACCAATAGATTAGATAGCTACAAAAGGTGAAATTAGATGCTGATCCACAGGGCATTATTCCAATATGTTAAGTAGTTTTTGTATATTTATATTTTCTAGATTTTCTTAGAACTTTGTAAACTTTGTTAATATTTGTTATTATTATTATTTTCATCGAATGAATGAGGTTACTGGAACCTAAACTCCCTCCTCTAAGTGACTAACCTATTATTCATGCATGATGTAAAGATATCTATAGGTATATATTAGAAGCGTGATATGTCGAGCTTGTGCCTACTGTCTTAGTATATTAACGACAGATACAAGTATATTTCATGATTTTTTTCAAATTTATTCTAATTTTATGGCTTATCTTTAACTCATTCAAGTGCAATATTCCGGGAGTCTGTCCAAGAGTCCATTCTTCTTTGGAATGAGCTCCTCCTCGAAATCAGGATGAACTCTAACACTTTTTCATTCTAGACAAAAGTGAAGCAGTATCTTTTAAAACTGGCAGAATCAATTTTTACATAATAGGCATGATGCCGGATTTTGAAGAGTTGATCAATAATACTCCAAAGTGTATAGTATTTCCAAAAATATATTATTTCGACAGAGAATAAAGGTATTTTTGAAAAAAAATGCGGCTTTAGTCAAATGTTCAAATTCTAGCGCCAAAACGGCAGTGGGTGTCATGGTCGCTGCTTGTGACGTCACACCTATGAAAACTAAGTTTAAACATTGCAGTGCATTATAGACATAGCAACAAATATTTTATTTAAATATGAATTCTAAAGTATATAAAACATGTGCGGCCCCGCAGTGTTTTAACACATCCATAAAAACCACTAACGAATTGTTTGTTTACGTTCCAAACAATAAAACAGTGAGATGTAAGTCTCTTGCACGGAGAGATCCTAAAGTCATAAATATAAATACTCCTATTTATTTCTGTGCAGATCATTTTGACGTAAGTTGTAATGTTTTTTAATATTATAATGTCTAATTTGTGTGTGATTTCAAATACATTCTACAGTTTATACGAAGCACAGTTTTGATATGTTAATAAATCTAACCTTAAAATGAATTGAACTTTTGAAACGTTCACCACTGTATTCATTAATTAACACTATTCATGTTTCAATTGCCCAACGATATGGATAATTACATGGAGTATATACTATATCATGGGTTCCGTGTCACAGATTCGCATGACACCTGGGTGTATGCCAACAAAATTTTCATGTCAACCAGAGTTAGGTTGTGAGCGAGGGCGAGAGGGTTTTTAATAAGACAAGTGTTCGGGTTGAAGAGCGGATTGAGACTAACTTTATTTATGAAACCATTTCTTAAAGTTAAAACAGTATTCTTATTGATATGTATTGAAGACAAAGAGCTAATTGTTCTAATGTTTAGTCTGCGGCTTATCATCTAAGTGGTGGTTCATGACGGATGCCAAGATTAACTTTATTTATAAAACAATACACAGTATTCTAATTATGCGTTGGAGACAAGGGGCTAGTTGTTCTATTGTTTCCAGGGCGTCTGCGGCTTATCAGCTAAATGGTCGTTCATGACTGATGCCATTGTGGGGCGTCACGTCTATGACGACATAACTCCAGACAGAAAAAAACAAGCAGCTGACACCACCGATCGACCGTACTCTTTAAAAAAACAAAGGAAGGCGTTAATTGAAGAAGCCATGAAAGATTTGGAAGAAAAAATTCTTATATCAACACCACTGGAGATTAAAGAGACATCATTCTTATCGAGAACACGAAAACAATCAACGATTCGACTTATACACTATTAAAAACATGAAATACCACTAAAATTGTAATTAAAACAGTTTAGAAGCGCATATACAATCGAAATTCGTATGAGATCTAAGTAACAGCTACAGCGTGTTTATAGGCGTGACTTAACGCAATCTGATTGATGTTTAATCTATCATGGCGGATTCCTGTATTTTGTAGTTTTATTTTATAGAATAAATTAATAATCTCGTGTTATAAAAAAGAAGTACATAATTTTTAAGCACCTATATATTATGTTTTAGTAGTTAAATACATTATTTTAATAGTTCTTGCTGACTGTCATCATACCTATTGTCATCTACCATTATTACTAGTATCTATATGAGTATATACGTATTTATATAAGTAATTATGTATCTGTTTATATGTATATAGTGTATAGGTTTAAGTGTATGATAGGTTTATGTATTATGTTTGTTTAATATATTGTTACTTAACTTTTTCTCATACCCATATCAACTAATTTCCTTTACTTTTATTGAGTAATATTTTCTCTTATTTAGTACTTTGGATATCAATATGACAGGTGGTAAAGGTAAGGCAACTCAATCACAGTCTGAGGCATTATACACCCTTCCTCCTTCTCAGGATCTGCTACTAAATTTGGTGAACAAAATAGAGCAACTGACCAAACAAGTTAACGCCTTGTCTGCATGTGTCAAATCCCAACCACGAGGCCGGCATCGAAATAGGTTGAGATCCAGAAACTCACATGCAAACTCATCGACTCCAAGCACACTTTGCTGGTACCACCGGCGATATGGGGGCAAGGCTACAAAATGCACTACTGGTTGCACCTGGACCAAGCCTCCGGCAAACTCCAGAGGCGATCAGGAGAGGTGGAAGCTGATTGCTCGCACCTCAGCCGCCGACTTTTCGTTACCGACAGAGTCACAAAGCGTCAATTTCTTATAGATACCGGTGCCGACTTATGTTGCTTTCCACACAGCTGGTTACCTCGATGGGTAGAATCACTAGACTATGAATTGACCGCTGCAAACGGGAGCTGCATTAAAACCTACGGAACTGTTAATCTTCGACTCAACTTAGGGCTACGACGAGACTTCGTGTGGCTGTTTGTAGTTGCTGACGTTCAGCGCGCGATAATCGGTGCTGACTTTTTAGCACATTATCGCCTGCTGCCTGACTGTCGTAACAAAATGCTCAAAGACGGCGTCTCCGGTCTCTCTAGTCAAGCTTCCTGCATTTCCATAGAGCAACCCAGCGTCAAGGCCATCGTTACTGGCAATTCCATTTATTCGTCCTTACTTGCCGAATTTCCAGATATTACACGACCCCCGGGTCACCTAGAATTATTAAACCTTCTTTGCATGACTTTTTTGTATTTTTTTTTAAATAAAACAGGTTTTAAATAAAAAATAAAAGAATACTATAAATAAAAATATGAATTGTGTAAAAAACAATACGATGGAAATTTACATCATCATACGTTATCACAATATGTCCCAAAATAAATATAAAAATATTTTTCATGATGAAATGTTATGATGGAAATTTCCATCATTATGCAAAGAAGGGTTAGCACAACACTCAGGACCGTGTCCAAGCACTTTTGGACTTCAAACCTCCTGAAACAGTCCAGGCCATGCGCCGTTTTCTTGGCATGATTAATTATTACCGGCGTTTTATTCCCCAGGCCGCCAAATTTCAGGCACCTCTGATAGCTGCTCTAGTTGCCACCAAATGCAAAGGTCCTAAGCCTTACCCATAGTCACCCAAGTTGCTTAGTAACTTCGAGGAATGCAAGAAAAGCCTTTCTGCTGCAACCCAGCTCCACCATCCTGTCGCTGATGCTCCTCTTGGTCTCTTAATCGACGCATCTAGCCTTCATGTTAGTTCTTCCTTACAACAGTACGGCGACGGACATTGGTCACCGTTAGCATTTTTCAGCAAGAAGCTTACTCCTCAGCAATGTCAGTGGCGGGCTTAATATCGCGAGCTTTTAGCTGTGTACGAAAGTTTACAGCATTTTCACCATATTTTGGAAGTTCAGCACGTGAACTCTAATCAGGTATTTCCACCAAAATCTGCAACCACTCCTAAGTATCCACCCTCCCGCGCCTCCATCGTAGTCTATTCGGTCCTCGTGCCGGTTCAGGCCCAGATGAAGTATCTGGGCCTGACCCTCGACGGCTGGTGGCTCTTCGACGAGCACTTCCGACAGCTTTCTCCAAAGCTGGTTGGCGCTGCTTCTGCCCTCGGCTTTTGCCCAATTTGGGTGGAGCTAGCATCACGACGAGACGGCTATACTCGGGGGTTGTCCGGTCAATGGCACTGTATGGTGTACCTGTGTGGGCGACGGCTCTGACCGCCCAGAAAAGGGCTCGCCTCTGGCGCCCTCAGAGGATATTGGCGGTTAGAGCCATACACGGTTATCGCACCGTATCGACGGAGGCGGCGTGCGCCTTGGCCGGAGTAGCCACGATGGCTCGTTGGTCGTCCCGGTTGGAGGCTCCACGTGCTGGCTTTGCCGCTGTGGAGGCTCTCCGGCCGGTCATCGCCGAGTGGGCTGGGCGACAGCACGGGACCCTTTCCTTCCGACTGACGCAGATTCTTCCGGGCACGGTTGCTTCGAGAAGTATCTGCACTCGGTCGCCAGGAGGGAATTGAGTCCCGCCTGTTACCACTGCGACTGCAGTGAGGACTCAGCTCAGCACACGGTAGCAGTTTGTCCCGCCTGGGCAGCGCAACGTGGGGTCCTCACTGCAGTTATTGGAGGAGATCTCTCGCTACCGGCCGTCATACGCTCCATGGTCGGTAGCGACAGTTGTTTTACCGTGATCGCAACCTTCTGCGAAGACGTAATTTCGCGGAAGGAGGCGGCGGAGAGGGCCCGGGAGGACGACCTCCATTCGGACCCCATTCGCCGCCGGCGTACCGGGCGGCAGAGGCGCGCATGCCGGGGCCTCATGCCGCCTTGAGTGTGGCCACGGGTGGACAGGACGGGTTTTCCCCCCATCCGCTATAGTGGCCAGCCGCGAGGAGGCGACGTACGCGTGTGCCGTACGTCACCTAAATAGAGAGTTTATCCGCAGATGGTGCCCGATTTAGTGAGCAGGCGCTAGGAGGGATCTGGATGTCGTAATAACAGCTGTTCCCGGATCCCTCCTATGTCAGGCGCAGAGTGGCACACCGTGTGGTTTTAGTCGGTCCGATTCTGACACACCACCCCGCCGTAAGCCCCGGTGGGGTGACGGCCCGAGGGGGTTTCCACACGTTACAAAAAAAAAAATCCATCAAATTAGGAAACAAAAAATCGATGAATGATTTAGACTTTCGTAATTTTTACATATACACCTAATTTTGGAGTACAGTGGGACTTATTCGTGATGAAATTATTTGAAAAGATTACGATATCATCTATTTTGCGACATCTCAAACGGGTTACACCGTTTATAGTTCGTAAATATCGCAAATATGTAAATCCCGGTGTATAACAAAACGGTCCAAAATATTTGAGCATGTAAGATTAAAGTAACTGAAGTTGACATGTCGAAAAATGAGAATTACAAAAGTTTGACGATTTGATAGTAACTAAAGGCAGTGGGAGTATTCAAGCTTTCAAAAAATCACAACCATTACTCTCGAGCGCGGACATTTTTTACTTTAAAGTTTCTTCACGAAATGTCTACGTGCCTTTATTTGTCACCCTTTGTAATAAAATTAAGGAATGATCGACAAGAACATGAAGCCGTCTGTATAAAAATTTAACACGATCGGGCATTTCAAAATGGAGTTTTTTAATTGCATTTTAGTAAAGTCGTTACGAGCTTGTGGTATTTTCAAATGGTCAGACATTTGAATGGTGGCATTTTTAGTGCCCAATTAACATATCCTCTTAATCTGATGGGCTGGAATATTATTTTTCGGTTGCCTTCCTTACCGTTTTGAAAGCTTGTAGACGCTTTTCCCATCGCTGAAAGTGAAAACAACATTTAATTATTCTATTACCCTATCCATTACATTTGCACATTGCATTCAATAGGCCCCCATGAGCCTCGAGTAAATTTTACTCACATTTAGTATCATTGGCTGCTACTACTATGCCTACTATTAGGCACTCTATCCCGTTCTTACTTAACTGCCTCATCACTGTTCACTACACTTTCTTTCAGTTCAAATCATGAATTCGGTACCAATAGCCTTGGATTTCATTTATCTAAAATCCTTTAAGTAACCTTTTACTTCATTAATCACTAAAATATTATAAATCTGTGTTAGACTAATACATATATTACATATATAGCTTGTGGGTCGCATATCGATCTCAATGTCTGCGTTCTCGCCCACCTCAAAACTTGACAGAGGTATTTTTTTTTAAGTGCGTGTGTCGTAGTACTGTAGACTTAGTAAATTTGGTTGTAAGCGTTCTGAAGACATTGGTTTGTATCGGGCTAGTAGATTCTAATATTTGCTTTGTACTCAGTTCACTGAAGCTTTTACCGGCAAGATTTTATATAATGTGCGTAATATATTCGTGATAAAATCTTTTGTTTTTGTATCAAAATATTGTAAAGAATTTGTGTGCCGTTAAAGTTTTTGCCAAATTTTTCAAAAAACTGAGCCTGGTGGACGAACTTTAACAATGATTCTGTACTTCAAGTGTTTTGTTATATTGTTTCGTTAACCAATGTGGTTAGGACTTGTCATTATTGACTTGTGCGGAAAAGAAACTTCAAAAAATTTCATCTTTTACTCAAATATGTATACACTTTACTTTAAAAAGGGTACAAACATTTTAAACGTCTTTACGCAGGTCTATGAATAATTTTAGATTATTATAGAAGACAAAGAATAATAGTTATAGAATTTATTACACGTCAAAGATGAAGTATCTTAAAATTCCCCACTTAGTTTCTTTGTTGAGCAAGACGAGTATACTCTTTGAGGCGTAGAGCATGGATGTTGATAAATCCAGTACTATCTTCGGGAGAGAATCCGCCAGCTATATTCATAGACACTAGATCTTGATTGTACAAGCTCGTAGAACTCTTTCTTGCCAAGATGGTAACTGTAATGTCACAATATTTTTATCGATTACTTTTAAATTTTTTTTTTTTTTGTGATTAACAATCGATTGATTGATTAGAATTTATATTGTATTAATTGCAGAAGTCTTTTTAATGAAAACTCAGTTAAATCCTTTAGTTATTCAGTCGTTTTAAAAATTTGGGACGCCAAAACAATCGATATTTTACATTGCTTGGGTTTAGCCAAAGCAGTTCTACTAATATTGACATTAGTTAGATAGAATCCTCTTACCGTTCCCTTTGTATATTTGAACCGTAACAGTGCCATTAACCATATCTTGAGATAATTCCAAACACTTCCGTGTATAGTTTGCTTCAGGTGAAAACCAGAATCCGTTATATACAAAATCTGCCATCTTCTCTTGTAAATATTTTTTTACTCTGCAAATGCATTTTTCGGTTAAAAATCAATATTAACATAATTTTTTAACTTCATTTATATTTAATTGTAACAATACCTTAAAACTTCTTTGTCGAGTGTGAAAACTTCTAGGTCGACGTGAACTTCATGCAAAATGGTTCCCGCGGGCGTCTCGTAAAGGCCTCGTGACTACAAAAAATATTAATAAAGGCGTTAATTAACCTATACTGTCCTACTTCCTACTAGTTCTACTATTATTATAAATGTAAAAGTTTGTGAGGATGTATGGATGTTTGTTACTCTTTCACCTAAAAACTACTGAACGGGCTTAGATGAAACTTTAGAGTAATATAGCTTATACATCAGTATAACACAGCCGCGATAATCGACATAAGATAAAGCAAAGGCTAGTACTTTATAATTAAATAATATTAGTTAGTTAGAAGTAAATATAGGTGTAATAACGGACAACTTATATTCTACAGTTTCTAGTTGAAGAGTTGCAGTTGTCTTACTTTCAGTCCCAGGAAACGGTTTTCTACGATGTCGATACGACCAACTCCATGTTGCCCGCCTAACTTATTCAGTGTTTCTACGATAGCTAGCGGGTTTGTTAACAGAAGAGACTTTTCATGTCCACTTGGTATTCGAACAGAGACTGGTAACCCTGCAAAACACATAAATAATTACAATAGATATATGACATCATGTCTATCATATGTATTTCAGGAACAATAATATCAACATACTAACCTTTTTCAAAATTGATGTCTATGATGCTTGGATAATCTTCAGCGTCTTTTAAATTGCGTGTTATTTTAAAAATTCCATTCGGAGGAACGGCACTCGGGTCCTCGAGAACACCAGACTCGTAACTGTAGTATATAATACCACTTAATACTTATTCTATTAGGTGTGCTATAAAACTGTGTGTAAGTAATATTACCTGATGTGCATAATATTTTCATCAGTTGACCAGGGCTCTTTAGGAGTGGCTGAAACGGGTATATTTTCTTGTTTGGCGTATTCTATGAGATCGTTCCGACCTTGGAATCTCTCGAAAAACTCTGGTAGACGCCAAGGTGCAATAATCTAATAATTTATTATAATTTAGATAATGTTATTTGGAGTCGTGGAATAGTATGATTGTAAAATTCTACCAATTCTTACCTTTCCTTCGGGCCACAGTGAATAAACACTAAGTTCAAATCTGACTTGGTCATTGCCTTTGCCAGTAGCGCCGTGAGAGATGTATCTACGAACCAATAATTCAAAATAACTTTTGTATATCTATCTATTTAATATTTTAAGTTGTTATTACAACTAACAAAATAAAAAATAATTGCAAAAGTAACTGTTACTGTTGCTGTTGCAAAACTGCCTTACCTAACTTATTGTGATTTTGTACTATGTACTTTGTATATGCAGAAAACGTACTCTTTTTTTGAAGTTGATTTAAAAGAAACCTAGAGTTCGAAACTACGTATGTTTCGATTCTCCATACGCAAAATTAGTAATACGTCGCCTGGTAAAATTTGAATGTTTTAATTCATTTAATTTCTGAGTTAACTTATAGCATGCGAGTATTTTATCAGAAACAGTAAATTCATTGCACTAAGTACTTCTTTTCTCAATGTAACATTTAACCTAAACATACTTACATTTAACTTTTAGAATTATGTGTGCGTAATTTACTGCTATGACCGCGTGGTCCGATTACTTCGCCGGCTGATCGGACGACGTGGACTTTTTTTTTTTTGCTGGTTTGATTGATTGATTAGGTGAACTCGAGCCAATAGGAGAAAGAAAGTACGTTGGTGCGACCGGTTGGACCATACGATTTTAGAAAAATAGCGGTCTGGGTCGTCTGATTAGTATGATCGTATTTCTACATCGGACCAACAGGAAATAAAGTCTGGGTCAATTCGACCACGCACGCGATTACAGCGTAATTTACTTACTTGGCTCCAAGTTTCTTAGCCGCGTTGACTAGACTAACAGAGATACAAGGCCGAGCAAGTGAAGTGCCCAAGTAATATCGGCTTTCGTATATTAGGCCCATCTGCACCGCAGGCAGCATGTAGTTTGAAACAAAATCATTACGTAGATCTTCCACAATTACCTACAAAGATTTTTATTGTTATTTTAGTTTAAAAGAAAGATAAATCTACAATTTTTATCTTAGCTAAATTAGCACCTATATTTAGTATTCCATTCTTATTGCACTTTAGAAAAACAACTCTCTGTGAAATATTACTGCTCATATTAATGAACATGAAATATCATGTTTACAAACGCCACACTACTAAAATATAACAATATCCCACATCACATACGCGACGGCCTGACCGTAAACTAGGCAAAGCATGCACACATGAAGGCACCATGGTAATCAGGCTGCTGATAAAAGTATTTATATATTTGTAAATAAATACATATTATAGATAAATTACAACTGCCTCGTTGATCTAGCAGTTAGCTATGCGACTACCGATCAAAGAGGTCTGAGGATCGATTCCCAGGTTGGGCCAGAAAAGTGTGACTGAGTTTTGTTGATTAACAGCCCTCAATTTGAAATTTGGGATTTTAACCCCCCATATCTCGGAGTGCAGGTGAAGCTTTCGGTCCTGCACCTGATCTATCCCCGGTCGTATTGGAATGTCGTCCCATCGGATTGTGAGAGTGAGGCAACAGAGAGTACACCTGTGTTTACGCAGTTGTCTGGTCTTCATTGAGACTGACCACCGTGGCCAAAATTGGTTAGGAGTACATCATAGTTAAGTTATACTCAGACACAGAACAAATGATCGTGGTCATCACACAAAGATTTTTCCTGTTTGGAAATGGAAGCCACGATCTCTGGCTTAACAGTCAGGATCACTAACCACAATACCAGCGGGCCCGTCAAATAATGTATCCAGTGTCGCGGGAGATTTTACGAACATTCATTAAACAGACAACAAGAACACTAGAACACCTCAGATGGACTATCAAACCACTAATTAAACCTTGAGCAATATAGCTAGTCCAACTCATCCTGACACAATATCGACGTTATATCGACTTCAGGACTGCCTTCCTGCTAAAACCAAAGTTATGCTTATGCAGTTCCTAATTATTCTCTTGACCAATTATGGTGATGTGTTATAATATTTTGTCTTGAACGCAAATCTCCTCAATAAACTAGGTCGCCTTCTCAATAACTAAATTTGATTCGTTTTTCATCTTAGCAATTATGACCATGTGTCCGCTTTACGATCCCAATTCGACAGCGCCTTAGTTCGCGTGTACTCACTTCTCATTTTTTTTTTCCACTACTCACCATTTTTACCTGAGTAATTCGTACTCCACTTTTGTCTCTTATGCTCCAATCATGATCGAAACCTTCGGTCAAAAAACAATCTTTTTCTATGCACCACTTAAGCCTTCAACTTTATTAATATCTGCTTCTTTGTGCAGTCAGTTCTTCTTTGGAATGGGTTTCGTGCCGTAATTAGGATGTCCACAAACCGAAATACATACACAAACAAATATTCAAGACGAAAGTATGCGATCTACTTCGAAATGAATTGGCAGATCAGTCAAAACGATAATATCCGACTGAGTGTTTATATATTAATATTTATTAAATTTATATATATATATATATAAATATTATTATATATATTATTATATATATATGTATATATATATATATATTTATATATATATATATATATAAATATGTATGCATATAGTGTATGCATTATTTACAATATATTTCTTGACTTTTATGCAAATACAATATTTAACAATGAGATTTTATACATTAGTGGTATCTATCATCACCTTTTATCTGAAAGAACAATAAATTCATCAACAAAAGATCGTACAAAGCGTTGTCCCAAGTGGGGACCGAACCCACAACACTTAGCGCAGTAGACAGTAATGAGGTGACCGCTTAAACCACTACGCCATCGGCGCGTCAACAAAACGGAACAGTCAAAAGAAACAACTAGAGAATTAAATGTTTTTTTAGAGCCTGCCAAAGTGACTCTACCCTGCCAGATGGACATCATGAATAGAATCCAAGAGTTATGGTCACTATACTTATTGTGAATGCAGACAATGCAATATGGTGATCCACACTGTGGCGGCCTAGTGAAATGTTTTTTTACGATCCCAATTCGACAGCCCCTTAGTTCGCGTGTACTCACTTCTCATTTTTTTTTTCCACTACTCACCATTTTTACCTGAGTAATTCGTACTCCACTTTTGTCTCTTATGCTCCAATCATGATCGAAACCTTCGGTCAAAAAACAATCTTTTTCTATGCACCACTTAAGCCTTCAACTTTATTAATATCTGCTTCTTTGTGCAGTCAGTTCTTCTTTGGAATGAGTTTCGTGCCGTAATTAGGATGTCCACAAACCGAAATACATACACAAACAAATATTCAAGACGAAAGTATGCGATCTACTTCGAAATGAATTGGCAGATCAGTCAAAACGATAATATCCGACTGAGTGTTTATATATTAATATTTATTAAATTTATATATATATATATATATATAAATATTATTATATATATTATTATATATATATGTATATATATATATATATATATTTATATATATATATATATATATATATTTATATTTATATATATATATATATATATATATATATATATATATATATATATATATATATAAATATTATTATATATATTATTATATATATATGTATATATATATATATATATTTATATATATATATATATATATATATATATATATATATATATATATATATAAATATGTATGCATATAGTGTATGCATTATTTACAATATATTTCTTGACTTTTATGCAAATACAATATTTAACAATGAGATTTTATACATTAGTGGTATCTATCATCACCTTTTATCTGAAAGAACAATAAATTCATCAACAAAAGATCGTACAAAGCGTTGTCCCAAGTGGGGACCGAACCCACAACACTTAGCGCAGTAGACAGTAATGAGGTGACCGCTTAAACCACTACGCCATCGGCGCGTCAACAAAACGGAACAGTCAAAAGAAACAACTAGAGAATTAAATGTTTTTTTAGAGCCTGCCAAAGTGACTCTACCCTGCCAGATGGACATCATGAATAGAATCCAAGAGTTATGGTCACTATACTTATTGTGAATGCAGACAATGCAATATGGTGATCCACACTGTGGCGGCCTAGTGAAATGTTTTTTTACGATCCCAATTCGACAGCCCCTTAGTTCGCGTGTACTCACTTCTCATTTTTTTTTTCCACTACTCACCATTTTTACCTGAGTAATTCGTACTCCACTTTTGTCTCTTATGCTCCAATCATGATCGAAACCTTCGGTCAAAAAACAATCTTTTTCTATGCACCACTTAAGCCTTCAACTTTATTAATATCTGCTTCTTTGTGCAGTCAGTTCTTCTTTGGAATGAGTTTCGTGCCGTAATTAGGATGTCCACAAACCGAAATACATACACAAACAAATATTCAAGACGAAAGTATGCGATCTACTTCGAAATGAATTGGCAGATCAGTCAAAACGATAATATCCGACTGAGTGTTTATATATTAATATTTATTAAATTTATATATATATATATATATAAATATTATTATATATATTATTATATATATATGTATATATATATATATATATTTATATATATATATATATATATATATATATATATATATATATTTATATATATATATATATATATATATATATATATATATATATATATATAAATATGTATGCATATAGTGTATGCATTATTTACAATATATTTCTTGACTTTTATGCAAATACAATATTTAACAATGAGATTTTATACATTAGTGGTATCTATCATCACCTTTTATCTGAAAGAACAATAAATTCATCAACAAAAGATCGTACAAAGCGTTGTCCCAAGTGGGGACCGAACCCACAACACTTAGCGCAGTAGACAGTAATGAGGTGACCGCTTAAACCACTACGCCATCGGCGCGTCAACAAAACGGAACAGTCAAAAGAAACAACTAGAGAATTAAATGTTTTTTTAGAGCCTGCCAAAGTGACTCTACCCTGCCTGATGGACATCATGAATAGAATCCAAGAGTTATGGTCACTATACTTATTGTGAATGCAGACAATGCAATATGGTGATCCACACTGTGGCGGCCTAGTGAAATGTTTTTTTCAAGCCTCACTTGGGGACGTAAAAGGCATGCAGTTATCGTGGCAGTATAAGACTTGCACACCACAACAACTGTCGCCCCTGCATCATTGGGCCATAAACGTATTGTGAGTAAACTTAATATAAGTGCCTATGTATTTATGCCCCGTGGTACAAATAGGTTTGATTTTAAGTATTTGACATTCTTTTGAAGAAGACTTCCTTATCCAACAATGGACTATTATAGGCTGTTGATGATGTTGAATCACTGATGACTTGTGATCGATACATACCTATTATTATTCTCTTTATTATATTTATGAGCATATCAATTACATTTTTAAATACATACTGAAGAAAAAAAAAATACATATCTAAAAATATAAAAATAGAAGACCACCGTCATCGGATACCGTCATCAAGACACCGGTGGTTAGGACTCCAAAGACAGGAACATCTTCACTATACGTGTCGTATCAAGGAGGACTACCTTCTGCATCAGACTCTTGGTCCAGTCTTCTAATGTGAGCTTCTTATTGTGTTGTTCGAGGTTCTTAGCTATCAATCCGTGAACAAATATCTATTCACATCGATCTATCTATCTATCAGAACAATAATCACCGTATCCACATTCCACATATCGACAATCTCGTGTGACTGATTCAAATACTTCATTTATTTTTCTTTTTCAACTTTTACGAAATTCTCGTCATGAGGAACTGTGATATCGACAATCATTGTGTGGCGCTCTAATCGATCTATCACCACAATATCAGGCTTATATAGTCCTATCTATGATAATGGATCGATCCCAATTTAACGTAGCACGATCGTTCTTGAAAAATGGGTCGGACACATACCTGTAGTATGGCACCTCTAACTTGACAAGTTGGTGTTTAAGGATAAGTGCCTGTGCAAATACTCACCGTTAGCAAGGCGAGAAAACCAGAAATAATATATGTTAGAATATCCTAATAGCCAGGACAGTAGCATGCCAGACAGATGTCAACCGTACTATATTTCAGGATACATTTGAAACAGTTATTCGTCATGACAACTTTGTCCATAATCGCACAAATAAAACCTTCAGTTTCTTCGAAGAGATCACCATGCCGTAGCCAAGACGTCGACGCTTTAAAGCCTATATCAGAACCTTGTAGGTCCTGATAAAATCGGTCATGAAGTTCTTTGCACTTCCATACTTCCCTGTACTACAGGTTTGCGCCAATTCTCTTTAGCCAGAGCGAGCGGTGTAAAACCAGTATTCACTGCAACTACCTTGCGTTGAACTCCCACATCAGTATGTCGAAAATATTCTTTAAGATTGTCTATCTCGTGATTAGACCACTTTCACGGAATATACAACCTCATAAGTGATGAACGTGGGTGGTGCATTGGGTCAGTAATGTACGGATTCACCTGTAAAGGGCGTCTAATTCTATTTGAGTTCATCTAAGTACACCAAAGGAATACAGAACCGGTATGACCCAACCATTATTGGCTCGCACTTTGTTACCTCCTGATAAAAGACTTTTAAGTACTTTTTAAGGCGACCAAAGAAGCTTTCCTGTAACGTTTGAAAGTTGTTGAATCTGAAAGTTCTATTCCTTCAGATTCTACAATCACGCCCTTCATTACATACATGACTGCACACTTGTCTACATCAAATGCCATCCTGGTAGAATTATTAAAGTTTTCAGTGATCCTTATTAACACCGTCAATTGTAATTTTGTGGAGGCTAGTAATTTCAAATCTATATATATATATAAATAAAATTGGAGTGTCTGTTTGTAATATTAAAATAACCGCTTTTTATTAAATGCATATGAATGTACATACTATCATACACCAAAATAGCATTTTCTATCTATCTGTCTATCTGTTTGTTCTGGCTAATCTCTGAAATGGCTGGACCGACACATGTTAGTACAGACCATTCTATTTAGGAGTTTTTCTTGTGCTATAAGTATACGAATATTATTCACTATGATTCTTTACCGCACTCTGTTCTAGATAAAACAATATAAAAGATATTATATGTATAAATGTATCTCCACAGCAAAGATACCATTTACAAGGTATGGTATTATTTTAAAAGTCAATTATAAGGCTTAAGGTGCTAATTATTTATTTGGATTTCTTAATGTATAATATAAATTACCTATTAGCGACACTAGTACGTTAACAAAAATGATTGAAATTTACAAGTAAATTAATGAGACTGTTTAAATAATTTCATCAGTCGGTAGGACGGAGTAACGAAAACTAGAAACCTGATGGGGGGTTATCATACATAGGGTCACCAAGAAGCGATTTATATATCTAAAAAAAACTGGGCTGTTAGATTTAATGTATATTAGCAATGAGTTTTTTACTACGTATTCTGATAAGAATGTCTGACGTGGCTCGTTTCTATCTGTGGGTGATCCCGATAACACAATTTATTATCATTATATTATTTTTTCAATAATGTCTTAAATGGTTGGACGATCGCATATTTGGGTGCACGAACATAGAGCCTATGGCCTATAGAAATATAGTTGTATAACAGTTAAAAATTATCAATAGTATACCAAGTCCAGTAACATAATTATCCAGAAAAATATCTTTCCAGACAATAATGGATATTTGATAGGGGAGATGAATACATGAAATCATAATGTAGTAAATTTACTTACTTCTTTGGCGCCTATTCCCAAAGCCTTTTCTTTTGCTTTCTTGAAGTCCTCATTCTGACCAACATCGGCCATAAAACAAACAACATCATAGTTTTTTTGAATCAACCTAGAATACATAAAAACCAGTTACTTATAATGAGTATGAAATTTTGCTTCATATTTAATTGAACTTTTATAAGAAATAATTTTTGAAAACATTAATTGATTTGTGTTAGATTACAAGAAAATCTTAAATATCGTTCTCTTTTAGAAAATCCATTAGCCGGATCTATGATAGTTCTAATGAAATTTTTTTTCTTTAAGATTGTAAAATTTTATAATCTATTTGTATAAAATTCATTTAAAATGGATCATCATCTGTTCTTTTAAAAACTACAGTAGGTTAGTAACCAATGAGCTATAGTGCGGTCGTCAAGCAGGATATTATATCGTTGCTGTCTATTCTTAAGTGGAGCATAGCAAAATTTTGCGACTAATGTAGGACTAAAAAAATTAAAAGTTACTTACCATTTGAGAATACAGCTGGTGTCTAGACCGCCAGAGTAAGCGAGAATTACGAGATCCTTAGCCATTGTTTAGAAGCAGACTGTGTGTGCTCGCGACACTGACAATGATCGTTATTATAAACAACTCGAATATTTGATAACCTTCAGGTTAACAAAATAAGTTTAAATAAACAGACACACAGCTCGATCACTAGGTGCTGTGTATTTACTTACTTATCTTATTTTATCTCATTTACTTAGCTATTTTCATTTATTTAGTTACTTTTTAAAGGTACTTATTATGAATATCTATAAAAAAATAAATGAGAGCAATCTTGAGTGTAACAAGTCCTTAAATTTGATTCTCACAACACTAGTTAACATAGGTAATAGGTACACACTAATCAGCACACGCACTGAGAATGCTCTTTTTTTATAAAGCCTGCTGAAAGTAGACAGTCCCAAAGTAATTAATGTCGTATGTGGTTTACGCGACCACCACACAACTGCAAAAATGTTGTAGCAAGTCCTGTGTTTTAGAACTAAAACATGTTTAGTATAAAATAAAAAATATACACATACGTGGATAATGTAACAAAAATGATTGAAATTTACAAGCAAATTAACGAGACTGTATAAAAAATTTCATCTGACAATAGGACGGAATAATGAAAACTAGAAATCTGGTGGGGCTATTATACATAAGGTCACCCAGAAGCGGTTTATATATATTTAAAAATAACTGAGCTGTTAGATTTATGCACAAAAAAGTTGCAGGGATTTCGAAAATGTACTGAATCTATTCGAGAAAGGTATTGTTCGGCTGCGTCTTTATTTTTTTGCAACTTTCGTGTATGTAGTTCACTTCCTATTTACTCGTAGACATTGCACCTTTACATAGTATATAATGAAGTCCTTTTCGTTCTTGTACGCTTAGATTTCAATGCGCTTTTCAACAATAGAGAAATTGATTCAAGGGGAAGGTTTATATGTATAATATATGCATATTTTTTTATTATGTTACGCCTGTCTGAAGTTAGGGCGAGTTGCTAGTATAAAACACATTTTTAAATGTCTTTATGTATTGTATACATAGTCTAAACAGAACACAAGATAATATAGATTGACAGTAGCATAATATGTACTTTCGCCATTTCATTATTACGTTACCAATGTCACGAGACTAATAACCGTTTGTATCATTGACTTTGACTTATTCAAACAATCTTCGGTTCGTTTGCAAAAGATTACAAAACAGTTGTTTTTAAATAATTTTTCTAAAAGAAATATTTTTTTTTATCCGACAAACCTATTCGTGTACGGACGTGGGTCGTTGTGTACGTGGATGTGGTAGAATAGGCAGAGGTGGCCTTAGCTATTGCGAGGTTTGCGAGGTTCCGGGCGGGTAATCATTCGAGGCCCAGGTATTTTATCGAGAGGTCCTTGCCTTTGTGGACTTAGTTTTAATCGTGATATTGACATATACTACTGCTCAGACATAAAAGCATAAGCCGAGAATAGTCGACATTAGAGGCCTATTAAAATGACAGGTGAAATGAAACACGGGCAATCCCCATTGTTGCTCGAGTGTGCAAGGTCCTTGCTCGCCAACTGCAAAGGCCGTACCTGAGGATAGATTTTCTTTCTTTCATTTTTTTGTCACGCCGTAGAACCTAAATAAGTTGATAAACATCGACATGTGATGCGTTACCTATTTAATTATTATTTTGTTCATTACTATGTTCACAGCGTAGATTTTAAAAATATGAGACGCTACGATGAAATATGCCGTGGGTTAGTAGATAAAGTGGTTTTTCATCATCCAGGAGACTAAGGCCGTGGTCCGAATCACACTCACAGCGCTCATAGCGTACCAACGTGCGGTCCGATTCGTGCTTTTCACGCTCACCGTTAGCGTTGTGGATGCTATGACGTCACAGGTGACGTCACTACCTAGGGCTTACAGTACTGACGGGTCGGATCGTTAGCATCGTGAGCATTGACGTTATTTTGCGCCATTTATTTGAATCTATGAATCTATGATTGCGGCAAATGCTTGAAATACAAGCATTTTACCATCTTAATCGGCTACACCACATACTCCACTCATGTTTATGTCATAAAATGCTCTGTTAGGTTATGTTCAACTTTTTGAATTCGTAAGCACACTCACAAGTGGTCCGAATTACTAATACTGCTAACACACGTTGGCGCGCTCACTAAGGCCGTGGTCCGAATCACGCTCACAGCGCTCATAGCGTACCAATGTGCGGTCCAATTCGTGCTTTTCACGCTCACCGTTAGTGTTGTGGATGCTATGACGTCACATGTGACGTCACTATCTAGTGCTTACAGTACTGACGGGTCGGATCGTTAGCACCGTGAGCATTGGCGTTATTTGGCACCATTTATTTGAATCTACGATTTTTAGGCAATATTTTATTCCAATGGTTTAAGAAATGTGTTATTTTTCAGCTGAACTTTATTTCCAAGGGATTTAATATTGCATTCCAGTATTTTACCAAATATAGTCTTGATTAAACATTCTTCGTTTTTTTTAAATTAAATCAACTTTCAAATGCAATTGTTTTTTCCAAAAGTATCTGTTATACTCGTATGTACGTAGCAGGTTGGATGTTGAACCACTATTGTATATATCCATGTTAATCACCTGAAATAGGTAATATAACCATCAACAGCCTTTAATAGTCTGTTGCTGGACATAGGTTGGAAACGGGTAAATTATATTTTGATTGCGGAAAATGCTTGAAATACAAGCATTTATCATCTGCATGGGCTACACCACATACTCCACTCGTGTTTATGTCAAAAAATGCTCTGTTAGGTTTTGTTCAACTTTTTGAGCAAGCAAGCACGTAAGCACACTCACAATTGGTCCGAATTATTAATACTGCTAACAGACGTTGGCGCGCTCACTAAATCGGACCACACGTTAGCAGTTTAAACGTCGTAAGTGCTGTGAGCACAATCGGACCGCAGCCTAAGAGTATACGTGTTTTGTATACGATGACTGTCACGGTAGATGAAATTGTCGAAACAGAAAGCACGTGCTTCTTATGCAAACTAGTCGTAACGTTACAAATCATATCGCACATGCTATAACTCCACTTCCCTGAAAGATTTAGATTGCCAAGTCATATTTGAAATGCAATGCCAAAAAATAGAATCGGCTGGTTTATTATCGTTTTATACCGATTTCTTTTTTGTTTCAGTACATCGTAATATTTAATTTCTATTACTGGTATATTATCTTAAACGATGTTAATAAATAGATGGAGATACATATCTATTTTCATTTCTAGAATTACAATTCAAGGCGTAGGACAGGTAAATGAAAGTCAGCATTAATGACGATTAAATAATTTAATGCAATTTTAACAATTAAATACTGATATTAAAAATTTCTTACACTGGTTATCAATAATAATATTTCCTACATAATTGCACAATCCGTCAATAACACACAATGCATGCAAATTGATATCTGAAGGCCCTAAAGGATCCAATGACAAAAAGGTTGAGAGAATCTGATTCTGCAGTTTTATTTGAAATCATCAAGTCACACGAATCCTTGAACATCTAGATGAATACTACACGTTTATCTAATTGCAATAAGTATATCGTAATTTAGATACTTTCAGAAAGGTTACAAAGATTAAGATAAAATGAGAAATACAAGACAAATGACTTCACACCTATATATGTATAATTATAGTTTGGAATGTAAACACAAGTGTCATTACTACATAAATGCACCTCGCTGAATAATATCAATAGTATGATATAACATGTGATATAGAAATAATAGCACACCGATCAAACAACGTGATGTCCATAAAATAGGCAAAAGTACGAGCAAAATGATCCTTTCAATTATGACTATGTTTAATACTCGTAAGATTCTAACTTTTGGCATTAAACAAACTGCAATTGATTTTGGAAGCAAAATTACAATCTAGTAATACCATATGATAATTAATAGTACAACAGATGGTTTATCGCAACAAGACATTTAAATAAATAGCAACACTCGTAATACTACAATGGTACGCATAGCATTATAAGTGCATAAACAAATGCAAAGTAGCACTTTTATAGTGACTGTCATCGATCAATCTGTTCATGAGAAGTGCTTGATGTCTATTAGTTTTGCCTTGTGTGCAACTTTTGGCCGATACGCATAAGTATATTCTTGTACTACATTAAGCGACTTGGGCTTGAAAATATACTTAAAGAGTTATGACACTTAATTTCGCTTAATTTATTTTTATAAGCCCTACCTAGTGGCTTAGAATTTTTTATCTGTATATATGTAATAATTAGTTGTAAACCATCTATTGGTTTTTACTACTATCAATAAAAAAAAACATTCGACTGAAATACTTACATCTAATAACTTCTGATAATTTTTAAACACACCTTTATAAACATTTATGGTGAAACATATAAACAATTTAATGTTACAATAAACTACGAAGAGAAAAATCGACATATGTTAGCATTAGTAATAACAATTATTTGAATGACGGAAGCGTCAATTGATATATTAAAAGTATGGTATTTTTATCATGCTAATTACTAATTGAAAAGGAATACATACCACAAACATTATATAAAACAACAGTTTAAAAATAAAATACTTATTAAATAATTAAGTTTAGACCTTATTATTTTCTGGATCCAAATTTTATGATTACATCACAATAATAATATTTAAGGTACTACGCTATTTTGAGTGTAGTAAATAGTACATTTAAATTCAAACAAATTTCGATTATGTCGAAGGGGCCTACGCGCCTAGGAGTTGTACTAATATAATTGAAATAGCTTTGAGAACTAAACACTAGGCTATATGTCAATATTTCAATACCCAGAAAATAAAGAAGCAGCTCAATGTTTAGGTAGTTAGAGAGCTCAAGTCTGACAGGAAGTTCTCTGGTGTCAGAATGTGTGATGAACCGACGATGACTTCCCAATTTTTGAGTGCAGCAGTAACCTCGTAAGCACAGCGAATTTCAGAGAAGCACACACCTGAAAGTAATAATAATTGTATGTTTGTTTGGACGAGGATCATAGGTAGACGATAGGTTATTTGTTGACTTCGCTTGTCAAAAATCTGAAAGTCGATAAAATTAACGTACGCTGACTAAGCTTCATCTTGTATTTATGTACTTCAAGCGCAATTAATTTCGAGGTGATGACCCAAGACCGACCGAGAAACGGTAATATAGAAACTTACATTTACGGACTATGCCAAATAAGTAGCTGATACAATCACACATCAGATTTTTTGAGAGTATCTCGAATGTGCATATAGTGTATCCCTTCCCAGTATGAATCATTTACAAAGAAGTTTATAATTGTAAACATATTGACAGGCTAAATATTTTTTCATTACTTGAGAACGTAAAAGAAAATTTTAATGGTTATTAAAGAGACGATAAAAAAGTTCTGTATTTGTGTTAACGAAACAATGTTTCAGGTATAGTTAGGTATATTCAAAATCTTACCGCCAACTACGAAAACAATCAAACGCGGCACATTCTTGATAGTTTGCTGGGCCTTATCCTTGTGCCAGTGTCCGTAGCGTACGCTGCAATACAAGACCTCAAGTCAATACAGACTCATTCATTTCAGTTTAACTAGCAACGTTAGAAATCATACCTAGTAGGTGCTTGGTATCCTGAAGTTTGGGCACGACCTGCCAGGAATGGATAATGACGTTGATCCAATTTATCTTCAATGGCGTCTTCCATAATATCCTGCGTGAATAAAAATAGGTTTCTTCAGTGCTCTAAAGTTAAAAATAATCCACAAAGATTAACTACTGTAGTTAGATAGATATTAGAGTTACCTTGATAACTGGAGTCCACCTAGACATTTGGTAGGTTTGTTCAGTGATTCTTTCCTTCCTAGTGACTTGGTATTGTTTCTTCCTATTACCCTGTACAGAAAATAATATTTTTCAATTATCTGAATAGAATATATAAGCGGATACGATGAAACCTAGTGTGTACGCATAATCATTGTTTAATATTTAGGTTTGGAACTTATAACTAGATGGCGTTGTGCGTAATTCAAAATCGTGATATGAGCATTTTCATGGGCGTTATGATCTTGACCTGTAATCTATATTTTTTAAAATTCTAACCAATAAACCATTAGTACGAAAGTGAGTCGGTACTATTATTGTTTCCTACTGTTCACCATTCGGTTCGAACGACCAATTTACTTACAATCATTTCGTGTTTTTAGACTTTAAGATCACGAATAATACGGAATAACTGACCTACAGTGTAGTACTTAGTAATATTTATGTGGATATATTTTTTTTTCTATGACAAATAGACGCTTGGTATATCGAGACGAATTTTTACTATGTGATATACTATATTATTGTTTAAAGCAGTATTTTGTACATACATCAACAACGACGTTAAGACCTAGGTTGGCAAGGTTCAGCAGCGTCTGCTTGTCCGACTGATCGAGTTGGGCGTGAGTCACAAGTTTGTTCAGATTCTCCTCTGAAATACCGTTCTTGGACATGATGTACAGTGCAATGATGCGCATCTTGTTGAAGTTCACCACGGTCTGTAGCACAATGGTAGTTTGGTTATATATTAAATTATTGAATAAGGTATCTACTAAAACCTTTTATAATAACGTTCTTAACTAAAAATAAACGTAAAAATATTCAATTTTTTAAAAAGTATGTAGCTCCCGTAGTTAGTAACAAAAAATTTAAACAACATGATTGACTTGTATCAATTTTAATTATAACATGTGACTTAATATTTATCACGACAATTAGATAAGAATTCTAAATCTTCTTTTAATTTAGTTTCAATAAAATTTAGTTATCATTTAAGTCTAGTCAACTTTTTTATGTTAAATCTTAAAATCATACTTACTTGGTCTAGAAGCACTGGTACGATGCTTCTCATGTGATCTTTGATTTTCTCGCCCTCGGCATCTGTTCCCATTGCCAAATCCTAAAATTTATAAAACATATTTTGATTACAACTGTTACTATTTAAATAGCCACTGCTTAAAAATAATCAAAAGAAAAAATAAAATTAAAATAACTAGACGTCATTCATGCTTACCTGTTCAATCTTGCTTACCTGCTCAACCTTGCATAGCTTGTCCACATAGCCTTGATAGGCTTTCATACAATCTTCGGCTAAACGCAGATGTGTGGCATATTTAGATAGTTCCTTCTGATATTGAGGCATCTTTTTAATCATTTGTGACAAGTCACGCATAGATTGCTTGTCGCCTGATGAAGAAAGACAAAACAGGATTTACATTACCACAATAATATAAAACTTTTATAAATATTTAGACAACACATTAACAAAATAAATTAAAGTCAACTCATTAGGAGTTGTAACGTGACTAGCATAGACTGAGATAATAAAACCTCTCATCTATTTGGTTTCAGGGGTTGCTGCAGTGTAATAGTCTGTAAGGGTTTTTGGATATTTGGAGGTCGCTTTTATAAGTGGCCATAAAATACCAAAACATACCCTGATCGTCAAAGGACAATAAAAGTGAATTGTCGGTATCGCTAAGATGGACGATTCCAGACAAAAAAACAAAAAATATTGTAGTCATACACTACTCACCTCCACCCATACGCTTCGATTCTGTGAATTTCTTCAAGTTCTTTGTAACAGATGTGGACACGACCGCAATGTGCTGATGACGTAAATCCACCCAAAGTTCATCGTTCTCATCCAACAGGACTTCTTTGATGTTTCCAGACACATCATACCTATTCCACAATTCATAGGTTAGGTCTCTATTTAGATTAATTTCGCCTAGGAATTAAATACAAATTCCTTTAATAACTTACTTATAGACATCATTCTCAATAGGAAGAAGATCGTATGCCATAGCTTGCAGAGTCAGTTCATGCAATAATGGTGATACACAATCGAACCCGCGGTCTAACACGAGCAGTTGGGAGCGAGCCTTCTCTGGACCCTCTCCCATAGTTGGTTCATCAGCCTAATAACAAATAATATTTAATATAAAAAGTGTTTCAATATTTTTTTTATAAAAATTATAGCAAAATGTTGTGTCTAATAGTAGAAAATTAAGGTGAATTGGGCTTTGCAAAATATGTGAGTTCACACCTTTCTACCTTCTTGTACATAAGAGCAATTGTCACCAATGCATGAATTCTGAATCATCTTATTTGGATGTCTGTATGAGTCACACTTTTACGTAGCTTCAGTTCCGTGTTGCACAATGCATTGAACAAAAATGACTACTTTAAATCAACAGATACTTTTGACAGTGACGACATTATAGCGGTGTTTGGCAACAAAAACTTTATTTTCATGATTTTCTTAACATATCATACCATTGTAAATGTATGAATTTACTAAACTATATAGAAAAAAATGATATTTCTTTACCTTATAGGCATCAAGCTTTTGCTGGATAAGCTGGGCCAGGTCCAAATTCCGTTCCCAATCACTGCAAAATATAATTTCATTTGTTATAAATTAATTGCTCAGGTGGACTCCGCTTTACATTTACGAAGTTTAACTAGTGAAGCATCGAAAAAGTCCTCTAACCAATCAGGTTTTAAGAAATTATCGTTTCTTATTAAAACTTGGAACCTGATCGGTCCACGGTTTGATAGATGCATCAACATTTTTTCAATGCGAATGGAATAGTGTCAAGTGATTACGATGAAACCCTACCTGCGATATCGCACAGATGGATATTCTCCAAGTGTGGCACAAAGCGTGGCAATTTGTTCGGCGATGCGTTCCATATTCCCATTTCGAGTTTGGGCAAGAGCAGGATTGTACATGCACTGGAATGTGTCTGGCGAGTCCAGGGAGAATACCTAGCAAAATAAAATGTAGAGAAATACAGGAAAAGTGTTTTAGTAAACGAGTAGTTTACAATTTATATTAATCATTTGGGATAGTGCAAATCTACAGATCGATCTAATACCACAAGTTTAAAACTGTAAAGAATTTGTTAATTTTGGTTATTATAATTTTTAACTACTGAATTTAGTCGCAACTGTTAACTTGAACATTAACACATGAATCATAGAGAATAAGTTCCTTCCATGCCTATAATAGTTGTGTTCTGGGATATATTAGAGAAGATTATGAAAATATTCTTTGAATCTTTTAGACCTACTTAACTGTGTTAGTGTTCATTGTTTTTATTTCGTGTTCGGTTTGAACTATCAACTTTTTAAAAACCTACAGAGGAATCATACTTGCCTCGTAGATCAAGTGCTACGAGGTGAGAAATGTCAACATTATAGGGTTACTTAGTACTTCTCAATATTTGATCTAATGGAACTTCCAGTTTTATAAATTTCGAGTTTATGTTGGTAGAGGTAAACCAAGAAAAGGAAATACAAAGTAAGATACTTTTAGAAACTGTGTTAATAGGGAAATTACGAATGACAGTGGAATGGAAAAATATATTCCGCCGTATCAAATAAATCGGGCAAGAATAAGAAAATGTTGTTAGTATTAGATATATGGTATTCCTTTTTTAAAATTACATTTTTCTATTGGCTCTAACTAAATTTGCGTACACTGATCATGTAATTTCAACTCATTTATGTACTAGATTATTTCTACTAAGTGCGTATATGCACTATCCTGATGATATTCACATATAAAATACTTTTCTCTTAAGTTCTACCTATTTATTTTTTTATATCTGAGATCAAACATGAAAAGAGGTTGGATTGGAAGTGGTTAAATTTTTGCAAAACTATTAATTTGCATCTCTGATACTAACATTTCCTAGACAAATTCTATTAGATTGACATATTAAAAGGACTCAACTGACCTGGCTTTCATAAGGTAAGAAAGCTATGTTGATTTCCTTCAAAGTTTTAAGTTTTCTTGCAGCAGAAGACTTACACAGTTCATTGAATAATTCCTCAGGACATACTAACATTAGGCAGCGTGTAACAATAGTAAGATATATTATTTTCAAGAATGGACTCTACATATAGTCGTTATGGCCCTACATACAAAAATATGACAAACCTGTTGTTCATATGGAATGAAAGCAATGTTGATTTCCTTTAACGTTTTGATGTATTTAGCTACAGGACTACGTGATAATTCATCAAAAAGTGGATCAGGGCAGGCTGTAATGATGAAAAATAAATGCAAATAAACATTTAAGCAAAAACGATAATAAAAAAAAAACATAATGGAAACTTTTACTGTGTAATAATATGGTGTAATTAATATATTTGAAATAGTTTAAAAGGCTACAAAACTCACCTTCCGTGAAAAACACATGAGCTGCACGGTACATTATACGGTTGCCCACTGAGAAGTCATTGATAAGAGCATGAACCGACTTCTCAGATGGTGTTATCAGATATATGCCATCCATAGTGCATAGCGGCTCCCTCTTCTTGTGAATGTCTTCCACCACTACAATAGGGTATTTAACTTGTTACAATTTATAAAAGTACAGATTTTAAACATACATTTAACATATCTACATTTAAAAGTTTTCAGTTTTCTGTCAGTTCATAATCATATAAATGAAGTAAAAATCCTAATATTTGTAAATTTCTTATTAGTTTATTCTATCTGTGCTTTTAAATTTTATTGTTTCATTTCATTATAAAAAGTTTAAATACCTTGCAGGAGACTACTAAAATCTGTTCACAATGGTGATGGTTACATTGTAATGACAAAAAGTACGAATCTACCAAGAATAAGTTCCTTCATGATAGGATTTTATTTCAAATAGTCACCAAATTGTTATAAACTAAACAATGTAACGGATTTTACTTAAAAAATATATTTGTTATACTAGATATGTGCTGCAGTTTTGTTGCTTTTGAAATGGATATTGTTTAGTATTTCATTGGTTTTAATTTTGTTTTTGAGTAACCCTACTTTTTTTATAAATAAAAATAGTCTAAGCTACTCCTTATAAGATCAGCTATCAGCTTGTGAAAGTACCATCAAAGTTGGTACATCTGTCCCACAGATCAACCTGAATAATAGACAGACAGACAAAAATTAAAAGAAAAGATTTATTGATGTAGGTACCATACATTTTAAATGCCTAGAGTAAAAATTATTAATTTTAAATTACAAAAAAACACTTCAATTTATTTGTATGTATAGAATTGCTGGAAAACAATATCAATTGGGAATTTATTATGTTGATAAATTGTGTGAATCATCAGGTATGACATCAATTTATTTCTTATGATAGATAAATACTAAATACTGAAATAATTTTAGGTAAAATGCATAAAACTTACAAGTGATGCCTTCTGCAGAAATATCGTGCATTTTGCAGCATGCTGAGACCATTCGCATTGACAGCTGATCCACTATTAATACACGCCATTCTATTTTATCCTTTCCTTTTGATCTATACCGGATCACCTCATTCATAATCTCTAAAAAATGTATACATTAATGACATTAGTTTTTTATTATATTATATATACATCACAAGTACCCACCCAGAATCAATGTCACACATTAAGATGGGGAAGGAGTTAACAAAGTGTTACTTGTGTGCCAATGAAAAACATGTTCTATTTTTTTAATACCTACAATTTAAATTCAATTTTAATAATTTTTTTCTTCAATTAATACAAATAATTAGTTTATTTAAGTTATTAACTTGCATTTTTTTGAGTTATAATACAACATTATTTCATCAAAGATGCATTATGATTACCAGGTTACTGTTACTGTTTTTGTCAGCAATAATAGTTCCTATCCATGGGCAGCATTTCATTTTATTAGTGATTAAAAATACTATTTAATAAATATTTAAACAATTTTTTTTATTCAATTTGCCTCATTGTGTTATAAAATAAGAAAGAAAATTTTATAAAGATAACATTTCTGATGCAAGATAGACAGAGTCATATTCTTTTTGGTAGAGATATATTTTTCAAATTACTTCTCATTTATCTAGGCTCTTGGCCTAGACATAGACAATTTATTACTGAAATAACAATAATATTGCAATACTCTATCATGATTAGATCTGCTTACTAAGAAGCATGTAGAGTAGACATATACCGTTTATTGTCTCTTTAAGTAAACAAGAATTTAGTATAATTTTGTTTAAGTGGTCAAAATTTTGTATTCCAATACTGTCTGGCATGTGAGCTAGCTACTGTGACTGCTAAGCCTGGAGGATGTGTTTTTAATTACCGTTAAGAGATTGAGCGATTAGTACATCCATTTGCTCTGTGTAGACACAGTATAAGTTTTCTATAGTATTTAGAAATAAAAGTAAAATGCACTTTATTCTAGAAAGGAATTTATGTTTCCCGTTAATTTATTTTCTTTACATAGTTTTTTACAAAATATTAATCTAGTTGTTTCATGAACTAAATAATAATAATAATTTCGGAGATCAAATATTGCTACATTTAAGGAACTAAATTTGATTTGTTTGCTTTAATTATAAAATTGGTTAATGCTAACTTCTAGCAGTTTTTTACAGATTAGTGACAGTAGAATTCATCATTGCTTCTCTCTGTAAATGGAATCTTTCCATGGAATACAGAAGTAACTTGTATTTTAGCAAAGTATTTTAAACACAATGAGCTACACAAATTGGGTCATAACAAAATTTCATATAATATTTTCTTTATAAGTAATAATTAAATAGTAGTTTATCAATGCTTTTCAGTAGCAAAACGAAAATTACATAGGAACATTATATGGTATTACTTTATGACGTCTTTTCCACCCCACCCCCTAAGCAAAGTGACAGTAAAAAATCAATACTCGTATTCGTTTCCATTTCAACGTTTTCATTCTTCTTTAATTGTAAGCAGCTTTATCAGAAATTATGCTATTATGGGTTTAGTATTACAACAAGCTAGCGCTCTATATGTACACTTTTATTTTGCTATTTTTCAGATTTTTGACTTTAAATTAAGATTTAACTTCTGAAGCCTATCAAGACGAGAAAGGCACATTGATTAAAATGATCCTATAACTCTCACAAAAGAAAGAAGCTGAAACCATTTGAATTCAGCTCATAAAAATAATTCTAACTAAAACATCAATATTAGTCATCGATGTGTTGATGATAACTTTGATGCAATAAATTGTTCACAGTGTGAAACATTAAGCACGATTTTAATTGCTATAATGTTCAATGTCATATTTTTCTTCTTTAAAGTTTGTTTTCAGCTAAACTAAAATGTGATAAACTATTAAAATATATTTTTATAAACTCACTTTGCCCGACAAGTGCTTTGAGAGCCATCTTGAATCGTACACTACCATAGACTACCGGATCACCCAAAAGTGCGAGATCTGTCAGTTAAAATTAGGGTAGACGTTAGAAAATTAAATAAACTACTATAAATGTACTGCAGAAGTCAAGTAGATCGTCAAATTGTTTTACTAAAAGAATAATAAGTCTTTAATTTGCGAAATCTTTTACCAATCTTTAAAGGAGATGAAGAATTACGTTCATTTTTAACTACTAAACAAATACATAGATTTTGTTTTTAATTCGGAAAAGCTAACACTCACGCTATGCAATGTTCAATAGAATACTGAGACATTTTTACTATTAAATAGTTTGTACTTAAGAATATCCGAATGTGTATAATAAAATAAATTAAAATTATCGTATAAATGAGGAATTACAATGCTCTTATGAATTTGTCAAAAGTAAATTAATTTTTGTAGATATTGTTTAAGTTGCGAACACTCTTTAATGCGTTCCTCTTAGCTCGTTACGGTGATGAAGTACGATATTATAGCATGCAATCTTTCCAATGGGTCGACCAGATCATATGTTATTATATTATAATTCTGTGTTAGACACGAAGATGACTTATAACGAATTTCAGTGTGCTCCATTATACTTTAGTTCAAATTAATGTTATTCTCCTAAGAAAGTTAACTTAGATACTACGTACTATCGTGATTTTACATGATAACTCTCGTCAAAATATGTATCGATATTTTTCATCGTAACTTACTACAACTAAAGTTTACTTCTACGAATTGTCTATGACTAGAAAAGACAAATGATTATTTTGAGCCCTTCAAAAATGCGTATATGTTTTATTTAGTCCTATTATTTACTTATTGCTATCAAGTGCATTTGTTTCTAATAATAAGTAAAAAATTGTGTAGTGTGGACACATTTCAAACATTGCGCGCGCATTTTGATATTATGAATGATAAGAGGGCGGGTCAATAATGACATGATAGAGAGATATAACATATTACTATTTCACTCTAACAAGCAGATATACCAACATACTGGTTAACTCTAGAATGGGAAACAGATTTTATAACTCAGTTTTGTAGAAGTATAGTGCCCGGGTTGGTTGTCAAGACGGTTTACCTGTAGTGTAATTATCACGTGCGCGTAAATTTAAAAATCTGAATACTTGCTTTTTAATGTTAGACTATTAAGGTAATATTTGTTTCTTTGAGAACTATAAATTGTACTTTCAAAGGAATTTAAAAAGTTACTGATTAAGATATATATTTATAAAAACATAAATAAATTTCCTAAAGGGATTAAAGTTTATTTACTTTTTTAATGGAAAATTTTTTTAAAGGTTTATTATTTTTGCAAGAATGAAAGCCATGTATTTTTATCTATTCCATTTTTGTTTTTATAGACTTTAGTACAAAATTAAATGTATAACGTCCCAGACTAGCTACAAAGATCACCTTAATTTAATCTAGACCAAAACCTAAAAATACCTACATATTGTTCAGTTTTTATTAAATACGAAGGTACTTCTTAGAGTTGTGTCGGTTACTTCAACGCATTACAAGAATTCGGGTCGACTACAGTTTTTTTTTTCTAAAAATAAAAATTGCAGCAAGCATTGATCAAAATAGAACTCGTTTGTGTAATCCGTAGATAACGCATTTGATATTTTAAATAGCTTTGTACTGTCGTTGCTATTTCTAATAATCAATATTGTTGTCTTTTTATTGACAGTTGGTGAAAGTGTTTGTTGTCGAGGAGTCCAGCATTTGAGGCGCCAAATCAGTTAAGTACAATCGGTGTAAAGTGAAATGTAAATTTAGCAATGTATTTGGTGGAATCCTCGTCAGTGTTTGTAATTAAAAAGTGATTGTGCACAAAATGAGGAGTGATAATTTATTGATGGTAATAAAGTACCCCTGCCGTGCTGAAGGTTGGCTCGATCGATGTGGTAAGAAATATATATATATATATTTAATGGTTTCTATTAATTGGAAAATTTGCGAATAAAGTCACAATAAGAGTTATGTTATTTTACAACTGTTTATGTTCAACAATATGCAATTTTACATTTGAACAAACTTACTGTTAAAAATAATTATTTTATTGTACATAAATCTATTCATTCTACTGTCAGAGAACTGCCTCCAAAGCTTAAAATGCTCTTGTGTTATTTGAGGTAAGTTTACTCGATCAACCTTACTGAAAAGCCTGTTGCCATGTTTTCGCTTGCCCATATTTCTCCATCCGTGATGCATCAGTTCTGCGTCTTGGTCGTCGATATACTTGTCTCAATTAGTCTTTGTATAAACATTTGTATACACAGACTAATCGAGACATTGATAGAGTTAAAAGAAAATTATTAATTAGGTACTTATTTATTCAGTAAAATTTTAGAAATCGGCGATGGATCCATAGCTATTGAATAATGAATTGAATTTGACTCATATGCTGTGTGATGAATGTTGTTGATGGTAGTATTACACAACAGTATATCTTGTAAGTACTACAACGTGGCCAGCGTCGACATCAATAATTTATGAATATTGACTTGACGCCTCGAGTAATTGTTTAAGTCTTAAATTGAACTGTATGTAGCACGCATGCTTAGTCATTCCGATCATCTGCGTAAGATTGCGTAAGAGCTGAAATTACTTAAATTGTTTAATGACGTGTATTAAGTTGAGAAAACTTAACGAACTGACCAAAAAGAACAGCCACCATGTTTTCTGATATAGGTTCCAAACTCGCCATCAGATTTTTAGACGTTCTTTTCTTGAAGGTCGTTTATCGGTCCATCGCATCGGTCCGAAAATACCGTTTTCCGCGACAATTCGTTTCACAGATTGATTGTACCAGGCAGAAAGTTTTTTAAAAAGTCCACACTGGTAGAGTGCCAATTATCTCATGCCGTACCGTTGACATTACGTCGTCGCTTCTTTATTTTTTTTTCTTTTTGGACATCATATTATGAACCTGCCAAGGTGACTGTCTATCTGATGGAAAGCATGAAAAGAATCCAAAAGTTGTGGTCACCGTACTTGTTGTGAATTCAGACAATGCAGTATGGTTACCCACATTATAGTGGCCTAATGAGATGCTTTTTCACGTCCTGGTAAAGGACCCACGATCATTGGGGGAGAGAAACACGTGCGCTGGTAGTAAGTATGATTTGGTGGTCACTATGATAAAGGCAATAGAGTACTGACCTAGAGACGACATCTCTTCACAACTGCAGAGGCTCACGGTACTCGGTGGTTTCGGGGCTGTTAATAGTGCGGACTGTACGCAACTGCAACCGATTGAGAGCATCTAGCAAATACTGTGTCGATCCATGGCAAATGAGAGGAGAGTACGCCACGCGGGAGCGAACTTGGTTCTTTTAAAGAAGACAGATATTCGGGCAAGAAGAACCGTCTCACCTTGTTCAATACGCCTGGCTTCTGAGAAGCCGTCTTAGTGACACTCTCAATGTACTCACGCGGGTTGAGATTCCGACGAATATCCATACCCATGCTAGCTCGGCTGTGGAGTGTATAAAATAACGCCCTTGAACTGCGCTACCATCTGCATAGATACTTTCAAATCATTAAAATTTTTCCAAATTGTTGCAACGTTACCGGAATCTATCCTCCAAAAACCAATGAATTCTGAAAAACGCTTTTTATACGGAACACATTAACCAGTAAACTTTAACGCAAAGTATAATTAAGTGCTGGTCTATTAATAAAATGTTTTTATTTATAATAGATACGTGTTCTTTGCATGTAAATATAAATTGTAATTATTACAATGACGGACATTGTCGTCAAGAGAGTAGCAGGTCGTTCGCGTATGACCCAGTTAAGAGTGAAAACTATATGCCGGTCTGTGGTTTTCTATCGAGTTTCGGTCCATCAGGCTGGGACTAATTGACCACTTTCTAACCTCGATTAAGGGACCGCGGAATCCGTGAGATAGCCAATCGATAAAAAGTTAGATGATAACTAAATGTTTTTTACGTGCATATTACCAAATATTTTTCTTTTAAGTTTGATTGTGAAGTTTGTAGTACAGGTGCGTCTAATCACATTTAAAATTATACCATTTTTTAAAAAATGCCTCTTGTTAATGTATTTTACCGGACTTCAAAAAGTAGGAGGTTCTATGTTCAACTGCATGTATCTTTTTTTGTTGAAAATAATACTAGAGACTTATAAAATAATATATTTAAGTAGTTTTCATTGATATATTTTGGACCATTCCACCTCCATACCTCCATCCTAACAGGCTTTATAACTTTCTTCATTATCGACTTTATTCCAATGCAATTTTAATGTGAACTAATTATAAATAACACGGACCAGTGATTAAATAGGAACGGGCTAGTCTGTTTATCGATGTGTATAATTATTGCATATTTTCTTACATCATTACAATGCCAACTACCTACGTTATAATTAGTTTATTCAGTGACTTAGTCAGGAAATAAAGAGAAAAATACTTTAATATACTATAAAATAAAAATAATACAATATTAACTCATATAGTTATTATTTTATTGTTATATCACCTCTCCGGACCTTTACTGGATACTAATATTGATTGACCATTTAATATCAGGTTCTCCCATGCTATTTATAAATAAATTGTATGACCATCGTTCCTTCCTGCTCCCGTTTGCTATCACATTATTTAGACAGCACATAAAAGTATTCAACAAAGGTATAAACTTGAGGTCTGTCAATCATAAAGCTTTGTTCCTAAGGTGTACAATATTCTTTTGTGTTTACTACAAAAAGCTGCGAGGTCATCATGCAAAATAAACCACATAGTTACATAGACTAAGTTAACTAATTACTATTTGTTGTTTACATATTGTTTGATTTACCTTATTGTCCGTCTTTGTGTGATGTGTTGAGGTTTAGGTATAAATAATATAAGTATCATTATTCCATTAATAAATAACTTACAAAAGATACTTTGATGCGAATTTTTACCTTGTTATACAACCCTCAGTTGGCAAAGACACTAATCAATTACATTCCAGTATGGCTGACGTGATTTGTCTGTGACAGTAAATATTCGCTTTTTGCGCTCTTGATTAGACTTTCTTATAACTTGTTAGGTAAATGGTAATGCTTGTTATAACCACAGTTTATGAAAATAATATTTGGATGTTATTAAAAAGTGTAAGGTTCGGTCGCATAGGTTCACGTAAATATTTTTTTTTGCAGTTTGAAATTTCACTAAGGCATTAGAACAGTTTTTTTCAACAAAGTATACTGTTTTATGCTTGTAATATTACAAAATACACATTTGTCGTAGATGTATGACACTAAATTGAGAGACATGGAACGTTGCAACAAGTTTCACTGTATTCAAATATGACCTTAGATCTAAAGGACAAGTTATAGTAGTCTTAAAAACCCGCGGTCTTCTTTATATTTGCGAGTAACGTAAACCGATACAGGTATGCCTACAATTTGAAATGTGATTTTATACTTCTTTTTATTTTGCGACTGCATGCACGATTTTTTAAAAAGGCCAAATTTTTTAATATCTTCGTCTTAACAAAGAACCTGTACGTGAGATAAACCGTTTTAATAACGAATTAGAGGTCATCGCCTTATTGAAGCGTGAGAAAATGTTAAGTACTTGTTTGAAAGATGTTTCAGGAAAAACACAGCAGATCAATTGAAATAAGCTTGTGACTTCAAGTTTTTTCTTCAGAAACACGTGTTTATGTCTTAACGTCATTGAAAAAGTTACATACAGGGGAGAAACTAACTTGTATCGGAGCACAAAAAAAAACAGAAATATGTCTTAATCCGAGAGGAGTGGGCCAGGAGTATATAGGAGAATGCATCTTAGTCTGAGCTTCTGGCTGCTACAAATATTTGGACTTCGAACGCCATCACGAAAATATTTATGGAATTGTTTAAATCATTCTGGTAAAGAATATTTTATTAAGTAACGTTGGGCTTAGCTTTGAATTTAAATAGTAAAAGCCTCGCAAAGGTATATATCAACTAAGTATTGACTTTTTTTTTTAAAAGGTAGTTTATTGTTGATTAAAAATACTTATTTCTTCCTACTACAACCATAAGTCAAGGCTAGCAGACTAATTCGTTTCAGTACCAGTATGTATGTTTGTATAGTATGGTGGGCCTTAAGAATACACTGTACTAATGAAATTTTTAATCCGTATTTGAATTACGTATCAAATTTATTGGCTTTGTTTTGCATAAAAATTACAAATAATTGTTGAATTTACATGTACAAATACATACACAGCAAAGTGCCTCACATTATTTTAAAATTAAAACTATAATAGTTTTGAAGTTGATTTTGTTTTAAATCTAATTGGAGAACACGACAAAGGTATGGCAGTTCCGTCCTGTTCACGACCAATACATCCGTAGTTCCGTACTTAACGTTACGAGAAAAGCTCCGTTATTTTAATACTGACTTGGATAGAGACCTGGCACGTGCCGCGCCTACGAATGACATTGAGTAGAAAGTAAACTCTCGAATGAATTTGCGCCACCTTACTACTGAGTTGTTGACTTTACATAAACTGAATCCATTATTTTATTCCCAAAACAACATTTCTACTACAT
This sequence comes from Hypercompe scribonia, assembly GCA_949316085.1. Lineage (NCBI taxonomy): Eukaryota > Metazoa > Arthropoda > Insecta > Lepidoptera > Erebidae > Hypercompe > Hypercompe scribonia. The sequence continues at coordinate 18,615,866 of OX438969.1, forward strand.
GCTGATTTGAGATTAACTTTCTCGAAACTAAACGCAACTAACAGAAAATCTCCAAATAAGTTGTGTTTAATGGTCACATTTTTTTTCGCTATACTTCAATTACGTTTACACTGTTACACTGCAAGTTGTTTAAAGTATTTAATTTTACCAGGCATTAGCGGTAAACAAATAGAAAATAAATTAAAATTTCATGTTTGCGATATGGCATTTTAATGCGTTTTTAGTTTTAAATATCCACGAGTAAATTGCAGTCAACACTAGACGCCATGTTGCTCATTCGTCACAGACTATAACGTCATCTTGTCAGTGAAGAATGAATATGAAAGCATAAATTATTATAATTTTATATAGGTTACTATCCGTATGGTTGATTATAAATAAATAATATATTTTATTAATGTAAATAACTCAATTCTAGTGAGAGTAGCTATGTTGTTAAAAGTACTATAATATGATCATAGTTTCATACTTTACAACAGTCGGATTCTGTACGTGATAGAAGACAACCTATTAAAAATATAAGTCAATACGTAAATCGATTATAACTTTTCATAATTTAATAAAAGAAAAATCAAGATTTGTGAAATTTTCCATGAAGTAAATCAATTTTTTTTTTTTCTTGGTAGAGCTTTTACATAGGTACTAGCTATACTTATATTCATGGTGTATGTATAGAATAAATTACAAAGTTAATTATAAAATAGTGTTGTTAAATTTATAAACAGAAAGTTCATTTTTAATTGATTATTGCCTAAACTGAATTTATTTGGATTTTGTTAAGTTTTTAAAATTAGATTATATTTTAATATTATTATAATATTTCAACACTACAATGTAACGATGATTATTCATTTATACCAACTGGTATGCCTAGGGTAAGTGGTGACAGAGTAATGAATGTTCGGACAGGGGATCTTTTCGACATGGGGTAATTATGAACTACGCCCCTGGGCGACGGTTCAAGGGTCTCTTTGGAGTTTTGTACATAAATCACTGCTTACTTGGCTGAGTGACCGATCACGCTATCGGAATTCCAACTAAATTGATTTTCTTTAATGTCTTTGACGAAGTTATGTATAGGGGAGGAGCCAACTTCTGTCATAGCACAAACAAAGAAATGTACCCTAATCTGAGAGGAGTGAAATAGGGCTCCATAGCACAGTGTATCCTAGTTTAGGCTTCTGACTCCCACAATTATTTGGACTTCAAGCATCTTCAGGTAAACATTTATGCCCTTACATGTTTTTGTGGGATGACAATTAACTTTGTTAATATACAAAGGAATATTTATAACTTAGAAAAAGTGTCATACTGTGACGGTTGGACGTGTAATAACGTAATATTATACATGGCAAAGAAAAGTATTTTTAAGTTGGGTGTGTGTTCACATTTGGGCACGCCAAAGGACAGTATATTCATCTGTGTCCACACCCAGCTTGCATCACATACAAACACTGTAGTGTTACGCAAACCGGCAATACCTGCTAAATTAAACTCAAACTGTGTAAACACGATTATTCTTATTGGCTTTTCCTCATTTAATCTTACTGAGATGGTATTATTATAGTATTCACATCAAAACCTTACTTGTCTTATGTATTCTTAATAATCCTGTGGTGCATGAGTTATGCAGCAACATTTGATAAAATATATGTACTTTCAAAATTACTTTACTAAATATAGATATTTAGATTAACTTGAATAGCAAACTGATGTCCAAATTTAAACTTAGTATAAAAATCTATACATGTAAAATTATTACTCGTCCTGGCTGGCTGATTCATCAACACAGAGCCTTAACCCACTGGAGCTGCAAACTTGTAATTTTGGTACCTCATGTTTTTAATTTTGCAAACACTCACCACGTCAGTGTTTGTTACAAACTTGTAATTTTAGTACCTCATGTTTTTAATTTTGTAAACACTCACTACGGAAGAATTTTTGGAAATTTCACCTCCAAGGAGAAAACAAGGAGTGAACGGTAGAACGAAAGATCGTGATTTTTAAAGTCAGTAAATCTATATTTACACTCTCTCTTTTAAAAATATTAAATAGGTTGATTTTCTTTACCACTTAACTACTACAATTTTTTTTATTGTTTTAAACTTTTCACAAGTTTATAACAAACCTATGGTACGAAAGCCATAATACACACTAAACAGTCCCATTAACTGTCATATATAATATCTGTTAATATTAACTTTTAGTGATATAAAGGCAACATCAGTTAGAAATATTTATATGCTCATCGGGATTTATTACTCAGAATACAATTAACTTATCAAACTTAACGTAGCTAAAGTTTTCTCTTTGATAAATTTAGTTATTGTAGTACTAATAATGTTCGCATTCTAGGTGAGGCAAAGTAAACTATGACTGTTAACGAAGGTGTGATAGTTATCTTTGTCTGTTGAACTTAGTTTACATAATATATGTCTAATTATATACCTGCGTATGGGATTCACGATTTTCTTTATTGATCTGAGTTAATTCTCTGTCAATGTTAGTAGATAAGCTTCAATTAATCTCCATGGTGTAACGTCGCAGCAAATTGACACAGTCACGGAAAGCAAACTCAAATTCTTCAACAAAAATTGTGTATCATCGGCAAAAGGTGGCATCTGTGAGACAGTAATAGTAAATTTGTTTGAAGTAAATGATACTTGCAGATATTTTCACTTGGATGTTTGAATCATTTGAAAGGTTTTGTCGTTATGGTAAACAGATTTGTTATGCTGTTCATGAAGTTACTTAGCTATATCTCAATGAAAGTTTAGAAATCGACTTTGCTATAATAGAGTGTACGTTCCATTGGCTATATTGATAATTGGCATAATATGTACACCAATGTGAACTGGAATGTAGAGCTTTAAAAATAGGCTAAGTGAGCATGTTCAATCACATTAATAGTAATGAAGCTGTTAAATTGAGTTCTGAGGCCTATCATTCAATTAATGAAATAGAGAGGTCATGGAATCACTCCTCCCACGGTCACAGCTTATCAACAAAAGTGGACCGGGGTCGGTAGGCAGTTCTCTGAGTTCATGCTAATGTGACAACGAAAACCCGTTACTAATTGTGATATTACGTGCTTAGTTACATTTGTGGTTACGTAACGTAAGACTAACAAATAAATAGAAATATACCTGCGACATACCTAATCTATAAATATTAAGATACAAGCTGTGTATAAAAATAAGTAAAGGATAATAAGAGTAGTGTAGAGTTCTACTAGAAATGGGTATTAAAATCTTTTATTTTATACAGTATACACTGTATAAAATGCCTAGATAATGTATACAATACCCGGGGGCGTCCAGGCAATGTATAAACTATTATAAATATTACTGTCCATTACACATTTTACTTAGGTAATCAATACAATTCCTAGGGATTGTATAGAGTACTTACTGCTTCACCGGCAATATGTAAAACAAATAGATTTTGGTCTGTATTTATCAATGTTATGTAAGTACCTACCTATAAAATGACAATAATTACTTGTAAAGTGAAACATGTTCTGTTCGCTTAAAATCAGAATAATGTAGGTTAGGTTAGAACAGTGACCATTAACGTGCTGCGGCAGCGGCCTCCGAGCGCCAGATCCCCCTGCTGTTGTTGAATTATTTAGATTAGATGAATTTGAGTGGATTGTTTTTGGCCTGTCCCCGTAGAGTGCACATTATCTTGCATTGGGTATTGTATAGAGTTCCTATTCAAATTATAAGATAAAAAACATCTCATATGTTACCTACACATTTTAGATGATTTACAATGCCGTATTATACAGATGTAATGTATACCGGTAACATGGAAATGCCACAAAATATTTTTAAGTACTAATTAACCCGCAACCTCGTCTGCGTCTCCTATTGCACGTACCGTGATGTTATGCAGCTTGAGCAAATTTGTTTACCATTAAATAAATGTATTGTGAGCCAACCTTATGAGATACATACAGACATACATATGCTGTTGCAGACTTTTTTAGAACTTTTAATGGGGAACAATAGTTTTTGCGTAACTTTAACCGTTTACGCAGCGCACGCAAAGAAAATGGCAGCGAATAATTTTATCTCCATTTTTGCAACATTTTTCATTGATTCTCCACCTCTGTTGGTTGTAGCGTGATGGTATATAATCAGTCTGATAAATGGCCTGTCTAACACTGAAAAATTTTTATATCGCTCAACCAAACAAACAAACTTTAGCTTTATAATATCAGTATAGATAAATTGGCTTCGACCAAACTTGCTTATGACTAAACACCGGGCGCATCAAATCGGGGTTTAGTCTTAACATTGCACTTGTATTTGATTTTATTAAGTTTTACCGGCGCGAAAGAGTTTGGCGTTTTACATTTAAATTAACGGTCTGATAATAATTTAAGCCTTATTATTAAATTTCATATGACCTTACTGATTTGACCTCAATCTTTAATGATTGAGATATTTTAATATATTATACGGAGAAACAGGTAGAGCTAGATTTAGATTCTACTTATTTATGCACGTAAATATTAGTCGAATATTGGATGTCTCGTAAATTATTTACTTTAGTATGAGAGCTTCATGAGATTTAAAAATATTTGAGTTAATCAATACAGGTAGTGGTATGACGTTACAATGGATTTGGCTTATTCTAATTTTTAATTGTGAATAAAAATAAAACATTTTCTAAAGTTGTTGAGAAAATCAGCGTCGGTCATGCATAAAATTTTAACTTTCACACTTTCAATAGTGATAAGCGGTGCGACAAGTTTTATTTCGTTGAATTTTGTGACCGACTGTTCAATGTCAGTTATTTAGCGCAGTTAGTACTGCCATTCAGTGACAATAAGCCTTACACACATGTAATAAATACTGGATACTCATTGATTAAATTACTTAAAAGATGAGTTGACGAATATTACTGTGTCTGTACTGTATTGTACTGTACTGTCAAACTTCTGTGATTTTTTTTATTTACACACGGCCATCTGATCCCAAACTAAGCAAAATCTGTAAGATAAATTTACACCCAGATAGAACAAATGATCGTGTTCATCACATAAAAATTTGTCCTGGGAATCGAACTCACGATCTTCGGTTTAACAGTCAAGAATACCAACCACTGGATCAACAGATCCGTCATTTAATAAGAAATCTTTTTTTAACAAGAAAATACACGCTCTGGGATTAAATTCTGTTGCGGGTAACATTCATGAAACGGTCACAATGCCCAAAATGGAAAAAAAATTGTGATTCACACAACTTAAAACTTAAGATACCCGGGTAACAATTGAGGTTAAATTATTTTTCATTATTTAATGATTGATTAATTGCTTTGCATATTATGTCAATTGCTCTTTAATTCTTTTATCTATAGTTATATGGCCTCTTTTCTAAGGAAAGGCCTATTTGCAGCAGTAGATTGTTAAAGTTAATGATGATGGTTTGATAAAAAAATAACTATTTAATAGTAGGATCAAGATAAGTTGAAGAAACAAGATCATATAAAGGTTAAAGCTACTAGTGATTGTAATGTTTTAAGTTGAATTTAAAATGACCATTAAAAATAAACTGATGTAAAATGCCTTGCCTTTCTTGAATATAGTAATTCACCGAATACGTGACGCAATGGTATGAAGAAAAGAAGTCAGAAGTTTGTCATAGCCGTAGATGATTAATTTCTACGTAGCCTGGTTTACTTAACTACACCTTTCCCTTTGTTAAGATTTTATAAAAAATATTGTTTTAATTTTATTTATTTACTAGATGTTTCGTTACGCATTAAATAAAAGATTTAAACTGTTGGCTGCAAATGGTAATAAACAAAACAAGAAGAGTGAAATAATGAAAACCAACTGCCGTTCGTTCCAGCGTCTTATTTCGGTGTTTTATTTTTATTACCAAAGGAGATTAGAGCTTTTGTTGCACTGCATAAACTTAATATAAAATATTTGTTACCTTCAGATTAAAGTCGACAATAAATCAAGAACATATAAAAATATTTGTGTTGTGTGGTACAGAGAAGAGACACTTCTTAACAAAAAACGAACAAATCTAGGTCGATGAACTCCCCAATTACTAGAAAATGAGTATAACGTTCTTGAAACAATGTGGGACACAATGTCTGGGACAAACGAATACTCAGTAATTCAGACTTCAAAAGAAGAAGAAAGGTCACAATTCGTTAAAAACTATTAGGACCTTTGATAAGTTCTCGCTGTTTCTTCAAAGATCATGTAGTGGAACTCTGTGAATGGAATTACGTACGGTAACGTATCAGCTAAGTAGTGTAGTATATGTAACCTCCAATTATAGTAGATATGGTTTACCACAATTTTAACCACGTGTTTATTTACCCATTGTGAAAATGTCTACTTTCGTGCCAATTAAAGTGTTTTTGCGAGATATTTTATTGTAACGCTTTATTCAAAAGAAATCTGCAGTCGAAACACAGAATTCTTGTTGAAACATATGTTGACAATGCTATCTTGAATATGACATGCAGACACTGGTTTAGGTGCTTTAAAAATAATAACTTTGACCTTGAAGATAAAGACCGTTCCAGAGGACCGATAAAATTTGAAGACGAAAAATCGACGGCATTGTTAGAGTTTGGGAAAAAATTACAAGTAGATGCTTCAACAGTTTCAAAACGTTTAAAAGCGTAAGGAATTATCTAAAAGCAAGGAGATTGTGTGCCGTTGTGTTGAAACCGAGAGACGTTGAACAACGTTTTCTCATGTGTGACTTGCTGCTACAATTGCGGAAAGGAAAAGGTTTTCTGCCCTATAATATCACTGGAGATGGAAAGTAGATTCACTACGACAATCCAAAACGTAAAAAGTTGTGGGGTATGCCCGGTCACGTGTCAACATCGTCCCCAAAACCAAATATCTACGGTTCAAAGCTTCTACTCTGCATTTAGTGATATCAGCAAAGCATAATTTATTATGAGCCGAAATACACCCGGACGGAGCCACGGTCAAAACGGTGTTTTTGAATTAATAAAATATGCTATTCAGTGAAAATGGTAGTATTTTTTTCTCAAATCAGAATGTTTGTTTTTCTTCTTTAACGTAACAAAAATTGCAAATCGGCGTCAGTAGTAATGTCAACAGCTTTCACGTAATTTTTTGAGTTTTTTAGTAACGTAGTAAGTCTCTATTAGCTGACTGCGCTTCTTCTCAGTTTTAACATAACATAAGTCCGGCGCGTTTGATGTTATTTAATTTAAAAGTAAATGGTATCTGTTGTTATATATTCAAGGCAGCAAAAAAACTGTTTCTATTGAATAGATTTGATTGGTCTGATTTATTTTCCTAAAAAACTCCAGAAATTATTTATGCTTCACGTCTAGAGATGCAGTTTCAAACCAAATCATGCCAACTATAACAATAATGTTCCACGTGATTAAGTGTGAAGCTCCGGGCTATTCATGAGGTCTCATGGAGAGTATAAACGTTCATGTTAAATATGTATTAAATGACAGTCTTTTAGATATTTTGCAGATTTTTTTTATTACTATTTATTTTAAGTATTATAATCCTAGAAAAAATTAACTTTCATGTTCCAAGTAAACCGCTCCAGCACAAGCCTCCCTTAAGTGTGCCAAGAGCATCTACCAATTATTGGCCAAATAGCTATGTTGTGCGTGTGATTAGAGCTTTTAATGAGCTTTATAAACAGCATAGTATAGATTCCTTCTCTATGAGTGTCTTAAACGTGCGAGGGTGTCGGAACCTTAAACTCTTTAATGATTAAAATGAGAAAAGAATAGTGTGTCATGTATTGTAAGATTGCCAGTGCTATTGCTACAAGTGAGAACTTGTAATTGGCTTTCTGTTATTTACTTGACAACGAACCTTATAATGTTAGCTTTAAGATTTGATATTTTATTTCGTAAAATGAGTGAATATATCGTAATTATTTTTGTGACGATCTATCGATTCTAATGCTTGTGGTGAGGTGATGCGAGACTATTGTTGGTCGAATAGAATCTCAAATTACTATGAGAACGTATCATTGTGATATTTACACCACACCTTCACCAGCGTGGGAGGCTGGGTATACATCTCACGTATAACGACAATTATAGATTATTACAAGACAAAATATTACTTACGTTGAATGAGTAGTGTTGTGTATTTAATTGAAATTGAATTGTATTTAATTGAACTTTAAAACAATAGTAAATAATTATAAATTGTAATGTGGTATATTCTTCACGACTTAAGTTTTTGGCCCCTAGATAAAATGTTTAATTTACAAAAAATGTCACTTGATATTAAAAAAAAAATCTCTGTCCGTGTGGTGACGGATTAAGACTAGTAAGTGTCACCATCCCTATTCAAACCCATGGATGTCGTAAGAGGCGACTGAGTGAGCAAACTTCGCAGGATAACATGTCCTGCGAAGTTAGCACTGCAAAGAGAAGAATCTTGAAACAAGCCTTATATCAACCCATCAGGTCGGCGTGGTATAGAAGGCCAAAACCTCCTTTCTAAAGAGAGGACTATGTCCAGTAGTGGTCTCTTAAAGGTTGGTTACGCAGAAAAAAAATCAATTAAACAACCTCCTAAAAATATAATATTTTTTTATTGCATTAACCAAAGTCGTGTTCTATTTTTTTTAGTAAATCGAGAAAGGAGTGACAGATTATCACGGGACACAGGCGACGGCCTGCAGCGACAGGGTTGTTTGACCATATTTTATGTAGCAGCTTTGTAGTCGTTGTGTAATAATAAACACATCTTTATGTCCATCATATAAACGTCTTTGTAATAAAATATTGTTTTTTGGAATATTTTCAGGTGTACGATACATACAACAATTTTTAAATGTTAAAGTTAATACGTAGACACTCTCATTCGTTGTGAGCTATTTCCGAAGCGAAATTGATTTCATGAGCCGCGTTGTGCGAGATGTATTTCAGTTGTCACGTCGAAGTATTACGGTAAAAGAGATTAAAAAATGCGGGTAATTATACAATATATGTATATATTTTATACAATAGGATTGTGGTTGCAATTGAACATGACCAAAGTTTTTTATAGTACTGAGATATGGTCCGATCAATCGTAGGTATAAACAAAGTAGGTATATGCAAACTATTTATAGATTTCTGAAAATCAACTATAGCGTCATTGTCACGCAAAGAACATATGAAACGGCATAGCGGCATTTAAATCCGTACTTATGGCTTGCAGTTATATTAATTCTACAATTTATATCACCTGTGTTTGAGTTTATGATGTACACATTGTTAACGAATATCACAACTATAGAAGCTATCACAATGTAGCTTAAATATTTTTAGTGAATGTTTTAGGCGCCCTTAAAGTATTCTTCGGGGTGTTACGCATCGCGTCACGGAGGACACCCTTGCATAAATCCCAGACAGTAGACCTCTTTACTTTTCACCCTCCGACCCTCTGCATCGCATTGAGCACAGGGGGCACCGACCGTTATGTAGAAAGCGCTCCCTTGTTGCCATGACAACGCCGGTTTATGCGAATATTGACAGACGTCTCTACACGAAGAGAAACAACCCTCGTCCAACGCGTGTCTGCCAACGATCATATATTTTTGTTGGAATTAATGTCCCCACACTGTAATGATGCACTCATTACTGATAAGGTGTCTGGCCATTGTGAGATTTGCAATGGGGAGTTTATTACTGCTTTTGCAATGTAAATGACTTTGACGCCAACATTGGCATACTTTTAAAACAGGTTCTTTTGTTGTAAGTTATGTCATAAAAATTCGACCCTGATTTTCTTATACTCTTATGTTATCGAACAAAAATATTTCCGCCTGTAAGAAATTGTAATCAACCTCAGCATTATGATGATCAAAAGAAGGAACGGATGAGCTTTATTACGAAACCCATAACTTATAATATACTTCATGTTGCGGGCATCAGATTACATCCTGATCGCATATTTAGATGCAATACCATCTGGCAGAACAGTAGAGTTTATAAAAAAATATTTGCTTCGGCTTTCGGGTGTAGTACGAGAATTATAATTGGCCTTTTAAAGTCCTCAATAGGATCATTTCTAATGTATTTTTAATATTAAAATGATGTTTATTCAATATATTGTTAATGATATGAACTGAATATGAATATTACATATAACATTAAACAATCAATATATTGCAAGAATTTAATGCCTGTAAAATATAGATTATATTTAGTCGACTTGCATAATAAAAAAATAAAAAGTCCAATGCACAGATTAACAAAATATAGATGATCGTTAAATTTTATGTCCTAACTAAAACATTAAAAGTAGCTTCTAGTATGCGGCGGCTATTGTAACACCTTGCATATGTTACTGAGGTTTTAAAGGTCATACGTATAAGGATTCCTGACCTCGCAAAATTGATTTAGCCAAGAGTTAGACATACCAATACAATTTTACATAGCGCATAAACGTGTAATTCATAAACATCATATGGTATTTAAGAATAATAAATATTGTTCGACTAAGCCCTTGACATGAATATTGTAATTCAAATCAAAGTCACTGGACTGGATTGTAAATAAAACGCTGCCTCAGCGATGTCTCCTCAATATGGAAACGAGGACTGAATCAGCAAACGAATGACGACTTGCATGCTAAACAGACATTCAAAAAGTGTAGAATTTAAACTGTTTGTGGATGTGTTGCTTAATTTCAATACTGTACTCATATATAATATCACTTGTAGTTACACGGTTTTTACGATTTTTAGTAAAGTTTTAACGTAGACGTTAAAATTATAAGCTAAAATGTAATTTGTTAGGATAGGCATGTGTCCAACAGTGGTCTATTAAAGGCTGAGATGGTGATGTGATGAATTCTGAAGTATGTAGTAATAGAAGCAAATGTAGCTAATTCCTTCAGTTCTGCCTCAGCAAAGGAACAATGATCGGCCCTAGTTAATTTCCTAATCTAAAGATGATGGCGATAAAATTGTGCTTTTAGAATAATGCCCTTGAACTGCTTGACATTTAAAAAGGATCACATTAGTCGTGATTTCACCATGATTGCATTAATTAATAAAGTTATAATGGATGTACCTGAGACTACTAGAGAAGGCAGAGTACTAGGTGCTATTTACGCTTTACCCATATTCCGAAGTTAAGAATTTATACTAGTCAACGAAAGTCAGATTACAAAAACCTTTAGTACGTACTTGAATAGGAACGGTAGTTAAGTCACGCGATCATTATGCATCTACAGCTAAAACGACAGGTGAGTACAGTAAAGATCATTGTTTAGTATTCATAACCGTTACGATGAGGTCAGTCAGCGTTGCCCATACAAACTACAATCGCAAAACCGTCTTTAGGCTTCCTCAACTGTCCGATCTCCGGTTGATTACTTCACCCGCATCATTCAACCAAAACAGTCCCGTTAATTTACTTACGACCAAACCGAATATGGTCAAAAGAATTCACTTATACATATACATATACTATGTTCATTGATGCGAATTATTCTGTTCGGTGAATAGACAGGTCACTTTTTTTTGGAACTATGTAAATATGACTTAAGTATTCAGCATATCAGGTACAGTCGGCTTCGGTTACGCCGTTTGATTGTATCGTACGCAATTATTTCCGTATTAAATTATATTGCAGTTATTTCAAGATTAGAGTATCTGTATATCCAAGAACATTTCTATATTTATACTAGCTATACCCTGCAACGCTACACTGTAACACATTGATGAGAAATGAGAAACAATACTGACGTGGAAAAGAGATCAAACACTCTTTAAAACGGTTTGTGTTTTGTGTAAAAAATTGATCTCAGTTGGTGCGGCATTTGAATTTTTGAAGGGTACACATACTAAATTAATATTTTTATCTAGATATACCTTTTTTCTAAGGTCCATTCCTACATTTAACTGTAGATTATTAAAGTGTATTATTAAATTGTTAATGATGATATCAATATGAATTGATATTTTATAAATTACAAGACATATTTTATCATCCACATTAGTTGTAGCTCTCGTGTAGGTACGCCTACGTGCCTGCGGCTACGGTGACCACTTCCTTACCCAGGCGTTCTAACACGTAGTAAATTTACGACTTTTCTAATTTTTTCTGTAATAACATGTAAGATAGGCAAGTGATAATGAATTCTTAGAATCATATATTTATGAAAATAAACAGAATAGATTGATTTTGTTATTTCTATTAAGTATAAATACGCTACTCGCAAAGGCGTCAAATTGTTCTCCACATAATGGATGAACAATAATAATAAGCAATGTGTCGTTTGTGGGCGTCATGCAGAAAACCGTTTTGAATACATAAATAATGCCTCTATTCAAATTAATATGTTATAGTCTTTGATGACCCCGAGCGGACGTTGCGACATTTGCAAACTCGCAATATAATATAATACCGTTCTATCAAAACAAGAAACTTTTATATTTGAACAATTTTTCATTAATAAACACATTTTTGTAGGCAATTCAACAGTTGATTTAACGGGCTACGTGTCTTTACGCCATAAGTAATAAGATAATTTAGTGGATAACAGCAAAATAATTTCCCCAATCAAATAACACTTATGGTTTGCAGCTTGTGGGATGACTAACGTGAACAAGCAAAATTTTAAAGGTGATTGTAGTCATAGCATTGACAAACATTATCAAGTCTGTAGAATTTTTTACTTAAACAAAACGTGATTCTTTTGTTTTATTAAATCTATTATGTATAAATTTAAATTATTATCAAAAGATATACAAAAATATTATTCTATTTCATGCTAAATCATCTGAGAGTTTCTTCTAAAATACAAGAATTATTAAACAGATCGTATTGAGTCGTTGCGCTATTTAGGACGCTGGGCATTTCCGATGAACAAACTAAAGCCACAAGTAGTTAGTCTAGGGACCATTTCAATACATAATACTAATGAAATTACGCAAGCCGTCGTCAAAGTTGACCTAATTATAAGGGAATCGTGTTTTAGGCGTGATCCGCAATACAATTTCGTTAAAGCAGCCATGACAACTGTTTCTAATAAAATGTATGTTAGTTTACTAAAATTTAAAAACATGAATCTTTAAGCTAAAAAGATTAGTGATATGTACTTAATATTTAAACTCATATATTAATATTTAAATACAAAAGCAATCTGAATTGGTTGCTTCGAGCGATCAACTCCCTATGCCACCTACATCGTAATTACCGGATATTTTTAGGAGAGTGTGTTTATATTTACGTGTTTAAAAACTATAAATATCAAGACTTCATACTAAAATGTATATAATAATTATTCGTGGCCGCTATTATATTATTAGCTGTAATTAACGCATCAGGAAAATAACTGCAGAATTGCATTCCATGGATTTTCCTGTTTGCATTGCTTAGAGGTATCTCAAATGTCTAAATTTTAAATAACAACCACAAATAAGTCGTGGATAATATTTTTATTATTACTTTCCATTTGTACTGAATGTACATAAGGGGGAAATTCCGGCAGGTAATCCACTACGACTGGAAATTGAGTTATACGTTAGGTTGGACACCGGTATCTGCACTATGTGATTAACCCACACAGCAGAGAAATAAACATTAGAAGTGCGTTTAATGGTAAATTCCAAGAGATTCTTTGTCACCTAGACACACACATAAACGATTAACGACGTTGTACACACATAACAAAGTCTATGCTAATTCGTCCAAAGGATTTAATAAATAAAAGCCTACTAAGTGCAACCTTATTTGTTTTCAATAAAGTAGCGTTTCACGTGCATATTTGTGTTCTAGGGGAGGTACGGTACTTTACCAAACATTTTTGGACCAAATATTTCTCTAAAATGTGTTGTTGTGGTGACAATATAGTAAGTATTCAAATTTAATATGTAATGTATGATATTTTTTATAGATTAAGTTATAATGGCACAAGAACGATCGTATTCAAAGATGTACAGAAGTACCGAAATTATGAACGATTGTGTACTTGCGTCAAAAACTCTGGTGCGCCTGACACGCCTACATTGCTTTTCTGCTTAATTCTCTGTTCTGTGGATTAACCGGAATAATGTAGATGAAGCTGACGTACTATGTTTATATAGATGTAACCATTTCAATTTGTAAGATCGATGTTGTGGTAAAAATTAGCGATATGCTAGATAGTTCGAAATGTGTACCCGCGAATTCAGCATGGAAATAAAGATTGTTAGTAACTAGATCCGGTAATACGGCCACGGATGCGACTCCGTGAATGCGACTTTAAGTTTTTCACATTTAGTAGACTTAATTAAAAAAATGCATTCACGAGTAAGTCTATTGTGAGCTATGTAAACCATTGTAATCATTATTGTTAGTCTTACCACATATGAGAACATTTAGCGAATAGACACCTCAGATTGTATCATCTGCGGTGTGAATTAATTTTAAACATGAGAAGTTCTTGACCCAAATTGACGTCACATTCACTGAGTCACATTAAGATATTTACCTAAAGGCCAATAGCGTTTTATAATTGACAAAATTACTTCATTAACTTGTTTCTTGTGAATAAGTGGCGCGCGTTAAAAATAACTGTCATTCTGATATCACTTAATTTAAATCTCGAATACCTTAAATTGTTGGTAATTCTGAATACCTACCACATGTATCTAAGGAATATATGTGCTAAATTTTGGCAGGTAGTTGTAACCTTTTTAAGTTATTAACCATTTATTTTAAAAGAGAACTAAAGAGCTTGCAGCTTGTAAATTTAAAAAAAAATCAAATTCGTCAGAGAACAAAAACAGCACTAGGCTAGATAATATTTTTTAATAAAAAATTTAGAATCACAAGTTCTAGACCGAAAACATTACCTCTGTTAAACATGATGTCATCAAAATGGGCGCTGCCAGAATTATTTTAAGAAAGGTGCATCTACATCTACATTTATTATTAACCTATATAAAATATATAAATTTATTAGTTCTTTACCTATTAAATTGAAGTTTACAAGAAATAAATTTTAAAAAAACGTACTAATTATATCTACTAATTACTGTAATCACTTATACAATTAATACATCTTTGCCTACACAGTGGCAGTTTATTAATATCCTTCTTGAAGAAATCAGCTGGATGACAGGTAAAACATTCTTGAAAGGCATTTTGTACTGCCTCTCGTGTGTCACTACACACCTGCTGGAGTAGTCCAATAAAAAAATGTGTATTTTTTCTTTCCACTAATCCAGAGAGAGTATGGCGACCACTGCTCCTGGATTCTATTCATGCTTTCCATCAGGCAGAAAAGAGTCACTTTGGTAGGTTGTAGATAAAAAAAAAAAAATTCCACATTTGAAAAAGTCATATAAAAAAACCTACCACCTTTTCTGACAGGAGGTGTGCAAGTGCACCCCCTTGAATCCCTTTCCCAACGCCTATAGTCACCGATAACATTCTTTAGTATATACATTGGTTGCAGTTCTAATGATGTCACCCATACGTATCTATAGCAACTCGAGTAATTCAAATATATCGAATAAAAAATATAAACGAAGTTTTTATAGTTCCAAACAACGCCATCTAAAAGCAAGTAGAATTACTAAAAGATATTTTGTCTTTGAGTCGGAGATGTAGTTGTACAGCAACTAAACAATAGATGGCACTGTGTCTCGAAGTTTTCCACTTCCCGATAGATGACACTACACAAAGGAGTAAACATGTTTTGAAAACTTCTAATATTTGTAATAGTTATATTATTGTTTGGTAAAATTTAAATATATTACGACTTCATGCTAACGAAATTAAAAGTAAAAAATCCGGCAAGTGTACTTCGGGCCATGCGCAGTATATGTTTCGTAATTTATTTATTACTTCCCATTTTTAATATACGGTTTAGTTAAATTTTTTAGCTTGTAAACTTTTTTTACTAAAATTAACATTTTATAGTTTAAAATTGAATAGACAGATCACTGAACTGAAGAAGAATAGTGTACTCACACACTTCATCTTTTTAAAAGATTTATTCAACGTCAACAGTACCTCGCTGTTTGGGATAGTCGAGAATAAGAAATTGATCCCTAGTCTCTGTAGGATCACTACACTTTATCAGTACTCATATACCTATAATTTTATTCGTTATTATAACTAATTAAAAGTAACATACGATTTTCTTACATATATAAGAAATCTTTATTATTATAGCATTTAATTATCTGTTATAACAATATATTAACTGTAATGTATTGTTGAACAGATAAATTGATTTAAAAATAGAATGAAACTCTGATCAGATGTTTTTGCGAAAAAAAAGTTAGATATTTACAAATCTTGATTTAATATAATTTCAATTGGTGTCGCCGCAATATTTAACATTGTCAAGAGTTTAGTTAGCGTCTTTTTGGCATGCGGTTTACCATACTATACCAACTCTTCTGGAGTTCTAGTTATCTTTGGACGGGACAAAAGAAGAATTTACATTGGTGTTAATACTTGTTATGGCGAAGGTAAGGAAATATCAATAGTCACAAAACAGTGCAGAAAAAATCTTACCTCGATGGAAATTGGGATCGAGCCTCGGAAGCTCGAAGAGGCAAAGGTTACATATCCCTATGTTCGTTCTATGATGGTAGAGGTCA
This sequence comes from Hypercompe scribonia, assembly GCA_949316085.1. Classification (NCBI taxonomy): domain Eukaryota; kingdom Metazoa; phylum Arthropoda; class Insecta; order Lepidoptera; family Erebidae; genus Hypercompe; species Hypercompe scribonia. Next base: position 18,632,452 of record OX438969.1, read on the forward strand.
CTAAGACAGGAACGTCTACTTATGATAAATTGCTGTCACATCGCATGCTAGACCTACAGTAAGCGTGGCTTTTTCTACGCGTTATTTTTACCTCTACAAATAAGATTAATCTCTGTGTGGCGACGGGTTAAGAATACAAAGTGTCACTACTCCCCCTATTATTCCCACGGGTGTTGTGAGAGGGGACAAAATATGCAAGACAACATCACTACAAAGAGAAGGAAATCTTAAAACAATCCCTACACCAACCCGTCTGGCCAGCGTGGTATAGTAGGCCAAAACCTCCTTGCAAATGAGAGGCCTCTATCCAGAAGTGGATTGATAAAGGCTGGTGCGGAAAGCTAAAGGATGATGATTGATGATAATGAATAAGATTATCCTCAAATAATTTTTAGTTATTTTGTTTGTGAATCTGTTCAACTCTGTAAAGGAGTACTCATGAGAATACTCGTGTTGGGTTCAGACCTTTGGCAAACTTAAAAGCTTTAACATTTCTAATATCTAAAGATGAAGTTAAAGAATATTTCTCGTCGGAGACAACAAACAGCACGAAACAAATGGACGTAGGCTTATTGACGCATTGCGAATGTTATTATCGCAGTTCCTCAACCCTGTACCAATTACTATGAGCGCAGTGTGAATAATAACACTGTATGGGTGTAAATAGTCGCTTTAGAAATCAAAATTTAATGTCAATGACCAAACAAACATAGCTATGGTAGTCATATGTGAACTACGATGAACTAATTCACGTTTAGTTAATGGCTGAACACATGTGACCATCACATTTGATAATATATTATAACTTTAGCCGTTTAGAATCTTAGAATAGCTTTGTGAGAATTAGCAAAAAATGTAGAGCAATATGCGATTTATTTAAAAAAAAAATACAAAGAAATTATTTTTTGATTATTGATATTAAAATCAACAATTAAGGCTTTAATTTCAGCTAAGTTAATTAAAACTAGTTTAATTAAATAAATTTTATATAGCATAAAAAAGTGCACAACGCCCAGATCAGGCACAGCAACATTTCGGCTTCCAATACGGCCATGATGTCATTTTTCATTCGCATGGGAATGACCCCCATCACGAATCTTGTACAAATTAATACGCGAATTATGTACATGTAAATAAATTAATTAATATTCATCTCAGAATTGAGTTAACCGATTTGGATGTGATATTCACATACTTGCTTAATTGTGTTTGTAAACACAAAAGTTATATCAGTTTAAAAAATAAAAAATATCAGAAAATTGCTGTTGTTTATGTGTTGCGTTTTTAATTATATCAAGTTATCTCCTCATCTCTATGCTCAAATTAAACGCAGTAAAAGGCGAATTTTATCTGTATTAAATTGTTGGAGTTATGAAACTCTTTTTTTCACATACAAATATATTGTATGTTAAAATTTATTTAAACATAGTTTTTATTTTGAAAGAAAGATCTACTGAAGATCGATATTTTTACAATACATCATACTTCTTAAATTAGAATCGTTTGCCCAGCGCACGCTGATAAAGCGTGCAACTGGTATTTTTTTCTCTATCTTGGTTTACAATGTTGACGTTAACAATGAAGTGCATTCATCTTGATAGCCTTTTATTATTCCAAAGATTATTTAAGGTCGGCTACTACTTCAACTGGTTTTACCTGAATATCAGTTTGCCATGTTCAGATTGCCAGAGATGTTCATGACAACCGGGACCGACGAGGGCTTAACGTGGCTGGTAGCATCTTCGACCCTAACAGTTTGAATACCCAGATGTTTTAAAACATTGCGTCAAAAAACTATTTACTTTGTAAATTATGCGTAGACTCTGCCAGACTGTCAATATAGATGACAGCTTGCTGTCACCAATGAGTTGTCATTGTTGTCAACAAGATGGCGTAATAACATACCATATTTTTAATATCAATTAAATTTAAATTATTCGTTTACGATATTCTTGACATAATAAAATATAATAATAAAGATTGCTCTGTCAAATTATTAAATTACTTTTTTATATAATGTTTACGATTACTATAATTCATTCAACAGAAATTAGAAGTTACCTTTCTTGAATTATAATTGAATTAAATTATTTCATTCTTTTATTACTTTATATAATCGCCCCCATTACCATTTGAAATTAAAAAATGTGTTCTGAACTGCTAAATACAGTAGAGAACAAGTTTATAAATATCGATAAATATTATAACATTTTTAATGTAATGTAATTTATGTTTCATATTAATATAATAATAATTTCAAACATCTGACACACGACGTCATTTCGTTTCAAAGTAACCAGAGTTTAGGGATGGCAAGTTTAGAAAAGGAAAGAATGCGTTTTGTTGAAACACTACCTTTTTAAGAAGAATTTAAAATCTTTTAGCGAGGTTCTAAAAATACGATAATCATATGAAAATACTTAAGATGATTCACTTTATGAACAGTACAAATTTTGCAAACATTCGTCACATGTTGCTAGTAGTATAGGACATGCCATCCTCCTTTGGATGGTATATAAAGACCATATGTCTATAATTTTTATGTTATTATCATAAAAATCAACAGCAGAATTTAGTAAAAACATATGTTTTAAATCCATATTATTATTTCCAAATCCTTCGTTACTTCTCAAACTATTGGAAGCTCTATTTGAAGTACTAGGAGCGTCACAGTGTTTAACCCTCTGCGTAAGATGCTGTCAGAGGTCTGTCTGCTTTGCAACCAGGACAAATAACTGTGTGGTAAGTACGACCATTTGTCTTGTGTTTGGGTGTGATCTTTTTGAGGTAAGCATGTTTTAGAAACTATAAAAGTATATTTATAAACAGTTGAGACACAGTACAGGCCTTGCCTAATTTGGGATCAAACGACTGTGTGTAAAATGTGTTAAGTTATTACTTGCGCTAAGAAACCGGATACATAAATAGGTAGTCGTATAGGTATAAATTACACTTTTAAATAGAGATACTGGCAGTGTATAATATATGTAGAAATATTTACTTAGGTGACTTATGGTAAACTTAAATATTGACAAAGCAATGACCGAGCGTGTAGCTCTAGGCAAACAATGGCTTCCCGTGTGAAATTTTGCTTTAATATAGCCCAGCCTACATCATCCCTTAAACATCTTGAATAACTTGTGAAACTACAATTGTAAAGTCGTATTCATAAACCATGGGTTTGCCATCTTGCTTGAATCGTCGAAATCGTAGACGAAGTCACGTTCTTCAAGTTTACGCAATGATTTGTTACAATAAATTAATTAATTTTAATGAAAAGTAATTGTTGACATAAACCGTAAGCGCCATTGTTACTTCTATAGAAGCTCACAATTAGTGCCAAAACAATTAGTCTGCCAGGGCTGATAATCTTTTCTCTCTACGGTGGTAGACAGAGACTGCAAATTGCCACTAACTTGCTTTACTTTTATATATCTAATGCACTTCTTTCACTGTCATAAACCTTCAATACAAGCTTATCCCTTTTGAATTATTGCCAATTAGTAAATTACCTTTTTCCTTAACAATGCATTTATCAGCGACACGATGTGAACCCGGCACAGCGCTGAATGCAAATAATTACTAATTAACTAAGAAAATGGTATTAAAACCAATTATATAAGTTATTCATAGACGCAATAAAATGAAAATGCTACCATCACAAGGTTCTAATAAATGATATAATGGATAATATGTAACAAAACAAAGAAACTCAGCTATTACAAAAATTAACGACGTGCAACCAATGGTGGTTACATATTTATAGCTTAATTTGCGCAGATTCTCATGTTTGATCTTGTTGTTATTGCGATAGTGAAATTTTCATTTATTACTATTATGACTGACGGTAATAATCTTTAAAAAGTAAATTGTAACATTTTTTATTATACTTTCATTAGCGTGTCCTGCATGTTTATGGGTTTGTTATTCGATTTTAACCTACTTTAAACGGTTAGACTAATTTAAAGTTCATAGACTTATCAAGAATCGATCACAATATAACAAATCGATATAATTATCTTATTGTATTACCCAACACTTGTTAAAGTGGTATCACATAGAAATATAAGGCTTTTTTTTTGGTTATTTGACATACAACATCATCAAGCTTCAAACTTAGCAGAACTTGTACTATGACAGCTAGAATGACTGATAGAATAATCATATGCTTTTTTTAATAAGTACATATTATACATAGTAAACACCCAAACTCCGAAACAAATATTTGCAGACATTATAGAGATTTGGACAAACATTTGGTCCAACCCGGGAATCGAACCCGAGACCTCATGCACAGCAGTCACACACACTACAAGTACTACTGTGTCACCGAGGCAGTCGAGTCTTACAAAACTTGATTATCATTTAGTTTATTTACGTGGGTATTGAAACGATTTATTAGTATATCCTCTTCAAGAACACGGCCTATTAAGAAGTCAAAAATCTTCGTAGTCTTTATTATCCCCAAGATTATTGTAACGTCAGTTACTACTTCAATCAGTTTTATCTGAAAATCAGTTTTTCCACGCAGCAACTGGCATCGGACCTCCGCAACCCTGAGGACGCACTGAATTCGAAGACTGAACTAGTTGTCAGGATATTTGTGGGTACTGACTTCCCAATAATGATTGTTATAGATGTTGGGACCGGTAGCTTAACATGATATCCAAGGTACGGGCGCGAAACACCGCCAAACTTCCATAGTCCGGGCTGTTATTAACAGTTTCTTGTAAAAAAAAATCCAACAACACTTTTGGCCCGACCCGGGAATCCTACCCGAGACCTCATAATTGGCAAGCGCATACGCTAACAGCTAGACCAGGCAGTCAATGACAATTATCATTATGAAAAAAACGTGGTGTGCTTTGTACCATATCTTCTGTACTATTTTATGACGTACAGTACCGATTAAATAATTTTGAGAACTGATTTATAGAGCACCCTACGCTTTTTACCTTAAATACTAATAAATAAAGCTTGTTCATATTTTTTTCTTCCTATATAGGTACATATTAGAATTCTTTTTCAATTTTTAGTTGGACTTGTCATTAAAGCGTGTTATTTAGTTTTTTTTTTGTTGCATTACCTTTTTCAAAGGTTTTTATGAATACTAAGCTAGTTTTGATTTGAAAATCGAATTGTGTATATGCTATACAGCCAGGAAAGAGCTCGAGGTATAGCGTGGATAAAATCTAAATTTCGCCAAATAACGAGACACACTTGGCCGCTCAATTAAAATCTATTAAGAAACATAATAAAATTTTCTTTAACAATGGTAATAAAGAATGTACTAAGTGTAATGTTGCTTATACCCATAAAGTTCATTTGTTTGTACTATTTTTATCTCGGCTTAACAAGCATTGGTGTTGTCTATACTCGTTGAATCCCAAGCGGTTGTATGCAAATACATCAGAATCGAACCGGTCTGCGCTTGAAATAAACGATAAAGTAACTTTTATGTGCAAAGCAGTAACAATGTGCCACATTTTAAAAAAGTACTTGACTATTTACGTTCTAGGAGACGAGATTTATTTTGTCCCCAATGTTACTTCAATGGAATAAAAATATCACAAACCAGTAGCATGGTTGTAAATCGCCGGATTAAAAAAAACTCGTCATGTTGAGCCCCCATATGTAACCCTAGCAATTGTGTATTTAGGCGCAGTAACTGGTTTGGAGAAGTGACGACAGCAATGATAGGCAATCACTTTATTCAACCTTTGTTTAAAAATAGTTGATATGAATTCATGAAAATATTTATGACTTAAAATCAATGTCCCTCGCAGTAACGGATCCGTACATTGACAGTGACCAGCTGCGAACAGCGGACAGATGAGTGGGTCTCTTACTTGTTGTAGCATATACGGACTACGGAGAATAGGCGCAAGCGCCCTCCGCGCAGCCGCAAAGCGCACAGCAGTCACCGCACCAGTCGGCGCGAGCGCGATCCGCCACGCGCACCTCTTGCCCGCGTTTTATAATCGATACGAATTATAATCGAAAGATTCGAATTAAACGGTCAACTGTTAATAAAATTACTAAGTGACAACTTATGTTCAGTGCGTGCATTTATGCTTTTTTTGTTTTTGTTTACTACTGTCGTTGACAGCCATTGAATTTCACGTTTGATTTATGAAAAGTTTTGGATCGAAAGTTGCGTGTGAAAAAAATATTTAGCATGGTCAAACATTAAATAACGGATTGTTTACCTACTATTTTACGATATTATATCCACTTACTTGCATATATTATCATTATGATGAACTTTTTTTCTTGAGAAATACTCATGTGTGTCGTTTATTTCAAATAACTTGAACTTCAACAATAATTAGTACTTTAAAATATACCCAGGTTTTACATATGTTTATGTTATCTAGGTCGGTTAAAGACCTTAGTGTAGATACTACTACACACTATGTATTACTTTGTGATGAGTCAACTAACTTAAATCATAAAATGGAAATATAATCAGAACAGTGTTTATTACAGATTTCTGGACATAAATTATTCAGGTCAGCTTTCTGTAAACCGAGTTGTAAATTAAACTTTGAGAACCAATGAAGAACATAGAGCAGCATAGTCGTCATTTCTAAATGCAAATTTTTAAACGTAACTATTGAATCAATACATGGTATTGCTACATGAATTTTTCAAAATATTTCATTTTAACTCATATGAGATTACATACCTAAGTTAAATGAATTAATATTAATAATTAATTATACACCTTTCAAAATTCAATTTTTATTTTCATTTAAGAGTTGTTTTGTAAAATACATTTTTATCTTTGTATGGCAGTTAGTATACTTCGAAAATATTTTAACCGTGTTATGGAAACGATTGTAATTGTGACATAAATTTACTTGGCTAAACATAAAAAGGAGTACTGGCTTAAACACCACACTCAAGTTGGTTCGTGAGTAAGCCATTAGAGTCTGAAAATATCAAAAAGCAATGAAGCTTAATAAGTTAGTAACGTTCATTAAAACCGCATTGATGATGCATGGTACTCACTCTCTACTCTTCTCATGTTGCTACAACAATGCAAATAAATAAACTAATATAACTAAATAAAATAGAAATAAACCTTCTTTCGTGCAGTCGGTTATTATTAAATATTAAATACTGGGTAATATTAAAAAAGGTTTAATTATAAATAATGAGTTTTTAAACCTTAACCATCGATTGTTGCTCTATGGTTAGTACGAGGTAGGGAGTAGCGACCGCGGGGCGTCGTCGGTAATGTGCGACCATAAAATATCGATCACCGTTGCTAGGAGCTAGACCCGATACCAACTATAAACCTAGTTTATAATCCTCAATAGTCAATGCAACTCTCACCGCTATGTACTATACAACATCTAAACGTGGTCTTCGATTCTTCGGGGACCTCTTCATAAGGTGAACGCGAAGCGCTTTGTCTAGGCCAACTTTCCTAGCTAAAATTTCTCGAAACAAACTGTTAAATGTTTATGTACTTACACGATAACTACTGGACTCACACATATCTAAAAAAAAGAAAGTGAATGTGAATATTGCCAATGTGGTTGTAGTAAGAAATATCAAAATATCAATAAAATTTAGCGGGGTCCAATTCTGATTTAGCACGGATTTAAATGTTAAGCAGTAATAGTTTAACTGTATTTATTTATTTAGATCTACATATCTATACTTTATATAATACTAGCTGTGCCTGCGACTTTGTTCGCGCAGAATTTAAATTTTGAATTTTTACTTTTGAGACGTAGTTTATACTAAATTCTAGATAAAAGGTGGCCTATATGTTCTCTATCTTCCTATCCTCCAGCCTATCCTCTATCTCGTAATGAAAGTCTCATTAAAGTCAGTTTAGTGGTTCCAGAGACTATTCCGAAAAACAGGCAGACAAATTTGAAAAAAGGTAGTTTATGTTTTAGTATCGCGTAAAGAGCTGTCAGCACTTCAGAAAACGCAGTTACTTTTAAAATCACACACAGATATAATACTTAAATTTTATTTATATGTATTGATGTATAGATAATAATATTGAAGCTCTTATTTGTTTGATTGAGCGCGTTAATCTCATGAAGTACTAGTTTGACATGAAAAATTATGCCAGTGACGCTACGACCAATAGGAGTGGAGTATTAATGAAAAATGTTGCAAAAACAGGTGAAATAATTTCTTTTGAGAGCTTCCATTGCGTGCGCTGTGTAAACGTTTTCGCAAAAACAATGAATGAAAAAATCACGACAGCATAAGTCTGCGACAGCATATGTTTATCTTATAAGGCTGGCTCAGTATACCATTTTTTATTGTAAACATAAACAAAGTTGACGCTGTATAACATCACGCTACGAGCAATAGAGTATGCAAACGAGGTTGCGTAAGTCAGCTAGTTTATAAAATTGTAAAGGTCTTGAAGAAAAACTAATGAAAAGGGTCTTAATTAAAGTAGCATAATTATTAAGTTAATATTTTTGTATGTGTGTTTGTGCGCACTAATCTTAGAAGTAGCCTTATATATTTCGATGTGGTTTTCTCTTATGTATTGTGGTATATTTCACTTAATAGTTAGTGTTTGTTTTATTTCAATTGAATGACAAATGAAACAGTTATATCAGTTTAAAAAATCATCACGATAATCTATGTATACGCGGTCGGATCCACAGACTGGCAAAAGGTAATGTCGACTTCATACTCAAATTTAACTGCAATTTTATATTCTTTATGTAGTATAAGTACAAAATACCTCGTGATCGGATCGTTCAAGTCATCTTTGAACAAAAAAAAACTAGATTTATCTTTTAAAAGCTATGATGTAAATCTACAGACAAAGTGACATATAAATTATAAGATGACACAATATGTTTAGATTAGATGTTAAATCTACATATAATTAGAAAAAAAAACTTGAAAGATCAAAAAGAAAATTTAATTAGTGGTAATTTTTAATGGTTTTCTTTACATTACTTTGATTTTCGTGATTGTGTGTGGCATGACTCGTTATTTTGGTATGCCAGTAAATTCTTTAGTCATTATAAGCTATAACAGTGTCTGTTAAACATTAATGTATTCTAGACATTGAGATCTAACCGTTTATCTATTTGAATATGCAAACATGGGTTATGCAATGATTGTAACACTTAGTTAATATATTTTACAAAAAAGTATGTTCTTAACTTTTTATTTGCCTAATATTGCATATGTAATAGAAAATATCGAAAAACGTTTACTTCCGTGAAATGTGAGCTAGATAAAATTGACTGCAGCGTTTTCAAATTTCTCAATTAAAAAAGACATAAGGAACAGTCACTATCACAGTACCAAGTCGAAGTGCTCCAATAGTATGAGAAGTATATTCGAAATTTAAAATATTTATTCTTCTTTATTTCATACATAAAGTGATTTATTTAATTACAGATGTAGAGCACTTCCTATTCCTATCAGACGTGTGCGCAGGTACACGAGTGAAATGGTTAGTTATTTTCGTTCGTTGACCGTATGTAGCTGATGGTTTTATCGTGGGCCACACTCCTTTTAAGAGGAATTGTAGCACGTGTCTTCGTCCGTTATTATTCGATATCGAACAATATTCATATTATGTAGCTATGTTTTTATTCTCTAGATTTATATTAACATTAATAAATAAATTCTAGTCGTTCATTCCAATGTACTAATACATAGCGTGAAAGATACAGAAAGAGCTTAAATAAGATGTCTGTTGTCGCCAATTAACGCTGTCTAAAAGCAATTATGTCTGAATTAGGAGATAAATATTGGGGTTTTCATTAACACCTGCCGATGGTAAATCTGCATAAACGTACTTATACAGAGCACTTACATTGAATTTATACAGGTTTATATTTTGCATTACCAAAAAAAAAAATAATGTGAATCTCGTTTGTCGATGTACAGTTGTAAATGCTTATTAGTTTTTACTGTATTAGCTGTAGTTTTAATCGTTTTGATACAATTGTAATCTCATATTTGAGCTTTATTCAAATTCATTAAATGTCATTACAAAAAGATTTGCAATTTCGTTTATGAATCTAATAGTAGTAATAGATGTTTAGTTGAAATCTTTTTTGTCGTAGTCACATTGAGCAGCGCTCAAAAGCTCACGATATCCCGTATCTGTTATTATCAAGCCGCTATAACAATTTCAGCCTAAGTACTTATACATATAATTGCGTTTTCTAGGCACGACTTCGAGGCGTTTGACCCTTTATTCACTTATTTCAGCTTTAAGCTGTTTTTAATGATAATTGGGCAATCAAATTGGCGATTAAGTTAAAAGAAATAAACTAGTACATTTTGAAACAATTACTAATCAATCTCTTTGCCCAACAGTATAAATTTATACCTTTCATTTATGCTATAACATATAACTTGTCCGATGTAGAAAAATATTTTTTGTTTTAAATGGGTATACCTACTTCCTAATTTGTATTATTGTTATTTTGTCTTTCCTAATTAGCACTATCGCTAGTGTAGTGTAGTTACTACAAAACATATGGGTAACGAAATTATAAAATAAATAAATTACGGTTGAGAAAACAAGTCTAATAAAATATAAGGATAGTATAGAATAGCCCGGACTTTGTGGGCAGACAAGAAACCAAATAATTCGAACGTAACGGGTCCTAAGCATCAATATGATACCGTAACGTACTGAACCTGTTACATATCTCAACCAGTCTCAAAATAAATCTGCCAATTTTAATAGAAGACTAGAAGTCTAATTGTGTAGATTCCGTTACACTCTATGTACCATAAACTTTGAATATATTTTTATATCGTTTTACTTATCAATAAAGTACGATGACTAATACTCGATACGTTAAATATAGCATGTATAAATTCTAGCACTATTCAAATTGTGTACCTACTGTTTCTTAACAGTTCAGTAAACGTTATCGGTGTTCGTGAGATATGTATTTTATGCTTATACCCATATTGTGTTTGGCTATTCATTAAACTATCCAATCTATACTGACCTACATTATCGTATTACTCGCACTTGTTTTAAGTTATTCTATCTTACTCATTAACTAACGATGTCAATTTTTTATTAGTGTTTGTACTTCAGGTGAAGTTAGTTGACTTAACACAAAGGTTTATTGCTACATCGCAACCAATGAAATTTGTCTCCCCTAGCGACTTTAAAATTTCTGTTATATAGATAATGTACTAGAATAATAATAGAATAAAATATTATTTCAATAATGATCATTTGAGTAGCAAAAAGTTCAATTTTAAATGATGTACAAACGAACACATGAGTTTATTGACAACACTATTTTAATTTTACACAATTCATGGCTTAACGACAGTAGATACATTATTTGGTTGTTTTCTTTAGTTTCAATGATCAGAGTGACATAATGCACCTATAAGCAATTCGAAGCTTACATGTGACCTTGTGATGCGGAGAACAGTTGATCCATAGTGTCACAGTACAGTGATGGTGCCGGTCAGCGATGCCAGATTGGCGGTACAACGTGCTCTCAACAAATGAGGCATTTATCGATACTGATGGCACACCCATGCGAGATCCTCTCGCTGCCAGCTATCCGCGACGTGCCGACAGAAGTCGACCGGTTCATACATGCCCGTATACGACCTTATTTTTAGGGGCTCGCTCACATCATGCTCCTTACAGATTACCATCCCTACAGAATGATCCCATAGATGCTTATGCAGATGCATATTCTGTTGATCGCTCATCAAATCTCACCGATACCTCAAGCTTTGCTCATTATGAAGATTGTCGTCCACAGCTTGACGAGGCTTTGTCAGAAAATGACGATCAGGTCTTTACTTCCGATAAATTACCTGAAAACCTAACACTACAAGTTCAAAAAGTGCCATTTACTTCCAGCGTGTTTTATATTTCTGCCAAAACTGAAACGTCTCAGAAAGACGTTGTACAAAACAGTGATGTCTTCGATGCCGAAGAATCTGATTCAGATGCTTTGTCATCATGCACTTGTGATAGTTTCGAACGGTGTGAATTTGATTGTAGAGATTTCGAGCCTTTCTCAGACACCTGTTGTTGTGACCCCTTGAGCGATGGTATTTGCAGTCGTAGTCCAAAAGATGTCGACTCCCCTGAACATTTTTGTGATCGCGTGGCAGAAGATGACGGTGTATCGAACAGGAGTGACATGGATGGACTGGATTTAGCTTTATTTGAACCTGCTCAGAATGAATTAACAAAGTGTGCGAATCAACCTGTTGGAAATAATGCCGTATCAACTGCAACTGCATTGTGTGGAATATTGTACGCCTTAGCTGATAGAAGTGTTGGTAAGTTACTACTTAACTAATTTATCCGCTGTAAGGTGAAAGTAACCGTCGTTGTGATAAAGTTTAATTGTAATGATTAAGAACATGGTGAATAGTAGACGCGTTATATCACTGTATGGTCTGCGTCAATTTAACTCGTATCCGATACGAACAACGGTACTCGGGAAATTACTAACGCATCAATCACTAACAGCATTGTCATACTTGCAATGACAACAGCCAACTATCGGGTGAACAAGTGTAATAAACCGTAAAGCTACTTATGATACTATAATAGACGTAATGTTACCTACATTCCTTGCTATAGTCCTTAAAGCATAGCTTGATCTCTGTACGAGGTATATTTTTCGTATGTGTATAATTTTTTATATTTATAATTTAATGCACTTTATTTGTGATAAAACTGGCACGTAAGGAATGAAAATGGTGATACAAAATAAAATCGCTTGATTGAAGTTACTTTGTCGGTTTCGTAGCCATCTGTCACAGAAATCAAGTTATATTTTGAAGAAGACTGTTAATAAAGTTGACAACGAATTGATGCTTACTTAAAACAAATCATAACATTGACAAATTTTTTTGTGAAATTGAGTGATAATTGTTGTAGCATTTCCAATGTCTGATTGCTCTAATTATTGCTTAATTTGTTATATACCGACATTTTATACTAATAGTGTCAATACGCAGATATATGTCTATCTATAATTAATAGATCGGCAGATACCACATAGCAATATTTCTGTATTTATAAAGTTGCACTAGCATTATGTTTAATAATTAATGTAAAATATTCTTAGGTGATGATATTGCCGTACGATGGATAGTTTATTCTATTCATTAGGGAAATACAGATGTCTAATATTGATATGATCATTGTAAAATATTGTTACTTATAAACTAAGTAACAATTAGATCACAAAACTATTTCTCATGATTTGCGGTACATGAATTTTTTCTTGTTTTTAATGGGACAAAATATTATTTGTACTCTCAAGTGAGAAAACTGTCAATACTCCTAATGCGGAAGTAGTCAAAGATTTATACAACATAGCGCTACCTACAAATGGGTACCGTTAGTAGCTAGTTTCTAATTACCGGTAGAGATACAGGGCGATTGTTGGTTCATGCAAATCCGTTGGATACCGGACTAGATAAGCAAAGATAGAGAATAGATAACTGCAAATATGGAAAGCATATGTGTAAGTCAATGCCCTGTGTTTTCCTAATGATGTTGAAGAAAACTTTGCTGGCCTAGAGAAAACGAAAAACTCTGAAACATTGTCATTGCTTTAAATATAGACTACTGTTGCAAGGTGCACACATAAGTAACTTTTTAAGGTATACGTACATAATTACTGTAATAACTTTTAGTACTCTTCTTTTAGTACTTTAAGTACTCTAGAGTGATAAAATGGGAGTGCCAATATTTACCACTTTTATTGAGCATGTAATTGTGGTTTGTGCATTACAATCCTGATAATTATTTCCGTGTAAACAAACATTTATAACGTTGGTAGTTTTAATGCAGCAGTACGTACCATTAAAATGCTTGAATGACTTTTTAATGGCCTCAATTGCGCTTGACATCAGACTTAAATTGAAACAATACTTCTTGCAGCGTTTTTTCTTCAATATCATTGCAACGATTTATTGGAAATTACTCGGTGGTAGTACACCGTTCAGGACGTCACAAAATTTAAAGAATGTAATTAATATTTGAAAAGACTTATATAAAATTCATATTCTTAGGCCGTTAGGTAATATAACTATCAAACTAGTTTTAGAGTTGCCTGTCCATTAAAACTCAAGGTCATTCGATAATGTATAATTTAGAAGAGGTTTTCGTAGCTCTTCTTATGAAATAATATTTTCGTGACATTGTTATGAATTTAACGAAAATAACCCAACGTGACTGTACTACTTACATTTGTTGAGTCTAAAGTTCGTAAACGGATTTGCAAGTAGCTGGACGTGGCTTAATATATAAACATGTATTTTACGAAGTTAAAAAAACTTAAAGGAACATGGATAACCTTTATGGTTTATATTTACGATGTTTAGCCACACACGCAAAGTAGTGACATTAATGTATCCCTAAAAATAACGGCTACATACGAAAATGTTACTGTCGTTTAAATGTGGATTGAGACTTTTAAACCGTGAGTGTGGAGATGGACACGGTCAAAATCCACATGCCTAAAAAAATGACGATTGGAAACATTATTTTTAATTTGAATGACACACATATTTTTTGATTTTCATATAGTAGAGTATATCTCAACACAAACTATGATTGGTTTGCAACCAGTCTAACTGGTGACCTGACATATTCCTAATCGTCTAAAGACATCTTTAGAAGTGACTTAATGAAGTTGATGAGTTGCACCAACTTGATATAAATTCATACCAATTCCATTTATGGAACAGCACTTATACAAATTATATACATATTGAAAGATAAGAAACTATTTGTATATATATATATTTATATATATATATTAAAACAGGGATAGGACATTGCGGGACATATGTAGTTTCATATTGCGGTTTTATTTTTATTTTTATGGGGACCAAACTTAAAGTATTCGATATTGAATTTAAAAAAAATGAATAAAATAACAATAATATTGTCAGGTTTTTCTACCTGTTAAGTTAAAATGAATGTTTGAATCAAAATGTATGATTCCTGATTTCTTGTTATTTTGAAAAATGGTAAGCCGCGGTGAGAGCGACCACCTCAGATCGCATTGCGTGCTCAAACAAGGAAACCGAATGATTTACGCTTCATTGTGTTGACAAAAAGTAGTTTTCTCAAAAATGATTCATTGGCGTTTTAAAACGGCTTCGAATGTAAGTACAGAAATTAAGTACTTGATTTATGAATATTCTTGTTGTTTGACTCGTTCTCACATATGATTTTTAACCACTTAACACATGAAATAAAAAGAACAAATCGGTAACGGCTACAGCAATGAAAAGTGATTATTGTAGATCTTTACCATACGTGCAGTTGGTTCGATACATATATCAACTTTATAATAACTAGTTTCTTATCTTTCAATATGTGTATAATTTGTATAAGTGCTGTTCCATAAATGGAATTTATATGAATTTATATCAAGTTACTGTAACTCATCAACTTCATTAAGTCACTTCTAAAGATGTCTTTAGACGATTAGGAATATGTCACGTCACCAGTCTATGGTTGCAAACCAATCATAGTTTGTATTGAGATATACTCTAGTATTTGAAAATCAAAAAAAATGTGTGTCATTCAAATTAAAATATATACGTTGTCTCTGCTTTGTTCTCGTGGTGGAGGTATATAATTTAGTGAAAATATTATATTTCATTAGTTATAGAAACAAGATATTATACTGTAAAATTCAATTTTAGATGATTTTAGAATAAAGTGTGTGGAGACTTTAATACCATTGAAGTTTTCACGGAAAACATCATAACGATTACACGATGCACAGCCTTTGATTTGACACATGTTGTACAGCCTAGGAGGCCCGAGGTGCATCGGGGTTCTAGGTATTTCCTTACTAAGGTGCACCTGGTTCCCCGGCTATTGGTACCCGGAGACGACTTGCAGTGTTTGGACCCGTTTGTGGTGGTACCCGTGAGGATTTCTGCACAGGGAAAGGAAAGGGTAGTGTTTTATTGTTAAATTATAATCATAGTTATGATACAAGTTACATGCACTGTTTTTTACACTTACATAAAAAAAAAGTTGGTGATACTATTAACGAGCTTGCTTGCAGCCATAAAGAATTCTATATCTGCAACAAGCTTTGAATGTTATTCTATACATATTGAGCGCAGTTATACATATCTGTATTGTTAATGCTAATATAGTTTGCTTAGACTTTCTAATGAGCTAGCCCTTCCTGTAAGTCGTCTCTTGAAGGAAGCCACTTGCGTATGCACTTAGCGCTGCATGCTCGGATGAAGTAAGCGTAGGATTTAACATTTCAAATAGCTGTTTTTATTAAAATACAAGTTTTGTAACGTTGAGATATCGGGCTCACGAACATATTTATTATAATTCGAATACTTATTTTAAATATTGACCAATATATAAGACCAAAAATGTTAAAGTTTGTAAGCTTCTGATCTGTTTTAGAAAAAGTATTGTATGGACTCACTGTTCTTATTTTTTGCTCGAGAATACCTGAATGGTAGTAGTGTGGTTGTCTACTCGCGTGATTGCAATTTCGCGTAACAACTAGCAATTTGTATGAGAAACTTACAGACAATACGGATATGGAATTGAGTTTACGGTATCTAATTATGTCATAATGATTATGTGCGGTTATGTGTTTTGGAGTAGTGAAGCCGTACAGTTACACGAGATTGTCCGACTTAAACTAGTAATAGATTCGCTTAGAGAATGGTTTTATTATCCCAACCAGTGCTTAATATACGTATCATCATAAAAAGAAATTTGAACTCGAATAACAATACAGTGGCTTTGTTGACGAGAGCGTAATTCTTGAAACTTCTATAAAAACAGTATCAACGAATTATAACCTAATTTTTTAATTTTTACTAGTAACCTATGAGTAACTCCGATTCAAGACTGATAGTGGTATGTAGGAAAACGTTGGTTGAACCACCATTGCCGACAGGTCATCCATTATTCACTTTATTGATCTTCTATCCTCCAAAACCGTGCGGGAATATGTAATTGTAGCTGTTGTCAAACATATATAATATAAAAAAGTTAAAATACGACAAATTGAAATAAATGCTGATGATAAACATCAAGGCAGCTATTTTAGTCACTGCTGTTTGTGTAACAGAGAAAGTTCATTAGGAAACCCAGATCCTGGCATCAATCCAACATAAGTGAGAACCGTAGGATCATAGGAGTTTTCTTTTTGGCCTGAGAAAGTTTTATAATGATTGCATTTACTTATTGAATGCATTTAATAGATATAATTTGGTAGTCAGTGCTGAACAAAAGAGAGCTTGAATATACTATTGAGGACTTCATAATATTTATAACGAGCCAGGTTTCTTTGAAAAAAAAAACGAGCCTTAGAAAGAAGACGAATCATTATCTATTCCGAGTATCGGTTTGTATTCTGTTGACTTGGATTGCATTAATACATCCATTGGTTTTCTATACTTCAATTGGCCATTGTCTCTATTCTTTTACAACGGGATGGCTGATAAGAAATTGTGAAACCTTTATTTATAATTTGAAGCGTGATTGAGACTAATTTGAACAATTTTCACTTTGACGCAATCACCCGACCTTCGTGTATCTGCATACGATATTTATAATTGTGAAACTTTTTCATTCATGTTTGTATAGATTACCTTTTAAGCAAACGACTATTTCAATAGCAATAAAAATATACTTGAATTTTTAATGACGCCTTTGAAATCTTGACGACGCGGATTGAGTTGTTTGCCTGTTTTGAAATACGCTATGCGATAAATGAGTTCCACTGGACGAACGATCTATGCCAGCATTGGCTATCAAGTTGCCTTCCTGTATTCTGTTATCGTGCAAACATTTATGATTGTTGTTAGCATGGAACGGTAGTACAGGAGCTCAAGTAATTCATTGTGTTGTAAACTTCAAGCTGTCACTTGCTGTGGCATGGTATACGGTACGCATAATTTAATGCTTACAGTAATATAAATTCTTTTAATTTTATTATACACCTTCATCCTCATTTTTCTCTATTCCTAAGTTTAATAGAGGTCGGCACAATGAGGTTGCTTCTTTTTTTAAAGTATATTATTTGCATTTTTGCTAAAATACCGTAGTCAAGTAGTATGTTATAGTCAGAAATACTGTTTATATTGTGTGTACTGTACTGTATTTGAACATAGCTTAAGGAATATTGAACACCAGCTATCTCATTGAATATACTAAAATAATATACTTCACGAGAAAAATTAACATCATGAGTAAGAAGTTACCTCTTATGTATTTAATTACCATGGAAATGGAACGTTAGCGTCGAAGAATTGCATATAATTTCCATCTGTTGGCATTCGGAACGCGTTTAGTAAATAAACTAGAATTCAGTACTAATACTAAATGTTTACATAATATATTATCTTACTTTCCTTACTAGAAACTACTTTACAAGAATAGTTCACTTTGACTTTTATTGTTTCTGTTACGCTCCTAACCTTTGTTTATTGTATGCCTAGAAACTTTCATGAAAGTCCACTAATAACAGTAGTTCCTGAGTTTAACCAATTTGTTTGGAGTAATAAATAATCAAAGAATGTTTTTTTTTAACTTACTGGTAAAGATTAAAATTTAGTATATAATAAAATGGATATATATTTGATAAATAATAGTAGTTTATTTAATATACGTATTGATAATAGTGTGGGTCACCATACTGCATTATCTGCATTCGCAATGAGTATGGAGACCGCAACTTTTGGATTCAACTCGGCTTTCCATCAGGCAGAGTAGAGTCACTTTGACAGGCTCTTAAATAAAAAAAGTTTGTTGCTTAACAAAGTTATTATTTAATCCGTTTATACAATATTAAACATCTTGTCTAGTGATTGCAGAAAAGCCTTAGACTTTATTGGTATAAGTAAAATGTCATAATTTAAATTAGGAAACCATAAGTAAATTTGCCCAATACTCATGATCAGAATTTTTTTAGTTCCGAGAATGTTTGTTATTCACAAACGTTCTGAATGAACTGAAGTGATTAATTCTATTGTATCGTTTTCATCCACAAATATGATGAAAATGTTTAAAACGGTAGGTAGGCAGCTGTCGACAAAGTGTGGGGCACGCGCTTGGCCTGGCGCACCTGTATCGCGGCCACTCGCCCAACTGGTCCAGTGTCCCCAGTTCACTTCACCTCAATATTCGTAACCAATGACGCTGACGTCACCTTCGCATATAACTATCGATAAAACCTCTCAAGTGATAGTAGCCACTAAAAGTCAAGGTCACGTAGAACATTATTTGTTTAAATTTAGTTTTAATATAAGTAAATAAAGATATATATGAAGAGATAAATGGCATAGTTACTAATTTACTAATTTTTAAGATTTTTTTAGCAGGCATAGGAAATGGACGTCATATGTTTAATTTATATCCGGTCTAAGTAAATATTGACAAACCCGTTCTCATTAAATTTATAACAACATCTAGCTTCACACATCTCACGCATGAAAATTAACATTGAAACTGTTAATTTAGATGTTTTTATTTTTTAAATTTAGTCATAGCACTTAACTTCGTTCACTTGGACACCTGGTGCTGAACTCTGTTGTAGTTTCTCTGCCTTCTCCTTATCAGTGATGACCAGCGTGTACAGGAAGTGTGAGCATCGTACCTTAAACTTAACATTCTCAGGGTTCTTCTTTATTTTTACAGAATAAGCATCTTGCCTGCATGTTTTCAAAAGGAAGCTCGCCGTCGTTCGTAAGAACTATCAAAGTGCCTAGGGTAGATCACGATTGTGGATGTATGTGTAAACTAAGAATTAGAGAAGGAATACTGGCAGCTTTTGGTATACTGTTGCAATTATGTTAACTTTTCTAATAATTATTATTTGTTGGCTATAGAATTACCACAGATTATTCGAGTCAGAATATCTTAATGTACACGCATAAGTAATGGTAATTTAAACTCATTGTATTTATGCCACAAAATTCATATTTAAGTATTTCAAATTATCAGTTCTCTTTTTAATATGACCAGAATAATAATCATGATCATAACCGTAGTAAATATGGTCATATGAAAATTACCGTGAACACTTATTTTAATTTTAAAAAATAATGGAAAACAAGAGTCAAACATAACCCATGAGATTGTTAAAATAACAATAAAGAAATCGCATTACAACACTGCTTTATTATAAGCTATAAAATTTAATAAGATTATTAGTTAACTAGCTGCCCTAACTGGCATCAGTAGATAAAAAAAAAAAACAGTAGCAGTCGTGGGACTGCCGATAGAAGTGAAAACGGAACTATTAAGTTGAGAGTAATTAAAACTATATGCAAAAATTATATGAAATTTTTTATGTTTCATATATAGCTATATATAATATATAATATCATATATAATATATAATAATAATAAATTTCATATATAATATATAATATCATATTCTCCATAGATATACTATTATCATTAGCATGTCGGTGACGCGAACCGAGGATTTTACCCTCTACCAAAACGCTCAACGCGCCTAAAGAAGTTTTCACTTCAATAAACAAAATATGTTTAACGATTGCTTTTCTACCAACTCCATTCTTAGTATTTATTGACATACAAAGATTACATACAGCCTAACTAACTTCGAGGCATACCGATCCTAACGTGCTTTTATTTTTATGATTGACAATATTTTTTGACAACTAAGAAAGCTGTTTTAATTTACTCTGTGGTTTATTTGGGCCAAGAAATAACTTACCTTTAATATTTCCTCGCATTTTTAACTTTTACCGTATTGTGTCGTTCTCGAGTTTTGAACTTAGCAACACATTTGAAGCACATTTTTGTTTATTTGGACAAATTAATAATTAGAGCTACAAAATAAGGTAATTGAAAACAAGAAGAAATAAAGCAATAAAAACATAAGAAACTTTTATGTAGATAAATGCCCATATTTCCAAATACGCTTTAATAATATTTTGAAACTATAAGTGTTTGTATAACTACGTTCTTCAGAAATAAAGTAGGTAATTGCAATGGTATTTTTTTACAACATTATTCTAGTGATAAATTCTTCTGTTATTGTTTCAAATGAACATACTAGTTTATGTCACAGTAACGACATCTGTCTATTTGGTCATAAGTAAATACGGAGCGTGAGTAGAATGATCAAGGTTTTTAAATGGGCATTAAAGTAATTCAATGCACATCTGCAACCCCTCGTCAAGCCCTCCACACAAACGACAAAGGTGTTATTCATGCGTTGAATGGTAAATGCAGGAGACTTCGTGACTTGTGAGAACTATACCGTACGACGACGACTTAATTCTTAATAAGTCACAGCGATCGCGTGTTCAGCACATAGCAATTTGAATAGGTTATTCATCTGGTTATAATTGATTTCTTTTTATATGAATGAATGTATTCAGTCTTACGGAAGATGTGACCTCTTTTTGTCTTTGTTCTGCACTTCATTCACAAACAGTAATATATCATTGAATACTCAGACATTAACTCATTGACTACGTTGTTCCTATATTATAATCAATAGGCATAGGACATCCTGTGTACTGTATTGAATCAAATGGAGTCCTGAATGTTCACAGATTTATGGCTTTTCGCAAAACCTATGTAAATCTAATTTATATATGCTTATTGCGAAGGAAGTTCGAGTATTAGTTCTTGGAAGCTCGCATGAGTGACAAATGTGCAAGCAAATGTGTTTCCGGTGGAACCCCGAACACGGCGCCAGTACTCCTGTATAGAGAAAGTTGTCAAGCCTTCTTTCTGTAACAATGCTGTAGCATTTTGTCATTACATCACATAGTCGTGAGGTATTTTTTCGAATGATTAGCTGATGTAGGAAGAGATTATGAAACAATATTAAAGTATCTATTCACATGAAATACTGTGATTGGCGTCTAGTAAGTTTACAACGGTTCTTGTTACAACGTAGAACAGGAAGTTTGCAATATTTCATCGATTCTTCCATAAGATACATTAGAAATTGTCAATATGAATGTTTCTTCCATAATTACTATGATATGTACACACAGTAAGCGGAGTACCTGTGATTTGAATAAAATATTATACCACTTGTGGTTAAAAATTTATAAAATAATTCAAATGTTAAATTCTTCAGAAGTATTCGAAAAGATTGGTTGAATTTATTCAAGAATCGATTTATATTTTAGATAAATAGCCTAAATACTAAAACTTACACATAGACTTGTGATTTTTCTTCCTACATCATGCTTGAACTACATAGATTATGATGTAGAGAGACTCGACATGTCGTCTTGGAGAAAATTTTCACTGGTTCGCTACCTATATGTTTGAAATAGATTTAAACCTATTTCGAATGCATATAAAGAATTTAAATCTACTTACACATTGAACGATATCAGATGTACACTGTATTGGAATCGTATAAATTTTCTATACAAAAAAAAAATATAGTAGGAAGTAGGTGCAACTGCAAAATCATTAAATTATTATTTCCTTACTTGTTCGATCAATTTATGGCTCTTTTGCGTAACGTATGATAAACCTAACATGCTTTCTAGCTTGAGGTCCTAGGGTTTTCTTTTCTACAATTGAATAATAGAATTATCAGTTATAAAACACTACATCAACATGTGTTACATCAACCGTGGAATTGTGGGAACTGTTGCATACGCTCGTAATTATCACTCTATTGTTTGTCTATGACTTATGTCTGGGTAATAAGAGCACATACGCAACCTATATGATACCTTGGTGCACCAACCGCTACTGTAATAAAAGTTATAAGAACTTTCTTCCTATACTTTGTCATTGATTTATTCTTAAAACACTTCCTAATATCCCTGCTGATGATTACAAGTTACGTTACTTTTAACTTTAACATGCAAGACAGTAGCTAATATGTTTTTTTCAGAGGTAAAATTGAGATATAATTGAGTACCCATGTTTCTAATAGATATTTGATGCACTTATTTTGTAATAAGTTTGATCTACTTTCTCTTAATGGTGCAAAGGGCCGAAAGTATGTTTCGTGCGACTAGTTGACTTGTTCCACCTACACACGTGTCATGTTATTACGACAATCACACATTTTGTTGTAAATTGTCTTCTAAATTTATTTACAGTTATAGCATAGAAATTTTCGTTGATGCTCTAGTTAAACCCGATAAATCCTTAGACAATGATAATCACCATCATCAACTAATCGCAGTCCATTATTGGACATAGGGCTCTGCCGCCACATTAATTGCTTTGCAAGACCGAAAATTTCTATGTCTTTCCTTATTGACCATATATGTAATTGTATAAATAGACGGATTTAGTATATATTTTATATTTCGATTACCACACTTTGAGTAGTATGTTATAAAAAAATAGGAGAGCATTAGTCGACATGTTTTTAAATTTTTATTATCTTGTTAATATTCTACAAACATTTCAAACTACTTATGTTTATATTAAGAAAAGTTGGTGATTTATTCAGGGCACGACGTAGCGCCTCACGAAGTTCGACAATGTTGCTTTGCTTCTACTCTAGGTTCACATGCCTGTGTAACCATCTATCAAACCGTTCACATTTTTAACACCCAGCAATGTATTATACCATATTATTCTAAAAGATTAACTCCTACGCAGCAATCTCATACGGGAAGCTTTATATTGTCCTTAATATGCGTATAATAGAGATATAAAGGCAAATTTTGATGTGTCTGAGCTCCACGTTCGGTAGAATATAAATAAGTGGATGCAATGTGAATATGATTAATAAAAATGCAACAACGCTGTTGTCACGATGAAAGAGAAATGCCCAGAGCTTAGTCGTAACTAGGGTTTTGACTTGGACTTTCAATCAATTAATTAATTTTTATTTACGAATATGGGTTGTACAATAAGTTTATGCCATTATGCTCATTTTACAATGTTGAATGATGTCCTCTTTACGAGCGCAACTTCAATTACAGCTTTTCTAATTAAACATTTTCGATTGAATGTTTTATAGTGATTTGTGTGCTAATATCTTTAGCAGCTTTATCAAGAAGTTTTGAACTGAGAACATAGTGACATCCTGTTGTCTAGTTACCCATTACGACTACGGTTAAAGCCCAACATCCGTTAAACCGTCATCATATTTTATAATCAAGTTGGATCTCGATGCAACTGGTTTTTTACGTAGGAAACTAATATCGTGTAACCCGTTTCTGCGCAATCAATGAACGCAATGCCTTAACGTTCCCGTTCATATAACTTGGTTTTGTAGAACACCTATTAAAAAATCAGTTAGACTTACGTGGAGATATGATATGAGTTTATATTAGATTGGTTTCATTTACAAGAAGCAAATTGTGTACTTTTATGATTCCCAAATTTCTTTGCCCTGGTCAGTTAATATTAAATTTTTATAATCTACTTACTGTGGAATAAAGTGTGATATAATTACTTGTATTTTGTAAAATGTATGTATCCAAACGTAGACAATTTATAGATTCGAACGCTTGGCGTAGCTTCAAAAGTGCAACGACCTTTGCAGCCGGTCGACAAGTGACCTTTAGGTCTACTAAGGGAAGGAAACCTAAGTTCTAGAGACCCAGGAATTCTTATTTTTTGTGAATAATTTGAATTCAAGTTACTTGTTAATTCTATCTCGAAATCTACTGTTAGCAATTTTAACAATTAATCTTTAATAAAACAATAACTAATTATGATATGCATCATTCTGTCTAAAACATGTATGTATGTATTTCTGAAAGTTGATTTGCGTGCGCTACACGTAAATCTTAATCCAAAAGGATTGTCAACAAAAACCTCTTTCAAGGGCAACTGGTTTAACTTATCACCAATCTGTTCCTGAAATCTTAAAAATAAATTAAAATATAGATAAGTTAATACAGCCAACGTGAGAAATAGCTAGTGCTCTGTTCAAACTTAGTTGTACTTTTGCAAAGTATTTACATAACGAGTTATTATCTTAGTGTAAGAAATATCACAAAGAGTAATAAGAGTTATTTATTCTCAAATAAAACAAATGCTTAGCCTAGATGTAGCTTAATTAAGTAGTTATAGGAAATGGTGTCGGAAGTTTCTTTCACTGAGTGAGAAAGAAGTAAGGTAAAAGCAGATTGTAAAGGATTCACAATTACTGGAGATCACGGGTGGAATTGCGACCGTAATTCAATAAAGTTCAAATTACTACACTACTTGCATTATTATATATACATAGATTTCTATAATAGTACTAGCCTGTTGGTCCTGTAAAGCTCTCTGGTTTGAATCTCTCTCTGACTTGAGTTGGATTCCCACTCAGTTCGAATAATTATGTGATCGGCATAACCATTTGATCTGTATCTAGTATGTGTAATTTATATTATATATTTTGAAATACGTATGTTAAGTAGTAGCCTGGTTACTATAGTATAGGCTCTGTGTAGTTTGAGAATAAATAGCACTATGTATAAGAAGTGACATGTTATTTTTATAGATTCTCCCGCCTTAAAAGATAAGTCAATATATTAATTATATATATTTTGTAGCTGTTCGTCACCATTTTTCTAATTTTAGCTTAATATTAGTTTAAAATTTAAATTGCCACGTATCTTCTATGCATAAAATTTAAAAAGCCGAGGCGAGAATTTATTCTTGTTACTAACTACGCTCGGCTTTCACAAGGGATACAAAGATTTCTATTTCTTTCTCAGGAGTAATGTTCATGCTTAGGTTACACATAAATAGTCAGTATTTCAGAGAAGAAGAGAGTTTTTTAGTTCCTTAAAAAGTATTTACTAGGAATTCTTATGAAGAATCACTATATGATCATAATCATCAATCATTTATAATATAATTATTGTAATCAGTATGCTGTGTTTATACTTAACGTATACGAATAAAATTATTGCCCTTTCTCAGACATTATATTAGTTTGCACGTGTTGCCATCAGTAGCGCTGATAAATTTTATGGTAGACTTAAATTATAAAAGACGTAATGGATGTTTTATTGGGTTTTTACTGCCTTGTTGGTCTAGTGGTTAGCGTATGCGACTGCTAAATAAGAGATCTTATTTTCAATGCCCGGGTCCGGCCAAAAAGTACTATTAGATCTTTTTACAAAAAATTTTTAATAACATCCTGGAGTACAGGAGTTGATGCTATTTTACGCTCGTGCCGCGGAGAGCACGTTAAGTAGTCAGTCTCGCTTTTCCAATCGTTAATGGGAAGTCAAAGCCCTCAAATATACTGACAACTAGTTCCACCTTCGAACCCAGTTCGCCCTCAGGGTTGCGGAGTTGCGATGGAAAAACTGATATTTAGGTAAGACCGCTTGAATTGGTAAACGACCGCAAATTATATTGGGAATAATAAAGGCTAAGAAAAAGGGGAAGAAGACAAAAAATGAGTTGAAGGGAACGTGCGGTGGTCCGTTTTAACCCACAGTAGAAAAGTTTGATATTTACGGAGGGTGCTGTATATATATAACAATAACAGGACTGTTTACATTGTCTTTTTAAATTCACTTAATGATCTTTTGGATTTTTAAAAATTGGTTTAACTCTGCTCTATTACATGGTTATTAATATTTTTGAGACGTCTTCATTTTAAATTATATATGCACTACAAAGGTTAGGACTAAGATAAACTAAAACTATATTTTATTCAATTGCACATGTCGTTTACTTTTGTTTTATTAATATCCTTTGAAGCAAAATTATTTATACCAAGTAATAAATCGTTTACTTTGTTTGGAATAATCTTTATTTTTAACGAATTATTTTGATTAGATTATAGATAAGATGTGCATTAAACTATGTTAGATGAACTCGATTGTCTAATGAGCTAGGATACTGGCGTGTAACTCACTGTTTATCAATCTGGCGTATTGTGGGTATGTTTATAAATAAACGGTGTAACATGTTGCCGTCGAGCCGTTTGTTTATTCCAAGTTCATTGTTGTGCCACATCTTGCGAGAAGTCGTGCTACCAACCTCCTACGCGTCCTTCAATATAAAGGATAAAATAATTTTAACACAGTAAACACTTTTCTATAGATCGCGTTGCCATAAAAAAAACATATCTTTTTATGCCTTTTTTCAACATTTTTTCGTTTATTTTGAAATGCCAGATTTGGAATTTGTATTTAAGGTTTGTATGTTCATTTTTTTAATCAAAGTTTGTCATATGTTTATTTATGCGAAAGCAATTTGTTTAGCTAATGAATCATATTTTTGTTACAGGTTTTAGTAGTTGAGTTATTGCATCTACGATTTACTAACTATGTAGGCACCACTTGTAGATCACTGACTGGTAATCCTAGTTATCTGAGATTGCGATCACCGGATATGTCTATCTATGTAAAAAGCACACTATTATGAGTTATGTGAAGAGTTATTATGGCTACGTGTTATAAACAAATTGTTTTAATACGAGATGTCAGTTCATTTGGCTGCAGATACAATAAATTAGTATTATTTATTTCAGATTTGATTTTGCTATCCACATTGTGGTTCAATAATTTTAGAATTTTTAATATTTAGCTTTCTAGAAATTAGCTTCGAAGCTTTGTCTTTTGTCTTTGCGTGTCCTTAGTGGACAATAGTATTTTTATATTGTGCTTGTAAAATGAAATGAAAATGAATTTTTTTATCTATTGATGATAATTTGGAAATGAAGATAGTACACGGCCATTTTCGTTCAACACAAGAGTAGCCTTCACATTGGATACCTTACCCTAGCAGATTCGTCAAAATTATAATGCATTATAAATTATATTTATGGATGGAATTTACCAAGTATATACGTCCCTACGGACCCATGTGTTCATGAGTACATATAATTAGTGTCCTTGATCACTCATACTAAAACCACCGTAAGGCACACAGAGTAAAGCCTGTGTTATAATTCCGCCAATATGTAATTTTATTTGAGCATAAAGCAATGAATAAATAATGACTGAACTTAATTAAACATAAAAGTTACAGAATACGATTCTTTAAGATTAATTGCATCAGATTTTGCCATCCATGCAGTCATTAAATATTTTCAATTTTCTAATGGAACTTAGTTCCGAAGCTTTGTGATAGCAAAAACACAACGTGCGTGACTTAGGTGGAGATAGCGTTTTGGATAGCCAACGGCAATGTTTGAAGCACGACGGATAAAGGCGGTTCTTGGTTTGCGTTCATTCTGTATAGTTGTACGTATTTCATAATACGCGGTGGCTTTGCTTGTTGAAGGTATTCGTGATCTGCGATTATTGGTTCTTATGATTTTTTATCATATCGTCATCGAATGTTTGTGTGTATTTATGTAAATATCATTAATATTATTTATACCGTTAAGTGTATTTATTTTGTAAATGATCTCATTTTTTCTGTTTACGTCTGTTTTAAATCATTTTTACTATAGTGTTTACCTATTTTTTACTAGGTTTATTTTATAGTTCTGAAACATGAGACTTATTTGAGCCCATTCGGTTCTTTTAACCGATTTCAAATAAATAAAGGTTTTAGATAAATCCTTTTTAATGAAAGAAGGGACAAATAAGCTATTATATTTGTGTTAGTTTTCTCAAAACTCTGTCATTTATGACACAATTTGGAAAAATCTTTTTCTATATTCTTTGAAGGGTATTCACATTTAGTCTCATTTAAATTTGAAGGAAAATACTACGAAGAGCGGCAAATTAAGGAATGAAGTATACCGTTATTAATAATAATTAATAAGCGAAATGTAGGTGTATTGTATTCGGTGATCCTTTTGAAAGGTCGTTACACCATTGATGTACGGTATCTATCGAGATTAATTGTGTTTGAAATTAAGCAATATAGAATTAAATATGTATCTACATACTACCTACATACCATGTGGGTGAACCTACATGGATTGCAGTGTTACAAGTTTACGTAATTAAATTACATTAATGCTGTTAACATTTCGTTTAAATGTACCAGGTCAAACTAATAAAAGTAATGTTAATTTACGTGAGTACAGGGACCACAGGTGTCGCAAGAGCCGACAAAAAAAAAGAAAACTTGACGTAAACTCTATACCATCCCATCTAGCCAGTGTAGCATGTGTTCAGCAGTGGCCTATTACACCACAGCACATGCCAAAAATTTTGACTAAATGAGTTTGTGAAATCAGGACTTGTAGCTTTAGAAGCTTAGCGTTTACAGGTTTGATAACTTTTTGATAGCGCGAGCAATGGACTCGTTTTGCCAAGATATTAGATGAATGTTTTTGATGGTGACAACTAATCGATTAATTTTGCTTCTGTTATTTCTCGATCTTTGTTCTGTTGCTTGCCATTCTGCTTTTACATGTAAAATCATTATTACAAATGCCCAGATTTATATTTTATATCATATGAATTGGATATTGACAGATATTGATTGCCTGTTGGATATTGACGTCTCCTTAGAAAGAAAGTATTGACCTACTATACCACGTTATGGCCAAATAGGTTGGTTGTAAGCTTTGTTTCAAGTTTGCCTTCTCTTTGCCGTAATGTTTTCCTGCGTAGTTTACTCTCTTAGACACTTCTTACAACACCCATGGGATGAATAGGGTTGGTGACACTTCGTTTTCTTAATCCACCACCATACAAATTTTAATTTAGTATTTATGTCTATATTTACTTTTGTAGTCTTTGATTTTTGAGTAGTAAGTTTTCTGACAAATTGTGTGATCATCATACATTGAAAGTTATCGAAATTAGTGTTAAAATTTAATAATACCGTACACCACTGTCTGATTCCTTCTGTAGTTTATGCCCCACTCTGTTTGGATCCTGAGTCACTGTTTAATAGATTAAATGGAACGCATTAATCCATGTGGACGCGGCGTCGCTGCAGCGATGCTTTTTATTAGTTCAATAAGTGTTTCAATTACTGTCTTTGTCCTGTTTAAGCTCGGGTGAATAAGTTTTATAAATTGTACTGCTATTTTTAGAAATAATCTTTGTTTCTAAATATGGAAAAAAACTGAGGAGACAAATATAGAAAAACATTAAATTTGCCGTGGCTTTTTATTCATGACATCTTGCATATGTCACTCAAAAAATGAAGGACTTCGAAAAAAATTTTAAATGGATGTTATTACCTTTTGTTGTTGGATTTGTTTCTATTCAAAATATTACATGGAAAGAACTCGGAACTCAATTCTTCTAACGCAAAAAGTTGTGAAATTTACATATTTGTTACCTAATTGAATTATAATATTTATCTAACATAATTTACAGCAGCCGTAGCAGTATAAAATAATACCTATATTTATTTTATAATATAAAATTACTTGACCATAGCGTAGCAACAATCATAACATAAAAATAATATAACGTATAAAATTGTATAACGCTTGCGGACATGATTTATGCATAATAATATACACTAACATAAATTAATCGTTTAGAGCACCAATATAACTAGATTTCATTCTTAATTCATTCCGGTAGTGTAAATAAAGTAAAATGGTATCAAAACTGCGCAAGTAATTTAAAATATAATGTTTAAAGTTGACAGATCACAGAATCGTCGTCTGGACAGCGTTCGGTCAAATTTACATCTTCTATATAAAACAGTTAAGCGTAAACGATTTTTGATCTATCAATACCCATGAAGATCGCGATTAGAGAACATTGCCTGTACACTATTGCCATTATTTCACTAACGCTTTATTTAGACCAGTGTCTAATTAAATCAGCATGAATGGTTTAGTCACTGAACTTGATTGCCATTTAAACAGAAGTAAATATGTCGTGTTTATAGCTATTAATAAAATATTTATTTACTAGCATTGATTTATTTAAGGCGTCTTCTCACTTTAGGCGCCTCGAAAATAGGCTATTTTCGCGATTTTTTTTCGAGGATTTTTGCTTAATATTATGGGATAAAGTGGATCCTATGTAATAAACACATCTTTCAAGTACATGAAAAATTTTTATTTTTATTTTTTGAACAATTATTATAATACAACAGTAGCATCGAAAAACCCGTCTAAAAATGTTATGGTCGTGGCTTGTTGATGGTATCTCCGAGACGGGTCATCTCAAACAAAAAAATAAAACTGTTTTAGATTCAGTATGTCAGTGGCTATAGCGCATATCATCAGATTTGATATTCGCGAAAATAACAATATGGTGTATGTTATTCAAAAAAGTAAAAAAAAAAACGCGATTTTTTTACAGTTCTTTATAAAATAAAAATTCTTAAAATCGATATTTCAAAAATCTGATGATATGCGCTATAGCCATAACTATGAAGAATATGGCATTTAAATTTCATGACAATCGGCCGGATAGTTTCCGAAATTTCATCAACAAGGCACCGAAAAATCTTGTTTTAAGATTAACGCGTTTAAAGTTTTGGTTCCAGAAAAATCATAAAAAAACCTTACCTCGGGTTAGTTAGCGATGCCTGCTCCATACAATCGACCTTCAGATTCTTAAAAATTAAATTTAATTAGAATTTAATTAAAAAAAGTAAAAATCGATTTTTTTAAATTTCCAAAGTGAGAAGACGCCTTAACCTAGAATAAATAATGGAGGACCGTCACCAGTTATACTCGTTTTAGTAGTAAACTTGCGGTGATCGATCCCAGTGATCGATGTTGTCATCTATTTCATAATTCAGCTGTTTACAGATGAAAAGCTTCGTCATTCTGAATCTTTCATGACGTTTTAGATCTTGCATTAAAATAAGATTTTGAATGAAGAGCAAATAGTTGCGATATTTCCTTGATTATTTGTATTGAATCTATGGTATTAAAAAGGATTGATGTTGTGCAATATTTCTAAGTGTGTAAATATATGTTAAACTATGTATATTACATAATATATTAAAAGTAACATGCATGGTTAAGTAGGTTAACGCTGGCAAAACACTTTTGAGCAATACATATATTTATTTAATAAGTCACCTTTATGTTTCACAGTAGTGATATAATATTGTGCTCGAATTATTATGAGGAATAAAATGTGTACCCTTGTGTCTTCATAGTAGTAAAGAATACTAAGTTATTACATCATAATTCTTTAATCATTTACTGCTGATCCGAGGCCTCTCCTTAGAAAGAATGCAGGTCAGACGGATTAGTACATGGTATTCTTTCTCTCTGCAGTGCTCTTATCCTGCATAGTTCTCTCTGCTCCCTTAGTCGAATCTTACATCACTCTCAAAGAAATATTACTAAAAGTTTAATGTAAATTATTAAAGATATCTAACGAGTGAACCACCTCTTTACTTCTTGTAAAGCGAAGCCCGAAGCCTCGCCCAGGTAGGTACAATCTTCACTAGTAAGCGCAAATACCAAGAACTATTCACCGCCATAAGATACCAGAACACTCCATTACCAAACAAATTAGCACTTGCTACTTGTTATTTCGAAAAAAATGTACTGAAACTAAAATTTATCATTTTCGTTTACTGAAGTTGTTTTAATTATTGTAACCAATACAGCTATATTTAGTAGCTCCATCACGTATAGACATTATGCTCCATTTAGCAATCTTCATATATGCTAGTTTCAATTTTATCAGATTGGCCAAAGTCCTACTTTTCTTAGTTAGTAATCTAGCACTCTCTCGTAGTTTAATTAAACGGTAAAGTCACGATATCCATGGAGAAGTATATTATTTACCTATTTGTAAAAGCGTTTAGCTGGTAGGTATGTTTATTGTTATGGCGTGTTGATAATTAAGCAAGCACCTTTCGTTTTATATTACAATTTACTATAAGATCATTCAATATATATTATCATATTTACTGTTTTTCTTTACAGGGCAATTCGGTAATGACACTATGCCGTAATATGAACATTGATAACGAAAATATGCCTATATATATTTAGCTAAGTTCAACACTGTCCCTACACGTAGATAGGCCGGGCACTTTTTGTTAGATTAGAAAGAGCTTTATTTGAGTAATGTTATAATCTTTTATCAAGTCTTTTAAAGAAAACTTATTAAACAAAAAATATGATTTCTCATTATTTCCAAGCGCAAGCATTGAAACGGTGGTCATTTAGATGATGTAATTTTTAAAAAATAAATCCCAACTAATTAGCTTTCTTACAAATATACAATTTTTATAATATATGAAATGTTTAAATACGATTTTTTTAAATGTTAACTAATTCGAGGCGCACCCTTTATTATACTCGTACATCCACACTTTATGATCTGAATGATTGATTTTCTTTTGTTGGAATTCTTTAAGATGTTTCTGTCATTTTGAATTACAAAATCTGTCAACAATAGACAAAAAATATCTGATTTGAGAAAGTGAAATTTGGTAAGAAAACGTCATCTCTGCAACAATAAGTTTTTTGTGTTGGACCAAATTTAAAACGAGATTTTGGTCTTGAGAAAGAAATAATACGAATAATTAAATTTTATACTTAAGTAACTATAATCAATGCAGTTTGAAATATGCAATCAAAACAACCAGTGTCGTAAGCTAGTTTCAAAGAAAACAAAATTCTACCAAAACCACATAATTTATAAAACAAAATCTTAATTGAAAAATTGAGAGAATTTTAGAAGTGTGCAAGTTTTAAGTTTGAAATGCTTTTTTGATTTGTCTCCAGATGGGGCATCAAGCGCAGTGGCAGGTGCGGCTATAGGAGTGCCTCTATCGTGGGAACCATTTTACTGTGTGCTGCAGCAAGACCGTCGTATCCTGACAGCCTACACCAGTGAAGAGCTTGCTGTGAGTATGCTACCATCCCTTATTAACAATTAATATTGGGAATTATCGTCACTTCGTTATCTTAAATTCTATTCAAACCGATTTAAAATAGCATTCTTGTACCGTTTTGTAAGTGAAGGTCCTAATCACAGATTCTATTGATAGAAACAAATCGTTATACTTGTTACCAAAGTATAAAATACACGAAAAAATCCATTTTAGCAAATTTGTTTCTTTGCCTTTTGGTTCCACCGATATTTTGAACTGTTAGAACTTTTTGTTTGTCAACCAATTAAAATTAAACAAATACTAAATGTTAAATAAAGGTTACCAGAATACATAAAAGAAAATCGCTTAAGACACTTTCGAAATTAGCGCGCACAAACATAAAAATTCAAAAAACTGTAGAATTCTGTTAATAAAGACTCCCTTCAATAGTTTTTCTTCAATTTCTTAAATGTATAGACATAGACCTGTTATAATTTAATTATAAGTATAGATTTCGTCAGTGTGACTCTTAGATTCTGTATTTTGTTTAATAATAAATGAATAAATAATTCGGACATCTTCGATCGTCGAACATCGATAATTTTAGTTATATGAGTTAAAACATAAGACAAGTTCGTTTAAGTTCAGGATAAATAATAATAATTTCCCTAATGACTTATTAGAATAGCCTTAAACTGGCATTTGTTTTATTTTAATAGTGATGTAGCTTCCTAATGGTTAGATACATGAATTACGCTGATTGCCATATTCTTTAGTGCTTAACTGTTTAGGTATATAATCATAACACACCGGATGAGCTGGTATTACAAAATTTGTAAGCAATAGAGTGTGACTTCAGAGACCGCGAATCTCATTTACATCCACATAATTGCAGATCGTTAGTTATAGTTTTGTATCATTTTAGCAATTTAAAACTTGATATAATGTATATAGAATTACTCTTAAATGCTTTGACGTACTTGACGACGTGTGTATTGCTGAATCTTGCAATTTAGAATTTTTTCGATATTAATCAACTTGAAAAGGAGGTGTCTTGTTTGACAATTTGTTTTTTTTACACTTATATACCATTAAAGTGATTAGGTCCATTATTTTAGTTTAAGAAAAGTATTGCATCTCTAATAGTTAAAATTTAAGAGTCTATTTATGCGCATAAGTATTGCGTAAATATGGAAATTGATGCTTTTTAAACGAAAGTTAAAAATATCTCGTATTTATGTCAGGTTAGTTCTCAGGCCTTTGGGTTAGGATTCTTTGGAACACCTGTTCTTCTGTTGTCATAAACAATTATGGTCAGTCACTTACACACACACTATAGAGTAGAGGTTTTATTTTTTTGTATAACCATTTTCACTGGTTCGTTTGTTCCGCTTTCCTAATCTCATCAAATTGATTTGTGTTATTTTTAAACTAACAGAATATTTTATTGCGAATCGTTTGTGACCGACTCCAATAAAATTAGTTTTTATGTTTGTTTATCGATCTACAGTGACTGGTTCAATTAGGAAAATTGTTATATGTTTAAAAGGTTTCTGGATGATCCAATGTCATCAGATCAAGATCAAATGTCAGGATCTTTGTGAAATCGGGCAAACTCTTCAAATATTTCTTTATAGTTACTCATATATGTACCCGAAAAGCAGTATTTGTCAGTGTAACTGGAACTACAGATACATAGCCATGGAGTTCGGTATTCGTGTTGTACGGTATACTATCAGTAGAACTCCTAAATGATTAACGTATGTACTTGAAAATAGGTGGGTAAAGAAAAATGTACGGTGTATCGGTTTGTATACCAGTGCCCTTCTTACTTGCCCTTTTTTCTTGACCTTTTCTGGTCCATTTTTACATTTAATTTGAGTCCGGCGCGGTTGCGACAGGTTAGGACTGGTTGTTCTTATGAACAGCAGCCTAACTGTATGTACAGTTGGTAAACAAATATTTTTTTATTAAAAAATCTAACTCTTGTGACCGTAACCTAAAAAATTTTTGGTTACCTTAACATGTATTAAAAATCTCGTGTACAGAGGTAGGGATCCTCCCAATCACAACCCGAATTCCAGTATGAGTGAAAGTGAGCTTAAGTATCGAATACGTCGACACGCTCGTGTCAGCATTGCTCAGCTTCGGGTTTGATTATATGTATATATGTATTATGATACTAAGTATGAGAGCATGTTTATCTTAAAATTTTTAAAATTTTTCAATAAATGTTTTAGCAGTTGCCGCAATTATAACTCATTAATGCATTAAAACCCGGTATAAAAAGAGGAATTTATATAGTATTAATATAGCTGTTATTCTACCTACATATGTGAAGAAACTTCTTACTATTTGAAAGAACATTTCGCTTACGGAGAAATATAAAATTTGGCATACATTACATATTTGAAGTTATAAATAAAAAAAAGTATATGCAAACGATTATCAATATCACTGGTTTACTGTGGTGATTGATCTGGTATAAAAAGCCTCTACGACACTTGAACATGTAATAGAATTTAATAGATTGTTTTATATTACAAATGGGCTAAAAAACTAAAACAAAATGATCTTAATTATCTTTCTATAAATGTAATCTACTTCCATGCATCATTTTACTTTTAAGGGAGGACTTTGTCTAAGCTATAATATAATGACTAAATGTTAGCAACGAATCATCTTCTACAAATTGTTGTTTTTTTTGTGAAGGGACGTTAATTGAGTTTTCGAATACGAATAAGAAGTAAAAATATGCAGTCTACTTAGATCAATTTTGGATTATCAATTAAGGCTTCTTTTATTAACATCATATTTGGTATTTATTAATCAATTTACTT
The DNA here is from genome assembly GCA_949316085.1 of Hypercompe scribonia. Taxonomy (NCBI): domain Eukaryota; kingdom Metazoa; phylum Arthropoda; class Insecta; order Lepidoptera; family Erebidae; genus Hypercompe; species Hypercompe scribonia. Next base: position 18,668,917 of record OX438969.1, read on the forward strand.
CATATTTGGTACCGTATCAACAGTTTTTAATAGTCCACTGCTGGACCTATGTGCTTTCTAAGAAATTGTCTATACCTATTCTTAGAAAGGAGGTCGTAATTGGTATAACAAATGTAAAATCTGAATGAAATATCATAAATTGAATTAAATTCTTACACGTATGTGGATGAAGTCACGATATTTTTGTCGTATATGGGAGCGAGTACAAACAGACGAAAGCGAGGCGTGGGCGCGTACGCCAAGATCGCATAAATCAAAATTATGCGTTGTACGCTAAGAGTCGCTTTTTGCTTCACAGGATAAGACTAACTCTGGTATGAAAACTTTCTTTAGAACTTTCCTTTAGCAGGGATTGCTTATTATTTCGGTACGTATATCACACTCCGTATTGAGAGCTTGCCGATAGATTTTTATGTATAGTACCAGTGACTATAATTCGTCTTGCGTCTGAAACCTGTGTTAAGGCAACATAGATTTATTAATGATGAAAAGCAAGCACTCTTTTAAATTGTGCCGTTATATGAAATATAGATATTTAGTATTGACTTAAAAACTATTTTGTTATATTACTCTCTGTGAGGCTGAAATTTACAAAACTCAACTAACTCCGAACTAACGTGACCTACATGAAACTACCTGTTCTTCATTCCTTAGATTTCACCCATTTAAATAATGAAAGAATATTCCAAATTGGTTTATAAATGTCGGCATTCTAAGGTAAGAAATATATAAAAGGAAACATACAGGCGAATTGAGTTTCTCAGAGAGTGGTTTTTTTTAAGTCGGTCATAATAAAAGTGGTAATTTTTTAAGGAACATTGTATTTCTGTCGCCTATACTACTTAACTAGTGCGACATTTGTTTCTAATTAGACATTAAAAAGCTTGTTCTTAAGCTCTTTTTTAAATTAAAACGATACACTTCTTACTTAAAAGTTTTCGGTAACTGTGGCAACTATTTTCAACAGTCGTTTGTTTTACCAAGCCAACATCGTACAGTTACTAATTCAATGCAGGATGTCTTTAAACAATGAGGACGGAAACACAAAGTGACTGAGTTCCGCTTCTCACGAAGACGCATTGCTTTCTAGGCCCAAACACAAAGATGATGATTTGATGTGACATTTACTATTTTTGTTAATAGCAACAAAGAGTTGTAGCTGTAGAATATTTTTCTACTCAGAAATACTTGTATATGAATTCACGGAATTTTTAGGACTCTGTGAATGTCGACTAAATATAAAATATCTATATGTAATGTGAAATTTGATAAAGGCATGGGGGAGGGTCAGCGAACAGACGAGTCATCTGACTGTAAGTGCCTACCATCGTCTAGGGTACCCGCAACTCTAAGAATCCGAAGTGCGCTGTCTCTCTGAGTGTTTTTCCCCTTTTCCCTAAATTAAAGCTAGACAGGAGGTAGAGTCCCAGTAACTTCACACATTTGATGCCAAGAAATGAAGGAATTGCTTAACATTAACTTTCTGTGGGGCCATGACATCACTGCAGTCTAACGACCCCATTTGTGCCTATAGTATTATCTTTTCGAGGAAAACAATTGAAGTATTAAATACTTTGCTTCGAATTGTTTATTTGATTAATAATAAATTTATAAATAAAAAGTACTAATTGAGTATTTTTATAACTCTTCCTGTTAACTGTCTAACCTGTTAGATAAATTAATATAGTATTCTATTGAGTTTCATAGACTTGCCGCTGATGGTCTAACGTTATTTATTATTATTATTATGCTACGATATATTAAATAACTTGTATTGTTACACGCTGCTGGACAGTCTTTCCCCGGGTTTTATGTGGACAAGGTAAGATGTGACTCTATTCTCCTTTAATGACTGTTCTCTCATCATCTGATTTATGACGAGCATTCAACTTTTGTTAATATTTCATTTCCTGTACTTTCATTTTATAATTTATTTAATTACTTTATGCTTTTAGTAAGGCATTAGATTACTATTTATGCACTGTTAGTTACATATAATTATTTTTATTTGAGATCTTTTCTTATTGCTACAGTTTTTGCATGAGTTACACTACGTGAATGTAGTATATATTGTTTGTTGTAGTATTGCTTTTTTGCTTTGCTTACTGACATAAAAAAAACTTATATTATATTTACAAAAATAGTCTTAAATAGCTGACGTTTGTTCTAAATTCAGTAGCGAGTTAGAGCCAATAATTACAGTATTTCACCATTCTAACTATATCAACTCTAAACAAGAGCAAATATGTCAAGGGTTAGCATATCATTGATATGTAGAAGAAACACTGTAGGCGACAGGACGGTGCCCTGAGATACACCAGCGTTTACCTGCTGAAAATCAGAGGCCACACCGTCACAGAGGCCCCTTTTGCGGTGCTGGTACAAGAAAGTGGCAACCCACTTGCAGAGTTCAGGGGCAGACCGAATGCCGGAAGCTTGGAGGGAAGCGAATGGCACTAGAGCCTATCACAGGTCTTGAGGATGTCGAGGCTGATGGCCATGGTAAAGTGATTTGTGTGAGTGTGAGAGTGAGTGACTTTACCATGGAGAATGTAATATTCCATACCGACAGTGATTTCACCAAGAGTAGACGCACTTTGCGATAGATGCCCTGTCTTTAAAGTAGTGTTGTGGCCACGGGATGGTTGCTGTCGAATAGTGTCATAATCGTCATCTTGCTGCTGCCACAGATCAGTTCTGGGCGACAAGAGGCACCGCGGTGGATACCAGGTAATGGTTTCACGATCCTAGAGGGGCAAGATTTCAGAAGCAATTAGCTGAGATAGTAAAGATATGCAGTGGCGGTAGGGTAGCGTATTTGTGTCAGTATGCTGTGTCTTCATGTAACGGTGAAGTAAGACGTTGATCGAACCGTCGGACGGAAAGGTCCCCTTACCCTACTGGATGTGGTCGCCAGGTTCCAAGATCCGGTTGCCAATCGGCACGACTAGACACTCATTGTATTATGTGCAACCTGGCGAGGCAGCCTCCCAGGTTGGTTAACCGTGGTTAGACCTCTCTCTATGCCGCAAACAGTCGGCGACTCCACCGTTTTTACGGTTCTCCCTGGCTGTCTGCTCGATCCACGCCACGTTCACAATGACTTCACGAGTTGCCCACTATTCACAGACATACCATGATAATAACTATTGTCCCTGTGTCATTAGGCGTACCGACTCCTATTTTCCAACGAAAGACGACAGCACAAATAATGTCACTTTAGGTTAGGTAGTGCCGCCGTGATCTAGCCGGCAAGTTCGTATTGAAATTAGCACAGCATCACTACCTAGTTATAAATTAAGCATGTAATACTTTAATATTAATTAAATACTATCGTTTTAATCCTATTCGACGTGCATGTTTTTATTTATATCTTCTTTTACGAATACAATACATGTATATTACTCTAAAAAGTTTGTTTTATTATAAAATACAATGTTCACTAGTTGGTTATGAAATGATTATCTCTTTACACATGCTGTTGCTTTTGTTAACACAGCACAGCAATGTTTCTCTGAGAAAATAAGGCGCCTTCACCTTTTCAGATGTAGAAATATGTATAACCAATCGTCAGACTGTTTTATCGTCAAGGACTTGTGTATTGAGAATTTAGCATATAAGCCAAATTTATATCAATTATTATGTATTCCTTCAGAAAACTTACAATAAGTTCTCTATAGGTATACACTGTATACTTCTTGGAAACAAACTTTACTTTTATAGTGGCTGTGTAAATGGAACCACATTGGGTGATGTCATGGTCTTATAAAAGGCCATGTGCGCACCCGACCGTTACGGAGTACGATCTAACGCATGTTTTTATACCTAACCGTCATTCAAAACATTTCGTTCTGATTAACTTATTGGAATGTTGACTTTGTTATTGTCAATAACACAAATTACACGAAATGTATTAAAAATGTTTAGTTTTAAACGGTTAATAAATTACTGAATGTAGGAATACGTAAAATCTTTAGGTAGCCGCGTGTGTCAAAAGTTGACAGATAGCTAAAACAGATTAAACTTAGAGATTAAGTTCAGTGTTGCAAGTTGTTTATTTACATCAGAAGTGTAAGCAAGACCAAACAATTCTCGAGCTTTAAAGGTCCTTGTGCAAAAACGTTTTTAAATGTTTAAAGTCATGAAATGTAAAGTAGGTAATTGGGTTATCGCGGCCATATAATCTCGTGGCTTATAATATCGTAGGTAATTGGTATTTCACCTGACCATTGATTGCTGTTACCTTTAAACGGCTCGAACTCCATGTTGAGATCATGAGACCAGATACAAAATAACGACTAACTACACAATTAAAAATCCTTCAAGGCTAAAATGTTATTTTTAAAACTATTATTACCACAGTTTAATAGTTATTAACTGCTATTATAAATATATTCGTTTATATCCAAGTACATATAGTCTATGGTTGCCTCTGAACATTCGACTAAGTGAATTTATTGACTAGCTCTATATTTTAGTGTGACCATATCAAAATTACCTTAGTTATTTTGTAGATTAAACAACTTTCAATTGCACGGCAACATAATTATTTTACTTTGCTTAAACACGTTAATCTTTTTTTTGAGTATGTTTCTTTCGATCCATTGTTCTTTAACTCTATGTAATGTTTGTATTCTACAGAAATAAACACATTCATACACATAACATCACGCTTGTTTCTGCAGAGGAGTAGGCAGAGGCAAATTAAGCGCCCACTTTTCAGCAATGTCTTTGGTCCCACGTAATAGTTGGCGAGCCTATTATTATATATTATAGCGATTAGCGGAATCGGGATGTTTTGTTTGTCAGAGCCTCGTGATCCGTCCGTTGATCAGCAGGTGCACCACTTGCAGATGTAGTTGGTTTGGAGCCCTGAATTTATATTGGCAGCTCATTATATTATTAAATCTTAAATCATTATTTTAATAGTCTAGTATTTTAATATATATGTAGCTAACAGAAACAAATACATATGTACATAAACACTATTCGGTTAATTAAAACCTTTTGCGTGAGATAACGATTTTCCAAATCTTTTTTTTTGTAATCAGGTAGATATTTTCAACAGAACTTAGTCTATGATGTTGTACCTACACGTATTGGTCTTAACCTACCCATTTTTGTATCTATTATACACACACACACACACTAAATTAAAACAAAATATATGAACTGCATCATGATTTGCATCCTATGTTTATTATATGGGATTCAAAGCCACAGGCTTACGCCGCGCCGTTAGTCCAATATCGGTGTCCCGGTGACACGATAAAGTAGTGTAACGGAATTGGATTCATAATCATTTACCTGCTGACACATCATTGAAGGAGAAAACCTAGCGGCTTATAGCGTTGAAAATATGTTAACCCTTTCATAACAATTATTATAATTATTCAAAGTCGCCGTACGATATTTTTGAGTTTCAGATAGACAGTGACTTCTTGATTCTCATTCTTCTTCAAAATCTTAAATTCCTAACATAAGTAAGTAGTAGTAGAAAATTCTTCTTAATTCCACTGATGGCTGTTGCAAGGTTCGAATTCATTGCAATAGCGGATCAACGCTTTGCCTATCATGATCAGGATCTATCGTTAACATCTTATCCCAATCTCAGCCAAGACAGAAATTTAAGTGCTAAAGTAATTCTAATGTTGAATATAGGAGAATCTACAAACGGTTTGACAACAAGACACCAGCCGCGCCGAGAGGCAATGCTATACTGAGACACTTTTATTTTATTTAATTCAAATCAGAATCAACCTCTCCGTAAAGCCATCCTCATTCAATGCTTATGTTGTAGTAACATCAATCATTTTGCACGTGCAAATGATTCACACTGTTATGTAAATGATAATCAATGTAAACAAAACGTTCATATTATAAGCATTGCTGTGTCTGAATTTCGTTTTGATAGTTTTTTATATAGATAACAGCATATTATATATGGAACTTGTAAATGTCTTTCTAATTTCATAATATAGCATATAAAACATAGACATAACACATAGATACGAGTAGGCATGTGTATAAATTAAAATTGATGGGTTACCAAACGGATTACCTGCCCGAGTGCTGGCGCGATGCCTCGATTACATGTCAGACCACCGCAGGGAGGTGTCTTACGCTATTTTAATGGTCGGAAATTGCCATGAGTGTTGAAAGAACGGGAAGCTTGTCCTACTGAGGAATCCGGGACGGCTTGCCGTTTCGTTCACAACCTACGGTCCCATCGTGTTGCTGGGCGAGATGCGTAAATTGTTTGAGAGGGTACTCTTTGCCATATCTTGTTCATCGCCCGCTTCCTCAGGACATGACTAACGCATTCAACAGTCCTTCAGCTGTATCAGGGTGCCAGAGTACCTGAGGCGGCTAGGGGCACACTTTTTTGGAGGAGCATTCTGAGACGTCGGTTCATGTCGTACAGTGTTCCGCAGGGGTCTGTTCACGGACCGCTATGTGGAATATGGGTTACGACTGAGCCCTTCGTGGTCACCTCCCCTCCAGGCTGGGCGTAACTTGTTACGCCAATAACACACTGGTCTCAGCCCGGTGGCCGAACTTTCAAGAGGCGGTGCGTCTCACTACCAGGAGAGTTTTTCTTGTAATTGAACGCATTGAGGTGGTGGGTTTGCGGGTGGCCCTGGATAAAATAGAAGCCCTTTTCTCCCCTACACAACCAAAATAGATTAAAACAAATCCATCATGGTTATAGACTAGAATAACTCGTAAAATTGGCTAGTAATTTTATCGATGAACGGCACTTTAGACCACGTGCGCCTGCGCATTATGCGATACATTGTTCGTCTCGACCTGTCTCCTTCATATGCAAATATGCAAAGTACAACATATAACACGTAAAGGTATTTGACGATCGGCGAAGCTTTCAATGTGCGAAGGAATTTCTGTATTTTGATTTGTTTGATTTTGAAAAGAAAAGGCTTTCAAAGGCTCTCTCTTTTATGTGTGAAAAAGCTTTTATGGTTATACATTTTTACTGTATAAATATGTATAACTATTATATGTATACTGTATGTTAAAGTATTATTATGATCATCATCAATTAATAGGGGTCTACTTGACATGATTTCTCCTTAGAAAATAGGTTTTGGCATACTATACCACCATGGCCAGCTATGTTGGTGTAGGGTTTACATCAAGTTTTCCTTCTCTTTGCAGGACTATTACCCTGCGTAATATGCTCCATTAGTCGAATCTTACGATACTCACGGAATGAATAGGGGTGGTGACACTATATTCTTAATTGGTTTCCATACAAATCTTGTCTCATTGGCAAACTTTGTTGAGAATCGATTTTTTGTAAGTGTATGTTATTTATATTGTTCTGATGCAGATAATACGAAACCACTATATGGGTAGAAACGTATTAGAATTACATATTTGAGTTTATATTATCAAATAGATCCAATAACACGATATTATCGTCGTTTATACAGCGAGTTTTCAAGTTTATTTATCTTAAATTTTGTATTTTTGCAATTCATAAAAATTAACTATCAATTAATGTACTTTAACTTTACTAAGTTTTCTAAGTTTACTAAGTTTATTTAAGCTTTTAACGCTGTCCTATTCGAAGGGCAAACTGCAGAGGCGTAGAGTAGGAGTGTGGTCGTCCTGTTCTTGAAAAAGGGTGACAAGACCATGTTGAAGAACTATTGACCCATTGTTCTGTCAAACCACATTTACAAGAGTCATCACGAACAGTCTTGCGTGAAGACTTGACGAATTTAAATTTAGATATTTATATTAGAATGTTATGAGTGATTTGTTGCATACATTATTTATATAAAGAAAAGATTTAGTAGATAAGTACGCATACTCAGGCATAAAATCTAAGCCAAACATTTCTTTTATTAGCTTAATTTGCATTATTTTATTATAAAAATTAAATTTGCATAGTCGTCGTAAAAATTAAAAGTAACACTTTATAAAACAGTTAAAACAGTAATTATTAAAATATATATTTCCCTGAAAACGGTATTCATACGGAAGAACAGTTACTTAACTTCAGAAGTATTTAAGATATAAATATTTTTTCTATTACTTTTAAGTTACGGACTCTGATACACTTATGCACAAAAATATTCTTTTCGTGATTTTATCTGTTTACGTGTCCGTTGAAAACAGTGTTGGATATTACGGAAGTAATATTTAACGTTGACATTGAAGTTGTCCCGGGTGACTTAAGAAAACGTAAAGTATGTATATATTTTATATCTCAAATGTACATAAGAATATACTTTTTTGCCACTAAATAAGTTAAGTAACCGGGCATGAACCTGACTCTCCTCTTGGGAGACGGCGTACTTAAAGGGCATAGCGCCATTTTGATTCTTGAGTTGCAGTTGCCTATGAGCGGTGGTAGTCATTTACAATGAGGTAACCTGCTGCTCGTTTGCTTGCCCCTTTTCCATAAAAAAAGTCATTGCTTAACAAGGAACAGATTTTTTTTATTCGTATAGATTTATGTACCGTTTTTAATTGACTTGTCCAAAATGTACTTTGTTTAACACCTGTGTGATCTAAATTATCTATTCAAAATAATAAGGAATATAATCAAATACATCTTCGTTAATCAAATCTTACGTATTTTAGTAAGTTTTTCAAAGCTTAAAAATGAATCCCAGCTTCATATATCTGCTTATTTAATATGGTTACTGCTTAAATTGCCCACGTATCAAAGGGCCGCTCTCGACGTTTCTAATTTCATACAGCTTTCTCTGACCTATTTATAGGTGTCTATTACAAGGTGCAATGTCCGCTTGTCTAACATTTCATGTCATGTGCATTACGGATATCAAAATGGTTTTAAAATAACAACTGCATATTAATATTCATTATTTTTGTGACCAAAAACCATACATGTTTTGTAAGCGAATTCCAGGAGCGTGACATTTCCGTAGTCAATGTTTTTCCTTTCTTTCTTTACAAAAACAATTTCTGTTATTCCTATTAGGTTCTGTTATTTTTTCCAAAAAAGCCTCTTTATTCCATAAACATAATATTTATTTTACGATATTTATGTTGTTGTGCTGTTGGTATTCCGAATAAAATGAATACAGATGCGAACTCCATGTTTTTACTCAACGTAAAGTGCTATATTCGTCGTTGAGATGCATCGCCATGACATCACCCATAATTTTGGGGATACATTGAACTTTTGCAGCTTTGATTCATACAGATGCGAAATTTGAATGCCAAAAGTATTGATATAATAATAAGGAAATCTTAAATTCTTTTATATGATACCTTTTTTGTAACACCCACATATGATCAATTTTATAGAAATTGCAATTAGATGAGTCACACTAAGATGAATAAATACTTATCCAATGTCTTTAATTTTAATGTCTCACATATAAAAACCTTTAAAACCAGTTATTTGATTGTAATTGTAATAACCTTTTAATGTTTTCAAATTATTTAATGATATTCAAATATATTTGGGGCTCTAAATATATTATGCAATCTCAAACAATATTATAAATGCGAATATAAATATGTGTATAAGCATCAGATCATTATATATCATCATATATAAAGATATATGGATGTGGCATCCAAGTGAGTTCGGAAGGACGGAAAAGTAACTTACTTACATGATTCAAAACAACATTTCTAATAATATTGATGATTGTCAAAAAACTTGTGAGTACAATTCTGATAACTTGTATGTCAGTAAATATGTTCATCTGAATTTCAGTTCAATCTTTTACAAAGAACTGTTAATGTATGTCTCATTACATTTGTACCGTTTAAGGTCGAAAATATTATCACGTTCGTTGTGGTATTCTCATCAAGACCATCGAAGAGGAAGCTTGGCCTAATTAGGTCACATTTAACTTGCCCCACATAGTGAATTATGTTGTCCGTTTGGTTTTTATTACTCTTTTGATGCACCAGCTCGCTTTGAAACATTTTCGTGGAAGAATTACGTTTGTTATGTTTTACATCGTAAGTAACTAAACACAGACAGATTATTAATTTGACAGGCCATTTTTTGCTTAGTCCGCTGTATTATTTACTCAATAAATACATTATAAAAATGACTTAAAATGGTCTATAATCCTAAAATAATAAACTTTTAAATACACAAGTAAAAATAATACACTGGTATTCAATTACAGAATAATGACTATATATTTGTTGAAGTTTTTTCGATTCTAACCATTCATTCATATTTGTTAAAATTTACGAAAATTAAGCAATTGCTTCCAAGTGAAAAATTACGACGGGATCGTTTAACACCGGTTTTCGGTACGATTGCGGTATGACTCCCATCGGCTTGCTTATACGTGGCCGAAGTGGGTCTATCCCGCTAGTCCCATGGTGTTCGTGTTTTTTTATTAAGATGCCCTGTGGGATATCTGATGAAACGTCTCAATCACCATATTTCAAAAATATATTGTAAACTGTCGCTCCCTGTTTTTTTTGTACGCAGATAAATATAAAAAGAACACCCACATACAGGATAAATATATGAGCTCGTCAATCAAATATTATCTATGAGCAAAAACAGCATTCAATAAGTCAAAATTAAAATTATTCGTACAGTTTCATGCCAATATAAAAGTAATTAGATAAGCTAGAGAGCTCTTAGAGCTCTCAGAGGATTACCGTGATTATATCTGCCTCCAAAATGATTTAAATAAAATGAAAGTTCAAATCTAAAACAGGACTACTTAAAAAAAGGGTCTAAAAAAGACGAAACTAGAAAAAATTCAAATAAAAATCTAGAAATACACACGTACAAAACTGATCATTTTTTTCTTGTTTCGTTCGTTTTAGACCAAATGATAACATGACTTCATTTAATGATGATTATTATAATCTTTTACGGCTTATGTAAGCATTGAAACTGATTAAGGCGCCTTACACATATTTTGATTTATTATTTTTATACATTCATTAAATGCCAATATTACCATTATTAGTGAGAGATTAGATGCCAGGGTACGTGTTGCCTTTGGTGCTATAGAAGATAACTTATAGTGACTACCGAATACCTGCAATATGAAAATCAGAAATACGTTACTGCCCTCTTGTTGATTTTAGTCCCAGAATTAGGTAAAGGGAGAACCTTTGATAAACGTACACACGCAGTGACAAAAAATGAAAATTGTTGCCTAACACTTTTTCTGAAGCCGCGATATTACCGCGTTTTAGCCAACTATTTGTGAAGAAGCATGGTTTTCTCACGTCTAAAAAGGTGTAGCAGTTATTTACCTTTAAATTATTGAGCGAAGTCTATTATATTCTACATACGCAGAATAATTATTAGAGAGGCACCACAAGGACATCAGAGTGACACAGTATCATATGACGACAGAACAGCGTCACGGTCCAACTATTCATTCCGTTCACATATGTACACTTTGTGTATTCATTTCATATGCCCTACTACTTATTGATGGGAACTATCACATGCCTGGGATACTTTTAACCATATTTATTATGTGACCATTATGTCGCATTTATGAGGTACGTGTTGCAGCATTATCTAACGCCAAAAATGAAAGGCTATAAATCACTATCCCATGACAGTTTAAATACCGATTGTAAACATAGTTTTATAATGTTAAATGTTCATGTGACTTACAATAATAATTTTTGCGGCAAGGGTAGAACATTGTTGAAATACAATTTAGAATTAACTAGCTGTGCCCTGACACGCTTCGCTGTGGCACAATGTACCTAGCTGCATTGATAAGAAATGCAGAGCAAATCTTACGCGAAAACCAAAACTATTTAGGAAACGAGTTGTATATATTAAAGTTTAATATTATTGTCAAAATTCAAGTCCAATCTTTTGGAAAGCATACATAGACCAACGAAACACTTTTGTAAATGTTTAGCAAACATATGCGCTTTGTGCCTACGAACATTTCATTTTCATCAATCCACCACTCTCATTATTATTGAGCCTTTATCGTTAAATATATACTTATGTAAATATAACCTAGCCCTATCAATTGTTTTATTACCAAAACCTGTACAAGTACACTAATCCGTTCATTATCTCACTGGGTGAGATGATCTTGAGGCGAAAGGATCCGTATAAGGCCTCGAAATAATCCGGTACTTACAGCGTTACCGCAGTTCTGTTCCCACGGTTACCTCGTGATTGCCTCACCTACATTGTACCTGGCTAATTATAGTTACATTTTATTTTATATAACATTTGTAACGAATTATCAGACTTTAATTGATTATTAATTTGTTAATAGTAATTTGTACAGCCTGAGGAGGTATTCGAAACAATGCGTGTTATCCATTCGCATTGCGTACTGGTGACTTGATTTGTGTGGTGGTGGTTTTAGTAAGTGTCGACTAACAAATTACACACTCCAAATAGAAGGAGACTTAAAACAAACCCTACACCCATTTGTCAGGTCAAGATGGAATAATAGGCCTTCCTGTTCAAGGAGAGGCCTATTATTCAAGACGCGAAGCAAGACGCGTTATCCATTTGCATTTGCATATTTGTACTATCAAATAAATATGTTAGTCCAAACAATTATCCTAATTATAAAAAGTAATTTACAGTCCATTTAAATTTCAATTGAATTGTGCCAACCCTTCCACTGTTTTTAACCTAAAAGTGTGTTAGTTCAAACTCTTTATGAGTAAGGCAAAATCCCCCAGTGACAGGACGGCTGGACGGGATCTCCTAAAATAACATAGTAAAAACATCAACATTACGGCTCTGTCGAAGATTTAAGCCGTTACTCAGAACTGTACATGCTTCAGTTGACTGACATGCTTGCGGATCTCAGTCAGATCCTACTTTTTTTATTGATATCTATATATCATTAAGGGAATGATATTATGTTTACTGTTTCTATGACAACATAATATTACATAATATAGTAAATATTGAGGAGTTGTCACCTTTGATGTCGCCGATTAGTGTCCAAAATTCTTGAGGCTCACCTTATTGTTGTTTTTTTTTGGCCTTCTAATCAAGTATCTTCGCCATTTTGTAATCGAATGCAATTACTCTTTTTATATTTTTTTTTGTCCTTGTCTTTCGTCCCATGTAAAATTCATTTACTCTTTCGCCTCTCAAAGAGAAAAATTAAGGTAGGAAAAATAACAGCTATAAACACTCTTATGACTCACGCTTTTAAGTTGTCAGTTTCTAAACCGAAGTCCAGTTGGTATACTTGATGACCTTAACTAAAGAATTAACTGTATACTCGTAAGTCATTAAAATTTAAAATACTACTCGTCTAATAATCATATGTACGGAATACTATAATAACTTATACTTTAACAGCATTTGTCAATTCTTCAAATTATTTTCTATTGCTTTCTATTGCTCTACGGAATATTTCTGTGACACGAGTATTGAATTTGGCTTTTTACTCCTCAGTTCTATGGCTAATGAATATTTTAAAATGCCCCTTGTGTGTCGTTTCTCTATAATATAAACACACTATCATTAGAACCCAAAAAAAAGATTCCACATAATGTTGTTTGTTCAAACAGCTCTGAGTGCCCATGCAACTATTTAAAATTCCACTCCACTGTCAGTTACATAATTCTAATCTTTCCCAACTCCGATGCAAATGCATCGAATCAGATAAGTTCTTTGAACGTGTAGATTTAAGACCCTTTATATGTATGAGATTTGTACAAATCGGTATATAAATATGTCATTATCAATAAGTCAGCAGCTGGTCTTTGTGCTATAGAAGTGAATGCGGGTGTTCACTCGATAACCGTTGTGATTTGAAAGCAATGAATATATATTTGACGGTTTATTGTAGATAAGGAATATTATTATGTGTAACTCCACATGGATAAAAGTTCTAATGCTTACTTTTGAGTATAATACTGGGTAGTATAATGCTTAAAAGTGTAGTACTATTGTTTACAATGATCATCACTATTAATAGGAGTTAGTTAACGGTTGCTAAATCCGATGATTTAAGGATTTTTGTGATTTGAAAGCAATTAATATTTAGTAATTTGTAAAATTAACACTTATTATTAACTAGTTCTTGCCCGCGGCTCCACCCTCGTGTATGTCGGTTATCGCGTTAAATAGTAGCTTATGCGTTATTTTGATTTATAAACTGTATTATTGTAAGGCGCCATCTATATGAATGTAATGTCATTTTTGTGTGAAAAAGTAGCAAACGTTCATGCATATTTACAAACCTTTACATTTATAATATTTAAAGTTAAAAAATATTAAAAAGTTTATCGATAAAGAGTCTAGATACTTATTCAATATAGCACCATCTATCAGAAACTGCAGGTATTTTTTATAAAGTTTATTGACAAAAATTTAGAACTGTATGAAATCGGGTGAAAAAACTTAATAGCGCCATCTATCAGAATTTATAAAATTTAGAGCAATTCAAATGCACATTATAATGGATCTTCCTAAGGGAATAAGATGTTTTGCCGCGGTAAAAAGTAGCTTATATAGCACTCTTCAACCTCCTCACTGTCTTCAGACACAAAAATCATACCATAAAATCTTCTTTGCTACGTGAGAAGAAAGACAAACATACAGACACACGCAATTTCGTATTTATAATATTTAGCTGCGAATTTGAAATATCCTTTCATGGAGAAATGCGTTACTCCTGACCCTGATCGTCTGCTTGCATTACATTTTATTGCGACCACGAGGCAAATATCCTTTTAGGTTACATACTTTTGTAAGTAACTAGCTTTTGCCCGCGGCTTCGCTCGCGTGGAATTTGGTCTGCCACGTTAAGTTTCGTAACAGATCATGTTAAATAAATATATATAGTTTTAACATATAAACAATTCTACGGTACATCATCTTTGTGTAACTTCAATGGTTTAGGTAAAGTACACCAAGATAATTCTCAGAGGTCAGATTTTTTACCAACTTAATTGACATGTACCGTTATATTACGACCAAAATTACATAAAATCATTACAATTTGTAGCCTATATGTTATTCTTATATATAACCTATATTACTGTAAATTTCATCCAAATCCGTCTAGTAGTTTTTTTCGTGAAAGAGTAACAAACATCCATACAAACTTTCACATCTAAATTAGTAGGATATAATAAATTTCATTCTAGCTTTGTAAAATAAAGATGATTAAAAACCAAAGGGAAATACCATTCAGTGATAATGATAGTTGGTAACACGTGGGAATGAAAAAAACCCTTTGGCAATCAGTGCTTTAAATGTTGCGACCTTTGCACTTACTATCTGATAGCCCCATTTTTTTTTTATTTAATTACCATGGTACCTAAACATAGTTGTAATGTGTGCTTACCTTCTCAGTATATGTCTCTTTCATGTCATTTATTTAGTATTTACATACGTATCTTTAAATGTTACATTTCTGTATGCAAATGGCAAGTAATGTCAGCTACTTCCTTTATTTAATAGCCTAGAACTTGTGTTCGTAATGTTATCGTAAAAAACCAGTTGTTTGCGCTTTCATACTAGTAAGCTTATCTATAACACATCTGTTATGTGCTTTTTGACAAGTAAGAGATTTCTAAATAATTATTTTATTAGAAGTAGGGATTCTCGCACTTTTTTTTTTAAATTTTGGTCATTCTTTAACGATTGCGATCATTGATTTTATAGTGTATTAGATATTTTAGTAGGCCATACTGTATGTTGAATTATTTATTAGAATTAAGTTATTTTACACGAGGACAGCGTGTCGATGTTAGGACATCGTAATGGAAAACAATTAAAGTATATATTATAGAATAAATATTCCTATGATAATCTGTATTGTGAAAGTGGAAGAAGATGGTTACTTAAAACAATATAAGGGGCAAACTAAAAACCTTTGTCAGAAACGTAAACCATAAGATCTTTTCTATCAAAATACTAATTTCACGTATTTTATTTCACAGGCCAATAATAATGGAGAATATTCATCGCGAAGCTTGCCTCGAGTGAGGTTAGACAACGGCACTAATGTTGGTAATGCTGGTGTAAGACTCCGATGTTGGGCTGCACCTCCTTCAATCACTGAAGAAGAAGTTGAAGATGAAATCGAAGAAGACGCGGTGTCATTACGAGCGATACCTGCGCAAGGTATGTAGAGAATGAATGACTGCTCAGATAGTGTAGTGGCTTAAACTACGCTTCTGCGCTGGGTGTTATGAGTTCAAACCAAACCTTTGTGTGATCCACAAATAGTTGTTCTAAGTATGGCTGTTTGTTGTGTTTGTTTATGTATGTTTTTAAATTCCTCAGTGTAATGGTTTATAATCCTAACGCGGACTTTCTTTTAAAAAGAAAGAAACTAAAACTTTCCTGCCATCTATTGCGCTGACAAGTAAACTGTAAAGCTTTTTAATTTCTCTACTCGACACTAGAGAGCGCTATACGAGATTATTTGTCATTGGACACACTAGATGGCGCTAAGCAAATTAAAAGAAACGAACTTTCATAAAAGACTACCAAACAGTCTTAGTTTTTATCAGATTGAATATCAGATTAAATATAGGAAATTGGTTGATTTAGTCCAACATTTAAAGTACACTGCTACCTAGAATAGTTGTAGAAACTACTTAACTACTTCTAATGTATCATAGGTTCGAATTCTAGAAATTAGAAATATTTTCCATAGGAAATGGGGCTATGAATCATTGGCAACAAGTTTCACTTCATTAGTAAGCATTAACTTGACGTCGGGTGACGTGTAGATTCATTGCACTGCGCCAGCAGAAGGGCGCGAACCGTGACGCGCCTACGCACCCGTCGCCAATTGATTCTGACTAAAGTTTCACGCCCCTGCTGCATACTCTGACTATCTCTTCTAATATTAGTCGCCTATTATTTTCTTTAACGAATTCCTTATCTTTGTTAGGTTGTGAAACAACCGTCAACAATTATTCTCGGTGTAACTCAACTTTTTGACTAGTAATGTAAGATGCTTTTTTGTTTAAATGGTGAGGCTGTGCTTTGACTACTGATGGTCATTTAATGTTACCTCCATATCAAAATAAATTCTTTATTACCTTAATGTCTTCGAAAATTAGTTTGATTTAAGGACAACTTTTTTTCTTGTAATATGTTTTAAATGTGTTTAAAATCTGTTTGAAATATTATATGTATTATATTCTTTTGTTCCGTCTGTTTCCTTAGTAAAATAGGAGAAACTTTTCCTAAACTTCGCCCTTTTTAATTTCAATTGCAAATTCTTTTAGATAGTTTAAAGTTTGATAACTTCCTATATTAAATTGCCCTACAATTTAAATGATTTCAAAATTTACGTCTGCTGTCAAAGCCACTTGACGAATAGTGTATCGTAGTGCATACGAGTTGTATAATGTATGTATGTTTTTATTCGAGCTCGTACTAACGCATATCGCAATTCGATACGCTGTGCAGTGTCCCTTCGCCCCCGTCTGTCGCAATCGAGCTAAAATGGGCACAATTAGGGCCCGGCCGTTTTTAATTGACATGACTCCCTCAGTCCCTCTGTTCATGTGTCTGTGATGATTAGTGTTTGACTTGAAAGGCAAATACTTAGTTTTTAAGCTTTACTCTTAGTTTGGAATGACGTTTTCGGTGGGTGAAATCATAAGCGAATTATTATATATTTCTTGGCATTTCTATATTAATACATTAAGAAACTTCTTTGTACGAATTATAAGCATATTTTTTTCATTTATAAATGTACAATAAAAATTTTATTTATAGAAGAAATTCAGAAAGCCATAACTTATATAACAATTAACATATGTTATATAATTGTGCGAAAATGCTTTGAGGAAGTCACAGAATATGTTGATCTGTCAATATATTACATGTCTATACGGTGACAGGTCAAGTAATACTCACTAATAAACAGTCTGAAACATTCAAAACTTCATTCCAGTATAATATTATAAATGCGAAAGTTGATGAGATTGAATGAATGTTTGATACTCTTTTACGCCAAGACTACCGAACGGATTTGTGTGAAACTTTACTACTGAATAATATTATATATAAGCATTTACTGCAATAACCGATATATACAAAGGTGGAACTGTGGGCAAAAGCCAGTTATTTGTATTCGAATTCGACTACCGGTGGATCTTGTAACATTTCTTTTTTTTTCAAATTAATCTCATTAAACAGTATAGTATCGAAAAGGTTATTTAACTATTTATTTAACTATCGAACAGTTAACTGAGATATTATATGCATGTGTGTGTTTTCTGTCTACAAAATTGTACGACAGTAAATTTGGACTCGCGCTACGTCATCGGTGTAGTTACGTCTAAATTTGTACAAGAATGGAGCTTCCTTTATCCATATTTGAATTTATAAACAATAAGTGTGTTAACGGGGCGGTGAACGATATCTACATTAACTCTATATAGAAATGTATAATAATGACAACTTCATTTAAAGCAGTGACGGTCTACTTGACATTTAAACCAATACTATTTTTGTTTACGAGAACCTTTATTTAATTCAAGGAGTAGTAAAATTTAGTAAGGTGCCTAAACTTCCATTTTTAGTACTAATGCAGTACGCATACGTATGCTGTATGAAGTGAGGCGTCCGCTATCGTCTCATATTTTACTGTCTTGTATTAAATTGCATTGCTATTTGGTTTACCTAACTTTAACAACACATTGAAATTTATGTGACATGGTAAGTGAGAACTTTCATCTTAAGATTGAAAAAAAATTACAAAAATAACATGAGAGTTCGACCTCTCATGTCGCTCTCGACGCATCTCTATGTCAGTAAAGGAGTGTAGAACCGATTGACGACTCTGAAATAGCGGACGCGAGAGAGCTGCACTAAAAAGATTTTCTAATTTAGTACCGAACTTTTCCTTTTTTATTCTTTTCAATATTTTGGGTGGCTTGGAAAACTAACCGCATCGACCCGAGGCACTTTAACGTTCAAGCGATTGATCTTTTTTTGTAATTTGTTACCGTTTTAGGTGACTTCCTGATTAAGGATGGTAATTTTTTTTAAATTAAAATATTTTTAAGATTGGTTTCAGTTTGAAAAAATCTTTTGACAATCATCATTTTTCTATCCTTATTCTAATTTTATCTGGGGATGGCGCAGTATATTTTATTCTACGATTCTACTCTATCATTCGTCATTTTACTGTTAACCTCTTCCTAGTCATGTCCTCTCTCATGTAGTTCATCCACCATTTCTTTGGTCTTTCTCTTCTCTTATCCGAGTCATACTACACATCCATCTCAGCATTCACATTTCGGCTACGTTCAGACATCTTTTATCCGTTCTCTTAATAGGCCAACTTTCAGAGCCATATAGGATGGCAGATCTGATGACAGTTTTATATATTTTTTCTTATAGTTTGGAAACTGGGTTCACTAATTGTTCTGTTTCCTGCCGCAATTTTGTGAATCTTTTCATGATTTTAAATCCGTCATTAAAAACTATTGTGAAGAATTATATGTTTGTAATTATTTATTAGTGCAATGCCCTTAATTCAAGCACACATGAGTCAGTTGGTTTGATAGGGAAGTTAAGGTGGCTCATCGGTTCCTATGAAATGGCGCATGTCCTGAATAGTAATGTCACTGAATACATAGCACACAGTTCATTTTCTATGTTTAAGGACTCACGAACATACAAGCAATGAATGTTAATGGACTTTTGATGTCGAAAATATGTAGTAACGATCATTGATATACATTGTTGTATATTTAGGACAGATTTAAGGAGTTATCATTCCTTGATCAGATGTTAAACTGGTAAATGGGTACTGGCCGGCCATGGATACATGCAACTCATCATTATCAACAACTTTTAATATTCCACTGCTGGAAATAAGCTTCTCCTTCGGAGTTTTTGATCTAGTATGCCACTAGCAACTTGATAGACAAACTGCCGTCTTTTTCTGGGATTTCTCCCACTTCGGTGGGTTATTTGACTGGTTTTCGGAGAGGCTGTGATTTTATTCAGGTAGAGCTAGAGCTCTTAAGTGTCCAAGCATGACTTTTCCCCAAGGTTCAAAACTTTACAAGTTCTGTTTTAGATTAACACTTGGTTATACACGTTATACAACACGTTGTTATTAACAAGGAAACACTATTTATGAGGATTATAATTATATTTTACCTCAAGATTGTTTATTCTTGTTAATATCTATCAAAAGAGGAAAATTTACTTTTTGCATAACTAATAATAATAGTAGCGCCTATAAACCTAATATGAAGTCACGCCATTTTCCAAGGGGTAGGTAGAGACAAGTGATCTCCACTTATTAAGGTTCCGACTTTTGCTTCGTCCACATTCATCAATCGCTACATTCCAGCAGCATCACCAATTTGCTCGGTTTACCGTTCATGACCTTTTCCGACACTTCCACATGCATTCGCTCTATAATTACTATTACTTTCGTGAGTCTTCTGTCATTCATCGTGGCCATCATCGAAGAAATTATGATTTATAAGAGTGGCGCCTTTTGTACTATTAAATACAATTAAAAATTATCGAAATATCATTCACCTTAAAGGTTAGAGAGAGACTAACATGTGACAATAATTAAAATATCTCGCCTATTTCGTCTAGAAGACTGTAGAAGCCATAAATGAGATGATGATTCATTGATAGCCGATTTATACTATATTTATATGGCAACACAGGACATACATACATTTGTATAACTCTCAAATTATCAATTGTAAGAAAAAAAATAAAATGCATATGCATAACACATGCATATAACATGTCCATTCTTCAACATTACGAGAACATATTTTTTGTAAATGTCTACACATTATAGGTGTAATATAGCAGTTGGTTTGAAAATTGATTTGCCGATTGCTAGGAAATAAGAATTGTTCAAGTAATACTAAACAATTCAGTCATTGATATCTTGAAAATTGAATCCATGTTGATGCCTTTATAGCAATTTTAATGCAGAGGCAATATGTATGTATAAATTACGAAATCGACAAAATGCAAAACACGTCACGAAATGCTGTGCGGGCGGGTTTAACTGATGCGGCTTTAATTAACATCATCCATAGGCGTCCTGTTTCCGAATATGGATGACAATGTTTGTAAATGCAACGTATGATTCATCATAATATTTCCAATATTGGTTAGAGATGCACTTCCAGTGGTCGTTAATATCAAAACGTGGCGGCACAGCAGCACTGATATAGAGATATCAGCTATTGTCTCTCAATAATGCATCGCTAGGGCTACCACGATGCAAAATCTAAGATACGTGAAACAAAAGTACACAATTATATTTTCGGAAAATATGTACTGTCTCGGTGAAGTCACGATTAGATTTTGATATGTTCCATGTAGTAAACACTGAAAAATTCGTAATTATATCTGTATATTTGAATGATCTTCATATAAATATACAAACACACCTTCAAAGTCAACTTAAAATTATTATTCTTACAAAAATTAACAAAATTAAAAAAATAATAAATGTTGCATCGTTTCAACTTGTCATAATGCTGTTTTCCCTAGTGGGAATTATGTTTAAAATAATAGTGAAAACTGAAAGCACTATTCGTTACGTTTAATGTGTGTGAAAAGTACTGTTAACTATGTAAAGAAAGTAAAAAAATATTATAATTGAAGTGAGATTAAGAATATATATTTTGCAGTATGTTTGCTTACTGTGGGATGTTTATACAATAGAAACGTTTCGCTTAAACTCGTGAGTATACCACGCTAAACATTTTTTATTGTCATTGAGTAGAAAATGATATGCAGTCGTGATTGTAGTAGCACCCCTACTTTTCTCTGACTCAAAGGCAAAGCGGCAGTCGACAGACGCGAGGCGCGTACGACGCGTCCACGCCAATGCGCCAGTGTGCGACGCCGCTTCCGACTCGCCACACTTCGGCACTGATCGGATTCGCGTTTTGAAATTTTCTCAGACTCTTCATGATTTTCTTTTCTATTTTTCTTTATGCACACGTTACTTTTGAGTTTAAAAGTATAGTTAGTGCATAAAACCACTTGAAGTTTAAATTCAGTGTTGTGGTGCGATAGTGTTATGTTTGATTGTGATTCGATCAGCTGTTTTAGGATAAACTCGTCATAAGGTTTCTGTTATTTGTGAGTAAACGTTTAAAGCCATAGTATTGGAACCATTCCTACTATTACACAGTAAATGTGTCCGAATGCGATATTATTACAAATATACTTATCTAATGACAGTGTACAAACATGAAACGAACGGATATTTTACTAATTGACAAAACTATTATTTTATTGTCACACATTCATAGTGAAAGATATAAATTGTTACAACAAGCTCATTGATAAAAACAATAACATTCTCCATTAATGGGAAGATGTCAATAGAACAAATAGTTTATTATTTATTCATCCGACGACATAACATAAACAAGAGTATGGGATTATTAAAAAGTATATATCTCTATCTATGAAAACCAATTTCGATAATCTTATATAAATAATAATAGAAAACCGATAAACAAGCAATTTAATTAAAAGAGTGTTTGCATTTTAATTGTAACTTTATTAAAATTCGAATAAAAACAGACAATACATGAATAACGCATTTTTTTAAATCAAAAGACCGTGATAAAAAAAGGGCGATTGGTCTTAAGTACCCACAACAAGATTCTATGCGTGGGCGTCTCTCACTGTACTCACACAGTTCACCTTGTGGTAATTCAATATAAACAAGTGTCGTTTATACAAATGTACTTAAACCAATCTTAAATTCTGACATTGTATGCGGAAACATAATTATGCACTTCAGCTGTATACCTACCGCAGAGCATAACATTGCATTTAACTCGTCAAGGCGTAAAAATACCTACTCTGTGTAATAAATATAAATATTTTGTTTCATATATAATTAAATTACAGATATAACAGATTATATTCAATATACACTCAGTTATATAAGGCTTAATAGTTTTTTTGCGTAGTATAACATATTTTATACAACTCATACATTTGATTAACAATTGTTTTTTTAATGCGATAGTTTATAAACAAAATTGTAATCTGATTCCGTCATACGTTGTTTGTGTTATCATAACGCGACCATTGTAACCCAAAAGTAAGTAAGAAAGTAACGTAACGTACTGCAATCAAAGTAATCTAACTTTCTTTTGTGATTAAATGCGTATTTATATACCAAATAGTTGGTACGCGCAACTTCCAGCGTCTTTTAAAAAGAATATTTTTTTCTAATATTTCGCAACATTTTTCATTGATACCTCGGCCTCTTTTGGTCGTACCGTAATGGTATATAGCCTATACTATAGGCTATAGTCTTCCCTCGATATTTCCACCACTATATCCAGCACTGTAACAATTTTCATAAAAAAGTTTCAGACTTACACCTACAATTAAAAACATCGTAACATTATTTTACTTCAAGTAAAAGTACTCCTTACTATATCAGATTTACTAAGGAAAATTTCGTTAAAATTAACTTAACAAGAATTAGTTGCAACGCGTAAACCCAAAAAAAGTGTTTTGGAACTTTTTTACTGAAGTTACATGGAATACGTGAGGTAAAAGGAATTCCTATTAGAAACAGAAACTCTAATGCTAGTTATTCGATAAGAGTTCAATTAAAAATGTACTGATGGTACAAACTGCGCTCTTAGAGCAGGTCACCTTGATGACTGTCATTATCATTATAGTGATTACAAATACATATACTTACTATAGCAGATCGAAGAGCTTTACACAACTATACCTATGTGAACTCAATCAATCTGCTAATTACTCAGAACTCAAGGTGTGGTGGCTAATTCAACAAAGAAGTGTTAATGAAATTAGTGCAACATGAGTCACGCTTCCATTGCGCACGTATATTTTACATAAAGTTAAAAATATTTAGTACGTAAGCCGTTCAATATCGCAAATAAGTAAAAATAGTAGTCATAGTATTTGCTACTGTTTAATCACAATATCAATGAAAGTTTAGAAGGTTTCGTAAAGGAGTAAAACGTTTTACCGATTAAATATTTCCCTCGATGCTGGGACCCTCGACCCTACTCCAGGATTGGTTTTTATTCGTTTAAATTGTAAAACGCACAGATTAAAATATACTTACTGGAATGTGCTTGATGATCGAATTTCGCCATAATTATTTAAGTTTTTTTTTTTGGCAAATTTTATATATGTATATATTACTTGTTATATCTAGTGTAATTTAACCAGAATAATTTTTTGTACACTAGACGTTTGTAGATAGAATTTCACAGTTTATTTTTATTTAAGTTGTAAAATGCCAGTTTTACACAAATGTAAAACATTTGCGTTTATTATCACGTTTGGATAAAAAACATACGTGCACCTTCAACTTAGTAAATCATTTAGTACAGTGATATAATCCAGACAACACCAAGTGAAATTTGAACTCAATTTTTTTTAAAGACAACGCCCGCACTAGGAAAATATCCTGTGCCACCTCGGCTTTTACAGACATAGAAGAAACAGACAAAAAGAACACTCAGACTCAGAACAATCATTTGTAGATCACACAAAGTGTTGTCCCATGTGGAGTTTAAACCCACAACACTCAGCGCAGTAGAGAGCGGCTTGGTGACCGCTTAACCCACTAGACCAACCGTGTAATGTAGAATTGCAAGTGTATATTGACGACGGGCCTAAAAACTGCAGGTACCAGACCAGACCAGTAATGATTTTAACGACTCCAGGTACACTTGTAACAGTTACGGCACAATTATCACCGATTTCATAGTTTATGCAATGTTATACAGGGTATGATAGTAACTATTGCATAAAATACCGTGCAGTAGGTATCGTGTCCAACTCGATCAGAGCTGTTAACAATACTTATTTCTTAAGTGGTTACTTCCTCACGTGTAAACTGTAATTAGTGAAGACGATTCGTTCCGAAACTATCGATCTTCATGAAAAATCTACGACGACAATAAAATCTCGAAGTTAACACCAACTTGATATTTGACAATTGAAGATTAACAATGCTTGCTTGAGAAAGAATCTCGTGTGTTGACAAATGACCCAGATTTTTGTAACCATTGTTTCGTTGAGGACTTTTATAAAACGAAAATAATAGTCTACGCACCTTCTCTTGCAGCAAGTTTTTTATTTTGAATGTGGACATATCACACATGCGGTTAGACCAAAAGATATAATTATATTACGATTTAGTAATCTCTCCAACACGCTAACTATTAGGACTCAGGTATACCAGGAAAAGAAAACAGCACTGATCCGTGAACATACCGAGTTATGACACTCGGGAAGCCCTAGAAAAGAAATCCAAGATATATTAACACTTCTAAAATACATATAAATATCTACAGAACTACTAGATAACTTTTTTTTTGTTAAGACAACATACATTCATTTTGCTTTAGACAAATTCATGCAAACTGCTCTATAGTGCTATTTATTAGTATGTAAGTGCTGTCAGACAATGTCAACTACGAGTATAAAGTCTAGAAGTATGTTGTAACATTGCATAATTAATAAGACTTATTTGTTGTGGCAATCCTTGGTCATTGATTTAACTCCGCGTTTTCTATTGACAACTTTTTGCAAGCAATTTGAGCCGTGATCACGCAAGGGGAAATTACGATAGCCAGCGAACGTGGCTACTTACTTACTAATGAGATTGAAAAATACAAAATGATTTCCTACAGTTATGATTCATTAATCATCCATTGCTGTTTCTCTATGTAGGATTAATGTGCTAAATGAAAACTCACTCACTCCTTTACTTCAAATTATGTTTTAAAGAAAATTTACAATTTTGTATACACTCGTAAAAATGAAGTCTAAAATAGATGAAATCGGAAAATAATTCAAATAGACACCTAAAAACTTATTCGGATTATTGTTTTTTTTTGGAACTATTAAATACCGCGACGGAAATAGGCACTGCGCGAAGAGTGCAACAGCAGTTCAATCACATATTTTGACTTAAATAATATAATGTATGTACATATTAGTAATGTGATCGACAAGATCATTCTTTTGATACAAAAACCGCGATGATTATCTCAGTTAACTTTTTTTAAGGTGATAAACTTTGTACAACCTATGTCACCCGAACCATTATGACATATCTATTGACACTTCATGCATTCAAATCGATTCTGTAATTTAGGCGCTACGGTGGAACATGCCAACATAGACTGCTAAAATTATTACCCTTCCTTTTGCCTTCATCGTAGTCGGGCGAAAAAGATTTATTCAATCAGTGTAATGCAATATTGCTGTTCTTAGAATAGCTTACTTTTGCTAACATGTAAAGTGCATGTTTTATGGTTTGAAAAAACTTAAACAATAAAAAAATATTGGATACCTTAACTTAAGCGATCCCGTGAAATCAGGTTTTATACCTCTATTTACTCATTTAAAATTCAAAAAAAAGGTTCCTATGATTATTTTCTCGTAGCCTATTTTTGCCATGGTGGTCAGTCTCAACAGAGACCAGCCAACCACACAGGGGATATTATAGTGCACAAGTGTGTGCGCAAACACAGGTGCACATGATGGATTAAGACCCCAACTTCTAAACCCCGGGCTGTTATTAAGTATTTCTGTAACCAGAAAAATTCAATAACGTTTTTGACGCGATCCGGGAATGGGATCCGAGACCTCTTGACCAGCAGTTACATACGCTATCCACTAGATCAACAAGGCGGTTCTCGAAAAAGGAGGTTCATATATTAAACTAATAGTAACCCCATTTATGGAATCATTCCCATTTGACTGTAAGTTTTACAGTTACATTATAGTGAAATTATGTGTGTGAGTTACAAGATATTACGATTTCCGTTTAGATTTATAGAACTCATTAAAAACAGTCCTGATGGTAATACCATGATAAAGAAATCCATTCTATTGTTTCTGACTAGTGTCCGAAAAGGTTTTTTTTTTGCATTTTTTGCTCTATCTAAATTAGAATAATTATTCATAATTTTAGAAAGCAGTACCAAACCATTTCGTACTGTAATTTATATTGTTAAATTATGCATATAATCATATGTAATTAATTGATGCTCTTGGAAAAGGTACTAGGTTTTGTAATGTAATGTACAGAAAATGTTGCCGTCTTATAATAAATTTAGAAATTAAATTATTAATACAACATTATTTGTGTATTAAAAACAAGGTATTTATTAAGGTTTATATAAATTCTTAGGTTTTATATTATAAAACTGTCGGTCCTGCGCCTGGTCTCTCCCCGGTCGCGTCGGATAATCGTCCCATCGGAGTTTGAGAATGAGCGAACATAGTGCACCTGTGTTTGCGCACACGTTTGTAACTATAATATCTCCTGCTTAGTTGCTGATCTCCGTTGAGATGGGCCGCCGTGGCTGAAATCGCCTAGGAGTACATTATCATCATATTTTAAAATCTAATAACATATACCCACTCTACTAATCCACCATACCAGTTTTTTCACGATTTTTCATACGCTAAAGTTAATTTCTACTGCTTCTGTTATTATTTTTCTGAAAACGTTGAAATAAGATCTTTCTTGTCTTTGGAATCATACCATTTCAAGATGATCGATAAAAGCGTGCTTTCGCAAACTTTGCAGTCTTAGTCTGTATTGTTAATTCTGAAGAAAGGTAATGACATCCTAGGCTGACGGATGTAGTGAATGGTCAGCCACCTAAAGATTGACCGCGGTAATATTATTTGAACTCATAAATCGGTCATCACAGTCTCCTTTAGTCGGTTATTTCGGGAAGCCAGTTCGAAGTTATTTTAAGATATTCGTTTCCTCATTTCTATACTAAGTGACATTAACAAAACATTGGCTACAATTAAGTAAATTCAGTCGTAAAAGCTTAAAATAATATTTATAATATTGACCTTTGTCTAAAAGTTGTTTTCTTGGTAACATATGTATGAACATTTAAAGTTATACAAAATGATCACGAATGCATAATATCGATGATGTTTATGAAAGTTTAACTCACCAACTTAAACAGGTTTTAAAATCTGTAATATTAAAATGTTATTTGATATATTACATAATTATATATCTTGGTCTTTAATTCTTATCATAATCAACCAACAACCGAGCGGACCTTGTCAAACCGCAATTTCCCCACCGTAGTGAAACCTATGTTTTAGTGAAAGTTAATTCGGAGGCACATAATAAACACCGAGTATATCATAAAAATTGTTAAGTTTTTCTTTTGTTGCATTCTTCACCTTTGCTGATATCTTTAGTAGATGAAATAATAATAATGACCTAATCCACCTTACACGTGGCTGTCCTATTCCAAACTAGATTGAGCCTAGACTATAGTAACCAGATTGCTGATAAACGTACATATGTATTTCTAAAGACATGCATGTTATAGAAACATTACTCCTAGACTCAGAACAAATGATCGTGCTCATCCTAGAATCATTTGTCCTAGGTTTGAATCGAACCTACAACCGCTGGCTTAGCAATCAGGATCACTAACTACTAGACCAACGGACCAGAAATATCAGCATTGTCTACACTAAAAGGTGAAAAATGTTGTAATACAAACAAAAAACTCGAATGAATCGGTCGTAGAAAAAGAATCCTTAGTTTTTTTGTTACCTACCACATACCTACAATAACATTAGTTATTAAAACGTTAATTACACATGAGGACGTAATTATTTGAAGGTCATTGAGCGAAATCTAACTAGATTAAGTATCATATATTATGGAGGGTAATGGTTAATAGCCTTAAATTGTAACTGTAACTGTTTTTGAATTTTTAACAATACGTTGTTATCGAATCCTTACACTTGTTAGAACTGATCTCGATTATCTTTCGTTAGAGTAGTTGGTAAACCTGTCAGCCTTTTATATACAGCATGCTTTTTTTCTTTATATATGTGATTACCTTGTTTTATATAGATGCAGTTCAAATATGCATCGCCTTTCATTTTCCCCGGTGTTCGAAATACCATCTGACCCTTATCCCATTTAGAGTCGGTGTAGAATGTTTTCTTTTGAAAGAGTCAGTGCAGAATTCTTGCAACCATCTCATGTATAGTTAAATTTTATTTTTTTATTTCTCATGACAAATAAGAAACTGCAGTTAAAACCTTAAAAACGATATCAATTAGCTGCAATACAATGACTTAGCCTTGCAAGTGACATGGTTGCTTTATTAATTGATACAATTAAAAGACCGTTGAAAGAAAATATTATTTATATCCTTTGATAAGGGTGCCCAAGTGTAAAAATTTATTATAAATCTTGTTCTTATGCGATTGTAACTCCACAAGTTACCTTTAGTCAACGGGAAAGAATTTTCCTCCCACTATGATCCCGGATCTTTTAAGTATTAAGTATGGAGACCACAACTCTTGGATTCTATTCATGCATACTATAAGGCAGAGTAGAATCACTTTGGCGGACTATAAATAGGAAAAAAACAGTAACTTCGAATATTTGTTGACACAGAGAAAGCAGTCGCGTATCTCGTTTAGAATTGCTTTCAATTAAGATCACGTTCATATTAATTTTATTGTTTGTCTCTATTTAGGTGTCTTGTGGATAAGATTAGTAATTGATCTTTAAATTGAAGCACAATTCCTTTAAATTCATATACCTTTTACAATCTCGATTGAATGTCCATTTATCAAAAATATTATTTATAACCTATCATAAGAGCGTTCAAGTAATATCATCATACAAACAAGCATATAAAAATAATTTAAAATAACTGCAGTTTAATCTATAAGTAACTTTTAAATATATTACTTGTAACATGACACAAATCAGTTTGTTCAGTACATCCCATCCATTCCGTATCCGCACCCCAATGCAATTCATTGGTAAGCTAGTACTTATTAAGTTAACCCCTAAAGGGTGATCTAGGCCCTCCCGTGCCAAATCCCGAGGGGACGGTTGTCCATTAGTGCAGTAGCTATGCTTGAATGAGCAGCCACTGCACAGGGTGCATGTAATTTGCAGACGTAGTAGGGTGTTCGTTAAAACTTAGAGCATATTTAATTTATTTAAGAAATCAGAAAGAAAAGTTACTAAATATATAATGAGGGTATTATATCATTAGACCTCAGGGTCTTATGATATAATACCCTCATTACATATTTAGTCACTTTTAATAAGAGTCATTAACGTTAGATAAAGAACAAATAAAATTATGTGGGTTTTCAGAATTCATTCATTGATTGGTGACTACGTCCACGACTTACATATACAACACGTAGCTTATGACTTCAGCTAGCCTCTAACATTACCTTGAACTTGAATCCGTTCAAACTAAGATCCTTTACCGTTCCCAATTATACTAAATCTGCCCTAAGTGACAGCCGTTACATCTCACAATGATGACAAGGTCTTACCAACTCAATGCCGACAAATAATCGTATGTCTTCTATTCGAGATAAGACAACACGTATTATTTTCTACCTAATACGGTCTCAGTGAATGTATGGAAGTGATCTTAGCTTAAGCCGGTTTCATTGAAAGCCGTGTGTAATCAATGCACTTAGTAACTTCTTGTCATACCAAGGTCTCATTTTTATAATGTAAAAAATGTACTTTACAATTTGCTTTGAATTGATTTGAAAATAATATTATTGTTACGCTGAATAAACAGGTAAGGGGAAATAACACTGTGGAGATAAACGCTACGTAGTTTCACAATTGATTGTCTACTTGTACGAAACATCTGTCTTCTACTTTTTTATTATCTGATTAAATCAACCTGTCCTCTTCTAACTCAATCATGGCGACTCAAACATTTTGAAACGTGATTGACATGTAGATTGCAGTACTTGCGCAAATGGATCCTGATAGCCAATAACTTATTGGTTAGTCGTTATTATTGTCTGTTTCTTCTCATGTTTTTGCCACCCAGAAGCTTTTTCAACTAAACTGGGGAATTACTTTAAAATTGTATGATGTCATACGCTCTATTATTATACCAATTTTCTTATTATATAAAATAAATTATAAAAATATACTAAGACGACTAAAATTTTTCCTGCTGAGCGGGTTTCGTGTTTGTCTGATGTATAAAATTTATTACCGATTGTACAAAGACATGAATTTTTGTAGGTACTTCTTTTTGTATTAGCCTTTAAATGACCAGATTATTAAATAATAATTCACTTCACCCACAATATCATATAATAATATAATATTACTCACCCAAAATTGATCTTCCTAGAAAAAAAACTAATTATTGAAATTGAGGAACTAAAAAAAGTTGATCGTTAGTTATGCACATTAATCTAATAAATTGCAAATCGTTGCATTATACTTGTTTTTCAAGTTACGTTTCGAAAGTGAAAAGTTTGTGATATCGATCACATCAATACGTCAACCCCTCAGTTGATGTTCGATGCTTATACGCAATAATTTGATGCACATTACCGACGCACATGCAATCTAAACTAGTTACAAGTGCAAGATAGATAAGACGTCGGGTCGTTCATTTGTAAGATAAAACTGACGTTAATATAAAATCACATTAAAGTTAAATTCCATTTAACATGTATTTTAATAATGTCACCCTAGATAATTTTATTGATTCCACAGGTTTATGATGTCATGTATAGAATATAGATGGTTTTAAAAAACTACTAAATGTGTATTATTAGCAAATGATACATCGCTTCTGAGTCATCGGTCCTAAACCTTACAGAAAACTAGCAGTGAACAGTACTTAAACAATGTTTGAGTGAGACAAATAATATACTAAAAAGCGTAGGTGTAACCGTATAATTATTAGTTGTTTTTATAAACCAAAAGCAACGAAACACATGTTTGTAGTAACGATTCTTACTCCGAATCAACCCACTCGTAACCAATTTTGCTTCAGCCTATTACCGTCGACTACTGAATGAAGGCCTCCTCCAAAGAACGGCAACTATGCAAATATTAACCAATTTTACATGGAACTTTTAGAATATATACTATATTTTACTCAGTATGAATGTAACTGTCGAAAATAAAGCATTAAATCATGTCTCAGCTTCGTTAGTTTGGCGTAGTGCCAGTATCCGTTGTACAAGGATGTTTAAGTCGGGATATGATGACCGAGTGTAAGGTGACGTCACCAAACCACCTCCATGCTTAACTAAATTAACTCACACAAGAAGAAGACTTTACATTTTAGAATAAGTAAATTAAGATTTCGAAAATTGGTTCTATCAAAAAGATTTTTTTGTAATTGACCATAAACTAAGGCATATCAAACATTATCAAACTGAGGATGTTATAATATTATCGTAAAGTAGTAGCCGTATGAAATTTAATTCTTGCGTGCTTGGTTTCTTACTACATTTAGTAAGTAAAACTAAGCATTTTATTTTATATATTTCTTATTCTGAATCTTTAAACCTGAGACGTTGCCAGTACCAATTTTAACTTCCTTGAATGCATTGTATTTATAGGTATTATAGGTTATAGGTGCAGAAAATGAGATAAGACTTATTTCACCAAACATGAAATGCCTTTTAGGTGTGGTTATCGTGGCCTTATAAATAGTAGACATATGTATGTGATTGTAGTATAAATCGAAATATTACCATAGACATTAATCACACTATATCCATAATTACTTACTTAAGAATAAGTCATTATGCTTATTTGATTTATTGCTTACTCGTATTCTAGAATCCATTACCATACTCGTATATTATTTAATTTAATAAAATAACATTCTTTATATAATGTAATGTTAATACGTCAATAAACATAGATATGCTTAATACAACTGTTATCAAACTAGTGTCTACTATCAAACACTTATTACTCAATTGAATCATTAAGGTCACTGATTTTGTAGTTCTCATAACTTCTGTAATCAAAATATTTTATTAAATATGTACACCTTATGTAAAATGTGTTAGTGTGCTACAAGATTAAGAACACAGAATGTCAGTACACCTTTTCATCCCGTGGGTGCCGTAAGAGCCAACTAAGGGAGCAAACTGTGCGGGAAAACAGCACTGCAAAAACAAGGAAAATTTGAAACAAACCCCAAACTAACCCGTCCGGGAAAAACCTCCTTTCTGAGGAGAGGTCTTTGTTCAGCAGGGAACTGTTAAAACATAGTGATGTCCTAAAATTTATAAGATGGAAACAACTTAAGTTATTTTTTTAATTCGATACATTAGAGCCGAACGATTTTCTTTATTAAACGCAACCTTATGTCTAGATTATGACTATGGTAACGTAAACAATGGTGTTGGCTCAGAGCCATCTGTCGGTAATTAACTGCATTATGTGATGAGTAATACAAGGTTATTGCGAAGGGTATGACAAAAGTTAATTATAAACAGGCGATACATATTGATAATTATTATTTTCTCTTAAGGTCAATATTGTTTGTCTAATAGTAACTGAGGTAATAAATTATTCGTTGATATTTATAAATATTCTTAGACTCAAGAGATGCCTTTTATATAGGGTTTTTATACGATTGATATCGAGTGTAACATTTATATTGGTAGAGTGAAGTACATACATGATGATGCTGCGGTACATCACTCCTAGCCGATTTCAGCACGGCGGCTAGTATCAACGGACCAGCCAACTACACAGGAGATATTATAGTACATAAGCGTGTGCGCAAACACAGGTGCACTCTTTGTTCCCTCACTCTCACAATCTGATGGTAACTACTAAAACTACTAAATAACTATCCGAGACGACCGGGAAGAGATCAGGCTCAAGGCCGACGGCTTTCCCTGTTCGTGCACGTGCTTAAGTCCCCAACTACCTAACTCCGGGTTGTTATCAAGCATTTGTTTAATCAGAAAAACTCAATACCGCTTTTTGGTCTGACCCGGAATCAAACCCAAGATTTCTTTATTGGCAATCGCATATGCTAATCGCTAGAACAATGAGACAGTCAATATAGTACCTACAAAATCTAGTGGAGTTAATTTATAAACAAATTCGAAGAATTAAAATTTGTCTAATTTTTGTGTCCTAAGTCATAACAAAATCAAGTTACAACCAAATGGAGCGTTGCAAGTTCGATATCGATATTATCAATAAAATAAAATTATCTTTAATAGCAAGTTGTCAAGTCGTTTAATTGGATGCAAAATCTTTTTAATTGTGTAATTCGATATGAGCATTAATACTTTATTGAGAGAGATTACAGAATCTGATTGAATTGGTTCTGGCATTAATTTACTGAGTATTTGATGCGAAGAATCGAGTAAATAAAAGTTTAACAGTTCCATATCTTATAACAACAGCCTTTTATAGTCTACTGTTGGACATAGGTCTCTCTTTAGAAAGGAGATTTTTGCTACCGGCCAGCCGAGTTAGCATAAGGGTTGTGTCAAGTTTTCAAGTTTTGTAGTGCGGTTTTCCTGAGTAGGTTGACCCCTCAGTCAGCTCTTTTGACAACCGCACCATGAATAGGAATACTAACACTCAACATTCTAAATCCGTCACCACAAGGACAAAATCTAAATTGTTTTGTATACAGTTCAATACCTAAGTGTGTATTGTGTTTGTTACAAATTTAGGAATATAGAGTATAATTTATCTGAAAATTACTAGCCGCATTCAAAAGCCTGTATGAGACTGAAATAAATGGATGTGTACTTTTGTAACATCAGACTTACTGTAACTAAATAAAACCATATAAAAGTGATATCGATATGTAGTTATAATGAATGTTTGATCGTTATTTGTTGGTAAACAGCATCCATTGTACAGCACACTATGTAATGCTTTATTGTATAATTCACAATAGTCATTCTAATATGCACTGTGCTTATAAACGATACAAACATCCGAGATGGTACTCATACTATTGATTATAATGATATCAATTGTGACGTTTTCTCCTTCAATATTTGTTGTTCCTTTTTGGCACTGTATGGTTACTTTGTAGCCTGTGACGAGTTCTTTATAAACCAAATTGACGCAAGTTGCGAATCAACAAATATCTTGGAATGCGTCCGCTTTAAACATTGCATGTAAGCTTTATTAAACTAATGCTGTAACAGAAACGGTAAAGTAGTAAATTCTATTTTTAAAGGTTTGTAATCATCATCAATTCTGCTTGCATTTCTAGGGAAACTGTAGGTGCGTTAAACACGCGTCGACGAAATAGGAGGATGAAACTTTAAATACAGGGCTATTATTAGTTGTTCAGTGAACGATAGAGTACTAACATTGTGTGGGACGGATGGGCAGACGCCATCGCCTTGATGTGCAGGCGCGAACATTTGTGAAACCCACGTAATAGCAACGTAAAACATATAAATCTCCTTGTGTTTCCAGATTTATCGATTTACCTATTAATAAATTTTCTACGGATGTCGATAAAATAAAATGAAACTTATTGTTTACAAAACGTTCCGGATGCTAATGCGTACTAGTTGAGCTTTTTATAGGCCAACTATTTATTGTTAGTCGCTTGGTGCAACTTGACTAGAAATGGAAGGTAGCAAGTACTAATATACCAATTCTTGAAAAAAGTTGATGATAATGGTAGACGCCTTTTCAAAAGTATATCATTAAGTAAAACATACAGGCCGACCAGTTCCCTCCAGAATATAACTAACTGGACTTTATCTTTAATAGATTTCAAAGTTATTTATGTAATCGAAGAAGATCTTAATTGTATTAATCGACCATGAAAAATAACCCAATGATTTTGAATACTGTGGACGTAACATTGTATTTAAAAATCTTAGGTACATGTTTGGCATATCATTGACTCATCTTCATTTGATGTTATTGTATGCAAAGATTGTGACGTCTTTAATGGTTTTGGGACAATGGCCAATGAGACAAGGTGTTGACGAATGGTTATGGCGTTGCGTTATTCTTGGTCATGCTTCACCTAGGAAGTTGGGACACCATGCTCAAGTAAATCACCGAGCTATTTTAAAAAAACTAAAGTTTAACATTCGTCCTAACTTACTTATGAAAGACACAAACAGAAACCTATCAATTGGTACTAGTCATAAATGAAATATTAGCCAGCATGCATAATTTTATTTGTACAAATACAATTATAGAAAGGAGTAATGGACGTTTCAGCAACAATTTGTATATAAATTGCTACTCCCAACTTGCGACTTTATTACGACTGGTATGTCGTTCCACAACCTACTTGGACAGGATAGGATTATGCATATTCGTCATAAAGAGCATTTTAGCAACAAACTACAGTTAAAATCAAATATATTGAAGAAATCGTAAAGGGGTTTGTCAGTAATCCAAAGTTGTAGAAAAGATTTTAGGCAATAGACCAAACTTTGTAATGTTATTGCCACATTTTACTACTTTTTGCAACATTTTTATCAGCAATCTCATTGTCATAGGTAATATTACTAACATAGGTTATACTTAGATACTTTTTGAGAAAATATTGGCATTTTATCTATGTGTATATTTATACAACTATACTATACATGTTCAATTTATCAGTTCACATCATTGTTAAAAGAACAATCCTCAATAAGCAATTTGCTAATCACTAAACATCACAAGTATATTTGCATTTTAAGACTTCTATTGTTATAGAGCCTTATAATGAAAAATAATACTGTGAAAAACGATGATAAATCTCATTAGAGTTTTAATTAAAGTTCGTTTTTGGCCAGTGGCCAGGGTCTGGCATTACAACACCGACCTCATTGACTTAATTGTTAAACAAATACAGCTATTTAAAGTATTTTGAGCTACGCAATCTCTGGGACGTGTTATTTTATTAAAACAACGTACACCTAGCTCACCTTTTATCAATTATCGATAGTTGAAATGCATACTATGTTGTTCGCACCTGTAATGTTATTGTCCAAAGTGTCACGGACAGTTATATGATCTCGTTTAATGTGTGGCTTAAAATCATGTGCACTGTAGCGATAGCGATACTCGTAGATGTTGGTAGGGTACACCCCTTAAGGATTAACATTAAGGGATGCGATATGTACTCATATTATGTTATTGTAAGATTATTTATCTAAATAAATGTAATCTTGCTGAAGTAACTGTCTGTTATGTTTTCACGGGTTAGTTTCTGAGCTGATTTTAATGAAATTCAACATGGAGAAATTTGCTTGTGAAGAAATTTATTGATTGAGCGCTGTTATACTCACATGAGAGTGGAGCCGTAGCTAAATACTAGTAATAGTTATTTAGTTATATAACTCGTCCATTTGAAGTTAAAATACGAGGTTAACCTTAACAATTTGCAGAATTATATGTAAGCCTACACCAATAAATAATTCTGCAACTTGTTCTATAACAATAACAATGGGATCAGATTCATTCTCATAAATTATTTCAAATCCAAATATTTCAAAACAAAGTTTCATATTATTAACTTGATACAATGGTCACCACAGCCATTTGATAGTTTTAAGTAGAAGTTTTTTTCATAACAATTTTTTTAGTGCTTTAATTAGGGGCACAAACCCATATTACAAAATTATATATCTTTTAGCCAGTTTAAGTCAAACTCGCAGTTCAGATAACTCTGAATGGAACTTCTTAAATAAAGTAACATTATATAACACAATCCTCTAAGTTTTCTTAAAGATAAAGTTCTGAATTACACTATATATATTTTTTATGTGTATTATCTCAGAACTCCATTTTCACTAACTTCCAAAAAGAAGATGATGTAATCAATATTTGGTTTTATATATTTTTTATGTCTGTGGAACTACATCGTCTCGTCTTTTTCGGATCTGGTCAAAAAGTGTTATTCCGCAGTTTTGATTACAGAAATACTTAGTAATATCTCGGTGTTTCGAAGTTGGAGTCTTAATCCCCGTGCCTCAAAGGGCATGTAAAGCCGTCGGTCTTGCCCCTGATTTCTGCACGGTCGTGTCGTATAACCGTCCCATCGCGGTGTAACAGTGAGGGTGCAAAGAATGCACCTGTGTTGGCACACACACTTGTACACTATAATATAACCTAAGTAGTTGGCTGGGTTCCGTTGAGACTGACCGTGGCTGAAATCAATTATATTTTTATATGTATACAGATATTCCCCTCATTTATGAGTTGATGTTTATATGAAGCGATTTGGATAAATCTATTTCTATTGACAACGGTAAACTTTCTGTTTCATCCCATTCAATTTAAAAAAAGGTTAGGGGGCGAAAAATAAGGAATGAGGAATGCAATTTGCCACAGTTCAACACTACACAAGTTTTTTAAGTTAATAAATTGTAAACGCACCAGTAAGTGTAATGAAGCTTTGCATAATATTATAGTTTTTGATGTAATAAAAACGGATTAGTTGATGATTTACAAAATGTTATTTTTCTTAAGATTATAAATCAACGTTGTATGTATATTAAAAAAGTTACATTTATAGAATAAAACAATGTAGGCAAAAAGAATTATTTTATTAATATTCATGAAGTTGCGCAAAGTGTAATTGAGTTATGTAAAGATTATATATAAAAATAAATGTATAAACCAGCCGTTGTATTTCGCTGATGTATTCATGAATGGTTGTTTACTGTACTCCTTTCATATCTAAAGGACCACGTACACGGTGAGAGATACACGTCTCAGAGATAGGATTTATAAAAAAAAACATAACAAAAGTTAGATTGTTTGAATGACGTAGTCGTAAGCGGTCACCTCGGCGCTCTCTTCTGCGTTGAGTGTTGTGCGTTCAAACCCCACCTAGGACAAGTCTTTGCGTGATCCACAAATTGTTATTTTGAACCTGTGTTTGTGTCCGTTTCATTTATGTTTTTAAAGCTTCCCGCAACACAGGAATGTTCTTAATGCGGGAGTTGTCTTTAAAGAGAAAGAAAAACTTAATTCATGTTAACTTTAAGGATTATCGCAAGAACTAAAATCCCACTTACAATTAATTATGCAAAGTAAAACACATAAGTATCATACATACCGCATCACGTCATATACACCACTTTATATGGGTAATAAAGTTGTTTAATGTTGACATCACTATGAAATTTTGTTAGTTAACTAATTAAGTAATAAATGTCACAATTATTTGCAGTAGAAGAATTGCGTTACACCTTACGACTAGGCTTGCGTTTTAATAAGTAATGTGGCTCTTCATCAAATTATATTAATAATGTAATGCAAACAGAGAGCATTAAATAGTTTCACACTATAATAATGATAATGATAGAATTAGAAATTACTCTTGATTTTTTTACCACGCTTTTATTAGCTCCACCTGTATGTTTGTTTGTTTATTTATAACTATCTTTTATAAGGGTGTTTTTTAATTTTTTACAAATATATTTTTAATTATTTAAAATATCTTTGATATCGATGCCTGTTACGGTATAAAACCCTAACGCTAACACTAACATGAGATTTTTTTATTCAAATTCGAAAACCGTAACTTCAAGACTATAAATTCTATCCGTGTACACGAGCCTTAAAGTGCACCAAGGTTTTATTTAACGAACATGAAATAGGTAATTCTACAAAATTTATAAGTCATCTTCCGGGTAGTCTTAGAATAGTTTAGAATCAGGTGCTATTAGTTTCTGTATGTATACATGTAAATAAAAAGGTGTTATTTATTATTTGTTACCTTCTAAATACTTATCAACTATTAAAAGTATGTTGATATTTACTTACTAAATGGTTATCTGTCTGCTCGTTTTGCTCCATCAATCAGTTAACTTATGGCCATCCGCTGCTGAACGAAAGTATCTCCTAAGGAACGCCAACTATCCTGGTATTGGGCAGTCCGCGTCCATCCGCTGCCGGCCACTCTAAATCATCGGTCCATTATATTAGGGGGTGACTTCCGTTACGTTTGCCTATTTCTGCTGATACGACCATCTGTTCGTCTGGATACATGACCGACTCTTTCCACTTCAGCGTAAAGATTTTCCGTGCGATATCAGTTACCCTAGTTCTCTGTAGAATAACTTTGTTATAAATTGTATCGATAGAGAAACACCCAGAACCACACGCTGAGTTACTTTAAACTTGTGGACCAGTCCAATAGTGAGTTTCCACGTCTCGGCTCCGTATATCGTTGCGGATAGGACGCACTGGTTAAATACCTTGGTCTTTAAGGATCCGATTCTCCGTAGCTTTCTGTATGCCATTCAGCCCTAACGAGTCCTTCTGTCGACCTCCCGATAAAAATTGAACCGGTCTATTTGGTTAATTTGGTCAAGCTAGACGTATTGCACTTGCACAAACTCGATACTAGCGTGATTTATGGTCACGGGACTCGGGGACACATTTTCATTTTCATCTTTTCGATGTCCATCCCCCGTGCCTCCCCTTTTGAAGAATCGTCCAGACTGTTGAGCATTTCTTCCAGATACTCTGCTAGAATGACTATGTCATCTGCAAATCGCAAATTTGAAAGATATGCATGGATGTCAGTACAGACTAAATCTGGACGATAACGAAGGCTTTCCTTTATTCCACATACTCGTAGGCTAGGCAGAGAAGTTGGTTATATTCCTCTGTCTTCTCAATAATTTGCCTTACAATGTGTATGTGGTCTACGATAATGAAGCCTTTCTCGTAATCGAGCCTGCTCCACGGCCTGGAATTCATCATATTTTTGGGCAAGAATATTCGTAATGACCCTCGAAAACAACTTGTACACATTGCTTTTGCTCCATATATCAAATAAAAAACTAATTAAATAACATTTTAATGTAACCATCAACAACTTGAATAATGTATGGTTTTATTATTTGTGTTCTTAAGAGTGATATGTACTAATATATAACAATATGAATAACGGTACTGATAGATTCAAATAGGTTTTTACTGACCGTTGGGTCTGTCGCCACGCACCGTATGAGATCCCAGGAGGACTTACTTTAAACGTTGGTAGACAGGAATGCCAGTCACCCGTTATTTAGCTCTGATAACTTTGTCGTAAGTGCCTACAATAAGTAGATTTTTTTCTGACGTCCTTTTACAACTATGAATCATCGATGTTCCATTACCAAATTCTTTCTTAAGTGGTTAACAAAAGAAAACATTTGAATATAATTTAGAATTCTGTCAACCCTTTTATTGTTTAGAATGTTTTCGCAGGAAGCGGTAACCGCACGAATTAATCGATACGACACAAAGAAACGTGAGGGAGGCAACGAATAATGTTATAGACGGCAATGACTACATGGATGGCGCAGTGGTTTAAGCGGTCGCCACGCTACTCTCTACTGCGCTGAGTGTTGTGGGTTCAAACTCCACACGGAACAACACTTTGTTTGTGAGGTCTGACTCAGTTTGTGTGTTCTTTGTGGCCATTTCTAATAAATTGTAAGGTCCATTGCGACTCAGGTGTGGAGGTCTTTAAAAAAAATAAGACTGAAATATTTGTAAAAGAAACACTTCAAACTTGTTGACGTTGGTTCTTAATTTTTCGATTTGCAACGGAATAGTTTAGAAGAAAGGTTATTATGTATTATATAACTAATTGATATAAATCTGCGCAGATTAGATGCTACTAAAAATGAAAGTTGACGATGAAACGATACGAAAGATTGTAGTCAACGAGAATTGAATAGCATATTAATAAGATTGACTTAATAAGTTTAAAAGTCACGAAGTTCAGATGTAAGAATTTACCGAAACATCGTATGTTTATCGAAACATCGTGCGTTTATAATTGTTTTTAATTTATAAAATTATATAATTTTATTTTTGTTTACTAATGAACAAGCAGTATTTTTCCTATACATAAATGCCTGTGTTAGTTTTAAAGTAAAAGGTTTAATGTTAATCGGTCCTAGCAAATATTACATTATATTATCGGTACTCCTGTAGCATCTTTTAATAGTCATTTCCTTCACCATAAGCGTAATAGAAAGAAATCGTCTTTAGATAACGAAATCCGCAGCTAAATCCAATGATGACAGTTGAGGGCACCGCCCCTATCTTCATTGAGTATCGTTATCTTGCCATATTATCAAGTTGTCGTAATGATAGTGATTTATATGCCAATTGTCGACATCTATTCATTCGACCTTTGAACTCACTGCTTGTTATGTTAACAGAAGAAACCTTATGACTGTTTGCTAACTCTTCAAATCAGCAATGATCGGTCCAAAATATTAGCATTAAAAGTGATATGAAAAAAATGTGAATGAGTCTTCAACGAGAAAAACGTACTAAGTTCAGCATGTGGAAGGCGATAATACACAGGAAAAGGAAATACAGTGAAGTTCTACAATGTGACAGAGAGTCTTACTCTGCTCTATCGGCAATGCAAGGAGGTAGTTCAGCGACACTACCGCCATCTCTTGACGCGTTACGAGCATGTAAGTATTGCTATTTGGCGATAGGTGGCTCTACTGTTTCATTTTTTGTTATTTCTTTGTCAACTTGTTATATTAATATTTAGGTATATTATTAGGTTTGTTGAATTATTTTATTGACCTTTTTCATTTCAAGATAAACAAATGATTTTTATTGTCACCATTTTTTCTTTGCAGATACGATTCTATACATTACACATGCTTTAAAATTTCAGTTCAGCGAATGTATTTTGAAGTTTTTACCTACATTGATTGTTTAACGTTTGACTACTTATAATTTACTTTAAATATTAAATATTTAGAAATGGTGTACAATTCACAACACATCATCATATTGTGCGCTTTTTGTCGCGACGCGTGTCGACCATTGCCTCTTCTCGGACATTAATTGTGGGAAAATATGATTCATGGCATTGTGTTTACTACTCCAACCGCATCAAACGTTGCCGCCGCTAAATAAGGTCAATCTTTGTTACGTTTCTGACAATGCTCGTGAGCCACGGTTTTCAAGTACGATTAAAAGCCCTTGCGACATTCGAATCTTGGGTTTGTCACCAGACTCGTGATTATTTTTTGTTGCGTGTAAAAAATGTACCTTATAGGTGTTACCTTATAAGTTGTAATAACTGCTTCACTCGCTAAAAAGTCAGAACTGAGCAACGACTGTTGATCGTGTGATTGCATACCTTCTGTTATAGAAATGGTTACAATACCATGGCTTTGTTGTACGCGAACAACATTTGAAAGTGGCAAAGTTTATTTCATTTTTAAAATTTATTTTTCGCATAATGTCCAAATTATACTTGAACTCGGTGTTGCAATATAGCAGAAATAAAATTTCCATTTCAACCGCAGCAGATTCTCACCTTCAGAGAAATAATAGGGTTCATTCGTTAGTACTACGAATTGCAGCTTATCATAGCAGACTGTGGTTAGACAGTAATACTAGAGTAAGTTGGACAATTTTTCCTTTCTGTTTGTTAGCAGGGGTGCCAGAAGTCTTTGAGGCGACGGCAACACCATAAATACGCGTACAGATAACTGCTTACCAGCAGGGGAGAGTACTTCTTTTGTATTTTGTATTTATATTAAATCATTTCAGTCAAGAATTTTTTTAGATATTATCAGCTTAGTTTCCTTTCCCGAATGTTTAAAAGTAAATAACTCTTGAGTTTAATGTACATTATCCACCCTTCTTTGAAAACAATCATCATTGTGTGGAACAATGATGATTATATAATAATATAAATCGTAAAAGGACATCAGTTGGCAAGGCAAACTTTAATGTTTAACAATGCGCTAAGTACAATGAAATTGACACTCGTAAGTTTGCCCACGCAATAGACAATATGGCTCCCACGACACGGTTTCCATGACTTTACGTAAATCTGTTAATTACTGCGCATTTAGATATGACAGAGATTGTT
The DNA here is from genome assembly GCA_949316085.1 of Hypercompe scribonia. Lineage (NCBI taxonomy): Eukaryota > Metazoa > Arthropoda > Insecta > Lepidoptera > Erebidae > Hypercompe > Hypercompe scribonia. The sequence goes on from OX438969.1 coordinate 18,712,534, forward strand.
GCCTCAGAAGATTATAGATAGCTTGCTTATTATGGAAAATATTATTATGTGGGTAGCTAATATCTTTTCGATGCATTTTTTGACGATTTAAAAGTGTTGTGTTATTTTAAAATGTCTGTATCATTTTAAAGAGTTATTGCACGATGAACGCGACAAATAATATGACATCAATCTTCATTGTCATGGTAACACTAGTGTACACAAATAAAGTTTTACTCGCAGCAAACATAAGTGCTTGCTCTGAATAGAGGTTTGAGGACCCTACATACTTAAATCTTAAGCATAAGCATATTTACCTTGAAAGCACTAGACTTTTTGCTTTAAAACTTTGTTGTGAATATTGCTGAATCGTCGAAGGCGGGATGTCCTTGAAAAATCTAAGTTATGATAGTAGACAATCCTATATACAAAAGGTTTATATTATTACGTAATGGTAAAAAAAGACATTAAACGTTGTTAAAATAAATTACCCTCCATCTGAAGAAGTTTTCAATACTAAGAAATAAATTTACAATACTTTCTTCTTTAAATTAATATGCAAACTTACAATTAGGAATCCCTGTAGCATTAACAGAAATAAAACAAGAAATGCTTCGAATATAGAGATCATACATACAACCAAACCATAAGCAATGTAATAAGCTATTTACCAACTCAGGCCAAACTGTTCACTGTTAAAACATTCTTCACATAAGTACGATGTTCGTGTAGCGTTTTGTTTGTACACATGTTTAACTAAATGTCGACCTCACGAACCTCAGCCGATGTCAGTACACACGGGTTTGACCCACATACTTAGCTCAGACTTTGTTTCCACAGCCTCATATCTTCAGGACTTTCAACCTTATTATTATCAAATGTAATACATTTCTGTATTTAAGTTTAAAGTTGGTATGTAAGACATTCACACAAAGGTAGTTCCAAAGAATGTAGGATATGCTAAAACATGCTTCTAGGATTTTTATATACCATGAGAGAGTCTTTTTGCTAAATATATTACATTATTGTACTTCATTGTTCAAAAATCTTTCGTCTATCTTTGTTTTATCAATAAAATTATCTCTATAAGAATTTACCAAAGTTGCGTGATAAAAATACTTATTATTCATCAGTAAGTTCGAATTATCTATTGGTAATTTACATATCCTACATTTCTTATATATTCTACATTATTACACGAGCAAACATTTTCTTACATGACAACCCAGAAAAAGTTTTAGTGGACCCCTGGAGCTATATGTAACCATTACCGCAGATTTTAGTTTCCTGCATTGCATTTATTACATTTCTTCGACAACCTTTAATACACACTGCATAACATGGGCCTCTCACTAGCAAGATGGTTTTCGGCCTAATATACCACACTGGCCAGACGAGTTGTTTTAGGGTTTGTTTCAACTTTTCCTTACACAAATATCGCTTAAAAAGGAACAAAGAATTTTTCATGAAACACGAAAAAACAAACATTTATTTTTTTAAATGTAGTAGTGGGTCACCATACTGTGTTGTCAGTACTCACAATGAGTATGGCGACCACCACTCTTTCATTCCACTCATGTTTTCCGTCGGGCAGAGTAGAGTGACTTTGACAGGCTCAATATTAAAAAAAGAGAAGAATTCGATGACAAAGAAACTAAAATATGGTTTAACGTTGCCTTGCTATTGCTAAACTCTTGAAATCACATTTCCAAATTCTCCTTAAGGAGGTACATTAATATTAATTAAATTTAATGTTACAGACGAACAGATCTTAAAATGCCATCCAAAATCAATGTGGGATTTGCAAAAATTCAATGAGCACGTCCTCAACCGCGTCATGTATAATGAACAATTCCTGCTATTGTGTTTAAATTGTGTCGAAAATTAACGCATCCGTTTTCTAAGAACCCAGTCGTGACGAATAAAACTGTATATTAATTCAGCTTTGCATGTGTAGTGCGGTAGGCTAACGACCCGACTATACGATAACGCTTTACAGAATAGGTCACCCTTCCATTAGTTGTCTCATGGTGAATTACTTATGTTTTTACTCTACTAACACACCGGTTTCCTGAACAGCATACGACTTATGACTTTTTTATGTTCGGAAACTTACGTAATATACCTATAATAAATTTGCAAGTACAAAATTGTTGATATCAATACAAGTGTCCTTAATCTGGCGATATCTAATTTCTTAAATCAAGTTCATTTCTCCATATAAGTCAATCTTGTAGAAAATATCTCCTGCTGGAGATGTTGCCGCGAGAGCTGGTTACACTAAAAAACTAGTTACGCTCTGAAGGCCGTCATTACAAAATTCTCCAGAGTTTTTGTCGAGGTAAGCTCTTAAAAGCAATTCCAATCGCGTTCTTTCGATAAATACGGAAAGTCGATCTACCCTGTTTCTCAGTACTGGGAGAAATAAAGTTTAGTACTCATTCCAATATACTTTATATATCCTTCCTTTAAATGGTTATCTGAAATGTGGATAGAAATTAAATCGATTCTAGTTATATCGACATATCGTTTTAATTTTATTATTTTAACAAAGTCTTTTGTTTTAACGGGTCATTTTGGTGTAGTTACAAGCACATTAACATATTTTTGTTTTTTAAACACAACGGATTTATTCCTAGAGCGGGGGCTCCACGAATAAATCCTGTGTCGCGGGGGACTTTACAAACATACAAGAAACGGACACAAAGAATACTCAAACTCAGAACAACAATTTGTGGTACACAAAAAATGTTGTCCCATGTGTGGTTTGAACCCACAACACTCAGCGCACCAGAGAGCTGCGTGGCGACCGCCTAAACCCCTAGGCCAAACTAAGTTAAATGGAAGGGATACAATATAAGATTGAAATATTAGCTTTTTCACGTATGCATAATTGTTATTCATCTTCATCTATAAAGAATACTGCAGTTTGTATCATAATTATAACCGACGTATTCGAGTAAATGATTTATTAGTTAGTAGCCTATATAAATCTGATTTTAATTAAGAACGCGGCTAGCTTAATAGTACTTGCAAGGGATGCTTATAACACCTATTATGTAGATTTATATCGAGTCGGAACATATGGTAGGCGTCTCGGGCATGACCACAGCTGGGGGTAACAGGATACTGACGATAGTTAGCGATTTCTTTTTTGTACTACAAAACAACTTCAATATTCCGTCTCCTGTATGGTCCGTATTAGAGAACATCATTGTTCCCTCAACCTCATTACCTGATAATAAGCAAGGTACAGCTTTTTCTCCGTACTTAATTTAACTGTTTAATTGTTAAGCTGATCCTAAAGATAATTTGATGTGATAACTATTATACGTATACTTGTATATTACCTTCATTATAAATGTTATATCACTGGTAGCATAATATGAACATTTTATATGTGGCATAACTTATGTACTTGTACGTCGTATTATCTAAAATAAAAACACCCGCCGCTTTTGGCTATCTGTTTATCACAGCGGATTTTAATTTTTTCATACACTTTTTATCGACGAGACAGAGTAATTATAGTTTGGTATACATCTGATGAAATAAAAAAAGATAAAAAGATCTAGTACTTATAGCAATGTTATATGTTTATCGTCTAAGAATAAGACGCCATGTTAAATTAACATGTGTCCGTTTCAAATATGTTTGTAAAGTTTTCCTTATAGCGTAAAGTGTGTTTTATTATTCCTAAGGTGGAATTTGTCTTTTTAAAATATATAAATATGACGGTAATATCATTTGTTAAACTATCCCATCTAGGGTCTCAGCCAATTATGCAACTTTTCATTATGCGCGAAAAGAATGAATCACTAATGCGTTTGTTGATGATTCACGTCTTGGTCGAGGTCGTATGACAATTACTCTTGCCACCTTGCCAATTTCCAACCAATCTTTTTTTTAAAGACAACGCTCGCATTAAGAATATAACTTGTGTCGCAGAGAACTTTACAAATATATATAAAATGGACACAAAGGACACCCTGACTCAGAACAACAATTTGTTGATCATACGCAGGTTCAAACTCATAACACTCAGCTCAGTAAGAAATAGCAACCACTTAAACCTTTACACCATCCGCATAGTCCTTATTATGTTGTATTAATTGTAAAAACCTATTTTGTGCTATAAGCAGGATTACGTAATATACTTTAAACAGATTTTTTTTCTATATTAAGAGCCTGCTAAAGTGACTCTACTCTGTCTGATGGAAAGCATGAATAGAATCCAAGAGTTGTGGTCACCATACTCATTGCAAATGCAGACAATGCAGTATGGTGACTCGCACTATGGCGGCCTTGTGAGATACTTTTTCACACTCCGCTTGGGGACCTAGAAAGCATTACGGTCATTGTGACAGTGGAAGGCTTACACAGCTACCACCATAGCTATCACCCCTGCATCTATGAGCCTCCGGTCTCAAAAAGATTGTATAAACAAGGAATTCGTATAAACAAATCAAACAACATAGTTGTAATCTATATTTCTATAGTATGTACTAAAATCTATTCCGCGTCTGTCCACCCACCCTATCTTACCACCCTTTTTTTTAAACATTAGAAATACAAAAGAGAAACCGAGGATGACAAACCTGTACTTATGCACATACAATACAACAATAATAAATATGAAATAAAAATAATGTTAGTTAAAATACAATACCATTTATTTAAAAAAAAGTAAGTCATAAAGATAGAAACACCGATCGTACCTACTCTAGTTTCATAAATTCATACAAGACCTGAAAATGTCGATATGAAATCTATTGCAGTCCATTCGGGTATTTTATTCAACAGTATTTTTAATTTTATGTGAAAAGTATTCGTTGACAGATTTGTCTCTAATCTTCTCACTCTAAATTTTGACTCTTCTCGACACCTTCTACACTATTTACATTTTCATAACCGTTTTTTTTCGACATCTCCAGTTCTAATTGATGTACGAGGTTAGTATTGGCCTAAGGTCACTTACTGGAGCGAGCTGGTTCTTGGATGAAGTTTCATAGATTTTCTAGGTTTGAACAATAACATTAAACTAAATGTTGCTGTGCCGAGTACTAATTTTTTCTTAGATACTATGTTTTTTTTCTAATTTTTTATGCATTATTCTTCTAAATGGTTTAGTCCACATTCAATTTTACTTATTTCATTCAACATTGACATAACCACTTTAAAAAATTCTAAAATAAGCGGTCATGCGAGTCTTTGTTTACGTAATATTTAGCATTTTGAAGCAATATAAGCCTAAAATATTTTTATTTATTACACAATACATATACTATGTACTCTGTCATCGTTATAATTAAAACCTTTCACTAATTATGTAATTATTTTGTTTCAGGTAAGTGTCCAGAACGTTAATTAGATAACACCACTATATGGTAAGCGCGAAATTGTCTACTATTATACATCGTTACTTTTGTTAAAGTTCCAGAGTGCTCGATTCTTCTGTGTTCTCGATTTTTGATCAAAAATTTCACAAACATTATTAATTTGTAGCAAAAATTCTTAACATGAAGATACTTTTTTCTGACGATTGGTACAAAGTTACACGTGAGTGTTATCTATTTGTGCTAGTTACCCTTGGGTAAAACCTAAGCCTGCCTTCGTAATCTAAAAATTGTTCGAAGCAGCACGTGCAATTCTTTACCAATACATACTTCTCTATAAAAGGCAGATAATTATTTACATGTAATAAATTATTCAACGCGTCAAATGAAAATGGAGTTTAACAAAAAGAGTTTCACCATTATCTTCTTATTTTGGCTACCATCATTAGACCATCGTGATAATGCCCAATCTTTTGGACTCATCAAAATTAAACGTATGAGCACAAACTCAATCTCCATTGTTCAGTTGTAGTATCCACCTTCATACTCTTTCCCAAGTTTATGGAATATTTTATTTAGACTCAGATGCGACTGATAATTACGTAGTTCAATTAATATGTTTTTATTGTTAATTATGTTGAGCTTCAGTAATGAAAAGTTTTACTTTCGTTAATTTTTCCTAGTGTATTTTATCATTATCAAATCATTTATTTAAATAAAAATATTTTTACTGATAGTTACGCTTTCTACATAAAGGTCTTAACGATCTCATCTCACATAATTTCCTTACTGAAATTAAATTTTATTTTGGCACACTAACCGTATAATAATTACTTACAGCTTTCATCAAGATACTTTTATCTTAATTTTACTGTTAACGTTGCTTTGCTCTGATACCTTTACGTAACATACCATTTCTTTACAACCATTTATATCCCTTTGCGTTACAAAAGCTTTTTATCTTAATTTACAGTTGTTTATAATACATTCTGCATGCCCAAAAGTATTATGAAGTTAATTACCTATGTTTACGTTACTGTTCTACTTTTCCTTCGTCTTCTGCGAAACACGGTCTTGTATGTATAATATATAACATATATTTTCTAATACGTATGTCGTTTGTGCTCTGGAAATACTTTCGAACTTTGCGTCGCCGGATGCCGTGTTGTCATTGAGAAACAAGTCCGGCTTAGCTTGTGGTCGATCGGTAAAAAGGGTAAGCCTGGCTTACTTGTTGACACAGCGTGCCTTGACCACAAACAAGACATATGATGGACTTAAAATGCGGAAACTTGAAGACTTATCGCTAATCCTTAACTTAAGCTGATCACAATCATCAATTTACTGGGTTCTACTTTCTAAACTATATAAAGACCAAAGACTTTTCCTAACTTTTATTCAAAGACCCTTGATAATTGACTAATTGATTATAAAAAAAAGACTCCTCTGTGACTACTTGACCCGGTTGTCTTAACTACCTATATATTTACTTCAGTATTATTTAGTTTACCTTAAATACCCATCTTATCGGTCTAAGCAGGCTCTGCTAGTAAACATAGTTATTTTCGATCAAGTGTTGATTGGAATCTGTCTTCAATCAGCGTCGAGTCAGCGACCGTTATTAAATCAGTAGCTTATCAACACTTAACTGTTAGTTTGTATTCAATTACAAATGTGTATTGATTACAATATATCATGATAATTTGCATTGGCCACTTTCTTCACTATAGTCGATAGTTTTTTTTATTTTTTTTTTCATTAGTTTAACTAGATGACTATATTTGTTAGTATAAATACTTGGCAGATTTTTTTTTGTTTTAAAAGACAACTCCTGCTCTACGAAAAATCCGGTGAACTTTACAATCATAAATGAAATGGACACAAAGAACACCCAGCCTTACATACTTACAATAACACAATTTGTCTAGAAGAAATCGCCGTGAGCGATAAGACTGCCGATTGTTGCGTTTACATATTTGTAACTCATTTCTGTTTCTTATGTTTTGTTTTATATAAGAAAGAAATACAAGAAAGACAAATAAATAAATGAAAAATGAGAATTTGTGGATCACACAAAGTGTTTTTCCGTGTGAGATTTGAACCCACAACACTTAGCGCGGGACGCAGCGTGGCGAGCGTTTAAACCACTACGTCTTATGTGCAATTCAGATTTATTTAATTATAAACGAGGTGGCCTCTTTACACGTAACTTTAATATATTTTAGTATCTAGTATTTCTAATTCTTAATAAATATTTACTAATAAACTTTATTTGTTCTGTATTCTTGTGTTTAATAAAAATTTCTTTGAAAAATCCATGATTTTTAGACATCACACTTTTTTTTCTAGAAAAAGACGTTTTCATTTTCATTTCTTATAGGTAATTATTTTGTAGAAAAGTTTTCTATGTTGAACCATAAATAGTTTTATATGTTTGTGTGAAGTACTTTCACTATACTGTATACTGTCCGATCTAAAAGTAAATTTACATTACACCTTATTCCATCGAGGTTAATAGTTGGCATTAGTAGCTCCGTAATCGCGGGTTTTGGCCCGATTTTTAACGGTGTGTGCCAAAAATATGATTTTTACGTCCATCGGCAATGCAGATGTGCCATTTCACGCATACAAATTGGGGCAACAGCGCTGTGTGCAGGGCTTCGCGCTTCATTTTGTCACTTCTCACTCCTGGATTATATTATTTTAGGGTTAACACCATACAACTTAAATAAAAAAAAATGGAAAGTTGTTATGTTCTCGTAATAAAAACTTCATAATAATTAGTTTAATGGGACTGGCCTTTATTGATTAAAGGTATTATATGCTAAGTGTTAACATTATGTAATGCAAAAGTAATCGAATATCATGGTTTCAACGCAATGCAAAATGATATAACACATCATAAACGCTTCAAGAATAATTAAATTTATGTTGCTGATATTTATATTTTAACTCCATGGAAATCTCTTAGTATCTTGTTAATGAATGATCACCGTACCTATTTACCATCTATATATTTCATAAACATAATCATCTACTGTACTTAGTAGTACATGATTAAAGAGAGTCATGAAAGTTATTGTATGATAATTTCTAATGACCTAGAGCTAAACACAAACTATTAGATTGAAAAAACTAACAGCAAATAGAAAAATAATAGTACGTACTAAAGAAGAATATTTCCATCTTTATCCACTATAAAACTATCGAGTCAAGAAAGTAAATGTTGCTTAGAAGTCCTACAGTTAACATAAAAAAAAAAATCAGATACCAGTCTGATACCGCCGTCATGATGATAACATTACATAAAATGTCCTCGCGCAATATTTTTCTAACATTATCTGAAGAAGTGTTTGAACACGTGTGAATCTTCGTACAATACACTTATAAATATTCTTCGTAAATATGAGTCACGACGGACACAGAATATGATGGCGTTGCTTTAATTATATATTTATTTTCCCTTTTGTTATTCACGGGGGCAAAGCCCAGCCTTTACATGTTAATTTTAACTTTGAATCTTTAGATTTATGTTTACTTATTTCTTCCGGCGAAAGCTGTAAAGCTCATCAAGATATAAACAGATTAAACACATATACATATATCACTCTATTTTGGACCTGATATATTAAACATTCGCCTACTAATGAGTATGATTGTAACCTGATATTTAACAAATGTTTAGTGTCACACCATTTTACTTCAAAACTTATTATTATATACAACTACTCATAAAAGAGTTCTAAATTTTCAAAGGATACTATTAATTCTACTATAAGCTCGTATCATATCGTCATCATCACGTGGTCACTGCTGGACATAGACCTCTCCAAAAAAAACATACTAAAACACCTTAAACCAACATTAAACTTTGTATAAAATAAATAAATATTTTAGACATTCGACACATATTTACCAATCATGCAAACATTTAGCTCGACACGGGAATCGAACCCAAGGCCTCAAGTACAGCACTCACATACGCTACCACTGCGCCACCGAGACGTATTATTAAGTCATATAGTTTTATATTATTAATAACTTGCTTTTACCTCCATTATTTTAACATTATCCTCTCTTCCTTTCCTAAGTTAACTGTAAGAAAACATCACTGTGGGCCGAGCACACCTTCGGGCATGTTATTTTCCTTCCTGTCCTACTTGTTTTGTGTACAATACAGTGGGATTAGTGCGTACTGCCATGAGTGCTGTAAACCTGCTAATAGGTAAAGTTAGATAAGGGTACCAGAACACCACGAGGATAGGTTTGACAGAGTGAGCGCATCACAGTCGCAGTATTTATAAACATTACTTATCGCCTGCTATGCAGCTTTGTGCTGTTTACCAAGTAAGTTATATAAGCAATCAGAAATTAGTATGTTCCGTTCGTTAAGGTAAATATGTATGTTAGTAATTGAGTAGTCAGATTCACACCGAAATTATCTTTCTAAAAATTAAAATCAAGGATAAATGTCTTTATATAAATAACATTCCAACTATCATCAACTATACTTAAGGAATTTACACAAAAATCTCATCCTGAGACCTAAACCAATCAAATGTTATGTATCAAATAAAATCAAGATATAGAAATGGATAGTTCCGGATTCCATTTAAAATGCAAGGTTTCAAGTTCGTTGTAAGCTCGTTAGGGTGACATGACGTACAAGAAGTTTGCCATAGTAACGTATAATCAAAACATGTCAATGCAGATGTATGTGCACGCACATTAAATAGGTTTACGTTACGTCCTCTTGAACCTTAAATAGGTCCCACGTTACGTCCTCTTGGACGTTAAATAGGTTAAATAGGACGTTAAATAGATATTAAAGATTGCTACGCTACTTTCTCTGTTAGAAATTAAGATATTTGATAATCACTAGAGTACTTGTAATTACTTGTAGTAATTATTAAATCGAATATATTTTTTCACCATAAATAAATATAATATTATCAATATTAAACGAAAGTGAAACTACACATGTGAATGTTTTATTACATAATTTTTAATGATCTTGAAATGCCATCACTTTTATGTTATCGGATAATACTCAGTTTATATTATTGAATATAGATAAGAGACTACTGGCTACTGCCTTTACACGTGTGCGGATATTTACATGCGATCGGCTCCAAACATTCTGTGTCGTGTGTCAATGTGTCTAGAAGAAAAAGGGGTCAGATTGGTTAGTAGGCTTTAAACTTTTGATTTGTTTTTTTCATTTATGACATACAATTTGTGCTTTACTGTATATCCTACTTATTAATTATTTGTATAATTTTTAGTTATATTTTTTATTTAGGAAAAATAAAAAAAAAGTTACAACTTTTTTAATAAACTTCGAGGATGTAGTACAGGCAGCTGATATTTATTTGTAAAGACATATATTATACAATTTTTAAAAATAATACTGCCTCAGTTTTTATGCTATAACGGTATTACATAATTGTGAAGTGTAATATGTAAACATCACACATGTAAGTGGAGACATGGCTTTTAAATGATGCCTTGCATATGACCTTATAGCGGCTTAGGTTACGTATCTTCTAACGCTAACCACAGCTCGTACTCTGTGTTATGTAGAGGGCACTGCGACATACGGCAACATATTTCTCTATTATCAACGCTAGAGGTGGTAAAAAACTTCTAGTTCCGACGCGATATGATAATTCTTATCGTATGACCAAGTTTTTTGTGGCATGTAGGGTTGTTAAATATGATGCATCTTCTTTTATTTAAAATTGTGAGTAACAATATTTTATATATTATCTTTAAATGTACCGCAATGTGAATTGTGAAACAAAATCAACACTTAACATTTTATAATTATACCGCTAAATACTAATAATATAGATATAGTTTTAAGATAAATAAATAATAATTTCTTCACTCGTGCGATCGCGTGACAACCCTGCTGTAGTGGTGGGTGCACAACGCGGAGCGGCGCGTTGGTAAACAGTTGGCATCGGTCCGTGTCGCGCTTACGTCGCGCATCGCTCGAGCCCGTAATTATACAAAATACGTTATAGTTGTGGTGTCCGTCACTGTCGGTGCGTAGAGCTCGTTGTGCCCCACCAGTCGCCATACGCGACCACAATGCGCAGGAACTGTACGGTTTGCTCCCAGTGAACACCGTACAGAGCATTGTGCTTGTTTGTGGAATCATTATGTGCTTTTGTCAAGTGTTACACTTAGTGCTATTGTGCAATGACCATTCCTATAACCTATGCGCAGTTCATATTTCATTTAATATTTTTAAGTACACATTAATGTTTAAATTCTAAGTTTATTAACCTCAATAAACAAGTTTGCGTCACTTATATAACAGAGATAAGGTTTAAAATCAGTGAAGTTTCGAAAGCTTACGTTCGTCGCCGAAGTGTCATGTCGATTCATCTCGCAAATACTTCTTCTGCCTACAAATATCAACTTTCATAAATTGTAAGGTCACTCGATAACACTGACAGTGGCCCTGCGGGGCAGTGTTCTGTAATAAATCAATTAATAACTCAGTATATTGATTGCCTCTAGTGGCCCAGGCATCGTATCACACGTCGTTGGGTTCTACGGTGTAACAGGAGCCTAAATTTAGCTGCCCCAGAGCACGGCGGTCGCACCAGCACCCTTTACAGTGACACTTACATGTATACATAAATGATGTATGCTTAATTAGCGTGTCAACGTTTCAAGATTAATGGTATTTTGTTCTTCAAAGTATACTTAGTCATCTGTACGATGTAAACAATTAACGCTTGAGTTATCGGACTCTGAAGCAATTTGAGGATGATAGAACCACAGTCCTTAATTATTGAAATATGTATTCGAAACTTTTTGTTTGCATCTTTAATTATTTAGTGAATTTACCCTATATTTTGAAAATATCACTAGAGGGAATAAGAAGCAGTTAACTTACAGACATACACACGAAATAATGGTCACATATGTAGCTATACAAAAATGTTTACAAAGGAATTTTGTTTGCCTTTGAAATGAGTAACGATTTGAATCAAATTTTACATTCAGATAAACTTTAAAGTTTATCTACATGAGTGTTTATTCCAAAAAGAAAACAGATTTTTATAAAAAAAACCTAGGGATCTTTTATATTGCATACAATATTTAATTTGAACACATTCACCTACATTTCGAAAGGTAAAACATGATTAAGTCCTAATTGGATTATATTGCCGTTGAAAATTTTTAACTGCATCTGCATTTGGGTTATTGCATCATTACTAAAATGAATTTGTTCTAGTATTTGAAATCAGTTAATCGTGTCAAATATTGAAGTTAGTTCGTTAAATCTTATGATCTACAAGCGTGACTAAGAGGCCAATACTACGCGTTTCAAGTGCTGCCAATGAATAAGCGTTTCGTTTCACACGAACGAGTTTTGCTATTGAGAATTTTTTAAGTTGTGTTCGTGACTTGATGTTCAAATAACACTTACCTACACAAAAATATTAACTTTCTGTTTCCATTGATAGATTTCAACTACTAACTGTATTCGAATTTAATCAATATAGGCTTAGCAAATATAAATTGATCGTAAAAAATGTAAGGAATAGCCATCTGCCAGGCCGGGTGTTTAAAAATCACGCTCGCACATGTCGTATCATGGCCGTAAGCGTAACGTCTTGCGAGACCCGCATCCCCGCTACCTGCGTGCAACACATTGTTCTGTTGTCCGTACGAGGGGTACGGACCATGGTAATAATGGACCTGCTTACCCTGTTTGTTCTACAAATAACAATGACAAGTTCTTTTGTTCTCAAGCACCTTCACCATCGTAGTCGTACTTGACTAATTTTTTTGAGTACTTAAGACCACTACTCTACTCGTTGATTAATAAACTCTTCCTTTTATGTAATGAACGCAATTACAAACTGCGAATCAAACTGGTTGTTTTGTTATGCGGTTGCAGGAGACTTGCAAACATTGACAGAATATAAAATTTGTTCACCTTTAACGAGACAGGTAAACGAATCATAATAGCTGTTGGGCTCGGTATTTGTCTCTCGCACCACGTCTTTCACCCGCACCGTACATTAATGTAGAATGCAAAGAGAATCCGTATCGAGTCCCACTATGTAGGAAGGAATTTTAATAGCTGTTCTCCTAATACAGGTATGTCGGGCGCACAGAAAAGTTATACTTCGAAATATACAACAATCCTCGTTGTAAAATTCAATCTTTGTGTGTGCCGAACAACAAATACTTCACATGTTTGTAAACAAAAGGTAAAGCAACGTCACAGAAATTCTCTGAATATCAACGTAATAATGGTACATAGTTATAGTCACTCTTACATGGCCATGATCGAGTTCCTAACTTACACCATTGAAATCGCAGCCATATTCTCTAGCGATAGATAAGTGCGTGCTTATCGTCACTAAACCAAATTCCACGAGAAGCTGATAACATGCCGTGAGAACACGCATTTAGGGATAACACTAAACCTTTAGAGAAGTCAATAAACGTATCAGTTACATTATGTGTTTAATTTTAGTAACTTGCATAAATACGATTGTGGAGGAACGGGTGTCATATTCCATCAACAAAAAGGAAATTCCTCCGACCAGGCGAGCTGATCACATCTAGTGGGCCGCGGCTTAAAGGTTGTTGTTGTGCAGTTGCACACACATCACTTCCCAATCCGGGACCGGAGGTCAATGTGTTAATTTGTCAGCTGTCTATGCTCTGCTGTGGTACTTGCCAGTGACAGGACTGAGTACTTGCACTGAGTCGGAAATGAGTGTCGTTAGACCTAGTGAGGCTGGGCGATTGCTGAGTAGTGGCTGACTGCTCTGTTTATGGGCGAGAGATGCTTCTCTTACGTAGATCGTAGGTGCAGTGTGCTGTGCCTAAATGCTGATGAGGCCATAAGGTACAGGTTGGAGCGGTCGCTACCTGCATGTGGTATCCCTGTTGTTGCCGAGGTTACTGGCTGATTGAAACTTGGTTACCGCTCTTCGCTGAACACGATGGCGATGATTATTCTGCTGTTTCTAATCTACTTTTTTAAAGGCTGCTTCCAATCACATTGGGACACAAATCTGGAGGTACGGGTGTTATGTTTCTCCCAACACAAAGGGAGGGAGTATCCTCCGGCCAGGTGAGTTGATAATACCTAAAAGTCGCGATCCAACCGTTGATATTGGGAAGGTGATATAAATATATATATATATATATATATATATATATAAATATATATATATATATATATATATATATATATATATATATACTAATCGACACGACAATTTTATATCGCGATACAAGATTTCAGCTGATTTGAGTTGAGTAGTATGTGGAAGTTGCCACACGATTAGTCAAAGAACTTTTATTTGCATCAATTAATCAATTTGAAAAACTGCTTGTGCGTAGTAATTTAATAGCATATCGTTTTAAAGTAAAGGGAACATGGCTTTCACTTTAACAGCATGCATAATATGAACATGTTGTAGGTACTATAAGTAAAGCATGTGTAAGTGAATGGAAATGACTAAAGTCTGTGCTTCACTTCTACTTAACAAGAAAGGCGCTATAGTATTTTATGTTGCTGTAGATGATCTTATTAAAGCTCAGAAAAAAACATCTTATATTTAGCTCCAACGGTGCTTATTGTAAAATCTTGAAGCGTGCAGTATACTTAAGTAGCCAGTTAGCAGATACAATCGCGGTCATTCCCCCAAAGTTCCGGCACCTGTCGGATGGTCGCCGGATATTGACGCACTCATGCCACCATAACAAATCATATCTCTACCATTGACAAATGTCATTAAAATATTACTTTTTGTACATGGAATAGGAAGCGAGCATTAAAATTTCGCATAAAAGTGAATTACGAGGCCTTAAAAGTTTTTTTATATTTAAAACTCATAGAACCTGGTCTGTGACTGAACCTTGCCACATGGTTTTACATTCTCACTAAATTAGACTATTTTGTAGCAAGCAAAACGAGAGTTTATTGCTAGAAAGTCGAATGTTTATGTGTTTAATTGATTGATTTATGAGTAACGAATTACTCTGAATCGAGAACATATCGAATACTTTGGAAGCTGTTGATAAATATTGATAGAACCTAACATCTATTGACATCGGCTCTTGGCGGGGGAAAGCGTTGAGTACTTTATATTCGCTTTCGAATGCGATTGCTACTGAACTGTAACTGCGTTCATGAATATCGAGTTTTCTAAACGCATTTAACTTTTTAATGTGTAATTATTCTTTATGGTCAATTCACCGTAGTTCATTCTCGTTGTATAGCATGTTTAACCTTTATAAAGTTGAACTTCAGGGATATACTACACAGTCTCGGTATTGCAACGACTGTGCAAAGATGCAACAGTTTGGAGCGTGCAGTAGCTTATACAAATGTTGTATACAAGTACGCCTTTAGTGATAGTCACGAATTCAATCTTGTTTAAGAACGCTCAGTATTGAGAGAATTTTTTGTAATTACGTGGGAAACATAGTAATAATATACATACATAAAATTATAATACGGCATACTACTTCAGTTTTTATAGCATTTTATAGTCTTGTAACCGTTACATAATGAGCTTTCGCTTTTTTGTGAAAATTGCAGTTGTACATTTATTAACGCGTTATGTACAAGATTTTTTTGTATCTTATTATTTGAAGTGAACTACACGGCGGAGAAATCTCGTGTATTGTATGTTCATGTACCTTTGTATGGACTGACAATTACGGGACGGCAGTCGCTCTTTATAACTACATGTAAAACTTGTCAGACTACTCTGCCATGTGCTACTTTTTGAGAGAAATTCTGTGCCTTATCAAAATCTGAGTAAGTGCGAAACTTATGTGTAATATCTTACCAAATAATTGACCAGTATTTAAAGTTAAAATGTACAATTGATTTTAAATACAAGAACTTTATGACCTCTTTTCTGTATAATGCATAACTTAGGTACAAAACATTTGTATCTATTATAACTTACACGTTTTCATTCAATCTAAATCTTTTACAGAAATACCATCCTTTTGTCATCCTTATACCATTATCAGAAAATCAGTTATGAATGCTGATAGAAGATGCTGAAGATGCGTTGTAACAGTAAAAAGACATTTAAATTTTGACCACAGACAACATACGTGGGATGGTTATTTTTTAAAGAAAAGTTAACATTTTTCTTCTTAAAGCTTAAACATAACCAATGTTAATGAAAGACTGTTTGTTTAAGGGTACTTACGTTAAATATTATTATCATAACATATAATTTAGTATATTGCACATGCAATATAGTGTTATCATCGTTTTCGCTAGCGGTATGTCCGTAAACGAGCTTGACTTGAAAAATAACACGTATGGCTTGTGTAGACTTACTTCTTTAATTACAACTTGATGAGATTTGAAATACTTAACACTTTAACGCAAATACTCGTAACCGTACTCATTAGCCCGTTATGATACCAGTAAATTTTTTTTTTTTTTTTTTAATTGTTAAATTGTTGCTACTAATATATTGATGAGCAATAATATTAGTATTTTTAGGTAAAAAATAAGTAGAATAAAAACTAATAAATGCTACCAATAGGTTTCTTTCTTGACGTTATTTCTTTAGAAAAACTGAAACCTAGCATATGCATCTTAAATAGGTCAAGAAGAGCATTGTGCAGTACATTTATTTAATAAATATGATTTTGCCTTGTCTACGCATGATTGCTATAAAGCTATAAATATTATTGTATGTTTAGTAAAGGCTCGTAATCATAGAAGTTATCCTTGTCAGGAGAATCTCGACGAATGTTTACGTTTTGTGCAATATCAACTATATTATTACTCTAAACACTATTGGTTAGTGGTAAACCAAACATTAATAACCAATAAATACGTCAGAATTTGTTACTGTATACTTTGATCATATACATAGGCTTTATGAATTGTTGACTTTGTGAATTGAGTTATTTACATGTAAAGTACGATAAATCTGATGTTGGATACTAAATATGTAGTTAATGCCAATAATATTTTTTTATCAAAGTATTATTAGATCATATGGTCGTAGTTGTTATATAGGGTTAACATTTATACTGTTCTATTTACGTACTCTGTTGCGTTCAAAATGTATAGTGGAAAACAATACGAACAACGCAAGGGAGTAATCTACGACATCCACGGATTGTATAGTGGTGATGACACTCCGTATTCTTAACCCATCACCACACAGATAATGGTATGATAACAAAGAAATTACATCATAATGATATGTTATTAAACATTTAATTTTTTTTGATTAGTTACATCCGTCGGCTGTACTGTACTTCCTTGCTCGTAATACTTTCTGAATGTATTGCAGTATTATTTCACATACCATTGGAGTGTATACTATCACTTCACATCAAACTATTTACACGGCTAAGGCCAACTAAAATAAACAAGACCTATACTTAGACAAATGTTGCAATATATTTGTAAAGGCAGATACAATTCCATAGATTCCGAGCACAGACGATCGGGATCAACTCTGGCGTCCGTCCAAACATCAGTTTATAGCTGATACTGTTTACTGAAGCGAGCCGTCACCTAAATATGTTCTCAACAACACTACGGCCTGTTATAGCTTTACAAGCTTTTATCTGAACCGAAACGCGTTGTTTGCTTGTACCGGATGCGGAAACGTTAACTGCAATCACCCTAGAAATGGTACTGAGCAGAGAGAACAGATAAATTAGTGATGTCAGAGAATTCGCTATTTTCTATCCATGTTATCTCCATACGTTTTATTTAGCCAGTGACGTTTATGAAGAAGTCGTCTATAAAGACTTTTGACCTTCGTCGACATCATTTAGTATCTTATCAAAATATTTGTTAGAAATTTACATATTACTAGTTATCCATACCTACTAATGGTGCTGAATATTGTCATTTTTTATTATTTTAGATGTTCCAGTTCTAATTTCAAATATATGACAGACATTATGATAAAATGTGCGGTGAATTGTAAACATCAAAGAGGCAAATGTTTATGTTTAATTTTCCCTTATAGCAAAACGGATGATCTCATTATTATATGTATGCTGGCATACATACAATACGAGACGCACCACGATAGTGGGCATATGTGTAATGCAACGGTAACGCGTTGTCGGCTTGTGTTCGGCGTGCGTGCTTAATCTCTTTCATTAAGCATTTGTAAGGCGGCTGCATTCTTTTGCCCCACTACCCTGGTTGACTCGTCTACCGTACTATTTATGTACTGTATAAACAATTTTCATATCAATAACTTCGAGTTTTTATAACTACTTTGTTTATAAATGCTTTCATTTATAAACATTAGTATTTAAACTCTTTACAGAATAAATTAAGTATGATAAGATTACTAAATATTAATTATGATTTTTGTGTTTGTAGATATTTTAGTCACGTATTACGTATATACGTATTACGGATTTTTTTATATAACATATATTAAAGAAACGCATCAGTTTCACTTACATTTATTGAAGTATTTATGCATGTAGTTATTCACTACATTTGCACGGTCGCAATGGATAGATCGTCTGCGTGCACGCACTCAACCTCGCATTCTGTTGGCACACTTCTATCTAACGAAAGTTTGTTATCCATTCCACTTTTTACGGTTGTGTTCACCACTAAAATTATTAGTCTAGAAGAATGTTCCATTAAGTAGTCTTCTTAAAGTTTTGATAATATTTAAATACTAAAAACGCTTGTCAAAATGTTCGGTAATGAATACATACAATACATAATGTATTCATTATTGAAAAAAATACATTTCGAATATTAATTTATGAGTATAAAATAATTATATTAATTGTGGCTGTATTTCTTAAAATACACAGCTTGATCTCTCTGACACTTGTCATAAGTGTCTTTTTAAAATTTATGAGGTACAGTTTAGGTGTGAATTTTTGTATTTATTTTATTAATTTATTATTAATTTTATTTTATTTATTAATTACACTTCATTTGTGATAAAACCAGCACGTAAAGACTAAAAATATAGATGTTACAAAAAAAAAAGGCTTGTTCAAATTTACTTCGTTGGTTTCATAACCATCTGTCACAGACATCAAGTTTAATTACTATAGGTGTGAATTTTTATATTTATAATTTGCACTTCATTTTGATAAAACTGACACGTAAAGAATTAAAATATAGACCATACAAAATAAACTCTAGTTCAAAGTTACTTCGTCGATTTCGTAGACAGCTGTCACAGACATCAAACTTTATTTTAAGGACTGCAATAATACAATTTTACTATACTTGGTAAAGTATCTTTGGAAATAAAATGTAATGGCATACATCACTAATTTCACAATTACGTCTACTTACAAAATTGTTCGTTTTGGCTTGTCATTGAATATAGAAGGGCTTATGTGGGTTGCGCAAGAGTTGCCGCTGCCAAGTTCACACCCACTACCGCCCAAACTAATCCTACGCATTATCAGCACCTCAGCGTTCTATCCATTACTTGTACGATAAGTGTAACAAAATAATCTAGGCCGATCGGTTATGTAGCTAAGATGTCATGAATTATGAGATAATGCAGATGATATAGCAAAATTAGAACCACTATTAGTTAGTCTTTTAAACGAGCTTGAGTGCATACTGGATAAGTAGTTTAATTAAAGCATCGTATTTAAAATTCTTTCTACTCATGGTTTCTTTGTAAATCGCGTTTTTAAGAGTCATTGCTTCTGGTTGTAGTCATTAAAGCTGTATTTAATTTCGATAATCTAGTTTATCTCACATGTGTCTGGAATAAGCTCATGTGTCCGTGAACTAATATGAGATATATCACATTGTATGAAAACATTTATCAAGGCCATCTAGTAATCAACTAACATACTTCAGATAAACCATCGCCATGGGAAAGATATTTATTTTTTTATCCAGTGACTGCATCGGGAATTAAAGTAAATGCAGCTGCCTATTATCCTGCTAGTAGGTAAACTTTTAAAACCTGCTGCTACAACATAGACCGGCTTTGCAACATAAGAAACTATTGATCTTCTTTAATTGTCATTTTGAACGAGTCTCGTTGAATATGGACTGTATAGAGGAACTCACTGAAGCGTTTCCTACCTTGACGAGTTAAGTTAACTATGTTGTCTACAAACTGGAACCGATAAATAAATGGTTAATTGAAGGTTGTCCTTTAAGATCTAGCTGTCTTATGGAAATAGTGAGTTGCGTTAGAAGTGTTAAGAAATGATTGTCGTTCGATTCTGAAACGACGGTTTCACTCTAAACTTAATGAGTTCGAAGTCAAAGAAAGGCAAAAAAGTCTCATTAGCTCACTTCTGACTCGCTGTTACATATTTAATGTTACAATAGTATCTAATAATCTTATCAAAAATAATAAATTATTGGTGTAATCATTACTGTACAAACTGTAGTGTGTGCAGTACCTTATTTATCACAAAATCTTTTAATATAGTTAAGAATTTAGAGTTCTTGACGTTAATAAAGAAGTTTGGCCGGAAATCTACGTATTTGATATTAATTTTAACGCAATGTGTCCACATATTTCTGACAAAAATTGTTTTGTTCAGTGTAATTCTGAGGTACGCAACCGTAAACAAAAATATACATACATATATATTCAAAAATGTGTTAATAGATGACGTTAATCGTGATTTAACGTAATCTTTCTTAAACCTTTACAACGTAAGTGTGAATAAACATTTTCTTTTACAATGAGATTGCTACCTTGTTACATATAAAAATGTATTCACGTGGATATATGAGGTATGCACATGTAATATCTTTGTAATCAACAATTTATGTATAAAATAGCAGAATTATTCAAATCATGAAAAAACTTTTCCATAAGACATTATTATAAAATATGCAATAGCTTGTAACTGTCAGCGCCGATGTGAAAAAAAAATGGATAGTTAAGCAGTAGTTAGGGTCATTGGTAGAGTCCCAAAAAGGCTATTGCTATAGAACAGATTTGGAGAAATATATAATTCTTTTTTTTTGCGAGTTACACACACATAATCAACTGTAAAACTATATTTATATACACTAGTCTTTATTAACTCAGAATGGGGCTCATATTTTGAATCCGGTGTAAACGTTTTAAACAATTAAGAACGAAAATGTCATTAAACTATCACCAAGTAACAGTTGTAGGTCATTGTAAGGCTCTTCTCAAGTATGCGGTTGAAATTCCGTTCCGTCTCTCTATTTACACGCCCCCGTCTAGCGGGCTTAAAATAATTACACAAGTGCGTTTGTACAACTAGTGAGCCAAAACCTCCTATCTAAGAAGAGGCCTTTGTCCAGCAGTGGACTATTAAAGGCTGTCGAATTTACGTGATCTTCGTACAACTCATCCTTTAGAGTTCGTTGAGCCAGTACTTCCTTTATGCTTTGCATCGTCTACCTGCAGTTTCTCGTAAGAGTAAAAGTGATTTAAGCTTTAACAGGTTTCTTGGGTTAATTTTAAATCTCTACGAATGTTTTGCTTTCACTTTCGATTTTATCAATATATGCTATTATTTATTGATCCGGTTACCTTAATCGTTCCTTTTATTTTTATTCTTTCGTTCATCGTATTAGCTTTTGTTTCTCATCTGATTTTCTATTTCTTTTTTTATGTCATAGTAGTATCTCTCTCTAATTTTTAGTTTTTGTTTCTTGTTGCCACGTGTTTATAAGGCCTAAAAGATATTATCCTTAGCTTTCAAATTTTTTTATAAAGAGTCTTCAGTCTTACCACGATGTGTTGTTAAAGCAAGTTTGTATTTCAAATAGTAAATAAACGGTTGTCAGCAAAGGGCAGACGTGCGCGTGCGTCGCTTTTAGTTAGTTGCCTTGTGCCTCGCACGTCACTCTCCGGTCAGTACGTTGCTATCTGTGAATGGAGACAGACAAGCGGTACTCTGTTAAACTTTTATTTACGTTAAAAAAGGAACGTCGGCCAATTCCGTGTGCTAATGGATTAACCCGCAACGCCTACTAATTCACACCACATCCACACATCTGAACCCTAGTAGTGTTGTGTTTTGTGTTTATCAGTGATTGTGAAGTGATTATTTCTGTGTAATTCTATTTGTGTTGCGATGTTCCTTCTGTTACCAAATGGTGTAATTACTCATTTCTGAGCTTCAAAAGATTAAAAAGGTATCTTTTAAAATTATTCGAATATTGTTAAGCGTTATTACGATTAAATCAGTTCATTGGAAAAAAAAATAATGGTATTAAGAATTACTTAAAACATAATTATATACCTAATATATATAGATTATATATAGGGAGTAGGTATGTTAATTACATTGAACCTTTAATAATAATAATAAATCATTTATTTCCCACCACTTTGTATCTATTTTGTTAATTACGATGTTACTTATTCTATTGCTAGTAAATAAAATAAATGTAATACACTCTCACTTAAGTAACAGAAGGCAAACCTAGGATGTTAAATATTTCTATAAAGAAACCATGTTTTGAATCTTATTCGTAGAAACACGTGTCTTACCGGCACTTATTAATGTACAATGTACAAAATAAACATTACCTCAAAAACTGTAAGCCATTGAATCGTTAGCAGTGAATAGTGAGTGGTGTGGCACAATGACGCCATTATAGCGAGCTGTACTACATAATGAGCTAGATTAATAAGTCAGTTGTGGGTTCACTGGTCGTGCTTGTATGCCGCTCTACTTGCACCAATCGCCATATCCGTCGCAAATCGACCGTTTCCTCCGACCATCTTCACGTTGACTTGCTGTTATAAACTTGATTTATACCTGACCTATCATTAGTTAACATGTCAACGATTGTCGCCAGCGGATGCACTTTATTTGCTCCGACTACCTATTTATAAGCAACATTGTAAGGATGAAGGCTTAAGACCTCTTTAAGAAGATTAATAGATGTCCACTTGCCTTTGATTTACAAACAGTGTAAGGCTGAAAGATAAAAATATCAATGTTGAAACACTTCATCAAATCTAAACTTTATCAAGATGACTGCTAAGAAGGTTACATAAATATGTACATGCTTTTACGTACTAAATCATGACAATATACATGTTTCTAATACAATAAAAAAATAAAGGAAATAGCTCACATCATACAAAACTACTTGGTTGAGCCCTGGCATATTTTATCTTGGTAAAATCTTGCGCTCTACACAAAATGTTGGCCTCATGCCAGTCCTCGCTCTAACACACATTTTCATTATTGAGCCAACTTTACCGTAATTAGTTAGACCGGTTTTTTTATTTCCAGTAAACATTGTTTTGTGTATTAAATAGCTGAAATCGTAATTTACATAACAAAGTGTGGAAAACAGACGCACATAACTCGTTTATCTTAACCAACTCTGGCTTTAAAATATGCGCTTGTAAACTTGAAATTCTGATTACATACGCTCCACAATGGCTTTAAAAACAAAACTTCTATTGTTAAATACCAATTGTATGAAACGTAATAGTTATAATAGTATTAAATATTGTATCGGTCCGTTCCGGGTGGTCTAGCACCTTGAGACAACATCCTGAACAATGGGTAAATTAGCAGCATTGTGCATCCGAGCTTGTACTTGTATTTTAGTACACGGATTAACAAGCAAAACTGTAATACGTATTCTAGTAACCAACATATTGTAGAATCCTCATTAATGTGTATAACACATAAAACTTGTTTAAAGGCAGGAAAAACATGATTTGTTTTAACACCTAAATGGTCTTGAAAGTTCACTGATTCCGCAATTCTCTCCAAAACAACTCAATTGAAGTCAACAACTGAGCTCCCACGCAAAACTTTCTTTTAAACAATGGGTCGTTGAAGATTTCACTGTTTTTGTCAATGCGTCAACGGAGCAGAATCCGATGTTAATTATAATTACAATTATACGTAACAACCTCTTCCTCGTACAGGTTTTACATTTGTTTCACTAATCATTATATAAAGAGTAGAACTCCCACGCGCCTGCAGGATTACGTTTATAAAACGATATTACTATTTCTGCTTGCTTTTTTTAGTTACACCCGGTCTATTGCGCTTGTAAACAGCCGTGTTATGTACATAACTATTATATTTAATTTATAAATTACAATTTGTACGATGTAACTTACAAAACAATAGTTGTATTCTAATATTAATTATCAATAATTCCAGGTCAGGTTAATTAATTATATGTACAGTTACATTCAATCTCTTAACATTCACCGTTCACCAGATAGAAATATGGTTTAATCGAGTATTTTTATGACAAGCTCAATCGTACAGCTTCGTCTGTGTAGGAGACATATTGGTCTTAGCGTGATGTTATACAGCGTAAACTAAATAAATATAATATAAACTCCTTTATAACCTTTTCATATGGTAAAATATATAAAAGGTTATAGTGGGCTAACTTTTAATAATATATCCCCGTTTTAGCAACATTTTTCAGGAATACTCCGCTCCTGTTCATCGTAGCTAACATTGAAAGATGACTTTAAATCGGAGGAACTACTTTCCTGAAGTTAGCGCATTCAACCAACCAAACAAACAAACTCTTTAGCGTTATAATATTTGTATACATATGTATATAGATTTCGGAATTCATGGAACGTAGTAATGTAAAATGAGGAGTTAATTTATGTAAAATATTTATATAGGACTTGAAATGGACTGAGAAGTAATACAATGCTTAGATTACCCTAAATTATTTTATTTTTCCTTATAATAAAATTGTACTTATGGCTTTGCTGTGACGAGCGCAGAGTTTTGCTGAAGTATATTTAGTTTATGACTGTTTTGTTCCAAACGCGAGTATTAAAAGTTACGACATAACACTGAAACACGAGTGCGAGTCACAGGGATACGTGAATAGGTCCACGGCGCCACAAAGATGTGTTCTTTTGTTCGTCTGCCATTCATTAGCCGAATGTGGCATGGTAGTTCCCATTCTTCGGGAGTGCGTTGAACCTACTGTCCTGTTTCCTGCATGTCAGTATGTAACGTGTTTTACTGGTTGACGCGCTTTTTAGTACAACCCGAGTGTTGCAATCGTTACTCACGTGTATCATACAAACGCAGATAAGATGTTGATTTTCCTTCATATTTCATTTTTTGAATTATGCGAATTGTTTTGATAGAATAGCGATCAACTATCGTGAGATGATTCGAAACGTACCTCAAATACTCTTGTATCTACTTAGAGTGAATAATCTTTTGACGTTCAAATGAATGCTAAAGATACCGTGATTTAAACATTGTGTTGTGTAATATATTTTTATGGACTTCACTGAGTACAAACACATCACAAATATCGTTATCTTAACACACCACGATTTTTCTGCAGTACTTTCAAACATACTTTTTAAATTGCGCATGAATTTCCTGTTACAGGATAATCGATCGATGTTGTATGGTGCTTAGTAATATAATAATTTTAGTAAAATTAACAAAAATCATAAAAGCACAAAGTACCTACTTATAAACAAAGAAGATAACCGCGTTCAGGGCTTTTTAATACTACATAATACATTTTGCATAGGTAATCATTTAGTCATTGAGTATTCATAAATACAATCAAAACTATGAAGAAATATAACCAAATTTCTGTTATAAGTCAAATATTTGCCTCATACATAAATCTGTTTTGTTATGTAATTTTAAATACATAGACTATAACATTTATATATTAAAGTTTATTTTGAATCAGATAAAAAATCACCAACAGTAATAACAAATATAAAAATAACAGAAAACAATATCTGGAAATCCAACTAAGTGAAATACTAACCGAATAATGGTTGCGCGCTATCGTGCTATTACTTTAAAATTTAGTTGTGTGATACACCACATATTTTACAAAAAATGTTTTGAATATCAGTCGTTTTAGTTTCTTTATAGGAGGAGTCACAATGTGATTATTTATGAAATCATACATTTTAATATCATTAATTTTTTCTAAGCTTAAACTTAAATAATATTTACCCCTTAATATTATATTAAACAGAGTAGTTAAATATAGAGAAATATTATTTAAAATTTTAAAATATTTAAAATATTATTTCTGTCTTATTTAAATACTGTCTCTTTGTTATCATCATCACCCCATAATATTAGTGAAGTTATCGTGCATAGTTTGCTCTCTTAGTTGTCTTTTGCGGCACACACGAAATTAATAGGAGTGTTTTATTGTTAATTAGAGTACCGTATTGCTAAACCGTCGCCACATGGTTTGTCTACCTTTAGCTAATTAACTAGCCTCTAGTAACCACTTAGTGGTTTTATACTCACACTCCATTTGGCTAAGTTATACGCACCACGTTCATAATATAAATATAAAAACGGTGTTTTATGCATGTATGTAGATCATGAACGTACTTAGTCACTGCATCCTTACGATTACAGAGTCCTTGACGATAACAAATGATAAGTAACGACAATGTGAAATAAACAGTGTTATCTTGAAAGGTGTGTATGAAACACGAAATATTGCTAAAGCGCAAATATCTACCAATTTTAAGAATCCTGTTGAAACGAATGACATAATATCCAGTGTAAAAGCTGTGCAATATAAAAACTGATCAATTTCAAAACTAAACAGTGCAAAAAGTGAACAAGTGAAATTTAAGTTGTGCTGAGGTTAACAAACTCGGAAGTGGTACGGGACATGAGTGATAATGAGTACAGAACGGCGCCTTTCTCGGAGTTTCCACTCTTGCTTGAAGGGCTCATCTACGGAGGAAGCAGCCGATGAAGAAGAAAGCTGCTATCACTCCCTCGGCGGGAGACACTCTTTCAGCAGACAACCGCAAGTCTATGTGGAAGACTTGTCCAATGTCTCCTTAGCTGAATTTGAATCTACACGCGACGAAAATAATGGTTCGTATTAACATTTATTATTTGTAACAAAACTTTACGTTATCAAAATACCTATAAATCTACGAATAACTCTATACACATAAAATTGGCCATTGATGCAGTTGTGACAGTTACCATGGTAAGAGTGTAAGCCTTACATCGCCACGATGACTGTCATGCCTTTAACGCCGCCATAGTGTGGGTAACTATACTTGCCTGCATTCGCAATGAATATGGTGACCACAATTCTTGGATTGTATTCATGCCTTCTATCAGACAGAGTAGAGTTACTTTGGCAGGCTCTTAAAATAAAAGAAATGCTGGTCCTGACTGCTTGATTGATTCATAAACGCCGAACCTAAACCACTGCGGCTTCAAAATTGAAATTTTGCCTGCTGATGTTTTTTATGTTTTTGTGTTACATAAAATCTTTTCTTAATGGGTGGTCCACCAAGAAAACATTTTTTGTTAAACAGATAAAAGGAAGTACGTGATTTTCAAAGTTAGAAACACCAAATCATTGAAATATATACTAATATTATTTAGCTGAAGAGTTTATTTGTTTGGTAGAACGCGCTAATCTCTGGAAGTGCTTGCTAGTCCGATTTGAAAAGTTATTGCACTATTAGATAGCCCAATCTAAAAGGAACTAAGTATCAATGAAAGTTGCTATAAAATGGAGGGAAATTCTTCCTTCTGAGAGCTTCCTTTGCTTTCATTGCGTAAACGGTGAAAGTTTCACAAAAATAATGTACGAAATAATTGTTTCTTATTAAAAGCTCAAAAAAAATCCCTCTATCTTTTAAAGTTCACTGTAACTCTTTTTATGGTAAACTAATTTATTTATGTTTTATAACATCGCGCTACGCTATGCAGACGAGGTTGCGCGAGTCAGCTTGTACTCGTATATGCATAGTCTAATCAGTCACTATTTTTTTCTAACGTGTCTCAAGAGCATTACATAGGTAGGTGTAGCATAAGTATGTTATTCCATTACTTTTTATAGATTCAATATACTATTCATTGCCGTGGATACTTAAAATACAGTAAATAACTCATTTTTCACCTTACTCATCACTTAACTAATTAAAAATTAGTTAATTTTTAATTACATCAAAAATATAATTAACAAAGTTAGGTACGTCATTAATTGATGTTCTACCGATAACACAATTTTCATTTAGAGTCGCGCAAAACTATATTTTGTCAATTTATCTTTCTCTTTTGCTTTGGACACTTTTAAACGTGAACAACGTGTCATTGGGTAATAATTTCAATAACTTCGTTTGTAGAATTTCTTTTTTGAAATTAGCGTTTCGCTATTGATATAAAAGAATATAATGAATTATTCTAGTGTTTATCATAGCCTATAATTTCATGGGGAAGAAACAGTAAATAGGTTTTTTTAATCAATAAGACCTTAATCACTGAAACCAAATATATGGTCACGGTAACCTCAATACTATGTACGACTACGAGTTGTTGGTTACAATACTTGTAGTCGAACTACTCTTATTCGAGAACAACAAATCAATTTAAACTTCATGCTTTGTAGTTGTAAAATAATGATAACAAAAAGGTGTCTTGGTCCATGTGTCGGCAGACTATTTTTGTTTTCCTTTTTTATGTATTTAAAATGGAATTAATATGAATATAAATGTAATAAACAGAATAATAATAAAATCCCCACACATCTCGCACACGGCCGCCTGATTCCCAACTAGGCAAAGCCTGTACTTGGTAATCAGACTGCTTATAAACTAATAAATTTCTAAATACACACATTGATAAATTACACCCAGCATAGAAATAAAAAAAAATTGTAAATGTCAGATTTATTTTCTTTTTAGTAATATTTTACAGCACTTATAATGTTTATCGTTCAAAGAGAACAGTGTCGTTTTTAAAAAAAATCTTATATGTTGGCTGACGCAATCAAGTGGTAAATTATAATAATCTAATTTTTATACCCTTATCTTTAATCAATTCTTTATTAACAGATACTTAAGAACATTCAATTTACGGAAGTACAAATGACTAAGTCAAATCTATTATCCAATATAATCTGCCAAGAACGTTTCATATAATTAGTATATATGTAATCTGTGTATATGTGTTTGTGTAGGCGTATGTATGAGTATTAATATATGTGTGATATGAATAGATGTGTATTTGTGTATGAATTTCTATCGATATTTTTAAATATTCTCGTTAAAATGTGTTACTTGTATGTAAACTATCCTTCTTTTTTGTTTGTGCGGTAATCCTCGGATACCACCTGCTAGCGGTCATGTCGGAATCGAACCGACCAAAAACCACACGCCACCTCAGGTACTATTAGTCGGGCAATCTGTTGTACCCTAGCAAGGAAATCCCTGGAACCCGACGTACCTCGGGCCACTTATGGCTCGTAAACAGCCCACTTCTGTGTGCCTGGTCTGCTTCTGCTAGGGTGATAGTTTAGACCTGTCACTCTCAGGTCAAGTCTTACTGCCACAATAATGGCTATCCTACGATACCTACCCTAAGATATTTAAACACCTGATGTCCATGTTAAGGTCGCCTGGAAGAAGTCGCCGTGACCAATAAGACCACCGATTGTTACATTTGCATATTGTTTTCTGTGTATACAATAAAGATAAATTTAAAAAAAGTGTGTGAAGTCTAGGCGCTATTAATGCATTATGAATTATGTTAAAATAATCATATCTGGCAACAACTGGATTAAAAATTTAAAAACTGGAGGAAGATAGTAATATGTGCATAAAGAAAACTTAATTGAAATATGTAATAAAAAGGTCTTTGGTCGTGATACTACATTTCATACTATATACAAGTATTTTTACAGCAATCTACGTGATTTATATTTTTTTATTTCAAATATGTCGAAATATAATTTTTCCCTATTGGTATTATCATAAAAACACCGAATATTAGTGAATGTTAAATTAGTATGAGTGATCGCCAGTTAGTCAACTTTTTTCGAACGAAACAAATAATATCCATTAGGTGAAAGTAATAATATTTAGGGACTCCAACGACATCATTACGTTATGTAAATGAAGCGTTTAATTTTTCTCAATATTTCTTTCTTGAATTCGGGTAGGTAACATATTTTATAGAACAAGAAACAGACACAAAATTGATAAATTTAGCGATATAATTATAATAATAACTTATTTAGGGACGTCCGTGTGGTAACGAATCAAGAATACTGAGTGTCACCGCACCTATTATTCCTATGGGTGTCGTAATAGGCGACCAAGGAGCAGATTACGCAGGACAACAACACCGCAAAGAGAAGGAAAACCTGAAAAGAACTACACCAACCCGTCTGGCCAGCGTGGAATAGTAGGCCAAAACTTCCTTTTAAAGGAAAGGCCTATGTCCAACAGTTTACCGTTAAAGGCTGTTTATGACTATGATGATTTAGGAAACCTTGAAAAACAAAATTAATTAAAACCTTTCGTATTACATTAACTCTCTAATTAATTATAATATAGTCAGTAATTAACATACATTTCTCATTTTCTTTCTTGACAATATTTTCAAAGTAAAAACATAATTAAAAATGCTTGCGTAACAAGTCATTTTATTGAACTATTCGTTAGAAAGTGTTTTAAGATTCATACCCTTGTTATTATTACTCATAATTTATGTTATTACTTGTTAAAAACTTTGGTAACCACAAACCTAGGGGCATTTTGGTCCTAACAAAAACGAGGGCTATTAGCAGTTGATATTTTATCAATGAGAAAAAAATTCAACTGACGATACACATTCAATAAACGTGTACCTAATCTCTATTAACCTTGATAGTTGAAGATACGCTTATTTACGTTATAATAATATATTATTTTGCTCATAATGTCCTAATATACATTTTTAAAGCAAAATAAGAAGCATCAACACGTTTTTAATATTGGTATTACTTGTTAAACTTGATTGTAGACCAACCTGTTATATGTTAACCCTCCACTGATCAGCCATTTTGAATTTGCTGACGAATATATGTATATTAAACGAACGTCAGACTCATAATAGGTATGTTTATGTTTTCAACGTTGTAATAAATATGAAGGTGTTCAGTTTTCCTTACGATGAGTTGAAAATCAAACAAACAATGTTCAGTTGATGCTTTTAATGTATTAATTTTGTAATTTATTGTGTATTTATCTGCAAATTGATAACATTTTTTTATCATCTCAAAAAGTATGGTGTATATTATTTATAGTTCGCTGTACATACCACAAAAATAGTTTTGCAGATTCAACACTTTTGAAGTCAGTCAGTTTTCAAGTTGAATACTCGGAGGCAGATCAAATATTTTGGTTGTTAATTAAGTTTAGATCTTTCTGTCGTTGCAAAGTGTTTTTTATCCAACGTATTTATAGCCTTGTACATGTGTATATAGAAAATTAAGGCATATTTTAAGGACTAATTACGAAGCAATTACAATAAATCAGAAATCCGTTTTAAATTGCAACATAGATTACAATTCAATAGGGAGGGAGCGATTAATATTTTAGTGATAAAATTAAATGCCTAATACTTTGTGGTGGAGCTCGTCATAACACTTCAATTTTCAATTTTGTCATATATTTTATATAATCATGTAGTTTAAAATATATTGTTATCTCAGAAAATGATAAATTATTGCCTTTTGTAAACTTAGCCTAGTTGCTGTCATTGAAAACATCAAAATATTTAAATTAGTTTAAACTAAACTAAATAAAGTAGTTTCCGTTTCACAACTATTTGGGACAGGTCAATCAGGACCAGGTCTTCAAGATGACTGAGGGCATCATCCTTGTATTTTTGTACAGTTGCCCCTGAAAAATCGTTGCAATAAAATTATCGTAATTTTATGTCGTATTTAATAAAATAATTGCGTAGAAATAATTGACAAACCTAATCGCTAACGTAGATTAAAAGTGAACATATTGATAACTTCTTTGAATATACACAGTATGACAAGATTACTGCAAAAAGAAGAAAACTTGAACAAACCCTATTTCAACCTGTCTTGCCATCGTGGTAAAGAAGGCCAAAACCTCTTCCCGAAGGTGTAGCTTATGTCCCAGCAGTAGACTGTTAAAACCTGATGATTTATTATGTGTACTTCGCTATTACGAGTATATTGACGAATAAGATAAAAAGCATTAACAGCTATTGTAAGCATTTTTTAAAACGACTGCTCGTGTAAAGCACAATAAAGCCAAGAACAAAATTGTATTACTGTTACTGTACATTGTGTTTCAAACAGGCTATGATGGGATAACATGCATCGTATAAGGAAGATATTAAGTACATTAAGAACGTATCAGTGATCTAACTGTGGATCGAGCGACCGCTAACACAGATCATGAATTGCCATAAATAAAACCACATAAAACGTGTGTAATTTAACACTGTATGTTGCAGTGGATATGTGCAGATGGTTTGAAGTCATCTTAGGCTATGAATTTTATGACTAATGTAGTATTTAATTTATTTCTTTTTTAGATATAGTAATATCTAGAAAAATAATATTAAATATAAACAATAGATGCGCAAGAAATAACGGGGTTTCCCGTAAATTCTGCCACAATACAATGTGTTAGGTATCACGAATTTCACAATGATATCAAACAATGAACAAATGATTCCTAGCTACTGCTTGCTTGTGACTTGCTTTTTGCTTGCTTTAATTATGTTTAATTGTTTACATTAAGTTCAAGAGAATTGGTTTTTTACTTCGATATACCCCCTACGCTCTCTCATATTTGGAAGATGCCACAAGCAAAAAATTAAATCGAATTAGACATATGGTGAACGACCAGTGCTCCTTTTAGACGTTAAAAACATGTTAAGAAAACATCTCTGATGAAACTTAAATAAGATTGCGAATTGAATCTTCAAGGTGATAACATTGGTATGATCTTGACATTGATTCTTTATATACACCTATGTACGTGCGTGAAGTATGATTCATTATTACACCGGATAAGTATCACTGCCTCCGCTTCTTACGTGCTTGTAGGTGATATGACGTAGTTAGTGATGATTGGTTGGTTGGAGGCGGTGTTGCTGTCATAGTCGGCATTCTATTGTTCACGAGGATATTGTGATATCCCAATTCAGGTAACTACTTTCCGTTCTAGGTTTTCTATTTCACTCGATTATTTTACACGGATTGCCCATAAATTTCAAAGTCAGTTTTGTCTATGCTGTATTGCACAAGATAACAAGCGTTCATGAGGCCGCATGTACAGACTTCTATTTGAAAAAATAATTCTTACATATAAGACAAAAGATACAAGAAACTTTACTATGCGTACCTACTTGCTATATATGTATTTAACGGATTATAATTAAATAATTGTAAAAAGAACATGATATTCTCCTTGTCTTCTTTTTAACGTAAAAAATCGTTAACCGGATCTGAATATATTGGCTTGACATCTTTATATCAGTCAGATAGTCAGACAAATCCATTATTCGAATTTAAAATTCTACACACATACACAAAAAGTTCAAAATTATGTTTACATTCGCGTTTAAAGTTAAATGATCAAATACGTTCCACACCTGTGTGCTGCGCCTGCGTTGGTTCGGTTGTGTATGACCAAACGCTGTTCACATCCGCTTCCTGTGTTCCTGTCTTTTCAACCCTTCTCATAACCAGGCACAGCTTCCGCCCCGTTTTTAATAATATTAAGGTTTAATAAACAGTTTGATGCTGTGATTAGCTAATAGATTTCTTTTGCACTTTCATAACTTTTAAAGATTTATCATGGTCTACAATGGTAGAACTGCACAAAATCTAAAGACCTTACGATATACATGAATTACGGGCGTAATGAATTTACACAAACCAAATTTAAGTACTTTTTTATTGTGCAATATTCATTACATCCTCTCAAATCATATTTCAAAGTCACATAAAATCAAGATATTTCGTTAATTATTAGCATCCGCTGAGCCTGTCACCATCGATATTATCAAACCTGTGCGGCAATATGACGTGGTTGCTCGTTTTTTGTGCCACTTCCATCACACACGGGAAGCCGAGCGATATGTGAGACCAACATACCTAAGCGTCTCTTTGTCCTGTACGTGCGTGAGATTTAGAGAAGCCAGGAAATAGGTACACGTGCTAATTGTCAGTACAAATACTCATAGCACGAATACCGTGGGTTTACTTTCTCACCGTCTTTTAAAAATTCCACTTCTTATTATCGCTTATCATGATAAGGCTTGCCGTATATCTTGACTCAGCGTGTCGTGTTCAATTATGAAGCAAATTGTGACAATTAAAACGTTCGTTTCGGTCAACCGTGTTGAGAAACGCATGATATCACGTGTGATCTCATCAAAATTAACGTACTCATGAGCTTCTAACCATCATTACCGTAAAGTATAAAATTATTCTATCGGAGGAGTACACCTAATTAACAATCTCTGAAAGTGTAGCAATTTTGAATTAGCACGAAGAATAATCGAAACAATATAGCACATAACAACACTGTTGGCATTGGCACTGTTTAGAACCTAGTATCACAATAACCTGTTAACTCAGGGTGCAATATCATGAATTAACAGTATCTGCATAAGTAGTGACTACTGTTTTCTGTGCTGGTTCATTGTCTAACGATACCAC
The DNA here is from genome assembly GCA_949316085.1 of Hypercompe scribonia. Classification (NCBI taxonomy): domain Eukaryota; kingdom Metazoa; phylum Arthropoda; class Insecta; order Lepidoptera; family Erebidae; genus Hypercompe; species Hypercompe scribonia. The sequence continues at coordinate 18,747,307 of OX438969.1, forward strand.
GAGACCAACCTGTTTGTCTCAATGACTGTGTCGTACTCTTAAAGTATTCAGATAACATGATAATAAAACTACCTCACATTCTGATATTATCATGAATAGTCTCAAAGAACGTGTTTGAAAAGCAAATTGACTGTACGATTATTTAATTCATTTAACACGCTTAGAGTTTGGCTGCTCGGAATGTTGTAATTTGTCCCGTTCGTTGCACTCTATTCATCTATTAATACCATTTTCTTGGCAACCTACAAGTTTTTGATATATGTAAACGGTGTTTGTAACATTTGCATTCATAAAAGTGATGGGGCGTTACGCAGAGATTAGTTTTCAATGATTGTTGAAAATAGTATTTCTTCTTTCTGTAATTGCATCATTCAAATACTACCTAACCAAAGGTGCTCAAACTTAAAAATAAAGATGCGATTTAAGTATTGTATAAGGGTTCTGTAAGCCGGCTGAAAATGAAATCCTTATAGTAACAGTCCAGTGTTGGACATAGGTCTCTTCTTAACAAGGAGGTTAGTCGCACACGTAACGTAATATTTGACTGTTGCTCCATATCTTCTAGACTATATACCTTTATTTAAAATTTGGTTCAAAAATCAATTCCCAAGAATATATGGGAGAATATTCTTTTAACTACAATCTTCACTTTATTACTTCTCGAATAGGAAACCCTCTCTTCATGTTTCAACTTGCACTTGGTTTTATCTATTGTACATTATAATATTTCTTTACTTTGTTTTGTTTATGTAAACAAGTTAACATAAAAAATAATATCAGATGCTAGGTCACGTATTAAATGCGTAGTAATTCATTCATATGTGCATTCACGTGATAAATCAGAAGGCAGAGCCGTGCTTGATTATAATTAGTAAATGCTAACTAAAGTAGTAAGTAATTACTTTGAAGTCTGTATATTATTCTATTTATTTGATAAGTAAAGATAGATAGAAAGGTACTCTTTAACAATGCATAATACAAAAAAAAAGCAGTGGTACAGTAGGCGGCCTTATCGCAGTCTGCAATCTCTTCCAGAAGCATCATAATAATATTTGTGGTTACTATAATATTAGTTAACAAATAAAGTGATATTTTACAACTTTTGTGCTGTCGAAGATCTGAGTTGCAAGACTTACATTTTTACACGTTCTTTTATTAATACCATTGTTAGTCGTGAATAGTGAGATTAGCTTTATTACTTTTTAGCTTTTGCCCGCGGCCTCACTCGCGGCAATTTGGTCTGCCACATTAAATTTCGTAAGAAATTAGATTTTTTTTTTAAATTATCCTTTATTACTTCTAATATCTCCAAGAAGATGTGTACAAAATTTCATGATGATCGGTTGAGTGGTTTTCGCGTGAAACCGTAAAAACAAACTTACATTCGCATTTATAGTATTAGTAGGCATAATTAAGTTGTTCATTTAAAAAGGATAATTGTGATAAAATAATTCCATGTAGTTTTTGATTTTTTTCCTATTACGTGCATGGGTATCTTACAAATAAATATGTCATATGTAAACCAACGTCAAAATATGTGTTTGACATTGACAATATGTGCTTAAACAACATCGATGTGAATTCTATTTTTATGATATTTAATGTATTAGAAACACATGTTTATGATATTTAAGGTTTCAGATATCACAAAATTTTATATAAATGTTATACGCAATAGATATACGAGTATGTAAATTATGACAACACAAAACGATGAGAAGACAAAGATGTGCTTCAATTTTAAATTAATTTGATTAAACTTATTACTATAATGAATTTAATAGGTAATTAGTAATACAATTTATAACCAAATTCTTTTTAATGTTTCAGTTCAGAATAATCGAAATAAATTACTCTTATTTTGAGAAACTGTTTTATAATCGGTAAAGTTTAAGATTTTTCTAGAAAATTATTATAAATATAAAGAGTATAATACATGCTCTTTTCCTCAAAGCATTTTTCCTCCATTTATGCAATTGTGTTTGAGGAAAAGATATAACACTCATTGTTTATAACACTAAAACTTCCTTAGCAGTTTAATTATTGTCTTAGTCAATAAGCACCGTTATCTGAGACACCTTCAATTATGTCTTATGGCACAAGTTTCAAAACTGATGGCTAGTGGTATTTTTTCATTCCTAGCTATTATATATATTATCACGTTAATCCCACTAGATGGCGCTCTAATCAAAATATCCACAACCTCTAAAACATAAATTGTAAGTAATGTAATATGTATACTAGAAAGCAAGGAATATTTGTGTGTGGATAATTCACCAAGTAACTGAGCGTAAATAATTGTTCAAATGTAAAGCTATATGGAATATTTAGATGCAACCTGCGTTGATGATTACATAACCTAAAACATACCTAAATACCACTCAACAACTCTAGAAGTACTACTGGCACACGAAAGTGTAGACTGTTGAATATTCAAATGAACCTAGGCCTCCATCAAAATGTAACTATTACGTAAAATATTCAATATTATATATACATATAATGATATATACTAAGCTAAATATACTTATATCTTATCCTAAGTAGGCATTAATATTGTTTTAGCTAACTTTCTACATTAACTGTCAACGTCATGGAATTTGTAGAAGTACATTCCAAATAATTATGCCCAAAATAGTGTATTTTATGACTGTCACTGAACAGAATAACATTGCTAGTTCAGAATCAGTTGCTTTAGTTATAATGGCAAACCGTACATATGCTGTTATCGCACGTGAAAAGTATGCCGAACGCAGGAAATGATATTTTGTATGTAAATTACTCTGTATTTTGAAATATACGCCGCCGATACGAATTACCATTAATTTTATTCTACACACGTCATTATTTGCCAATTATATATTATTTGTTACTGTGCTTGTAATTTTATAAGAGCGGGAAAACTATAAACCGTCTTGCCATAAATGAATTCATGTAGTAAATGTATTAAATTTAAATATATGTTACATTTTATTTATATCTAATTATCAATTAATCTAATAGGCAATATAAAATAATGTATTTTTACTTTGTTTCAGGTGAGTAGCTGAAGGTTTTAAACTCATTGCGCCATCTACAATACGGTAACGTAAAATAAGTTCCGCTACTGACCGCTAGATGGCAACTACAGAAATCAACGAGACTATCTGTTACCATAGCTGATTAACCAATATTATTAACCAATGTAGATATATAGACACTAATTATGTTCTAATCAATTTACACTATTTTTAAGTATTATATTTATAGAAATTATAAACAAGGCAGATTACAAATGACAATTGTTTTTGATTAGTCGATGACATAATTGTTTTGTGGACCAATACCTCTAACACACAACAAAGTATTTAAATTATTTAATCTGACAACTTCAAGATAATGGAAAAAAATATTATAACGTTGTTTTAAATAGTACTAGGTTTATTTATATTATGAAACAATAAAAAATCTATTCATGTTGTGAAAGCACTTGTTATTTGTGCACGTCAGGTAAATATTCAGACTTCCGTCGACGCTTTGTTCTTTGCTGACAAAGTAACTTTGGAAAAGGAATCTGTCGCTTACATAATGTAAATAGCATACACAGAACATAATATACTCCGAGACGGAAAAACATTGTCAATCCACATAGAAAATCACAGATAAATTATATTACAAAATACAGATTAAAAAACTTAATACTATCCAAATATATATATATCAATAAATAAACAAAGAATCTTCACATATTCATAGGTTTCAATGTATAATTAATCCAAGCCAATCAAATATCTTTACTTTTAAAATATTGTTTTTACAATAAATGAAAACACACCACCTTTATCCCAATTAAAGTAAAGATAATAAAGTAAATAAAGTCAAAAATTTGTTGTTACAACCCATTGCGACCGCAATGGTAAACATTGTGGGTCTCTGCTTTATTGTGAGATGAACTTTGTATTTAACATATTATACTTGTTGGTTCAAATGTATAATAAACAGGAAAATCATTCTTATTAATTAAGTATATCTTTTTAATCACATTTCTTCAATAAATTTAATAAACTAGAGCGACACAACATCAGAAATGTTAACCGGTAAATGATTCTGGCTGACACTCAACACAGATCGCAAATGCAACCAAAACTATGGCAGTGTAGTGATTTCACTGCTCCATTTGATTACCCAAAGAGAATACTCCATTCGATTACCCAAAGAGAGTGCTCCATTCGATTACCCAAAGAGAAAATTTGCTCCCCACCTATTTATCGAAAGTAAGAAACCTATCAATTGATATTCGATAGCTTCAACGCGAAATATAGGTTTGTAAAGACTACCTTGATGTGTACTAAGAACAATACCACTAAGAACCAGTTTAGTAGGTTCATGACCGGTACGATCGCCTCGCATAATACCAGCGTTCGAGTCGTGATTTATTCATGAAGGTACGTACTAAGGCCCTGCGGCAAATAAAATAACACTGAAAGGAAGCATTACTTGTAGCCAATTTTATAAGACGTCACCGTGTTTTACTGTTCCTTTATAAAAACCCTATTAAGACAGTGTTTGGAAATATTTACAGGTCAAGATAAACTGGACGGATTATAATTATATATCGTTCTCTGAGTTACTTAATTTCAATGCGGAAACATAATATAATTAATTCAATTATTTTAAACAATTGGTCCCGCATAATAATATATGTTCAATACGGATATATTAATTAATGATTTATTATAATTAATTTAATCCTTTATTATCTGCGTAGCGGTTCGCCACGATTAATTGCTTTATTTGTACATTCCGAATGACGATGGGTACTTTCTACTAAACTGCTAAGCCAGCCAGCTATTGTTTGCATTTATAGTCCTTATTAAAGTTCAAATGTCTTTCGAAATACAAGAGAAAATACATCTACGTTATTATTTTTAATTTAATTTTAATTTTGAATTCGAAACATCACTGTGTGTATTTACTATTATACTGTGAAAATGAGGTTCATTGGATAGAAGTTAAGGCTTGTTGTTTTGAACCACTCTCTTGTGTTCAATGAGTCAGTATACACTATCGAAGATGGCCGAAGTATGTCGGAGATTGCCGAAGGTTTCAAATATGGCGGCTCACCCGCGCGTAGCGCTTGTCAACAAAGTTACTCGACTTCGGCTGCCTTGCCGGTCGCGCGCTTTTGCGTTAGTTACGTCCCAACACCGCGAATGTTTTAAGTGCAAAGTGTATAAAAGTTTGAAAGTGAATAAAACAAGTAAATTTCAGACGAAGTTTGTGATTATTTGTTTTGCTGCTACCTCATTTTACATAAAAGAGTTGTAAAAACGTGTTTTAATAGGAATGTTGGAGTATAACCGCCTCTAGTGCGTTGTAGTATAATCATTTTATAGCAACATCAATGCTTTAAGAGAATGTATTAATATTTAAATGATGTATAAAATTATAATAAATTGAAACCATAGTCGAAATCCTGTTTCATAACTAAATTTTAAAATTTGTGATTTAGTATTGATGATAACAATATCTAAAAGTGATTTAAATGCCACAATGTGTGCATCTATTACTTAATATATCAATATTTAGGTACATACGCGGTCTAACTTTCACCTAAACACTACTTCGGCGTAACTACAGATGTTATCTTATTAGCATATTAGTACCGGAATATACCTTCCCCCTAAATAATGGTCTACATACACTATTTCCCGGAGGTAACACGGTTCTTTCATTATTTATTCTACCCTAAAGCTTCGCACGTGCTGCTTCACTTGTTGCATAAAAACGTAGAACCCTCATGTCACTTGTGCATTGTCAACGGAAACACAATAGGACATTATTCTTAAAATAATATATGACGGTTTCACTAAAGTTCAGAAACTAACAAATAGTTTAAATGACTTACATGAAACTGTTTTCTCTTGTTTTCTAAATAACAATGTGTAATTTTGAAAATGTATTTAAATACTAGACCTTTTTTGTTACTGTTTCTTTATTTTAGGGAAAATGTTTATAGCACGGAACAATACTTTAATTTACAACACCAGTAAAGAATTACGCGTGGACATAAATGCACAGTCGTTACAAGAATGTTAATACAGTTCATTTATTAAATCATTTAGTTAATATGGGCGACTTTCATAGTCTTTGCCCTAATAAATTCTTATAGGATATTAGTTCATTTTTGATCCCAGCATCGTGAGCATTCCTAATAGATATTTGTGTCTTACTGGAAAAAAATATGATATATGAATGCCCGCAATTCCTTAGAGACCTTCGATTAGATTGATGGTTTTGAGAAGCTCGCACATACAAGACGGCTTAAATCCAGGAGGTAAACCCCAAGAAATGTCTTGAGTCGGCTTTAACATAACTTTATATTAGGGAAAAATTTTGGCAACGTGACAGTTTCACGTTCACGTTTATTTTTTATATTCTTATTGAGGAAACTGAGAAGATGTTAACTCTTCATGACATCATGCCACCATACCACCTAAAAGAATATATTTAAATAATAGCGGAATTTTGACAATAATAATCGTTTTTCTGTCAGCATTATCAAGCGTATAAATAGACAAAACTGCTGCACTAGAACACTACAAAATTATACTGCTCTTAGATATTCTCTTTTATTCGCGTCTTTGCAATTCTGAGTCAGTACCAGGTCTCGAGGTCGTTAATGTTTCGTAGCAATTTACAATCTACGCCCTAGTGATTCTTTTAAAACGTTCAAGTTAATAATAAATTATAAATTATATATGATAATTATTTCCGCAAGTAAATCGTTTACATACATTTTTACACGTCGGACTTTAGAACTAGAAGGTGCCTACATTCCCTAAGACTCACTCTGGGAAGAACTTAATAAACAAACCACAGAGGCGTCCATTTTGTTTAATTTCGTGAACATTGAGTAAATACTAAGCTAGTAGGACACAAGGTCTGCGTTGACCGTTTGAAGAAAGAACCATAATTTTGTGTCGGCCTGTCTTTACAGAAGGCATACGAGCCCCAGCTATGGTGCCACCTAACCAGTATTAGCGTGCTAGTAAGACATTTGGGTAGGCCGTGGCAACACTTAAAACCACCAGAAAGATGCTTAATATGAAATAATATTAGGAGCCTAGACGATATTCACCTTTACATACATATAAAAATAGTATCACAATTCGAGTTCTATGTAAGAAAAAACACAAATACAATAGAAAAATAATATATAAAAATAATGAAAATACGAAATGCAACAATAAATTACTTCCAAACACAATAAACGGAAATGCAGCATCAATCCCAAGCAAACGTGTCATTCAAAGAATATTAAAATGTGTCGTAAGTGTATCCACTTAGTTTTGGTGTTATTAAGGACAATTTAGTAATACTTATTTAAATTGTAGGAACTTAATCAAAAGTTCTTATTACTATTTCTATTGTTCTAACTAGCCGTATTAACTCAAAGCTGTTCGAACATAGATGAAATGAAAATCAGCTTTGTTCTGTACCTTCGTTTTGCAATAGCGACCTCGTTTATCTTAAGTTTAAATTGCGTAATGACTGTGTGAAGGATAGTGTCAGATAGCGCATTTCCATTCCAGCTAGTGTTTATTTGATAGTTGACTTTGAATGTGATATCAACACTTTAACCGTGAGTAAATTCTAATCACGGATGTGGGTTGGTGTATGACCGAAAATGTGAAGGCGTATTCTAATCCTGTTTACCTATGCACCCACGACCGATTTTGTAGACTTTCTAAACAGGCGGGATGTTGCATCAACGAGCTGTTATATTAAAAAAAGTGCGTTCATATGAGTCACATCGAGTCTCATGAGGTCTGGGTCACATTCCAGGGCTGCCGCCGGTCAAACCGGACCTACGCGACTATATGCGTCTCTTTTCTCTTATACTTTTTCTGTTTATGTAATATTGATTTTGAAATTTTAAAGTACATTATCCAATTTATGTCATTTTGTGACCACTTTTAAAATAGTAAAAGTAAGTAATGGCTTGAGTGACTACATTTTTTTGCTTTGTTTACCTCCATATTCAATACGTACAAAATTTGCTAGAGGCCTCAAACCCCTGGGTACAAATGGCTTTGTCCACCATCTGGCGTAGGCAGGTGTCTTTTAGTTTTATATACTGAGCAGGTGATTTCGATTCACTTTATTTGCATGTTATGCCTAACGTTTAATAGTAGAAAGGTTACAGTCAATTTCATTTTATAAATAAGTTCCTAAGTGAAATCCTTTTGTAAAAGAATTATACAACAACGATAATATAGTTACAAAGATAATAATAATATCATTTTTCAGACATCCTACACACAATGTCATCTAGTCTCAAACTAAGCAGAGCTTGTACTATTGGTACTAGAGAACTGATATAAATACATACTATATACTTTTTTTTTGTAAAAAGCCGCCGTATCTTTATCGATTTTGGCCAATGAGATTAATAGCAGTTTTTTGATTGGCAATTGTTTGTATTTCACTAAAAAACTGTTTTAACACAGCAACCTCGTATTAGGGATTATAATCATTACGCAATTCAGCTCTTAAGCGCACACAATCGTTATTAAGTCTTAATAACAAGTATGCATGTTTACAGTTACCTTCAAAAAACATAAATAAACGTATTTACTTGTTGTTCAATAACATCTTGCATAATCGGCGTATGACGAAACTAGATTTGGCTTATCTACACAGAAGTTGTAAAAATTGTGCAGTATTCCGATTTAATTACCTAGTTCTTTTTTTTTTTTTTGAAAAGCTACTAATGACGACAAGTTTTCTTGACATCAAAATGAGAATATATTGACACATTTAGTTGCTATTGCTGTAAAATATTCTCTTTGATATATCGACCTAACGTGCTTTATCTTTATAACTCATAAACAATGTGGTGGTAGTGTGCAGCAGTGCAGTTAATGTCTAAAGTATTGCCTATTGTTTCTCTGCTACGGTTCATTTGACGCGATTGCAGCGCAACATTCGGCTCCATTGACATGACCGCTGTCAACTATTGCTGGCCCGTTTCCTACGATTAATCCCGATGGTTCATTGAACTTTACTCGATGAAATCACCGATTTCACGGATATAAACATAAAATATCTTGAGTTAAATTAGCTGTAACAATATAATCCTTCAGAAGAGATAACTTCTATATTGTTTACGTTCTTTATGACTTAATTATTAACTCTTGGAGTCAATTGCTCATCAGCTCTTTAAAATACTTTGCCGAAAAATTAATTATTAGAGACTTCCTTAAATCGCAACCCGTGATATATTTATTATTCATGGTGACTATCTGTCTTTATCATCAGTTCATCATCAGTCTTTCTGGTGTGTTTGTATATTTGAAAAATTCGGCCTATTTTCAAAATCCTCACACCTGGAAATGTTCGACAATTTTTTTCAGAACACCAACGTATCATAATAACGGGACTAATCGTGAAATTTATCTATGAATCAAATAAATGTTCATAGAGGTCAGCCAGCTAGTTTTAAGACCTCGTCCTAATTTTAAGTCATATTTTTTTTTTTCGCAAATACTCACCTGCTTAGTAAACACCTTTTAACTGATGTGTTCGTTGACTAACTATAGTACACAGCTGGAGCGTGAATTTTTGTTTTGTTTAAAAATATTGAAGTTAAATTACACTTAATATTTTTTAAAAGCAAATTACAAAAGAAAATAATATTAAATTTATCTCTAAACTATTGTGACCGACAAAATCAAACCGTGTAACGTTTGAGTTTGACCGGAAATCTGGCTATCATCTCAATGACAAGTAAAATCCTCTTAACTTCCTTTTTATATTTAAAAGATAATTAAATTACGAGTGGTCTGATCAATTGGGCAACCATTATATTATTGCCACCACAGAAATCGTAATAATATACGATTTCTATGAACGCCACAGTCACTGCATTGCATTTAGTTTTATTTTTTTAGGTCATATTAGTCCAAAGTTAACCAATAGCAAAGGCAGAGTGACTCATGTAACCAGCGCCATTAGTTTTGTATGTAATCAGCAATTCAGCACTTATGACTGTTGATTCATCTCGATCGCCTAAAGCTTAAGTGAAGCACAAGAAACTTTCATAGAGTATCATTAATTTTGTTAATGTATTGCTAATAAATTAAGAGCATCCGACATTTGTATTATTTATATACGTTTAATTTATCTATTATCTTCTTATGACCTAGGTCCGTTTCTTTATGGGTGTGATATGTATCCATAGTAATACTGGTCTAGTTTGCCGATATATTTATATTCTTTACATTTTCTAATTATAATTTTACTTGATTTATTATCGGATAAAGAACCTCAACGGTTTAAAGTAATTACGCAGTAATAAACTCTTAATATTTACTTGAAACTTACTTAAATATATTTATTACCTTCCTTTTAAGCAATAAATAATCACAAAGGAAAAAACACATTAATCATTTTATCGTAAAAGATATGAATATTATGTATTTAAATACTTATCACATTGTTTTGTTATTGTATATAATAACAGGGCTCTAATAATATTTTGACCTTTCCACGATCATTAAAACCATTCCTTGCCTCTCCAGTCCGGTATAACAGGCTGAGTTTGAATGACGTATCAATAAATTTATATGTAAGTATATGTGTACATATAAAATTATTAGAATGCTCTCAAGAATGTAAAGTAAAGTTAAGATCCTTCGTCAAATTATTACATTTTGCCAGTGTCATGTGTTATTCTGTTGAGGAGGAAGAGTCGATAAAGCTTTGTGCGATACCATCGATTTAAGTCCAGCACCGTCACCAGTAGGAACCGTAGTTAAGAAAACAAACCTAATTACAAGTGTCATAAGGCAGTTTTGTTAGAAAAACAAGATTAATAAGTTCACCGACAGTTGTGGCAAATAGAAACTAGGGAACCACTAACATGGTTTACGCACATACACCTCACATACACACAAAATACTTTTGCTTATTATGATACAAATAAAGCTATTTCTATGTTGTTTCACTAAATAGCAACCAGGTAGTATTTAATTGGTATTAACAAAATAATTTAGCAACAACAAAGTTTAAAATATACTATACTTTATTATTAAGTTTAAATATATAGTTATATTGCTTGCTTACGGTCGAAGTATTGTGGTTGTTTGCATTTTAATAAGAAGTAATACTACGTGATCGTGACCTTCGCCGGTGAATGTGAGTGTCTACTGCAAGCACGACTCGTTTTGATTTGATCTAATACAATGAACACAATTTTCTTTTGTATGTTTTAAGCTCAGCATAACTATGGTGAGTTTACCAGAGAAACATTCAAAGGCCGGGAAGGGAACCGAATTGTATTCTTGAGTTGCAAGTATCCATGACGATTTTAGTCAACAAATATTTACATTAAATTAAATAGAAATATCATTTGAAAAATTGAAATTATAATTATAAGAGTAGAATAGCTGCTTCAACGATTTTTAAGACTACGTTGTACTCAGAAACTATGTAAAATCTTTGACAATTATTTTCGTTTCATTGTTTTAATAACGTATTTTTAAGAAATTTATTGCACAACACAACGGTGATTGCCCTAGTAAGTGGATCGCCTCATTCACTTATTTTCATTAGCATTTATAAAGACGCATTTTTGTTTTATCTTATATTATTATATAAATATAAATATTTCGAACATTTGACACACAACATCATCTAGTTTCAAACTAAGCACAGCTTGTCATATGATAACTAGACTGACTGATAGAATACTTATATACCTTTTTTGTAAGTATTTACATATTATACATAGAAAACGCCCAAACTTTGAAACAAAGGTTTGCAGATCACACAAACATTTAGTCCGACTCGGGAATCGAACCTCAAGCACAGCAGTCGCATTCACTACCACTGCGCCACCGAGGCAGGCAATACATACAATAAATATGAGGATTCATATTTTATTTAACTGGCTAGGGACTAGTGATCACCGATCCTGAATGCTGAGTCAGAGATGTGTTTAGTTCTCGTCCACGACAAATGTTATGTGATGAGCACTATCTTCTTGTACTGTCTATGTGGGTATTTGTATAAATTATAAGTATGTTTACCAGTAGTCTGGTTACCATAATATAGGCTCTGCCTGTCTTAGGCTCAGACGCCCGGGTCTAAAATGCATCAAGTTATATTATTTTAGAGAGCCATGAAATATTACATAATCGTAACACCATTACATTAAACTTATATTAGAAATTATATTTTCAATTAAATCATATTTAACTACTTTATCATTTAACTTGTTGACTTTGTTTTCATGTCACTTCAAACAACGGTGTTGGTCCTAAATGCATTTGCTAGTCACGCGCTTGCCCTCATTTCGTTGTCTTACAGCTGAGATGCGCTATACCTAAGAGCTTTTAACGTGACCCTACACTTGCCCTACATCTTGCAGCTGTGAATGTGACGGCATGGTATGTTTCTGGCATAATTAAAAAAGTATTTTTAAAAAATAAGACATACCTTTTCATCTTTAATACGTTTCGTTGCCTAATTTTGAACAAGCAAGCGCATTGATTTGAAGCAAATTATTTGTTTATTCAGTAATTAAACTAAATATTGTTAGGTTACTTAAATAAATTAGCATATTTAATGTAAATGTAGGTAAGAATATACTTAGCAAGGTTACCTGCACTTAAAATCACTAGTTCAATGCAAACAAAACAAATTGATGATGTAATGTGTTTAGAAGTTTGTTAATTTTAAAAAGAGTTAATGTTTGTTACGAATAGTGATGGAGATCATGACAGTACATAAATTGCTGTTTCGAAATATTTGTTGTAATAGTAGGTGACCGTAGTGCTGGGTCCGAAAAAGCTACGTATTCATAATATATGTATGTACGAAGTCGATGCAAGTTGTATTGACTTGAACATTTCGATCGTGAAAGAGTGTCAAGTTAACGGGATGTTCGGACGGTTTTTCCTTTCTAAAGCCTTTTTAAAAATTGCATGTACATACATTCCACTTACAAAGGCTTTGAGCTCAATAAACTTGTTCCAAGAAGAAATTTAATATTATAAATCGTTTCAGCTAGTCGAATTAGAGCCATCAACGTACAAAATAGTACTTTTTAATAAGTCACTCGAAGCAATACCTGATATATAGGTTGCTTGACTCATCTATCTTACACACAGTAACTAAAAGTTTATGTTTCGACTCTGCTATCCAATAGGTCCACATAGAGACTTGTCGCCATGTGTCTGTAGTCTCTATGTATTACTCTGAAGTAAATTATTTACTTATGAAAAACAGTAACTTGTAACTTGAAATAATGAAATTGATGAATACTTCGGGGAAGAAGATACGAAACTTTGGATTCAAAGATTACGATTATTTTAAAATTCAACTTTCATGAACTTGATAGTTGAAAAGTATGACATATGTTTTTGGACTTTGAGTATAAACAAAACTGTTTTAGAAATTGACTTCGCGTAAATTAATTTGAACATAACTAACGAACATAGTGACCCTTTTTACTATAAACACGCCATTGATGAATTGTGCCTCTTCCTAGTTTATTTGGCAAACTTGAGTAAATTACCCTCAATATTTAGCAAACTGCAGGAGAACTGTTTCAATTTATCGTGAAAATTAATGACATAGTTAGTAGTTCACAAAGTAGTACTAGGAAAATTGAACCTTATGTATATGATATTTTTAGTTCTTATGATTAGTTTCAAATAGAAGTTACATTTATTGGATTAAAGTTGCAGTTTTGTTATAATTATAACTAGAGAATTTAAACGTCAGATATATCTAAATTAACTATGTACCTATTACATGACGTTTCATGGTACGCTATCTATATATTATGTATATCTCTCATTGATTTGCCGTCAACGAACCGGTTTCTTTACCGAGTAATTTCGTAAGAGTTCGACGATTCACCGGAGTACGTCCGCACTGTTCGGTGCCTTTGCTTCGATTCTACATACCTTTCATTCGAGCCAAAACAGCAATATACAGTCCCTTTACAAATTCACACATAAAGACACACAAATGCACGTGTTAGTTATGTCATAGTCATACGCATTAAATAACCGGTTCTTTTAAATATTTGTAATCCACATGTAATATAGTAAAACATGATATTAATATTGTAACTTAATCTTGTAAAGATATATTAAAAGTTAGACTTTACAGCTAGAATAATAAATAAATAGGTAATCTTGCACACTTTTCACACGGCTCTCGGATTCCAAATCAGGCAGAACCTATGCCAGACAACCAGACTTCTGATAAACATATTGCTTAAATATATTGAAATACATATTATAGATAAATTACACCTAGACACAAAACAAGTCATCGTGCTCATCATACAAGTATTTGTACTGGGTGGGAATCGAAACCGCTTGCTCCGGCTTAGCAGTCAGGGCCACTATCCACGTAGACCAATAGACCCGTTAAGAAGAGGTCGGCATTTCCTAGGATTTACGCAGGGAAGAAATTTCGAATAACCACAGATATGTCTTTCATTTTCAAGTCCGTGAACATTGAATAAATAAAAATAATATGTCATTATTACTTTCATTTTTAATTATATTTTGGCTGTTGGACCTATTTACAAATTAAAACTCGTATTTAACAAGGACCTTTCGTGATTAATAATACTTTACCTTAAAGATTAGATGCCACACATCTTCTAGGAGGAACCTTACTTTTAGAGCTAATAATTAAATCCTAAAACGTTAACTATCCTTCTCCTAGCTAAATTATTTTTAGTCACGATAATTATACCCATAAAATATTATTATCTACCTATGTTGTTCAGTGTTGATTAAAGCTCTGGGCAGTGTTTATAGCTCTATATCTATATGATATACGAGTATTGTTTTCCATTATATTATGACAAGCAATAATATAAAGGACTCCTTGTAATGTATATAAGAAACTTATTTCATAAATCTTCCTTTTAACGAGTAATAAAATAATGTTTATTTAATGAACAATTTAGACGGCTTGCACACGCTAAAAATTCATGTTGTTTCGACGCGAGAATTATGTGATCGGGGTCGTTTAAGAAGAAAAAGTGCTCTTAAAAGATGTAGATGCCATCAGGATATCTGTATTTTTAAAAATATTGTTATTTAAGGAGGCATATATTTTTTTCTAGGTCCTCAGTGTACTTAGCACGGTCTGTATTCGAAATATTTATTTGCCTCAGTATTATTGTATAGTGGTTATTGTTGCATTCGTGAGGGTTGCGGTTGCTATAACTTGCGAAATTCTTGAGAAAAGTTGAGCAAGTGCTTATGTTTCTTGCGAACGACAGTGCAGCTACATTTGTAATAGTCGTCATAACACGTGTTGCATATTTAAGTTAATGTTCTATGCTCTCAGAAGAACAAAATTGATAAAATCAAACATGGCCTGCTTATATACTTGGGAATTGGCAATAGGAATTATGGCAGTTAAAAATTTATATATCCCGGTAGGAAGTACTTTCTTCATTGGCTCTTTCAATTAAAACAAGCTTAAAAAATAAGCTTATGAGTATTGTTGTTGTTACAAAGTAATAAATTAAACTTGCTGCAAATTATTATTAATAATATTAATAGGAACATACTAAGGAAAATACATTTAGTTTCTGGGAACAATCAACAGGTAAAATAAACCATTTAAGTATTCTTATCCATAAATAACATATTTACATTTGTTTAATCACGGTTACTTAAACCAATATTTAACTTACAGGTACCAATTATATACAAGTATATGATAAATGTATCAAAACTAAATTTATACACAAATACAACAAAATTACGTTAAGTTTACAGATAAATATCGTCTTGAATACGTTATGCAGTCTAATCTTCGTAAATCTTTTGCTTCTCAAGAAGTGTTAACATAGCACAGAATATCTAATCTAAAGGCAAAAAACATCATCTCCTTTTACCTAATCAATAAATATCTTATAGGAAACGCAAATAGAAACATCGTTTTTAATACTTGTTTATTTTTTCATCACAGAAGTGAAGAGTAAATTACTTAGACAGCTTGCGTGTTGTGTAACTCGCGAAGACTGCGTGAGAAAAAGTTCCCGACGCATGACCGCCATATTGGAGTGTTTTATTTTCGTATTCATAATTCACACACTAAGATCACCGCGTGTTATATAGGAAATTATCAACTATTTATTTTTAAGTGCTCTTGTTTTAATCAAAGTACGTTTAAAACAAAATAAGTGAACTAGATAAGTGATAAATTACATAATACTCTTTGGTGTGATTAACTACACAAGAACAAACTCTTCAGTACGCTTACAATGCGCTCTGTGTTGGTGTTAAATCATGATTTTCGCTCACGCCTTTGTCATGCCATTAGCTCAACTTAGAATTGATCACTTTTGAATAAACTATGTAAGGCTTTACTATTCAATTCAACATTTAAGCAATATAAGTATTTTGTTTTTACATTCTAATCTATAACAATAGATAGGTATGTAAAAATTGAATTTTTGTGTAGGCATAAACACGATATTTACAAAATTTGTTATCTTTAACTTGACATCGCAGGCCAATATTCTAACCGAATTATTGAAATACTTGGAATGATATTAATTCCGCGAAGGGAGCGTGTGTTTATTTAGGTCTTCATCTCTGTAAAGCCGTAGGGAATGCTTTTCACATGTAAAATGTAAGGAATTTGATTCATACTCTAGGTTTCTTGCCATTTCTCCTAGAGCGAAACAAAAAGTTGTGAGTATTACAACAAACATTATGATATGTGTGATATTGGGTACACAACTTTTCGTTTCATCTTCATGATCTTCGTATAAAGTAGGGAAGGTAATATGTAGTAATTGAATTCGTGTTAAGTACACGAATTACACAAATTAAATACGTAATGGAATTATTTCTTACTTATCAACACAGAAAACAAAGACTATAATAATAAACCGATTTGTTCAACCGATCGCAAAATTTTACATTGTTTTTCATTTAAGCGTAAACAATGATTCCGATAGTAAACTTGTTTTATTCAGTAAGCTACTACATTCAGGTGCTTAACTATGTGCATTCGTTCCGCAAGCTTCGCTTTCGTCGTGCGATCACAAGCTCGATCTCATTCGCTCTTCGCCTCTGTATTCACGACATCCGGTATTTTATTTTGCGTTTCTTTGAACACGGTACAACGAACTTGTTCCAGGCTTGTATGTGGAACAATTATTGTGGTTACGTTCTACAAGTTTTACTTATTTAATTTTATATTTTGTTTTTTTGCACGTATGGTGAGCAAAATTGTTTGTTCCGATCTAATTCTTTGAGTTCAGTTTAACTTCTAACTTTATAATTTAAGGTCTTACGTCGAAAGCTTAGGTATTTCTTGTTTGTTTCAACCTGTGAAGAAGTGCTGCTGGTGTTTATCAATAATGTATTGTATGGGATAGTAATTATTATAATAATATTGACATTTAATTACGGTACAAATCCCACTACAGGGCTATGATGTAAGTAGTGTATTACATCGAGTGACATTAAATCAAAACCAAATTTCTACAATTGAAAAACAAAAAAAAAGACCTAAGCAGTGTATTATGACACAAGTACCAAAAGGTTTTAAGAGGTTCAAGTATTTTCACTTTACATTCCAAAGTGCAACGAGGAACACGACCACTGATTTTCGTTGATTTCGATTTAATAATTGTAATTCGAAACGATATGAGTGTACTGTTAGACAAAGATAATGTTGTACAACACATTTTCTATGTCGCTGCATTTTTTTAGTAAACGTCTTATCTTATCTATCTGGGTTTTCCTTTCTACACGAAAATTAGTTTACTTTAAAAAAAATGTAAAATACTACACCATACAATTGCTAATAATTACATTTTATATAGGAATTACGACGAAAGTTGTTGAACCTTTAATGGTTAACATATTCTTCGACTTCACGGTAATAACACGTTCGACGTAGAAAATAGCAATAAAACATCAGTGCTAACTTCAAAATTGTTCATGTGCAAACCGTTGCGGCATGAATCATAGCCCCCACCGAGTTCTGCGCGTTGTAATAAAATGTAAGGCACACACGCGTACTTTAATTAAATTATACTGATTTGTATTTCATAAGCTAATTGTGGGTAAATAAATGCTGGTGAGGGAGACTAAATTTATTCGCACGACAACCACTCCTCGCACACAAACGGTGAACACATATGTTGCCCTAATATTATTTCTATTTAGCTCACAGTTCAGTCAACATCACGCAGTTATTAGCAGGCACGATATAAACATGAATTGAAAAGTGCGGTTTACTAAAAGAACATTACTTTTATATATGGTCATCAATCAAATGTGTCATTGAATTATATTACATTAAATTTTTATATTAATGATAAACAATAATTTGCTTATACCGTCCTTATAAAATGCTCAACTACTATTCACATGCCCTCTTTCATTTCATTCGATACGACTTTCCTTTGGTCACAGTTAATGCACAATCTTATCGCTCTGATAAAACAAAACAGTTCACTTATTTCGATCAATACTAACTTGCCCAGTACGCCAACCTATCTATACCTCTAATAATAATAAGTCAATTATCTTTCTAGATATCAACATGTACTGCGATTTTCTATGTTTTATAACAAACATTCATTTCTACATGTGCGTGGTTTTTGTACTCCAACATTTATTTGATTGTGTTCTAGAATGATTAAGTAAATACAGTTATATCTACTACAGATCAGTGAGTAATTAAAAGTGAGCTCTTGTTTCAATTAACGGTTGCAAAGTGTGAAATGAAATTGAAAAAGGATTACTAGAAGACACAGTGCATCGAATGGCGGCGGCGATGCGGCGAGTCAACTTTGTGGAGGCCAAAAGGCGTTAAACGCAGCGTGCATCCGCCGCGCACCACCCGCGCCGCGGTCGTACCATCATTGCGCCATGTCGAGTGCGCTATCAGCGAGCACCTCACCAGCCGCCGCCGGCGACGAGCAGACGCGACGTCGCTCCGTCTTCTACGTGCCATTATTCGAGAGTTTCGACAATTACTTGCCCTTGACGCCAGAAGAAAAAGAAGCTCTAATAACAGGACAGAGTATTGACAGTGTCTCAACAAAAACTAAAAGGCGGCATGCGTCAGAATTGGGTAGATTGCGAATTCCTTCTCGAGGTGAATCATCATTTACCGAAAGTGAAAACGATATGAGTGCTTTTAGTCCAGAACGGCGATATCGTCGGCCTTTGTCATCGACGGTGAGTTCTAGCGAGGCACTGACAAGACTAGGTCAACGCGACCTGACTAGTCCAAGACTGGTCACTCAAAACTCTCATTTAAAGAATACTAAGCCTAGATTACGAAGTACAACTTCTTGTGAACCTCGATACGACAGAATATTTACACCGATAGGAGGCTCAATATCGTCTAACAAATTAAATAGCTCTACAACAAATATTGTAAATAAATCGCCCTCGAAAACTTCAATCATGAACTCTAACTTGTCGCTTATACCTGACTCACCGAAACTATTATCACCTGCGAAGGAGAAATCAAAAACATTACCACAAAATCTGAATATGCCTTCCCCTATTAGAGGTAGCAGTAGTTCTACATCCATATTTAGAACACCAAGAATAACTGTTACTCCCGATAGTCCTAATAAAAGCCCAGGAAAAATGTCTGGCTTGAACTTCATTCGACGATCTCGAAGTACAAAATTGTCGCGAAGCAATTCTCTATTGCGAAGCATTACTTCTAGACACATAGTGGAAGGTTTAGAAGAACATTCAGCTATTGTAACAGATTTAACAGAAAATTACGATAAGTTTGTGGACAACAATGGTGGAGAATCAGAAGTACTATGCGCTCTGATAAAAAAAAATGAAGCTCAAATGGCAAACAGTCCTATGAGTATTCGAAGGGCCTATCTAGATGTCGACGACGATGTTGCTGTACATTCTGGTAAGGCATATTTCAACATTCATTCAACAAATATTCTAACCTTGACTTGAATAAATTACAATTTACTTCCTATCAGTCTCCATACAAATGCCATAAATTATATCGCAATAGTAACAGCTCGTTAAACTTCGTTACGAGATTTTAAATATTAAGGCCTACGCTTGTTTGGCATTGATTCTCAAAATAACCAACTATGAATTAATAGTAACTTTCTAATATGAATCGGCTAAGAACAACATTAAAAGCGTGTTAAAATAAATGAATAGTTATTGTAAATTAGTCTATACCACTAAGTCTTAGGAGAGACTTTGCCTCCTTGTGTGTGCTCTATCGTCTCTACAATGGGCTGTGTTCTGAAGAATTGTGTGATATGATGCCCACAGCCACTTTCTACCATCGCACCGCTCGCCATCGTCAGGGAGCTCATCCACATACATTGGAACTTAAATGGTCGCGCACAGTGCGGTTTCAGAGAAATTTTCTCCCGCGAACAATCCCATTATGGAATGAGCTCCCTGCCGAGGTTTTCCCTGGAAACTACAGTATGGGGCTCTTCAAGAAGGGGGTAAATAGGTCTTTAAAGGGTCGGCAACGCGCACGTGATGCCCCTGGTGCCGCAGGCGTCCATAGGCTGCGGTAACCGCTTACCATCAGGCGGGCCGTATGCTTGTTTGCCACCGTCGTGGTATAAAAAAAAAAACCACACTTACCTTGTAACTTACGAGTTTGTAACACAGCCGAGAAAATAAACAAATGTAAACAGTGACACATTAGTACTTATGTACCTTAATATTAATTTGAATGACTATCATAATTTCAAACCTTAGCCTATTTTGCTGTTCTGAATGTTACACAATCAACAATTACAAAACAAGGATCTAATGCAGAAGGCAAGTGTTCTTTGTTTCGCAACGACAATCATATATTATGACTTTACTTTGAAATTATTAAAATTGTAAGTCATCTTGTTGTGTATAATGATAAATAATGGCTTGATATCTTTTGTACGAAGACATAGAATATATAAAGATAAGAGAAGATCAAGTAGAAAACGAAATATTACTTTCTTTATACCCTTAGAGGTAACCAAATATTATAGCCATAAAAGTGTAAGCGAAACGGTAGCCTACAGATAACGCCAGAGGCAAAAGAAAAATGTTATTGATTTGTAATAACAATAATATCGGAATTGTATATAAATTTAAGGCAATTAATTATTATTTAGTTTTTATATGATCCTAAAAAGCTTCAAGCATAAAATTAAAGCGATTTCCGTTGCTAATTTATACGTCCCAGAAAAGATTTTCTTGAAATTAACCTAAGAATTCTCTGAATCAGACTTTAAAACCCCTAAATCAAAACACACATTAACAACTCTCATTTTTTGCATCATTGGTTAAAACTGTCTCTTGCAACGTTGTATGATGTCAACGACAGAATGTGTGTAGCAACAGATGTTAGTTAGAACCCATTATCGTTATTACTTCTACTTACACGATCGTACAATTTGAGTATGTTATAAGCTACTGGTTAGACACTGTGAGTCTACACAACCTCAAATAAAGCATACCTAGATATGTCACAACTTTTACGACTATTGTTATGGTACAGTATATATATATACATATATCACAGTACGATATGTAAATTGTACAGTAATCAACAATCTAGACAACATGATTTGTTCAAAATTTTATTAAAGTATAATATTTTAAGTAAAATATGATTATTTAGATTTAATTTTATTAATTTATACGTCCAATTTAGTACTATGTAGAGGTAATAGGACGTAAGATAATAAATTACTTTTTTTTTCACTTTCACTACACCTCGACAATGGATCATTCAACTCAAAAATAGATAAATTTTACGAGTATCGCGGTAAACTTGTTAAAGAACTTTTTAAATGCTTCAGCCAATTACTTGTTCTATTTAAATACAATTATTTTAAAAGCGTTCTGACTAAGAAAAATTGTCTCGATACTCTGCATTCATTACGCGTTATTCGATAAGGTGCTGATAAGAGGCGACGGGGAAGTGCAGTGTGGTTAAGCGGCACGCGATAGCGACGCTATATTACCTACATTGTTATTTAAAAAATAAACATTAACATTGTTTTGCAGGTAACCGATTTACGTTTTGTAACACGAAACCTTGGGTTAAAGATGCGTGACGAATTTTTACAGTAACCGTAAGACTTTTGTATTGCTGAAATTAACAAATATTTTCGGTGTAAATTAGTATCTTGTAAGTAAGTGATATTTTGCAAACCTTCTTAATCCCTAAGAAAATAGCGACTTGTCGACTAAAGATTCAGTTCAGTTCTTCAGTTTTAAAATTAAAGACGACCTAAAAAGAGGGACCTAAAAATGAGAAAATTAGTTACCTAAAAGTCTGGCGAGCAAAAAAACAATACAGCGCAATGTAGATATCAAAATTTGCAGTTTTGTTCGTCCAAATTTCTTAAGTAGGATAATTTTGTGTTAAACTAAACCCATTTGTTCCTTTTGGGATTTGACGAAGTAGTAGGTTTTTGTGATTTTTGAATCCACGTTATTGAAGTTAATATATATCTCTCCACATATTAATAGACTAATCTCGAGTCCATTATTGGAAACTTTCTAAGAGAATGACAACAGGTCGGGGAATCTAAATGGCAATCAGACATAAGTGTAACTTATGCCACGGACAAGAGGCAATGTTAAAATTATACCGAATTTCATACTAATACTTTAACTGCAAAATGATGAGAGTTACCAAAGCCCTCATGATGTAATTGAAAATGTCACAAGGGTACGATAAGTTAGTAACAAATTACGAAAACAACCGAGCACCGACTTAAATATTGCATACGACAGTACTGTAACATCACGGATTGTAAGTTTTTCTTTTACGATGTTTTAAGTAGTTTTTAAAATTATAATTATATGTAATTAACGTTGAAATAAAATTCATTGTTAAATATGTATAATAATACAAAAACCTCATAAGGTTTGTCATTAGATTATTAGTTTGCCCTCCATAATGAATTTAGATAATATGCATTTTTTGGGCCAGTAATAATAAGAGTTTTCACACATGAAGGAACATTGGAATATATAAGCATAATATTGTACACAGTCAACATTGAAAATCTGATTCAACATATTTAATGTTCGGTTAGCCTTGTTAGCTGTTACCCACCTGGGCTTATCACCTCAAATAAGTACGACAAAAAGCTCTGAACAAATAAAGATTGCGAAATATTAATGCATTTTGGTGACGCGGGAACCATAATAATCCTGTTCATTTTTTTTGGTGTACGTAGTCGACGCATGCGCAGCGGTCACGGGCGGCGTGCGCGCAACTTCCGCCGGAAACCATGCCGTACTTGGCCACTGCTATGTGATTGATATCATATTACATATCTATTCATACAATGTCTGTAATACGAAACATTGCAAATATTACTGCTATATTATTGAGAACCCAGTCGTTTCAATCACGACAGTTTCTTTACAAGGTTGACGATAAATCAGTGCCAATTTAGTATCTATCCAAATAGCCATGAGGCAATATTTTTTCTCTGGGACTGTATAGTTAGGTTTGTTTATAAATTATTTTACCTTTAATACAAACTTGGTATCGTCTTTTTAGACTCCATAATAAATGCAAATTTTCATAGTTTGTTTATTTTGTTGCAGACACGTCATACGAGAAGGCATGTCGTCGCGGGTCAGCACCAAGCACACCAGTGCCAGGCGCGCAAGCGCAGCACAGTCCTTCGCGCCTGGCATCATTTTTCTTCTCCAAGCGATCCTTCAGAAGCAACCCACTCAAGAGGACCAAGTCAGCGACGAAATTGGAGAGGGAACGTGCTCTTGCTGCTGTCCCTACACACCCACCTACCCATGCCTTACGGACATCAAGGTGAGCTTATGATTCTAATGGAGAACTGGTTGCTCCCAAAGGTGATGTATATTTACAGGATTTAAGAATAAAAATGGTGAAAAGTATTCGTTGAAAGAACTACAAAGCAGACGGTGGCACACAATTAGTACATAGTTAGTTTTGTAGTTTTAGCTTAGAATGCTCGAAAAGTTTTAGCTAGATGCATTTTTATTTCCCTTTTATTATTTTAAGGTTACTCGTATGTCACTAATGACTACGTTAGGCACTACATATTTATAAATATACTGTAGATTAACCAGAAAATAAGCGGTACGAAGTGTGTGAAAATATATTTTGTAAAAACCAGTGATGTGGAATAAAAGTTAATGAACCATTGTTTATTTGTGATATAATTTTTCTTTTGAAGTTGATCAGTGCAGGCCATAGCACAAACTAAAAATGACTTAATATAAACAAAAATTGGCCGTTACGATACGTATATTATATTTCCAGTAGAAGGATGTTCCACACCGGGACGAAATTTTATATTTAGAAAACTTGTTGACAGAAATTAAGTAATAATTTCAAGGTAATAGATTTTTATATTTATTCGAGTAACCTTTATTTCAGTAACCATTCAGTGTAACCCCTGATACAATTATAGCGAAGTTCCGAACTTCTTCTGAAACAGAAGGTTATATTTACCACGGAAGTTAAATCTTTTAGTTGTCTGTTTCGACTTGTTTCTGTCATTACACTGAATCACAATAATTCCATGGTTCCGTGTTATTCATTCTATTATGGGACAAAATTAGTTCATGAAACAATGTGTCAAGAGTACTTAGTTTATATCGTGACAATGTAACGTTATCCAGGTTATAAAAGTACGGTGTCATAATTTAATATATAGGAGTGTCGCCCCACCTTGTCTGCTGCTATTTAAGCAATGTTCCTAATTACTTCCGAACTTAAACACGATAAAATCATGGAGACCTAATTAAATAGTTAGGCACATATTGCTAAATATCGTCAGCCTAATATAGACATTAATCTATATTCATGGAAAATTTGTATGAAAGGCGAAAGCTTACTTGTTTATATTGATGTGGGCAAAGGAAGGCCTTTCCTATGTGATTATTACACATTGTAATAGTCATAAATGTAGTAAATGTTCAAATAAACTGTATTGTACGTAGAACAAAACGTTACAGTGAAACCGTGAAGTAACTAATAAAATGCTGGTTTTAACGAAATTGGTTAGGGGAAGAAATGATTGTTTGGCAAAGGAATATTCGAACGTACCTTTACCTTTTACTTATCGATAGAGATTGGCACGCTTCAACAAAAATTATTTCAAGTTTAAAATATAAGTATAGAATAACAATTATTTAAATGAAACATTACGTTTTATATCTTTATTGTAAATATATACACAATCACAAGGGCTTCCTAAACAAAAATGATTGAAATAAAACTCTTGGCATATATTTGCCTGTGAATTAATACCTGTGGATAACAGAAATTTGCTGTCATGAGGACATTAATACACGTGTGGCCTTTAGAACTTAATGTATAAAAATTCAAAAGCATTTTACTGACGCAGGCAATAAATATCATCAATTTTAGCCTAACTACATCACTCCATACAAAAAGTTGCAGTAAGCCAACGGAATTCGCTGCACAATAAGAGCTACCACTTATAATTCTCACCAAATCCATGTTTGCATTACTTCGAAAATGGAAAATAGACTGCAATTTCATAATAATCGAACGTAACATAGTTAGTTTGATAAATGCTTAATATGATTAAATCTGTTTGTTTCAGATCTCATGAAAGCCTTCTGTCAGCGCATTCACCCGCCGTCTCTACCATGGATTTGGGACCACCTAATCAAGTGCGTATTCTTTTAATTTTAGGCTTTATTTTGTAATTATACTCTAGCATTGAGCACATATCATCATCTTCAAGCACGTATCAGTTTTATTAGCCGTTTGCTGGACATAGGCCTCTTAGAGGGCTTAACCTACCACCGTACTAGCTTATCATGCCCAGAATGGTTGGTATAGAATTTGTTTCAAGTTTTCCTTCTCTTTGTGGTGCTATTGTCCTGATCTTTTACGACACGTACGTTATAAATACGGGTGGTGACACTGCGTGTTCTTAATCGCCACCGCATGGAAAATTAAAAAAAAAGGAGTAAATTATACACATATTGATATTCCAAAACATTACAAAAGATTGCTTTTATATAACATTATTTTACCATTTTACATTTAGATTACATTGAACATTCCCTATCTTGACTTCCGCTTAGATTTGGACAAAAATAAACAGTGATAATGTGTTGAAGGTAGTTTCTGAAATGCGGTTTATTATTTCATGTAATACTAAGTGATCGCATGTTCCATTGACCGTAAATATTGTTTGAATACTTCAGTGTGGACTACTTACATTAAATTTGCTCGAAATTACACGATCACTAATAACGATCTAAATACTACACTGAGTATAAATCTCATGTATGAACCATTCGCAATTCTTTGGTTAGATTCATTACAATAGATGAAGTGTTATAGCATTTTTCTTTTGAATGAGAAATCAAGCCGAGATAAAAGTATAGATAACAAACACACAGTATACATATTCTTCATAATTTACTGTACTCTGTACCTTTGTTTATTCTCAATTTGACAGTTACAAACGTAACTGTCAAATTACGTTTGTACGTTTGTGTTGAATACACCGAAAGACTTAAATATTGTTGTTGTTCGTAAATTTTGATTGTTATACTCAAAGAGTTCTTAGTGTTAACACTTGCGCACTATACTCGATCTCTGTAAGAAATACGGGCGCTTAAGATAGATTTACTTTATGGACGTTTAGCAAAAGTATGTTTCAACTTACTGATTTTTACTGTTTCTTAATTGTTTTGTTCCGTTTCCAGGTAGAAATTCGTTCTTTACACTCGTCGGTGCTAGGCAGGCCACACTGCTTTGCACTTAGTGCAGAGAACAGAGCACCGAGGTACTTTGCCTGCGCCTCACGAAAGGAACGAGACCGATGGATATACAGGTCAATATAAATACTTATTGAAATTATATCTAGCCTATTTTATGAGTTACAGACGTTTTTTCCTAAGATCGCCTAAGAACTTTACACAAATACGAAGTTTTCTTTACATGTTTTATACAAGAGTGGCTCTTAGAAACGTAATATTATTGATAAATAAATAGATACGAAATAAATATTAAGAGTTTATCTTTGAATTTTTTTTGTTACGATATTCTGTTCTAGCTATCGTAGTTTATGCAGTTGTATGACCTATCACAATAGAGGATATTTTTGCTCTAATAAATGTAATAATTTGCAGCTTGCGACAAGCGGCGCGACCGGATGAGTTGCGCACGCGCCGATGTGAGCGGACAGTCAAACTGTGGCTGTTAGAAGCCAAAGCGATACCACCTAAAAAGAGATATTATTGTGAGATTCTTTTAGACGACACGTTATATGCTAGGTAAGTTGATTATTCTATATAACTTGCAAAACCTCCGTGCTTTGGCATAAATAAGACCGGAACCACCCTAGTGATGCCATGGCCTAACAGAAAACCACTTTTAACCAATTCTTTCGTTCATCTGTTCTGTTCATCGAGTGAGTGAAGTTACGGAAGTCCAGATTCCTCTATACCCGATTTTGGGGTGTCGGGTGGCTCAAAAATAGGCAACGTACTTGTGACTCGAGACACAGTATGCCGGCGGTCTCGTGGTCTTTTTGCCGTCGAGTATTCGAAAATTTCGGTGCTCGCTTAGAAGAGTGTAAACCTTGAAACGTTGGTCATTTAGACGATGTAATCTTTACAAAATAAATTTCAACTAATCTTTCTTGTAAATTACCAATTTTCATAACACATTTAATGATTTTTTTACACGATTTTTACAAATGTTAACTAATTCGTGGCCCGCCCTATATTACATTTCCGGTGTTACGTTGTTGTGTGTGAAAAGCGACAGTTTTTAGGTCTGACCATAAGCTAACAAATAAAAGTTACATTGAAATCAGTCTAGCCGTTTTTACTTTATAGTGGCTAACAGATAAACAATGGCTCTACAATAATATACCTAGTTTTGTTAAAACATTTCATTGTATTATATAAATAAGCACCTGGTGCTGCTCATTATACGCAAATAATATTAAATTGAAAATTAAAGTGACAACTGAAACAGAAAATTTGTAGTTAATTCTAAAGATTCTTTTCACCTCGCATCAAACAGAAAACCAAAAGAAAATCACTAATGATTAATTACAAATGAAAGAGAAATATACCTTATGGATGGTTGAATTAGCCAATTAAATATATTCTTGTAACACGATCATTGCGTGTCCAATATCCACTACTCATGATTGATACATTATCTTGTTCAATGCACTTCAAATTTTACGACTAACTTCTCACGCAACATACAACAAAGAAAATTGTAGCAATGACGGGCACAAATCATTTCTAATAAAATCTTAAGTTTCTTTACTTATCTTCTTACTCCGAGCCGTTAGCCCAAAGTAGGTTGAGGTCAGGTTTAAGCCTACTACAGTAGGGCTGAACTTCGATTTACGAGTACGTGGAGTCACCGCCATACTCCAAGTACTAGGCGATTGTCAGTCTTTTTAGAGCTCTAACTACCCGTAACGACACTTAATTTGAATACGATTTTAAAATATTTTGTTACTTCATTACAGATCCTCATCAAAATTAAAAACAGACCTGTGCTTCTGGGGTGAGGTGTATGAGTTCGGCGGTCTCCCCGCTGTGCAAGCGATACACGTCAACGTCTACAGAGAGCCAGAGCGACGTTCACGCAAGAGAGATAAACACGCGCTTGTTGGTAAGTTCACTACATACATACATAACATGGATTGCCACTTAACAAAGACATTCTAATATTATCAACGTTAATATTTACAAGCAAGAATGAAATGTCTAGTATCTGATACGGAGTTGTTTCATAACATGTGAATTCGATGTATCATCTGTCTTGCCTTCATAATTCGGAACCGGCTATTAGTTTAACAGCTTTTACCAAAATATCATTTTTTCACGGCACGGCAAATTCAAAAGTTGAACTAATTGTCTGTGTATTTGAAGTCACTGGCTTTTTAATAACGATTGCTATGGACGTTTATGACAATCGGCAACGAGGGCTTCCAAGATACGGACATAAAACGTCACCAAATTTCCATACTCCGGGCTGTTATTAAGATTTTTTTTGTAAGAACAACAACAACTTAACAACACTTTTGGCCCGAACTGGGAATCGAACACGAAAACTATTGATAGGTAGTCGCATACGCTAACTGCGAGATCAACGAGGCAGTAGTAGTACACACTAAGTATTTGTGTGCGTGTAGAAGCCCTATCAGAACTACATACCGAACCTACTTATTTGCAGACCATTGTGTAGAGTACTACATGTGATGCGGTATAGTATATAGCTTTATTACAGAACAATCTAGTTACTGTTATGAAAACATTAAGTACACAACTATACTTTTTACCGATTAAAGAGAAACTCCTCCTTGTTAAGAAGAGGGCTATGTCCAGCAGTGGACTATTAAAGGCATGATTGTGAAGATGGTAATAAGTTCGATGCATGTATGTTATAAAATTTCAGGACTCCAATTAAATGGACGAAATGTCTGTTAAAATTTGTTATCTCATTTTTGTTATTCTTTACTCGCAGGTACAGTACGTATCCCGGTTGACGACGTATCCTCAAGGTACCTAAACGAGCGATGGTACCCGCTGACCGAGACGGAGAAGCCGTCGCCCGCGGCGCCTGCGCCTGCGCTGCGCATTAAGTGTCGGTACCAGAGCGTCGACGTGATGCCCATCGACCACTACGCGAGGTTCCTCGATTACCTCAAAAGGAACTACAGACGGCTTTGTGAATATTTGGAGCCTGTTATCGGTACGTTTTGTTGGTACTTTTTACACAATGTATACGTTTTGCTGATCGTCTCGATTCATTTTCTAAATGAATAGTATTTTCTCTTTCTTTGTATCTTCCGTTAAGTTTTATAATGATCTGTTGAGTGGGTAGGGGTGGAAACGAAACAAATAAACAAAAAAATCCGCATTCGAATTTGTTATATTAGCTAGACTTTTTTCATTCGATTTGCGTCTTCTGACACTCTTGAGTTTCTTAATAAATATGTTCGTAGTTAAAATAATTTATCATGAAAAATTGACAGCTCTACTATATTGTAACAATAATTATATCAAACATGGTGACATCTGACCTGCATACTTTTTTGCTTTTAAATTTACGTTAAGAGACAGTTGTCCATTCTAAAAAATTTAATCTTGTTACATTATAGAATGGTTAGTTGAATAAAATATGTAGGAAGTATAATAAATCTAAACCTCGGGCTAATATATTTATTTTCTGTATGTTGCTTGTTATTCCCTGCAGTTTCACCTTTGTTTATAATCACTACTCTCCTGTGTCGTTGCAGTGTGATACAATATGAAAATATTCAGATCTGAATAATACCTCTAGATATTATCACGTTTAAACTTATAAAAACTACGCAACTAATTAAGTTGAATTTGTGAAATTTAAGTATATCTATCTATCTATCTAATCTAATTCATAATCTAATCTAATCTAATTTAATCTATCTATCTATCTATCGAATACCTTTAAACGAGTAATTCTTGTACAATCTGAATCTCGGACACGGTTTCAACGATTTTCATGAAATGTAGTATGCAGGGGTTTCGGGGGCGATAGGTTTATCTAGCTAAATTTTATTTTTTAAAAAAAATTGTTTTAAATGTGTTTAAAAAAACCAAGCAATGAAACCACTTTTTTATTAACATATATCAAGAAGTAAAGTAGGAAATATTTTTTGCTAAGAGGAACTCGTATGTTAAATATTAAATTTCCTGGTTTTACTTTTTACATTTTACGAAGCAGTCATATAAAAAAACCTTAATCAGATCATACTTTTCTAAGGTTTATATAAAGTATAAATGAAAATGAATCACTCAATTTAATAAGTAATTTAGGTATGAATGAAATCACTTTGTATATTTTTTAATAACGCTAAGGTTAAGGTTAAGAATGAAATTGATATTGCAGGTGTGAAAGCAAAAGAAGATATAGGTTGCGCGCTAGTGCTGTGCATGGCGGGGGCGGGGCTGGCGCCGCGCTACCTCGCGGACGTGGTGGCGCTGGACGTGCGCCGCACCGGCGACCACTCGCTCACCTTCCGGGGGAACTCGCTCGCCACCAAGAGCATGGAGGCCTACCTCAAACTTGTCGGAGATCAGTACTTGCAGGTGTGATTTTATCTTATTGACTTTATT
The DNA here is from genome assembly GCA_949316085.1 of Hypercompe scribonia. Classification (NCBI taxonomy): domain Eukaryota; kingdom Metazoa; phylum Arthropoda; class Insecta; order Lepidoptera; family Erebidae; genus Hypercompe; species Hypercompe scribonia. Next base: position 18,778,482 of record OX438969.1, read on the forward strand.
GTTTTATTATTAACGTAGTACATACACACGCGAACACATTGTGTAAGCACTATTTTTACAGATTCTCAGCCTAATATGATAGTACATTACAGTTAATCATATAAAAGATGTATAAGAGAACAATGTAGAATGCTAGAAATAAATTACTCTTAAAAACAATATAAACGAATAAGTTAATAGATTATATAAATACAATAAAAAATTATGAATGCTCTTGAACGGGTGTTTTTAATTGAGGCTCGCTATCGCTGACCTCCTTTGGCTTAATTATAAATGTACTACTTCTAATACCTCACAACATAGTCCATGTTAAATTGTCTTTACATTTCAATGATAAAAGGTGCATTAATTACATAAACAAACAGAAATTGAATAGCAATAATTCCATACACTCCAGTTGTAAGAACACGCTTGTTGTGGAAACAGGCATCCAGTTGTACAGCACGATTTCTTCTGATCACTTAAAAAGGCTTACGCGTTTGTAAAGAGCGTAATGTTAATTTGTCCAAAATTTATTATAATAATACAGCTGGATACATTTTACACGAGGCCGTCCGATCCCAAACTAGGCAGAGCCTATACTATGTTAACAAGACCGCTGATGAATATACTAACGTATTTCTAAATACGATACTATAGATAAATTACATCCAGACACAGAACAAATGACCATGCTCATCGCACAATATTTATTCTGGATGGGAAACGAACCCGCGACCTCTCGTTTAGCCTCTCGATTTGTTTAATTTCTAAGTAGGTAGTAACTAAGTTAGACCGTTTTGACTATAACGGCCGTCGCTCGTGACAGGAGACGCTGACGGAGGCGGTGATGATGGCGGCGGGCGCGGGCGCGGCGGAGTGCGAGGTGGACCCGCTGCGCGCGGGCGGCGCCGCCGCGCTGCGCCGCCAGCAGGCCGCGCTGCGCGACGCCGTCACGCTCGCCTGGCGCTCCATCGCGGCCTCCGCCGGCGCCTTCCCGCCGCCGCTCCGGGACTGCTTCGCCACCTTCCGAGAGAGGTATCCGCTCCCGCCTTCCTACCTACCTCTACTGTTACTCGTTAGCCATCCTTCTCCTTGCGGTGATGTTGTCCTGCGTAGTTTGCTCGTTACTCGCTCACAGAATCAATAGAGGGGTGGTGACACTGCGTATTCCTAATCTGTCCCTATATGAAAAAATTAAAAGAAAAATACTATACTGATTACTCTTCATTGTAAAAGATAACGCCCGCATTAGGAATATATCCTACATCACGAGACACAAAAACGCTCAGACTCAAAACAACAATTTACGGGTCACAAAAAGTATTGTCTCGTGTGGAGTTTGAACCCGCGACGCTCGACGGAGTAGTGAGTGGCTCGGTGATCGCACCACTACGCCATCCGTGCAGTCGTAGAAGCTTTCTTTAGCTGTACTTAAATTATACCTTGTATTTAAAAGGAATAAAAATAAAATGAAAAAGAAAAAACTAAGAGAAACAAGTATAACATCTGTAAACAAAACATTAGCCAATAATACAAGAGAATAGATCGAGTATTAGCGATTGTAGAAAGAGAATCGACGCGAAACCCTTGCTTCTTGGCTAAAGAAGCTGGTTTCACAAAAAAATATTAGTAAACTGAAAGTTGAACTCTCTGTGCAATGAACGTTATCTCTGTTAGATTTTTTTTTATAAAATTTCTCATTACACTTTTCCTGTGCATTCTAGCTACAAGTATAAGTTTAATTAGATATCCAAAAGTACTGAAACTTAAAATATGTACATTTTTTTCTAATATTGGTCTTATATGTTTGTATTCAGATTGACAGCAATGGGCCGCGAGGACATTTCGGACAATTTAATCAGCGCGTCTATATTCCTTCGCTTCCTTTGTCCAGCAATACTGTCACCAAGCCTTTTTGGAATTACTCATGGTATGTATCCACGCAATAGGTAACGATTAGGTAGTAGTAAGTCGTGTACTGAGCTTTTCAAACAATTGTTTCACTTGGGTAGGAATCAGACTGAAGTGATTAGTGACCCTGATAACTAAACCAGAGGCTTAAACACAATTTATCTGCTGTTATTTGCCGAGGAGTTAGTTACTCTGCAGATTATTTATCTGCAGCATCAGGTCAAGGTCACCACATTATTATTATGCTCATTAGATTCACTAGGCTGAGTTGGTATAAGACGTACATATAATGTATCTTCGTAATGTCTAGTTCTATATCATGGAATATTTATGTATTACAGAATACCCGAACGAGCGCGCGGCTCGTAATCTAACGCTGGTGGCGAAGACCTTGCAGACTCTAGCCAACTTTACACGCTTCCAGGGAAAAGAGGCATTCATGGAGTTCCTCAACGACTTCTTGGAATTGGAAGCACCTAACATGAAAGCCTTCCTTAGAGCCATATCGGTAAACATAAGCAAACCTTGTTTTAAGATAACGTTGATAATATTAGCAATTTAGCGATTGGTATAACAATACATCCAATAATTTAAAACAGCGTTTGTATGTATTATTATTAATTTATTTATGTCAATTTACAGACGCGTCCTGTAGAACAACAACAACTACAGCAGCAACATCAGCAACAGCAACAGCAACATCAGCCGCAGCTGCAGCAGCAACAGGACGGTAGCAAGCGCAACTCAGCCACGTCCCATACGTCACAAAATTCGCACAACTCGGAGTCCAGGGATTGCGTTGATCCCGACCCAGAGTGGGCACCCCACGTGGACTTAGGCAAGCAACTAGCCACGCTCCATGCGTTGTTAGTAGATAGTTTGCCTAAGTTACCCACTAATAAGATACAGGTGCGTTGAAGTACATTATACCAACCTAAAAATTCCATTTGTCAAATCATCTTGCTTCCCTAACTGCAACTGCGTGCATCAGAATTTTATATATACTGATATGAAATAATATATCAATCTTAGGCCAAAGAGACAAACATTCCCTATTTCATAAATATGTATACATTTTTGGAAAGATAAATAAGACTAATTAACTTTGTTTTGTTTTATTTCAGGAGTTGGACCCGTTGTCAGATATATTAGATGAACTGAGCAAGAGATTGGTGAGCAACGACATCATCTCTCCTACGCAACCTGTCGCTGACAACATCTTTAGGTATGCATACCCTTAAATAAGAATTATATAACCACGAGCATACCACTATATAACAACTAATAAAAAAATGTTTTTAGGTTTAATGATCCCACGTGCAATACTCCAACGAAGCCAGCCAACGAATCCCTGATCAATGGTCAAATGAACAATAATTTTGCTCACAGTTCACCCATCATGAACAAAAATGGCATTCAGTTCAACATTAGCCCATCAAAATCAAACGCAGAAGACTCTAAGTATAAGCCAGGATATGCGACTGTCACAAAATCTCCAAGTTTCAATATAAGATCAGCAACTTTGCCTAGAAAAGGTTATGGATCAAACCAGCCTAGCCAAGCTGTCAACCCTGACAGATATAGCTCGCAGTATAACAATCAAGAACATTGTGTAAATTTAAAAGTTGTGCAGATTGGATTCAGCTCAGACCAATATCCTAAAGGCATTAGTAACGGTATTGGCGAGAGTTTAGAGCGCAGGTTTCAAGACAGGTACAAACCCAACAATTACAACCAGCAGCATTTCCATACCTCTAATTATAACACGGAAAGATCCCCGAGCAACGATAGCATTAACCATAATTACTCCACAAACGATATGCAAAATATAATGAAAGACACAGCAACCTTAGAAGAATTGTCAGATCTCTTGAAATATGCCGACGACACCGGAGATATTGTTGAGGACAAACTTATTATGAATAAAAAGAACTTGTCCAACAACAACAATATCATTAATGGAAACAAAACTAACTACACGAATAACGGTTCGAACGTTTCCATCAGTGGACTCTCTAACGTTGCGAGTTCTGGCTACCAAAGCATTGCAACTTACAGCCAAAGTTCGAGCCCAATCGAAAACACGACGCACCATCATCAATCTTATGAGAACGGTGGACAGCCGATGAGTCGATACTCGCAAATAAATTACCAAAAACAAAGGGATAAGCAGTATTACGACAGTAAAAATGAAAAGTTCTATCCAAAGAGCCCAGTGCAACAAAAAATTGAGTATGACATACAAAAATATGGAATACAAAACTTTACAACTGCCGATAATACACCATCCAATATCAATGTGAACTCAAAGGTAGCCCCGTTAGTGTTCACGAACCCAGTTTACAATATGGATGATAACCGCCAGTCCCAGGAGAAGAAGAACAATGAGAATAGAAACTCAAAGCATTGTCCCTGTGGCTCATCCAGTTCATCGATAGATGAGGAGGGTTTGAGCACGGACAACGTAGAGACTAACTCAGAAGAGGGTTCTACTAACTTCAATGAGGATAGTAGAAACTATGACCAACAGAATCGCAACAATACCCACCGTAAACTAACCAGAGATAATTGTAATTATGAAGACATTTACCAGAGAAGCAGCCAAAGTCACTCCCCAAGAATAAGGGACGACGAATCGTCTAGTAATTCGCCAAGTTTACGAAAGAGTAGTAAGACGCGAATGCCTAGAACGAACCCTATGCTCTCTTACTCCACAAATCAGAATCAAATTAACTTTAAACATTTTGGCCAGAGAGGCGAATCTTTATACGAGAGCAAGCCTCACCATATTTCAACAGATTCTGGTTACCCGATGAGCAGATCAGACTCAAACGTAGAAGAAGTTAACAAGGAAATGTACAGGTTACAGATTTCTAGAAGTCAGAAGGCTCTCTACAATATGGAGAATGCGAAAAATTCTCCTGAAAAATATTCCATGACAGAAAGCGCGATTCCAGAGACAAATTATCCTTTGGATAGGACGTATTCTGGTGCTAAAATATCAAGTAGTAGATTAAATGAAGATCTAGAAAGGCATCAGGAGTATTATGGCGTACGGGAAAGACGGGAATCTCCTTCGAGGGGTATTTTCAATCGTGAGTCTGCGTCGAGCGAAGCGAGCGAGCGCGTCACAGTTCGAAATGAAGTCGTGACGCGGGATAAGCCTCAGAGGCGTCTCAGCCTAGAGTCGGCACGAGACCTCACCGATAGCTCGGATGAAGTGGAGGATACACTTTACAGCACTACTGGCCGGAGGCGCGTCACCAAACATCACAGGACTATCGAGCAGGTATGTTTTCATAACTGCAACTAGTTAATTTTGAACATAAGGAGTGCAAAGTAAAAATATATTTTAAATTTTTCCAGTATGAAAGAGAAATCGAGAGGTTAAAACGCTCCGTGGAATTACTACGAGGGAGGTTAGGACCTGCCGAAGCTGGCCAGGATCCTACTGACGCCAAAATGAAGGCCATCATATCCAGGTAACTGCACTTACGACGTCTTGTCATGTTATTTCTTATTCTTTATTTTAAGGTGGATTCACCTTATGTAGAAGTTATCGTATTGTATTGAGATTTTCAGAAATACAACGCCAAAAGTTTTATCCTGCCTGATTTTACTTCACTATACATATTTATTTTCTTTATTGGCAATCGTAAACGAATATAATATTTTTACAGGCTGATATGCGTGGAAGAGGAACTAAGAAACGAACAACGCAAGATGGCCGCGGCGTTATCCCACAAACAACGTGTAATCGAGGCTCAGGAGCATCGCATCGCTGCGCTGGACGAGGCCAACACGCGCCTGCTGTCGGCGCTGGTGCACCTGCAGCAGCGAGCTCCTCACACGCACCCCGCGCCTCCCCCCCACTCGCACGCGCACTCGGCGCCCCCTCCTCAGCACTCGCACCAGGAGCTACAGATATAGCATAGCGAACGTTCTCCAACTTCAAATATCACCCTATCTGAACCATGAAGCCGTCTCGGTTCTGCGCCTGATCTCTACCCGGTCGTTTGGGCTAATTTTCCCATCGAATTATGAGTGTAAAGGAACAGAGAGTGCACCTGTTTGCGCAAGTACTTGTAAACTATAATTATCTCCTACGTCGTTGGTTGGTCTCCGTTGCGACTGGCGACGTGGCTGAAATCGGCTAGGGGTACATCATCCGAACACTCAAATCAGCGTCATATGTATTTTGTAATGTGACGTCATAAAAATCGGGCATTTTTAATGTTGTTACAGTGTATTATTTAATAAACAAATTGCTTCAGAAAATTTATGTAGACACATGTAAATACCGAACCGAATCATAGTGTATACTTTAATTTCTTTATAGTGAGCACATTGACATTCCCAAAGATCAATCGCTCGCTCGTTTGTTATTTATACTCTTGAACGTTATCTTATCCACAATCCTTATTATCTGGTAAATGAACCACCTCTGTTAAATACAAATTTCTTTCAACGATCACTTGATATTTGTCTCAAGTTGTCAAACTCTTGTAAATTTAGCTCATCGGTTTGAAGGTGAAGTTTGTTGCCCACACCTTCCGACTTTTAGGTTTCTTTCACTTGTAATGAATACGAAGTAATAAAATACAGAATAAAATAAAGTGCGATAAAAGAGATCTCAGAACAAGAACCTCTACAATTTCAGAGCAACGTTAGAGTAATATAATTCTTAAAAAAACGCCCCCCGGAATAGAGATTTTATAATTTATTGTGGTTGTATTTTATAGGAATATGTGATTGCGCGCAAGGATGAATATTTGGAACTGTTGGTTACACGTATACATTGATACCCGAGTACACGATAAGCAGAACAATATATTATGTATACTTACTTGTTCGCACAAATGCAGTGTCCCATTGAACCATGTGTTCCCGTAATATAATGTTTAGACTAATGTAAAGTTCTGTACGGCAGTATGCACAATTATTTACTGTTCTGCACTCAATTGTTATTACGTATTAATATAATTGTTTAATATCTTCTGTGTACGCGATAATTGTTTTGCCATTTATCATTTTTGTTACATTGTTTCGTTAGTTTTATTGAAATATGCTTTAAATGACATTAACTTTGATATATCAGTATTTTCACAATTTGATGGTACGTTCGCTTCACGTGTCGGATGTTTCACTAACAATGATACCAAAGACGATTGAATATCCCTTAGACTATAGTTGTAGTGGTCCAATCGAACCCGCTGCAATTGCAGTTCTAGTGTTGTATTTTAAAATAAAACGTTATAGATTTTATAATAATAATAATATAAGACTTGTATCATAATATTCTTAGTAATACGATAAGTGAAATGTGGTATGAAATCTAAATTTATTTTTAATACCTTTGGAGTATTATAATGTGGAATATTAAAAATCTAAATGATAAGTTTCAAAGCTGTATTGAGGTCAATGATTTGAGCCACAATTTCACAATTAAGAAATTGCTACATACATAACTACAGCGAACATGTAATGTAAGCCATAAACACAAATAAATATACCGCATAGGTATCAAACTTATCACATTAAATTATGAATTACGTAAACTTGTCTTTTAATTTACCCTTGTTAACCGACTTTTACGTTGGGTTGTAACATAACCTACCTATAAATATCATGTATATAATCTATCTTACTGTGAAGGTTCATCCAAATCCGTCCAGTAGTGTTTTCGTGAAAGAGTAACAAACATCCATACACACAAACTTTCGCATTTAGAATATTAGCAGGATAAATGTTCATTTTAAAACTATTTCTGTTATTCTATTTAATTATAAAATAACACACATAAAATTTGCGAAGATTATAAAAAAAAAGAAAAACTAAAGTTCTAATTATATAATTTCACAAGCTGAAATAAAATTGTAGTAACTATAATGCACGTATTAAAACCTTCCTAGAAGAACCTATTTCTGCAGGATTTACTTGACAGTAAGAAAATACTCGAACTTCGCTTGCCTAGCTACCTGCTGCCTTGTATCAGATTCTTACTTATTTTCATGTTGAAGGCATTTGTGCGTTTTCAACTACTTCACTATCACATTTGATAACGAGTTTCTGATATTACTCTAAGTCTTCAGCACCTTGCGGCAGGCAAACGTAGCGTCCTACCCGCATCGAATTTGCTCTTTCTTGAACCTCTCTCGCAAGGTAAGGTATTAATTGTATTTCTTCCATGCAACTGAACAAATAAGAAAAATATATTTGTCGAAATTGTTTGTCTCGCATTTCGGCCTGAAACATGGTCCGCCAAAACAAGTTTATAAGTTTAGCGTGTGATCTATATAACGCTAATTTGTAGCGGTTATTAAATGTTTTAAAATTGTTATTCAGTTTTTGCTTCTCCAACCACGTGGTGTGACCACCGAATTGTGCTTCCTTAGGTACTTGTACATGGCCGTAAGATTTTGAAGCGAGTGCAGTGAAAAACGCCCAATACGTAGTACTCTTTCGTAACATATCTGCTCTCTCTTGTCGATTTAATGGACCATAGATCCGACGTCTCATCCATTCCCTGAGCTCTGGGACTAAATGTAGGTCAGGCAGGCGTGCGGCAATGTTCAGGCGCCTCATAAAACGTATTGCACATCTCAAATAGTCTTCGGGTCGAGGTTGTGATCCCAAGCAGTTATTAGAGCGATCTTTCTTTTTCTTTTTTTTATCTTCTTTAGGAACCTTTATATCGGTATCGACCTTTAAAAGACTATCAGTCTCCCATACCCTTCTGAACTTTTTGTCTACATGAAGTTCCTTTGCGTCTGTATTAAATATTGTGTGATAGTTAAACTGTAACGCAGAATGTTTAGTAGGTTTAACAAAAAAAGGTAATTCATCTGGCGGGAACGTCCCCTCATTATAGAAATCGTATCGATGACCACAGTAACATTTAGTATTTTTAATGTATTCGAAAACGGCGTCTTGCCATTGTTTTACGCAGTTACAAGGCTGTGGTTTGGGAGGTGGCTGTTGCCCTCGGTAGCCGCAATGTATATTTACATTTTCATTCTGCACTTGTGTATACCCTCCGTGTATCAAGTCACCTTGTGCGGGTAATATGGAAACGTTACCCAAAATGTACCATGCCTTGCCATTGTACTCACAAACACCGTTTATAGTATAACGAGTATTGATCATATCAGTGGAAGGGGCCACTGGTTTTTTTCTATATGTTTTTTTCTTCTTGTTAATTTGCATACCATATACCTTTTTATTCACAACATTCGGCTTTGACTGACGAGACCTACCTCTACCAGATTTAATAAGTTTTCCTTGATGTTCCGGGACATCTGGTTGTGCCGGATGAATGCGCAGTATGCCCGCTAACTGATCGCACACGTCTTTCGGTATGGTTTTTTTCGGTGGCAGTGGAGGCGGTGGTGGTGGTGGCGGTTTAGTTATGATTGGCTCTTCTTCATACGGATCATTGAGGTCGTCTAAATTGGGAAGCGGAGGGGGTGGTGGACGCTTTTGTACAGGCCTCTCATAAAGAAATGCCACCATTTTTTGTAAGTATGGAGATGCTACAGGTGGGTCCAGTTTTGGTTTAGGTTTAGGAGGGGCCTCTTCGACTGTAACGTCTGGACGAAATCTTTCCCGAAGTAAAAATAGCAAATGTCCCATGCCTAAATAAAGAATAGCCGATAAAATAAGTTTAGCGTTTAGAGAGTATGATTCACGTTTACCTTCTATGGAAAAACCGAATGTTGCTAGATATAACTGGGCAAGCATCTCCATTCCATCATGATTACATATGTCAATGCAGTACATGAGATCTTTACGACTCGGTCGTGGGTAAAGGCCAAGTGATCGCATAATACTTGCAGTCCTGTGTGGTCGGCCTTCAAGATCGTCTTGGTAGACGGCGACGTTTAAATTGTCGAGCGCCATTCTTTGCGGGACGCTAAGAGCGTGATACCACCGAGGTCCAACAGCATTTGTTATACCAATAAGCATTTTTTTTTCCTTTTTCTTGCGATAATCTTTAAGCTCTTGCATGAATATTTGTCTCTCGCGCATCTGTCTTGTGTACAGTACTTGTATGTGCTGTTTGACGCGTTCCTCATGGCTCGTCGCCCCAGGTGCTTCATCACCATGTCCCATGTTTGTCAAATAGTAAATCGACTTACACCTTAAACGCTTTATTAATTATTTAGTAGAGTTAGAGACTGTGAGACGTGATATACTTGATCACATTTGTTGTAAGACTATAATTTTGAAAAAAATATCTCACTTATTTTGAATGACAACGTAAAATTAAATGTCAAATTATAAACTGTTTGGTTTATTTTTTTTTACGCACAAAAACGAGAATTTAACGCCGTGAAGTATATTGTTCTAGCCAGTGCTTTCTATAATTTCTCTTAACGACAAATGGATACCTGCTGCGAAACGTAATGGTCTACGAGGTTTACTTGTAAAAGCCACAATAATGCAAACTTCATGATGGTCCATCGTTTTAACCTGTTTTAGGATCATGCTCTGATAAACGTCTGCTTTCATAAAGTAATGAAGATCGCGGGTTCGTGGGTCCTTACTCCATAATAAATTGTAATTATATTGATATATTTTCAAAAAAAATATACAAAATACTATCAGTCAATCTAGTTTTCATAGTACAAGCTCAGTTCAATTGAAACTAGATGACGTTGTGTGTCCGAAATTTTATAATTAAGTATTAGTCTTTTTATTCTTTTAACTACATTTAATTAATTAATGATTCATTTTTTTATTTTATTTTATTTAATAACTTTATGTAAATATGTTCATCGGCGAACTTAATGCCCTAGGCATTCTCTACCATTTTGAGTGATGTAGAAAATTTGTTGAGTAGGTGCACCGAGGTTGAAGGCAGAGATATATAGAACTGTCATAAACTTACATAAACAATTACACATATACATAAATAAATATTGATATTTACATTAATACATACATTTTACAATTGTGAATATTAGATTGTTAGGCGGTGTAATAATTAAGATGATCCTGCCATCTCGTCAAGAGGTAACTATTTACGTCCCTTGGAGTGAGAAACGACTTGTTGACTTTTTGACTTCAAGTGGGAATGCATTTCACAGCTGTAGGGCTAGCACAAAGAATGAAAATTTCACAAAGTCAGATTTGTGGGAGTGACACAAGAGTAGCACATTGTTTGAGGAGTAGAGATTTCTAACATTACTGTTTTTACATTTTTAAATACATATAAAAATACAGAAACATAAATAGTTGATTATTATTCCACGCATGATGGCCTGTCTATCGTAAAACTCTCATGATTCTCATTTTTAATTAAATTAAGTTTTATTGATTGTCAACCACATTTAGTCCTCAATGTTAATATTCTATATAGAGAATATCCTTTCTGCACAGGCATATACCTGGATAGGCTTGCTTATTTATTTCCGGTCTTAGTTACCTGGCATAGAGGTAACTACATCGAGCTGATATCCAATCGAAATAAGGGTCACACTAAAAATTGTTTAGTAATTAATATAATCATGTAGATTTACCTGCGTAAAAAACATGATGGCAGCTTTGCGATGGGCAAGCTGTATAATAGCTGTTGTGCATTGTCGTGTAGAAGCAGCGGAGACAAGTGATTGACCAAAGCTGGTTAAAGAAAGAACGTCTCAGTTATAGTGTTCAGATCTTCACAGTACACGTCTGCGGTCATGTTCATCTCATTTGGCTAAAAACTGACGAATCACACCAACGTTAGACCACCAAAAAGTGACCATTTTTAGAGGTAAGTTTTCATTTAGGAAATTGTATAGCTGTTGAACTAAGATCCAATCAACTTGCTGGTCAGCTTATCATAAGTGAATACCTGTGGACATCTGCACCTCAACTATTACAAGTATGTTCCCAGCCGTGTAGTAACCCCCCCAAACAGGTGTTAGGAGGTAGGGCGGGTTTAAGGTAAGGAGTTTGTGCTCCATGTATATGAATACTATATAAAAATCTAATCATTTATCTTTTTTTAAAACTTTGCCCCATCCCTAAGTATTAGCTTAAGCGTTAGCTTAGGGATGGGATAAAATCAGCATTAGTTTGATTCGTCTATAGAGCCACGAATAATTATTTTTAAATGAAGTGTTACTGTAAATTCTGTGGGCAAACATCTAGGCCAAGGTACAATATGGTGATTTCAAAGTAAAAGTACAAAAATAGTAAGATTCCCATAAACAGTGGCACTTTCAACAGGTGGATGTAACAATAACAACGTAATGTCGGGTTTTCCTCTTAACTAAAAAACTTCAACTTAATTAAAGCATTTGAAAAAAATAACGAAATGAGTATTACTATATATGTAACCTTGAAAGTCGATATAAGCTCTAAAGTCACTGTTTATATGCACTGTTTTGGATAATATCTCTTTTTGTAAGAATTTACAGGAATCAAAATTTGGACTCTGTACACTTCCAATTGATAATACTGCCATCTATCGTCGAGTAGAATGCTAAAAAACAGTAACACAACAAGAACTACCCGCTCAGACAAAAAAATCTTTATTTCTAGGACACAAACACATTAAGATATAGCTTATCAATAAATATAATGCTGTCATTGTCTATTTTCGATATAATTAATTTAGAAGCTCGAATTACTTATATATTTAACTTTGTCCAGATAGAGTTAGACATTAAAAGAGTTGATTTTTTAATAAAACATATTTTTAAACAGTTTTTACTAATTGTGATTAAATAATACAAGGCAAAAAAAAATCTCTTGATCTCTAATTGTTTCTAACTAAATTAAATAATATTATTTTTTGGATTACTTTTGGTAATATGGTTAACTTGTAATTGGTTACTTTGTAATGGTAACTTTGTAATGGTTTTTCCATATTTTACTGGTGATAAAATTTAAATAAAATTTTGTTTAAATATGGAACAAAAAATATAATATATAAAATTATATTGATTTTGATAGAAATAATATCATCAACACACAGCATCACATCCTATAACAATCCAGGGCTGCACACAGGTCTATTCCTAATAATGACGCTTTCGCCCTTTTGCTCTCTCTGGCAACTCTAGCCAGATGAGTTGATATAGGATGTTTTTAAAGTTTTCATTTTTTTGCAATGCCGTTATCTTGCATATTTTACTTCTTTAATCGGTTCTTAGAGGTGGTGGCACTCCGTATTTTCAATCTGTAACCAGACGGAGGAATTAATAAACACGAAAATCGATTATTATAATAAAATTTGTCTGACTTAGAATTTATTTTTACGCTTGTCACATATGATGTTAATGACACCAAAGTTTAACTAATGATGTGGACTCATTTTAACAATTATATTTGAAAAGATCACCTGATCCATTTTGATGAAATTATGTTTTACTCTCTTGTAGAATCCCACCAAATTTAAAAATGTTCACTTTGATTAAATTGCAAGTTTAATTTTAAATCAGGTAAATTCGCCAAAGGTAATTTTATTTCAAATGTGTTTCTGAAAGGCGCTTATGGAAAGTTTCTTCCATGCAAACATAATATTACGTTTTTTTTTAAATACTGATAATAGAATAAATAAATCTGGGCTTAAATTGCTATGATGCTAAAACTGAATCCGTGATCAACCGTTAGAAACAGTGCATTCTTTTCATCTTACGAGGTCAATCTATTCGGTATGTATCCTTCATAAATTGATTGTACTTTTTGCGTTTAAAAATCTTTTTACTAACGAAAGTCATAAAAATGCCATATTAACAATATTTGTACAACTTTGGTCCGTCTCGGGCTTCTGGATTTTTTAACCAATTTCAAGAAGGATGAGATTCTATGTTCCACTCTGTTTTTTTTTCTGTTGCATAATAACAATGTCTCATAAGTATGGTTCTAAGAACATGAATTTTTACTTTAAAAAACATAAATCTCTAAGTATGACAATCAAATCATGAGTCATATAATAGTTTTATAACGGTCTAGTGGAATTAAATAGATTTTTTGAAATCGCACAGTAAATATACATGAATCATTAAACAGGCGATGAAATTTCTTTTAATTGTTCTTATTTAAATAACGAGTATTTTAAACTGATAAATCCTTTAAAGATAATAGCTATGTTTACTTAATAATTTGTATTTCAAGTCACGTTAAAGTCAATTTCAATCCCACGAGAACTGTATTATTTGGTACCAAAAAGAAATCCTTGACAACGTGTTGCAAAATTTTCTGACCACCAGTAAGTTATCAAAACGTAATAACATATTCTCACATTGACAATATAAGTTGCGATTACGTATATCTGCGTAGTCCCGCGTCGAGACTTGGGGAGACTGTGACGCGCGAATCGACGCGCGGCTTGGCGCGATCAGCTGTGTGTATCTCGGCCGGTCGTAGACCCACACCCTGGGGTGAACGCTCTTTGGTCATCCATCACCTGAATAATTCCTCACCTCATTCATACGCTCTGGCGAATGAATTCATCTCAATATTTAAGCATCGTACGTTTTCCGGAAACCATCAATCAAGTAAAATTTTACATGAGTCGCCTGATTTGGAATCTATTGACCGGTTGACTCGAGAGAGCAAATCATACGGTACTTGACGTCACGTCACGTCACGTTACTGATTTGTTTATAGTAACTTTATACCCTTTCATGTAGTTCTCCGATAGTTTTAAACAAGAGAAATGGAAGTCATTGTGATGATAATCTTGTCACACGCTGCTCTTTGCACGAAGGGGTTGGGAGTATTTTGAAGGACTGGCACAGTATTTATATTTAATGCATTAAAAAGATTACCAATTCAATATTATACAATGATTTTCAAATGTGTAGGTATAAAAACATAAAGTTTTATAAAAAAGGTCATTAAATTTGAGTTTGGTAGCCTGTAGCTCAGATTTTCCTCCCACAAATGCTTTTCACAAACACATAGAAAAGATTCTATCAATTAGTTCGTATTCTACTTAGTGTTTTAAGCATCTTATTTGGGGAAAACAACTAAAAACATAGAGTCGATGCGTAGGAACGGTCAATGCCTGGTGTTTATTTTGACCCAGTCCTATTTACATCCTATTTAAATATTAGTATTTGTGTGACGTGGTCAATACCTACGAATTTTGTTGCTCTTTATTGTTAATGTCCCGTATACATTTAAAGGGGACATAGCAACACAAACACACATTGAATAGGTTTAAAGATTTGTTTAGACTTATAAAGAGTATAGTTCGCTTACGATGACTAAAACCAATTATTTAATTCTATTTTACTATTATTATAACTTATTAGCTGAGTTGATCAACATTCATGTTTTTCTTGATAAATGTATATTAGGACGCCATAGAGTGGGTCGCCATATTACTACCTTCATTCGCAGTGAGTATGGCGACCACCGTTCTTGGATTCTATTCATGCTTTCCATTAGGCAGAATAGAGTCACTTTGGTAGGTTTATCACATATTTACGTAATGTAATATTAAAATTAAATTTTACACTGTGGTTGCTTAACATTTTGAGGTCATAATATTGAATTCTGTTTCAGGCAAATTAATTATTGAGTTTTAAGTCTTTTCTGGTTGAGCACAAAGTTGAGAAGCATTCTGGTTACCAAGCATTTTTTTCGTTTCTCGTTACGATTTATCAAAAATATAAATAACTGCTAAAATGTATTCTTTTCTTTAATTTCTGCGGGGGACCGAAGGAACAATAAAATAATGGGTATCATCAAGAACACCCAAACACTCGTTAACTGGTTTATGATACATTGTTCTGCGTGGGAATTAAACCCTTATCACTCGACGAGGGGGCTATTTTAATTTATTCGGGTAACATTGTTTATGAAGATAGCCCACACTTTGCGAGTGGTGGCAAAATATTTTTGAGGCTTCTTAAAACAAGTTAAATTAATTTTTAATTAAAATTAATAGAGGCCTATGTTCAGCAGTGGACTATTATTGTGAAAACAAAATTATTTGGTTTTGCAAAATGTAAGCTATTTACATTGTTTAATTTACGGCAACAAGATTTAACGAATCTTACAAACATGGATACTTAAATTAGAACTGACTGCTTTTGCACTATAATAATATACGTGTGGTGGTGGATTATTCGGGTGATTCGCCATCCCCATTTATCCCATAGGTTTCGCGAAAGCCGGCAAGGAGAAGGAAATCTTGATATCAAAACTATGCCAACCCATTTGATCAGGGTGGTGTAGTAGCCCAAACGTACTTTCTACGAAGAGGTCTATGTACAACAGTGGGTAAAGGTTTAGGTGATAGGATGATTGTATTTATAAGCGTTAATAACGGAAGGAATCATTCAAATCAATTGATCAAGTGAATTTATAAAGTTTTCATTTATCAACGTTATTGTCTTAATATAATATTAAATATATGATTCACGTACGGGGGACCCGACTCGTGAGGATGACACAGCACTGCCTTTGTAAGAATTCACATTCTTTAATTTAATGTAATTCACTGACTACATTACGAGTATAGTTACTGTTCGTTGACATCGACGCTAACCAACACGTACACCGTAATCAGAATTGTAATTTTCTATTTATCCTTGATTTTTAATCGTTTTTTTTAATAAAAACTATATCACCTACGAGCAGTTGAAAATAAATCATTAAGAAAGTAATGTAACAAATATATGTTGTTTGGTAAACTCGCCTATTTCACAGTGCATGTCTAGAATTACATAAGCCCTTGCTTTGAAGAAAAACGGTTGCTTATTAAAAGTGTTACATAGGTACTGAGCTGAATTGTTAGTACTGGATATAGATCTACCTTGTTTTCAAAGATTAAACTTAAATCAGTGGTTGACTAGTATGACTTTCTGCATCTAACTTTAGATATTGATACATTATAAATTTATACCGATAATTTACATTCCGTGATATTTAGTGTTATTTCTTACTAGGGAAACTGGCAACGTAGGCAGTGTTTAATATTAGTAAGTAAACGTCTTATTTACCCCTCCAGTATAAACGAGCGCTTCTGTTATTCTGAGTGGGTTCAACTAGATCGCAACGCCCGCCCCCTGGACTGGACGTTGACGCCAAAATTCGTTATCCGTTCTAATAAATAAAGATATTTCATGTATGTATACAGATAGGTACTTGTATTTTTTAAAAAGATCAACAAGAGTTTTATTTGAAGAGTAACTTACAACATCACGATAATTATAAGTTTTATAATGAGTAGAATGTTAAAGCTTGATCTGATGGTACGCTGGAAATACTACTTGTTAGTGAATTTCCTTGAGTTTCCCCAGCACGTGAGATGTATATCTATGAACTAGACGCGAGGCAGGGCCGCGGCTTGTACTGTCGTGTCTAGGTGCTCGTGAACCAGCGTTTACTTTCCACCTATCAGGAAGTATCCGAAGCCACTTTCACTCCATTCAAGATCACAGCCGCTCGTTCCGCCTAACGCTTTGCGCAGTCGTTATTCTAAACAATAATTTGCGTTGTTACTAGTTGTGCTACAATTGACGATATTTTTACGTATTTTAAGAACAAAACATGCCTTCCCTCTCATTTATTACATCTTATTCACATTTATAAAACGTTGCTGTTAAATATATGATAGTAATGTTGTTTATTTATAGAACTGAAAGACGTTACCTTGAAAGATTTGTATTAATTTCAGGCTATTTCTCATCCAAGTTCACTGACCGTGCTCTTATCTCGGGAGCATGTGTGTATGAGTATAAAGGAGTATGTGTGTCGGTGTGCGCATGCCCTGTGTGATCGAGTGTGTATTGTAAGACGCATATTATTATGCAATGCTTATGAAACGGTTAGACCGTATTATCGGCAAGTGCACCGAAGTTTATATTTAGCATATAGATAATTCATTGCTGTACAAATTTGCAGCATGGCGCGTGCGAATGTTATTTATAAGATTGCTTTAAGTGACGTCTTGTGATAAGCATTTTGATATCAGTGTGCCATCACATATTTTTGTCTGGATTTTCAAGGTACTCTTGTAATGATTTGTGTCAATAAGCACTTACGTATCTATAAAAAAATGGCAAATATAGGTGTCTCAATATATCCCAGATATTTTCTACAATGAAATATTATTATAAAAACAAAAAACCTGACTGTCACTAATGCATTGTTTTGTAAGCTTACTTAATCAAATAATGAAATAATTAAATATTCACATTCCAATAAGTCAAACTAAATACTTCATACTTTGTGTATCTGTTTTTGTCTGTAGGTAATATAATAAATTATTGTCTGTCCCCATGTTTTAAACCAGGTATTATTCGAGTCACTGAGAAGATCTCACAAGAGATTTTATGAAAAGTTAAATGATCTGAAATAAGCACTCGTTTTATGTTTATCTTAAGACGAGTTGGCATTTTGGCTTTAAATTTGGAAGCTTGTAATTGGCATCTGCTATTACGATTTTTATTCTAAAATTGTTTGAGCTAAGTTTTGTTTTGTTTGAGTAAGTTTCTTAAATAAAGTTAAATAAAGTCATTACTCTATCAAAGGTTAATATCACACCATAGTGTGAGGGCAGGTGGCACGTCTCAATCAAACTTACGAGTGTCGAGGACGTTAAATGAGAAAGTAAAAGCATAACGACAAGATTGTATCCTTTGACAAATAGTCCCTAGAGGGAGGAGGGCGATGCCCAAATATTGGGTGAACAACCTCTTAATGCTCTGAGGAGACATTTTATTTTTACCATACAACGTATCTACGACTGTAAACGATACATGGGACGAGTTCCTTTGGAAGTTTTAAATAGAACAGCATCATGTCCCAAAAATTTTATAGTTGGAGTAGTTTGTGAGTTCCACATGCAGGACTGCTTCTGTGATGCAGTGGTAGCGTATGTCACTGCTCTGCTGAGTTTTGGGCTCGATTTCCGGGTGAGACTAAATATTTGTATGATATACAAATATTTGTATCGCAGTTGGTGTTGTCTATGTGTAATATCTATTTACAAAAAAGTATGTAAGTACTCTATCAGTCAATCTAGCTTTCATAGGACATACTCTGTTTAGTTTGAAACTGAATGACGTTACGTGTCAGATGTCCGAAATATATTATTACCAGTGACCCGCCCCGGCTTCAAACGGAAATCTTCAAATTCTCGGTTTCTCTATTATAATATGCATGTGCTATACATATAAACCCTCCTCTTAAATCGTTCTCTATATTGATGCAAACCGCAATAAAATCCGTTGTGTAGTTTGGACTATCTAAGCGTATGAGAACGGGAATCGACTTAATTTTATACTATGTAGTGAAAAACTATATTTTTATTATGATGTATGTAGTTGTAAAAACACGTCAATGTTGAATCAGTGAGTGACACACGCGCTCGTTGGCTGACTGCGTATGAACGAAAATATCAACGTTATCAACATCTAATTATAGAGACAACACCGCGCTTGTACGAGTCAAGGGTACGTTAACTTCTCCAAGTTCAAAGGTCATGCAGGTCAGGGACTAGGGCTGAACCAAAACATTTTAAACGGAAACTTCACAAGCAATCCATCAACTTCAAGTATTGAAGTTTCTGTCAGTTTTTAGGCGAATGTGTGATCTAAATATATATTACATGTAAAGTACATATGTGAGTTTACTAGTATTGGTGGGGTCATTTAATGTTAATATTCTAAATTATATTCCAGATTACTAATATTAAGCATCACTTATTCATTTGTTAGGTGGCTAGGGTTAAGTTTCATTATACAAGTTGCACCCCTTTTTTCGAATAAATTACTATAAATTTTAATGTTTGTTTAAATAATTCATTATATTTAAATAACTTACTCACAATGGCCTTGTAATCGTTTATTGTGTGTGTAAAAAGATACTGATATTTAGGTTTCCACAACATTTTTTCCAGCGGTAGTATCTCAGTGTGGGTAGTGAATATATGTGTATGTGTTGGTATCGATGTACACTCGGTGTCAATGTGTGTGGCAGGATCGCGTTACAGCTGAAACTTGGGGCGCCTACCGAAAAGTGCGGTCGTCGACCCGGTCAGGAGCGCGGCCGTACAGCGTGCTTATATATTTTTGATACCTTTTCTAAGTAAACGTGCGCTTATGAGAACTAACGGTTTATCTAAAGTACTCATACTAGCCCATGTTATAATTCTTAAAATTTAATTGTGACATCGGATATGAATGAAAGAAGCTACAAATGCATACAATTGTAGCTTCTTACATAAATATTAGTGTAGCACTATGGTGCCATACTATAAAAGGGTTAATTTTGATGAGTTTTATGTTCTTACATGTCATTAAAGTAATACAAATAAGTAAGAAGTAAGAAATAAAAAAGTATTTTATAATGTGGAAGATTTAATTGAGTGGTCCGTTTGATTGGTTAACATTAAAAATGTAGATATAATAAATGTAAATGAAAACATATTTTTTTTCCTACATTAATGTATTATGTAAAGAGAAAGGCTTTAATTGCAAACTCGTAAACATCTTCTAATGTATGTATTCTTATATATGTGCAACTAAACCCTTACAGTTTTTATTCCTAATTTCTTATATGAATTACATAAAAATATATTTCTAAAGCAATGATTAACATGTCAATTGGTGAAAAAGAAGAGTAGAAAGTTATAGAAATATTATTTGTCTAGATTTTATTTAAAATATTTTGTTTTACTTTTATAACATTACAAATAAGTTGTAAGTAATGGTACCTATTAAAGACGTGTGATAAGAACTAGATTACAGTTTTGAGAAGTAATTAAAGATACACACTTATATAATCAAATTTATTGCTTCGTATTTAATCATGATTTCCATATAATTATCTAACTTAGAAGGTTATTATTATTGAATAATGCAAATTGTCAAAGAGTTGATGGCTATTAGCGTGAGTTTCGTATTTTACATTTTATAAGGTGTAGCGAAATTGATCACATTCAACTTAAATATATATTTACACTATTTTCATATAGATGAAAATATAGGTGAAAATAATGTACTAGCCTATGACAAAAATCCTCTCATATTACAAAGATAAGACTAGTGTGATCAGATTTAAATTTTTTAACAAAATTGTAAACAACTAAAATATAATTACAAGAATTTTATTAGACTTAATTTCAATCTCAAGTTGTTTTAAATAACTAAAATAAATTCATACACTTTCTTCACTTTTTACTATATTAGAAATGAATATAAAAATGTAAAGCATCAAAAATCTCCAATTAACGAAATAATGTTTCAAGTATCAACTACGATTGCGTGCGCTTTAAGCTTCGGTGATATATTTGGTGACATTGAACCGAGTCCATTGCCAACGACCTCGCTCCTCGGGGAAGCGAGGTTTGCGTAATCGCTCCTGCCTACTGTACGCAGACCCCGGCATAACAAACACGCACACTGATGTAGACACACGCACACATACAACGCACAGAGACCTCGACATGAACTCTGATAACATTAAGCAGTATCAAAAATATACTTTATAATATAGCAGAGAGCTCTTCAAGTAGGTGGACTTGTCTATTACCGGAGTTAGATATCATAAATTAATTGCTTTTTTCTAAGTTGATCAAAGAGAATTATGTTTTTGTAAAAGATTAACAGATGAATAAGGAAAATATGGAACGAAACATACTTCTAATAACTTTGTTCTCGAAATATATTGTCTGCATATTAAATAAGTTTTATTTTGTATATAAATCGAATATATTACACTAGGCAACACTCAAAATTTCCCGGGGAAAATTCATACCGTATTTTATTGATAATCATACACCTAATACCAGAAAAATAATAATTTATTTCAGTCACGTATAGGAATGGAGATTTTAATATTTTTGTAAAAAATCACTTTTTTTATTAGTTTTGGAGGGTAGCTCTAAATTCTTCTTAGTAACGATCACAATAATATTTTGTAGTGTCAGTATACATTGATTTCTTTCACCATGTCTCGCTTTTGTGTTAATTCTCCGGATTTCTTTTGTTTTATTTGCGGTTTATATTCACCGAAGAGTCAAAAAAAACCCATAACGCCGTTAATTACGAAGTGTTATCGTGCATATTTTGGTTTAGACGTTCGCAACCAAGATAAATATTGGGTGCCACACATGTGTTGCTTCTCATGCCACAAGAATTTGACAAACTGGTTTAATGGAAAACCAACAAAGATGCCTTTTGGTCAACCTATGATTTGGCGAGAACCTAAGGATCATGTAAGTGACTGTTATTTTTGTCTCACAGATGTCAAAGGATTTTCTAAGAAATCTAAGCACACAGTAAAGTACGCAGAGGTGTCTTCCGTAACAAAACCAATACCACATTCAGAAGATCTTCCAGTACCTAACCCACCAAGTCACGTTGAATCCTCAAGTAACACTTCTAGTTCTGATGATGAATGTGAAGACTTTCAAGTGGCAAGTACATCTAAAGCACCACATTTGATCAGCCAATCTGAGCTTGACGATCTTGTTAGAGACTTAGACTTACCTAAGGAAAAATCTGAAATATTAGGTTCAAGATTAAAGCAATGGAATCTTCTTCAACCCGAAGTTTGTGTTACAGCATACCGTAAACGACATAGTTCGTATGTGGATTTCTATTCTAAAGATGGAGATTTAATTTATTGTAACGATGTTGTTGGTTTATTGGATAAATTGGGCCACCAGCATTCAGCAGATGAATGGAGGCTGTTTATAGATTCATCTAAAACTAGCTTGAAAGCCGTGCTTCTTCACAATGGAAACCAATATCCATCCATTCCAGTGGCATACGGTGCACATT
Source organism: Hypercompe scribonia (assembly GCA_949316085.1). Classification (NCBI taxonomy): domain Eukaryota; kingdom Metazoa; phylum Arthropoda; class Insecta; order Lepidoptera; family Erebidae; genus Hypercompe; species Hypercompe scribonia. Next base: position 18,801,113 of record OX438969.1, read on the forward strand.
TTAAAGAAACTTATGACGTCTTAAAGCATTTATTGACTAAAATAGAATATGATAAACATCATTGGGCAATATGTGCTGACTTAAAAGTGGTTGCTTTACTTCTAGGATTGCAAACCGGATACACGAAGTACTGTTGTTTTTTATGTGAGTGGGATAGCCGTGCAAAAGCTGAGCATTATGTGAGACAAACTTGGCCACTGAGAACTTCTTATGATCCAAGTCAGAAAAATGTAAAAAACGACCCATTAGTAGATCCAAAACATGTACTGTTACCACCTTTACACATTAAATTAGGGTTAATCAAAAACTTTGTGAAAGCAATGAACAAAGACGGCCCAGGCTTTAAGTTTCTAAAGCAAAAATTTCCAGCTTTAAGTGATGCAAAATTAAAAGAAGGTATTTTCAATGGCCCAGACGTTAAGAAGTTAATAAAAGATCCGTCGTTTATTTCTACGTTAAATCCTGAAGAAAAAACTGCTTGGTTGGCATTTGTTCAAGTCACGGAAAATTTTTTGAGAAATAAACGATCGCCTCAATATGAAAGCCTTGTAAACCAATTGTTACATGCTTATAAACAACTGGGGTGCAATATGTCATTAAAAATACACTTTCTGCATTCGCACCTTAATTTTTTTAAAGAAAATCTAGGCGCAGTGAGTGATGAGCACGGTGAGCGCTTTCACCAAGAAATTGCCTCAATGGAAAAGCGTTATCAGGGAAAATGGACTACTGCAATGCTTGCAGACTACTGCTGGTTTTTAATTAGAGAGACACCAACCTCTTCTTATAACAGGAAAGCCAAAAGAACAAAAACTAGTTTATTTTTCAAGTCTAAATAATATTTTACTTTAAAATAATTACAAAAAATTGTTAAAAATAAAAATAAATTTCTCTTAAAAGCTATACGTGACTGAGATGTTTTATTTACTGTTCTAAGTTCTCTATACCATGGCCATTCCGAATCACACAATCAGATCTCTGGGAAAAAAAAAAATATTTTTTTTGTTGCCTAGTGTTATTAGGTGCAGAGGCTAACCTATTAGAAGCTTGTACAGTGGGATTTTAAAATAACGGTCAAAACATATTTTATGGTTGTAAAATTTTAATTTATACTCGTAGATGATGAGGGTCTAACTTAGTGAAAATTAATAGGATAGTTACTTGCGTGCGAGAAAAAGCAGATACTAAAATATAAGATTGCATAATTCACTCCACAAAAAGTATTTCTTGGAGGTCGTTTAAGTAAAATATTATACAAAAATAATAAATATATTTGTAATTCAGCTTACTAGTTTGTTGCGTAGTTTTTTTTATGAACCAAGTGAAATTACTACAGTATATGGTGGTAAATTCCTTTGTAGCGAAAAACATTTTTTTATGTGTGGAAATCCCCTTTAGGCTTATAACTTCACCGAGATTTGCGGCGGTATGGTGTGTCGGAATCGGACCGACTAAAACCACACGATGTGCCACTTTACACCTCAGATAGGAGGGATTTGGGAACAGCTGATATTATGACAGTTGGTTCCCTCTTAGCACCCGATCGCAACAGCATGGGCACCACCTACTGGTAAATTTTAAATTTAGGTCACGTATGGCACATGTGGACGTCGCCTTCTCGCGGCTGGCCACTGTAACATATGGAGAGATAAACTGGATCTACCCACCCGTGGCTACACTCAGAGTGCTACGAGGGACTGGTAAGCGAACCTCCGCCGACCGTTCGCCGGCAGCGAATTAGGACCGAGTGTAAGTCGTCCTCCTAGATCCTCTCTGCCGCCTCCTCCTGCGAAATGACGTCTTCACAGAAGGATGCGACAGCGGTAAAACAGTGACAAGAGATTCAAACCACCAGCGTGCGCTGCGGTGACAAGAGAGAACTCCTGCAGGCGACCGAGTGTAGGTATTTCTAGAAGTAGTCGTGCCCGAAAAGGGCCTCTGTCAACCGGGGGGAAAAGTTTTTGTTCTACTACCTTACCCATTCGACGATGACCAGCTTAAGGTCCTCCATAGCTGCAAAGACAGCACTTGGTGCTTCCAGCCAGGACGTCCAATAAGCCATCGTGGCTAGACAAGTAGCCTCATGCTACACTTATACCTCTTCGGGCGGAGGCCAGATGCTGTTACCCGCCCAGAACTCAGAAATCCGCCGATAAACTTCGAAGAGCACTTCTACCTCTAAATTCCACGGGGATGTCTCAGAGAGTGAGCGGACCCTCTCAAGCATGATTGATGGATAGGACCAGCACTCGGGCAGGTATTCCGTCTAGCCCCGTGGTGGAGTTTTTCTCTCTGTTGGCCGTCTTTCATGACAATGTGACAGTGATAGTGACAGCCTTAGGAGTCTACAGTTTCTGCGGCTTCCTCTTAGTGGTCCTTACCACCGCCCCCTGTTTTTTTTCGCAGCCTTTTAATCTCACTTTCGGCATTTTTTATTTCCTCTTCTACCCCACATCGTACGTGGGAGCCGATGTAAAGGGAATAACCGTAAGTGCGGTGCGGAGCAAATTGCGTCCCTGTTGCTGCCACGACGTTAGGTGGAGGCCCAACCTTGGGTATGGTCATCTTGCCCATAGCCTTGGTCGCTAGTGTCGCTTTCTGTGCGGACTTAGCCGCCACATATGTCACGTGTCCACCCACAGCGGGAAGTGGAATCGACGCCGCAACTCGTTTTGGCATATCTGCTACGAGCGGCAACCAAACTACGGGGCCTGGAGGTCGCCTCGCTTCTAAGTAGGCAAGACGTCTATCCATCATACGCCATATTTTCATATCCTTCATATCCATATCTTGTCCTTTGTTGTCCCTCCCACTGTCCTCCCGTCTGAGTTTGTCGGCTCATCTTTTTTTGTGTAATCCGTTCTTCTCTGGAAGGAGCTTCCCCTCGAAGTCAGGATCGCCCTTCACGCTTTTTCATTTAAAATAGTGAAGCAGTATCTACTGAAACAGCTAGCAGGATCAACCAATACATGATGGTCTTCTATATTTGCTATGGTATTTATTTGTGTATGTAAATATGTATCTATATATTAATACGTGATGCAAAAACTTAGGAGCCCTTTTTACGAAAATTGCGCCTACGCAGGAGCATAAAATTTGGCACACTTATAGTTTATGTGTAGGAGAAGTGCAGAACGCTAATATTTTTCAATAACAATGCTTATAAAGTACATTAAATCAATAAATAAAACATTACACACACTACCATGCATTTCACACACACATACATACACAAGTATTTGTACATGTCATTTTGTCCATAGACATAGAGTACTGACATAGATACATCAAAAAAAAAAGTTTTATTTGCCTCATTTAATATAAAAAAAGATTTTAATAATAATGCATAAAAAGTACATTAAATCAATAAATAAAACATTACACAAACCAGCATGCATTTGACACACGCATACACAAATATTTGTACACGTATACATACTTTGTGGTCAAATTGTCTCTTTTGTTTATTATAGACATAGTTGAATGTCAAACAGAAAAGTTTTATTTGACGAATCCTACGTGAAATACTGAGCGCTTATAGAAATTTATGTAATATATACATATATATAAGTTGTGTAGCAGTAAGATACATTTAAATGCACACGGACTTTCATTATACGCATAGAGAAAGTTCTGTAGCAGCAATCTGCAATGACAACATTTAGGTACAAAAAAAATATAATTTGCTATTGCTGGTTCAAAGCAATTATTAGTAGTTGTAGTATGTAGTTTACGATTTCAGTAATTGTATATACTTCAGGATAAATAAGTGATTTTGAGAGATACGTACATTTAAATGTGCTCTAAATGTCATTCCAAATGTGTTTTTAAGTTATGATTGTCGATTAATGGATTTAGAGTGCAGGTTTTGCAATGCGAAACATTTTGAATCTGAAGTGACTTTAGGCGACCGAACTGCATTCACTTCATGTTGTCACAAGGGTAAAGCAATATTACCACCCTTAAGTCAAAATGAATATTTTAAATCATTGTACTCATTGACTTACTTCAAATGAACCTTCAATAAAAATTAAATCAAAAAATTATTTAGAATATATTAGGAAATATAATTCATGTTTTGCTATAGTTAGCTCAGAAGCCAAAGTTGCTGAGGTAGGTACAAGTGGAGTGTATTATTTCAAAATATATAATGTTTTTTATCACAGATCAGGCCCAATGACTGCTGCATATGGTCGCTCACCATGTTATGCACAATTATATTTTTATGATGTTGACACTGCTATTAATTATAGATTACAAGAACGTAGTAGTCTAGTGAAATTTTACTGGAATTGGACAAAACAGTCCAAAAAATTCGAGTTTTATTAAATCGGCCAGTTTTTACACATGGGCAATTGTATGTCGCAGCAAGTAGAGTTCGTTCATTCGCTGGTTTAAGGTTTTATATATCCGAATATAATGGCTAAGGACATTTAGCAAAGGATGAAAGAGTTTTTACAAAAAACATTGTTTTCAGAGAAGTTTTAAATCATTAATTATATTATTGCAATATGCGATAAAAAATGTTTTTTTGTTTTGCATCCTCTTATAGCATGTTTTGTTTTAATAAACATTTTTTAAATAGGTATTCTTTATTTTACTTCTTTTTAATTTCATATAATTTGTTCAAAAAAGAAATTGGCAAATAACAGTCTTGGTCAAATCTGTGGTTATAGTAGTTTAGTTTTGGACAGTAGAACCTTAATAATGTTTGAATATTATATTTTAATAATGTATATTAAGTCACTTACAATTTAAATTTATTATGGTCGAATTTCGACCAATGGGCGACCACTAGTTTATATAGATTTATATCTACTTAAGTAAATGTATGTATTGGTGTATAATGTGTATAAATTTTAGTGTATGATAAACTTGTTTATGCGTACTTCATTTATTATAAACCAACATCACCTGGATCGCACCTACTTTCTATATTCTCTGCATCATGCAAAGGTTGACTTCTAAAGAATGCCTTTGGCATTAAGTCTACCTCTGTACATAAAGTGCATGATGTATAGTAAATATATAAATAAGTATTGCGTCAGTAATTTGATACAGCTGGGCTTCAGGGACGTCAACGTGAAATGAATAAGGGCAGGTTGCTCTGGAACCAGAACTTCTGTTGCTCAGCACAATTCACCACCACCCGCAATTGAACGCAATGAGCACTATGCTCTACTACTTGTCCTGTATGATGATTGTTGGCCGTTTGGAGGCAAGCCACGTCCGCCATGATGGTCTCAATGATCCTGATAATAGGCAAAAAGGAGTCCTTAAAAACCCTCACAAAAGAACTCAAGATTAGTTCAAGTTAAACTTTGTGGTCGCCTTTTGAAGTATGGCCACTGCCACATTTGCTTTCTCCTGCAAAGACGTCAACGTTTGGGGGAAAGCACCCTTATCTACCGGCTCCAGGATTTCTAAAATCTGTAATCTGCTTTTTCACTGTGCTTTTGCCCTGTCCTCCGATCTATTTATAGGCTTCTACCACAGTAGGAGAGAGTCTGAACAAGTAGAGACTGATGTACAAGGCCCCCCCTCCATGACTACTACCCACTTCAGGAGGCAGCATAGAGACTGTACTTTCTGCTATCGTAGATCTCTATCTCTGTGGACACCAGTACGTCAACAGTCGTACCTACCGTCTGACATATTAACGAATCTGGAACGAAATAGTTTCCATGTTCTTCTTCGACTCCCAGCAGCCAAATTGACTTCTCGGAGCTCATCTGTGTTGAAATATTAATCACATATCTAGACCCACGAGTGGGTGAAAACTAAAAGTCCCAAGCAGAGATCCCTAATACCCAAACAAGTGTAATTTATGTCCATCAAGGGGATCCCAGGTGTCTTGGCTGGAAGTGTACTTTCGAATGAACTACCCATCAACCGTTTATCTTTTGATTACTATAACACGGAGTTCGGAGTAATTATAATAGAGATTTTCTCCCTGACGTCCAAACCAAGACCCTCACCCCTGAGCAGAGTCGCGTGACTAAACCACGATACTCTTCTCGCGATTACGATATGCCAACGATCGCAAGTACACAAAGTCTCCTAGTGCCTGCTCGGTGCCATTATGAATAAACTCCGATTCGTGAAAGGGATTTTCCTCCTCGTTGCTCCAAAGAGAAAAGAGCTAACAGAGGAAGCTACAGACCGGTCTGTTGAACCTCCAACGTTTCCAGGGTGTACCACGTGGCGGTTTCCTAGCCCCTCATCCCAATGTATTACAATCGAAGATTGATGTGAGAGACAGTCTGACTATCATCTTATCGAGACGCAGTTATTCTTACGTTAAAATTACTTCATATTATTTCCCCAAGTTTCCCAAGAAAATTGTTTTTGTGCCTTTTATAACTGTATCATATTTCTGTACATGATACTAGTAATCACACTTGGTTAGTATTTATTCTAAAATATGTGGACTATGTTTGATCGTGGACTTTATCCTTACTATATGGTCAAAACTAAAAGTCTAAACTTTTTATCGTTATATTTTTATGCATTTTTTAATATTGCATTACAGGTACGAATAATATTAAAATTTTAAAATAAATTATATGAACATAACTTTAATAACGTGAATTGACCATTGTTAAACTTATTTTCAACCTACCGGCTTCCACTGCTGAACGAAGGTTTTCCCCAAGGCGCGCCGTCCATACTGGTCTTGGGCTTGACGGCGATGTGTTGATTGATTGAAACTTATTTTAAATTTCCATCAATTCTATACAGATTCAAGACAGAGTGTAGTTTAGCAATGTGACAAAAATAAAGCATAGAAATATTTCTATTAAGACAGGAATAAGAAAGTACTTAATTTTTGGTGTCAACTTTTTGTTCACGCGTGATTGTCATCTGGATAACCTATCGGTGCCCCGGCAACTGTCACTGCAAGTTGCCGAACTGACTCTAACGTAACGGTTAATTCAAAATAATTATTTTAGTGACAATGTACTGTAATTGCACTACTTTTACTTAGAACAGCGCTTAGAACTGATGGATGAGTTTTCATTTCTAAAACATGGATCCGTGTGAGATGGTGAGAATTGGTTCTCCCTTTTTCAAATTATCAGAAATACATAAAAAAATAAGTTGTGCCTATTTTTGACCTATTGTTTATATAGGATTTCAAATTGTACCCTTGGACTACACTACCAATGTGACCTGGACCGATTTCTAAGTCAGGTGAGCATTTAGGAGTTGGAGGTGTTAAATATTATAAAAAAATCTTTTATGCAACTCAAAAATGTAGTTAATATAAAGAAAGCTAAGCGGACGATAGGCTAGACTCTGTTCTAAAGTAAATATAGAAAATATCAATCATGTGTTTTCTCAGATACCATTTTTTGCTAATGTCATTGTCCAGACGCAAAAAGGTGAAAATAAGATCTACAAACAACTGGAAATATATCCGTTGAACGTTAAAAAAAGTTTGTGTGTACATACAACTGGTGTAAGAGATTTTATTATTAACTAACTTTTGCTTACGACTGTTCGAGTATTAACTGTGAGTTCCTAAACACTAGTACTAATATATCAAAATTTCATTTAAATATCCTACACCTATTTTGCACTCTTAGGAGGGGAATATCTATTGACTGCTTTGGTGGTGCAATGGTAATATATTTAACTGCTGTGCTTGAAGTCTCGGGTTCAATTACCGGGTCAAACCAAAATTTTGTGTAATCTGCAAATATTTTAGAGTTTCGGCGTTTTTTGTGTATAACATGTATGTATTTACAAAAAAAAAGTGTATATGTACTTGTATCAGTTATCAAGTACCCATAGTACAAGCTCTGCTTAGTTTGGAACTAGATGACATTGTGTGTGTCCGAAATATTAGGGGATGGAATTTTAAAGAACCCTTTCTTAGTGTACACTTACGACTCCCAAGGAAAATTTGTGCAGAATTTTGTTGTATGTTGATCGGTCAGTCAGTGCATCAGACAGTCAGCTTTTCCTTTCACAGATTGTATATTATACGCATGTGAATCTACGTGTGTACTTTGTAAGATTTTAATTAATCTAATATATTATAATATTATTAACTTCATATTCTCTCTAAGTTACTTTTAACCTTTGCTTATCCTTCGATACGGAATATGAAACATTCTTGAACTAATCTTCAGTTATCAAAATATGTGACCCGTAACAGGTCAATGAATTAAGGAAGCAATTGTGGTCGTCGACACTTACTATGAATTAATTCTAAGAAACGGTACAATTTAAATTTCAAACTAAAGTTACTATTATATATTTGTTTACTAGCAAAACAGTTTGTCAAGGTCTCTCAGGGCGCGCCGTTGTAATGGCCCGCGAGGTGCGCGCGCCTAGACCGCGACCACTTTCACTCTCTACTCAGACCATTGGAGATCATTACAGTACTTACACTTACTGTAACACTCACGTCACTTTTTCGAATAACGAGCGAAATTTGACACTTCACGCTTAAAGCTTCAACGTTATGTCATCATTAACTACAGCGTTTTTATAATATTACCCTGTTCCTGTGTAACGTTATAGTATCGAGGGAGGTCTTAAAGATAAAGTTGTTTGTTAAATGTATATCAATGTATGCAAACAAACTGTACTTACTCTATGATTTTCTTGATAATATTAATATGAAAAACAAATGAACAAACGTCAATGACCTCCTTCTCTACGTAATATTTTGGGTAGATGAAAGTATTAAACATCCGCATACTTTAATACACTCAAACTGCACTTTACGTGCAGAGAATTTTAATCACAATGCCAAATCGTGGGGAGGCAAAATTATGGATTGGAAAGGTTGATGGTAAAGCTTGATCCAGACAATATTGCATAAACCTGTTGAGACAATGAAGTACAAAGACAGTGGTGTTCGCACATGTGCGCGAGGGTCGCGTGAACAGAACATCGGTGGTTCGTGTGTTGCGGGTCTGATTCCCGGCGGAAGGGTCCCGGAGGAACGATCCAGGCGGGGTGGTGCGGCAGTGTGCCGGTCAGTCACCGCTCTGCCGGCGCGCCGTGCGCTCGCTGCTGTATCGTCTTGCGCTATTCAGCGCCGCGTTGCTATTGTTCCGAGTAGCCGACACCTTCTATGTTTATCTGCTACCCTGGTACGCATGGCACGTCTAGTATGAACTTGTGACGTGATCTTTCTATTTTTTAAACTGTAGTGGTTCTTCTACCTGTCAGTGGATTGTGACCGTTTATGTGCAAGATAGTGGAAAGTGACTTGCTACAGAGGATTTTTTTTACTGATGACCCTGGTGGGAATGCTGCTGAGAGCAGTTCTGCAAAAATAATTCCAGGTCCGAGTTCTTTAAAAACATTTGAATGTTAACTTATTTCAGAAAAAATATATACCGGCATTTGACAAGATATTAGATTAAACTAAAACTGTTTAGAAATATACACAACAATTTAGAGTTTGTTTAATGGTGTAAAAAGGTTTGTACGTTTTCCTTGATGTGCGACAATTTTAAGTTTGTATTGTTTGCGTTTTTAACGAAAGGTTACATTACAGGAATACTATATTAGTAAAAGAATGGAACAGGAAAATAAATACTAAATTAAATAACTGTAATTATTAATTTAGTGTTTTATTAATTAAGTATTGCATTGTATAATTTATAGTTATTTAATTATAGTTATTGCCAGTTTCCTATATAGGTTTTGTAATATATCATAATTGTTAATTCATTTCATTTTCATTCATAATACACTTACCTTCGGTTAACATGTAAAGAAGTTTAATTGTGACATTAACAAGACATTGATGAACTCCACAAATAATTGTTTTTTTTTTTTAAATACACGTAGATAGTCAACTGTTATTAATTTATCAATGAGTAATTATGTAAAAGTGTGTATAATGAAAGAGTGATAATAAATTAAAGGTTATAACAGTTTTGGGCATTTCGAAGACATTTAATACCAAACTATACAGAGCCGGCATCATGGTACCCAAGCTGCTGTCAAATATTTAATATATAAATGTTACTAAACACCTAACTGCCATAGATGAATGAGAACTAGACATATGCTTATGGCGCAATGATTTCTATTGACTGGGATCAAACCCACTACCTCAGGCCCAGGCTTCAATTAAACATCAAAAGACACAAAAGCTCGTTAAAATCTATTCTGTATAAGTTTGCAAAATGATTATTTTTTTCACCGATGACTAAACACACTTGTCTAGAATGAAAGACTTCTTTTTTAAACAATAAATAAATGAAAGGCGGTCACTTTCTGGTTGTGTTTTCTTTTTTCATTCTTTTGAATTTTCATCCAAAGTGAGTGAGAAAATGGGGTGGTCCATTTTCTCAATCACTTTGGATGAAATTACAACTATTAATGAAATTACAAACATAAAATAAGTTTTAATATTAATTTTAATTTAACATAACATGTATAACTGCACATTTTCTCAGTGGACTTCAACCAGTTATCGTTTGAATGCTGCGTGCAGCTGAATTCGTATCACCACGTTTATTCTACATGAAGAAAATTATGAACCCTTTTCACGTCTATGTATGTATGTTTGTACGTTCACCGTAACACCTAAACTACTGAACCGATTTCAATGAATGAGGTGACTATAGATTCGTAATAATAGCCTGGGTGACACAATACTTTACAAATTTTATCAAAATTTTAAATGACTGACATTTTTGGTATCAAAAGAAAGGTCTTGGCAAGCATATTACAAATATATGTATGTATGATATGGCTGAAGTCAAAATATTTATTTAAAGTGGAAAATTAGTATCTGATACCTTTAAATGGGCAATTCTTGTATATATATATATATCATCATCATCATCTTAGTCAAGTCGGTCAAAAGACGTCCACTGCTGAACATAGGTCTCCGCCAAGGTTCTCCACAACAAACAGTCCGGTGTCGCCAACGTCCAGCGGTTTCTTCCGTTATATGTATGTAAATATATATAATGTGAATCTCGGAAACGCCTCCAATGGTTTTCGTGAAATTCAGTATGCAGGAGTTTCAGAGGTGATCTAGCTAGGTTTCATTTTTAGAAAACATTATTTTCCCCGTGATTTCAATTAGTGAAATGTTTGTCTAGTAGGTCCGTTTTGACACTTATCTATGTATCAAAATTAGGGATGGGAACAAAAGAAGTTGGTAAATTGCGAATGAACTATCACACAATAATACCGAGCAAAGCTCGCTTTCCAGGTACTAAAAAATCTAGTACCTTTAAATGCGCAATTATTGTATACACTTGTATATATATAATCTGAATCTCGGAAACGGCTCCAACGATTTTCATGTAATTTAGCATGTGGGGTTTCGGAGGCGATAAATCTATCTATCTAGGTTTCATATTTAGAAAACGTAGGTTTTTCCGTGTTTTTAAGCTATTAAATGTTTGCCATCAAGCAATTAAATGTATAAATAGGTGAAATAAGAAAAAAAATAGATAGAAATCCAGAAATGTATATTTACAAAAATGGTCAAGGTAGAGCCGTATTCGCTGGTGATTTTTTTATTTTGTCCTTTTTAGACCTCCTTTTTAATTTAGTTGCAGTTTTTTCAAACTTTGTTTTTATTAAAATTAGTAAATACTTAAAGTACAAAATTAGTGTATCGTCTACAAGAATTATTTATGAGCATGCTGTAATCACGTGCAGATTCAGAAGGATCTCATGTTAGATAACGCTTTAATTTTTAATTATATAGGTATTACCTATTCGAATGGGTATAAATCTATGTTTTCGTAAAAAAACTAACGAATGCCATAGGTGCTGGCTTGACTGAAAGGATTGCCTTTTGAGTGTCACCACCTCAGTGACTATAGTGAGGATAAATAATGTAATCATCGACGTAGAGGCAAAATGGATACGAACTTGGTTAGGTTAACTTCTCGCTAGAACGAGAAACATCTCTATGGCTTTCACGGGATTGGAAGAAAAAAAGCACTCTCCTATACCATAGTAAACTGAAGAACAGAAACATTTTCAGCCTTGATGAACGTAGCCCGGTAATAACGAGTTACAGCAGACAGCAGACATCTAACACGACACCTTCCGCTCGTGCCTCTCTGATCTAGAGATGACTTGGTTCGTTGTAATGCACGATGTGCTCACATATCTGTGTCACACAGATATGTGAGCAGCGGTATATCGAATTGAACTGCCTAAGTTCGAATTCGATATACCACTTCTCCCTTGGCTCTGGCAAAGTAATGAACCATGGAGGTTGCTACAGAAAAAAAAACCTCTCTTTTCTATAAAGAGAAAAATAAATTAGTAAATTTTCACATGAACTCATGGTTGACATGGAATGCGGTAAATGAACCATATTTCCTGTTTGACAATAATGTGGCTAGTGATGCTCTACAACTTACGTAGAAACTTCATAAATAATGTACAGCCATAGGGTATCCTGTAGTGCCATGATCGAAGGTCAAAGTTAAACTTTCTTCTTTCTTGCAAATTGCATAATTTTTCATTACAAGTTCAGAATTATTAGAAGCCTTCGGTAACAATATTTTAATCGTAATAATTATCTTATCGCTTCTTGCTACACCTTGGAAAAGTACTATGGTCCATCTAATCTAAGAGGTACCGTTTGACGTTTCATACTTTTAAACAAAAAACCACTTTGTATAAGCGGAACTCACACAATTTTAATAACCTTCTCTGTAAAACCATTTAATTATATGGTAAAGCTATTTTTATTTTGTCAAGGTAGGTGAAATTCTTTGTAACTAATTTTGAATCTTCAAAACATAGTAACAAACCTAAATACACGCAATAGATTTTTTTATCAGTCGCCATTTCGAAGGCCCGTAGTTAGGTCATGGTAGGTAGGTCACCCTTTGCCATGGTATTGGAACTTATCAAATTCACTTTTATAACAAAAACTTTATAATGTATGAATAATTGAACTTATTAACTAGTTATTTTAATCCAAACGTTTTTTAGTATTGCATAATACACAAACTTCATCTGGTACGCAACTATTAATGCAAGCGAAAATACGTTTATTCTTCTATCAATTATATATTAACGTCATGTCATATAGCATGTCCTAAATATTTAGCACATAATTCTGTAAAACTAGTTTGGTTAAAAATTTTGGTTTGTAAATATAGGAAATAGACATCGAGAGTCAGAACTGTCATATGGTACCTTTTGTCTTAGATGAACTTTAAGATTAAAGAACAATTATCGAGCTTTAGTTTGTTTGTTTATTCTCTGTTTGTAGAGAATTATTTGAGGTACTTACAACTGCAGTGATATTCTGACACAGAGTTATAACTTTATAATAATTTTGAACAAATGAACGTACTAAAAAACATAAAAATACCTCGCCTTTAAAAACTCACTTATATCACAGACAAATGAATATTTTGTAGCTATGTACTTGACTTCGATAGCCTTTGACGAGCGACATCGCTGATCAATCGTTAAATATTCGCTTCGTCGGCACATTTAGTCACATATTTTCTTCTTGACCTGATATGAAAATTAATGTGAATTTTTTCCTTTAGCCGTGAACCCGTCAATCCTTCGCTTCGTTCCTGCAGAGATGCAAGAAAAAGGCTGAACGGATACACACGGTCTACGAATGAAAATGTAAGTAACAGCTATAATTTTTTACTATTAACCCTTTTACACTTGGGTTGGTGTTCTCGAGTCCGTCTATATATAATATTAGTACATAAGTGCAGGCTTATTACTACGAGTATATTGACGGTAGAGGTACACGTGCTAGGTATTGTATTGTTCACTTTTGGATGTATTACCGTGTACTAAACAACAATTTCCTATTAAAGTGTAAACAAAATATGTGAATGGTTTAACCTAAAAATTATTAATAAGACAATAATCACAAACTGTGACACGTAGAAAGTTATGCATATAAATATTGTCCCTAAACACTTACGGTACGTTATAAGCTGATGATGCTTCTCGTTTATCCGTACTCTTATACATTTATAATTATTACTAGTCATGTCTTAATTCTATTAAAAAACTGGCTACCATTTTTGGGTACTGTTTTGGTACAATTAGAGTTATTATCGTTTTATGTCTTGCACACGTATTTCTGTTTAACATGTTTAGGTGGGTCATTTTTGTATGGAGGAAATAAATATTTCTCTTTCGGCAAGTAACAACAATAAAAACATGTCTTATGGTCGTAAGAACTAGCACTAACATTTTGTGACAACCTGTTAACGTCTTCTGCTTCCGGATGCACCACAAAGTTTTTTTTTTTCAATTTTTGTATTTTTAAATTTTCAAAAATTTCACTATTTTTTTGTAGGATAAAATAACAAAACGTAATATAAAATTACATTTTTAATAATTATTAAAATTTAAGTATAAACAAATAAGCTTTTTTCAGTTACGAAGTATTTTTTACTTTATACAAAAATCCTTTTAAATATAAAATTTTGTCATAAGTTTATGAGACTTGATCAAATGAAACCCTCATGAATTAATTTTGAGCACAGAGTTCCTGAAGCTTCAGTTACAGGTTTTACTGACCACAACGGTATGACTGTGGCAAGGTAAACGTAAAAACTCTATTTTGTAGTCTTCCCCTCAAGCAATAAGAGATTCTAGTTCTTTGGATTTGCATTAAGATAGGCGGTTCTGTAACTTGATTTTCCTAGTCATTAACTTTGACGTCAATGTTTATTTCCAGGACCTGAAACAGCCTTAATTGACGGGATTTTTCAGAACCTGCTTTCGAAATATGATGTAGTCAATTCTCTTATGTTTTTCCCTCTCTAATAACATTACTAGCAGTAGATTTTCAGGATGGACGAACTAACTGTTGCGTTGTTTCGCTGTATTAATAATAGACTTTAACTCTATCGTTAAGTAACAAGACCTCGAGATTAACCTCCATAAATGTCTTCTTCTATTTTTACAACTTGAATGATTTTTAAAGTCTAATAGTGTCGGAGCATATGTAGACGTAGGTTGCTAAAGTAACACGTTTATCAGATGAGTCTGATATTGCAATAAAGAGGTGAATAATTTGTTAGCACGTATCAGCCATTTCCCGTGAGATATCTTCCATGGTGATATTTGAACTTAATCTTCGGGATATTCCACAGATATAACAGCCGAGACTATCCAGTACAAATACAATTGATCAGTACTGAAATCTTTTTCTTTTAAAATATTTTTGAATTCTAAGTAATAAGCCCCAAGCATTCGTTTTACAACTTTTCGATGACAATACCTTCAATTTTTTAAATTTTTTATACCTTTTAAGTATTACCGGCGATTTGGATTACTTCTTCGTAAGTCGGAAGCATATTGTCACTTATATCACCAAATATAGAACATTTAAAAAAATTTCGAGTAAAATTTATTTTTAAAATTACAGAAATAAGGTGTTTCTGTAATTTGCGAGTCATTGTTGGAGGTAAACACAGTTCAACTAAATGTCGAAACGAATCACTTTGTGGTTATAACTTTATTCAAATATTACCAAAAGTTTTACATGTATGTACCCACAAATATTAATATATTTATTTTAGTGATACTAAACCGATAGCTATATTATATTATACACGTATGACAACTAATTATCGCTATTATGTCTCCTCTGCACTACTAACGAAGTTGGACGAAGTTCCTCGGCGAAGTCTCTCGAAAGTCGCCCGAGGCGAGGTAAGCCGAAGTGCCTCACTACATTATTGTGTATACGTCTAACATCGTCCACCTTCGCTAGTTGTTTAAAAATACAAAAAATACCTTGACATAAAGTCATTCTGACGTAGTCAAGCGATTACGAACATCATTACCGTGAACGATATAGTTACAAGTACCTACACTTATTGTATTGCTGGGTCACGCGTTCCGAAATGATGCAAAAATATTTATAAACTCGACCTCATGCTTGAGTAAAGCAACGTATACACATGTACATATATATATATAAAGACAGGTAATGAAACAGCTAAATTTAGCGTCCCTTTTTACGTTCAATTAGTCACATATTAATTGCGTCGTATTTGGTAAATACCATCTTCCTGCTACATTAGGTCTTCTATGGTCATCATTTTCGAAATAATGTGTGCAGTTTTACAGAATAAGAATACGGCTGGTCAAACCCTTTTCATACCTCGTAAAACCGACTAAGGCAGCAAACTAGAAAGCAAAGCAGGGTAACAAAACTGCAAAGAGAAGGAAAACTTGTAAGAAATCTCTCTGGCCAACATGGTATAGTAGGAAGAAATCATTTTTAGAAACAGAGGCATAAATTTGTACTGTCTGCAACCGGGTGACTTTTTGCACCTCCGGTTGTGTGTTATGATGTAGCCCAGATCTAGCCCAGGATCAAATTTGGCTGAGAGGTACTGCTTTTACTTTCAGCCAAACGCTGAAATCTGGCTGGATCGGTAGCCGGAGTTGTCGCGGCCCTACTTGCCACCTCATTTGCGGCGTTGATCCCATGTGAATTTGTCTTTAATCCATTGTGCCCTATTTATTACGGCAAGCTGTTCCAATGCATGATAGCATTTAAAACAATACCAACAGTCGTTGTGTTTCCTTCCAGTGCTTTTAGGACGGCCAAGTCTTCTGACAGTAATCGAATGTTATAGTCCTAATTACTCTTGGATAGGATTGTCCTAGCGGCGTAAGTTATTGCCACACATTTGCATTGAAATAAGGAACTATGTTCTTCTATGTTAAGAAAAGTAGACTGTTAAAGTATTTAACGTGGTTTTTTTTATCGATCTTGAGTGTTAGTAAAGTTTTAATATATCTTTTAATGTAAAAAGTGTTACTATAACGCAGCATTAAATCAGTAGCTTTTAGTGACTTTTCTAAATTTCAAAATCTAAACCTTTATCAGTATCTAAAAAGGTTTTCATAATTTAAGAAAAAGTTCGTAGAGATTGCAACATAAATCCAAGTTCACTTTCAGGTATCCGTTTCTTCAATGAAATTCTTTATAAATTTATTTAATTTTCATTTATGTTAATCAAAACGTTACTAAACATGTGGCAACAATTACACGGTTTATAAATTTTGTATTTAAAAGTGCCGCATTCAAGTATAAAACTTTTTACAGTAGATAATAAAGTAAACAATGAGCTAAAAATATTGAATGTGTGATGATTTATACATACAGCACAACTAAAAATACATACTACAGTGCCATCTGATGAAGATACATCGAACTACGGAGCAATCAACCACGCAGCAACTACTAATCCTAAATCGCCATATAGACATTCTCGTGGCAATTAGCATATGTACAGCATTCCATCGTCAACCGTTGGGCAGCAACCACCTCGCCTGGTCGGAAAATCCTCCCTTTGTGTCGGACGGATATGACACCCGTTTCTCCACAAATGCCTTTCTATTTTGGTTATAGTTGTAGTATCTCTCTTCTTCTACGAATATGTAGAAATATAGTGGAATATTATGTTTAAATATATCACTAATTTGGATTCATAATGAGAAAATAGCCAGACAAATATAATTAAGATTTATTAAAGTTCCTTTGACAGAACTAGTTACTCTTGACAATATCATTCGATTTATGCCCGCAATGGGTATTTGTTCTGCGTGTCGCTAAATACGTGCTGATTTTTACACGTGCACTAAATCGACATATTTTCGTTCGAGACTCGATATATTATATTGCTTCAGAATTTTCAATGACACTTTTGAAGAATGGCCCTTTTTCCAAAATGTTACAAAACAACTCTTAAAACATTATTTAACAAGGGGCTTATCCTTTTACCTCTGTCAATTTTATGACAGTATTATATAGGACTTGTGATGGGATTTGAGTAGAATTGATTTCTTGCTTAAGAATTTTAGTCTTAATCTTAACTAGATATTACTATGACAAGATAATATTTAGTAGGTGTACGTTTTCAGGAAAAATTCACAAACAGATGAATGTGTAATTTCAAACATCATGGTTTAAGTTCCGAAGTGCAGAGTGCTTAAAAATATATGAACGTACCTGTGTATATTTATAATGACAGTTTAAGTTTTACTCACGTTTTACTTAAATTGAAACTTCGTATGAATTGTCATAGTAGAAATTTTATCACCACACGAACTCTTAAGCAATGTAAGTTTATATAAAACTGTAATAATTTAAAAATATTCCAACCCATATTATTTTACTTATTTGACATACCACTCTGTAAACCTATTTACATACCACTATTATGCATTTGCGCTACCAAAATTATGAACTGATACTATTAATTTGCAGTTTGGTTTCAAATTCGAACTCAATGTGAATTTCGAAAAAATTAACTAGAATAAACGTTTACAAACTGGTATGTATATCTTTTTGTATCAAAGTTATGATAAAAATGCAAGACCGAAAGTTATAATATTCAAATTTTAAAAAGTAAAATATTTACCGATCATTGCAAATTATATTCTCATGTACATGCAACAGTGTCGCTAGATCCCTTTCTCTCACTGTGGTTTTCAAAAAGCGTCTGTATTATTGTATAAAGCCGTGTTTGGTCATAAGATAGAAGAATTAAAGACCAGAACAAGGCTCTACGCAATAAGCTTTCTAACAATAGTTGAATACTACTAAATAACATGGTTTCTCTCGATTGTAATTCGCTATGTATTACGCATAGAACTATTTTCCTTTCGCACTGCAAGGAATAAAGAGGTACAAATCATGTAAAAACGTGCTACACTCGCAATGCTGCGTTCTCAATTTTAGATATTAGTTAAAACTATGAATGTGTTCTAAACAAAATTATTCCACGAAACTATTACCGACCTAGAACACACATGCGTAGGCATTCTGCGCGTGACTTTCAAGGGATATTAGATCTATAGATGACAGAGTTAGGAAGTATAATCGTGTGCGGTTACTAGGTGCATTGTTGCAGGAATAACTGACGGCAGTAGTTTACGAGGTCTTTCACCGGCCATATTATATAGGTCAGTTAGATTAGCAACGCTCTCCGTACTTCTAAAACTTGTGTGCGATACTGGAACTTAAACACTTTTCTATTCGTTCATTAGAAAATAAAATATCGATACAAGTAAGAAAGCAGATTATCGATTAAATAAAAAGTAAATTCTGAAGATTAGAATAATTGAAAGTCAAATAGTTATATGGAAATAGATAAAGCCAAGATTAAAACATCATTTAACTTTTTATTATACACACATTAAGACTTAAACTTGTTAATATTAAGCAATAGTTCTAGCTAAGAGTGATAATATTGCTTAAATGTTATTAAAGTGAATGTTGGGTCAGAAGTTTTAACTTCAAAATTTCGTTATCATAATCTATCATAATGGGTTTTCAACACCAGCTCACTAATTCCACGTACGTCTAATGGTCTCATCATGATCATCATAAGCTTTACCAGTCCACTGCTGGACATAAGAGTCACCTTAGCAAGAAGAATTTGGCCTACTATACCACACTGGCTAGACAGGTTGGTAGTTAGTATTAGTTGTAAACATATTTGGTACATAGAATAAGTTTACATTCTCCAAAAGTCAACCAATGGGTGACGCACAAAAAAATATGATCTTTCAACGCAGTGTGCTATTTTTAAATGTCAACATTTCCCAGCATTGAATTTCCAGGAGAAAATATGTCACAGAAATACTAGGTTAATGACTTCCTTCGACGCTGCTCTTAAGGTCTAAGATGCCCTCATTTCAAAGCATTGTTTCTGCTCCTTATCGATTTATTATTGTAGCACAAATTATACGAGCATTAATTTACTTTTTTCATGTCCCACATCTGTGCTACAAACGTAATAACTTCACTGATATGCCAGCGTTTATTCCAACTGCGTTCTATTTTCTGATGCAGTTTTGCCTTGAGAGTCTTAAGACCTCTAGGTCTTGTAGTAATAATGCTAAAATTAAACCTTATAGTCTAAATTAAAATCAATATCGGAAGCAGGAAATCAAGACTTTGGGATGACATTTGAATGTCAGAAGTCGATCTTGAAATTTAATAAAATACGTTGGTACACTGTTACCTAATAAAGAATACTATTCTTTTAGGATTTATATTATAATCAAATGAACTAAATATGTTACTACAAATATATTTCATTAATAAATATCATATCCTACGAGTGTAATATTTTAATTATGAAAATATTATTTTGCGAAGTAACACCATTTAATCCACTACTGAATGGGTTGTAGTAACAATCTTGCGGTGATTCGTTGGATACAGAATGGATTTATTGTGGAAAGGCCGCAGTTTCGCAAGTCTCCAGACTAGGCCCGTCCCACTTTCAGGAGGTCGCCGCCCGTTCGTGAACTCTACACTCAGTTCGATCGTTGCCGCCCTGATCTTTTAATTCTTCTTCTTATAAAAAAATCCTTTTGAAATAAAACAAAAATTCCTAGGATCTACAACTATTTATCATGAATAATGTTGTTAAGATTTAAGATAGCTTAAATTTTCTTAAAAATTTCAGTAATCAGAATTGATTGAACCCTATTGATAAGGATTGCCATGAAGATGTTATGACGTAATAAAAGTTGTACACACCTGTGATTATTCAAACTCGTTCTTCATGATTGCAATTTTTTGACCTGGGAAGAGTATTTCGTGAGCCACCCCTTTGCGATACAGCCAACCACACGACGTAGCGATGGGGTCAATGTCCGCCACTGGTATATAGGTCAACTGAAGGCGCCCCGTTGTCTGTGTTATGTCAGTATGGTTTGCTAATGATACGCCAATTCAACTTTAGAAAACTCTTTTGGAACCTGTTTCTTAAACAGGAATCAACCATTTTACAAATTATCCTTCGTGGCTTGAACGACGAGCAAGTCACTCACGCATCGTTCGCAACCGGTTGTTTTGTAACGATTTTTTTGTCAATAAATGGAAAGAGTTAGAATGTAACTGGATTGGTTAACATTTCATTTAAAATATATTCTGACCAATATGTATTAGAAAACTAGGCTGTTAGCCTTTATAGTCATTTAAAAACGGTGCATTTGATATCACGCTTCGCAACAATGCCGTTACTAACAATGGGCGATGAACCTATAGGATGTGGAGTTAGTTTAATTGTCAATTTGCCATGTATCTGATCACAACCTTAGGATCGGCTGGCTGGCTTATTCGAATGCTTAGCAGCTGCAACGCATCACAAAGCACGGAACGCTTAACCTCGTTTGTTGATTAACTGCATTATTAAACAGCCAATTTAGATTGGTCGCAATAGAAGCACTAGTGGTAGGATGTTGTATGTGCTCGGTTTGGTGGGATTAGAGTGGTGCATAGAGTGGACGGCTGCTGCGCTCGGGCAAAAGGGAAAGTGTTCGAAGCTTCCTGCTCGCACGCGGAAGCGTTAAGTTTATACTACATACACGTAACTGCATTTCGCGTCGCTGCACCAACATGTTGCAACATTTATTGACGAGTACTGTAATAGTTCTATTAGTCATCGTATCGTTTTATCATAAACATTTATTTGTGGTTAAACAAGCTTTCGTTAATCTTAAACCGTAATTTTATATCTGATACGGTCAAGATTTACATTTGACATATGTATAACAATTTCTAAGTCTACTGTATCGATGTGTAGATATTGATATATATGTATAGATAGATATAGTTAAACGAAATATATAATTGAATTGTGGCCTGTACGACTGAACAATTATTTATAAAATGTCTACTATTAGTTAGTTTTAGCTACTATTAGTTATTAGTTGTCTTCATTTTAATAACTGATATGGTTTTTTTAAAACGCCAGTTCACTGGTAAATTATTTAGCATGAGGTTCAGTTAAATTAAATTAAGCCTGGTAAGTGTTGTACCGCCATAATAAGTGTTACTAATACATCATGTGAATTAGGCTAATTACTTGTATAACCTCGTCTCGCTCATCATCATTTTACTTTCGTTGGCTCGCACGCGCTCTTACCGAAGCGGAAACGAACCATCATCGTGACTTCTATATTAGAACGTATTGTTTGAGAGAATCGCTATTGCATTCATAGTTTAATAAAAGCTAGAACTTATTCCTAGTAACCTTTCGGCGAATAGTAAATATTATATCAATATATTTTTCCTTATAAATAGTCTGTGTTAATATTAAAACACTTTATCTTTTTAAAAGATTAATATATAACATTTTTGTAAATTTACTATGAGGCACACTTAGTTCAAAACTTTTTGCTGGTAACGCACATCTCTGCACCAATAGAAAACATTAGCTATTGCTCACGGCTGCGCTCATGTGATTATTTCGTGTTTCTACCTTTGATAATCCGGAATTTGCGTACAACCATTCGTCACTTATGTAATGAAATTGCCAAAAATCTTTTTTTAGTGGTGCCAACATCATTAATTATAACATATTAATTATATTGTATTTCTTCTAACAGTTAAACGACTTTCATTCACCAAATCTAGTCTAGTAAAACAGTGTAATTTGATTACTAATTTATTTAATTAATTAATGCTTTACGCTGATGTTAACATGAATCGCAGGTCGTGACTGATATACAGTACAGTTGTAGCGCTGAACAAGGCATCGGTACAAGCGGCGGCCGCCTGCACCGTGCTTCCGCATTTGTCTGCACTTTCTCTCAACTGCACTTTGAATGTTTAGTGCAGAATTATTTCGCTTTAGGAAATCCAACACTAAAGTCTGCATTATGTTTTTGATTGCAATCTTTTATTATCTTTATGCTAAATAAGCGAGTCTGTTTTCACCTTAATGTTTGAAAGTTTGTTATTCACATTACAGTATTGTTAAAATTATTCGGTACATGAAAAGAATATTAATTAGGAATAGGTCTTCAAAATTTAATAAACTTTTTCTGAAGAGGAAAATTAAGGGAAAGTTGAATCACACTTATTTAAATCTTAATGAAAGTTTAAAAGCATACAATCAGAAGTTTAAAAGGGTATTTAGTTGTGAGATACTCAATAGCAATATTCATAAGACTTAAGATTGTGGGATACAAAAAAAAACTATGGTTACAATGTAGCATTTTACACATCTAAAGTATTTAGATCTCTATATTTAGATGGCTCTTGACGATACTATTCTTTACATCCAAACAGCTACGGATTGAGTACGTATAAAAAACTTCAAATATGAGTGCTTATTGAAATTGTGTCTTTGTTATTGTTCAATAAATGAATGAATAATTAAACAGATGAAAATAATGCTGAGCGATTTCACTACGGAAGATATTTAACTGATTCATAATTAAAAGTAATGGTCTATTTGTCATAGTCTTAGATAACGATATCATTATTAATTTATTACTTCCCTATATACATTTCTTACAAGACATGAAGTAAACAGTAAATGAAGTGTCTGTGACAACTTTCACCTCAGAATTTCTAATATTCTTTATACAAGTCGCGTAGGCATTAGATATATTAGGAATTCAGTTATAGTAAGTCATGTTCTTTTTGTACATAATACAATTAAAATGTCTGTAAGTTTTTGGAGAAATATTCCAATATTATAGTTTATTTATCAGGGCTTATAACATTGTTAAGTATACATGTTAACATTAGGTTTACATAAATCCCCAAATGAATAGCCAGCCCATATTAGATACTCTAATTTTCAAGCTATAATTTGGTTCCATTCCCTATTATTTGGATTCCAATTATTGTGAACCGAGAAATTTGGGATTAAAGATTAAAGAATTGAGTAAAAAGTGGAAGCATTAAAAAAAGTGTTATATGAAGTTCATTAAAATATTTGAAACGAGAAACTGAAGTGATTCGCAAAACTAGTGGCTTACGAGCTCTTCGTTGATTTTTAGGTTTATTTTTCGGCTCGGTCACGGACTTCTTCATTTGTGTTTCAAAATACATGGTTATAGGGTTAAGGAAACAAACGCACGGCCTGCTTAAGTGGTATGCCAGGGTTCATAAACAAGGGGCAATGGCCTGTGTAAGTTTGTGAATTGTTATTTGTTTTTCAACATGATTTGATCACGATGATTGGTTGTGAATTCCCTGATATATCTTGTTGTCATGTTTTAAGTTCTATTTTTGCTACAATGTTATTTATTCATAATGTCAGATATTATTTCAGAAGGACATTTCCTCACTAAATGTCCTTGGTGGGTGGTACATAGAACCACAAGCTAAACATGTACAGTTTTGTTTGAATCTCGATAGAGGACGCTGTTCTTTCTATCTTAATCACGATATTGCTTTCTCAATCCTGTGTTGTAAGAAACCATCACATTGTTTTTTTTATATGAACCAGGCCTGGCTAACAATCCAAAGTTTTAGAACAAGTGACAAGTTGCAGTTTTATTAATTCTACTTAGTTAGCCCTACCAGTGCAATTGTGATATTTCCGATTAAATACCAGCCAACTCTTGGTATTTACGAATTAGGTATATTTTAATTGAGTTCTGTATTTAGTGTTGAAACGTGTGTAATAAATTATCGCTGATTGTTCGTGGATAAACAGGAGTGTGTGGTAAAAAATTTTTAAAACAGTAAAATTTGGATAGTTATGTTAGTCACAAGCAATGAAATGGACTTGGCTGCTAGATTTATATTTTTAAAGGTATAATGCTAAATATAATAAGAATCTAGCGCATCTAATAACATACCGGGCGTTAATCAACACATTCGATCCAAACTAGACAGAGTTTGTACCAAATTCACCAGACTGCTGCTAATAAACATAGTTATAAAATTCTAAATATATTCATCTCATAAGGTTCACAGGTATCACAGGTTAAATGATCGTATTTGTGCTTGGTAAGAATCAAACTCACGACCTCTAGCTCAGCAGTAAGGAACACTAACCCATAGGCAAAAAGCCATTCATACCGATCCGTTTTCCTAGCTGGGGGCTTTCTTGATTCTCTTTTTGTTCAATTAGATTACAGAATCCGTAGCTTCTGACAATAGTCAATTAGCGCTATTTGACTCTCAACTGCTCCCCTGTCAGTAATATCCCTTTTCTACTCCTGTCTTACCTCATTATCTTTTTAATATATTCCAATTTACCCATCTCAATCCGACAACAACATTAGCCTTGTCTCTTGTTACGTGCCGGGACTAAAATTTAGTTGGCACTAAGGACGTCTAACACAATTCTGCCAAGCCCTTCAAAACTATCCTTGGGCTTGAGTATATACACATATGCGTAGTTTTTGTTCTATATCATCACGAACCCAAAGCAACCTTATCACTGAAATGAAGCAGCTTACAGCCAAACATTTCTTATTAGAAATGCATTACACATCGCAAAATATATCAGGACACAATAAAGTAATAAAGAAATATGTACAATGTCGAAACATCGGACTACGGAATGCATTTATTATTAACTGCACTGCTGATTGTAAAGTCAAGCAAGTATAGAAGCCATAACCATAAGTCGCTTGATTATTGGTATTTACATCTAGTTTCAGGTTTTCATAGGCTCTTAGTGTTCAATATATTTTTTATTAATTACTTTTATACTCTAAAATGCATTGTCCCGGAATATCTGCATTTCCGATTATGACAGTCATCTTATGTACCTACTGTGAAACTGCTTGTTGTTCAATGTCAAGCTAAATTACACGAAATAAGTTTCTTTTTTCCTTCTTTCTGTATATTTCGATCAGTTCTGAATCATATTATTGTATTCAATGTTATATAACTTTTCCTACTAATATGATGACTACTTTTCCCTAATGTGTCAAACATATAACCCCACAATTTGCTGGTTTGGTTGACATTTACATGCATGTATGGAAGTCTTTTAAATATAACTTAATCCTTGTGTCACTAGTGTCATTTTAGAACTTTCGTGGTACATTTTATGTGTGATTTTTTGCATTTATATTCCATTGCACTTCATATGTGATAAAAAACTAGCACGTACAGATTGAAAATATTGGTGATATAAAATAAAATCGCTTGTTCTAGTTTCGTAGTTATCTGTCCCAGAGACCAAGCTATGAAGTTCGTTATCATCATCATTAACCGCCTCTAGTAGTCCACTGCTGGACATAGGCTTCGAAAGGAGGTGTTACTCTACTATTTCATGCTGGCGAGACGGGTTAGTATAGAAATTTTGTCTCCTATAGTCGGATCTTACGACATTTATGGGACAAGTAGAGTAGTGACATTTCCTAAACATAATCCATCACCACCCAGAAACTTATTATATCATATACGAATATCATGAGGTTATAGCACTTAAAATATTAGTTAATATTACATTTCTAAATTCTGATGACTCAGTCATCCAAAATAGCTCCTCTCTTGATAAGAAGGATCTACCTAATCTGAGACACTCTGCCGACGCAATCTCGGGACACTGATGGCGCCACTTAAGCCGCATATTATCTGTGTCTAACGTCTACAAATGAATATAAACTGGTTAACCGCCACATCAGACCCTGTGTTAGACCGCATCAGTAAAGTGTTCTATGAAATGTATTTTTAGAGATAAAGCTCGTTCAACTGACTGGTCCGTCTTTGTAGTGGTTAGTGACCATCACTGCTGAGCCAGAGATCATGGATTCGATTGCCACTTAGGACAAATAATTGTAAGATGAGTGATCTATATTAAATATGTGTATAGGAATATGTCTCCTTGGTATTGCGGTTTGCGTATGCGATCAAGAGGTTTCGGTTTCGATTCCTGGGTAGGGGTAAAAATTGCTATTGAGTTTTCTGATTATACAAATGAGACGAATACTTACGAATATATAACTTCCAAACTCCAGACGAGATGGAAAGTTTGGGTCTCACTCCCCATTTGTGTTGTGTGTGCATATGTGTACATGTGCACTATACTGTTTCCTGCGTAGTTGGCTGGTCTCTTTCGAGAATAGCCACCGTGGCCGAGATCGGCTAGAAGTGCATCATCAATATGTGGAAATTTAAAAGAATATTTTAAAATAGCTTGATAATGATAGTCTGAGCTCTGCTTAGCTTACATCATCATGTGTTGAATGTGTGAAATTATACTATTAATAATAATACCACTCCTCGCATTTTTTAAATCAATAAAAGCAGAAAATAATAAAAAAAAATTGTTCAAAAACAAAATCTTTTGTCGTTAGCATTTCCTCACTTCTAGTTGATTTCTTCCCTAACCTTTGTTTTAATTTATAATTTTGTAAAATTTTATGTCATCATTAACAGAAATCTCATTATTTTGTAACGGTAAACACTTAAGTTCATATTTACCTATTGTTAGTTAAGTAATTAACTTTTAAGTCCTTAATGCATGTGTCTTTTATAAGGAATTATAGCACGAGTATATAACTGTTGCTGAATCAAATAAATAAATAGAAAAAAAAAATTTCAACAATTTTTGATATTTCTTTATATTCAGTTGAATTTAAATATGCGATGTTGAAACATGAGCATAAAGCTAATACATGCTAATAATAAGCTACCTTTGATTTATTGCACTGAAACTTCAATCATGCATTCACTATTGTTCACAGTGGCCTACCTCGTTGGTCTAGCGGTTAGCGTATGCGACCGACGATCAAGAGATCTCGGGTTCAATATACGAGTCAGGCCAAAATGTGCTATTGAGTTTTTCTGATTATAGAAACGTTTAATAACAGCTCGAAGTTTGAAAGCTGGGTTCTTAATGCTCGCATCTCGGAGAGCACGTAAAGCCGGTGGACTTGCGCCTAGCTCTCCTCAGTTGTGTTGGATAGCTGTCCGATTGGATTACGAGAGTGAGGAAACAGAGAGTACAACTGTGTTTGTACACACACTTGTGCACTGTAATATGTCTAGCGTAGTTGATTAGTGTCGACAGTAGATCAGAATCAAACAAGCGGTATATTACTAACAGCTACCCTACTAACCAAGATGAAGAAACTTCGATGATCTCCACCACACAACGTACGCAGTGTGATGACACGTGAGGGCTGAGGGTAGACGGTCCTGAGACGGTGACGTCACGGGATCGCCGGCCGCGGGGTCATCGGCTCGCCAGGTGCGTTCACACTTACACTAGTCCCATTATTTCCCGTTCGTCAAGCTATTTATCACTACGTTCTGAAAAAGTGGGTTGCTCTCAATCAGGTCGTTGGCAAACGCTATGACAATAGTGTGAACTAAATCTAAAGAACCTACGAGAATAATGAGTATCCATTTATGGTCGAGACAGTGTCTTTTTTTCAATAATATAAATTTTACTTACCAGGTATTGCTTACTGTATACAACCTAGTGTGTACAAATTTGTTGTTTACAACATATATTTATTAGAATTATTATAAATAACTGTAATGAATCAAATAAATTATTTAAAAAATTTATTTATTTGCAATTTTTGCTATCTCTTTATATTTAGTTGAATTTAAATTTGTGATATTTAAATATGAAGAAAAAAACAAAATAGTGTTTATTGTATACTTAATTTCCAACAGAAACTTGTTTATCGGGTAAAAAGCTTATATAATATAATAATAATCCCTTTAATGTATGTACATAAATAACAATAAATTATTCAGTGACACTTCTATAAGATTTTTTCCGTTCACTTTTAAAAATAAAAAAAAGGAATATTCTTATGTTTTCATTGTAATCCTAAAAATCCTGAAAATTGTAATCAGTAAAGTGAGATAATTATAACGCCATACAAAAATATACTGACGCTACATTCAACTATTCATACCGAAGTGTTTATGGTACTTCTACTAGTTAATAAATAAATCATCAGTTGCGGCATAAAAAATCATTCACAACCAATTCTGAAGTATTTAATGGATTTAAATATTATGGAAAGGCGTACGGCATCGCGCAATTTCCGCGGAAAAGAGACGGATATACGTCTGTGTGCTCCGTGCAGTTGTGGTAAGGACGGTCGTTGCCCCGCGTGCGGCCGCAAGTGAACTCCGAATATTATCGTGTGTGTGTGTTTATTTATTGTATACTGCTCTACACATCGAGATCGTGTTCATTAAATCAGTCTATTGCGTTTTAGTGATTGAGTATTACGAGTACGGGATTCGTACAAGGTAACCATTTCTTGTATTACGTTTTAAATATAATTTTACACTAATGTTTAATTTTTCTTTTACTTGTATTTGACTGACTTCTGACTGCTATTGACTGACGTAAACGTATTATTTCCAAGTCACACTTTCAAGGTTACAGGATAGTGTGTTTTATATTAAAATTTAAAATACATACGCTATAAGTATACATATATGCCACTCTATTTCGGAACTGTCATGGAATTCATAGTGCTTTATCGTATCCGGATTTTCAGTGGTCGGTAGACATGGTCTTAACGGAAATCTGTTCTTTGATTTCCGCTTGGCCTTAATCGTAACTTTGGACAGCCACAGGCGGGCACATGTAGTGTAGCGATCGGTCAGGTCTAGCTGTCTTCTGATGCTTTCGCCACTGTTCGCGTTCGGAGATTACAATGAAAAAAATGTGCTACTTAAATCAGAAAAGAAATTTGGCATTTTGACATTGTCACACGAATGAGGAATACACCCAATTAACTGGTAAACCCCGTCATACGGCTAAAGTCGATGACATTGACAGTGATGTCACAGACTGTGGCATGTATTACTTATTATCTAAATTGTTTTCCTAATAATACGGGGTCAATGCCTCTAACGACAGCCGATACAGTCACTGTGTTATTCATTCAAACAAATAATATTTAAAACAATAGCAACAAAGACATCGATTAATTTCTAGTTAAACAATTTCAAAGCTATGTGTTTTAACGAATAGCTTTTATTAAATACAATAATCGAGTATAAAAATATTCTGTGAGCAATCCTATGTTATATTTTTTTATTAATACTAAAAATTATGAATATAAAGAATTCTATCGAAATAATCAGAAATTATATTTATTGCGTGTGAAATAAAATCGAAATTGCCCTTGAGTTCTCTTTATAAAATGCTTTAGTTTTGTCAACAAATAAGAAAGAAGTAATTGTCATAAACAAATGTGTATAGGTATAGAAAAGTATTTTAATACTATACTTTTAATCATGCACATTACAGTGAAGCCTGGATAACTGGCACATTAAGGGTCTGATGATTTTTTTTTAACTTGAGGTATTCCAGGTACCCAGTGACTCAGATATCCAGATATAAATTAATATCAGTCTTGCTTACAGAGGGTCCCATCAATAGAGGTTTTTCCAATTAAAGAGGTGTGATTATTATATAAAATAAATATTAAATATTACATAATATAAACATTATACAAGCATGAGTTGTAATCTTTACCGGTTACCAAAGAAAAGTAATAAACAACAATAATCAAACACGTTTTTTATAAACAATACAAAAATGCATACAGTATGCGTCACTTATAAAAATCAGTATTTTTTTTAGTCTGTCTTTTGGAAGTATCACCTTTAAGATTTTTTTAATATTATTTTTACTTTAAATTGTACGCGAACTTCATCGTGTCTTTCCACTTCCGTAAACGAATATTAGCTTGAGTAAAATAATACTAAAACTGATGGTTGGACATTGATTATTGGAATTTGAGGGTAGACTACGAATAAGTATACAAAGTGGAAATTAACGTGCGTAGTGCGAGTATAAATTGTTAGTTACAGAGTTTTATATGAAATCCAAAGAAAACAATTTAGAAAAAGTATTTTTTTAAATATAAACTCTGTAAAAGAGATGAAATATACTCACTATCTCAATTATAGAGGTAATTAAAATGATAAAATTGAAAGAATGAATCCCAGATATAGAGGTTTGCTTTGTTCCACTAATAGAAGTAATTTAGTGCTAAAGTGTCGGGACTTTATGATGAGTTCCAGCTATGGAGGCGTCTCACTTATCCAGGTCTCACTTATCAAGTTTCACTGTATTATAGTTGTTACCGCTACAGTTATAATAATTAGCAATTACATTGTATTTGCATGTATAAATACAATACTTTTTTGAGTTAAGCGCTAAGCTTGAAAATAGTGTCCTATTTATGTAATTAATTTCTCTTTTATTTCTAAGAAATGTTAAATATTTACATAAGCTATTAAGAATAAAATTCATATTCCATTCGACTACTTGCTACATGTACTCCGAAGACTTAAATAAATATACGGTGAGTTTATCTATTTTTATCTTTGAACTCGTAAATTTTGGTCAAAATGTCACGAACGTTTTTAGACAGCTCTCTCGGTATTATTCCATCATCTGTCATAACCACGACGGGTGTCAAAAAAAAAAAAGCTTTAGAGGTCAAAGTATTTGCTGTTAACTAGAACAAATTTGTCTTTTGGATACATGTTAATTTTAGACGCATAAGCTTACATCTTTTTCTCTACAGAGTAGTTAGACAATAGCCCGCCATTTGCTTCAACTCTAAAATATCTCATAAGCTTCTTCTACTATTACTAAATGTTGCATACGTGTCCGTTGCTTCCTTGTTATGATCTTCATCATCATCGTCAACAACTTTTTACAGTCTACTGCTAGACATAGGCCTCTCCTTAGCAAGGAGATTTTGGCCTACTACACCACGCTGGCCAGACGGATTAGAACAGGGTTTGTTTTAAGTTTTCCTTATTTTTATTATGATGTTGTCTTGCATACTTTGTTCCCTTAGTCGCCTTTTACGATACTCACGGGATGAATAGGGATGGTAACACTATGTATTCTTAATCCGTCACCACACGGACAGAAAAATCATGGTTTCCTAAACAATTAAGTATATTGGAAACTTTGGATCCTTCTTAAATACAATATTAAATTATATAGTGCCAACATCTGCTGGGTTACCTACACCTAGAATTCACGAGAATTAATTATCGAAATTCTGAGTACATACCAAGATCAATTACAATAAATGATGATGTCAAAAAATACCAAGAATCGTCTTTGAAAGTAGTTGAATACTCTTACTGTACATTCTTTTTAATTCTTGAAAGTGGTTTGTTCATCTCATATCAGGTTTTCTCTGAGGTTTATTTATATTAGGTACATATTGATGCTGACGATCAACAATAAAAAGTGTAATCTTATTTTAAAACTAAGTTTTTATTTAAAAACACACAAATCATTTGCATCACTAATTTGCCAAAGACAAGTGAGAATTTTTAAAGGCGTATATTTTTTATTAATTGATATTTTAAAGCTTGTCCATAGAGAAAATAACTAAGTAACGGTAAATTTAGCAAAATTTACATCCATATGTGTAATTATAATGACGGTCAATAAACTGCAAACATATTTGACACGTAACATTGTAAGTACTTAGGTACGCAGTGTTAATATTTTCACATGAACGTGTAAACATCGGTGTGATTGGACGGTTATCGGCACATGTGCTACGATACCGACGGTATCTGGAGACAGGCCCTGGAGTCATTGTCACGTAGACTGTGCACACAGTGCCCATTGTGGACTTTATGTTTACTAACCTTATCAATAACATACATAAGCTTGTACTATACAAAAAGCTATGACGAATCGCCGCGATGAAATTTTACAAGCAAAGTAACTTATAATGTATATTTTTAAATACCCTCTCTACAGGAAAAATCATGTATGACAGTACATACGTTGTTCTATATTTTACATTTGCATCTGCATTTATGACACCGAGATCACCGTGATAAAAGTTTTCGTTTATGGTATGTGGGATCTTCCACTATCCTCTTCTTGTAAATCATAAAGTAATAATATATATTTTAAATTGTCCTCTCTACAGGAAAGCTCATGTAGGACAGTAGATACGTTTTTATAAGAATTGTTCTATATTTTATATTTTTATCTGTTTTTATGACACCGAGATCACCGTGATAAAACTTCTAGTTTATGGTATGTGGGATCTTCCTCTATCCTCGTCTTAAAGTATTCCAAAACATACCTTGTTTTAATTTTAACAGGTTATATCTGTGACTGTACTTATGATAATATATATTTTCTTAATAAATTCAAGTACTGTCTAGGTCCTGATGTACTTGTCCTGCAATTTTCATGCAACTAAGATTTTACGTGCAATATGTATGTCTATATATTAGATGTAAATCCGTTGAACTGTTGGGGAAGCATAACAAACAATTAAACTGAAATTCTTTTCATAATACTTATTATTGACATTCTGTAGTGTCCAATTGTTTTCAGAGCTTGCGACTAATAACTTTATATATTACAGTATGTTATATATCTTGTAGTGTAGTCATTGTAATGTCGTCAACGGGTTCAAGTTCGGCCGGGCGACACTGAACTTGGCCGGCCATGACTCACGCATGCCAACCATCGCACATCGCTATTACGAAACCATAAACACCGAACATCTGTGCGAATGCAACTGAATGCAATTGAGACGGCCATTGTCCAACGCCCTTGGTGTTCAGATTAGTTGAATTTTATTATGTGCCCTTATTTACATACAGAACCTTTGAGCGAAGTTATTAATGAAGCATATGAGTTCTAGTTTTAGTTTACATACAATTTTATTTCATTTAAAGCGCTCCTACCGTTTTACAGATGTATAGCATATATTATAATATATGCTAAGAATGTGTAATCTACGTTAGAGTTCATAACAAAAAAAAATTGTTCCCACTTTAATTAATTCCTTCATAAAATCATCTTTGTACCTCAATTATATGCTCAAAAAAAATTGCCTGCAATTATACGAGCCACTTTTTTATTGCAGAAAACAAAAAATATGTGTATGGTACAATGTATTACAGTCGTTTAATTCTAATTTACTTAAAACTTTAAAATATAACAAAGCCTCGTGTATATCGGATTTAATATTACACTTTAAAAGTATTGTGAAATATCTATGTCGAGTCTTGCTCTTAAGACCATACTTGTGAATATTGACCATCATGGTGCTGCCTTATAAATTAAATATTAACGGTAGTTATTAAACTTGTAAATAAATTAAAACAAGTGCAGAGGTTAGATTAGAGAAGATTGATAAATATTCAGTATATCTTGCTTGGAAATGGCAATAATTGTCAGCATTTCAACTGAGCAACTGTCGTTTGCTCTTCGCAAACCGTTTGATTGGAATCCTGGTAGTCTGAGGATTAACTGGTAGCCATAATTTACAGGCTGTCTCTACTTCGATGCTTACATGACGTTCAGCTGGTTTGTGCACGAATGTACTTCCAAGTACTCATCTAATGAGTATGTTTTGTAATAAAACATTGTTGGGTGACAGTTTTCATGAATAAAAATCGAAAACTCATGCA
Organism: Hypercompe scribonia; assembly: GCA_949316085.1. Lineage (NCBI taxonomy): Eukaryota > Metazoa > Arthropoda > Insecta > Lepidoptera > Erebidae > Hypercompe > Hypercompe scribonia. The sequence goes on from OX438969.1 coordinate 18,835,254, forward strand.
AGTGTATTGTAATATTAAATCTAATCTTACGTCTTCGTTATTGTATCTATAGATTATTAGACTTCTTTATAATTGTACTCTAAGTGTTAAGTAATTGATTACTTAATCTAGAGCTTATACTTTTTATAATCAGTACTCTGGTTTGTTCATATTGAAGCTGTCAATCTTTTGTGTATACTACTAGTAGACAATAATGAAAAGTAACGTAATGGGAAGGACATAGGTCACTCACAAGGTTGTTTAAGACTTACCTGTCCTATGCTAATAAACATTAGAAATACTGCTATAAAATTGTGGCATTGTACATTGTTGAGTTCTTACAGCATATTATTTACGAATTCATTAAAATTTTAGGTCAAAACAATCAAATGGATACATTTCTTATCACCAACAAGATCCTAGTAATGAGTTCAAAGATTCAAGGGCAACAATAAACATGAAACACGGCTGCATTACTTGTATATCTAGTCATACAGAATAACCTTGTCAGTATTTTGTATAAACTGGAGGTCGTTGGTTTGTTTTTTTTAACGATTCTAGAACACGATCTCGTATAAAATATGGTGCAGTTTAAATTGAAAAGAATTTATGTATCTTTACATTACTAATTGATCCCGAAGATTCACCGGCTAAACGTTATACAGTGGAATCTAAGTCTAAAATCTTTGACTACCTTCCTTCTTCTAAGTTGGCTAGATTTCTTGTTAGCGTTGTATTAGTAACAGTATGTAATGTAGTTTCTTTTTAACGCTTTTATATCTTACAAACACATCTTTTGTAACGGGTGATTACATAATATTCTCTCGCGGAAGCATTCCAGCTCCATATAATTTTATAGGTTCCTTGTGGAGATTTTACTACACTAGCGGCGCCGAAACTGCCACTTGCAATTTTGTACCGTAATGTACTGTGTAACTATCTCTTGTTAACAAAAGCTTTAGCAAACACGGTCGTGAATGTTAGAGTATAGTTATTTGACAATTCATACATAAATTTTGGCTATAACACAATATAAATAGTTAATATAATATAATAAATAATAATAAATTATTTACATAACAAGTGTAATGGCTCTTAAATTCTATTGCCTTTGTCATCCCAATTTACCACTAACTACTAGGTAATATTATTTAAAGAAGAATATTTTATATACTATTTCTCTACATTAAATACTGTTCTCGGATTTTAGTTCGTTGCTACAGGCAGACTGTCCTATCAAACTTCATATGCACAATTTTTTTGCCTCATTACCCTCAATAAAGTGCTCATAGATATTAAAAGTTGCGGAAATACAGCACTGGACAGATAAAAATTGGTGGGGCTCTTTACAACTAGACCTTTACAACTAGATGACCTTTCAGCCATCTTTTTGGAAGTCATCGTCTCCAAAGCTGATTAACCCCATAGAGGTTTACCTCCAAAGTGTTAAAATACATTGCCATTTTGATCACGGACGCCAGCACTATCTCCAGTAAAAGATTGCCACCAAAAATGGCTGTCATAAGGGTTTGAACGTCATCGCTTACTTTCAAAACTTAACAAAACTGTGTAGTAAGCTGAAGTACGCATGGGCATAATAGGTACTTCTTTAGACTTTAAGAAGTCCTAGAGTCCATCTTTTTAGGTAATTATTTTGTCTTTGCACAATTTTTTCTTCATTGAAATCGATTTTCCTAAAAACTAAGGTTCTACATACATAGCTATTACTATATTTATAAAATCGAGTTATAAAGACGCACAGGTATCAATATCATCAACTAAATCTCAAGTTCGTAATTAACCTTGGCGCAATGTGCTCGTGGTATCCAGTGTCGATCAGGTCTTTTCACTGTTGCATAAACACGGCTTAAGTCGGTGTTTTTTTTCATAGTACACTTTAATACGGTTACTTTGGTTAAAAATACAAATTGCAGGGGCTTCTGCCATCCATATTTTTTTAGGCAAATTCTTTTAAAAATCACTTAATACTGTTACATAAAATTAATGGAAAACACAGCAATCAAATATATTTATTTAAGACTTTAAATGATATGAAAAGGACAGAAATGTAATTGTAGTTAAGGTTAATATATAGTGTGTTTAACTTCAAAACTGTGTGTTGTTCACTGAATCTCAGTATGCTTGCGTATTTTGTTGACGGACTATCGAATGAGAATTGGTTAAGGAAATGTATGAAATAATCTTCTAAATTTCAATTGTTATGTAACAGTATTATGGAACAATTTCAAACCTCCAAACTATTAAAAGAGACATAAATTTTTCGAAGAACACCGAAGTTCGGCGGAGGTTCCCGAAGGAATGACAAACGAGCGCTTTCCGTGGAACGCGGAAAACGTCGGCACATGTTGAAAATACGAGTGGTCATTGACCCCGACCGCCTGGGCTTGCCTGAATGTACAGCTGTTGTAGAATCTAGCGCGGTGCATCTCGTGATGCGTTTATTTATGTGCACCGCCACGTACTACATCCATCTCATAGATCTTATATAAACGCCGCATTAGACACAGATATTAAATACACAAATAGACACTAGACGCTCTTCATAATTTTTTATCGAAATTTATGATTGTTTTGATTGGATCAAAGATTTTGTTTGTAATTTATTTCATGTTTGCTTCTTGTTCATTTTGTGAATAAATGAATATAAATGAACAAAAACAAATCATTAAATGAACAGGAGAACAATTAAGGGGTATGGAAACTGCGTATAGAAACATTTTTCAAGGATTGCAAACTGCCCATACGCTCATCACTAAACTCTTAAATACACGAATCCATCCAGTACTACCTACGAACACACCAATTCATATCACTTGGGAACTCTTAGGAAAAATTAAATTGTATTAGCACCCTCAACGAAACCAATTTGAAACGAAATTAATTAATTGGAAATATTGTAAGTTAATTATTATATACTAATTAAATGCCATATAAAATGCAAGATCAAAATATATAAATATGTAAGAAAACTTCCAGTATATAAGGCAAGAAAAATACGACACGGGAACACCCTCGTCTGCCACCGGCCCAAGGAGCTTAAGAAGAAAATGGTTGATCGTTGAAGACGCTGCCGTCCCCGCGTACGTGTCGCAACCAGCGGTGCAACTTTGATATTAGAGTCATTTTGTAGCAATTATTATGCGATACATCATCCGCAAATTTTAAGTATATTACAACTTCATTTCTTCACGTCTATTTCTTTCCATCATTTTAAAGTTCTTTGATAAAAAGTCTGTATAACTTCGGTTTCTTGAGTTCAACAGGCAAACTACTCTAAAACACTTAGTAGTGTTACATAAAGATAATGGCAGATACAGCAATAGACTTTATCTACAATGTATAAAAAGTAATGTAAATTATACGAACTTTTACAATACAAGGAGAAGATTCGTTACAGATACAATCGTTGACATTGAACTCGAAAATCAAGTTTCGAATTGCAAATAAATTAATATAAAATAATTAAAAGAGAGAACCCTCAACACATCTTCTATTTTTAAAATACATATTTTTAACGAATTTTAGTCGGGTAGGAATAATATCTAAACTGACATCATAATCCCCACATTAACTAAAAGTGATAGCATTTAAATTAAATTCTCACGCTGTTTTAAATAAGTCACATATTAAGTTGTTTTTAAATGGCTACATTTATTCGTTACGTGTAAAACTGCAATTTAGTACACATTCGTGTAAATCTTTCTATGTTAGTTGTACTAATATGTGTTAAAGCTAGAAATTATCTGTATGTGGAACATGAATTGAAATACATTTTTAGTGCTATTGAAACATTATTATAAAAATATACACTTTTTTCATACTATAAATTTCATATTTTTGTCATAAATGTTAGATTTAGTGATTTTGTATATTTATTTTGTTATAGTTTAATATTCATAAGATTACTATCCATATTTAAGGTATACTAGAATAAAAAGATTTAGATTTGGTCTATTTGTTTCACATGTACACATGGGCCAACATTTTGTGTGATCCGATCCACAAATTGTTGTTCTGAGTCTGGGCGTTCTATATGTCCGTTTCTTGTATGTTTGTAAAGTCCCCACGACACAGGATTTATTGTTTGTGTGGGCGTTGACATTTTTTTTTAAAAAAAAAGTACATTGAAATTGCCTATTTTAACATATCAATTTCTCTCTTACTTTCTTCTTTGTCGTTTAAAATCAAATTTTTATATTTAAATCAATCTTTATAAGATGTTTAATATCAAATTAATATACATGTTTTATCTACCTAATACCATAAAAGAACAATATCTCCTCCATCTATACAACAATAATAAGTTGATTAATTTTTCGAGTTGATATTGAGATTTATTGAATGAAATTTAAGGCCAATTATACTGACGCTCGTTTAAACGTCCCTACGCTCGCGTCGAGCGCCTTGATAAATATATCTTGAAATATGCCAAAAAGCTAATAGCCTTACTCATGACATGAAATTTAATTCTGTACATTTTAAAGAATTACGTATTCGTAAAAACTCATTGCCCAGGTAAACATGTTACTTTATATACGTGTTCCACAAATGATTATAATTATTACAATAACTCACTTCTGTCCATTACAACTACTTGTAACTATTGTAACTATTTCAGTGGAAAAGGTACTTACTAAATAAACATCTAAGTACTTAATGGAAAAGACCTTGATTCGATGACTTTTGATCACCCCTCCATACAAAAAAAACACCGGGTTTCTAAAATATTTTTTATTGTAGTTTCCGTTTATGCATTTCACTTTTCTTTGGGTGCACTCGACGAAATCCACGGATAAAATCTTTAGCCTTTTTCAAAAATAATTTCTCGCTAAAAGGATGCGTAAGCGCATCTCAAATGCTCACTTAGTCACTTTGTTAATTTTGGTAAGGTGTACTGGAATCTCTCGCTTTATTTTTTAATCCCGACAGAAAGGAGATGGTGCATTTGTTTATCAGTTTTTTTATTTTCGTTTCGGATTCCTTCGAGCATTTACGCCTAATTCGCTTTGAATATGAAATGATTTGTGTCGTGGTTTCACTGCGTAAGCATCTGTTTGTACTTGTGCCCACACACGGACGGTTATTCATTTCATTTCTTATTGCCTTGTATTTTATTTTTATTGGTATTAATTGGGCATGCCGCATGACCCATTCAGACCATTATGACACGAGATTACTGTCAAAAATCTTTAGCAATTAATCTCAGTAGACTTCAATAAGTTTATTGTTATTGAATACAGCCCGGATAAACTAAAGGCGGGTGTAATCGTTATCTTGAATATTATTTACGATAAATCCTAGGCACTGACCGTAACCAGAGTCAATGATTTTCTATTTAATCAGCTGTTGGTATTATAACAAACTTAGGCTATAAGAAAAACATGGAAAATATGAGCCCATGAACATTTTTTAAATCTAAAAATCATTATTTTTATGTGTAGCTATCAAAACGGTTAAGTGTACTCATGAAATTTAAATTGAGTTATAAAAATAAAACTCCACTTTAAGACCATTATTTAGAATTTCGATAGAGCACACCGGAAGACGGAAGCTTTTGCAGAGGTCGTTGAACCCCTCAACGAGTCAATGTCAGCAGCGGCAAGGCGCACAAGGCGCGGGCCCAAGATTCGGCAAGAATAAGGGTGCGTACTTGCCGGTACGGGGTAGCAGGGTGCAACTGTCGCGGGGTAACGACCGGGCCGGGGTCGTCGGCCGACGCCACGCGGCCGCGCGACCGAGCCATCCGATTGATTGGAGCAGGACGGCATTACCTCCACGTACCCTCACGATCTAACTACCCCTCTCTTAATAGGGGAAATAACACTTTGTTTCGTAACAGATAAGGTGTTGTTCGGTTCGAACGGTTATCCTTCGATAGACTTTTAAGAGTGGGTTCGCAGGGAGGCAACTAACGCACACAGATGCGTTAAGGGAAGTAGTTTTGCTCAAAATATTGATTTTTCCGCGGGACTCGGTGGGCCGCGTGGCGGGCGCGTGTGTGAGTACTGCGTGCGAGCGCCTGTGCGTGTATGAGTGCGCGTCTATTTTGGATTGAGCACGTGGTCGTAGTTGTTGCATGTTGACATGCGTTTTTATTTTTATGGCGGCTTTACGGTTTGATCGGTTAATTGATTTGTATCATTGTTTGTAATAAAATTATTTCTGATTTGATACATCTTAGTATATGAGAAAGAAAAAGAGATTTATTATTAGACTTATCAGCTTGTGTATCTTTAACGCAACAATCAGTTATTTAGTAGTATTTTTGGCATTATTTTGTAATAAGTTAGGTATATAAATCATTCTTATCCTTCGAACGGTCCTATGTGTTTCTGAGGAAGATATCAAAACTTACGCACTACGCAGATAATTTTGTAAAAGACGCAAGTACAATGGCTTATAACTTTACAGAAGATGATAAGAATTCTTATAACAGGTAATTGACAAAAAGGTATATAATTAACACGCAAGTAGCTACAATATCTATATTCTTCTATTCAGTATGTTCTGCAACATATCTCAGACTAATTTAAATAATGTTAGTACAATACACGAGCACTGAGATTCTAAATCTTTAAAAACTTTAAGAAGATTAAGTAGTCTGAGTAAGCTCTTAACATCCAGACAAACTACTCAGCATTTTCTTATTCTCAAGGTTCAGTGGACAGGAGACGACTTGCAAATATACATGCACATATATCTACGTATTTCTTTCTACGCTAAATATATTACTAGCTATACATACATATATATGTATGTATTAGTATCGATGCACCAACACAAAGCCGGTTCAGAGTAACGCATACACGCGCACTATTTTACCCTTGATTTTGTCAGCTCAAGGTCTCTACCCTCTTTGCACATCTGCTCGCTCCCTTTTCATTCCATATAAGTCCTTCCCCCTCTAAAGTGCGGACAATGCCGAATTTCCACGACCAGAAGCCGGGTCGACGACCTCCAACGACATACGTATTGGTAAATAAACATTGAACCTGAGTTACATAACAAATATAATATAAGTGGAAGTTCAATTAGTTTCATGGCATGTGTACTCTTTAATCATAATTGAGCAAATAGTCTATTGATATAAATACGTATCATTAATGTACAATCGCCCAATAATCGGTTATAATCGTTATAGAAGTTACAGCGTTTTAGCTAGGATCAAGATATTTTATATAAAAATGACGAGTGTACAGTATAAAAAAGATTCGTTTTTAAATCTTTTTCATTATAAGTATGACAGTGCATTAACTGTAATATTAAAATAAGTTGTAATATAAATTGATGCAAATTGAATACCCGCATTATAACGTTATTTCTCCGAGGATTCAGGGGAAGGCGCATTGTGCATAGTGTTGTGGTAAAAATTTATTGGAATCTCTTTGATGTTATACTTTTGATGATTGTAACCATGTAACCATTCTGAATAATTTTTGGTATTTCGTTTTATTAATTAAAAATTTGCAAATTTGATTACCATGAGACCATTCAAATTTAAATAAACTCCATAATGTAATTACTTACAAAAAACTCTGATATAAGGTAATTTAAGAAATCTTTGCATTTTTCTTAAAAAAGTTATAGGAGATCTATTATAATAGATGAAAGAATGTTGTGTTACTATTATTATAAATAGAAACAAAACACAAAGCACACAATATATATACAAAACGAGAGATATTTACATATTTGAACTGTAATCGGGCACACGAAATTATCTGTCTATAGAATCTATGTAAATTAACAATAGGTACTTAAGTTATGATGCTGGTAATATAAATCTAAAATAAGTGAACCATTCATTTTCATTTATTTCAGAAATAGATATTATATATATTATACAATTTCTTAAAACCATAATCAAATGTTACCTAAACCAAAACATTTCTTTTAATAATGTATTCATTGTTTTATTGTAGAAATGTAAACATTTTAGCTTCTTCTACATTTTTCTTTGTGGTTCGTGTTTATCCTGAATACAATTAATTAGCCGCCCTAATAACGTTCCTGTTATGGCTTCTGATTATCCCCAGGTCGATTCCCCTCTTTTACAATATAAGTGAATTTAAAGGAACAATGATAGTCCCCGTTTCTTTTAAAAAACTTACATTTGAATAATTAAATGTTAGTTTTAAAAAGATACATAAGTTGGTAATCGAATGTGTCTTGTACGCAAACAAAACAATGTTTGGTGTGAAGTGTGATTAAACAAACTATAAACACAATAATAATCTCCAATGATGTCAAAAGCTCATTAAATTGCAAAATAAACTAGTCGCGTAATGTCCCATCCAGTGGCAAGCGTTTGATTACGTGATTGTAGTTATTGCCAGCATCCACCCTCAGAATGTACTGCACCCAAACCCGACCTATCCCAACACCCAATACTGAACTACCCCCAGGACCTACACTAACGCTGCAGCGATGCACCCACATCTAGATATCTAGCCATCTAGATAGGTGTCTGGGCGGCCCCCACTCGCACACAGCCATACCCTCCCGTAATATTATTGCAACATTGACATTATCTATAAATACCTACAACGATTGTTCATTTATTGAATGAATTCGTATCATAAACAATTGCGTTTTTATGCCTTTTAATACAAAAAGCGATAATGATAGGTTTGACGTTCGAGAAATCAATGAGCGATTATTATTACCGAAATGTTGACGGAAAATAGACTTTGGAAGATGGTCAAGGATTTCCGTTGAATATTAAGGTGAAGGTTGTTTAATTATTTGTCTATTTGTTATAACAAAGCCACGAATTTAAACTTTTTAACCGACTTCAAAAAAGAAGAAGGTTCTATGTTGCACTATATGTATTTTTTTCATTGTATACGATTCATCTAGTCTTCAACGTGGCTAGCACAGAAGTGGTAAGAAAGGTTTTACCAAAACAATTTTGTAGGAAGTTCAGTTTTGAGAGACAAATAATAAGTAATTACCTACATATACTGCAACGCACTATTGTAACATAACATGTAAACTTAATTAGACGTGACTTTTGACTATAATACACATATTATGCCAATGTTTTATTACTAAAATGCATCACATAAATGCAAGAGAACATGTCTTAAATTTCAATTTATCACAATAATCTGGATCTTCCGAATGGTTGCCATAACTTTTGTAGAGTGATGATACCAATTAAGAAATTGAAAATGCAGTCGAGTATTACTTGGGAGTACAGTAATAAATTCTTCGAAGTTCAAATCTGCAAGCTTAGGTAGGTATATTGTCTGAACCTACCCCAACAAATCCGCACACAGAGCCAGTTCGCCAGTCTGTCTGTGTTAGTGCCTAGTGCATCTACATTTTATAAAAGTGTGCGTACTCACACACTGAAGCAAATGATATTTACGTGAAGTTCAATTAGGCTATAGGAGGGAGGTTGCACATACCTATCTGTTTTTATTTCAATTTGAAAAGTTTTTACATTATATTGTTCGTCGCATCAACGTCATAAGATATATGTATTAAAGTAGTAAATAAAACATACATTTATTATTAAAAGTCTTATAAAAACAATTAATATTCGTAACTGAGACTACTTCTGAGTTCATCAATGCAGATCTGAAAATGAAATAAATAGATAAAACGAAATAATATCAATTATGATTTTTTTTTAACTTTAACAATACATCATACACACCATAGCATGCAATTCATATCCAAAAACAAAAGCAAAATCCTTGTAACATGAAATCGGTGAAAGGTTTTAAAAAAAATTCCATAGGTATTCGCAATTCGCAATAGCCACCAGTACTTTCAGATTTCATGTTATTCTTGGCCTTATTTATGTAAACAAAATATCGTATTCAATAACCTTGAGCAGGTTGAATAACGATTCATATACGAAGCGGAAACGCTCCACTGTTAACGGTTACACAATACAAACCACTTGTCGAAACGGTAAATATTATAGTTTAATTGTACAAGCAAGAGCTGTGATATTGCTACATTTATTTATTTTAGTCTCGAGCTAATTATGGAATTATCAAATTTAGCTCTTAGGAACTCAATCTTTTATAACATAACCTAATTTTATCTGTAGATGCTTAAGATGAAAACGCTGAAGCAGTATTTCGAAACGCCTACGGCGTAGCGCTTGCTACGAACTAGAAAGAATAACGATTTGAAGTCTTCATTATGCACTCACTAGAGTCGAACTGTATCCTATGTCATAAAAGAGAAATCTTTTTTTTATAGTTGTTGCAGTTTATTTTTATATCCAGTATGTAATCTAATAGGCTGATATTAAAATCTAGAAACATATGTATAAGTTAATTTTAATAATAATTACTTTCTCATAACTAATTGTTCATTGTTTACTTCTTTTATTTATAATTCACGATATGACAAAAATAACAAATGAACTATATAACTGTATTTCATGATTGCCATCTAGCGCTGAGAAGCATAACTGTGAAGTTCTGCTTTTCGACACTAGATGGCTGCACCGATTGCATAGTATGGCGTAAAATAATAACGGTACGGGATTATACATCCTCAAAGTTTAGTCTATATTTTAATTTTATTAAGAAGTACTTTAAAATAAATTTGAGAATTATGTGAAATTACAGTTCATGCTGTAATTTCACATAATTCTCTTGAATGCGTAATGTTATGACAGACATATAAATTGATATGTTACTATTCCTTATATCAACATTTTTAATAATAATACAATAATTATTTTTTAAAAATGTATACATCGTAAACGTATAAATTTAAAATAACGAATACATACATGATAGAAACAAATTATGAACTATATCCATTTTTTATGTCGATTGAAAATGAGATCATATCGTTCTAAAACCCAAATACACATTCCGTGTATAACTAAAACAAATGACCTGTTTTAAACACAAGAGAAATACTAATTTAAATAGTGCAACATGTTCTAAGAATCATCCCGATCCTAGTATTGCCACTAAGGAGTTGAGCGAAAGATGACTAATTATTTTTGGGCAATTTGCCAGACTGCAGATTGACGCGAATATAGGGCATCAGTGTCTCTATACAAATACTTCCCAAAGATTCATTTTCATTTATAAATGGCAACTAATCAACGATTAGTTCTTAGTTCCAAAGTTCAATTTGTCTATCCTTTCACAACTCAAATCTCGGGTAAATATTTTCGAATTCTCTCTACATTTTATAATATATTCTACCAACTTGTCGTATATGTAAAAACAATAAACACTTCTACTTCCTAAATTACTTTTGATAATATTAACTTATATTCATACCATCAATAGATACCATTTAAATATCGAACAAAATTTTTTTTAGCCGGAGAACAGTAGTCACCATAGCTCATAAACATTTACCACACCAATTACATCATTCACGTGTGACTCTATGTCAAATCTGTTTTTGAGATCCGCATATTTAGTCATTGAAATTAACATTCACTTACTAAAAATTAAGGAACCCGTTCTTACTATTTTCTCAGACTCGTTTAACAAAAAAATTTAGTATCTTTACAACACATATAATGTAGGTCTAAAGCGTATATGACTACCCATTTAAGACTAATCCAAAAAGTCGATATGCATGTAATACGTGAGATTTTTTCAACTTTGAAGTTGATTTGTAGGTTAGTGCAGTTATAAAGTTCCGGAAATGTTAAAATATTATTCGTAAAGAGATAAAACGATGTCACAAAGTTGTCTTGCGCAAACGCATTTTAGTTTCGAAATCTGAACACACAGTTATATCAAAACCAAGATTTCAGCACTTTCTTTACAGCGTTATCGTGTTACGGAATCACCAATCTATCAAGATAACCCTATTTTCATGGGAACTGTGTGTTCCTCACACACAAACAGATGAGGAGAAACAGTTGAGGAGTAAATTATTGCATAAAGTTTCATGAAACCAAAAGCAAATACTTTCAGTAGCCAAAATATTTAGTCACTTTAAGATCAGAAAAGATTTATTATTCAGAAAAAGGTACTAGAAAAGTACTTCTATTACACGAGCCTAATTGAACAATTTAGCAGAAGACACGATTGTCTTCTAGTAATCGTTGGTTGTCTAGTAAGTACCATGGTACTGTTTTTATCAGACTTCAACAAAGAGGAGGTTCTTAATTTGACTAATTAGTTCTTCATTTCTATGTGCAGTTAACGGCATATCTACGGTCAATTTTATTTGATTTAGTTGTACTTAATGTTAGTTGCTAATAGATTAAAAGTGATAAACTTAGACAGAACGATTGAAACGTTTTACAATGTAACGTAATTCTAGATCCTTTATTTAAAAAATAGGTTATTCTGTAGGTACACATGATTGTCCTCGTGTGTTGCGTAAAATAGCATACAGTAGGTGTAGCGTATCAAGTGGCGCGACTAAAATTATCAATTTAATAAAAAAAAGAGTCTTTTTGAAAAAAAATTGAACCGATTTCAAACAAGGCTTACAATGAGGATTAAAAAAAAACAGCAAATCTAAAAAAGTTCAACCCTTAATTCAATTAGTAAATTGTAATATAATAGCAATACGCACTAGTAATTCTGTTTGAAGGCGGTGCCAAGCCCGATGCATAGCATTTAATGCATGTCAGCTTTAATAAACTCAATAAAGAATGAATAATTTAAAATAATTCTAATGAAAACTTGCAGAGCTTTTGATTAATAAAAATTAACATGTCCAATTACCTACACAAACTCATCAATTATTTAATATAGCATTAAATCTGAACCCAATTTTGACTCGTTTAAAATATTTTGCACTTACCTATCCTATCATGTTTTACCTATTGGTTTCCTATTATAAGGTTACCTGGTAAATTGAGTGTTGCACTTGTTTAACCATTTTAATTAATGTCGCGGGGAATTTTACAAACATATGTATATGAAACGATCACAAAACGTATGTGACAACTGTGCTGAGATGTCGGGTTCTAGGTCAGACCAAAAGTTTGTATGAACTGCAAGTGTTTGTTTCGGAGTTTCCATGTATAATATGTATGTATTTACAAAAAATAAGTATAAGAATTTTATCAGTCAGTCTAGTTGCCATACTACAAATTCTGCTAAGTTTAAAGCTAGATGTGTCTATTATCCGAAAAAAATGTTTATTTACTTAGTAATAAGAAACTTTTTATTTTAAAACAATATGTTATATGTTTTTTATATTTTATTTTAGCCTCCTTCCTCCATTTTAATCTATAAATTAACCATGTAAAAAATTTAAAAGAAAGTAATTTGAGTTAATGTTTGTTATTATATAGGATCTGTGTCTTATTACAGGCAACTGGTCAGACTAAGTCTGTCTGACTACTGACCTCACTAAATTAGAGATTTTAATTTTAGCTTTCTGTTGATCGCTTGACTGTCAATAAACGTAAAAATTACTGTGGAGGGACGTGTGTCATATCCCTCCGAAACAAAGGGAGGATCCTCCGACCAGGCGAGGTGACCATGCCTGGCGGGCCACGGCCCAACGGTTGATGTTGGGATGTTGTATATATGCTAATTGCCACGCGAATCTCTATATCGCGAAACAGGATTAGTAGTTGCATTGTAGTTCACATTCATGCGTTTTGTTCATACTTCGTAGTTAGATGTATCTTCGCTAGATGACGCTGTTATATATTTTCGTTTGTGCTATAATGTGGCATTGCCACAATTACTGTTAAACCGAATTTTACCAAATTATGTTAAAATCTTTAGGCAATACCTATTATATTCTCATTCTGCTGTATACTTGGAAATAGAACTTGGTTATTATTATCCTACTACTAACTCCTGGAACGGCATTCTTAAGATTTGTCATGGGAACTTTGACTGTTAAAACATAACATTTGTTTTGAATATTATGGCTATAAAGACTGGATATGGTTAAAATAAGTTATTTAATGGGAATAACGGGTGAGACAAATGTGAAGATCTATTCATTCCTGTTTCCAAGTGATATTACTTTTTATATATTATATTAAACTTAAAGTTTTGATAATACTGTTAGAACATACTAAAATCGTTCATAATAACTTAGTTTGTTACTTTAACTTCCTTTGAAGTTAAGTTAAAATACTAGGAAATAAAATTACTTTTGAATGTTTTGACGTCTAACAAAGAAGGTCTAAATCAGCTCCTTTGATTTGACAGACAACTACAATTTTAAACATTATGTTAAACTTATTTATAGTGCATCTCTAGTGTATATTATTGTACTGGTATTTTATGTGTATACCATCCAGCACTATGCTATTTTACTTAAAGAGATGACTATTTTCAAAATATAGTACACAAACAATTATATTTATTAAAAGAAATTATTGAAGTCCAAAAATGTATAACTATATTATTGTATGTAAAACACATCACCTAGTACGTTGAAACAATTACGCGCAATAAACGATATATGTATATGGCGGTATATTATAAAAATTTGGGCTGCGATATTGAGGGTACTCGAGTTCACAGCGGGTTCTAGGCCAGACTGTCGCAACGGCAAGTTCGGACTTATCGTTATCAAGATACATAGTTATTTTGTATATCAAGTGCGCATTATGCTGTTCACCCAATTCCAGGAGATACATTATAACCTCCTTATACGACCTAGATGGTTAAACAAAATTTTCCGGCTACAATCAGTAGTAATGCTTTTTTTCTTTGTTCTTTTTTTAATAGTTTAGATAGGGGCAAATGAACAAGCAGGTTACCTCATTTTAAGTATTTATTTTCGCCCATGGACACCAGCAACTTATAAAAACAAAATTACATCTCAGCCCTTTGAGTGCCTCCAGAATTAGGGAGGAGGAAACCTCCGGTAACCGTGCTACCCCGGAGAAAAGCAACAAATAATTGCTCACCACGTGTTTTCTGTAAAACTGTGTTATCATTTCGGTTGAGCCGCAAAAGACTTAGCCGAAACCGCTGAAAAAATGATACTGTTCGCACGCTTTTTGTATACTTTCTTAAGGTACAGTTTTCAATCGATTGATGACTTGTTAGTTATTTTGAAATTACGCAAAGTGTCATGTGTTAATGCTTTCATTTAAGCACTTGAGTGTGTGACTTGAGTACTATATATATAAACTTATTTATATATGAAGCATTTTATCTTTCTAACCCGAATGTGAGAGTTCTTGAATTACGTTTAGCATGCATGTTAACAGTTCGTCACGGATCTTTCACATTATGTAAATACCGTGTTTGTATTGTTGTTGTGTAAAAGTTCATTAAGTATAGTTGTTTTATAATATCTATTTATACATTTGTTAAACTTTAAAAAAAAGAATTTTCGCGCCAAAAGACAGATTTATTCACGCCCTAAGTGCTTAACAATTTTATGAATATATAGATACCAGAAATTGAACTAAATTAATCTTATTTATAAATTCAAAAATATTAAGCACCGGTAAGTTGTTAGAGTTACATTAGTAAAAAGGTCTTTTAAATTTATCACATATTGTTGTTCGACGAAAAATAAAACATATCTTATAAGATGAAAAGCAAGAGTTAAAATTTTCGAAATCGAAATGATAAATGATTAATGTAACCCTCGGAAATTGAAATAGTTGTGGCGTCCTAATTCGGTTATGCATACACATATAATAATAGGAATAGACATTTATTTGTTATATTCAGACTTTGTTTTCTCATGTTAAGTGTTTGCCCCTGATATATTTAACGAAATGTAGTTGTTATCTTAAAAATTTTTACTTCTCTGTTCGTACCGTTAAAATAAATTGGCGTAGTCAATACAACTGTTTTATTAACACCAGTAGTCAACCCTAGAGTATGTAATAGAAATAGAAAAGATATGTATGTGTGTGTGAATTGCACTCGTAGTGTTGTTATGTGTGCAATAAATACTTTATGTATCCATCTCTTTCCTTCTCGACATTTCACTGATAGCTATGGCCTTGTCTAGTCGCATCTAATGCTGGCATTAGTCTGTTTACAATGCTTTAGTCACTGGCTCAAGCACTCGTACATAAAGTATGTAAAATATTTATACCTATATCCAAAATTGTATCATTAGTGACAGGCTGACGCACTCCAATTAATACTAATTTAGGAGATTGTACTGTGTAAACAGATGTTGAGCTAAAAAGAATACGGTCATTGGCATGGTTAAGTTTACACAGAAACAGTTACTTTTTTGTGGAGCATTTTATTCAAGTGTTTTTCATTTGTTTCAGGTGAGTGTAAAATTGATTAATACAGGTTTACACAATGTTCCCATCTAGCACCAGAAGACTCCTTTGAAACATATCTGTAAGTAAGTAAATACGATAAAACATTTTAATATGTACCTTATTATATACCAAACATTTTAATAGTTCAAAACTTGTCATATACATAACTCGTACAAGCAGTGGCCAAAAACAGTTTCATCTCTTGCACCAGAATGGTAACAATTAAAAGTATAAGTTTTGTAGGTATTAATAACTATTAGGTAATCGTTTCGTTTTGCTTTCTCACAGATTATGTAGGTCACGTAATCTTATCTCTGTTAAGACGGCTGGTACTGCTTGTATGGCTTTTTTTATTTTCTATGGACCTAACCAATATACTAGTACTTACCAAAGCTACTTGTACCAGTGTGTTAACTCATCAAACGCTCCTAATGTCCCTGTAGCGAGTGTTGACTGAGCCGGAGTGTTGACCGGTATGTAGGTTACACCGCGCGAACCAGCGAGCGCTCCCCGCAGCGCCTGCCTCACCCCGCTCGCCACGCAACTACTTCTATGATCCGTGCACTTTTAAACAAGAAAATGTCAACTGCACTTTACGGAGGGCAGTCAGATACAGTACTTCACAGGTACAAGACAGATATAGGTTAAGAGAAATATTCTGTCATACATATACTTTCGTCATCGTAGTCGATAGGAAATGGGTTATCTAAGAATCTTATTAAACTATACTCTCGTCTATCGCATAAGTTAAAGAGTTAATAGAAGTTTTAGATAAAAAAAGCAGGTCGTGTATGAAAAAAATGATGTTTTAAATGTCAAAGTTCATTCAGGGATACATTACTTGTGACTAGCAACCGACGAATCAGTAACTATTATAGTTAGGAATTTGGGCTCAGAACCACAGAGCGACGGCAATGTGCCATCGCCGAATTCTATTATTGGACGTGGGCTTATGTATTATATTTATATCAAGTGCTACCCGTGGTCACTAGGGCAAGTTCGCTCGCTTCTTTAAACTCGCAATAAAAATCAGACAAGTTCGTGTCCGAGATCATGACCTGTGTTTACACACTTCATATTTACATTCCATTCTCCTCTTTTTTTAGTCTAGTAATATTGTTTAGTAAGCGTACAAAATCTTAGGGGATAAACCATAATGATAATTGCTTGAAACATTAAAGGGAAAACTCAAGCACGATTTGCAATTTGTCCTTACAATTGCCGCTTAACTTACAGTTATATTAGGTTACTATCCACTATTGGTGCGTACCAATAGCGCATCGTAGCCGCATATGAACCACATCACCGCCTTTGACATTAACTATTTATACTTTGCCACTTACGTAGAACTGCAAGACTACTGAATGACACGTGCAAATGTATAACATGACTGTTTTATTTTTTCATCATTATCGTCAAATCACTGGAACTAAGGTGGAAATTGTATATACTTACATAGTATATACAATACATAAGGGAGAGTAGTCTTAATTGGTCTTCTTCGCTTACTAAGGTCCTGATACATCTTCAAGCATGCTCATCGGTTCCTAGTGCTTTTCACATACCTCTTTTTTAAAACATTAGCAATCTGGTCGGTAAATATTCGCCGTGGAGTGAATGACCTCGTCCGACACCTCCATACACATTTGCTCTATATTTTCTTTTCGTAAGTCTCATAATCCATCCTCTCTAAGTCGCAAACTACCAATATGGAAAAATAGGCAGAGAGGTGATCGTAAAATTTCGTCCATTTCATTCTTAGAATAAGCGGGGCTCAAAAGATTAAGTAGGCTCTGAGACAAGTCACTTGCATTTACTCACAGAAATAAATCAATGGCTGTTATGTTCATATTACTTATATAAACAGCTAGTTAAAACATAGTTGTTAGGTTCTCAGTGCTAGCTTTATATTCAACGTGAACCCACTCTCAACTTAAACGTGCTTGTTAATCTGCTACAATAAATTACTACAGACGTTGGATATATTAAAAAAAAACAGATTTTTTCGAACAATTTAGGAATAACGATTACATCCTTTTATGCTATTGATTGGATGTTAGAACTCAAGTATATTCAAATCGATCATTCAAATGATATTAAAATGGTACAAACATCAAAATCTCAAGCACACGTATTTAAATTTCATAAATATTATTTCTATGTATTAACAACTGCTTTATCATTTCAAGGTGACTAATAAAAGCCAACGATAAGTAGGTGACCATCAATTTAGGAGATCGACAACCGACCGTGACTCTATTTACAGCTTCATTCCAGTCTTAACGCTGAAGGATTTTTGCGATAACATGACACAAAATTCACATCTTACGCCGTCGTCAATTCAATTTCATTCACTATAAAACCATTCACCTATATTTTTAAATTAGACTTTATGACACACATCGGAAACAGCAGTCAAGGCCAGATCACAGTATGATTGCGTTTAAAAGAGTACGAATCATCGTGATCGCAAGTGTGTGAGTTAATGTACTGTGTCCTATATTCCGTACGTTAATTTGATCCCAGCATCCAATGCATTTTAGTGAAAGTGTGCTTATAACAGCTACCAAGGTTTTAACACCTGCATTTTAACGCTTCAACTTATACATTCCTATAGCAAACACTTTATAACACACATAAGGTAAAAAATTATCCATAGTTTATTTGATAAACACAATATAACCAATAAGAATTATATTTCTCGATGTACGTCAGATGTAGTTTGATGATAAGTTACGTTTGTTATACTTTTTATATTATTTACGTGCGATGTTATCAAAACTTAAGCATGAAGTATTAAATCAAACGTTAATTTGTGATGTCTGGCGGACCGCCAAATACGGTGAGACTTCAGTCAAACGATTTACTAAACTGCGTACAGTGATCTCTCCTCATTACTATAAATTACCGCTCCGAAGTGAAAACAAAAACTCACTTTCTAAAGTGCAAGCGAAATGTGGTTCAGTTACGTATCTCGTTACCGCTTCATAGATCATCACAAGAGTACATTAATGCGGATATTTCACAATCGTTCGGTGATTGGTCCGCAAATTGCGAGATCCTCGCCTCATATTTGATCATGGATTCGAATGGCTCTTGATGTGAAATTGAACAAACTTATTTCTACTTTTTAAAGCTTCCCGACTTAAATAAATCTAAGTATTGCCATAGCAAAAATGCTCTAAGGTCATAAGGTGAATGGTTTCATACTTGTTATTTAGGTTTGTAACTTCAAGGTTGATAGGTATTATTTAGTTGATAGTTATACTCTTATCTCCTTCAGTTCTCGATAAAGTGTCTCAGAGCAAATATTAAACCTACACCGACCAATATTAGGTTTCTTATTGAGCTTCTACAAAGAGCAGTCTTACTTATGCCGTTTTCTTGCAATTACTTTTTTCCACTTTTGTAAAATTTTACCAACTTTTCGATTATCTATTCTCGGATTATATATAGCTACTGATTTAGTGGTTCTGTGAAAGATTCCGTGTCTTAAATCTTTTTTTGTGAGGTCTGAGGGAAATAAGGAAAAATAAAAAAAATGAAAGCATCGTCTCTAATATTATAATATTCTTTTATTTCTCCAGGGTTGTACGTAAATGTTTAAACGTCTAGGTTAAACTATGTTTGGTAGGAATAAAATTCGATTAAATCTTTGAATCAGTCTCTTATTTACCCAATACTTCAGCTATTTTATGCACTTTACATTGGTGATTAACAAACTGTTTAACCACAAAACCACAAAGCCACCGCTTACTTTTATGCGAGCTGATGTTATCTTCAACCGTATAAGATGCAAAACTAAGCTCTATGATTTATCTCTAATAGAACCTTAAAGGTCAAGTATTCGTAACGGTTTTGATTTTAATGTGAATAAATATGGAACTATATAAAATAGCACATGATCATATGTCGGAAAATTCTCGATATCACATAATTGGATGTAAGATGAATTGAAATTAATTTTCGCGAACATGCTGCAGAAATAAGAACCTAATTATTTAAAAATACATACAAAATGCATCTTATTGGCTCGACAAATTATACACGTTTCCCCATTGGTCTTTTTAAATTTATTTGCACGATTTTAATTGGTTGTGTTAGGTTGCATTCGCTCAGTTTTCATTATATTTGTAAGGCCACGTTACGATGAGGTCGGGTCACAGACCTTAATATATGCACTTGCCGAGTACTTGAAATGTTTTATTAGATAAAAAATGCAAAGTCAATTACAACGGAATGTATATTTTGTGTATTTGTAATACAAATTAGTTTCTTGTAAGGATCGCAATTGCATAGCGCATTCAAGGTCGAGTATACACTGGATCGATAGTGATGTAACATTGGAGCAGGACTTGACCTTGCTTTAAATATATTATAATTCTCGATGTATACATGTAGATTTAAAACGTGACTTCGCTGCGTATGTTGATAGTGATTGTGACTAATAGTATTTGTAACACCAAGACAGCACACAATTGAAATATCATCGGCACAGAGCAAATCTGAAACTGAAATAACATATTTTTTGGAATATTTTCAAAAATTAGTGACTTTTAAGGATTTATTTTAAATTGCACAACGTATGGTGTATGATGTATGTACGTACGAGTAGGAGTATGGTGAAAACATCTATTGGATTCTATTCTTGCTTTATGCACTACAACAGACTTTTAAAATAATTTTAAAAAACATGCAAATGTCTATATATGTGCAATACAATATATAAATATATATTTATATATATATATATATATTGTATATGTGGTCTTGAGGTCTTAGCCAGTTCAAGTTCTAGCAGCACAGATTTCTTTTCTTCTTTCAGCTGTTTCTGTCCAGTTTCGTTCTATTAGTTTTTCGTACCTCAATTTCTACCTACTCTTCCTTTTGGATAAGATGTCCTAAGAGGGACGACAGGCGGCCGGTTGGCCAATAAGAAGAGAAAATATAAACCAAACAAAATAATATTGAGAAAGGGACAATTGAACTTTATATTTTCTGTAATAATCGCGAGTTCTGCTGTAATATGAGAAGTTGTAAACAAATATCTAGTTCATAAAGTAAAGTAAATTTGCAAAACTGGAAACATGACTATGACTATGTTTACCTATTTTTATTTTCTCTTGTTCCATATCTGTGTTTCTATTTTTAAAAATACAAAATTTTCAAGATATTTTACTTTGTGTGATAGAAATTTTAATTTAGTAAAAGAAATTTGCTTTTAAATTTATATCCACAGACAACGGCATATAAATTTACTTTTCCACGCAGTATTCAAGGTATAAGTAATTTCATATAGTAATAGTGAGTTAGATGTCATGAACACATAAACTAAGAGTACACATAACATGTAATTAATCAATTATAGGTAATTCTTCAACTTTCCATTACGAAAATAAATTAGGAAGAGGATCTGACATATAATACTGCTCAAACGACATAGATCTTGATTCTTGAACCTCTGTTCTAAGAAGTCATTTTTGTGCTGGCACTCTGCGCGTCCGGAGTTTAAAAAGACGCCTGGGCCAATTTAAGAGTTACAAGCTGTTTTTAAGTACCTTACTATTATTTACTTGGCAATTATTTAATTAGGTTTTAGAAAGCCAAATATTATAAATTAGCGTAAGTATTATTTTCTTGTAATTTGATATTATGTTCAAATTAACAATCACATAACACTTGACTGTACTCCTTAATCCTTGTTCATGCAATGTCTAGGAATTATATATTGTCGTTATACATATTTTTTTTTAATATATGAACAAAAACAAATATTACTAAAAAAGTAATGAATTGCTCATGATCATGAAAAAAATGGCACCGTAGAGTTTAGTAAAATAAAAAAAATCATTACTGTTCAAAACGACACCTATTAGAACAAATATTTGACATGTTTTTAATTAATTAGTATTAAAACAACAAATTTTCTCGTAACTAATATTATATTAAGTTAATTCATGTCGGTAACCACGCATTAACTGATGGTGATGTACATCTAGACGTTTCGTCCACGGTGATCAATCTCGACGGAGACCAGCTGACTACGCTGGAAATATTATAATGCACAAGTGGGTGCGCAAACGCAGGTGCACTGTTTGTTCCCTCGCACTCACAATCGGAGATTTGGTGTAGGACTGACGACTTTACGTGCTCTCCAAGGTACGGGCGCTAAAATCCCAACTTCTAAACTCTTGGTTGTTATTGAGCATTTCTATAATCAGGAAAACTCAATATCGCTCTTTGGTTCAACCCGGGAATCGTACCCGAGACCTCTTCCGCTAGATCAATAAGCCCTTAGCTAACCCTTGAAAATTGTACGCAAGATATTCTGAGCGATACAGAAAAAATATCAAAATCTAGATTTCCTAAACTAAGACTTGATAATTTTAAAACATTATAAGCTTCATAAATCTAACTTTGTACTGCTATTACTCGGAAAATAAAAAACAGCTCATTTGTTTACTACATAATATTTGTTCGTCTAACTGCCTAGTTGTTTGTTAGAAACGCTGGTCTAACCGCGATGCGTTTTTGTTTGCACCAAGTGTCGCGGTCGGCGGCCGGCCTAGTTTCGCGATAGGAATAGGCGCCGCCTCCGCCTTGCGCCTTACCAGCCAAGTACTGCTAGTTAAAGGACACACACATAAGCTTTTCATGCTACGTGCTCTTTCAAACGTCTTTTATACCACGCCAACGCTGAGAAACACAAGCTCTTAAAGTTTATAGGTCATTGGAGAATATGCTACTGGGATAGTTTATTTTATCTGTTGTGATGAACATCTTCGAAAATAACTTATGTAAAGTTCTATGACCTGTGTGTTTGGTATTGATCAGATTTTGTTATTAGCCTAATATAGTATTTGGTTCTATGACCATGCGTGTGACTCTTTAATGTACTATAAAACGTTTTAATCCTGACAACAAAAAATGAATTGCATGATATATTGATATTTTCGAAACTAAATAGGTATCGCTGCTATGACCTCTTATCCGCGTGAGTTAGTGAAAGAATAATAGTCATGATCTAGGTAATAAATTATGATTAATTCACAAAATTGGTTCCAGCCCATATTTCAAATACATAAACGGACACAATAGGTTTCCTCCTTACTCAGTAACAAATTTGTGTGGGATATTCAAATACTTTCGTTATTGTGTCCATCAGAGTTGTAAGTTGAGACCACTAAGACACAAAAAAGGTAAGGTAATGTATTTTATCTTCCAATTTGAAGGTACAAGTAATGTAAAAGTACAAAAATTTACCGAATAACCAGCGATAGTCGCTTACATCAGTTGATCTGCCAGCTCCTTTACCCTGTACCATAAAATTACCAATTTGTTTAGGTCACTGCTGACTTGTAACTACTTTTTACCTCGAAAAGTTGTCGATGAAGATTATTGACTAATAATTTCCCTGTCCAGTTGTAAATGTAACATAAATGATTTAAGGTCACATACAGTTTAAGAAATCATTGTTTTTATTCGTAGCTATGTTTTGCTAACCTATATTATTTTTTGAAATGTTGCTAAGGAAAAAAGTTTAATACTGCGTTGCCTTAATAATGTCGGTACATGCATGGAATACGATATTTGCAGACAAATCACTTACTACACAAGCGTTTCACGTTGTATGTTACTATAATATGAATTCTGTAAAAGATATGTAATGTCAACTCGATTTTGTTTACTCACTTCAGACTACCCACGCTGTAACAAATACACTCCATTTTAAGAGATATAAAAGTAAACTTATGTTTAAATCCAGGATTTCAGCTACCTCTATACCAAATTTTATAAAATTCGTCCACTCGTTTGAGCGTGAAGAAGTAACAGTGCGTAATCTCAAAAACATTCGCCTACATTAGTGTGGTTAAAATATAAAATGTAAAATTTAAGACCAAAATCGATTAAGTATACTGTAGTGTAGGTGGTTATGTGCTAGAATACGTTGTATCATAAGGCACTAAGCTAATATACATGTATGACTTACGGTCGTAAGATCCAGTCACATTCCAGGGCTGCTGCATGCGGCACTGCTAATTGTGAACAACCCTTTATTCAAGTGTACAACTTGAATCTCTAGGGCAATATTTAATTGAAAACCAGGAATTATTGGAATTAAATGACTAATTTATTTTCCAAGTAAGTCTATACATTCACTTTTATACGGCATTTCCTAATACTCACTCTGAGAAAAAATGAGGAAACAAAACGCAGCGGTGTCTTTTCTTAAGTTCGTGACAAAAGTTAAATAAAATTATGCGAGTACAGTGCGGGGTATGTAATCCTGCCACCATAGATAAGGTAAGATAGTTTTCTTTTCCTTTTACATGTGTACTGTGTTACGAGACTGCTTATTAATAATAGTCTACACCACGGTTGAAGCATGTGTCCTCTTTAGAACTGACAAGGGTTTCTCTACTATGTGGATGACTCTTTATTCATAACTTTGGCTATTGATCTCTTTTATAAACCAATCACGTGCTTACTGGCATTACTCCCTCGTCAAAATAAAAGTAATAAACTGAGTTAGTGCCAACCCTACCGCGCCTTGTAATGCACGCGACATAGAGTAGTCCTTCGATTACACTTGTCTTTGTGTGCCCTCTGTCACTATCCTTTGTATGTGGTTGCGTAGATCTCGTATATGTACACGCACCTACCCATACTACCATGTAGGCGCAGTCGTTGTAATGAGCTAAAATTATTTGCAATTTCCTTTCGGTTACATGTACGAACACGCAAGTAGAACTGCACTAGGAATTTGTTGTGCATGTGTGCAACACGTATATTAATACGTCTAATGTATTAATTTAGATGAAATTTAATCTGCAGGGGATAGGCGCATGCATGTAATGGATGTGCTGCAAATTGTATTTTCTTAAACATATGACCTTCTCAAGTTCTCCTCTAAACCTGCAGCGTTGTTCTCTCTTTTTCAGCAGTTGCTTATAATTAGTACTATCTGACTGAACTGAACTGGTTATTCAGCCGAAACCAAAACTGAAATTTTAGCCTTGTTCTCTTTTTCAGCCGAAACCGAAACTCGTATGAGTGAGATTTAGTTTCGAATATTTAAAATATCTGATATATACTGAATTTAGTGTATTTTTTACACTTTTATTTACACATACATATATGCAGACTTTTAAATAAAACAAAAGACAATTATTAAAATACGTAACTCTTTTGATATCGTGAATATATAGACAACATAAATACGTTGTATGTCATAAAAGTGTAACCATACTTATTTTAATAACATAACATCATTAAAAAGAGACTATTAAAATATAAAAAAAAATGCAATAAAAGTACAGAAAGCGGCAATAAAACAAAATAAATATAAAAAAATCGAATTAAAACACCATTTTTCGCATAACTCTCTGCAACGATCCGGCGAACTTTATATTCTTATTACTAATCAGAATCACGTACTTTTAAGAATCTATTTATTAGATATGGTTTTATTCACATGTATACATATTTCGGATGGAGCTGGATTAACTTTGGACACGGCAGCACGTATCACTCCTTAAAAAAAGTAGGTATATTGGTTGCCTCGTAATCTTTAATCTTTGTACTGCACCTATAAAAACCTGTAATATAATAAATTAAAAACTCGTCAGTTAGAAAGACATACACAATTTATGCCATACCTCAGTATATCCATAAAGGCGCTCCCACATAGGTGCATTATGGGTCAATAATATCGGATGCCTGATTCCTTGCATACTTTCATCCGATAACTCTATTTCGTATTCGTATTTATGGCAGGTATTTCTCTAATGTCAGCTGGATGCACTGTTTTTGTTATGCTATCCAGCAGCATAGATCCCTGCCGGCCAAAATTGGTATCTACCATTTGAGTGATTAAAATCCTTCGTCTGATTTATCATCAGGAAGATGAAGGAAGTCCGTAGTATAGATTGTAGAACTTTCGTAACTGTCGGTAACACCAAATTTCGTCCTTGAAGTACTACTAGAAGTAATAATTATAGATATCCGGTGTACCGACTACCACAGCTGTGTGTGGGATGGCATGCGTCCCAATACAAATGTTCTAAAAACTTAGATGGGACTATATCACAGGAAAAAGGAACGTAAGCGTGCAACTCCTATTGTGTCATTATTATTACAACAGAATGTAATGCACAATGTCCTAAAAATAGATATTAAAATAACACTTCCTGCACTATCGACCGATAATAACGCGTCTTGAAGCCAATAATGTGTTTTGTTAGCGTTACCCGTGAAATATCATCACGTCAGGATATTCTGGGGCTGCGAATATGCTTCGTTCTATATGTATTAGTATTTTATAGTTAACCTTAGAATTCAGTCTGTATGCAATGTAAAATATAACCTAAATTCATCACGATTAACAACGAACGGCGGTGCAGGCGGGCAAACATGAATTGGTTACGAAGTTCGCCGAACGACGCAGGATAATTTCGAGTCACGACGCGGTCGTAGGTACTCGTATCGAAACCGAAACTAAGGCCGAAACTGACCCAGTCCTAAACTTTAACAGTTCACTAGTAATTAGCCATATACAAGTGAACTTAGCCTGTTAGTCAGAAAATCAGAAAACTTAAGCGATATATAATTTATTGATTAGATATTAAGCTATATTTATTCATTATATATAATATAATATATTATTTATTTATTGTATAAGGATTTATTAGACCGGTCTGTTAGTTTCGTGGTTAGTGGTCCTAACTGCTACGCCAGAGATCATGGGTTTGATTCCCACCCCGCACAAATATTTATATCTATATATCTATATACTATCACATAAATATCACTTAAAAATATATGTTCAGAAATATTTAAGTTTCACACTTTGGATTCTAATCATACTTTCCATCAAGCAGAGTAGAGTCTCTTCGTTAAAATGGAATACAAAAAATATAGAATATAAAGACAGAAACGCTTGTCAATAATAAAATATAAATTGAGATCACTTTCTTAAAATGGATTTAAGAGGTTAAAATTCTATTTTTAATCTGTACTAGTCATTTAACGTGTAAGTATAAATCATAATAAAAACTTCACACATCTCGTACACGGCCGCTTCACTCCAAAACTAGGTAAAACCTGCACTATGGTAACCAGACTGCTGATAAACATACTTCTATATTTCTAAATACATACATGTTATAGATAAATTACACCCAAAGATTCAGTAATTTAATTATTTACGCTTACACATTCACAAACAAAGGTGGGCAGGAAATAAATATTCCGAAGAGGTAATCAAATGCCTAAATACAATCTGCCAGGTAATTAAACAAACTGTTTGGCACACAATCGGCAAACATCCGCAAAGTGTGAACGATCTTTTCTTGAAATGGCAAACAGCATTTTAAAAAACTTAAGTTATTTTTATTAGTTAACGGACATCACACACAGCTAATGGCAGCAACTAATAAATGAATTCAACTGTCAAATAAACAAATGTGAAGACAAAACATTTAAAAATTTGCAACTTGGTCTCTTTGTGTGACCAAAAATAAGACAGTTTCAAGGGTAACTTTTTATTTATGTAGAGGTATGGCACAAATTACTGCCCGAATTGAAGCTGATTGCATTTGAAGTGTACACTCTTACAATGGACCGAGAAATCAACTGAACTATTATTCACCTTTTCTCTATATGTCTATCGAGTGTGTTATAATATGAATGTACGTTTTTTGTTTTTTACGCTCTTGGTATAATGGCATAAATAATATAATAATTGGTATAAATAATAATAATTCAATAACATTTAAGAATGTTTATTAGCAGTCTACCCAGTTTGGGACCAAAGTGTCGTGAATAAGAAGGATGAAGTATAAGCCTTTTAACTAAACTTATGAAATATTACGTACATGTTGTCAAGTGCACCTTTAAAAAAGTACATTTCGTGAGAGATACCTGACTTGATTCACAATGCTTAACATTAACAGCGATAAATGTAGATATAAATTAGTACTACTAGTGTTTATTGGCACTGAAATTGCGGGCTTAAAATAAATAGGAACTTAGTTATTTCAATTTAACCTACATTCAATTTTAAAATTACTCGGATCAATATATGGTTTGACCCGTAACGTAATATACGAAGCACATGGATAGATCCCTTACCCGTGTAACGCGTGAACTTCGACCTGGGTTTTGGAGGTCATTAACATTTGGGCGGGTGGTTGGAACTAGGTCGGTGCGTCGTCGGGCTGCAGCGTTGCCATGGAAACGCGCCGCCGCGCCGCCGCCCCAGACGACCGCCCAATTTACTACCTCCAAACACACCGCCCTATTCAGACATCACTCGTCATTCCATTTTCATAGCATAATTCACAAGTTATTTTTAGATTCGGTGATACGATTATGATTTATTCATAATTTTATTCCAACAGGATGTTATGAATAATTGATTTAGATATTATTAGATAAACGTCATCAATAAGTTATGTTTGATAATATTCAGTTAATATTATATGTTTTCTTTTTACACTACTTAGGTAGGTTAGGAACACAACACAATGTTCGTGGTTTTAGTTAAAAAGTCTTGTACATGGAGGAGTTTCTAACCTCGTAGAGTTGTTTTTATTTTAAAAACTGACAATGCTCATGTTTTGATTGACACGAAAACAAATTAAAATTGACTATTTTTAAATATCGAACTCAAAGAATGGTTTAAAATTATCCAAACAAACAACTCCACTTCAAATCGTTATAGTAAAGACCGGACACATTCTAGTGAATACAGAAACTATGGACTTCGCCTATGTAAAGGTCGCCGTAAAGGCCACAAATATCTGTGATCTTATATATAAATTATTATATTTAAAATAGAAAAGAATAATCAATCTGAAAAAAAATGACTTCTTCAGGTCAAAATAAAAGTTAGGTCAATAAATTTTTCTTTTTCTATTTCATTAACACATCTCGCACAAAGCCGTTCGACCCCCTATTAAATAAGACCTGTGCTGAGATCACGAGACTACTTGTATATTTTCAAACAAATACAATAAATGTTCATGTTCGTCACACAATTATTTGTCTTGGGTGGAAATCGGACCCATGACCTCTGTCTTAGCAGTGGGGATCGCTAACCACTTCACATATAGGCGTTTCACTGTGTGTCAAACTTCAGAACATAACTAGGCGCCTTGATTTCTTACAACATTGATGTTAGTTATGCTACAAAATATTAACTACTAAATGACCCGACGTAATTTCTATATTCACAGAAATATATTTTATACACATTAATGTATATAAAATATCATCTTGTGATTATAATCAGTTGATCTTTATTCAAATAAATCTTTTTTCCTCAAATAAATATCACGATATTATGTCACAACTTCAAATAATCCGTGGTTACGCAAGTGTGCGTCATTATCCCGTTGTATAAGGGACCAGAAAATAGGTCAAAAGGGGCCCGAACCACTGTCACTGCCATAGCACACAGCGTTGTTACATGCAAACACACCCACAAATCTACAATCTTCCAAAATCAATGACGGCACGTGTACGAGTATAATGGTACGACCTTCGGTAAATCGAGAGGTCATCTTGCCGGTACTGGGCCGAAGATAACTAGGGAGAGGCTCTGATGTTACTATGGTTACCTTTGGATTTGATAAGAGATTTTTGATTTATTTATAGCGGAATATTTATAGTAGCCTAAATTTAGGTTACGTTAATGTGAAACTATTTATAAATTTAGGCAGTAAACAGGTATTTGAATCGATTATTCATTGATATTAAAAAAAGTACTTTTAAGTAGATATTCACGTATAAGGCGTGGGAACTTTTAAGAATATACTTGATGAAAAAAATCTACTGGCCCACGTACTGATAGCGTGGCGTTTGAAAAAGCTTATGACTAATGGAGAAATCGTTCTACTTGTACTCAAGTTATATAATATAAAAGGTACATTTATTTAGATCTATAACTTATGTATGTAGATATGTAATACAAAAAGTTATAAACTGGTAAATTAGTAAAAAGGTAAAGAAACAAATCATAGATACAATAAATGAACGCTCTGTGGAGTAGCGTGACAAAATCAAAACATATTCTATTAAAAGAGTTCCCATGTTGAATATTCATCAATGAGATCGGACTTAAGGTCTGATTTCGTAATGTTGACGGTATTAGTGTGTCCTCAAAATATACTAGAGAATCTGAAATAAATGTATTTTATTACGTTTATGTGTACATAAGTTGTCTTATACAATTTTGGTTCTGAAACCATGAAATCTTACTAGGATACCACAACTTTCTTGACATTTAAATATTTCCATTCCTTTCTCTGTATATTTGGTATACTTAAGAACTCAAGTATATCAAATATAAAGTGAAAAATAAAAAAACATTTATGTAATTATGTTTATATATGTGTAGGTATTTTATATTTATAAAGGTATTTTACTTTCCTTTTTTTCCCAATTTTCACATGCACATTCAACTACTATTGTCACTCCATAATATTTTGTTACATCCCAAGGTTGCCTAGCTGAAATTGCATCTAGCAATAAAACCGCCTCTGTACATTATATGTATATCTGAACATTTGTATGTTTGATGCGACTCCTGTAAATATTAAGTACAACTAAAGAGTATTCTTTTTCATCATTATCATCAGCAGCCTATAACAGTGCTGCTGGACATAGGTTTCTCCTTAGCAAGGAGTTCTTAGTCTACTATACCACTCTGTTCAGACGAATTTGTATAGGGTTTGTTTCAAATTTTCCTTCTCTTTGCAGTGACGGTGTCCTGCTTAGTTTGCTCACTTAATTAGCTCTTACTATACCAGTAAAATGAGTGGGGGTGGTGACACACCGTATTCTTAATCCGTCACCACAAGGACAATATTCTTTTTATCTATCTAAATTTATGTCAGCTGTAAACCTAACGATGTCCGAAATTTTAAATAATCCAAAGTACCTTGTAAATATTGTTTTGAAGACAGTGATTCATTAAACAACGTCTTATCAGTGTTATGATAAAGGAACATAAGTCATTTTTACACTTACTAATATAATAGTGTAACAATAACAAAGATTATTTTAATATCATGGCGATTCCTTGAAGGTGCACTGACTCCCTGCCCTAGTTACGTTAGTGCGTAAACAGTAACCTTCCAAGGCTATTCAATACGTAGCTTGCCTATTTCTCTAAACTTTCTTCACAATTTCAAAAGACGTTATATGGTTTTAAAGCAAGTTTTAATTAATTTTTATATACTTTAGCAGGTTTACTTTGTATATAAAAATTTGTAAGTCTTATATTGTTTACTTTTTTGATAAAGAGGTAATATTGACGATGTATTGTAGAGCTGAAGTGTTGTTGTAATTAAAAATGCATCCGCATTTATTTAATTAACGAACACCTTTTAATAATTTCATGTTGATGTTTTTTTTTATATCTACAGAAAACCGATACCTTTCAGTGGATAATTTTAGCGTCTCGTTTCTTTGTTAAATTTAGTAATTATCAATTGGATATACTGCTGACGTTTGAAAGTGCATTGTAACAGGACTTATTCAATAATGTAGCAAAATCTTTTTAATGCCTTTTTTTACATAATAAGTCAACGCCCGCACTAGTAATATATCCTGTGTCACCGGCGACTTCATAAACACATGGTACTTACACAAAGATCACGCAGACACAGAACAACAGTTTGCAGCTCACACAAATTGTTTTTCCTTGTGAGGTTTGAACCCACACACTCAGCGTAATACTCTATTAGAGAGGCGTGGCGATCACTTTAACCACTGCGCCATCAGTGCCGTCTAAAATATTTCCATATTGTCAGAAGTCACATAGGTTAAATATAGCTTGACATCATTCTTAGCATAGATGCGTAACACATAAATATTTTGCTGGAAAATACTATTATGTTCTACTGCTTTTGTTGATGTTGAAAAATAATTGCATGACTGTTTATTTTTACGTGTACTCTTAACCTTAATTACACTGCTCTATTCTTAACATGAATGTATTTACAAAATCTTTAAAAAGTATAATAGTGTATGACTGCCAGAAACAAATGTGCCAGTAAAATCAGGTACAGCAATATTCATATTTAACTTTTTGCACTACATACTTTAATGTCTCGTTTATTAAATGTGTAATAAGCTCATTAATACGAGTATAGTGTATAAACATGAGTAACCACTTTGGTGTCGTCATAAAAGAAATTGTTTTGTGTTTATTCTGAGTAATTTATTTAAATTTCTAGTAGGCAAATGTTGTCTTAAATATTTATAAATATGATAATAGGTTACATATATTTTATAATGATTTCTTACCTTACAGTAGTCCATTATACTAGTAAAGTATTAAGAACATCTTTTTTAAATAATCCTTTTTAACTTTTGATAGATTGTTCTAAAATTATCTATGACCCGATTTTTGTGGACAGAGCTTGCTTCAGAGGAGAGAATTTTTAGGCATCGTGCACAAGCACGAAATTCTATATACCTTTTGAATATTGTGCGATTATTCTAAAGTTGAGCATCAAATAACTTCTGCACCTTGAATAGGAAACTATTTAATGGTTAATGGTACAGACTCTTTATAAGCATTAAATTATGGTAATCAAAAGGAATGTTTACCACAACTTGGGTCATTAATAACCTCTATTATTTCACTGATGCACATAGGCCCATTTTTAGAAAAGAGGTTATAATCTACTGAGCCCTGCTTACCAGATGGTTAGTATGGGGTTTTCTTGCTCTGGATGTCGTAATAGCAGCTGTTGCCGGATCCCTCCTATATGAGGCGCAGAGTGGCACACCGTGTGGTTTTAGTCAGTCCGATTCCGACACACCACCCCACCGTAAACCCCGAGGGGTTTCCACACCTTAAAAAAAAGGAGTTTTCTTACTCTTTGCAGTCTTGTTGTCCTGCGTAGTTTGCACTCCTATTGCCTGGTAAAACATCAAAAAGTCGTATCATACAAAGGACCTCCTCAACAAACATAAACACTTTATCATTTAGTTACATTATACAGTTTAATGTGATATAACAGCTTGAAGCTTCTTTTTCATACTTAGTGTATAATAACAAATCTCTAAAAGTGTGTAAAGACTCGAGACACGAGAAACACCATCTGATTAAGTGGCACAATGAATGAGCCCGAATGTTAATTGCCTGAATGTATCATTAAAATGCAGTGGAGACAAAATTCTTAGGGCCCCTGACATTGGGCTTTGACCTCACTCCGCCTTTTGGCAGTCACCTTGGCATTGCAACAGGGCCGCATTCAAAGGCCCACGTCTCAAAATTTAAACTACATGTTGAGCAGCAACAATACTTCTCCTTGAAGTACGCATGCATTCAGAAGACTGTCTTTTTGTTGTCTAAATTATTTTTAAAGCTATATGTTCAAATTTTAATTATAGAAGTTGGCGCGGACTGGTCGCTTTGTTTAGTGCACGTACTTATTACTCTAAGGTCAGCGGAGTTAATATCGGCTACTATCTTGTCGGATCAAATCTCGTGGTACGTATTGCGCTATTGGAACTAAAAAAATAAATACGACTGTGGAACCTTAAAGTTGAAAGAAGTGTTAAATACATTATGAAAATTGGGTTTTCATTTAATGTTAGCTATAAATCTTGTAATATAATATTTTAACTAAACCGAATTTAATACTGGAAATCGAAAATTTTGTATGTATTATTATGTATTATGTATCCTCCTTTCGACGGAGAGGCTTATGTGCAGCAGTGGACTGTTAAATACTGTTGATGATGGGGATGACGTATATTCATTTATGAGTATCATCAACTCAATGTTACTACTGAAGATTAAACTAATCTATAACGGTTACTATATAAATAGAAATAATAATCAAACGTCATTGAATGTAAAAATTTTATCAGATAATTATAAAGTATTTAACGTGTCTCCTATCAAAATAAGTTAACCTCCACAGTTAAAGTTTTGGTTATATTTTAAAAACTAATTATTTAAGCCATTTATAAAAATAGGTCCCACCTTAAATAATTTAAATATCATACAAATGACTGCGCTTATTGCGATTTTGTTAACTGTTAAGAACCTTATGTCATTAATGGGTTATTCCTGTTCTTGGTAATAGAACATATGGGGAAAAAATATCGTCAACACAGTCACCATTTAGCGAAAAAAATGACGCAATGATTGCGCAAACAGTATATTATATACCTTCACTAACATTACCAAATTTAACTAAAACACTGTTAAACCGACATCTATCGTGTAGATAATAAAATGTTCAGCTATCGAACATATTGAAGTAGATTACGAGATAAAATTAGCAATTCAAAATGGAGTGTGGTGAGGATGCACCGACGGTGTTGGCGTGGTAGCGCTTGCGCGGCGCCCCAGTTCTGAGCTCGAGGTCAGGAGTTCGTTCCCCGATACGTATTGATCGCCCTGT
Organism: Hypercompe scribonia; assembly: GCA_949316085.1. Classification (NCBI taxonomy): domain Eukaryota; kingdom Metazoa; phylum Arthropoda; class Insecta; order Lepidoptera; family Erebidae; genus Hypercompe; species Hypercompe scribonia. Next base: position 18,869,856 of record OX438969.1, read on the forward strand.
CGAGGCCGGAAGTAGAACATCGGTGCAGTGGACCTCCACCAAGTCGTTAACACCACCTTAGAAAATTCTAGAAAAAATATCTAATAATTATTTTTTAATATTTTTATTAAAAATATAATAAGAAAACATTTATAATATCTTAATAAAGATGGTTTAATAATCCTTTTATTTGTAAACAAAATAAAGATAAATCGATTATAATTATTTTAACACATAATATTAAAATTTAAGAAGTTTCTTATTCTTTAAATACCGAACAGACATTTTTTTCAAAGTAAACTTAATCTGGTCTATTTAAACCTTTTTGATCTGATATTTTGTAGGTTGAAAAGAAATATGTTACAGAGTATATCAAATCTATTATAACATAGATATGAACTTAAATTTACATTTTACCTTTGCAGCTATCTCGTCTAATTTGTGCATTAGGTGAAGGTCGACTAGGAGAGAAAGCTTTAAAAAAAAAAAAATATAAATACATTTTCCCTATTTATCAGAAACTTACACATTTTAAGCATATAAGGATGGAATACCACGTAGAAAATTCTCGTTGTGGGAGTGCTTTTAACAAAATTCATTTAATTTTGTTTCTAAAAATATTTCTAATATCATGCTGAGATTAGAGCTGAAACCTGTCGTGTTTTACCTCCATTACTAAGTATAGTTGACATTGGCACAATACACCTCCGTTATAACGATAGAAAAAATATGTCTTTGCAGTTGATCTTCTCTGCAAATAAACATAAATTGTAAAGTTTTCATTACTTATGTTTTTAAAAATCTAGCAAAATGGTTTATCAAACGCCTCAGGAAAGAAATCTTATAAACCCTTTAACCATGCTTACATATATAATTATTTTCATTATCTGACACAGTGACGAGGACATAAACATGCATATACAACTCACATTGCAAATCGCAATATGACTGTTAGTGATACAACGACACACAAACAAATCGTAGCTAGCAATCATATCGGCGGGGGTGTTATCGCCTCGATGGAAGTAGGGCCCGAGGTGGGTCAATGACGTTCGTTCACCCGATTGCAACCCGCACGTGCTGGCCTCGCATCCCTCCTCCTCCAAACTGTCCCTCACTCATCCCCGCGACCCATGACTGCAACCCACCCCTGCTTTTGAAATTTATGATGATTGTTAGTAACATTTCGAAATGCCAATAACTGCATTATTTACGTTCTAATATGCATCGACCGCAATTTATACCTGTTGTGTTTACCTCGATGTATTATTAGTAGCTATTTTTTAACTAACTATGTATGTATGTATTTGTGTGGAAAAACAGTGATCATATGAATATATGTTAATACATTTTGCTAGATGTGCATATTTTAACATGAATAGGTAACCTTCTACACAAATATCGTTCAATGCTCTGTGCAGCCTATATGAAAATCAGTAGTTTTTTGAATTACTAACAACACACAGATTATCATTGCATCTACATTTTAAAGCTACCACGTAAATATATAAAAAATTCATTCAGTTGAAATAACAATAAGCGCGTAGTCTATAGTGAAACAAGTTGAACAACTCATTGAGCTACAGGTCAGCCGACTAGTGGCATGTCCTAAACGTATTGATTCCAAATTGACGTTTGCAATTTGACGCACTCACCTCTAGACTCTAGTAGCTATACTATCTACGTACACAACAGTTTCATTGCCATACTCCCGGAGATCGCTATATTTATCAGTCTGGTCTGAGGACGGGCGGGGTGGGGTAACGCGTAGGTACTAGGTGGGTCAATGACGTTCCTTCACCCGTTGCAGCCTGCGCACCCTGAAACTAGGGCGGTTACATACCACCCTCAGTATAAGCTCGATGCACTTCATTCCCCTTACGTAAGTAAGTAATTCTTAACAATGGAAAAATCCATCAATACTTTCAGATAACCCTAGCCTAGATCGGTAAGTAAATCGTTCAGTAGCCAAGGGACTTGTTTTTCAGGTAGTTTATAAACTTAAATATCTAATACCTTTAAACGAGCAACTCTTGTATATATAATCTGAATCCTACCAAGGGCTCCAACGATTTTCATGAAATTTACTGCGCTGGGGGTATTAGGGGCGATAAATCGATCTAGCTAAGTTTCATTTTCAGAAAACGTTACTTTGTCCGTGTTTTCAAGCAATGAAATTTTTGTCTAATAGACCCGTTTCGACATTTAGCTATGTGACAAAATTAGGGTTGGGAACAAAAGAAGTTGATAAATTGCGAATCGACTATCACACAATAATACCGAGCAAGGTTGGTTTTCAGGTACTTTTGTTAATTCATCGAACTACTATGCTTTTACAAAGTAATATTGTAGTAAGGGTAAAGTATGATTTAAAGATCACTAATGCCATGGTCATTTTCTACTTTCTGATCGATGTGTGATGACAGTGGACAAATAAATAAAGTAACAATTTAAATTATGACCATTAATATTTAAATACAATTTTAAATTTAAAAAACCGACTTAGATGAAATTTTTAGACAAAGATTAAAGTCTACATACTATTTTTGAGAATGAATAGGTTTGGGTTCTATTATTAATTCTAGAATGCTACTATTAAAAATTTGGTATATATGTGTGTATATTGTAAAATATTATTGAGGAATGAATAAAATCAGTTGTTTAAAGTAAATCAATTTATCCAAAATGTACGCCGGTGAAATCGCAGGCAGAAGTTACCAATATATTAATAGATATGTTTTATAATTTATAATATACAGCTATATGCCTCGTCAAAATTAATTAATCTTCTGTAGAACCATTGGCTTGGTTTGTCATTACTAATGTTAATTATAACTTGAAAATTACAGTATTTTGAGAGCTTTTGACAAATTAATTTAGCAGCTTATTTTCTAATAAGGTTAATATACACCTATGATCCAAATAGTACGGCAGAAATAACTTATCGGCTGTATATTTTCTGTAGGAGAAACAGGTAAAACTACTTTCAGGGAAAATTGGGTCCATTGTGTAACCTCCCGCTTCTAGCTATTAATAAATAATTTACCTTATTTATTACATCGATGTTAAAACTGTGTTTTATAAATATAGAAAATACCTTTTCGTTTGTGGTTGGGTTTACTTGTTGTATGAATTTAGTGGATAGCCTCAGCTTTGGTAGTGAAGGTTATCAGATACAACTAGCCACTAATAAACAAGGTATTGCGTTACATACCTACGTATGTGTGTGGAGCGTACACCCAGGTACATATTTTCAGCATGTTTAATATTTCCATTGGTTATATTAGTGCTACTTCAATTCAATTCAGCTATTTTTATTAAAAATATATAGTTCTTGGTCTCCATGCTTGATTGCTTTGTTAGGTAACCGGTCTTTGGTTTAACAATAGGTAATTACTGCTACAGACTACTAATTAATTATAAATATTAACTTGACCCTGACTGATCAACTTTTCAATGCAGGCTCTTGATTACATTTGCTTTAAGTGTAATATATTCAAGTTTATCTGTACTTTTGTAAACACATACAATACTAACTCACAAGGCCAGTATATGTCTATTTTCCTATATAACATATAAATGCGCCACTTACTTATTTAGTTTAAATTAACAACTTAAAAATAAGACAAATTAACAGAAGTTTTTTCTTCTGCCTTACTTTTATGTAAATTAAAATCTTTAAAATCGGTTTATCCATTTAAGAATCACGAAAATCTATATTTTTCTGGCAAAACGAATAAAGTTATGACGTCCTGGATTTCTTGTAGGCAGATAAATAGGAGACTCTTACAAATAACTGTAAGAATTATATGTCAATGCATGTACATCTACGATATTTTTGCGAAATACTTACTTGATACCTCTATACACGTATGCATATCAACTCTACATGTGGTAACTGTGACGTTACCTAACAATTGGAACAACAGGTAAGTGTCAATGGTACTAATTCAATTAATGTTTTTTCGAATTAGAACATTACATAAGGATAAGTTGATGCTTGCGATAAGCTTATTGCATCTAAGTACTAAATGCTCTATGTATAAGTACCAAACACCAATGGAGCCTTCGCCAATGTACTCGTAAAAGTAGATAGAATGTCTAAGTCAGCCAGGCCAGTAGGAGCCAAGGCTAGGTTGTGTGAACGTGCTAATAAAATATGAACTTTATTGCTTGCACAAGAGAACTGAAAATAGTATAATCTAGGTTGTCAATGACGTTCGTTGACTCGAGCGTTCGATGCCGGCGCAGTGCTGTTTTCCTTCTCCGTTTTCATACATTGATATTAGAAACTATAGATGCTATTTCTTTTATAATATTCTTCGTGTAATTTCCCTGTATCTCAGAAACTCTCAAACAAGGACTTTTAGCACGTTGTTTTCGCAATATTGACCTCATGTACTTTGCGAAACAAAACACGTTTCATTCTTGCAGTTTGATATTATTAACCTTGACTGTACAATGCTTATTTAGATCTGATAACAACTAAAATGGATAGAATCACTCTTACAAAAAATAACAATAAATAAGATACATATGTCTTAACAAATTAAAAATAAAGAAAATAATTTAAGAAAATATGAAAAATAAGTTTGATTAAAGTAGATCTGCGATTACTCTGTAAATTAAATGTTTAGAATTTTGTATTACTGTTTTTAAAATAACATTTATGTTCCACGGTATTAAAAAAATATGGTCATTAAACGATGTCGATGTCACTGTTACAGTCACGAACGTCAATGTTACAGTGAATATTCGGCGTATGTATGTAAGTAGTAACGTAAAATAGTAAGATGATAGAATTCAAGGTCCGCTGCTGGATGTACGGTGATTCCGCGTCCGATCTATCATGTTGAAATACGTAGCTATTTTAAACGGCAGAAGGTTTATTTCATTTGTCGTCTTGCAAGTACAGCACCAGTTATACGAGACCTTCGGAGCCTGTCACTCACTACGAGTATGTAGCGAGTTAGAGGGAATCGTGCGCACGTCAGAGGTCTCTGTTAAATGGGCGGTGAGTACGTGAGGTGGCTCAGAGCTCGTGACCCAATTTCGCAGCTGCTGGTTTCAGCAGCGGCGTGGGGCGCCGCGGGGCGGTAAGAGATGCGCGGGCGGCGGAGCGGCGGCTAGCGGCGGGAGGCGGGCGCATGTCAATGCCGTTCGTTGACTCGAAGCAGCGCAGCGGCATCGACGCGGCCTCCGCCTTACATAACCAACAACAATAAGCGTTCAGCGAATGCGTGTGATGTACCGCGACCCCACCGTACGGTGCTGAGACACCGACACTAGGGTTCTATTGACTATTAACTGTCAGGTACATCTGATACTAGTCCTAAGCTGTTACACTAACTAGTTATATATTTACATGAATTGAAAAAGATATGGGAGACAAATTTAATGAGCACATTTTAGTTTTATTAACACCAAAATATGAAACTATCATAATTATGCGGTTGTCCCTGAAGTTTTAAGACTTGTCGTCGACGTTAAAAGTACTGAATAATGTTATCTGACCATATCAATTGTTAGTAGTTAGTATTTACCTAAAACCAAAATTTGGTTATTAATCTTTAGGTAGTATTGTTTGACATAAATGCATAGGTACAGTTGCTATATAAAAATGACCAACTTCTATTGAACGTTGTAAATTTTTGCTTAAGTACTAACAGCGCGGTGGGGGGATACCATATAATTACGACCATTAAAAGCATATGGCGTGAAAGTCATCGGTCATAAGAAAAACTCAGAAGTTTCTGTAAACTTCTAGGTTATGTATTTAGTATGAATGAGTAACGTCGGAAAAGTGGTGTTAACGGTACTGTTACATAGGGGCGCAACAATGAGCGCGTGAGGGCGGGCCGCCCGCCGGCCGGCATGAAGCCCGAAAGTGAAAGATGCGCGGGACCGCGGGGACGAGGCGGGTGCGGGGTCGGTGGGCCGTGTCGACGCGCCAGCACCGCGAGCAGCGTCGCGCACCATCACTAGTGAACCGAGTGCACCGCGTCGCAGCCTCACGCAAACAAAACTTTAGTTACTAACCTACTTCCGTGCGGGCGCCAACCGCGAGCGCGTCTCCCGCTCCGTTGCACGCTCGTTCGCCCCGTGTGTACGACCAGTACCACTGGCGTTACCATCGTCGCTGCCTATCATACTTTATGACACGTTACAGTGATGAACTGTTTTATGAAAACGATTGAATAGATTGATCTGAACGGTCCGGCTTTGGCCGTTGATTTTGAATGGACACAAACTCAATAAAGCTGACTGGACGACAAGGGCAATTGAACAAAATGTTTTATGGTGAGATGACGTTGTGTACGTCTTGTTACAGCTTTTATGTTATTTTTTTCACGTTGGCATGCACTTCGCAGTCTCGTCGTTAAAACCTATCTTAAAAAAAAATAGGCGGCCACGCACACACTGCACGTCAAACACGTGTTTTTCCTTTAAAATTGAAAGTCTATACCTATCATATTATATATAAGTACACAGACAATTAAATATATATTATGTGATTCATAGTATATATCTAGGCTTTTTATTGATTTAACTAAACTCTTTTTAAATCTAATTTACCTGTTTTTTTTAACCTACTGCTACAATACCTTATCTGATTCAATGACGTACAGAATTTCTACGGGCTTTGTTTATCAATCTTTCATTATGCACATTTATACAATTTTGGTTCATTATATTTCATTTGTCGTAATTTTTACTTTCGGCTATTTTAACGTTGTAAAATAAGTAGGTATTGTGCGTTAGCTTGGCTTTTACATATATGTTCAGTTGCACTGTAGCTCAATATATAATGTTGTTATTCTGTGTGATTTAAATTACTTTTTACTTATTTTTGATTAAAAGTGAGACAGATAATATGGCTCGATGAGCGGCCATATTGAATTTGTCTATGTGTTGCCAATAACGCCCTCTAGTGGCAAACGACTTTTATGTTATAATTTTAGTGATAACATATTTGTGCAGCTTGTATTTATGTATATAAAACATTAAAACCTAATAAAACAGAGTATAAATATAGGTTACTTTATTATTATAAATCGTATTTATATCTTTATATTTAGTAGTATATCCTACTGTAGTAGTTACTACCAATAAGGGAGTAAATAATTAAATAAAAATTCATAAGTATCTACCTACTTACTTTATCATGCATACACACGACAGTTATAAAATAACTAAAACAGATTACATAAATAAATTGCTACTATCGTTACCTCACTAATTTGCACAATTTCTTAGATATAAATGAAAACTCTTCATATATATAAATATAACTTATACATTAACGATGTTAACGTTAACATTTACTAACCGTAATAAATTAACTTAGAACGTTTTTATTTAAATAAGCTAATAACCTAACGTAATATTTCATGACTACATTTGATCACTTAGTTCATTAATAAATTTAGGGTTCAGGATGAATATATTTAGTATGTATAGTTATACATATGTATACATCTGTGCGAGCGGTGTTTGCTCACAAATAGTTGTACATTTGAAACAAGTATATGTATGTACACATGTTTTTCGCATATATACTTGTAGGCAAATTAAATTAATATAATATAAATGTACACTACCATTGATTATATCGTCAAATTCTATAAATTTAAATAAATGGAAATAATTATGTCTTGTTTTAGAAAACATACTAGAAACTAGTTTTCACCTCTAAATTAAATTAATGAGATTAATACTTACTAATTATAATTTATTTTTATTTATTTTTTTATTTATTTATCTTCATTGTCACATATGTTGTAACACATTTGTTAATTAGAGTTGGAACAAATTAAATTATACTTAAAAAAACAATCGTTAGAACACACATGTTAATAAAATAAAAACCAGTGTAGAAGCATGAGAGGCTATCACCAAAAATAACACGTTAAATTTGATTCTAAAACCAAACATGTGGTTAGATTATATTGGTTTTGTTTGTATAGATACGTAACCTCAACGATGATCTCATGGTTATATTTTAACGATCCTATATTGAAATACTAAATTTACAGTGAACTAGTAAACATAGATTAAAGTACTTATTTATATTAACTGCAGTATCTGCTAGTGGAGTTAGGTACTGCAGTCGCTAGTCACAAACACACAATGTTTTCACTTGATTTATCAGACTACGCCATCATTTTAAAATAACTATTGTCTTCGTCATAATTTTTACACTTTCTAGTCCTTTTGCACGTTAATTATAGCTTAATTATAACTCTAATTATGTAACAATAACGAATTAAAAAAAAACGTTATTAAAAAAAAATAAGAATTAATTTAAAAGGGCAACCGTTATTTGGTTAGGTGCAAGGTGCTTGCTTTGTCGGAAGAAAATTATAACTTTTATGATAGTTATATGAATACATTTGTAATTCATTAGTTACTAATTAAAACAGATATCTAACCTAATCACCTGATCAATCTACTGTTATTTAATGAACATCGTTGCTAGATTTACGGTAACGAGTGCAATAAAAAATTATTACGTTTAATTTGCCGCTGTTTACAGTGTTTGTAAAAGGGTTAAAATTCATCAAGTTGACATTAAAAAGTCCGACGATATTTCGACAACATGGCAATCGTCATGGCCAAGGCCCACTGGAAACCATTGACCATGTAACTTTCGAAATTCGTACCACTTATTTTTGTCGATGTTAAAATAGTATAAAATTAATTTTATTGTTATTTGAGTTATGTTGAGTATTGCGTATTGATTTGATACTGCATAATATTCTATACTATTTGTAACAACAACGAGCTCCAGCTTTTTGGATTTTAAGACAGACAATTTCAGCTAGTTTTTAACTGTTACTTCTTTTTTATTGCGTTTCTTAATTTAAACCTTAACTGTGTATTATGGTAAATTGATCTCTAGTTAAACTTTTTTCTTAAACTCACAAAAATATGATATGAAAGTGAAAATCTGGTTTCCAATAAAAAAAAACTGTTTTGGAAACTGGTTTCCAATTACTAATTTCCAATGTGGCCGCAGGGGCAATGAGCATGAATTTCAAAAATATATAGAATTGAACCTGAAACGCGTAACTAAATTATTAAATATTGATAAAATTTTAAGTTGATTTGTGTACGCTTGAATATTTCAAAAAATGCTGCAACGATGAATCGTGAAGGTGAACCTTAAATTTTAACATGAAATACAGTCACTTTTGTTCCTTACTTCTTAGAAATGTAACTTGAATGCCATATACCATAGCGAACCGTGGCAGGCTATAGCTAGTTATATTTAAATCATAAACAATGTATTACTGAACTTCTATAAAATAATAATGTGTAATTAGACTCGTTCAGTGATATTGAGAGCGACAATTGTCCGAGTTCATTCGTAGTAGGTACCATTCGTAGGGTGTTCACGATCAAGTGTGTGTCGTATGCACGGATGTGTGCGTCGATTGAAGTGTTACGTTTGTGTGAATTTTTGACTAAAACGCGCACACGGGCCCATCGTGTGCGCTCTCGAATGAAACTAGGTCGGTTCAGTGACCCATATGTTTATCTAACGATTGTGCGTCGAGCGCGAAAGGCCCGCGCCCGTAGCGCCTCGCGGTGTTATCTTTATCAATGCGTTCGTGTTTCGTTTAGTTTATCTGTCGAGCAACCTGTCTCCTGCACTATATTGATTAATAATCACGATATGTGACATATATTATGATTACAAGAACATTCGCAACGAATATACTTCATTGAAATTTTTTTATAATCGGCCACGATAATAAGAACTTACTTTCGTTTTACAAACCTTTACTTTCGTTTTGCCTGTTTCGTCGTTTAACCATTATAATATTATTTGGGTAATAATTTATTATAATTTAATTTACTTAACTACTACTACTAACGACTAAATATTACCATTTAACTATATTGTGTTAGGTCGGAAAATTTGGTATACTATTAATTATTTAAAATCTGAAATTTTTTAAAGTGTTTATTGTCACCGATTATTTTGGACACCTACAACTCAAGAGGCATAATTAACGCACTTATGATTCTTGGTTTGCAGTATATATGAATTATTTTCAAGATTACCTTTAACTGAATAATATTCGCATGCCAGTAATTCCAGCGGTTTCGTGTAAAAATATCTTTTATGAAACACGTTTTCCTTGTTTTAAAAATAGCAGCCTCCAGTGATTCATACAAACTTAATTAACTCTGAATCTACCTACTATATTTCATATGTTACCTAGATGCACAAATACCAATGTGATCATAACGATTAACGTTATTAACTTATATTCAGAGATGAGATTTTAAATAATAAATTAAATTACATCTCTTGGAAGTATCTTTCATACAAAATGATACAACTACTTGAAAATGAAGATCTAAATATAAGATTTCTTTCATAAATGCACCGTTACAATATAAACAGATAGATAGATACAGAAGGTTCTAAAGGATTGAGTGTCACTTTACCTATAAAAGCTTTTCTTATTAAATTTGTTTGCCATTTTCTTTTACTACCGCGTGACGTGTTCATAAAATAACTACGAATATAGAAAATAACTTATCTATGTTTATTTCAAACCTATAAATGAAATAAAAAGTTGTACACATTTACAAGATAGAATAAATACAGTGAAATCTATAACAAACCATATTAACTATACTTTGTTATGTGACGTCATTGCTGCACATCCTTTCTCTCGACTTTCACCGTCCTTGGCGAGTAAACGGTAATAGGTGTTGTGCAAAGCGCAATATGCACTTTAAAATTTATTTTGATCCTTAAACTGAAGAATTCAAGGTACAAAGTCGAATGTTCTATGTTTATGTAACTGCGTTTAAAGCTTTGTCTTTAAAGTACATGCCAAGTCACAACACTTCATTGGTATTGCATGTGTTATGAGTAGAAGCTTATCTGTAAGGTAATTTAACAGTTAAGAAGGTAAAAATATGAAGTTATGTATATATTAGAATGATGGTGATATTAGAGAAAGTAAAATGGTACCTGATATGTTGTAAAGATTTATTTCAAAACTGTGGTGGGTGCATACAAAAATTTGGTTAAATACCTATGTAAGCTTGGATCTTTAAAATAGAGACAGATAAAATGTTTACTACAATGATTTTGGTTAAGAATATGGTTATGTGATGCTCTTTTTTTAAAAAGGTGACATACGTGGTTCAATAAGGTTTAAATTTGACAAAAGTTTCAGAAGGTTAGTAGTGCTCGAGTAACTTCCATAGTAGTACAAATGTCTATAGTCTACTCAATTGCTTCTATATCCAACCATCTGACTAAATTTGCTAAATTTCTAAACATGTAGCAACATGGTTTCTTTTCATATTCAATATCATGCATTTTGCCTCATTATATTTTTTTTGAGTTAATCTGTTCAATTCTATTTTTCTTAACGTCGAATAATGCTACCTTTTGTTTAAATGATGTAATAAGTTCTTTGAATTATACATTTCTTTAAAATAAATGTCAAACTTCTGCAAAATCAATATTTTAAGATCATTTAGTTCCATAGACGTTTATGAAACGGATTTAAAGCTAAAATAAATTGCTCACAGATGGATTATAACGGTATCCATATGGACGTTAGTTGATTGAAGTTCGTCTCGAAATCGTGATATTTACAGACACAAATTCTTAACAAATTAGTACTTTACTTAAATCCATTACCTTCAAATACTTAAATCTATTATCGCCCTTCATTTTCGTTAGTGCCGTCCATACTTTACCTTTACGAAGGTAAACGCAGTTATTACTAACTAAAATAATCATTCACATAGTTTCGTCTCCTTCGTGATCATAATAACCGTTATTAGAGCGAGCGGGATGCAACAAATTGGTTGTTGTTATTAGTAGTTACTCTAACACGCCTAAGGTCGCTTGGACAAAATGTAGATGCGTCAACGAACGCTGGCAAGGTGACGCATTGCCACTAGGAATGTATTAAGTATTGTAATACTGATGGTGTTACGAGCGTAATACAGATGCACATTGAAAAATTCATAAACATAGCATATACATACATAAATGTAACGGGTTTCTGTCATTTACGAGTACACAGGCGGTAGTTAATCATCGTAGTGGACTATTTATTCTAATTTATTTTAAATTATAAAAAGACAACTATACTTACATTTAACTTTGGAATTAAGTATAAATGGATATATAGATAACTATACCAAGACGCATGGCCAGCGTAAAGTAGGCAAAAACGTCTTTTCTAGGGAAAGATCTATGTCCAGTTATAGACTATTAGATTAGAGGCGTTGATGGTGTTGATGATAGACAATTTGGGGTAAAGCTAAAGGTAAATATTGCGTAACACATGTTGGAACTGTAAAGGTGAAAAGTAGCTTTTTTCGAACAATAAATATCATTGCTACAACTACAACTATAAAAATAAAGTTTATATAAATAGTGATTAAATAGAAAACGATAACCAATTAATGTCCTAAAAGTTGAGAGGGCAAGAAGTTTTTTACTAAAATAAAAGTTATAAATCCTTTTTATAATTGAAGGATGACTGTAATTTAGTACAATATAACTATTAGATATTTGTGCAAAAGTAATAATTTTCTAAGACAAATAAAGACATTCTTTTTGAACAGAACCAGTAGGCAATAATTAGCATAAATTGAAAGAAAAGAAACATTCTGAAAATTGAAAACTGGCTTTATGTTTCATTATTAATTAATTATTTTTGTCTGTTAAATTTCTCTGATCTAATTATTTATGAAATGTCTTACTACAAATATGAAGTTTCTAACGTCAGACACGTCAAACAGAATGTCAGTACAGCTGTCCTAGTTTTCAGTTTTCACACAGAGTTAGTAGTTAGTGCTGGAACTCAAGGTACTCGTACATGAGTGCATCTTTTGATTTTACGGATACGCACGGACGTTTACAATATAAACAAGTTTGTATATTTTTGAATCACAATGGAATTGATTTTTATTTTTTTGTGAAGTAGTACGTATTTTTTATAGAACTAATTATTATAATTTATAAACATTTCAGTTACAAAGCCCTACTAAGTGCCAGATGTTTGATGAAAGTCTTAGGCAAAACTTAAATTATCGCAGAAATGTACAGCTTTTAAAATTTACTTAAAAATAAACAAACAACTCTTCTCATTGATTTTAAAACTAAACAAGAGCCGAATCTTTTTCATTTTTGTTCTTATATATTATATATCTAATAATGCAAATTAATGTGTAAGTTTAACACTTTCTTTCATTATTCATCTCTTAATTTGGTAACACCACTATTCGTATGTAGATTGACAATTAGATTAGTTTTAAACTACTGTCCCATCTCTCTACACTCTTATTACCTTGACGAAAAAGTTACTCAACAGAAAAACTGTAGATTGTTTTTTTTTGCATAAAATGCTACAATAAAGCGGTTGAGTTCAGAAAAGGTATAGTTTAGTTGTGCTTAGTAAAGATACTAAACTTTATACGCAGGTCGGCCTCAACTTTCTTATATTAATATTTTTTAAATGTTAAACGCGCCTCATCTGGAAATATAACTAAACACAATTAGTAACCAAGTTACTCATATGTAGATAACATGTGTAGAATATAAAAATATAACAGATGAATCAAATATATGAAACATATGCACAGATGCAGGCTAATGATGAGAGCGGGAGGTATATGCTGTCTAAAATTAGGGTCAATGATGATAAGACCGTAAAACAGTCATCCACCACTACATCCATATTCATACATATGTACATATATGTAGTGCGGTATTAGAAGTATAACCTTGCTCGATCTAAGTTTTGACAAAACTGTTTGTTTTATAAACTTATCAAACGATTTTATTGCGCTCTGATGGCGGCAAAATTAAGAGATTTTCAAAGGAATTAGTAAACAAGTTGTAAAATATATTTCTAAGAAAGTTTCAGCAAAGAGATACATCATCTCACATCACTATATATTAACTATATTATTAACTAGGTTTCACTCATTTAAGCGCCATAATAAAATATAATCTTATACATTTCTTTCATACAGCGTTAAATCTTGGTTGAATATGATTTATTCTTTTACGTCAGGTCAGGAGTGACATCCAATTATTGAATTACGTGCTGTAATTAAAGGAAGGATTAACTGTTACAGGAGTCGTTTTATAGATCAAAATATAAAAAAGTATCGTTTGCAGATAGCTGTTATGGTATAGTAATATGTTCACTCAATGAATGATATGACAGTAGAAACTCGAGCTATGCAATATGCAAATCCATGACTCGACTCGTGGACAACATTGTAGGTGTATAAAGGTTTAGCAACAAGGCCATTGTACAGGGCTAGTACTGCGTGGGAAAGTCTATTGCACTAACTCAACAACGCGTAACGAATGTGCAGTATTTTAAACTCAATTTATGATAGCCAACAATTTACTATTTTACTCTTTGAGGCTCGCAAAAACCTTGAAACACTTAGTCATTAGTCAAGTCAAGAGCCTTTTATTAAGTTGTAAGTATTTAGCAACTTTTACTATTGACTGTAATCAACTGTGTACGTAAAGGCGAATTCTATAATTTAACTACTGTAAGTGGTAAAGAGTAATGAATCTTTATAACTAGCGGAGTGTTTCTGACAGGTACAGGCATTTTTGGCCAAGTGTAGTAAAGAAAAAAACACTAATATTATTAAGTCCAGTAGACAAAAATAAAATTTTAAATATGGAATCGATGTAACTAAGCACAGTCTGTTAAATGAATCGTTTGATTCAAAACTTGAAGGATTTACTAGTTATGGAAGCATGCCACTATCAACCTGTTGGTTCATCAGCCGATCTATTCCAAGTTGCCGATCATAATACTAAAAGACTTTATTCGCATACAGTTCATAGAATTAGGTGAAAATTGATTTTCAAAATTTGTATAAATAGTTAGTCACAAGCAAACAAAGAAAAAAAAACAAAAAAACTAAAGTAAAACTATCTTAGATTTATCATACAGAATAAAATTTCACGGGAAAATATTTTTCATTACAATTTTATATGTTTTTCCTAAACTATTGATAGCATTATTTTTATAGCCTAAGACGGTGGACGAATAGGGCTTCATAGAGCGGTGATAGCTTACTTTATCTCCCGACAGTTTTGGTTAATGGCCATCTAATGTTCTAATAATATAACAGTTTAAAATGCTTCCCGATACTCCATCTACATAATAGTAGTTAAAATTTACTCCCAAGAGCCTACTTCATAGTCCTACATTTTTGAATGGTCAACATAATAAGATTATTTTACATGCTACATCTTTCTACATATAAGTTTTAAATTTGTCAAAGTTTTTCATGCTACAAATCAATATAGATACAGATATTAATAGGATGTCTATGAAAGACTGTATGAGAGTCTATACTGGCATAGTGTGCTGAGTTCTACTCCTTTAAATTACTTTACATCACAAGTATTTAAAAATTTAATATAAATTAAATGTAACTTCAATTACTACTAACACGTGAGAAAGTTAATCAATAATAACCAATGCGAATGTTCTTGAAATCGAATACATCTCGTGGACATTCTTATGGAAAGTGAGTGTAGTTATACTATAAATAGATTCTGACCTTTCGCTAGATGGATGCGTCAGACAAAATTACGTGATGTAACCAACAATACACACGCACACCAGCATAAGGCGTGTTTGTAAGTGATTTTATGGTCGTAAGTGCGATCAGCGGCCATCGAAAGAGAAAGTAGCTAAAGGTCTCAATGGTGCCTGCGCAGTATTCCCGTAGTGGTGCATTTTCATTACATCGATAGTTTTAATAACTTACAACTTTATAAATATATTTACATATATCACACACATCATACTTGATTCAATACATACTAATACATTCATTGAAATCCTACTACTAACTATTCGGTACTAAGAATATAATTTAACCGACTAACTAACCGAACAAGTCTGAATTAACACACTGTTTCGGTGCAGTTTCTCTTAAAATTGACATAGAAAGTTAAAATTATGATCTTGAAGACTTACATGTTAGATTATTATGTAAGATAAAATTAGCATAATATTTATCTGTTACTACGAAATACTCAAAATTATAATGTCTTAAACTTATGTAAGTTTTAGAGATAATACAGTTATTTGAAACAAAAAAATACGGATAAAAAAATATCGATATATTATAATAGTAATCTTTGAACACGTCCCATCACTAGTGAACGCACGGGATCGTAAAGTACCGGTCTTACGGGAAGTACCGTAACTTACACCCGTTACCGTTGTGTAGTGCCCGCTACGTGCGCCTGCGCCGCCTAGAACGTCAATTACTCTCGCTTTCGATCCAAAGCCTCTTTCCGAAGACAATGAACTTTCTTCGCTTTTAGTTCCTCTCGCACTTACGGTTTATATTTTCAATTTTAAAATTGTTTCTAAGATTTATCACTTTCAATTAAAGTTTTGTTTTTAACTTGTATTCATTTTTAAATATTCTTGTTTTCATTTTTCTTTTTTGAAGAAAAACATAAGTAAATTTGACTCAACTTTGTTTACTACAAAAGTTTAACACTTTAATGACTACTCCATGAAAGTAAAGATCCTAAAACTAACAAAGAAGATAAAGTCACGAATTCATAAATGATTGTAAGTGAAAAGAGCAAAGTAAAGTTAGCGGTTGTTTAAAAAACAAACTTATCATTGAATTTGGTAGAAACTCGGAATCGGTGGCGAATATTCAGAAAAAAATAAAATAAAGCTCATTTTTGGAAAAAGTATTAAGCTAAGACCAATTATGCTTAAATTGATAAAACAAACCTTAACGAATTCTCTTACGTAAGCGTCATTGATATATGTACTAATATTATGTCACTAATACTTTCCTGTCTGGAGTTAGAGCATACTATGAGTCAATTTTTCTGTAACAGTTATTCATGTTATTACTAAATAAAAAACCTAAATAAGACATTAAAGTAAGTAAGCCGCCGACAATGTCAATCAATGTCCGCGAGTGTGTACTAAAACAGAAGATAAAATCGCGTGAAGTCCGTACTCAAAAACTTGAGCCTTGACCACGGTGGCTGACATTAAAAAACTTATGCGCCTTTCACGACACACTCAGGTGGACGTTGTATAACAGACTTTCCATTTCTTTGGCAGCATTTGAGCCACATCTCCACTAACTCACGAGTTGTACCTGTTAATATTTGAATTTTATTTAAATTGATTGTGATATTTTCAAATTGTAATTTAATTAAGAAAATAAACTTTAATTATATAAGTACAATTGTATTTCAAAGGGTTTCTCTGATGTCACGATGAATTTGCTTCTGTTAAAACGATGTCACGAAGATTTGCACCACAACTTTTGTGACTTGTTTACCACAAGTTGGTATGTTGACATAAATCATAATCTGACTCATTAAATGAATACAACTGTCATCGGTACTTCTTAAATGCTTAGCGTAACAATTTGTGCCACGTGTTTACGATAGTTGGTGAAAACAGACCATGTATCGGGGACTTTATTCGCGTTACCTTCTTACGAAACTGGTGGACTCGCTGCGAGTTAAGGTCGCCAATATGTGGCAATTTTCCCATTTCGAAGAGAAGCCAAACCTTGACCTAGGAATTAAATTTCGTTTCGTCACTTGAATTTTAGTTGCTACGTATTGCAATTTAACAGGTGCCACGTTAACTGTTGTCTTAGTGTGTTGGTAAAATTTAAAAACAAAACATTACCTAAATCTTATGAAAATTAGACTAATCAAAACGTATTTTTGCGCCACAAATTGCATTTATCCTTACTAAAGTAAGGTTAGAGTTAAGTAAGCAGTCAAAAACATTTAATTCAAAATAAACATTTTGAAAAAAAGTGACACGTACCGTTAGATGTCGCTGCGCGTACGCAACGCGTTAGGTCGAGCGGAGGGGCGGTAGCGCGTGGTTGCGCCACAACGCGGCGCTTTACGCAACACGGCCATTCACCCCGGAAGACGTTTTCCTCGCCGTTTCTTTAGCACTGTGTTAGTGTGGCAGGCTCGCGTGACTCGCTTGCGTGTTTAATCACCCCCACTAACCCTCCCACCGGATCAGATCCACTCAAAACTGCAGACCTAATTATCTTATCGCATGATTCGACTACGTAGTAGTTACACTAACGTTTGCTTTCTGCTCTCGCTATTACCGACAACAGTAAGGATGCACTTTCATGCAACTTTATAAATTTAACACTGATATCAATATCTAGAATTTTGAACCCCACATTGTGTATAACATCGTTTACTGAAAAAATATCATGTTAAATCAACACATTTTCGTAACCATATTTTTAGCACATTTACACTTCGTTTCGTTATTTCGAAAGAAAGCTATTAAGCCTGTCAACCGATTCATTTATTCTTTCTTTTCAAAGAACATTAAGCAGAAGGATTTCTGTTTTATGTTACGTTTTTCAGGTGAAGATTTATTTTAATGATCCCCAAATGTAATGTTTGAGTGGCCAATTGTTTGCTGACAGTAAAGGACATATTTCTCTTGGTTAAATGAGTTTGTCGACATCAGTCAACTGCACTATATTATAGTACACTACTATTCAATACACGTGTCGTATTACCAATTAACCAAACATATGTAAGCAGTAAATAGGGAAACTAAAATGTCATGAAACAAAGCGGATGAGGCCGCAGCAAATATTTCTCGTAGCTGGGTTAATGCCAGTTTATATGAGGAAATTCGTTTTAGTGTTTTGGTCTCGTGGAAATTTCGTAACCGTGTGCAACTGGTCCGAGTTGAGTCAAGTGTAAATTTATAAACAACACAATACGAACCTTATTATTTTCGAAACTATGTTTTCACACACATTTTGAACAGACAACAGGATTTCTGTCAGATACAGATTAAAACATCTTATAATAATTTAAGGTTAATTTTAATTTAACTTAGAAATATTTAGATGAATCATAGCAAATGTCAGGGTCGACTTTCGAATCAATAATAATAATTTCATCATCATCAGGCTATCGCAGTCTACTGCTGGACATAATTCTCGCCAATGTATCATCATCATCATCATCATCATCATCAACAGCCTTTAGCCGTCCACTGCTGGACATAAGCCTCTCCGTAGAACAGAAGTTTCCGCTACTATACCAAGCTGGTCAGACGGGTTGGTAGAGGATTTTTTTCAGGTTTTCTTTCTGTTTGCAGTGGTATTATTCTGTACTCTCTTATTCGCCTTTTACGATACGCAAGGGATGAATGATGAATGGTGACACTCCATATTCTTAATTTGTCACTACACGAACTTTAATGAATAATAATTATTATTTCAATAACATCAAATGATTTTACCATTTACTCGCCTCTTTCTCCATTTGAACTAGGCGTTGTTAGATCTCTCCCATCTCCTATTACTCTCCCATTTGTAATACTTTCAAAATGAATTAAACATTTTCGTAGGGTTTTACTTATGTGTTTCCAGTGGTTCTGACCTACTTTAAATGTGTAAATGGAATTTCAAAAATTACCATGAATATGAAGTACCTGAAATTAATAAATTATTGTATTGTAGTAAGAGTATACTGTATACTTTGAGTGAGCGATAATCTGAATTTAGTTAAGTTCACTTAACTATCAGATCAGTTTTGAGTTAACTGAGAACTTACCTTTATTTAATCATAACTACCGATCTAGTCTAGGTTTTCTAGTAGAACATGTTACTATCTAAGACTGGTTTTACATAACGTGTGACATTGACGACGTAGACGCTTACGCAAAGATGCATCGGCCAGCGGCGACCACTTGCGAAAGTCGAAACTCGTCAACTATGCATTGTTAAAGGTAACGCTAAGCAAGTTTATTACATATGCAAGAATTACATTATGTTATAGATATAACATTTCCTATATACTATTCTGAGACCCAAGTTATGGAACAACGTCGCTTTATCATAAAAGAAATATTGGTACAGGAAACAAATTCGTATTTTAACAGTAGTTTTACAGAATATCCATGTAAATAAAGATAGATAGAAAGTTACAAATAATTAGTGTGGTAATTTGTTGATAGTTATAAGTTTAGATAATTGTATGGAGTTTCGGCTATATAAAAATATAATAAGTTTAAAAAAAAACCTAATCAAAAATAGCAGATAGTTAGTTAAAACTAATTAAAGACAATAAAATAAATTTTAATGTCAAACGAACTATTATAAAGTTCTGAAATTATTTAATTTACAACTTGCTATGTTAACTACGTGCATATAAAAATGAGGACATTTCCTATGTTTCATGTTAACATAAAAACCATTACATTATACTCCCACACAATAAAACTCAGCAGAGATTAACGATAAACTTCAACAACAGTAGTTCGTTTCGATTCAGTGTTTGTGACAATAATAATAATCTCAGTACTTATTGTACACGCTGCAAAGAGTGCAATCAATCAGAACAAAGATGACGAGGTATGCAGCTGGTTTAAATCGGTTAATTAACTTAACTTTTCATATTTAAACTTGCACTTATGTTAAAAGAGTAGCAAATACTTCGAACTAAATATATTAGAACTGGAGAAGTAACTCCAGAACACAGTATTGGACCATCATTACGAACAGTTTATTGTGTTTCATCTCTTCTTGATACAGTATAGATAACCCTATTTGTGTCTCAAATGTCTACCAGTATCTGTACCTGGTAAGCTGTTTGATTGCGAGTAAATAGTATGTAAAACACGTGACTTGATAGGGTTTATACATAGTTCTATATATAATACATAAATATAAATGATAGAACTTATTTTACATACGCATATATTGTAGTAAAATAAGTTTTATTGCATGAATTAAACCATGTCCATAATGTAGTTGTCCCAAACAAATAGGGGTAAAGACCTTTTGCGTAAGTGTCTGTTACGTGATGGTGAGAGGCAATGTCAGTGTTTACGATTGTTATAGCTGGTAAGCAGTTTAGGACCCCCACTCAATGCTTTGTTACAATCATAACGATGAATACATTTTTTTACTACACTAATCTCGACTAATGAGGCTGCATTTTCTGAGTTACAAAAATGAAAGGTGGAGGTCAAACGATCTGAACATTCAATTTGAAACAAGTTTCTAAACATTAAGTAATGTAATGTTGATGTCTTCGCGATATAAATGCTTATTATAAAGTTATTTTTTAATAACTTGCTCTAAGTAAGTGATCACCAACATAATGTACATGCTATTTAAGGTCTACGACAACCTAGCTACGAGCTACGACACGTGTAGTGCTACGAACTAGTTGGAAGACATATTTACGTGTTGGCACTGCAAATATATTCACAGATTTGCGCTGTATATACCTAATATTAATCATTGATCGTACTTTGATTTCAATATAAAATAATATTGACACTTTAATATATATATGGATGATGATGTAAATCAATTCGTGTTTCGCAACAAGACAGTGTATTGCAGATCAAGGTTCTTCTTTACATCTTATAAAATTCATCTTTTGTTTCGCTAGTGTTATGTGCCTAAAAAGGTCAATGAACAGCCTCGGTATTTCTACTACAGAACCTCTTGTAACGTAACGGCATTTGTTGTATTTGCGTGATTCTTTATTATAAACAATAACACGCGGAAATAAGGCTTAAATTGCTCTAAACAAATCTGAAATGAGGACTTTATATTATGTTATTCAAACTTAAATCTGCTCGCTAAACTCTGCTTTAGGTTACACGGTCATTTCATTGCAATTTGAACTTAGACACAACGGCTTAGATGTTGAAATAATTTGGCATGAGGTGGTCATTTTGACATATCGTATTGAATTTATCGTTTGGCAGTGACGGTCAAAATGTTAGTTTGTTTATCGTTAACGTTCGTTCTTGACAGCGAAAAAGTGAAAACGGCTGCGGTGGCTGAGCGCTGATTGTGAAACTAGGCTCCGACGCGAGGCCTCGCGACGATGGAACGCGTACGTCGACCAGAGCGAGTCGCTCTTATGTAATAGGAAACATATAATATTTGATATACTAAAGCTTGACGTCATCTAATCTTGTAAAATTGCATATCGACTAATAATGAAAAACAATTAACGAATAGATATCGTCTTTGTAGACATCTTTAATATATTTTAAAATGATAAATATTTAAACGGTTCATTACCCTAACCATTTGGATATTTGATGTTGTACACTTCAATCAAGAGTTAGTCTTAAAGTTTTCATGTTGCTATTATATAGTGCGACTTTCCATATTTGTTTTATACAATTTCAAGAGCATCGATTTTAAAATCTTATTGATTTATTTAAAAACAACAAATGCTATTACTAAATTGACATTTTTAAATTCCTCGTAACGAATTGACAGTAAATTGTCAGTCATAAGCACATTTTATGAAGGGCAACCACTACGACATTAATACACACAAACATATTTTATCATAAAATATACACTTTATAAATTTCAAATGCAAGCACTTATTTTTAGGGGTCATTTAAACAATTTAGCGTCAGCTGTTATACAAATATATGCCATTGACATTCAACTCAGCAGTTTCTTTGAAATATTTAAATATATTTGTGCAAAATATTTGTTTCGAAATACATGACTTCATACATTTTAATTAAATATATTAAAATAAATGAAAGTACCGAGTATTTCACGGGTTGCAATAAACAAAAACTTTCTTTCTAAGCTGATAAGATCTTTGAACATGCAAATACTTTTTGGTAGGTACATACAAATACAGCGGTCTTGCTTGCCAAAATTTATAACAATGGCAATGATTAATGTCATTGACATAACTATTGTTCATTGTTATAATTGACGTTGTTTTACTTCAACTGTGTTATAAGAAACGCGCACTGCCTTTAATATTTCTTTGACTACTTTTATGAAGACTAGTAGTATGTAATAAGAAAATTGTCGGTTGTCTTTTAATCTACGCTGCGCCCATGTTCTTGTTAAGGAACAGGATGAGGTGTCCCTCGATCATCAACAGTGATGAAAGTAGGTCTAAATTTATTAAAACATTTACGCACAGCTAGTGTAAGCATAGTTTAAGAATAGAATATTTTCTGCATACATAATTTTTGATATTTTAGCATTTTTCTCAGTATTTTTGTATCTATTTATAATCTTTCAATCTTTGGTTCTTAAAGGGATATTATAAAATAAAGAAATATTACTCGTAATTCATACACATAAATATCAATATTTTTTTATAACTCTCCAAAATGCCATAAGTACAAACCATTGCCTCCTATGGCCGTGAAATAGTGAAAGTGAATGTGTCAAATTACAAACTCTGTCAAAAGTAGTTTTAACCACAATAAAAAGACAAATTGCCGTTTTCTATTCAACCTCCCTAAAAAGGGACGTAATATATTCAAGGCCTATTATATTTTTATTGGGGTCTTTGACGGCCAGTCATTCAATTAACAAAGTAGAATTGAGAACGAGGAAACATCTGCAGTCGTCTCGTTTAGGTTTTCTTTGTTATAATGTTTACCAATGGGTGAGGTCATTCACACTTTTATCGTCCGAGTCGGCAAAATTTGGATTGTCACCAGGCGACGACGCACGTCAACCGATACATATAGAGATCAAAACAACATATCACGTATAATCGGTCAGGTATAACGTGCATTCAAATATTATCACTAAATATAATGTCTATTACTTACTTTGATCTGATTTTATTCCAAGTAGTTTTGTTTTTTATTCCAAACTGGTGTCTACTATATAGATTAGATATCAGGCTAGCAAAAAAAGATAAGAGATGAGTATGACGTGTTGACATTCTGACATGGTACCAAAAACAAGCATAAAAATAACCTTTGTGTCACTGTCTAGAATAAAAATATTGTCGACTTATCCTTTATTATCTATTTAGCGATATGATTAATGAGGATCAAGGACGATTATTCTTTTAATATAAATTCTATAACAAATACCGTCCACATGTTTAAATTAATCAAAGCATTCGATTCATAATTTGAAATATAACAAAATTCTTGATTTATTCGTGTTTTTAATATATTAAATGCTTTGAAGTTTTAAAACTGTGAAATGTGAGTCCAATATTAGGTACGGAGGAAGACATACTGCCATTATATAGAATACGATGACATAACAACAAAAAATATATAGAATTACCGACTATCGGCGGCCTTATCATACAGTGACATGTCTAGATTTGTTTGTGTTGATATATTTTGGCAAATTATGCAAGATTACTATGGACTGCTTAAGGTAGGTCGTTCAACTTCAACTGGATCACCTAGTCTCGTCAAAGCGTGTGAAAAACATCTACAGTATCGATACAATGAATTGTCGATATGGCTCAATAGTCACCTGATAAATCATTCGAGCGATGGGAACGAAATTTTAGAAGTGTTTGAATTCCGATATGTTTTTGTTGTCTTTGATAGAATAAAAAAGACTTCAGTTTATCAGAGATAGCTTTAACAGTTGTATTTTTGTAATAGCAAAGTAAATATTTAGACGGATGATGAATTCTGGTGAAGTATAGAGTAAATTTACGACGTTTTATATCTAGAACGCTCAGTGAAAATTGGTCACGATCTCTTAAAATGTTTTTTTTTTCAATGTTTATCATACTTTGATATCTTTTGTATATGTATAAAGGTGTGGTTTCACAAATCTGTGTGACTATCGAGTTTCTCTCATTCTTTGTTTTGTTTGTGTAAATTCTTGACCTTCAATAAAGTTCTCAAAATAAGTCCTGATACTTCACTTAATATCAGCATTATATAAAAGTTCTAAAATGTAAGACCAACCACACGTTTCCAAGAAAAAAGTTTATGTATCACATATTGCACAGACTTCCTGTTTTTGTACCAAGAATGGGGTTATTCGGCCCGGCTCGGTTTCACCCATTCTTTCAGATAGGCCATCCATACATAGCGCGTTGCGTCAATATTTCGAGTGGCCGTATTTTTTTCAGGAGAATAGTTAACCCAGTTTCGGTCGTGCCTGGCTAAATATACCGCAACTACCTGACTGCCAGCGCATAATGCCAGCATGTGAGGCGACGCACCGAACGGTGACACGTTGTCAATCTTATTTAAAATGCTTCGTAATATATTTATGTATATTATGTCATGTTGTGAACCAGTTTTGCTCGAAGTCAAAATATGAGTATCCATTGCTGCGAGTCGTTGAAACTACATAAACCGTACGAGCTTGGTGTAGCTTTGTTAAATATCTACAACATTCAATAGTTTGCTGTTGTGAATTTTTAACTTCCTTAATATCATTACACCACCAAAATAAACATGCATCAGCTAATACAAATTGTTTTTCATCATGAATAGGTTTTGATAGTCCATTACTGGAAATGAGTCTGTTCTGAGAAAGGAGGTTTTGCCCTTCTATACCACGCGGACCAAAAGTGTTGATTTAGGGTTTCCACCAAGTCTGGATGTCGTAATAACAGCTGTTCCCGGATCCTTCCTATGTCAGGCGTAGAGTGACACACCGTGTGGTTTTAGTCGGTCCAATTCCGATACACTGCCCCGCCGTAATCGTCGGTGGGGTGACGGCCCGAGGGGGTTTCCACACGTTAAAAAAAAAGGGTTTCCATCAAGTGCTTCTTCTCTTTACAATATTATTTTTCGGGGTACTTTGATTCTTTAGTCGGCTCTTAAGGAGTTAGCGGAATAAATGAGATAACTAACATTAACATTTCATATTTTTAATCCGTTACAT
Source organism: Hypercompe scribonia (assembly GCA_949316085.1). Classification (NCBI taxonomy): domain Eukaryota; kingdom Metazoa; phylum Arthropoda; class Insecta; order Lepidoptera; family Erebidae; genus Hypercompe; species Hypercompe scribonia. The sequence continues at coordinate 18,895,542 of OX438969.1, forward strand.
TTTTCCCGGTTGGGCATGTTAATATTACTTTATTAACATATAGTAACAATTTCGATTGAAATAACTAGAACACGTTATCATTTTTGCAGTAAAGTGCCTTTGCAGCCAGATTATTTTCGTTCTCATTTCCAAATAATATATAAAGATAAAAGTAATATCGCTAGTGTTTGCTTTTATACTGTTGCACATATCGTAATCAACTGAGGGTGACGGGCTACCCATCACTATTAAGTAACCACATATTGCAATATCTAAATAACACGTTTTTGCAACACACGGTAGTTTGTTAGTATTAAGAATTACTGGGTACATTCAGCAACAAAATCACTAAATAATTCACGAACATTAAAATTAACAATTCAAAAAAAAAAGAGAATAAAATTCCAACTTTGTTTAAAATTAGATAAAGGGTTCAAATTTTCAATTTTTTTCATAACTTTATAAATCATTTACCAATCCACTTTCATTGTACTTTGAAAAGTACTTTAAGATTATTAACAAATTAAGAATGAATCAACTTGATATTATATGGTGTACTTATCTAAATATATTATAGATTAAGTGATGTTCATACACGCATTTTAGCGTAGCAATTTTAATAGGTAATTAAATAACTTTTATTAATACATCACAAATATTTTATAAGTACAAGTCATCACTCTGTCCCAACAATGGATCCAAAACGTAATCTAGATACTGGTAAATAGCGGCCGATGCGAATGAACTCCCTTTTAATGTAAACCAACAACTGTGCCATCGGCCCCACTAACCTTTCAAACAAAAACTGGTAACTAGGCTATGTATTGTTGGAACTACAATTAAAATTTCTTTAACATTTCTAAGGTCAATATTTTTTTAAGATTATCTGACTAGGTCACGATACGTGGTTTATGAAGTTTTGATCATCATATGGCTTTTTCAAATCGGTTCTCGCATATTCAACGTACCTATTAACGATACTTACGCGCTACACTAGTGTTACTTTTATTAAAGTATTTAAACTAATACAACTTTCTGGAAGCCTTACTAAATTAGGTCTTAATAAAGTAACATGGCCAATACTTTTATTGTTTGTCATAATGTTGGATTGAATAATAAAAGAACTTATACGTATTCGTAATGCTTAAAGACAATACCGACAACGTCTAGAGCATCGTTGCAATGAAGAGGGGCGCGTGCGCGTGAGGTTGACCTACATTTACGGTGCGACCATTAGTACTCGCTACCAGACCACACACGCTATACTTCCCCGCTGCGCCTCAGCACTGCGGCCCATCCAAGTCACTACTGAAACATCAACGCTAACCATACCGAATCCCTTTTTGGTAGTTCAATGACCCCGCTATCGAAATCGCACACTCACATACACGTCCAGGGACGAACAACCAGATAAAAAAATGAAACAAAAAAACATCATCGCGTAACGGTGAATGACTAGTAGACAGAGATAACTATATTTCGGTGGTGCACTCGTTGAATGTAAGGTCGGCTACGAAAAACACTGACGCAATTTTTACAGCGTACGTAATTGAGCACTGACGAAGTCAGCGGTGTGTGCGTGAGAGCCGAGAGCGACGCCCGCGTCCGCCGAAACGGAGGCGGAATATTTAGGTGAAAGTGTTTCGAATTTCGACATGACGACATTAGCGCGCAGTCGTTATCGTGATTTTGCCGAATCGAGAGGTTCGGAGAGTGCGCAGGCAACTGCGACGCGATTGCGATCCGCGCGTGCGCAACCTTCATATGCACATTCCGCAGGAAGTGTTCCGGACTCTGCATGCTGAACGTGGATAGTGCTTGCATTGAAAAACTATGCTGAGAGTTGGTGTGTCAAAAAATTTTCGGAGACGTAAATTAAAAAGGTGATCGGTGTAAACGGAACAAGGTGATTCTTCGTGTGATGTGCGTGTTCCAACGCTAAGCAAGCTGTCGGAGGACGACAAGCTGGGGCCCGACGAGGCGTTCGACGCCTCCACACACGCGCATCTATTGCAGACGATGACATCCACAATGGGTAAATATTAAAATTATTCGAATACTAATCCAACCCTGCTACATGTACAACATGTACAACAGAAAAAATGCAAATGTAAAATATAAAAAATACTTAAGTAATATTTATCTGTGCTAATACAGTAACTTTGAATATTTTATAATACTACTGATATTAATTATACTAACCTACTTTAAGATATACATACGAGTACTATACATACAAAAACAAAAGTCGTGTAACCATTTGCTACCACAACTAAAGCAATTTATGGTTCAAAAATATCTACAGATATAAAAACTGGTTTACTTTTAAGAATAAAAACGTTGTTAAAGGTGAATCACTTTTAAGTAAATTTGAGTAATGTTTAAGATTAAAAAACGATCACAATTTCACTGTTTTTAAGGAAATCATAATCTTAGTCGATTGTATACTAATATTAAACAATATTTAATCCTGAAAAGATTGCAGTAAAATGAACAAGTGTTTTCGTAGACTTCGCTACGCAGCAAGCTACGCAGCACTTAGTACAGGAGGCGTTTTAGCGATCTACGAATTACATCTGAGATACTGCAAAGTGCACTCGTATTTTAAAATATTATTTTAAGACTTTATAAATACAGTACAATTATTATAAATTTGATTGAAAGTTAGTTGCCTATTAAAAATATATCTACCCCTTTACAATATGGTAACAATTACAATAATTTAAATTGAATATAATACTGACTATTTCATTGTAAACAACTTCATCACTCTCATATGTTATTAACATCTTGGCAACATAAAAATCTCCCAATCACGGAAGCGTCTCAATGTCTTATGCATTCATATACGAGTACTATTTTTAAAAATAAATGATAATACCTAGAATTGCAAAACAAAAGAAGGCCCGTTACACGTTATTTCATTGAGCGATAACCGTGACATTCCCAAATCATCTCGTGGATAACAATCGTGACTCCAGTCGGCTATGACCGGCTACTTTTACTTTCGTTACAATATGGCCGCCCTTTGTCTATGCTCTATGACTGTGAGGTTGTTGATCTCCCGCCATTTTGTCGTTGCCGAAATACTTTTTTACGTTCACTTTCCAATGTGGTGAAAGCGAAAAGGTACAGAATGACACTGCTTCCTTTCATAGCATTGTAGTGGGAGGAAGTCGAGTTTCAATAATAATAGGTGCGTTATTTCGCTTGTCAAAAATACTATTGTTAATTTGCATACAAAAAAATCAGTGACTGTACTAATACTAACTAACTAAATAGCTGTTTGTAAAACTTAAGTTGCAACGTAAATATCCATATACGAGGGTAAGTTTTTAAGTTCGCGGAATGACAGTGAAAAAGGCGGGTAAACGCGCTCTTTTGATGCCTACCGTATTCAGTGACTCATAATTAGTCTGCATAGTAAAATTTGTTGTGATTGGATCATTAGTTATTAAACTATCGTTGACCAAGTATTTTAATCGGGAACGAAGTGAAAAAAATGGAGAAAATTGAATTCCGTGCGGTGATAAAGTTCCTTACTAAGCAAGGAAAGTCTGTTCAAACCATACTCAATGAGATGTCATCGGTTTACGGGGATTCTTGCCCAGGAAAAATAATGGTCTACAAGTGGCATAGTTTATTTAAACAAGGCAGGGAATCACTTGAAAACGACCCGAGGCCGGGGCGCTCCGTTGAGGTGACTACGCCAGAAGTTATTGCAAAAGTAGAAAAAATTGTATTGGAAGATGCTCGACTAAAAAAGAAACAACTCGCAGAAATGGTTGGAGTATCGGATACAACAATTTTTAAAATTTTACACGATCATCTTGGCATGACTAAGGTTAGCGCACGGTGGGTGCCGAGAATGCTCACGCCATTGCAAAAACAACAGCGCGTGGAATGTTCACGTGCGTTTTTGGACCTCTGCAATGAAGACAAGGATGGCGTATTGAATCAAATTGTTACTGGGGATGAAACTTGGGTTCATCATTATGAACCCGAGTCCAAACAAGACTCCATGCAGTGGCACAAAAAGGGCACAGCACCACCCAAGAAATTTAAGGTTTCACAGTCGGCTGGGAAACTCATGGCAACGATTTTTTGGGACTCAGAAGGAATATTATTGATAGATTATAAAGATAAAGGCATTTCTATAACGGGGGAATACTACGCTTCAATCTTAGAACAGTTAAAATAAGCCATCAAAGAAAAAAGACGGGGCAAATTAACGAAAGGTGTCCTGCTATTGCATGACAATGCTCCCGTTCACAAGAGCCGAGTCGCACTGGCTGCCCTGCATAAGGTTGGCTTCGATATTTTGAATCACCCACCCTACAGTCCAGATTTGGCTCCGAGTGATTATTATCTCTTTCCAAAAATGAAAAAAGAATTACGTGGTAAGAAATTTTCAACTGATGAGGAGGTTAAGGAGGCGGTTTCGGCGTATTTTTCAGACAAAGATAAAACTTTTTTTTACGAGGGAATAAAAAAACTAATTGAAAGATCTGAAAAATGTATTCGTGTTGCAGGGGAATATATAGAAAAAGAAAAATAATTTTGTGTTTTTATTATTACTCAATACCCTCCATTCCGCGAACTTAAAAACGCCCCCTCGTATTTGTGAGGTTTATTGAGCCTAAGTGAACAAATTTTCGAAATATATACATTTACCTCACTTTCTGTACTTTAAACATGTGTCTTCGAAAATAACGTGGCCACGAATTCAACGTGCCTACTTACAATTAAGCAAGTGACCTTTACAATTAGATCTTAAATTTTCGACCTTAGGTTTATTATATTTATCCGGAAGCACCTTTACTTCACAACATCTAGAATCCTGTAGTAATATTAACATGTTGAATGTAAACGAATGAAATTTAAATGCTTATATTTCCTGTTCACTACCTTAAAAACATAATTTAAATAAATTGTAGAAATAGTATTATATTTATTTATAAAAGAAGAGCGTTGTTATTGTTAAAATAGGAAATCACTGGATCGGAAGTGTCAGTGTTAAAAAATGAAACGTTTTAGTTTCGTGTGCGCACGCGCAGTACGAACTGAATGTCAAGGTATTATTGGTGGAGGCCATAAGAGAGGCCCAGACCGTTGAGACTATAATGTTGCACAAACATTGCATGTTACAGACCAGATTTATGTTTTTACCATTAAGAAAAATGTTTTACAGCATGCAAGTTCAAGACTTAGTACTATGGTGATAGTGACTAATCATATCATCGGCCCACGCATGAACCCGAATTATATCTGTAAACATTACGTAGATAGACATCATTTACTTTGATAATTTGTTAGTCATCGTCTACGTCTACCTTAAACATTCAGTGTTGCAGTTAACTTCATAAATATTCTAGAATAGGTGTAAGTACGAATTTAGACACGAATAAATGCATTTACTTGCCGGACAGGTCATTTGATATATAGAGAATTTGCATGAAGTCCCAATGGAATCTGATATTATATGAAATGTATCTATTTCTTTTATATACATGCTGGATGTTTTTGTAAAGTCTTTAGTAACACACAAGCATGTTAATCATCTTAATACCTAATGAAGAAAATATTTGCCGAAATAATTACAATAACCTGTTATATCACCTTTTATTTCTAAAAATATTTATGTTCGTTAATAGTTTACAGTCATAAAAGATAGTTCAGTGGCCTGGTATAGGTCATGTAGTATAAAGCCCTGAAATTTGTACTGACGAAGTCGACATAATACTTCTGTATAAGAACCCACGTCGTACAGGCGGTCGTTGGCGCCGAATGAGGCGGCTGACCTCGCCGGTGACACTGACATTGCGACCGGAACCGCCTGAGTACTTCCTGTACATAACACGGATACCTCAAGATGAACACTGTTACGGTTTCTATGAAAAAGAATGAATATCTTCTTAAATGGGCCGGTTAATACTTCTCAATCGATCTACGTAACCAGAAACATATTCCAAAATAAATGATGACATCATTTATTTTGCAAAAATTGACTGGAACTACGTTCTTCCTACTTCATTTATGTCTCTGGTAATTTTAATTCTTACGAGTTTCAATATTGATAAAATTTACTTAAAAAATACCCTATCCTTACCAGCACACGTGCGGACTTGTGAAGGAAAACTCATATTTTCTCTTCTCATAAATATAAGTATAATATAATTATAAAAATTCTTTGCATTATGAGTATTTATTAATATATAAGTTCTAGTTAGATCAAATTGAAATTGATTTTCAATCAATATCATGATGGTGATGTACCCTTTGGAGCTAGTATTTGGTCAGTCTCAACAAAAACCACCCAACTACACAAGAGATATTATAATGCATTAGCGTGTGCGTAAACACGGGTGCACTATCTGTTCCCTCAGTCTTACAATCCGATACGACGGCTATCCGACACGTCCGGGGAAAGATCAGGCTCAGGACCGCATTATGTGCTCTCCGAGGCACAGGGTTTAAGATCTCAGCTTCCAAACGCTCGGCTGTAATTAGCATTTCCATAATCAGAAAAACTCAAAAACATTTTTTGGCCCCCAAGACCTCTTGATTCCCAGTCTCTTACGAAAACCGCTGGATCAATATATACATAACTCTATTGGTATACAATGCCGTATAGGACATAACAATCGCACATCAATTCTGAAAAATCTAGTAAGTAACAAATTTTTAAGTACAAGAGGTGGTATTATCATTAGTAATATGATTACAAGCGGAGATCACAATGTGACTGTAATCACTTAAACAGACATAATGGAAGGCTTGCTATTAGTGCAGAAGTCAACCTTGAGCGTAAAGCACTTCTAACATTCACGTTTACTTAGAATTGGCTTGAATCTTAATACATTCGATTTGTGTTAGTCAATATATTCTGCCAACAATAAAGTTGGAGACCTCAAGCGACCTTCGAGGATTTCACAAATACGTTTATAAAAGCAAAGAACATTTAACTTTAGACAGATAGATAAACATCTCCTTTTGTTAGAATATCTTCGTAGCCGTTTCAAATAACCGCTTTTTACATGTAATTGTTAATAATGTGAAAAGTGTAGAAAAAAATACATATTAGGTTTAGAGACGATAAAAAATATGTATTTGAATAGTTTTTAATAATAAAATAGAAATAAAAAATATTTTAAATCGGTGGTTATCATCAAAAGTTATAGATATATTATGAAATTTTCATTTACTAATAAATTTTTTACAAGTGCATAGAGAAGCAACTAAAAGTTTTAAGAATGTTACATCACTTCTGTATTTTAAAAATCTTGAATGACTAATATTTTAAAAACAAAAAGCTCTCATAAGACTAGCATTCAAATAAAAAAAGAATATTACGTCATAAAGCTAGACAAACACTAATTTATCTGAATTTATTTCATAGAACAATGATTAGGACTAACGTCATGAAATCGATGCGTCATGTAACGTAATTTTACGGCAGTAGATTTTTAATTATACTTTTAATAATCAATATGGGGCTTTCGTTAGATTTTTGTAACAAGTACATCGGTTTAAGTTCGAATGTAAGAACGAAATATTTTCTATATAAATCATTCTAATTAATTTTTGCTATTTCTTTTTTAAACTACTACTATACAAATTAATAGTATTTTAAGAAAATGATTTCTAATTAAGAATACACTAATTGTGAGAGCTGGCAGATTCCAAATCTGTACTCACCAGAAGTAGGTACAGTTAGCTGAGTAACTGTACCTTTAAGTACTGAAAACTGCAGTTGGAATTCTTCTAGTTTCTGTGTCATTCGATGATTCATGCCATTGCAACTGATGAAAATTTTACTTTAGTTAGTTAAAATTTAGAATTTGCATATTAGATATATATATATATGTCTAATATCTTTTAGGATTTATAAAGTTGTTAATGGAATACAAAGTAATTTAAAAATTAAGATGCACTATGAAATTTATAAGGAACTCTAGAAATAGTAGAACCGTGAAATTGCAGGCGATAAGCGGGTGATCGCTGCGAAGGCCAGCAGTCTTCCGGTCCGACCGTCAAGTAGATTGCTTTCGGACTTCGGGTAATGACACGTGCATTGTTAAGCCCTTCATATCAACCTTGGCTTGCAGGAAATGCTGTCCTTAAATTAGTTCCTACGTTAAATGCATATCATTGATAACAAACTTAGCAATTGAACACAAAATAATATTTGTTTACTGCAGGGATGGCGTAGTTATTTAAACGATCAACTCATCCTTTCGAATATACTAAGTGTTCTGGATTCCAGCCCCACATGGGTCAACACTTTGTGTGATCAATAAGTGTTATTCTAAGTCTGGGTGAACACAAAGAACACTTGAGACTCAGAATAAGCATACTTTGTGCGGTGCAGGGATAGTTTTTTTAAAAGTTTCAAAGTAAATTTAATGCTGATTAATTTATGAAAAAATATTATGCCACTCCATCTGGTACCTGAGCACAATAATTGATTCTGTGTTTCTTTGTGTATATACATAAATATTTTTAATATAATTCAAAAAAACATTACGGCTTGTCAGTAGGCTGATTACCATATTTTGGTATGGTTCTGTCTTGTTTGGGGTCAGGCTGCCTGTAGGATGTCTTTAGTTTTTACCATGTTAATCTTAGTCATATATTTAAAATACGTATACTAAGGATAGGTTTTTATTGAATTTAAATTAACTACGAAATTATTAAGCTCAACTACTTATTATTGACAGAAATTTTTAATGTAAAGTTTGCCTCGCTAGTAAACAGATAGCAAGCAGGTATTTTGGTTTTATTGTTATTATATGTGAATTAATCGATTTGTATTCCTTCTCGGTCGCATTAGCTTGTGAAATTCCTCGTTAAAAATACAAATACACGAACACAATAGAAACAAAGTTATTAAATGTCCGACCATAATTAATGTGATTAAACAAAACTGAACAGAGGAGCGGTCAAGTGACCGACCCTGGCTGAGGACGCATGCGCAGGCGCTTGCTTCCGTGTGATTTTGCTTTAGGCGGCAACGTTCAAGATCAACCAATTCTATTATCCCTTTATCTATACGCATATATGAATACAAATTAAAAGACACTTAAAGAAATTAGTATTCACGCTGATTGATGTATGTATACTATACTATGTACTTTATTGTATTACATATGTAAGGTATTATCATTTAAATATAAAAAAGAGAGAATTTAAATGTAAACTTGAAAGATTCAGAATGAACATTCACATATTCTGTTCTGTAAAAATAATAGTAAGCAATTGTTTAATAAATTCCATTACACGTAGCTTAAATGTATCCAATAAATGACAATATATTTTGTTATCCTCTAAAGAAATTTAAATGAATTAAAACGTATTTTTATCAGCAAATCAGACATCCAAATGTGAATAAACCTTTGAGCCACAATCTATATTGTAGTGACGTAAACAATAATACTGATATATCGATTGTAGATTCAGATAAAATGAAGTTATATATTTCAAATTCACGCATCAAGTATAGTAGATAATATATATTTTACGGACTAAATAAAATATATAAACACAAGGAAGATTAATTGATGATATAAAAATATAATACTTTTAAGAATGCAGCATGCATTTAATATTTTATGCAACACGTTTATATAAAATGAAAGTTAAAATATCAAAATAAATAAGAGTTTAAAAATAAATAACAATATTTGTACAACATTCAAAAACGGTGGTAATTTATCCCACTTATCTCGCCGTCCAAATTTAATGGTCAAAAATCACTGCCAATAAAAAAACAGTTCCTAAGTTTTCCTTTTTTGAAATTTCTCTCGTTACAATGAATACATGTACGAACTATAAATGTTTACAGAGTAGATGCAATGTATATCTACATTACTCGTATATTTGTCAGTGTAGTTAGTAAGTGTAGTCAAGGTCTAATGCATCAAAATTTTAATTCTAACACCAATATAAGGCAATAATTGTTTACACAAACACAAAATACTTAGTACCTTTCCAACTCGACAACCGTAGACTTTTCCTTGAAAGGGATAATGTTCATTTTAACTAAAATCACAAGTGTAGAAACTTTGTAATAATATCCGCTTCCTCAACTGTGTAGACCAAAATATATGATCTTATTGCATGTAGGTCATATGTGGTCATGAGATATTTATAACTATTTATTTCGTTGATATTGTAAGTTGTGAACGAATTTGGCGCCACACATAGATACCACCTACTATTTAAAATATGTACATTTATCGTTCAAGTTGTGTAGTTAGTCGTAATAATAATTCTACAAACATTGGCTGCGAATAAAAAATATTCTGAAACAAAAAATGCACTGAAAAGTAAAAAAATAATTACATATTCTTGTGTCTACGATTATTGTTAATTTTTGAGTCGGTGTCAGCCAACGTACATTAACATTACAATAGATAGATACAACACAATTACGCAAGGAAGCGCGGACGCATCGAAATGCGCGGGAAGTGGGGAGGGGTGTAGTCGTTTTTTCTGTAAAATTTTGTTTATTTGTTGTGTTTTTCGTATATTTTTTCCTATTTTTATGAATATGCAGACCATATTTTATCTATATTTAAACATAATGTTCATATGCGAGAGTACCGTTCAAATAAGACAAAAGAAATAGAACCACCTATCTCAAAAACAGGAAATTTATCTTCATGGCTATTTCAAAAAGATCTTGTAAAGAGTACAAAACCAGGCTTTTGACAAAACGAGTTTACTAAATAATAAATTGAACTTCATGTTTTTTTCAAGAATTCTCTTGTCTAATCATTGTCAAATCAACAGTTACTTTGTAAATTTTTATTGTTACACGAGACCATATACTTTAGAAAAAAATTGCCTCAGAACATCACTAAATGAGAGACATTTAGAAATAAAAATTTACATCGGAATAATTCTCGCAAAAAAAGCTATATTTTTTTATTCATGATCCCTGAATGACTGTCTCATTATAGAGTGAACCGTGATATTTGGTAATCACAATCACACAATATAACAAATATATAAATGATTACAGCAGCCATGATAGATTTGTTGCCATTTGTTGAAGAGTTCCATCGTATGTTTCTGAAGAAATTGATCAGAACATCACCAAAATAGAAAGGGATCTTTTTTTTTTTTTTTTTTTTTTTTTTTTTTTTTTTTTTTTTTTTTTTTTTTGATAAGGACCTAGCTGTTGGCCTGGTATGGCCTCTACAACTTTACGCGGGCATTACGGTGAGCGCTGAGGGCTCTCAACCGGTCATTTGTTAAGCAACATAGCCCAAGGGCACCCCCTGTGGGGTACGAACCTCGGCTTGGGGTGTTGCTGCTACGTTGGGGCGACCTACTCCCATGATTTGTATGTGATTTACGCGGCGCGTATTCCGCCCCCGACGACGGGGACGAAAACGCGGACGGTTCCTATTCCTAGATTGCCTAGCTGTGTCCGCTCTACGTTGAACGAGCGTGATCTCGTCATCTGATTCCTCTAACGCGTGTCTGGGTCGTCGTATCTTCGAAATCCTACTTGGTGTGTATCCTACGGCCGCAACCACTAGAGGGTTGGGGTGAGTCGGAGCAGAGTCAAAGTAGCTACGGGAGCACTGTTTTATGAATTGCTTGATGGTCGGCAATCTGAGGTCGATGTGGAGATCGACGTTGCGTACATACCACGGTGCTCCCGTAGCTTTGCGCATGAACCTATTTTGTAGTGTTTGAAGCCTATGGATCCTGTGTGGCCTAACGTGTGCGAATACTACGCTACCGTACGTCATTACGGGACGTACGCATGACGTGTATAACCTAACTTTATTTTTTAGATCTAATTTCGAACGCGCGTTTATTAGACAGTGTAGACGTCCTAGCACGAAGGCAGCCCGGCTGCGGACTGCCTTGATGTGGGGGCCGAAGGTTAGACGGTCGTCGAGGGTTATGCCTAGGTATTTGGCCTGCCTAGCCCAAGGGATAGACTTGCCGAACATCCTAATCTGAGGGGTCTTCTCCAAAGGATACAAGCTTAGCTGTCTTCTGTGAAACAGCACCGCCTGGCTTTTCTCGGGGTTGACCTCTATCCTCCATTTCCGGAACCAAACGCCCAGTGCGTTGGCTGCGGTCTGGAGTTTTTTGGCTACTGTCGAGGGGTTCACCCCCGAGCAGTAGATAGCCGTGTCGTCTGCGAATAGTGCCGTCTGCACATACCGATGCTTCGGAATGTCGCTGGTATACAGCGTGAAGAGTAGGGGGGAGAGCACGGACCCTTGTGGGACACCGGCTCGTATGGGGTGAGTGGAGGACAATGACCCTTCTACTCGGTAGCGGAAGCTTCGATTCGACAAGTAGTCTCGTATGATGAGTACGAGTCCGTGTGGCACTCCCATGGTAAGTAGCTTAAATAATAAGCCGTTGTGCCACACTTTGTCGAAAGCTTTCGCTACGTCGAAAAAGAGGATTCCTGTAAACAGGTTGCGTTGAAGCCGATCGCTGGTGTATTCAACGATGCGGTGAACTTGGTGGACGCACGAGTGTTCGGTTCGGAAACCGAATTGCTCGTGGGGGACGAGAAGATTAGCATCGGCATACGCTTTCAGCCTATTGTAGATTAGACGCTCGTATAGCTTGCCTAATCCGTTAAGCAGACTGATCGGTCTATAACTGGTCGGTTCGGACTTTGGTTTGCCAGGTTTGGGTATCCCAATAACAACGGCTTCTTTCCATTGTTGTGGAAAGATGTTGTTTTTGAGTGCTGCGTTGAAAATGAACGTCAGCAGGACCAGTAGCCTCTCCGGAAAGAGTTTTAACACCCTGTTTGTGATACCGTCCGAACCGGGCGCCTTGCGAGCGTGTAGGCCCTTGACGATCGTTTCGACTTCTTCGGGGGTGACCGTGTCTAGGTCTGGTTGTGTATCTGTCATCCCCGTCGGCGTTGATGTTGATGTAGGAAGTGAGGTTATTAGGCGCTCGACTTCCGAATCAACTTCGGCTATTTGGTCCGAGTCGCAGTGTATTACGCTGGGCGTGCACTGATTCTCTAGACTCTCGGCCAGGCACTCTGCCTTTTCGATATCGTCGAATGCCGGCGGAAGGTTAGGTCTGCTTAGAGGAGGCATACAGGTGACAATGTCTCTCTTAAGCGAGCGGGACAGCTGCCAGAAGGCAAGGTGGGTAGGTTCGAGGTCTTGTAGTGTCCTATCCCACCTGTCTTGGCGCATTTGATCGATGCGCGACTTGACCGCTCTTTCTAAGCGTCGTAACCTGATCCTGTTGGCTTCGCATGGATATCTGTCGTAGGCTCGTACGGCGGCGTTCTTCCGCCTCAGCAGCTCACGTACGTCATCGGGTAGGTCCCAGCGGCGATCGTTCGTCGCCGGTGCCTCCCGAGTGCATTCGTTAATTAACGATTGCACGTGAGCTGTGAGGGAGTCGATCGCCATCGTGGTGTCCTCTTGGCTAATTATATGGTCGGGTATCCTATCTAGATGCACGGACGAGGTTGCCTCGAGTTTTGTCCCGAGGCGCCTCCAGTCCGTGATTCGTCTAGTCGGGGTACGATGACCTGTGTCGATGGGACCCAGTCTGGGTGCGAACTCCATAACCACAGGTCTGTGGTCTGAAGTTAACTCGTGAAGCACCTCTACTGAACACAAACGTAGGTTTATGTTCTTTAGGAGTGCCACGTCCAGAATGTCGGGTCGGTGAGACACGTTGTGCGGATAATGGGTCGGTTCGAGCGGGGCGATGATGTCGAACGCTAGTCTATTCGAGAGCGACTCCAGGGCTCTGCCTTTGGCGTTGGACTGGTGACAGTTCCAAATGGTGTTCTTGGCGTTAAGGTCGCCGCCGATAATCACGGCGTCGCTCAGTTCTAGCAGCGCTCGGAGGTCGCTCTCGGGTAGTTGCCGATTGGGTGACAGATAGGCTGAAACTAGTGTGATCGATTGGTGTCCGGTCATGCCTATTCGACAGACCGAAGCCTCGATGCTAGTCAGCGCAGGCGGATCCATAGGTACGCAGTGAAGGGACCTTTTGTGATATATGAGAGTTCCCCCTAGCGCAGAGTCGATCCTATCGTTGCGGACCACAGAGTAGTTCGCAACGTTTGGGTTTCTCTGCGAGGGTTTCAAAAAGGTCTCTTGCACTAGCAATATGTCTAGTTGGTGTGCCCTAAGAAATTCGCCAACTTCATCTCGTTGCCTACTGATGCCGTTGGCGTTGAAGTACCCTATCTTGAGTGTTTTTGGTTTGACTCTGCTTGTCGGTGTCCTATCCATATTATGGGTTGCACTTGAATGCGCCTAACTTCTCGAGTACGCTCGAGTATCTGATGCTGACGTTGAGGAGGGCCAACGGATTGCCCTCGTTTTGACGTATTAAATTAGCGAGCTGGCGTAGCTCGTTAAAATCGATCGCACTCGCGAACCTTGCCACTAGGGATAGGTCCGGGTCGATCGTTTGCGGTAGTTGGCTCCTGTAGTCGACGACGAGCGGCTTGGGCCCTCCCTGGAGCGGTTTAGTGGGCGTGGGCACGCCGGAGGCTGCCTTTGCGGGTACTGGGGCAGGTATGGGGACCTGCATCGTCTTCCGCACGGGCAGAGGTGGGAAGGTCTCCCCCGTCTTCCTGGGAGTGGCCCAGGCGTTCGTCTTCGGCAAAGGAGCAGCTATAAAGCTCCCCCCGGTCCCTGCAGTGGCAGCAGCAGCAGCGGGGACGACTGGGCGGGGACGCTGAGGTCCTTTCGCCTTGGGGGTTTTAGGCGCCTTCGGGCAGCCTCTGTAGTTGGCGGGGTGGCCTTCTTCGCCACACAGCACGCACGCGACTGGGGCAGTGCAATTGGCCCTGTCTTTGGGCCTTTTGCATTGGTCCGTCGCGTGGTCCTCCAGGCACTTGACGCACCTTGGGCGGGCGAAGCAATTTCGGGCCGAGTGCCCGTAGAGCTGGCAGCGGTGGCATTGTGAGATGCCACTTCTTCTGTGAGGTGGCTCCACAGTTATCCCCGACAGCCCACAGACGGATGACATCTTGAAGATGTCCTTGCCCGCGGGGCTGTCGTCGAGGGAGACCATCACCATATCAAAGATGGTATTGGTGCGGCCTCTCACCATCCGGTGTACCTCGTGCACCGGGTAGTCTTTTGACAGGGATTCCTTGATCTCCTCGGGGGAGATCTCCCTGGGTACATTGCGGATGACCACACGGAGTTTCTTGTCCTCCGGCAGAGTGTACGTGTGGTAAGGCACGTTTCTCTCCCGAAGGAGCTTCGAAAGCGCCCTGTGGTCGCTCGCGGTGGCTAGGGCGATTTTGATGCCCTGTTGGGTGCTACGAGCCGAGTGGTAGGTGATCCGGCGCTCGTTGCACCAGGTGGAGATAGCCGTCCATTTGGACTTCTCCTGGACGTAGATCGGTGGAGGGGCGCGGGTCTTCGGCGCGGCCGCCGAGGCGTCGGCGATAGCGGGCGAGGACCTCCCTGAGGGGGAGTTGCTGCCCTTAGGCCTTGAAGAGGCGCGAACGGGGGCGGGTGCTGCCGAGGTATCCTTGTCCTCTGACAGTTTTGGGGCCTTGTTTGGGCCTCCTTTGGCCTTCCTGCTGCGTTTCCGTGAGGAAACTACGGAGAAACCTTCTTGGTCTTCGTCCTCTCTTGACGAGGACTCTTCCTCGCTGCTCTCGGAGGGGGAGGAGGGGGACTCTGGCTGTCCCTTTTCGCGTTCGCGTTTGTGGTCTTCGCCCGAACTCGCAGCGGGCTCTGGAGACGCTTCTGTCTCCATCTCGATTGCTTCTTGCGCCTTCCGCGCGACCATGTTCCCGTACCTCTTTTGTAGTACGGCGAAGACGACTGGGTCTGCGAGGAGGTCCTTTATTGATAGCTTCTCCATGTCGGCGGTTCGGGTGCTGTGCGTATCGCGTGGCACGCGACAGCAACAACAACAACACCACCAACAGCAGTCCTAGTCCCCGGGTGGGACAACCCGGGGGTGTGTGCGTGCTTGTCCTCCCAGCCGGGGTAAGGCCGGGAGGGTGTACTTATAACTAGGTGTGCCCTAAGCGTGTATCCCTTCGCCGATCTTAATGTGCGTCGGGTTCCTAGCAGCCCAGGTGCCGGGGTGGTATGGGCCTGTTGTGGCCGGCACACCCAATCTAACACCTGAGAATGGGAGAAAGGGATCACTACGAAACCATTATTTACAGGTTTTAATGTTCATTTTACATCCACAAGCGAAAATATAATAATCGTCAATATCGACTACATTGATTATGTGTACCTCCTCCTTGTTTGAAACTCTTCTTTTCTAAATTCGGTTAAAAAGATTATAAACTAAAACTATAAAACTATTCACGCTATTCTTTTCAACGTAAAGAGTTTAAATCGGAAATATGCTACTGAACACTTACTTACACTACATATAATTAGAATTATGAGCTAAAAGTAGTTACTCTCGTTTTTGCGACTACCACTCGAAAATTCTAATTAAGTGTCCTAATTCTGATTAAACTGCTACGATGACCGACATAACTCTTGCGTCAAGCGGGGTGCGTAAAGGCATCTCACTAGGATGCCCCATTGTGGGTCTCTTTACGGCATTGTTCGCAATCGCAATAAGTGTGAGACCACAACTCTTGCATTCTATTCGTACTCTTAAAATAAGAAAATCTTTGTAGTTTAATGTCCGTCTACGCTCGAAGTTACCACAGTGTGAGTAGCAGTTGAAGACATTTTTAAGTACCACAACAATAAATTATTTATTGAAAATTAATTTCACAGTATATAAAATTTACTGTAGAATAACTAAAGAAATATGTAAAACGTATATTTGTAAATAAATACAGATTTAAAACCCTCGAAGATAAGGAAATGATGTTTTAAATATTCACCTTGAACAAATATTTGACTGGAAAGTTTATTTTATACATGAAAAAAATACGTTAAGAAACGAGACTAACCGTACACAGTGGTTGTTTGTATTAAATTATTGTGTCAGTATAAAATCATTTAAAGCCTATCAAAATTACAGCAAAATGAATAAAATTCTAAACATGACACTTTTTTTGCACTAAGTAAAGTTTACACTGCTTAAAGATTTTTTAAAAAACTAAGATTTTTGTTATAATTGTAGACAGTTAATTTTTTATTAAGAATAGAATTAATATCAATGAACTATATTGTTTAAGCATAGTGAATGTAAATCACGATTCTCATGAGTTTACGTCACTTCAGGTTTCAATATTATATGGTGTGGCTGTTTGTTATCCAAATTCATCCAACCCTATCTATGTTTGGCAATAATATAAATAATAATGCACTTATATATAAACGATCACATAATACATCATATTTAATGATTAGTTACTCTTAATTTTTAGTTACTAATTTACACGCACATACGAATAAAACAAAACTAAAATTGATTTTATAGATAAACTAGTCCTTCAGTTAAATAGAAATATCCTACAAGCAAATGCAAAAAAAAGCTATTATCAAATAATTTGAAATTTATCCCCTCATATATAAAAGAATATAGTAAAGTCGCCCACAAACATATATTTCCTACATTATGTCCGCGGAAGTCACAGGCGACCTCGCCAAAAACTTGCAAAGACGACGCCAAACCGAATTGCGAATAATTTTAATGAACCAATCGACACGTCATTATCAAGGTCTTTGACTCATTTCAGTTTATTTTAGAAACATATAACATAGCTAGTTTGAGTGTTGTTGACAAAATAGTTAAGAACATTGCACTCACAAGTCTAATTTTAATCCTCTTGCCTCGCTCCGCTACGGATAAACACTATCTAAAAGTAATATATCTATTTTGTAGACGAATAAAAATGTGTCGCAACTGTGGAAATAATATTGGACATTATTTCGTTAATGTATTACCTAAAGAAGTAACAAAGGCAATAATTTGAAATTGAAGATTAAAAGCAGGATATGTTCTTGATCATTATCCTAAAACTCCTTTTATCTATTGAGTAAAGGTTTCTTAAATTTTAGTGTAGCATAAATGTCTAGAAATTGTGTCTGACCTAAACTTTGAAATTAGGTTGTGTCGTGGTTCTATTACAAGAAGGTTACGTCATTATGATAAAAATCGATAGAATTTTATTCAATTATGTCATAAAAGTATTAGTATCGTATTGACAACAGTAAAAATAATAATATGAAAGCTGTATTTCCGTTTAACATTTTAGTGTTCAATATTTTCATACCCACATTGTTATGCGGGGAGAGTTCTATTTTGTATTGATAAAATGTTTCTACAAATAAAATTATTTTAATAAAAATAATCATCTATATTTATCCTTCAGAGTACGTAGAGTAGAGTAGCCCTAGAGTATAGCCCTGTATAAAACAACCCACAATATTTCCCTAGGGAAGCGGGCGGCATGGATGCTAACATTATCGCGGGTCGTAATGTACCTACTTAAATTCATCAACCACATAAAGACATCTGATGTCTAAATTCACACAACAAATTCATTCGATAGTATGAGTGAACGTAGCTTACATCATCGTGTAAATGTGTAGGATTTCAGTTGCCATGTCGTGTAGCATCGTACTACGCGTTATCGTTAAACTGTGAAATGACGTAGAGATGACTAAGTTCTTATCGGCTGCATAAACTATAAATATTTTCACATACGTATTTTTTCATGCTTCCTACGTCAGTGTTATGGCATTAGGATCTAAATATGCTTTCTAAAATATCGTGATTTATTGCGGATACGTAATGTAGATTCAACAAGCGACCACTGGTCGTTATGATTACGTTAGAAACTCATGTCGTTAAGTGACTACGTATATCACATACAGTTTCTAAGCTCATTATATAGTTGTTACAGATTATACCGCTCAGTGCATTAAATTTCATTAAAATTATACTTGTTAAAATAATCTGAATACACATTGTGTGAAGCAATATGATGCTACAGTCACATGCAACAGCATAAACATCAAATAGAAAGCCGAATTTACATCAAACTTAGTTTATATATTTTTGTATAGACTATTTAATTAAAATATACTCTATTACTATTTAATATAAACTATTTAATACAAATATATAATTAAATGTTACTCTATTTATTATTGTTATTATATCAATTGGAGATTGGAGTCTCCACTGTGATCAAATTCACGAAAACACGCAAAACTTTGTTACATTTTTTACATCCAGAAATGTGTATGATTAAATCTAGAAATAACTGTAACTACGCTACTACTTCAATATGAACAATTTGTGTAGAGTGATAATCAAATAACTAGGGCATCATAAGACATATACAACTCACGTGAGCGTATAACAGTGACGTAGAACGGAACTGTTTTTTTTTAATTTTAATCACTACATACTTCTGCCATCCACGTGGGTTACCACACAATAGATGCGCGTACAATAATATACTCGAAATTCCATTACTTGCCTTATCAGTGCTATTAAATTTCTTTACGTAGATGAATGAAAGCCCGACGACACATCGAAATATACATAACACAGTCACACGCTGCTCGCTCGTAGTTGGCGTAAACCATGAACGGCGTTGACATTGAAAATAAATCATTTTTAAATGTAAAAAATTAAATTAATACATTATGTACGACCAATATCCAATTATATCCGGACCACACTACACTAAGAGCCCCGACATGTTGCCGAATTGTCGTAAGTATTTTGGTTTAAAAAAATAAACATGGAAGAAAGATTTTAATTTTTAAACAAAAAGTAAAGTGGGTATTGTACTAATCGACACTTGACAATGACACTTGTTATTGCACATTATACAGATTAATTGACCTTTTATAACTTTTTATACCCAGTACGCATACTACAGTAATTACTGGTTCATAATCGTTTAATTGAAAATAATTTAAAGAAAGTTGGCAACAGATATGTTAATTTGAACATCGAACTCAACTTCTTTCCAAATAAGAAACGCATCTTTTCAGCGTCAGTGGTCTTATTTTTTTTTCCTTGTCAACAGGAATAATGACACTCAGCCGCGGCCCGTGTGACCTCGACAACATGAGTCTGTTCCAAGACCTCAAACTCAAGAGGCGGAAACTTGACTCCCGATGTAGTAGTGATGGTAAGTAACAGTTTTAATATCTTATCTTCTTATCAAAATTATCATAGGGGAAGACTTCAATAGATGAAAAGACTCTTTTTGAGTGTTGAATTTCCTCTCTATTTATAGTATTTATGTATAAACATTTTGGTCATAACTTCTGAATAATATTTGAGTGGAAACACAAAATTTCTATAGAAGTATCCCCTAAAATAAAAGAATAAGTAATGATCATTGAAAAATTTTACTTTATTTTATTCTTTACCTTTTTCAGCCAATAGTTTATCTGCTTACATTTATTTTTGCATATATTCTATAATAAATTAGAAAAAGAACACCATGACCTTTCAGTATTTGGTTCTTAAATAACTTAATGTAATTGTAAGATATATACAAAATAGAAAGAGGTAAGGTCACGACGCTAACCACACTTATTATTCGTGTCGAGATGTCATCCATACTTGTGACGCTGACCACGGATTGCTATCACTTTCAACCGTCACTACGAACTCATTTTGTTGCTCGTAATTTCGTTTTCATTTAAACTTGTCCCTCAATTCGACTAGCACAAATAGTTATTAATAATAAATGTAATATTTTTCAATTTAAAAGTACTGTTTAAGTATCTAAACAGTATCTAAAAACAATTGAAATTAAACTACCTGGAAATTAATAAATAAATAACATAAATAACACGTTCCTGCTGAAATCATGTTTAGTTTACTTTGTTACTTAGCTACGAAGTAAATATAAAATTAAAACTTGATTTCCCACCAGAAATTAGGATGTCCACTAGAAGGTTCACTTTTTAATTTAAGGTACGAAAGTATTGCAGAAACTTGTTGACGGAGTCATCACAATAACACTTTAAAATTGTATTTATTATTTGTATGTAGTATGCTATATATATATATATTATTACATATATATATTATATTATATGTTATATATATATATTATTTTTGATATTTATAATATAATATTTATGAAATATATTCTATGTCTATATACCTAGTATCTATATACGAGTATCTGTAGGATTCGTTTTAAAATAGTTTGGTTTGATCTCACGAAACAAACAGCTTCGCAACACCCAAAAGTTTGATTGGAAGAAAAGACTCGTTGCATTAAGTAGCCATTTACAAAAATTTAACAGGAAATTTTAATAAATAAATAAATTTTCATCTAGACGCAACAATGATAAGTACAAAATTTTATAAATGCTAAAAAAGGAAAATTATTTGGACCAGAACAAGTTGGCTATAATATAAATCGAATAAAAATATAATAAAGTTACACAACAAGATATTCGTAAACAAATTTGTATTTGATAATGATCGTCACTGAAAGTTAAATAACAGCTGTACATAACAACGTGTGAGAGAGTCTCTCAACTGGTTCCGAGAAATGCTACTTTCACTTACAAAAAATCTTCCAAAACAGATCCGGTTCAACTTGTTGCATTCACCGTGCGGATTATGAATACTCACAATAATCTTTGTAATCTCTCGCTTTGCGTTATCGTAACAGCAGAACAATTCATTTTTATTCGCCGTGTTTAAATGAAAGTAGTTGACGTCGAGAAAGTTAGTAAATTGTGTAGATACACATAAAAATTTATTTAAAATACCCTTGACTCAAAAACCTTTAAAAGGATGAACCCTGAACGTCAACGATAGTATTCGAACAACGAAACATATTCTCTTGATAGTCAACACCCCCAATCATGTTACTTTTTACATTTTAATTAAGTCCAAATCGGCACAAGTAGCTAGTTTTCTATAACATCATGACAGACGCATGTTACAGCATCCCTTCTCCTTTTTACAAAGATATACACATTAACAAGAAACTCTTAACCTAATACTGAAAGTACATTTAAGTAAGAATAACAAGCTCATACAATCAATATAAATTTAAAAGTAACGCATGCCGTATATTATATTTTTCTACAGACGGGTAATAGCTATCTCATCAAAATGACATTTTTGTACCGGTTTAAATGTATTCATTAACAGTTACGTAACAGTGACTTGCGAGTGTAGTCACAGTGATGAAGAAAGTTTACGTAAACTCACGAAAGGTGAAAGCAATAAAATAGCGGTGCTGTAATTATTGCTATTGTGGCCTCATGAATAATGCACGAGAGAAAGATGTATTCACTGTCATATAACGTAACACTTAGCCTGCGGCGGTAACGCAGAAGAGGATTTAAATATTTTTGTTGCTGTAAATTATTCGCCGTTCTCTATTAGACAGGTTATTTTTTTAAAATAATGAAATATTTTTAATAATTTTTGAGTGTAACGTTCAAAATTATGTTAACACGGTGAGTTCAACACGTATTCGCGAACCATTTATGTAAATAGAATAAGTAATTACCCTTTGTAAACTATCTAATTGCAGTGTTTCATTTCAAATACGTAAGTAAAACAATGTTACGTAATTACTTATAGTTAAATATATAAGTTAAACTTTAATACGGTAAATGACATTAAGATGTGAAATATACAAAAATACTATAAAGAAAAATGATGTCTTTTAAAGATACAAAAGTGTGTGTTTAATTAATCTTATTGTGTTTTGAATAAAATACAGTTCGCCTTCAGACTTGCACAATCAGTCCACAGAAAAACTAACATTCAAGTAAAATTGGTTGAACTAGTAGCCAAGCCCAAGTAATATTGAAAATAATAAAGGCTACGAAGAAGTAGTTCTGAATAAATTAAGTTCAACTAAATTACTCAATAAGTTATTTTATCTTTACGGTGGTGAATTGTAAGCATTCATAACGTGTCACCTTCTTAAAACTTAACCGTTCAGTTTTATAATAGTGAATAGTATGTAGTTAGATAAACACACAGAATGACACACAAATTAGGACATTAAAAAATCATATGTAAGCACTTATTGACAAATGGCAACAAAATCAAATAAAACTTTTATACTGTGACTACTTTCGTTAGAAAGTGAGTGTAGTACATTTACTTGATATTCGTAAACTCGAAACACATAAAATAAAATCAAGGAGGACGTATGAAGTAGTCATTTTTTTACTATCTTTTTTTTTATTCTTTACTAAGAGCCTGCCAAAGTAATTTATTCTATATTAAGAGCCTGGCAAAGTGTTTCTACTCTGCCTGATGGAAAGCATGAATAGAATCGAAGAGTTGAGGTTACCATACCCATTGCAAATGCAGACAATGACGTATGGTGACCTAGACTATGATGGCCTAGTGGTATGGTTTTTCACGCCCCGCTTGGGGACGTAAAAAGCATGACAGTCATCCTGGCAGTGTAAGGCTTACACAGTTACCACGATAACTGTGACCCCTGCATCAATGGGCCTCCGGTCTCGCACTCACCAATTAAACACGCACAGCACAGATGCTGTCGCTTTGGGTTGGTCTTCTATGGGAGGTAGTACTGACCCGGTCGAGCCGGTCCATTTGTGCTGAAATCACTGTGGCTCTACCATCTACTAGCGTGGCTCTACACGAAACTACATACTGTTATTTCGTCTTAATTAGTGGTTATACTTTTTTGTTTACACATACTTTAAATACGAGTACAAATAGGATTTACTTTTGAATGATTGATTGATGTGATTTGTAAGCGACTTTGAATGAATAAAACATATAAAACAATTTAGAAGTGATGTAGAATAAACGGTAAAAGTTTGATTCCCATTGGCATCTACCATCGTCGTCAAAGTTTGTCTAGTAACAACGAATACAGGCACCTGCCTACCTGCCAGCATATAAAACGTATTTAAAACTTTGAATGTTTCTGTCCAGAAATAGACTACTACTATTTTCGTAATGTTATCGCTAAAATATTCGCATATAAATCTGTGTAACGCAGGAAGCATTCACGTGGGGTGTGACGAGTACTTGTGACGTGTGGAGCATTATACACGTCACAGTGACGCGCCCCTACGCAATTTGACATGACACTTCGCGTTCACTAACCTGATAATAGCAACTTGTTACATTATGTTTAATTGGCTACTTATTCTGATGTTGTGTAACTTTTGTGAGTAGTGACAATTTTTTTATTAAGAATATTTCTAACACGTCTGATAAGCACAAACACTATGCACTTATAAGCACAACTACAATCAAATTTAAAACAACTGTGATTTGTTGTTCTTGCCGCTCGTTTCAAAATTTTTAATCTATTCAATATTTAAATTACAAAAGAACTAGAAGAGTCAAAAACCAGAAAAAAAGAGGTGGAAATAAAACAAAATATTAAAAATAACGATAATGTTTTCTTGATTTTCTACCCAAAGCAATTGAGATTAGGTTGGGTTCAGGGATATTACGCACAGATATTGTGGTAAATCATGCTATATTCCAAAAAAACCACTAATGATGAGGCATCCTATGTATTTCAGTAACGCAACAAAAATAATGTGGCATACGTAAATCTTTCTACACCCTCAGGTCAACATTATACCGTTTTTACATCAAACTACTACATAAATAAATTTATTCCACGCACATAAACTTGTATAAATATACTTTTTACAATAAAAGTAACTCAACACAAATCAAGTTGAGTCGTTGTATTGCTCATCTAACTACATTGTTGTTTGTTATAAATATATGTATAGCATAAAAGGCCTTGCGATAACTAACGCCGTGCGTAAACAAATTCCTATTAAAATTAACTTGGATATTCTATTTATCCTTCCATAGCAACGGAACATCCAATAACACCGAGTGATACGTATATTGGATGCGGGCAACACACGACCAATGGTTGTGGGGAACCTTGGGGTAGTGGACGTCTTTTGGCGGAGATGATGATGTATGTGTATTTCCCAGATGAGAGCCAATATTAAAAGCTTAATAAGGATTGCCAATTATACTAAAATAAGGGGTAAAGTAAAGAATAATTAAAATGACAATCCTGATTTAAGATAACCCCCAAAAAATAAGTAACCACATTGCTCTACAAACATGTGATTTTTTTGAAATTCCAAAAATTGATTGCAGAAATGACCACGGGTGTCTTCAAAATGAAATTGCACCTTTTAACTGATTTACGTTTGAAAATGGCCTTGTAATTTTCATATGGTCACTTATGTAAGTCCTCAGCTTCTGATGGAAGTTGTTACACAAACTGGTTACTGCCGTGTATTTTAACATATACTAGCACAGTAAACTATAAATTTCGTTTATTCATAACTTTTGTATCATTCCATCTTTACTAATCATTATTAATTGTAACCTTAAATGTTGTGACGTCTCATGGAAAAAAATCAACGTTTAAACATGAGAATTTGAAGATAAAAACTATAATAATATTGCAATGCCTGAATAATATAATGAATGATGAAGTACGTTATTCTGATGACTTTAACTACCTCGGTGGCGCAGCGGTAGCATATGCAACTGCTGTGCACGAGGTCTTGAGTTCGATTCCCAGGTTAAATTAAATGTTTGCATGATTTATAAATATTTTTATCAGGGTTTGAGTGTTTTCTATATTACGAACGTATTGACAAAAAAAAGTATATAAATATTCTATCAGTCAATCTAGCTGCCATAGTACAAGCTCTGCTTAGTTTAAAGTTAGATGATGTTGCGTGTCACATATATGATTTACTTAGTTACTAAGATTAGATGTGATTTTCACATGGTACAATTATACAAACCGGTTTTATTAGTATTTTAGGCTGTTTAGAATTAACGGATTGTAACGAAAAAATTCACTCTAGTTTATTTTTCGGGTTTTTTAAACAGCGTTTAAATTTCAAACAATTTTCTTACACATTTCTTATGCAAAAGAACCTCTTTTAATGTCACACACTTAATTCGTGACATGTTAAACGAAACGTGTTAAACACCTTGTGTTATGATATTTTAAGTTAGATCTTGTTACATTAAACATATTTTACTAAATATTTGAGACACTCATTTATAAGTACTAATTAACAATATGTCGTAAGTGATAATTAACCGGTGGCGGCAGGCACCCTGCCACGTGGCGTCGCGGTGCCTCTGGGTTACCAAGGGAGAAGCTGTGGTAGGGGTTGACCTACTTTCCCGAGTGTCAGTGACCGCAAGCGACCTTCGAGCCTGCGGCGACCGCATAAACGATCACGTTCATCCGCTCCGAAATAAAAGACTTGCAGCTTGCGTAACCTTTATATTATTGTCTGACGGAAGAGGTGTTCCATGACGATCTCACATCAAAACCATTTATTATGCGTACATGTAGGCTCTATTTCTAAAACAATAATGAGCTCTAACTCTTAGAAACCGTGAATCGAGTAGAGGAAAATACTATATTTGCCATAATACTAAGGTCATAAACATCTAGTACCGACCATATTAAAACGGGACGTTTATCTAGGTGTTTGTATGAGTGTACCTAGAACCTCTACAGGCGTGTATTGCATCACGCGGCTAGAAAGATCGGTCCCCACCAATGATGTGGCAAAGGACGCGAAGTGAAATAGAGATCGTCCTCGAAGCGAGAGCGGTGCACGCGTTGCACTAGTCATTGTGCGGTTGCACTTCGCACGCACGGCCGTCTGAGTGACCTAATAGCGGCTGGAGGGAGGGACCGGGAAGCGCTGCGCGGGGAGCGGGGCGCTGCTGCCGCGAGTGCGGTAGGTCGGGCTCACTGCGCGCGCCCGCTTGGCGTCGCGCCGCCGACAGTGGAAAACTTTCTTCGCGACTTTTCCTCGTGTAAACAAAACCGCGCAAAAATTTGCACCCGCGCGTTCTGTCAAGCTGAATGTGCACCCCTGCTCAATGAAGTTAACTATTATTATATTACCGCATAGCACTTAAACTACAGTTAAGCACTTTTTTTAAATCTGCAAACAGATTTTGGTGGATAATTATGTGATATGTTAAAAGTCCAAATTCAAATTCAACGAACGGTTGACCGTGTTTGCAATGTAAGGCAGGTCATGTGAAAGGGTAAAGACTTCGCATATGGATTTAGTAATAAAAAGTCGGTAAAGTTTAGTATTTAATAAGTAAATATTTATTTTATATCACATTTTGTAAATCTTTTCTTATTGCAAAAAATAATATCCAAATTCTTGTTGCTTATATAAAGATAGAATAGCTTATTTACTTCTGTAATGCTGATGTGCGCACAAATAACTTAGTTATTAAAGTAATAAGGTCATTATAAATCCTATTTGTACTAAATTTGTGCTTAATAACTAAGTTACTACACTTAACTTATGACAGAGTTTTTAATTTCGCAGAACTTTTTTTTAAAAGAACTAAAATTATATTTAGCAAGTGTGTTATATGATAGTGATCTGATATAATACTCATTATTTTTGTGTGACGTAGAGCCCTTTGTGATGTGTATATGTTTGTGATGGAGCCGTGCGGGTGCGCAGGCGCAACGCTTCCGGGCGCCGCATCTGCGCTAGCGGTGCTTTCACTTTCTCCACGTTCTCCGCGCTGCATCTCGTGCTCGCGTTGGCACCGCCACCACGCCTTCACGACTGAATTGTGCGCCGCGACGCGCAGGCACGCTTCCTACATTTTTCACATCTATTCCGGATAGTTGCATTAAAATTGCATTCTCTAAATAAATTCCATTTATTCGACCGGTACATGTTTAAAAGTTTCCTCCGAATGAACAAGTCTCCTTAGTGTCTATGATATATTCTGAAACTTTGTCCATATCTAAATGTAATAGATTAGTATGTGGCCAGTGCGGTGCGGTGGCAGCGGCACTCATATCGTGACGCAACCGGCTCGCTAATCTAGTCGGCGGCGTCGGGAAGTGCAGTGTCGCGTCCCTGCGTCGCGCCCCGCGCTCTCTAACTACGAACACGCCGCGCGGTCATTGACATTTCACCTAGTTTCTACATTTGTCGCTTCTGAAAGTCTATGGGTGTTCTTTTTCAATCACGAAAAGACGAGAGCTCGTCCGTCGCTTTTATTGACCATTCCATGTGTTGTCGCAGGCGAGTCGGCCGCCGATACCAGCACGTCGTCGCCGGATCCGGGCCCGCCGTCGCCGCGCATGGCCGATGCTGGGTGCAGTACACCACCGCACCCGCCGCCCGTGTTCGACGGCGGCGGTTCTCCGTCGCCATCGCCTGCTTGCCATCCCACCGTTATTCGCTCCGCGCCGCCCCATTCCGTTATCAAGTTTGAGGGCACAGCGTCATCTGTCAAGGCAGAAAGCTCACCAACTTGTGGCAAACCTGATGTGACACCACAATCACAGCAGCTATCATCTGTGAAGAAGGAGGGAACACAAGAACCCCACCATTATAGGGCACGTGCTCTCGCTCCACCTCCACCAGGCTCCCACGCCTCATTGGCCCCCGGCCCCTGGCCACCTGCCGCCTGTATTAACGGTGTAAAACCAGAACTTATAGGCGGACAATTCCCACCGCAACAACTAGAACCGAAACCGGGAGCACGGGGTTCAGCACAATGGCGAAGTGCACCAGCTGTCATTATGGGAGAATCAGGTGGAGTTCGTACAATGTTTTGGACACTGCCTGCACCTACGCAAAGTGGTGAACCGGCAGCTAGCGCTTCGCACACGCCTACACCACCCACTCCTGATCCTGCGACGTGCAGTGAAGAATCAGCTGCACGATTATTACTAAACTTAGGTGAATTACGGCGTCCCCGAGGACCTCCTTTAAACATGGAGTTACTTTGGGCGGGTGATGTATCTCAATTACCAGCTCATCAGCAAATTACGGCACTTAACTTAAGCGCAGCAGCAGGAAATGTTGCCGGAGCGTCGCAGATAGCGGGAGCAAGCGCGCTGCCTATACCCAGGCCAGAGCTTCGCTCCTATCCACCAGAAGCTGAACGTGACGAAGATGAACAACCTATGATTTGTATGATATGTGAAGATAAAGCCACGGGACTACATTATGGTATTATTACGTGCGAAGGTTGTAAAGGATTTTTTAAGAGGACTGTACAAAATCGACGTGTGTATACATGCGTCGCTGATGGTGGCTGTGAAATAACAAAAGCACAGAGAAATAGATGCCAATATTGCCGATTTAAGAAATGTATCGAACAAGGGATGGTATTACAAGGTAAGAGTCTTAACCTTAAAGTTTTTAACAGTACAATAACATGGTGTCTTTTAAAATATACGGCTGAATCAATTAATTGAAGGCAATATTTTTAACATCAAAGAGAGGAAATACTTATATTAACGGTTTTACTAGATCTAATTATTTTTTTCTATTACATTTATATTATGTTTTGATTAATAATTTTATAGAGCCTACTTAATAATTAAATGTTATTATTTTAATATAGCGGTTCGAGAGGACCGGATGCCAGGAGGCAGAAATAGTGGAGCTGTCTATAACTTATATAAAGTTAAATATAGAAAACACAAAAAAGCAAACAGGGCCTCGACAATAACAAGTCGGCCATCGCCCCCGGAGAAGCCCAAGGATCCTTTACCACCGATTCCTCAACATATTGTTAATGGTACCATTCTTAAGACTGCACTCACGAATCCCAGCGAAGTAAGTATATTTAAAATACTAAACAATACCTGAAAATTACATTTTAAATTAGTTCCTAATTAATAACACTGCTTTAACCTTTCAGGTTGTCCATTTAAGAGCACGGTTAGAAAGTGCCGTTTCATCATCGCGAGATCGCGCCATACCTCTGGAAAGAGCACTTCACATGATACAAGCATTAATAGACTGCGACGCAATGGAAGACATAGCAACAGTGCAACATCTACCAGATCTTCTTCATGATACCTCAGAAATTTCGGACAAATTATGTAAAATTGGGGACTCAATCGTGCATAAAATGGTCGCTTGGACTAAACAATTACCTTTTATTATGGAAATACCAATGGAAATACATTCGAAGCTATTGATGGAGAAATGGCACGAGATCTCAGTTTTGACAACGGCCGCTTACCAGGCGATGCATGGAAAGCACGCACATACGCGTCCTTCGTCGGACCACGAACAAGACTACATGCAAGAGGTGAGCTTAAAATTTAATTGCACACTAAGGTGAATTTGCAATAAAATCATTTAATTTTAATGAAAGTGATGCTTTTCATACAATATGAATAACCAACCCTAATATAACCAATACACTCTGGGTCCCAAGCAGCAAACACTTCCGCCACATGCGGTTGAGTGCAGTTACGTGATCTGCATCGCTTGCGCAACTCACGGTAGAAAGTCGCCGGCACAAACAACTAGTTGCACTCGGACGTTTGCACACACACATAACTACCTCTGTTAGACTGTTTCTTGCAGATTAATGGCGTCTGTATTATCTCCTTGATGGTTGATTTGTAACTATTACACTGCTATTTATGTGACACTAAATATTATAAATGTTATTCGAAACAGAGGTCGCAGTAATGTGTTGTATATAGTGGTATTTTTTCTGTTTGCACTTTAAAGCATCTCACTTCTATAATTGTTAAAGGATCTGACGTTTTAAGTAACGTCAATTTATGATGAACGCAGTATCAGTACTTACATCAGTTCAGAACCAAATGTTTTATTATAATTTACAATATAATTTTATAAGTTCAAGATTTTGTTAGAAATAGGTACGGTAGTTTGTTTATTTCAAACTATTTTAGTTAATAAATACTAATTATGACAAAAAATCACCTTCGTGATATCACTTTACATCGAGGGTTTATAAATGCAAAGACGGACTATGTCCAGCCTATTTCTCAAAAAATAATTCAAGAATATGGAAAAAGGCTAAGGCTAAAATGCGGGTAACATGGAGTACCTACCGCGACCTGCAAATTGCACATATTACATGAACGCCGTTGCGGTAATAACGGTAGT
This sequence comes from Hypercompe scribonia, assembly GCA_949316085.1. NCBI lineage: Eukaryota > Metazoa > Arthropoda > Insecta > Lepidoptera > Erebidae > Hypercompe > Hypercompe scribonia. The sequence continues at coordinate 18,926,384 of OX438969.1, forward strand.
TATACAGAAAGTATTTTTCATTGTCTAGAGCACTTCCTCTTTATATATTATACATACGAAATTACGTAAAGAAAATACATTATGTTCGATGTTATTTAGTTCTGCTATACCTACACTTTTCGTAACTTATTGATTACGTATGCAGATAAGGCACTGTACACCTTTAAAGTTACTTCTCGATTTTTAATGATAATTCTCATAATTTTAACATTTTACTTGTGAAAAAGATTTTTCAGTATACTCTAGGATTTCTCTATAATTGTTTCTAGTAAATTTATCTTAATCTGATTGATCTGGTAGGTAAACGCAAACCTACTGACGCTGCAGGACTGTTTGACATCACTGATGGGCAGGCCCATCACATTAGAACAGCTGCGATTGGACGTCGGCCTTGTGGTGGAGAAAATGACGCAGATCACCTGCGTCTTCCGACGTATACAGCTGCGAATGGAGGAGTACGTTTGTCTCAAGGTCTACATACTGCTCAACCAAGGTGGGCTAAATCTATATACATATATAAACATCTTACTTAAAACTTAATAGTACCGCACCGATTGTACTTAAATTTTAAAATAAGTTACTGTAAAAGAAAGTTGAAATTAGTGTTTAAGTGAAGTTAGATAACTTAACTCTAGGACACGCTCTAACAATTTGTAAAAAAATTGTTTGTGTTCAAAAATCACGCGTTTTTTTTTCAGATTATAAGCCTATTATACCATTACTAGTTTTACGAAATAACGACAGGTTAGCTATAATTATGTTAATACTCATGATTTTTTTAGGTATTGAAAACTGATGGATTTTTTATCCTTAACATGTAAACTGACCACAGGAATTAAATGGTTTCATATTCATATTTGTATTGTCTTCTTGTGGACTTTTTTCAAGGCAGTAGAAGTTAACAATTTTGAAAAATTTCACAATTAATGTATGTAAATATTCTCAATATCGGTAATTTCCGGATTAAAGTAATATTCAAATAGTAGTTTGACGTCAAATTCCAAATCGGAGTGGGTATCTTTTATTTTTAATTGTGTTAATTGGTAAGTGGATAACCTTTCGCCGCATTGCAGACTATTAAGGTCATTTGTAATTTAGGTTATGTAAATAGAATTTAATGTAAACGTTTCCTTGTTTTCGCTACAAATCTTGTGCGATACTAAAAATGGATTAACGATTAACAACTTTTGAAGTTTTACAACTGAAGCATTTTCATGCCATCACATCATTTCAACATAGCCTGTTATAGTTCTCTGTTAGACATACGCCACTTCTTAAATGAAAGATTTCAAGCCTAATATACTACGCACGCCAGACGGGTTGGTAAATGGTTTGTTTCGAGTTCACAAATCCTCTTGGATGGCTTTCTTGGTCCAAAACGACAGGGAGATCAAGGTTAATATTTCGCTCGTCACGGAACCGAAGGTAGGAGCGATTGTTCTACGGATCCGCTCCAGGAACACCGCCCCTGAGCCACATGGGGTATCTGGCCAAGTGCTGCCGCAGGCCCTTGACCACCCGTCGGATCGCCTCAGAGATGTTCTGGACGACAGCTTGGCGTCCGGATGTTTTCCTGAGTGCTGGAGGAGCGAGAAACTGGTCCTGATAAGGAAGCCGGGACAGCCTTCTGATTCGGTCACGGTCTATAGGCCCATCGTGGTGGACAAAGCGGATAAATTTTTTGAGACCATACTCTCAGCCAGTATCGCCCGGTACCACTGCAAAGTAGACACGTTCTGTTGGACGCCCAATTCGATTTTCCATTTCATCGATCGATCGATCGATTGTCCATTCCTTGTTGCCGCCTTAGGGCCGTGACCGAAGAAGCGGTATGCTGTGTCGGCGTACTGTTGGCAGAGGCGTTGCACATCGCCAACGCATTCAATAGTTTGCCATTTAGCTGTATTATGACGAAGTGCCAGAGTACCTGAGGCAGCTTCTAGCAGACTATTTAGAGGAGCGTACAGTCATGTACGAGGACTAAAATGGCGTTCTTAAGTGACGGCTCATGTAGCGTGGTGTTCCACAGGTGTCTGCCCTCGAACCACTCCTGTGGAACTGAGATACGACTAGGCCCTTCGAGGTTGCCTCCCCACCGGGCTGGGCGTAATTTATTACGCCAATGACAAACTGGTCACAGGCTGGGGGGCGATCTTTCAAGAGGCGGCGTGCCTAGCCACCACGAGAGACTCTTTAATAGTCGAGCGCATTGAGGCACTGGTGTTACGGGTGGCCCTGGATAAGACGGAGGCCCTAGTTTTCCATGGACCCCATCTTAGTCCACTCCCCGGCGCCTCTATCGTAGTCAATTCGGTCCTCGTACCATTTCAGATCCAGATGTAATACCTGGGTCTAATCATTGACGGGAGGTGGCTCTACGATGACCACTTCCGACAGCTTGCTCAAAAACTAGTCAGCGCTGCGTCTGCCCTTGAGCGACTTTTGTCCAATTTGAGTGAAGTCAGCATCGTAACAAGACGGCTGTACACGGGGGTTGTTCGTTCAATAGCACTGTATAGTGCACTGTTGTGACAGTAAAATGTTAACGCACTTCATTTTAATCCAGTTACTGAGGATTTCATCAGCCTACGATTCATGTAGGTCAGTTTTGTTAGGTAAACTAGACATCCTACAAATGGCGTTACGTTCGTTGGACTAATTATGTTGCTAGATTTAACGAAAAAAGGTTCCTTTTATCTATTTCATCTCTGTTAAATTCAACGAATGGTAAAAAATATAATACTTGTCTTTAAAACTGTAATGTCTTATTACTTTCGTTTAAGTTTCAGTAATAGCTTTAACTTACTTTCTTATATCATCTTCGAAAGCTTCGTTAATCTTACAATTACATTATCAAAAGACTAGTGGACAATACGGGCAGTAACAATAAAAATCACAATTACTCCCGTGCGTTATAAAATGTTCGTTAATATTATTATGATTTATGTTACATGTAACCTACTTATGTCGAGTCGAGAGTACACCGTTTAGAAGTAACTTTGGGACCTTGATAATAATTTCACTTTGATATTTGCACTAATATATGAAAGTCTAAAAGCATATTTACAAACAATCTCGAACATTCTTGGCAATATTTGTTTTAATTTTCATTTGTTAGTTAAAGATGTGAGATATTGTGACAATAGCATCATAATATAATTTAATTGGAATTGGAACAAACGTTAATTTTAATTAACTGATATAATTAAAGCATAATACCCTTTTAAGTCTAAAATCAGTCTCATTCAATGCTCGACGCTACATATATGTGTATCGTACTTGTTTTACATTGTTAATAATTGCCGTAAGGCACAGTGGTATTAGGCCCTAGTACATGGCATGTGTAGGGAAACTGTGACATCCTGTGTTATCGCGTCTAACTAGGTCGCACTACGCTCTAGCGCCGTGTTTGAAAATTATTTTCACCGCGCAAGCGCGTTAAACGTCAAATACGAACACTGTTTATCAAACTATGAAAGTACTCAGTGAATGTTTGGCTGCGTTCCGAAACACAACGTGTTATGTTGCACGTCCGTTGTATAAATTAAACTTATCATAGCACTAAACATTTACACAGGTTGCCGTAAAAGGGTCAGCTCACAACATAGTTATATTGACTTGCGTCATAATTTTGATTTTAATTGTTATTATCCTGAAATAGTGTAATTCCAAAAATATTTTCGTCATTGTGCTCCATGTCACAGTAAAAACAACTAGAATATCTATAATCTTTATAAAGGTCTCTCACCATACTAATAAATCTGCTTTTGACATAAACTGAGCGGGCAACATACATGCTTTAAAAATATTATTTTCCTTTACCCTTTAGTAAAAGGTATTTTCGTGGTCTTAACTGACCCCCTCGAAGGTTAATACTCATTAGAGGTATTGAGTTTCTAAGTAGTAAATATATTCAATAAGCATATGAATTTCGGCATTTGAAAGGTATGTATTACTATAAGACTTGGTCGTCACTTTATAAATCATCACCATCATGAAACACATTACACTAATAACTTAATATTGTTACCAATAAAGCTGCATCGGTGAGCCGATAAACGTAATATTATTTTTAAACGCCCATTTTTGTCTTATACACATTCGTAAACAACATTAAGATAAGACGCGGCTCTAACCCGAAACTGGGGATTTAAAAAAAATAAAAGAAGATAATCTTTGACTTTCATACTATCTAACAGGTTTATAAGTCCAGCTTCAAATATTTTGTGTTCTAATTTGATTTAAAAAATAAATAGTCTGTGCTATATGTAACTCGTTTATTTACTTACTAGCAGTCAATGAAGCAAGCTATCAAAACAGAATTGGATTTGAATTGATATTGTTGATAACCTACATGTGAATTGATTGCTTTGCCTGTACTCCGGTTTATTGAGTCAATTTTTATTTGGAAAGTACTCTACTAGAAGAAGTGCCATGTATGTTCGTTTTTCCTTTTTTACTTCAAGATAGTGTGAGAACGTTGTAATATGTAATATTTTAATTTAATTATGTTACGTTTACTTCAAATTTCATAACGTCATAATAAATACCTTTCGCCGTACTCGATTTTCGTCTAAATGATTTTTAGTCACGAATAAAATGTCGTTTCCCGTAACTTGGGTTAAAATTACAATAATATTATTTAACCTTTTTTCTCTTTTTATTTAACGAAAATTCGACCTCGTAACCTGAATTAAATAATAACAAAATACTTAGTTAAAAACATTATGAAACTTACAATAGAAATTTCAAATACAATAATAACTTTTATAGTAATCCCCTGTTTACTGCCTAATCTTAACAAAATGTCAAACGATTTTTCACACGTGTTTCTTTTAGCGCCTAGCTACATACCATAACGAGTACAAGTGCGGTCCACGGTGAAATGGAAAGCGTTTGCGCAACCGCATCGTTGGCGACCATTGCCTGTATGCGTCTGTGTGTGTAGCGCTTGTTAGATACTAGTTTTGTCTATTGCGCAAAAACGCTATTGAGTAATATGTTACTTTACATTTATTTTACTAATGTATCAATATAAAAAGCTACTAAGACGCACCCTCAATATAAATACTAAATTATAGGATTTCCTTATTATTTTCTTTTTTTGTATAATACGAGATTAGTAAATTAGTGTTATATTATATTTTTCAATACGCGTCAAGTGCTCACATGAAACAGCATATGTATAGAAATAAATGGTAGGCCGCTAACCCGTATATAATTAAAATTGTAACGTTGCATTCAAAGCAAATTGCGTATAATAATGTAGAGTTGGTTGCGTAATCTAAAACGGGACAGCATTTCACTCTCAGCGCGGAAAGCGCGACGCGGAAGGTGGACTTTCTCTTTTGCTGCGCACAACGTGCATTGAAAAAAGCGCAAGCGCAGATTATAGAGTGTACCAGTACCGCAGCGTCTCGAGCGCACAGATTTACGTAACCTACGCCACTACTACATATGCGCAGTGCGAAAATGCATACTGGTATCGTTCGATAAAAACCTATATTTATTTTAAGCTTCCTAAATGTAAATGCTGCATACCGAACAACAATGGTAACAATAACTCTATTCAATGTTACATATTCCTCACTTTTATTAGATAGTGTTAAGCGAAAATAAACAAACATCAATTAAATTGTAGCTACTTGCAATAACAGCGCACACGAAACAGCCGCGCGTACAATATCGTGGAAAAATGCCCGTGAGCGAGCGAGACAGCTACTGCGAGTGAGGACGCGAGTGAGCTCAAGCGGAGGTCAACGGCTAGCCGCGGTCGTTGCCCTGCTATCGGAGTGACCTACTGAGCAAGTGACGTCAGCACCGCACCGCCGCTTCACGAGCGCCCTGTCATTGGTTCACTGCTACCTCGCCACGCCATCTGTATGCGAGTAGAATAACTACACACTTTCGTCCCTGCATGTTATCAAAAATATTATAAACTAAATCGGTACAATCCTACTCTCGCTCTGTAACCACGATTTCTTGAATAATTGTGTACAAAATACGTAGTGCTGACTAACGATTCATGGTTTCAGATATTTTTGTTTGCTACATTACTGATTTGTTCCAGAAGTTGACCTAGAGGGAATTCAAGAACGCTACGTACAAGTACTGCGCAGTTATTTGGAGCATGCTGCTCCACATCATCCTGGCAGATTACAAGAACTATTCGCAAGGATACCTGAGGTGACTATTTCATAGCTGATGTTGATGCTGATGATGATGATCACACACATCACATATCTAGTCTTAAAGAGTGAGATAGATGTACTAAATATCTACATTTTGCCGATTATAATTAAGTCTCACTTATTTATTATGATGCAAACCTATTGCCGTTAACCGGGTACATATATTTTAAAATAAATGTAATTATATTTTTTATTTACAACAAATCATATTGTTAAACTACAGTCACAGGACAAATGATCCTGCCGATCGTACAATATTTATCCTCGTTAAGAATCGAACGACCCTTAAACTAGGTCTAAGCCAGAAGCAATCCTAACCGCTAAGCCAGAACCACTAATTGCTAACCTAAACCAACGGTTAACAAGTAGAAATTAAAGCCCACAGTGAAACAGTTACGCTGACTCAATCTAATTGCGAAGGTGTAACATTATAGATTTATCTTTATTTGCAGTTATAACACATCACAGGAGAAAGTCCCATTCCTTTAGAAAGTGTTTGATCATATGCCACTGAGCACGTTTTTACTTTACAGATCCAAGCTGCGGCGAACCTGTTACTGGAGAGCAAAATGTTCTACGTACCTTTCGTACTGAATTCGGCAGAGCTCAGATAGTATATGGCCGAGCAGGGCGTCTAGTTCTCAATGTACGAGCGGCTGACCCCCCGACCGCGCCCTTGCCGCACCCTCGTCTTATGATAGCCGCGTCGCCACCATGTGTTCAAGAGTTCTCCTAAGAGACCGCGAGCGCCGCCGTGACGCTCTAGCACAAGAGTTCGTACTAATGTTCCTACTTGACGAAGTCGGCAGTGTTCGGACTTGCTCGGACGAAACGAACTTATCAGTCGTATCTAGTGCGTTCAGTGTACGTCAGACAGGACAGTGCGGTACTTTTACCTTTGTTGAGTCGATGAGTGTATTGGTTTATTGTTTAGTAGAGGAATTAAAACGTCCCAATTGACAGACTGATTTATTATTAAATAGCTATTACGTAAGGTACCAGGGACTTGGATGCGTGTTTTATACGTGGTAGTGTATACTACATAGTGTTAAATAGAATAAAATATATATTATGTTACTATTTAAATATGTCAGTCGGAGAATCGCATAATATATTACTTTGTAAATATAGGTTAACATTACAATATATATAGTTAAGACATGTTGTTTTAGACACAATTGTTTCTCGTAAATGGAATATTGCTGTTTTAGGTTGCATTTTGTATTGTCTAGGATTAACCAGTAGACTAATCACTGAGTGTGTAATATTGACAATTTCAAATTAATTTTATATGACTTGTTCGTACGTAGAGTAAGTAGCACTAAGTACCTACTCTCAGTGTTTACCAAGACTGCTTGTATACAACTGTACTGTTTATACACTAACATTACCGGCGCGGTGGCTCGCGCCATCTTATAGTCACAACTTATGCATTTTTATTGCCAATATTTCGCATAACACTACTTATGCATGTTTCGTTCTGAATATGTCACTCCTTTGATTCTGGTCTAACTAGATGTAAGAGGGGCGGTGCGCCCGCGTAGACCTTTGTGACGTCACATGCGGGGCTTGCGCACCGCACCGACGACAGCGTACTCTCGATGCATTTCAAACTGGCAACGTTATCTACATATATCATGTACGTAGGTGCTTCGGACATTTATTGATCTTATACTTTGCTTCCTTTAATGTGTTCAAATGTAATTGTGCTCAATGTACCGTGATTTTGTTTGAATAATTAAAACAGCCGTTTGTTGCATTTCATAAAACGGCTTCATCACTTCTGTGCATCTTTTTTTTGTAAATTATAAACCTGTATTATATCGTGTATTGCGTTCATTCTCGATTACATAACATATTTCGCCACACAATTATGTATTTTTAAGTAATCATGATCATTTCGTAAATTAATGCATGCATCATTAGCATTGTCAGTCTGTGATCATCCATCTCATGTTAAATATTTGCATCTATCATCCCTATTAACTAAAGCCATAAAAGTTCCACCTCATCTATAGCGCAACTAAATACCACCATAATTATTATGACAAGTTATTACGTCACAAAACCGCACCCTACCTGATCAACACAAATCAGTAATCTATCAATGTATTTAATTGTTTAAAACAGTAATGAACAGCCTTTATCTAAAAGACTATTTTGACCTTACTGTCAGAAATCACTGCCTTTCAATTTCATACATTTATATTGCCGTTATCATTATATTTAACACTTGTATTAATCGTTAATGTTAAAATTTGTAATAAACGTTCCATCAACGGTGAACAGTTACCATTAGATATAGGGGCAATGTATGCCTTTTAAATTAAGTAATCGCAACCAAAAAGTTCGTTCTAAGGACTTAGGTTCTAGTTAATTAGAGTTTTTTACGCCTTAGCTTTCTCACGATCGACGTCGGCGTAGCCACATACTTTCTTATATTAAATACAATTAAAAAATTTAACAGCGTAGATCAGTTACCAGCACCAGACTTGGAATTGAAATTCCAGGAAACACAGCGTGCAAAATGATTAGCACAACATGTTGTTGGATAGTAAAGTTTAAGGTCCATACTATTGTTGTATTTTTATGTAAATTTTCTGACAAAAGCTTTTTGTTGCATTTTGTTGATCGCTGTTGCGTAGAAGAAAGTTTTCCATTCGTGGAAAGCTGATTTTTTAGCAAGTGATTAAGTTTTTACTCTTCAACAATTAAAAAAAATGTTTTTCCTCCTCTCTGGTTTGAAAAATAATAAACTTGTATACCTAAAAATCAACCTGTAATATTCAATCCACAACTAGCAAAGCAATTTAAAGTTCAGCTATTCTGATAATAAGCACAATTCTTAAAGTATTGATATTATAATTTAATTGACAATAATTTTTATTCCAGTCGGCAACAGCTGTAAGTTTTCCATACGCCCTTAAACCCCACAACATAAGATAATGAATCGAATCATGAACTACTTGTAGTATGAAATAATCCTGTTACCTGAATGAACGATACACGTCCGTTCCTCATCGTGTTACCATTAATATAAGTATTAGCGGTTATTAAATGTATTTGTAAAATATAATTAGTTTGAATACAACCAGTTACAATACTGCCATCAAATGCCTAAATAGTTTTCAATTTATTTTGTTATATTACGTATGTTTAGTTATATTAATGACGTTGGTGAAATTATTAGTTAATTGTGATAGTAAGCAGTGATAATACATCGGAGAGCGCAATTTGAGACGCGTCGCGCACCGCCTACCAGCAGCACCCGCGCGTTTCCTTTACACTTAACTAACTAACGGTCTCACTAGGAGAACCCTTCAAAACGGTTGGATTACTATATTTATTTATTCAATTTTTATCTAACTTAATTATAAAAAAATAGTTTATAAAACACCATCAGAACGACGGTGGTAAATCTAAAGTCTGAGGTAAAGATGCCTTTATAGATTTTTAAACATGTAATAACGGAAATCGTAAATATTACTAGAATCGTGCATCGTTCTACTAATAAGTATGTATGTAAATGATAATGTGTGTAAGTAATATTGACACTTATTTTGTTAGTTTCATAGGGTATTGTTAAGGCAAAATAACGGCAGTGTATCAAAGTGGAAATAGATTTGTAAGAATGTTATTGGCATTGTACAAAGGATAGTATTGTTAGTTTAAACAATGAAATTGGCGCATTACTGGCGAGTACCTAATTAGAATAGTACACGACAGCCCGAGAGGCTATACATTCAAGTAATATGTAAATACAAATAATGCTTCGACGTGTAAGGAGGCGCTCACTTTCGTTGCACTTCTAAATTATTTACTAAACTGTGGTATACGGCTTTTTCGCGTTTTCATCTAATTTAACCATAAAACTCGTAGTATACATTGGTAATATCAAAATTGACTGACCGATTAAAAAAAGTAATTTTAAATTAATTTGCTTGTGCTTGCTAATTTAATTTTAACGATTGTGCATAAAGTTGGACCGTCTGTCTTGGCAAACCTTTCTCAGCCGAGGTTTTAGACGGCCACAATCGTGACCACAACTGGCGTAAGACTTGCTTGTGTGAGACAAACTACAACACCTAATGTATAAAATATAAAACATTTAGACCTGGGTGTCTGTTCAGCTTTTTGTCGATAAAAAGATACTGGCATTAAAAATAAAGGTGTCAATTACCAGAATTCAGATCTTCACACATTAAATGCACACAGGCTCGTCGGTCAGCTCATAGATAATACTGCGGAAATATTTTGACTGATATAGATATGTAACGAACATAATAATGTTAATTATATTTATAAGGATGTAACAAAAACTTAATGCATTTCACAATTTCTTTACAGTCCATAAGAAAATAAATTACATCTAAGATATCGTGGCGAAATATTTTCACATTCATAGAAGTAAGGTTTGTTGTGTAATACGATAGCGTTTCAAGTATTTCGGGTAAAAGAAGGGTTGAACATTTGTGTACATTAGACATTGTCTTAAAATAGTTATGAAATCGAGTGTAACGCCGTATAAGAGAATATATATTTGGAAATGTTGACGAGTGTTTGTTGTATGTAATTACGTGTCACAGATGGATATTTGAACTCTAAGTACATATAGATATATATTCTACGAGTTATTCTTCATATTTTAATCAAATAATAACGGTAATCGATTTTTGTTACAATTACATAAGCAAACACGTTTCGCTTGTCTTACTAATTTACATTTCTAGACAAATTATGTCCATTTTTATAAATTTGAATAGATGGTCGAAGTCACTGGATTTATTGTTCACATGCTGTATCACTGCGAGTGTTCGCTTGTACTGTACTAGACCTAGTACTAACAGTAGACACTTAGTAGTTGCAACGATTTATTTATAAGAGTTCAAGGTGGTTGAGTGTACTGTATTTCACGTATTTAGTTGGGCTCGCTCAATACCAAGACTTATCGCTTTCAGACCTAGCATATACTTTAAGTATTATTGATACATTAGGATTCTATGTTTATATGTAGCAAATCACATTTAGCTGATTGCTGTACTGTTCTCGATGGTAAAAAGGCTGTTGTTAATTCGACCAAGTTAAGATATACTGCGAGTGTAAGCAGTGTGTACTGAGGAGTTTGTTCTACTACTATTGTCTCGTTGTGTGGTGCGCCGGCTTTAGTCATTGAATGTGTACTGGTTTGCCAAGAGAAGTTACCTACAGTTGTTTAGTTAGCGATGCATAACGTGTTTGTACTTTAATTTGTTTTTTAGTTGTACTCTTGGAAATCAATGGTTAATAATTTAAGAAAATAAATTGTATGTGAAATATACTGATATTTGATTTTATTAAATCCCTAAAGTTGATAATGTCCTTTTGTGTACGTATGGCTGACAAAATCATCAACAATTTAAAGGACTTCGGAATAGATTATGTTAAGACAACCCCACCCCTTCTAGTGACTGTGAAAGCGAGGGCACCAACCTTTGGGAAGCTCTCAGCTTCTTACAGGTAACAGGTTCAAGTAAACATGAGGCGCTTAAGTCGTGACTCCTTACCAATTTGCGACGGCGAATAATAAAATCATTCATAACCTTACTACACACAAGTACTAGAGCTAATTAAGAGGACCAAAACTAACTCAAAAACATTGATATAAGTTAACCTTATATTGAACTTTCCATTAGAAGTTGAAATTGGAAAACAAATAATTAGATTAGTAAACAAAAAATGAAATTCACTATCTCTACCGTTCTGGAGATGGTGAACTTTCGTTTAAGCTATTGCTTAAAGAATGTGATATGCTTTCTGTAATAAAACTTCTATCAATATGAAATTATGAGGACACAGAAACATGAAATCTATCACAGGCCTCCGTGATGGTTGCACGATAAAACTGGTGTGCGTTACCGCAGTAAAAGGTTCATTAAAGCTATGCTTTAGAGAGATGAGAATTTAACAGATATTTAAATCATCACGTGGAGTATTTGTTCTCCAATAGCAAAACTTATTTGAATTGTAGGTGTAAAGTTATTCGAAAAAAAAAAAGAATTTGCTGCAATAACGTTTGATAAAGGTAAAGGACACATGGTAAAGGACAACAGCAGGCAGACATGGTATTATTCTGTATATACCATATTTAGCTTGCAACATCATCGACAATAATATTTGGCATGCCCAGATTTTTGGTAATTTGCGTTAAAAAGTTATTTTTTTGTAGTTTACAATTTAACATATAAACTGTACTGAATTCGACAGACATGACAGCTGCCTATAATGGCTCATAGAAATGAGCTGTCATTGTTGTTAACAAGGTGGCGTAGCACCTAGTTGTATTTAAAATCAAAATCATTCGTTTCGGTTTTCTTGATCCATCAACAAAATGCTCTGTTACTAAATACACTAGTAAGTTCATTCATAAATACTAAATAAATATTCTTTAATTTTTTTGTAAATTATTATTTTTAAAAAGTATAAATATTTTCGGGCATCTCATCTCATCGGCATCGGGTATTGATCATACCGCCATTTAGTTTTCATCCAAGCAGATTTAAAGTATGACAAGGTTAGAAAACATAGGTGAACGTTTTGTTATTGCAGACAAATTTTTGGGCAATACTTAAATTGTTTTAGCAAAGTTCTAAAAATATGAAGACAATTAGGATGATTAACTTTATAAACGCTATAAATTTTACAGCCATTCGTTACATTTTGCTAGCGGTACAAGACCTACCATTCTCCTTTACAAATACGTTTTATTTAACAAGTATAAGATTGAGTTAATTAACTGTAAGTTTTTTAAATACTTTCAAATTCCAAGGTTTAAAATATTTAAATTATTTTGTATTTACAAATTTGAAGCTACACGAATCAATCATACGGGTATTTGAAAAGTCGTTATATACTAATAAGTTGATGTGAATAACTAAATTTGTAGTTATATGAAGTGAGTTATAAAATATGATTGTGATTTTCATGTTATAACTCTTTTGATTAAATACTTATTAAATCATTTCAAGTATTTGGGTATGACTCAAATCGGAGAACCAATGACCGATCAATCGATGTTTTGTCAAGGCAATGCAACATACGAGTACTGGGGAATCAGTATCGGGGACATTATGAACTAAATCCATATCAGAGAAGGATAAAATTGAATAAATGTGAATATGGATAACAACATGTATGATCGAAATAGTGAAAACTCAGTTTTTAGATAAGCTGTTTTTTTCACAGATTGACGTTATTTAAGCATTCAAGTGTCTAATTGAGATACAATATTTTCATTATATTTTATTTTAATGAAAATAACTTTATCTTCTGTAGATGTATTCGTTATATCCTGATACACATCTGTGAGAACACTGTACTGTAAGCGTATTTAACTATGCAAGGCCACAAACAGAAGAGAGTGCACAGGTAATATGTACATCAATAGAACTACAAGAATGTAGTGTGGTTATTAACATAAATCTGAAATTTTATCAATTGCTTTTTTAGCTGTATCCAACACCTTTCCTCCATAAAAACTATTTATGACTCTAAACAATTTTTTCGAGTTTCTGCCTATCTATTTCTGTTTAAAAGTTAAATAAACACAATAAATTTAATCATGAACAACATTTCTAAAAATTTTACAGTTTTTTTTGGTGATTTCTTAAATCCTTATAAACCTTTCTTTAACTTTAATAATTAATAGTTTTCGCTAACTTCTGACAATTTTAAATAGTTTGGCTTCTTTATAACACGTGACCAAGTAGTTCTTGGTCAGTCTTCAATCTCCTCACCGTTATCATCATCTTCTGTAATTTGGTGTATTTGCTCTATATCAAAAAATCATTTTGACCTCCGAGAGTTATTTCTTGTTCTATGTCGCATGTTTTACCTATAAATAACATTTTACTATAATTTTCTTCTGTTTCTTGTAGCTATACTCTTTCATCTACCTATGTAACATTTTCTTTGATCATATTTGTCTCTCTTTCTCTGTGATTTTCCCTTCCCGTGTCTAACTTCTCTTGTCTATCATATTCTTCGACTCTATCTTCTGTCAGGTAATCACTGACAAAGGCTATTTCGCAGATCACCTGTGTCTGATCCGTTAGGAGCCAACACCTGAGTGCCATCACTGCGATAGCCGGACCGTGGACACAGCGCTCCACACGCTTGCAGAATGTCCGGCATGGGTGAAGCAGAGGTGACCTCGTGGTAGCCATCAGAGTGGGGATTCTCTCGCTCAGTAACATGATTGTGACCATGATACGGAGCAAGAGTGAGTGGAGCTCCGCTGTCTTTTTTTGCGACAAGTTATGCTTGTGAAGAAGATGGCGGAGCGTGAACAGGAGAGGTTCCGAACCCTCCCGGTTCAGCAGGCCCGGGAACGGACTAGGTACCGCAGAAGACTCAGGCCGGAGATCACTAAATGATCTCTGTCTTTCATAAGCGCAGGCCTGGTGCGGCAGGTGAGGCCATCTGTCACCCTAGCCGATCAGGCCGGGACGGTAAAGCGAGCACTACGGACTGCGTGCGTCCTTTTAGGGGCAGTAGAGGAACCACGAGGTTCCCACACGGGAGGGGGCCATCTAAAGCTGTAGGTGGCTCGAGATACGTCGGGATTCCAAGGATTTCCTTTCTAGGGTAAACTTGATTCCCCAGTTATTGGTACCTGAGACAGTGTACGGTTTTTGTTCGGTTCGAGTCCGACATAACTATCTGCCGTTGGTATCTACGGGGATTCACGCACAGGAAAAAAAGATGTAATTTGTTTTAAGTGTGTCAGTGTAATAGTTGTGTGTAAGATACATGGATGATCAGCTGAATGATTGTAGCTTTCTTGTTTATTTATTTAGTAAATGTGTATGGTGTGTGTGAAGTTATCATTGTAAATGTGACTTACAGAGAAGGTGAACTTGTATGTCAGATGGAAGTGTAGTAAAAAACGTAGTAAAGTATTTAAAAACCTTACGGATGCACTAGGTCAGGCATATCTAAGTTGTATGACAGGTGAATATAGAGCATACTGGTTACGTTTGCGAGGCGTACAAATTATTTCGGAACACATAGAAAATTTTCTGTTTCTTCATAGTCCAATTCATACACTTAAATACTTAATAAGAGTTTTCTTAAAGTTATAGAGTTTCAATTTACATTATGCAGTTTTTCGTAAGGTTATTGTAGATATAGGTGGTCGCAATGCAAGAGTGTATTTTTGCAAAGCTTGTGCTATGAGGCATGATTTTATACACACAATCCTTACAGTATGGATTAAGCCTTTGCGGAGCTTATAGCACGTGAGGACGCTAACGTCCCGAGGCCTTGCTTGTGCAGTAGCCTTACGAACGCTCAAACATTTCAAATACAAAAATATATTTATAGGAACTTTGTACAATACGCACTCATTTTAAACTCACGTCACACTAGTCCCGTTTTCTTGCATGGTCTTGCTCAAAAGTTTTATGTTTTTACGAAACCATAACGATGATCATTCCAGGACAAGAATAGAAACATATCCAATTGCATCACATGGCAAGATAAGGAGACGTTATATATCCTTATGTTTATTACAGCTAGCTCGATGAAGATATTAAGGTTAGTTTTCATTGCCAACATGCGTGTAGTGTGCTGCAAGACATCGTGGTTTGATCACTTTTAAAAATGTACTGCAAGATTAAATTAGATTTGTTTATTAAGATACAATACTTTCGTGGTAAGAATTATTGTTACATTGATTAAAAAAAAATCATATTGTAGATGTCAGGCCGTAGCATTTGCTACTTTTACTACGTGGTTGATCTGCCACAGAATTCTTACGACTTTTATTTATAGATTGGTGATGTTGGTAACTCCTGTTTCTTTGTAAAGATTTATGTTAGAGTTTAATCTTCGTCTGGACGTACGGACTTTGAGCGCGGCTCTTTGGCTCTTTTTAAGTTTTATAAGTGATTTCTTATGTTTTGTTTTGTTGTGTCTTAATTTTAATATATTTATTTACATTTAGAATGTGGCGTGGTTTTTTAAAGATAGATATAATATTTCTTCTTCAGTGTATCAACAATTCTATATGATAGTGCCAAATAAGATTCTTATCGATCTAAACACCATACTTAATATTATTCTATTTAATTGGGTGCATTGGTAAAAGCTATAAAACTAATTTTCGCAAGTGGGTGCAACTATATTCAATTGATCTGATAATCCTTGTTTTCTTATAGAAAAACTTAAATATTTATTATAGTTCTGCTAAGATTAACAGTGAGTTTATTAATATTAGCCCAGGACAGAACTTTTTATAGACCACTGTTTGTGATATTTTCTAGTTCATCCTATTTCCTCCCATAGAAAACTACTGCTGTTTCATCTGCAAACTGGACAATTTTTGAATTAAGTAGGTTAAAGTTACACAGTTTATTAATGTAAATCAAAAACAGTACTGGGCCTAGAATATTCCAGTGCAGGCTTCCATAAGTCACTTGAGCATCCTCACTTATGTTTGAACCAATCTTTACATAATGACTTCTATCAGTCAAATAACTCTTAAAAATATTTGGTTCCTTACTTTTTACTCCTATGTTTTTATTTTATCAAGAAGACACAGTGTTAAATACTTTCGTAAGGTCCAAAAATACTCCTAAGTATTTAAGTTTATTGTTAAGGGACTAAACTACAGTGTTAGTAACACTTCTAAAAGCATCTTCAGTTGATTTGCTTTCTATAAATTCAAATTTGTAAACCGACAGAAGTTCAAAAGTTTTTAAATACTTTATCAGTTTATTCAACAATTTTCTAGTATTTTCAAAATTACATATCTAACTGATATTTGACTAAAATTATCGACACTACCTTATTCCCTAACTTAAAAACTGGAATTATTGCTGCAATTTTGAAGTGTTTAGGAAATATACCGAAATGAAAACTAATATTACATATGTATATAATAACACGATGGGCCATTTTTAGTAATCTCTTTGAGAATTTGAACGCAGTTATTATGTCACTAGTTCTAGTTACACAGAGAATACACACTTTTATCAGAGAAATGTACAACAAACACTTTCATTGTAGTACATCAATATTCCTATACCTATTACCTGGGAAAATAAACTGGCTCCGTTAGGCGTTTTTTGTGACAAGTCTATGGAATTAGGAGTACTGTTTTGGATCTTTTTTCCTTTTATTTGGGTAATAGTCTCCAGAGAGTGAAAGTTAATGGTCAAAGGTCCTTGGGGCCACAGGTCATTAAGTCGGTTCCGCAGTACTCAATTCCCGAACCATTTTTGTTCCTCATTTACATCAATAACCTACCTAATTTACGTAAAGAAAATCAAGAGATGTTGCGTAATCGTTATCAAGAGAGTGCTACTTGCAGACGATAGTTCGCTTTTATTTAAACTTAAACGACAACAATTAGTTACTGATGACATAAATAGCACTCTCTCTAATGTCTTAAACTGATTGCATGTTTTTAATTTACTTTTGAACAAAAAAAAAAATTACATAAAAAAATTTAAAAATTATATGGGGAGGAGTTAAATAAAAATTATATGCTGCTAACATTAAAAGTGTCTTTATATAGTCATTTAAAGTAAATTTATAATCTCAGTTATAGGCAGTGACTAAGGGATGATTTTAAGTTGATATCATGACAGTCACATCATTATATATGAAAATATTGTATATGGAAAGAAAAATATTTATTTATTCCCAAAGTTCAACGACATTTACAATATCAACACTAAAAATATAGACAAACTCGTGTTGCCGACGACTAGATCACAAAAAGTAAGCAAGTGTTTTCGATGTCAGGGTCTGCGATCCTACAATAAAAGTCTAGAAAAAATTAAAAAATTAAATATTAACAAATTTAAGTCCTTAACTAAACCAAAACTATACAAAAAGGCTTGCTACAGTTTTAAATGTATTAAATGACAAGTTTGCTTGGGATTGATGCTGCTTATTCCAATTTGTTGTGTCTGAAAGTTACGAACATTTAATTTGTTGTTTTATTTCGTATTTCAATTTCTTTATATTATTTAAATTGGTTTTCTGTGAGAGGGTAGTACAGCCCCGGTTGAGCCGGCCCATTCGTGCTGAAATAGGCGTGTCTCTACTACCTAATAAAAGCTATAGCTACCTTTGATCCCACTTCGTTTATTTTGGTAATTTTTTTTCACATACCAAAAGCCGATGAGCAATAAGTAAACTTAATACATTTTTTTTTGGCCCGCATGACAACCAATTCTTGAGTTTTTCTAAGAAATCCAAAGTGGATGTTGCCTGAGGTATTTCTATAACAAGACCGTATAAACCTCTTGCTTTTAACACTACTGAAATCGTCATGCTGTTCAGTTATTGGAGCCTACTACTATCATACGATCAATGCCGGGTTAATATTGTAAATCTGTATTGTAATTTTCTATACACATACTCTTTCAATTTGGTAACCTGGGCTCATAATCTGTTGAGATTGTTTTGGGTAAATAAGGCACCCTTTATCTTCTGTGGATATCCTTATTTATCCTCTTATTTACTCAAAATATTATATCTCCTTATTATATCCTGATACATTTCTGTGAAAACACTCGTTATTGTACTCGTAAGTGCTAGGGATGGCGATCTGAAATTGATTAATCGAAGAATCGATTTTGCAAGCCAAATTTTTATTTCTTTCATTCTTCTTCATTTTTCATTTCATTCTTTATTATGCAAACAAGATTTTTAAATCGATATAGGTAGTCCTGAATTGATTCAGTGAATCGATATATCACCCTTGAAAATCGACATTCAATTTTTTGCTATACTATAAACCATACAATTATTTGCAATTAGTTGAATGCACCCGTATTATAAGAGTGCTGTCGGTTAAAGAGTTAACAATTCAAAAACTTACAAGATGGCTGTGTTTAGTCTGCGAAGGAAACTAATCTAATAACTATAATATTTATCTTGCTTTTAATAAAATTCATTTATTGTGAAAATAAATCGATTTTTTAGAAATCGATCGATCTCGATTTTTGAAGTGAAATTTCTTTTAAAATCGTTGTGATTTCAAAACGGGTGCCATGGAAAAAACGAGAGGTAAGAGAAGCCGGCAAAGAATGAGACAGAAATATACATACTATTTTATATTATCGATCTGTCTTCTTTGTGCCATGCTTTGTAATTAATAAGTCAGAGCGAGAGAGCAAATGTCGCTGTGTATGTATATTGCGCACTGTTTAATACTTGCTTGTATTTGAGCATTTAACGTGTGTTAGTACATGTGAAAAGTACGTGAGCTAATACTACTGCACACTGTTTGTGGTTACTTATGTATGTATGTGTTATTATTTAACAGTGTTTGTGAGTATTTTTATGTCTTGTTGTGCTAAATAAATTTTTTTATAAAATACCGAAAACTAATGCCGAAATGTGTCGTCAATATCGACGCAAAAAAATAATAAAATTAAATAAATTATGTAACATAGGTTAAATAAAAATATAAAACATCTTTTAAAATAAATCAAAATACTTTCATTTTTAATTAAATAAACTTTGTAATTATCCTACCGTTGTTATATATATTCATCTCATTCTTTTGTTGATTTACTGAAGTTTCACTTCTATCGTGTGTGAATAGCACACACACACCGTTTTTTTGTGAATCGATTCATCGGGTCATAATTCGAAACGATTTAAAAATTGATCTTTTTCGGCAAGAATCAGCATCCCTAGTAAGTGCTGTAACACGGCAAGGGTAAAAACGGAAAGAGAGAGGGCACAGATAATATAGCAATGTATCAATGCAATGCAATGCAACTATCAGAAACCAGTGTTGTATATTAATATAACTAAGTAATATAACTCTTAAATTTCACTTATTGCTGTTATTGTTATTACATTAAATATTTAATAAATTATGATCACTGTCCCATAGTAACAAAATACCATATATTAAAAATGATTTTTATCAGATGTTTAGTGTGTAGTGTTAGATGTAGTCAAATAAACATCTGTTGTTTTTAGAATTCTTAAATTATGTGACAGTTAGTGATTTTACCGAAGTTATTATACCTTACTTTGCCTGGCCCCCGATGTAAAGTTCAAAATGTTATATATATATAACATCTATTTACATTTCAATAATTGATGGATTAGCGAAACTCAGATAGATGCAGTGCAGATGAAATGGAACACATGAAAAAGTAAACAACGTTCCAGTTTTTTTGTTGCATATTTTGCGAAGAAAACAAACTTGAACGTATCTTTGTATAGTCTATGGTTTAAGTCTTTCTGCCAAAAAACTGTCTGCCGCTTGCCACATGTCAGACCTTAAATCGTGTAATTTCACTAAATTTTTATCGTGAAACAATTATTCATAAAAAAAATGGTGCGTATATACGTAATACCCTACAATTATTTTGTCTAAGTGTAAGAAGAGTGTACCCACTTGTAATGTGTGTCGACCGTATGCACAGGAATCATATTTCGCCATCACATGAGTATAACGAATATTTCTGTTTTCAGAAACCTCTTATGCTCCAAGGGCACGAACGTGCTATCACACAGATCAAGTACAACCGTGAAGGTGACTTGCTCTTTTCAGCTGCAAAAGATGCTAAACCTAATGTTTGGTGGTCGCTAAATGGCGAACGCCTCGGTACTTTCAACGGACATGGCGGCGTCGTATGGTGTTTAGATGTTGACTGGCAAACCATAAATCTCATTACCGGTGGTGGTGATAGTTCATGCAGGTCTGTACAGACTTCCTCGTCACTATTGTTATACTTCAGTCTCATAAAAGATTTCATATTCTAGAAATCTCCTTTTCTATAATAATATATAAAACAGATATGTAATATTTACGTGTTAATAGTACAGTACACTGTGTGTGGAATGGTATGAGTTGTTTACAAACATTAAGATAATAATTTAGTTATACGAAAAAGTAAATCCAATTTAATTCTAATTAGTTTTTAGCAACATGAAATTTGTACTGTTTACGAGCTAATCTGCACAACTTCATCTTCGTCTCCTTTTGCCTGTAGTGTGATGTTACACAGCGTTAACCAATGTTACAAAAATTATAGCAAGCCAACCTTAACAGATAGGCATATGTTGTATATACCAAAATTTTTTTTAGAACTTACAAGGGGAATAATTATTTTTTACAATATTTCTGTGAAACTTGTTAACACAGCACATGCAATGTCAGCTCCTAAGAGAAATATTTTTCCATTTTTAATATTTTTCATTGATACTCTGCTCTTTTTGGTTGTAGAGAGATGATATATAAGAATATTTCAAATTTGGCCAATAGTGCCTGAGATAAGCATGTTCAGTCAAACACTCTTCCATTTTATAATATTAGTATAAATATTTAAGTGTATTCAATGCACACATACTTTGATCCTTGATATGTTTGACTTATACTATCAACATATGTGTTCAAAACTTAATCTGTGTGTTAGTAATTATTGGCTGTAAATTTATTTCTTTCACTCAATCATCAGTTCATATTGCTGTCAGTGTTTATGGTCATTATAGGTACACTGAAATTAAAATCTAAAACACTAAAAATAAGTCACATTGCTTTAGTGTAGTAGGTGACTATTAGCTTATAGTAGGTGACTATTAGTACTCACACACATACACATATTATTATTTTAAGATGTTTGCTGCTATAGTATACAGGAAATATCCTTACCCTAATAACTAATGCACAGGTACTGTGGTGCATTAACGTTACACTACACAACAGTTGTTTACAGTACACTTGTTGGGAACACAACATGTTTGTTAGTAGTACTACTGTACGAAACACAAGAGTATGGTGGCCAGTACTTGCAGAATAAATAAATGACAGTGTTTTTTCAGCACTACATGTTATTCCGTAGCACACATGTTAAATTTTAATTGTAAAACTAAATACTCAATCGTTTATAACATATATTTAATTATATTAATTATATTTGATGTATACACACAATACCTATCACCTCTGATGGAAATAATTATGAATTCATTTATTTAACACAATTAGTTACTTCTTTTATGTTTAGATCTCATATTCACACAGCAAAATAAAACTTTTTATTGTGCGATTTATTATTTTAAATACACACTCAAGTCTCACCAATTAATAATGTTTTAAATGCAAAATTTGTGTTTAAAACTGTATTTATAAAATATGGTTGTCTTTACAGGTTGTGGGACTTGGAAACTGGTAAAAATATAGCTACAATTAAGTCAAATTCCTCAGTAAGGACTTGCAATTTTAGCTTCAGTTCATACCAAGCTGCCTACACTACAGATAAAGCTATGGGTCATCCATGTGAAGTAAGTTTCTTTTTTGTCTTATCAATTCTCGAAACATTAAAAGTTTTTTCAATATAACTATTACAGTATTGTTACATAAGCCACTCATTTAGACTTCAGTGCTCAAGTTTTAAAACAAAATAACATAATAATATATATTGTAATTATGTTATTTTGTATTAAATTATAGTCTAGTAGAAAGAAGTTTTGCCTAAAATAACTGTAACTACTCTTATTTTATCTCAAACCCATATAGTGTACAGCTTAGCCCTCACTGTATGAAATACATATAGAATCATCAAGATGTCAAGTGGATAGAAAAACTACTTTGACTAACAAATATCTTAACAAAAAACACCATCAATACCATTATCTATCAATATGTATAAGAAGCATCAAGTATATATAGTATAGTATTTAATAAGAATTTAATTAGAGAGTCATCCATATACTGACAGATTAAAAATATGGAGCGTTATTATTTATCCCGTGGGTGTCAAAAGAGGAAACTAAGGGTGCAAACTACACAGGATAATATGTTTGCAAAAACAAGGAAAACTTAAAACAAACCCTATAGAAACTTGTTTGCTCAGCTTAGCATAGTAGCCCAAAACTCCTCTATATGAAAAGATCTGCGTTGAGCAGAGGACTATTGATCTGATGTGAATTTCATTTTATTTATTATTGAATTCAGGTATTCATCATTGACACAAGAACAGTCGACGAATCAATGTCCACTCAGTCCCCGATTCTGAAGTGGGAGATTACAGACTCAAAGGTCACGTCCATGGTGTGGGGTATCAGTGATGAGACCATCATCACAGGACACGAGGCTGGGGATCTCATACAGTGGGATCTGAGGGTATGTAACATTTCATGTTAAATTAATTACAAATAAAGTGTCTGCCAAATTTGATAAAATACTTGCATTCTGTTTAAACTCTAGGCAGGTACATAATTATAAAAATGTTAAAAATTTGTTTGGTTCAATTCAAACAAGGTCTGAATAGATTTTTTTGAAGCAATGAATAGGAAGAGTTACCAAATTAGAGCTAATACAACCTGTAAAAGTAACGTAAATAAATGTACTTATGTACCTTAACTTGATACTTTTGCAGACTGGCAAAAAGATACATTCAATTAAGGAACATACGCACCAAATCAACGACATGCAATTATCCCGCGATGGAACCATGTTTATCACAGCATCCAAGGACCAAACCGCAAAGTTGTTCGACACCAGTTCCCTGGAGCTCCTCAAAGAGTACAAAACTGAGCGACCGGTCAACTCGGCTGCACTCAGCCCAATACTCGACCACGTCGTTTTAGGAGGTGGACAAGATGCTATGGAGGTTACCACAACGTCTACACGACAGGGAAAATTCGACGCTCGATTCTTCCATCTAGTATTTGAGGAAGAGTTTGGACGAATCAAGGGCCATTTCGGTCCTATTAACAGTTTAGCCTTTCACCCGGATGGCAAGAGCTACGCGTCCGGCGGTGAAGATGGTTATGTCCGCGTACAGAGTTTTGACCAATCATATTTTGATTACACCTTTGATTACAACAGAGAGTAACCTTTACTGCTTAATTTATTAAATTTAATCGATAATAAAACTGGTTTTTATTAATTAATTAAAGCATTATTTTATTTGTAGCCTCCATTCATAGCGGTGGTTTTACGTTGACTGCTTATTGTTGATTATATGATGTTATAATTGTCATTATTTGTTGAATGTGGGCACCCACAGGGCTAATTTGATACCAAATTGGTACTCATTTCTTTGAGCTATCTGTTGTGACTTGGGTAGACCTCTGTGGAAATGTGAAAAATGCTGAAACAAAAAAACAAAATATTATTATAAAAAGACTATTATTATAAAAATTAGAGTTACTCAATTACCAAAAGAACTTCAAAATAATGAAAATCAACTGAAAACTGTCTGAAACCCATAGTGTCCAGACTGGCTCTCACTGTTTGAAATTAGTCACACAATAAGAATCATCAAAATTTATATTGCTAAATGTTGCTAAATAATTAAAAAAGAATGAAATTTGCCAAATTTTAAAAGGTAAAATATGTATTCATATATTAAAACTTTCTGTTAAAATATTCCATGGGGCGGACTTACGCTTATTACAAACCCTTTTTTTAACGTGTAGAAGCCCTTTAGGGCCGTCACTCCACCGGGCCTTGCGTCAAGGTGATGTGTCGGAATTGGACCGACTAAAACTATACTGTGCGCCATTTTGCGCCTTAGATAAGTGGATCCGGGTACAGCTGTTGTTATGACATCCAAGTCCTTCGTAGCGCTAAACTCTATTTATCTTTGCGGCTGGCATCTGTATCGGATAGAGGAGAATACGCGCCCCATCCAGCCACGGTCACACTCAGGGTAGCATGATCCACCCGGGTCTTCTCCGCACTACCGGCCATGGAGCGTATGACATATGGTGGGTACTACTTACATCTTCATTTTACAAATATATGTATTATCATGGGACTTGCTTACCAGAGCTATTTATTAATTCACTCTTTTCACTTTAATCACAATCCTTTTCGTATAATTATAGGGAACTGAATAAGCCTGTCCGTGTGGTGACGGATTAAAAATACATAGTGTTACCACCCCTATTCATACCGTGGGTGTCGTAAAAGGTGACTAGGGGAACCAAATATGCAAGACAACATCATTACAAAGAGAAGGAAAACTTGAAACGAACCCTATTCCAACCCGTCTGGCCAGCGTGATATAGTAGGCCAAAACCTTGCTAAGGAGAGGCCTATGTCCATTTCCGCAGTGGACTGTAAAAGGCTGTTGATGTTAATGTTAATGTTGTTGAATAAACCAATTTATATTTATGTTATAAAAGACTAGCAAACCTGACGAACTCCGTTTCGCCACTAGATGGCTTCGTTTTTTGTAACATTTCGTTTGGGGATGAAATGATGAAGAAAAACATTTTTTTTTGTTTCATATTTGAAAAGGAAAATTTTTATTTCATTTTACAACAGTAATGAATTCATTTCGATTACAAAAATGAATTGTAATTTAGTTGAACTTCTCTAAGCAATAATTAGTGTGTAAATATTGTAACTTTGATTGGATCGACCATCTTCAACGTGATGTCGTATCCGTCTTGCCCTTGCCAATAAATTATTGAATATTGTAACGCATCGTACAAACGATGTGTCTCGTTTACACGATGCATAATATTGTTTCTTCGCTGAACGACAATGTCTGGTGATTTAGTTGGATCGCCAACAATAATTGCAGCAACATCATCAACGGTGGGTGCATTGAATCTTCGCACATGTTCACCTGTTGGGGTACGATCCTCTCTTATGACAAATTCGTGCGTATCCGATGTCATTCGTTCCAATGCTGTTTTGAACATATTAACCACAGCGTTATTAGCGTAAAAAAATGCTTGCAACTGCTCAATAATTCGTCTCTTTAACTGTTGTTTTCCCTGTATATTGCACCGCACATTCAGCTGATCCACCATCGACGAAATGAAATATATTTGCAGAAATTGATGCGGTTCATCTGGTGTTGGCACCATTGAACCATGCAAATGATATATTTGTCCTTGTATCTGTAATTGCAAACAATCATTTGTTGAAGAATACGGTGTGACTTCTGATCGTGTGATGATGTAGTGTGTGGTGTATGTGTTGCAATTGATTGTTGGTGTGATTGATTGGTTGTGTGTGTCGTATCTTTTACCTTGCAAGTCGGCATGAAGCCGCCTTCTCGAGTGATATTAGCTCCAAAGGAAGCCATGCGAAAGCAGTTATTGTATTCAAGGATGCGTTGAAGAAAATAGTTGGAATCGGGATCACTTCCATCGAACAATGGTTTTAGTGGTTGTGGTGGTGTAAGTAATGGATCCAATTTGACTTTTCCACTTGCGCAGCACAATCCAGCCGTTTCTCTTTTGAACTTTACGGCATTGCAATATTGGCATACAGTCGTCATTGGTCCAATATCTAAATTGTCATCATCACTGTAGTTCGCAGTGGGATCATATTGGAATGCCAAGCGATTGTATGATGCCAATGATCTTCGTGTGCTCACGCCACAGATCACCTAATAGATTCCGCATACAGGGCCACAAACGTGCGCCACACATAGTTAGGAAAAAACCACACGGCGCGGTGCGGCTCCGGCGCGGCGCCTGAGCGGTGCCGCAACGGTTTCCTACATACAAAAATGCATTGCAGTCACATGGCGCCGTGCGGTGTGCTCCGGCGCCGCGCCGCGCGCGCATCGGAATCGAGACGAGGCGGGGAGGGGTGTAAGCAGAGCGGAGCCGGAGCGGCGCCGCTCGCAGTTGTTTGTTTGCGCAGTATAGGGAAGGACGCATGCTGGATTAAGTACGATCACGTAACCTGTACCTATCAAAATGAGTACCAGTAATGAGGAAAATATTGACATGGACTACCTCATTTCTTTAGTTCAAGAACGGGACGTACTGTGGGATAAGTTTCATGTGGATTTTAAAAACAATAATTTAAAAGCGAAGGCATGGGCAGAAGTTACAAAAAATTTATTTCCAGAATATGATAGCTACGCTCCTGATCGAAAGAACAAAATTGGTGAGTCCTTATTTTTCTTCATACTAGTAACATGACTAAATTTTCTTTAATTGCCACTTCAAAGATCCTGTGATGCTCATAAAATAGTTTCCAAATTCATCTCTAATACCATTAGCTGCTGTCAATTCTTCATTTTGGGGTTGGAGAGAGTGAAACTCATCACAAATTATCGTCAATTTATCTTTTTGACGAACACCATCCCGATCGGCCACAAAATTGTGTAGGACACAACATGCTTTTACAATGGCAGTAGCAAAATCATAGGATATGTTTATCGGTCTGTGAAAAATGCGCCATTTGTTTGCCATGATTCCAAAAGCACATTCGACATATCTTCTTGCCCTGCTAAGACGATAATTGAATACCTTTTGTTTTACATCAAGATTTTTACCACCATAAGGACGCATAACATGTTTGCTTAATCCAAAAGCTTCGTCACCCACTAACACATATGGGATTGGTCTATTAAAACCACATAGTGGCTGGGGATCAGGCAATGGCAGCTTCTCGCAAATCATTAACTCGTACAGTTTTGAGTTTTGAAAAACAGTTGAATCGCACTCTTTTCCGTATGCGCCAATGTCGACAAAAGTAAATTTATAGTTAGAGTCCACAACAGCTAGCAACACCATAGAAAAAAAAGATTTGTAATTAAAAAAGAGGGAGCCACTATTAGCAGGATTACACATGCGAATATGCTTTCCGTCGATGGCCCCGATGCAATGAGGAAAATTTGTTCTGACATCAAAATCAGATGCTATTTTTTGGAATAGGGCTGTTGTCAGCTCAGGGATGTTGTCACGAAGAAGATGTTTCCATATAGCTTCGCATACTCTCAATATCATACATGCAATCGTAGATTTCCCCCGTTTAAATTTGAATTCTAAATCTTGAAACGTATTTCCGCTTCCTAGGTACCTGTAACAAAAACATTTTAAGATTATTAAATAAAAGATATATAAAACAGTACTCACTCAGGGGTAGATGCTTTAAAAAATATATATGTTTTTGAATCACCCCTTGAAAGTGACCACATACTGCTGTTAGTTTGTAGTCACTTTTTAGAGGTGATTCAAATACATTTTATTTTTCCCAAAAAAATATGATTTATATTATGATGAAGAAAAAAATATTTTGCCTTCTCATGCATAATCCGCAATCAGTCTGGGAGTGCTAATTTTTTTTTCCTATTTGACCGACGACCCATGTTTATTCGGCAATATTTTCCCTTATATTTATGAAATGCATTTCTGAAGTTTTCGATTTAAGGCTCTAGTTACGCATCTATAGGATCTTAAAAAAAAGACGCGATAAACCTACAAATATACATTTAATATTTGATTTTCATTTCAGGTAATACTGTTGTGAAAAAGTGGAAAAATGTCAAGGACACCTTTTTCAAACATTTAAAAAAAATTAAAGAATCCTCAAGATCCGGCTCAGCCGCTAAAAAGCTTACAAAATATCATTATTACAATCAGCTATTATTTTTAACCAAAATAGCACAGAATGCCACGGACGATAGTTTAAACTTAGCTGATGAATCGACCATGAGTTTTACAGATGATGTGCCTGTACCTGGGCCGTCCCGCTATGTTCCTGTCACCCGGAAGAGAACATTACAATTGGATGACTTTGAAAAAGCTACATTAGATGCATTAAAAGCTCCTAAGGAGAAGGAGAATCGCCACTTGTCCTTTTTTAAAGGCATACTGCCGTCTATAGAAGATTTTACAGAACTTCAGACCCTCACTTTCCAAAGTAAAGTTTTACAACTAATCACGGAAATGCGCTATGGACAAACGACTCCACATTCGTCCTTTGCGTTTGAACAGCAATTATCACACGGGTATCAAACCCGAAATTACCAAAGTACGGGTACGTACAGTTCAATAAACTCAAATTCTGATGTATTTCAATCTCCAAATCAAGGTTCTGAAGTGTCTCAAAATAGCGAAGAGATTGAATATGATTTTGCAAGCTTGTAAGTGATAATATTGCCCTGAAGTTGATTTGAAATCTATTATAATATATATAACAAAGTCGTGTGTGTTACACCATTTGTACTTAACTCGAGAATAAAGCAAGTGGAAAAAATAAAAGATTTTCATTACTTACCTCAAAGTGATTCCCAGCATTTCTATTGGCTCCACTGGATTCCTCATATTAGTATATTGTTTCCGTATATGTGGCTCTAAGGATTGCAATAAACCTTCAAAAGTGGATACACTCATTCGAAAAAAATTGTAAAACCTCTTTTCGTCTAAAACCAACTCTTGATATTCTTTAAAGAAAAAAAGTCCGTCACTATTCCTCAAGGCTATAAATGGACTGATCCAGTGTTTTCGTATGATTCTACGTCGATTTCTTCGGTGGCGTAGTAATAAGAGTAGCAGCACACGTCTTTCCCGATCCATTGTTATTACAGACTGTCGCGTAGCGATGGGCAACCCCTCATTTTGCCGCCGCTGCGGCGCCGCCGCGGGCTCCGTAGAACGTTGCGACGCCGCTCTGCCCGTGTGGTCGCCAGCGCGGCGAAATGGCTTGCGGTGCGGCGCCGCACCGCCCGTGTGGTTTGGCTCATACTGCGCAAACAAACAACTGCGAGCGGCGCCGCTCCGGCTCCGCTCTGCTTACACCCCTCCCCGCCTCGTCTCGATTCCGATGCGCGCGCGGCGCGGCGCCGGAGCACACCGCACGGCGCCATGTGACTGCAATGCATTTTTGTATGTAGGAAACCGTTGCGGCACCGCTCAGGCGCCGCGCCGGAGCCGCACCGCGCCGTGTGGTTTTTTCCTAACGGGCTTATAAACTTACGCTAGAAACACGTCATCAGTATCGTCCAAGTTTGTGACCCCTAGACACACCGAGGTATTTACAATTTAAAAATAGATTTGTTTTATAAACATATTGTAAATGGTTTACTGTGCAGTAAAACGCTGTGGCAAGTCATCTAAAACATATAATTATCAAAAAGATGGCATAACATTTCATCGGTAAGTACATTATATTTTTATTACGTTAACGTCTTTCAAATATACCGGAGTTCAACTTATTCTGGTAAATTGAACTGTTAGGAAACGAATAACTTTAACCTCAATTTCACAGTAAACACAATGCCAGTTTTAAGTTAGCGTTTGAAAGAACGTGCGCATAATAAATGTCACATGAAGTCAACTGAGCAGAGTACAATGAGTAGCTGTCAAACAATGTATTACGCACCGGCGCCATCTACTTAAAATACTGGCGCCATCTGCTCTACCACCATGCAAAACCATATTGGTTTGCAGTAGATGCTACGTATCAGAGATGGCGCTAGATGTGAAAAATTATTTTTCTTGTTTTCCTGCGTTTCTGTTGAAATTTTTCCTGAATTTTGTTTACTATAAACCTCACGGAGCCCCGAGACCTTTCCAACGAATACAAAAACGTGGAAATCAGTTCGTGCGTTTTGTAGTTATTGCGTCAGGAAGGAAAACCTGACTTATTTTTATATTATAGATTTAGTGCAATTAATAGTTAATTTTTCCTACTATACCTAAATCTAAATTCAATGATGCGCGATTCTGCTATTGACTCGATGTAATCAAGCTCAACGGTTGATATTTTGAATAAAAAAGCTAAAGAAAGACAGCCAGGTATAATTCTAAAAGAAAACATTGTATGCAACAATTTATTACATATATAAAAACATTATTTAATTACACTTGCGGAATATCTTCACTTATGCTTATATGTATATACATATAAAGTAAATCAGAGGAAATAAGGTGTCGTGTGTTGTGGTGGCACTTCTCTTTCGCTATCTGGGACTGCTTGGAATAATTTTGCAGTTCTATCGTTTACTGTGTTGAATTCTAGTATGGAGGCCACATTACCGCAGCGATAACAGTAATTAGGAGCAGACCATACTGTCACTAGACGTTTGTCAAACATATATTTGTAACCTGCAACCAAGATATGATTAAATATGTGTTTATATATGTGTGTATACATATATTTTATGAAAGCAGACATTCTTGTGAAAGAGCCCGAAACCAATTCGTCATCGTCAGCCTATCATCGTCCATTGCTAAACGAAAACCTCCTCCTAGTTATGGACATCTCTCAAAAGCAATAGGCTAGATGACACCTTAGTCAAATTAGTTACTTTTTATCATCTGTCAAAACGACAATTTTGTATGAAAAATGTACTAAATACCAAATTCTGACGTCACTATCTTAGACTACTCAATTGAACAATATATTTCACTGTATATTTAATTCAAATTCGTAATAATAATAAAAAGCTACGTTAATTGTATTTTCACAGATGTTTCGCGATATTAGTTTTAATGAAGTGAACATTGGTATTTATTTACGATACAGTCATCTACCCAATTGCATGTACAAATTTAAAATTATTACATTCAAGATATTCTTCAAGTCAATGTACAAGCTACATTTCATAGTTAATATCGAAATGAAAAATAAGACAATGGTGTCAAAAAATATCATATTAATAATGATAATGTTTTGATAATATAATCAGTATCATTTTGGTAATATTTGACACTATCATCGTACACGGTAAGAGCTCAACATAGACGTACGTCTAAAATCTTCATTATGAATATCATGTTCATAGAACAAAGGTATGGTTGTAACTGCTTTAAGAGACTGCTTTGCACGGATATGGCTGTACGGATAGCGAGTGGGGCGAGTACTGCGCTGAGTGTTTGTTGTGAGTTCAAATTCGACATCAGATAGCATTTTGTGTGATCCACAAATTGTTGTTCTGTGTCTGGGTGTTCTTTGTGTCCGATTCTTGTATGTTCTTAAAGTCCCCCACGGACAGGATTTATTCCTAATGCGGACGTTACCTTTCAAAAAAGAAAGTACCAGATACTAGATACAAGAAAAAAGGGCATTTCCTGTGTTCCTAAATTCATTTTGCTTGCACGTGAATGACCAAGTTTAGCTTTTTCTGTATAGTCTGATTAAAAACTTATTTAGTTTTTCAGACATCTGACACACGATGCGATCTAGTCACAAACTATGTACGGATTGTATTATAGGTACTAGACAACTGTTATAAATATATGACATGATCATCATCATCATCTCAGCCAAAAGACTTCCTGGACATAGGCCATACATACATACGCACTTTCTTTTTTTTGTAAATACATATATTATATAAAACATAGAAAATACCCAAACTCCAAAACAAATATTTGTAGTTTATAAAAACATTTTGTCGGACCGGGATCGAACACGAGGCCCCAAGTACAGCAGTCGCATACACTACCACTGCGCCATCGAGACAGTCAACATTTAAATTAGCTTATAATTTTGTAATCCAACATTATTGTAAATAAGACCACATACCATCATTCACTAACTGATGCGCTCTACATATTAAATTCAAATCATTGTAATTCATAAAAAGTTCTGTGACGTAGCTGCCGAACAGCCATCCTGCGCCTCGTGGACTGACGGACCTGCAATTGAAGCATTGGCATTACTATATATTATATAAAACAACTTAGTAAGCTAATGAGTTGCGTATTTAATAATCAAAAATTCATCGAAGCGTCAGTTGATAATTACGATTACTATTTATTAGATATATCGGTTATAACCTTGGCAGACTAGCCGATTAGCGGGATGTAAAAAGGCCGAATAAACGTCCAACAAGTTAGACAGGGTGATTTCGGTTTCGGGGACATTCCGCATTTGCAAATATTACAGATATTTGCATGTATATCGCAAAAAAAATAAAACTCTTATTTACATTTTTAATGTAAATAAGACAAAAGTGGTTGAATATACGGCTTTATCGATTAGTCGGAATTATTTCCATTAAGCTTGATTATTGCAAATTAAATTAATGATTTACAATTCCTTTCAATTGTTTACATAAATTAATTAGTTAAGAGTCCTGTAGTGCTTGATCATCTACTATTTTGTAATAAACAGATACTCCATTCCTTCACACTATTGTGTATGGTACACATATTAGTGTGAAGAAACCGGTTTCATGATCCTCCGACCAAGCGAGATCATGTCAGACAGGCGAATGAAATGAATGATTTTTGAGATTTTATGTATATGCTAATCGCTGCGAGAATTTCTATATCGCGATTCAGGATTAGTAGTTGCTCTGTAGTTCATTACAAAGTAGTTTGATGTGTCTTCGTTGATGGCGGTGTAGTATTTTTGTTTGCGCCGTATGTGGAAGGCGGCACAACAGCATTTGCAAGACAAAATATACTAGGTACAGTGAGAAAAATAATATATGATCTTAGACTACTTACCACATCTTAATATCAGCTGGATCTGACCAAAGAAGATCACAGAAAGCACCTTTATGTGGTATCTGTTGATTTCTGTCAATACAACGAATTTGATCTAACATAGATATTTCTGGAGATAGACCCCCATGCACACATAGTACAGTTTCATCTATAATCTGTAAAAATATATATATATAGTATTTATACAAGGACATTTTCATTCAAACATAATACACATATAATAATTATAGTGCAAAAGAAAATTAGATACTTATACAAATATAATATGATAATTATGCAACATTTAATTCATGGCTCCTGTAATAATCAGATCAGATCATTACATACTTACTGAAAAACTTATTATTTACAATTCATGTAATTAGATAGTGATTGGTTGATAAGCTAATCACTTGCATGAACATTTTATTTTGTTCACAAATAGTACAATAAGAGTTTATGAAAATACTCATCACTGCACATGTATTTATTTGTTTACGTTTCATTTAAAATAACTCACCTACAATAATATTTAGTAATAATTAAATTTTTATATATAACCGTAAGTATACTCACAGCTGCAACCGTTAGTAAATCAAATACTCGACAGCAATCATTCCAAGCGTTTGCATTACCGTATTTGTTTAGACATTCATCATAAAAGCCATATACTTTAGTTATTTGACAGGTCTCATGGTTACCCCGAAGTAAAATAATTCTAGAAATAAACACCTATATTATATTTAAAATGACAAATAGGAGCATTATTCTATTATAATATGACAATTTATACAATTGGACATATACTAAACAGTTAATAATAGACATTGATTCAGAAATCGATGTTCCAAAAGAATACTTCACACAGTCTATAGATTTTAGCATATTTGTTTTTAAATCAGTACTTACTAAACCTAAAAGTTTGACCAAACCAAACCAAATTGCAAACATAAAGACTAATTTTTATAGTCTGGTCTAGTGGTTAGTGAGCCTGACTGAGGGTGCTGATTCCAATCTCATCTAGGACAAACAATTCTAAGATCTAGTTGAGATGTGTGAAGTTAATACTATAAACAAAGTGCTAAAAATCAGTAAGATTGTATAATAACGATGTTCTCCTAGCTGATTTCGGCCACAGCAGCCACCTTCAACAGAGACCACCCAACTACGCAGAAGGTGTTATAGTGCACAAGTGAGTGCGTAAACACAAATGCACTCTCTGTTGCTTCGCACTCATAATCCAATGGAACTGCTATTCGACACAACCAGAAAGAAATCAGGCGCAGGACCAATGGCTTTATGTGCTCTTCAAGCCACGGATATGTCATGTAACATCTCTTTAAAGCATGACATAGCACTCCTTGGCCTCAGGTTGGAAGCATGGTACAAGTATATTTAAATTTATATAAGGATACATTCATGATACTAACAAAATAAACAACAACTGTGTGGTGTTTAGATTCAAGTAAGTACTCTGGCTTTAAATACTAACTAGGAATGACAGATTTCAGACTATACCCAAAGTGTTCTGTTTACAGCAATAGGCTTACCCTTGTATGTTAACGGAACCAAATTAATTTAGAAAAGAGTGTGTATGAAAAAGATAAATATTTTGTCATCACAGTCAATTAACATAAAAGCAAGTTATAGTATATAGAATCATTAAAGCAAATTGTTTGTTATCAAATTCGAGAAAAGTTAAAAAAGTTTCATTCCATTTTACAGACCATTATAAATTAAAATATATTAATAAATTAGGGAGATTTATTTAAACATACCTGTCAGGATACCTTGCTTTTAGTGCCATAAGTAATGTTAACGTTTCAAGGCTGTAATAGCCTCGGTCAACATAATCTCCCATAAATATGTACTTAGTGTGTGGCATCTGACCACCGATGCGAAATAATTCTTCCAAATCATAAAACTGAAACAAAACATTCATTATTTTCAGTTATTCAGATCATCAATCATCAACAGCCTTTAACAGTTTACTGCTGGACATATGCCTCTCCTTAAAAAAGAAGCTTTAGGCCACCCTGGCCAGATGGGTTGGTATATATCAAATTTGCTTTCTCTTTGCAGTGATGTTGTCATGCATAAATTGCTTCCTTAATCACCTCTTACAATACCCATGGGATGAATAAGGGTGGTGACAATCAGTATTCTTAATCCATCACCACACAGAAATTTATTCAGATAAAGTTTAACTAAATATCAACTCTTTATTTACTTATTTTGTATCACCAACAAATGATATTATCTTATTTGAATACAAAAATACAAAATACATGTTTTGTGCTCATCCAATTACAGGTAATTATAGAATGGTAACATTATCAAACGATGTTCTGGAAATAAAATGTTTTGAATTTACAATCATGTTCAAGATCCAAATATGACAGTACTGAAAAACTTATATCTGATCAAGAGAACCTTATAAAAGACTGTATTATTTACGTATATATATAAAGCAATCAAATTTCAAACTTATTCACCTGGCCATGAATATCACCACACACAGTCACTGGTGTCTGCACCGGTTGAACATTGGGTTCCTCCAGCAACAAATCGCACACAATATTACAAAGCTCCCGTAAGTCATCTTCAGGTAAATATTTACATCTCTTTGCGATCTCTATCCATTTATCCACGTCAGTCATGTTTATAGTTTTCACAAAATGAAACGTTTACTTCGTGATTATATACAGTACTGATTTTTGGAAGGAAATGACAGGAGCCATACCTGGGGACGTATTCTAATATACTTCGACTTTATGTTTAATATTTCGCTTGTCATTTGGCAGACAAATCTCTTTAAAATGTCATTGGTGATAAACGTCGTTTTTATTCAAATTCTGTATTTCTTGTGATAATTAATTAACTCAAGTAAAACTGAACACTTTGATTATAATGTACTTTAAAGCAAGTATATTTATTTTGTATTTACAGCATTACTTGAAATAAAAACTAATAAAACATTAGCTAGATAATAGGCAAACACGCACGTAGCACCTGCACTAGAAAATAAATATTTTCTAAAACGAAATTGATGATAACAAAAATTTTACATAATAACATTTAGTTTTAAGCTTTCTGTATAGAGGTTTTCATCTATCCTCTCCTATTTTATAATCTCGTCCGAATCACTGGAATGGTTAACAATTGTGTAAATATTTTCTCAAGTTCAAGTCTTTTTGAAGTGAAAACTTCTTTAGGCGCGTTGAGCGTTTTGGTAGAGGGTAAAATCCTCGGTTCGCGTCACCGACATGCTAATGATAATAGTATATCTATAGCTATGGAGAATATGATATTATATATTATATATGAAATTTATTATTATTATATATTATATATGATATTATATATTATATATAGCTATATATGAAACATAAAAAATTTCATATAATTTTTGCATATAGTTTTAATTACTCTCAACTTAATAGTTCCGTTTTCACTTCTATCGGCAGTCCCATGACTGTTCAACTTTTTGACACTCTCTCTACTACTTTGTATGAGTTTATTGACGACCTAAGTCTGGAAAATCAATATATGTCACCTTTGTATGGTGATGACCTGCAACTAACAGTAACTAAGGTTTGAGACTATCAGGTGTTTACAAAGTTAACACAATAGACATTTATAAAAGTGAATGTCTACTGTGTTGCGTATATTTTTCTACTGTTAAAGGCAAATTTTGATTGTTATTCAATTTATTTTACCATTAATTAATTTCCTATTTCTTTGCCTGCACATAGCCATTAAGTAAGTCTATTTTTATAAGTTTGTGCATAAAGGAGAATCCAAATCCTGTACCGCTAGCAATTTTTAATAGATGGATATGAGATTTGTGCCATTTATAAAGTGAATCATGCTATTTTCATGTTAATTTCATAGAATTAGTGAAGTCATGTTTTTTTAGGACTTTAAAAAGATGTTACAATCGCAATAGCAAAATATATAGGTACCTAGTTTTTTACACTTGCCATGTTTAAAAGCTGCTTAGTTGAAAACTAAATCGGGCACGCCGTCATTGCGGCGGTAAGACCTGTTATGGAGGTTTGGATCGAGAGGAAAGAAGGAGGAGGAAGTATCGCAGACGACTCTCCGTCTCCATAAGTGCAAGTCTGCGGGTGACACGTGAAGCCATCCGTTACCCCAGCAGAAGCAGGCCAGGACGGCAGCGCGACGTGCTATGGAGCACGCGCTCCTTTGGGGGCAGAAAAGTAGTCATCTGCAAGCCGTAGGTAGATGGCCCGAGGTACGTTGGGGTTCCAGGGATTTCCTTTCTAGGGTGCACCTGGTTCTCCGGCTACTGGTACCTGAGACGGTGTGCGGTTTTTGATAGATTCGAGTCCGACTTAACCACCAGTGGGTAGTATCCGGGAAGATTTCCGCACAGTTAAAAAAAAAGTAAAAAATTAAATGGCGTTGTATATGAAATATCCTACAATATTTTTATACTAATAATCAAAATTACAAAAAGAAAACTATAAAATATTTCAATCGATGTTTATGGATAAGCTCACTGTTCTATTTAGTAGAAGAGCAACATTTTCAACAAGAGAATCCCGTATTAATAGCCGTCCCGATGTTATGCCTCTGCTCCACCAAAGCTGGCATTCTATTGTCGTGTAGTCAGTGTGGTCTTACCTCCGTAATTATGGTTCGCCCGGACTTATCCGTCACAAGCTGTCCTGAATCTAAATGGCTGGCCTGAGAACTGATTTCAGGGAAATATAAATTCAAACAAGCGGCCGCATCTCAAGTGATTCAAATTACATATAAGAGATTGTCCTAAATTTGACTAAGTTAATGAGATAAAATGATACATACAGCATGTAACACACGAAGTAATGCAAAGCTTAAAAAAATTTGCAAATACTTTACGACAGTATAAATATATGGATATTAGACAAATTAATTATGAGCATCTTTTGTTTTTAATTCGATATT
The DNA here is from genome assembly GCA_949316085.1 of Hypercompe scribonia. Lineage (NCBI taxonomy): Eukaryota > Metazoa > Arthropoda > Insecta > Lepidoptera > Erebidae > Hypercompe > Hypercompe scribonia. The sequence goes on from OX438969.1 coordinate 18,964,687, forward strand.
TGATTTTGCTGCTTGCTTTTAGGCAGAGTGTAACCCGGCAATAATTTTTATTAACGTTAACTTATTTATTAGCTTATTTCATAAGGCATAACCAAATTTTGCTCTAAATTTGCAGACCTAAGCACCAATCTATTCAGCCTATACGCACTTATAACATCTCATGGATACACAATAATATCACCACAAAAAAAGTTATTGTGATCTGAAAATTAATTCAAAGGTGTTGTGAATTCAACATTTCACATACCACAGTATGTCTGGCAAGTACAGTGCGAGCCACACCTACTGTCTAGTGCTGTTACACCAGCTATCTGATTTTATTCTACGATATGTTTTATAAAACACCGAAGAAGGCTGTTGACATCAGAGGAAGAAACTTCGATGTCATGAGCCGTCTTCTGATCTGAGACCCACCTTTTTTATAAACCATTGTGACACTCTCGCTTTAACTGTTCCTGTTTTGATAACAGCGGTTAACAATTACATTGCTTCAGTCCTGGAGTGGAAATATTGCTGGGAGAGGAAGGAAAAGGGACCAAACCTGTTTTAAAATGTTTTACCATTGACTTCAGAAATTAAAATATAAATTTAAAGTCAGTCACAAATAGTATACTGAAGACTTTATTTAACGTGAAAACACATGCAAGTACATTATGTTAATACATTTTATTTATTCAGAAAGTGGGTGCTCTTTTGATATGCTGCTGTGAACAGGTTAAAATAATAATCTACTATGTGTACTACTTAAAACTTAATTCTAAAAGCATGTTAAACGATAGGTTTTTTCATATGAATTTGGGACGGATTTTGATAGTTTTAAAATGCACTGCAAGCTCTAATTTCATTGGTTTTAAAGAAATTAATGTAATAAATAAAATGAGATAACCAGGTAAAAATAGTTTTGTTAACTATTACCGAAGATTAAGTGAGATTAGGCGTTATGTGAACTAAATTGAAGACCATTGGTGTAATATATATAAATTTGTATGTTCATGGCTTCCAGAAGACTTACGTTGTCATTGTGTATTGGCATACAAATTTAAATATTGCTACTCCGCGAATCTGCCGTTTGAATAAACGTTTCATATGTAATACTTTTTAAAAATGCACTTAGTACTTTAATTTTACACGGACTCTCTAGATCGACTTTCTTTATTCAGCGTTCGCGAACGAATGAGTATTACGGTTTGAATATTAAAAAAAAATCTTTTAGTGCCGTAGAAAGTTAACATTTTCAGTTTTGGCTCAGGTTGTTTTTGAATAAATAAATGAAGTATGTAAAGATATCGAGTTTTTAATTTTCATGGATTTTTTTTTATTTACGATTTAAGTTATTGATTTTGTGCATTTGATAAAAGTCTCACACCTGTCACAATCAATGCTTAAAAGCCCCCATATACCTCGTCCTGACGGAAAATAAATAGATCATATGCTCCAATGGTCTTAGACTTAGAAGAGTACATAATTAGTGGAAATAGCTTCCCGTTGAAGTATTATATTCTACTTATAAAAACTAAAATCGGCCGTTTTCTTAATTTAGTAAAATTCATTCCAGTTTCAAAGAAAACTTTTCCGATCAGTAATAATATCACTAGAGAATGGAGTTGCCAAGGCATCTAAAATCACAGAACGCTATTTTGGGAAATCAAGCTATAAAATAATAAAAAAAAAACGTAATAAGTACGAGTGATGGTTAAAAACATAATAAAGTTATGAAGAATACACAATAACTGCGCTATCGGCGACAGTAAAACAGATGTTAAAACATTTCCTGTGTAAACCGGCGTAATACTACAAAAAGGTTTATCTAAAACATTAGCCAACATAACAATGGTACAACAGTAAAGCATGTCTAGCAATGTCGATTCCCTTTGTCGTACTTTTGAATTTTCTCAGCGTTTATAAAAATTACTTAATCCCGAGAGAGTACCAAGTGATCACAGATTTTGAAATTCCGTTCAATTTATCAGTACAAAAGTAACCAACGTTCTGAAACGGATTCACCTATTATCTACTTTATATGAAAGCTGACGCATGCTCAAATACTTTCTCAGTTCTAGAGGCTTCAACTGTTCCCATTACGTGTACAGTCACGACAATTTTTAAGTCTCTAATATTTCAATAATTGTATAGTCAAAACAATTGGCTGAGCATGTATCCGTTTTCATTCCCTATACTATTACGTAGATATGCTATCATAATTATTATCTATTTGCTAATTACGTTTGTGAGCCAGTACTTTTTTGAATAAAATTACAAATGCATAATTACTTTGGCAAATACAAAGTCGCTTACAACGCAACGTACAACCTCACTAATGACCATGTCGTAGGTCAAACCGTAAATAAATAAAATTTGAAACACAACAACTAAGTACTGGCGTTCAAACGTTGCAGATGAAACTACTGACAGTCGGTGTGTGAAATACATTCTTTTATAGATTTTAAATAAAAGAAATATCCCCCTATTGTCACGATTTAGCCCTCTTTACAAGTTATTGTATCTTTGAACACATAACTGTGAGTAGTGAGCGTCAGGTGCCATTTTTTGATAAAACAAAAAGACCCTGTTACATAAATGTATATATATGTAATATAGGCTATACGTGTTAAGCTTAACTAGACCTAAGTTTACACACTCATACTTAAACAACAAGAAGAATAAATACATTTAAAACGTAAAAAAGCTTATTTAATAACTATGCCGCTACCACACCAGTTCATTTCGAATTTTAATTTTGATGTTTTATTATGGAAGTATGAACTGTTCATAAGCTCGTAAGCATTAGATAAGCTTACTGACCAAAAAATGAGTAAAACCAAATTAAAGTCAGTTTTCAGCAAACATTAAAAACATATTTTCGCTAACAAGCGACGTTTGAATCATTGTGTACTTAATATCTAAACAAATAAGGATTAAAATAATTCGTTAAAATGTTCTAGTACTGCGAATCACGTCTGGAAGATAGTTATACTTTTCATAACATGTGTACCGTCATGTAATTAACGCAACTTTGACTTAAACATAAAACAACACGCTCCTATAAATTATCCATAAGCAGAGATCCAAAATCAGGGTTAATGTGAACAGTTTTGATACATTAAACCGTCATATAACTACCTCATAAGCGATTAAAAACAAAATTAACATTAAAAAACATGCAAATATAAAATTAAGATCTCTAGGTAATCAGAATAACATTCGGATTTCTGAGAAATATCAGTTCCGTATACAACATTTTGTATTAAATTCGGAACACATACTGAGGTAAAAGGTCGTTTCGTATGAAAAATGACCTAAAGAACAATTCTCGTGATGTTATTAATAAAATAATATTAAAATGTATATTTTGTCTAGTCTCATAGTTTTCATCTAGATGAAAAATGTTAAAACTTTGTTTTAAAATTTTGGTTTTAAGTTTTTAACGAACTCTTTAAGATCCGTTATATATTGTCACCGACCATAGTAAGATACTAAGAAATAGTCAAATGAAGCAAAAGACACTTATATGGTAGAGGATTTTGTGTCAAATGTGATTAAGTTTAGACCGAAATGAGACTAGATTTATAGCTTTGCTATATTCGAGAATTGGCTCTCAGGTGTACATTGACAGACTTGCGAAGCGACGTTGAATGGACACCACATGTCCCGTTCACTTAAATTGGCCGAGTACGAACGCATCCAAGACTTTAGGCACGTGCTCGTCGATTCCGATTATATCGAGCACTCCCTCGTGATTTCCATTAGTCGTTGCCACGCGGTGAGAAGCTAGGTTCATAACGATCAATCTGTAACAAATATATCATCAGTTATATAACACGTACACACCTACAGAAAGTACTTATACTATATATATGTTTCATAGATAAACTACTTGGTAAAAGACTAGTGTCTTTAAACAAAAAATAAAACCTTACAAGATGTACGGTACAATGCGAGAATTCTTGAGAGATTGACACATACATATAAAATTAGCGAATTACTTCCGATTTCTAATTTTGAAAATCTTCTTAAAACTGCCTAAAAATCTTTTCTTACATCATAACAAGCATCAACTGTGAAAATTTTATGATTCTAGCACAGCAGTTTAGGCAAATTATGATCGAGAACGTGCTAAAACACTTACTTCGCATCCTTTACTCCGCTTAGCTTCCTATAGGCGTAGAGAGCCCGCACTGGGCAGTGGTCGGCGACGTCGACTAGTGGAGCGGGCGGCGGCCCGAAGCGCCCACCCATCCCGCGACCGGCGCGGGCCTGCTTGTCCAATTCCATGTAGCGAGTGCTGCGGTCCACCATGTCAATGAACACGTCGAACTTCAGCGAAGCTTTCATGGCCATCTGTATAGGAGCGTCCAGCTGCACGCGGCCCAAGTTTGCTTTCTGTAAATAAGAGGATCACTGTATATTTGGGTACTAGCTGATACTCGTTACTGCGTAAAAATATTTTATTATAGATACATTACAACCAGACATCATAAATAATCGTGCTCATCACGCAAATATTTGTCCTAGGTGGGAATCGATATCACGACCTCCGGCTTAGCAGTCAGGGCTACTAACCACTAGACCAACAGGCCTGACAAAAATTTAATAATGTATGTATTTAATAACCTTTTTTTTTTGGATCGTGTTGTGTTGCACTTCTATCTCCACGGACATCAGATTGCTAAGTCTGAGTTTGTGTTATTTAAATATGATAGATAAATACTATTGAATTGTTTACATCCTATCATTTATAGATAAATGTTATACGATGTCAGAAGCTTACTCCTAGACTCGAGATATAGATATATCAAGTATGCTGTAAGTTTAATAAACCATTATTTATTTTCATATTAAGTTTGTCCCAAAAAATGTCCTGCATGTACACTCTGGTCACTTTACATGATTGATATAGTGAGAGCTAAAAATTCAAATTTTATGGAAATATACCATGAAAACAATGAACTTCGTCCGATCTGCATTGGACTTTAATGCGTCGATGACAATCGTTATTTATTTAAATGATTTAACGCAGTGAGCTTCTTATAACATTTAATATAACATATCTCATATGGGATTGTCGTTGTGATAACGGATTAAGAGTACATCACCTCTATTGATAAGCCGAGAAGGAAAACGTAAATACGCTGTACCAACCCGTCTAATCGGCTTGGTATAGCAGGTCAAAACCTCTTTCCTAAAGAGAGGCCGTATCCGGTATTAGACTTTTATACTGTTGACGAAACCACTTGAATCCTTCTAAAATATTATTGTTTTAAACATTAAGCAACGATACTATATGTAGTTATGGCTCATACCCGCAGCACGAACTCCGCTTCTTCGATGTTGCTGAAGTTAGGCTCGATGGAGACGAGCTGCACACCATCTTCAGTAAAAACCGCCAAGCTCACTTGCTTCTCTCTTTTCAGAATTTGCAGGGCCAGAATTATAGCTGAAAAAACATGAGCATTATTTTTGGAAGTTCTTATTGTAGGAAATAAAATCAACTATTTACGAGTAGGTATACATACTAGAAATAAGTTACTGTTTTTTCTATAGCCGCTCAAGTTCTAATTACAAATCTACCAATTTGTATGATGAGCAAGGTGATTTGTTCTATCGGAGAGTAATTAATCTATAATAGACATGTCATCAACAGCCTTTTACAGTCCGCTGTTGGACATAGGCCTGTCCTTGGCAAGGAGGCTTTGGCCTACTATACCACGCTGGCCAAACCGCTTGGAATGGGTTTTGCTTCAAGTTTTCCTTCTCTTTGTAATGATATTTTCCAGAATAATTTATTTCCTTAGTAATCTCTTACGACACCCACGGGATGAATAAGGGTGGTAACACTATGTATTCTTATTGCGTCACCCCACAGAGTAATACGCTTGTATTTAAAACTATATAATTACGTTTATCACCAGTCTGGTCACCATAGTACAGGCTCTGTGACTCTGTGTAAAACTTTCTGACTCAGAAAGAGACCGCTGAACGCAATAGGGAGCGGGCCGATTCCAAGCGAAGAAGACGTCGGCAGTACTCGACGGGACTGCAGGCTGCCAGAGAGTGGGAACCTCTGGTAACAGATTTATTGCTACGATAGGGAATAGGATGAAGGCTTGATCATATCAAGATGTAACCGAGCCTCCAGGCCACAAGTGAGGAGGAAATAATTTACCCGCGGGATAGGGTCTGATTAAACGTGGTGTCGTCTCAGAGAGGACCAGAAATCACGTGGTCGGACTCCTCTCCAGAGTCCTAAAGTAGAGCGCCAGAGGTTGACCGTCGGGGTGGTTTTTATTGAAAACACAACATACTCCTGAATCCCAAAGGAGTAGGAGATGTAATGGAATGGTTGCTAAAAGTGAGTATTTAAAACTAGTGGGAACCGATCGATGTTGACATCGCATTTGACAAAAGGCATGGGAAAACCATTTAATAACGGTTCAACTGCCTTTAAATTTAAGAATCTTCTCAAAGTAATTGTGCAGCCTTTTCAGTTGATGAGTTTAACCACCTAGCTTTTCGAGAACCCTGTTTCGGTGAAGAACTTTTGGAAATGACAATGGGTCCGGCCCTTTGAGTATATTGTATCAATAAGTTAAACACAATATGGTCAAGCTGCCTTGTTGGCCTAACGGTTAGTGTATGCGACTGCCGCGTATTCAGATTTATTAAACAGTGCATATGTAAATGTTATGATTAGTTAAAACTAGTGCTATAATTAGAAAGAATGAACAAAACGCATTTTACACCGAGAAACTGTACTTGACGAATGTTTCTTTTGCGATTTATGCTGTTATTGTCTTTTGCATCGATGGTTGTGGGCCATAGTTTGCCCAGCACTAGCTTGCGGCGTAGTAGGATAATGCCAAAATGTTAAAGATTTTAATATTTATGTTCTATGGCCCCGGGTAGTAATACTTCTGGTTTAAAATGAATTGAGCGCACACTACTACATTATAAACTTTGCTAGCGTTAACAAAACATTTCATGGTTTAATACCTGCGTGTCCTGGAGTAACGTTCTTGTTGTAAAAGCATTCAGCCAATAGGTGCTTCTTGCTTTTCTTTTCAGTATCAGCGTCGCCACCTCCGCTGGGAGTGGTCTTTGTAGCGGTTTTCTTACCCTTCTTTGGCACAACAAAATTCTTGCAGAAATGACGACCTATGAAACAAATATTTATGTATATGAAGGAAAACTTTGAAACTTATTAAAAATATTGCTCTTTCGAACGGGATCATCACACGTCACATCGAATGGGATATAAAATACATATATGTCATTATATACTGCCTATAACATTCAAGAAGTACACTTATACTTCTAAATAATATACGTCGAGTGTGTTTTCAGCAATGGAGTGGCTTAAATAGTCGACAGTGCGTATAAAACTACTGTGTTTTGTACGACAGTGCTGATCACACACGTCGTGTTCTGCGATGTTTCCGACGAGCGTACTGTTACTTACATACCTTGTGTTTGGTACGATAGTGCTGATAATACGAATAACTGGCCCGTACGAGAGACTTAATTGGATAAGAATTATTTTATATTGGATAAAAATATTTCGATAGTAAAATGCACAAATAAATTAAATCTTAAAACATAAAATTGGCTACTGTAGGTTATTCGTAGGACATAGATATATACTGTGGAAGGACGCGTGTCATATCCCTCCGACACAAAGGGAGGATTCTCCGACCAGGCAAGGTGATAATACCTGGCGGGCGACGGCCCAACGGTGGATGTTGGGATGTTGTATATATGCTAATTGCCACACGAATCTCTATATCGCGATACAGGATTAGTAGTTGCATTGTAATTCATTACATTCATACGTTTCGTTCATACTTCGTAGTTCGATGTATCTTCGCTAGATGGCGCTGTTGTATATTTTTCTTTGTGCTGTAATGTAGAAGTCGTGGACTTTTTGTAGATTTTTTGAGATAGACAATGTCATATTACATCGCATTAAATGGACGGAAGAAAATTAAAATGCAAGGATTGCACGGGGCGGATCGCTAGTTAATAATATATTTTTAGGTATTAGTTTCATATACATTTTTGAACACATATTGGACATAGTTAACGAATATAAAAAATATTTATGCACTCAAATGTATTTTTTAGGTATTGCCAATACGCTACTTAACAATTGTGTTTTTAGCACTGCTGTACGAACGCGTGGGCCAGCACTTGCGGATCGAAAAAGTGTCAGTGTGTTTTTTCAGCACTGGCGAAAGATTATAAAAACACAAAGTCAAAACTAATTCCGTAAAGATGAATAACATAAAGAGAGTTTCGGCGCAAAACTATTCGATATCATTCTTATGCCAATACAAAACGAATGCGTGTACAAAATCAATTAATTACAAGGAATAATACCTTTCCTAAGGTTTTCCTGACTTGTGCTCGCCTTAGTAAAATCAATTCATAAATATTTAAAAAAAAAGCTATATTTTTTTTTAATTTTGTGGTAAAATAAGCAAAAAGGTCAAATTAATACATTTATTAGCTAGAAACATATACCTTACACATCACTAAGATTGCATAAAAACAAACATTTTGTGTTTAATTTGATATGGTACAAGTGTACTAGTATGAACTGCGTGACGGCTTTTAGCGCCTTCTTTATATTGTAAAGTACTTAGAGCTGTACTGTTTTAAAATAAATGTCCAGCACAAGTTATAAAAACGTAGTGATGTGAGATCCATCAATAATAAATCTAAAGAAAAAAATATAATACAAATTTAACTAACATATGCATGTGTGTCTTGTGTATGTACACAAATTAAATGTTTGTATGGATGAGGTGTTGAATACCAATTTTGTGTGTTGTGCTTCGTAATTTAAATTAAAACTAAATACCTTTGAACATATGGTGTCTCATGTCCATGGTGATCAAGTAACGAGCATTGGTTGGTGGAGTCAAAAGCCACGTTTGATCAATCAAGTTGTTCAGTGCTGACAACACGGCAGGATTAGGCGGTAGATCAATTCCTAAAGAAAAAAAAAATCATCAGATCAAATTCTTTTAACACAGGTAAATTTTGAATTGTAGATTCATGCTATTTATATTTAACTTTAATTCTCCTATAATGATATTTGACTACATCTTGAACGTGAGTAGACCAGGAAAGTTTATAAACTAATCGCTTCTGTCCGCGGCTTCTCTCGCGTGGAAATTGGTCTGCTACATTAAGTTTCGTAACAGATCATTTTAAATAAATATATATATTTTTTAATAAAATGTAGCCTTTGTTACTTCTAATATCCCCAAGAACATGTGTACAAAATTTCATGATGATCGGTTGAGTAGTTCTCGCGTGAAACCGTAACAAACAAACTTACATTCGCATTTATAATATTAGTAGGATGTATGTCAAATTTTTTAGACAAGTTTCTATAATACAGGTAAATATCTATTAATAATGTGAGATCTGTATAAATGTTTATAACAATAATATACAATACGTGTATATTATAGATATACCTAGTAGGTATATTATTGTTACAAAAACTTACAGGCAAATATTAGGTTAAGACCTGGTGTAATTCTATATTGATTCATAGTGTGTAGATGTAGATGGACCCTCCTGAAAATAATTCTGGTGGTGCCCATACATACATAAAATACAGCTTCTGAATAAGGACTGCCTTATTCAGTGCATTGTACGCACCGCCATATACTGAACTGTTGTTAGATTTTGTTCATCAACCGACTATTGTCTAATTTATGTTTATAATACGTCAGGTGTACTTACCCCAGTTTTTGATTTCTTTCGGGTGTCGCCTGTTGGTAATCCACATCCACTGGTCATTTTTGCTATCGAAAATCTGGCGAGTGCGACGCCTTTGCTCCTTTTCAGCGGCCACTTTAGCTTTCTCGTATTTCATAGGCCTGGTAATAGTCGTATGAATGAGTAAGACAATAAAATATCTAGTATTATAGTAAAGGTGCAATTTAAATTTTATTAAAACGGACACTGAAAAATAACGTTTTTGGAATAAATAGATTTACGTTGTTTTTTCGGTTTGTAACGGATATTAATCCCTCAAATATGTGGAAGGAACGGGTGTCATGTCATTACAACCCAAAGAGAGGATCTTCTAATTAGGCGAGGGGACCAGGCCGGGCGGGCAATGGCCCAACGGTTGATGTTAGGAAGTTGTATACATGCCAATCGGCGATGTTGATGTATTGATAAGACAACATAATGAAGCACTAACCTGCTCTTTTTCTTATAGTTGCATAGTGTAATGTAGACTGCAAGTGGGGTAACCGTCGATTTCTTGACAATGTCTTGGTTATTGAGCAGAGATGTTAATACTGCAGTAGTTGGAGAGTCGTTGGTCAAGAAACCCATGTTATGGATTCTCTGAATGTGGTACAGCAATTCTTCTAAACTTAACTGTGGCAGTACTGCAGTCCATACCTACGATTATAATAATATAATAATAATAAAGTATTATGCTTTATTAGTAAAGATTCATTTCTACGGCATTTACGAATAAATGGCCATATATCAACAATAGTCTTTTACAGTCCACTTCTGGACATAAGCCTCTCCTTGGCAAGGAGGTTTTGACCTACTATACCACGCTAGACAAACGGGTTGGAATAATGTTTGTTTCAAGTTTTCCTTCTCTTTGTAACGACATTTTCCTGAATAGTTTGTTCCCTTAGTCGCTTCTTACGACACTTACGGGATGAATAGAGGTGGCAGCACTATGATTTCTTAATCCGTAACCACACGTAGTGGGTGCAAATGGGCACATACGATGTTAATTTTTTTGTATATATTATTTTATTGAGTTCAATAAGTTATATTATGGCTTTGAACCTCGATGATGAACGATTTAATGAACATGATTAATTAATAAACAATTTTGGCAAAGTAAAATTCTGTATGGAATAAAGTCGTCATCTACCATGCAGGTAAAAGAATAAACGAAAAAGAGGAAATAATCAAATTATACCACGTTTACCACCATGGTAGTCGATTATTAGTGTTTTGAGAATACATAAACTAAGTAGTTTTAAATATGAACTTACAGTTTGAGACGTCAGCAAGTGCCCAGGCACATGGTCCAGAGTAAACTGGTTAGCAGTTGCCAGAGCAGCGGCAGCAGCCGGATCCTCACAATGGCGCATATTTTCAACTTTCGTAATGTACTCCAATACCTCCTTGCATTCTGGTTTGTCACCTACCATCTGTTTCGCACGTTTAAGTCCAAAGATAGCATACTTTACTACGGCGTCCCGAGCTATGGTAAAAAAAAAACCATATTTAGTGATTGCTATAAAATAATAAACATGGTGTATAAATATTTCGATATCAATTCCAGCGGTAGAGAAAAAAAACATTACTTTTGGATAAAAACGCTTGACTTAAGTATATTTAACGGTGCTGGGATGAGTTGGATTATTTTTCATAAACTTCATTTCACAGAAAAATAATTTTAAATGATTTAAATTATACTAATGACACGAATAAATAAATTCATTTGTATATATAATATCTGGAGGACATACTTGTAATAATATTCAGACATAGTAGACTTTAAAATGTGCTAGGGATAACGTGGTAGTCGAATTTGGAACTCGTTTTTGGTTTGATTCATAAATCCTACAACATTAAAAATTCAAGTTATCTTTTATAGTTATCCAAACCATGCTCAACAATATTGTAAATGTATTACGGATTCTTTGATACAGTAATTTTATTTTTTTGGGCTTTTTTGAAGTTGCATGAAAAGAATTCTCGAACAAGTGCTGAACAAGTGTTCATTTCTTTCAAGTGCAAGATATGCTACATTATTACACACCATAATGTCTTTTATTATGTCATAAAACTATTAATGAACCAGTTGCAATATTTACCATAATCATCATCGGGTATTTTGACATGAGATTTTCGTAGAAGAGTTTTATGCGAACGGCCATAACGCGCCCGTACTCTAGTCATCTCTCTGGCTAGTTCCATTGGATCTTTCGATAGGTACCAGTCTTTGACGTTCTTGCACCATCCTCGGCCATTACCTACAAAAAAAAATATGTAAAATAATAATTTTGAATAAAAAACATCTTTATTATTTAGAAACATTATTATAGAGGGAACGGGTGTCATGTCCCTCCAACGCAAAGGGAGGATCCTTCGACCAGCGAGGTGATCATGCCTGGCAGGCCGCGGCCCAGCAGTTTGTGGGATGTTGTATATATGCTAATGGCTAATTGCTATATTTCGCGATACAGGATTAGTAGTTGTTTCGTAGTTCATTATTACACTTCCTAGTTCGATTTATCTTCACTAGATGGCGCTGTTGTATATCGCCACTACCAAAACTTTTTGGCCCCATCGGTGTCTTGTCTGCAAGCAATGTGCTCCGCCCACTGTCTTAGTTTGACAATTCTCTGGACAACATTGGTGATCTCGATTCATCTATAGATCTCATTCTTGATTCGGTCATGCAAAGATACTCTGAGCATTGACCTTTCCATTGCTGGTCAAAAGCTTTCGTCTTGAGGCACTGTGGTAATGAGAAATTGTCACGCAGTTTCCCGCATGCCAATCAGCCGAGTCGGATTCGATGATGGACCTCTTTTTCAAAGTTGGACACCTCTACCTAGCTGGTTAGTCTGTCCTAGTTGTATAAGATCACAGCGGGCGGAGCACACACCTCCATCGATGGCCTTCTTGGTCGGAGACTAGAGGACTAGGAGGGCAGAACGAAGGCAATGTGCCGCCCGTCGGGGAATCGGAGGTAGGGGCGGTTGTTCTACGGATCCGCTCTAAGAACACCGCCCCTGGGCCAGACGGGATACCTGCCCGAGCACTGGCCCGAGCCCTCGAGCACATGTCGGACCGCCTTAGGCAAGTCCTGGATTCTAAATTGGCGTCCGGACGCTTCCGAGTGCTGGAAAAGCGGGAAGCTGGTCCTTTTAAGGAAGTCGGGACGGCCTGCCGATGCGGTAGCGGTCTATAGGCCCATCGTGTTGCTGGACGAGGCAGGTAAACTTTTTGAGAGGATACTCTCTGCTCGCATCGTCCGGCACCTCTGCGAGGTGGGCCCCGATCTGTCGGATGCCCAATACGGTTTTCGAGCGGGTCGTTCGACGGTCGATACTGTGTTGCGCCTGAGGGCCGTTACCGAAGAGGCGGTGAGCTGTGGCGGCGTGTTGTTGGCGGTGTCGTTGGACATCCCCAACGTATTTAATCTGCCATTTAGCTGCATCAGGGAAGCACTACACTACCACGGGGTGCCAGAGTACCTGAGGCGGTTTGTGGCAGACTAGCTTAAAGGAGCGTACCGTCATATACGAGGACCGAGATGGTATTCTGAGGCGGCGGCCCATGTCGTGCGGTGTTCCACAGGGGTCTGTCCTCGGACCACTCCTGTGGAATATGGGATACGACTGGGCCCTTCGAGGTCGTCTTCCCCCCGGGCTGGGCGTAATTTGTTACGCAGATGACACACTGGTTACGGCCCGAGGGATGAACTTTCAAGAGGCGGCGCGTCTGGCCACCACGGATGTCTCTCTGGTGGTCGGGCGTATTGAGGCGCTGGGTTTACGGGTGACCCTGGAAAAGACGGAGGCCCTTTTGTTCCATGGGCCCCATCGTGGTCCACCCTCTGGCGCCTCCATAGTAGTCAATTCGGTCCTCGTACCGGTTTAGTCCCAGATGATGTATCTGGGCCTGATCCTCAACGGCAGGTGGCTCTTCGACGATCACTTTCGACAGCTTTCTCCAAAGCTGGTCGGCGCTGCTTCTGCCCTTGGGCGGCTCCTGCCCAATTTGGGCGAAGCCAGCGTTGCGACGAGACGGCTACACACGGGGTTGTCCGGTCAATGGTGCTGTATGGTGCACCAGTGTGGGCGGCGGCTCTGACCGCACAGATTAGGACTCGCCTCTGGCGCCCTCAGAGGATATTGGTGGTTAGAGCCATACGTGGTTACCGCACCGTATCGACCGAGGCGGCGTGCGCTTTGGCTGGAACTCCGCCGTGGGATTTGGAGGCGGAAGTGCTCGCCGAAGTTTATCGGCGAACGGCTGACTTCCGGACGGGTAGCGCAATACGGCTCCCGTCCGAAGAGACACGCGAGTAGTGACAGGTCGCTCGTCGAGCCACGATGGCTCGTGGGTCGACCCGGCTGGAGGCTCCACGTGCTGGCTTTGCGATGATCGGCTGGAGAACCTCCAGCCGATCATCGTCGAGTGGGCGGGGCGACAGCATAGTATCTTTTCCTTCCGACTGACGCAGATTTTTTCCGGGCATGGTTGCTTCATGAAGTATCTGCACTCGGTCGCCAGGAAGGAATTGAGTCCCGCCTGTCACCACTGCGACTGCAGTGAGGACTCGGTTCAGCACACGCTGGCGGCGTCTTGTTAAGCCTGGGCGGCGCAGCGTGGGGTCCTCACTGCAGTTATTGGAGGAGATCTCTCGCTACTGGACGTTACACGCTCCATAGCCGGTAGCGACAGTTGTTTTACCGCGGTCGCAACCTTCTGCGAAGAGGTAATTTCGCGGCAAGAGGCGGCGGAGAAGGCCCGAGAGGACGATCTCCACTCGGACCCAATACGCCGCCGGCGAACCGGGCGACGGAGGCGCGCGTACCAGCGCCTCATGCCGCCTTCAGTGTGGCCGCAGGTGGACGGGACGGATTTCCCCTCCATCCGCTTCAATGGCCAGCCACGAGGAGGCGACGTCCGCGTGTGCCGTACGTCGACTAAAATAGAGAGTTTATCCGTAGATGGTGCCCGCGTTAGCGGGCAGGCGCTAGGAGTGATCTGGATGTCGTAATAGCAGCTGTTCCCGGATCCCTCCTATGTATGTCAGGCGCAGAGTGGCACATCGTGTGGTTTTAGTCGGTCCGATTCCGACACACCACCCCGCCGCAAACCCCGGTGGGATGACGGCCCGAGGGGGTTTCCACACGTTAAAAAAAAAAAAAGGTTTTATAAGATCAACAACTTCAAATGTAAAATTTTTACTGAAATGGATGCGAAATAGACGTTCGACATAATATTCGTCTTTTAAAAAGTTATAATAGTTTGCATTAACTTTAACCATCCTAGTTTGATTAGTTGTCAGTCTAAAATTACATTGAAATCGATGGTTTGTAACCAGTTGAAGATGAAAAAAGTATCTTTGTACGAAACCACGGTTCCATACTAGGAAATTATTTTTATTAGTTTAATTTTTACAGTTCTTTTACACAACACATACAAAATATGGATATTATTAAACATTATCACAAATAAATAATTAGAATTGGTCAGTTGACTGCACGGATAACGTAGTGGTTTAAAGGATCGCCTCGCCGTTTTCTGCTGAGCAAAGTATTGCAGGTTATTTATAGGCACGTTTTGCGCCTTCGGCCGCTGCTGGCCGGGTTGAACGTATGCCCTCACGGCCATTATGTCCCCAAATTTTAGTTCTTTGATATCTTTTAAGAAAATCATTTCAAATATGCTGTAACCGGAAATTTTAACCTACATTAAATTGTGTATTTAATTGGATAAGGAATAATATTGCATAGTGTAAGGTGTTTCGTAAATTAATCATTATTTTTTATAAATTATAAAAGGTAATAATAGTTACTGTGGTGACCCACAGTAGCTATTATTACCTTTACCCTATATAAGTTTAGGTGATAGCATCACCACTGACGTTCTGTATACTTTTAAGATACACAATTCAGTAGTACAATTTTTGATTCATCTCATAAGGTTTGGCCACCTTTGCAATCTAAGTGCTCAGAGACATGATTTTTATAGCATCACTTTACAAATCTTTGAAATTTCCGGATTTTTATACTATAGTATGTATATTATAATATAAATAGTGTAAGTAAATATATAGTATAGTATATACACTATAGTATTTATGTACACTGAAAGTTTCCTTACATGTAAAATATATTAATGATATCAAGATATTAAATCCCTCTTTCTCTTTGTGAAAACCAGTTTAAAAAGTAAGCATAATTTAAAAGATCTAAATGTATAGGAACAAAAAGTGACTATATTTTATACTATGTAAAGATATAAAATTGTACCACATACATACATAAGTTAAAAAAAGTAATTCAAGTTTTATGAGGTATATGACTTCTTGATTAGTGTAATTACTTGAATTTGAATTTAAATTAAGCCCTAGAGACTTTCTGTCATAAACATCAAATTATTAAAATTATTCTGTTGTAAGGTTTGAAACTTTAAACTAATATCATGCTAATTAACTTACTGCCAAATTTGCTAAATATCTATTAAATTAACTTGCCTAGACTTCCTTAGAACAAACCCAACTAGTGAAGAGAAAATGTTGACTATCATAACATCACTATAGTTGGACAAAGCCAAACCTAATTTTGAATCGACTTTATTCATCCTTAGATGTATCATAAATGCGTAAGAAGCTCAGTCTGTCTGTTACGCTTTCACGGTAAACCATTTTTAATGAAATTTAGTATAGAGATACTCTAATGCTTACAATAATAAAACAATATAATTGCAAAAGTTACTCTATTTGTCTGTGTGTTATGTTTTCCCAACTAAGCGAAATTTTACATTGAAATACTTTAATGTAAAGAAGGACAGACATATGCTAGTATTTTCTCTTTATAACTGTCACCTACAGGCAGAACTACAGGTAAAAAGTAGTATAAATATTTGAGTAACAAAAATCTATTGTAGCTGAAAAGGTACAGTTAAATAATACCTACAGTTATTTTGTCAAGCGATAGTTTAACCAGCAAGTGGATGATGGATGATGGATGGATGGAAGAAATTCATGGTAAATAAAATGGGTTATTTAACTAGGATTAAGTACTTTCCTACCTACATAAAACTAGAAAATATTTGCAGTTAATCCAGATAAGTACTTTATGGCAAGTGTTCCAGATCATGAAAAGATGTGGACTAAACGGCTGGATATTTCTAATTGTCTTTTGTGCCAAATCTAATAATATATAGAGACTAGAACACATAGAATCCACATCATGGCTTCATAGCAGTCACCTGTGCCATTGTACATGGAGCATAAAATTAAAGCAAAAATGGCATAGGCCATTGCTATACAGCTTATACCTGTACAGGCACATCTGCATGATTAACTTTCTGAAAAACTGTAATGTTATGTGGTCATAGCTTTAGACATAAATTTAGTACTTGCATTGACAACATTTCACTTGCTGTATTGATCACTATTTCATCAACATCTCCAAAAAGTGGTAACTTTTGCAATATTTTCACGGATACTTAGTTCCTATTACTTTCTTGTCAAATGGGCTAATACTTAAAGAATTTAACAATTTACACCAATTTAATTTTTCTTAAACATATTTCACCAAAAACAAGCTCTTCACTTTTATGATGTTAATATAGTGTAAATCATATCACTCACAAAGATTACTTGCTTACGTATTAACAGTAATCGATTTTGTTTAACTTGTAGGGTAGTTTAAATTTCAACATTCAAAGATTTAAAGATATTTTTTTTAATTTTACTTGTTTTATGCACTTAACATTAGAACTGTATATTCACTGCAGAAACAACTTATATTTCCAACTCATTTAAAAATAAGTAATGTCGAGATTTTTTATTACAGCATTTTTTATTTATTTGAAGGTAGTATGAAAATAATTTTATTATTTGAGCATTCATTTTTATAATAATTTATTGTGTTATGGTGGAAATAATATTAAAAACATTTTACACACAATAGAAAAGCATGTATTACCTGTTTTCAGTAGCCTTGTGAACTTGTTAAAAAGCATCATCTGCTCCGGAGTGACGCATATTTCAGCCGCTGCTTTGTACGCTGCTTCCTTGACAACAGCATTGCCTACCAAGAGACATTTAGCCAGTGCAAAGGCTATGGTGTCAAAGCGAGTATAAAGACCATCTTTACCAGCCTGAAAAGTAAGAAATGTGTTAAATAACCACTAATTATCACATAATAGAAAATGTTATGAATTAATAATGAAAGAAACACAGCAAGATAACTGTACCCTATGAATTTAATTAACAACTTAATTATAGCTAGTGTTTTTAATTACAATTACATAGTGTACAAAATTAATAAGTATACCTGCAAAATAATGTTGATAACTTCAACATTAGTAGTACCATCACTGAGAATCTCATCAATTACGGGCAATTTAGCGGCTTCAAAATACTTATGAGATGTCCAACACCCAGGGTAATACTTAGGCAGTTCATTTCCAGTGTGTAGATAACGTTTCAGTCTGTTTTCGTTTTTAGCGCTGAGTTTCGAACTAACTGCAGGCGGTGCCGTCATTTTCGTTGATAAAAGTTTCTGCTTTACGAAATATTAACGTGATTTAGAAAACAAAATATTGCATATACAATGCAAGTTTTTGTTGTGTCGTATTATCATCCAGCTTTACACAAATAGTTTTCGTTGTACCGTAAACCTGTGAACAAAGCCAAAAGCAAAGGTAAATGCACTGAAAGTCGCAACTATTAATTTTTTTGTCGGTATTCGAGCGAAACATGTGCCACAATAAATTGAGGATGTGGCTAGAAAAAATTGACAACCGAAACTAAATCTATCATTAAAATCGAATATACAAGAAGTAATTGGAATAAAACTATGATTGTACACATGATGAAATGCTTAAAATATCATATTACTTGGTTGTAAGGCAATTCCAATAAATTATTTTGCATTATTTTAGTAATGATATGATTATAACACATACCTCGTTCTTCGTTTTTCTGTCGAAGTTGACATGTCATTGACATTTTTTCTGTTTCTTTTCTAAATAAATTATGATTAAGAACCAAGTCTTTTGAGTTCAGATTAAATTTCACCAATTTGCTAGATATAGATGATGGCTAAAATAGTTGCCGCCATGTTAAACAACATAGATATACAGAAAATATTTTAATATTAAATTCTTTTATTACGATATTATTCTTTGGCGAAAGAATTGCACCATATAATTTTATAATAGCTTTATAGATTGCCATAATTGAACGTTGTAATGATGTTCTAGTTTTCTGAAAGTGAAGATGGAAATGGGCTTGTATTTGAATCCTCACTTTTTAGCCTACTTTTTCCATAATGTTTATGTACTGAAATATTCCACAGCTTACAAAAGATTAGAAACAATATTTGGGAATGTTTTAATGCTAACGATTACAGGAATTTCTTTTTAATTGCCGTTTTTTACAAAGTGGGCCAAGAATTCGTTCACATTTGAATCTAACTAACATGAAAGGTAGTATACTTCGTCTCACGAAAGAAGTCCTACAGCGTTAAATGGAACTAATGTGACAGGTTGACCATGTTTGTTGTTGTCAAATGTTACTGTTATGTTCGTTTTCATTACATTTTTTAGTTCTTTGTCATTTGTAGTAGTTGAAAAATACTCAATACTCAATACTCAATACTTTATTGCTTTACCATAATGTCTCACAGATAGTCAACATAAAATAGTACAGTATCAATTATGGACCCTGTCGGGCACAGCATATATTTATTTTGTGTTGGTGGTAGAGAGGAAGATGCCTACGATTACACTTATATATCTATTCAATTACATACTAATTGTTATATTTATTATTACAGGTTTTTTATACTTACTGTCAACGAATGCCTTTTATGTTGCAGTTTTAAATTTTAATTGTTCTATGTTCATGCCATATGTTTTATTGTTATGTCATACTTATTTTATTGTATTATGTCATTATTATTATATTATCTAATATCGATATTATTTTATTTTATTGTGTCATTATTTTTTATTTCATTATTATTATAATTAATTATTAAAGATGCAGAAAATAATTATTTATTGAATTTTTATTAGGTATTTTTTTATTTACATGTGGTGTTATCATCTTAATATTCTTTTATACTATAATAACATTTATCAATTAGGAAAACCTTTAGTTTTTTTTACAAAAGTAATAAATTCATTCTCGTTTTTTATGCTATTAGGGAGTTTATTGTATACTTTAATAGACATAACTAAAGGGCTATTAGAGTGCATTGTCAGTCGTGAATGCAGTAGGTTCAGTCTGTCTTTGTGTCTATATGAATATTTTGTTTGTTTATCTTCGCGCTTGCTGTAGAATGCCGGGTATTTTCTGACGAACTTGCACACTTCCAGGATGTAAATACAAGGCAAAGAGAGGATTTTATGATTTTGGAAGTGAGTTTTACAGCTATCTATCTGTTTTATATTGACCAAAATTCGGATGAGTCTCTTTTGTAAAGTAAATAGGGTGGGTGCATCTGTACTATTACCCCACAATATTACTCCGTAGGATAGCCACGAATAGGTGTAGGCATAGTAGGTAGTGAGTGCTGTAGGTAAGTCTGTCAATTTCTTTACTTCTTGTAGGGCGTAAGCGAATTTGGAAATTTTTATTCTAACTTTTTTTATGTGTGATTTCCAATTGATGTTCGTGTCTATTGTTATTCCGAGTAAGTTGAATTCGCTTACTTCTTCAATTTTATTTCCATCGAATGTAAAATTTATGTTCAGTGGTTTTTTTTGACATGGACGGAAGGAAATTAATTTAGTTTTTTTAGAATTAATTTGTAGGTTATGCTCATTCATCCAATCGATTGTTGTGTTAAAAATTTTGTTAAGTTTTTCGTCTAGGTTAGAATTCGTTGCGCACGAGATTAACAATGAGATGTCATCCGCAAACAACACACATGACCCATTTATTACTTTCGGCAGGTCGTTTATGTAAATTAGAAATAATAGACATCCTATTACACTACCCTGTGGAATCGAAGCCGTAATATTTATTTTGTCCGATCGAATATTTTCGATTTCTTTGGTTGCTTTATTAAAGTATTGTATTTCTACCTGTTGTTCTCTATTAGTTAGGTAGGAGGTGAGCCATTCATGAGCTTTGCTACCTGAGAATAATTTTGAAGCTGAAACAGTTTTATGAAGCAGAACAGCTAAACCGAGACGTTTTTATACCAATAAATAATGTTTGCAAGAGAGTAGATGACATGAGAGGTACAGTTTGAAAATGTCAGTCATGGGATTTAATTCAGTTTCTTTGGGATTTTTTTTATGTTTCTGTACCTGTACAGGTGCAACTTTTTTCTATTTTATTATTGTTCAAGATTAAGACTTCAAATTAAGGTTTTAATACTGAACCTGACCCTATTGAAAATTCTCAGGTGACTACGTTGTTTTAATACTGAAATGAAAGCATGAAAAAGGTATTTGTTCGGGACCGACTTAGAACAAAGCCATGTTGTTTGAAATGATAGAACAAAATAAAGACTTGAAAACAATTTCAAAGTTAACCGAAAAACCTGTAACAAGAGTGACTCCAGAAAGAATGATCAGATAGATGAAGAAATGGACCGCATTATAATATTTTTGGCAATTTATCGAGAAACGAAGTCTAATGATGATAATGATATGGATGGTTATGATTCAGGCAGCATCAGTAGTATATCTGGAATAAATCCAATCGGTCACCATAATTATATATGTTACTATAATATATACATATTATGTAACACTAAAAAAATAAAATTCTGTTTCAATTGATCTTTTCTCCTTAGAATTTGTTCAATCTTTTATATAAAGACATAAATATAAATAACTGTTCAATTTAAATTATTACAACTCACCCGGTAATCAGGAGTTTTTGGAGAATCCAATGGTAAAAGCTGGTAACACTTCATCGTATATCGTATAACAGTAGCGCTTCGTCTGCGGGACTTCTTTCGTGAAGAGTATACGAAAGATGGCAATGTCAATATTGAGTATGGAATAATGGTATGACGCTGCAATGCAATAAGTTTAGATAATACGATTCCCTCCCTGCAATACTCAGATGCTTGGTAGCATCACGGATTTCAGAACACAAAGAAGTGTAAAGCAAATCAACTTAACACTTTCCTTGTTATTAAATTAATTATTTTGTAAAAGATATAACTTTTTCGTAACCAATAAGTGTCTATTAGGAATTGCGAAGGCCTTCATGAGCTTACAGTTGGAAGAAGTCAACGAAACGCAACAACTCATGCAGAATGAAGAAGAAGATGAACAAAAAATATCTCAGTCTGCGACATCTCCTGTTGCAAGTAACAAGCTATCCAGCGGAGCTGCCAGTCTTACTTCTAAGAACCAAGGTCAAACTACTTCAGGTGCCGGTAATAACAGTATAAATGAATCAACAAAAATATCCTACGTTAGTGAAAGACGCCTGCACAGAGATTTAATGCGTTCTAATAATAAACCAAAAAATATACCTAAAGGAACACCTGATGTAAAAAATATGGAAAAAGCTCTTTTAGAGCTACTTGATGACTTTCATACAGGAAAACTAAGTGCTTTTGGTACAGGTTGTAGTATGGATCAAATGATAAACATAAGGGATCAGCAAGAGCATTTGGCAAGATTACACTTCCGCCTTTGTGCAGATGTTGAGAAACCTGACAAAAGCGATGATAACTTCGAAAATTCTGCATCTAGAGACAAAATGGCGCAGCTCGTCCAAAGTTTAGCACAACTGTCAGCTTCAATAGAGCATTTGCACTCAGATGTTAACAGCACCAATGTGAATAGTCAAACGCAAGCCACTACAAGTGATACCCAATAGTTGATGACCCTTTTAAATATCTTATTTTAAGAACTTGCTAAAGTGACTACTCTGTCTGATGGAAAGCATGAATAGAATCCAAGAATTGTGGTCACCACACTCAGTCCTAGTGCAGAAAATGCCGTATGGTGACCAACACTATGGTCTGGTATGCTAAATGTCACCTCTGAATCAATAGGCCTCTGGTCCAGTTTATTAGTATATAGTTTTCTTTATCACAATATATTAAAGTATACAATCAAATTTTGGAGAATCTGTATGATGAAGTGGAACTGCGCTGGCCATGTCTCCAGACAAACTCATGTTCGCTGGAGCCGAAGTGTACTAGAGTGGAGATCATAAGTGTCCTGTGGCGCAATGGACTGAGGACTTGAAGGAGGTGGCTGGCAGCAGATGGATGTGGTTTGCTCAAGACCGGGATGGTTGGCACTCCTTGGGAGTGATGGATTGATTTGATTTCATTAAAGTGATACCTTCAGATAAAAAATTAGACATGTATTAGTAAAAAAAGCTTTTTGTTTTATTCTAAAATGTAATTATAATGTTTATTTGTGTGTTGTTACAATTTTAAAGTTAGCAATATTATAAAATGTTACATACAATACTACTATTTTTATTTTAACATTATAATCAAATAAAGCCAATATGTAATGGTAACAACCATTTTTTTCCAAGGCATAGTTCACTTTTTTTTTCTTGCAGTTGGAATATATTTCTAGTTCTTATATGTTCCATTGCAATCATGTTACTTCTGTACTTATTACAGCTGTTAGGTATGACTAGTTTTACTTATAATAATCATTATCTATGGAATTGTGTATGAATAATTGCAATTATGTTTAAGTATAGATATGAATTACAGATTAATGATTGATGAAAAAGTAAAGCTATAAAGAATAATTAACAAAATCTTCATGGAATTAAATTATTTAACATATTTTAAAATACTAATTAATATTAACATTTTTAATTTGAATCAACATAACTTTAAATAGCAGCTAAATACTTATATCTTAATAACTGTTAAAAAATAAAGAAAAAGTAACTTTAATAGACACATTAAACAAATATAAAACATTTATACAGTACCTCTATCCTAGTACCCTATCCTAAGTCGGAATAAAATTGGAATGTTCTTCAGATTCCTTGCCCTTTAACATACAACGGGACATTATTAGAAAGGTAAGTGTATGTACACCAAAGTTTAGAAAACATTACTTACTATATATTGGTTAACATTTATACTCGTATAATTGCTTAAATAACTATCATATGTAGAACAAACAATATAGCTCAATATAATAATTTGTTGAATGATTTTACTGTTTAAGACAGAGACTTCACCTTCTAGGATATAGAGATACATGTATATCAGAATTCTAGTAAGTATCTTATACATGCAGCTTCAGTAACCTACGTTTTTATTTTGTTCATTTATATTAAGAAAAAAAGGGATGTCAGTGCCCACTGTTGTAAGAGGCGTAGGCGTGAAGCATTTTGCAAATTGACAATTAATGCAATGAGTATTAGACTTAGTTTTCGAACTGATAAACATCTATTAATCTCGGGAACAGGTAAATTATTTGTTGATACACACAAGAAAGCTATACATGTAAAAATGGCTGTTTTCTTAAGATATTATGTAGAAAAGACAGGATACCAAGTCTATTCTACGACTAGAATTCAAAAGGTTAAGGGATTTTTAACAAATAATAATATTATATAAACCCAAAGTATTCATACTATATATGCATATTACATTTACACATAGGAATATAAATATATGTTTAACTAATATTATATTAATATTAATTTATAAAAATATTTTGTGATATCCATTGTATTTGAGCACTTTCCTGCAAGTTGGACATCTTTTATTAGTTTTCACAGCTCTTTTTAAACAGCTCATGCAAAATACATGACCACAAATTGTAGAACCAATCACCTTGCCTCTTAGTTTCTCCATACAAATAGGGCAATCACCCAATGAGTGGGTTAATTTTGAATGACACTCACCTGCATCACTATCATCAGTATCATCATTATTGGCTGCATCAACATTACTTGATCGTTGCTCATTATTAAAACTTGTATCAATATGATTCTGTGCTCTTGTTCTCCTCTCAGTACGTTGTTTTAATACGGCTGCAAGCATCCCAAAGTATCGGGCTCTCATATTCGATGGAGGAAAGTAGGTTTCAAATGATGATGATGATGATGATGTTGTGGGATAGTATCCACCTGATCCTGGTGCTGTAGGCACCAAACGGTGTCTATGAATATTTTGTTCTCCTCCTGGTGAATTTCTTACCATCTCCATTAAGGGTTCAGTTAAGAAGGGAAATGGACTTAATAAATCACTAACACTTAAAGGACTTGAATCGTGTATGGCTTGTATTGCCATCAAATTGTTATAACGATCTTCATTCATTCTTATATTGCGGAAAACAAAAGATTCATCTCCTTTTTGTTCACTACTATTTTGATTGTGCGTATTTGAGTCATGGTCATTGTTAGGTTGATTTTGTACATTTACAGATATGGTAATTTTTTCAGGTGTTTCAGACTGGTTAGTATTTGTGGTAGGCCTACTTGGAATATTTACGCCTTGCGTAACAGTTGAGATATCAACATCCACTACTAGATTCAGTGGGTCCGATTTAGTTTTGTATTTATCAATTATTGATTGATTATGGGCAATTATAGCATCAACATCGATGATTTCGCCATTTGCATTTACTGTAGAATTCCTTTGATTTTCAACATTTACGACTTCAATATCAATAATGTTGGATTCATTTGTTCTGTTATGAATTGTTGTAGGAGTCTCAATAATAATACAATCATCATCATCTTCACAAGAGTTTTGACTATTTATTGTTTCTGCACCAACAATAGGACTAATTTGATTTGTAGAGTCAATAATTTGAATGTCATTTTGAATCTCTATTTTTACATCTGTTAAAGGATCTTCCATTAGTTCATCTTCAATTACAATGGTATCATTATGAGGTTCCGGTATTTGTTTTTGGACTGGCTGTTCTTCTGTCAGATTATTGTTATATTCAGTTAAACTCTCCAAATATAAATCTTCATTTCTGTTGAATACCTCAGTACTTTGTGAAGTACTTGGAATGGGAGAGAAAGTCTCTGATACTGATTTACTTTGAAATTTGTCTAAGCCATCGTCATTCTCATCATAAGGGATCAATTTCTGTGTTTTTCCTTTAGGTTCTACAGGAACCGTGGGTTGTTTTGTTTTATTTTGGAACACTATATTTTCTGTCACACTTTTCTTTTCTGAACTAATATTGATTGGTGGTAGATCATTAAATTCATCAGATTGTTCATAGGATTTGATTCTCTTCCTTGAAGGGGATGTTATTTCAATATCATTGGGGCTGTTATAGGATGTGTTGAGTTTTTCTTTAACCGGTTCTTCTATTTCGATAACTGCAGTACTTGACAGTAAAACATCAGTGACCATAACTTTTGGTACCATTGGTGTTTTTGTTGTATTGGATGTTGTGTAAGCACTGTGCTTGGGTGCTGGTTGCTGCTTCGCATCAGTAGATTTTTGGTCTTCCACTTCGTCGTCAGAATCTTCAAACATTTTCTCAAGATCAGCTAAAGATGGCATAGGTTTTGCATTAGGAAGACTTCTGGCTTTTCGCTTAAGACGCCTCGAGTTTGAACTGGATTTTTTCTGCATTAATTGCTTGGACATTAAAATACTATTATTAGGATCAGTTCGCATTTTCGTTTGGTTTTTCTGTTGATCAGATGCATTTTTTAACAAACTTTTCTGTTTTGATTCAGTCTGTTTACTATTCTTAATGTTGTTACCCATGGTTGTGTTAGTATAAAATCATAGGAGTACTTTTCTTTAGTATATTATTGTCAGATCTTAAATAAGCACACTACTAAAGACATGCTATAAAGTGCAAATTGAAAATGAAAATTTTAAACAGAAATCAATAATGCGATAGAGCCGTGTCAATTTTTTTTATTTATTTGAAGTCTAGGATAGAGCACAAAATATCGATATATCAAAATATCAATATTTCGATGTTTTGATATATCGATATAATTTGCACAAAAAAATCGTTTTAAACCAGCGATATTTTTGCCCGCGATATATCGATTTTCGATATTTATTTTCAGAAATCAAATTCATATCAAAATCGATATATTTTTTGAAGCTCTTCTTGCTGTTTGTGCGTCACATCATGTATTTGACTAATCTATATGGGCTTAGTTTCTTTGCTTCAGACACAAACAAAAATTACAGTCCGACCTGCTTGTCGCAGAAAATATCGAGTTATCAAGATATCTATATTTCTAATCAATTTTTTCCGACACCTTTAAAAAAATCGATACGATATATATCGATATCCTTTCCCCATTTGCATACTAGTAAATATCTTTAGCAGTGTTGCCAACTTGGATTTTAAAAAAGGTGTAGGCCCGATTAGAAAATTAAGTAAAATTAGTACAACTTGCATTTGAGTTTATATAGTAGAGCCACGCCGATTTTAGCACAAACCAAACTGCTCGATCAGGGCAGTACTATCCTCTCACAAAAGAACAACCTAAAACGATAGTATCCATGCTGTCGTTTTTTGTTAGTGAGTGTGAAACTCTGTGTGAGACAATATACTCAAGCGGGACGTGAAAAAAAAGCATCTCACTAGAAATGAACATACAAGTAAAGAGGCTGATAAGACGAGACATTTGGTAACCAAATACTCGAGCGATTGAAGACGCAATTACACGAAATAGGAACACAAAAGTCTTAACCAAACTAAAGACCTTCTGTTATTACCTGATCAAATTCAGAACCGCTACTTCTAAATAAGAGGTTCTCGTCAAAGTCGACAAGTTTTACGAGGTTAATATTTTACGAAACCGCCGCCTCGAGACTCACAGCGCGAATAACCCACGTACTAAACTGATACAGTATCTCACAGATTAGTTTATCAATATTGGCGAAATTAGAATAGCACTCAAACAACTCAATGACATCAAAGCTCCAGGTGAAGATGGAATTACAACAGAGCTTCTAAAAGTAGAATTCGACCGAATGCTTACATCAGTAGAGCTCTCAAAGCTAATTAATTCTGTCATACGGTTAAGTACTAGTATGAATGCTATTCTTCAAGAAAGGAGACAAAAGCCTACTGAAAAACTATCGCCCAATATCACTCCTAAGCTATGTGTACAAGTTGTTTTGTGGGTCATTACCAATTATCTTGCCCAAAGTTCGATGACTTGAAGCCAGTAAGCTGGATTTCGAAAAAACTTTAGTACCGTGAACGACATACATACTCTAAGGCTAATAATCAAGAAGACAGAGATATATAACCAGTCTCTCTACCTAGCGTATGTAGACTACGAGAAAGCTTTCGATATCATAGAAGCCTGGGTTGCCCTGGACTCCATACAAAGATGACTCATTTTCTATTAATATGTCTAAGTGATGTGGTGTCTATAAGAAGCTGCAACGGTAACCGTCCAAGCACAAGCAAAGAACACAAGACGTACCTAATTGTATCGAGGGGTTTATTATTTAGTTTATTTACTAACCTGCCAAAGTTACTCTACTCTGCCTGATGAAAAGCATGAATAAAATTCAAGACTTGTGGTCACCATAGTCATTGCGAATGCAGACAATGCAATATGATAACCCACACTATGACAGCCTAGTAAGATGCTTTTTCACGTCTCGTTTGGGGACGTAAAAGGCATGACAGTCATCGTGGCATTGTATTGTGCTCACTTGCCACGACAACTGTCACCCCTGATGACTTTGATGATGAACCGCCAACATTAACACCCCTTTCTTCTCCAGTTTTCCCACTGGTATTTGATTCAGAAAGCCAATCAGATGCTGAGCTGCAGCCTGGTCCATCGAAACGACTGAGGACGAAGTAGTTCTAATTTAGAAAATTACCGTGGATTATGCCTATTGGGGATACCACGTAAAAAAAAACGCGCCTCTAGACTCTACCTCGTGGGTGGTGGGGAAATGAGTCAATAATTAATTATTAATAATATTGCTAAATTTGTAATTAAAAAAGTTATAATAACAAAATAAAAAAAAAAACAATAACCGATGACATATTATTAGTACACACATATAATATAGGTATAGTTAAGAGTACTAAACAATAGTACTCACTTCGGAGCGCTGTAAAACCTTAGCTATTAACTTAATGAAAAAATGATGCAAATAAAAGTTGATCCTCAAAAAACGATCTACAAAAATGGTCTGATATTATTTTTCCGTAAAATGATAAAAATGAAGTAATATCGAAAAATATATTTTTTTTTCTCGAATTTCTGAAGATTTTCGCTTATAACTTTTTTATTTATAGTTCTACGATAAAAAGTTACTGGACCAAAGTTGTAGAGAATTTAATTTGCAACAAAAAATGTTAACAAATTTTTTTTATCAAATAAATAGTTTAAGAGATATATCATAAAAACCGTTTCAACCCCTATTTTCAAGATGGCGGCCGTGGGACAAGGGTGGCGACCCCACAAACTTGGTTTTAGCTTTACACTGACTCCCCCTACACATCAAAAAAATAAAATTACGTCCTCTAAAAAACGCAACCCCAAATGTAAGTTTTCAATGGACTACAATGTACGGTACACGCGGACGTTGCCTCCTCGCGGCTGGTCACTGTAGCGGATGAAGGCGAAAACCCGTCCTGTCCTCCCGCGGCCACGCTGAGGGCGGCATGCGGTACTGGTAAGCGCACCTTCGCCACCCGGTTCGCTGGTGGTGAATAGTATTTATACACGAGACTCCAAAATGGACAAAATATTTTTATTTATAAACTTTTCTACTAAAACAACATATAAAGGTAACTTTTGAAATTAATTACAATTTATTAAATAAATTTAATAATCAAATAGTGTTTTTTCTTAAATTCCTTTAAAAGGTAAATTTCTAAAACGCAACGGTATTGGTGGCACAAAATTCATTGTCAATTTAATCTCGGATCTTTTCGTAAAGCAGGTTATATTTTCGACGAACTTTGTAAACAAAACTGTATGTAGTTATGAGTGACCAACCCTTAGGGGCCGTTCAAGTATTACGTAAGCAGATTTATTGCAATTATTTACCCCCCCATCCCCCTTGTCAGCAAAAGTAAGCAAAGCTCTTACCCCCTCCCCCCATGCTTACGTAAACATTTGTCAATTAATGTATTGTTTTTTTAATTTTATAATGTTATAATTATAATTTGAAAAATAAGAAAATAGATTTAGGATAGAGATTATATTTTACTGAAACGGTATTCAACATAGAGTAAAGGACAAAAATATTATATCTTACTAACATAACAAACTTATTTTAAATTTTTGGTACATATATTAAATTCAAATTAACAGTCTTCAGTCCATGAAACCCGAATCCATGATTCTAAGTTTTCGATGACATTGGATTGCTTTGATTGCTGCTCAGTGTTGTGAGTCTGCTCGCTTTCATCCGATTTTGGAATGTCTACGTCATTCTCATCGAGCCATTCAACATCATGGTGCTCTAAATTTTGAATAATGCACATCAGTTCATTAGCACGACGAGCAGCGACTCTTACAGGTCTAACTTTCCTATCAGTGTGCGTGTTTACTTTCTTATGGATCTTTTCGATGTGACGATTTAGTGACTTGACGGAAGCATGATAAAGACCACACGTTTTGCATGTTCGACTTGATAGCCTCAATTGTACCGTCGGACAAAAATAATCGTATGGCATTTGCAGGAAATCTTTGAGTGAAGCACTTAAGCGTAGAGCTAAATTGACTGGAAGATTAAGAAATTGCCCTCCTTCATCTAAAACCAAGTCATCAACTGTTTGTTTTACTTTTACAGGTGGTGGAAGAAACCTGTTGTCTAGTAATCTAAATAGTCCACTTCTTGGACGACAGCATTCTGTATTTCTACATTTTACAATTTGGAGCAAGTATTGGCTTTCACGCACATGTTCTGAATACCATTTAATGTCTGGAAAATCAGGAAGATCTTGTTCACCTGCCCCAACATATTTTGCATTAACATTATAGCCATCAATTTCCATTGAACTCCATACTTCAGCTAATACTTTTCCTGCAAATTCGAAATTAGATCTTTCTAAATGTTCATCAATTGTAACGCCACGTTCATCCAAATGAGACCCAAAATGGTCATGAGGCAATATTAAACCAGCCAGTTCCCTACTAAGAGGAGCCATTCTGCGCTCTACTCTGTTATACGCACTTCTTCCGGGAGCATTGGTAGCTAAAAACAATGCATCGAGATCATGTCGCTTAAAGTGTTGTATAGCAAACCCTATGACTTTTTGATAACGTGGATTTTCATCTGGCCCTCCATCAACCGTCATGATTACCACTGGTTTTACTAGTCCATGGTCAGTTTTAGCTAATGGTCGAAACTCTTCAAGTTCGAGAAGCGTCTCGAAATCCTGAGCATGAGTATTAGCAGTAGATGAACTATGCTTTCCACTTCGAATAGCGATGTATGTTGGTCCAGAATATCCAACGGCTTGCGGTTGTCCTAGCATATTGGAAGTGATTTTGATACCAGCATAAACAGATGGTATTAATTTATGACGCTCAGCGATTACCCAATCGTGATCAGGCAATTTGATTCTATATTCCATGTGCATTAGAAGAGGTGCTTGCTTATTTGCCGCAGTTACGCCAATAGGGACTCGAGCTTTATCATCTTGAGATATGAAAAATACTTGATCTGGTCCTAGTATGGATGCTATGTTCTCTAAATAATGGATTGATGTTTCAGCGAACTTGCTATCTAAGTGGCTCTTGTGGTGATCAGTTTGAGCCCGAATGAGCTTAACAGGGACTGTCGATACATGTCTTCGTCCCTCTGCAGAATTAGATTTTCTGGGAATCAAACGAAGATATGTCCCACTGCGACTAATGTCAAATCCCATTTTACGTAATTCTTGTGTGAGTTCATCAAGAGTTTTTACGCTGCGAATTGATTCCGTTCGTCTTCTATCATCTGCTGCACTTCCAAATAAAGCTATATCCGCGATTGTTTTCAATAGTAAAGGTTGATTGCTTTCAAGATTAGGACGTCCCACTGAATCCCTCAGAGATAGTCTTTTTTTCATTTCTGGATTTTCATGACAAATATCTTCTAACTTTCTTTTCATACCATCCCTGTGTTTCTTCTGGGCAACTGTGTTTTGAACCTTCCTGTTTAAAGACTGTTTTGCTGTTTTTATTTCCTCGCGCAACTTAATGATCTGTTTATCAACTTCAGCACGGATTGACATAGTATCTCTGGCAGAATACAAAGCATTCAAATTTTTTTCGAGTAGAGCAATCTTATTTTTCATAGCCTCCTGAGAAGGTTTTGGTCTCTGTTTATCTGTATTTTTATTAATTTCGCATTGCTGTTGTGATTCATTACCGGTTTTTATTTTATCTTCTTCCTGTTTTTTAATATTTGAAGCTGGCTGTGTAATTTGTGTTTTTTCTGCAGGTTTACAGGTTGCCTAAAAATAAAAACTTTCTATGGGTTCTGCTAAAGATTCTCTTATTAAGCTACATAAATACAAAGTATGGCAATAAATATGGTAAATACAAAACCCTATGGCTTTAAATCTAATATCTTTAAACGAGCAAATCGTTCCGGTCACAAAATACAGGGTGTTATAGTCTATTCAAGTAGGTATTTAAAAGAATATAAACAATCTTGATATGTCTTTTTATTGAAATATGCAATTATAAAATCAGATATCTGTAAAGGTGCGTACAGACATCGCGAGGCTTGCGCCGCGAATGGTTCGTCTCGAATACATCAACCTGAGGCATGCTACGGCACATGTATACGTGCGAACCATTCGCGGCGCACGCCTCACGATGTTTGTACGCACCTTTATGTACTTACAGAAAAGCAATTTTTTAATATTGGTTGAGTTTTTAAATGAATCACAACAGATTTTACACAGTTTACAATTTTAAACCACATATTTCAATAAAAAGACATATAAAGATTGTTTACATTCTGTTAAATACCTATTTGAATAGAGTATAGTTTTCTGTAGGTATATATATATATATATATATATATGTATAAAACTGGCATCCTGTATTTTGTGACCAATTGACGGAATCAATTATAAGAAATAAATCTATATAATGAATATTACCTCTATACTTTAAGATAGGCCATAATATTTTCTAATTAGCAAAGAGAAACTTTTTGGCGATTTCTAATATTTCTAGTAGGTACTCATAGGTACCTAAAATGATTTCGTCACTCACCTTAGAAAAAAAATGTAGTAAATTGGATTTATTCTTAGTCGCTGCTTGCAATTCTTCTTCGATTCTCTTAGATACAATAATATCTAGTTCCTTGTCGGATTTTGCTTGTAATTTATAATTTCGCCACACTTCGTTAACTAACTTTTGTACATTTTGTACTTTCGTACTTGTATGAGATTTTTTAAAACTTTCAAACAATTTTTGGTATAACTTAGATTTGTCTATTTGAAATGACATCTTATTTAAACATTAAACTTTGGATAATGGAATGAATGGTAACACAAATGTTAACTTGCTTTACTATGCTTACAATACGTCTACTCGCTATAGCAGCCAAACGAAACAATACACTGATAGAGGAAATTTAGACAAGTGAACAGCGCGCGGTAATTCCCTTACTCGGTTCTAAAGCGAGTAGGGGAATTACCGCGCACTGTTCACTAAATGTATGTATTACTTGCGGGAATCCCCGAAAATGCTTTTCGTTTTCAAGCAAAGACAATGTGTGGGTTGCCATTCGTGTAAAGAAGAAAATAACTACCGATGACGTAATCATCATCTAGACTCCCCTACCCCCCATGTCATCCAAAATAAGCAAAGCAAAGACCCCCCCGCCCCCCCATAGTGCTTACGTAATAATTGAACGGCCCCTTACCACGTACTATAACAATAAATTAGTATTAGACCATGCCACCCAGTTGCACCAGGAAGTCTTACAGTATCACTTTCTAATTGATTAATTATAATAATCTTAATGATGTTAGAAACCATTAGACTTTATGGTCTCCTGGAATATGGACACCCTGCTTGTCGTAAGGTCCACACACAGACGCACACATGTATACATTTGTGAGATATAAAAAGCAATGTAAACAAAGCTAAGCTTGTATCTTTTGGAGAAGACCCCTCAGATTAGGATGTTCGGCAAGTCTATCCCTTGGGCTAGGCAGGCCAAATACCTAGGCATAACCCTTGACGACCGTCTATCCTTCGGCCCCCACATCAAGGCAGTCCGCAGCCGGGCTGCCTTCGTGCTAGGACGTCTCCACAGCTTATTAAACGCGCGTTCGAAGTTAGACTTAAAAAATAAAGTTAGGTTATACACGGCATGCGTACGTCCTATAATGACGTACGGTAGCGTAGTATTCGCACACGTTAGGCCACACAGGATCCATAGGCTTCAAACATTACAGAACAATTTCATGCGCAAAGCTACGGGAGCACTGTGGTATGTACGCAACGTCGATCTCCACATCGACCTCAGATTGCCGACCATCAAGCAATTCATAAAACAGTGCTCTCTTAGCTACTTTGACTCTGCTCCGACTCACCCCAACCCTCTCGTGGTTGCGGCCGTAAACTACACACCCAGTAGGATCTCGAAACTACGTCGACTCAGACACGCGTTAGGGGAACTAGACGATGACATTACACTCGCTCAACGTAGAGCGGACACAGCTAGGCAATCGAATAGGAACCGTCCGCGTTTTCGTCCCCGTCGTCGGGGACGGAATACGCGCCGCGTAAACCGTCCACAAAACATGGGAGTAGGTCGCCCCAACGTATCAGCAACACCCCAAGCCGAGGTTCGTACCCCACTGGGGGTGCCCTTGGGCAATGTTGCTTAACAAATGACCGGTTGAGAGCCCTCAGCGCTCACCGTAATACCCGCGTAAAGTTGTAGAGGCTATCCCAGGCCAACAGCTAGGTCACATCAAAAAAAAAAAAAAATAGAAAGATGTTCTTGTACAGTTGCACACCGCAGCCTTAACACGTGTATTTGTTTTAAATAAATATTTTTTAATACAAATTGTGCACGTTCATAATATTTTATATTTCTTTACTATTCCATGATAATAAGTTGATTAGAAAAATAACTCGGTGCATTTTTGAACCAAATATTTCGTTGTTGACATGAGTGTAATCTGTCATCACAGAATAAGCGCGCGCAAATGGCCACGTTTAAATAGTCCGAAAATTATAGTGATTTTAATCTTTTATTTTAGCTTGTTGGTTTATATTTTTATGTTTTAAATTTATTTTTAGTATTGTAATATCTAGTAGAAACTTTTTTGGAAATAAGAAGTTCACTCATATTCCCTATTAGGTCCGAGTGTAGATCGTCCTCCCGGGCCCTATCCGCTGCCGAAATGACGTTTTCGCAGAAGGAGATGCGACCGCGGTAAAACAGCTGTCACTACGAGGGGGCGTTTTTAAGTTCGCAGAATGGAGGGTATTGAGTAATAATAAAAACACAAAATTATTTTTCTTTTTCTATATATTCCCCTGCAACACGAATACATTTTTCAGATCTTTCAATTAGTTTTTTTATTCCCTCGTAAAAAAAAGTTTTATCTTTGTCTGAAAAATACGCCGAAACCGCCTCCTTAACCTTCTCATCAGTTGAAAATTTCTTACCACGTAATTCTTTTTTCATTTTTGGAAAGAGATAATAATCACTCGGAGCCAAATCTGGACTGTAGGGTGGGTGATTCAAAATATCGAAGCCCACCTTATGCAGGGCAGCCAGTGCGACTCGGCTCTTGTGAACGGGAGCATTGTCATGCATGCAATAGCAGGACACCTTTCGTTAATTTGCCCCGTCTTTTTTCTTTGATGGCTTCTTTTAACTGTTCTAAGATTAAAGCGTAGTATTCCCCCGTTATAGAAATGCCTTTATCTTCATAATCTATCAATAATATTCCTTCTGAGTCCCAAAAAATCGTTGCCATGAGTTTCCCAGCCGACTGTGAAACCTTAAATTTCTTGGGTGGTGCTGTGCCCTTTTTGTGCCACTGCATGGAGTCTTGTTTGGACTCGGGTTCATAATGATGAACCCAAGTTTCATCCCCAGTAACAATTTGATTCAATACGCCATCCTTGTCTTCATTGCAGAGGTCCAAAAACGCACGTGAACATTCCACGCGCTGTTGTTTTTGCAATGGCGTGAGCATTCTCGGCACCCACCGTGCGCTAACCTTAGTCATGCCAAGATGATCGTGTAAAATTTTAAAAATTGTTATATCCGATACTCCAACCATTTCTGCGAGTTGTTTCTTTTTTAGTCGAGCATCTTCCAATACAATTTTTTCTACTTTTGCAATAACTTCTGGCGTAGTCACCTCAACGGAGCGCCCCGGCCTCGGGTCGTCTTCAAGTGATTCCCTGCCTTGTTTAAATAAACTATGCCACTTGTAGACCATTGTTTTTCCTAGGCAAGAATCCCCGTAAACCGATGACATCTCATTGAGTATGGTTTGATCAGACTTTCCTTGCTTAGTAAGGAACTTTATCACCGCACGGAATTCAATTTTCTCCATTTTTTTCACTTCGTTCCCGATTAAAATACTTGGTCAACGATAGTTTAATAACTAATGATCCAATCACAACAAATTTTACTATGCAGACTAATTATGAGTCACTGAATACGGTAGGCATCAAAAGAGCGCGTTTACCCGCCTTTTTCACTGTCATTCCGCGAACTTAAAAACTTACCCTCGTACCGGCCTTGTAGCGTATGACGGCCGGTAGCGGAAGATTTCCTATAATAACTGCAGTGGAACCCACGCTGCACCGCTCAAGCGGAGCAAACCGCTAGCGTGTGCTGAACCGAGTCCTCACTGTAGTCGTAGTGGTGTCAGGCGGGACTCAATTTCTCCTACCGACCGAGCGCAGATACTTCCCGAAGCAACCGTGCTTGGAAAGGACCTGCGTTAGTCGGAAGGAAAGGGTCCCGTACTGCCGCCCTGTCCACTCGACGATAACCACTGGAGAGCCTCCACGGTGGCAAAGCCAGCACGTGGAACCTCCAACTGGGATGATCAACGAGCCTTCGTGCTTCGTCGAACGGCCTCACGTCACTCGCGTATCACAACATGGTACGGCAACCGCGTGTTAATCTAACTGCCAGTATCCTCTGAGGGCGCCAGAGGTGAGCGCTATTCTGGGCGACCAGAGCCGCAGCCCACACCGGTACACCATACAGTGCCATTGACCGGACAACCCTTGTGTACAACCGTCTTTTCTCGACGCTGGCTCCACCTTAATTGGGCAAAAGTCGCCCAAGGGCAGAAGCAGCACCGACCAGCTTACGTGCTCGTTGAAGAACCACCTTCTGTTAAGGTACGAGGACCGAATTGATCGCGATAGAGGCGCCGGGGGGGGCGGACTAGGAAGGTGCCCATGGAACAACAGGACCTCCGTTTTATCTGGGGTCATCCGTAAACCATATCATGGCGTGTATTTTTTTTTTTTATATGGTCTAAATAGATACTCCTACTTAAATAAGTAGCTTTAAACAAAAAAATAAATGGATGTAAATTATGCTGAGAACATATCTACGTGAGAGTGATTATAAAGAACATTCTCGATTTCAAAAATAGATGGATCTATTTGTAGTGACATGTTTGTGTATATCTGTTTTTTATGGCACAGCGGGTAAACGAGACGATATGTCACCGCCCATGAACACTTGTAACTTGGAGTTACAATAGGGCTGCCACCTTTCAGAAAGCGTAGACCCGAAGAAATTTAAAAAACCGTTTTTTTTACAAACCGGTTTTGTCTTTTACATATTATCATAAAGTCGATTCTCGTCCACATTTTTTAAACAGAGTGAGTTGACAGCTTCTATAGCGTCTTCATAAATTATTGCATTTTTGAGATCGAATTTTGAACATGGTTTGAATATAGAATTCTCAAAGTAATAATTTTTATTAGTTTTTAATTCAATATTTCTTTTGTATACATCATTAAATTGACTTTTCAATTTCTCTTGCTCAGAAGCACTAAAATATTTAAGATTATTTTTTAAAGTCACTAATTAGTCGATTTTCAAGTTTTCTTTAAAATTTTTCTTAATTGAATGTATTAAAACTCAGAAGATTTTACAGCGTTTTTTTCAAGCAACAGTATAGATTCTGAGACGTAATGATGTATAAAATATAATTTAATTTAACTCGGTTTTTGATCGCCGGCATCGCCGCCCGTAAATGTTGTTGCTAAACCCGAAGTCTGGATATGTACACACATACAAGTCACAAGCGCATTGTCGGCCTTTAAGGAAGGAGTGCACCCTTTTCGTGACGGTTTGAATGTCATATCCGTCCAGAAATACCGTTTGATTGATTATCTGATTGTTCTGTGATTACTCGTAGATTTTAGGGCGAGCTTAGATTTTCTTTCATCAAAGGAGTGTACCTGTTAGTTATTTTTAATGTAATTTGGCCATTGTTCTGGATCTAAATCTTAAATATGATCTGAATGAAGGAATTATAGGAAAATTTAACATGATTTTGTCATTTTTTTAGAGTAATGCATGTATGCTCAAAAAGCGTCATTTGATATTACCGACCACTAATCAAAGTGCTCAAAAATTTGAATTTCAGGTCCAATTCGATCACTTAAATCTCGTTGATAAACAATTTATATTTCTGGGTACAGAGGGTATAAAGTGCCGCAGTAGTAGTAAAAAAGGAGCAAATAAAGTTAACTTTTTAACTTAGAAAACCTCATCCCTAAAAGTGAAGACTTAAGATAATATAGACAATAGAACTCTTAAGCTGTTATAATATATAATGATTTGAACCGTCTTCTCACTTTAGGCGCCTCGAAAATAGGCTATTTTTGCGATTTTTTCGAGGATTTTTGCTTAAAATTATGGGATAAAATGGATCCTATGTAATAAATACATCTTTCAAGTACATGAAAAAAAAATATTTTTATTTTTTTGAACAATTATTATAATATAACAGTTGCATCGAAAACCCCGTCTAAAAATGTTATGGTCGTGGCTTCTTGATGGTATCTCCGAGATGGGTCATCTCAAACAAAAAAATAAAACTGTTTTAGATTCAGTATGTCAGTGGCTATAGCGTATATCATCAGATTTTTGATATTCGCGAAAACAACAAAATGGCGCACGTTTTTCGAAAAAGTAAAAAGAAAACGGGATTTTTTACAGTTTTTTGTAAAAATAAATTCTTGAAATCGAAATTTCAGAAATCTGATGATATGCACTATAGCCATAACTATGAAGAATATGTCATTTAAATTTCATGACACTCGGCCGGATAGTTTCCGAAATTTCATCAACAAGGCACCGAAAAATCTTGTTTTGAGGTGTTTATCTCAAAAGAGTTTAAAGTTTTGGTTGCAGAAAAATCATGAAAAATCTTACCTCGGGTTAATCAGCGATACCTGCTCCATACAATGGGCCTTCCGATTCTTAAAAATTTAATTTAATTAAAATTTAATTTAAAAAAATAATAAAAATCGATTTTTTTAAATTTCCAAAGTGAGAAGACGCCTTAAACATATTGAAGTCAGGTAAACGTACTCGTGTGATATTCTTTAAACTTATTAATTTATATATTTACGTAAATTATGAAGTTTTTCTGTTTCTTATGATAGTTCACTTCCTTTCACGTTCGGCTTCTTTCACGTGTAATTATTTAGTCGAGTAATTTTTTTTATTTTTTAAACAAGTTTTAATTTATATCAACAATCATCATCTGCACTCCGTAAAGAGCTGCCCAATTTATCTGTTGTTACTTGTTAAATTCAACAGACAACAACACAACACGCATCAAAATTCTAAAATACTTAAAACACAGAAACCTTTTCAAATTTGTGTTCGATTATTATAACGTTGGACATAAAATCTTCTTTCTAAGGAAAAATCTATACAGCAGTGGACTATTAAAAGCTGTTGAAAATAATTATAATTAAAATGCTCGATTTTTGATTATTGTTCTCTTTATTAGAGATATTACTATTTTTATATAAATATATATTAATTAAATTTTTAGTACTGTAAAAAAGAAAAGATAAATGCAAATTTAAAAATTATTGTAATTATTATAATACAATATAAAATATGATAAATACTTATAATTTTTTTTGTACATGTGGTGACGGATTAAGATTACAGAGTGTCGCCACCCCTATTTTTCTCATGGGTGTTGCAAGACGTAAGAGGTAACTAATGGAACAAAATAGGCAAGACAACATCACTGCAAAAAGAAAGAAAACATGAAACAAATCATATATCAACCCGTCTGGAAAGCGTGGCATAGTAGGCCAAAACCTCGTTACTATGAAGAGGTTTATGTCTAGCACTAAATCGTCAAAGGCTGTTGATGATTGATGGTGGTAAATCTTAGGATCTGTACTTTTTACACCACATCAGGTGTTGAGCAATGAACGTAGTTGTAGAAAACGAATCTGGTTTAAGATACCATTATGCCTAAATGTGTATGCATCTTATAATTGTGCAACGGATGAGATCGACACTAACTGTTGACACGTCAGTATCAACAGCCAAAATAAATCCATAGCTGGAGATAAATTTCTTTTTAGAAAAGTAATTTTAGCCTATTATTCCACGCTGGTTATGCGAGTTGGTATAGGGACATTTACTTATACCTGAGGTGGCTTGTGGCAGACTATCTTGAGGAGCGTACCGTCATGTACGAGGACCGAGATGGTATTCTGAGGCGGCGGCCCATCTCGTGCGGTGTTCCACAGGGGTCTGTCCTCGGACCACTCCTTTGGAATATGGGATACGATTGGGCCCTTCGAGGTCGTCTTCCCCCCGGGCTGGGCGTAATTTGTTACGCAGATGACACATTGGTCACAGCCCTAGGATGAACTTTCAAGAGGTGGCGCGCCTGGCCACGGGTGTTCACTGTATGGTGCACCGGTGTGTGCGGCGGTTCTGACCGCTCAGAATAGGGCTCGCCTCTAGCGTTCTCAGAGGATATTGGCGGTTAGAGCCATACGCGGTTACCGCACCGTATCGACGGGGGCGGCGTGCGCCTTGGCTGGAATTCCCCTGTGGGATTTGAAGGCGGAAGTGCTTGCCGAAGTTTATCGGCGAACGGTTGACTTCCGGGCGGGAACGCCATACGGTCCGCGCCCGAAGAGAAACGCAAGTGGCGTGAGGCCGCTCGTCGAGCCACGATGGCTCGTTGTTCGTCTCTGCTGAAGGCTTCACGTGCTGGCTTTGTCCTCATGGAGACTTTCCAGCCGGTCATCGCTGTGTAGGCAGGGCGACAACAGCGGACCCTTTCCTTCCGACTGAGGCAGATTCTTTCCCGGCACGGTTGCTTCGGGAAGTACCTATCTGCACTCGGTCGCCAGGAGGGAATTAATTCCCACCTGTCACCACTGCAACTGCAGTGAGGACTCGACTTAGTACACGCTAGCAGTTTGTTCTGCCTGGGCGGCGCAGCATGGAGTCCTCACTGCAGTTATTGGAGGAGATCTCTCGCTACCGGACGTTATACGCTCCATGGCCGGTAGCGACAGTTGTTTTACCACGGTCGCAACCTTCTGCGAAGACGTAATTTCGCGGAAAGAGGCGGCGGAGAAGGCCCGGGAGGACGACCTCCACTCGGACCCAGTTGGGTGGTGGAGGCGCGCGTACCAGCGCCTCATGCCGCCTTGAGTGCGGCCGCGGGTGGACGGGACGGGTTTTCCCCTCCATTCGCTATAGTGGCCAGCCGCGAGGAGGCGACGTTCGCTTATGCTGTACGTTGCCTAAATAGAGAGTTCATCCGCAGATGGTGCCCCGTGAGCGGGCAGGCGCTAGCAGGGATCTGGATGTCGTAATAACAGCTGTTCCCGGATCCCTCCTATGTCAGGCGCAGAGTGGCACACCGTGTGGTTTAAGTCGGTCTGATTCCGACACACCACCACCAATCTTAAGTTTGTCTTTACTGGTTTCAACCCCTGGGTCGCCTTTATCAGGCCCGAAAGACCGAAAGACCGACCTTAGAAAGATCTGCACGTGGCCCGACACGAGGACTCACAGACGCACTTCCGTCTATGATCTCCTAGGTCCGATACGACGAAGTGGAGAACGAGGATGATCTTCCAATCATCAGGGAATCGGGTGTAGGGACGGCTGTTCTACAGATCTATTCTAAGAACATTTACCACGGACCACATCAGGGATACCTGCTCAAGTGAGGGTACGGACATTTACTTGTAGGCACGAGACCTAGAACATTGTTAGACCGCCTCAAGGAAGAACTGGACGCTAGTTCGGTATCCGGATGCTTCCCAGAGTATTGGAAGATCGTGAAATTAGTCCTGTTGAAAAAACTGGGACAGCCTGCCGATTCAGTCGCAGCCTATAGGCCCATCCTGCTGTTGGACTTGGTTGGTAAATTATTTGTCAGGGTACTCTGCTCGCAATAACCGGTACCTCCGCGAGGTGGGCCCCGAATGTCAGACACCCAATTCCGTTACTGGACACAACGGTCGAGGGTCGATGCTGCTTGTGCTTGAGGACCGTGACTGAAGAAGCGGTGAGCTGTAGTAGTGTGCTGTTGACAGTGTCGTAAGACATCGTAAATGCATTCAATAGTCGGTTATTTAGTTGCACAAGGGAAGTACTACCACGGGATGCGAGTACCTGAGGCGGCTAGTGCCAGACTGTTTAAAGGAGCTTACCGCCATATTTGCCATTATTTTATTTATATATTTCTTTTCTTTCATATTTTCTCTTAGCTTCTTTTTTTACTTCTTTTGCCATCTTTATTTTGTACCATCACGACAGATCAAATTAGAGGTCATTTTATTAACCTTGTAATTTTTTTTCTATGTGTTTTTAAAATTTTACACTCTGCGCTTAAACAAATAGGTAAACGTTAAGAAGGTACTGAAATTTGCCTTATAAAAATGATTACAAAGTTAAAAATGAATTTACTTTACCTATTAATGTAAAAATAATGACTGTTGCCATTCGATACGTCTTTACGTTAGAGCACTTGCAGAACCTAATTTCTGATTAGCTTGTCAAAAAAAGTAGTGAATTGATGTATGTGTATGTATGAACAAGTTGTATGAAACACAACAATTGACAACGTTATTGGGCTTGAGGTGCTATTTCTTAACCTTGGGTGATGTCGTTGTTCATAATAAGGCAGGATGTCTAATAAAAATCGGTCTGATACAGTATACGTTGTGACGTGATGTCTAGTGCTAAACCACATCAAAGTGCATTTATACTCGTACTATTCAACTTGTTGAACTTGTTATTATATTCAACTAAACCTGATTCCTTATAAACATGCTGAAAGGTTGTTCAGATTTAGAAATCAAATGTTCAGAGTTTAATTGATTAATGAAAAAAAAGAAAAACTTGTTAGTGTGCTTATATAAAGAAACAAGTTCACGACCGGTCGGCACCGACCGGTACAGAGTTAACTTGTGTAAAGAAAGGGATGATTTATCCTCTGACACTGATGATATGTCCTCAAAGACAACCATGGCTTCCACTTCGTCAGAAGACGATTTTTCACTTCTGGTAAAAGTGTATTTTAAATGTAAACAGAAAAAAACAGTTAGTTACTGTAATATTAATAGGAAAACAATATGGATAATATGATCCTTTATTTGAAAAAGATACATTTTTCATGAACACTAATTTTATGATTAAACGAGAATGACATAAGAATTATTTAACTAGATATTAAATAACGTGTACGAGTATAAAGCTTAATACATCCATATTTATGTATATTTACGATAGTCCTATATATTTATTAACGAAAAATTATAACCTCCGACTTAAACCTCGGTGTATCTACTTTACGAAATTTCTATACTACCTAAAGATTGGCTGGTTGAGAATACCTAGCGCGTTAGGTCCGTCGATGTACAAGCAAACCTCAACGAAGTTTTTAAATAAAAAAAATAATAAAATAAAAAGAAAAGGTGAATAGG
This sequence comes from Hypercompe scribonia, assembly GCA_949316085.1. Classification (NCBI taxonomy): domain Eukaryota; kingdom Metazoa; phylum Arthropoda; class Insecta; order Lepidoptera; family Erebidae; genus Hypercompe; species Hypercompe scribonia. Next base: position 19,008,335 of record OX438969.1, read on the forward strand.
GTATTGAGAGAAACTTGAATCCGATAAACCTTGTACGGCGAAAATGGCGCAGGCAGAGACTGATGGACCTTTGTATGATATTACAAATGTCAGAAATAATTTTTTTCAGTATTTCAGACATAATCACTTGTTGTATAATACCTAATTATTGATAATAAATAGATAATAAATCTATTTACCATTTTGTTTCATGTCCGAACCAATGGAACTTATTTATTTTGTTCCATAAAGGTTGTTTGCTAAATACCAAGGCTATCAAAATTTTATAATCGATATCAGTTTTTATTAACAGTATAGGTACATATCCTACACCGACAAACATTTAAACCCGCGGCCAATCGGTGTCGACCTGTTTCTTTATGTAAGCACCTATAGTGAGTACTTTAATAGAATTATAAGTTGGTGTTAAAAGTTTAATATGACGTTGGAATTATATCAGAAGTTTAAAACCACCGCAGTTTAGAGTGCTTCTAGTCTACACTCTGCGTCCATGGCTACGATTCGAGATCCGTGGTGTGTCCGCATTCAGTCACGCTCTGCGTCTCCCGTCGAACGCGCGTGCCGTGTGAAACGCAAAATAAACGAATACCACGACATTGTAACAAAACGATAGTAAAATATCAAATATAAACAGTTTCAAATTAGTGGTAACTATTAATCTCTTTTTAATTCACGAACCATCATGGGTAATATTAATATTCATTTATCATTTTAACTCTATTGGAAAAGTTTTGAATATTGCATGAAGCGCGAAAGGTGGTTGTTAGAAATGTTGAGTTTCATCTTTTTATTACCACCACTATTCAGACATACTTTGTGTTGTCTTATTTTTTTGAATATTTTTTTTAATTTTAATATGTATTATTTTCTTTATAAGCCTCATTTTCATGAATCTTATACGTGATACAATTCACAATTATGTTGCCATGAACATTTTTTTTTAAATTTTCAAATTACACTTGTATTTTTGATAATACAAGTCAGTTATTCAGACATTGGTCTGAATAATACAACTCTTTGCAAACAAAAATCCAATATGCACATGGTCCAGGTAAAATCCTCGTAAAAACCTTATTAGGTAATATATTTATGTTATAACACCTTTATTACCTTCTACATGCCAACATAAATACTTTGTTCACGAAATTGTATCTGGTTCGTCGACAGCCTTTGACCAGTATTCATTATTATGTAATGAAAGGGTTATGAACAGCCCTCTAATTTGGAGCCATAGCATTTTGTTTCATCACGCCACATTTCAGTCGCCGAATTGTCATTAGTGAGTGGGTATATATGAAATCTGTACCTTCACAAGGCTACGTACCACATAAAAATATAGATGAGAATATATGAAGGTGTTAGCTTGTATCATTAAAAATGAAATATAAGAGATGTCATAAAATTTACAACAGTTGTTATACATCTATTCGTTAAATCAAATTATTAGGTGTAACAGCTGTAGCATTTAAACATTTTAAAAATTTGAATACCCAAGTTTAATATAACAATATAACAAAATAATAGATTAAAAGGGCGTTTGTAAATTAACACTTGTGGTCATTTTTTATCACAAGTTGTTGATATTTTATATGCAAGTTGTTACTGTTTGCTAGCGTCCAATGCTGTTCTACTTGGAATTACATTTTTGTTTTTGTTTTCAGTTCAGTTTTGTTTTTGTAGAACAAAGCTTTAGATATGCCATTTTTCAGTGTAGATAATTAAGGGTCATACATTTGTGTTTGTAAAAAGTGAAGATTAAAACAATAATGGTATGTACACGTATATGAGAGAGAGCTTTTCAGTTTACGCTTAAAAGTTAAGTGTTTCATAGATACTCGTATTATAGTCAAGACGATCCGACTAATCTATATTAGTCTATATTTTAGACTTTTGCGACTCAGATGAAATCAGAGTTTACTTTAGAGAGGGAGAGAATCAGAGTTTACTTTAAAACATTTAGTCCAATTTTCAGTATTTTGACTTTGAAAGAATATCCTCCGGTAAACTTCTGTCTGGGTCTAGTAAATCGATAATGAAATCGTGTCAGTTTAATTTATTTGAAAAGAACTTTAAATCTGTTAAACATATTATATGGTAATTCGTTCTTAAACTTATGGTGTGTTATTAGGGTTGTAATGCTCCTGATACTGATAATTTCCTATGAAACAAACTATGATAGCCAGCTCGGTGCGTGATAGACGAAATTTGATATTAATGTTGCCCGGGCTCTTATATTTGCTTTACTAATTAGAAATATTAATAACAATGTAAAAGTTTCACATGAGTAAGTTGAATTTATTTATATGTTAATAAATAAATAAATAAATAAATAAATAGTTTATTTCTCACCAAAAACCGAAGTACAATAATTATAAAGGTTACGTAACAACATTTAAGAAACTTGATAAATTCGGTTTGTGGATCGCTGGTGCCTGAGATAGGTATAAAACCTGTGTTACTGGACACCAGGTACCCACTCGGATCACGATTTGTTATTTCACAATGTCATGTTTAGATTGTTAGAATAAACAAGAAAATACAGTAACTAACAGAAAACAAAACGGTAGCAGTAACCGTGAAAACTTTAAAATACAAAAAATAAAATAAAATACAGCTATATGTGTGTGTGTGTGTGTGTTAGTGCGTGTGTGTGTGTGGTTTTTTTTTTTTTTTTTTTTTTATGTATCAGTTGTGTTGGGGAATTGCCGTTGTAAAGGCAAACATACTCCCCGACTTGCCATATGACACCCAGCATTTATCCTGGTAGGGTTGGGTGGGCTAACGTGTCACCGTAGGACCATGAGGAGATCCTCTGTCTCCTTGTAAGATTTCTTTGAGAGCCATTCCGAAACAATGGTTTTACATTGGTGTGTATTTAATCTAAACAGAGACAATATTTTGTGAAGTCTTTTATACAAATAGGGTCCCAAAAACATAAAAAATCTACGACCGAATGAAGTTTTAACTGGTAACGATACGACCACAAGATGACTACGACGTGTAATCTCAGGGATGTAGAAGGTTTGGGAGTGTTGTCTGAGCACAGTGGCTTTCACAAACAGTTGCCTTACAGTGAGGACTTGACACAATTCATAGAGTGCTTTAGTGGGGTACAGTCGAGGCCTGAAGTAGCAAACCTTTAGCACGGCTCTCTGGGCACGCTCAACTTGTAAGATGTGAGATTTAGCTGCACCACCCCATGTGGTAATTCAATAATTTAGGATGGATTGACATAGACCCATATAGACCATTTTTAGTACGTGGGCGTCGGCGGAGTGTCTGAGTTCTCTAAACATGTAGATAAGTTTACGTATTCTACCCGATATGTATTCAATATGATTTTTGAAAGTTAGGTTGTTATCAATAATGATACCTAGATACTTAATTGAGGTTACTTTTTCCATTGAATAGGATTTCTTACCAGGTAAACCAAAAGCTATTTGTAAGGAACTGTCCGACAGATATGAGGAACGGATAGAGATATCAAGCACTTTAGTTTTCGTTACATTTAATGTGAGTAGGTTATCTCTCAGCCAACCATTAACCTCATCGAAGCCCCTCTGAGCGAAATGGTAGGTCTCCTTCCAATCGTCCGATGAAAAAACCAATGCTGTATCATCAGCATAAGAGAAAATTGCTCCATGGTCGAGTTCAATGTTGCACAGATCATTCACATACACAAGAAATAGAGTTGGGCCCAAAATGCTTCCTTGGGGTACGCCGTAAGTAGTACAGATTTCAGCACTTGTGTAGGAACCGATTTTCACCGACTGTGATCTGCCCGTCAGAAAACTACGTAATAGAGAAAGTTGAGTACCTCTAATACCCATGGATTCCAGCTTTTTCACAAGTATTTTTGTCGAGACCGTATCGAAGGCTTTTGCAAGATCTAAGAATAATGCAACACATTTCCGACCATTGTCAAGTTTACTGACTATAGCGTCCACCAGATTGTGCACAGCATCTTCAGAGGAAAGATTTTTTCTAAAGCCAAATTGTTTAATAGATAGTAATTTACGATTTTCAAGATAACTCATAAGCCTACAGTTAATAATTTTTTCTAAAATTTTTGACATTGCTGGTAGTATAGATATGGGTCTATAGTTTTCTACATAATTCCGATCGCCCGATTTGTGTATTGGATGAAGAAGTGCCCTCTTAAAGAGTGTAGGAAATTTCCCTGTTACAATGCTAAGGTTACAAATATATGTAAGTGGAGCTACAACAATAGTCTTATATCTCTTCAAAAATCCGGAATGACACACCGTCACTCCCAACTGCGCAGTTACTTTTCAGAGACATAATGAGGCGCTCCACTTCACACTCATCAGTTTCAAGCAGGACAAAAGAATCCACAGAGTGGTTCAGTGGTGGATCAAGTGGATCCCTAGTAAAAGAATAGGGGGCAGCGCTGCATATGCTCTCAGCAAGTTGCTCACCTATGCCTGCGAAATACATGTTAATGCTGTCTATGGACTCCTGGCTATCCTTGTTAGACCCAAGCAGGTTCATCGCACTCGATTTGGGTATACTTCTACTCGTGACCGATTTAACTACTTGCCATATCTGCTTAGAGTTGTTGCCAGCTTTCTTAAGTTCTAACCTTTCATAATCTCTTTTAGCTTTTCTTAATATATTTGTGCAGTAATTGCGGTAACGTTTGTAACTAATGGACAATATTTCATTCGAGGGAAGTTTTTTGAGTTTTTTGTACAAGTTGTCCCTATGCCGGATGCACTTGAGAAGTCCCTGGGTAATCTACGGCTTAATAGGGCGCCGCCTACGAGCCAATTTAATAATTTTTGTATTTCTCGTTATCGCAGAGAGAATAGGCTCAATAAAATGTTTCACTGCTACGTCGGGATCTTTAGCTTTGTAGACTGCTATGAAGTCAATTTTATGTAGACTATCGGAGAGATTGCTATCGTCAATTCTGGTGAGCGTAGAACATATTTCGCTTTTTGACATTTTCATAGACATGGTAAGCAATACCGCAAAGTGATCTGTAACTGTAGTTTCCAATACAAATATCTTACAGGGCAATGTTGTCTTCAAGTTCATATGGTCAAGGCACGTAGAACCATGTGTTGGTAGATCATGGCCCAGGAAAAGTCCATGTCGAGCAAGAGTATCCAAGTAATCAATTGTACAGGAAAGTACGCTACCCTGAGCAATGTCTATATTAATGTCTCCGACTAGAATAATGTTTCTACAAAACTTTTAATTACATTTTAATGATTTGATTACATGTTAATGACATTTATATATTCTTGAATGATATTGATTACTGCTTGCACTTAGAATTTTCTTAGATAAACAAAGATCTTGTTTATCTAAAAAAATTCTAAGCTTAATAATTTTTAATTTCTTACTTCTACATAAATTCAAAGTTCCTTATTGAAGTAAATTATTAGTTAACAAATTAAATTTTAATATATTAAAAAAATATATATAAATAATCGGACAAGATGACAGCATGGTTAAAGCTGTCGCCACGCCGCTCTATACTATGCTAAGAGTTGTGTGTTCCAGTGACACAAAGACTTTGTACATCACTTTGTGTCAGCTACAAATTGTTGTTCTGAATCTGAGTGTTCTTTGTACTCATTTTTTGCATGTTTATAAAGTCCCCCGCGACAGAAGATATATTCCTAATACGGGTGTTGTCTTTTTGCTAAAAGAATGTAATAGATAAATCTGAGATCACAGGCTGTGTAAGTAGTACATAATTTAAAATTTAGCCTGTTTACAGCCAACACAAATGAACGCCAAACCAGTGACTTTTGTGCTATCAACGGTCCCTTTAAGACAATTCAGAAAGGATGATAATGCGCTCATAACAGAGTTATTTCAACAATACATTTTAGAATGATAAATTGATAATGCAGGTTAAGGCCACAGTACGGTATAAGTACTTATTGGCTGTAAAGAATATTCCCCATATATTAAAGCGTCACTTATTTAATTTACTTATTTAATGTATAACCCCCTTAAGAGCAGTGGTTACACAGGACTGAACCAAATCAAGTAAATAATATTTCAAAATTATAAAACGAAGTGGTTGAGTCACTTCTTTAAGTACATTACTTTTTACGAATTACGTAGCATGCTACGCGCTACTTAATTTACTCGTAGTATTATTTTACAACTACACTACAACCAATACTGTCAAAACTTACAAATAAATGAAGATAGCCTTTAAAAGGTTTTTCATCAGTTTTATGACCCTTTTTAGATCTAATATAGCACATGCGTATCCCAAGTGCGTACGTGACTACTAAAAGGTCTCCGATAAAGCTTTTAAACTAAATTATATCAGCAGTATAAGCAATATATGAGATCTTCATTTGTTTTAAAACAAAAACAAAACAATAAACCCATTGTTTACGCGTAGAAGTAGTGGTGGCACGATAATGGTAATGACCATTTATGTTATAGCGACCATTTATTATTTTACTAGGTCTGTGAAGACTCCAAAATATTCCATCAGTCTGTTCATACACTTCTGAGGAACAAAAATAGCAGTCTAAAGTAATAAGTAAACTAGGTAACTGTGTATGTTAATGGCTTTAGTGGATTATAGCTCTGTTTCTTAAACAGGTTGTGATCGGCAGGACTTATTGAGAACTTCAAAAACTCTACCGCTATGTGGAGATTAGAAAAGCTAAACAAAGAATATAAAAAGGAGGTAATAAATAAATAAATAAATATTTTACACATTTGACACAACGTCATCTAGTTTCAAACTAAGCAGAGCTTGCGCTATGATAACTAGACTGACTGATAGAATACTTTTATACTTTTTTTTTGTAAATACATACATATTATACATAGAAAACACCCAAATTTCGAAACAAATATTTGCAGATCATACAAACATTTGGTCCGACCCGGAAATTGAGCCAGAGACCTCAAGCACAGCAGTCGCATTCACTACCGCTGCGCCACCGAGGCAGTATGTTTCTTGTTTTATGGTGTATATTTCTTAAATGACTGATTTTAATCAGTATATTAAGAGTGCTTTCATATAAATTTAAAATGAAAACAATAGAAGTTACAAAAGAAAAAATATATGTTGTTACACGTATTACAAGTTTATGTGAGTTATTTACGAATTAACACGCAAAGATAATCATTTGCACATTTCAACGAAATTTGCACATTTATAAAATTTGGAGTAGTGGAGAATAGAAGATGAAATAGCATAGAATATGTAGAGAAATGTAGAAAGAGATAAAAATGTCCAGTATAACGTCGATCGGCAATCAATACTATTTACATTTGCCTTTTTATTTTCGAATGTTCAATAGTACACTTAAAGTTTATATTACTTTGGCATCAAAAAGTGATAGTAACAATATGGTTCAACAAGATTTTAACAAACATTTGTGTGAATTTGGAGTAAATCGGTTTAATATCTTCTCTAAAAATGTTACTTAATTTTAGAATCATTTTTTATGTTCACCTATCATATAATGAAGACATATATGAAATGCCAGTTTAAATTATATCTGTCAGGAACGTGAAACATTTAAAAATCTAACGAACTATGGTTGACACTTGATAGTGATCATTTTTATAAAGAATTAAGCTGTGCACTTCCTTTGTTTTAGTATAAATTATAAGAAGTTATATTAAATATTGTTTATGAATTAAAAGTACACAATATCTATATCAATACATACACGATAATACAACATACGATATTTATATCAATATCTATAGCCAAGACGAATTCGAATCACGCTTCAGTAACTATATAATCAATTTTGATGATTTGACTGAATTCGTACAAAATATATTAACTTTAGAAATAACTTCTAACAAAAATAATAAAAACCACCAAGTTTTTATTTTTAATACCGACAAGCGAAAGGCAAATCGGATGTTGATTACATTTCCCATTCCATTTTGTTTCCTTTTCCTGTTGAGATAAAACAGCTTTTACTTGAGATATTACAACGCAAGCACGATAATAAAATGTTAAGGACCTTTTGACTCTTACCAGTTATGTTAATGAAAGCGAGACATTTGGGTACTACCCAAAAATTTATCAAAATTGGACCGATAAAATATTGCTATATTTTCGAATTGATATAAGCACAGCACACTGCATTAGGTTACGTGATCATTTTCTGGTACATGTTATCTTTAAGGGTGGAAAGGTTTGATAATCGAAGAAGTGTTCAGAGTCATGTTTTATGTACTTATTTCAATTTTGTGAGCTACTATAGTGAAATGTGGGATGATATATCTGTTACGAATAACTATTATTTCATCCGTCACATCAGATCTGTGACATTGATCTCCGCTGGTACTAAGAATCTACTCATATCTTTATTATCTCGTAGTTGCATTTACACAACTGTCTGTTATTATTGTTTTCGTTTATCAATGTAACGACGGATGCTAAAGATGTCAGTGCCATGGCGCGCAGGATTCTTATGAAGAAGGTTTAACTAGTAGATATATAAAATCAAAATCACATATCTCAATTCACAGCTAGTGGGTTATACTAAATAGTCTCTAAATAGGGGAACCTGTTGTCATATTTGGTGATGTCGAAACTATTCGATAACTACGAATAAAATTAGGAATTAACATCTTGTTTTCTTGTCCTGTATAACATTCCAACTATAAATGTAAGTCGCGCGTCATGGCGCGCCGTACCCCCACTTCCATGAAATAAATCAATTGACCACCTTTTTAGGCTTATTATCGTAAAAAAGTTATACTTACCGTCTAATTTATGTAAAAAAATGTTAATATAGTAACAGGTATAATTCAGAAGGTTCCTAAATTTTTTCACTATTTTGAATGAATGTCCTTATGAATATATTTTTCTCAGCTCAGAATAACATTCATGTCGTCTTTACAAGCACACTTGTTACTTAATTTGGTATAAATTACATATTGTTTGTGAGACGAGAAGACTTCGTTTGTTGCATATTTTATAGTACGATGAATAAGATAGTACCTACATACTAGGAACCAATTGGGTGTGACACATTATCGTTAGAATAAATACAGTGTCACAGTGTACATCGTATAGTGTCGCTTTAAAAGCCAATCTTTCCTTTTATTTAGTGTTGATTAAAAACACGTGTCAATACACTATTGTGAGTGTAGTAATAACTGTTTTAACCGAAATTTCTGTTAAAAGTAATAACACCTACTGCGAACGTTTCAACGTCTTTTGGTTGAAGTCAAAAATATAAAAGAATTTTTAGCTGTCGCATAAAACTAAGTTAGCTTAATTTGTTCTTGCTTTAACTTTTAAAGTCAGCTTTTTATGACTAATGCTGTATGATATAGTTAAAAATGGATCCGTATATTTTAAAATATTCGACGACCACTTTTGTTCAAAATTAAAATATTTTCTATTTTATTTTACCGTGTATTAAAAATAATACTCGTTAAATTAATACTGTTAATATAACTAGTTAATGTTTACTATACTAAGTACGTATGGTACGTACGTAATTACTGTACGTTAAATGACAAGTGGATCTTTTTTTAGCTGCATTGTACTGCAATTTGATTTACAAATGGAATGCAAGTTGCTTGTAGGGTCTACTATTTATTTATCTGCCAGATATCTTATCTTAATCACTATTTTAATCAAGTTACTCTGCAATATATACTATAACATATAGGCATAATACCAAATTTCACCTTCACCATTTAAATATTGACTGTAATATTCAAAATAGAGTTTCCTAACATGTATTAATTTTCATTAGTGTTCAAAGTTACCACTAATATTAATATTTGTATAGTTTACAGTTAAAGTGTACTGTATTGTATAACACAATATAATGTGAAAGTGATCTTGATTGCGGACATGGAGAGACGAGCGGATGAAGGCCGACTTCGAGCAACTGCGTCTCAAGACCAAGGTATGTGTGATTTATGATCATCAACAGCCTTTAATAGGCCATTGCTGGATATAAGCCTCTCCTTAGAAAAAGATTTCGGTCTGCTACATCACGTCGTCTAGATGGGTTAATTTAGGGTTTATATCAAGTAAGTAGGTCCTTTCCGGGCACGATCACTTCGGTAAGTAACTGCACTCGGTTGCTAGAAGAAATTGAGTCCCGCCTGTCATCACTGCGACTGCAGTGAAGGCTCAGCACACGCTAGCGGTTTGTTCCGCATCGTCGGCGCAGCGTTAGGCGCTCACTGCAGTTCTTGGAGGAGATCTTTCGCTACCGGCCGTCATACGCTCCATGGCCGCCAGCGACAGCTGTTTTACCGCGGTCACAGCCTTTTGCGAAGACGTCATTTGGCAGAAGGAGGCGGCGGACAAGACCCGGGAGGATGATTTCCTCTCGCATCCAAATTTCTGCCGTCGTACTGGGCGGCGGTGGCGTGTTTACCAGCGCCTCATGCTGCCCTGACTGTGGCCGCGTGTGGACGGGATAGGTTTTACTCTCCATTCGCTACAATGGCCAACCGCGAGGAGGTGACGTCCACATGTGGCGTACGTCGCCTAAATAGAGAGTTCTAGTGGCCAGGCGCCGGCAGGGGTCCGGATGTCATAATAACAGCTGTTCCAGGATCCCTCCTGTCCCAGGAGTAGAGTGACATACCGTGTGGTTTTAGTCGGTACGATGTTGCCACATCACTCCGCCGTAAATCCCCATGGGGTGACGGCCCGAGGGGGTTTCCACACTTTAAAAAAAGGGTTTGTTTCAAGTTTTCGTTCTCTTTGCAGTGCTGCTGTTTTGTGTGATTTGCTCCCTTACTCGGTTGTTACGACACCCACGGGATTGTGAAATTCCGTATTCTTAATACGTCACCGTACCGATGAGATGCTGTGTAATTCAACGAATCACATCAACAAGTCTATCTAAATAAATAATTATATAATATACATACATATACAAACTAAACGAGTTTATACACTCTGTTCATAGGTAATCAAAAAGTAGCCATGACATACATCTGCTTCTTTAATCCTTACTCTAGCCTTAAAGTAATACAAATAATACAAATGGACCGGAAATTTAGTTCCTATAATTTCCGTAACATGTCGAGTTGTTCTATTTTCTTGAATAATTTCCAACATTTAAATGACTTAACATAACCACATAATGGATACATTATAACTACTCACGCACGCACGTTGAATGAGGTTTTAAATGCCAAACCAAATTTTCTTTGTCAAATAATAACGTGTACGTATAGTGGCTATTATTTATGTAAGGATTTTGTTTGATGGCTGATTTGTAGGTGTAATTAGATCAAACACATAAATGTCATTGTTGTTTGTTATTAAAATAAGAAAACAAATCAAAAATTTAACATACCAATGGTATTAATATTGCCTTCATTTCAAATTTCTGAAATCAATAAGATATACTCGAATATCGGCTTTTCTCAAGGGCCTAAGATGAGCAAGGCTGAAATATTTCAAAAGAGCAGCTCCAGTTCGAATTCAAAGTGAAATAGTAAGATGTCACTCTGAATGGAAGCTAAAGACGATTCTATTATACTCTTTTCCCACTAGGCTTCATGCAGTTTTAACAATGTGAGAGATGCATTTGCACGCAAAGTTATAACGAAACATATTTCTTACATTTCTTACGTATGTACATGTAAGAAAAAGCTATAGATTGCCCAACTTTGTTCATTGTATTTTTCAGTTGTAATAGACGTATTGGTAAATAATGAATTTCTATTTCAGAGAAGATATCAAAGAAAATGAAAATGTAAAAATAAAGAGATCGAAAAGTGTATCAAACGCGTTTGGGAGTTACGTCTCGCTTCTGACTCTACTTAAGTATTGACATCTATTAAACTTTATGTTTCTTTTTAGTTTTAACAATATCGATTTCGCCGATTGCTGTGTTTGCCGTCAACCAAATGCCGAATTCAACAAAACTACTCGTATGATCCATGTCAGTATACCTGAAGTCATGTGTTTATCTTTGACTTTCAATACTGAGCTTCAATATACACTTTATAAGCATTATGATATTATTATGATAAACTAATATGTTTGAAACAATTCAAAAAACAAAAAAGTCTAAAAAGGAATACATTTTATTTCAAAACTGATTTTTTTTAAAGCAATCTTTAAATAATTAAATCTGATTCAGAATAAACAGTACTCATAACTACTTGGTACTTTCTGCTCCTTGCTTACTCTCTGAGGATTGAATTGTAAATCTTTGAAGGTAAATTAAGTTTAGAGATACATTAACTACTAACAGTCTAAGTTTCATAATTTATAAGTTGTAAAGTTTAGCGCTAACCTCAGTAACTTTACACGGATAATAAAAGTACTTCGAGGTGGAATCAAATAGAGATATAATAAAACGGCGTTAGAATAAATATCCTTCTTATGAAAGAAAGTTATAATATATACTTCGTGGTGGACTGTAACATTGTCTAACTTTATGCTATCGCGTTCCATAATATATAACTAAGTTTGCGGGGATTAACGTGTTAATTAAAAATGGACTTTAAACCTAGCGTGAGCGTGTTAATTCCCGTAAACAATTCTATTTAGCTATAAAGTCTTTGTTTTATGTTTGAGTTTCAGGATACAAAAATACTTGTACATCATTTGGTATTAGTATTGATGTTTCTTTTCCTTATTGATGTCTAGAGAGTTTTAACCTTCAACGGAGAATCGAGTTATGCCAATCTTCAAGCACTGCAAGTTTGACCTAGTAATGTCTCTATAAATTCAATTTTCGCTGTACGTCTTTGGGCGATTTTATGACGTAATTCACAAGAAGTTCGATGTATGTTTTGTTTTAATAATTATTTAAGCATATTTTAAATACCCTTTTAAATCTACTTTAAGAAATATAAATACAATAAACGCAATAGAAATAATAAAAATATTTACAACTTAATGTTGTAAATATTTTTATTATTTCTATTGCGAGTATAAGCCTCAAAAAAATCCTTTGCACCATCGGTTACAGTGAGCATTCTCAGAATTAATAAATTAAAATTAATTTTAGATTTCATTTGCATTGTTTGTTTGAATAAAATATAAGGTTTACAATAATACGTGCTATACAATTGACGTACTGCTAGCTAATTTTTTCCACGGTAGCCAATCTCAACGGAGACCAACCAATTACATAGTAGATATTATAGCGCAAAGTGTTTACCCAAACCCAGGCGCATTCTCTATCCCCTCGCTCTCGCAATCCGATCAGACGGTTATACGACACGTCTGGGGAGAGATTAGGCGTAGGATCAAGTATTTCTGTAACCAGAAAATCTCAACAACACTTTTTGACCCGACCCGGGGAATCGAACCCGAGAGCTCTTGATCGGCGACTGTCGATGCCGTGTCTACATACGCTAACTGCTGACTGATTAGATAATTACCACACAATACGTACATATTTAAGAATGTAGCAACTGCCATATATATTTTGAAAAAATCAATCCTATACGTTCGTATCTATTGGTAGTCTTACTACTAATTAATCGCAGCTGTTGTTTTTCACACTGATAAAATGTAGTAGGCAACTGTGTTTAAAGTCCAAGCAATTTATTCGTCGATTGCGTAACATTTCCCAAAGGCACAGTTACGTTGGAAGCCTTGAATTAATTTGTTTAACTACTGTAAGTGTGGGTGGAACCACAGATTAAATATTCCCACCCATGATAGAAGCAAGCAAGAAAACTGGGATTAGCAAATACAGAAGATTAAAAATATGAGGGCAGCTTTACATTTAGAATGTTTCAAATCGTTTTGGTGGTTCTAGGGTGAAAATCTGTCCTTGCTTATCTGTGTTTATACAAGCATATATCTTGTGAATGTGAATCTTCATAGACACCAAAACGGAATGATTATTTTTTTTTGATTCAAGAAACCGCTGAATTTATATTAATAAACGTTATACCGTCGGTATAACTATGAATTAATGATTTACCATCATTAAGAATGATACTTTTTCTTCAAATTTAAAGGAATCTAAGCTGAAATTATTATTCTGAATAAATAAAGAAATTTCTGAATCGATTCATAAATGAAGGAGTTTTTATATAATAAAGATAAAAGTAACTGTATTAAATATTTGCGATAGAAAGTTTTTCCGATGACAAAAAGTTTTTTGAAAAATGGAACAAAATTGACTGAGAAATTGTGTAATATACAAAAAAATTTAAAAAATGCAGTTGTATACTATCAAGTTTCATTATGGTGCATTATGGTTATAAGTATCTAACTTTTAAGTGATTTGTATATATGTATGTAGTGTCAAAATTGCACTCAATCACTACAGAACTTTTTGAGTTGCGAAAAGCGTATACAAACAACTTAACGTTTTTATGTAAAAAGATAGAGTCAAATAGTGAAAGCCTATACGCTTCATCGTTGGTCTAGCAGATAGCGCATGCGACTGCCGATCAAGAAGTCTCGAGTTCGATTCCTGGGTCATGTCAAAAAATGTAATTGAGTGTTTCTGGGTATAGAAATATTTAATAACAGCCCGGAATTTGGAAGTTGTGGCTTTAACTGTCATGCCTTGGAGAGCACTTAAAGCAGTCGGTCCTGCGCCTGATCTCAACCTGGTCGAGTCGGATAACCGCCCTATTGGATTGCGACAGTTAGGGAACAGAGAGTGCTCCTATGTTTGTGGTACACACTTGTGCACTATAATATTTTTTTGGTAGTTGAATCGTTGATAGACCAATCTCAACGGAGACCAGCTCCGTTGAGATTGGCCGCCGCGACCAAAATTGGCTAGGAGTACATCATCATCATCGTACACTTCATTCATTCAATATGCTTTATATTCTACTTGTCTTGCTCCTGCAAAATCAACAAAAGATTAGTTTGAAATATACGATCATATTACGTACATCTTTTTGTGAACTAGGATAAAAGGATAAAATTTATATATATTTTAAACAGAAAAAAGGTAGAAAGATTGAGGTATGAGATAAATTTACAAGTGTTTAAATTTAAGGGTAACTTCTTTTAAACGCAACTGTAAAACGCAATCTTTAGTTTAGTCATCAGTATAAACTTAAGTAGATTGGTAGTAGTTTTAATATTATATATTAATAAAACACAATGTATGTTACTATCTGGCACATAATTAGGATGGTACTGAACCCTCCAAACTATTTAGTTTAGTCATAAGAGTGAGGTATAATAATTGAGGTATATTAATTGAGGTATAATACGACTTGAGGTATAATAATTGGTGTAACTTTTATTCAAAAAAGAAATATCTCGCTTTTGTTGTTCGTGTACATAAAAGGAAACGAGATTAACACACGAAATAATATTTTTTGCAGGACAAAAATTGGTTTACTTGACTTACCAGTGAAATGGAAATTATAATCCATAAATTATAAGTTTCAATTTCCAATGTGTTTTGTTTTCAAACAATGAGGAGTTTTTGTTGAGCCTTTGTTGAATGTTTTTATTGTCAGTATGCCGCAGGTTTCGTAGTCGTGTGATAATATAACTTATCGCCATTGTACTTTCACGCACTCATTTAAGATTGATCTTTTTCTTCTTAGGCGATTAGAGTACATTTGATATTATTCAAAGACATGTCTTTGTCGTAAGAAGTGGGCCGTTAAACATTTAGTTTGGAAGCAAGCAGCTACTTAACGATTAGAATGAAAACCTTTGGTGAAAATCACAATCGAAGACTTTGAGAACAATCACAGATCCGAACTAGATGCTCGGCGTGAAGAACTAAACTGTCACTGCAATGGTGTCCTCACGTGCCAAATTTAAGCGCGCATGTTTATAAAAAAAAAAATTCGGCTATGTTAGCCATAGACAAACGAAATTTTTAACGAAGTTGAAGAGATGATCGTGGCTAAAATCGGTCGATACTATTAGTAGTAGACGTTTGTTACATTGATATAAATGTATACACACCTTCTGACTTTCTGGATCAAAAATGTGTAAAAACATGATATTAAGTAGATAGGATGAGAATGGGATTTGCATATTAAAAATAAACATATCTATACAGTAAACTTTTTAAAACTATAGGCATTTAATTACACTCATAACAATTTTAAAGTATTTGTTATTAAATTTTCGTGACTTATAAATATATTAGAAATATAAAACTGACACAGTGATTACTAGTATTCTAAAGAGACATCAAAGAAATCAATAGGTATCGTACCTCATACATCAAATTGCCATTAGATTTGTTTATCTAATTCAAGCTTTAATATATGTAAATGCCGCGACTCAGGACCTAAATAACATACAAATTGTGGACATCTTCTTTCATCCTTGTCAATAAGAAATACAAATCTTGTCAAAAGAAATTGTTTTATACACATATATTCAGGTAAACATAGTTTTCCCGTTTAGGTATTCAATTAATTATAGGGTTTATACAGGCCTCGGGAGTGACATGCCTCTCATTACCGGTATAAATTAGTCACTCAGTACTCACAACGGATTTAATAAGGGGCAATGTTGTGAGGGATTTCTTGTTTACTTTAGTGCGCAGGCGTAAGATATTTGTTGTTCCTTTGTATTTTATTATTGTCTAAGTTTTGGTCTGTAGTAAAGGATAGAAATGTTTTGTTATAAATTGTATTGTTTTCTATTTACATGTAACATTAACTTCCAATTAATAGCTGATGAGGTTTTAGGTACACTGCAAGAGTTTTTTTAATAATAGTCAGAAGAAATGGCTTTGTTTTTTGTTTTAAAGTTGAATTTTTTGATTACCTGTTTGGTTTTTTTCTTTTATGTCTACTCACCTGATTTTAAGGCTGTAAGTATGTAAATTACGAATTTCCTTAACATCTGTCAGGGAATGTGTTCGTATTTGCTTATTACACATTTCTTTGGTCTGTGTTAACGAGTGTCAAGAATCTAGTTACAAAATATTTTATTCCTATGCGGATTGTACATTTTACATTTCAAATACAAATGGAATTAAAAGATATTTTTTATTTTTTTATTTTAAGAACCCGTCAATATGATTCTACTCTGTGTGGTGGAAAGCATGAATAAAATCCAAAAGTTGTGGTTGTCATACTTATTGTAAATGCAGACATTGCAGTATGTTGACCCACACCATGGCGGCCTAGTAAGATGCTTTTTCACACCCCGTTTGGGGACGTAAAGGCCAGGCCATGTAAGGTTCCCACGCTAACTACGGTAACTGTCACCCCTGTATTAATGACCTATGAGTCCCTTTATATGAAAAGAAATTAACTGATCTTTTTTTGAAAACCTTTCTATATAATAATTTAAAAATATGCATGTAAACATTATTTAAATGACACAGTACGACAGAAAACTTATTTTTAAAAACATTAACGCTTTAAAAAATATCTGAATGTTGTTAATTTAAGTCTACTACGCACATATTTATAATTCCTGTAAAGTTTAAATTTATAATAAATTTATTTTTTGTTTTGGGAATGAATTTAAACAAAGAATGTTTTTAGGGCTGAAATATTTTATTTTTCTTTTTTTTGAACTTCATCTGTGGCACTACAATGTACGAATATAACATTGTAAGCAAAAACAACGCTGGTTTAAATATATGTATATTGCAAGGATCACCAGCAATTCAGTAAAATTGTTCCAGAAACACAGAGTAAAAACAGAATGACTATTATTTTCTTCTTTTCTTAAGAATAGTTTCCAGTAAACAAATATATGAGTAAGTGTAATTTATTATTTATACTTAATTAAGCATTTTGTACAAAGACTGAATAATCGAAGCATGCTTTGTATTTAATTTAGCGTTTTATGGTATAACATAAATCAACTATCGATTTTATACACGCAAACCATACTATTTAAATTTTCAATAAATATTATTCCGATCTTCAGTGTCATTTGGTTATACCTAGATTATTTTACACGTGCGTACTTCCGTGGATTTTGAATCAGCACTCGTTCTATATGTTAATACAATATCATCGCAGAGGGCATAGTTAGTAAGGTCACACGGTATTACTCCAAGTCCGGCGTTATGATCGGTTTCACATTTGCATTTTTATGAAGGGAACATCGCAAGTATTTTAAGTATTGGAAATTCTTGAGACGAGTTTATGATATTTAGCCGATGAGATATTTTGGTGGTGCGCCACCCGCGTTGGCATTTCGTTTCTGTTTATAGTGATATGCTGTGTTTTCTAAACTCCAGTGTCTTTGCTTTCTATGCGTTATTTTTTTCTGACAAATATTTCATGCCAGTGTTTATGTAACATGAATTGTTGTGAAATTAATGGATGTTTTGTAATGTTTGATGTTTCACTTTATCTAAATTTGAGACAATTATTTGAGTTGATTTATTGAGTTGTATGAAATATTTAAAAACTCGTGATTTACCTCTTTACTGATGCTTACTTTCAATAGCACGTTATTGTATTCTGTAAAATTTATAATAATAATAACATAATTCTGGTTTTGCTAAAAGTACACAGCATTTTTTATAAGAGCAATACTTAAATGTGAATATAATTTTTGACTATATGTAAATAAAACTAGTTGTAACTCTAAGAATTTAATAATTTTGATTTTATTTCAATGTTATTCTTCGTATATGTAAGCTCGATCTAACTAAAAGCTAAACTAAAGCAGACTAAACCGTAATCTGATTAAACTTTGAACACTGAGAAGTGATTTGAAGTATTTACTCAGTCTTCTTGTAACAGGAGTTTAATCAGTTTCTATGAGCTAGGAGTTCGTACTACGCTCTTGCTGTTATTAATTGCTGAACATTCGAAATGCTGGCGGATCTTTAAAACAACACAAATTCCAGGCTTTACTTAATACAGATACTTAGGACCTTGAACTAGAAAGTGTATCAAGAATTTTAGAACCTTGAAATCATTTACAGTGAAAATTAAGATCAAATCTCAAGTGAAACTTTGAACTATTATGTTAACCTAACATTGAATTTTATGTTGATGTTGTGGTTAACTGAAATGGTTTTATCCTAATTTAATAACAAATTTTATAAAACGAAATTGAGTTAGTCTGTTATGCTTTCACTATCTTAATTATTCATCACTTGTATTACCGTAAGATTTTGGATACATGTATTCAGGTTAATAAAAGGAAATAAGATACCTGACCTAAACAAAAATGTAATATTCCCTACTTTTCACCAGTGTTTTGGTTCCATGTTATAGATGACGAGCCTATTGCCGCTAATCAGGATGTTTTGTCTGCCAGAGCCTGGTCCGTCGATCAGCAAGTGGACCACTTGCAAGTGAGGTTAATTTGGAGCTCTAAATTCTTGTTGGAAACCCTATGAGATAGTTATTCTTATATTACAAAAGCACTTTTAATAAGTTTATTTCAGATGAGTTCCAGCAAATGTTGAAACGCGGATGATTCGCTTTTGTGAGCTCCACCGTTTTTTCATTGATAATAGGGAGTTGAAAGTGAGTGAGTGTTGTGAGAGGGAGGAAAGAAGATAATTAAAATAAAAGTTCCTTTAATATCTCATATGAGTATTTAATTTTTTTTTTCTTAGAGAGGTCACATTGAGACTATGATACCAAAATAAAATAACTCAAGAAATAAATAGAACGAGATCGAGGCTGACCGATCAGCCGTCAGACGTATAACGAAATTCCGACTGATGAGATACGAGATACTAATATATCATTAGATAGATTAGATATAATCTTCAGACAAAATAAGAGAGCCTTTTTGTTCCACTCGCTGATAGCCTTTTTTATAACAGGAGTATTTTTCTATTATTTTTGTTAGATTTCTTACTATTCTAACTAGAGTTTAGTATTGAGAAACTACTTTTATAAAATGAAATTTTAAATGCAGCGTGTTAGAACTAAATATCTACATTAGGAATAAGAAATGATTCCGTAGTCTTGAATAACAGGTATATTGGTAGGTTATATATCACTTTTTGTCTATTTGATTGTTTTTCTTTAATTGTACAAGTAGTTTTTGGAGGATTCATTAGGATTATTTATTTTTGGTAAAGAAGCATGACTTTGACTTTAGTCTTGTATAATAACTATCCTGCCTCCCCTTTTGTACAACTGACAAAGGGTATTCGCATATTTTCTACGATTGTTAACTTGTATATTTACAAACAAAACTGTCAGCATGTAAGGTGACTTGTACTTTCATGTTTTAAGTGTTTTGTTTAACTAATAAAAACATTTTATTTTTGCCCTCGAAGCCAAACACGCAATTAAAATAAGCTATAAAAACATTGTTACATAAAATAATTAAGGTCTCTTATAAAATAGTCTCCAATTATTTTTACATTATAGTACGTGGACGGTAGAGCGTTTTTTTTGTAAGCTCGTGTTTTTGTAGTCTGCTTCTGTAGAATGTAGTTAAGAATATTTAACGTCGGAACTTAAACTTTACTCCACTTTTTATTTAATACTATAGCAGAATATAACCGCGAATATATTAGACACTGGTTAATACTAAATTATTTTTAGAAACCGGCATATATAAAGTCATAGCTCTTTTTGCCGAGCGGGTGAGATTGCTCTACCACTAATACTTATTCAAAGGTCCATGAACGGTGGTATTCACCTACTTTTAGTAGTGCCATATGCTCGTTTATTCCACCCTACATAATCGATAAATAAAACAATTGACATCCAAAGTATCTATTTTATTACGATTTGAAATAAACAAAGTAGAATGTCATTAAATGTGTTGTATAATATTTGAAATCCTTAGTAGATTGCTTACTCAATATCTATAAATACCAAGTCTTGGTTTATATTTTATACATGACGGTCGTAAATGTAAACACCCTTTTTTTTTTTTTTTCTTTTTTTTTTTTCAATCAATCAATCAATCATCATGTCAATTTTGTATGAAAAATGTATTGAATACGAAATTGTGACGTCACTGTTTTAGACTACTCAATTGAACAATATATTTCACTGTATATTCGATTGAAATTCGTAATAATAATAAAAAGCTATGTTAATTATATTTTCCGAGATGTTTCGCGATATTAGTTTTAATGAAGTGGACATTGGTATTTATTTACGATACAGTCATCTACCCAATTACATCGTACATACAACATAGCTGTACAAGGGCTATATATTTTATAGTTGTACAATTACATAGTTATACAAGGGCTATATATTATAGTTACTCGTTGAAGGTTTTGTCATAAATCAATTATTATTGCCTAGGTTCTCGTGATTGATAGTCACAAGATGGACTCTCAGAAACAGGTTAGGAAAATATATACAATTAAAATAAAACATAAACTATTTATATACATTAATGGAAAAAATTAAGGGATCAAAAAAAAATTACAAATTTTTGGCCGGCCAAATTTTCAACAGGCCGTAACTTCGAGAGAAATATTCGTACAGAAAATCAAAAAAAGGAAATTATAGCTCTAAGTGTCTAGTTTTTGGATTTGAACTTCAAAATTTTATAGCCTCCGCGGTTTTTGAGTAATCGTAGAAAAACAGCAACAAAAAAATTTTCAAATTTTTTTTTATGTTTTTTTTGGTCTACGGACGTGGAAAATTTTTAGTAGCTTAACTACTATAAGAATCGGATACCTTGTTTATTTAGCTTTAATTTGCTTTTTTATACATCCTGATACGCCCACTTCTCACCGAGATATCGGTTTTCAAATGGAAAAGGATCCTCTTGTCTTTGATTATCGATATTTCAGCAACCAACGTTTGCACAGAAATTTAAAGATAGGTTTCAAGAATTTGAATAAATTTTCCTTAACGACTGGCCATTGCTTTTCCGAAAAAAAATTTTTCTTTCTGTCACATGAATTTGAAAATGCAACAAAAAAAGGGCTTTTGGTGGTTTTCTGGAAAATCAAGCGCTGGATCGAAAATATTGAGGAAACCACTAATGTTAAGTATGCCTTTTACAGTTCAATATGTCCACAAAAACCCTACACAAAACCAAATTAATCTAGCGAGCCGCTTTTTTGTTTCACTCGATCGAATTTTTAAAAAAATTAAAGGATCACGTTTTTTGCTTTGAAAAGCTCATAATTTTTAAAACTGAGAAAAAAAATGTTTTTCCGAGCTTTCCTCACATTTTTGTTCCAAAAAAAATTTGAAAATTTTTTTGTTGCTAGTTTTTCTACGATTACTCAAAAATCGCGGAGGCTATAAAATTTTGAAGTTCGAATCCAAAAACTAGATACTTGGAGCTATAATTTTCTTTTTTTTGATTTCCTGTACGACCATTTCTCTCGAAGTTACGGCCTGTTGAAAATTGCCCAAAAATTTGGAATTTTTTTTGATCCCTTAATTTTTTCCATTAGTGTAGATTATACTTTATTCAGTTTCATAGACTTGAATATAGTTGGACGGTATAAGTTATATTATTTTTTTTTTTTTTGTATTATTATAACACGTTCTATTTGCCTCAAAACAGATACGACGTCTCACGCTTCCTTTGCTTTTTCAATGTAAGCTCAGTAAAAAAACAAAGTCAGATCAAAAAGCAAATAAAATATCTGAGGCAGTCAGAAGATCGGTAAGAATTTGTGACACAAACTTAGCACCAGTCAAATCCCCTGACATAATGAGAAATTTGATGATTGGTGATAAGGTTGTAGCACAGATCACTGAGTGTAGTAAGGCTGTGTTTGTGCCTTCTAAAGGTCTGCTTAACAAAAGTTGGTCTTAAAATACGGATGTTTTATCTTATATTTCAAGGCTACCAGGGTTATGAATTTGGTTTTACAGTTTATTAACGACAAGATAGACGACAGAGAGCATAATGGCGTCGCACGATTGTGAGGGGGCAACTGTTTTATCTAGTTAGGACCAGAGTTAGAAGGTTTCCTTTGAAATGCTGTCTTCAGAAGTCATAAAAAATCGTCGTTTTTCTAAAATATAAGTAAGAGTAGTTACTGTTATACTGTTCTTACGATGATAATTATATTTTATACAATTGTTCGGTTTTTTTCGGAATATTGATCGGATCTTGTCAGTATATTACAGTAGTGTTCGTGATATTCTACGCGCCCTTTCCAAAAATATATTTTTTTTTTAATTATAAATTAACTTTATTCAGATGATTGCATAATACTCAAGTTTAAATACATTACATTCCATTACATTATATACTTATTTTATTGAAAAAACAAAAATAACGATTATACATGTATATGTTACAATGGATGACATTTTTTAAGACATTTACTGCATCTTGGGTCAAGAAGTGTACTCCTAGATAGGCAACTATGTTACCTGTGGTAAGGAGTTACAGTACCGGACCCCTGTGGGTATGTCGGTTGCTTTTATTAGTATATGAGATACATATATGTGTGAGGGTGCATGCGTGCAAGCGTGTGTGGGTGCGTGTATGCTTGTGTGTATATGTGTTTGTGTGCGTGTGTGTATGTGTATGTACATGTGCTTGCTTTTATTTAATTATAAAGAATTCAGTTTCATCACAGCTTAACGTTAGTAAGTATTTAGTTACAGCCTTTTTACAGGTAAAGTAAGTCAAGCCGTAGATGTCACACGTTGCATTGATTTTATTGTACAAAGACGGTTAAAGATATATAGCAAATCTCTTGAAGAATGGTGTATATGTGTGTGGGACTGCACAAATTTTATTTTTCCTGCGTATTGTGGTGTCTCTGTATGGTGTTTGCAGGTGTTGTATCATAACTATTTTTAGTATATAAAGCTGTGTTACATTGAGTACGTTCCATGATCTATATAGCTCTCTTGTAGGGAATAAGATCGGTCGAGATGTAGCCACCTTTAGTATTGCTCTGTGAGCTATGTTTAGAGGCAACAGAATAGTTTTTGTTGCCCCCCCCCAGCCAGAAATACCGTAGTCGATAATAGACAGATAAAGTGCATATTATACGGTACGTATTATATAATAGTTGGCAATATGTCGCAGGGTTTTAAAAACGTAAATCAATTTTCTAACACGGCCCGTCAAGATATTGATATGGTGTCTAAAGTTTAAATTATGGTCTAAGACTATACCAAGATATTTAGTCTCGGTAACTGAGGTAATAGTCGGGCATTGGCATGGAGATTGAAAATGAGGGGAACAGTAATGAGCTATTATGAGAGTTAAGGTATGTGAGAAGAACCACTTTAAAGTAAAATCAAACCCATACTGCACAACACTCTGAAGTTCCGACCACGAATCTGAGAAGAATGTGAGCGCAGTATCGTCCGCGAAAGAGACAACCTTACCATTAAATAAATTGAGATTGAAGAGGTCATTAATAAATATAAGAAACAAAGTAGGGCCCAAAATACTTTCCTGAGGGACGCCGTAGTGTATTGGAGTTTCGTCACTGCTGTGGTGGTCTATACAAACAATTTGTGTGCGTCCAAAGAGATAGTTTCTAAAGAGCTCGAGTGGAAGGCCTCTGACCCCAATTTGTTCTAGTTTAAGTAAGAGAGTTGGAATGGGAATAGTGTCAAATGCCTTTGTAAGATCCAGAAAAATAGTAAGAACTTTCCTACGGGAGTTTAATTTTTGTAAAATGTAAGTTACCAATTCACCCACAGCGTCACTTGTTGATTTCTGTTTCCGAAAACTAAACTGTTGCGGGGACAGTATTTGGAAGCGTTCTCGGTGCCCTATCAACCTCTTGTTAATAAGTCGCTCCAGTATTTTAGACATGGCACTCAAGACTGCTATAGGACGGTAGCTAGTTGATAAGTTACTAGGTTCACTTTTGAAAATGGGATGAATTATCGCTCGCTTGTACGACGTGGGAAAGACACCTGTTCGAAAGCAAGCGTTAAAATGTGAGACAAGATAGGCGCAAGGACAACAAAAAACTGATTCACCTTATTGCAAGACTGATGCGGTGACGAACAAAGAGACAGTAGTTGAGAGGAAGTGTGTTTTTGTTTGGATGTGTTTGTTACAGCTTTCAGCGCATCCCAAAGCTTTTTGGAATTTCGGCTAGCCTCATTCAGTTATTGTGTATCATAACGCCTCTTAGCTTTCTTCAAGATAACCGTACAAAAGTTTCTGTATCGCTTATACGTCATGACTAGGATGTGGTTCTCAGGTGATTTCTTAATTATTTTTGTGGAGTGCATCACGATTACAGATGCATCGCAACAAACCCGGGGTTAACCACGGTTTCAATTCTTTTTATTCTCAGAATTCTTTGTATGTGATAAGATAACTGCTTCGGTACTAGTGACTGTGTATGAAGAGGTTAACAGGAAGTTTTGGACTGCTCGACTGAGAGTGAAGCCTGAAAGTTCACTCCGGTTCAATCGTACTATACTTGCCTTTCCACATACTTACATACATTCAAATTTTAATAATACTTTACAACCGTCGATCTATGACAAAGATGATCATAGACCATACGGTAACCAGTGCATAAGACAGCGTTCACATTATCCGTTATGGCAAGACCACTAAGGTGAAAAATTATTAAAAAAAATGCAATTTAACTGCTGATCGTATGGAATAATGATTTTAACATGTGTGTTTATATTATTTTTATACGTTTCGAAATTTGGGGATTAGAAACCTTCTAATACACTTTAATTTAGAAATTTCAATTCAACGTTTTACTAAATGAGTTTTAACTTTAGAAACTTTTGAACGTGTCATTTATGGTCAATGGTATTGGTATATAAAATGTTTTTTTAAATGATTTTTTGAAATGTTAACTAATTATCTAATAATCCACCCTACAGATGGTCATTGGTATTATCTGAATGACCACCGTTTCGACGTTTTCACTCTTCTAAGCGAACACCGAAATTTCCAAATACTTGTCGGCACGAGATCGCTGATTCACTGGTTTTTTCTTTTAGTTGACGTAGTGTATTTGGTTTATTGATGTAGACACGATTCTTCAAATAACCACATAAAAAGAAATCTACTGGGGATAGATCTGGACTTCTGGGTGGTCATGGAATGTCACCTCGTCTGGAAATTAGTTTTTCCGGAGACATGTCTTTGACCACCGACAGGGACTCATTGAGTGTGTGACAAGTGGCTTCATCTTGTTGAAACTGTGTGTAACAATTGTAGCAAGCACATTCCAGTCGCATCTGTCCCAAGAACTCCCGTAACATGTTTACGTGGGATGTTAGATTCAAATGTTAACGAATTGTTGCCCCACTCTGTACAAATGTGCGTAAGTTTCAGAGTAACTTCTATATATTTGGTGGGTTCTAGGATTTAGTCGTATGACTTGCAGTTATTTATAATTACTGATGATATATAGTATAATATATTTATTTATTTAGCCTTGATACATGTCTGGTGTTGGAAATCTCTTTTATGAAAGGGGTTAAAGATCTACAAATATATTTATAGTTTTAAAGTCTTACGGGATAAAGGGATAGAAAAGGAAATCTTTATGTTTCACCATGTTAATGTCTCCTAGTATCTATTGTTTTTGCATTTAAAACTAAGTTAAGTTTGAATCATGTGTAATAGTATGTTTATTTTCATATATTACGTTTCAATTGGAGTCGTATTAACTATTTAACTTTATCTGCTTTCATATTTTTTTTTGCAAAACCAAATCTTAAAAATTAATGTTTCGTTAATGAATCCCCTGGAATGAGGATTGTGCGTTCATCTTTGAGTCTTAAATTTGAACGTTGAATTTTAATACGCGCGCATAATTACCGTCTTATCTAATCCAGAGATGTTTCAAAATTCCCATCAGCGTAACGTGGCATCCGTTATAATGACTGGCTTTCTGTATTGGAATAAATTATACACTAGTAATATCTCATGTCTGTCATGTTTTTAATATTTTAAGATATTTTAATGATTATAGGAGTACTTAAAGCTTGGTATATAGATTTTTTTCTATTCATTTAAGGTGGTGTAGTTGTCATTGGCATTGAAAAACTTTTGAACACAAAGAAAACCATTAAAAATTTAAAATATTTATCTGCTTTGTGCTATGTTAATGATTTTTAAACAAGGCTTTAAGAAGCTAAAATTAGTACCCGCATAAAAAGGAAAATCGAAGAACATTGCACATGCTTATTTTAGAATGGAAGGTAATATATTACAATTTTGAGTTAACTTCGTCTATCAGGTCACGTGTGTAATTATATTATACTCGTAAAAAACTAGGTGTACTCTACCACGTTTGGATGCGGAACATTGGCTTCACATTTTTTTGAAATAACAGAAAAAACTGACGCGCCAAGTAGATGAAAATAACCTTTGTAGCGAGTTGTATGTCGCGTCCAAATGTGAGCTCTGGTTTTGAATTTTTGAATCATACGCAATTTTTTTTTGCTACATGAAAAATACTAACGCCATCTCGAGTTTGTTCTACTTTACGTATTTTTGTCAAAGAAAAAGTAAAAATATTTCAGATTTCGTCTTTGTTTCTAAAGGTAGTTTGAGTTA
Source organism: Hypercompe scribonia (assembly GCA_949316085.1). NCBI lineage: Eukaryota > Metazoa > Arthropoda > Insecta > Lepidoptera > Erebidae > Hypercompe > Hypercompe scribonia. Next base: position 19,035,648 of record OX438969.1, read on the forward strand.
CTGGTGCATTTAAAACTGGTCAGGGAAAGAAATACAGTAAACTACATCAACTTTAACTGATTTTGTGCTTCTATTTGCTCTGAATCAATATCAACTTTGTAACTTATGTTGTAGAAAATGTTATTTGTATTATTGTCCTTGTCAAGCGGTCAAGGGCCTTTAAATGATGGATGGAGGAAACGTTTTAAAATGTCATTAGCAATAAGTGTAGTGTGTTCGCTATGAGTTGAATATATGTAAGTATGGTGACTTACCAAGTAGAAGAAATCTATATTTTATTAATATGAAAGATGGTTTAAAATGGGTTAAGTGTCTTTTCAATTTTCTTTTTTGTTTTTAATTATGGAGAATATGATTATATTAACCTAGTACCTTCAAAATTATAAATCTATAATTGAAGTAATTTCACAAATTTAAGTTGAGGTACGAGGCAGAGAGTGGGTATAGGCATGAACACAAGACATATCAATATAGTTATAAAATATCAGGACAGTTCGTTCTTAAAAGTTTTGGGTTGTTATTAAGTATTTTTGTAACTAGAAAAACTATATAACATTTTTGACTCGAACCAAGAATCGCAACCGATATCTCTTGATCAGCATACACTAACCGCTAGACCAACGAGGCACACATTATCATACGAATGAGCGAAAATTTTAACAAGCTTAACGTTAACATTTTTTTATGATAGTGTGGGTAAACAAGCCGAATATTTTTAAATAAACATGAAGAACATTACAAAATGTTTTAGACTGTGCACTTTAATTTGAGAACAGCCTCGGTTGCCCAACGTTTACAGAAATTCGTTCAGTTCTAAGTATTAATGTGCTCTTACATATTATATATATTTTTAGGGAGAAAACATGGTAACGTACATGAACGTATAAAATTACTAAAGGCAGTGAAATATTTTATGATGAAGCCCGAGGGATCCTGGAGCAGTTACCGACGTTGCGGTTTTATTCATTCGTAATACTGTTTTATGCCACGTACCTATTTAAACAGATAAAGTTCGTAGGTGTAGAAATTATCTTATAGATGAAGCTTACACACTTCATATACTTATCTTTGAGGAGAAGTATCTAAGAGGTGCTTACCGTGGAATTTGCTCTGTGGTGCTCTCAATAATAACAATAATCAAAGTACTTAAATTTTTTTTTATCGGGGGTGTAGGTGACATAAATATTCGTACACTTTATTAATTCACCATAAACAATACTTGTACATGTATTTAATATTTATTATGTGTATGTTATTTCTACCCAAACACAGTATCATAATATAGTAGTATTTGTCTAAGATATTTTCTACACATCCGACAAATTATAAAATGCACGTAGTCATAATAAAATATATTTTTTCTTCGACACTTGACACCAGTTACAACTGACTACCGCGGTTAATGCTTCTGGTGCCTTACAATAAGGAATATGAATAAAAATATTCTTACAACGTTCGTACGTTAAATATATACATATTTGAGTAGTGTAAATTATGCATGTGTAACTTTTGCCGTGTTTTTTTTTGGTTTTTTATAGAAACCTACTAAAGTGACTCTATTCTGCCTGATGGAAAGCATGAATAGAATCCACTACGAATGAAGACAATGCAGTATAGCGACCTTGACAGACTTAAAAGACCCGGGATCGTAGTGGGAGGGAAACACGTGCGCTGGTAATGAGTTCCAAACTAACTGATTTGCACAGGAAAGAAGAACCGAACCGTTTAGTTCGGGAGCGAATGTCTATCATTCTGAAACGGTGACCTCCAAGGCCAGCACGAGTTGTACTGTAGAGGAACAGAGAAGATGGGATCAGTTGGAAGAGTTTCTCAGAACGCTTTCCATGATAAAGATGATAGAGGACTGCCATAGAGGCGACATCTCTTCACAACTGCAGAGATTCATGAGATTCAGTGACTTTGGGTTTGTTGATAATCTGGACTGCTCGCCGCTGTAACTGATCCAAAGCGTCCAGCAAATACTGTACGGATCCATCGTAAAGATGAGAACTACACGTACTACACTATACTCCACAAAGGAGCGTACCTGGGTCTTATAAAGAAGACACAGATGCTCAGGCGCGAAGAACCATCTCACTCTGTTCAGTACACTCAGCTTCTGCGAGGCCACCTTAGTGACGCTTTCAATATACTCTCGCGGGTTGAGTTACCGGCAAATATTCATACCCCGGATACTGAGATTATGCTGCAGTGCCAGTTGAGTGTTCTGAAAAGTGGGGAGGGGAAGAAATGGAGACTGTGTTTCTTGGCATTGAACTCGACCAGATTCGTTGTGTGTATACTATCTTTCTGACTTTTATTGTTGTGTGGTGAACATCAAAGTGTTATTGTTTACTTTTCTTACACTCGTAAGTAAAACTACACCCTAAAAACATAGGGGCAACAAGGTGGCGATGTGACTGCTGCAAGTGACCCGAGACAGGTGACACTCCGGTGCGGCCGGGGAGTGTCGTCTGGGGCGGGGCGCTGTTCTGCCTCTTACTGTGCAGGGCGGAGAGAGGTGTGATAGCGTCCTGTCCTTGGGGCATGAGGTGCCCGGGATGTACCTCACTTGTGAGGTACGGCAGGGAGGACTCTAGAAGCCGCTCATGCGTTCCTGGAGCTCCTTCCGACTGCCGAGGTAGGCCGCCGCGGGGTTTAGTGGGTATATCGGTTTTCCGGGAGTCCCACACACGCCCTTCGTCCCTCCGGAGGGTATGAGCATACCCCGTGTAAAAAAAAGAAAAAAAGGGGCAACAAGGTGCGTGCCTGTAATACTTGAGTCATACAAGTTCTGATGTATTGGTTTGGTATACTTAGATAGACTCAGGCCGAATTTGATAACCTTGACAGAAGAGTCCGTACATTGCTGACTGCATTCTGAATGCACTACACACGCTCATCGGCTATGCGATTGTGTGCCCCGTAAAAGTTTGGCAATCCCGAGATATACAATCTCAGAGATGATCAACATTCCCACTGATCTATCTGATCATTTAAATAAAAATAATTCTCATTTCCGTTTGTTATAGTATCAAATTCCTAGCAATGCTAAATTGAAACTTGAGCGTCGTATAGCGATATTCTGTTTATAACAGTTATTTCTGACTAGGTGGGGCGTAACCTGAAAACATTTGAATCTTAATCAATCATATCAAATAACCCTTAGTTCTTGAAATGTAAGTATACATTTCTTGTAAGTAATATTATATAAAGAAAAAAAATGCATTCTTTAAAAAAAAATTCGAAACTAAAAACGTATCACTTCATTTCATATTCAAAAAAGAGATGAACTGTCAGAAACTCGCAATTTTTTTTTCAATAGTACCGCTATTTACAATCCTACTAATGTTGTTTTGTGTCCAACTCTTGAATTCTATTCATGCTTTCCATTAGGCAGAGTAGAACCACTTTGGCAGGCTCTTAAAAAAAAGTGAACAAAAAATGATATGGACTTTAAGATACACTACTGCATTTAAAGTAAAAACTATAACTATAGACGCAGGTGATACGGCCTGTTTATTACAAAAAGCAATATTTCGAAGATTTTTAGAATCGACAGCGATTCTAAAAAATTCTTTTCAAAACTTTGCAAGCAATAGAAACATAGTTGTACATATATAGTCATTTATATATCTCTCAGTTCGTATGTGTGTCACACGATGTAGCAGAGATGTAGCATCGGATGTAGCTACGGAAGCTCCGTGCACTTATCTGAAAAACTCTCAGACACAATCAGTGCGACCCCTTGCGGTTGACAACGGAATTAATATACATAACTATCTACGCTACATGTATACAAGTTCTACTGTTAACTGTGCGTTTGTAGTTTACAATAGATGCAGTTGATACTATCTCAAAGAGACTAGAGAATAAGTTTCAAATAAGAAAAAAACATGTTATGACTTCTTGTATGTAGTGGGTGTTAAAAAATTAATAAAAAAATAAACATCAGGATTATAAGTATGTTGAAATTAAGCATGTGTAAGTGTTACGGATAATTTACATTTAAAGTGAAGTAATTTGGGACAGCACATAAAAGTCCTCTAATGTTAGCTTATCCTGAATACACGGAACGTTATGTTAGGTATTTTTGGTAAAATATACGTCATTTTAGCTTTAGAAAGTAGAGAAATGTACAAAGGACGGCCGTTTCATAAAAAATGTAAAGGCTTCAGGCACTATTATAACAGAATGAAAGAACATTTTGGCAAATACATATAAATAGTAACTCTTGACATCACTGAATTTGTTTTACAAGAATGAATTTAAAAGAATCGCATTGTGTATAAAATTGCTATGTTTATTGTCCCAGTAGCATGGATTAATTAGTAGTACAACAAATGTTTACCTTTATAATAGAAAATTTCAGCAAATAGCAACTCTGGTTACAAATGAATAGAGATTAGTCTTGATTAAGACCTTACTCGCTATTTCTCGTTATGTATAGTTGCGTATGTACTGTGTGCGTGTGTACGTAAGGGCACGATTTACAAAAAAAATTGAGATTTTTTTCTATACTAAGAGCCTGCCAAAGTGACTTTACTCTGCCCGATGGAAATCATGAATAGAATCCAAGAATTGTGGTCACCATACTCATTGCAAATAGAGACAACGCAGTGTGGTGACCCACACTACGGTGGCCTAGTGAGATACTTTTTCACGCCTTGCTTGGGGACTTTAAAGGCATGACAGTCATCTTGGGAGTGTAAGGCTCACACAGTATCACTATTACTGTCACCCTTGCATCAATATATACATACATATTTTTGCAACCATACAAATTAACTATGTCGTTTTTTTTAAATTTTCTTAATCTCTGCTGACGTGGCAAACGTTATTGTACCATATAAATTATAAAAGATGGGATGAAGGTAGGAAGGTATAAATATATAAAAAAAGGATTTTTTGTAACTATGAAAACTTTATAAATGTCACATACGGCCGTCTACTTATATCTTTCTATATACAAACATATTACAGATAAACTACATCCAGATTAATAAAAAATGATCGTACTCATCACATAATAATTTGTCTTGAGTGGGAGTTAAGCCCACGTCATCTGACTTAGCCGTCGGAGTCACTAACGGCTAGACCAACAAGCCTGATTTAAATTTAGAATTGGTCGAACCGTTTCAGGGGAGTGCGACCACAAACACCGTGTCACGAAATATTTAGATTATAACGTAAAGATTAACTTAAGACTTGTGTTTCTTCTAAAAACTGTATATAAATATTGGTATCGTTTTGGCTTTTTAATTGAATATACTACCATACTATACTAATTATTTGAATATACGAGTACTACTGTACTTGACATACACAGCGAACTTATCGATTGTCATTAAAACGTTTTCAGACGATTAAACTTCCTTTAGCGTATATAAATCTCATTTTCTTTCTTTATCACAGTACATTAACTGTGTACTATATCTCTTACTTTTAGTACATGTGAAGGCACAAAGGGCTTGTTAAACTGTTTGTGATGGTTAATTGTCCTGTCACACGAGTGTCTCTCACCCCGTACGTAAACATTGCTGCTTCAAAATATGGTAGAATTTCTAACACTGATAATAAATTGTACTCTCTAGTAAATTATATATGATGGGTATACAGATAATGTTTGTATTTGTACATATACTTTTCTTTTATCAACGTGGGAATACTGCAAAATACCAATTAAAAGGCGAATTTAAATGTAACAAATTTAGTTAACAATGGTGCTACAGCTGATTTTTATCTCATATTCCATCATTTGAATAATTATATGTATATTTGAAATGATAAATAGTGTTTCGTACGTCATTGTACTCCTCTTATGTGTGCATAAGGAATTAAATAAATAAAGAAATTATTATTCTAAAATTCATTTGTGTTACAGTATATTTTTTGCCAAAATTATTAAATTCAAATCAATGTTGTTCAGCATATGCATGAAATTAATCCATTTCACTGTTAAACATTTCCATTTACATTTTTTAACAAGCAAACATCATCAAAAATTTCTAATTTTCTTACATTTACTCACAATAAACATACAGTTTTAAAACTCATATGTAATTTTCGTCTGTGTATTTCTCTAATATAAATCTCTGTCTGTAGAGCTAAGAAAAATGTACGATCATCCTACTCATTATATACAGTGAGAAAGACAGAGGGCAGCATAATGAAGGAAAGAGAGCGATACAGTCGGTCATTTCCCAACTGTTTGTAGAGAAGTAAGTAACCGATTTACATGTAAATTGAAAGAGTAATTAATATTAGCAAAATCGGTATAATTTGGGTTATGTGCAGATCATCCCTAGAGTTTATTCTTCTGATAACATCAGGCATACGAAAATAGATTATAGTTTCATATACAAACATCACATGCATACGAAATGTACGTGTATCTCCAATTTGACACAATTGATAGAGGTCGAGTCCTAAATAAACATATTAATATGTATAACAGTGTGACCATTTATCGTATGAAGTAGTGTAATAGACATAATAGTAGCGTTTTTTAAAATATGTGTGTTACCAGCACATAGCGTGTCATACGGTCCTTCTGAGAGTAGGGAAATAAGTAACGCTTCATGCTCAACTAATATAAGTATGTATTTAGTGTGTAGTATGTAAAAAGTAAGTAATACGTTAAAATATTACATTTAAATGTGTCATATTAATAACATTGTTATTTTCCGTGTGGTGGCGGATTAAGAATGCAGAGCTTCACTGTTCATTCCGTGGTTGTCGTAAGAGGCGACTTAGGAAGCAAATTACGGAGGACATTACTGCAAAGAGAAGGAAGATTTGAAACAAACCCGATAACAACAACTGGTCACCGTGGTATAGCAGGCCAAAACCCCCTTTCTATAGAGAGGTTTGCGTTAACAGTAGAATATAATAAAATTTATGCGAATAATTTCATATTTAGAATACTAGAATTCCGTTAGCTAGGTATAGCAATACAAAAATTATGTAAACGAACTGTTACTAATGAATAATAGTGATGACCATGTGTGAGATGTGTAAGTTATAATAATTATTATTACTAAAACGTATGTGGTAAGCTCTCTGTTTCAATGTAATATAATATCACACGCATTAACAAGTTTCATCAAATTATTGTAGGGCTACCTTTTTTTTTTAACCTGTGGAAACCCCCTCGGGCCGTCACCCCACCGGGGTTTACGGCGGGGTGGTGTGTCGGAATCGGACCGACTGAAACCACACGGTGTGCCACTCTGCGCCTGACATAGGAGGGATCCAGGAACAGCTGTTATTACGACATCCAGATCCCTCCTAGCGCCTGCCCTCTAAAGCGGGCACCATCTGCGGATAATCTCTCCTTTTAGGCGACGTACGGCACACGCGGACGTCGCCTCCTCGCGGCTGGCCATTATAGCGGATGGAGGGGAAAACCCGTCTCGTCCACCCGCGGCCACACTCAGGGCGGCATGAGGCGCTGCTACGCGCGCCTCCGCCGCCCGGTTCGCCGGCGGCGAATTGGGTCCGAGTGGAGGTTGTCCTCCCGGGCCTTCTTCGCCGCCTCCTTGCGCGAAATTACGTCTTCGCAGAAGGTTGCGACCGCGGTAAAACAGCTGTCTTTACCGACCATGGAGCGTATGACGGCCGGTAGCGAGAGATCTACTCCAATAACTGCAGTGAGGACCCCACGCTGCGCCGCCCAGGCGGAACAAACCGCCAGCGTGTGCTGAGCCGAGTCCTCACTGCAGTCGCAGTGGTGCGAGACGACCAACGAACCATCGTGGCTCGACGAGCGGCCTCTCGCCACTCGCGTATCTCTTCGGGTGGGGGCCGAATGCCGGTACCCACCCGGAAGTCTGCCGTTCGCCGATAAACTTCGGCGAGCACTTCCGCCTCCAAATCCCACGGAGGAGTTCCGGCTAAGGCGCACGCCGCCTCCGTCGATACAGTGCGGTAACCGCGTATGGCTCTAACCGCCAATATCCTCTGAGGACGCCAGAGGCGAGCCCTATTCTGGGCGGTCAGAGCCGCCGCCCATTGTAGGGTTACTTGCCACAAACTTTATTTTCTTAGCGTAACAAGGATATTATAACTTTTTTTCAAGTAAACATTATCCTGCTTTGTGAACTTGTTTCTGTTTAAATAAGAGACTAGTATTTGTTCAATATACATACAAAAAGTATATACAAAAACACACACAGTTTCATATGTACTTTAGCATCGAATAGTATATTTGTAGTACAGAGCTATGTGCTTTTCTTGCAAGAGAATCCCAAGACAGTTTTCAAATTGAGTAAGAGCAAATATCAAATTTTACAAACGTGGAAAATGGATAAAATATTCACACAAGGACTAGAGAGAAACTACTTCTAAAGGTTCTTACATATTATGCTGGTGGTCTGGGCGGCGGTATTTTGCCGCGTGGATATGCCGTCGGTATAATCAGACTGCCGGTACTGTGTTGCGATCGGTTACTTGTTTTGCGCGACAAGGCTTGTTTCTCAATTATGCGTTAGTTTTGCCATGGGGATTATTGACGGCATACCCGCCGGTCAGGCCGTCGGTATAGAAGTGAAAGTACGGTATTCTGTTATCTGCACAAGATAATCTACAATGAAACTGTAAAATTACTTTATATTTCACACAACCACATACACCCCCACGCACACGCGACACAGGTGCTCTTGCACTTTCACATGCACTCACACACACAGAGATTTCATATTATTATTTCTTTTTATCGTTGTATTTATGTTTATTAATTTGTACACTACACTAAGGTCAAGCTGATGGGCGTTACCTATTTTAACACAATGTGTGTGTACATATTGCACTGCGCACTGATGTCAGAAATGGAGATAACGGACACAGAAATACTACCTAGTTCGGACACATACATATATAATATAAAATTTAGCATAAGTTTTGATTTATTAAAGCACAAGTGTTAAAGTGTACCTTTGAGTTTTTTACCATTATTATTATCATTATTATTTCGACGTACATCTACGTCCAGTATTAAAATTGTATATGCACCAATACAAAGGTATTGGTAAAGTTTTGCTTTTAACATGGGAAGGTCAGGCACCGAGTAGGTAAATATTCTACCTTTACTAAACAAGTGAATATACACACAATGCTAACTCCGAGCTTGAGTACACTTACTGTGCTTTACCAATTGAATTCAAGGTCCTATTACCGTACGTAGAGTTTACTTTAGCATGAGACTTAACTGGATATTTGCTGGTTGTGAATTAAATAAATCCTCTTCAAATGCGTTTTACATATAGAATAAGTAATTTGCTTTTTGGATTAAAGTAAAACTGTAATGTAATATAAGATAATATGTGAAATATTTAAATGAAATTTGAATGACGTCGAAATTTTTTTGAAAAACTGACTTAATTCTCATTTAATTTTTTTTAAACGGTGATTGTGGTATTAATACGAAATATAAATATGTTTTCGTGCTCCTTTTATCGAGTCTCAGCATTATCAATTAAAAAAGGAGTAGTTTTGTAACAGTCGATTTTCGATCTCTGGGTGACTACTTATTAGGTACGAGTATATAATTAATTATATATATATATAAAGTAGAGTGAACACTTAAGTGTTCACTCTACTTTCAATAATATTACCAAGAAGTTTACAATAGTTATCAGATATAATGAAAGTTTTTACTCGATGCTCGATGCACCTCTGGTATCAGAAGTGCTACACATTACAAGTAGATGGAATGAACTATGCGATTAAAACGTCTTACTCTAAATACTTAAAAAACACCAAAAAGCTATATTATAAACATTTAAAGGGTATTTCAATGAGAGAAAAGTTTTTAATTTGTTATTTTAAGAACCTACCAAAGTCACTCTAATCTGTCTGATGAAAAGCACGAATAAAATCCAACCAGAACGAACGAAATCCAGTGCGAATGCAGAAAATGTAGTATGGTGATCCATACTATGGCGGCCTAGTGAGATGCTTTTTCATAATGACATGACGGTAATCGTGGCAGTGTAAAGCTCAACAACATCTTTTAATTTTTTGGACATTTAAGGATTGTGTTACTTGTGGAGTTCTAGATGATGTCCAACAATTACCAATTGATTATGTCAAATATCGGCACCAAAGGAAGTCGTTGATGTGCAAATTTAAACTTAATATGTACAATATAGAACTTCTTATTATTATTCTAAATATTGCTACTTCAAATGCGACCTCATCTGCCTTCTTAGTGTCTAGGAATAAGCCATGATAGGGCTAACATATAATTTTGTAATAAAAGCCTTTAAATAAATAATGACAAAAAAAAGCTCGCCAACGCTTCATCCGTTCTTGTAAATGAACTTATCCTTTCCTTAGACAGTTTCTGAGTCGGAAGGGTTTGAAGTGTTTTGAACTAGTCGTTGTATAAACTTTTCTATAATTGAAACTTATAATAGCTTTATAATTTCTAGATTCTGAATTTTCTTTAAATGTATTTCACATAGCCAACATGATTGGCGCAAAGTCAAAACTTCATCTAAATTTTTATTTATTATAAATTTATTATATTTAGTACCCTTTTTTATAATCAATTGTGAGACTAACTTAATAGCGTATTTTTTGAGTCTACGTTTTCATTATTTGAGATGTTTCGTGTCAAATATGCAATTGACAGCCAGAATGCTACAAAATTTAATCAAATATAATTTCAAATCTATGTATGAATTGAAGACACGTCTAGTCTTTTTATGTTTGGTAGATAAAGTGAAAAAGTTCATCGATATGACTGGGCTAGTTATCGATTTAGTGTCACAGCTCGCAGTTACGAAAGTCGTTGTAATATCGGCCATGATAACTCCATTAGGTTTTCTTTTCTTTTTTTATTCAGTTGATATCCTATCACGTTGAAGGTTTTACTGATTGCATATTTCTAGAGAAGAAAATCTCATTATCTATATACAAACTCGCTGTCTTGAGAAGTTCCAAATGAATTTTGTGCATATGCGAATTCGGCAAGATTTATATAACTGTTTCGTAAACGAATTTGAAATTTTCAACAAAAGTAATTAAACGTGTTCTTTTTGGGTTGAGATATTTCAACAGGTTAGGGTCGGAAGTTACGACCTTTTTGGGTACGGACAAACTCATTGGTCTATTGATAAATAATACATTGTTCCTTTTTTTCTCTGGAAAAGAATTTAACCGAGGTCGGTGTTATATACGATCCCAAAAATTGCCGTTGCTTTCATACATTTGAGTAATTTGTTTGCTATAATAACTTTGTAGTAAGAAAGTAGAGGATTTTGAATTCCGTTTATTTTGTATTTTATTAGTATTGTGTCGTGTAGTATTTCTTTAGTGTTTCGTTCAAACGAAAATTGATGGCTTATCGCTAAATATTGTTTCGGCAAGGGATTTCTTAAATACTTCGAACATTTGACACACAACACCATCTAGTCCCAAACTGAGCAGTACTTGTACTATGGGTTCTAAACAACTGATATAAATACACATATACTTTTTTTTGTAAATACATACATATTATACATAGAAAATACCCAAACTCCAAAACAAGGACAGGCATCGAAACCAAGACCTCAAGCACGTACGCTACCATCGCACCACCGAGGCAGTCAAATAAAAATTTACTAATTGAAAAATTACAAATATACAAATGAAAGATTTTATTTATGATACTAACCTTTAGAGATAAGTGTTCTGAGTAAATTTTTCGTTTTTAGACATTTAGTTAATGGATAAAAATGTAGAAAGATTATCTTATTCTATAAAATGAACTTAATAGCGTGCCTTGAAAACTTAAGATAAGCCTCATGTTAACTTGCTTATATACTCTTTGTATTTCTTCTTTTTTTTAAGAAAATTATAACAATCCAAAGTGTCTGTTACAATTTATTCAGTTTTATGACCCTATTTCTAGTCTATTGCCAATTCTATCTGGTTTTGGTTATCACAAAATAATTTACTCATGTAGAAACTGAGCCGCACGATCATTCTGTAGCGTGATTTGGCAGCAAAGCGAGCCATTTACTGGGCTTAAATCGTGTTTCCCACAATTCGTTTTCAAAATATTTATAAACAGGACCTGAGAATGGAAAATGCTGTATTTACGTGTGATTTTAATATGTTATAGAGTCTACGATGTGGCAAACTCCAAGCGTTTTATAAAACTTTCATCAGTGTTAACTCACTTCTTATCACCCTATCGCCATTCATGTTGAACAAAATCCTCCGGGGAGCATCAGCTATTCCAATATTAATCAGTCCGCATTTATCTGCAGGCAGCCACTTTTTTCAAATCACTCTACACTATGTTGTATGTGTTCATTCCTTAAAAATATTATTTATAAGTTTTAAGTTAGGCTATAGAAAACACCAAATAAACATGTATGTATGTATGTATACACGAAAAAAACAAGAAACTACAAATAGTAAAAGTTTAGGGTATTTCAACAAACAAGCGACAAAAAATTCGTTAAATATGTTAAATTAAAAAGTGAGTCTATTAATTGAATTGAAAATTCACTATTTACGTAACACAAATATGTATGTGGTTTTGTTATAAAAAAACCTTTCTCTTTTAGAAAGGGTGTCATCGGTTTATGTCCTTCGTAACCCCGGTTTAAGAGTACGGTGCGGTGGGTCAACAATGGAGAAAGGATATTAATTTTTGAAAGGAGTGACATTGTTGATACAATGTTATATACAGGATTTATTTGAAGTTTTTGTGAAAGTTTTCAGTATTTAATTATAAGTAAATATTAGTCTACTATCGTGGCCCAGCCTCACAAAATATAGAAATAAAATTGGTTTATTCGATACCGTAACAATTTATATCAACAGAATGTTGAGTCTTCTCAGAATTACTGTGATACTGTGTACTAATATTTATTTTGTTATATAGGGTGAGCAAAGAATTTGTTAACAGTTGAATATAACATCCCACGTAAACATGTTATGAGAGTTCTTGGGATTGATGCTACTGGAATTTGCTGGCTACAATCATAGCACATGGTTTCAATAAGATGGAGCCACTTGCCACACTTCCAATGAGTTCCTGCCGGTGGTTAAAGACATGTTTCTGGAAAAACTCGGACTCATAAGTCTAGATCTATCCACGGCAGACTTCTTTTTATGGGGTTATTTGAAAAATCGTATCTACATCAATAAACCAAATACACTACGTCAACTAAAATAAATCAACGAATCAGCAATCTTGTGCCGAAAAGTATTCGAAAATTTCGGTGCTCGCTTAGAAGAGTGAAGACGTCGAAATGGTGGTCATTTAGACAATGTAATTTTTAAAAAATAAATTCCAACTAATTAGCTTTCTTATAAATAAACAATTTTCATAATATATTAAATGGTTTTTATATACGATTTTTCAAATGTTAACTAATCATTTAAATCAATAAAATCTAACCCTTAATAAAGACATAACTTGTCAACATAAACTTGTTGATGCAAATATCATACCAAACTAATGTAAATGTCAAAAATGATTAATCTTGAGGATCCTGGTAAGGATAATGGAACAAACTGTACAAATTATGGCATTGTTATCGGTCCTTGATAGGTATCCAAAGTTTCAAATCAATCCATAGATGCACACACACACACACACAGATACACAGATGCAAACCAAACTACTAAAAGCTTATTAATAATGTTATTAATTTCATGAAATAGTCATAATTAATTGATTTATAATATGTAGCTTTAGAAATATTTAACTATGTTTATGAGCAGTCTGGTTATTGTAGCACAGGTTCTGTCTAATTTGGAATCAGATAGCTGTGTGAAACGTTTGAGCTTATTCATTTATAATTCATATGGTAAATAATAATGACATTCACTGTGAGCAAGAAAAGGTAATGTTACAGCTTCTTTAAATGGTCGGTGGCATATAAAAACGACTACCAAACCGTAAAAAAAATTATTGAACTGCTTCAAGTACATTAGATTCGTGATAAATGACTTTCTGATCTGTGGAACATAGAGGTCAATGGTAATGAATGAATAGGTCTGAATGGCACCTTTGTAAATGTTGATTTTCCCTTTAAATTTTCTAACAATTTTAAGTTTATTTTTCTATTGAGAGTTCAAAGACAGGTAGAATGCTGGATTTAATATTTTCTAGGTAACTTTTAAACTTACACATTCCATGATGTATAAAAAATACGAGTGTTATTTATAAAGTTGTTCCATTTTTATTCCAACGTCTCCACTTAATTTCAGAGGAATTGTGAGAATGAAGTAATAAAATACGAAGGAATGAAAATTTGTGAAAATGTTTAACAGTCCTTATGACTTTAAATATGAAATAAGATTTTAAGAAATCCTATTTGTAAAGTTTTCTATTTCTAAATGTAATCATTTTACGTAATTAATAATTTTTCGAGGGCTAAGTGGGATAGAGCAATTTAGTATTTGATTCAACTTCTACAAAACCGTCTGTTTTAAAGTGCATTATGAGGCCCGTCACTAATATAATTTATATGACAACGTGTATGATTAATAAAGCTTTTGTTACTTCGTGTTAATTAAGTTCGATGTGCGTGTAAATTATTTATCAATGTAAGCTTACGAACAAAAGCTTAATTCATTGCGCCGTGAAATTGAGTCATATAAGCATTTTGATGAAATAAATGAGTGTACTATCTTTAGGTAAGTATTAACGAGTACGTTTTTCAGAGAAACATGTACAATTTAGAGTTTTATTACTGTTATGAAGGTCACACCACTTTTATTTCACTACGAAAATTCCCACGACTACTACTGACAGGTCGGATGACGGAGGATGTCGGATTCGAACCGAAGAAAAACCGTCGCAGGTACCAGTGGCTTGCTTTGCGTTGGCTTGCGAATCACCTGCGTCAGCCGGTATGAAAGGGTTCCGTGATCTCTCTCAAGCCAATCCTCCATAACGGGTCTTGCCACCGAAATAACGGCGTGCCCAGCGCTTGGTTGCCCAGGTGGTTCCTTCCGTTCCTCCATGAGGACCTGGTGGAGTTGGGATTTCTGATCTTCGATTTCTCGAGTCTCAGGACTCCGATCTAACTCCGGCGCCTCCTTGTGCCACTGATAAAAAACCGCAAGGGCTATCACCTCTAACTCCCATGGCAGAGTTCCCGCTAATAGGCTCACCATCTCAAAGGAGATCGTGCGGTATCCTTAACAATCGTGATGGCCAACACTCGCTGTGGCCGCTCAGTAGCGCGACATCGCTGGCCTTCAGGACCTCCGTCCGTACTGGGACCCTATAAAGGGTCAACGACCGCACAACTCTTCCGTAGAGTATCCTGCAGGAGTCATCGAGTCCCCTCATGCTTGGCAGCAAACATGCCAATACACACGATTTTTTTTGTTTTTGTTTTTTTTAAACGTGTGGAAACCCCGCGGGCCTTCACCCCACCGGCGTTTACGGTAGGGTGCTGTGTCGGAATCGGACCGACTAAAACCACACGGTGTGCCACTCTACGCCTGACATAGGAGGGATCCGGGAACAGCTGTTATTACGACATCCAGATCCCTCCTAGCGCCTGCCCTCTAAAGCGGGCACCATCTGCGGATAAACTCTCTATTTAGGTGACGTACGGCACACGCGCACGTCACCTCCTCGCGGCTGGCCACTATAGCGGATGGAGGAGAAAACCTGTCCCGTCCACCCGCAGCCACACTCAAGGCGGCATGCGGCGCTGGTAGGCGCGCCTCCACCGCCCGGTTTACCGGCGGCGAATTGGGTCTGAGTGGAGATCGTTCTCCCGGGCCTTCTCCGCCGCCTCCTGCCGCGAAATTACGTCTTCACAGAAGGTTGCGACCGCGGTAAAACAACTGTCTCTACCGATCATGGAGCGTATAACGGCCGGTAGCGAGAGATCTCCTCCAATAACTGCAGTGTGGACTCCACGCTGCGCCGCCCAGGCAAAACAAACCGCCAGTGTATGCTGAGCCGAGTCCTCACTGCAGTCGCAATGGTGACAGTCGGGACTTAATTCCCTCCTGGTGACCAAGTGCAGATACTTCCCGAAGCAACCGTGCCCGGAAAGAATCTGCGTCAGTCAGAAGGAAAGGGTCTCGTGCTGTTGCCCTGCCTACTCGGTGATGACTGGCTGGAGAGCCTCCACGGCGGCAAAGCCAGCACGTGGGGCCTCCAGCCGGGACGACCAACGGGCCATAGTGGCTTGACGAGCGGCTTCACGCCACTCGCGTATCTCTTCGTATGCCGCCTCCCGCCCGAAAGTCAGCCATTCGCCTGCCTATACACATGCTGCACCAACCAACTTGGGGACCAGGCTTTGAAAGTGATGTCCGAAACCCCAGATACCTCGCAGAGGCCACACCCATGCGAGTGTCTCCTATTATGAGGCTGAATACATCAGATGGCTTCCTCCGAGACCCATGAAAATGAAGGTCACACCTAGAATTAAGACCGTTATTGTGGTGCAGCAAGGCAGTACTGCTTTTCTTACGGTGAGTAAGGTCTTCAAAATCTAAAAGCGTACGTTGAAGTAATCTTGATGGCTTTTCTTGTTACTGTGCGAGTGTTATTCTTCACCTTAAAACTCTATCTCTTGGAATGCATTAGTTGAATTGTTTTTAACCCCGACTAAAGTTTATTGTATGTAAGTAAACTAACCGGTTTGGATGGTGGTGGATTGACGGTGAAACTCTTTTCTGTATTTAAAATTTGCTGCTACCACCTAGTTGTTGATATATTTTTTGGGTTTTAGGCTTATTGATTTTTTATTTCTACTTGTTTTACTTAAGGAGCTCAACAAAGTTTATAACTTTTTCTATTTATTTTTTTTAATAGAAATTAAAAATATTATTATAATAAAGAGGTGAAGGTAGTAACTTATTAAGAGTAAATTATGTGGAATGAGAAATGGGGTGCTGAACGCTACTAGTTTAGAGTTTACATTGTTACATCAAATTCATCTATCAGTGCCACTTAGTGGGGCCATATATAATGTCTGTCATATACTATATACTACTACTACTATATATAGTCTATATACTACTACTATATATAGTCTACACTTTGTAATAAAAAATAATCTTGACATTGTGCATTAAAATTTTTGTTAAATCTTCTTTTTCGAAACAATATTTGGTAGATCTGTAGAGAGAAATCAAACAGTCCGATTAAATGGATATTATAATATAATGAAGTTGGTGAACGATTATAAGGTGGTCGCTAGCTATGGCAAGAACAGTTAACTTGAGCTTCATGTCATTTTATTTGAGATAGTCGATATTTACTAAGTGCTAATAATATAACTAAGTATAATATTGCGTATCATAGGGGAAGGGGGGGCATGATGGGGTATCTAAGGAAAATACCAAAAATACAGTTTAATCATTACGTTTATTTTTCTTATTTATTTATTACACAATGTCTTATTTATCTAACTACAATTTGGTATAGTCTTTGGGAGATGAACTTATAGCATTTAAAAAAAATAAATGATTTAATGGGAACTTGCGAAAAACCATCTTGCCCCTTACCATGGGGTAAAATGGGGTAAGCTAATTATTATCACAATAAATACAAATATGAATTTCTTCGGTGTTATCATCATCCACACCAGCACAAGCATTGTGAGCCCAACGTCCACAAAGCTGGCAGCCTACCCAACCTTCGGATGATTTCAGAAAAGTATGATTTTCATCCTTACAATAGAGACAAATTGCATCTTCATCATCATTATTTTTCGTTTCGGCTGCAATTGTAGTCTTTTGTTTCTTCTTAGCATTTTTTTTGAGCCGGGGATCATTAGGATTGGATACTTTCTTCAGTTTTTTTAAATTCTCCAGCTCATTTTTATAAGGAGTTGAAGTAATGACGGCTGTTTTTCCTCTCCGGTATTGCTTCCTCTTTTCAGTCCGTTGGACCAAAGGGATCGGCAAAATATCACCAGGGGATACATTTTCAAAGCTAGATGTAAGATCGCGGCACACTGCACGGATGGGAGATTTAGAAGCAAAAGAACATCCAGATTCAGGTTCGGGAGCAGGTGTTTTACTCGTCTCAGGTGTGACTTGCTCGTTATGATCGGTGATAAAATCTATTCTTACTGGAGTGCATGATTCTGTTGTAACTTCAGGTCTTGTTGTAACTGTTCCAGGATGGGATGTTGTGGCCGTTGAAGATACAGTCGTGGCTACTGTGGTTGAAGGCACAGATGGAACTACCTCATACTGAGGCCCTTCAGCTTCTGAAACTCTCTGTTGCTCTACACTAGACGAGTTTTCAATATTTTGTATATCAGTAGTTGCAGCAGATATGAAATCGGCATCCGTAAAATTATTTTGATTATACGGCCATATGCCACACTTTCTGAATGCGTTAATTGCTGTAGACATTGTAGCTGCCTGAATGTATGCATTTCCAAATATTTCACTTATCTGAAATACAGTTACCACACGCCCTGGGTGTGATCTCAACCAGGCCGAAACAGCATGGTCATAATATGTACTTAGTGGCCTCATAAATGCAACATCTGCTGGCTGCATTTTATGTGTGCAGTGAGGTGGAAAGCAAAGAATTATAACTCCATTTTTACGTGCCAGATCAATTACTTCCAAATTTTGAGTGTGACTTACATGCCCATCCAGAAGCAGCAACATATGATTAGTACGAGTAGCTCCAGAGAATCTGATAAACTTTTTGAACCAAGTCAAAAATATTTCAGTAGTTATCCAGCCTCGAGCATTGCAAACACCTTCAGTACCTGGTGGGGCGTGATCTAACAATTCTGGTTTCATTCGTTGTCTCGGGAAAATCATCAGTGGAGGCATGTAGGTTCCAGCAGCGTTAAAACATATTTCTACTGTTATAGTCTGGCCGCGTTCTGCAGATGATAACGAGCCTACTTGTTTTCGCCCTTTCAGGGCCAATATTTTGCTCTTGGTTTTAGATACAACAGAGATACCAGTTTCATCACAATTATATATTTTGTCAGGAGTTAACTTATACTTGTCATAAATCTCTCCAAGCAACTGGTAGAATTTACGAACGGCCACTTTATTAAATCCCATTGCTCTAGCTGCTGATGTGGCTTCGGGCTTTCGAATGGATAAATCTGGATGACGCCTTAAGAAACCTTTGAGCCAATCAACCCCTGCCATCTGCTTGTCAGTATCAAAATTGTGCGCCTTACTATTTCTCACAGCCAGTTGATATGCTAGACGTCTCAGATCGAGAGTTGTAAGTCCAAAAAGACGTTCTTCCATATGTTTTAGATATGTCACCATTTCGTCTTCTTCTTTTGTTGTAAATATAGGTTGTTTAGGGCCCAAAGGTACACCAATCGTAACTTCACCACCTTCTTTCATTTTCTTAACATATCGCTCTAAAGTAGTCTGAGGCACTCCGTATTCAGAAGCGGCTTTTCTGTAGCCCATATCTTTACTTAATACTTTATCTATAGCTGTTTTCATAGAAATTTTTGACCACTCTCCTCTTTTAGTTTTTTTCTTGTATGTACGTACCATTGTTTTACCTGAAAAGTAAAACCACGTTAGTCACGTACCTATTTATCAACATAGGTATCTCAACTAAGACCTACTTCCCCATGTTGCCCCTATACCCCATCTTACCCCATACCCAATACCCCGTGTTGCCCCAAAGGCTAAATTAGTAAAAAAATATTTCTCAAAAGAAAAATAATAACTGAACATTTATCCAACTATACCACAACAAAGTATACAACCCTAACAACCATATACGAGAAAAGTCATAAATTGGGTAGTCATAATTACCTTACAGTAAAGACGTTTTTAACTGCGTAAAATTAGATCGAGAAGACACTCAACGTGATGTTCGTTTGACAACAAAAAACGCGTGCACTCCCACTCACTGTTTCTGTCGCACTGACGGTTGATCGAGTATGGCTTCCTATTGGCGTATTGCTTTCTATTCGCAAGAGTCTAGTTTCTTGTATGTGTGCGTGACCCCGTCATACCTCGCGTCCCCGTCATGCCCCCCCTTCCCCTACTTTCGAATTGTTGTGACACCTATTTTTATCAGCTAATTTCAACCAATAAAAGAATATTACCGTTTATCCTAAATTACAAACCAAAAGCATTCCACGAGTAAATAGTCGAATTTTACAAATTGTTTTTTTTTGCACGTATCAGCATTTATTTCCATAACGTCCAATACAAATATTAACAGTTTTGAATATAAATACCGACCAGCAACACCGATACGTGTTCAAACTTTAATCTCTTTGTTTACATCTGTCAATAAGCAAACCCTGGCAATAACGGATACCTATGTGGTAGTGGAGCGGGTGCTTGTATAGTAATCATATTTATTTTAGAATATATTTACAAAATTACATTTGACGATTCAAAATGCAGACTTAAGTTTTTAGGGTATTAAATGCGGTAGAAAAATTATTCAAGGAGTTTGAAAATAATGAAGATTTACCAAGAAGTCAATGAGTATTTAAGTCTCGAAGGCATTAAGAACAAATTCACATTAGACTATAACTGTGTATGTTCATGATTCTATTCTATTATTATACTCACGGAGTTGCATGACCAATAGATGGAGATAATTTCACATTTGTATGGAGTAAAAAGTAGAAATTCAACTTTTTGTTATAAATGTCTCCTCGTGCGAAGCTGGGACGAGCTACTTAAATGGTCGGAAACATTAAATAAATTTCTTAGCTGATAAATTTAACTACTTTCATTTGTTATTGTGGAACCAAAATGTTAACGAAATTAATTGTCAATGTCATGAGATTGAAAATAGTTATGAAAAAAGATAAATTTAACTTGGTGTATGATGATGATGTTAAAGTATTTCCTAAAACTAAGACATGATAAAAATACTTTACGATTTTTCTCTCTTTTAAACCCTACTCTTTTAGAGTTATCTATAAAAAAATATTTTGTTTAACAAAGTAAAAACTAATGAAGCCAAAGCATTCGAAATGCTCCTTGACAACTGCCTTGATAATCTTTAGAGGGATCAAGTAAATATTTTATCAGAACATCACCAGAGTTAGTGTTAACTAAATTAAATTTTTTTTTGTTAAAATAATAAACGTGGAACGCTTCTTAAGTCAAAGGTACATAAATTTAATACATTGTTACATTGTATGAAATTATTTTTCTTTTGCCAGTTTCTTTTTACAGACATCTTTAACTTAAATTAATGTGAGTATAGCTCATACTAACTGAGGAAAAATATGAAGTAATTACCTTTTGAGTCTCTTTAGTTTATTATAAAGTTGGCTAGACAAAGAGACGCGCTTATGAGCAACATAAGTTGATAATATTATTAACATTGTACTGAAAACCAGCTTTTGTTGAGCGTGTTGTAAGTGTCCATAATGAGATTGGCTTGTCATCTATGTTATAAATATATTTTGTAATTTTAGCTTTGTGATTTAAGAACATTGACGCTTATATTACCTCAAAAATGCTCTACCATACATATTTGATCTTGCATATCAATGAAAGTGTTGAGTCAATCATGTTATTAACAACATCCACATATATCGTACATTCTCAAATACATTGAGTCCTATGTGTCCTACAGTATCAAGCCACTTTTTTAAAATTAATTTCATTTTCGAACTTGTGCGAATGAGATCACTGCGACTGCGTAGTGTGGACACTACACGGGCTACGCGAGGGCAAAATTTGTATTCGAATTAGAGTATTACGGACTCTCACAAAAGTGTCATCATCATCAAGGTTGCATCTGGTGACGTCCGGGGTACGCTTGCTGACATTTTTCCGTCCACTTTGCACGGTCTCTATCATCCCGCGTTGTGAGATCATTGGCATGCATGTCGTCCCTTACGACGTCAAGTCCGGCTGAGGCAGCATGGCAAGATATTTGTTCCCCACGTAACTCGGTGACTATCACAAAACGTGACCATTCTACCGAAGGCGACATTTTGTGACTTATCCGTAATGACATGCACATGAAGGTTACGGCGAATACAAGAGTTCTATACATCCACTGCAACATATTCATCTCCGTGTTATGCAACTCTTACTGGTGTAGCTCTAAGAGAAGCCACGCCTCGTAGTTTTATTAAAAGACAGGCTTCATGATGGTTTTATAGATGTACCTTCAACCTGACCGGCATTTTAGGGTCACGAAGAACACCAGTCATCACACGCCATTTGCCCATATGACAGCAATGCGTGTCTTGACGTCGTAATCGACGTCCCTGGATGCGTGATCTCAAGTATTTAACCTGGTCCGTGCATTTGACCAAGTCATTGCCTATGTGGAGTGTAAAGCCAAACACTCACGAAAGTGTAATGTTTATAATTTGGATTTCTAAAAAGAAAACTTCGAAAAAAATAGTGAACGACTAAATTTTATTTTCTACTTCTCCTCTATTTAATTATTGAGTAATCATTTTTTTAATATGAGGTAGTGAAACGTAACGTGATCGAGGAGGGCCGAACGCAGAAAGAAACTTCCTCTACGACAACGATGACTCCTCTATTTAATTATTGAGTAATCATTTTTTTAATATGAGGTAGTGAAACGTAACGTGATCGAGGAGGGCCGAACGCAGAAAGAAACTTCCTCTACGACAACGATGATATCGAGTAGGGAACTTTATAGGTAGTTTCTTTGCTGCAGTAGGGAAAATGAGATGATTGCATTAAGACGCAATTGCGTTGCAACGCCGTGAGTGATGGAAGAAAGATGGAGTTTGGTGATTGTTTTTAGGGACAAAAAACATAATGGTATAGAATAAGTTAACCACGATCTTTTAGAGCTACAATGGTTTCAACGGAATAAAAATATTATGTATATGAATAGCTGTGACTGTTACGACTGTTACTTTGTACGCATGAAGTTTGGATTTTGACATTATTAGGGAGTGATGGTATTCATAATATTCAAGTTAATTTTGTGGTTCACATCGTGTGAACTTTTCCTGGATTCTCACAAATATTTCAAGACTAAAATCAGTCAAATCAATCCAGTCCTTCTTACGTTTTAGTGAAACTAACGAACAACAATTCCTTTTTAAATATTAGAAGATTTTGTAGAACTTTGTTTTTTCAGGCTGAAACGATTTCACTTCACAATTTTTTGATGGTAATAAATGTAGGTTATACTCAGGAAAACGGCTCGTTACGTACAGCCATGAGTCGATATAAGATACATTACTGTTCCCTGAACATTTGAATAGGCTTGTAATAATACATGTCTGAAAGCACGATTCTTTGTCCATTACACTGAGGCCGACCCGAGCTTTTAAAGGTAAAATGTAGGTCAACCAAACTCCTATTTAACAAGAGTATTTTTTTCTTTCTCATGAATGAACGGCTTGCCGCATGTGTTCATTAATCATTATGATCTCACGTTTTGTGCATATTATTACATGACATTTTTTCACAGCACCTTTTATATGCAAAATGAAAAACTTTAGACGGAAGATTAAGCATAGTTATTACTATAGAACTTGTAGCGTTCATGTGGCAACACTGTTTTTGACGACGCCACTTTTTATACAGAGAGTTGGACACACAAAAGAATGTCAAGTGGATTCGGATTAACAAAGCGACTACAAGCGTGTAACTCAAGCTCTTGGAGACAAAATACTGTGAATATGTGGTACCAATATTCACAGTATTTTGTCTGAACAGTAAATGCCTATTAAGTTTATATTGTGTTTAATTTACCCATTCAAGTGGTAGATGCATCAGATAAAAATATAATGTGGAGTACACAAACATAGTAACTCCCAAAGTGGTGACCCTGACGTGATTGTGTTTTTGTGCATCGTGTTTATACACCCAATATCTTTCTTTATACAACCTGTCTTCAAGAGCTGAACAAGTGACACTTACTTTTTGACCTACAAGAAACCCACTGGCTGCAAGCACCTCCTAAAAAGTGCAAGAGCATCTACACCTCTGCCTTGATGCCATAAATCAGACTTCCTGAACGGTGTTTCAAGTGAGCTGTGACTGTTCTACTGCATCTTATCTCCAATCGTGCCTACTCGTGTCAACAAAGAACTATACAAGCGGTGTATCCTGTGTTGTACCTATTAGCAAAACTAATTTGTATCCTGTGTTCTCATCACTAGTAACTTAATAGAACTTTTAAGACCTTATTTAAAAAGTTTATCTAACAATTATCAACTATTTTATAAGTTTTACTGTCATAATCAATTAAGTACATAGCAGTTATCATAACAAATCAACACTCTACGGAGAGACTTCAAATTTTAGTTTAAAGTTACTTGCAACAATTAATTTTTTAATTTTACATTCTTTTCCTGTACCTTGTTTGCTGTTATTTTTATGTACTAAGCTTAGGAATATTTTATGTATAGTGTGACAACTAAAATCTTTTTAAAGTTTCTATTTTTATAATTGCTATTGCAATTCTTATATTGGTTCTCTTGATAATATTTTTTGCTTTTATACAGAGTTTAAATAGGTACTATTTGGTTTCTATTCAGTGTTAAGGTCACAGGCGTGTATACAGTGTCATTTTCTTTTAATTTTTATTGTCATCGTGTGGTATTCTATTAACTTTATTTTACTCCTTCAGTTTTTTTGTATACCAATCAGCAGGTAGTGAAGGTACGGCAACTCAATCACAGTCTGAGGCATGTAAGGTGACAGTCAAGTTACCTCCATTTTGGCCCAATAAACCTGCAGTTTGGTTTGCACAGATGGAGGCCCAATTTGACATTGCTAGCTTTGTTGCAGATTCCACCAAATATAGTTATATCGTAGGTCAGATTGACCATAAATATACCAGTGAGATTGAAGATATTCTTGTGCAGCCGCCGGAGAAGGGCAAACAGTACGAAACTTTGAAGTCTGAGCTTATAAAAAGACTTTCTCTGTCTGAAGAACAGAAAGTTCGCCAACTCCTCAGTGGGGAAGAAATAGGGGATAGGAAACCATCTCAATTTCTTCGTCACCTGAGGTCCCTTGTAGGAACATCGCTGTCCGATTAAAACGTTTTAAAGCAGTTGTGGTTGAGGCAGTTGTCGCAAAGTGTTCAGGTTGTTTTGGCATCCCAGCCAGACTTGTCACTCGAGTAGCTGGCGAACCTGGCTGACAAAATCAACGAACTGACTGGGCCACCTACCGTTGTTTGCTCCACAGCGACTACATCAAGCAGTGCAACATTCAACCTTGCTCCTTCTCAGTATCTGCTTCTAAATTTGGTGAACAAAGTAGAGCAACTGACCAAACAAGTTAACGCCTTATCTGCACGTGACCAATCCCAACCACGAGGCCAACATCGAAATAGGTCGAGATCCAGGAGCTCACGCACAAACTCACCAGCTCCAAGCACTCTTTGCTGGTACCACCGGCGATATGGTGTCAAGGCTACAAAGTGCACTACTGGTTGCATATGGACCATGCCTCCGGAAAACTCCAGTGGCGATCAGTAGTGGCGGAAGCTAATTGCTCGCACCTCAGTCGCCGACTCTTCGTTACCGACAGAGTTACAAAGCGTCAGTTTCTGATCGATACTGGTTCCGACTTATGTTGCTTTCCACATAGCTGGTAACCTCGGCGGGTAGAATCACCCTACTATCAATTGACCGCTGCAAACGGGAGCTGCATCAAAACCTACGGAACCGTTAATCTTCGACTCAACTTAGGGCTACGACGAGACTTCGTGTGGCTGTTTGTAGTTGTTGACGTTCAGCGCGCGATAATCGGTGCTAACTTTTTAGCACATTATCGCCTGCTGCCTGACTGTCGTAACAAAACGCTCATAGACGGCGTCACCGATCTCTCTAGTCAAGCTTCCTACATTTCCATAGAGCAACCCAGCGTCAAGGCCATCGTAACTGGAAATTCCATTTATTCGTCCTTACTTGCCGAATTTCCAGACATCACACGACCTCCTGGGTTACCTAGAATTATTAAGCACAACACTGTGCATCATATTCAAACCACCGACGGTCCCCCTATCTCTAGTCGGCCTCGTCGTTTGGCGCCTCAAAAATTGGTTACAGCCAAAAAGGAGTTTGAAGAAATGGTATGCTCTGGAACAGCAAGGCCTTCTAAAAAGCGCTTGGTCATCTCCATTGCACATGACCCTCAAAAAGGAAAATTCCTGGCGCCCTTGTGGTGATTACCGCGCCCTGGACTATTCCGGATAGATATCCTATCCGCCACATCAACGACTTCACTCATAACCTCTCTGGAACCAAGATATTCAGTACTCTCGATCTGGTGAAAGCTTACCAATTTCTGAGACCGATATTTCGAAAACTGCCATCGTGACTCCGTTTAGCCTATCTGAATTTTCATTTATGACCTTCGGCTTACAGAATGCAAGAGAAACGTTCCAGCGATTCATCGATGAAGTTACACAAGGTCTCGATTTCTGTTTTCCTTATATTGACGACATCTTTGTTTATTCACTAGACGAGGCCACTCATGTCGAATATCTTCGCACACTATGCAGGCGTTTCCAGAACTACGGCGTTGTAATCAACCCGACTAAATGCGTCCGTGGCGCTAGCGAAGTTAAGTTCTTGGGCTACCACATCAGTGCTGATGGCACTCAACCTCCTCAGGACCGTGTCCAAGCACTTTTGGACTTCAAACCTCCTGAAACAGTCCAGGCCATGCGCCGTTTTCTTGGCATGATTAATTATTACCAGCGTTTTATTTCCCAGGGCGCCAAACTTCAGGCACCTCTGATAGCTGCTCTAGTTGCCACCAAATGCAAAGGTCCTAAACCATACCCATGGCCACCTAAGCTGCTTAGTAACCCTGCTCCACCATCTTGTCGCTGATGCTCCTCTTGGTCTCTTTACTGACGTATCTAACCTTCATGTTGGTTCTTGCTTACAACAGTGCGGCGACGGATATTGGTCACTATTAGCATTTTTCAGCAAGAAACTTACTCCTCAGCAATGTCAGTGGCGTATATTATATACATATTACCGCGAACTTTTAGCTGTGTACGAAAGTGTACAGCATTTTCGCCATATTTTGGAAGTTCAACACGTGACCATATTCACAGATCACAAGCCATTGTTGTACGCTTTCGTACAACGCCGCGAAAAACTTCCACCACCACAATTAAACCAACTATCTTTTATCAGTCAATTTACAGCTGATATTAGAAATATTAAAGGTGAAGACAACATCGTTGCTGACGTCATGTCACGGATTGAAACAATCTCCTTGGAACAAGAATACAAGGCACTTGCTTAGTCACAAGAGGCAGATATGGAATTGATCCAACTTTTAGAGCATTCCAGTCTGAAACTTTCTAAGACGAGCATCCCCGGCACAAATTTTTTCTTGTTCTGCGATCTTTCGACCGGCAAACCTCGTCCATATGTTCCACAAGACCTGCGTCGTACTAAATTCAACAAGCTTTACAACTTAAGCCACCCCAGTATCTGGGCTATGGCTCGTCTCATAGCTGACCGCTATGTCTGGCCGTCCCTCAATAAAGACTGTAGAGAGTGAGCCCGCATGTGTGATGCTTGTCAACGCAGCAAAGTGTCGAGACATAATTCTTCTCCACTTGGCACCGACTGGTCGTTTTATGCACATCCATATCGACATAATCGGTCCCTTACCTCCTTGCAAAGGCTTTCGCTACTGTTTGACCGCCATTGACCGTGTATCTAGGTGGCCCGAAGTTTGGCCTATGCAAGGAATCACTGCGGAAGAAGTAGCGGAAACTTTTGTACGGGAATGGGTTTCACGTTTTGGCGTTTCGCTAACCATCACTACCGACCAAGGTACTCAACTCGAGTCCGATTTGTTTCGTAGGTTGATGCGCAGTTTCGCCACAAAACGTACTAGAACCACCGCTTACCATCCTCAAGCTAACGGAATGATCGAAAGATTGCACAGGCAATTGAAGGCATCCGTTATGTGCCATGGAGGCGACTAGATTAGTGCCCTGCCTCTGGTACTTCTTGGCATCCGTTCAGTTTTCAAACAGGACATCAAATCATCTACTGCGTAGATGTTATATGGCGAAACTCTGTGTCTTCCAGCGAATTAATAGTCCCTTCGTCCCATTCTGAAGTCTCGGTCGACCCTGCTGATTTTGTGTCGCGCCTCAGGCATCATATGTCTGCGGTTCCTTCAGTTCCGGCTCCAAGACACGGTCTTACACATTTACCTACGTGAGGACGCCGTTCGTCATCCCTTTCAACCTCCGTACACTGGTCCTCACCAAATAATGGATAAAGTTATTGATGGTAAAACTATAACCATTAGTATTAAAGGTAAAACGGTTACCGTTAGCGTCGACCGCGTAAAACTCGCCTTTATTTCGACTCCTGCTCCAGATCCACTCATATATCCTTCTTCTAATCAGGTATTTCCACCGAAACCTGCAACCACTCCTACGGATCCTTTGCTTTCTCCAGCTCAAAAGCAGCTAGCCGCTCCCCCAGTTTCACTTCATCCTGCGCCTTATACCACACGATCGGCTAGGCGTGTTAGATTTAAGACTTTTAGAGACTAGTTGCCTTTCTCCGTAGGGGGGTGGTGTAGCGTTCATGTAGCAACACTGTTTTTGGACGACGCCACTTTTTATACACAGAGTTGAGAGTTGGACACACAAAAGAATGTCAAGTGGACTCGGATTAACAAAGCGACTACAAGCGTGTAACTCAAGCCCTTGGAGACAATACCAGTGAATATTGGTACCACCCGAACAGTAAATTCCTATTAAGTTTATACTGTGTTTAACTTACCCATTCAAGTGGTAGATGCATCAGATAAAAATATATTGTGGAGTACACAAACATACCAACTCCCAAAGTATTTGCAGTTAGTATTACTCGCTACAGAGCTTTTGAAGGGTGTATAATCCGTAATATGTCGGTATCAACAGCTAGCACTACTCAAACGTTACTAAACAATAAGATGAGAGATTAAGTAGAGCTAAGTCTTAAGTTGACGCTATCATCTTTAAGGTGAAGCTGAGATTAGGGTACAAAAGATGTATTAAATTCTAGAACTGCTACAAGTACTGATTTTTTTTAAGCTATATATAGTTGATCATTCAAAAATAGCGTATCTCAAAGATGTATCTTGTTATTTTGACCCTTTTTTTAATTAAACTTCTTTTGAGAGATCGGTGATCAAAATTACGGCAGAATATTATGTGTTTTGTTGGTTAACATAAAACCTATATTAAGCATGTCTTCTTTGATGTGGACGTACATATGTTCACTGTAAAAATCGGTTATGTCATCTGAGAGCACACCTCCGAAGTTCTCAGTAACAGCGACTCGTCGCCGTGGCTGATAACGGTCGGGACGGATATATATATATATATATATGAATCAGTTAACATTTGAAAAAATCATATGGAAAAATTGTTTATTTACAAGAAAGCTAATTAGTTCGAATTTATTTTTTAAAAATTATATCGTCTAAATGACTACCGTTTCGACATTGGTTCTCTTCTAAGCGTGCACCGAAATTTTTGAATACTCGTAGGCAAAGAGACTGCGAGATTGTTGACATCTCTTCGCTGATTTTTTTAGGTGACGTAGTGTATTTGGTTTATTATACACCGGCAGGTACTAATTGGATGTGTGACAAGTTGTTCCATCTTGTTGAAACCATATGTTACGATTGTAGCCAGCAAATTCCAGTAGAATCGGTTCCAAGAACTTCCGTAATATGTTTGCGCGGGATGGTAGATTTAAATGTTAACGAATTCTTTGCCCACCCTATACGTATGTGTATATTATATTTATTCTAAAATTAGTGTTAGAAACATTCTGAAACTTAAAACCATGCCAATGTTTGAAAATTCAGTTAGATAGTTTTTGGTATTAAATTTAATATAATTTCAAAAGCAGTATTCCTACACATATAGATTAAAAATGACAAATTAATCTATACTAATATTATAAAGCTGAAGAGTTTGTTTGTTTTGTTTGTTTAAACGCGCTAATCTCAGGAACTACAGGTCGGTTTTGAACATTTTTTTTTGTATTGGGTAGCCTATTTATCGAGGCAGGCTATAGGCTATATATCATCACGCTAAGATCAATAGGAACGGAGCATCAATGAAGAATGTTTCGAAATCGGAAGACTTTTTCCTATTGATAACTTCCGCTGTTTGCGCTGCGTAAACGGTTAAAGTTTCGCATAAACCATGTATGACAGAATTGTTCCTCTTTAAAAGTTCTAAAAAAAATGTTACAATAGCATGTGTCTATCTTTTAAGATTAGCTCACTACAATCTTTTATATGCTAACCAAATTGGATCTAAAATATTGCATTATTTATGAAGATGTTTTATAAGTTTAGTTTTTTTTGAGAAAAATCTACAATCTACACGAGTTATGATTATAAGACCTATTACTTACTCACCTATATAAACGAAGTCGTGGGTTAAAGTTACCGTCAGCCCAAAGTAACTATTCTACGCGGACGAAGTCGCGGGTGGAAACTAGTAAACTCATAAATGTTTTTGCAGCTACTGTTTCGCCACCGCATATCCAGATAAAATCCACACAATTCAAAGAGATCACACGATCATAGATCCACATGAGCTGGTATTAAGTTTTTCTCTCTTACAATCACTTTTCTATAAAGCTTACATTATGAAATTGTTTGTAGTAAAGTAAGACACGAGGAAAACGTTTATGCGTCAACAGTTTTACGGAATAACATGCTCCCAAAATTGTAAAAGATAAGGCTGCGGCAGCTTCCCGTTACATACTAATTTATTCCGTGTACGTACAACTTAACTACTGCTTCTCAAATAAATCTCTTTGGAGGTAGGAAAATGAAATTGTTATGTAACTTCTGTGCTAGGTAATGTGTTTATGCGAAAGAGATTCCGTGGTACCTGCGCATTTAAGTTAAGGTATTTTCTTATCTAACCACTGGAATTGTATGAAAATGGAGATGGGACTGAGATGGGATGCGTCTCAAACAATAATGTACATGTTTTTAAGATCCTGGTTCTGTTTAGACAGTTATATAATTAAAGGATGGTGTAGTGACACTATCTGAATATCTAAAGCCTTTGTGTACAAAACGTCATAACCACTGTTACAGAATAAAGGAAACTTGATATTTGAATACTGTTACCTTTAAAAGCAGTACAAAGAAAAATATGAGCTTGTTGTTTAAAGTCTTATAAAATAATTATGGTTGTAATCTCGTGTGTTTGTTTTTTATTGAATGAGTTGTAATGCTGAATTGCAATCTCACTGTTAATTTAGTAACTTAGGAGGAAATATTTTATTCTATCACGAGTTTTCTTTTTTATTTGTTTACGTATCTCTCAGAAAAAGTAACTTATTTGTGGTAATAGATATTCTATATCTTTGAAACCTTAACTATGTATTAATATAACATTAAAGTATATAAAAGAAAAGCTAAACCACTCACACACGTTCTCATAATTTAAGGTAATGATTGTTATTTCACATATTCTTAAATAAAGTCTTATAAAATTAAAGCAGTTCACTTTCTTGGGAAAAGATCTATTTCTAATGAACTTGTGGTGCAAAATATTACACTTTTGTAATCATTGCCTAGCAGTATCTTTAAGTAACCGCTTTATAGGAAACAGTGAAAAGAAATGGTTGTGGAAAACCCATATAACTAACAGTATCGACATTGTACGGCTGTATTGCGGGTATAAAGGGCCCAGTCATTTGGTCAATACGGTTCATTACATATTACGATATTTCTGGTTTAATGAAATGTTATCATTGTCCGAAAGAGAGTAACCTTGTGTAGTAACCGTGTATTAGTTTTTATTATAATACTTTTTGTCATTTAGCTCTATTTTTGTTCAAGAATGGTAAACTGAAATTTCATTTCGCATTGCTTTTAATAGTTTTTACTACTATGACTATTTTGTTCATTATAAAGTATAGTGTTGGACGGTTCCCACGGTAACGTCCTTGTAGAAAATTTCTGTGCAAAGGACGATAGCTAAAATAAATATTGGAAACGGATTCATCTTGTTCATCGAGGCTAATTTGTCACAAGCTAGTGTCAATAACAAAGAAAAAAGACCAACTTACATCAACATAGAACCATGTTTAAACATGAGTTATTTTTTGTGAAAGAGGCATATAAATGACATGTAAAATGACTTATTTATGCAAACATTTAAGGAACAAAGCAATAATTAACATACTTATGCCTCCTCTACACTACTCGCGAAGTTGGACGATGTTAGACGGATACAATAGCGTAGAGAGGCACTTCGGCTTGCCTCGTCAAACTTTACCTCGCTTCGGACGACTTTCTAGAGTACTACGCCGAGGAACTTCGCGAGTAGTGGAGGCATTAAACTTCCAGAAAAAATGTAAATAGTACTACTATGTGCTACTGTAGTAGTACTTCTATGATTATTTTATTCTACTACAATGTTTTTTTCCAATAGCGTCGGATGATTGCCACGGTAATGTCCTTGTAGAAAATTTATCTGCAAAGGACGATGGATAAAATAAATATTGAAGATCGATATATCTTGTTCATCGAAACTAACTTATCGCAAGTTAGTGTCAATAACAAAGAAGAACGACCCACTTTCGTCGCATGTTAGATCTATAAAATAGTATAAAAACAAATTCCTCTGAATTTGGAAATATTTTAAACATGAGTAAATAAATGATAGTACCTAGAAACCGAACTTTGCTCGATATTTTTTTTTTGGTAAATCTACCAGATAGTCAATTTGCAATTCACTAGCTTCTTTTGTTCCCATCTCTAATTTGGTCACATAGATAAGTGTCAAAACGGTTTTACTAAAATTTATATACTGAAGTATTTACATAGTTTTTGCGTTGCTGTGTCGGTAAAGCAGCATTTACCTTCGTATTCTAATGACATTGTAGCAGATTCTGATTGCTTGAAAATACGAATAAAACAACATTTTCTAAGAATAAAACCTAATTAAATCGATTTATCGCTCCCGAAACTCATTTCATGAAAATCGTTGGAGCCGTTTCCGAGATTTAGATTTTATATATGTATATTAGGGTGTCCCTTATATGACAAAAAAAAAATTTTTTTCGAATTTCGAAATGCATACCCTCTATAATTTTTACTAATGCTATAAGATACTTAAATATAAAATTTTATCAATCTAGCATAATTGCAACCAGTGCCGACCGAGCTTCAAAGTTTAATAAAAAACGTGTTTTGTCCTAAAATTTCAGTCTGCTATAATTTCACTATAAATGCAATGAATTAAGTGAATAAAATTAAATAATAAATTAGATGAACATTAATCTTTAATTAAAAACATAAAGAAATAAGAATCATTCAGGGTAACTTCTTTTTAGAGTAGTTTTTTACAGTCTGGATACAATTTTAGATGTTCCTGGACACAGCGCAGCAAGAACTGTTTTTGTTCTTCTTCAGCCGTGATAAGTCCGTAAAAATCTTGCATTAATTTAACAGCCCTTTCAGCAGTATCATTTACAACTCTCAAATAACTTATTCTTCTTTTAGCCTCCAGAAAAGCAGCATTGTTATTCCAAGAAGATACATCTTCCTTTAGAAAACTGTCGTCGATCTGCAGTCGTGATAAAAATTGTTTGCTCTTTTCCGATACGAAATCATCCAGTGCTTTGTCTAAAAAAAAAGAAAAATAAGTTAAATAACAAATAAAAATCAACAACAATTTTGAAAGTAAATAAATAAGTATTGGACATTGAAATTGAAATCCAACAAAAAGTCAATTTAACTTACCAAACAACTTTTGAGTCAGTTCTTCCTTCGACGGGTCATAGCGTTTGCTAAAATCCGAGATTTTGTCCCTGTTGAAGTTGGCAATCATCTTCTTCTTAGTTTGGTTGTCAACTTCATCATCAAATAGTGATAGAATGACTGTCTCTTCACATAAATACCACAAGTGATGGCTGAACTTGCTTATAGAAGCTTTAGAAATTGTTGCGTCAACTTTTTCATACTCTTTTAACATCTTCAAGAAGCGCAAATCTTGATTAGGTGCTTTGGTCGCCATTGTACATTCGAGCCAAGGTTTAACATACAATATTACGAGAAATAAGCAAACATCTTGTAGAGCCTTTTTGTCCTTCGCAGTTACTCTGCATTGTGACTGAAGTAAACATATTTTTAAAGAATAGATCGCTCTCGCCATCCAGCGTGCCTGATGTATAGCTCCGGGGGGCCTTAGTTTTAATTTTTCCTCTGTGTCTCCTCCTAAAAATATTACGCATAGTTCGACCAATTCGCGGTAATCATCTCTTACAAAACCTTTATCTAATTCTGCCTTATAAAATAGTAACAACGCTTGAATGTCTGTCTCGGCAACCCGTGTTTTTACGAAATTAAGAGATGGTTCAATTATAGTACAATCAATGTTTTTCCAATTTTCTTGGAACTTTTTGAACATCGGAATATCTGGGCTACTAGTAATTTGCTTAATCTTGGTTTCAAAGACAGCTTTTAGGATCAATTCATAAACATGATGACGACAGGCGAAAAGCAACAATTCTCTTCCTAAAGTTTGCTCCAAAATAGCACAAGCTCCATTGAAACGGCCCATATTGGAAGCTGTTGTGTCGCAGCACATTATTTGCACTTTATCATAAAGGTTCCAGTCAAAGAGAGCTGCTGATACAGCCTTCGCTTGATGTTTTCCAGAAGAACTTTCTAGTTTCGGCACTGCAAGAAGCTGCTCTCTATCGTCAAATGAAGCTATAACTGGCAAGCGTTCTTCTTTTGAACTCCGTACATCCAACCCCGGTAATAGTTTTCCATCCCAATGGACTGTGACTATGTCGGGTACATTGTTTTGGAAGTTAGATTTTATTGCTTCTGCCCTTGATTTTCTAGTTTCAGTACGAATTCGCTGAATCGAGGATTTGTTAATACAGAAATCATCGCTGCTCAGACCAAGCGCTTCTACCACCGCATTAAGAATGTAAACGGTATCTCTAATGTTTAACTGGCATCGATCTAAAGCTGCAACTAGTTTAGGTGTTATAAGATTCTTTCTACCTCTTTTTGAACTTTGTTCATGGCAGGGAACGTCCGGCAAGCTGAGTTCAGAATTCAAGATCTGTTCTTCGTCTGAATCTTCTACACTGTCTAAGTTATTTGTGGTGGAAGTAGATGCAACAGCTAGTGATTCTCTTTGTCTTACAATCCTTTCCTCTTCTTCCAATCGTCGTTGTCTAGATCTTTGTTCTTTTTCCGCCAATTTTTTATCTACACCACCTAAGCATCCCGGTCGACCTGGCTCTCTCTGTTTCATTAAAAATAATTTATCTTCCTCTAGTTTCATTCTCTCAAAAGCATCAGCATGTGCAATATCAAACAAATTATCAAGATTAATTATAAAATTGTTCTCACGACTCTTAAACGTAATCTGAGTTTTCTTACATTTTTTTTGCAACTCTCTCCAAACATGATATAAATCAATAAGTTTTTTCACGCAGTTAGGAAATGCCCTTGTTGGAATTCTTGCTTTTTCCCAATATATGATGCACTCCCTAATCACAAGATTTGCACTTTCACTAACAGTCAATTTAACCTCACGAATATTGTAAAATAGGACTGAGAGAACTTGTCGATTAGATGATAATTTTGCACCATTTATTTGGTAGCTAGTCAATCCGATAAGAAAAATATTTTGTTTATCACTCCGTAATTCCACCGACATGTTTACGCACTAAACAATGAAGCACTAATAGTCTCAAAAATCACGTACGAAATGGCAAATAAAACATGTCGTAACAGGTCACTGGGCAGTACTTAAGCAACTTGTATCGACAAGTTTAAATAGCAAGTCGGCACGGGTTATCGTTTATATATCGAACTAATATTTTTTTCTAGACAATATAGGGTTATTACGAAACTTTTAAGAAGGTATGCGTAAAAAAATATCGAACTTGAAATTTAAGGGACACCCTAATGTATATGTATAGAAGAATTGCTCGTTTGAAGGTATTAGAATATATATATATATATATACAAGAATTGTTCGTTTAAAAGTATTCGATATCAATAGGTGTATAAAACAAATAATTTTTCCAAATATTTAAGATACACTGCAAAATTCAACTTACTTAACTTTCCAAAAAAAAGTTTAACTTCAGTTGTCATATTGTTATTGAAACTAGTAAACTAATTGATTTCAACTTTTATCTAGTCATCTACTCCGTCTGATGTTTAATAATTACTAGTACCTACACATACATGACTTTTTCATCTCCAACCATATTATTATATTAACCAGATTTTGAATTCGAATTTCTACCAAGAAATTAGTTGTGATTTGTTAGTGGATTCAGGTTGGATGGGGGGGTACTATGAAGATTTTATGCCTGCTGAATCTCTAAACTGAAATTCATAAACTTAGCATTCGGGTCAGACATGTTTTTGTCACAAAAAACCACAGCTGGCTGACAAAG
This sequence comes from Hypercompe scribonia, assembly GCA_949316085.1. Classification (NCBI taxonomy): domain Eukaryota; kingdom Metazoa; phylum Arthropoda; class Insecta; order Lepidoptera; family Erebidae; genus Hypercompe; species Hypercompe scribonia. Next base: position 19,072,019 of record OX438969.1, read on the forward strand.
TTATTGAACTTCCTTTCAGACTTTATGAAGTTTGCGTTTCACGGAACATATGTTTTAAATTATTTTGATCTGCAAACAAAGTACACTTGAACAATTACATAATAGAGGCTCCAAGTTCAATTGGAAAATTGTACTAAATATCGATAAATCGTCTTTAATATTAATAATAAATATTTCGGACATTGGCATACAACGCAATCTAGTTTTAAACTAAGCAGAGCTTGTATTATGATAACTAGACTGACTGATAGAATACTTTATACTTTTTTTTTGTAAAAACATACATACATATTATACTGATATGTGCATAGAAAACACTCAAACTTCAAAACAAACATTTGATTCTATCGATCAATCGATCATACAAAAATTTGATTCGATCCGGCAATTGAACCTGAGACCTCAAGCACAGCACTCACATTCACTACTGCTGTACTTTAGTTATTTATATATTAATTAAACAAGATAATATTTTATACTTTTAAACGTAAATATATGATTTTGTATAATAACATATCTTTTATTTATTGTTACAGGTATTCCGTCTGTCGTAGTAAAGCAGAGTAATATGTAAAAGTGTGGAACGGTGACGTGTAGAACAAAGTAAAAATAGACATACACCTTTTAAAACAGGGAAGCACCATCTGTATAAAATATTATTGATCTTAAGTGAGCCATATTTGATTTCTGTAATATGTATAGCAGAATCATCTAAATGCATGGAAATTCACCATAGTTGACATAAGACCCTTATAGTGTATCACCCCAGATGCCATTTGTAAGCTATTCAGCATTGTATTACGTTCATTGTACCAAAGACCACATTTCCGGTGGATATGATGCAGATTGCTCACAGTTAGAGTCAGGTGTTGAATATTGACACAAGTGAAGATACTGCATCTATTCTATGTTTTCTAGTGTTGAGTAGTACATGTCTTTGTTCCTCGAGATCGAGCGGAAACACATCCGCCAACGCCGGTAAAGCCTCGGTGGTAACCGTCCTATATGCCTCGTACAAGAATATCAGTGCAAGTCGTTGGCCTTGTAGCAGTTTTGTGACGGTGCCAACAGTCATCCTATTGGGCTAAACTGGTGCAGCATAATACATAGAATCTAAATAAGTAGCTTGAAATATGATCTTTAGTATATTAAATGACAGACTCCTTGTCGCAGTTGATGTCATTGTCAATACCTATAAATTCTTTTCTTACTTTTCATTAACTAATTAAGAAACTAATCCTAAATAACAAACTGAGGTTTTATTCTTAACAGTAATATGTCAAATTTAATGCACGAAGGTGATTTGAGATTACCTTTTAGAAGCAGTAAGCAGGTTAAGTTGGGTGTAAAAGTTAAGTGATTGCGTTCACCCCATAGATATTGACACAGATCAAACATCTATGGACTAATTCCTTAAACACCATTCTAGTAACAGATTCGACCAAGAAGCCGTCATCAGCCTACGTGTTTAGAGTACATGTGAATGATATAAGTATCGTGCGAAAATCATCGAAGCCTATATTTCAGAAGCAGCATTTCTGATCCTTAAGAACATCCCATCGTAAATGAGTTGGACATACTATAATGTCCAAGTTTCTTAGTTAAATTGTGTCACTTGAAAAGTACGAGGAGGTAAAGGAGTACATATTTTCAAAGTGAAGAGGTCACTTTTAAATTTTAATTTCAACAATAGCATAGATCACCACGCGTTGTCGAAGCCACCAGATGTGACTAAAATAGCTAATACGCATTGAAATTTTGACCCAGTGTCAATTTGTCTTACCGATGTGACTAGTCATTGATTTCCGTGATTGAGTATTTAGCTGAGGACATATCATATTTGTTAGTAATTATTCAGACCAATAAAAAAATACCGACGAAAACTTTATTGATTCTAATCGTAGGTAAATGAAAGATGCCAGTCAAATGAGTAAAATGCATCAAAATGGATTAAAAATGACACCACTTGTTAACAGGTCGTCATTCAAGATTTATATTATCTCGGCAATACTCTACTTGACATACCAGTGGAAAATATATTACACACATTAGTCGAATGTTAAAAATACTCAATCGGTAACATAACGATGAATCATCTTTTTTGTAACACCGTCAAGCTGAGGTAGCCCGCTGTGGCTATAATATCGCTAGGGTGATAAACAGAAAATGAAAATTTCAATAAGATAGCATTAGAAATATATCAAAATTGTATTGTTCTTATATTAGGAAGTATTTCTCTAATCCCACGAGCATTTCTATAAATCAAAATCGGGTCTTTCTCGCCAGTATTCGCATTTATAATAACAAAAGGAAAATGGAACCTTATACTAAGCGCTGGGGAAATTAAAAGTGCATTGAACAAATAGGAAATGGAACATGTAAATTAAACGACTATACAACGACATTATTATGCAGAGCTTTCATAACGAGACTTTCATTTAATTCACATTGAGTTATAGCTTTTTTTTCGTTTCTTTAGTAGTTTAGTTATATGCATCGTCAGTTGCTAGCACTATGAAACTAGAAATGTACTATTTATGATTAATTTTGCTTTTATTAGTAAACTTCAAATATTTGTAAATTAGTTTCGTTATTTTTATATTAGAATTGAAAGCTCTTTGTATATGTGAAAAACTCGCTGTTATTATTAGACCATTCTCTACCGTTTTTAATATAAATATATGAATATTTCAGTATTTTTTTCGATACTAATCAGTTAACAGTATATTACTAGTAAGCACACAAATGAAATAAATAAAACTTTCTTAAAGGTTTATATTAATACGGGAACGTATTTAGATGCTGTTGTTATTTTCCACACGGTAGTTATCGTGTTTTAATTTTTTTTCATTTACCATTATGTAAAGCAAAATTAATAGTAATGTTTATTTTTTTCGTACTAGCAAAAAGCCAACTCTCAGATCACGAGAATAGTCGATTAGTTGTTTCACAGTTACGCTAGAGGGGTTAAGACAGCATTGACCGTCTGATTTCTCAACCCTAAACGCTCATAAAGCGGTTAACAATAAGACTAAAATATTTGTTTTGCTCAACTCTGTACTGAAAGCTTCATTGCAAATGTCTATTTTATCCTCAAAAGGTTTTAAGATCTACCATTTGACTTCGGATAATGTTAGGATTGTCATGTGCTTACGTAGTGTGTTTAAAAACTATCGCGAATTTTGTGTATTTTCAAAAATTATTTATTTATTCGTGAATATCTATTTTGTCCCCTTCAAAGGAATCCCACTGGGATGTTATACACTTGTGCCAACGTTTTTTCCAATCTTCGAAGCACTTGCACTTGTTCAGCTTCTCCTTCGATGCCGTCTTTATCTCGTCAATCGTGGCGTAGCGTCGTCCTTTCATGGGCTTTTTCAGTTTCGGGGACAAGAAAAATTCACAGGGGCCAGGTCTGGGGAATACGGTGACAGCGGTATCATTAGTGTGTTGTTTTTGGCCAAGAAGTCGCGTACAAGCAGCGATGTGTGAGCAATTTTGGTACGAATTTTACGGTGACCCGTCTCATGCCCAAATTATCGATTAAAATCAAATGGCACGAGCCAACCGATATGCCTAGGTCCTCAGCAATTTCTCTAACAGTGATTCGACGATTGGCCAATACCATTTTCTTTACTCCATCAATTTTTTCGTCTGTTGTGGAACTGCTCGGGCGTCCGGCACGCTCTTCGTAATTCACATCTTCTCGGCCTTCTGAAAACATTATGTACCACCGATAAACGTTGCTTTTGTCCAAAGTAGCTTCTCCATATGTCACAGTCAACATTTGGAATGCATCCGCGCACTTAATTTCGTTTTTCACACAAAATTTGATACAGGTTCTTTGTTCCATTTTTTTGAATTCGTGAGAATTCGTAAAAATCGTAGACGAACCAAAACACGTGCAAGCAAAGCAGCTGTCAACAATTAACTGAACATTCAAAATGGCCGAACTTATTAGGATAAGTGAAAGACATATGTACCAACATAACGTCACAAAAAAATCGAAATTCGAATATACGTCACCCGCGAACATTCAAAATTCGCGATGCTTTTGGAACACACCTCGTATAATGGAGAACAACTCGTTATAGCTTTCGAGACCACTGACGTTGTACGTTGTATTTTCACTTCAATCTCACGTATGTACAATTTGGAGAGTAACCTAATCTAACTGTTGTTTTAGGAGACTGAAGCTTTGGAGAAAGACTCCTTTATATAACTGCTGTCAAATAAAAGTCACTGTTAACATAATATAATACATTATTTTGTTTCCCATCATCGTTCAGCCTATTGCTGTCTACCTGCTGCCTGCTGAACGAAAGCCTTTCCTCAAGTCATCGGTCAACCGTGCTGCAGGAAATTTTACTCTATGCTTGCCTAATTGTGATCCCCACTATAACACGTGTTGGTTCCAGTGACCATTAGGCCACTGGAACCAACACGCCACTGAAGACATAGCCGACCAACTTTTCTTCAGCGAGTTGATTTTCCGTGCGATATCAGTTACTCAGTTCTCTAACGAATTATTTCGTCATATCATAAGTTATCGCACGCTGGGCAACTTCAAACTTGTGGACCAGTTCAACGGTCAGTGTCTTGGCTCCGTATGTCATTACGGGTAGGACGAACAGGTCAAAAATTCTGACTTTTGGCGATTGAGGGAGCGGCGACTCAAAGATGTAAAGAAGATTCTCATATGCTGCATAGCCCGACGAATTCTTCTATCGGCCTCCCGATCGATAATTTGGCCGAGATAGACGTATTCACGCACAAGTTCGATAGTAATGTGATTTATGGACACAGGACTTGAAGATTCATGTCTATTATACACGATCTTGTTCTTACCAATGTTCATCCCTAGTTTCCCTACACTTACGACGAATGGGCAATTTTCGGTAAGAGTAAGAGTAAGTTAACATATAGCTAATTAAATTTATTCAAGTGTGAAAATTGATTCCGTTCATCAATAGTTATTTTCTTCAGAATGAATAGCTTTCCTTGACAAGGTTAAATAACGAAACGGTCACAAAAAATATTTATATTATCATATTCTTAGCTGATCTTTGAATGAGTTCTATAGGATATTTTCGTTATTGTATATATATTATTATTATATTTTCTTTTTGCCCATTGAAGCAGGGGTGACAGTTATCGTGGTAACTGTTTAAGCCTTACACTGTCACGATGACTGTCATATCTTTTACGTCCCTAAGCGGGGTGTGAAAAAGCATCTCACAAGGCCGCCATAGTGTGGGTCACCATACTGCATTGTCTGCATTTGCAGTGAGTATGGTGACCACAACTCTTGGATTCTATTCATGCTTCTCATCAGGTAGAGTAGAGTCACTGGCAGGTTCTTAGTATAGAAAAAAAAAAAATGGTACTAGATTTGTTTGATCTTTAAAGCCCCTGTTTGTATATTTTTTTATCTTCTTTGATACCCACAATTAGATACAGAGATATTCAGTTACAAAGAACAAAACAGCACTGATGTATATGTGTATGGATGTAGAGGAGAATGTTTTTTTTTGCACCAGATATTTATTTTGATTAAAAATTTGAATAAATTCACATATTTCACACACGGCAATCTGATACTAAAACCGACCAGAGCCTGTGTTATGACAACCAAACTGCTGATGGATATAATAACAATAGCTCACGTTAGAGAACTGAATGGATATTTATTTTTTATATACAGATACGTGTGTGTTTAATGAAACAAAAGAAAGGCAATACTAGATGGACACATCTCGCACACGGCTATCTGATTTCGAAATTAGATAGAGCCTGTACTATAGTAAACATAAGCATCAGTCTGCTGATAAACAATCTTATGTATTTCTAAATATATACATATCAAGAGAATTACTTCCAAATACAGAACAAATCATCGTGCTCATCACACAAATACTTGTCCTAGGTAGGAATCAAACCCTCCGGCTTAGCAAATTTATGTCATCACTTTATGCTATGTAACTACCATGTTATATGAGGATTTCTTACTACCAGCCGGTAACATAAACATAGTCTTTATTTCATCCAAGAGATCCACTTCTATATATCCATTAATTTCTTTTCTGTAGAAAGTCCTGGTTATTTTTCCTAGCCTTTGTTATTCCTAATGTTATTTAGGGTCAGATACTAGTTCAACTGGTTTTATATAAATATCACTTTTCCAAGGAGTGGCTGGCATCGGACCTCCACAACCCAGAAGGTAAACTGAATTCGAAGATTGAACTAGTTGCCAGTATGTTTGAGGGCACTGAGTTTTTAACATGCTCTACGAGTGTGACACTCCGCCAACTTTTTATTAGGAATTTCTCGTCAGAAAATACCAATAACACTTTATGGCCTAACCCCAGATTACTTGATCGGTGGTCGCTTTTACTAGTCGCAAGACTAACGAGGCAGCAGACAACGAAACATCTGATTATTTCCTGCTAAAGAAGTTTGAAGCTTTGAAGAAAATCCAACGGCTCATTTCGGATTACTACGGAATCCTAAAAGATTGCGTATCGAAACAAGCGACGAGATTATACTAAGGGACACAAAGGCCTTAAATCCCAGTTAATATTAGCAACAGATTATTCTTAAGCCTATTGCAAAGGTATGTCCGAATGATTGGACAAATGAACAGAAAGAAATGTCCAATTGTATGTGTGCTATGTGTATTTAAATAATTATAATAGTAAATTTATTTATTTTCTGCCATATACTTAGCAATATTAAATAAACAACATACATTATATGATTAGGAACCTGGGTTCGAAGCAAAACCTGTAACATGGTTAACCAGGCTTCCATTCCACAGTCGAAACATAATCTGAAACAGTGCTACATTATACAGATGGGCCACAATTTAGTTAACATTTGAAAAAATTGTATTAAAAAACCGTTAAATTTATTATAAAACTTATTTATTTACAAAAAAACTAATTGGTTAAAATTTATTTTTAAAAATTACATTGTCCAAAAGCACCGTTTACTTTTCTAAGCGAACACCGAAAGTTTGGAAAATTCGTCTGCAAAGAGACCGTGAGATCACCGACACCTCTTCGCTGATGTTTTTTTTTAGTTGACGTAGTGTATTTGGTTTAGAGATGTAGACACGATTTTTTAAATAACCCTATAAAAAAAGTCAGCTGAGGATAGATCTGGACTTCTGGGTGGCCATGGAATGTCGAATCATCTGGAAATCAGTTTTCCGGAAACATGTCTTTGACCACCGGCAGGGACTCATTGGGTGTGTGACAAGTGGCTACATCTTGTTGAAACCATGTGTTATGATTGTAGCCAGCAAATTTCAGTAGCAGTCGGTCTTAACACCTCCTAGAACATTTTCACGGCCGCTGAATACAGCAGAATTAACAGTAACTGAGCGGCCGCAAGAATCTTCGAAAAAGTAGGATCCAATGAATCCTTCTGCTGAAATTGCAGTTCATACCTTGGAAGAATGAAGTGGCCGGTCGTGTTTAGTTTTGGGATTTTTACTGCTCCAATATCTGCAATTCTGTTTGTTTACGTGTCCGTTGAGATGAAAATGGATTTTCGAGAAATGAGCTAGTGGTCAGACCCCTCCCTGCGCCCCGCGCCGCATTTGTTTGCGAGGGATATTAGATTCTATAAGTCTACTGTAATGGTGAACACATGATTGTTCGTGACTGAATGTGAGAGAGTATGTTACTTTGTGAGCGTATGTATCTTTTTCTGTGTGTGGGTGTATGTTTGTGTGTTGTGTGTGCGCGCTTCATATATTTGTTAATAATTAATAATCTTACCATTCACATCACAAACCTTAGTAATTAAAACATTATTATTAATAACACTATATAACACCAGTATCATAAATAATCGCACAGTAAATCACATATCGAATTACAAAGAGTGATGCGTAGTCGCTGTCGCGTTAAGCAGTCCCTATGCTGAAAGGAACTTATATTGAAATTAGTCCGTTTGTCTGAAAGGGCTGTATTTAACTCAAGCGACCGGAAGTCTTCATCCGGCCTCTGAAGTGTACCACACTCAATGCACTCCGAGATACTGTTTGTAAGTATACTCCACTATGTACCGGTTGATTTAAACTAGAAGTTAGTATGTATACGGGTGAAAATCATTTAAAACAACCATTTCGAAAACAAAATTTGTCCGCTTGTGATATTTCATGATTTTTTTACTACGTAAAATTAATATTTTTTACTACATTAAAAGACGCTTATTAATACTCTGACATATGTCTGGCTACGTTATACGGATTTAAATATTCATTGACAAGAAAATAAACTAATAATTTGCTTTTTCTGATTTTCGAATATTTTCCATACGAAGTAATTTGTTGTTCGCAAACTACGTGACAAAAATTATAACAATAAATATATTCTTATTGTATTTAATTATAGGCGAACTTTTTGCCAAGTTGTTATTACCATTGATTTCAATAAAAATAAATTATGTTAGGCCTTAAAAATATAAAAAAAATAAGTTGAAAACCATGCCCATTATTTTGGTCATTTTTGTTATTCATTTTTGTAATAGCAGAGTTCGGTAGTAACTATTAAGTAATTGTAAAATGTCGAAACTCAGACTATAACGAGCTGATCACATGTCAAAATCGAATATGTGTCGGCCATTTTGTTGTCGAGAGAAAAGAATGAAAGACGTCAGATTCTTTGTTGGCCATTACAATTACAATTTTATTTTCTTAGTTTTGTTTTCATTCTAACAACACAGGTAAGTAAACTATGTTATTATTTATTTGATTTACAAAATAAGTTATTTCTAACCTTTATTAAAAGGCAAAGTGATTAGAATGAATTGTAATTTTCGCTTGACTTAACGTATTGGAAAATAATTTTCAAAGTATGATGGTTTTTCATTTGTGTTATGATTTTTTACAATTTACAAAAATGAATAACAAAATTGAACTAAAGTCGCGGTCACATTGCTGTTGAAATATTATTAGAGCACAATTTTAATATTCTGTATTTGAGGGTATTTTTGTATATACTATGGGTTCGTTTGTCTTTTCGTGTAATATAACAATGTTCATTATGCCCATGTTTATTTTACATTATATTGATACAAAAATATTAGTGTTACCGTGTTAGGCGCATCTATAGCTTAGTGCAGAAAAATTATTTCAATTTGACTGATGATCTAACGATTGTTAGTGTGACATGTATAGACATGTACGCACAACCTATAGAGGTTTATTCTTCAAATTTTTCATTGGACCTCAGTGTCATCTAATCGAAAGCGATGATGGAATTGATGGTGTAGTATATATAGAATGTCACACCTATTAATGTGACGGCTGTGTACAGCTGGTCTCCACGGATAAAGCAAAAGATATGTGTCAGGACTTCGTCCACATTCATCAACCGCTGCATGAGCATACTCGTTGGATCCTAAAAAGCATTTTACGTTGCCCGTTTTTAAGAGATAGTGTGCTATACAATAACAAAAGAATGCATATATTCTGAATGCAATATTTGCAAAACAACGTTTCTAACCTACAATTTCACTAAAACAAAAAAAATAAAAAGATTCTCTGATCTACTCGTAATTCGTGATAAATGAATAAAACAAATCATAAAATAAATATAATGCAAAAACATGGATCGGAAAATAATGTGCTTACAAGGCAAACGAAACAAAAACATAACAAAAATTAAATATTGGGGCTTGTTTACAAGACAAGCCTCTATATATCACATTTGTTATTTTTTTGTTACGTGTTTCATATTTGACACTTACTCATTTTCATTACAATATTGATTTTAAATCATTTTCCTCTTCCTTGAAGATAGAGAATTATAATGTTGGCGAAATTAGAGACAAAAACCAGTCTCGATATGCCATCATGTTGTGTATGTTTTCAGAAATGGCCTGGGATAGGAAATGTTGCTATTATCATTTAAATAATCATCATCTCAGCCGAAAAATATTCACTGTTAAATATAGACCACCCTAAGGTTCTTTACAACAACCGGTGCTGAGTTGCCCACATCCAATGGCTTCCCACAACCTTCAACAAGTCGTCAGGGCACCTTGCAAGGGGCCTACTCACGCTTCGTCTTTCGGTACGTGATAGCTACTCTTGGTAATCAAGAAACTTAAACGAAGAAACGTAATCAAGGTTTATGAATCAAAATTAGTTAGCAAAAGTGCGGTGTTACATTACCTTTAATGTTTTTGTTCTCACAGAAAAAAAAACGATTATCCCTTCCCCTTTATTACAAGTCTGATACTTAAGAGAATTTATAGGTTTTTTTTAATTTTCAATACGATACTTGGTAACAACCCGCCAAATATAAAGAAAAAAACTAGATTTTTTGAGCTCTTTGATATTTGATAGTGTGGTGGTGTTTTACAGTTCTATTTTAGTCTTTCTTTGATGTAGCACTAGTAAAAGGATGCACTCTGCTGGATCAGATAGAAACAAACCTTAAGTATGAACTCAAGTCGGGAATGTGATTCCCTATTGTACGGTAGCTAAGAGAAAAGAGCCACTGACACCACAGTCTGTTCGTGTCCTTAAATTCATCCGGCCTATTGTTAACAACGTCAATGACGAAGGCGCAGGAAGTTGCCAGTAGAGTGACATCATATTCTGAGAAAATAAATACGAGTATTATAAATGGGTAAGCAGTTTAGTTTTGAATGATGTTTTATTCGTAATAATTTAATGAACTGATACATGTAAAACAAACGTGTAAATGAATTATTGCTTTTGGTGATCCACTTACAACCTATCTTTTTTAATATGAGATTTAATATAATTTATTGTAATCAGCTTCAATTAGAATATTACTTAACATATTTATGTTGAATATCTTTAACAAATTTTAGTGCTTTATATTTTTGCCACTTACATGCTAGTTTGCGACAGCTTGTTTTAAAAGTAGCATAGCACCATGAATTGTAAATAATTGAATTATAATATAATATACAGTGTAAGTAATAAGAAAAATGAAATGAAACATCTTACAAAGAATATACCGACGGAGTGTTACGGAACCTTTAATAAAAGCTGAATGAGGTCGTTTCCAGTTTCACTAGCATTGTTTGATTTAGAAGAAGTGATTTTATTTTCTTCTTAAGCTTTGCTTGCATTTTGATATGATAAAAGAATTGCTTAACGTTTATAAAAATCGAATATTTTGAATTTTTTATTTCATATATGCTGCATATATAAATTTACTTAAAGTTACTCTTCCATAGAGGAAAAAGTTTATCGTTCAAAATAGGACCAAGATATTTTAGACTCTAAAAGATGAACAGCTAGAATAAAACAAATTGGAATCCTTTGTCAATATATACAGTTGCACCTAGAAGTTCTAACTCAAGTCGTTCGAGTAATTTAAGGGGCGAAATTTCAATAAATTCGCGGAATTGCTATTCTGTGTTCTGTTTCTATTTGCGAATCACCTGGACATTTCTTTGAAACTTTGCACCTAATCACAGGCTGTAAAATCTTAAAGCTAATTGCCTTATGAGTCGCCTAGTTGGTGAGAAGATAATTTTCTTGATATTACCTAGGTACTCAAAGAATTTTTCAATCTATCACTTAGGATAAATATTTTAAAAATATACAATTTTAAAAATATACATTTATCCAAGAAATCATTTTGTGTAATTAAGTATTTTATAATTGCTTTTTAACTATCTATCGACCCCATTTCTAAAACTGGATGTTTATTGGTTTCTTTTCGAAGGTCTGTGTTATTTATAAATATGTTACAATTTATTCGACGAATGGCACATAGCCGTGTGTATTTGTAAACTTACATACAAAAGATATATAAAGAAACGGCAGGGTTAGACACATGAAGGGGTAAGAACGTGACGAAATTATGCAACCTCAAATTGAAGGTCCCTCTTTTTACGACGACCAAGGCTCCAATTTTATGTTTATTTGCCGTGACAGTATTTTGTGGTCGAAGAGTGTTGATTATATAACGAGGTAGGCTACTAAGGTGAGACAAACTTACACTTCACGATCATATGTACACTTGTTAACATTAAAGATTTAGATTTTCAATTTTGATTTTGATATTTGTGAGGTTACAGCAGAATGGAAAATTGAGGGGTGCTGGGCTAGAAAACCTCCACGTGGTGCACCCTGGAAACGTTGGCGATGGTGTTGTTCATCACTGCCAGCGGCTAATATTCTAGCACGAAGAGGAAGCCATTTTCTTCGGCAATTCGGCCGAGAGATGGTCCAACAGAGCGGGCGTGTCTGTCGGATCCTCTGTTGGTTCTTCGCTGTTCGGAGCATTGAGGAGAAAAACCTCGGTAAAAAATCACGATGGTGGGACCCTTGCTAGGGTCGGAGTTCCTCCGCTCAGCGGTGGAAAAGGTAGGACGGGCTCGGTGTGCACTCACACTGCCACCGAGTAGGCATCAGGAGACGTAGTCTCCCTGCCGCCGTCGACATATCGTAGTCCCGAGTTGGAGTCTTGCGACTCCAAGCGGGGGCGAGGGTCTTGGCTTAGCCGCCCGGACTGCGAGGAAGAAAACCTCTATAAAAAATTACCCCGAATCCCGTGTTCTGGTGCGTGACCAGGGGATGCATGGCTGATGGGTTGTTCAGTCGTAAGCGCACCCCCAGCCGGGGCACCTGCGGACCCCTCGGTTGGGCATAAATGTACGCTTGCCCGGGTATTGAGGGATCTCTGCCCGGGTCAACCTGTAGTTCTCCCCCACTCGTGGGTCTAACATGGAATCTCAAAGTAAAAACATAAAAATAAATATAGAAGGAGAGAAGGAGAAAAAGGAGAAGAAGGAAAAAAGCGTAAGATTGGACGACTTCTCGTCCAATTTAAAGGACGCATCGCTTGGGACGCCTATGTCGATGAGGCTCCCAGAAGTCATTATGACTGCTGGGAGCCGCAGAACATCGGAACGATTGCGTTCCAGATCGACATGTTCGTCGGATGGCACGGGAGGTAACCCGATGGAAGCGGAGCTGTGCGACTCCCGAAAACGTGGGCGCTCCAGGGACGAGGAGAGCGACACGTCCCAGGAGATGTTGCCTCCTAAAGTCGCCAGCAGCCGTAGGGGAAGGTCGCGAACTTCGGTCTCGATCCCGTCAGGCTCCGTCTTCTGTAAGGCGGAAGCCTATAGGCGGGTTAGGGCGGACGGCGAAGCACTTGCAGAGGAGGAGATCGCAGATCTCTTGCTTAAGATAAGGGAGCCGATGGCAGGGGATTCTGTTCCCCAAACGCCATCGTCCATGCAAGAGAGAGCGAAAGCAGCGGTGGCTATCATCCACAAGGTAGCCACCAAGTCGAGTAACCTTAAGGGTGCTTTTGTAAAGGCCCTTAAGGACTCCTCTTCTGCAGTTGCGGGGGTCGTTGAGACCCTTATTGGGGATGTGGCTCGTCTCCAAGCGGCCAATGACCATCTCACACGGGAGGTGGCTGAGCTGAGCGCGCAGTTTGCCCAATTTCGGGCGGATCGCCCTGAGCGAGAAAGTCCGTCTCAGTCGCTTGCCCTTGTCAATCCCGGTACCATCGCTGATGCCCACCTGCGCCAAATCCCAGACGCAGTGTGGCGCATGATGGACGGACGTCTCGCTGGCTTGGAGGCGAGACTACCTCCAGCCCCTGTCGTCCGACCGCCGCTCTCGGCACATAGACCAAAGGCCACATCGGCGCTTCCCGTTGTAGGCAGTCGTGTGTCCTATGCGGCGACGGCGTCGGTGTCTGCTGTTCCTGCGGCGTCGGTATCTGCTGTTCCTGTGGCCGCGCCGAGGACACTACAGGCGGCTAAAGTAGTAGCTAAGACGAGTGCACAGAGGTCAGGGCCCAAAACGGCGGCCAAGTCTAGAGCGGAATTTCTTCCGCTCCCCACTCCAGCCGCTGTACCTGGCACCTCCACGTCTGCTCCCTCCATATCTGCCCCTTCCACGGATGGTTGGCAGGTAGTCGGGGGGACAAAGAAGTCCCGAAAGTGGGGTAAAAAGGCTGCTCAAAAGGCAGCCTCTGCCCCGCAGTTGCCATCGGTGGTAGTCACCGCCACGAAGAAGCCGCGCAAGCTTCAAGTACCCAAAACTGCGGCGGTGGTGGTCACCGTTTCACCGGAGGTGGCTAAAGGCGGACTGTCCTACGCTGCCATTTTTCAGAGGGCCCGGGCAGGTCTCGCCAATGACATCGGGACGGTAGGTGTCAGGCTGCGCCTAGCTCAGACGGGAGCTCGAGTTCTCGAGTTCCCTGGAGCCGAAGGTGCCAAGACAGCAGACACGTTTGCCGAGAAATTGCGGGGCATGTTTGCGGTCACGGATGGTGTTAAGATCTCCAGGCCTACTAAGTGCGCAGAGTTGCGCATTTCGGGCCTGGACGACTCTATAACGACCGAGGATGTCCGCGTTGCAGTAAGAGAGAAGACGGGTTGCAACGCGGACAACATTAGGGTCGGCACCATCCGCCCCGGTCCAGGAGGGCTTGGCGCAGTATGGGTCAGCTGTCCCGTAGCGTCGGCCAAAATGTTAGGTGACGCCGGCAGGCTGCTCATCGGTTTCGTGAGCGCTAGGATCACAGTCCTAGCGGCGAGACCGATGAGGTGTTACAAATGCCTAGCATCGGGGCATACACGCGCCAAGTGCGTCAGTTGTTTCGACTGCAGCGGGTTATGTTTCCGCTGCGGTCGACCGGGGCACAAGGCGGCAGAGTGCTCTGCCGCCCCTCACTGCCCGGTGTGTGCGGCGGACAACAAGCCTGCCAATCACCAGATTGGGCAGGGAGGCTGTAAACCTTCCCGCAATTCTCGGCAGGCGTCAGAGGCTAGCCAGTCGGCCCAGGCTGCTTCTGACGTCGTTTGTGCGTCGATATCGTCGCCCATGGAGGAGGTTGTAGAGACGGTCGAGTAATGGCCCAAGTCTCCAACCTCCTAGTCCAGACGAACCTGAACCACTGTGCCGCGGCGCAGGACCTTTTCCTGCAAACCATGACACAGTGGTCGATCGGTGTTGCCGTAGCTGCGGAACCCTATTATGTTCCTCCCCGTCCAAACTGGTTGGGTGACCGGGACGGTTCCGTGGCAGTCGTTGGCTCCACGGCGGCTCATTCCCCGCCCTTGTCGCTAAGAGACAAGGGCACTGGATATGTTGCTGCCGAGTGGGGGGGGATCACTGTATATGGTGTATACTTCTCCCCCAACCGGAGTTTGAACGACTTCGAGGTTTTCCTTAACAACTTGGAAACCTCGATGCGGCGTCTAACGTCTGGGCACGTCTTAGTGCTGGGGGACTTTAACGCAAAGTCCATTGCGTGGGGCTCCCCCAGGACAGACGCTAGGGGCGAGGCCGTAGAGGAGTGGGCGGCCTCGGTGGGCCTCTGTTTACTAAACAGGGGCTCCACCAACACGTGCGTGCGACAGCAGGGAGGGTCGATAGTGGACCTTTCGTTCGCTACCCTGCCCTCGCCGCACGAGTAAGGAACTGGCGTGTCCTGGAAGAGGTTGAGACGCTCTCGGACCATCTCTATGTCCGATTTGAGCTCTCCCGATCCCAGGACGCCAGTAAGGGTCACGCGGCGCGGCGTTCTTCTCGTTTTCCGCGGTGAGCTGTAGCCAAATTAAATAGGGACTTACTAGAGGAGGCGGCCATTATTCACTCTTGGCTGTCTCCGCAGGCCCCGACTGAGGAGGTCGACATGGGGGCTGGTCGCTTCTGCGAAGCGATTGCGCAAATCTGTGATGCGGCCATGCCCCGCATCCGAGGTTGCCGGCCTCCACGGAAGGAGGTTTACTGGTGGTCCCAGGAGTTGGCGGACCTCCGTGCGGCCTGTACTCGTGCCCGGAGGTCCTACACCCGTAGTCGGCGGCGACACCGCGAAGAAGGCGAGGAGGACCAGCTTCATGAGGAGTACCGAGAGGCGTGGAAAACTCTGAAGCTGGCCATAAGCCGCGCCAAAGAAATTAAGAGAAAGGAGATGCTGGAGGGTCTCGATCGTGACCCCTGGGGCCGCCCTTATCGTGCGGCGCGACAAAAGCTCCGCACGTCGGGCCCCCCCCTTACAGAGACACTCCAGCCCAGCTTCCTGCGGGAAGTGGTCGAGGGCCTTTTCCCGCGCCGCCTCGCCGGCATCGAGGCGTCAATGGCCTTCATGGTCGGAGATGACGGGGGGAACGAGGACGATGTTCCGCCCGTCAGGTAATCGGAGGTAGGGGCGGTTGTTCTACGGATCCGCTCTAAGAACACCGCCCCCGGGCCAGACGGGATACCTGCCCGAGTGCTGGCCCGAGCCCTTGAGCACATGTCGGACCGCCTCAGGAAGGTCCTGGACGGTAGCTTGGCGTCCGGACGCTTCCCTGAGTGCTGGAAAAGCGGGAAGCTGGTCCTATTGAGGAAGCCGGGACGGCCAGCCGAATTGGTAGCGGCCTATAGGCCCATCGTGTTGCTGGACGAGGCGGGTAAACTGTTTGAGAGGATACTCTCTGCCCGCATCGTCCGGCACCTCCGCGAGGTGGGCCCCGATCTGTCGGACGCCCAATTTGGTTTTCGGGCGGGGCGTTCGACGGTCGATGCCGTGCTGCGCCTGAGGGCCGTTACCGAAGAGGCGGTGAGCTGTGGCGGCGTGCTGTTGGCGGTGTCGTTGGACATCGCCAACGCATTTAATAGTCTGCCATTTAGCTGCATCAGGGAAGCACTCCACTACCATGGGGTGCCAAAGTACCTGAGGCGGCTTGTGGCAGACTATCTTGAGGAGCGTACCGTCATGTACGAGGACCGAGACGGTGTTCTAAGGCGGCGGCTCATGTCGTGCGGTGTTCCACAGGGGTCTGTCCTCGGATCACTCCTGTGGAACATGGGATACGACTGGGCCCTTCGAGGTCGTCTTCCCCCCGGGCTGGGCGTACTTTGTTACGCAGATGACACATTGATCACGGCCCGGGGGATGAACTTTCAAGAGGCGGCGCGCCTGGCCACCACGGGTGTCTCTCTGGTGGTCGGGCGAATTGAGGCGCTGGGTTTGCGGGTGGCCCTGGACAAGACGGAGGCCCTTTTGTTCCATGGGCCCCGTCGTGGTCCACCCTCCGGCGCCTCCATCGTGGTCAATTCGGTCCTCGTACCGGTTCAGGCCCAGATGAAGTATCTGGGCCTGATCCTCGACGGCAGGTGGCTCTTCGACGAGCACTTCCGACAGCTTTCTCCAAAGCTGGTCGGCGCTGCTTCTGCCCTTGGGCGACTTTTGCCCAATCTGGGTGGAGCTAGCGTCGCGACGAGACGGCTATACACGGGGGTTGTCCGGTCAATGGCGCTGTATGGTGCACCGGTGTGGGCGGCAGCTCTGACCGCCCAGAATAGGGCTCGCCTCTGGCGCCCTCAGAGGATATTGGCGGTTAGAGCCATACGCGGTTACCGCACCGTATCGACGGAGGCGGCGTGCGCCTTGGCCGGAACTCCCCCGTGGGATTTGGAGGCGGAAGTGCTCGCCGAAGTTTATCGGCGGACGGCTGACTTCCGGGCGCGTAGCGGCATACGGCCCCCGCCCGAAGAGATACGCGAGTGGCGAGAGGCCGCTCGTCGAGCCACAATGGCTCGTTGGTCGTCCCGGCTGGAGGCTCCACGTGCTGGTTTTGCCGCCGTGGAGGCTCTCCAGCCGGTCATCGCCGAGTGGGCAGGGCGGCAGCACGGGACCCTTTCCTTCCGACTGACGCAGGTCCTTTCCGGGCACGGTTGCTTCGGGAAGTATCTGCACTCGGTCGCCAGGAGGGAATTGAGTCCCGCCTGTCACCACTGCGACTGCAGTGAGGACTCGGCTCAGCACACGCTAGCGGTTTGTTCCGCTTGGGCGGCGCAGCGTGGGGTCCTCACTGCAGTTATTGGAGGAGATCTCTCGCTACCGGCCGTCATACGCTCCATGGCCGGTAGCTACAGTTGTTTTACCGCGGTCGCAACCTTCTGCGAAGACGTAATTTCGCGGAAGGAGGCGGCGGAGAAGGCCCGGGAGGACGATATCCACTCGGACCCAATTCGCCTTCGGCGAGCCGGGCGGCGGAGGCGCGCATACCAGCGCCTCATGCCGCCTTGAGTGTGGCCGCGGATGGACGGGACGGGTTTTCCCCTTCATCCGCTATAGTGGCCAGCCGCGAGGAGGTGACGTGTGCGTGTGCCGGACGTCGCCTAAATGGAGAGTTTAACGCCGACAAACCGCCCCGCCGTAAACCCCGGTGGGGTGTCGGCCCGTGGGGGTTTCCACACGTTAAAAAAAAAAAAGAATGGAAAATTGAATCAATCGATTGTGTCGTCAGATATAGGAAAAATGATTGTCGCATCCGCACTCAACCATACTTCGTTCTCTGGGTTACTTTATACAATTTGCTTATGTTGAATATTATTAAGACTGAAGAGCATAGAATAATGAAAATAAATAAATATTTCAGACATTTGACACACAACTCTATCTAGCTTTAAGCTAATTAGAGTTTGTACTATGATAACTAGACTGACTAATATAATACTTATATAACAGATTTAAAGACATACAAACATATGGTACGACCCGTGAAACGAACCTGAGAACTCAAGCACAACAATCGCATTCGCTACCTAGGCAGTCAAGTCAAATATGTTTAGCCAAGTATACACTCACCAACTCGTAACCACCTCGCAAGACTTTTGAAGGTTCTGTAGCCAAAATAATAAAATGGAACCCTTGTTGTTTCATCGTGACCGTCTGTCCGTCCGTCCGCCTGTCCATACTATATCTCGCAAGAAAATTCACTACTAGTACATTTTGTTGGATATTAAGAAAAGCATCCTACTTTGCCTAGCTAAACGGTAGTGTTTGGAGATCTAAAAAAAATTCACGATAGTAACATGCATAACAAAGAAAGGAAGAATATCACAGCTTAGTGGGCTTTATTAGTTTGCAAGTGATAGTATATATAGTGAATAGATAGGAGGCCTACTAATTCCACATTTAAGACCTAATTTTAGGATTTTTTAAATGATGAAATAATAAAACACCTTTACTACAGAACCTTAAATAGCTGCCTATGGCCTGGCACAACACGCACTTGGCCGGGTTTTTGTTGCTTCATATCACACTTACTTACGTTTATACCTTGTTATTTATCTAATGTTGAAGTAGGTTATATTTTAGAATATAATAAGAACTACTTACAGATTAAATATGTCTTTTATTATATTTCTAAATTTATACAGAGTTATCAATTTCAGTATCAAAATAACCATTATTCGTAAGCTGAAAAAATGAGTCGTAAGCCTCATCGATCATGTCCATAAGCTTCAATGTAGTTGAAATGACACAAAAAGAGTCATAACCTTGTTTAGACTTGTTAGGTTTTCTAACGAATAGCAATTTCCAATGTCAGATATTTATTACGATACCTAAATTAAGCTTAACTAGTTTAGGTGTAAATAAATAAATAATACTAGTGCTCATAATTGTTTTGTGTAAATATTGCCTGCAGATTAGAGTAGGACATCTATTGTTCACCTGTAGGTGGTGCCCGCGTCATAGCGGGCAGGCATTGGGAAGGATGTTATAATAACTGCAGTACCCCGGATTCATCCTGTTCCAGGCGTAGAGTGGCGCACTATGTGGTTATAGTCGACCCGATTCCGATACACCAAAGCACCGTTTACGCCGGTAGGGTGAACTCCATGGAGGTTTTCACACGGTAAAAAAAAAGAAAAAGTGTAGATTTGCTGTGTAGCTGTTTAAAGTTATATAATATATTAGTTTAGTTTAGCTGTAGTGGCGGCCCTACAGAATGGCCCTTCAAAATCATGAAAGTTATTACAATAATTAGGTACGCAACATAACAGTATTTCAGTATTAAAAAAATGTAAAGTACTTTTCCTATGATTTCAATCTGATTATTACCTTTCATGAAAAACCTGAACAAATACTATTTTTGCTTACGTACCGAGGATTGTGTATAAATTAAAAATACATCTGTATTGATAAACTTAAAGTTCCATCCTATTTCATAAGATACTCGTATGTGATTGTAAGCGTCACAAATGCATTTTTTTCTGTTATTTACTTCTTTCAGAATCTATGGGACATCTCAGCTTAGATAATGATATGTAATAGCTTACCGTATAATTATTTATATGTTAAACTTTAAATAGAGCGAAATGTTTACTTAGATATTAAACAAGCAGCAACAAATACAGTAAATTAAAAATTAATTTAAACCTACTGCAAAAAATTAAAATACCAAACAATGGAAAACCATAAAAAAATATTTACTTGCAAGTTGGTAGCGTTGTATTAAATCATCTGTAGGAAATTTGTCAGAGTAAGTAAACACATTGAATTTGCTATGATACAATTATCATCATTACCATCTTAGCCGGAGATAGTCCATTGCTGGACATAGGCTCTCTACAACAAGCGGTCCGGTGCTGCCTGAACCCATTGGCATCGTATGATCTTCACTAAGTCGTTGGACCACCTTGTAGGGAGACCTACCCACATCTGAGGATTCTTCGCACACCCTGTCCCGTCATTTCTTAGACTGTTACCGTAACCAGGAATACACGGGATATCGACGATAGATGCCGTTTTTTTATAAGAAGAGAGCTTTGCCATAATCGTCACTTTTGACATGCGGATTGGCGATTGCAGTGAGATGATATTTACTCAATAGGATGCAAAATATTCATAAAATTAAACATCTTGTCAAACCTACTACTACTTGTACTATTTACATTGTTATACAAATCACTTATGCCCTCCAATTACGAGGGAAGAAAATTAAGCCAATGGGTAAACTACCTGATCAATTAATTTTCTTCTAGAAGCTTCCAAACTACACGCGATACGAATATAAAATTTTATTTTAACCGCCTGGACTAACAAAATATGAATAATGTATGTGGTGGATGTTGTGTTGAAGCCCTTCGTTACAATGTTGTAACAAAGCCGAGTACCTTTACTTAGTTCGTTTTATCTAATAACAGATTTTAAACGTTTATTGAATAATGAAAATATTTAGAGATCAATCTTTGTTTAAGATCATCTTAAGTTTAAATAATTCAAAATAACTGCATATCCTCTAGGTGTTTAGTTTTATTACATTTTAATGCACCTCTATTGTAATTTACCCATTGGGTTAATTATCTTTCCTCGTAATTTGAGGGCATAATCATCATATAATTTGTATAATAGTGTGATCAAATCTTCGATAAGACGTTTAATTTTATGCATATATTGCATCCCATTGAACACATTATTATCTCATTGCGATCGCCAATCCACATGTCACACTAAAAAAGTGGCCTCTAGTCCTTGATGACCCATCTGTTTCTGGTTACGGTAGCGGTATATGATGGTTCAGGAGGTGTGAAGAATCCTCAGATGTGGGTAGGTCTCCCTAAAAGGTGGTCTGATGACTTGATAAAGTTTATTATTGGATGTAGGCAGCACCAGACCGTTTGTTGAGGAGAGTTCATGTCCAGTAGTGAACTACCTTCGGCTGAGATGGTGATGATGATAATTGAATCATGGCAAATTCAGTGTGTTTACTCTTTATTACGTTACTCTGACAAATCTCCTGTGAAATAAGGTAAATGTATTAAATTATGAAAAGACTGATGATTTGTATATAAGTTGAGTTCCATTGTAAAATTATTACAAATTCAGTTTACCTATTATGTTAATGTAAGTGATATGAGGGAAATGAGAGTTTTACTGATCGTTGTACTTGGGAAACCAGTCAATGTAAAGTGTTTTACAGGAACGGAACGAGCGTAATGATGCATGAATTTTATAATTACAATAATTCTGTCGTATCTACAACTTTAGCACCCACAAAATTTTCATCTAAATGAACACGCTGACAAGCAAAAGTGTGCGTTATTGGACCAATAATTCAAAAAAATGAACATGAAAAACAGCTTCATTCA
Source organism: Hypercompe scribonia (assembly GCA_949316085.1). Taxonomy (NCBI): domain Eukaryota; kingdom Metazoa; phylum Arthropoda; class Insecta; order Lepidoptera; family Erebidae; genus Hypercompe; species Hypercompe scribonia. Next base: position 19,093,911 of record OX438969.1, read on the forward strand.
CGGAGTTTTATAGTCACTGTTGTCAGCACTTTTACTGAGAAGAAGCAAACACGAATGTGTGTGCGGGCAGTTACTAAAGTTTTTCCTCCAGTATTACAAGAATTTCTGCATTACATTTGAAATATATAATTTCCAGGAGAAAGGAACAACATATTCCACTCTTTACGCGTTGTTGTTCTTTGTTGTTCTTAAACTTTGCCCGTAAATGTTGATATTCAGACGAAGTGAAATAATTTGCAATCTATGTAACCTTGATTTGATATCAAAGAATTTTTTCTTCTGATGTTATCTTTAATTAAAAATTTTACTTCCCTGGATTACTTAACACAAAATATCTGAGAAAACATACTTATCACATGCTGTGCTTCAATCTCTTCCATCTTTCGAGATGCTCACAATCTTGGAAAATATTGAAATTATCTTTCTCTATGAATTTCGTTGGTATTGATTAACTTGATAAAGCATGTTCGAGGAAGATTATTAAGTTTACTACAGTACTTTTAGCATGTTGTTTTCGTAAATTGTTAAAATAACTGTGTGGGCATGGAAGTGCCATAATCCGATATACTAGTGACTCGTGAATTGCAATTGTCAATGAATGGCACACTTACCACGAGGTTACTCGTCTAGGACATGAAAAGACATATTTTCTGTAGTTAGCATTACTTTTAAATATAAAAATGTAGTAATAGTAATTAATTTTTATTTTAATATGTTCCGTTCTTAGTGACTTGAACGAATATGAAAGTGGTTTGAATGGTGGTAAAGTAATGTCTACATATTGTATATATGTGTAATAAAATTGTAAGAGCTCGATGATGATGGATTGTGTTCCGTGTTAGGGTTTGTTTAGTATGAAAAATAATCCTTATGATGACTAAAAGATTTTATTATAAACACCCTTATAAACGTTTAGATAATACAAAGCAATCACTTCAATTATCTCGATACTTATCAAACTGAACTGAACGCGCCTCGTCAGCTGCTAGAGCTGACGAGGCGCGTGCTTATGTAGGGTGGGCCACGAATTAGTTAACATTTGAGAAAATTTGATTTATTGCAAAAAATGTTTATTTTCAAGGTAGTTAATTAGTTGAAATTTATTTTGTAAAAATAACATCATCTAAATAATCACCGTTTCGACGTTTACACCCTTTTAAGGGAGCACCAAAATTTTCGAATACTCATCGGCAAAGAGATCGCGAGAACGCCGACGTCTCTTTGCTAATTTTTTTCTTTAGTTGACGTAGTGTATCTAGTTTATTGATGTTAACACGATTCTTCAAATAACCTCATAAAAAGAAATCTGCTGGAGATAGGTCTGAACTCCTGGGTGGCCAAGGAATGTCGCCTCGTCTGGAAATCCACTTTCCCGGCAACATGTCTTTGACTTTCACTGACTCATTGAATATGTGACAAGTGACTCCATCTTACTGAAACCATGTGTTACGATTGTAGCCAGTAAATTCGAGTAGCATCGGTCCCAAGAACTCCCGTAACATGTTTGCGCGGGATGTTAGATTCAAATAATACCGACTTCTTGGCCCACCCTATATAACGCGCCACAGGTCCGCCGGTTCGTTTCCAAAGATTTCAATTGTTAACAAAACATGTGGACACGACTTTCCGAGAAACACTTTCGAACGAAAACAAGTCGATCTATGTATATTTGTTCATTGTTGTGTGCCACAATGCATTACCATTAGAACTTACCATAAAATCGTTTCTTCACGACATTTCGTGACAATACTATGGAAAAACTAATGTGATCTTTATTAAAATAACATAACTCAAAACAACAATTTTTAGTATTGCTGTCTGTGAGTTTATGCGGTCTAATCTCAAAAGTGGCTCAACCGGCTTGGATGTGATTTTATTGTGGTAAACTTCACCTAATATTAAGAGTTTATTTTATTTTAATCGGTTGATAAATGACAGAAAGTTACATCAATTTAAAGAATTATCGCTATAACCGACATATACGCGAGAGGAGCCGCAGGCCGACGCTAGTTTGAAACATGTACAAAATTCCTTCAGATATTCAACTAAACCTCCTTGCTAAGGAAAGAAGCTTATATAAAGCTGATGACTTTCAAAGACTGATAAACGTAAATTATTCAACTAAACAGTAGACGAAATTACATTTCATATTCCCAATATTACGTAAGTTTTATCTGCAAAAACAACTGGTGTATAAAGCAGGTGATACATACTTTTACCTGCCAGGTTTGGCGCCAATTGCGAGAGCGATGTAAATGAATTGAGTGCGACCCATTCGCGATAACCGACACTCCACTATAATATTTGTTTACCTCTTAAGGAAAGTAATGTTGATGTAAACAAAATGTGATGGAATTTCCAGACATTGTTTGTCGGATAAAATATGATTAACGATGAATGGTTTAGCTTAGTCAGATGTTGTTTATGTAATACATTTTGTACAAAGTAAATCTAAATATGACATTAAGTTAAAACAAGTACTAAATGTTTTAAAAACATTTGGACTGTGTGTATTTAATTTTTAAAAGGTTAAGTTTAAGTTCTAAAAGGTTATTCCAACTTGTTAACTGAGAGAAAGAAATTTCGTGATTTTGGTTCTTGCATTGATCGACGTTTTTATGGAAAAAAACTGATGTTTATTTAAAAAAGGAGTTCTCTGTAACAAAATCCAAGTTTCATTTAAAAACTGTCAAGTACACTTGTACATTTTTCATAAGCAATTGATTATCTCAAAATTGTGTAGTGTTTCAGTTATTCTGGTTATATAATAATATTTTACTAAAATAAATAGCCGAACCTTACGATAAACAACTTGTATGTAGGTGTAATCTGATATTAGTAAAAACATTTCTCCCTTCGTCCTTATTGAAATATTCATGAAAAGAACATTAGATCCTATCGTAAAACACCAGTTATTTGAGATTAGAGTGAGTTTAGTTTTCTCATAACCATTTCTTGTAATAGCAGGTGACTCGTTCCATTTTTTCGTTATTGGTGGACGCGTATAAATATAAAATATTTTATTCAAGAAATGAAGTGGAATAGTCTCAGTTCTCAAGCAGTGAGCGTATTTGATCTGCTTGTTACAAAATATTAAGTACTTTTTTATAAAATGCGGAAAATAAGCAGACTACTACTTAATTAATTTTACGAAACATCAAAGCTTAAAATAAACTTAAGTAGATACGTCAAACGTAATATGTCAAATAAATAGAATATTTATTAGAAAAAGCTAAGGATTTACTTTGGACATTCTATACTATGTGCCTTTTAGAAACTTTGGAAACTTGATGTTCTAGCTCGACCATGCGTAAAATTTAAAAATATTATATTATCCTACCTGTTATATATAATTTAACAATTAATTTTGTGTATCTACTTTAATTTAACAAGAAAATTGAGATAAGACAAAACGGATCTAAGTGGTATCTGAACAGTATTTCTTAATAGTAATCTTATAGTCAATTATAGCATCGACTTAAACCATTAAATTATTTCAGAAACTCACTTAAAATTTGAAACTTGAAATATTATCACCAAAAAGATATCTTTCGGTTTGATATTCCCAAACGATCTCATTTGCAGTAAGACCTTATTCACTTAAGCTTTAATAGATCCATTAAACTTGAGATACAACAATTTAGGTTGCTTTTTCATGTTAACATAATTTTAAATTGCCTATTCACATTTAAAGTCAGGAAAACGTTTAAGAAAACCTTGTGTTATGTAAGCTATACACAATATATATGTATATGAATGAAAAAATTTGGATTCTGTGAATATCTTAATTTTTTTTTAGAGTTTACCAAAGTGGAGTGCCTGATGGAAAGCATGAATAGTTTTCAATAGTTGTGGTCACCTGTGGTCACACACTCTAGAAATCGCAAACTGGTTTAAATTTCTGGGAATCGTTCTTTAATCCAAACCTACCCGCACCAATGGCACAATCTGAGCAGTTTATTCGGACGAAGTATCCATATTTATGACAACGAAAAGATTAGTAATCAATACTATTGGTAACAATAATTTAAATCAGGTGATACCCCGGTGCGGCCTGGGGGTATCGTCTAAGATGGGTCGGCGTTCCACCTTTTAATGAGTAGAACAGTGAGAGGCGCAAAAGTGTCCTGCCCCGGCAGTGAGTCTGGTCATCCGGTTCTGTACCTCAGACGTGGGGTATGGCAGGGAGGACTCCAGAAGCCATTGGTGCGTTTTTGAAAGTCTATTGAAGCTGAAAGTCCAATGAAGAGAACTCATCTTTAAAGAAGGAAATTTCCTTCTACCTCGAATGTAATGTAAATGTAGCCTTAAAAAATTTAGTATAAGTGCCATAAAATTTAAAGAGTAGTATTGTTTGGGCAGGTGTTCAAGAAACCCAGGTGCGGTTTAAACTAGGTTCATTCGAATATACAATTTTAAATAACGTTACTAGTCTAGGGTCAAATTACGCAAAAAATGACGAAATGAGTTATGCATGTGTGTTTTTTTATCCAACTGTGGTAGTTTATATTTTAATTTTAATAAGAATATTAATTTACATTATACAGTTAACATTATCGTGATTTTTTGATTCGGCTCAGGAAACTTAATGTGATTAAAATGAATACAAAATATTGGAACTGGTGCTGCAACCGAACGATGTGGTAAAGTTTGACAATGAGTTAGAAAACTTTAGTAGTCAGAAAATCATAGGACTCAATACTTTATTGTCTCTACAGCGCCAGTAACCATTGTAATCTAAAAAAATCAATATCCTGAGGTACTCTATTAAAAATGTAAAATAAACTAAGTAAAAAAAGAACTTCTTAGCATTGCTGTTTCACAATAGTATTGACACGCCGCCGACGAGGGTCTACCATCATTAGAGCAGAAAAACTTAAGAGATGAATAATTTAAGTATAAAAAAGTAAGCTTTCTATCATCATTATCAGTTAGCTCAAGTTGTCAACTCCTGCCAGCTATCGTGCGGGCGCCCTATACTTTATTTGCTGAGTCTAGAGACAAAAATCTACAATCAGTGCGTCCTACCCGCCATGACATACGGAGCCGAAACGTGGACACTTACGGTACTGTTGGTCTACAAGTTCAAAGTCGCTCAGCATGCTATGCAAAGGACAACGCTCGTTGTTTCTCTGCGGGATCACATAAGGAATAATGTGATACGGCAGAGAACTAAGGTCAACGACATAGCCCACAGGATTAGGAAACTGAAGTGGCAGTGGACTGACCATACCAGTCGCATAACTACTAACCGTTAGGGTTCGTCACAAGTTCTATACTTTCAATACCAAATAAAAAAATATCTAACGGTAGTAACTGTGGCGACTTCGCATACAGCGCAAACAGAAATACATACTATAACACCATCTAGTGAAGATGCATATACATATCGAACTACAGAGTAATGAACTACAGAACAACTATTAATCCTGAGTAGCAGTATACATATTCTCGTGGCAATAAGCATTTCCACAACATCTCAACATTAACTGTGGGGCCGAGGCTAACAGGCACAATTACTTCGTCTGGTCGGAAAATCTTCCCTTTGTGTCGGAGGGACATGACACACGTTTCCTCCATATAACCCATTAAGGTGAGATTTTTAACTTAAGAAACCTTTACATACTTAAATCTAATCGTTTTATCTGCCTTGTATAAAAAAGAAATTTCCAAAATGATGTACGTGACACTCTTGAAATCGATGTTACAGAGTCTTTAAAAGCATCCGTGCAAATCGTACGAATAAATACAAAAGGATTTGTTAAACATTAATAGCGATCATATTTATAGAGACATACAAAGAACTCCGATACATGTTGTATATTCAGAGATAAATTCCTGTACCTGTTCCGTAGTAAATGAACATATAAGTTTTTGTATCATATATGGCGCCAACGACATTTCCTCAACTTTTTATTCAGGACTAGCTAGCGCCCGCGGCTCCGGCCGCTGATATGAACGATATAAATATAATTTATAGCCTATAGCTCTCAGGTGCCATATTGCTACATATTAATAAATAAATTGCAAGAAGTAGTTTGTACTTTTAAATATGACTCCTTCCATACAAGTAAATGTTATATTTTCATAATATTCGTAAAGATTTATAACTATAATAATTGTTAGATGAAGAAACGATTAGCTACTGATTAGTTCTACGAGCATATAAGTACTTAAATTTCAACTATTACCAATAAATATATATATATTTCTATGCGCTGGTGACAACACATTCACAATTCATTCTTACCTTTTGAAGTATTATTCCATCGTCCATATGATTCCTATTTAAATCATTCAGCAGCGTTTCCCTTTGAACATTGTTCCGGACACAATCTCTCAATATTGAATTCCATCAAAATAGAAAAGGTCCTACGAGTACATAGGATATTTCCTATTTAGTGGCTTAAAGCCTCGCGTTGTCACTATCTCTTTAGAAAAGAGATATGAAAATACGCGTATTTATTGTTAGGGTTCCGTAGCCAAAATGGCAAAAACAGTACTTTTATAGTTTCATCATGTCCGTCCGTCTGTCTTTTTATTTGCTAGAAACATACATAGTTGCGCAGACAAATTGATATGATATTTTTAAGTATATTTCTGGTACTTTTAAAGCATAGATTTTATTTTTCAATCGTCCAGTCGACTTCTTATTAATCGGACATATCATTCTCAAAGTTAAGTAACAGATCTCATTCATACACCCCATGATGTAGGGTATCATTAGATACCCTACATCATGATATGGTATGCAAATGCTTGTGATACATCGTCGATTTTTTTAGGTTGTATTGAATTGATAAATAAAATAATCTACTTATGAACTATTAACAATTGTGCATTTTTGTTATATCCAGTGACTGGTTGCGTTAAAAAAAATATGATGTGGGTTTTCAAGTTTATGCGATAATATAAATCATGTAAAATCTTCTCTCAAGTTCATGATTGAAGACTTTTTGGATTACTTAAAAACTCTTTATGGTTAAAGTTGAACAATGAGTCTTCAACTTATACAATTTATTAAACTGCGGACAATTTTCATCAATCACTAAGTTTATGTCTATTCAAATTGTTATTATAAATGCGTAAAATGGACTTTGAACACGGAAATTGCAAAAGTTTCATAGCCACAAGCATCCGATCAGTGTACTCGTTGATTCTATTGAATCAAACTGCTAAATAAAATTAAAACCAGTAAACATTACAAGGTCGTCAAATAAATCATCAACTTAAATTATACTACACTTTTTAAAATTAACCTGCATAACAACAACGTTAGTAACCATTGGTGCTAATTAACGCAATTAATAGTGTTACTGTATTGCGCTGTTGGAAACCAGCATTGATGAAAATTTTACATAATTATAAATTTTGACAACACTCAACAACTACCGAAATGGTGAGTATATCGATCTCCCTTGAATTATAGAGAGATGAGTTTAGAATTAATAATCCTCTCTTGTTTTTTCTACAGCTCGTGTGCCTGTATGGCATCTGACTTTGTTGAGACTCTGATGAGGTTGTGGGATGTTTAAAGAAACTACTCAGGCTACTTCTATTTTGGTTTTATTAAGAACTAAATCGCTAATTCTGCTAGTTAGTCTAAAGATTTCTAGCAATACGTGCTTAGACTTAGTATCTGTGAATACCAAAAGTAACGAATTAAGCGTACCACATTATTTTTTGCGTCGAATATATAACAATTTTATTTAGATATTTCAGATATGATATGAGATAAAATTGGCTTCAGAGTTAAATAAACAAAATAATCATTTCAAATTTTCCTCACGTTTTTATTTGTTGGTATATGAATGTCAGCATAGTTTTAATTATAACAAGTAATACACTTGTTAAAATAAAATAGCTTTTTTATTTAAGGATTGAAAATACATTGAAATAAAATGAATGGTGTCGTGGGACACCAGGTAGGAACGAAGTTCCTTCGGATAATGTGGAATCGACACAATTTGCAAAAAAAATCGTGCTCAATTTTATGTAGGTTTTCTTGATTTTTCTCTTAAATTTTGCTGATTAGTTTTTATTTAAGTACAAGAAAGTATTTAGGAAATTCAGTATTTTAGGAAATAAAATAATAAATTCCTTAAAATAATAAAATAGCACACATGACGCGCTTTCGCGCCTGCGCACGTCTCATTTAACGGTTTTATTCCACGTACTTTTTTCCACAGATTTATTCCACGCACTTTTTCCACTTACGGTTTTACTATCACATTTTTTTCTGTTCGGTCCCGCAGCGAAATCCCTATCCCCTGGAAGCCTGCCGTAAGGAACTTCGTTCCAATTAGTATTCTTGCATGTATTGGAGAACTTTACTGAGTATGGCAAAAACTATATTAGAGGTCTTGCCATTGTTTTTGCAAACAGAAGTCAATATTTTTCTGAGATTCCGCTGTCTCTGTTTAAGGTTATTAGTTTACTAAAATCAAGCGAATAAACAAAATTTGTATTATCAAAACTATGAGTGTTGCTAGAATCAAGTTCTTGGTCATATTAATATTCCCAGTGAAATTTATCATACTAAATCTTAATTTTCTCTATCGCCAGTAACATCCTCATACACGTAAATGTCTACATAATTAAGATACGACTGGTATCAACGGGCTAGTACTGTATTTGGCAGAAAGCCAGCTCTTTCGTATCTGTGAACCATTGTGTGGGTAGTTTTAAGTTATTTTTTACAAAGGTTTATAACCTCTTTGTTCGCCACGGCACGTGAATTTTTTTTACTTTTTGTCAAAGAAACTTGTTCATATTAAGTTTTACTAATGACTTTTACCTTTTTAAATCTCTTTATTTTTGAACTTCGGTTTACAAAATCAATTTTTAGTAAAAAAAACAGATTCTTGATTCACTACCTGAATGTTTTTATTTTAAATCTAATTTAATAATATTAAGTTAAAGTAGCTTGACGTAGATCTTCTAAAAGTAGCGTTTAACAAAGCCACAAGGAAATACAAGAGGGCTTACATTAGAGCGGAGGCCAGGTACATTGGCCAAGAACGCGTAGCACAGCCTACGGGTAGCCGTAAATTCTGGTGATTGGCTAAAGCCGTACAGTCTGCCAGTCCACGTTACCTCTGCTATAATATTCTGATGGATCATTTACTCATCACCCACAAAAGAAAGTGAAACTTTTTGTTGGTCTTTTTGCGGCTAACTCCCAAATTGAAGAGCATGTAGCCGTCCACTATTTCGATCTGAGACTCTGCAATGCAAGATATTCGTATCCGATAAAATAAAGTCCGTACGGAGCTGCAGTTACTCAACGGGCAGAAAACCAGTGGACCCTATGGTATACCAACGATTATACTCAAAAGCCGCGCACAGGAGTTGTCTCCTGTATTAACGCACCGAAAATGCCTGTTATGTTCCTTTGGAATTATTCCAGAGGTTTGGAGAAGAATGAATGTTTGATCCATCCACAAAAAAGGCGACCGTACTTACACGGCCTACAACCATCACTTCTGTTTTCTACGAGATGATCGAACGTATCGTCAACAAACAATTAGCCTGCAACTTGGAGGGTCACTACTTGTTGAGTGTTCATCGATATAGCATTAGACTGAACCAATTTCTTCACTTCACACACATTTGGATTGAGGCAATGGAAAGGCATGAAGAATCTTTGTCCATAAGCCTCGATATAGCCTAGGCCTTCGATATGATCTGTTACCTTTCATTTCTCTTTAAATTGCTATTAATCAGCCTACCCACCAAATTCTGCAACTGAGTTGCCGCCTCCCTGCACAAATGCCGCATTAGGGTTCTCTGCACTGGTGTGGCCACTGATTTTCAGTAGGGTAAAGCTGGAATACCACAATTCTTGATAACTTACAATGCTATACAAACGATAGCACCGTTTATGGATAATATTCAGGACACCCTACAGCCAAGTTAACAAACGTTGAGGAAACGATAAGTGATAAGTAAAGTGGTAAAGTGATAATTTTACCTATAATCACCCATATCATAAACTATTCATTATATTCTGAAATTTTCCCATCACTGTGGCGCAAAGCTTGTGTCATCCCTTTACCTAAAATGCCAAATCCCACACACCCCAACCATTTCAGACCAATATCCGTTCTCCTTTTCCTCTCAAAAGTCCTAGAATCCTGTGTGCACAAACAGTTTTCTGAATTTGTCTACAAAAACAACCTATTGAGCCCGTTTCAATCGGGTTTCAGGCCTGGTCATAGCAGTACTTCTGCTCTTCTTAAAGTGGTTGGCGATATCAAGGCAGGTATGCAAGACACTGAAGTTACTGTTTTGGTACTAATTGACTTCTCTAATGCCTTCAACACAGTCAATCACAATATACTCCTGTCTATCCTTTCCTATCTTGCGGTCTCACCTGAAGCACTGGATTGGTTCTCATCATATCTTCGGGGACGCCAGCAATCTGTTCATGTCGATGGATCTTCCTCGAGCTGGTGTGATCTTGATTCTGGTGTTCCTCAAGGCGGTATTCTTTCTCCTATATTATTTTCTGTGTATATTAACCTCCTGTCCCTGGAACTTTTTTGTGCGTATCATCTGTATGCCGACGACCTACAGCTCTATTCACAGAGTAAAACCACGATCAACCACGATCTGGAAACAATCAACACGTGGTCTCAAAGGTTTGGTTTATCTGTGAACCCCACAAAATGTCAAGCTATTGTAGTGGGAAGTCACCGGTCGATGAGCAGAGTAGACACTAAGACTCTCCCGGCTATTACTTTTAATGGGACTATCATACCTGTGAGTGGATCGGTGAAAGATTTAGGTTTACACCTCGATTGCACACTAACCTGGCGTGAACAAGTTGCAAAACAGTGCAGGAGGGTTACTGGAACACTTCGGGCTCTAAATCGTCTGAGAAATTTCCTGCCCGTAAAAACCAAGACTATGCTTGTGCAAACTCTTATCTTTCCCTTAATCGACTATGGTGATGTGTGCTGCTACGACCTGAATGCAGATCTTCTCGATAAATTAGACCGCCTTCTTAATAACTGCATTCGATTTGTTTATAATCTCCGTAAATATGACCATGTATCCTCTTTCCGTTCGCAACTCAATTGGCTACCAATTCGTCTACGCCGAAAATTGCGCGCGCTCACTGTTCTATTCTCTATACTTAATAACCCATCTTCGTCAACATATTTAAACTCTTATTTCCAACTCTTATGTAGCAATCACGACAGAAAGCTTCGGTCCTCTAAGAATCTTCTCCTTCGTTGCCCCTCCCATACATCTGAGTTTGTTGGCTCATCTTTCTTTGTGCAGTCCGTTCTTCTCTGGAATGAGCTTCCCCTCGAAGTCAGGATGGCTACCAACGCTTTTTCTTTTAAGAAAAAAGTGAAGCAGTATTTACTGAAACAGCTGGCAGAATCAACCAATACATGATTATCATCTTATACTTGTTATGATATTTATTCGTGTATGTATGTATATAGACTTACATCAACTTAAGTATGTATATGTATGTATTTATGTATTTGTATTAATTTTAGTATATGAAAGTTTGTGTCTATTTCTTCTATTCAACACCTGAAACGCACCTACTTCCTATTTTCTCTGCATCACCCAAAGGTTGACTGGTAGAGAATGCCTTAGGCATTAAGTCCGCCTATGTACATAAAGTGCATGATGTATAAATAAATAAATAAATAAGTCTACCACTCTTGGATTCTATTCATGATTTCAGAGTAAGCAGAGTAGAGCAGGCAGAATCACTTTGGCAGGCTCTAAATAAAAACAAGCAACGCTTGACTGCATCATATACATACATACATTTAATACCATATTCATGATCAAAATTTGAAAATAAGATAAAGTTAGGAAACTTGGTCTTGCACGAAGAGTTCATAGATAGGTCTTTATTAGAATTGTACAATCATAATATTACTGTAAGATATGAGCACCTTATTTTGTGATGTGGTTATGTAGATTATATCAAGACGGACTTAAATGTTTTTAGTTTAGAGCATACAAACACTCAAATATATAAAAACAAATATATTCAAGCACAGAAATCAAAGCCTTTGACCAAAGAATTTAGTCAACCACACATTATAATTTAATTTTTTTACTTACGTTTTTTAAAAGGGAAAAATAATGTGTTTTATCCACCTTCAGCTTATGAATTATATCAACAATTATATATATATATATGTATATATTTACCAGGACAACAATAATCTATTCCTGTGGAACAAATAACCCGCATGCATCCACTGCCAGTCACTTCAAATCGTCGGTTCATCACGTCTACACACGCCCTACATTTTATTTTTCTAATTATGGTCTCCACTCTCGTATATTTTAACTCCAGCCACTATCAGTTTATCAGAACACAGGATCAGCCTACTTTCACTTCAGTGTACCGATTCTCCATGTGATATCGATTACTCTAGTTCTCTGTCGAATAACTTCGTTACGATTTTTATCGGGCAGTGAGACACCTAACATTGCATACCCCACTGCACACTGAGCTACGACTGAAATAATAGAAGAGTAAAAAAAATAACGAACTAATTATATATAAATATTTAGATAAAGCATTCAGTTTCTTAACTTTTATTTCTAAAATTGTACTGTTCTAAAGTATGTGTGTATCCTCTTAACCTTAATTATTGGATACTGACACAAAGGCTCTCTAATTATACAAATAAATCATTACTCACTATATTAGGTAACCTACGAAGGTTACCTAATATACCTGGTATACCTACCTAATATACCGTACTGATTTGTACTATAGTATGTACTAGAGTACAAACCAGTACGGTTTTAGTACAAAAACATATTACTAAACACAATATTCACGCAAACCTCCTCAAAGCAAAAACTGGATCTAAGCATGGCATGCTCGGCATCCTAGTTATTTAATAAAGCTGTTATGAAACTCATTTCTACACCGAGAATGTGTATATCTGTTTATTATTTGTGATCTGTTGTATCAAGTTACAAGTCGGATAATATTAGTAATAACGGTATTACGGTTAGGAGCTGGGGGATAATTCATTCGTTCTTTCGAGTTCTGTAGGTGAGTTAATGATAGACGGTGCAATATCTTGAAAGTAAAAAAGTTAGAGGTTAGAGGATGATTCTCTAAAAATCACATGCACGTATAGGCCCTAAGGTGTATTAAGAAAAGATTTAAAAAATTAAGTAACCAAAGTAACCAGTGTGGCGGAAGGGTTCACTTCAGTACCTTCTAGGTTTTCTTCTTCTTCGCAGCCAAAAGACGTGCACTGCTGGACATAGGCCTCCCCCAAGGTTCTCCACAACAGCCGGTCGCGTGTCCCCCGCATCCAGCAGCTACCCACAATGTTCACCAGGTCGTCGGACCACCTTGTGGGGGGCCTGCCAACGCTGCGTTTCCATTCCAGATCCTTAAGGCCCCATCGGCCATCGTTCTAAAAAAACCTCTAGTTACCTGGTCCTAAACTTTGTTTAAAGTCAGTGCCAAGCACAATGGTTTACCTATTAGTTTGATGAGTTGAGTATCGTATTTATATAAGTTACTTATTTTTTTATTTCTCATTACTATACCTTTGCTAATGTTTCAAGCAATTACTGTAATGCTCAAAGTTATTGTTCTAGCGTCAGGCTTTCGTCTGAAACAATTCAGAATTGAATCCGTTTTAAGCACTGCTTGCAAATTGTTTTTGTACCAAGTATTTTGTTTGTTATTGTTGTTATTATTGTAATATGCCAAAATAAATATTTTTTCATTCTTCATTTTATTTATAGTTGTAAATATGTTTATTTATTTGGAACTTGTAAAGAGTGACAAAGGAGAGTATATGTAAATAATTAATATTTCTTTTAAGCAATTTTAAGTTTCACATATGTACATACCTACTTGTATCACAAGATATAAGCACCACAAACCACCATTGTGCCACAATTGTTTTAGGTAATCTAACCTAAAAAGTGTGGTGTATTGTGGTGACGGTAATAAGCGCAGAAAGACAAAGAAATTTTACTTTTTTCTACATGCTGAAGCCAGTATTTTACCATAGTAACGAATATGCGAATAAATGTTCACGGATTCTATATTTTAATGTAGCTTACAAAACTAGAAAATAAACAGTAGTAACCAAAGTGTTATCACAATAATGTTAAATTGTCAGGAACAAAACATTTAACAGGAGCCCATATAGTTTCGGTTCCCAACGGGCGAGATTCCAATAATATACGATACAAAAGCCAGTATTTGTGTGAAATCGTACGAAATAAATACGCTGTGAATTGTGAATTGTGTTTATCATTTGAGGCATTGTGTTGGTTAGTATGCGATCGAATTTTGAAATTGTTTAATTTACAAAATAGAATATTTGTGACTTTGTATGTGAACTTTGTGGTCGATTAATACAGATAGGTTACTTTCAAAATAGAAAAAATGATCGTTATTCATCATTATATTTTTTTTGTAATAAGAAAGAATATTTTTAGATGCCCAATAATTTAGTTATTAGAGTCTACGATTACTATTAGCCTCTACTAACCTATTAGAGTCTGATACTTTAAGTTTATTTTAAAATAAAACAATTTATGGATCACACACAACGTTGTCCCATGTATGTAGGATTTGAACCCACAATACTCAACGTAGTAGAAAACGGCGTGGCGACCGCTTAAACCACTACGTTATTCTTAGCTAGTCGTCAATTATAATACTGTAATTACATTTTGACACGTTTACGCTAGTAAGCATGCTCATAGCCCAATCTCAATCTACAAATGTTTGTTTTAGAAAAGTTTATCAAGCAAATACTTAGTCTGGCCATAAATACTGTTACACTTAATTATAAAAAAATATTACATTTGAATTTCGAATCTGTCATTTTTATACGATTGTTCATTGTGTTTTCTCATTTTGGCGCCAATACATTGTAAAATATTTTGCGATATTAAAATGGTGTGGGGTGATAAAGAGAACCGAATCGCTGTGATAGCATTACACAAAGTAGGTATGGAGCCAAATGCAATTTTTAAAACTCTCCATACACTTGGTATTAGTAAAATGTTTGTGTACCGGGCTATTAATAGGTACAATGAGACCTCCTCTGTTTGTGACAGAAAAAGATCTGGCCGTCCACGTAGTGTTCGTACGAAAAAGGTGGTCAAAGCAGTAAGGGAAAGAATTCGAAGAAATCCTGTCCGAAAGCAAAAGATTTTATCTCGGGAAATGAAGATAGCACCTAGAACCATGTCGCGTATTTTAAAAGATGACTTAGGACTTGCAGCCTATAAGAGACGCACTGGCCATTTCTTAACTGATAATTTAAAGAAGAATAGGGTGGTAAAATCGAAACAACTACTGAAGCGGTACGCAAAGGGAGGTCACAGAAAAATTTTGTTTACGGATGAGAAAATTTTTACAATTGAGCAACATTTTAACAAACAAAATGACCGTATTTATGCTCAAAGCTCTAAGGAAGCTTCCCAATTAGTCGACAGAGTGCAACGTGGACATTATCCGACTTCAGTGATGGTTTGGTGGGGTGTTAGCTATGAAGGAGTGACTGAGCCATATTTTTGTGAAAAAGGTATCAAAACATCGGCACAAGTGTATCAAGATACCATTCTTGAGAAGGTAGTTAAGCCCCTTAACATCACCATGTTCAATAACCAAGTATGGTCCTTCCAGCAAGACTCGGCGCCGGGTCATAAAGCTCGGTCCACGCAGTCTTGGTTGGAATCGAACGTTTCGGACTTCATCAGAGCTGAAGACTGGCCGTCGTCTAGTCCCGATCTTAATCCGCTGGATTATGATTTGTGGTCAGTTTTAGAGAGTACAGCTTGCTCTAAACGCCATGATAATTTGGAGTCCCTAAAACAATCTATACGATTGGCAGTGAAGAATTTTCCCATGGAAAGAGTGCGTGCTTCTATTGATAACTGGCCTCATCGTTTAAAGGACTGTATTGCAGCCAATGGAGACCACTTCGAATAAGCTTTTTATATTTTTAATTGTTTTATATTTATGTATTAAACTGACACACTGTAAAAGTAATAAATGTTATTTGCAGTTAACAATTTTCTTTTTTCTTTATTACAATATTTATGGCAAGACTAGGTATAGACAATCTATATTTTATTTAGGTTTTGACAGTGTAGTTTAATAGTTCTACATTTAATAGTTCTCCAATTTCTGTTAAAGTCATTAATAAAATAAATTTAGTTTAAAAATGAAAAACCACTCTTAAACATGTCTCAAACATATAAATAAATATAATAAATGCGTGTCAATGAAAAACGGGTGCGTCACAGATGGGTATATCGTTTACAGTAATTGCTATTAAAGTCTTGAACATTTTACAACCCTGTTTTGACAACCCATTGAAAAAGTTGATGCTTGTTACTTACAGGTGACACATACGCGATTTGTTGATGTAACCATGTACACAAATATATATAGTACATACAAATTAAACCAAAAAATACCATATACGTAGTCAAATGTTGCCATAATGTAATTTGATTTACTTTTTCGTATAGGTATATGTAATATGCTCACTGTCTATCTCACTGTCTTAATTGTGAAGCAAAAGATAAGTTTTTATCTTAGTAAAGGTTAATAAGTAATAATAATAATAATAATAAACAAGGCAAATTGAGAGCGTGTGTGTGTGTGTATGTGTGTGTGTTTGTGGTGAGTTATGGTGGATTATTTTCAGTATAAAGGAGCTGTTCCGTATCTTGGTAGTTTTTAGTTAAAAGCCAATTTGCTAATGTTTTCTTAAGAGAGGTGCTAGTTAAAGAGTAGAAATTTAATTGTTTATTTAGTTTGTTGTATAATTGCGGACCTTGGAAACAAACAAATCGTTTAGTATAATAATAATAATTTATTGACTCATAATTACAATGTTAACTTAGAATTTAACAACAATTCGAACACTCAGATTATGCCAGGATGTTAACAAATCAAACTAGGTGTTGCAACCAGAGCCCTTGCTAAGTTATGAAATAACTTGTATTAAAGGCCTGGTTTACCTCTTTGACATAGCTTTGATAACATAAAAAGTAACGTTAAAACTAACTGGTGTTGTATTTTAGTAGTGTACACTAATTATTAAAAGTTAATTTACATGGATTGAGAAATTTTAATTTATACAAATAAATTTAAGAAATTATAGAATTGTGTATGTGTGTGTATGTGTGTGTGTGTATGTGTATGTGTGTGTGTGTGAGCGTGTGTGTGTGTGTGTATGTGTGTGTGTTTGTGGTGAGTTATGGTGGATTATTTTCAGTATAAAGGAGCTGTTCCGTATCTTGGTAGTTTTTAGTTAAAAGCCAATTTGCTAATGTTTTCTTAAGAGAGGTGCTAGTTAAAGAGTAGAAATTTAATTGTTTATTTAGTTTGTTGTATAATTGCGGACCTTGGAAACAAACAAATCGTTTAGTATAAGAATATTTGTATTTGTAATACTGGCATACTTTGTCTCTGCGTCTTTTTGTTAGAGTAACAAAAGGAATAGCTTGATGTTGAAGGAGTACTGTGTTTAGTATAAATAACTGTCTCACCGAAAGTACCCCGCAGCATTTGTATAATTTTTCTGTTGAGAATAATAGTGGACGGAAAGTACTCACCTTTAGGACCGCGCGTTGTGCTCTTTCTAGTTTTAGGAGTGTTGTCTTAGGAGCTCCACCCCAAGCGGAAATGCAATAGGATAAAAGTGATTGACAAAGGGCAATGTAGACTTGTTTGACAATCTGGGTTCCTGCCACATGCCGAAGATTCTTAAATATGTATATGAGTTTTCTAATCCGTGCTGTCAGTGAGTCTATATGAGCAGTGAAATTCAAGCTGTTATCGAGAGTCACACCCAGATACTTAATAGTATCTGTACGTGCTAGTCTTGGGCAAGAGCATGAAATAGAGCTTGAGTTGGAACATGAATGGACGATCAGGTGATAAGAGTCTGGAGGCTGGGTCGATTGGTGCATAGTAAAACAGATTACTTTTGTTTTATCTGTATTCAATGTAAGTTGGTTGTCATTAAGCCAATGTATGACCATGTTTAGCCCCGCCTGTGCCACTCCAAACACCTCATGCCAAGTGTTTCCAATGAAGGTTAACGCGGTGTCATCAGCGAATGACGTGATTTTGCCATCAGGGAGTGGGAGGTCACATAACTGGTTCACGTAAATTAAGAATAGTATAGGACTAATGACGCTTCCCTGAGGGACACCAGAAGTGACCGGAAGGTCGTTACTCAGGTAGTTGTTAATCTTTACGCACTGCGTCCTGTTGTTTAAATAGTCCCTGAATATCTGCAGTGAAAGGTCGCGTATGCCCAGTCTCTCTAGCTTCAGCAATAAGTTGGGAGTAGAAACTGTATCAAAAGCTTTTTTGAGGTCCAAGAATACTGTAAGTACTTTCTTATTATTATCCATACCGTTTACTATGTAGTTTGTTAGGTTTAGGACGGCACTATTAGTTGACTTATGCTGCCGGAAACCAAACTGGGAGGGAGAAAGAAGGTTTTTGTCTTCCAAGTATTTGATAAGTCTCTTGTTGATGATGCGTTCCAAAATTTTAGAGATTGAGGGAAGTACAGCAATAGGTCTGTAGTTATTGACACAGTTTCTATTCCCTCCCTTGTGTATGGGATGTACGATAGCCTTTTTAAAGCTAGTGGGAAACACTCCAGTGTTGAGGCAAAGATTAAATATGTGAGTGAGGGGTGGAACAAGCAGATTCTTGTATTGTTTGAGAAACTTGGTAGATATGTTGTCCCAGCCAACAGCCGAATCCGTTTTCAGCGTCATGAGTAGCGTTTCAACCTCACGCTCGTCAGTATCAACCATGTAGAATGAATGTGATGGTGTGTGTATTGCATTGATGGCCGGTGATGAGTATTTGTTCATACTATGGGCAAGGGACGCGTCCGCAAGATTTTTTCCTATATCAACAAAATATTTGTTGACATTATCTACTGACTGTTGGGCAGAGCTGTAGGTATCGAGTAGATTAGTAGAGGCCACCCTTGGAACGTCAGTATTAATGACTCTTCTTATTACTTGCCATAGTTTTTTATTATCGTTAGTGGCTTCTCTCAATTTTGCCCGTTCGTACTCCCTCCTTAGTTTTTTAAGGATCTTGGTACAGAAGTTTCTATATCTCTTATATGTGATAATTAGTATGGGGTTCTCTGGTGACATCTTGAGTTTTTTATGCATTGCATCTCGGTTACGCACACATCGAAGCATGCCACTGGTCATCCATGGTTTAAGTAGCCGTTTCTGGGTTGGTAGTTTTACTGTTATAGTATGGGAGTATATGGTTTTCATAACAGTACCGATGAGGTAATCAGTAGCCGCATTGGCATCTCTAGATTCATATACAGGAAGAAGGTTTATATTGTTTATTTCAGTATCTACGGCTTTATGATTGGTTTTTATGATGGTGTTTACAGCACGTTTAGGCAGACTCTTTTGTTTAAGACACAGCAACACTGGGTTATGATCTGTCACGAAAGAATCGATTATTACAGCGAGTGGTACTTGTTTTGTCTTAATCATAATGTGGTCCAAACAAGCGGATTCACGAGTTGCTTGCGTATGAGCTGGGAGAAGACCATGGAAAGCTAGTAAGCTAAGGTAGTCGGAAACTTGATTTGAACAGGGAGTATTGATTATATTAAGGTTTATATCTCCGATTAGAGCGATGGTATTGTAGAATGAGAGCTCTGTTAACAGCGAATTAAGGGATTGTAAGAAACGACTAATGTCCGACACAGAAGGTGAGCGGTACATAAATATAAAGGCTTGGTTAATTCCGATTTTAAGCACGAGACAGCTTGCATCTGTAAATTCCGGCTCTATGACGCAATAGTTTTCTAGGTGTTTTATGTATATGATTACTCCATCATTCTGGTTTTGGTGTTTAGTAGTGTAGTAGGGGGAGTAGTTCTCAATTGATGGAACAACGCTGTTTCCTTTCAGCCAACACTCGTTCAACACGATAATGTCAAATTCTACATTTATTCTACAAAGAAGTGTTTGGAAAGAGTCAATATTTGCGTTAACCGATCGAATATTTTGAGATATTATAGTAAGTTGCTTAGCCGGTTCAACAACATAAGATGCACACTCCTCAGGTTTGCAGCGTAATGAATCGGACACTGATAATTGGTCGACATGATCGCTCAAACTATTTGATGTGCTATCCACTGTAGATACGTCGAAAGTATATGTCTCTTTCTAATGGTGCTGGTTGTTTGTTTGAATCTTTGCGAGTACCTATGTTTATTGGCTCTTTTTCCTGTACATTTTTTATTTGTATATAATAATAAGTGTATATATAGTAAATAGTTGAATACAATAACTCTAAACTTTCTCAGGTGCAACTCAGTAGTAGCAGAAAGTTCTTAACACTGTTACCGACTAAGTAGTAAGTTGTTACGTTACGGGCTCGGACGTCACTTTTAGCTATACCGTTGCCAAGTTTGAGTCTTGCCAATATTGTTTGAATACCCTTTTAAAGATAACTGGTCACTTAACTCTACTCCGCAGTTGGAAATCATTAGCTGCGTTTAATTTATTAACTTTTACGAATAGATCAGATCACATCAATTTAAACATAATATCATTTTTTTATTGTGTGTAAAAGACTATTAAATAAAAGGACATACTAGATAGAATGTCTTTTAATTTAATCCATTCCACATATTTCACAAGCCAAATACTATATTTGTTTTCTATATTAAGAGCCTGCCAAAGTGACTCTACTCTGTCTGATGGAAAGTATGAATAGAATCCAAGAGTTGTGGTCACCATACTCATTGCAAATGCAGACAATGCAGTATGGTGTGACCCACACTATGGTGGCCTCGTGAGATACTTTTTCACACCCGCTTGGAGACGTAAAAGGCATTTCAGTCATTGTGACAGTGTAAGGCTTACACAGTTACCACGATAGCTGTCACCCCTGCATCAATGGGCCTCCGGTCTCACACTCACCAACGAAACACGACAACACGGATGCTGGCGTTTTAGGTTGGTCTTCTGTGGGAGGGTAGTACTGCCCCGGTCGAGTCGGCCCCCTCGTGCTGAAATCAGCGTGGCTCCACTACCTAGAATACTAGATATTATTTACTCATAGTCGGTTAGTGCATTTATTTTAGGTAATGTATACATTTTACGACTCTAGTTTACTACAATGGTTTCCCAAAATAAGTAGCACATTTAAAATTTCCTCGTCAAACTATCCTTGAATAATAAATTCGATAGCTATAATACTTTTGAACAATTAAATAGATATTTAGTTATACCTAAGGGCAATTAATATAACATGAAAAGCATTTTGTTTTAGTTAAAATGTCATCAAAAAGCAATTTATCGTACATTGACATCGATATATTAAATCGATGTTACAAAGTTGTAGTATCGATATACTGTACTTATGTAGGGACAGTTTGAAAACATTTTATTCCAACCAAAATCGAGACATCCTCGTAGTTTTAAAAGTGCTTTATTTGCCAATAGTCAAAAATATAATAGGTTCACTGTCACGATCGTCGTTATCCTCCCCTTTTGAAGTTTGTTCAAGTGAGTGTAATGAAAAAAACTTTCTGAACTGTATTTGTTCAACTTCTTGTAAATACATATTTTGGTAATACTATGTAAATAAATATTCTGGTTACATTTCGATCTTAATTGTCCGTTTGGTGACAGATTAAGAATACAGAGTGTAACCACCCCTACTCATCTTGTGGGTGTCGTAAGAGGTGGCTAAGGAAGCAAACTACGCTACTGCTTGAACAAAAGCTTGAAAGAAGTTGAAACGGATTGATGTGTCTGAATCGGATCAACTAAGCCGACACGGTGTATAGCTGTCACTGTGACATCCAGACCTGTCCTAGCGCTTGCTTACTAGCACGGGCATCACCTTAGGGAGAACTCTCTATTTAGGTAACGTACGAAAGTAATAGTAGTAGAGTACTTTTTTGGATTGTTAGTTTGCATATTTCTTTGCAATCATCAGTAACACCGAATTAAAGTTTTGCGCTTCGTCTTTTAGTTGAAACCCGATACACTGTCTATCAAATACTGGTAGAATTGTGTGAAATTGCTAATATATTATCTATTACTTGTTATTCGTTTTTTTTATACTTTCCAACTTAAACCTAAAGTCAATATTGAATGTATTTCATTTATATAAATGGGATACAACATATTATCGCAACATTTACCGAGAAGAAAGTATTTAAATGTTATTTACATTTACATAAAGCGCTTTCAACGTTAAAAAACGAATACCGGATTACGGAATAAACGGAAATGTGCAATTCCGTAAGGGGAGCTTTTACGCCCGCGCAGATTAAACCGTAATAAACAACAAATGTAATAATTAGAATCCAATGCATTTTTCAAGAGCTTCGTTATTGTATAATATTGTAACTTGTATTAGTTGTTTAAACATAATTTATTTATTTATAATATGGAATAACAATAGCTTTAACGAATTTTGTTAACTTATACAGATAAGACAAAGTAAGCAAGTGAACCGGGTTTAAAGAAACAAATATGGCATAAAAGCTTGATAAACAGATGGGAAAAGGATGCCGCAAGTCTCGGATAGGTCTTAGTCTAAATGACCTTTCCAATCGCTAAATTAACTATTTCTATTTAAGTAGTAAAATTAATGTCTGTAATAGTATAGTGGTCATAGTTGTACTTCTCTAGAGAACACGATCAGTAATATCTTAAGGGCATCTTTGCTTTCAGGGCTCAGGGTTGTGTTTTTCTTCAAAATCGACAATAGCTTGCTGAAGAACTATAGATCCATCTCTCTTTTGAGCCATGTTTATAAACTGTTTTACAGAGCCATCACGAACTGTCTCGCATGCAGATTTAATGACTTCCAGTCTCCCGAGCAAGCCGGAGTCGGAAAAGGCTTTGATACCATAGACCACATTCATACGCAGGCTATACAGAAGTCCGAAGAGTATATATAACCTTCCACTATGCTTGTCGTTTGTGGACCATGAGAAAGCTTTTCATTCTTTGTGTTACAGTGCTGTGCTACAGTCTCTCCAGCGGTGCTAAATTGACTATCGGTATATATATAATATTCGATTTACTAATGATATACACGTAGTCGTCATGGCTCAAACCGTGGCAAATCTTAGCAGAATGCTTGATAACTTCAGTAGAGTCTCTAAATGAGTTGATTTAAAAATAAATATGAATAAGACAAAAATTATGTTGAATGACCATGTCACACCCACTCCTGTGAAATTTGGAGAGTCTATCCTCGGAGTGGTTGACGACTACGATTATCTTGGACAAAGTATTCAGTTAGGTAGATCCAACTTCGAAAAAGAAGTCAACCGTCGAATCCAGCTAGGTTGGGCAGCGTTCGGGAAACTACGTAAGCTTTTCTCATCGCAAATATCGCAGTGTCTCAAGATAAAAGTCTTTGGCCAGTGAGTGTGTTCAGTGATGACTTACGGCACAGAGACGTGGTCGCTCACTATGGGCTTGTTAAGAAGGCTCAAAGTCACCCAAAGAGCAATGGAGAGGGCAATGCTCGGAATTTCTTTACGTGATCAAATCAGGAATGTGGAGATCCGCAGACGAACCAAGGTCACCGATATTACCAGTAAAATTGTTAAACTTAAGTTGCAGTGGGCGGGGCACATTACACGCAGAAACGATGGCCGATGGGGTCATAAATTTCTGGAGTGGCGACTACGTACTGGGAAACACAACATTGGTAGGCCCCGACAAAGTGATCCGACGACCTGCTGAAGGTCGCAGGCAGCTGCTGGATGCGGGCTGCATGGGACAGGCTGTTGTGGAGAAGCTTGGGGGAGGCCTATGTCCAGCAGTGGACGTCTTTTGGCTGAGATGAGATCTTTTATTTAACACAAACAAGTGATAATTATTTCAATACATGATATCACTAAACATGTGTTAAAAATAACTGACTATGATATTGTTATACCACAGTTGACGCGAAAGATATACCGTTGGATAGTATGTTATAAATGAAAGGTGCCTCGTGCAGTGTCCCTAGGGCCTATGTTACACGATAAAAGCAGTATAGTACACAGATGTCAAAAAAAATGTACGTTAGGGTATTATCCGGGTTATATCGTCGTCGTATATCGTGTGAATGATGATCTGAATGTGTCAGGTTGTGACAGTAAAAAGAAAGAAAGGTAAAAGAATTTCGACATGTAATATTTTTCATAAAACGTATTTTCTGTATAAAAAGTTGATCGAAGTGAATTCGATTTTGTCAGATGGTTCATGTTGCCGATGTATGAGTGAGAAAATGTATGCTACTGAAACTATTCTCATGAAAGTCATCATAAGCATAATGTGTGTGAATTTATTTTCTGTGTGTGTTTGACTCTGGACTCACCTGATCACATTGAAGACAAATATCTTGCCCACCATTCTTGCTTTTTTCGCCATTTAGTTTTGTCTGAATATGTAGGTGTAATCGTTGTCCATGGGTTAATTTATAATTTTCAATATAGTGTAGTAATTTCTTTACAAATAACGAATCATCACGCACAAATGCTGTATCATTTGTCATATATACACGTTCCTCATAAATGTCTTAAAGTTAAGAAAAAAGGAAGCTTATGTATTTAAGTCGGCTGTATTAATTCCACTCACTAATTAGTGATTAATAATACCAGTAGACTTCAAAGGTATACTCGTAATTTATTTTTGAATACTTTTAATATGATAATTCAAGACGTTCCTGTCGTTATGACGAGGTGGATATGCCAACTAAATAGTTTTCAAAACTGAATCCTGTAACCTCAGATTGAGCTAAAATACAATTGTACAAAGCTATTTCTCCTTTGTTAAATTTGAGAAGTTTCAAACACTATTCTGTACTTAAAACAAAGTTTATACCGTGTTTTACTGACGGGTGGCACTCAGAACCTCCATCTAAGCAATATCTTCTAAACTTTAAAGTCTGAATATCGTTTAGTATCGATAGCTAAGTAATTTTATCGTAGAAGCTTTACACTTAGTCGGACTTTTTGATGTTATCTGTACATATAATAAAATTGTAAGTTGTCGTTGAAGAAAAACTAATGAAGGGGATCTTTGTTAAAGAAATAGAACTCAATATAACAGGTTTTAATATTTTTAACCTTTTTTCTGCTTATCTGTTTGCCTGTGTGTTTGTGCGCTCTTATCTCAGAAGTAGCTTTACCGATTAAGATGTGGTTTTCAATTATACATTGTGTTAAATTTCACTAAAAATTTATTATTTCTTTAATTTCAGTCAGTTAATAAATAAGAAATTATATCAGCTTAAGCAGACGTTGTTTGCAGATGACATAGTGAACCTGGCGGAATCTCTGTACGATCTGGAAGAAATGTTCAACAGTCTGGACGATTCTTCAAAACTAGTGAGACTGGGGATGAGCATAGAAAAAACGAAAATTCTGTAACCGTAAATGGCGCTGCTATCGAAGTTGTGCAAGAATACTTCTATCTTGGGCAAAATATTGAATTTGGTCGACACAACTTCGATCGGGAGGCCGACAGAAGGATTCGTCTGGGCTGGGCAGAACACGGGAAACTGCATCACATCTCGAGTTACCAATTCCACAATTATTAAAGAAAGTATTTACCAGTACGTCTTACCCGTAATGACATACGAAGCCTAGACGTGGACACTCACTATTGAACTAGTCCATAAGTTTAAAGTACCTCAGCGTACGATGGAGCGTGCGATGCTGGGTGTTTCTCTGTCTGATAAAATTCGTAACGTGGTTATTTGACAGAGAACTGGAGTAACAGACATCGCTCGGAGAATAAGTATGCTGAAGTGAAAGTGGATCAGTCATGTTTTTAGACGAACCGATGGTCGCTGCAGCCGAAGTGTGCTGGAGTGGAGACCACGATTGGGCAAACGAAGTGTAGGGCACTCTGGGGCACGATGGACGGACTACTTGAAAAAAGTGGCTGGCGGCGGATGGATATGGATTGTCCAAGTCCGGGATGGTTAGCGTTCCTTCGAGGAGACCTTCGTTCAGCAGTGGACGGCGAAAGGTTGATTCGATTTAATTGATTAGCTTAAGGAATGTGAAACCTCAAAAAAGTGGTTGTCGTTTTGTCTTGCATTTTCGGTAATCTCAAATAATTTCCTCATTTAAATCATCATTCTATATTCAAATTAAAAGCAGTAGAAGGTAAATTTTTATTTTATAAAATATCCAAGGTAACAAAACACTTTATTTTATACACACACATATATACGTTATAAATTCACTTTAACAAAACAATTTTTATTTTATTTTGACAAAAAATAATAAATAGTTATTCTGTTTAAATTTAAGAGTTAGATAGATGATGCCGTAGAATTTATTGCAGGTATACTCAAGACTAATATTTTTCTAATACATTATGTTCTTGAAATTGCAAGTATTTGCCCAACACATGTCAAGAAAGGGTGTAATTGGTGAGTTATGTTGTTGAGTTTTTATTTATAAATATTGATATTTTACACGGCAATACATTATTTATCCTAAATTAACTGTAACTTATGTCACTTAGAAGGAGTCTCGTTCTATCAGTGTAATAATTCTTAATATACAGCTCTCAATTAGTTGTTGTGGATATACGTATGTTGGAGACGCACAGCACTTTCTATCGCTGACGTGGTGTTGTTTATCCATATTAATATAAAATAATAAAATTAATAACGTAGGTGCGTTGGTGTCTGTGTCCCTGTCAGCTACCTCATCAAGCTTAAACCGCTGAACCAATGTAAATGATTGTTTTATAGTGTTAGTTGGATTCCTGGGAAAGGTCATAGAATAATTTTTATTCCAGAAAACACCCT
This sequence comes from Hypercompe scribonia, assembly GCA_949316085.1. Lineage (NCBI taxonomy): Eukaryota > Metazoa > Arthropoda > Insecta > Lepidoptera > Erebidae > Hypercompe > Hypercompe scribonia. The sequence goes on from OX438969.1 coordinate 19,120,756, forward strand.
TGAAAGGGTGAATAGGTAGTAAAAGTATGGGGAATCAATAGCTGTTGCACCAATTTCGCTTGATAGTAAGAATTATGGAAAAAGATATAAAAACCTAATAGATTTTTCTCGAAATCAAACCTTAAGAGAAGACATTGATATTTAGGGAAAGAAATGAAATAATTTTTACTGAAAACTTCCGCTAAATTTTAAATGTGACTTTATAACTGACTTGCGCTTAAGCCACTGATTTAAAGAAAGTTTGCGTCCTGTGAAAGGACAAAGGATAGTTTTTTCCCCGAAATCATGTCAAATGCGAAAGTAACAGTGTCTCTGTTTCTGTATCTGTCTGTTACACTTTGTGTTTCACAATTTTAATTAATTTCAATTAATGGACATACTTCAATTCTTCAGGAGGAATATAGGCGACGATATACACATTATTTTACCACGAAAACCGACATGTGCGGGCGGAGCCGTGGTGAAAGCCAGTTTACTAAACAGCCTTAAGAAATGATTTCGGGGACAAGAACTGTTCTGTCTTCGCCACAGTTCTTCAGTTCTTCAGTTCTTCAATTCCATTCACCCTTTAAGGGTGATTTCTGATATAAGAATGATTTTATGTCTTTTCCTGAAATTCGAAAAATCTTTGTACCAAATTTTTTATCGCATAAATTAAATCACTTTTGGGGTGATAAACAGCAGCTAAACAAACAGACACATTATGGATACGAAAGTGACTGTCTCTCTGTTACGCCTACACGTAATGCTAAAGTACAGTTAAACCATTTCACCGATTTCAATTAAATTTAGCGTGACATAAATTAGAGTAGCGTTAGTGTATCATCACCTACAATGTGACGGCCAAATTTAGCACTAATAATTAGCCAAATCAATTAACGCGTGCTAATTTGTCACATATAGACACACATCAAAAGTATTACGAGGTGTCAATAAATACTATTATTACTTATTTACATTATATCATTTTATGTCAGATATTACCATTATCATATCCTCAAAAGAAACGTGAATACGTGTGTGAAGGATACGCATGTTGTGTAACACATAAGTGCGTGGTAACACATAAGCAATGTTTACATGGAGCTTACACTTAACACAAAACATTCCTTTGGAACCCTAAAGTCAAACTTAGAAATCTTTATGAATATAACAAAATCCTTACACGAAATCTTTAGTTTATTGCTCTGAGTCACCAGCGAAAGAAATTAAGAGCGGCAAATCGTTAACGACTTATAATGGTTTATTTTAATTTTCATTAAAAATGTAATAGTCATTTCTCGGCTTTATCTTCTATAATAACACTTTAGATTGAGATATAAGCTTCTATTTTAAATAATTTTTTTACCTACCTGAAGATAGACAGATAAAAAAACTATAAAAGCTTGAGCCATGACTGTTGCCTTTTTTCGAAAAAAAATTTCATAACTACTGTGATTCATGGAACAAAATTAGCCACGAGTTAGTTATTTTATTGATGCAGTTAATATGTAAGGCCCTAGCCCTGCTTACATCCGTCGAATACTTTTTATACATAGGTGGATGATACTAGACACAGTAATGAGTTATGTTCAATATTCGATTGTAATTCCTGCTCTATTACATTACAAATATGATTAATTATTTCGAAATTTTGCTCTACGTCTGTATACAATTCTTAAATATTCCCAATTTCACTTTCCTGCGTTGACGAAAAGTATTTTGAAACGATTAGCTTTAAAAATATGCATTATCATAAATCTATTTAGCGATACTTCTTCTTGTGAATTTTATATCACTCAGCAATTTCAATTTATTTGTTATTCAGTACATTACGTAAATTAGGTTTCAAACCCTGTTATGTAACCAGTAGAGTTTTAAGGAGATTATTTTTCAATCTAAGATTCAATGCAGAGTCTTTGTTCTAAGTATCTATTAGGAAAGGTCATTGTTCGTTCAAGGAATTCGGTAGCATCACTTTAAAGTAATTGATGTCTTTACAGATTCATTTCATTTCTAAATGATATTGGTGCATAGAGATAGAAGAGAAGAGTAATTATGTTTTAAAAGTTATATAATTAAAAATTTCATAGCTACTGTGAACCACATTGCGGCTTAAGTTGCTACATGGCTTATGGTAAGTAGGGATGGTAAATCCTTATTTAAAAAAAAAATACTTTGAATTTTTTGGCCTTCTCTACTGTTTTTGGATTTTTACTAATATTTGTTAGATTATTTCCAACCTTGAAGGTTCCATCTGGATTTTTCGTTGTCAGTGACCATTCATTTATCATTATCAAGATAGATGGCTCAGACGATTTATTTGGATCTAATATATTTTAAATGTAATCCTAGAATCATTTGTTTTTTTTGTGGTTTTTACCTTTATTATAACAAACAATAAAAGGTATGTTTCGATTCGTGATTAAATTTATCAATGAATATATAACCAGTTTATAAAACCAATAAGGACAAAAATCTTATTTTATTCACAAGTGTACTCACCAGGACACCATTTAAATAAAGGTCTTTATTCTCAGCATTCGTTTTGACTTGCCAACTTTATCTGATGCGTTTCTGAACTAGTTAACTTTACTGATTAGAGTTATGAACTCTCAGAGCAAAGTGACGTTAAGTAAAAGGTTCTATTTTATTATTATTCCACAGATCTATATTTTGACAGATGTTTGAACTTCGAAAAGGCTCGGAGCATAACTGTGATTCACAGGATTTATTAAAAGATAACCGAATGGGGTAACTTTGTAAGCAGTTATCTCAAGTGTTAAGTACGTATTTGTTTGTTTCTTGAATAGGATAAGAAAGCGATAACTATGTGAATTTATTTTTGAAAACATTGTTTTGAGTTCTTTTTATTAAAAACAGAATAAAATTATATTTGTAACATCACTACTAAAGGATTTTTTAGCACTGTGCAACACTATTGTGCACTATATTTAACAGTTTGGCACAGCAAAGGCCCAACGTGTACAACAAATGTTATATGTAAATACTAACTTTTATACAAATTTTTCTGTTTTGATTTTGTTTGTTTTTAACCTTGTTTTAATTTTATCTTATATTCTGTTTCAACTAAACTTTATAAATATTGTAATTTTTAAAAGTTGCAAAATCTCATATTGGTTGCCGCGACACAAGCCACGAGCGGTTAGTACGGAGGTTAGTGCGGAAACCGTCGTTAAATTTAACTTGTAATTTCTTTTAAGTATAAGTATAAATAAATAAAATAAAAGTGATTTATAATCTCAGAGTATGGATTACCGTATGGTTTTATGTATGTTTTATACATAAAATTATAAAAGTTATGATAATATCTTATGTATTTTAATAAGCACAATGCACCCTGCTACACGATCGACCAACGACTTGAGGAAATTGTAACGAATGGACGTTAGTTCACGCTCCTTCAGGGAGCCCTTCATTCAGCAGTGGACGGCAATAAGTTGATTATGATATAAGTTAGAATATATTGCAAAATACTGATAAACCGCGAAAGTCAAATAATTATGATATTTACAATTTGATATATGTATTGATGTTTATTAAAGAAATAATAAAACTAAAAACGGATGCGGAGGTTTGTATTCACACAAAATTAAAGCAATAATGGGCATTACACATAAATGGAATCCCAATCAGGGCTTTAATATTTATGTTTTTAATTCAGCCTACATTTTAGGTGCAAAAAAAAACAAATTGCAAGCACTCAATGATTCTGTTGCGACCAAATAAGTTTTCCAATTTTCGTAGGTTACAAGCAATCGGCTGTTTCATTTATAACTTGAATGTAACTAAGTTTATTCGGTCTGTACTCGCGAATATTTATTGCTTTTCTGCTGACTTCCCACGTTTATGTGAGTCCCGTTGTAAGCCAAATGCCGTGTTCAAGAGTTCGTAGCCGTATTATTGTGAGATATTTTTATTTTCCTTTTATGTTATTGTAATTTATTGTTCTTGCCACTTATAATTGATATGAATAGTAATAGCCCTCGCTAAACGGTTACACGATGTAGATGGCTATAGTTAACAAGAATGATTTAGAAAGCTTATAAATCTTATCCAAGCCCTAATTACGATAGTTACAGTAATCGTAATTGGGGAACTAGATAAATTTGGCCATTTGTTAACTTTTGTTCTGTATTCTAGACTCTTTAAATCACGAATCTATTAATGAAAAAATAATAAGCAAGCATTTACACCTCGATTACTTTTAAACCAAATTTTCCGTTACCGTTTTAGTTTTGACAACTTTTCAAAATTAGTGTTTTGTTGCGGCGACTTTTATACATTGGCGCTCAATTTTTCTCAATTTTTCCCCATAGAGTTATTATTTTTATAACACTGACAAGAGACAAACAGTTTTAACTAAGAGCTATAAATCAGCCAACAAATACTGTAGAAAGATTTCATACTTTACAGACTCAGAGAAGGTATCAAAAAATTGTAGCTTAGTATTAAAACAACAAAATTAATATACACGTGTTCATTCAGACACATCAATACCTAATTGTTTCCAATTTTCATATAAAAAAAAAAAATTCTGAATTTCAATATAGATAAATTATAAAAGTCTCAGTATCAAGTGAAAATTGGCATAAAAGTATCAAATTTATTGAGCAATGAAAATTCGACATAAAGATTTGAAATGCATATGTATGAAATTTCAGTAAAGTTGATAAAGTAGGCAAGTCGACACAAAGGTTAACACTCAAATTTATAGCATCACTGAGTTACTCCACCGTTGTTAGTTATTGCTTTCTTAAATATTTTGAACGAAATAATTAGTACTTATTTTTTCTACGACTAAATGAATAATCCTCTACACTATTGGCCTATATCCATAGATAACGCTAATTGGTGCAGACTGACGTTAATAGAAATATTTTTTTAATTTATTTTTGAAATTGAATATTAATAAGTTGAAATTATATTGCCATCGTCATTATAATCAGTCTATCACAGTCCACTGCTGGACATAGGTCTCTATCGAATTTATTTATTTGCATAAATTGTACCGTCATTCGAACGTGAAGTTTTACATACGTATAGGAAGAAAAAGTGACGGAAAAGAATGGTTCTCTTCCTATCTTCAGGGACGTCAACAGTGTGTTCACATTGATGACTTATCGTCGAGTTGGTGTGAACTTCTCACCGGTGTCCCTCAAGGCGGTATATTATCTCCCTTGTTATTTTCAATTTTTATTAATCTCGTATCCTAACACCTTCAGTGTGCGTATCACCTATACGTTGATGACCTACAGATTTATACAATGGCTAGAGTTGAAAATATATCAGATGCCATCAAGAAAATCAACAAGGACTTAGAATCCATAAGAAGTTGGTCCACGAAATTTGGTTTGTCGGTAAATCCAACTAAGTGTCAAGTGATTGTCGTAGGGAGCAAACAAATGCACAGTAGGTTGGGCGTGGCGACTATCCCACCTGTTGTTTATGACAACCTGACTATACCTCTGAGTAAAGTAGTAAAGAACCTGGGCCTATATATCGACTCGACACTTGATTGGCGTGCACAAGTTGCACACGTGAGCCAGAAAGTTACCTCGTGCCTCCGCGCTTTGTATCGTTTGAAAAATTTTCTCTCTATTAAAACCAAGGCTACACTTATGCAGTCCCTAATTATTCCCCTGATCGATTACGGTGATGTGTGCTATTTTGACCTGAATGCAGACCTCCTCAACAAACTAGATCGCCTTCTCAATAACTGCATTCGATTCGTTTACAATCTTCGCAAGTATGATCATGTGTCTGCTTTACGTTCCCAGCTACAATGGCTCCCAATTCGACAACGCCGTAGTTTACGTGCACTCACTTCTCTTTTTTCTTTCCTCAACTCTCCATCGCTACCTGAATACCTTGTTCCTCACTTCCGTCTCTTATATTCCACCCATGATCGAAATCTTCGGTCAAAAAACAACATGCTTCTTCTATGCCCCCCTCACACCTCCAACTTCATCAATTCCTCCTTCTTTGTGCAGTCAGTTCTTCTGTGGAATGCACTTTCCGCCGGTATCAGGATGACCACAAATCGCCATACATTTAAGGCAAAAATACGTGATCCACTTCGTAATAATTTGGTAGAATCGTCGACGACGTAACGATAGTACCCGAGTGAGCATTTATATGGAATATTGCATTAATTTTGTATACATGTATTATATGTTTATGTATTATGTATGTATTATTTATGTAAAATATTATATTGTTAGTAATGTATGTCAACTTCTTTATTTTATCTTTGCACCTACCGCATCGTGTTTCTACATCACCTGAAGGTTGACTGGGAGAGAATGCCCCGTGGCATTAAGTCCGCCTTTGTACAACATGTGCATTAAGTATAAATAAATAAATAAATAAATAAAAGAGTCCGACCGATGGAAAAACCCCTATGTTGTCTTTATTACGATCAATATGGATACATAAAAATGAAGTCATGAAAGTAAAATGGTGCCATGTTCGAAAATTAGAAAGTACATATATTCGTAGCAAAACTTTTTTTTACGAAAACATTTAATTGTCAGATACGAAAGGAAAATAAGGAATAAAAGACTAAATATGCCTAATTCATCAGTTCGTTACATTAAAGAAGTAGATGTGACACCAAAGCTCGTTGTTCAAGTGTTTTTGTTGGTTAGTGGTTCTTGTGTTTTTGTAACCTTTTCCTTTATACTGCTACGCATTCCTGAGGGAAACCTAAGTATTTGTCCTTAGAAACTTGCGAGCGTACAAGTTTATGGCTCTATAATTTACTGTGATATATGTAACATTTATTGTGTAAAGTAAAACGTGTAACAATTGTAGGTAGATTACAACAGATTCATACTAGAATTTGCTTGCCTAGTAAGTTGCTTGTTGTTGACAGAAGATTTGATTAAACTACCGCCGTAGATAGTATTGTATTCTTTTAATGGACCGAATTATTAGACCTCACAAGACATTTCTTTGAACATACGATATATTTTCTGTTGTACTATGTTATTGTTAGCTTCTGACTGTTTGTTATTAGGATTTTTACTGAGGAAAAATATTTGAGAAACGGACACAATAATTTATTCTGTGATTCTGAGTTGTTATTTATATAACGTAGGATGTTACAGAGGTGAGTTCACCAGAACTGGGATCAAAATTAGAGGTTTTCAAGTAAACCTATACAAAAATAATTGTCATTGTCTTTCAAAATACATAGCTCTTCTTCAGAAAAATGTGTCTTAATCAAATGGGAGTTGAAATAGAGTTTTATTTTTTCGGTTTCTTGTTTATTATATTTTTCATATTCAGTAATACGTTGTTCAAAATAGGTTGTTAATGGACTTCAAAGAGGAAAACTTTCTTTGTATTCAATTATTTATTTTTAATTAAATGGTTTGTACTTCAATTCGTTCACCGTTGAAGTAGGAAAAGTGTCCCACACCTAAAAATAAAAGAGCAGGGAAGAATAATATAGTATATTACAATTAATCTTGATTCAGGTATACTAAAGATAACATCTTTTAATCTTAATCAAACAAACGTGGAATATCCGTAACATCAGCTAACATTTATATATTTAATGCTATATTATGAACATTTGAGAGAAAATAATGAAAGATTTATTTTGCTTCCCCTTAATGGAGCGGATGGAGCTACTTAGAAATCAAAATTGTATTTTGATAATATATATTGAAATTGCCCATCAACATTTTGTATAAAAATACAATATAATAATTTCTATTAAATCCTTTAGAAATGATATTTTATACGTGTATTTTGTTTTGAACTTGACAGCGAGAATCTTAAAGTATTTTAGAGGCAAAACATGGCAACTCTCATTCGGAATTGTCTTAGAAATTCTGTGGAGTTTGTCAATTTGTTTGTATATACTGTCTATTGTAAGTTGGTTACTCTTAATACATATAAATGATATTTGATATTCCCTACTCATATTTGACACAATAATATACACGTGGAACTTTGAGTGTGGTATGTTAAAAAAAATAATAATTAAAACATGAACATATTATGTTACTCATTTTGTCAGCTTTGCGCAAATTCGATAAGCTAGTTTTTCATCCCAGCCACTTAAATATTTGCTAACAAAGTCTATTAGCCGATAGTTAAGATTAGACTCACGTATAGCTGTGGAGCTACTTGAAAGGTGTCAGTTTAATCTAGTTTGGAAATTGGAAGAGGCTTTACTAATCCATGGCTTAAATAAACGATGTTTATTTATGTAATCTAGGGTATTAACTTACGTAAAACAAGAATTGAATAAAGTAAACTCAGTTGTTACTACATTTTATTATTCGGTTCCATATCTGAGGTATCACCATTGTAATACAAGTTAACCTGGGATTCACTTCTGGTTCTTGAAAGAATGTTTCGTTACTTTACTAGGCTTAGTAAGCCAGTTGTTTTTTCACGAGAATACGCATTACTTTTGGCATGAGATCGTTAGAAGCACCGTTTTGTTCTTATTGACGTGACTAGAATCAAACTGATCTGTAATACTTTTGAGTGAATGTACGTCTTCGGAATTATAAATACACTATGTAAAAGAACTTAGCCGAAGATAACGAAGTAAAATAGTAACTTTTACAAATCTACAAACAATCTTTAAATTGTCTTCAGTTTTTACATCCAGCAATTCTTAAGTACTTTTTATTTACAAAATATTATCTCCAAATATATATATATATATATATATTATATAGCAAAGTTTTGAATTGACAATGCAATTGACTTGAGCTTTATTGCTCAACATCTGAGTGTTACAAAAAAGTGCTAATTTGAAATTTTATCATTGCAAATGTATCTTCTTCTTGATAGACTTTCATTGTTAAATGCTTTATTTTTACATACCTGATTAGCTAAGAGAAAAAAAGGGAAGATCAGAGCCTTCTCTTTTTACTGAGCAGAGCCTAGGCATGATGGCTAGGTCGTTTGAGGATACCACTGAGTACACAATTTAGCACCTCTAATTTAACGCTAAAATAATATATTTAAAATCATCTAGCTCCTTTATTTTGAATCTATTTTTGTGATTAATATAATGATTGTTGTTTATAAAACAACCAATATAAGATGAAAAAACCAAAATAACTGTAATATAAGTATTTCTTCTAGGTTTAAATAAAATCAGGCAATCTATTTAAACACGCCACTGGGTAATTCGCATGCTACCAAGCGATTGTTTATTATTCAGACCACTTTAATACTTATGTGAATCAGCAAGGCATTAAAAGTGTTTCTGTTGCTCGTTATTCTGTAAAAATTAATAAAAAAAACCTATGTTCACAAACTTCCTGCTCATCCGTCGTTTTAAAATTCAACAGAAGCCACTGCTACATTATAAATGAAATGAGCAGACTTTCGTCAGCAGAGTAGATGAAAAAATAATGCGATGAGAGAATATATTATATTTCTAATATTACATTCTAACTGTATTAGCGTTTAAAAATCTCGATTTTCTAAAATCGTCGTTGATTTCTATGAAACACGTTCTTAGAGTACAGAAAAAGACATAAGATATCTTTTGTCCATACAATAAATACCTCTTGTAAATGTATAACAATAGTTGTAAAAGAATGGTTGAATGGGATTAAAGTTTGAGTGTTCAATACTCCCGTTTTACCTTTCAAGTGATATTTATGAACATAAATAAATAAATATTTCGGACATTTAACACACAATGCCATCTTCAAACTAAGCAGAGCTTGTACTTTAATAAATATCTGATGGAATACTTATATACTTTTTTTGTAAATACATGTTATACATAGAAAACACCCAAACTACGAAACAAACATTTACAGATCATACAAACATTCGTTCCGACCCATTAATCGAACCCGAGACCTCAAGCACAGCAGTCGCTTTCGCTACCACTACGCCATCGAGGCAGTAAAGTATAAACACAAGTCAACATAAACACTTAATAAGAGATATAAGATAATAAGATAAGAGCTATAGATGTACACATTTCGAGATGTGAAACTTGTGAAATTAAGTGGTATTTCAAATTCTGATTCATTAGTCATATTATTCTGTATTTAAACAACCCTAAACTACTGATGTTAGTCTGATAGTTGACATGCGTGCATATTGATTTATTAACGTGTCGCAAACAATATAGTGTGTTTGCATTTCTGAACTTGAATTATAGAAGTAAGCTTGAAACAAACATCTTTAGAGTGCTTGTACATTAACTTGTGTTGTAAGTTGTGTACTCTGTGTTACCTACACACCGTTTCAGTAATAACCATACTTTATCTGCATAGCTTCTATAGTACAAAGAGCTGTAAAAGCTTAGACAAACTTTTGAATTGATTACGAATACTTCATAGTTTTTAAATACTATTTTATACTAAAATTAACGACTGCTTGTGTATTATTATTTGAAATTATTTGAAGTTCAAATATTTTTCTTTAATTAGAGAAAGAGACACACGTAAAATACTGACAATAGCATTGTACCCATCCGGTATGCTTCTGAACCACTATTCCTAAAATGTTCAGCGATGTTATTGCTGCCATTCTTATTTGATTATCTTTTCATATAACATTCGGCATATTTGGCTCACATAATCTGTAGTGGTAAGCGAGCAGTGTTGTTTGTTTTACCAATTTTAAACAGTTATTCAGACAAACAGTTCACAAATAAGTAAATCTTTAATAAAAACAAAATATTCAGATTATGTTTATCTTAAAAAATATGATGTATAGTAAAATATCCATAGATGTGGTAGTGGAGGTGTAAAAAACTAAACAGTGTGCTAACATTACGATTCAACATGGAAGTTTTACAAAATAATCAGCAAATTTCGCAACGCACACTAAACTAAAACATTGTGACATAACTAACGAAACAACACCAGGTCAACACAAATAGAGAACAGTAGAAGTAAATAACTAAAATTTGTCCTAAACAAGCAAGTCAATAACAGTATGTTACAAATGCTTTCAGAGAGAACGCAAAATTTATCCCTACTTAGTCAGCTGGGGCCGTGCTGCTAAGCATAGTTAGTCGGGAACAAATAGTGCGGTATTTATACAACCATTTAAAAGTTCTTCGTTAGGTATTTTTGATATTGAATGTAATTTAACTGCCAAGAAATGTTCTTATGCTTGATAGCTTATTATAGTAAGATCGTTGATTTAGCAATTGGTGTATGCGGCTGCTGGTCAAAGGCTTTGATGCCTGGGTCGATTCAAAAGACATAATTAAGTTTTTCTGTTTACTGAAATACTTAGTAACAACCTACAGTTTGTAAATTAAGGACTTAACTCCTCAGAGAGCACATAAAGCAGTCGGTACTACGCCTAATCTCACCCCGGTCGTGTCGGATAATCGTCCCATCGGATTATGAGATTGAAGGAACACAGGATGCACCTGTGTTTGCACACTCACTTGTGCACCATAATATCTCCTGCGTATTTGGCTGATATAAGTTGAGATAGGCTGTGTTTACCAAAATCGACTAGAAATACTGTCATCATAGTAAAGTTACTCGATAGGTGAGTTCATATTGATTGACCTTATTGTCTAGTAGTCAGTAATATTAACTACCAAGTCGTGTGTTAGATTTTTCTAAAAGATAAATTAATGTTTAGTCAACCATCTGTTCTATATCCGGGTGAAATTTATCTAAACAAGCGTAGTACAGCCTCTGTCTAGTTTAAATCAGACGGGCGTGTGTGAGTTATTCTTATTATTTAATACAGCAAAGGCTGATGTTAACGCAGTTTTAGGCTCTCAGTAAACTTGATATACAATTACCTTTTGTTGCATCGAATAAAAATATTGATATTTAAATAGAAAATATTATATTAGATTGATAAATTTCTTGTTGGTAACTATAATTTTAGTAAATTATGATCGAAAAATTATAAATTGTTGCCAATTTTCCCATCCACGTCCAGTTAACGACATACATGTAAAAAAATGAATGTCACTGTGGCGACTTCCACATCACACCACATATGATGTGGCGACTTCCAAATTACAGCACAAAGAAAAATATACAACAGCGCCATGTAGCGAAGATACATCGAACTACGAAATATGAACGAAACGTATGAATGTAATGAACTACAATGCAACTATTAGTCCTGAATCGCGATATAGAGATTCGCGTGGCAATTAGCATATATATAACATCAACCACTGGGCCGTGGCCCACCAGGCATGATAGCCTCGCCTGGTCCGAGGATCCTCCCTTTGTGTCGGAGAGATATGACACTCGTTCTCTCCACAGTAGTGATGTGACGGCTTGTCCAAATGGTGCGTAGGAAGTCCTCAGGCACACCGGTACCTGCCAGGTTCTGTAGGTGACGGACGAATTGTAACGGCTTCCGGTCTCCGAGCTCTTTGTGGATGAGCAGCTGTTTCACTTTCTTCTCTCGGGGTGCCAAGAGACGCTTTATCAGCTCAACCTTGAGTTTGTCATATTTGCCACTTGTTGGTGGCGAGGTGATGAGGTCCTCGACTTCGACGGCGTATTGTAGTTCTAGCTGGGCGATCGTGTGGTAGAACTTTGTGCTGTCGCTCGATATGTTAGCGAGTACAAACTGGCTCTCCAGCTGGACAAACTACAGTGCAGGTTTTTCTGGGTAGAACGGGGGTACCCGCACACCGACACGATATGACTCGCCGAAAATTTTCGCGTCGTCTTGCTGTTCACTCGGTGCAGTCATTTTCCAAGTTCTTCGTGAACTTTTCGGGGTCACCAATGTGGGGTAGTGATGTTGAGATCTAAGTGTCAAGATGCAGTACAAAATAAGTAAAGTCCAAGGTGCACAAAAAACAGAACAAAAGTTTATTGACAGATTTAGACACTTGCACAAGTTTAGTTTATAATAGAAGGAGTGATAGGAATGACAGAACGACAGAACATAAAATTAAGAAAATCACATCGGGGTCACCACTGTGGAGGGACGTGTGTCGTATCCCTCCGACACAAAAGGAGGATCCTTTGTCCAGACGAGATAATCATGCCTGGTGGGCCACGGCCCTCTTTGTGCTATAATGTGGAAGTCGCCACATGGCGAATCAAGAATACGGAGTGTTACCATCCATTTTTATTCTACGGGTGTCGTAAATGGCGACTATAGGAGTTGATTACACAGGACAACATCACTGCAAAAAGGAGAAAAAACTTGAAACAAACCTTGTAACAACTGGTCTGACTGACTGTCTCGCCCAGGCGAGGGCTGTCAAAGGCTGTTAATGATAATGGTGATGTATGTGTAGTCAGAATGCTCGGATCTTTATACGATAACCTTTTATACGACTATTGCCATTAGTAGTTACTATAAATTAGGTTTTTCAGTAAGTTATACTCTTGATTCTTTATTAACCTGAGTTTATAGACAAAGTTTTACTAAGTTGATCAATTTTGCGATAATCTTTGAAGCAACCTACAATTGTTCCATAAGCAATTAGAAGGCGCGCAGTGAATTATAAAGATTGTTAAAAAAGTCCCTCAATTTGAAATTCGGAAAGCGTATTTCAATTTTCAGTAAAGCTAATAAACCGAGCGGTGGATGGTCAATTTTCTTTTTAATCAATAGGTCCAATTTTTATTTTTAAAATAATATAATAAAAAACTGTATATTCAAATAGTACCAAACGGATTGGATTCTACAGTGGTGCACTTTATAAAATTATTTTGGAACACCTTGATGACAATTTTCGATATTTAAGTGAAAGGATTTCAGCCGAAACCTTCAGACTTCTTCTTACCACTTTAATGGCAAATGTTCGGTATAACAAATTTTGGCAACTCAGAACACGACTATTTTGACTGCCTTATGGGTATGGGCGTCAGGCCCTTCTACGTGCAGGTGTCAAGGCTCGCAGGGCACGATGCAAGGTGGAACATCGTTTGGTTTAAGCCGTACAAACAGCTCAGGCTTCCGAGAAAGTCCACCTAGGAAATTTTCCTTGTTCCAACCAACTTGAAACCGAAGTTTATTTAAGGACCTTCAGATCAGCTATAGTAATTTATGTACAGGTGGAAGATTCTCAGCCGATAGTAGATAAATAGTACAACATTGACAACTATTCATTTAAGTCGACCTCCAAATAAAAAATGTAGTAAAGTTATGTGTCTGCTAAAGACTTGTTAATTACCTCCAGGAAGCTAATTACGATGAATAACTTTTAGTAATACTAAAAACACTAATTAAGCGAATTTTAAAATTTACTTATTGCTTAGTATGTATACTTTCGAATACCCTTACAAACGGGCTGTTAATATATTTTTTCATTTCCTGTTTCTGACGTTGTCGTTTCCGAGACTCAAGTGCCTCGTTGCCTATATAAAAGAACAATCATTTCTGCGACTGTGTAGCCCAGACTTATACTGTTCCTTTAAAACAATACTCTCAAGGTACGATTGAAGTAACTCTGAATAGAAGCAAATATTATTAAAAGACATTGCAGTAGAACAACCGACTTCTAAGTTTAAGTCTGATTATGTTTTTATGATTTTCTGATTATAAAATAGCAACTTATTACTTTCTCTATTAGTTTCTACATTTAGTTAAAGTTTAGAGTACAGAATAAACGTAGATTCACATATATGTATGTCCAAACATACCTTAAGATTGTTTCATTAATTGTATTAGAAATAGATATTTCAAGTCCTCAATTTTAGATTACAAATATATGTATGTAACTGTACTGTACTAGATCTCTCTGATTATCTATTAGTAAGCTGTGGTTGATCAAGTTATTCAGTTTTAAAATAAAATCACCACCTACTCAAGGTACGAACGAAAAAATTGAGTACCATATAATAATACACTTTAATCAACCTCTCATAAGGGATTTATCTCGAATGATGCAGTAAATATCGGCTATTGTTGACGCCCTCAAACATAAAATATACTTTTACGAGAATAATAAGCCATAAAATACACTGAAACGTGCTGAACTTGCTCCTTGTATTACCTATGAATAATATAGTAAATGCCTTTGTGTTATCGTGGCAAGTTATGTTATGTAAATTGAACGGAAGTTTAATAACACATAAACACACAAATTATAACCCAAATAACTGTTGTATGTGTATTCACTCAGTTATAACACTCTGCATGTTTGGTTTTGGCTTTGTGTTTGAAGGTGAGCTTATATTTTCGAAACACAATATAACATAACATATGCTAATTATCAATTACGAGTGTATGTAAGCATGTTATTTAGTTGTCGAAATAAATTTATTATTAATAACATATGCTTCATTTATGTGAGTATGTAATCAAATCTCAAATGTTTATTTTACCTATATCTAAAAGTCGTATTGAAATTAAATTTTGTATGTAAATGGCAACATTAAGGTATATTGGAACTGATTTAATCTGATGATAGGCACAGAGGCTAGATAATGGAATTTTAGTACAGTTTTGTTTGTATTCTTATTGAGTTTTTGTACACATGATTATTTTTAATCAGCTCAATAGATTAGTGATCGATATTTCGAGCAAAATTCGCTGATTGAAATCGTCAACCGATTGAGCAAAAATTTAGTACACATATTTATATCGCGTCACAATGCAATATTATGATGACATAAGCCTTTTCTGATGATAGAGCTGGCAAGTAGCCTTAAGAACTTTATAAGAAAACGACTTAACGTCATCAAGTTTTGACTCGTTTGATTTGTCTTGATGGTTCCCAAGATCAAGTGATGGAGCTGAAATGAAAGGTGGCCATAGGAACTCCGTTACAAAACGAAATATCCCTAAGGACTCTTATGATTCATCTTGATGTGTACTTTGTTTCTAATAGGTATCTAGCGTATGAGAATGGAGGTGAAGGTGGCTATAGTAAGTCAGTATTAAAACAACACAATCGCATTGAATTTGGACTTGTTAATATCTTGACTATTACTTCAGTCCTTAGTGGTAAGTAGGGATTGATGATGAAGCTGAAAGGTGATTATAGGATCTTAGTAATAAAACGACGTTTGGACTTGCCTCGAGTTTGGACTTTTTTCGTTTCTTTCGATGAGTACTTTAGTCCCAGATAACATGCAACCTAATCAGTTTTGGGAAAATACTCGTAAGATCGTTCCATTTGTTATTAATAGCAATTCCGTGATAAGCGTACTAAGAAACCTGTTCTGTTCTGTAAATTGTGTAGACATTATTATTTTTTATTAAAAGTTTTCTAGAAAAACTTTATATTTTCTTTTTAGCGTGTTTAAATAAAAACTTGTTTTTAAGGAAGTTTTTTTTAACTTTTAATTTATTTTTGAATTATTTATAAACTACAGTTGTACTCAACCACACTTCACTGTGGCACATTATGGTTGTAAGAATTAGATTAAAACCATTTTGAAGAGGGGTGTAAACCGTGTCCTAAATTGTGCTCATACGCTGCAGAATTTCTTGATTTTTT
Source organism: Hypercompe scribonia (assembly GCA_949316085.1). NCBI lineage: Eukaryota > Metazoa > Arthropoda > Insecta > Lepidoptera > Erebidae > Hypercompe > Hypercompe scribonia. The sequence continues at coordinate 19,137,152 of OX438969.1, forward strand.
GAAGCGTGTACAAACCGACTTAACATTTACATATACACGGATTATTACGTAAATACCATATCTATAATGACTTAATTTTCAATAAATGATTTAACAATAGGTATACAAGAACTCTTTTTATATTTAATTGATTTGTTTTAAACGAAATATATTTACATTTAAAAAAAATAATGTTGTGTTAATAAAAGGAATCTGCAAATATACATTGAAAGGAAGACGAGAAGAGTAATTAATATTTCAAAGTACTCATAATAGACACTGACATTTAATTATTACAAATTCTATGTGTTGTTAATAAGTTCAATTTCAAGAAACTTATTAAACTCATCTGTTATAGTACGTCATAAACTAAACTCTTAATATTACAAGATACAAAGCTTTATCTACACATTTAAAATGGCGTACCTTGACAGACTGATTCAACAACACGGAGTTGCCACTGGGGCTACAAACTTGAAATTACGGCAGCTGATTATTTTTATGTAAATACCCACTCAGAAAGGATTGGGAAACTTCACTACCGTAGCACGCTGGTCAGACGGCTTACATAAATTTATCGGCGGACGGCTGACTTTCGGGTGGGTGTCATTCATTCCCCACCCGAAAAGGTATGTGAGTAGCGTGAGGCCGCTCGTCGAGTCGCGATAGCTCATTGGTCGTCCTAGCTGGAGGCTCCACGTGCTGGCTATGCCTTCGTGAAGGCTCTCCAGCCGCTTAGCGTCAAGTGATCAGAACGGCAGCACGGGAGTCTTTCCTTCCGACTAACATAGGTCTTTTCCGGGCATGGTTGCATCAGGAGGTATCTGCACTTGGTCGTTAGGAGGGAATTGAGGCCTGCCAGTTACCACTGCGACTACATTGAGGACTCAGCTTAGCACATGTTGACAGTTTATTCTGTGAATATATTATTTAGCAGAAGAAGGCTCTGGGAGGACAAACTTGAGTCAGACCCAATTCGCTACCGGTGAACCAGGCGGCGCAGGTGTATTTACCTGGGACTCATGCCGTCCTGAGTGCGGTCGCAGATAGAAATACTGGGTTTTCCCCTTCATCTGCTAGAGTGGGATGGATCCGGAAGAACTAATAACATTCCAAGCGCAGAGTAGCACACCATGTGGTTTCAGTCGGTCCGATGTCGACACACTACCCCGCCGGTGACGAGGGTGAGAGTACCCACACGTAAAAAAGTCATACGACACCCGTGGTATGAGTAGGGACTGTGACACTCAATGTTCTTCATCCGTCACCACACGGACAAATTTCACTCCTAAAAGGATAAAATAAGGGATTAATAATTAATGATAATAATATTTACACGAGTGAAACGGACAAGTTAGTAATACATTCACATATCAAAAATCTTTTTTAGCAACCCCCATGAAATTACATATATGTACTTTAAAAACTAAATTTTTGATTGTTTTCAAGTTTTTATAGTTTTTAATTGGGTAAACTAAACATTTAAGTTGAATTATTTTTCATTCTTTCACCTCTTTATTACAGATAAATTTCGGAACCACATCATTTCGATATTTTAATAAGCAGCCACTTGTCTGAGTTAACAGTCAAATAACTTAATATGTAACATACTTCGTTCCTTTAACTGTTAATTTACTATTCTTTATGTTTTAACATTTATTAACGCGTATTATCCCAAAAGCTTTCATAATGTAGCTTTATATAAAATTAAATCAAGTAATATTTATTCTGTGTCTGGGTGTAATTCATCTATAACATATATGTATTTCGAAATATGTAAGTGTGTATGTATATGTGTATGTGTATGTATGTTATCAGGAGTATGATTATAATAGTACAGGTTTTACGCAGTTTGGGATCAGACTTTATTAAAAAGTACTACATAGTAAAGTGTTAAATAGCAGACACCGACTTCGAGTGCAGGGATCAAGAAACCGCTGGTTAGGGCTCCAAGAACAGGGATCTCCTCACTATATGGGTCGTGTAAAGGAGAACTGCCTTCTGCAGCAGATTCTTAATCCAATTCTAACGTGAGCCTCTTTAGGTAGCGGTCGAGCCTCTTCGCTACCAATCCGTAAGCAGATATGATTCAGAACAATGATCATCGAATTGGTGATCATGTAGAAATAAATCCAATGATTTTACCTGTTTCGCTTTTTCAACTTTCTCGTGATTGTCATCATGAGGAACGATGATATCGATGACATGACAATTCGACGACGCTTAATCGATCTATCATCACAATATCCGACTTATTGGCAATAATAGTCTTGTCTCTGATAATAGATCGATCCAAATATAATGTAGCATAACAATTCGCAGGAATTGGGTCGGGCACATACCTATAGTATGGTATCTCTAAATTCACAATATAGTATTTAAGAGCAAGCTGTTGGTGCACAATCCTGGCTACTTAGCTATGCCTGTGTAAATATTCCCCATTAGCACGACGAGAACCAACAAAAATAATACATCTGATAGATTTTCAAGGACGGTAAACCAACCTTACTCTCTTTCTGGATTTACTTTCGATAGTTATTCGCCTTGACAACTTCGCCAATAAATATATAAATAAAACCTTCGGTTTCTTCAAAGAGCTCACCATACTCTAGTTAAGACGTCGATGTTTTGAAGTCTGTATTGTACCCATTTTAAAACACGATAAAACCAAACATTAAGTTCATTGCCCTTCCATACATTTCTGCAATCATTATTACTGAGTATTACAGGTTTGTGCAATATTCTTTAGCCAGAGCAAGCGGGGTGAATCCGGTATACACTGCAACTACATTACGATGTACTCTCACAACAGTTTAGATAATAACATATTTAGATAATATTCTCTAAAATTGTGTATTTACGATTGTACTCTCGATATTTAATAGTACACGAACCCTAAACTTTCGTAGAATATACAACCTCATAACCGATTAATGTGGGTGGTGCATTCAGAATGCTGTCAGCAATATACGGATTAACTTGTCAAAGGCATCTAATTTAGTCTGAGTCCATCTAAGTACACCAAAGAAATAAAAGTGGCATGATCCAACCGTTATAGACTCGCACTTTTTTGTCCCCTGGTCATAGACTTTTAAGTACTCTTTTCTGGAGGACAAAGAACCGTTCTTCCAACGTTTTTACATGCCATATTCTGATATTCACTAGGACTTGAAATACTATTGTCTTATTAATAAAATATTTACCAATTAATGCGTCATACATCAACATCGCTAGTGGCAATCCTGTTCGAGATCGGTGGTCCACAGGATCCTAAGTTAGTCATTGGCCGGCCTCTCCCTGCCTACCTTATTACTATTATGAAAATTGAATTGTGTTGTATCTAAAACGTATTTTATCTTTATATAAACATTATATTTCAATTATTGAAACGAAGTTCCTTATCGCGCGCTACGCTGGCTAAGGGGGCTAGGCGAGTGTCACGAAAAATCCTCACGACACTTTTGCTATAGTGCGAGGCGCTCGGAGAGGGGCCAGGCCGAGTATAGGATTCGATTTATTCGTTCTCTCTCTCTCTCTCTCTCTCTCTCTCTCTCTCGACAGTGACAAGCCACGCGACGCACGCGACTTCTGTGTATGCGTACATTGTTTGGTCGTGTTCGTGTCTTTTTTCAGTTAGTTTTAGATATTTTTAATATTTTTATTTATTTTTAAAAAGATTAAAAATAACTAATAATTGTTATTTTTTAATTATTGTTAATTAATTTAATTATACCTCCTATAATACTTATTTTAAAACAAAAGGAACTTCGTTCCAATCGGGTGTCCTACATGTGTACTTCAGACATTTTTTTATATTATTTTGTCTTAAAACAAGTAAGGCTTGCCGAATACACAAAAATATTAGTTATTAAATAAGGAAGATATCGTAATAAAAACATCTCTAGAAAAATCCAAATATGTCACGTATTGTAATGATAAACCCCCCAATAGATTTCTACGTGATTCCTTGGCAACGCGCAACCTGACAACCTTTTTGTGCCGGCTCAGTATTACGATCCCTTATGTGAAATCACCATAAAAGTACGCTGATCTGCGTTTTTGTCGGACGTGACGGCTCATCCAAATAAAATAAAATAATTTTCAGGCTCCAGATTACCCTTTTACCAGTCATAACCTCCGTGTAATTAAATTTTATATTGTGACTCACATTTCGTAGCCTTCATAACATAAACTCGTCCTACTAGTATGTGTTCGAATATCATATTCCATTTCAATAATCTCTGTGCGTGCATTTAAAAAAGAAATTATTTATAATTCTACAAATAAACCGCGTTTGTTTGGTTCAAATTGCATCTGCTCAAATATTAATCACTGTGTAAGCATAGATAGGTTATTATTTTTCTGTTCATTCGTGTATTAAACATTGTATTAAAATGAACACAGAGGTGCTGAAATAATGAATCATTTATATTCTAGAATTTGATACAACAGTAATCCTTAAGCATTATATGTAAATCTCAGGCGTTAGTGGATTTTCATCCGATTAAGTTTCTAGCTCTTAAACATTGAAGTATAAATTGGCGACAAAATTACTAATTATGTCAGCCATAACCAGCTAGCTGTCTTCTTGTTCGTTAACTTCATTAGCTATAAGCTATAAGCTATAAGCTATGTAATAAAATTTTTAAATAAAAAATACTAGAACTAAGAACAACATAAAAAGTCATGCAAATTGAGTTCAGAAGTTCAGTATTTTTAAAGGCAAAGTTTTCATCTGTTAGTAAAAACTTTTCATAATTTCAATTAAGCAGTTCTCGTATATAATAATTGTTAGTAATTTACGACTATTCTTTTGTATTTTACGCACATAATAAAAGACTAAGGGCAAGTTTCACCAGTTCTTGGTAAAGTTCAAGATTAATCAAATCAAGTTATCTGCTATATAACACTATTCGACAGATACAAGTTGCTGATATATTAATTTGACATATATCTCCTTATCCAAGATTTGTGAACAAAAGTCTGTAGTTATTTTACAGATAAATTAAAAAAAGCTGAAAAATGGAAAAGCTTTTGAACAGGATTGCGTTACAACAGAGCTGTTAAAGGCTGGAGGTAAGCTCGTATTAAAAAAGCTCCGAAACCTATTTAATGCTGTCCTATTCAAATGGAGAACTAAGGAGGTATGGAACATGAGTATGGTCGTCCTGTTCCACATAAAGGATGAGAAGACCATGTTGAAGACCTAACAACGCATTTTCCTCTTAAACCATTTCTAGAAACTGTTTTGAGTCATCAGGAGATTTCTTGCGCGAAAACTCTACGAATTTCAACCACCGGAAAGGATATGGCGGGACGACTTATTTTCAGAGAAGATATAGCACCGTTGACCACATTCACACTGTATCAGAATATATAGAAGACCATGAGAAGAGATAACTACGTGATACGTGAAAGCCTTTGACTCGATTGAGATCTAGTCGGACTGAATTTGGCGGTACGTCAAAGAGATGAGATGTTCGTTCAAGTAAAAAGCTAGCAAATTAGGCCCATATCGCTGCATCGAGGAGTAAGACAAAGGGACATTATTTACCTCAAATTTACCACAAATGTAATGGAGTATATATTTTAGACGGTGCGTCTCTCACTTACGATTTGTTAACGAGTACCTACAAAAGATATCGAACTGTAGGACCTACAAAAGATATTGAATAACTTAGCTGAATCTTCTATACGTATCGGTCTACAAATGAACTTGAATTCTTTCCTAAGTTACAATCTCTTCAGAAGTCCTGGAATAGGTTTCTTTCTATCTTCAAGGACGACAACAGTCAGTTCACGTTGATAACTTGTCGTCGAGTTAGTGTAACCTTCTCACTGGCGTCCCTAAAGTCTCGTAACCCAACGCCTTCAGTATTCATGCCACTTGTACGCTGACGACTTACAAGTGTACACAAGTCAAGGTTCGAGGTCATTTTATACACAATCAACAAAATCAACAAAGATTTGGATTACATTAAGAGTTGGACAGCTAGATTTGGGTTGTCGATAAATTTAACCAAATGTTAAGTCATCGTCGTGGGGAGCAAATAAATATTAAATCGGTTAGATACAGCAGTCACTCAAAGTTGTCTACAACAAAGCGGCTATACTTCTTAGCGTAGTGCTAAAGAATTTGGGGCTACATATGTAGATTCGACACTTGATTGTCGGGTAGAAACTACAAATATCAGTCAGAAAATCACTTCGTATCTGCGCGCTTTACATCACCTTAAGAATGTTGTGCTCGTTAAATTTAAGGTCATGTATATGCAGTCTTTAATTATTCCCTTTATCGACTATGGTGATTATATATTGATAAATTGACTTATATGTAGACTTCCTCAGTACACTAGACCACTTTCTTAATAACTACATTCGATTTGTTTCCAATCTTCGCAAGTATGTTCATGTCATGTACTCAGAAAGAAGAATGACAACTACATACAAAATTTGTGAGAAAATGTTTCCTAAACTTCTTCCGTCATTTATCTGCAACCTATCTTGTATTCAAAATTGAAAGTACTATTTTCGAAAAGTTTCTTTAATTTAATGTGTATACCAATTTATATTTCTTATTCTACAGAAATTTGATTAATAAAATCAGGGATCCACATTATTAAGTCAAGAGAGTTCCCTAAAACATGATTACAATGATTTTTTTATGATTACAGTAGTTTATAGAAAACAACACGTTTCCATCTTTTCTTTGTTGGAACTCATTGTAAAACAACAGAAACAATAAAATAGTCACCTTCTCAGAACTGGAGTCTATATCTTACGATATACCTGTTCGGTAATATGGAACAGAATGTCAAGTCGTCCGCCGCAGGATAGGAAGCCAGAGCAACCACGCTACCAACAGTGTAGATCTGTGCGTGTAGTATCCAGCAGAATTTGCCCACGAGTGCGTGTAGTTTTAGCCTTAGGCTAATGTTCGGGCTAATGTTGTATCGTGATAATGTTCGTAAATTATTCTCGTATATTAGCTACGTCAAAATTTGTATACCAACACGTTTTGGACAATTCGAGAATGTCAGGGTCCCACTTTCCAGCCCAGCTTAAGAGCACGTGCTCTTAATCTCACTTACATAAATTCAAAAAACAGCAACACCCTATAAATGCCGACCTACGACGAGGATAATCTGGTGAGCATAAATAAAATAACACAATATCCTTTTAAAATAAAAAAATGGCACCTATTTCAATCAACACTTATAAAGAGAACTAAAAATTAAAAAACAATTATAAATCAAATAGAAGACTAAAATAAGTACAACCCTTAATATAACTGTTACAACTCGGTGCCGAATCCTTCACCAGTAAGTGTTACGAAATTATGAGTGACAAAGTAAAATCTATATAAATATACATATTTTGAATAATCTTTTCTATGTTCCGATTAATATTCGTTGCGCTATTGTTTGATTATCAAAAATATAATTCATAATTATTTTCTAGTTCTTAACATAGTATTTGTATTAAATAAATAAAAACATTTTTAAACTTAACTTCAGTGGTATCATTACACAAAGAAGTATATTGCTGTTCTTGTTTTTACACTATCATTATCTTTGTCGAGTGTAAAGACGCCCTAATCAATATTTTATAGACTAGAATTGAACGACCCTAGAGGTGAACTGGAAGAGTGATGAGAATGCCTAATATCATTAAGTTCGTTTTCATACAACAAAGATTTTATCCTGTAGAAATATAAAACAATCACTTGTCGCTTAGTAATAAAATACTATTGTTTTTACGTGAAATAACAACTTACAATATTAAACTAGCTTTTGATCGGAAGCGTATACAACAAGCAATACAAAAATATATCAGAAGCTATTATGTGTGCACAAGTAGTATATGGTATATGGTAACCAACAAAGATCTCATAATTTATATTAAACGTTCAATTCAAAAAATTTTTATTGCTCTTCCATTGCGATGTTGTCAGGTAATCTACCCCACTCTGTAAAACAACATTATTGGTTGCATATACGTTTCTTCAGTAGATTAATATATTAGTTTTAATGCTTTGATATTTTTAAACATATCATATTATGTCTCAGTTTTTGAAAAAGTATATACCTACTTTTGTAAAAAAAATGTTTAAAACTTAATTGATACTTACAGTTTTTGTTGAATAACGCTGAGTTTTTGTTATGTAACTCCCACTTTACAACAAAAACTATGTGTATGTTAATTAATACTTATCAAAATGCCACCACCAAGCTCTAGTAAATATAAAGAGCTTTTATCAATCCAAACAAAGGTGGTAAGTTTCAGACTTCTTTTGTGTACATAGCGTTTCTGGGCATATTTCACTGCCTATTTTCTTAAGAAACTTCGTTTAAGGGCGAAGGATGGCCTAATTGTAAGAAACAGTATTTGTTGAAATATTATTAGGAATAAGGTCAAAGCGAGGATGAAAAGTCTCAAAAGCAACGCCTTGTTACGCTTGAATTATTAATTACAATAGCAGTTGAAATTTATGGTCAATGTTCTCATTTTAATTTTTTTTTTCTTCTGTTTAAAATATTGTTTCGATCGTAACCCTTGCGTTTTATTAGTCCATTATTGTTGGTATCACAGTATTGTTTTATGTCAAAACAAGTTATTTTATTTACCCATTGCAATTAACGAATTATTTAAAAAATGCAATCTCAGTTTTATACCCTTTTATGGTAAATCCAAGAAGATGTTATGATTTTATTATAAAAGTTTATATTACTATGTGCGCGCATACCATACTTATTTACTCACATCTTTCATCATCCTTTAGCCTTTTTAAGAGGCTTTTATAAGCTTGATATATAATCGTCTATCTATAAATCTATCAATATATATATCTATGAATATATGTATTTATGTAACAAAATCTTTGAACAGAAATATTAGATATACATGTTTTGGTGTGAAAAAGCAATGTGGTGTAAAATTGCAAAATATAGCCACGGTATCTCAGAAGGATAAATGCTGTCATTGATCCTGAGTTACACATTAACTGACCACAAAATGCAAAGCTGCACAGTTGATTATACAGTCGTTTATTTGGACAAGTTTATGTAGCACTGAGTCGCGGAAGATTTCTGGGCGTTGTTTGGATTGAAGAACTTGATATCTCGAAATTGACAAGGAAAGTCCCATGTAACGGTAATGCATTAGAGGAAATAATTAGATTGCAAAATAATTCATAAAACAACTTGGCAGCCAGTTTTTACTTATGATAACACCATACAGTCGATTATTCGTAGATTGCTAGTAAAGAAATTAAAATGACAGTTCATATACATAAAACATGGTAATGAAAAAAATCAAATTAAAAGGTGAAAAATAAATAATAGCACAAAAAACACGCTTCAGCAAAAAATCTAATTAAAAGGTCTAAGATAATTTTCAATGACTTTTATTGTAAAAAAGCGTGGGGTGCTTGATGTCGATTGTTATAAATATTTTATTGATAAATGTTGGTAGAAATAATCACTTTGTAAATATTTTAAAAAGCACCCAAAGCTTTTTCAGGCCCTAAAACTCTTTTATTATGATAATCACACTGTCCTTGATTAAAATTTTTTGACAATACTTTTTTCCTTTTTGGTGTGACTTTGTATATTTTTAGGATATATTTTCAATCCTAGCACTAACGAAAAGCAAAAGTATGGCTGCACAAATAAATTGATGATGATGTACTCTTAGCCGATTTCGGCATCGACAGCCTGTCTCAACGGGGACCAGTTAACTACGAAGGTGATATTACAGTGCAGAAATGTTTACGCAAACACAGGTGCACTCTTTGTTTCTTCACTCTCACAATCCAATGGGACGGTTATCCGACACGACCGCAGAGAGATCAGGTTTCGGACCGATGGCTTTACGTACCTAGACGGCTCCTAGGCACGGTTTTTAAAACCCCAACATCCAGCAAATAAAAAAGAAAGACTCAATAACACTCTTTAATCCGACCTAGTAATCGAACCGAGCCCTCTTGATTAGAAGTCACACACGATGACCGCTAAACCAACGTGGCAAGCAATAAGTAAATTAATTGATTTTTGATATAATGTAATGTTTTGTCAAAGAGTAACCACAACAATGAATTTGATTTTGGTTGAAGGATTTAGATTTTTTTAAGTTCGATTTGTTTGTGAGGACGAATTTATACACATTTTTGTTTATTGTTATGGTATTCGTTGATAAGTTATTACAACACATAGTTATTGCGTTCGACTATAAAGTGAAACGTTATAAATAATTAAATTTGTTTTTAATTGCTACAATTTTGAAAGAAATCGCAAAGAACTTTATTAAATATATTATTAAAAGATATATGAAATTATTTGGGTACTATTTATTGGATTCTTCAAAATGGTACGAGACAGATAACGATTTAATTTCTATTTCTATTAAATTGGAATGAAATAGCCAAATGTGGTTGAAATTGTATTTGAGAAGCATGTAAAAGTATAATAGTGTTTTGACGAAAGACATCCTACTAGTATTATAAATGCGTGGGTAAGCTTGTTTGTTACAGTTTCAACTAAAACTACTTAACCGTTCATCAGGAAATTTTGTACACATGTTTTTGGAGGTATTAGAAGTAACATAGGATACTTTTTATTAAAAAAAATAACAAGTAAAAATATTTATTTAAAATAATTTGTTACGAAACTTATTGTGGTAGACCAAATTTCACGTGAGCGAAGCAAAAGCGCGGGCAAAAGTTAGTGGTAAATAAATTTATTCTTGTCTTAATAAGTATACACTTACATTTAACTTAGATTAAACATTCATTTCTTATTCCACCTTTTCGTATAAACGATTATATAATTTCATGTACCTAATGTGTGCGGATGATCCTTACCATCCCAGTAATCCTTGTTTCATTTTAGATATTTACAGATGGGATGACGTAATGACACTGCCAGTGATGTATGTCTGCCAATGTAATCGTTTACGAGGCTATCTACCCGAGGCTTTAGCAGAATAAATTACCGTCTAGCGTCCTTTATATACATGTGTGTATAAACATATGTATAGTTAGAAAAGTATCTACATTTAATTTAACATAACGAAATGTAAGTACTAAAATTTATTGTTTTAATCTTTTTAAAACACTTATTAGAATTAGAAATAGCTAGTGTTTTTATAGTTTTACTTTAATTTAGTTACATTTACATTAGGAATAGAATATCATCACCCCTAAATATGAGTAAAATATTATGTATTATTCTACCTATCTTGCTTTTTATGGGTCGTTGGAAGTTTATCAGAATTGTTAACATGGATGTTTATTGGGTCTCTTTTATAAGTCATAATATTGTTGTCGTAGAAACAATTTCCCTAGTTTTCTATTTGTAAGTGTATACAGGGTAAGTTGCATATCGTTTTTTGGCTTTTTGAAATTTAGGTGATTTTTAAAACTAAATGATATTCCGACTCGGCATACTTAATATTTTTCATACTATTATATTATACTCAAAAGCTATATATGTCCAAAACTTTGAACATCTAATCTCTACGCTGTATCGCTGCACTTTAAACTCAAATAATTCGCTGTCCTGTGTAATACTCAAAATTATTTTAGTAGAATTTACATAGAAAGTTTTTTATAGATATTGGGCAACTAACATATTATTGAGTAAAAAACAAAATCGATGTGGCGTCGAACAGGCTTTGTACAAGCTATTCAATAACTTTTGTTGTATCAATGAACTTTGATTGAAATGGAAATAGTGCATCAAAAATACGTCTGAGTGTAATTAATAATTTCAGATAATATATAAGAAGAAAACACACAATATCAGTAGCCTTCTTCCAGCAGTGGACAGCAATAGTTTGATAATGATAATAATGATGATGACGTATTAGAAATCTCAACATTTCTCTGTATATTTATGTTACCTTATTTCGTAATAAAACTTTTGAAATACCAGCAACATCACAGTCAGTTAACAACTAACAATACCAGCTAAAATCAATGGCACAATAATATGTATTAGTTAGTATTTTATAGGTAGAAGGATTTATATTTTATTTAAAGAGTCAGTTTAAAACGTTTAACAACAGTCTCCTTAAATTATCAAACAGGGTGCGTCATACAGAACTGTACCAACAAAACTCGACAGAAATTGTAACAATTTATGTCAAAAACCTTTTAACATAAAATTATGGAAACTCGTCACAATGTACAATGTTTCTGTAACTTTTGAATCAGATTTTCCTGGAATGATAATTTGAGACATAATTTGAAAAATACATTATTTAGGCAGAGTTAAAAAATTCCTTCTGGAAGTATTTATGATTTAGTGAATTAACGCTAACTGAAATTGATTATTGTATTTATGTGTGTATGTATGTAGGTATATGTTTCCTTTTATATGTATATATATTTATATCATTACGTATTATGTAAACTGTTTATACATAAATTAAATAATTTACTTCTCCTGCTCCAAAGTTACACCTGCTACACGCATCTCTGCATTACCCAAAGGTCGACTGGAAGAAAACGCCTGCGGCATTAAGTCCGCCTTATACAACGTAAATTATTTGCAGGAAGTATAAATTAATAAATAATTTTAGAAATAACTGATCACATCAAATACTTTGTTTAATTTGAGTAGATACAAGTAAAACCAACCGGTTACAAGTTTTTTAAATGCAGAATATAAAAAAGACAATTTAGAAGAGCTTTAAAACAACCAGAAATGATTAATTATGTGCCAAAAATAGAAATTTAAATATAAAGACGATCAAAACAGTTGATCAAATATACAATAAAATGAAACATCCTCATCAAAATTTATTTTTCAAGATACAAGAGATAGTTTTCAATGTGATATGTAGGTGTACATACATTTATACGAGAATCGTTTTTATAAAATCATAATATATCGAAGTTATTTGAAATATGGATCGTTATTTTTCTTTTATTGTAATATTCGTGTTTCACTGTTTCAATAAACAATAACATGAGCAATGATTTATTACTGTAATCTTGTGCGTACATTTAAAATTTGTACATCCACATGTGTTTTCAGAGATAAAATGTTTATATTTCAAAATATAAAACAAGGAGCCCTACCATAACGATCTGATTCGATGAATCTGTTAGAGATCAATTACAATAATAAAGATTATTTCCTTTTTGAGATCTCGTACATCTAGATTTGAACTTCCATATGATCCTTTAGGGAAGACACTTAATAATATGCCGATTTAAAGTACCCATTACTTGTACAATTATAAATATATATAGAAATGTACTTTAAATTATAATAAAAAACGAGCTTATTTTTTGTTCGCAAGGAATTCAACTAAGTAACTAAATTTTTAGTTCAACTAAATTTGAGTTATTTTTAAACTACTTGATTGTGACAAATTAGTTGATTAAAATATCTGATTTCACTGCTGGATATAGAGCCTCTCTTAGAAAGGAGGTTTGAGATAATATCACGTTGGCCAGACGTCAAGTTTTCCTTCTCTGTGCAGTGCTGTGATCCTGTATAATTTGCTCCTTTAGTCACCTCTTATGATACCCATGGGATGAAAAGTGATGACACTTTGTATTCTTAATCTATTACTACATGAAATTTATTAATGTATTACGGTACTACTGTTAGCATTAAAGCATGAATTTGATTGTGAAGTAGATTATCTCGGCAAGTAATAAATTTATATTCACTGCAGTAATAAAATTGATATTGCTTCGTTAGTTCCGAACTTTAAGTGTTTTACTGTTTTCTATGTAAAGCTATAATTACCTGCAATGATGAGCGATGATGTAAGTACTGATTGATTTCTAGGCTACTTTTTACTGTATCAAACACTGTTTGAATTGCAATTTGATTGCTTACTGCTTTTATAAATATGTCCTACTGCCATCTAGATAATTAGCGAGGAATTTGAAGAGTTCTAAAGAAAATCGAAACAAAGAACTAGTAAAGTTAAACAGATAAACTGATAAGAGACAATAAGAAATAAATAGCAGATGCTATTTTTATTTACTAATCTTTAATTGCTAAAGTTGAGTTATTCATTTCATGAGTGCTACTCAGCCCAGGACTAACATGCTCTTAAAAACTTTAAGTGTTAGCTTGTCAGAAGTTTTAGGTTTTAGATATTTCTAAAGAAAGTCTCTAAGGAAACGGCTATAAAATGAAATGAGTTATGCGTTTCAATACTACGAAAAGCGTCGAGTCCTGCCGCTATCCTCATGTATTTTTTCTGACATTTTTATGATACCACATTGTTCAGTTTTATAGCCCTCAGTGGGCCTGTCATACCGTAGTTTTACCTCAAAATAATTACTTAAGGAAGGTAAATAAAATTGGATGTCAAATAAACTCCATTATCAAATTTTAAGCTTGAAAATAGAAGCATTATAACAAACATTCACATTACAAAAACAAATGCGTTCGGGCCAACTGTAGACTCCATTCTGAATAAGCATCACGGTAACTTTAGTTTTCTCTTGAACAATATAATGGTATCATTCTATTTGTGGGGCATATAATTAAGATTTACCATTGAAGTTGTTTATTTCTATAAAATCCAAAGCGATGTTTTGGTCCAGATGGTATATATAATGAAGGCTTGATTATAAAAAATAATAGAAAACCAAATAAGTATCTGTCAGACTCACACACTGGCATAACTGTCTCAAGTTCAACAATCTCCCAATCGATTTAAAAAAATTGTAGTGTACTTAATTTTAGGTTTTTTAGTAAATTCTCTAAAAATCAACCTCTAAATATCAACTGTCATAGTGTGAAGTACATTTATGATATATAAATTCTGTAATTACAACAAATAAACGGCTTCTGGAATTTTTCCTTCCAGAGACACTGAAGCCGATCATTTGAAAACTCATAAAATTATATTTTACTTTTATTATTATAATTTACTATCCAAAGGTTTTATTTGCAAAAAGAATTCGAAATTCCACTACTAAGATGAATATGTACTCCTAGTCAATTTTGGCCATGGTGGACTAACTGGAACTACGTAGAAGATATTATAGTGCACAAGTGTGTGCACAAACACAGGTGCACTCTCTGTTACTCCACTTTTACAATCCGATGGGACGATTAGCCGATCAGGGAGAGATCAGAACCAGGACGACCGAACCCGACACAAGAATCGATCCAGAGATCTTTTGATCAGCAGCTACATACGCTACTCGCTAGACTAACGAGACCAATAAGACTACTAACAACACTACTACTTATTACATCGTTGACTAAAGAACGTTTTTTTTTTGTGTTTGTATCAAGCTTTGAATACAATAATAAAGTTATCTTGTTTCTCATATTTTGTCTATTTTTTTCTCTCTATGAAAAGCCTGCCAAAGCGACTCTACTCTGCCTGATGGAAAGCATGAATAGAATCCAAAGAATTGTAGTCACCATACTCATTACAAATGCAGACAATGCAGTGTGCTGACCCACACTATGGTGGCTTAGTGAGATACTTTTTCATGCCACGCTTGGGGACGTAAAAAGTATGACGGTCATCGTGACAGTGTAATGCTGACTCAGTTGTCACGATAACTGTCACCCCTGTATCAATGGACCTCCGGTCTCGCACTCACTAACGAAACATGACAGCATGGGTGCTGGTGCTTGAACATGATGAACATTGTATTTATTCTTTAAGAATAGACAAAGTTTAGCTAAAACATGGAACGTAAAACATTTGCATGTTGTATCTAATTCAATTCAAATTTCAATTTATTATCAAAAGAAACAAGAATATGTTTAATTAAATTTATTTGTTTTTAACCACCTAGCTAACGACAGGCATGTCCAGTAGTGGACTGTTAAAGGCTGTTGATGAAATAGTTTTTTGAACGAATTCCTTAAATTAAATGTTAATATGAAATACACGTCAGTTAAATGTATGAAATACACGCATAAATTGACTCGATTCGTCAACTAACATACTACTTATTTGCCAAAACATCGTATATGAACAAAAATCATCAACTATTTTACCGTAAGTTTGTTTTTTTAGTGATATGATGGTAGATATAAAAACATAACTTGAACACCTATATTAACATATTAACATTTAAGAAAATGGTAAAGATAATGTCAAGGAAGAGTTTATTGTGATTGAATTGGTACTTTGTGCCGTTCGAAAAACCTTTGAAATTTATATTAATTTACAGAAAGAACATCTACAAACTATGATATGAATTACAAAATTTTAATTTAGTAACGAACTTAAATTAATATTATTCGATTCATATTACGATGAAGATAATAAAAGGTTCGTTAATAAAGCCGTGAAAACCGATATTTTAATTAGCAATTTTCGGAAAGGAACTAGTGTCAGGTTTAAATTTGACCCACATCGATGCATGGCTTTAAAAGCTGAAAACTCAATTAGGAATTAAATTGGCCGTGTGGGTTCGGCTACAGTTGCTACGACGCTACGAGTGCAAAGGATGCTACGAGCTAGGTCAACGACATTGTTACATTCTCAAGTAATTTGGTGAATTATTTTGACGGCCACCGTTGTGACTTAACCGATATAAATTGTAAGCAGCATTTTCGTATCTAGATAATTATGTTGTCTGTTGGTCAAGGATGACTATTTTTTTCATGTAGTTGTCAAATGAGCAGGCGGATTGGCTGTTAAGTGACAACGATATTACCGGTCTTTTAGATAGGATTATCGTAGACTTAAAACCTTCGAGAAAGGATCTTGAATGTTTTAAGTCCAAGACGAAAATATATACCAGAAATTGGCTGTGGGTATTAAAATATTTATTTGTTTTTTGTTTACTTACATCGCTTTTTATCTGCAAGTAGTAGTGGAAGGTGCAGTAGTTAGATATTTTTTATATGACAGGAGGCATTTTAGAAACAGTCCTGTCAAATATAAATGGTATATAGTATTTGTTGTGTATTGAAATATATCTTTTACAGTAAACTTAAGATCAATATGAATGAAAATAAATTGAACTATTCTATTCTGCTCTATGTTACAAATTTTCCTGTTCTTTTTTACCCGACTGCGTCAACAGGAGTCGTGAAGAATGAAGCTAAATTAACGATTAATAAGTTTATTCATGTGTATTTCGCGTGATTCATATAATAAACATGTTAATTTCTCGTTTCTAATATCATAAATTATAAAGGCAAATGGTTCCATGTATTATTTATAGACAATTATCATGGTAGTCGATATCAATAATTTTAATAATGTTAATTTCACCCGCTCTGATAAAATCCAATAATGTTTTTGATATTACTTATTCCTTATATTGACGTGCGTCGAACTAGACCAAATTGAGGTCGATTAAGCCATACTCATTATAATTTAAATGACATGTCATTTTGTACAACATAAGATATTAATGATACTTAATAACATGACAAGAAAAGTACCTACTCCAATAAATCATTTTGTTTTGTAATGCATATAAAACAAATTTTGGGGAGTTGTTTTCGTTGTTAAGTAAAGCTAGTTCCCATAATGACATTTGTTTTTAGTGTACATCTTACACAACATAGATTCGTCTATATATGTACAACATTATATATATACTATTATAAGGACTTTATTAATCTTACATGACTTATATCGATTCTTGTAGAGTTGATACATTTTTAGTATTATGTGGAGAGTAAGAGAAGAAATCTGTTTTGATTTTTTTTTGGAAAATTCACAGTTGTGTTCCATACTCATATGTTTCCTCTTGAAGTCTGTGAAGACAAGTCATAGGATTTCCAAAATACATATCAACACAACGAGATTTATTTATTTTAATAAAATATATAAAGTATAAAATACTAAGTCTATTTATTTTAATAAGAACTCTAACAAGTCGTGTAGGAACTGCTCTTGAATATAAAGTTACCCACTGTAATTCTTGACAATTTGAATTCTATACAATGTAACCATATATCATTCAAAGTTTCCTTCTAACTTTGTCGCTTTGGCCTAAAGTTTTTAATATGGTAATGAAGATTTTGAAATCCATAGGGAGGCTGTTTACAAATTTGAGAATTTATCACATACACAACTTAACACAAATTTTCAGAGAATACGTTTTAAGACATAAAACAACATAGTTTGTGTCAGATACACTTTGAAATTTAGTTAGAAGGTTACAGATTGTTGACGGGCATGTACTCATATGTATATTTGGGACTTTTGTATCACCTTGTCTATTTCATAGTAGGGGATTATTGTTATATTTATTTGGCTGGTAATAGCATCGATAACAACAGTTTTAATTCACCGATTTTCAGAACTTTGCATTAAAAAGTTATTTCAGTTTTAGTTTACATATAAGCTGTACTGATATTCTACTGCTATTGCAATGTCAACAAGATGGCGAAGTACCATATTTTTACTTCGATTTAATAGAAGCACTAAACTATGTTTCCTAAATTTGTTCTTTAGAAATGTTCTTCGGATCTATTTGTATGTAGGGGTACAGACACGATTTTCTCACTAGGGGAGAGCAATGTTTCACCACTAGTGGGCTGACTCGACCCTAGTGAAATGACTTTACAAAAACCGGTGTTAATCAATTACACGGATGACCTAGTAGCTTAAGCGGCCATCACGCCGTTTTCTACTGCACTGAGTGCTGTAGGTCCAGTCCTCACATGGGACAACACTTTGTGTGGTTGACAATTGTTATTTAGAATCTGAATGTTCTTTGTTTCTGTTTCATATATATTTGTAAAATTCGCCATGAAACAGGATTTACTCATAACTTGAGAGTTGTCTTTTAAAAAAAAGATACTTGTCTTTAAATGTTACTGGCCCCCCGATTTTGCGCGTGGTGTTTTGGAACGTTTTCGTGGGCACCGGTGGTAGATAATATTTAGACATTATTTTCTTTAAAATATAGCTTTATTTCAGTTACAATTGTCACTAGTGTCATTTAAGATCTTACTAGGTACATTTTAAGAGCAAATTTTTATGTTTATATTGTATTACACTTCATTTATGATACAATTAGCACGTACAGAATAAGAATATAGGTGATATAAAATGAAAGCCGTCTGTTACAGAAATCAAGCTATATTTTAAGATTGCAATTCTTTTATTATTTGTCCTACTGATGAAAAGATGTTTCAATTAGTTCCTGCCAACTTTTCCCACACATTGACTTCACCAACGTAAATGAAACAAGTTCTCAACCAACTTGTAATGAAACTGGCTAACGTATATACTTTTAGTACAAACTTTACCTCACTCAGTGTAATTCTAGAATAAAGGTGAGGTTTTTAAATGTTACATTGTACGTTTTGTATTTACTTTGTATCTAATTACTTTGCAGTTAGCAAGAGGACATGATTTTTCTAGAAAATTCTCAAATACCGACAATATTTATCTGTGACCTTTCTTATTTGTTTAAACTTTTAGTAATGTTAACTTACTTTGTCTCAGGATCGTCACCTTCGTGGGAGCAGTTTGTAAGAGAGTCGTTAGTGCAGGCGGCGTGGCCCGTGGCTTTGGTTGCCCCACCCCGCAGAGCACTCACCGTAGACCATCAGTAAGTTATTTTAAATACTATACAATTTTGAGAGATTAACTTAAAATGAATCTAAGTGCACCTCACCATAAGTTAATATTAAAATATTCATTTAAATTATCGAACAGCATATTTATCAATACTATTTTAGTTAATTAAATAGCAACACGGCTACCAGACGACTACACTACTACAACGTTACTAAGTAGTTGTCTATTTAGTAACATTCAAATTTACTTCCTAGAGAAAACGATTTATTTCACCTGTACGAAGAGGACTGACGCTGGTCTAGCAATGAATCAAATGAATTTTCTTAATTTTACATGAATTGACACAGTTTTATAGAAAACATAAAACAGAAAAATTTTTAAAACCAAACATTGAATAGATAAAGCATAAAGCATCATTATTATAATACTAGATAAGTATGGCACTTAGCGATAGCAAATTCTAGCGCGGTTTGAATACCATTATATCTAACGACTTAAAGCTTTTGTATGTACGATAAACATCATGAATACCTGAAATAAATATGTTATATTCTCGTGGAGTAATTTTAACCTAATTTAAAGCTGAATTCCGTAAGACATTTTCTGTGTGCCAGCTAATGCTGATTCGACACTGAAGTATTTTCGCTATCTGTAAGCGTCAACAGAATAATTTGCTACGAGCCCGAGTATTGATTTGTTGGTACACTCAAAGCTAGAAAATATCTCATATTTTCGTTTCACAACTAAAAGATATTGGGCTGACTCTTCAAAACGAAATTCTGAACCAAGCAAATATATATTTTGTTATTTGTAGTTCCGAAATACATCAATTAGTTTAGAATTTAAGCTCTCATAAAGATGCCGCGTTCCTTTCAAGTACTTAAAAAACTGCTACTCTATGATATTTAAAAAAAGTAGTACAGTATTTCTTACATTTTAGTATGCTTCAGTTGTTTCTAGAATTTAGTTTTAACTCTCATTGAAATAAATGAAAATTTCGCCTATTGCGTGGTCTAGGCAATATATTTATATGTACGTACCGTTTCGCAGTAACCCTTATCTCGACAAGCGAACAAAATCTATCTACATTTATACATTTATATGTGTATATTTCAACGTTAAGTATATATTAGTGAAGCGTTATTTTTGATGAAAGCAAGATTTACAAATGAAAGTAAAGTTATGAGTAAATGCAGCTTGTAATACATCATACTCTCAAAATATACTTCTTGTGTAACCTCGTGTGCAATTCTAGCATTATAAATTTACACAAATATGTATGTAGATTATATTTGTAATAATTTTAACTTGCCTACTGTGTTATATATTTTATACAACAATTTACTTTTACTGTTTAATAAAATGAAAAATCTCGTCCATTGTCAGCTCTATCTACTACAAATACACCCAACGCAGTAAACTATCGTTATATGTACAGTATGGGGCTCTTCAAGAAGGGGGTAAATAGGTTTTTAAAGGGTCGGCAACGCGCACGTGATGCCCCTGGTGCCGCAGGCGTTCATAGGCTGCGGTAACCGCTTACCATCAGGCGGGCCGTATGCTTGTTTGCCACCGTCGTGGTATAAAAAAAACCAATGTACAATATATTGTACAATGTAGCAAAATACAAAAATGGTGGTTTTTAGATCGGGGAAAATGTGCGATAATGATCTCGGTTATTCTTTAGAATGTTTCATATTTTTAAAAAAAATACGGGTATACTATTATCATACGTTTTACATTTATACTTTTATATTAAACTAGCTTACCCCACGAACTCTGTTCCGCCTTATAGTCAATAAATAAGCAGATTTTTTTTTACTTAAACCCGTTCTAACTGGATAAAAAGTATCCTATGACCGTCCCCTGGTTCTAAGCTACCTCCCCACCAATTTTCTGCTAAATCCGTTCTTCCGTTCTTGAGTTATAAGTGGTGTAACTAACACCACTTTCTTTTATATATATAGATGTACTGAGTTTTCAGAGTGCTGAATGTATAATCATATTTTTTTTAAATAGATAAATAAATTAGAATAGTTGCTTCAAAAGAAAGTCGTTATTCTATTTAAAAAGCATTTGTGTTGTGAAATTTAGAAAAGAAGTTCATTAGTAGTTGTTGTCAATAATATTTTTATTGCTATTTCCTCAAAACTCTAAATTAAGAACCTCCCTGACAAAATAAAATTTTAAATATGTAAAATACAACAACAACAACATAAAAAATATTTACATAAGCTTTTTATCTTTACAAAAAAAAACACTTCGAAAATCGAATGTGCAAGACGTTTAGATGGATATCTAAAATGTCGTATAATCGTTCTACTTTTCCCACTGCTTGTGTTAAATTTGACAAAATACATTACGCCACACACATTTTCTTCACATATGTATAAAGAAATTGTGCAGTAATCGTCTTTATGTTTGACTTTCCAACCGTTAAATTCATACCTTCCGGTTGCCTGAAATTCGGTGAATGCTTACAACACAGCAGTCGTTGCCATTATAGTTCTTTATAAAACGAAATTATGCTGATTTATCGCTATGCAACTAAAGGAAAAAGATGAGCTGACGGTAATTAAAATATACAAGTTTAGGATTAAGGTCCGGTAGGGGACTGACCTCTACCAGTGACCTATGAGTATCTCGTAAGATCTAAAATTACACTATTGACAATTATCACAAAGATAAAGCGACATTTTAAGGACAATAATATCTAAATGTTATCTGACGCCGCCACGCATGCAAACGCCCTCCAAATCCTCCTCACCCTCTAAAATTAGGGGACTCCTGTAACATCATTCACTCGGTGAATGAATGAAATGAATTGGGTCTTTGTGAGGCCGTAGTATTACTTTAGAAAAGCCACTTACATATTTGATAATGATTTACTCCGAGCCGATTTCAGACACGGTAGCCAGGCCGGAGACCAACCAACAAGACAGGAGGTATTATAGTGCATTAATGTTTGCGGTGCACACGGGTGCACTCTCTGTTTCCTTACTCCCACAACCCGATGGAACGGCTATCCGAGACGACGGAGAGGTGGGGGGGGGGGGTTGAATTAGGCGCAGTATTGACGGCTTAACATGCTTTCCGAGCCACGGCGTTTAGACTCCAATTTTTTGGGGTGAACCTCAAACTTCAGGCTGTTCTTAAGTGTTTCTATAATGAGAAAACTTTAAACACTCTTTGACGCGATCCGGGAACCAAACCTGAGACCTCTTGATCAGCATTCACATATGCTATCCGCTATACCAACGAGGTAGTGGTTACAACACAACAACTTATATACTTATAAAAATAATAAAATATATGTTCTGAAGCATGGCTCTCCCGCTGTTGAATATGTAATAACAATGACTTTTCACCTTAAAAATAAAAATCCCACAATAGCTTTGTTAGTTTAACAAACAAATCACGTTCTTATATTATATATTACCTTCTTTATTAAAATTATCATGCCTCGTTTCTGTATATAGCTCTCTATATCTTGCAAAATAGAGCAGACACGTAATCCTTCACATGTTCTCATTATGTATATAATTAATTTGTAGCTAATTTAATTTCACAATTTGAAGAACAAAGTGCTAATATCTTATGTCGAGATCTTAATGTTGTATTTCAGATTTGCAGGTGTATGGAATAATAAATTTTGTGAAAAATTATGGTTTTCATTAGAGAAAATATAAGTAACAAATCTTTGTGAAATAACAATTTTATAATATTTATTTGTTTAACAGAAGCTCTTTATGCTAATACGTTTTGAATTTCAAAACAGTAAACCCAAAAATTGATTAATGGGTTAGTATGTCTTTCCAACATTTTACGTAACTCAGCAATATGCTTTTCCAAGCTTAGACATTAGCAAGTTACAATAAGATGACTGTGAGTTCCGTCATCATTATTTTATCATCATACCAGTACGCTTAGCTCCTTCGCAACGTATCGGGACCAAAACTTTAGAAAATACATTAAACTCCGTCAGGTCCAGAACTTTTACAAAATTCCTACTGGTTTTCTGTTAATAATGTTAGCAAAATATCATTGTATTCTTACATTTAAATATTTTATTGTAAACATTAAATAATAGAGAAAGATACCGAACAAAATGGATATTGCAGTCTGTTCGGTCGATTGTAAGCTTTGTAAGGGTTACCGATCCGCTCTTGTCCCAGTTTCTCATTTCAGGCGGACAAGCCGTGCACACAAGTAAACAATAGAGATTTTGCTGAAAGGGTAGATATAAAAATAAAAGTTAAATTAAGAAAGTAACTATAATGGAAGATGGTGATAGTGACGTATTTATTTGTTATAAAATGTATGTAGGCCGTGTACTCTCAAATAATATTGTGTAAATTAAGAAAAAAATTATTTGTGCGTTGCAAATAATAAATTATAATGAACATATTCATACAAAATATTCTGTGTATGCATTTTAAGTAAATTATCGTTACAGTATACAGAACAAAATTTAAATGTGAAAAAAATAAAAATATGGGTGAATTGGCAAAAATGGTAAGCTCTAAGTTCATGACTTGGTATGAATTTGTATGATCTGTATATGTTATATGCATATGTTTTATATACATATATATATATTTAGGTATATTTACTTATTTATGGTCAAATTAGTCTATACGTATATGCTGAATTCTCTATAATTTATTATTTATCCTTAAGTGCACCTACCTCATCTTTTCTCTGCATCGCCCAATTGGTTGACTGCCAGAAAATGTCTTAAGCATATGTTCCTTGATGCATCTATTTATGCATAAAGTTATAAATAAATATGAATAAAAAAAAATATTTTTAGCAGCAGGTTACATATTGCATCCAGTTTTTACAGACCAACTCTACTACTACCTACCTCTGCCTACCCCTTCGAACATATAATTTTATGTATGACTACCTTTTACATGCGGCTTCGCTCGCGTAAAATTTAACCTGCCACATTAAGTTTCGTAACAAATCATTTTAAATAAATATGTTTCTTTTAACATACAAACAATCCTACGGTACATCATCTTTGTGTAACTTCTATGGCTTAGGCAGCGAACACCAAGATAACTCTCAGAGGTCAGATTTTTTACCGAGTCAATTGACGTTTATCGTTATATTATGACCTAAATTACATAAAATCATTACAAATTGTAGCCTATATGTTATTCCGATGTATAACATATATTACTGAAAAGTTTCATCCGAATCTGTTCAGTAGTTTTTTCGTGACAGAGTTACAAACTTCCTCACAAACTTTCGCATTCATAATATTAGTAGGATTATTTGATTACTATATATATATATATATATATATATATAATAATCAAATAAATTTCATTATATGGCTATATATATATATAATTTATATATAGCCATGTAATGAAATTTATTTTATGGGTCTACAACTATTTCTAGTTTCAATTAAACATATTATCCAGCATTGTTTAAATAAATCCAACCAAAGATTGTCTGGTAGAGATCGCTTTTAGCGACAACACATCTCACTGTCTCTATTATTAATAAAATAAACTTATGACCATTGTTATTTTATTTATTGTGTTACAATATACAACATTTAATTCTATTTAAAATTTCATACACCTATAACATGATTATAGAGGGTAAGTATATTTTTATTCGAATTTAATATTATTTAAGTCCACAAGACTGGAGGAAATGTTAATTAATTATTTAATAGATATGTTTAAATTTCAAACCTATAAATAATGATATACGAATGACTATCCAGATACTTTTTTTTGACTGTGCAGAAATTCCCCCGGTGCCATCAATTGGTGGATATATCGGACTCGAACCGACCAAAAACTACACACTATCTCAGGTACCAGTAGCCGGAAAACAAGTGTACCCTGGAAAGGAAATCCCTGGAATCCTGACACACCTGGGACCATCTACCTACGACTCGCAGATGACCCTTTTCTGCCCCCAAACGAGCCCGCGTGTTCCGTAGTACGTCGCGCTGCCACCCTGGCCTGCTTCTGCTAGGGTGACATATGGTCTATCTAGATGCCAGAAATCTCGAAAAAACACATTGACTACGTTGTTTATATGTTTCATATACACTGTGTTGGCATGTGTCATATCTCTGGCAAATCTTGTAAAAGATTGTGTTTGAAATTACGTTTTAAACACAAATATAAAAAAATACAGCTAAGTATTTGCCCAAAATTTACGAAGGTATTCGTTAAGACGCTATTTAACTCTGAATGAACTTAAATGAAGTCGACTTCTATCTTCAAATGTTTCGAGAAGTCTTAATAAACAATAGCCGTAAATCACGAAGAAGGATTACCTAATCTCCAAGATATTGAAGAAGTATTACCCATATCTATAAAATAGAACTAGGAGTATATGAACTCTTTGTAAGAAAAGCAAAGCCAAGTGATCCCTTTGTTTATACGAGTTAATTAAGATATTACTTAATTATGTAACTAACAAGAAAGACAACTTTTTATACCATTATATGTTAGGTATAATTATTATTTGAAATATCTACCACTACTAACATATAGATATAAATTTTTTTAGATATTGTAATATATTTATTAATTATATAAAATAATTGTTTTAGTGTCTAATTTATAGCGTTGTTTCAATTTTTACGCATCAATTAACTTCATTACGAGAGACATACATACATAGGATTCCCACAACAAAACTTAGGGCTCCAAGTCAACCTCACTTGCAAGTGGTGCACATTTTGATCGATAGACGAGACTCTGGCAAACAAAACATCCTGATTAGCGGCAATAGACTTGTCACCTATTAAGTAGGACCAAAACACTGGCGAAAAGTGGGCATTCAACATAACTCTGCCTACCCCTCCGGGGAAACAGACGTAGTTTTATGTATTTCCCACCACCATTTCAGTTCTTTCGGGAGACATAGACATCTTTTCTAATAGTCTGGTAGAATTCAGAAATAATGTTCGAGCTCTTATACCGAAGTAAGTTTAAATCTTTCATTAATCGCCTACCATTTAAATATAAATAAATATGTATATGTGTATGTCTGTATGTGCTTGTATGTGTGTCGGTGTGTATGTATGTTTATGTGACTGCCACTGGCCTACGTTTGTTTAATTAATTATTATTAGTTAATTATTTCCTTTACCTACATAAACCTTTGTAATCACTGTTTGTATACTTTTTTTAATTCTTTTTGTAATAAGCATGTTGTGGTCTCTCATAATTGAGGAAGCATATGACACGCAATCTTAATTGTATTTAATCTGATAGCATGTAAAGTGTATTCCTTGTCAGAGATCCATTATAAATAAATAAATAAATAAATAAATAAGTATGTTACAGTCATACACAGAACAACATATAAGTAATTTTGTTTTATTTACAGTAAAACTTCACTAGGGTGAAATAAATCACTGTTTCTGCAAATGAATGGTTGAAAGCGCAGTCTGCAGTGATTAATGAGGCCGTGTGAAAGGTATTCCTTTGATAATTAATTTATTGGAAAGGCCATTCGTCGTTTGTTTTAAAATGTATAAAAATGTGTGAAGCACTTGTCGTCATAATTTATTATTACTTGTATCTCATTATATACGTGTTATTTAATGTCTCTAACATTTTATACCTTTTATACATGTATGTATGTATGTATCTAGTAAGCTGGTAAATTTTCTGCAAATCTGTCTCACTGTAAATTATACATCTGGAATAGGATCTCTTATTGAAAAAAAAAACAAAAGTTTCCGTTGTGTAAAAATTTATAGGTACCTAAGTACAAACAAGTGATTTCTACTTTATTCATTTCCAATACCCAGTATCACTCTTGCAATTCAGACGACGTCGACGTTACATTCATCGTAACTGTAAGAGTCCTCCCAAGTTAAAATCATTCCAGTTGGTTAGACTGTAAAGCATGGCAAAGGAATATAAAAATATATAAATTTAAAGAATATAATATAACTTGAAACAAATAACACTCAATTAAATCAATACAGTTTTAATCAGTTTTTAATGAAGAACTTCTAGCCATGATTACTGAACGCAAAAAATCAGTAATCAGAATTAATTATGCATGTCATACGATGTATATTTTCGTACAATTTCCTGACAAACTTGACTGAGTAAAACCTTTCTACCGAATACACGACAGAGTGCCCACGTTTCACGTCGGATTTTAGTCGTTAATCATAGGCACAAGGGACCACGATCTGTCGAGTTGAAAGGCACGTGTGGTAACAACTTTGGCCAATTATATATTAACAGATAGATATAGCAAAATAAACTTATCGTATAATAATACAATTTTTGAATTTGAACGTTTAAATATAAAAATGGTAAGTAAGTGATTTGCGTATGGTGAGTATTATATTGATCATGAATAAGTTAACAATTGAAAATGGTTGACAATGTATATCTCACACATACTCTTCTGCGTCAACGAGAAGTCGGAGATCTGCAAGGATTTCCCACCCCGACAACAACAAAAAAAAGGTACTCAATGGATGTATGACAAGTGGCTCCATTTTCTTGAAGCCATGTGTTACGATTGTAGCTAGCAAATTCCAGTAGCATCGGTCCCAAAAACTCCCGTAACATATTTGTGCGGGATGCTAGATTCCAATGTTAACAATTCCTGGCCCACCCAATACTTTATTATGATTTTCAGTGACAATAAAGTTTCAAAAAATACCGAATTGAAAAGTTTTTAAAAATATAGTATCATAGCAACGAAGAATGCATTGAAGCTATTAATTTAATCCGTAAAATTATTGTATCAACATATACTCGTATGTACGTTTATCAAGAATTGAAAAAAACCAAGCATAACCTTAGGCAAAACAAAAATTAAATATAATGAATACTTCAATATGCCTAAGCATTTAGTCATGAAGACTATAATATTAAATCGATAGACAGGGTATAGATAATTAAAGCTGTTGCCAACAATAAAACTTGTAACTAGATTTAACTTAAAAATAGATTTTCTATTATACGAAGAGAACTATCGACCATGTTAGCCGAAATATGTTAGATCTATTTTCTCAAGGTTATCAATAAATTATGACTTCGAGTAGACTAGCTACAAATATTACATTCATTTATCAATTGTAATAGAGTGAAGAAATGTCTGAGCATGCTTTAGCATTGATCTGTAAATATTGTGTAGTGGTTTAAGGAGTCACTTTGTCGTTTTCTTCTGCGCTGAGTGTTTTTGATTTGGTCTCCGCATGGGATAATAATAAGTATTATGGACATTTTATATACAAGGCCATCTAGTTCAAACTAAGTAGAACTTGTGCTATGTCAGCTACATTGACTGATAGAATATTATCTTTTTTTAAATACGAAACAAATATTTGCAGAACTTACAAACATTTGGTCCGACTCGGGAATCGAAACCGAGACTTCATTCACTGCAGTCACACACACTACTACTGCGCCACAAAGGCAGTCGGCAATACAAAGTTCAATTTGAAGTGTAAGTGTTCTTTGTGTCTGTTTCGTGTGTGTTTATAAAGTCCCATGTGATGCAGCATATGTAATATTTTTAATGTGTTATATATAGAACACTTAGCGTATTACTCGTATTGTGCTCAAGTAGCTTGAACTAAGCATCAGCTCAAGCAATTATTGTTATTTGCATAGGTGTTTGTAGCTCGTGCGTTAATTCACTGCACAATCAATATATATATATAGACGTAAACGTAAACAGTGGTGCATGATTATCAGTTATATTTTTATAAAGCGTAATTAATATTTAATACGTGTTTTTTGCGCTATAAAGCTGTACCCTACTGCTAGCTCTTTATGTTGAGTTTGAAGACAATAAATCTCAAACATTTCTTAATGTTTTACAAAACCATCGATTTCAATAAAGTTCCCCGAACGAACAGTTGTAGGAAATGCCAGATTCTAAATATACTTTTATTACTTCAAGTTATCATTTTAGTATTATCTATAAACCATAGACAATATGCTTGTGTATTACAAACATATGGAATTGAAAAGGGATTATTCAAGCAACTATGGAATTTAGTACCTACATATGTAGCTACAAAGATCTTTGTCCCAAGAAAAAATACTGTGATAGGGTAGCATTAATATATATGTACATGTTTTTCATAACACACTGTATTTTAAGGAAAATCATTAGTGTAATTCGAATGTGCAAAGTTATAGAACTTATTATCGATTATAAATAAGTATAAGTAAGCTATTATATATTGTGTTGAACTATTAACGTAATTATCAGAAACTTCTGTTTCGCTATCCATTTATTAAAAACATACCACGGTCGAATGACTGGTACCTATAGATGAGATTCAAGTAGCCAGAATATTATTATACATCACATCAAGTGTGTCTAACAATGAATGCCAACGTTGATGCCGTAGGCGAAGTGCACTCGACGAATAAATGTTTGCATTTTATGAGTGTGGAATCATATCTCAAAATCAAATCACTTTTCAAAGTAAAATATGTACGGATTTAGGTACTTTTTCATACATAGAATTGCTGCATCTTGTTATGATATAAACAACAAGGGTATTATGTCAAATCTCTAAAACAAATTATCTAGTTCTCGTATAAAATTATTTTTGTACAATTTAAATATTTGTTGTCAATAATGATTTGATCAGGATCTGATAAATAAACAAAAATTCAAAAATTAAATATAAATTTCAATACTTACGTAGTATAATTTTTCAGTTTGAAGCAAATTACCTCCAAAATACACTCGTACTACGTTCTACATTATTATAGCAAAAGGGAACAAACTAGTGTTTTATGGTCTTTAAATACAAATACTTTAAGTAAACTGTTAGGGAGATGTCAATGTTAAAAAATAAGTTCTTATTCCAGCTTAAATAACAATGTAAACAATACAATTACTAAAAAATGGACCACAAATTCGTTTCCTGTTACTATTTAAAACACACGACTATAAAAACAAATAACTTAAAAGAATTCCAATTTTTTTTAAAAGTTGACTTGAGCTTTCATCGTTTATCTGTCGCTATCTGTCAGCACAACAGTCTTTTAGATGTAATTGAAATAAGAAAAACAAAGACTCGGCCGTAACAACAATTCTTGAAACCACTCAAAACACTTCTTATCCCATTTTAGTTCGTTATGTGTATGTTGTAGTTTTCAGAGAACAGCAGGTAAAATATAACTACTCATCCTCATCATCATCACCAACAACCTTTTACAGTCCACTGCTGAACATAGGCTTCTCCTTAGCAAGGCAGTTTTGGCCCACTGTACCATGCTGACCAAATGGATTGGTATAGGGTATGTTTCAAGTTTTCTTTCTCTTTGTAATGATGTTGTCTTGCATACTTTGTTCTCTTAGTCGCCTTTTACGACACCCACGGGATGAATAGGGGTGGTAACACTATGTACATACTTTTAATCCGCCACCACACGGAGTAAATATAACTACTATAATAATAATACCAATAATAACACTAACAGAGACATTTTCTGAAAGAAGTCACAATATAGCAGACTCATAACATTCCATCAAGTCATTTTTTATGGCTGACGTAATGTTCATTTAATAATAAACCATTACCCTGGGTGTAAACATAATTTATGGTGCCAAGAGAGATGACCCTCGTAATATGATTTATTGTCATAAAAATTAATAGAAATATACATTAAATGTTGTCTCAGTGAGGTCTAGAATGAATGGAGGCGTTTAGACTATTTATAGGTAGGATTACCAAAGTAATTACTATACACAAAGACGGTCCGCTCGGTTGTTTCTTTTCAGAAGATTCAAAACATAAGTTATGTATAAGTTGTGTAAAAGTTTTATTATACGATACTTTATGTCAAAAATACCTTACAGATAATATAATGAAAATATAGACAATAATAAAAAATAAACGATGAACAAGTGCGTTTAATGAAGTTTTATTTCCTTTCTTCCATTTTGAAGAAGCTTGTAAATAGTAGTAAGTTTTTATAAATTTTTATGAGTTTTAATTATTAAAATATCAATGTATTATATATATCAATGTAGGCATATGATATGTGGAATTGAGGCTCAAGAAAATTACTTGTTAACAATTCACAGGTGTTTAATAAAAATTAATTATAAACGGTTTTAATTTAAAATTAATCTCAGCTTAAGTAAGCTCCCAGAACTTTCTACTTTTAATTTTTATACAAACCTTGGGTTAATATAATCCCGGATACAACGGGATCAGAACTTCTGGGCTTAATAAGTGAATGACAAAGCTTTGTTACATTCTATTATCTCAGATAAACACTGTTTTAACATGTTTTAGAAATAACGATTAGAAGATAAACGTGCTTATGAAAATATAACAATTTCCCATACAAGGGAATATAATAATAATTATAATCTGCATGTTATGTTATAAAGTTTCAAACACTCAATAAATTCTGAACCGACTGAGCTCAAATTTTGACACGATCAACGTACAGGCTTTGACTTTGGTAGGCTTTTAAAAAAACAGATAGATAGATAGATAGATAGATAGATAGATACTCTTTATTGTACACCATATGTACGAAACATACAATGTAGGATACAAACAAATAACAGTTTCTTCAAAAATTGTTTTTATCTATTTTTTACGTCAGTTTTCTTTTTTTTTCATCGTATGCAATAACGAGGCATAGCTTTTAAATAAGAAAAAAACTTGTAAGAAACTTTAAAATTTAAACTGAGAAAATTTTAACTGTATAACACACTCGTACCCATCGCCTACATACTCGTATAATCCTGTCTGTCGCTCTGCAATTAGTAGTTTAGTGTCGGCGAGCTCTTCCAGGGCTACGTGACTAATCTAGAAGCTTAGCATGTACTTACGGAATGTGCTTATGTAGTTCAAGAGTGGGGGTCTGTTTTCTACTTTAAATTTAGAATCTTTTTTTTTACATTAAGAACCTATCAAAGTGACTCTACTTTACCTGGTGGAAAGCATGAATAGAATCGAAGAGCTGTGGCCATCATACTCATTGCAAATGCAGACAATGCAAAATTGTGACCCACACCATGGAGGCCGACTGAGATGCTTTTTCACACCACGATTGGCGACGTGAAAAGGCATGATAGTCATTGTGATAGTGTAAAGTTTACACAGTTGAAGCGATAACTGTTACCCCTGCATCACTCTCACTAGAATGATATACTGAAACTTAGCGTGAATTTTCAATAAATTTCGAATAAAGTTAAAATTTTCATATCTGGTAGTGCATAAACACAACAAAGAAACGCACACACACACAAAGGCACACGGTCTATTTAATAATTTATAGTGCAAACTCGTGCTTAGCATCGATAGCATTTCGCACGAAAATAGCAGTACATTTATACTTTTCTATGAAATTTTATAAATTAATCTGCCTATACACATATTTTATTGTACAACCGGATTTATTTGTGACAAAATGATTTACAAAGATTACGACACCTTCTATTTGCCACTATAACAAAACTATGTGTATACGTGAAAATCAAAAAAATCTAATAACAATTAATCTACCCACGTTGTCCTATATAATTGTGTGACAAACATAATGACATTAATTTTTAAAGAAATTAATAACGTCAGATTTCTATTTTTTATTTCGTTAAGTTCCAATTTACTGTCCAAATTCGTATTAAACACATAGCGAGTGCTTGATCACATTTTTCCTTTTTTGTGTACATGTATTATAACTGTCAGTTTCTTACGTCCACTGATATAAATATAAAATTAATGGTCGCGTTATAAAATTTACTACAAAATTATTTAGTAGTCAATTTGCATAACAAGCAACGATATTGAATGTAGATATAATTTATGCTGACAAATACTTATTAAGTGAGACGGAGTCACTATAAAAGTATCTTTGTTTCACATAACAATTTCAAATGTTGTCTAATTCTAAATATTACATACATAAAATTACGTCTGTCTGCCACCTATTACGTGGCATAAAAACACGGGTGAAAAGTGGGTGATTAATATACCTCTGTCTACCCCTCTGAGGAAACAGGTGTGGTTTTTTTATGTACGTATGTATATAGTATTAATGTTGAAGTATTGTAACGAGCCTTTATTAGTTTTATCCATGTATGTTCGTTTGAAACTAACTTTTGTGTGTATGTGAGTCTTTTGAAGGATATAAGGTATACATACTTTCTATATACTTTTTACTTTGTTTGTCTGTATTTTGTCTAATATTTTCTCGTGATATAATTTAAACTAACCTTGGTTTTAGACAAAAGACATAAATATTTACGATAAAATCGATAGGCTTATTAGTCTAGTGATCCTAGCTACTGAGATAGAACTTCGGGCTTCAATTCTCATCCAAAACTGTTAATTGTGTTACGATCATCACTTCTTCTGTGTCTGGGTTTTATTTCTTTTTATAGGTTTCCATTAGGTAATATGTAAGTATAGTTGCCACCTTTAGTATAAGTACGTTCAGAGTACAGGCGCTCCTTAATATAACATAATTACCTGGTGGTGTATGATGTGTTCGTATGAACTTACTAAAATAATGAAAATGTAAAATGGAACAGAGAGAATGTATCTTAATACAATTGACAACTTAAAACCCACAGAAAAATTCTGTTAAACATGAATCTAGATACCGTTGTGTAATATTTCAAATGATATAATAATTATAAAACCAGTCTTTGTGACCAAACATTTGCGACCAAATACTTACCTGACCTAAAATAGCACAACCGAGCAAAATCTGCATTCAGGTGAAGCCTTGCAGCATAATCCAATAGTTTTGGCAACCTTGTCCGTTCGGGTGGTTCCGTACATATGACGTTGGTTAGCCACATTGTTCGTGTTCAGAGGCCTCGAGCTGTGACATCACCGCTGTCCATGAGACACTTAATTTCCGCAATAGGCCTGTCTGCTCGTATGTGAATACTTAGTTTCTAGTCACGTTGACAAATTGGAGCACTATAATGATCTGATTTGCTTTAAAGGACGTAGTGGTAGTATTACTAATGATGGGTTAAGAATTTCAATATTTATAAAGTCAATGACCTTTACATTTTTCTTTTATTAATATTTCTTGTGCTTATTTATTAGATTAGTGGAATTTAGATCGAATAAATATAAACAGTTTATGTGTAAACATCTTATTTTATACTCGAACTTTAACTCATGTTTACGAGTACATTGTAGCAACTTAAAATGATACTGGATTGGATTCAAAGCTGGCCTGGAAGAAAATTCTATAAGCAATTAGGCTGACCTTTGTACATCACAATTGTTGTTAGTTATATCACTGTATAATATTTGTAAACCCCGGTATACAAATAAATTATTATTTACATATCTTAGTTTATGCAACAACGATGCTGTCTAATTTCATTTTCATAAGTATATTTTTTATATATATCTACATAAATATCTATATGGAAAAATCACAGCAGAGTAATGTATCAATATAAATCACAGCAAAATATATTTAATTTATCATGACAGTTGCATTTTAAGAATTATGAATATTGTGGTATTACAAATGGTATCAAAATGATAAAATACTTATACACCACGCACTTTACTGTTCTTGAATATAACGTTTTGTATAAGCTACTATAAAGTATAACAAAGACCAATTCGTGGCTACTAAGTGGGTTGCATACGTTAAGAGTATATCCTTTGTATGTATCATCCATTTTAATACAATGACAGACGTTAGCAAACACGACGTAGCCGTCCGACACGACCAGGGTGAGATCTGATGCAGTACGGACAGTTTTAGCTGTTCTCCGAGGCACGTGGGGTTAAGACACCAACTTCCAAACTCCGGACAACACTTTTTTGGCCCGACCTGAGCATTAAACTCGAGGTCTGTATATAATGTCAAATAAGTATCTCTATTATTAAATTATAAAATACACATTCTGCATAAAGAAATGCTATAAAATAGTTGTATGTAAACCTATTTACGAGTAACTATGCTTTGCCCAATATATTAATTTATATTTTGTATTGAATGTGTGTTATGTATATCTCGCTCTCACAAATTTAAATAATTTCTTTTGTACTTATAAACTAAATGTTAAAAAAACTCTAAGTTGGTCAAATGCCATTTGAGGTTAGAAAAAAGGCAAATTGAGTCAAATTCAGCATAAATATTATTCCAAATATGTCGAAAACAAACATATATAGTATTTGTTTAATATACCTAAATAATTATTATCAATTCTTGAATAATTTACTGAATTTTAAACATAGAAAAATAAATAAATAATATCACTTTTCTCATATAATTTAATATGAATTGTGGCCTTAAAGGAATGAATGAAAAATCTCTTAGAATATATTTCATAGCTCGAATAATTTGTTAAATTTTTAATGTTCGGTATTGTATAAAAATAAAAACTGTAAAATTTACACTGCTTTTTATGGTTGAGAACACAAAGTCAAATGGATTTAGATAAAATATTTACACAATGTTGCGTTTGAGATTAAAGAGCTGGATATTGGCGGAGAAATTTTTAAAAGCTAATGGAATAAATTTCGAGACTTATAACAAGTTAATACTGTAAATAATGAGAACAAAATTCTGTCAAGAAAAGTTTTAAATAAGCACATAAATTATTAATTTATTCTTAAACCATTCTTAAACAAATTAGTGTATTTAAGAGAGAGTCGCTCCACGATTTTTTTCTGTCGATGCCCTTTATTTGTGAGACGTTAGTTCATTCAACTTCACAGACAACCATTAAATATGTTTATCTAACAGCCTTCCACAGCCTTTTTGGTATAATTCACAATGCTTTTCGGTCATTAACGGGGTATTGTAGCTCCTCTTGCGGTATTAATATTATAATCTACTTCATGCCGATGTATTTAGTATTATATTTAAAAGAGAATTCTGGGCTTAAAATTTAATTTGCACTTAACATTGTTAGTATAAAAACGATTGAGACTATTAGTATCTATTTTGTATAGAAATGGTAACTTTATCAAAATCTTTATATTTATAACGGTTACGAAACAGAATGAAATGAGAAGGAAAACTAACGAAAATTAGAAAAAAAACCCATCTCTGCCACGAGTTGTCATTGACATGTGTCAAAATTTGAGATCAGTCGGTGCCGACTTCTTGAGCTTTTGAAGCGTCAGCCCAGTCATATTAGGGGTTTCACCTCGGAATGAAAGATAATAAGCTGGAAATTGGTAAAAACCTTTGTTTTGTTACCCTAAATATTGTCTCAAAAGTCACAAACGCTATCGTGTCCGCGTCTTAAGATATTGAAGGTCAAAGGTCACAAAAAACGATTTTTCGCGAATATCTCGGTTCCTATTGCTTAAATGATATTTTCACCTATTATGAAAGTTGTAGAGTATAAAATTCTCTACAACTTTTGTCTAAACTTTTTTTTCACACAACCAACTATTTTTGGGATAGAGCGCGAAAAGTGCGCAGCGTATAGTCATATATTGGCTTATGCAAGGTCAAGCGTGAGTTACGGTTATCAGTACGTTGTATAAAGTCAATTAGTTAAAAATATTATTATTAAACAATGTCCATTATTTATGTACTAATTATTAATTATTTATATTTAACTATTTAACTATAGTATACAATTAATTCTGGATTATATATTTTAAAATAAAAAAAACAGTAAGGAAATAGATTTCACACATATTTTTATTCATCATTAAATATGGCATATTAGACATTTATTAAATGTGAGTTTAAATATTAAAATTGATTGTCAATGGACGACACTTATCTTCTTCTTATTCTTCTTAGTAGTTTTCTTCTTGTTGTCGCTCAAAAATATTCAATTCATTGTCATCATCCTCATTATCGGCCATATTATATCAGAATCGTATGTGCTTTCTTTATCGGGATTACTTGGATATAGTAGAATATTGAGGCTCTATTGCAAGTTCTCCATTTCACTGGCCACAAGCTAGAGAATATAGTAGCCCTGATTTTCTGCATCCACAGCGGGACCCACGACCATTTTTGCAATTGCAAAATATTATGTTAAGTAGTTCGGCTGGTGCATCAAGTATCCAGTCCCATTCTTGAGGTTCTAAGTTCTTGCCTAACCACGTTTGATTTTGATAGTAGACACGTTTGATATGTTGATGAGCTGCTACACTTGTTGGTGGAAGTATTGGCAATTGTACAGGTTTATTTAGTTTCGTTAATTTCATGAATTGCGTGTAGCGGAAATGATCAATGTTGTCCTCAGATTTTGAAGCATTATATAATGCCATCAAGATACGCACTCCATTTTAAAATATTGTTTGTTCGGTGCAGTTTTCTTGTTAAAATACTTCCACCAGTTCATCCAAATTGGGAATTTTCTCCAATGCTCAGCAACAGTTTTTATTCCTTTTTTAAACAGCGCAGCAGTCGTGTCGCATCTACTAAACGCATATAAAAATAAAATGTGCTTTTTAGTACGAGGATATTGGTCAAAAAACTAAATTTTTTTAGTAATTGACTTTATACCACGTACTGATAACCGTAACTCACGCTTGACCTTGCATAAGCCCATATATGACTATACACTGCGCACTCTTCGCGGTGTACCCCAAAAATGGTTGGTTGTAAAAAAAAAAATTTAAACAAAAGTTGTAGAGAATTTTACATTCTACAACTTTTATAATAAATACAAATCTCATTTGAGCAATAGGAATCGATATATTTGCAAAAAACCGATTTTGATGACCTTTGACCTTCAATATCTTAAGACGCGGACACGATAGCAATGGTGACTTTTGAGACAATATTTAGAACGACAAAACAAAGGCTTGTACCGATTTTCAGCTTATTATCTTTCATTCCGAGGTTGACTCCTTTTTTTACCTAATATGACTGGGCTAGCGTACACTAACCAAAGTAACATTTATATATATACGAGTATATATATGTATAGACAGATTGGTATGACTATCTTACCTCTCTAGACTTTTACATTTTAGTTACTACCAGTGTCAGTTGATAAGCTGCGGTGATTAGGAAACTAGTTAAGAAATCTTGTTTCATTAAAAAATAGCATAATATGAAATTCATCCATCCAAATCTACAGTATCTTATTTTATAACTGTGACATAACAATATACAAGTACTTATCGCTAATATCCGAGACAAAATTGTTAAAAAAAAAGTTTGTCAAGTTTACCCTTTTCCATCATTTAACAATATTCTTTATTGTATTTTCGTAATGATGGATGAGGGTTGACGTGACACTAAAACAAGAAAACAGTTATCAATTTTGTTTTGTGTTAAAGTACTTGTCTTAATCCGTCTCATCGTAGAGTAGGCACTACACGGCATTTATTTCCACGGAATCTAAAACCTATTTAAAGCGAGAGTAAAAAAAACGTGAATATCTCGAAATACACGGTCAATGTAGGTTCAACATTTCGTTGTCCATGATTTTTACAGTAATTCAAATATTCTATTAGCACTTTTTACTTAAATCTAATATCAAAAAAAGTAACTTTTTAATTTTATAATTTAGAGCCTGCCAAAGTGACTCTACTCTGCCTAATGGAAAGCATGAATAGAATATAATAGTGGTGGTCACCACACTCGTTCTGAATGCAAATAATGCAGTATAGGGACTCACACTTTGGCAGCCTAGTGAGATTCTTTTTCACGCCTTGAAATGGTTCTTTTCAAAACCAGATTGAGTTTGCAAATCACTTTGCTACTGTAATATTGTGTATTTCATTTTAAAATATAAACATACCTCATAATAATACGTTTTACTACCTAAAAGTGAACACATGAAGAGCTCGTAGAAAGGAATAACAAAAAATAATAGCCATAAATCAAATGAGCCGATAAAGAAAAAGATTTTCGCGCGAAATCAAATGAAAAATGGAAAAGATGATTAAGCTATGATTAACTTTCATTAAAAGAGTAAAAACAAGTTGGTTGTATTTATCTCAAAAATTTAGAAACGTCGAAAATTGTTAAGATTACAAATATATGTTTTACTTTATTTATATTATTTTACTGATTTGCAAATTATCATAACGATTAAATGGACTTAGTCTTCTTAGCATTTTTTTTAAACAAAGGCGAAAAATAATACCCATATTATAATTTCCAACATATGATTTAGTTTTAAATAATAATTGTAATAGTGAATACTTGCTGAAATACTTTAATTATAATTATTACATGTTTTATTATTTGTCATCCATCCGTGTGTATATATAATATGTACCAATAAAAGTTGAAATGTTTTACAACAATTAGAGCCTTATCTTATGTCGTTATAAAGACTAGTATAAACTATCTCATCATTCCCTAATTACTCTCTAGATGCCCATAACTATTCCTAGAGCACACGGTATAGTGTGCCTTCACTCATTTATTCAAATGTATACATAGGACACTAGTTGTTTTCGGTTCTTATAAAGCTAAATTTTTCTTTTTTTTTGCACGAAACGATATAAGTAAAATGAACAGAATTTTCAAACTTGTGTTAAAATAATGTCTATTGTTCAAAAGGATTCCGAGAGGTTGTCAATTCTTTCTATGTATGTTAGTTATCTATTCCATGCATAATTATTTCTTCGCCGTATATATCATTATTCTTTTGAAAATTCCTTAAAAGTAAGTGAAACTCACGAGCCTTCATTTATTTCAATCGGTTCCAATAAATTATTAGTAAAAGAAAGATTATGTAACACTCATAAGTTAGTAACTATCATGAATGTAATTGTAACCTCAACGTCACTATCATAATATTTCTTATCGAGATATCTCTTTCAACTTTGAAATTTCAAATACTATTAATTGTATTTCAAACTTTAAATTTGAAAGAGAAATCTCGATATAAAACATAATGATATTGACGTACATAAAAATAAATATACAATAAGTTATCTATAAGTAATATTATAATATAGATTTGAGTTAAAGTATAAGTTGTTGTTGTATTGTTCACAAGTGAAACCGATAGATGTCGTTATTAAGTAAAACTGCATCACGATATGGTTTTTTTAAGAACCTTAAGAGCAGTTTGTGAAGATGCATATTTGTTGAAACCAGCAGTAGTATCATTGTTCGCCTACGGACGCTTGGTTTCGTACAAAAAAAAAATTATTTATACGCAGGATCTGTCTATGTTTATCTATGTGTCACTCTTCTGAGAACCTCTCACGGTTGAGAGCAGTTTCTCATGTTACCCATCTAACCTGCTGCTGTAACAGGTTGTCTCTTACAGCAAGACGACAATTATGGCACCACCACACACACAGGGATGGAATGATTTGAGTCTTCAACTTTGATCTTTGATCTTTGATTCTATGATTTGAGTCTATAGGATGAATCCATCCCATAGACTCAACGCTGCTTTAGATTTAAGCAGCTCAATAAATTATGCAGCCAATAAGCCATAGCCACCAAATGTAGGGTAGAAACTTCCAGCCGGTAGATATTTAGTTTTGGGTACGATGTTGGGACGTGACCGGGCATATCCGTTGATATTCGATGCTTCAGATTATCGTACTTAATTCACTTCTCATCTCCAGTGATAATACGATGCAGAAAACCTTTTCTTCTCTGCCGTTGAAGTTGTAATTCACATTTGAGAAAACGTCGTTCAAAGTGTCTCAGCTTCAACTCATACGGCACTCAATATTCTTGCTGTTGGATCATTCCCAACGCTTTTAAACATTTTGAAACTATTTAAGCATCTAATTGCAATTTTTGCCCGAACTCTATAAGCGTCATACATGGATCTTGATCAAGCAATGTTTCCAATTCTTCGTCTTCAAACTTTGTCAGTGCTCCAGAACAATCTTTATCTTCAAGGTCAAAGTTATTATTTTTTTAACACCTAAGCCGGTCTCTGCATGTTGTATTCGACAGAACATTGTCACTTTATATTTTAACAAGAATTCTGTGTGCTTCAGCTGCAGATT
Source organism: Hypercompe scribonia (assembly GCA_949316085.1). Lineage (NCBI taxonomy): Eukaryota > Metazoa > Arthropoda > Insecta > Lepidoptera > Erebidae > Hypercompe > Hypercompe scribonia. Next base: position 19,178,520 of record OX438969.1, read on the forward strand.
TCTTTGAATAAAGCCACAATAACACTTTATTTGGCACTAAAGTAGACATTTTTACAATAGGTCCATAAACACATGGTTGGACACTGTGGTAAACTATATCTATTTTTATTTGGGGTGACATATAGTACTACTTAGCTGATACATTACCGTACAAAACTCCATGCACTTGCATTTTAAGTTGTGCAGGCCGTCGGGTGCACCCTTCCGTGCTAAGTGTAATTTTTTATGCTGATAACATACTGGTCCTAGCTTTAGGGGCGAACTTTCAAGAAGCGATAAGCCTGGCCATTAGGAGAGTCTTCCTAGTGGTCCTGGTTAGTGGTTTTGTTTGTTGGTTTTGCCGTCTTAGGTGCTTCCAGCCAGTCATTGACGAAAGAGCAGAGTGACAGCACGGGACTCTTTCTTTCCAGCTATTGCAGGTCTTTTTCGGGCACGGCTCCCTCTAAAGTACTAGCACTCGGCTCAGCACACGCTGGCGGTCTGCTCTGCCTGGGCGAAGCAGCATCAGACTTTCACTGTAGTCATTGGAAGAAATCTCATGCTACTCACTCCGCTGAAAACGCTAATGGTGTGACGGTCTAAGGCGATTTCCACACGTAAAAAAGTGATTAAAGAACCGACTAAGGTTTCGACCTCAACAAACTCATTCACTTCCAAGTTTGACTAAAGACTTAACAGATCAATAACATAAAAATAAACAATATTATATTTAATTTGGTTGTATTTAAATCGGTGGTTATCGTGTGATGCTCACCTGCTTATTCTTGTCGTAGACCAATGGTTCTAAAGCGTTAGTGCAATTTTAATGCTCAGGGGAGGCCTATGTCCAGCAGTGGATTATTAAAGACTGTTGATAAGTGTGTTGAAAAGTTAGTAAACGGCTATTGAGACGGGGTGACCTCACTCAAGCAGTCCAAATTGCCTGGTAATCACTTCCCATACAAGCGTCACTAAGGACTAGTGCCGAGGCTTTATCACAACACGCGAAGAAATTCATTATTCTGGCACAGGCCACCGAATCACGAAGAGGCAAATTAGGTACCACTTGCTACCAACGAGAAAAAGCAGTGTACAAACCGACTGTATTATCTCTACGAACTGTGCTCATCATGACAGCTGAAGGTAATGCCAGCGCGATGACTCGTGTGGTCCCACTACACGACTCACCTTTAGTAATATACCCAACAAGTATATTATTTCGGACCTTCAGTATGAAATTTTGATTCATGATAGTTTTTAAAGACTACATTTAAAAATATGTACGTCCATATGTTGTTCTAATATATTTACAAATATATTGAATACCTTACTTAAACTTGTTCCCTTAAACTTTAAACTTCGGGTTGTAGGTCAGCGCAAATGATAATTAATCTTGGGAAGGATTGCGAGATTGTGGTTTAAATTTCAGGGTAGTCCTACACATACGAGGTACGATTACGTCACGCTAGAATAATTAATCATAATTGAGAGTAACATACTTGTTTATAACATTAATTATAATTTAAATGTGGGAAGGTGTTTCTTTATTATATTGTTACTCACATTATTGTTAGCTTTGTTGTTGCTTAGAACAGAAAATACTATTACTAACCTGTTAGGCTTCGTACTAAGCAAAATTTGTCAATCGAAAATAATTTGAGATAAGTCTTTAGTTGAAGACAAGTGAAGTCTAACCTTTCAATCATGCGTTAAAATTATTATTCTAGCAACATAATGACAATAACTTTTTGTTGACGTAGTAGCAAAACCCTTCTTACTTACTTGTCTTTGCAAAAAAATCATCCCAACAGTTAGCCACTCACTCTCTATGCAGGTCCTCCCCAAATCGACACCACACCTAATCAGATCCTACCTCGGCATTAAAGATATATGGCCTCCTCGCTTGCTTGAATATTAGCCGTTGGCGTTGACACCTTCTAGATGAACGAATCCGTCTGCCTGATAAAGAAATAGCGCCATCACCAGGGTTACCAGGGAGCCCACATAAATTGATCGATGTCCTTTTATGGCATGTACTCGACGATAACGGTCGTTTGCGATCGACAGCAACGACAATAATTTCCATAAATTATACTTGAATTTGATTTATGTTTTTTGTTGCACACCTAAAAAGAGAATATTTAAAGAACAAGAAATGGAAATATTTTGAAGAGTGTTTATCGATAATTATGTAAATCACTCCAAAAATGTCTGAAAAAATGTTTGAAACAAACTTGAGAGTAACATCTCAAAGAGTCTCGTTCCGGAAAGCTGTGACTTTTTAATGAATATGCAATACAATAATTATAATTTTACTACGCTAGAGAAGTGTTTAATAAAGCAAATACAACTTGCTTGTTAGTAACTCGATATTTTGAACAAATAAGAATTTGGTTGATTTAAACCAGGCGGCAGATCTGAAATACGATGTAATTTTCAGATACTCATGACGCATTACAAAATAACTTGAAATTATTTTATAATGTGTAATGAGTATCATATAGCATCCAATACTAATCGTATTACTAACGGCTCTATATTCTAGTTATAAATAGATTCAAAATATTTACTTCTATAACTATTTAAGATAATAATAATTATATTCTATCGCATTCACATAACGCCATCCAGCCACAAACTAAGCAAAGCTTGTACTGTGGATAGACAAAGTACACTTCGTCTATGATACTATATTATTGATATAAATAATATACATAAAAACACTTAAACTTCAAGATGAATATTTACAGATCCTACAAATATTTGCCTCGATTTGGGAATCGAACCCGAGATCTCAAACACAGCTGTCACATACACTAGCACTACGCCCGCGAGGCAGTTTAACAGATGAACTTATTATACTAACAAAAGCACTAAGTTTGAGCCAAGAATTGTTGTTTTTAATAACTTTACATCTCTAGCAATTGCTCTGAATATTTAAGTTCGGATTATTTTGTGGAAGTTAATTCGTTATCTTTATGCAAAGTTCTTATCGATCGCAATCGGCTTATAGAGTTACAGAAATTAATACATTTGTATTCAAGAATTCAAAATATTTTTAAACAAAGGCAAGAATTAATTTATCTGTGATTAAATTATTTCCTTCTTGAAGGCTTTTCGAAGTTTACATATTTCAAGTGAAATGACGATTTCAGGAAGTTATTCGATAAAAACATATTTTTGTCTGAGTCACTTAAAAATTACAAACACTTTCGAGTTAATATACTTTTCTTACGCAGGATTATCGTGGAAATTTTCTTACATTATTATCAAGTAATCTTAATTAAAAAACTATACTCGGACTTCAGTTAGCGAATGCCGTAATCGGATACAATTGTAGTAAAATATCAGTATCTTACACATGTTAATAATGTAATATACGTTTTTATATCTCAATATTTTTCTCATGGCAAACAACTTCATACGTATTCCAACTACAGTAATTTTTCACAGTTCCTTTATAAAACAAGAGACTCGTGTCAGTAAACGGTTTCATTACTTTTTTCTACACACTCATGTGTAGCAAAATAGATCTTAATTTTCTTTTATGTGTATATTATATTTAAGCAAAAAAGCCATACAATATTTATTAAAACAAAGTCTAACATTTGATACTAGAGTTTGTTTTTTTTTTCGGGGCCTGTCAAAGTCTATTCTGCCTGCTAGTCACCATTCCCATTGTAAATGCGGACAATACTGTATCGTGACCCACACTATGACGGTGTTATGAGATGTTTGTTCGCGCCCCGCTTAAAGGGCCTGGGTAATTAATGGGAGGGAATCACCTGCGGTGCTAGTGAATTCCAGGTGTTAATTGATTGACACGTGAAGAAAGAGCCTTACCGTTAAGTTTGAGAGCATTTGTCTAGTACTGTAAAACTGTGACTTCCAAGGCCAACAAGTGTTGTCGTGTAGAGGAAGGTTGGACTAGTTGGAAGAGCTCATTAAGACACTTTTCATGACAAAGACGACGAAGGACTGGCATAGAGACGACATCTGTTCGTAACTGCAGAGACTGCTGGACCGTTTGCCGTTGCAACCTATCGACAGCTCCCAGCAAGTATTACGTGAGTCCATTCCAAAAGATACAAATAGAATTTCATGTAGGAGCGAATCTGGACCTTCTATAGCTTCTACGACTACACAGACGATCGGGCGAGAAGAATCGTCTCATGTTGTTTAGTATGCCTAGCTTCCATGAGGCCGTTTTAATAACGCTCTCAATGTACTCACGCGGGTTTAGATCCCGATAATTATCCATACCTAAAATACAGAGCTTATTCTGTAGTGGCAGGCAAAAATAGAAGGGCAAGAAACGAAGTCTTTTGGAAAAGAGCACGCACATCGGTATTTTCTTGGCGTTGAACTCGACTAGATTCTCACAAACCTATAGAGAAATGCGGCCTAGAACCAGATCGAGCTCTGTGACAAGCTCTTCAACGTCTGCTAACTTGTCTATCTAATCGCCAATTCTCGTGAAAATTATGGCTTTTGTAAACTGTAAAATAAATGTCAATATTGACACAGGTGTGCAAGCATACTTTTTATTATCAACACCGTGCCTCCTATTTATGATATATTTATTACATCATTGTGAAAAACTATAAAATAACTTAACTGTTTTCAAAAAAAACTTAATAGCAATCCCCTACTAAAAATACTATATAAGGTGAATAATAAGCTGAATTATTTATTTTTTCAAAAATGCACGACTTTTTTTAACTATGTTAAAAAGTCAAATTTATGTCAAAAGTTTACTCAGTAAAAATAATTTAGCTGTTCTCAATTAAATTCCAAATGAACACAAATAAGAAATATATTTTATTGAGCAATCAAACTATATTATTTATTCTTTGTCTGATGTAACTTTTTATTTGTCAATCGATTGTAAGAAAACAAATAGTGAATAAAGTGAAATTTACCATAATACATGACAGAAAATCGCATTGAAATCGGACAAGCTACTTTTGAAATTAGCGCGCACATACATACATACAAACAGACAAAAATTCTAAAATCAGTTGTTTTGAGTTCTGTTACTTTTATAACGACCTTCTTCATTAGTTTCTCTTCAATATCTCTAGAGCAGAGACATCGACGGCATCCATGCAACTCCTGATTAATCCAGGTTTAATAAATGACGTTAACCACTATGCATGTTGCGTAATATTTTTTTAGCATTTTATTTGTATAATATTATGCCCACGTATGGTATTAACCTAAACAGTAATTTATACCGTTGATTTCATGGAGATACAATTAACATAAAATACTTTGGAAATAACATTAATCTATTAAATAAATATCACTTTAATGTGCCTTGATCACGGTGAATTGTAATTAACTACATTATCCATACCACAATTTTTCACCCTTAAGAGTCCTCAGAGCCCTAATTTGAATTCAGATTTTGTCACTTCGTCACGCTCCGTGTAGCCCCTACATCGATTAGCTGCAGTTATCTCGTTTGGACGAACTCACCACGAGGCAGGTGCCTTTCGACGTACGATAGAGTATCAAACACAGTTACTGTACATCTAATATATAGCTAGGGCAAAATAAAATTATTTTAGAAAAGTATCAAGCAGCTATATGATAGGATAAATACAGTTACTTGATATTTCATAGATATTGAAGTAAATGAGACAAATATTATGGAAAAGTGCATACAAACAGTTTATTTCTTGTTATATCTAAATTATTATACCTAAAGATGACATTATATATTTTTGAATGGATTCACTTCTGAATGTAAGTACATTCGAAACTCTTAAGGTAACGTGTTTTGTTACTTGAGAAAATCTGATATTTTGTATTGGGCTGATCGCGCCAATGCGCCCGCCACTGTAATTTCTGTATACCAGGACCAACAGCAGTGACCCGAGAATACACAGGGCTATGACACTCAGGAAGTCTAAGAACTATTGAACTGTCTTTGTACCAGCAAAGAAATTAGTCAGAAAGAAACTTGAGGAGTTGGAAATGGAATTCAGTATACTTATGCAATATAATAAATACATAATGTATACACAATGAAGTAAAAATAGGCATAAGGACACCTTTTGAAACAGGGAAGCACAACGGACATAAAATATTATGGGTACTAAGTAAATTTTATTTGAATTTTATATTATAATATGCATTGCAAAATCGCCTAAAAGTACGTAATGCACACATTTTGTGTAAGAAAATAAAATTCTTGTTCAAAATACTTTATTTGTATTTTTCAAAAATATTTCAAATTAAACTCGTTTAAAAAAACAATTACAGCTAAACTACATAGCAACATCGACGTGGAAGAAGGTAAGTAACTTTACTATTGTTTGATAGACGGAAAAAACCGAAATGAGTGGGAGTTAACACCCCCCGGGCTAATTGTCACGCACTGTTTCATAAGAGAATCTGGTTCGGGTATCTCTTTGCATTTATTCCGTACTTTATAGCTAAAAGTGATTATATTACTGCAGAATACGAGTAGCAGTTGGTGGTGTCCTGTTTTATAAATATTTAAGATGCACACATAATAAAGTAGAAATAACTCACCGCATGCATAAATACGTATTATTCAATAAAAGTAAAATACTGGTATGGATAGGATATTAGTGTAATATAGAATAATAATATTATTGATTACATAGGAAATACATTTCTCAGTATGTTTCTCTATGAAAAGTAGTTTTTGATGACTACACAGTTTTGTAATCGAGCGCCATCTTGTCATTTCAACAGTAACTAGCGTCGCGACAGGAGTTGCGCCTGCTTTTCTGCAATCTTAGTTGCATAATAGTCATCCAGAGTGCCGTTATTTCCGAAGACATTGTTTGGAATGTTTCCATTATATTATCCGTCTCATAATATTCTATTCCGTAATATTCTATATGAATATCTCTACAATTGCTTGAATATATTTCTTAAACATATACTTTTTACATCAGCTATGTTTACTAGTTACCGAATAATTAATTTGTAAAGAGGTACATACTTTCGACCAGCTTTTGCCCACAGCTCTGTTTGCGTATATGTCGGTTATTGTTGTAAAGATAATGTCTATGTCGACGTTTATGTCCTTTGTCAAGAATGAAAGTGTCAACCGTTACTTTATTTTGAAGTGATTCCTTAAACTTCTATGAGTTTTTATTTGTTAACCGATTTAAATAATACACTAAAATTTAAGTGAAGTTTACCAAAATATGTTAGTTAAAACCAGATCCAAATCGGTTAAGATAATTCTGAGATTAGTGCGTACAAACACACAGGCAAACAGACAAAAATTATAAAATTGTCGTTTTGAGTTTTGCTACTTTAATAAAGAACCCCATGATCAGTTTTTTTCAATGTCTTTTATATACAGACAATGATCTGCTTAAATTTTATTATATGCATATACAGGAAGTAATCGTTGAATGAGTGTTTGTACTTAGCAAAAAACCACAAACTAAATTCTCTGGATTGCTGTTTATGTTGTCAATTCACTAAATATGAAATACAGTGTGCAATTAATTACCATCACCCGTCATAGCGAACATCAGCCTCTCCAATTACAAATAACTTGAATTTCAATAACTAAAGGAAATAAATGAAATAAAGTGCCCGTGGAAAGCAAAATAAAATTCTTTTTATTATCGCCTGCTTGCGATTGAGTTTGAATAATTTATGAAGCTGATCAATGTTATGTTACGTTTCCGTAACTACGGCAAAGAAAGCGACTGTATTTCAACATATACACTTTATCGACCAGTACTGACCTAAATATTATTATTAGCTTGTATTAACAAGTAGCTGACAGTATTAATTACGATTTTAAGATGTCAAAAAAAAATTGGTTTTGACCTATTTTAGACTTCACCTGTATTGTTTTTGTTTTCAGTCCTCAATCCTCTAATGTATTTCTATAAGCATTATTTTTCTATCGTCATCTGTTAATGCAAACTAATATCTTTCAAACTGTTTCTGCTTTAATAACAGAAGCACCTAGTTGATGTAAGAAAGTAGCCTAGGCCTATTACGTAGATGGAAGAAAATTATAGTTGGCCAACGATGGGTATTTAATGCACTTTTCCCTGCCTTTGAAGTTTTAAGAGTTGAATATTGAGTAGATATATTTATGTATACGTTTTAAGAAACAATGTTTTTTTAATTTCGATTCTAAGTACATACTTCTGGACGAACAAATCACTTATACGAATAGTTATTTGTAGTAACTGTACGTGTTTGTTAAAAGTGTCATCTAGATACCGATATTTTGTTCATCGATCGAACCTATTGTCGTTTAACGCGATCGTTTCCAAATTTTAAGCCATTTTTAATTAGTTGCGTACTAGGTGTGAAAATCAGATGCATATCAAGGAGCCATAGAGGATGCTTCTCCGTATGTATAAATTATATAAAGAGACGTGGTTAGATTACTATGCATTCTTCAAATAATTTGGTACTTTTTCTTCAAGAGCCTAGGAAAATAACTCTACTCTGTCTGATGGAAAACATACATAGAATCCAAGAGCTACTTTGTAGTATGGTGACCCATACCATGGTAGCCTAGTGAGATGCTTTTTCACGCTTCGCTTGGAAATGTAATAATAATAATAATTATTGAATCAAAAACACGTTTTACAATTTACATAACAAAAATACAACTAAAATATTTAACAAAAATGTTCTCGCTGTTTTGGTATGTTATCGCTGTCAGCCGTGCTAGTATAAACTGTGTTACGGCTGCAAGTAAAAAGCGTGACAATCATCACAGCAGTGTAAGGTTCACACACTCACCACGACAACTGTCACCCCTGCAACAATAGACTTCTGGTTTCATAATTACCAACGAAACCCGACAGCACAGATGTTGTCGCTTTAGGTTGGTCTTTTGTGAGATGATAATACCACCTCGGACGAATCGGCTCGTTCCTACTGAAATCGATATGGCTCTATCTTGTTGAAATTTTTGTTATAACCTATAGTGAGATTGTGACGAAAGTACCCGCTTGTTTAGGATTGAAAAAATAGAGAGAAGGGTCATGTTAACCATGAGATCTCAGATTTAACAATTATTGAATTAATGAGTGAATGCATGTAGACTTATTACGATAGTTTTCTGGCACCAATAAATATATAAATACGTGATACGATGGTTGTAAAGGCAAAACCGTGTCATAACCTCTTGACGGTCTTAGCCGCTTGCCGTAACATCCTTTATTTACAGTCTTCACATTTATGCATGTATAGAAATAACATAAATAGATTTATCTCAACGTACGTAAATATAATCATAAATATCAATTGTACATATAATCATCTAAAAATTCCCTCAGTATAATTAGTTAGTTATTAAGATGAAGGGCAAAGTGCTATTAGAGCAAAAATATTGTTGTATTTAATTATTCCTAGGGTTCGCACCAAGAATTTAAGGACCCAAGCCAACCTCACCTGCAAGTGGTGCACCTGCTGATCGACGGACGAGGCTCTGGCAAACAAAACATCCTGATTAGCGGCAGTAGCTCACCACCTTACACGGGACCAAAACACTGGCAAAATGTGTGTTTACTATGTCTCTGCTTACCCCTTCAGAAAAACGAGTATGATATCATGTTTAATTGTCAAACAGTTAACCTCAGATAAAATCGGTGTTTCAACGGTTCACTTTAAATCAATACCGGTAAATAACTACCCCATCATTTTGATTTTTCTGATGCGACGCATGGGAAATATAACCGTTAAGTGCATTTGAGTGTGAGAACATTTGCTCAACTAACATTCGAACAAAACTATTAAGTCAAATTTAGTTGATATCCTTCGTAGTAAAATTAATAATTGATCCAAGTGGCAACTTATGCTATGAATATTGATATGAGTTTTTTTTATGGCAGTATTTGCGTCATTAAAATATAAAATACTTTGCTCAGAGGATTAAAAAATTTTTATGGATTCAATTTCATTAAATAAATTACTATTTTCTATTTATCAATATTGAGAGTGACAAATATCACAAGTAACTCACAACTATAGATAATAATATTAGAAAATGTTTTAACATCATCAACCGTATAGTACACTAAGAGTTAATCAAGTACTAGATAACATTTCCTACATTTATTATTGTATAGAATACATGCCGTCGATGTGTAAAAGTGGTGGCATGTGTTGTATGTGGTAGTTATTGTATGAGTAATATTACTCACACATCATATCGCAATATAATACACAATATGCCTACGAAGGAGTACTTTATATATAATAGAACAGACAATTTATTTTTGTCTCGTAGATAAAAGAAAAAAGTACACTAAGAAAAGAAGTTTCGAAAATAAAATTACGCTATTTTAGTACTATACTGTGGAAAAAATACTACAATACGTGTTTGAAAAATTACTGAACTCTTTAGGAAATATACTTTTATAAATGTGAATTTTAATATATTCTAAAAATTATTTAACATAAGAATTTAAATTAGTAATTTTTACCTATTTTATTGGTGGACAGCATTAATGCGTGTTTACCGGGTCGGTTTGCCGCCGTCGAATCGTGTCTGAATAAAAATCTTCTACCTGAACCCTTTCAGACGCCTCCTTCGGCGAGATAACATCTTTGCAGAAGGCTACAATGGCAGTAAAACATCTGCCGCTGTTGGCATATGCGCATTATGACCTTTAGCGAGAGACCCTCTTGAATGACTCTAATGAGGACCCGACGCTGTGATGTCTACGCTGGGATAGTAACTTACGTTAAGCCGGAAGCGTGATCCGAGTTTAGGTGCACATTTATCCCGAACCAGCCATACCTGGAAAGGACTTGCGTCAGTCGAAAGAAAAGATCCCATGCCAACGCCCAACCCACTCGAAGATAACATGCTGGAGTGTCAGACCAAACCAAAGTCGGAGATGCGTCTGCCCTAGAGACACTTGCCCTATCTGGGTGAACCCAGCGTCGTGACAAGAAGGCTATATACGGGGTGATGAGTGTTGTCTATTGACCGAAGCACCCGAGAACTAGATGGTTCAATTTGGGTCTCACGTGGTTAGTGCACCATGTGGACGGAGGTGACGTGCAAGGTAGCTGGCACTTCCTCGTAAAATTTGGAGGCAGAAGTGCTCGTTGTTAGTCTTCCAGGTAGAGGCTCCACGTGCAGCACAAGACCCCTTCAATCCATCTGACACAGGGCTTTTCTGGGCACGTCTGCTGCCAAGTGAAGACTTGGCTTAACACACGCTAACGATTTTACTCTACTTGGTTGGGGCAGTGTCGGACCCTTACTGCAGTCATCGCAGAGGATCTCTATGCCACCAAGCCGTCATACTCTCCATGACCAGTAGTGACAGCTACTTTGCAGTAGTCACATCCCTTCTGTGAATACGTCACCTCACAGATGGAGCCGGTGGAAAGGATCCAGTAGGACGATTTCCACTCGAATCCCAGTTCGCTGCCCGTCAACTAACTAACAGAGACGCTCTTACAAGGCCTCCTACTGCTTTAAGTGTGACTGCAGTTTCTCGGAATGAGTTTTCTCCTCCATCTGTTAAAAGTGCCATCTAACGGCGGAAAAGTAACATCCACGTGTGCGGTACACGTGGATGTTACTTTTGTCACCTAAAAGCAGAATTGAACTGAAAATTGTGCCCGCTCTATTGTGGCCAGTTACCAGCGGTCTAAATGGTTAAACCTAAGACATTGGCTTAATAATAGATGTTCTTGGATCCTTGGTTAGGTGACGGATCAAAAGCTCAAAAAATAAGCCAAGTCCGATAAAAAATGGCGTCGAAAAAACATAACAACTGTTATTAAGACATCCGGAAAATGAATTTTAAGATATTAGAATGGGCGGTAAAAATTTAAAAGCCTGCTGGTGGCAAATATATAATTCCACCACTAGTCTATCGGCACTATTTGTATATTAGATACTTGAAAATATCTAATTCAAGAGCTATACTATTTATATGATTGACCTTTTATGAGAAATAAAGCAAAAAGAATCATAATGTAAGATCAGGCTGATCTTATATTTTCAGATACCTTAATTTTGGAACCAGAATGTCAAGTAAATTCTACTGTGTAACTGTGTTGGTCTTATAATTTTCATGAAGATTGTTAATGTATCTGTAAAATTTATGTATTTATACATATGTTGCGAGTGTTGAATTATTGAGTGAAATAATGTAAACGCAGATTAAATTTTGTGGGAATATATGTTTGTGGTTATGCGTATATGGAAAGACAGTACATACAAGTATATGGTAATTTTAAACAAAAGAAATACAATTTAAATGACAGCAAGGACATCGGGAATTTGTACACTTATACAGAATGGGCCAAGAATTCGTTAATATTTTAATCTAACATCCCGCACAAATAAATGTAGCGCGGAGCTCGGGGTCTGACCACTAGCTCGTTTCTCGGCAATTTTGTAGCAATGTGATCCTAGGGACTCAATTACGGCTGTTGTGTCACTAAATGCTTTCCCATATCCGAAAATTACAACCAGCTTATAACACACTAACATCCAACGAATATTCCTTTAACTACAATTCAGCTTTCGCGTGTTTTAAATGTAAAAAATTATAAATACTTAAGAAGAATTATGATTTTACGCTCTCCATTTTACTCAAATTGAAGTGCTTTTGTTTTTAGATCACTGCTTTGTGAAAATCAAGTTCATATAGTGTTTTGTTTGCAGCTTTTTCAAATCCCTATTTTTGCTAAATCACCGTAAAGGGAGTTTATGCGGTAAATTTTCATAACAAACTTCAACTTCTCTGATACTTGACAATGATAAACGAGCTTTTAAACTAGCTTATTAAAGAAAATATTAAAGTATGCTACACTAGATTTTTAAATTAGCTAGAATAACGTAACTTTAGTTAAATATTGAACATTTGGTACACGATTAACCATAGTATTGTTAATGTTATGCCAGCTTTTTTCGCGTTTTAGCGTTCTATCATTCTAACATTAATTATGAAGTAAAAAATTTGAAACAGTTTTAGGCATTATAGAATTCACCATAAATTTAAATGTTGTTGTACTACGTGTGCTTTATTAATTGTTCACTTTATCAATATTCTGTTAAAGGGTTTCCTTACAATATTGAAATGATGTTTATACAATAACATTATCTTGGAGCAATAACATGAAAATAATTATTGAAGTCTTAATCGAATAATATTTTCTGCCAGAAACTATTCTACATAAAGCGTTTGTATTCTAGGCAGAAGGATATCTAAAGTATTTTTCTTACTTTCTTTACACAATTGTAAAGAAAGTAAGAGTAAAGAAATACTAAGAAAGTAAGAAATCCAATGATTTCTAATGTCATCGCTACACTTTTTCTGATTCTAAGGTGCTATGTAGCAATCAGTATAGCATGTAATGTAGCAATAATATATTCCGAAATGAGAATAGACATTAAATATGCTTTGGAACTGTTGATTGAATACTTTGCTGCCAAACGTGCCGAATAGTTGGCGCTCCTTGAGGGAGACCTTAGTTTTGTAGTGAACGGTGATAGTTGATATGAAAATTATACTGCAAAAAATCCGTTTTTTTTATTTGACTTGGCGCCTTAAATTTAAACAAAAATAATTTTAATTATGAAAATATGTAACGTGTTTTGTTTCTTTGTCATATTATACGCAGATCGTTACTTATATATTATCAACAAACACAATTATATTGATAATAAAACGTCTATGAATTATCTAAATAAATAGTAGATTTTTATACTTCGCTCGACATCTAGGCGATGTACAAAATATTTAAATATATACAGATTGCCACTAATATTTACAATTATTTCAAGGTATATTTATCATGTTGTTCTACTGTTATCAACTACACTGTAATGGGAGGCTGTTCAGAATATTCATTGATGATAATATGGTGATCGCGTAAGTGGTTTCTTCTAGATTAATTTAAGGGGAGTAGGTGTATACTAATCATGTTTATCTTTTCGTATATAAACATTTGTTTATGTTATTGTCAGGGGAGAATGTAGTTTATGGTCTGGTTTACTTGCATACTTGAATGAAGTGGAGATACGTTAGCTGATTATCTAATAAAGGAGGATGTGTGTAGAAATGAGGATGTATATATTATTAACAGTAGCGAACAAAGCAAAAGCAAATACGTATGTTATCTAGCAATCAGTGTGTTTATTTTTACAAGTTTTAATTTAATTCGCACTGTATGTATGTTGGTTCGGGTTGGATCTTGCAACTTAGTTTGGCAGCAGAGATCTTCTATTGGTTGCATTGAAATTTTACAAATATGTGTATATCACGTGACAATATAATGTTATGATGACATAAACCTGATCTCATGATGGAATTTTGAGGTGGCCATACTGTACTCTGTATTAAACCGACGCAATCTCATAGATTTTGGACTTTGCCTGCAGAAGCAATTTAATTGAATAAATTGATCTGATTCATTTTAATTTTTAAAATATTCACACTAAGTAAATACGAGTAGGTACATGAATCTCACAACAAGTTTTTGTATCATTTATTAATTAATGTAAAAAATTATTATTTGATACTAAAAATTTTCAAGGAAAAGTGAATTTTATTTTTAGCGCGTTTTAATAAAAGTTTGTTTTTAAAGATTTATTTTTACTTTTAATTTTAAATTACACGCTTCACTTACACTTTAGCCTGTGCGAGATTGGCTTGGCTGTCAGACAGCTTAAAAACAACAAGGCACCTGGTGAAGACGGAATTACGGCTGAACTCATGAAGGCAGGTGGAAAGCCGGTTTTGAAAATCCTTCAAAAAATATTTAATTTCGTCATACTCAACGGGATACCACCTCAGGTATGGCTCAGGGCTGTGGTTGTGCTTTTCTCAAAAATGGAAGAACTACAGACTCATTTCTCTTCTGAACTACGTCTATAAACTGTTTTCAAGAGTCACCATGAACCGGACAAACCGGATGCAAGTTATACAGAAGTCCGAAGAGTATAACCTTCCACTATGCTTGGCGTTTGTTGACTATAAGAAAGCTTTTGATTCGATTGTAACTTAGTCTGTGCTACCGTCTCTCTAGCGACCCTGAATTGATTATCGATACATCGAAGTATTAAGGTGTTTATATGAAAACGCCAGTATGTCAGTCCGTTTAAAAGATCAGAGTTCAAAATCTATTAAACTATAGCGAGGTGTAAGACAGGGAGATGTAATTTCTCCGAAAATGTTCACCGCAGCGCTGGAAGACGTCTTCAAGCTTCTGAACTGAAATGGCGTTGGTATTAACATCAACGGCTAGTATATCACCCATCTTTAATTTGCTGATGATATAGTTGTCATAGCTGAAACCGTGGCAGATCTTAGCACAATGTTTGATGACCTCAGTAGAGTCTCTAAACGAGTGGGTCTACAAAAGAATATGGATAAGACAATAATTATATTAAATGCCCATATCACACCCATTCCGGTGAAAATTGAAGAATCTACCCTCGAAGTTGTTGACGACTACGTGTACCTAGGACAAAATGTAAAGTTAGGTAGGTCCAACTTCGAAAAAGAGGTTAATCGTCGAATTCAGTTCGGGAAACTACGTAACGTTTTCTTGTCACAAATAACACAGCGTCTCAAGACAAAAGTCTTTGACCAGTAACACACATTCGTGATGATTTACGCCACAGAGACGTGATCGGTCACTATGAGCTTGACAAGAAGGCTCAAAGTGACCCAAAGACCAATGGAATGGGGCAATGCTCGGAGTTTCTTTGCGTGATTGAGTCAGGAATAAGGAAATCCACAGACGAACAAAGGTCACTGATATTGGCAGTAAAATTGCTAAACTTAAGTGGGCGATAAAGTGGCCCTAAAGTGCTGGAGTGGTGATCGCGTACTGAGAAACGCAGTGTTGCTAGACCCCCCCCCACAAGGTGGTCTGAAGACCTGACGAAAGTCGCGGGAAGCTGATGGATGCAGGTGGCACGGCACCGACCGTTGTGGAGAACCTTGGGAGAGTCCGATGTCCAGCAGAGGACATCTATTGGCTGAAATGATGATATAGATGACAAACACTTCATTAATTTAGTGACCAAGATCTAAAATATCTAACATTTTTTTATTTGGTTTGTGTTTATAAAACTGAAACAAATATCTAACGTTAAGCGTAAGTGAAGTTTTCATTATACAAATTCAATTATACATTATACAAAAGTTTTCATCAAAATTTTAGAATTATAACTGAGGAAATAAGTATGTGAATGCACTGCATATAATTATTTTTGTTGTAAGTGTTATCTATCTACATAGTACTATCAAGTATGTGAATACAACTCAGAGTCGAAACGTTTTTATTATAGATTCAAAATTCTACGGTACGAATTTGGTGTTTATATCACATGTGACTTGTATCCATGTTGTGAATATTCGACATTCGACATAAAAGAATTTAATGGAAGTATTTTTTTAGGGATTACTGAAAACCATAACAGTTAAAACTAGGAATTTCTGTTGATTTTATTTTCTTTACATAACAAGGTATAAAGGATAATGCTTAAGCCTCCTACGTAACGAACAAAAGAAATCGAACAGTAAACAAAGTTTTGCTCGTAAAGCTGTTGTACATACCTAGCTATAAAATATTTTATCGAGATCTCAACGTGATGCGGGATTACTTTCCATTGCCGTATAATGTTCATCACAAGAATGCCATTACTCGCAAATTTTACGCTCATCGCACAGATAAATATTATCCTGAAAATTTAGTTATATTTAGCAGTGTCATTGCTCAAAGGATTTACATCTAAGTAATTATATAACAGTATCCTTTTTTAATATTTACTCTTTGATACATGTGGGCCAGCTCTGGCGAAGTTATACCATGGGCTCACATGCAATTAGTATTAAGTAATTGTTTTAAGAATAAACAGTACTACCCTCCCACAGAAGACCGACCTAAAGCGCCGGTATCCGTGTTGTCGTGTTTCGTTGGTGCGTGTGAGACCGGAGGCCCATTGATGCAGGGGTGACAGTTATCGTGGTAACTGTGTAAGCCTTACACTGTCACGATGACTGTCATGCCTTTTACGTCCCCAAGCGTGGTGTGAAAAAGCATCTCACAAGGCCGCTATAGTGTGGGTCACCATACTGCATTGTCTGCATTTGCAATGAGTATGGTGACCACAACTCTTGGATTCTATTCATGCTTTCAATCAGGCGGATTAGAGTCACTTTGGCAGGCTCTTAATATAGAAAAAAAAATATTTGTTTTACTTTTGTATTTATGCGTGTATTTACGCGCTTTAGAAACGTAGTTTTTATAAAAACGGTAGTATCATAAAATACGTACAATATAAACATAAAATAAACCATGAGCACACCCAGTATTTACTTCGGGGTGAGCAAAAAATAAAGAAACTAAATAAATGAACGGAATTTAATATCATAACTTGTGATACATTATTGGTTTCCAGTCTGGAAACTCGAATGTTTATTTATTGAAAAGTGTTGTATATGTCTCGTGTTTCTGCGTGTAAGTTGCACTAATAGTACTGTCTACACTAACGTGTATAGTAAAAAAATCGACCAATAGAGGGCTGGGGGCTATAACTGAACTTGTCTCACAAATGGAAAATGGTTCTAGCTAGGGGAAAAAAATATATAACTACGTGGATGTCAAAGTAAAGAATGACGTTGTCCGTTGTCATTCAACTCAGAAGTTTGATAATTAACTAAACATAATTGTTTCTTCAGGATATCATAGATGTTCTTACGAACAATCTATGCTCCAAAAAATACACGCATAAACATAATCTATATTTTAAAAGAACCTATGGAATTGAATTACTAATGATATGATAGCACGATCTATGGTATGGTAAAAGAAACTGATATGTGCTCTGATTTAGCTTTATGATAATAATAAGATCTTAATTTAACTTTATTTAAAATCTTCATATTGATGTTTTTTCTTACAATTATGATTTAGCTTTTGCCTTCAAGGTTCCTAATTAGTGTGATAACTATTAGTATGAGTATCCAAAATTTTTATTACAATTATGCCTTTAAGTTAGTATATTTTCACGAAGTGATAATTAAATAATAAGAAAAACAAATGTTTTAAACACTATTTGATACATATTGAGGTACCCTCCACTAGTTTTTTTGTAAGTGGAAACCTCTATGGGTCGTTTCTTCAATGGAAAGAAACTTTGGATTAAAATCAACTAAAAGATATAAGGCAAGATATTTTGGATTAAAATCAACTAAAATCACACAGTGTTCTGCCTCCTCCAATATCAATATAAATTAATTGTCGGTGAAACTGTGAGACATGATTAGTGTTAGAATATATAATGAAATCTATATCAAACATGATAAAATATGTAGATTAATTTCAAGTCTGCTCATTAAGCTTACTGTTTACATAACTAAGCGAAGTGATTATAAATAATTCTACAAGATTTTCAGGATCTCTAATCACAATGTAAATTTAAATTAATTTAACAACTGCGTTCAGACAAAGTCAAAAGATTATTTTATATAAGTTGATATCATAAACAGTATAAGTACTACCTTAGTCAATCATAAGATATTTGCTTCTACCAGCTATCTGTGAAGATTAAGTAACTTGCTTCCAACTACAACTAGGGTTGCACGAGCACAACTACTTCTCCCAATTCTCGACTATGACGATATTAGCTATCTGAATCTCACTGAAGCACAATTTGACAAACTTGAACGATTACAAACTCTGTGGTATGATTTTTATATGGCCTACGAAACTATGATCACGTCGCAGAATTCTGTCCATGCTCAAGTGGCTTCCGATCTACTCTCGTCGGAATAGCCATATCTTCATTTTTCTTTATACCGTCTTGTTAGCCTCCTTCCACATCAAAGAATGATTCAAGCTCCTTAATGATACACACGAACAATGTCTAAGGTTATCGAAAGATATGTGACTAGAATTGCCTCTGCATTCTTTGACTGCCTCAGAGGCACAGGGGTAACGTATGCGACTGCAGTGATCTCTCGGGTTCGATTCACGGGTCGGACCAAATGTTTGTTTAATCTGTAATTTTTATTTTGGAAGTCAGTGTTTTCTATATTTAATAAGTATTTACAAAAAAAAAGTATTTCAATATTCTATCAGTTGATCTAGCGGTCATAGTACAGGCTCTGCTCAGTTTGAAGCTAGATGATGATACGTGTCAAATGTCCAATTATTTATTAATATTATGCATGTATTAGTATACCTATATATATATACATATATGATGATACATATATATATAGGTATATCTGTTGGTACTTATAAATATGTGCTATATGTATATCGTCAACAGTCCTTAACAGTCCACTGCTGGACATAGGCCTCCCCTTAGCAAGGAGGTTTTGGTTTACTATACCACACTGGCCAGACGGGTAGATACAGCGTTTGTTTCAAGCTTTTTTCTCTTTGCAGTGATGGTGGCTTGCATGTTTTGTTCCCTTAGTCTCTTGCAACACCCGTGGGAAGAGTAGGGGTGGTGATATTTTGTATTCTTAATCCGTCACCGAACGATTATAAAGCAGTACAGAAAGCTATATACCTATATACATATATATGTGTATTTATGTGGACGCATATGTATTTCTAATAATTTTTCAAAACTCATTGCATCATCAACTACTACTGTCTCTGCGAAACAATTTGATACACCCTAAAATTGCCTGGAAACTGCCTGCATTGTTTTTGGAAATAAGGCCGTTCTTTATACACTGTATATCTGATATGTTATGTATTCTCTTGTAACTCTGTAATGGGATGTTTAAATAAAGAGTTTCTTTATCTACCTATTTATCTCTTTACAAAACAAATCTAAATCTTACTATCTACAAAAAGGGGTCATCATGTGTTATTTATTTCTTTTTCTTGTTTTGTAACTGTTTTAAAAATCTTAAATTCTTAGCTAAGGCTGTGCAATAGTGTTTCTTTTTACATTTTATGCCTTGACTATTTAATTACTTACAACTAAAGGTAAAGCCACAGACATAAGATATTTTATACAATGCTGAAACTTTAATAACACCACCTTAGCTCCAACAATTTAATTTAAATTCATTTTAATACTTAAAACCGTCAAATTTTTGTTAGAAAGCTTTGCTAGAGCTAATATTTAAATATTAACTGACGTTGAAGTGTTATCTCAGTACCTAGGTCATATAAATTTTCTTTGAAGTATCCACTTCAAGGCTGAAAATTTGAAAGTAATTGAAAATTTTGCTGTTCTTACGGTATTCATTCTGTTCGTGGAACTTATCGATTTTAACATACATACGTTTTCAAAACGAAGAATACTACTTCTTCGTTTTGAAAATGTATAGTTTTACTACCGTGTATCAGATAAACGTTGTATGAGTCGTTTTACCGTCTAGTTTCGAACCCCATCACCTAGTTATAGTTTTATAAGAGTGTGTGACGGCTTTTCTTGTCTGTGTCAGGAGCAACTAAGCAAAACTACTCAGGGCTGCAAGAGAAGGAAGAGATGACATACTACTATACCGATAGCGTTTTCTTTGAATACTTTTCGTAATACGGCAGAAGCAATTATCTTTATTTTTGGTGATTCTGAGGTAAATATAACATATTTCTTTGAGGATATTGTTCCTGAAAATGAATGGTTCATAGCTATAATTGAGTTCCTTCCGAAATATACTTCTTATTAATTTTTTTGTTCTCTTTATTAATTTGTTAACATTTAAAAAAGATTTTCGTTTAAAAAACAAAAGGGGATTTTAGCGGCGATGGACTGTTTTAATTATATCAAATTTTTTATAAATATATCGGACATCAGATACATAATCCATACCTAGTCTCAAACTAAGCAGAACTTGTACAATACTAGAAACACATTTACTGTTTTTTTTGTAAATACATATTATACGTAGAACCCAAACTTCGAAACAAACATTTGTGGATCATACAAACATTTGATCCGACCCGGAAACCAAACATGATACCTCAAGTATAACAGTCGCATACGTTACTACTGTACCACTGAATCATTCTCAATAACTTAGTTTTTGTTTTGTGTAGATGCTGTTATTAAACTTAGAGACATTGTAATTTTTTATGGTACAGAGGCTAACGACTACACAAGGCCAGATACAATAAGATAGTTGTTTCATGATTGTCTGTCATTTTTATTATACTGTAGGAAAACAAAAATTGTGCCTGTATATGAAAATAGGTTAAAAACAGTATCGTCTCATGTAAAACCCAAGGTAAAATATTTAATCAAATAAACTAGGCAGTCAATTGGTGGGCATAAGCCTGTCCCAATTTGCGTCTTAGTACTCGACCTGACTACTAAACCGCGAATGAAGAACGTTGATACGCTTAATTAAAGTTATAATGAGCTGTATATAGTATTGAGAGATCGTGTGTATAAGTGTAAATATAAGCGAAGATGAGATTGTATTATGTATATGCTCCTTAACATTTAAGAAAAGAATCATCGTTGGAAATTCATTGCTTAGACCTTTTTTTAATTTTTTTTTTATATCTTATGTTGTAATTAATATACAAAACTAGACACTGAAATAATAACTGTATAATTAGTTTCGATAAAATTAATCACAGCTGGTAATAATAAGGTCCAAACATAAATGGAATTTATTAATTCAATATGAAATTAAATTACCTTTGGAATTATTATTCCCGTTTAGAGTTTCTCGGCTTATTATACAAGAATAAATTGTAGACTGAGTACTTAAGCTTTGATTGTAAAGTAATTATCATTTTACCCAATAAATATATAAAAGCCATGATTGTGGTTTAAATGATACTTTATTTAGGGTTTACTAACATTTTGTATGTGAATAATTAGGTGTTGCATAATCCAGTACGCGGTCTCCACTCCAGGTCAGAGCGTTGGTAAGCCCCCACGATATGGTCCGATAACCTGGTGAAAGTTGGGGAAAGCCGCTGGATGCGGGCGGCACGAGACCGGCTGTTGTGGAGATCTTTGAGGGAAGATTATGTCCAGTAGTGAATGTCTTTTGGCTGAGATTATGATAGACACTCCTAATAGACTGGTTCTTTCATTGCTTTTTATCGAAAGAGTGATGTTACCCAAGCCCAAACTGTTCCTCCTCCTGAGCATGGAGGTGGTGGCGATGTGGGGCGGAAGAATTTACAGGATGGCATCACAGTTGTGAACATTTAAATCGCAAGTGCCTATATCAGTGTTATACAAATCTGTCTTTGATTTATTAAAGGTTAAACAAATTATCTTGTTATTAAATCCTTCCTAAAAATTACAATTGTCACCCGTCTAGCCACAGAAAAGAAAAGTAAACCAGCTGCGTTTCTAAGTATTTTTATTTTCAACCCGTAATGGCAGCACGCGCCGGCTAATTGGTAATTCACTGCGACACCTGACACCCACGACCTTCTAACGAGTTAATAGCACATTATATTAGTGAAGGAAAAGCATTACATAATAATTGTGTTACTTTTCTCTTTTTTTATAGTCTACTACAGTGATTTTACTCTGCCGGATGGAAAGTACGTGTATAATCCAAGAATAGTGGTCACTATACTCATTCCAAATAGAGACAGTGCATCATGGTGACCCACACTATGACGCCCTAGTGATATGCTTTTTCACGCTACTGTTAGTAAATTCCAGCTTGCGACTGATTGACTCCGAAATTAAAAGTGGAACCGCTTAATTCAAGAGCGTATGTATATCATTCTAAAACGATGTCTTCCAAAATCGGTACATGTTGTCCTGTAGAGAAAGGGATAAAGTGAGGCCAGTTGAAAGAATAGGTAAGAAAGATAAAGGTGATAGAGGACTGTACACTGAAAATTATTTCAATGTTTGTATAGTCTATACAATACTCACTTATCAAACTTATTCTTCGAATTTACATTCGAATTTAACCACTAATTGACACTCATTTTCTAACAAATTGTAAACATATGTTTGAGTTTAATGGTTTTTTTTTCATGCATAGGAACATTTTCTGCATTACTAACTTTTTATGAAAGTATCACGATATAGTATTCCCCAGCGCAGAGAGAAGTAGTCTTTTGTGAATAAAAAAATTGTCGAGTTAAAAGTTAGTTTTTTATTTTTCTATTTTAAGAGTCTACCAAAGTGACTCTACTTTGCCTAATGGAAAGCATGAATAGAATCTAAAAGTTATGGTCACTATACCATTTAATTTAATTTGCTTTTAATTATAATTAAAATTATAATTAAGGATCAGGGGATCGATGTGAGCATCTTTTCTTATTTACTACATGAAAATACGTTGCAAAAGTTCCTGCTTTATTGTGCAAGTGTCAAAGGCAATAAGGGTCAACATTAAATGATTATGTACAATCGATCTCGCACATTATATTACTACGATCCATCAGGTAACGTCGAAATGGTCGAGAACTAAGACCAATCGGACCCTTTTCCGTAACGATTGGATCTTATATAAATAAAGAAACCGTTGTATAGAAGAAATAATTTTACTACGTGTAAACAAACTCATTTAATTATTTTTTTTCATTTTCAGTCAGCCTATGATGTCTTACCTTTCATAACTTGGTTATTTCATCATTGCCAAACATTAAATTTAAACTTAAATCTTAATTGGTGAAACGAATAATGAATTGATGTTTGTTGTTTGCAAAAACCTCTAGGTGTGGTTAAGCGAGGTCGTTTGGCTTCGGCGATAAGAGTATTGTGGTAGTGTGGATTCGTTGTTAAGTGATTCAAAATTAGTGAATTAGAGATATAGTTATTCGAGATCGCATGGCTACGTCATCGTGTTTTTTGTGGTAGCATGCATTCTTTGCCAATTGACTGGAAATGGTGAATTTTAGAGAGTTGGTTATTCGAGATTGTATGGCTATGGCGTTATGTTTTTCGTAGTAGTGTGAATACTTTGCTAAGTCTCGCATTAGTATAGGAATCTGGTATCCGATATTTCATTTTTCTGGATCGTGTGACACACACGCGTTTGAATGCTGTGTATGCGAACGTCGAATGAGTGTTACGGCTAAACATTGCATTTACTGACCAGCTAGTGAAGTCCTGCTTTCAGACATTTAATTCTAACAGAAGTGACCACTTCTAGCAAGTAGTGATATGAAAGTATAACAAATATCTTTTCTTGCGGTTTCTTGATCATGAATTTCGGTACACGTTGGTTCACTTTGAAATAGCGATACCGTCTCGACACACGCTACGTTTCTGGTTCGTATAGAAAAAGCAAAGATATGTTAAAAGTAAGTGTGAGCTTAAAGTTATTGTATTTTCCTTGTAAATAATTCTATTACATAAAGAAATTATAATAAATTTTATAAGTATTTTGTAACGTCAAGGTATTTAACTTTGTAGAATACACATCATTTCACATACAAAAATTATAATTACAGTAAAAGAACGTAATAAAACGTTTTGTTATTTTAATACGACCTTGATGTATATTTGAAAAAGAAATCAATATATTATTTTATTCGTGGTTACATATCGTCCAAAGCTGGTAGCTATCATCAAAGATTCACGTAAATAAATACGTGTTTTTTCTTGTATTACCTAATACAAATTAAGACCTCTGAGACCAAAGATACAGCTTAGTCAGTTTGCGATTTACGTACTTGTAACCTACGTACATTTTATGTACCATTATGTACTTATAGTACATAGTACATATTACTGTTCTTGTCTTTGTTTACTGAATATTGAGAATCATCGAAAGAATTGACGTGCGTTTTCTGTTTAATACTTTTCTAATAAAATTTTAAAATCATATTATACTTAACTAAAGTCAAGTTACGCTGCCATAACTATAAAAATAAATTTATAATTTAAATAACTAATTGATTTATAACAATTTTCATCATCCACACATACTATATAATGGTATAACAATTAAATACAATAGAATACTATAATACCCAATTACTAGCAACTGTAGGTAACTAGTAAACTTTGATGATAAGTAAAATCCTTAAGTTACATCTATTTCTGCATTAACAGAATTGCTCATACTGATCGATACCGGCTTTATTCAATGACTAACTTTCCCTGATTATATAACGAAGATCCCCGCTGTGTCGATCTATTGTTCTTTCTGTCCGTCGGAAAACTACAAAAATACCCAATTGAAACGAAACTTCGTACGATTTTCACTACTAGATAGAGTGATTAATGAAACAGGTTTAGGTGTACAATTAATTAGGGTTTACTATGAATTTACTGAATTCCTATAACAATAAAATTGTTAAAGATGTCGAAATAAATTCCGGCCCACAGCGCTCAAAACAATAAATTATACGCGTTATTATTGTTCTTAAAAAGTTCTACGTATGGATATATCTACCTCTTTTTTTGCACGGGGAATGTTTTTCGCACCATACCCTACGTAGGGACACGAAGGGTGTGTGTGGGACTCCCAGAAAGCCGATTTACTCACTAAACCCCACGGCGACCTACCTCGGTAGTCGGGGAGAGCTCTAGGAACGCATCAGCGGATGTACGAGTATATATCTACCCATGAATGCATGCAAAGGTGATGAAATTGTCCTACAAGTAATTTTTAAGTATACGTTTAAATGAGGCAATTTTTGTAAAACCTTATTAATTTACGAGAATTTAAAGACTACATTTTAAAACTTTTACCATTCTTACTGCTATATATCACTGATTCTTCATGAATTTAATCATTCCTGATTAAGAAAAAGTATTCTTTACTTTTTATACCTGTGAAAAATTAAAATTGATTAAACAATAAGATGTTTCAAACGCTATATTTTATAATTACGTTAACTTAGTAGCGTGAATTTTTACATTTTCATGGGACCGCAGGTAGAAACAATTTATGATAACCTACAAAACACTTTCGTACCTTTACATGTATGTAAATGTAATATATTTATCGACAGACAGACGGATCTAAGGATTTCTTTTATCCTTTTAAGAAATTGAATCCCAAACACTGAGACAAATTACCCACTTACCACTGTAGGAGTGTGGGCAGCGTTTCCATCGTAAAAACAAAACGATTTGTGTAAGGTTCAAACAGATATCCTCTTATAAATGTATAGATTTCAGGTGACATTTTTTTGCGTTCGTATATAAAACAAATCCTGATTAGAAACTGAGAGAAAAAATTCTACAGATTTAACAAACTTATCATCCTATTTTCAAATTATTTACCATGGGAAAGCCGTGGGCAGACATATAAGGTTAGGCTCGTCCGAAGTGATTTCACAACCTAGCAGAAAAGCGTTCCATGTCACCAAGTGAGAGTACCGGAGGCCTTACTTTTTCAATTCTAGAGAACAAAACGTCGGTAATTCACTTGTACACAAGTAATACATACACTCTTTGTTAGTAATGAATATTCAAATATATGACAGACAAAATCCATTATAATCTATTGCATATTCGAGATAAGCTCAATTTTATATTAAAACGATTCTAATTAAACTCTGAAGCGAGCCGGCAAAAATGTAACTTTTATAAAATGTCGTGGACATAATATTATCTTGTCTGCTGTATTTTTTATTGCAGGTTATTAAAATTCTCTCTATAAAGGATAAAATGAAACTTTATTGCGAGACGTGGCTCTCGCGGTCGAGTAATAACATTTAACGTTAAATAACGCATCATTGCTGCTATCATCAATCATAATAAACGCGACTACATAAAAGAATAATAGATGCCAAGTTTGTATATTTTAAGTCAGTGTAACAAAACACGTTAAAGATAACAATAAACTGTTGATGAAAAAGCAAATGAAGTTGCGCCAAGCTGCCTGTCGTATAGTGCCTTATTATACTCGTATGTTCTGAGAAAACGACACTGTTTAGTAATTTAAATCAATCTACTGCTACATTAACACATAGCTAACTCTAAAAAGGAGTTCGCCACAGCCAGGGTGCATCGTAATAACTAATCCGGTCAGTGTAAACAAGGTAGTAGAGTCACGCTGATTTCAACACAAACGGGCCTGCTTGCCTGCGACAGTACTGCCCTTTCACAGAAAACCAACTCAAAGCGATAGCATCACTGTTGTTATGTTTCGTTGGAGAGTACGAGACTGGAGGACCATTGATGCAGAGGTGAGAGTTATCGTTGTAAGTGTAAGCCTTACACAGGCGGCCAGGCAAGGTGTGAAAAAGATCCCACTAGGTCACTATATTGTGTGTCGCCATACTGCATTACCTGCATTTGCAATGAGTATGGACTTTCGATTAGGCAAAGTAGAATCACTTAGGCAAGCTCTCAAAATAAATTAAAAAAAATATGTAATGTAAATATAACCGTTCGCGGATCATTTCTTTAATAGATTTCTGTTAAATTTGTAAACTTTTGAGAGATACAAGTAGTAATAAAGTTTATTAATTAGATATAATAAGGTGATAGTATTTATTAGATTTTGTGTATTAGGTTATGTATTTATTTTAACATAATCTTCTAATACACAAAATTTAGGGTACACTAAAATACATCTGAGCCAGTTCAGTTCTTGCTTCTTCAGGTTGTAATTTCTTCTCTTTCGAAAGTTCTAATGGGTTCCCATCACTGTCAAGCCTTCCTTGCTTAAAGTCAATGACAATTGCTCTGAGTTTTTGTCTATTAAGTCAATTATTAGTTGTAATTTTTGTAATAGTACTGATATATTTCCCTCTTTTTCATGATTGTAATTATGCTGTGCCCGACGGGGTCTTTGATTTATTGTAAGACCTTATATACCTATGGAATGCAATATAGTATTAAGTATTAGGATAGTTTCAAAATCAGAACGATATAACTTTGTATACATCTTTATTACGAATGCGGTGTTGTTTGTACAAATTTACCTTTGCAACTATTATAAACTGCCCACACTTTATTCTTGCGACCTTGTAAAATACATTATTTAGGACATTCCAATTAGACCCCCGTCACTTTTATGTCCCTGGAGTTATTTTCACCTCTATTTACTGTGTCCAATAATATTAAATACAGGTCCAATAATATTAATTTCGAATAACTCCGATAAAGTTGTGAAGCTCTGAAATTTTATATTTTGTCTGTTTTAGTACTACTATATCGTCTTCTTCTTTTCGGGACTGTTGGTCTAGTGGTTAGTGGTCCTGACTACTAAGCCGGAAGTCATGGGTTTGACTCCTTCCCAGGATAAATGTATGTGCGATGAGCACGATTATTTTTTCAAAGTCACGCCTATTTCCTAAAGAGGTAGGCAAAAACAATTGATCTCCTCTTACTAAGGCCCTGACACACCTCTTTTCCTTCGTCCCTATTCATCAATCGCTGCATAGAAGCTCGTCGATTCTTGGTAATTTACACATGGCTCTTCTGCAGAACGTCACCAATTTCATCGGTAAATGTTCGCCTTGGACGACCTCTACTGCCACTTCCATACAAATTCGCTCTATAAATTCTTTTCATGAGTCTTCTATCATCTAACTTCTCTATATGACCAAACCATTGAAGCATGTCCTTTAAATCTTTGTCACAACGTTTTCCTTCAGTCCACAACGTTTTTGTGTCTGCATGTAATTCATTTATAATATGTATGTATTTAGAAATATCTAACTATGTTTATCAACATTCTGGCTATCATAGCAAAGGCTCTGCCTAATTAGGAATCAGATAGTCGTGTGTGAAACGTATGAGGTTATTTGTTTATTTTATACGAATAAACAAAAACATATAGTGTTTTTCCTGCACTGCGCATATTTATAATTAAAATATTGTTTCATTCATGTCTAATTTACCTAATTCTTTCTTTTATCCATTACCGAACCACGGGTACTCTACTAATGATAATAATTCCAGTCTATGTTCCCTAAATTAGATTTGTTACCGACATTAGTTTCGAAACTGTATTAACATTGATACAGATGGCGGGATTTTACCGATAATTGTATTACAATCATATTATAACAATGACAGTACTCTGTATATTTAATATTTAAATAATTTTGCTCCTTAATTTAATGGGCAAAATCTTAACTGATATGATTAATACGAAAGCGTTAGATACCATTTTTATATTTATATTAGTTGAAATATTTTCTTGAGAGATCAGAAGTATTTTCATTATTCGAGACTTCTTTTTTTTCACCTTCCTAAGAGCCTTTTTTCAATTAGGTTGGTGTTGGCTTTAGTCTACTAAAATATTGTGCAATATTTTATGATTCAACAATAACCATTTACAATCAAGGAATAATTTGTGTTATTTACCCCACAAATATTATAATACGAGTCTTTATTTGAATTATTGATTTGTTGATTTGACACACAGATTACCATTTATGTAAGACTATATTATGTACACACACTGTGTCAATATCAACTTTATGTTAAACTGCTACAAGGCTGTAATTAACAGGGGAAACTCAGCACTACAGTTTATCGATTTGCTTTTTCATAGTCTAAAACTCTAAATCGAATAGACTCGATTGAGAAAATTTGTATCCAACAGCTATATCTTACATAAAATTAATGTTCACATAATCGTAACTGTCCTGTGGTTAAAAAGGAGGTGTAACCTTTAAATTTATAGATGTTTTTTATATACTTATGAACACGTTATAACTTTAGAGGTCCGATAAACTCACTGGAATGTTATAGGTTGTTCGGACCATATAATCCAGTGTGATGATGTGTCGAACGAATTGATGTTTAGAATCATATTAAATTGTTATTATGATACTGTGATAGGTAAAAGTCATTAAGCGTTTATTGGTATTGTAATATCTAGAGCTTTGTTACGATAGCATATTTGAGCTTCAATATTTTCGTATACCTGAAATTTCAGTGAAATTTGTGAGATAGTACAAACTCGAGGTGCAGTCGATAAGCGATGTTAGAATTTAATAACATACGTAATATTTCTATAAGCGATTCCAATTAAGACTCTTAAAATCGTTTATACTTATTTCGTATTACCACTGTTTTGTGTTTTTGTTGATGTTTGTTTTGATTGTTGGTCGTGATATATTTGTCAAGAAATTGTTTAATTGGTATGTTATTTGTTTACTATTATTACATTTGTCATGAGAAACAGGAATAATTTGAACTAATGTTATCGTGGGCACAAGACTAAGTAACGAGTCCCGCTAATTTTATTTTAAAAGTTGTTAAAAGTGTAGTTTGTGTTGTGTATGGTATCCGAAACTAGAGCATAAGCAGTCTTTTAATTCATAAATTAACAACATTCATTTCAAGATTACAGTATGCAACGGCAGTTTTTAAGTATATTTTAGTAAACTTAGATTTTGTTTTAGTTGAAACTGAAAACAAGGTTGGCTAATAACACCTTTTTTTGGCTCGAACTGGGAATCAATCCCGGGACCTCATAATCCACAATCGCATATACTACCGCTAGACCAAAGATGCAATTGGTCCAACGGCTCTAATAAATTTAATTAAATCTTAAAACAAAAATGCACAAAAGAAAGCAACGTAAGATATAACAAATGTAAAAAAATTAACCCTAAAAATAAAATACATAGAACAACAAAACATATAAATACTTAATTACAATATAATATATATGTTTCTTTTTAATGTATTCATTTTTAATTTTAAATGTTACAACAAATCGAGTAATAAAAGTTTTAATTACTATGTTCAGCTGTGTTCATTGCAAAATTTTCAAAAATTGTATGCCTTAAGTATTAATAAATATAAAATTAATGTAAAATAAAGATATGCTATAATAATAAATACTATAAGGCCTAGTAAAAACAGAAAATCGCTTAAAATTAAAACAATTAAAGGCATAAAAGTAAAAAAAAGGTTAAGTTAAATGCAAAAATAAAAGTTTTGAGCGTAAAAATAGGTTTATAGCAAAATTTTATAATGTTATATGTATATAAGATATAAAGAATTATTTGAAAACAGAAATGACTATGTCCAGCATAAAAATACATATATACTATACGTTTATTCCAAAAAGTTTAAGAAATTAGCGTCCACCCATGTGAAGCCCGGGCGGACCGTACATAAAATATGTTATTGTAAAGCATGCGAGTTGCCAGGTATAAAGGTAAAAATTGCTTCTGTCATATATCTGTCGTACAAAGTAAGAAATATCGTAACTGAAAAGTTTTACTTTGATCAATTCTAATCGATACGTTTAGTTTTGTGACAATAGCTAGGTACTTAAAAATTTTGTATACATAAAAACTTGAAATTGGAATGCAATTTTTGATTTTAAGTTTCTAAGAAAAATTTTGTACTGAGTGTTAAGCTCATTTCTCTATTTCTTTGTAGATTGAATAAAAACGACATGAAAATAAATATGATAAAGCTTACCCATGAGTCACACTCCTAAGTTTTTATAAGAAACTTCTACAGAAAGTAAAAAGCTATTATCCGATGTCATATATAAATTACAACAGAAATTAAATTCATAAATATTAAAATTCATATTGAAACGTGGTTGCTTACTGTAAACAAAGCCAAGATGGGGCATGTTCATGTTGCTTGTGATCGGATTAGGAACAGACAAAATAAACAAAATATTATCTAAAAACAGCTTTCTAGACTAACATTAGAAAATATTGTATACATAAATCTAATTTTCAAGCACTGTTATATATAATTTAATGGAAAAATTTTAATATTGTCGTGCTTTCTTGTCCACGGACACAAAAAATTTTACATTAACATTACAACATTAATTAATACATCGGAATCGATCATCAACACAAATTATGAACCATAAAGTTTTACGTGTCTACATGTATTAGTATTGTCGTAAGCTGACTTGACCGGTATTACGCCAAGTCAAGGTCAAGTTGGCCAACGACCACGTTTATCCAGAAAATTAGTGTTAAATTATTTTTCGTTGTTTGTCACCAAATAAGTGACATTACTGTAGGCCGAACTCCACCAATAGAGTTAGAGTCACAATATCCTTGTCTTTTAAAGCATATGATGTTTCTATGATTGGTATTAAATTTTACCATTTACTTGGTAGTTTACCCTTCATACCATAAACAAAGAATTCTGTATTTAAAAGTGACAACTGTTTAGGTATTGCTTAATACAGTTACAATTTTTGAGCTGTTAACATAACAATTTAAAATACTAATATATTCATCCGGTGTTGGCATTAAATACACTTTCGTGTTTTACGTTAACAATAGCAGTTAGTATATAAAACGTTGAACTGTTAAAAATCAATGAGGAACCTATTTGTTTTAAACGAAAAGTCTATTTTTTAACTAACCAAAGAGTGGGAGCTAGATTATGACCTGATTCACATCACCGCATCCAATCATCGTAATCTGAGAGACTGGCCAGCCACAAAACGCCACGGAATAAAACAAAGATAGATACAGAACCATTCGCTACTGACAAAAGCATAATATATTGACAACTTCTATAACATATCACAAAAAGTATCAATATTCATTTTGAATTCAAAAAAGAAAAGAAAGAAGAGAAGAAAAGATATTTAAGTAATTTCGCAATTGATAGGATGTTTATTATAAAGTATTTACAAAAAGGCACCCTTTTGTCCAGAATTATTTTTTCATAATTATTCCAGCATTAAGAATAAATCTCGTGTCGCGGGCCCTTACAAACATACATGAAACAGATATAAAGAACACTCAGACTCGGAACAACAATTTGTGTATTGGTGGTGGACAAACTTTTTCCATGTGGGGTTTAAACCCACAACAATAAGCGCATTCGAAATCGGTGTGATCTTAAAATACTACGCTATCCGTGCACTCGAATTAAAAGATTTATATAAAGCACGATAACAAGAACAATCTAAAAAATATTCATAAGCTAGATAAGGTTTCTGTAATTTATTACCTTTACGTCTGAGCAGAATTTTACGAGAGCATCTCACCTAAACCTGTCTACAGTTCGGTGCCATCTGTCAAGAAAATAATACAAGCAATATGTTTCATGTTATCTCTACAACGAAATCCACATTTTCTGTTTGTAGGCAGCTCGAGATTTATATTTCCAAGTTTGTTATGGATCACAAGCATTCTACGCCTCGAAAGCAAGTTTACTACACAACTAAAATATCTGCAATTTACCATACAAACGTATATATAACCGTCTACAGTTGGAAAATGTGTTTTTTTATTTATCTAAAAGGAATCTTCTTCTTTGTAATCTTCCTACCTGCCTGTATCTAAAAGTTTATCTTTAAAGAAAAAATCACTACATCATACTAAACTTAAAACTTAAAATATCATATGGTAAATCATAAAATATAGTAGTGGAACAGCCAACTCACTAAATTTTTATCGCTTTTGACACACGACAGAATTTTATATTCTCCTAATACATACGCGTTTTGATAGTTTAGGTTTACGATGTATATCTATTATCGTATCTTTGTTTAGGTGCCTAGATATTAAATCTAAGCTAGATAATAGAGAATAATATAAAAAATATGTTGAAATAAACTGCAATATTTATTTGAAAACAAATTAATAAGCAATTGCAATACGAACATCTATGGTACGCTTTACAGGTACTAATTGGAGCTGTAAAATAATGTCTAGTAGTAGTAGCTCCACGTAACAAATCAATTATTTCACAATGTTGACTCCAACTTAGTTTGAAAAAGGAAAAAAACAAATAAATAAAAAAATTACATCTCACACACGACTGTCTTCTTCCAAATTACGCAGAAACTGTGGTAACTAAACTATTGAACATACTGCAAATGACTGCAATACCTACCTATCACGCTGCAAGCAGAAGGAGCGGAGTATCAATGAAAAATGTTGCAAAAAGAGTGGCACATTATTCCTTTTAAGAGCTTCCATTGCGTGCGCTACGTACATGGTAATGTTTAGTAAAAATAACGAATGAAAGAATTGTTCCCCTGTAAAACTTCTAGATAAAGTCTATCTTTTAACTTGGCTCAGTATATTTCTTTTTATTTTAAAGAAATTTGTTCACACTATATAACACTACAGGCAACACGGGCAACAGGAGACGTAAACGCGGTTGTGAGGTTATGCGGTTGCATTATACAATTATTAGTCCTGGGGGAGAGTTACATCCATGACTTCAACTTAACAGTCAGGCAGGTTTTTATAGTAGGGATATTAGGCACTATTTTTTATTTGCGACTGGGAAATATAAGGACTACTGCGTCTGTCAACTCCACGATAAAAGACAACTATTGGTCTCATTAGACCGAGAAAGAGGGTCTATCTCGGTCTACTAACTGCATCGACCGCAACATAATCTGAGGCTTCAATTGGATATCAACAACTTATTATTACTTCACAAATTAGTCCTTATTTAAAAATTAAAATGAAATGTTCATTTCAAAAGTTATAAAATTCGTTGAAGTTAGGGAATTTACGAGTTGGTTAGCAAATCAAATAAATAAAAAATATTCAAGCTTCCTTATTTGATTAATGAAACAATAAGCTACATACTTAGTTGTTTGAAATGTAAATTAGGGAATATATTACATATATACATAATTAAACAAGGCTTACAACTACTTATTTCAATAGAACTTTTCACAAATAATTAACTTCTTGTATATTATTTTCAGTGTATCAAAGCAAATGTGGACCTGGGTGAGTCTGTTTGATTCAGTAGTGTGCTTTGCACTAACACGCTTTGAAAAACAGGGACTCAATTTAGAATGCCCGTTTAGAAATTATTCAAGAAATAAAAACGTCATGCATTTCTAATAATCACACAACGCACAGAGAAATTGCAAGCTTTTTATTTCGAGAATACTTTGTTTTATACTCTGAGTCCAGAGTATATAAGCCACGATTCGATTTGCGTATCGTCGCTTCAGCGAAATTGTGCATGCGAACTATGTTAAAAAAAAAACACGCCGATCGGGGAAAGCATGCAGTCGGCGTCCCATACAGTTAACCCTCCAATCTCTATAGGTATCTATCTAGGATAGAGGGTACAACAGAGGAGTGTGAGCTGTGTTCAGTGTTCCAGGCCAGTGGTTCTACATCAGTCGCCGCGACCGCCGCTCTGTGCGACAGTGCTCACAAAACTTAGCTTGCCTGTATTTATCAATTGAGTATTTTAGATTATTTAGAGGAGTATGATGTGATTAAAGTGATTTTAGTGATTTATAGTGGCATGACTAAATTCATAAATGTTTAAAACGTAATAATAATACATAAAAACAAAAGAAAAATAATAAGAAGGTAAATTTATTTCAAATTATATTGGTTGTCGCATAGGTATTAACCGTTCACTAGGTAGTAATTTCACAAGACAGTCAGTACAAAAATCAGTGCCTGCATTATCAGTCCACCGAGCACCTAAGAATCCAGTTTTTTGGCAACCAACACACATTGTCTTAGTCTGATACACTGGGGCAGTTTCATCGAGTAGCCTTTGCTCTTTGGCAGATTTTAGCAACTCCACCATATATTTGTTACTACTTTTGTTATCAAATGAAGAGATGCTGTCATGTGCTTCACCAGTGTCATAAGGATCCTCCATAGTAACTGGGACATGGAGTTGCGGGAAGAATGTAGATTTTTTGTAAAGCATTGTTTTCTTTTTATCTCTACCAATACCTTTAGGTATCCTTCCGGGTATTGGCAAGCCAGCTTTTGCTAATTTAGTAAAGTATTTTTGGATTCTACTGATAACCTGAATAGGTGTTCTAGTCCCTAAGGCTTTAGCTATTTTTTTATAACGTTGAGCCTCAATGGGCTCCTCAGGGTATATTTCAAGCAATTCTTCTAGCCTTTTCTGTTCCTCGCATGACCACAGCTGATTGAATGTCTCTGGTTTATTGTCTGTGAATTTTCTGCCTCTAACCTTTGTACCAGAATCTAAATCATCAACATTTGGTTTTGATTCTCTTATGTCATCACCATCGAGGGCTGCATCAATACCATAACTGCTCCAATTAATATTTGGCAACTCGGATATAGTTTGTCTCGGAGGGAAATTAAGTTTATCAGCTTTTAGCTCTTCAATAAACTTTAAGGGATCGCTCAAAGCTTCATTTTGTGTTTGAGATAATTCCTCTATGTCCTTTAATGCCTGAACCTTTTGTGCTTCTAACTTAACTATGTACTTTAATATTTCACAGTAATCTTTATTCCCACGAAGAGCGAGGTGGTCGGTTTCAAAGGCGAACTCTT
Organism: Hypercompe scribonia; assembly: GCA_949316085.1. Classification (NCBI taxonomy): domain Eukaryota; kingdom Metazoa; phylum Arthropoda; class Insecta; order Lepidoptera; family Erebidae; genus Hypercompe; species Hypercompe scribonia. The sequence continues at coordinate 19,214,577 of OX438969.1, forward strand.
CATCCGATTCTTGATTTTCAGATTCTATTGCTTCCATATCCATTTTAGTAATCTGTAAGAAAAGTATAATTATGATGAGAAAAAATGAACGTAACTTCGGGTGTAAAACTGACAAGCAGTCCTAAAAAGTTGAGTATCAAAATAAAAAACAAAATAAACAGTGTACAACAAAAAAAATGTAAACCTGAAAATAGGAGCACTTCACTTGAAGGATGGGCTGGACGGTAAGTGCATTAATTTATAAAATTACTCCAGCAATATCCAAATACTTGATTTAAGAGAACACATATACACTGAGCAACACAATACACATTCTCAACACGTGAGACTACGGAGGAGTGCTTTGTTGTGAAGCGTGTGAATTATGACATAACTGTCATTCTGTCAAACTGAATAATCTACAGAAAATTCGTTCAAAAATGTTACATTTCTAGTGAATTTTGTGGTTATTAATGTCTATTGAAATTAGTAAGAATTCACTAATAATATTAACTTCAGAAATGATGGTGATAATTTTCTTTAAATAATTATTTTAGAAATAAAATATTTTTACTAGAATAGTACTTTATGATATTAAGGCGACATCTAGAAGGTACTCAAAGAACTTGCAAAAAGTTTCTTTGAAATTTCCGTGAGAGGTCGCTAAATTCAAAACATATAGTTGTTGTTGTTTGGCGCCGTCGAACACAGATGGCACTGTACAACTTTACCGTGGGATGTAACAAAAATTTTAAATGTTCGAATTAATGAATAACTTTTTATGTTTTTTATCTAATTATCATTACTGTTTAACCAAATAAAGATTAACTTATGCTCAGTTGCTTAGATATTCCGGCAGACTTGCAAGGCCGCGAGCATACAATATATATTCTTAAATTATGATATCTTATAAAATGAAAAATGTGTCATTTTATGCGTCATTTAATTTAAAACGTTTTAATATGTGCGTTAAAATATGTGCTAAAAAACTCTAGTACCTACATACTTACAAAAATGTCCAGTGTCGGATTTACAGATTTGTCTCCAGTGGGCTATTTAATTTGTGCCGCACATACTAATCTCTGCAATTCAATGCCCTAGTAACTAAATAGTTGTCTATATATTTGCAGTTTTGAACCCTCGACGCAAAAAGAGTTTTTTATATTCGAAAGCTGTTTTTATAGCTAGATCAACCAATCCGAAGATATCATCATATAAGTAATTATGTTTTGGTAAAAACTTTTTTAAGTAAACCAAATTATTGTAGCTTAGGTATAAAAGTTACACGTAAACTTTTTTAGACTTTATTATAGATCTAATAATGGCCTCCAGAAGTTATTTGCAATTCTTGAAAAATAATGTCGTGCATTTGATTGTTTTATATAAACTTTACAAAAATTCAAATAAAAATTAGTTAAAAAATCTATAAAGTCTCCGACACAAAAAATCAATAACAACCGATGCTTATATTGTAAAATATTACTAATTAAGTATTTGAATATAAGTAAAATACAACGTATTGCACGCCTATTAACACATTGAATGGTCATACACTTCAAAGAAATTGTATCATCCGAGACCTGAGAGTATACCACGATTCCAGGTTTCTTTTTGACACGCGTATTTACACAATTATTAAAAAAGGCATCTAAATCGCTCGATTTTATGGTGTATAGCGTCTCGGTACAACCTTTACTGAAGCAAAAATAAAAAATAAAATTTCTATACTACCTATGTAAGGAGTCATTTGCAGTATGTTATCACAAATATGGATCCCGTGCCATTTAGTGTAGAACACTAAAATCGTGAAAATATATATAATGAAAAAGATACCAAAACTTTTAATTAAATATCTTTGTTATCTCTAAAAAATTCCGTACCATCCCAATGATTATCTCCGGTTATGTAAGCTTTACCGCCTTCCACTTGACATAGAAAAGCGGACTTTACTTTTCTTGTCAAAATTTTCAATCACAATAATAACTGTTCTGATTTGCTTGAGAAAATATTTTTTAATATGCGATTTAAGTCACTTTGTTTTAACTCCCCTCTTCACATTCCTCGAGCTAAAACAAATTATAGACTGAACAGCTGCGCTCAATTATGTAAACAGCACCAATGAAGTGTGACATTAAATCTACGTTTATGCACTCATTGTGAAATTAGGCAATTATGTAGAGTGTGTTTTTATTTATTTTATTGTTTTGTTTCTAGTTTAATTTCTAACAATATCTTATATTATTCTAAATCTAGAATTGATAACGTTTAATTGAATCTCACATGACTAGTCTGCTCTAATTTCTTGATATTTCTACCAGTAAATTTTCCGTGCATATAATAAACAAATAAGTAAATAAATAGAAAAAGTATTTAATATGTTTTTCTGTAGGCGTTTTTATAAATTTTTAATTTAATTTTATATGAATTGTGTACTATGAGCATCCTCAGACCGGCTTGAACTAAGGGATTGTTATGTTAGTTCCCAGAGTGTTACAGCTCACGATTTTGTGAAGTTTACACAAGAAATTGTTATGAGTATACCTATTTCTGTACCAAAAAAGCTTAATCATGAATTTTATAAGGTGGGTTAAAGTATGCTTTATAACTTCTCACTTACACATTATGAACACAGTTTACATAAATATAGGTAAATATCTTTATTGCACTTACAGTATAAAAACAGTAAGTGCAATGAAGTATTTGGAATAACTCGTTTAATAACTTTCATAAACAGAAGATGGAGTCTTCGAGACATTCCAAAGCACTCTAGTGTTATTATTTTGGTTATCCAGTATAGTCTTAATTTCGTGCACATTTGTGAGGGATTAAAAGAAATAACAAAATGTGCCGCCCCCATAAACTTGCCACCCTTTTTTCCAACCTACTCAGTCTATTGGTAAATACGCCACTGACAACAACACGATAGCCCATACCTTATTTTTATTTTCTTCGTTTATTGGCCTACCAACAATTGTTTCCACCGATACATACAAACTATACCGTATAACTGTGTACTTAGCTAGTGTAACAAAAAAAATAAAAAGTAAATGTTTCGGGCATCTGACACACAATCTCTTAAAGGTAACCACAACGTACACATTAATTACATTAATAAATAAATAATTTATCTACATGCACTATCGAATTATAATTATAAAATATTTAATTTAATTTAAAACTAAGATATATTGTCAACATTCAGTAACACAGTTTCTAACACTAAACAAAAGTAAGAAATTATTTTTTTTACAAAGATTTGTGTGATATTTTGCTGAATCACTGTCACCATTTAGAAAGTTAGAAATAACCAAAATATTATTTTTTAGAATGAAGTAAAAACACTAAAAATGATAGATTTTATGATTCAATTATTCATACTATTCGCAAAAACTTCTCCTTTTAAAAGTAAAATATCATCTTTTTGACACAATTTTAATCGTCTTTGAGAACAAGAAAGCTTTAATTTATCGGAGTCAAGGAAATCGTTTGGAAGAGATCAATATACCTAGTCTTGCCATAAATATTGTAATAAAGAAAAAAGAAAATTGTTAACTGCAAATAACATTTATTACTTTTACAGTGTGTCAGTTTAATACATAAATATAAAACAATTAAAAATATAAAAAGCTTATTCGAAGTGGTCTCCATTGGCTGCAATACAGTCCTTTAAACGATGAGGCCAGTTATCAATAGAAGCACGCACTCTTTCCATGGGAAAATTCTTCACTGCCAATCGTATAGATTGTTTTAGGGACTCCAAATTATCATGGCGTTTAGAGCAAGCTGTACTCTCTAAAACTGACCACAAATCATAATCCAGCGGATTAAGATCGGGACTAGACGACGGCCAGTCTTCAGCTCTGATGAAGTCCGAAACGTTCGATTCCAACCAAGACTGCGTGGACCGAGCTTTATGACCCGGCGCCGAGTCTTGCTGGAAGGACCATACTTGGTTATTGAACATGGTGATGTTAAGGGGCTTAACTACCTTCTCAAGAATGGTATCTTGATACACTTGTGCCGATGTTTTGATACCTTTTTCACAAAAATATGGCTCAGTCACTCCTTCATAGCTAACACCCCACCAAACCATCACTGAAGTCGGATAATGTCCACGTTGCACTCTGTCGACTAATTGGGAAGCTTCCTTAGAGCTTTGAGCATAAATACGGTCATTTTGTTTGTTAAAATGTTGCTCAATTGTAAAAATTTTCTCATCCGTAAACAAAATTTTTCTGTGACCTCCCTTTGCGTACCGCTTCAGTAGTTGTTTCGATTTTACCACCCTATTCTTCTTTAAATTATCAGTTAAGAAATGGCCAGTGCGTCTCTTATAGGCTGCAAGTCCTAAGTCATCTTTTAAAATACGCGACATGGTTCTAGGTGCTATCTTCATTTCCCGAGATAAAATCTTTTGCTTTCGGACAGGATTTCTTCGAATTCTTTCCCTTACTGCTTTGACCACCTTTTTCGTACGAACACTACGTGGACGGCCAGATCTTTTTCTGTCACAAACAGAGGAGGTCTCATTGTACCTATTAATAGCCCGGTACACAAACATTTTACTAATACCAAGTGTATGGAGAGTTTTAAAAATTGCATTTGGCTCCATACCTACTTTGTGTAATGCTATCACAGCGATTCGGTTCTCTTTATCACCCCACACCATTTTAATATCGCAAAATATTTTACAATGTATTGGCGCCAAAATGAGAAAACACAATGAACAATCGTATAAAAATGACAGATTCGAAATTCAAATGTAATATTTTTTTATAATTAAGTGTAACAGTATTTATGGCCAGACTAAGTATGTATCTATAGCTTATTTACATTAATTGAATAACACTTATCCACCACTATTATGACACATTAGAAATACTCCATAATATTTCAGATAGAATATATACTATTTCATATATAATATTTCAGAGACGCTACGGACTACTGTTGAGTTTGCTAAACTTGGTCAAACTGTCAGCACCACGGAGAAGGGTTCAGTACCGTTTTGAATTCAAATTTACATAAACTTTGTAAACTCGTTGACGTCACAAAGGAAAATTGGAATTGATTTTCTAGACTCGAACAGGGTGTAATTAATTATTGTGAGGAAAAGAAATGTTATCTTTTTCCGATGTAACTTATTTGATAACCAGTGAAACGAGACCGATTTGATTACAACGAGCCAATCATGTTAAGATAACAACACAAATAATATGGCGTCTCCTACACGGGCTACACCATGCCTATAGATGTGAAAGGTACAAGTAACGAGACTTGGCAGCAATGCAGAGAAGAGCTGGAAGTTCGTAGAGACAGTTTCCAAAGTCATTTAAAATGTGCGGTATACGTGCTAACGATTTGAGAGTGCTGTGTTCGTAATCAAATTAAAGAAGAAAGTACCATTTTATCCCACTTGTCACTTTTACACGTTGTATAGATATTAATAAATAATACGAACAATAATAAATACTATTGCCACACTTTTCAATTTGCATTGTAATATTAAAAAAAAAACACATATGAAGCTATATATACTTCATTGGCGTAGCAAAATAAAAATCTTTCTAAAAAAAATACCTTTCGCGTAATCCTATGTTTGCAGAAAAACGAAAAATAGAAAAAAGTACTACTTCAATAAGGTATTTAATATAAAACATTGAAAGTTTTTTCTATTATAACATATTATCTAGTTAAATAAATTTTATTTAAATATCGTAAAAAAAATATTTGTATATGATAAAAACTAAAATGTTGACTAGCTAATTGCATGGTGTCGGTTTTTCGTGACGGTGTGTATGTGCGTCGTAAAAATTTAGTCTCGTCACTTTTCTCTAACGCACAAAAGTGTTACTTTAAAAAAATATATAAAAGTTTTATGTTATAGTTAATGACAGATATAGTGACGTAATACGGGAAAAGCGATGTTGTGTACGATGCAGATTTCTGATCTAGTCCATGTACAGATACGAGACCCGGGAATCAAATCCGAGACCTCAAGCACAGCAGTCAAATGTCCTACCATTACACCACCGAGTTAATAGTTTTCAGATTCATTTTAACCCTTGAGGTTGATTAAACTATCCGTGGTTACCTTGCTTATGAATAGTGTTCACTATTTCATTGGTTATAATCTTGTTTTCGCGTAATCTTGCTTTTTTCCTGAAATTTTTATTTCCCGAAGAAAGAAGCTTAAGTTATTTCTTATAACATCAACTATCTGCCAGTGAAACTCCCGTTAAAATCGATTTAGCGTTTCCAGAGATAAACTATTTAGAACAAACACAAAAAAAAAATTCAAAAATTCAAAAATTTCAGTAGTAATGACGAAAACTTTAAGGGATGCATTGTACATTTGACTCTTGAGTTGCATTTGTCCATGCGTGGCAGTGTTACCGAGCACCAGGTGATCCGTCGCTTGTCACCTTATACTGTAAAAAAAACCAGTTCAACGAAATAAAAGAGGTTTTAAACCAATATAATTGAAACAGAAGTCGCAAAATCCCAAAACTTCCAGTTTTTTAACGAATTTGTACAAAGTCTTAGCTTGTCTGCGCCATATAAAAGTAACTTTCGTTTCGATTATAATGAAGGTGTTCCAGGTCAGCAAGCAGGTGGGCGTTAGTTTGAAAGGGACGAACATGAAGTAGATTTGGTTTGTTACAATATTTTGCTTTATTTTTTTCTCAGAGTCATTCAGTTATTCAACCCTAACCATTGTGTCGTTACAATTTCTAATAATCAATACCTATTCAAACTCATCTTCTTGATATCGTCCTGGTAACAATGGAACAAATTTTAGAACTCTTCGATTAGGTGAGTCCAAACGAACACGTTCCAGTTATCAGTTAGTAACATTGAGTCTTTAAGTAAGTTTGAGTTTAACAATTAAATTATGATATATTATGTTACTACCACATCTGGTAGCTACTCGATGTGTGAAGTGTGTAGTTAGTTAAAATACAAGTACAAATACAAATACAATACTCTAACCTACAAGGTTCCCTCGATTTAATTTGTGGTCATTTTGATCGGTGAGGTTTATTATTTAAATTATTATCATTACATTTTGTTGTACCTTTTTTTGATCACTCCTTTATTTTTAAAGGGGCAGCAAAATCCAACACACGTGCCTTAGCCAAGTGTACCAGTTGGGAATGATGTGAGATTAGTGAGACGGCATGTATTCAGAAGAAGTGCTTTTTGATTCAGTGTGAGGGTTGATTTTAGTATTTCCACTGCATTGAAGAAGGGACTACACCAGTTGTGGACGTGACAATGGATACGATTTGAACTCTATCTACCTATCGTTTTCTACGGATTTCAATAGCTATACATTTTGAATTTATTTCTGTGTGCGTCGTAAGGAAATTGTGTACTGTTTTGTCTGTCATGAAAATTGTCTTGTTAACTTTATCCAGGATTGTTATGTGTGGTGTATTATAGTACGTTCTCCATGTCGGGTCTATTCTCCATTCGGTAAGGGATTAAGAAAATAGAGTGTCGCCACCCCTTGTGGTGTCAGAAGCGACTAAGGGAACAAAATATGCAAGACAAATTCATGTAAAGACAATGAAAACTTGAAACAAACCCTATACCACCTCTTCTGGACACCTCCTTGCTAAGGAGAGGCTTAGCAAGGAGGTATGAGTTTACTATACTACACTGCCTATGTCCAGCAGAGGACTGTAAAGACTGTTGATGATGATTATAGTGTATAGTTTTGTTAGTAATTATTGTCCTATCCCAATATATTTTAAATTCAATATTTTCAAGAACTATACTGGGTTTATATTTATAATAATTAATTTTAATGGGAATGAATGAATATTTGTAAGTCACATTTTAATGGATAATCATGCCTGTATTTGTAACCAATTTGTATAAACGATTTGCAGGAGCCAATGATGTGTTAAATGACTTCGGCACTGCTATGGAATCATCCACATAAGTCGGTAGTAACATAAGGGAGTCAGATTATATTTTTGATAGTTCAGAGTGTCTCTTACCTGTTCCTGAATAGCGATCACAAAAGCTTCATTTTTTGAATAAGTTCTTAGTGCAGCAGCCATTCATTCGACATTTTTTTATCGACATGTGCTTGGCTGAGACCCGCGAAGCGTCTGCCAGGTAGAAACTTTTAATTATTTGATGATGATTTTTTGATGATTAGACGTCTAAAAGTCTATTTTTCTGCTATTTAATTACTAATTTTGGGGGAACGTTTCTGCCATACAAGTTGAGCTGAGCAAATTTTTTGTTTAAATCAGTTAAAAAAAAATAAAATTGTCTTTTGCTGATTGTGCTTTGGCATAAAAATAATTGCGTAATTTATTTATGAATTTGTTAGGTAGATTCTGTATGTCGATAAAGCCTCCACCCCATCTGAGTAGGGTAATGTAAAACGTTTTGTGTACGTTCTAGAGTAATATTTCCTATTGGTTGTCATGTGTGTGTTGATTGTGCGTTGTAATTTAATGGGATCGCTCTGAGTTTGATAATATAATTCTAATAAATAGGGACTGGTATTGCATACGAGTTGATGCTATTGAGTGAATTTAAAAAGGTTCTCAAGAACTGATTAACAATTTTAAATTTCTTTGTTAGTTCTAATTTTGTCTTTTTTATTTCAATCTGTCTAGACTGGTATAATCATAAATATTTATATATTGTGTATTCTTCAATCGGTTTTGTTCACCTATACTAAGTGTATAAGAGTTTTATTCTGACTTGCTGTAGTCGATGTCTAAGATGGGTGAGTCTATTTCACACCTGTCTACCGTGAATAAAATTTGGATGTCTATCAAAAATGACTAATAATGTCAGCTAGTTTACTACGTTCAATGTTATTAGTTGCTTAAATTTTAATATAACCGCCTTCGCTACTTTAGTAGTTGTTAAAGTATATGGAATGAGTACAGGATCTTAATTTAAGGCATAAATAATTAAAATTTATTTGTATCGTCTAGTACAGCGGTTCTCAATCTTTTTTGGTGACGGAACCCTTTTGGAAAGCGAAATACTTGACGGAACCCTATAATAAAACAATAGTTTTTAAAAGTGTATTCTTTATTAATAAGCATAATAAAAGTACAATGTAACAGTTAGTTATTACTTACTTACATAACAAGTATAATAATAGAAGTTATTAAAAAAGAAAAAAAATCTAATGGGAGGTATGAAACTGTTTTTTATTTTTCATCAATTGGTTGATATCAGGTTTGATAGAGGACAGTTGAAGTCTCATATCAGGTTCGGCGTCCAGTCTATTGCGGTATTTTGTTTTCGTAGCTGCATAGGTTGAGAATCCTGTTTCGCACAAATATGTTGTTGGGAACGGGAGAAGAATATTCAGAGCCATTTTGGCAAGCATTGGAGATTCATCACGAATTCTGCACCAAAAATCGTTGAGAGGCGTCGTTTTGAACAGTACCTCCATACTTGTGTCTGATGACATATCTAAAAGAGATTCATATATCTCGTTTGACATACTTTCGGGCTTTTGTAAGTTGGGTAAAAAAGGATTATGAATCCATGAATTCAGTTTCATTTTTGTATTTTGTTCTTCGGGAAAATACTTCTCAAAAGATGCGCGCATCGAAGTGAGATATTTGACCAATTCCTCAAATACATCATCTTGAAACATTTCTGAATCGTTATCGCTAACAAACTCATTGAGTGAGGTAAAGCTTTCTATTTCTCTCTTTCCAACGCAAATAATCCAAAAATCTAATTTTCTTTTGAAGGCAGTTATTTTATCACAGGCCTGGAACACTGTTGTCTGTTTACCTTGCAATGATACATTTAATTCGTTCAGTTTTTGAAAGATATCCGCCATAAAAGACAGTCGGAACAACCAAGTTTTATCATACAAACGGTCTTTCAAATTAAAAGCAGTATCTGAAAGAAACATTTGTAACTCGGCTCTAAGTTCAAATAGCCTTGTTAAAGTTTTACCCCTAGACAGCCATCGCACTTCTGTATGGAGCAGCAGTGTTTTATGTTTGCTGCCATAATCTTCACACAATAATGAGAACAATCGGGATTGTAGTGGTCGTGTTTTGATAAAATTAATTATTTTTACCGCTTCTTCCATAACTAATTTTAGATTTGACGGCATTTGCTTCATCGCAAGTGCTTGTCTATGCAGGATACAATGGCTGGAACTACAATTAGGCGCTTTATTTTTTATTCGTGACACTAGTCCTGCTGTAATACCCGCCATCGCCTTGGCCCCATCTGTACAAATGTCAATGCAATTGTTCCAACTGAGATTATTTTCCCCAAAAAATATATTTATTTTATTAAAAATTTCTTCTCCGGTAGTTTTTGTGGGCAGCGGTGAACACATAAGCATATCTTCTTCCAAAGAACTTTCATATGGATATCTCACGATAACCAGCAAGATAGCCAGACCAGCGACATCAGTAGACTCATCTATTTGCAAGACGAATCGTGTTTCTTGTAGACGTGTAACTAATTCTTGTTTGACGTAGCTTGCCAGATCATGAATTCGCCGTGAAACAGTATCGTTTGATAGCGGCACAGTAGAAACATGCTTTGCAGATTTTTCATCGAGCATACATTTTGTTATGTCTAACACACATGGTTTTATTAAATTCTCAGCGATAGTGTGCGCTTCACCTGCTTGTGCAATGCGATAGCTAACTAAATATGATGCCTCTGTGGCCTTTTCATTGATAGTTTGGGTTACATGCATCATAGTTTTTTGACTTTCCAATAACTGTTCTTTTTTACGTACAAAAAATTCTTTATTTTTGTCTTTAGACTCGGGGTGTACAGTTTCTAAATGCCGGCGCAACTTGGCAGGTGCCATGGAACTATTAGGAAGCAGTTTACTACATAACATGCAGAGAGGTGAGCCGTTGGAATCAACAAATCCGAAATTGATATATGATTCATCATACTTCCTTTTTTTCGCCTTTGAAACCGTGGAACTTGACGTCGTTGCATAATCGTCTGGATCGGTAATTGCTGTATACTCCGCGCGATCTGATTTTGAACATTCGGCTTCGTTAGAAGATGTTGTTGCAACACGTTTAACGCCTGTAAGCCAACGTTCCATTCTTCTTTATTAATAATGTTACATGTCAAGATGGTGGGGTCAAAATAACGCACGATCGTTACTGCGTAAAAGAGTTTAGTCCAAAGAAGAAATGTACAATCAGAATACAGCAGTAGAACACTAAACACTTTGTTTCTAGCAAGTAGGTACTAATCACTCCGAACACTAATCGTCGACTAACTAAGCGTCGAGGCGCGATCGCCGCTTTTATAGTCCTAGCCAGATCTCGAACATTCTCAAAAATACTCGAGTCGGCGCCTTTGATAAATAACAAGCCGAAATAAAAATAGAAATACAAAAAATGCTGTGTAAACAATTTCGACTTTACGTTTTAAAATTAGAGCCGAAAGTAGCTTGTTTACAATTATTGTTAATCTCAGGGGCGGCTTTTATCAAAGGGACTCGCGCGCTTTTATCAAAGGGACTCGCGCTCACAAGTAGATATCCGCGGTGGCGGCATAGTAAAATTGTACGAGGTGACTAAGGTCGGCTGCGCCTCGTGAATCGTGATACGCCGCGTCAGAACGGTCGACCAGAGAGAGGTGTTTGGAATTTTTTCTAAATTCTTGCGGAACCCCTACAGGGATGTCGCGGAACCCTAGGGTTCCGCGGAACACACTTAGAGAATGGCGGGTCTAGTAGGTTAAATAAGGGGCTGAGTGCCATATAAACTGAAGCGGGCTAAGAATGTCTCCTTGACATATGCCACTTTCTATTTATATCAGTGTAGTAGTTGATGAAGTGTTATTTATACATTTTAATTTTATTTGCCATTGAAACGTGGTTGCGTCCAGGATATAAGACTATGATGAATTTTATAATGTTCTATACATATGTTAATCAACTGTTATTGCGACTTTCCTGATATCACTTCTACTATTTCTTTTAAGGCTCACGTTGGTTGAATAAGACAAGCCAGATAAATTCGTGGACAAAGTATCTTTCATGTTTAAATTATAAGCAACGCCAAGAAATAAAAATCCAATCTACAACATCAAGCCGTGAAAGACGGCTGTCAAAATGACGTAAGTGGTCTTATGAACACAATAATTATAATTGTGTTGTATTTTAGAATTGATAAATCTCGAGAATCGCGAAAATAATCAAGTCCCCGAAAGTTTAATTAATTTATTTGATTTATTATTCCTACAGTTAAAATTGGATCTCAGAGAGAGATCCCAAATATTTTATTTTCTATTTAATATATGTTAGCCACAAAAATTGTTTTATCGACGATAAAGCATACCACAAAACAGAATACCTATAGGTAAGATATGATAAATACTGCGAAGAATCACCGGGATACGGCAGGATACCACCGACAACTATAGTTACTAGGTATACCTGGCGACGTATAATGGACGATCGCCTTTCCGAATTGGAAGGTAGAGGTAAACCATATAAATTGACATATTTTGGGGCTATCAGAAGTCCAAAGACATGGTAAGGATATGATAGCCCTAGATTCCGATCACGTCCTCTACTTCCGACAGGAAGACCAACCATCTCAAGGCAATATCGTATTTATGATCTATTAATCATTCAAGGGCATCGTGGAAGAAGTAAGCAGTGTATCGTCAAGGGTAGCGTACCGTATATATTAAAAATAACCAAAAATTATTCAATGAAGGTTATACAAGTGTACGCACTCACGTCCACACGTCCTGACGATGAGCTTGAAGCCATGTACGAAGACATAGCTAAGGCTCTGTCTCGTATAAACGCTTCTTTCACAGTTGTCATGGACGATTTCAATGCGAAAGCGGGAGCACAAGAGTATAGTGGAACTGGGGTAGGATCGTCCAGCTATGGCCACAGAAATCGGCGGGGTCAAATGCTGGCTAACTTCCTCGAAGCCCAGAAGCTCTATCTGATGAATTCCTTCTTTCAGAAGAAGCCTCAAAGGAAGTGGACCTGGCTAAGCCCCGCTGGAGCTACAAAGAACGAGATCGACTTCATCATCACAAAAAACAAACACCACATATTTAGCGATTTCTCTGTGATCAACAGGTTCAATACAGGAAGTAATCACCGACTCGTGAGAGGTACCCTAAATCTATGCAGAAAAAAAGGGACTGGCGCGCCTGATGAAGTCGACTCCTAGTTCAACTCTGCAGCAGGTCGAAGATGGGTGCGAAAACTTCCAGCTAGAGCTTCATAACCGGTTTGCAATGTTAAAAAATGTGCAGGACGTAAACGACACCGCCAATAGCCTGGTACGTGTCGTCCGCGAGGTAGGTTCAAATCACTTTCGACTGAATAGCATTGGACGTAAATCGAAGCTCACAAGCGAGACCTAAGATCTTATGAGGAAAAAACAAACAAGGAGAGATAACAAACACCACTCCATCTGAGCGTCAGAAACTGAATAGGCAGGTAAAGAGGCTGGTAAGACGAGACATACGACACACAAATACTCGAGCGATTGAGAACAAAATTGTCTGAAATAACGGCACAAAAGTCTTTACCAAACCAAAAGCCTCATATTGTCACCTGAATAAACTAAAAATAGCACCAGGCTCCACTGTAACCTCTAGATCAGAGGTTCTCGTTTAAGTCGCAAAGTTTTATGAGGACCTATACACTCAACGAATCCACCCACCCGAGACCCATAGCGCGGATGCCCGCGTACTAGACTGACACGCCACCTCACAGATGAGCTTCCCGACATCGATCTGGGCGAAATTGGAATGACAATCGGACAACTTAACAACAAGAAAGCTCCTGGTGAAGACGGAATTACAAGAGAGCACCTAAACCCCGGTAGAATATCTATATTAGTAGACTTCTCAAAGCTATTTAATTGTGTCATTTATACTGGCACTACACCGGAGGCATGGAGTAGGAGCGTGGAAGTACTATTTTTCAAGAAAAGAGACAAAAACCTACTGAAGAACTACCGCCTAATTTCATTCCTGGGCCAATTATATAAGTTGTTTTCGAAAGTTATTACATATCGTTTTGCTCAAAAATTCGATGACTTCCAGCCCGTGAAGCGGGCTGAGTTTCGAAAAGACTACAGTACTGTGGACCACATACACATTCTAAGGCAAATAATCGAAAAGACAGAGGAATATAACCAGCCTCTATGTCTGGCGTATGTGGACTACGAGAAAGCCTTCGATACCATCGAGACCTGGGCTGTCCTGAAATCCATGCAGAAATGCCTGGTCGACTGCCGATATGTTCAGGTGATGAGATACTTCTATGAAACTGCAACAGTTACCGTCCAAGTACAAGAAAAGAGCACAAGATCAAACCAATTGCATCGTGGTGAGGGAGATGTTGTATCTCCGAAACTAATTACCAATGCATTGGAAGACGTCTTTAAAACGAACGGACGAGGAATCAATATCAATGGCCCATACCTCTCACATCTGCGGTTTGCAGACGACAAAGTCACTCCAGTGGAAACTGCATGATCTGGAAGAAATGCTTAACAGTCTGGACGATTCTTCAAAACGAATAGGATAGAAGATGAATATCGAAAAAACGAAAATCATGCATAATAGGCACGTATCCCCGAGTTCCGTAACCATAAATGGCACTGCTATCGGAGTTGTGCAACAATACATCTACCTTGGGCATACTATCAAACTTGGCTGGCACAACGTCGATCGGGAGGCCGATAGGATGATAGGTCTGGGCTGGGCAGCATACGGGAAGCTGCGACACATCTTCGAGTCGCCAATTCCACAATTATTAAAGACCAAGGTATTTTGACTAGTGCTTCCTACCGTAATGACATACGGAGCCGAGACGTGGACACTCACCATTGGACTGGTCTACAAGTTTAAAGTAGCTCAGCGTGCGATGGAGCCTGCGATCCTGGGTGTTTCTCTGACAGATAAAATGTGTAACGAGGTTATTTGACAGAAAACGGGAGTTACTGATATCGCGCTGAGAATCAGTATGCTGAAATGGAAGTGGGCCGGTCATGTCTCCAGACGAACCGATGGTCGCTGGAGCCGACGTGTGCTAGACTGGAAACAACGATTGGACAAACGTAGTGTAAGGCGCCCTGCGGTGCCATAGACTAGATAGATAGTGTTTCTTTCCTATTTTCATTTCGATAAAATTTGCGTTGATTTATTGCACACTAGACTGCAGCTCACGGCTTTACACGTCGCATGAAAAGCAGCCAACTTTAATTAGTAAGTTCAAAAGTGAAATGATTTCATAATTTGGTATTTTTTTCTATAGCTACGTGATTACTACACGTTATCATCAAACATGTTTCCGTATATTGAAGTTCCGTAATCAAATTAAAACAATTAATTAAAACATTTACACACACATTACTCAAAAATTAAAATTTGTTTTTATTTATAAAATCACTTTAAGAGAAATGTTCCTTTTCAGGAGAAATTCAAGAGATAAAATATCTCTTGAATATACTCAATAACTGATGGCATACTTCACCGTTTACTCGGTCGCTTCTTTCGTAAACACTGTTTCAATAAACAGGTTGCCCTAATGTATTGAAGCGTCGTAGTTTATTTAATTAATTTTCTCTAAAAGCATGTGAGACTAATATTGTTGGGCCTGAGTTTATATTCGATTGTTTAATCAGTTTACCAAACCAGAACGATACTATTATTTATGTTACTATGTGACACTGCCTGATGTTTTTTTATGGAATTCATAACTTAATTGGATTATCTACCAGTTTGAGCTTCTATATATATTTAAATTTATTAAAAAAATATTTATAACAAATAAAAGTTGACATAATATTCCGTTAATCGTTATTTTCATTCTCACTCTCTTATATGTAGAGTCCTTTACACCTTTTTTCTTTTTATTCTGAAATCCTCACATATGTCACCTGCCTGGTGGTTATGTCAGACTAGAACCGACCAAAAACCACGAACCGTGTCGGATACCAGTAGCAGGGGTACCAGGTGCGCCCTAGTAAGTAAATCCCATAAAACCCGATGTAAGTTGGGCAAGCTACACCTTGTAGATAGTCCCCTCCAGTATAAGAATCCCGATGTTCCCTTTTCTGCCTCCAAAAGAGCACGCGCGGTTCGTGACGCTCACATAGCCACCCCAACCTGCTTCTGCTAGGGTGAGTTTCCTTTACACCTGGTTTAACCAAACTAATTAAATTCACATATCTTTGATCTGCAAATGTTTTTTACTGTTTTTGTTATGAATTTCAAATGACATTGAGATGAGAAACTACATTGGGTTTTCAACATAAAAGCTTTACAAAATAACAACACGAAAACAAATACGTTCGTAAACCTTCTATGGAGGCAATATTTGTAACATGAGTGTGTTGTATTCCGTAGTTTGTCAAAGGCGAATTCTATTACGAATGGGGATTGAAAAGGCTTTTTATTATGTATGTATATTGTAGACCTCAATTCCACATCAATCTCAAGTCATAGCGAATCCTGTGGAGCAAGAAATAAAGATCAAAGTGATGAATTCAAAATATTATATTTGTTTTACTTTTGGGTTAGTACAGAATCCTATACAAATACCTACTTAGTTATTTTAATAATAATAATATACTGGAATATTTAGAAACGTTTTTTTCTTTGTAACAACACCGCCATAGCTTTTTTCAAGCTTTAATTTTATCAAAATTGACTTTATCGTTTATTAAAATATAAGTACACATATATTTTATATAAATCTTATAAAATTATAATATTCGCAATCTTTTTGCAATGTTGATTGCAAAAGGATAGTTTCTGACTTTTTACAAGACTTTGTCTTATGATGAAACTAAAAATGTAATGGTTATTAAAAGTTTACAATTACCTCAATTCCACGGTGGGATACGTGCCAAAGGAATGCATGGCTGATGGGAGATCAGTCTCAAGCGCCAACCTCGGCGGACCTGGCAAACGTCGTTGAAATTTGCCTTCTTGGAGGAAAGGGCGTCACCCCCCAAGAGACCTTTTATATCGACCCATCTCGTGGGAACAAAATGAATGAGATTAAAAAAAACAAAATTCCAAACTACGTACAGCAAACGCTTCAAGAAAGTATATTTAAACATTCAAGGAGTCACTCACTTGGAAATTTAACAGCTACTAATACTGAAATGAACGCTGAAAGCATGACACTAAACAAAAACAACAAACAAACTCACAAACTGTGGCAAAACGATCAAATACCCGTTAAAAGGAAAGCTGAATTAAGTCCTAGCACAATGAACAAAAATAAATTAATGAAAACAGCATATACTGTTAGAACACAAAATAGATTCCAATTATTGGAAACTGACGATAATAATGAACCTTCTAAGCAGAACATAGAGCCTAAACCACCGAAACCAGAGCCTATATTTGTAACAGGAGTCTTGGACATAAAGAAATTAAAGAAACTCCTTTCAATAATTACTGATACCAACAAATATACCATGACGACCTTAAGATCCGGTCATATAGTAAAGTTAATGCCACTGGATGTAGACACGTATAAAAGCATAAGAACTAATTTTATAGAGAAAGACATTAGCCACTACACTTACAAACTAAAAAGCGAGAGAGCTTATCGTGTAGTCCTACGTGGTCTTCACTGTTCGGAAGACACTGAACTAATAAAGAAAGAACTTGCCGAACTGGGCCATGTAGTTAGACACATTACAAATGTAAAACAGAAGCTCAAAGCAACCAATGCCACTTTTTTACGTGGACTTAGAACCAAAACACAACAACAAAGAAATCTTCGACATAAAAAATTTAAACCACACCAAAATTTTATTTGAGGCACCATACAAAAAAATGGACATCTTGCAGTGTAAAAGATGCCAGAGATTTGGACATGCTAAAAACCAATGTAACAGGCCTTTCAGATGCGTTAAGTGTGGCGAAGACCATCCTACAACAAGCTGCCTAAAAAAACCGGATACTGATGGAACGTGTGCCAATTGCCAAGAAAAACATCCAGCAAGCTATAAAGGTTGCACAAAATATAAGCAATATAGGGACTTAATCCTAAAAAATAAAACAGAAAGGAAAAAAGAAACAGAAAGAGAAATTAAACAGCAAGCCAGCCATTACTCAGGTATAACTAGACAAAATGACAATCAAAACAAAAAAGACACGCTAACTAAAAACAACTTGACATATGCACAAGCAACAAAAACAAAAACTGACATCAAGGATCCAAACAATTTTGTGGAGGTACTAGATGTTATGTTTGACAAATTCCAGAACATAATGAATATTATGTTGGACAACATGATGGATCGCATAATTCAGCTAGTCACAAGTCTTATTAAACACCCCTAAACTTGAGAATAATTACGTGGAACGCCAACGGCCTGACAGAGCGCAGACAAGAACTTGAACTATTCCTAAGGACTGAACGAGTCGACGTGACTTTGATCTCAGAAACACGGTTTACAACAAAAACTAATTTTAGATTTCAGAACTACAAAGTTTATAGTACAAATCACCCGTCAGGTAACTCTCATGGAGGAACAGCTGTACTCATTAAGGAAAACCTCAAACATCATCCTTTTGAGGAATACCAAACTGAAAAGATACAGGCTACTTCAGTCAGAATCCAAGACGATAAAGTTGAAACGACACTATCTGCAATCTATTGTCCACCAAAGCACGCTACTACAACGAATGATTTCACAACATTCTTTAAAACACTCGGTAATAGATATGTTTGCGGTGGTGATTGGAACGCAAAACATATGTTTTGGGGTTCCAGATTAACGACTTCACGAGGCCGACAGCTATATGTAGCTATGAAAGATTTAAACCTCCACTGTGCTTCACACGGTGCACCCACATACTGGCCGACAGACGCAAATAAAGTACCGGACTTACTGGACTTCTTTATGATAAAAAATATCTCACAAAGTTTCATAAGTATCGAGGAATGTATTGATCTTTCATCTGATCATACACCGGTTATAATCAATGTCCAATGCAATGCTATGCCGATCGAGTATCCCCAGAGACTTTACAACCATAAGACTAACTGGGATAACTATAAGGCTAAAATAATGAAGTCCATTAATCTGAACTCACCATTGGATAGTGTGGTCAACGTTGAATCAGGTATTGAATCATTTAACAAACTTATACACCAAGCGGCCAAGGACTCAACACCACTAGTAAAACCAAAAATCACTTGCAATTCATCCTATTCCAAAATAATTAAAAATAAAGTACACGAAAGACGAAAACTGCGGAAAATATGGCATACCACAAAATACCCTCAGGATAAGAAAGCCTTCAACAAGGCATCAGACGATCTCAAGCGCATGATTTGCAAGGCAAACAATGAACGCTTGCAAAATCAGCTGGCTAATCTAACTCCATATGCGGACACTAACTACTGTCTGTGGAAATTAACAAAAAAGCTTAAAAGACCTATAGCACATATTCCACCTATAAAAACAGCTGAAGGTAAGTGGGCCAGAACAGATCTTGAAAAGACTCAGGTGTACGCGGAGTACTTGCAATCTGTGTTTAAACCGCTCCCTAGTAAGTATCCTGAACATGACAAAAAGGTCAACGAATACCTTAAAGCACCAATGCAAATGTGCTTGCCATTGCAAAGTGCCAGTCCCAGGGAAGTTCAGAGAGAGATATTAAATTTACAGGAAGGTAAAGCGCCCGGATACGATCAAATAGACGCGCGGCTAATAAAACAACTTCCTCAAAAGGGCATAATCTACATTACAGCAATTTTTAATGCTTGTATACGACTTCATGTATATCCCGCTCAATGGAAAATAGCACAAGTTATAATGATACCTAAACCGAGCAAACCACTACAAGAAGCTAGTTCGTACAGACCGATAAGTCTTCTCTGTGTATTGGCTAAATTACTAGAGAAAATATTACTGAATAGGATACGTGCATATTTACCAGCAGTCATACCTCTTCACCAGTTTGGCTTCCGAGAGAAGCATGGAACCATTGAACAGGTCCACCGTGTAACAAACACCATAAGTTTGGCGTTGGAGAATAAACAATTCTGCTCTGCCGTATTTTTAGACATCAGCCAAGCCTTTGACAGAGTGTGGCATGACGGGCTTCTTTTCAAAATCAAACAACTGCTACCTCATTCTTTCTACCAATTGCTGATATCATACCTGAGCGGGAGATGCTTTGAGGTGAAATACAACAATGATACTGCTCCCTTGAAGAAAATACTTTCAGGAGTACCACAAGGAAGCATATTGGGCCCCATCCTTTATCTCCTGTACACTGCTGATTTACCGACACAAGATGACACTATAACTGCCACATACGCAGATGATACAGCCATACTATCAGTTAGTGAGAACCCAGTAATAGCATCAGTGAAACTACAGGCCCACGTCCGCAGGGTAGAGGAGTGGCTGGATAAATGGCGCATTAAGGCAAATCAAAGTAAATCTATCCATGTAACATTCACCCTGAGAAAACCAACCTGTCCGCCTATAAAACTCTGCAACAGAGAGATTCCCCAAGCTGAAGACGCTAAATACCTCGGGATGCATCTTGATCGTCGGTTAACCTGGAGAAAACACATATGGACCAAACGAAAACAGTTGGACATGAGAGTGAGATCTATGTACTGGCTGATAGGTCGTAAGTCAAGCCTGACACCTGAAAGCAAAATAGCAATATATAAGACCATACTGAAACCCATATGGACTTATGGTATTCAATTGTGGGGAACTGCTAGCAATAGTAATATCGAGATTCTCGAGAGATTTCAAAGCAAAACGCTAAGAGCCATGCTAAATATACCGTATTACGTGAGCAACAAACATATACACACAGATTTGAATATCAGAACAGTTAAACAAGAGGTCACTGAGTACAGTAGAAGCTATCAAACCAGAATATCCACTCACGTAAATGAGTTGGCCTCAGGACTGCAAGGTACAGGCAGTGTATCGCACGATCGATTAAAGCGGCATGATGTGCCTAAACTGACTACAAGATTTGGTTGGGGAATCTGAAGGATACTCTTACTGCTATAGACAATTACTAGATTGAATACCAGATGATTGGCTCATTGTGTTAACACAGATCGCCAAGTGGCAGATAAAAAGAAAAAAAAAAAAAAAAAAATTAAAAGTTAGGCAAATATGAATCCTTGAAACGGCACATACTCTAGACAGCAACTTGTGTATGACACCCTAATGGGTAGCTCGGTCCTTGTATCGGAACAACACCAGCGGAAATAAGCGGCAGCGGAATATTATTTTTGAATACATTTTTTTTTATTTATCATAACTTGGCGATTTATTCACTTTCACTACGTGATATCTTTAATTTAACTCTTTTACATAATATATCTAGGCTGATTGATCACTGTCCTAGGGGTTATATTTTTCTGAGGCGATGACTCATGTTTTTTTTTTAAATAAGAGACCTACCAAAGTGACTGTGTTCTGCCTGATGGAAAGCATGAATAGAATCCAAGAGCGGTGGTCACCGTACTCACTGCGAATGAAGAAAATGCAGTATGGCGACCCGTGTATGTGTGTGTATGGCGGCCTAGTGACATGCTTTTCCACGCCCCGATTAAAGGACCCGGGATCATAGTAGGAGGGAAACACGTGCACTGGTAATGAATTCCAGGCTTTAACCGATTTGCACAGGAAGGAAGAGCCGAAACGTTTAGTACGGGAGTGTATGTCTACTATTCTGAAGCGGTGACTTCCAAGGGGAAGATGAGATCAGTTGGAAGAGTTCGTCAGAATGCTCTCCATGATAAAGGCGATAGAGGACTGCCATAGAGGCGACATCTCTTCGCAACTGCAAAGACTCAAGGGATTCAGTGACTTTCGGGTTATTTATTATCCGGACTGCTCGTCGCTGTAACCGATCAAAAGCGTCCAGCAAATAATGCGCGGATCCATCGTAAAGATGAGAACAGTACTCCACGCAGGAGCGTACTTGAGTCTTATAAAGAAGACACAGATGCTCAGGTGCAAAGAACCGTCTCACTCTATCCAGTATACCCAGCTTCCGCGAGGCCGCCTCAGTGACGCTTTCAGTATATTAAAATATATCATGTGGTGCGGTGTTCACGCCTGGCTGCTACAGGTGTCTTTCTGATGGTGCGTACCACCGTGGGAACCTCACTGCAGTTATTGGAGGAGATCTCTCACTACCAGCAGTCATACGCTCCTTGGCTGGTAGCGACAGCTGTTTTACCGCAGTTGCAACCTTCTACGAAGATGTAATTTTGCGGAAGGAGGTGGCGGAGAAAGCCCGGGAGGACGATCACCACCCGGACCCAATTCGCCGCCGGCGAACCGGGCGGAGGCTTGCGTACCATCGTCTTATGCCACTTTGAGTGTGGTCGCGGGTGGACTGGACGAGTTTTCCTCTCCATCCGCTACAGTGGCCAGCTGCGAGGAGGCGACGTCCGCGTGAGCCATACGTCGCTTAAATAGAGAGTTTACCCGTAGATGGTGCCCGAGCTAGCGGGCAGGCGTTAGGACAGATCTAAATGTCGTAATAACAGCTGTTCCCGGATCCCTTCTATTTCAGGCGCAGAGTGGCACACTGTGTGGTCTTAGTCGGTCCGATTCCGACACACCACCCCTCCGTAAACTCCGGCAGGGTGACGGCCCGAGGGATTTCCACACGTTGAAAAAAAAGTGGTCATACTTCGAATTGTATTCACATCATGGTCTGGCTGTTCCGTTTCAATTCTCTTCCAACAATTGCGAACGCTTATATTCTTTTGTATTATTGCCTAATATTTTGTTTTAAACAGTAGCTTAGTGTTGCGAGACGTCATTGCCACACGTTTGTTAGTTTTCTAATAATATTTACATTTGTAGAATGTCAACTCAGGGGCAAGAGGGCCTTTTTTTTTTGTTGTCGGGGTGGAAAATCCCTTCGGATCTCCGGCTCCTCGGGAAGCAGGAGCCAGGAGTATGTGGTGTTTCCACTAAAAACCACCCCGGCGGCCGGTCTCAGGCGTCCTTCTCTGAAGGGGATCCGGACCATGTTATTTCAGGTCCCCTTCAAAATTGACGCCGCGCCTAGTCAGACCCTATCCTGGGGAGGCCACAAAGGCTTCCCCACCTATCAATTCGGTTTTTATAATTTGTTGCGGCCCGATCACATTTTGCGACCAGACCGCAACAAATTATCCTATCGCCGACCGCAGCAACTAATCCGCCACCAGAGGTTCCCACTCTCTGGCGGCTCGCGGTCCCGTCGACGGTTCATAACGCCGCCGACGTCTCCTTCGCTCGGTCCCGTTCAGCGGTCTCTTTCTGGAGCATAACAGCTTCGCAGAAAGAGACCACTGCGGCCCAGCTTTCCTCACCCGCCGGCATGGCAGCAACTATTGCTGGCGGTGTCAGATCTCGTCCTATTTCATCGACTAGGACTCCGCGTTCAGATGCCCACGCGGAGCAGTCCTCCCGCGTATGCTGGGCGGAGTCCCAGTCGGCTGCGCAGTGGTGGCATTGTGCCGTCTCCTTGCGTCCGATCCTATGCAGATACTCACCGAAGCAACCATGCCCGGTGAGTATCTGTGTAAGTCGGTAGGTGACGCGACCTCCCTCCCTACCTATCCAGACTTCAAGGTTGGGCAGAACAACACCGACAGCACGTTGGCGTGCATTTTGCGGCTGTTCCAACCACGCACGCCACTGTTTCAAGGGGGGCAAGAGGGCCTAGTGAAGATATAAGTGTTTCACGTCGGATCTCTTTCTACAATCGCTAACGCCACTATTCTCTTCTATTATTTTGTTTTGACCATGTGACTTAACGTTGAGACGACGTCAATCCCATACATTTGATTAGTTTTCTAATAACGCTTACGGTTTTAGAATGTCAACTTAGCCAGGGTTTTAGATTAGTAACAACTCTAATCATAGAAAGAATTAATCACCTGCAGGTCGGCTGGGAAAAAAGGCCTTTTAGCATTACATGCGACTCAAACTCAAATACACGCATAAAGGGCAAAGAGCTTATACTAACAATAAGATGAGATATCATATCATGAACTACTAATGATTTACGAAAAAACAAATTAAAACGGAGTATGTAGCGTTTCTATCATAAAATCGTTTGGCGCCCACAGACCAACCAACTGCCTGCCATAAAGTGCCTTTCGTTCTCAAACTTATTGTGTTATCTAAGATTTATAATGACCTGAAATAAGCCTTCACGGCATCGTGCCTCATTAGTTTGGCCATAGTGAAAAAATTAAGAGGAATATAGACTAGCTACTTTATATTCTTTCTATTTCTTTATCGACACTTACTATATTACAATTTGCATGGGACATACTTAATGCATAATAACATTATCTACCAGAAGCTGTGGACTGCACATTTATAAATATAACATTACGATTACTAATATTATTTCAAATATACATAGATGCCTATCGATACGTATATTCTTTTTCTCTTACATATACATATATCTACCTAATGCTTAACTGTATTTCATTATATTTCATACGTCATAAATATTGAATTAAAGATTTGATGACACAAACACCGACACCAACATAAATTAACGAAACAATCATAAAAGATTACTCCATAATTTTTCGTCAAACGAACACTTTCACGGTATATTAGTCTTCAATTTATTCTTCTATTCAGTTTGCTAAATCAATTCGAAACACTTCTAAACAATTTTTATATCAACAAATTTCAATGCTATTGAAAATTGTTGGAAAAAAATTTTTCCTTACTGTAGTACTCATTGTTCTCAATCATTATTATACTCATGTTACATTATGTAAATATCACAATACGTTGAAATATGAGAAAAGTAGTTTACAAAAAAATATATCAAACACATAGTCATGTCATGTGACGAATACTCTAGTGAGGGCAAATTGAAAATGGGCAAAAAGAGAAGTGTTATTTTTACCTATATATTATGTTACTAATATTAAACCTAAGTTATACGTTACTAACACATTGGGCCTAGGTGTCACTTAATAAACAAATTATTATTATATATGTAGTCATTAAATTCATAGTAGTAATTTCTTTCGTCTTGAAAATAGCAAAATGATTTAGTGATTTTCATATTATTGAATTATTTCAGACATTTAAAAGCATTGTTTTAACTACTGGTAAATTTTCAATGATTTTGAATTGATATAGAAAATACTAATTTTTAATATTTAATAAATTTGTTAAACATTCGAATTGCAAGCAACACGTTATGACCTCTAAATACATCATACTCGCCAGGTGACCTCGTATGTCTATCTCTACATACACCACCGTTGCAGTAAAACCAAAGGACGCTTTTAAATTTAGAATTTAACAAATCAAGATTTGAGTAACTATGTAACTATTTTTTTTGTTCAATATTTGCCAAGTGCCGTGGACCAGAAGATATATATTTAGTCTTTGGTCATTTAGTCATGGTCTATGATTCAGAGTGCTTTCACGCTCACCTTATTATGAACTTAGCAGGTGATATTACACTTTCGGAATTTAATTGCACTATTATAACATGCATTTGTAAAGAACTATAAAATTTCTTGTATTATTTTTTATAAGAATATACGAAATAGTTATTTACGGACTGTACAATCAAAGATGTAAAATAATCCCTACAGTTGAGTTTACTTGGTCTCGGAGACTCAAATTTATAATAAAATTATATACGGGTCGCTGAGAAGGTAGGTTGTGACACGTCTTGAGTAGGTAAGTGTTTTTTCATATACAGCTTATTCTATCTATACCTAGTCTTGCCATAAATATTGTAATAAAGAAAAAAGAAAATTGTTAACTGCAAATAACATTTATTACTTTTACAGTGTGTCAGTTTAATACATAAATATAAAACAATTAAAAATATAAAAAGCTTATTCGAAGTGGTCTCCATTGGCTGCAATACAGTCCTTTAAACGATGAGGCCAGTTATCAATAGAAGCACGCACTCTTTCCATGGGAAAATTCTTCACTGCCAATCGTATAGATTGTTTTAGGGACTCCAAATTATCATGGCGTTTAGAGCAAGCTGTACTCTCTAAAACTGACCACAAATCATAATCCAGCGGATTAAGATCGGGACTAGACGACGGCCAGTCTTCAGCTCTGATGAAGTCCGAAACGTTCGATTCCAACCAAGACTGCGTGGACCGAGCTTTATGACCCGGCGCCGAGTCTTGCTGGAAGGACCATACTTGGTTATTGAACATGGTGATGTTAAGGGGCTTAACTACCTTCTCAAGAATGGTATCTTGATACACTTGTGCCGATGTTTTGATACCTTTTTCACAAAAATATGGCTCAGTCACTCCTTCATAGCTAACACCCCACCAAACCATCACTGAAGTCGGATAATGTCCACGTTGCACTCTGTCGACTAATTGGGAAGCTTCCTTAGAGCTTTGAGCATAAATACGGTCATTTTGTTTGTTAAAATGTTGCTCAATTGTAAAAATTTTCTCATCCGTAAACAAAATTTTTCTGTGACCTCCCTTTGCGTACCGCTTCAGTAGTTGTTTCGATTTTACCACCCTATTCTTCTTTAAATTATCAGTTAAGAAATGGCCAGTGCGTCTCTTATAGGCTGCAAGTCCTAAGTCATCTTTTAAAATACGCGACATGGTTCTAGGTGCTATCTTCATTTCCCGAGATAAAATCTTTTGCTTTCGGACAGGATTTCTTCGAATTCTTTCCCTTACTGCTTTGACCACCTTTTTCGTACGAACACTACGTGGACGGCCAGATCTTTTTCTGTCACAAACAGAGGAGGTCTCATTGTACCTATTAATAGCCCGGTACACAAACATTTTACTAATACCAAGTGTATGGAGAGTTTTAAAAATTGCATTTGGCTCCATACCTACTTTGTGTAATGCTATCACAGCGATTCGGTTCTCTTTATCACCCCACACCATTTTAATATCGCAAAATATTTTACAATGTATTGGCGCCAAAATGAGAAAACACAATGAACAATCGTATAAAAATGACAGATTCGAAATTCAAATGTAATATTTTTTTATAATTAAGTGTAACAGTATTTATGGCCAGACTAAGTATATAAGATATATATTTGTTACCTGACCAGAAGTAGTTGATATACGCATAATTCCTTTTTGCTATCATCCTTCTGTGGCCACGATCAAATGAACTTTGACGAATCTATACACTACCTACATATCGTCGATGTTGCTCAAGGTTTTACTATCTAGTGGATAATTTTTTATGGTAGTACACTGTCAGGGTTTTGTGAATAGAAACTATTTATAGGTGAAATGACGTCATGATTGGATACAGCCCGTTTTGGCGAAGCTCGGCAAATAAAGCGTTCATTGACATGACCCGGTCAACCAGTGTAAACATCTGCAGAATATTTGGAATTGCACTTTATAGACTGTAGTTTAATATTTATACATATATATATATATACATATATATAATAATAATAATAATATTATTATTATTCTCTTTATTTCGTGATATACACATATTTGTTACATTTTTAAATATATATAAAAAAGAAAAAATACACATTTAAAAATATAAAAAATAGTAGTAGACCACCGACATCGGGCACAGGGACCAAGACACCGGTGGTTAGGGCTCCAAAGACAGGAACCTCCTCACAATACGGGCCGTGTCAAGGAGGACTGCCTTCTGCATCAGACCCTTGATCCAACCTTCTAACGTGAGCCTCTTAAGGTGTTGGTCGAGGCTCTTCGCTATCAATCCATGAGCAGATATGATTATCGGAACAATAATCACCGAATCCACATTCCACATGTCGGCAATCTCGTGAGACAGATCCAAATACTTCAATTGTTTTTCTTTTTCAACTTTCACGAGATTCTCGTCATGAGGAACGGCGATATCGACAATCATTGCGCGGCGCTCTAATCGATCTACTACCACAATATCAGGCTTATTGGCAACAATAGTCCTATCTGTGATAATAGATCGATCCCAATATAACGTAGCACGACCGTTCTCGAGAACTGGGTCGGGCACATACCTGTAGTAAGGTACTTCGAAATTGATAAGTTGGTATTTAAGGGCAAGTTGTTGGTGTACGATCCTGGCTACTTGGTTGTGCCTGTGCAAATACTCACCGTTAGCAAGACGAGAACAACCGGAAATAATATGCCTAATAGATTCTCCAGGACGGTGGCACGCCCGACAGATGTCAGCCATACTATCTTTCAGGATATATTTCCGGTAGTTATTCGTCATGATAACTTCGTCCATAATTGCACAAAAAAAACCTTCAGTTTCTCCGAAGAGGTCACCAAACCGTAGCCAAGACGTCGACGCTTTAAAGTCTATATCAGACCCGTGTAGGGCTCGATAAAATCGACCATGAAGTTCTTTACCCTTCCATACTTCCTTGCGATCAGTAGTACTAAGTACTACAGGTTTGCGCCAATTCTCTTTAGCCAGAGCGAGCGGGGTAAAACCAGTATCTACTGCAACTACATTGCGATGCACTCCCACATTAGTCTGTAGAAAATATTCTCTGAGATTGTATATCTCACGATTGTGTAGAGTCTTGATATTTAATAGACCACGACCTCCAAACTTTCGCGGAATATACAATCTCATAACCGATGAACGTGGGTGGTGCATGCGGAATGCAGTCAGCAATGTACAGACTCTCCTGTCAAGGGCATCTAATTCGGTCTGAGTCCATCTAAGTACACCAAAGGAATACATCAGAACCGGCATGACCCAGCTGTTACAGGCTCGCACCTTGTTATCGCCTGATAAAAGACTTTTAAGTACTTTTTTTAGGCGGCCAAAGAAGCGTTCCCGTAACATTTGTTTCACACCAGGTTCTGGTATTCCCAAAGACTGTGAAAAACCTAGATACTTGTAAGTTTCGGTGGCAGACAGAGATCTGAGTTTTGTTGAATTTGAAAGTTCTATTCCTTCAGATTCTACAATCACGCCCTTCTTTACATACATGACTGCACACTTGTCTACACCAAATTCCATTTTGATAGAATTACTAAAGTTTTCAGTGACCCTTAATAACGCCCTTATTATTATTATATATATGTATATATATATATATATATATATATATATATATATATATATATATATATATATATTTTATATTTTTAAATATGTGTTTTTTATTTTTTATATATTTAAAAATGTAATCAATATGTGTATTGCGTAATAAAGAGAATAATAATAATATTTATACATATATGTATATACACATAGGTACTGGTAGTTTGTTTCGAAGATCGAAGAACAATCTAAAGTGTAGTAATTTTTGGGTGGCGTGTTTGCAACTACGATATTTTCATTCTCAGTCAAAGAGTAGCTTACACGGATCAAATTATAAGACTATGCGGCAAAAATCTAAGAATAGCAGAGAGACAAACTGTGCGAAATGCTTACAAGAAGTTGCCTCAACTGGTGAAATGCATTCTTTATATTTAACCCCCGGTGATTATAATATTTTTAAAGCTCAAGGAACGATTTATTCAATTAACAAAAATAAGATATGGTATATTATTTATATACGAGCTGAGTGTTATTCATAGAACCTACAAGATCCTTAATTATCATAAGTGATATATTTTGTGTAAGTAGGATGGTATTATGGACCGAGGCAACAAGGGATTTATATATAAATTGTGGGGTTCGAAGGTCTAAGATGACGTGAGGGTAGATTTTTAACCACGCACACAAAATTGTCAGTAGGAGTTGGAATGTCATCGACTTTGACGTAAATTTTAGATGCACCTACTATACATGCGATGTCTTCTAACTGGTGTTAAATTGATAGATCATTGTGTTTTACGTTAGCTTGAATGACGAATATCTGCTATAAGTCATATAGTTTCAAATATTTTGTTTCATATCGTTCAACAATATAGCTTAAACTGCCAGTGTGATTATAATGATCACACTCTTTTCCCCCAATCTCGCAATCCGATGGGACGGTTATCCAACACGACCGAGAAGAGATCAAGCGAAAGACGGGTGGTTTTGGTTGTCGACGTGGTTTGAAACACCAACTTCCAAACTCTGGGCTCTTAATAAGCATTTCTATAATCAGAAAAACTCAATAACAATTTTTGGCTCGACCGGAAATCGAACTCAAAAACTTTTTGTCGGCAATCGCATACGCCAACCACTAGAGCAACAAGGCAGCCACTGTTACCACATGTACTTTTTGCATCAACATATTACATTTACATAATTACATACATATATACTCGACGTGTGTAGCTTGACGCGGCGGTTTCCTCTTAATGCTAAAATTTGTAGCATATTGTTTAAAAAAATACTCACATTTCTCGTACTTTACTATCTTACATTTCTCGTACCTGAAATTTTAACAAAAACTCTTCATCACCATCATTATCAACAGCTTTTAACAGACCACTGATGGATCTAAGCCTCTTCTTCGGAAGGAGGTTTTGACCTACTATACCACGCTGGCCTTCTTTTTGCGGTGATGTTGTCCCACGTAGTTTGTTCCTTTAGTCGCCTCTTACGACACTCATGGGATACATAAGGGTGGTGTCACTCCCTATTCTTAATCCATCACTACGTGGACAAAAAGTTTATGAACACGTGAATTGATTTCTCTTTACATATTATTCTATTATCATGAACGAAATATCAAATAACAAATTACTTAAGAAATCCAACTGTATATAAAAAATCGTTTTTCTTATACAGGTATACAATGTGTTATCTACACATTCTATTCACCTCAGTTAGCAATTACATAAACATGTGATCTCAGAAAATCCTTCTTAGATCTGACATCAACTAATCTTCTTTCAAGTCATCTCAACTTGTCAGTCTCAGGTATATTTCATAAGAAAGGCACGTGATATCATTTTATGTTAAGATTTCTGTTTAAGGTCACTGGTTCTCAATGTGAGTGTCACGGGCACTTGACATTTACAATCATAATAAGAACCATAAAGTGTAATCGTAAAGCATAGGTTGGTCCTTTCTCAATGTACAGACTACTCTTAATGAGAAACCACTTCGTTACAATAGCTATTTGGTCCGTATTGTGGCCATCCTGTCACTTTTCTTTATTTTAATGTTCAAATTAACGGAACTACGAAAATATAACTATATGTAATAACGATACAATTAGATTAAAATGTACTTAAAAAATTTAATGTGCAAATCTGGCGTTAAAACTATTACACTGATTGTATTGTAGAAGAAAGTAAATAGTCAACATTTTTCAAGTAGATACACTGAACTCTTTGAACATATTTTGGTATTTATAGTATGACCCCATATCTAGTTTGAGAAAAACATCTTACACGTGTTTTCATACAACATACTATGTTATTTTTGCTCAAGTTATCGGCTCACTTTGGTTTTTACAGTCACATTATGAGGGTGGGGGCACGTTTTTAATTTACTACAACCAATCATTACTTAGCCCTATTGTTGGTTGTAAGAAGTTGACCTGTTTACACATTCTAGAGGTGTAAGCGCATGTTGGTAATTCGATAGCAAGGTATTCATTAAAATGGGCAAGTAAAAGCTCGTATTTTTCCACGTTTTGTGTGAGAAAAAGTGCAATTAACAGGGAGCGAAAAATATAAGCACGATTTATTTTGTCTTTTTAATAGTTTTTTTTTAATACGTGCATAATGATTTTCCAATGACTTTTTTGACCTAGCAAAGAAAATTGTACTTGTTTATAAGTTAGATCTTTCTGTCGCCTTAACTGTCATCCAACAACTCAGTGCAAGAACATAAGTCCTAAAGACAGGTAAAATAATAGTTATCCATAGTTATCTACATGTGGTCACTTTATCGTCGCCTGCTGCTGTCAAATAAAACTACACTTGAAAATGAAAAATTAATGAAAAATTTTATTTGGACTTATTTATTTATATTGATTTGAACGTTATTAATACTGTAATGCACGATTTAATCTTTCATGAATTATTATTATAATAATATAGAATTTAATACAATTTAAAAATAAAATAAAGTTCTGAGTCAAAACAAAAAACAGAGTTGAACAAGTCTAATTCAAAATCGGTGCATTCGTTTAGTAGCTATGATATCACAGACATAACTTGAATAAGTTCATATTTAGAAAACAGATTTAAATATATTTTCAGTATGTACCTAAACAATTTATGGTTAACTTGAATAAAATACCAATAAGTATGTAATACACTAAAAAAATAAGAAGCATTCTTGGTAATCGGATAAAAACGTTAACACAACAATTAACTAAAAAGTTAGCATCACCCATAACAGTGATAAGTAAACTAATAATTAATGATCGTTAAATTCATTATATTAGGTAATACTAGAACATTATACTAAAACCACCTACTTACTAATAAACTTTCATAATTAACTTAAAGAAAGAACTATGATCAGTGTAATAAATGTAAATAGTACTTGTAGTTTACGAATGACACTATTTTTTTTTAGTACCAAACTCTTTATAGAACACAAATTCGAATTCAGTATTTAAATTTTAACAATACTCTTAATGTTATATATATGCCTCTATAATGATTTATAATAATTTGAAAAAAAGGCTCTATAAATATTCTTAGAAACATTTTTGTAAACCAGTATTTTTATAAAAATAGAACTTAATATTAATAAACGGTCTTAATAACAGCAGATAAGAATACACCTTTCACCGGCTATCAAATCTTTTTAATTAAATATTCAATGGCAGGAAGCACAAAACACGAAGCTAGACGCAATAACCGTCATTATTAAATTTTACTCAGTAGTAAGGGTGCTACTTATGAGTCCGTACATAATTCATGAAAGCGGCCTAAACTTCTATTGAGAGAGTTTAAGCGGTAAGACACGTCAAACAAACTCGAGTATGCGCTAAAGTGGGTACAACTAGTAGGACACGACATCGTCGCAACGTGAGCCGACGTAGACGTTCTACGGCCGTAGAACTGTGATCGGTCTCAGTCGATGAGCAGCGCTCCACGCATCTAGACTCCGCCCGGCGGACGCTCGGAACCTCGCACCGGCGGGAAACTTATAAACAAACATCCTCAAACTCCCTTTTAGTACCGTTGGTACGATACGACCAAATAAGTGTCCGGTGAAAATTAGTTCTTTTGTATTCTTTCCCGGTCTCAATAATCGCCAGGCCTATCTCTACGGGTGATGTAACAACTTTTCCCTATTTACGATTGGTTACCTTGTAAATGCTAGAACCACCTACTTACTAATAAACTTTCATAATTAACTTTGTTCGTGAAGTGATGTATTTGTGACATACAAGAACAAAATAGTTTTTGTTGTTCTGGTGAATTTCTAATGTACGATGTTCCAAATTGCAGACGGACTCAGCTCATTCTAGAAAAAAACTTATAAATAAAAAATATTTGTTATAGGGGTAAATTTGATAATTAAGGTTAAATAATACAAAAGGGTCGGTATACAGTAATTCGTCTGAGTGCTTAGTTTGGAGGTAGTGGTGCAGTTTTAATGCATAACACAGACGATATTGTACACTTGAGTGAGTCACGTACGTCTGAGGTCGGGCTAAGCCATTAAGTGTACTCGGAGTTACAGTCTAGTCTTGCAATAAATAAGGAAGGAGCCACAGAATGTTGTAAAAAATAAACGTGGTACGGTTTATGTGAGAATTGGCGGCTGGTTAGTAGTGCGGGCCGACGGTCGGATGGTGTGCGATGGTGGCGCGATGTTGTGTTTGGAGTCTCTGATGGCGCGGTGGCGCGAGCGCAGCGAACGCGAAGGGGAGCGGCGCGCTCGCTCTCGAAGTCTCTGCTCCTCCAATGCGGATGGTAGTTTGCTGCAACTACTGCACAGAAGAGCGAGCAGTGCCATGTAAGTTCTTATCAAAACATGACTGATGTTTGATCTATCACATCGAAATTCATTTTTGGTGTAAAAATTCGTGTGATATACTTTTATTTTTACTGGAAAGAAGTACTCTACAAAAGTGAGGAGAATACAATATTTGTAATATAACAATTTTGCATAGTCACGAAGGTAAAAAAGGTTGGTCTAATATACCTTCAGTAAAAATTGATTGTAAAATGACTTTAATATGAACCTCCTTTTTCGATTAATACTTTAAAAATAAGAAAGCATCTTTTTTCAAACAAACATTTTATAAAGAACTTAAAAATGCATACATAAGATTAAAATTCAAATTTCAGTGGCAAAATCTGCAAAGAAAAATACCATGTAACTAATATAATTAGTAATGTTTAAAAAATTTGTATATGTTAATGGATACAAATTTTATCTGCCGCTTTTTTCAAAAAGGTAAAAGTTACCTGAAATCAATCTAATTGTTAAGGTTAAAATTAAATTGTACTTTCATAAAAATAAATAGAGTCTGCAATTAATCATTCAGGAGAACACTGTTTTATGACTAACTGTAAAAGTAATAAAGGTAGGAAAACGATGCAGTAACATTGAATAATACAAATAAACTTTATGGCACAATGTTTTTGTTGTATAGTTTGATGATCAACGATTCCTTTTAAACATAAAAACGAAATCGAGAACTTATTGCCTTACAGTACTTTGCAAAGAACGCATGCTTTTAATTTAGATTTAAGTCATAAGTCTCATGTATTCAATGACAGTTCAAGCTATATAAGCCAAGGAAACAAGAGAAAAACAAAAAATTAACAATGCACATATGTATGATCAAAATTTGACCAACATACATTTGATTCTGCATACTTTTCTACAGATACGTCCTCACTATTTTTATACAGTAAATGAGTAAGCATTTGAGGTAATCTATTTTACAAGCATAACTTTGTTATGATCTCGGAGAATTTTATGAGAATTCTCTTTCTCTTTCTTTTTTTAGTGGCAGTCCACTGATGGTTGTAGGTCTCTCTTTAACAAGGAGGTTTTGGCTTACTATTCCACGCTGACCAGACTGGTTGGTAAAGGGTTTACGTCAAATTTACTTACTCTTTACAGTGCTATTATCCTGCAGCTTTCTCCTTTAGCCAGTTCTACCAATACTCACCTGGTGAATAGGGACGGTGATACTCCGCATTATAAAATATATTTAACTCTTCTAACTTAAATTTATGATTAACAAATGATACTGTTGTTTGTCCACATACACACAAAAAATAAATATATAAAATCTGTACTTTATATGTCACATAATTTAAGGAAAATTAACCACTAACTAGAAACTATCAGTATCAATTTATGCGACTCAACATCCGTCAAAGTATATTTCTATACCATTAAAACAAGGATACCTTATTCATACATAAATGTTCCTGTTACTATTTATTGGCAGTTTGATTAGCATAGCATAGGCTCTGACTAGTTTGCACACGCTAGCGGCTTGTTCCGCCTGGGCGGCGCAGCGTGGGGTCCTCACTGCAGTTATTGGAGGAGATCTCTCGCTACCGGCCGTCATACGCTCCGTGGCCGGTAGCGACGGTTGTTTTGCCGCGGTCGCGGCCTTCTGCGAGGACGTAATTTCGCGGAAGGAGGCGGCGGAGAAGGCCCGGGAGGACTATATCCACTCGGACCCAATTCGCCGCCGGCGAGCCGGGCGGCGGAGGCGCGCATACCAGCGCCTCATGCCGCCTTGAGTGTGGCCGCGGGTGGGCGGGACGGGTTTTCCCCTCCATCCGCTACAATGGCCAGCCGCGAAGAGGCGACGTCCGCGTGTGCCGTGCGTCGCCTAAAATGGAGAGTTCACCCATGGATGGTGCTGGAGGAGGGATCTGGATGTCGTAATAGCAGCGGTTCCCGGATCTCTCCTATTTCGGGCGCAGAGTGGCACACCGTGTGGTTTTAGTCGGTCCGATTCCGACACACCACCCCGCCGTAAACCCCGGTGGGGTGACGGCCCGAGGGGGTTTCCACAGGTTAAAAAAAAAAAAAAAAAGGCTCTGACTAGTTTCGAGATCAGACTGTTGTATGATTAGCTTGTTTTTTTGTATTAAATTAGCAAAGAAAGAAATAAGAATGAACTCAATGGTCAAACTAACATTCGTTATATTTACTTGCTCCCAAAAAAAATCATATGGCTGTCGTTTTATAGTTCCATCAAATTCTCCTCGAATTTTTATTAAAACACATTTTTTACGTAATCATAGAAACGTCGTACAAAATTGATTTATTTTAGCAATTTCTTAAAGCTTATTTACGTTTTTTAATAATTGCTTTTTACCTTTGATGAAAATAACAAACATTATCGAGTGATTGTAATTAAAGTTCGACCTTTTAAAGGTCATTCGTTCATGGACTGTTTAGATATTGTCTACCTAAAAGCAAACAATTACTGGAAATTCATGCGTACAACTACTGCATTTATAGGATTATTAAATTTCTACGAATATCATTTATTTACATAATAGACTACTTACGTTGTTTTTAACTCAAGAACAGTAACAACTTCTGCCATTAAACTTATGATTTTCTCGATGTATTTTTGTATACGAAGAGCCTACCAAAGTGACTCTACTCTGCCTGATGGCAAGCATAAATAGAATCCAAAGAGTTGTGGTCACCACACTCATTGCAAATGCAGACAACGCAGTGTGGTGACCCACACTATGGCGGCCTAGTGAGATGCTTTTTCATGCCACGCTTGGGGACGTAAAAGGCATGACAGTCATCGTGGCGGTGTAAGGCTTACATAGTTATCACGATAACTATCACCCTTACATCAATGGGCCTCCGGTCTCGCACTCACCAAAGAAACACGACAGCACGGATGCTAGCGCTTTAGGTTACAAAGAAAGAAAAGAAAAAGAAAAGAACAGTCTTAGACAATTTATTATCAGAAGTAGTTACGTATACGTTAGTACTATTCAGTCTTACTTTCAGTCGGTTTTATATCACCACTTTAAGTGACTATGAATTCGGCAAAAAGTGAAGTCTCTCTGCATTTAGAAAATCTAACAGGAATAAATTGTGTATACAACTGTCTTTAAGGTTTTTCGTGCATTGCGTTAACTTTGCATGTCTCAGGACTTTTAAAATGAACACCTATGGTTATGTTGCGTCACTTTTCTTAAAGGAATAGTACATCATAAAGATATATTATAATAAAACCAATGTTACCATATATTATGAAATAAGTGAGAAAAAACACTGAGCTGGTTAGTTTTCAAAAGAAAGAACAAAAACAAACCTATAATTTATAAAACAAATGTTCAGCCTAAAGTATTCCTTCTTTTTGAAATCAATGAAATAACTACCCTATTTTGTTTCAGTCTTGTAGCTACAGTAGAACCCGTTTAATACGATCACGCTTAATACGATTTCTCGCATAATACGCCATTTTGCATCAGTCCCTGCAACTTGAGACATGTTTTCATACATTCTTTAACGCTTAATACGATTCGTCATCCCGTTTAATACGCCTAACGCCAACACATATTACCTCTGCGGCAGCGGCCGCTTGTGCTCTGTATTCTTGTATTGTGTTGTGTGCACATCATTTGTTTGTTACAAAATGACTACAATTAAGCGAAAGGCCTTGTCAATTCAAGAAAAAATTAAGATATTGAATGTTTTTGATAAAAAATCACAAACTAAAAATCAAACTCAGTTAGCTGCCGAGCTTCAGTTACCAGCGTCCACGTTACGTACTATTTTGAAGAATAGAGAAGAAATCAAGGAAAAATACAGATTGGGAGGTGTGCAGAGAAAAAAACAAGAGGTAGGAAATTTTGATAAATTAGAAAAAGTTTTGGTGGAATGGCTTCATCAAGCTCGGGTTTTAAAACTGCCCATAAGTGGGCCTATAATATGCGAGAAAGCGCGTAAAATTGCTGAAAGCTTACAAATCGCTGATTTTAACCCTCAAATAGCTGGATAGATCGTTTTAAAAATCGCCACGGCATTGTATATCGTCAAATCAGTGGGGAAGCGGAGACAGTAACACAGCAAGATGTTGATACATGGATGGCAACACTTCCCGAATTGTTACAAAATTACGAACCGCGAGACATTTTTAACGCAGACGAATTCGGTTTATTTTGAAAATTAATGCCAGATAAATCCTATGTTTTCAAGGGAGAGACTTGTCATGGTGGCAAAGCAAGTAAAGAGAGACTGACTGTCCTGGCCTGTGCCAATTCTGATGGGTCAGAAAAGTTACGTTTACTGGTGATTGGTAAGGCGAAAAATCCACGTTGTTTCAAAAACGTAAGATCGCTCCCTGTAACATATGATGCTCAATCTCGAGCTTGGATGACTGGCATTCGTTTCATCGATTGGTTAAAAGCTCTAGATGATCACTTCCAGATTAAATGTAGACGCATAATTCTCTTTATTGATAACTGCCCCGCTCACCCTAAAGGTGTTGAACTAAAGAATATCAAGCTTGTTTACTTACCTCCAAATCCGACAAGCAAATTACAACCGATGGATCAGGGCATCATTAAGGTCCTTAAATAAGGTTACATCACAAGATTAGTATATCGCTATCTTCGAGAAATAGAAGACCCTGATAGCAAGCGACCCTCGACTGTACATGATGCAATTCTAAACATTGCAGCAGCTTGGGAAGCAATTAAGACTGAAACCATTCAAAATTGTTTCAAGAAAACAGGTTTCAGAAATAACGAGGTTGACGTCGTGTTGGAAGAAGAAGAACCCGTAATACTGCAGGGTTTTCCTGGATATTCTTCCATCGATGATAATGTGGCATCGTACGAAATTCAATCAATTGAAGATCTTATTGAGAATGTGAATAACACACAAGAAGAGGCTGAAAGTGATAATGATCAAGAAGATGAGTCAACTCTGATTTTGTCACACGCCCAGGCATTATCAGCAGTTAATGATTTAAGACGCTATGTAACTTCTTTGAATCAAAGCGAAGACGCACTACAAAAGTTAAATTACGTTGAAAATATTGTAATTTCTAATGCCTCAAAATCTCTTTGTCAAACTAAAATAAGTGATTATTTTAAATAACGTGACAGATACACGGCACTTTATATAACGTACATAATTTTCAAATGTATAATTCAATACCTAATATTAATACATACGTATGTAGTTGGTCCGTTGTTTATTTCCCTATATCCCGCATAATACGCTTTCCCGCTTAAGACGCGTTTTAGTTGAGTCCCTGTGAAATCGTCTTAAACGGGTTTTACTGTACGTGATATGATAGTTATCAAGAAATCAGACCCAAGAAATAGATTTGTACGATAAATCACCTGCTATTAATCTTGGATGATCCACGTTGAAGTATTCAATTCAAACAAACACGTATTCACTGTGAGCGTTTCTTGGTCGTTACAATAAACCATTTCAATTATTATAAAATTTAATCTTATACAGGCTACTGTAGCGCTCCAACCTGGTTACATATTATATTTTTTTGTGGAATTGAAATGGTAATAAGAGCACATACTAATAAAATTTCTCTTTTAACAAAAAATATGGACTAGGGTATTGTGAAACAAAATTTTCTAAGAAGTATGAAGTTACTGTTACAAATACATTTTCTTCTTTTTGTTGCAAAGAATAATTGTTTACTCAAATTTATATAGGAATGTGTCGAAACTTTCTCATATTCTATATATTTAATGAATATGTTAAAAAACAATAACATCTGTT
The DNA here is from genome assembly GCA_949316085.1 of Hypercompe scribonia. NCBI lineage: Eukaryota > Metazoa > Arthropoda > Insecta > Lepidoptera > Erebidae > Hypercompe > Hypercompe scribonia. The sequence continues at coordinate 19,254,152 of OX438969.1, forward strand.
TTTAAATAGTCACAGAAAATCGAAATCATATAACAATATTTCCAACGCAGTAAAAAAAATACGAGGATATTTAAGTTCTAAAAATATAGTAAAAGCCACAAATTTTGGCAATTGATATTGAAATCTTAAACGTTCAATATCTGAAAAATGGTTAGATATTTCATTATCAACAGCCTTTTACAGTCCACTGCTGGACATAGGCCTCTCCTTAGCAAGGAGGTTTTGGCCTACTATACCACGCTAGCCAGACAAGTTGGAATAGGGTTTGTTTCATGTTTCCTTTTCTTTGTAATGATGTTGTCTTGTATACTTGGTCCCTTAGTCGCCTTTTACGACATCCACGGGATGAATAGGGGTGGTAACATTATGTATTCTTAATCTGTCACTATACGGTATTTCATAGTAAAATATATAAAAATGATAACTACTTCTTCTTCTTAAATGATCTAGTTCGATTTTACCAGTAAATTTGTATGCTTAGTATATAGGTTTTATAATATCAAAATAAAATATTATACTTAATTTACTGTAGGTAATTTTAGCCTTAACCAAAACATCAGGTAGCCAAAAAAGAAGTTGTAGCAACGTTTGCGTTACATCACTTGAATTCAAGTGGGACGTGTGCTTGTTTTACTGATGTAGTTGTGTTAAAAACATTGTCAGTAAAAAGCAAGAGGTAGCGCTGATCAAACATCGGCTCGAAGTAGAGCCAACCAATTGGCATATGTTGTTTAAAAGTTTATTGGAAAATAAGGTCACGAGAGCTGATCCTATTCAAATCTCGAGAGTTTACAAACTCACGTTCAACATTCATAATGAGAGGATTTTATTTTGAACGATGGGATGTTTTGCTTGTATTTTTTTATAAACCAACTCGTGCACTAGGAAGTTTGAATCCACAACAGTTAGCGTAGTAGAAAACGGCGAGATGATCGTTTAAACCACTCCATCATTCAAAACAGTCAAAGTCAAGTTTGCCAACTTCACACTCGGTTCCATAATTGAAAAAACTTTTTTGTTATTTTTCTTTTATATATATATGAAATTATTTCTCTTTTAAAAATAGAAGTAGGTATAGACAGCCAGAATGTTATGACCGTAAAAAAACTCAAAATGTGAAAGGATCTGCACTTTATCATCCCGAACAAGTTGTAAAGTTCGACCCATGTGAAGGGTCAATAGATAGTCTTGAGATGGGAGCGCAACCTTTTTTTTTTAGTTTTAGTCATTTTCGTTAAGATTTTATCAAAATTTTTAATCTATTCTAGTCAGATCAAAATTGTAAAGTTTAAGCAGTGCCAGATATCATATTGTATTACATTTTAGAAATAAAACAATATTTTTGTTAAAATTTCTAAACGAGATTCGATTTTTATAATATACCAACACAGGTACAAGTTCTTTGAATAAAAATAAGATTAACGCTTGTTCTGAGCTCAGCACTCCAATGAGCTCTCCACAACCGTCAACTAAGCTCCATAACGGAACGTTTTATTTTGCAGAATACTGTTTATCTTCATGTCAACGAAGGTTTAGATATGGCTGACACCCTGCTGATATTATAAATATAGCCGTTTAACGACTAAACCAGATGGCACATACTTAATAAGATAATAAGTTTCTTGCATAATATCGTAGCATAGAATATATACATATAGTGTATTATTTGCTTATCTAAAGCGGCAGTCGTAACAGCAGCAAACCGAACTAGGTCAGTGGGGTAGAACGATGCTCCGCTGTTTCAATTTCTCAATTTCGTTTTGCCAACGCCTAAAGTCGTAGCTGGTTTTAATTATATAAGAGGTCATCGACTCTTAAACGAATTTTCTCTATTTATATTTATATTATATTATATTTATAATTTCTTAACGTTTCACACAACATAAACACTGTCAATACCATAACACATTGAGAATCGCGAAAAAATGTTGTGCTTGGTGTTAACTAGATGTGGTGTCATATATAAATTTCTTCTTGTACGTTCTAAAAATATCACATTTTTAACTTTTTATGGGTTGCATATTTCGAAGATACTTTTTATATGAAATTTGCCGTATTTATAAATTATGTACAAAAACTTTATAGACGAAAGAATATCCTATATAGCAAATAGTTTGGAGATATTTTTTTTTGCCGAAATTTTACGTGGCTTTTGTATTTCATTTGATTGTTACTCTTTTTATAAATTAAATATTACCTTTATATTTAGTAAGTTGTGGTATCTTTCTTTTTGTTTCATTAAGCTATGTAATGGGAGATTTTGAATTCTCAATAATCTATCTCTATCTATAATATCTATCTATAATATAAATCTTTTATAAAAAAGTGACTACCTTGTGTTCTGTAAAATAAGTTGTATTTACCATTCTCACCCGTATTAAGTTGACTATTGAGATCAGTAGACAGTTCTTTGCACTTTGTATAAATATGCGGGTCCAATCAATGAATACACACTTATCTTAATAAAAAAATATCCAAAAAGTAAAGGTAACTGAATACTAATGATACAACAGATTAGTTATTCGGTCTTTGTTTCAATTAAAATAATTTATTATATTTTGATCGACATAGAGATGATAAGGAGATGAACTTATGTTACATAGTTTCGTATACTCTGGTTGCGATTATTACAACAGTTTTATATCGATTGTAATATTTAGTTAAGTTTTCTTGTGATGTAATTCAAATACAAAGTCTTAAAACTAGTGATGTGGTCTTGTTCTTTAATTGTTGGTTTTTACGAAGTGACAATCTTGTGTATTATGTGTTAAATTTATGCGCATAGTGCTTAATACACCACTAAGATCTATAAGCAGCGCAGCGATTATAAATTTAGAAGTAACAGCTGCCACCGTTTTATTTGTGCCTTTAAGGTTGGAAGTGCGAACTAAAATGATTTGGAATTTATCTCGCAATAGGTGACGTTATGGGATTATAATAAAAAAGTCAGTCAAAAGTCAAATTGATCTAGCGTTAATACTCCTGTTACTACAGAACAAAACACATATGCACACCATTCACACTGTCATGTGGCATAACATTACCGTGAAAATATCTCCTTAGCATATGCGTTACACTTCAATGTCATTTAACAATATAACCTATGCATGTTGACCGAGACGTACCTCAGTAAATAGATTAACAGCTGGTGTTAGGTACTACCTAACTTAATTAAGGTATGTGATATCGGTACTCGTGTCTACATTTATTTTAAAAGAGACTCGATAGACATACGGTTAATGGCATTTCAGCTTCCAAGATGAAAAGTATGTTCTTTTTGTAATCCTTGACGCTCTTAGAAAACGTTATGATTCGTGGCAAATCTTAGCGTAACAAATAAAAAATGAGTTCACATTCAACATTTATCTAATTGTAGTTACCATAATATGTTCGTTTACAAAAGAGCTTAATCATTTTTTTTTCAATAGAGTTATCTCATTATCAAACGTTTCAAAACTCTTTTAATATTTTTTTAATAAGGTAAGGGATTAAGGCTACACCATCATCACCATCCGTTTTCATCGCATGGGTGCCATAAGAAGTGACTACTAAAGTAAACTACGCAGAAAAACATCACTGCAAAAGAGAAGGAAAACTTAAAACAAACCCTTTTTTTTTTTTTTTTTTTAACGTGTGGAAACCCCCTCGAGCCGTCACCCCACCGGGGTTTACGGCAGGGTGGTGTGTCGGAATCGGACCGACTAAAACCACACGGTATGCCACTCTGCGCCTGACATAGGAGGGATCCGGGAACCGCTGCTATTACGACATCCAGATCCCTCCTAGCGCCTGCCCGCCAAAGCGGGCACCATCTGCGGATAAACTCTCTATATAGGCGACGTACGGCACACGCGCACGTCACCTCCTCGCGGCTGGCCACTATAGCGGATGGAGGGGAAACCCGTCCCGTCCACCCACGGCCACACTCAAGGCGGCATGAGGCGCTGGTATGCGCGCCTCCGCCGCCCGGCTCGCCGACGGCGAATTGGGTCCGAGTGGATATCGTCCTCCCGGGCCTTTTCCGCCGCCTCCTTCCGCGAAATTACGTCTTCGCAGAAGGTTGCGACCGCGGTAAAACAACTGTCACTACCGGGCATGGAGCGTATGACGGCCGGTAGCGAGAGATCTCCTCCAATAACTGCAGTGAGGACCCCACGCTGCGCCGCCCAGGCGGAACAAACCGCTAGCGTGTGCTGAGCCGAGTCCTCACTGCAGTCGCAGTGGTGACAGGCGGGACTCAATTCCCTCCTGGCGACCGAGTGCAGGTACTTCCCGAAGCAACCGTGCCCGGAAAGGACCTGCGTTAGTCGGAAGGAAAGGGTCCCGTGCTGCCGCCCCGCCCACTCGGCGATGACCGGCTGGAGAGCCTCCACGGCGGCAAATCCAGCACGTGGAGCCTCCAGCCGGGACGACCAACGAGCCATCGTGGCTCGACGAGCGGCCTCTCGCCACTCGCGTATCTCTTCGGGCGGGGGCTGTATGCCGCTACCCGCCCGGAAGTCAGCCGTCCGCCGATAAACTTCGGCGAGCACTTCCGCCTCCAAATCCCACGGAGGAGTTCCGGCCAAGGCGCACGCCGCCTCCGTCGATACGGTGCGGTAACCGCGTATGGCTCTAACCGCCAATATCCTCTGAGGGCGCCAGAGACGAGCCCTATTCTGGGCGGTCAGAGCCGCCGCCCACACCGGTGCACCATACAGCGCCATTGACCGGACAACCCCCGTGTATAGCCGTCTTGTCGTGACGCTAGCTCCACCCAGATTGGGCAAAAGTCGCCCAAGGGCAGAAGCAGCGCCGACCAGCTTTGGAGAAAGCTGTCGGAAGTGCTCGTCGAAGAGCCACCTGCCGTCGAGGATCAGGCCCAGATACTTCATCTGGGCCTGAACCGGTACGAGGACCGAATTGACCACGATGGAGGCGCCGGAGGGTGGACCACGACGGGGCCCATGGAACAAAAGGGCCTCCGTCTTGTCCAGGGCCACCCGCAAACCCAGCGCCTCAATTCGCTCGACCACCAGAGAGACACCCGTGGTGGCCAGGCGCGCCGCCTCTTGAAAGTTCATCCCCCGGGCCGTGATCAATGTGTCATCTGCGTAACAAAGTACGCCCAGCCCGGGGGGAAGACGACCTCGAAGGGCCCAGTCGTATCCCATGTTCCACAGGAGTGGTCCGAGGACAGACCCCTGTGGAACACCGCACGACATGAGCCGCCGCCTTAGAACACCGTCTCGATCCTCGTACATGACGGTACGCTCCTCAAGATAGTCTGCCACAAGCCGCCTCAGGTACTTTGGCACCCCGTGGTAGTGGAGTGCTTCCCTGATGCAGCTAAATGGCAGACTATTAAATGCGTTGGCGATGTCCAACGACACCGCCAACAGCACACCGCCACAGCTCACCGCCTCTTCGGTAACGGCCCTCAGGCGCAGCACGGTATCGACCGTCGAACGCCCCGCCCGAAAACCAAATTGGGCGTCCGACAGATCGGGGCCCACCTCGCGGAGGTGCCGGACGATGCGGGCAGAGAGTATCCTCTCAAACAGTTTACCCGCCTCGTCCAGCAACACGATGGGCCTATAGGCCGTTACCGATTCGGTTGGCCGTCCCGGCTTCCTCAATAGGACCAGCTTCCCGCTTTTCCAGCACTCAGGGAAGCGTCCGGACGCCAAACTAGCATCCAGGACCTCCCTGAGGCGGTCCGACATGTGTTCGAGGGCTCGGGCTAGCACTCGGGCAGGTATCCCGTCCGGCCCGGGGGCGGTGTTCTTAGAGCGGATCCGTAGAACAACCGCCCCTACCTCTGATTCCCTGACGGGCGGAACATCGTCCTCGTTACCCCCGTCGTCTCCGACCACGAAGGTCATCGACGGGGGTGTGTGTTCCACCCGCTGCGGGAAAAGGCCCTCGACCACTTCCTGCAGGAAGCTGGGCTGGAGTGTCTCTGTAAGGGGGGGGCCCGATGTGCGGAGCTTTTGTCGCGCCGCACGATATGGGCGACCCCAGGGGTCACGATCGAGACCCTCCAGCATCTCCTTTCTCTTAATTTCTTTGGCGCGGCTTATGGCCAGCTTCAGAGTTTTCCGCGCCTCTCGGTACTCCTCATGAAGCTGGTCCTCCCCGCCTTCTTCGCGGTGTCGCCGCCGACTACGGGTGTAGGACCTCCGGGCACGAGTACAGGCCGCACGGAGGTCCGCCAACTCCTGGGACCACCAGTAAACCTCCTTCCGTGGAGGCCGGCAACCTCGGATGCGGGGCATGGCCGCATCACATATCTGCGCAATGGCATCGCAGAAGCGACCAGCCCCCATGTCGACCTCCTCGGTCGGGGCCTGCGGAGACAGCCAAGAGTGAATAATGGCCGCCTCCTCTAGTAGGTCCCTATTTAATTTGGCTACAGCCCACCGCGGAAAGCGAGAAGAACGCCGCGCCGCGTGACCCCTACTGGCGTCCTGGGACCGGGAGAGCTCAAATCGGATGTAGAGGTGATCCGAGAGCGTCTCAACCTCTTCCAGGACACGCCAGTTCCTTACTCGTGCGGCGAGGGCAGGGGTAGCGAACGAAAGGTCCACTATCGACCCTCCCTGCTGTCGCACACACGTGTTGGTGGAGCCCCTGTTTAGTAAACAGAGGCCCACCGAGGCCGCCCACTCCTCTACGGCCTCGCCCCTAGCGTCCGTCCTGGGGGAACCCCACGCAATGGACTTTGCGTTGAAGTCCCCCAGCACCAAGACGTGCCCAGACGTTAGACGCCGCATCGAGGTTTCCAAGTTGTTAAGGAAAACCTCGAAGTCGTTCAAACTCCGGTTGGGGGAGAAGTATACACCATATACAGTGATCCCCCCCCACTCGGCAGCAACATATCCAGTGCCCTTGTCTCTTAGCGACAAGGGCGGAGAATGAGCCGCCGTGGAGCCGACGACTGCCACGGAACCGTCCCGGTCACCCAACCAGTTTGGACGGGGAGGAACATAATAGGGTTCCGCGGCTACGGCAACACCGATCGACCACTGTGCCATGGTTTGCAGGAAAAGGTCCTGCGCCGCGGCACAGTGGTTCAGGTTCGTCTGGACCAGGAGGTTGGAGACTTGGGCCATTACTCGACCGTCTCTACAACCTCCTCCATGGGCGACGATATCGATGCACAAACGACGTCAGAAGCAGCCTGGGCCGACTGGCTAGCCTCTGACGCCTGCCGAGAATTGCGGGAAGGTTTACAGCCTCCCTGCCCAATCTGGTGATTGGCAGGCTTATTGTCCGCCGCACACACCGGGCAGTGAGGGGCGGCAGAGCACTCTGCCGCCTTGTGCCCCGGTCGACCGCAGCGGAAACATAACCCGCTGCAGTCGAAACAACTGACGCACTTGGCGCGTGTGTGCCCCGATGCCAGGCATTTGTAACACCTCATCGGTCTCGCCGCCAGGACTGTGATCCTAGCGCTCACGAAACCGATGAGCAGCCTGCCGGCGTCGCCTAACATTTTGGCCGACGCTACGGGACAGCTGACCCACACTGCGCCAAGTCCTCCTGGACCGGGGCGGATGGTGCCGACCCTAATGTTGTCCGCGTTGCAACCCGTCTTCTCTCTTACTGCAACGCGGACATCCTCGGTCGTTATGGAGTCGTCCAGGCCCGAAATGCGCAACTCTGCGCACTTAGTAGGCCTGGCGATCTTAACACCATCCGTGGCCGCAAACATGCCCCGCAATTTCTCGGCAAACGTGTCTGCTGTCTTGGCACCTTCGGCTCCAGGGAACTCGAGAACTCGAGCTCCCGTCTGAGCTAGGCGCAGCCTGACACCTACCGCCCCGATGTCATTGGCGAGACCAGCCCGGGCCCGCTGAAAAATGGCAGCGTAAGACAGTCCGCCTTTAGCCGCCTCCGGTGAAACGGTGACCACCACCGCCGCAGTTTTGGGTACTTGAAGCTTGCGCGGCTTCTTCGTGGCGGTGACTACCACCGATGGCGACTGCGGGGCAGAGGCTGCCTTTTGAGCAGCCTTTTTACCCCGCTTTCGGGATTTCTTTGTCCCCCCGACTACCTGCCAACCATCCGTGGAAGGGGCAGATATGGAGGGAGCAGACGTGGAGGTGCCAGGTACAGCGGCTGGAGTGGGGAGCGGAGGAAATTCCGCTCTAGACTTAGCCGCCGTTTTGGGCCCTGACCTCTGTGCACCCGTCTTAGCTACTACTTTAGCCGCCGGTAGTGTCCTCGACGCGGCCGCAGGAACAGCAGACACCGACGCCGCAGGAACAGCAGACACCGACACCGCAGGAACAGCAGACACCGACGCCGTCGCCGCATAGGACACACGACCGCCCACAACGGGAAGCGCCGATGTGGCCTTTGGTCTATGTGCCGCGAGCGGCGGTCGGACGACAGGGGCTGGAGGTAGTCTCGCCTCCAAACCAGCGAGACGTCCGTCCATCATGCGCCACACTGCGTCTGTGATTTGGCGCAGGTGGGCATCAGCGATGGTACCGGGATTGATAAGGGCAAGCGACTGAGACGGACTTTCTCGCTCAGGGCGATCCGCCCGGAATTGGGCAAACTGCGTGCTCAGCTCAGCCACCTCCCGTGTGAGATGGTCGTTGGCCGCTTGGAGACGAGCCACGTCCCCAATAAGGGTCTCAACGACCCCCGCAACTGCAGAAGAGGAGTCCTTAAGGGCCTTTACAAAAGCACCCTTAAGGTTACTCGACTTAGTGGCTACCTTGTGGATGATAGCCACCGCTGCTTTCGCTCTCTCTTGCATGGACGATGGCGTTTGGGGCACAGAATCCCCTGCCATCGGCTCCTTGATCTTAAGCAAGAGATCTGCGATCTCCTCCTCTGCAAGTGCTTCGCCGTCCGCCCTAACCCGCCTATAGGCTTCCGCCTTACAGAAGACGGAGCCTGACGGGATCGAGACCGAAGTTCGCGACCTTCCTCTACGGCTGCTGGCGACTTTAGGAGGCAACATCTCCTGGGACGTGTCGCTCTCCTCGTCCCTGGAGCGCCCGCGTTTTCGGGAGTCGCACAGCTCCGCTTCCATCGGGTTACCTCCCGTGCCATCCGACGAACATGTCGATCTGGAACGCAATCGTTCCGATGTTCTGCGGCTCCCAGCAGTCATAATGACTTCTGGGAGCCTCATCGACATAGGCGTCCCAACCGATGCGTCCTTTATATTGGACGAGAAGTCGTCCAATCTTACGCTTTTTTCCTTCTCCTTTTTCTCCTTCTCTCCTTCTATATTTATTTTATTGTTTTTATTTTGAGATTCCATGTTAGACCCACGAGTGGGGGAGAACTACAGGTCGACCCGGGCAGAGATCCCCCGATACCCGGGCAAGCGTACATTTATGCCCAACCGAGGGGTCCGCAGGTGCCCCGGCTGGGAGTGCGCTTACGACTGAACAACCCATCAGCCATGCATCCCCTGGTCACGCACCAGAACACGGGATTCGGGGTAATTTTTTATAGAGGTTTTCTTCCTCGCAGTCCGGGCGGCTAAGCCAAGACCCTCGCCCCCGCTTGGAGTCGCAAGACTCCAACTCGGGACTACGATATGTCGACGGCGGCAGGGAGACTACGTCTCCTGATGCCTACTCGGTGGCAGTGTGAGTGCACACCGAGCCCGTCCTACCTTTTCCACCGCTGAGCGGAGGAACTCCGACCCTAGCAAGGGTCCCACCATCGTGATTTTTTACCGAGGTTTTCCTCCTCAATGCTCCGAAGAGCGAAGAACCAACAGAGGATCCGACAGACACGCCCGCTCTGTTGGACCATCTCTCGGCCGAATTGCCGAAGAAAATGGCTTCCTCTTCATGCTAGAATATTAGCCGCTGGTACTGATGAACAACACCATCGCCAACGTTTCCAGGGTGCACCACGTGGAGGTTTTCTAGCCCAGCACCCCAACTTAAAACAAACCCTGTATCAACCCGAGTGGCCATCGTGGCCAAAATACTATACGTAGGCCAAAAATTCATTTCTAAGGAAAACCCTAGGTCCAGCAGTAGACTATACTAGCCTTTGATGATAATTATAGTGCATAGTTTGAGTGATAGAAAACCTTTCCCCTGTTAATCTGCTATTTTCGCACAATAAATGTTCGGGTCGATAACCCGCAGTCATAGCCGTGAGCAAAAACCGTGAGCGAAAGGTATTAAAAGTACAACAAGTATTTTAGGCTATTTAGCGTTCGGGTTCTAAAAACTGTTCTATAATTTATTATTTAATTACTTATAAACATCATAATGACATTAGTTCTTTTTTAAAATTGTTTGTACATATTTTTTTAGAGTATCACAAAAAAAAATTAAAATGTTTTTTTTTTTTTGCAAAACATACGCACAGAATATACTGTTTCAAAGAAATATATCCTTACTTTAGTTTCGTTTAGTAAGCCTCCTGAATAACCTATGTAGCTTTAAGGTTAATATACTTTATGAGCGAAACGACTGAAGTACTATATCAGTAGAAACTTTAGTTGTTCTGTCTGACTCAAGTTTATATAGGAATGAAAAAGTAAAATATTTTTTTTTAAATGTGAAAGACTTGTGTAGCCGGTCGGTCGCGTTTTGCTGTAAAGTTATCACAAATATAAACATAATATATATTTATTTAGTACTAAAATAACAATAATATTTATTTAAATAATCTCTTGCATCATAACTAGATATTTACCACCTTTTAGCATATAATTTGAAACGTATAACGGGAAGTGTGGTCACCAAATCTAATTATTATTTGGCAATAATTATAATTTTGCAGTTAGAAAATTATGTGACCTTGTCACTTGAACAAAACGGGCTTGGTAAACTCAGATTCTTCATTTTGTAATAGACAGCATTTAACTCCGACCGACCGGCTCAATCTCAATAAGATGCAAGTTCGTCCACATGTGGAACTATTTTCTCATATCTGTATAGATTTTATCTCTTCAAATACTGTACCTTATGATAAACCTAGGCCTGGATGCTTTACCTACCTACATGTGGACCGAGGTATGCAGAAAATAGTAACCAAAACAAGAACTCGAGATATTTGCATTTTTTTGTCGAAAAATTCGAACCGAAACCGAATTCGGTGTTGTGTTTTTTACACTAACTTATTTTTAATTTTATTTCTCAAACGTAGATATGAACTAGTAAAAGTTTTTGTAGCTGACATAGACTTCAGTATCATCACTTTTATTATTTAGAAAACTGTGTGGTGGCTGATTCTTTCATATGTTAATTACTTATGTACTCAAAAATTAATAACATAAAAAAGCAACCACATAAGATGCTTGTTTCTAGTAAAATTCAAACACGAAAATTAAATCAATAAAGCACCGATAAAGTCATTACCTTTGTTCATCCAGGCGGATACAACCTCCATGAAAGGATATATTTCCACTTCATAGTTCTTGAGTTGCAAGTGTTCAGTATCCATAAGGCAATTCGTCTGATCGCTGTGTATTCCAAACGGAAAACTTAGTATGCAAATATAATCTGCTTGCCTTAAGGATACCGTTTAATAAGTATTAAGAAACTAAGAAACAGATACTTTAGAATAAGGATTTATCCGTTCGGAGGCCACCTAATACTATTGAACTTTATCATCAAAAGCTTGTCTTCTTCATCTTCTTAACCTTTATTATTCGCAAGATTAATTGGGATTGCCTATTTCAACCGCTTTTACCTGAATATTAATTTTGCCACGGTGCGTCTAGCATCGGTCTTTCGGCCCCCTGAGGGTGAAATGAATTCGAAAGTTGAACTAGTTGACAGTTGAGGGTATTAATGTTTCAATAACGATTGTCATAGACGTTCATGATAACCGGGAGCAGCGGTTTAACGTGCCCTCCGCGTCACGGGCGTGAAACACCGACAACTTTCTTGTTAGAAAACCCAATAACACCTTTTGGCCCGACCCGGAAATTGAACCTCTTGATCGGCAATCGCACACACTAACCGCAAAGCAATCTTCATCATCAACCGCCCTTAACAATCTATTGCCGGATAAGTCCTCTCCTTAGAAAAGAAGTTTTACTGTACTGTACCACGCTGGCCAGTTTATGACAAGTTTTTTTTTCTCTTTGCAGTGATGTTATACTGCGCAGTTGGTTCTTTCAGCCGCCTTTTACGACACCCACGTGATAAATAGGGCTGCTGACAATCCGTATTCTCAATCCATCACCACACGGAGAATGAATCAAAAGCAATGAACGACATATTTTTCACTAAAGCGCCCAAGCAATATATTCTGAAAACATATTTTTGTAATATATATGTACGAAACAGTGAGATAGGGTCGACCCAATCCTTGTTTCTCGAAATGGGGGTCTCTTAATTACCTTCGTCATTGGCATTTCAGCAAAGGAATCTTGCTCCTAGGGAATAATAGTGAAACGTCCTATTAAGTCTTTCATAATAATTATTGTTCGTGATTAGTTACGTAAACATAAGTACCGTACAGCTCAGAACAGTAGGTGCTACTGTGGTTTCAAAGTATAGCAACATTTATTAGAAAGAGGTTGTTATGCTTTATGGTAAACAAGAAAATAACATAATTATAACTTTAATATTACAAATTGCAGCTTAACTCAATATTGAATTTTGTTCCAACAAGGCTTTGAGGATTAGAGGAGAGAAAATAACAAAAACGTTAAAACAAGTGAAGAAGGAAGTTCGCATCAATGTAATATTTTCTATTAAATTATAATATTCATCGTATTTAGACGACAGCTCAGATCAGTTAGAAACTTAATACAATTTCAAATTAGTTTTTAATTTCTGGATTGTAATATACGTATATTATATTGTTATATTAAAAATAGACGGCAGTCTCATGGTATCGCACTATAATTTAAAGTAAGAACAATTTCTAACTACCTCGTTGGTCTAGCGGTTAGCGTATGAAACTCCTAATCAAGAGGTCTTGGGTTCAATTCCTGGGTTGGACAAAATCGTGTTAATGAGTTTTTCTGATTATAGAAATGCCTAACAGGCCAGGGTTACGAAGTTGGGGTTTTAACCACCGTACCTTGGAGAGCACGTAAAGCCATTAAACCTAAACCTAATCTCTCCCCGGTCGCGTCGGATAACCGTCCCATTGGATTGTGAGAGTGAAAGGGCAGAGAGTGCATCTGTTTGTGAACACATATTTGTGGACTGTAACATCTCCTGTGTAGTTAGCTAATCTCCGTTGCGCCTGGTCACCATGGCCCAAATTGCCAAGGAACATATCATCATCAATTTCTATTATTACACCATTTCAAAACAAGAGTAGGTTTTTGGTTTTTTCTTGATACCACAGAACTCTGTCGATAAATCGATTTCAAAAAATTCTTGTTTTATTTGAGAGTACATATTTTTCGTTTAGATCCATGGTTGCCTGTAAGAGATTGCCAACGGGTGATTAGGCCACCCCTTATACTTACTTAGCTTTAAGTTACTTTTGTATTTAATCTGGCTTACAATAAAGAGATATATTATTATTATTAATTTTGAAGAAATAATATAAAATTAAAATATTAAAAAGGAAAAAATGAAAAATACATTCTATTACAATTCACCAAAATGCAGGCTCATTAAAGTTAGTAAACCTGTTCAAAAATTATTTATTTTACTGTAATAATAATGATGCACAAATAAACTAAAGCCTGCTCTACGTTAAGCAGACAGCTAATAATCATACCGCTTTATTTCTAAAACATACATATTATAGATGCATTACACTCAGACATACAAATATGTGCTGCAAACAAAACAGGTTTCGTTCTGTTCTATGCACAAAATATGTTGTTTCAAACAAATCTGTAAACAGTTCTGGTCATACGAAGAAAAAAAGAGAAATAATTCTGCTCAGCACACACAATTATTCGCCCTGGAGGGAATCGAACCCACCTTTCTGGCTGAACAGCCAGGGTGATTAACCATGCCATTAGACACATAGACCATTCTGTATCAATACGTTACTTGTTAGTTCTGTTTATTTTCTATTTCTCCTTATTATACTTGTGTAGTTATGTATTCCAAACATTATAAAATCAATATTCAATTAGATTTTGTATTGATTCAAGATAAGATTAAAAAGGTTACTAGCCAATCAGAAAAACTCATACGTACCTTTATCTTACAATATGGTTTAAAATTGCTCATCCCTATAAGATGAATGTACCCTTACATACTCACTAAAACCATTAATTGATGGCAACAAATATTTACTTCAGTTGTGGCCTACTTCGTTATCGTGCAAATTGGGTCATTCCGGCAATGAGATGCAGCTTTCCCACGAACAAAACAAAACCACAATCGGGTTTTGACACGGCGGCAATAGACGACCTCACCCTTAGAATTTCTTCTTACTCTCAATTCACCTTGTGCGCACAGAGCTACGTAGAATTGAAATTAGGAAACTAATAGCCTTTGGTTGTAGTTTAAATTCGTTTTTTTTTGTTTCTTGAATATTTTTACGCTAAGAATGACGAATTCAAAGATTTTAGTTCCGACAGGCATGTATTTCTTCTTAAATATAACTAAAGATTTAATTCCTTCGAAGTTCAAATTTAAAATGACATTTATAAAGTATTTATAATAAAAAAAATAAAAAATATTTCGAACATTTAACACACAATGCCATCTAGTTTCATACAAAGCAGAACTTTTACTATAATAACTAGACTGACTGATAGAATACTTATTTATTCTTTTTTTTGTAAATACATACATATTATACATAGAAAACACTCAACTCCGAAGCAAATATTTTTAGATCATACATACATTTGGTCCGATCCGGGAATTGAACCCGAGACATCAAACAAAGCAGTAGCTTTCGCTACCGCTACGCCATCGAGGCAGTCAACAATATGGGTTAATGTTACAATATTTGCGTTATAAATGAAAAATTTAGTACATTATGAAATATCGTAAAATATGGTTAGATTTTAATGAACTATCAAATTGTCGTTGAAATAAAGTATAAAGCGAATTATCTGGGTCAACCAATCAAATTTTTGTCGTTTATGCATCACCGTCAACTAACATCAATCAACTTTTACGTGACTTTATGAATGGATTTTGTATTCGTTCATATTTTTTGATGATCAAATTATCTTTGAATAGTTATTAAAAAGTATATAGCTTTGAATATTTTCTTAGATACACATAGATAAGCAGAGACATATGAAATGTCTACATATTATCAACTATGAATAGGGTATACTCAAGGCTTTTCCTACGGACCTTCCTTAAGTGGGACCAAAGCAGGTACATAAAAAGGTATAGGAAGATAATTGATGTTGTTAATACTTGTACAGATAGATTGGGAAGTGTTAACAATAGCTCAAGCTGGTCAAGATTATATCTGTATTTGAACTTTCCATTCCGGGAATTTTGAATCCTAACACTCACTATTATAATATTTAACTCAGTGCATGAAAAATTATATTCATTGAAAACACAGTTTAATTCATAATTACAGTGTGGTGACAGCTTAAGAATACAGTGTCACTACCCCTAATTTGACCGTAATGTCATGTCCTAGCAACAGATTTTCACCAAATTTTATATCTCCTTTATATAACGATTTCAAAAAATTTCTATACGAAAGTAATATTAACCCCCGAACGCAATATTTTGGAGTATCATAAAAATATGTTCTTTATTCTTTTTAGGAAGAATGCTCTCTCACTAAAGAACTTTTCATGTCGCGATGTTACTTTATGGCTGGCAAAAATAGTGGTGCAAGTAAATCTGACAAGTAGATATAAAAAGGCTTATACAGGCGCGTTGATACAGAACTGTAATAATTTTATTACCAGTATATACTTTGTCCGTTCGTTTGTTTTGACTTAATAGTTTTTTCACTTATTTTTTCCTTGGTCATACTTGAGGGGTACGATAGCGATATCAACTATATTTCTGCCTATCAAGGATAAACGTTGCGTTACTTTACTTAGAGACGGAGAAACAAGCAGGTCGTAGGCAATCACAATCACTTCGAGATACTGCTCTTTTAGTCCCATTTCCCATTAGGGACATACGGTATCGCTTTCCCTAGTTCCTTTGCCCTACCTTTTTTTCAACCAACTTCAAAAGAAAAGGAGATTCTTAATTCAACTGTATATTAAGTTCTGTTTTTTCATAACTGGTTGTACTAATTTTGATGCTTCTTTTTATGTTCGTAAGCTGGTACTTGTCATGTAGTTCCATTTAAATTTAAATGACATTTTTTTTTTTTTTTATAAAAAGACAACGCCCGCATTAGGAATAAATCCTGTGTCGCGGGGGACTTTACAAACATACAAGAAACGGACACAAAGAACACCCAGACTCAGAACAACAATTTATGGATCACACAAAGTGTTGTCCCATGTAGGATTTGAACCCACAACACTCAGCCAAGTGGAAGTGGCGTGGCGACCGCTTAAACCACTAGACCAATCGTGCAGTCGACGAGTAGTTTTGTATTGATGATGCTTTCTGTTATATTTTCGAGGTCCCTTTTTATTTTGATGACGTTTTGATGAAACTCTTGGGAGACGTGCAATGGAATTCTTTAAAAAATGGTAACAAATCTGTCTTGATTGCTGCGATGGAACATATAGTAACAACAAAATATTACATGATTGTTTACACAATCACGCAATATAAAATCACGACTGTACCCTATAAAGGGGTTCTCTAATGTGTTCAGTATATTGCAGTCTATAATAAGTCAGTGATTTAGATATCCTATACGTATTGAAAATATGTTATAAATGAAAAATAAAAAAAAATGCATTAAAAATGCCAAAGTAAAAATTTTACTCTCAAATATTTAGTTGAAGAAATACATGTCAGTAATAACTAAAAATTTTCATTTAGTGATGTTCTGACGAAAATATGCGCTAAAGTATATGATCTTATGCAATTATAGAACTCAACAAAGTACATAGTAACTCTTAGTCTGACAATAATCAGGCAGCAGAATTCCAGATAACAACATAACATCCAAGCTATATATTCTAGTAGGTTCGTTTTATCAAAAGCCTAATTTTGCATTCTAAACAAGTCTTTTTTGAAATGGCCGTTGAGGTAGATTTCCTTTTTTTGAGATGGCGGTGCTCCCTTTCTTCATTTGTTTCATTTGAACGTCACTGTCTCATATGAACAGCACGTTTAGTAGGTCTACTCATATTCACACGTATAAAATTAGTTGTCGAAATACAGAGTCACAAGCAAAAAAAAGTAAGTAGTAAGTAAAAGTAAAAAAATAACCAAAATTTTAACAACAACAATCAAAAAATTTCAAAGAGAAAATATTCTAAAAGGATGGTATAGCAATAAGAATACGGTAACACCTGAATCATGATATTTATGACACAAATACACGTCATTATACCTTTCCCTGCCACCTGCACACTTCCTACCCTTCCGTGCTACCGTGCTGCGTCTGTGTACCTTGTACCTATTGTAATATTAATCGACATTGGTTGACACCGACTCCAAAAATGTTATAACAACTTCTGCAAAATAAATCTTTGCCTATGCAAAATAATTTACAAAAAAAGTATACGTTCGAAAAATTCAAATGTTTGAAGAATATGTATAAACGTATGATATTTGCCTAGAATGATATGTCTTGAATATTGGTGCTCACTACTACTAAAATTGTGTGAAAACATTATTTCCGAAAACATATTTATATTTAAAAGGTCTTTAGCGATGAAAAGGAGTGTTCTCTTAATCGATTTTGGGTAACTCACCCACAAATAGAGTCATCATTATTTCCTCTTTGAATAGCTATCGCAATTATGCGCCTCAGGAAAAGCCGACCTAAAAAAGACGTTGATCAGCAGTCTTGAAAATTTATTGCGAAACGGCCAAAACAGTTCAGACCGACTTTTTTCGATTCATTGTTTTTGCAATAAATACCATCGTTTGTCTATTTTTTCGAGAATGTTCCTTATATTTGCCATAGCTGAGGAACTATTGACATTCTGAGATTCTAACTGAAATTTTTACGCTTTCTTTTTTAAGAAAAATTCAGTTAAGTTTGGGTGTTTTCTATGTATAATATTTACAAAAAAATACTTTTTTTTGTAGTTTGTTTTAAGTATTCTATCAGTCAGTCTAGTTATCATATCACAAGCTCTGCTTGTTAAAGTTTCAACTAGATGACGTTGTATGTCAAATATCCAAATATTTATTTATTTATTTACCTCATCTCAGGGAAGCATTTCATTTATTCCGAATAAAATTAAAGCGCCATGTTATTCCAGTGTAACTAACTAACTTCATATTAAATTTTTTCCTAGTTGGTCTAAATATTTGAGCGAATAGATGTAACAATTATACAAACACCACACTCACAAACTTTATACATGTGCTATCAGAAATTCAAATCACATATTATTGGGACCTAAGGATTTTAATCTAAATTGTTGACATAAACCTGTTAAAAATATAGGTAAGTCTATGCTTTAAATGTCCAAGCTTCAAGGTAAACTACAAGGTATTCATTGAACAAAGCTGTAATTAAAACGTAAGTGTTGGGTCGGACCGTTAAACCTGGTTACGACGACCCGATAAGGGGCCACAGAACTAGGTTTACACCTACTAGTTTCGTGTGCTAATTTTATGAATACCGAAAACGTATATGGGCACCTGGAATTGTAAAAGTCATGAGTTTAAAGTTTGTTTGTTCATATTATCGTCTACTATATATTATATATATATATATATATATATATTGGCCTTTCTTTCAAGAGGCAACGCATCAAAGAATTTATCCTGTGTTGCGAGGGACTTTATAAAAACACAAAAAACGGACATAAACAACACTCAGACTTAGAACAACGATTTGTTCCATGCGAGGTTTGAACCCCCAACACTTAGCAAAGTAAAGAGCGCGACTATTTTAACTACTACATAACCCGGGCAATCGTATGAACCTAAACTATTGTTGTACGCATGGTTTGTGTATTAATTACCATTTTGTAATGAAGTCCATATCTCTCTGCGAATTTTGCTTGCTAAGCTTGCAGATTATTGTTGAGGCAATCTTGAACTTGTCCAATATACCGGTTTGTGGTTTAACAATCTAGACAAGAACTGTCTAGGACCTCAACTAGATTCTTCAAACTTTCCTATTGTATTGAATTTGTAGATAACCAATGATATCTTAATAAACAACTCGACATCGATCCCTTTGTAATTATTGTAGCAACGGCCAGAAGTAGCTTAAGCCTAGACTTTTTCAAGCAGCGTTAAACACATGCATGTGGAGGCAGCTCATTGGGTTTTCATTGTTTTTATTTTTTATTTTTGTCTATTTTTGTTGTTTTTCTGTTTTTGTTATGGCTCATAATTGTATTGCTATGATGAGTGCATCAGCAGGTTGAAGTATCATGATTATAATAAGAAGACTTAATTAATTATTATTTATTAAATTATATTCGATCACATTTAGTTATAACTCGAATGTATTTCTGTAAGTGAGGACTTGTAATTAACTTTCTAGTGTCTGTGATAGATGAAATATTATCCTGTAAATAGCTGTTAGTCTTACATGTACTAAATAAATAAAAAATAAATAAATATATTTCATATCATCAAGCAGTGTTAAACTAAAGAGACTATACAATATCGACTGAAATTTCTGTCTCCAGCGACAAAATAATTCTCCTGGTGTATGATAAAAGTAAAAAAGTAAATATTTTATTAAATTCCTTTTTTTTTTTTTAAATTAACTCCAAGAAAAAAAATTATGAAGTGGTGACTTGAAGAGACAACCTTATAGTTTTCGAAATGACATAATTCATAATCATCTATGCATTTCTCGACTCACATTCTCACTTTTAATTCACTCTCTTTTTTAACCTCTGGCATATAGAATCACCATCAAATACAGTAGTTATTTAAATAAAATTAAATTCATAAAATATTAAAAAATACAGATTATATACAACACAAACATTAGAGCATCGAACTTAATTCTATTTGTTCAACGCCTATAAAATTTTAATTAAGGTCTCTCTTTAGAACCACATATTCCGTTCGTGTAATAAATTATATTAGACTAAAACAACGCATATGTTGGCAGGGTCTTTGACTTATTTAATTATAAATACAACACTTATTATAAGAACATTCTTTACGTTTATTTTTTTTTTACAATTTTAAAGTATTTACAATTTTAAGCAAGATAATCTTAAAATCTACGGACTTATTACCAATTTTATAAATATGCATGTTTCATAATTGTTTCAAGAACTAATTATTTTTGTACAATTAAATAACAAAATTTTAAAAAGATTCCCTTGAAACTGAATAAATTAGAATATCTTAAACAAATAAGAAAGAAGTAGCAAATATTTGAATATTGATTATTTCTTATTAACTTTAAGTCATAAAATTAATAAAGATGAAGTATTAGAAAGATAAGCTTAATTTTTACACCATAATATCAATTTACTTTTTATTATAATCAATTTCATAGCAGCTTAAAATGCAAAACCATGGGTCTGAAGTACTTTGTTATGCTAATGAAGTACTTACTTAAGAATGCTTTAGGCTTAAGAAAAAATAAATAAGCGTAGCAACTCGTTAGGCTCTTCGTAGCGTTTCACTCGTAGAGCCGCTACGCCACCTACGAAATTTTAACAGACAATTTTTAAACCTAGTGTATGATATTATTATACAGTATAATAATATATAAATGTAAAATTAGTTATCTCTAGTGTAATGTTAATCATGTACTTTTTATCATACTGAAATTATTAATAATTAATGATTAAACAGATTTGGGAAAGTATGAGTATTTTTTTAACTGTTATCTGTTATGAACAATTCAAAAAACAATCGTCATAAAAAATATTAATAACACAAATTTGAAGCGCAAAATTAACAAAATTAATTTGTTATTTTCAGTAACTGTCATATCGAGTATATCATTCATGTCACGGCTCTTCACGAAACGAAGGTACCGAATCAAATGAAAACGTCGTTACTATGAATGACAGCTCGATTAATTGTCCGTGGATAGAGCATGAGAACATTAGAAGGCGCTATTTGTTTTTATAGTTTTCGCTTAATTTTTAATATATTTTGTTTTTCTCTTTGGGAGTAATAAAGAACATAAGTGAAAGTAAACTTTATTCGGATAACAAGACTAAAGATATAAGTCATTTAATAATAATCATAGATGCTTTTCACTACTGTTGGTAATCATAATGTACAGAATTAACAATACTAATTAATTAACTTTGACTGAATGGATGTCTGTTACTTTGTCGCGCTAGAACAGCTGAACGAATTTGGATGACAGGCTAAAAAAAATAGACATAATCCCAAATAATTTGGGAAAAGAGTAAAATGATACTGATGATTTAATAAGTTTTGTGGCTTCGTATTCTCTACTCTTAATATTTATGTAATGATAGCTTTGAACCATGTGAAACTTTGCTGGAGTTATTTTGGGAAAAAAGTTCAATATTACTGATAAGGTTAGACATGAGACATAAAACCGAATACAGAAACTTGTAACATCACTTACAGCGCGAAATCGTTTAAAAAACTTTAGTGTTTAATACTTTTACTTTTTGAATTACGTTTTTAAAGGGAAAACTTACTCAACCTCTAAATTTTTTGGCTCAGAAATTCGTGGAGGGATTAAGTTAATATTAACATGCGATTTCTTAAAGCTAGACAATAATTTAAAATATTTTAATTTAAAGTTATTTTAAAATAGTCTGTAAGCTTTTTAAAGATACTTTCCACTGAATTTGATTGATGTCATTTTGCTTACTAAGTAGGGCAAATATTCGTTTATATGATTATGTATCACTACGAATGGTATGTTTATTTGCAAAATAACTTGTAAAGCATATATATTATATGTTTACGTTAGTGTTTTTCTAAAACTAACATATATGTGTTTGCTTTTAATAATAGTATTGCGAAACATATTCAAGAATCTTATTAATATCTATTACTTTGGTCACAAAACGTTCTTAAATCTTCATTTACGCTTCAAACTATAAATTGAAATAGTTGTAACCGAGTAATTTGTTGGAACTGTTTAGACATTGTACACGTTTAGTGAAGCTCAAACCTTAGTATCGTCTCAAGGTTTACGACCTCAGCAATGACTGTAACACTTTACTTTAATGAGAGCATATAAAAGAGTATACAAATTAGGGACATGGCCGTATGAGTAATTATATTGTATTATTAAAATGAAGACGAAATAGTGTAAATGTTGTTGTATGAAAACTTGACCATCAACTTCATCATTTCAACAAAGGGACGACCACTGCTGGGCACAGGCCTCTCCCAAAACTCTCTACAACAACTGGTGCTATGCTGCCTGCATCCAGCTGTTTCCCACTACCTTCACCGGGTTGTTGGACCGCCTTGTACCTTGTCTGCCACTGTCACTTAAGTTTAGCATCTCCAGGTAATTTCGGTGGCCTTGGTTTGTTTGCGGATGTCCTCATTTCTGATTCGTTTACGCAGAGAAACTCCGAGCATTGACCGCTTGTTCATTGTTCTTTAAACTTATTAAAAAAAATCTAACACTATTTTAACGTTCACAGAGTAGCTTTAGAAATATTATGAACTTTGAAAAATATAAAGTTAATCAGATTCTTTTGATGAGATCAGATCTTTGATTCTAAAGTATCGCACGCTATCTGAAATGCACCAGCTAAGTGTTCTAAAAGACACGGAGAAGGTTAAGCAGGAAGATAATTTTTAGAATATTTAAAAATACCCATTAAAAAAGCAAGATAATCAGTATAGTAAATTAAAAATCTAAAACTCATAAAAAAAATTACCATGCATTTCGCATGTAATTTGAAAGTTACCTAAAAAAAAGTTCCTGTTACCTTTTTTACTCTCGTCTTAAAGAATATATTACGTACTTAAGTTCCTGAGACTTTCTACAGACTTGTGTAAGTACACAGACAACTTTTAAGCACAAAAGTCAAAGTTGACGAAGGTAGTCAGAAACAGCATTAAGTAATTCTAAAATTATTTACATATATTTATGAATACGAAATACGGAAATGAATATTTATGTACTAGTGCAGTGAATCCTTATAAGCACCTTATAGCGTGTAATGTGACATCACGAAACAAATAAATTTTATTGGAACCTATGAAAGGACAAACAAGTTGTTTACTTATCGAAGGTCTGAGGTAGGCAAAATAATTTATGAAACATTCGATATAATATTATATTAACTTTTCTACTTTGTAAAAAAAAATCTTTCGTATGTAAAATTTATAAACGTATTGAAATGAAAAAATTGAGATAATATTTTTCTTGCTTATTTATGAATCCATGTGTAATATATAATATTCTCACAAATCTCACACACAGCCGTCTAGGCCCGAGCTAGGCAAAATCAGTGTTATGGTAACCAGACTGCTGATAACCATACTTATGCTTGTAAATATATACATATTAAAAATAAATTACATGCAGAAACATATTTTCACTACATAAAAATTTGTACTGGGTGGGAATCGAACTCATGACCTTTGGTTTACCACTCAGGATCAATAACCACCAGACCAACAGGCCCGTCAATGTTATGAACGCATAGCAGATGCAACGACCATTTTAATTAGTGTTTTAATTTTACTCCCACAATTTCACTGTTTAGTATTTGACAATATGCTAAGCAAGCATACTTTATTACAATGTGCTGTAGCTGATATTGTACAGCGTATACACTCATTCACCAGCTAAAATGAATGCATAAGTGTTCCAGTATGAAATAAGATTGTTTTTAATACTAATAGAATCTTATAGTGCACCTAAGAACTTACACCCACGACCGTACTTGATTGAGGTTAAGGATTAGTGTTCTTCTTCATTAAACGGTTACTTAATGTTTTTTAGCCTGGTAATCCTAGAGAACCCTTAATAGAAAGGCTTAGACACGTTAATGGACGTTCTAAATTATACTAGAACTGCCTGAGATTATCGTGCTCACTTAAGCTAATGCCGAAGGGTCAATGTTAATACAGATTACCTTTTTTTCTTTAGTCTTAGTCTGCCATATAGGTAATTATTTTATCATATATATATATATTCAAGGATCGATAAATGAGTACCCGTTTTTGACGACAGGTGGCGCTAGTTAGTGAATTTGTCATTACGATTGTGCACTGTAATCTACAAACAAACTTTATACCAGCCAGTAATAGGCCAAAGTCTCTTTTCTAAGGAAAGGGCCTATATTCAGCAGTGGACTATCAAAAGCTGATGACAAAGATGATGAATCCTGATCGACTAATTACAGAAATGTAGAAGTTTTACAGGATACTACTACGCTAAACTGTTGGATATAGAATTGAAAGAGACGTGGCCCCTTAGACTAAGAAAGACTTTGAAGAAAAGATATAGTTCCACCATGACTTTGCATTAACTCATTCTTCTCTGATTGTGGCAGCAAAATTGCAGAAGTTTTATAGTCTAAGATACGTTTATAATGAGTATTTATAATATTTAAAAGACTAGTACTGAAATGGCTATTATCAAACTGTAATATGATAGATTGTGTTAAAATTTAAGTAGTATAATAAGTCTGTTATTATAATTGTAGAATTGAGAACCTCCTATTTTATTTTAAAGCTGTTAATAAAATTAATTGATATATAACATATCATAGTTTACGATATAGCATTATTGACGCTGTAATACTATTTAATCGTTATCACAATACTTAGTATTACATATTTCTGGAGTGACATGCACTTCGAAAAAGAGGCTGAATAGAATGCTTTGTTTATTCTATCAGGTTAGAAATCTAGTATACACTGTATCGACTAAAGAAAGACGAAAGACCTATTCTATTCACCTATTCTAATATTCATAGGACAACACATGGTTAACACATATAGAAAAAAGTAGTAGAAAAGGCACCTATCAACATATTGCAGCAGTCTGAGGGACAGAAGCCCTTGTATTACAATAAGGCCCGCACCCGGTGTCGTCGGCATGTCCGTCTGTGTGTGTTGTATTTATAAATATATAGTGATGCATATTATACAGGGAAAAAAATAACATAGATATTCTTATACATATGTACACATTATACATAAAATAAATCTACTTTAGAGATACAAAATTAAATGAGCAATTGGTTAATTTTACGCCTACTCAGCTTGCGATCACACGTTTACATTAATCTCGTTGATGTTAGTGCAAAATTCATATCAGTCTCTTCCTATAATATTACAAGAACTAACTAATGATAAAAAATTGCATAATAAAATATCGAATTTTCTCTTCATTGACTGATTTATTGAAAAAGTAACAAGACAATGCAAGGACAGGAAAAGTGTTAAATAGTATTTTGGTTGAATACAATGCGTGGCTTGGTTACAGATAGCTTACTATGATACCCGTGGGAATCACATTGGTTATAACTACGTACATTAAATCTAAACTCGGTTAAACAGAAAAATTTCGATGGTATTTTTATATCACAATAAAATTAAAGCTATGAAAGTGAGTACTTACTTTACAATGAAGAGGTCTAAAAGTAAAGAATATTGTACTAGTTTATTCTAGCGACTACGCTCACGTACAAGTGTAATAAAATTAAATTGAAATTAAAATTTTGATTTTCATGACATTCTAAATTGAAGGAGTTATAAATATTTCTAAATATGAAAATATAAAAACAAATTGTAAACATGAACATAATATAAATATATGCGAGTATTTGGCAGAAACTTGATTTCGACTGTACTTCTAATGTTATCATCCGTCGGGAATATTTTTCTTTCCACATAAAAGGTAGCTGGTCCCGGCTGACCTTTTATTGTATCCTTAGCAACATATGTATGCAAAATATTGTGATCATAGGATCGACTATGATACAGCAGCGTGTATATTATACATACAAATTTATGTGTATAAAAGAAGATTTTACTGTGAAGAAGCAGTATAATTTTATCATAATAACTTATTTTGTGCTATAGGCCTTATTATATGTATATAAATAAGAGTAGTATCAAACACAAATATAATTATCGCACGACTATTTTAATAATTTCTAAATAAGTACCCACGTTGACGCAAAATATTTTATAGTATGCGAAAAGCATATAAATTATTTCAGGACATCTAAAGAGGAGCGCTAAAATGGAACCTACGTCGTCATTACTCGTAACACGTAAGCGAAAATAGCCCGTGTTGTTTTACTGTAATGGTAAAAATGACCTTCAGTAATTTAAGACTTGCCATAACTCTATTCTACTGAAGGTATGAAATTGCTGAGCACTCACGTCAGCTTGCGTTGAGCGTGACTAAAAGCTGTAAAGCTAATTTAGAAATCACCATTTTGTCCAATTACTCTGTTTCGCCGCGTCCTGTCAGTTAAATGTGATGTCACGTCTATTTTACATTGAACCAGTTAATTTTATGTGCGGCCTGGTGGTTCTTGAAAATATTGTATTGTTTAATCTCGATAAAACCATTTTTTTTGTGATATATTTCCTGATCAATAACCCTCCTATCCCCTAATAGAAAGCGACTACAGACAAATTGGGGAGAAGGCAGGATTTTGGCTCCAGTAACCTTACTCATTCAATGAAAAATAACAGAAAAATTGCTTGACACTGATTTATATTAACGTTGTCAGTATAAAATGTAAATAAAACTATTATATCTATCAAAACCTTTATTGTTATTTTTATTGCGTAGAATGTTGATAATGTTTAGCTACAAATAAATAGATTTTTAACTTATGATAATGATATCACGAATAATTATTACTCTTACTATCTGAAGCCAGAGTCATATAGCAAGTATAAATAGACTTGATGAATTGACACTTGCCACACACCTTTTCATTTGTATTCTTTGAAATAGTTACGTACGCATTACTCGGGTAACATTTTAAGAAGTGGTTGATGAAACGCTTAAATAAAATATCCACTACATTGCTGATACATTAAAAAAAACAACTCCGTACTTTAAGACCTAGTTAACCTTAAAATAAAGCCAAGAGTTTTCAACACCTAAAGATACTGTGACACAATTTGGTATACTTGCATCGTCGTGCGTCACGGAACCATCGGCGTGGAACTAGGTCGGCCATATTTGCCGTTTTGGCGGCAAACGACAGGCGTCAAATTGCCGCCACCATAGACACACTATTATGTACATTACACCTCTTTATATGATAACCATTGTCCCATAGTTATGTCGGCATCAGTGTTTTAGAACTTCAAAAGATTGTTATGGTATCATTCGATTAAAATATTTCTAGTTGTGATATAACACATTATGTAAATTGTTTACAGGTTACGAGTTACTGTAAAGAATTATTTGGTTTCTCACCGCAATCATTTTTAAAACAAAGGATAAATCAATAAATTTTTTGTGGTTTTTTTCGAAAAGAAACTATCCAAATGCGTGCCTACGCGTAGTGTAGATTTACATAGTGTTTACAACCTATATTATATGATAAAACGTACTTCGGATCAGACTTTGAAAAAGACACCACAGTGGTTTGTTTTGGCATTTTTTCCCAGACTGAGTCTTAGAAACTGCCAGAACCTTCTTAGCTAGAAGGTCCGACTTGTAAAAATATCTGTCATAGATTTACTTACAAAAATAAATATCATTTATCTTTAATGGATGTCCTTGCCGGGCAATATTAGACATTGGTTGGACCACAAAATATTATGGTTTTAAGTGCCAATTTTTCTTAGAGTCAAGTACCACAAATATATGCAAAATTGTATTTAATATTTATGCTATATTATATTTAAAATTTATTTTATAACTTTATAGATTTAAAAAATTTGAAAAAAGTGCTTTATATAAAATCAAAAAATATTCATGTTTACGGGAAAAAGTTTAAATATGTTAGAATTGCTTAAAATATTTAAAAATAAATTATTACGTTTATATTCTTTATCGAAAAATACATTATTTAAATATAAATTATATAGAATCTTCTTTTGTTTGTTTATGAAACAACAAGCTCAGTGATAAATGACCTCCATTCTTACTTCTACATAAAAGCTGTTTTAATCAATTTCTCTACAATTGTTCTTTTGAATAATGCCAAATGGACTGTGTGAAGTCTCGCGAGTAAGAATAATGTTATTATGTGAAAAAAGATAATCTATAAGGTGAATCGCAGCCTTAGTCTCCGTTTCTGAAACCTGCGTTGTACTACCCTTTAGAAATATTAGAGCATGTGCAACTTGACCAATCTACTTTACTGTATATCTAAATTTAAGTACTAGCTTATGAAGTTACATGTGAGTAGGAACTCACATGTAACTTCATAAGCTAGTACTTAAATTTTAGTCCAATCAGTACTAAACAAAAAAAGGCTATTCCACAAACAAGACAGATACTGAACAATTACTAATCTTTATATGCATGTATGCATGAATAGTAATAAAATACTATGTTGGAGCTACCTTAAATACAAATTCATTGATTTATTGTTATTAACATAGGTAGGTGTAACGCAATATATCACCTGTAATGGACTTAGAAATATTTCAAGGCTTCAGAACGAGGTCAGACGTGCCTGCAGACCGTCAGTTTGGGCGGCAGTGATCAATCTTCAAAGGAACTTTTTAAAAGCTTCGAAATGTATATCGCTGGAGTGCTACGTCAAAACTTTTTATAAATATAATTGTAGGTTTTTAAAATCGAACCCTTTGTTAATGGCTATATTCAAATCATGCTATTAAAAACTTTATTATAACTAGACTTTATAAAGTATTTTAATTTTTTTTTTTGACAACTAATCGTATTTATGTTTTGCTGCAGTAAGTACTTTATTACATCGGGATAAATAATAAAAACAATCACAATCGTGCCAGCTAGCAAGTCCCAGTGAAATTTAAAACTGTCTCTGATCACGGAATATATAAATTAACTTCGCTCCTTGGTAAGCTTAGGGATAAAAGAGTAGAATAGTTAATATACCGGTAGAAAAAAGAAATCACTAAAAACTTATTACTGTTAAGGTGGGAATGCTTAAACGAACGGAAATTCACCCAAGTTGGCTAAATTTACTATAACAGAAGTGAATTTCCGTTTGTTTTAACATTTCTACATACATACACCGTACACGTACACACACACGTACACACATACGCATACCATACGTAATACATATATATAAAAATCAATGTAATTTTTTTGGTATACTTTTAGAGTAAGATAAAAATTATCATTTGTTGCAGTCGCTTTTTTTTCAAAGCAACCTGAGTGTGTGCGTATCTAGTCAAAGATACATTTAAACGATAACACTGAAATCTACCATTTTTTTCAGAAATTTATTAAAAATAAATATTTTCTAACTGAAAAGAAATAATTGAGTTCACATCAGAAATCTTGTAGAATGAGAATCACATATGTATTAGAGGCAGGAACATTTATACAGACTAACACTCATACGGAGTGTTTGCACAGCGGGTTTTGAGTAGAAGCACTAGTTTCTACTTATTTCCTTGATGCTTTCTGGAAACATTATTCATTTTAATATTTTTAAATATACTGTTGAAAGAAAAAATGAATGAACACGATAAGTAGATATAGAAGTAGGTGTTCTTTGTTGGGCACCATAATCAGGAAATATATAATGTGGAATATACGCATCAAGGAATGACACAATATACAGTCTGAACGGAGTCCAAGATCTCAGTCTGATATAAATATATTAAAAATAGAACTTCCAAAAGCAGTTCTCGAACAATATTTTTATCGAATCAAGGTAAAGAAAATTATGCGAGGTTCTCGAAAAGTATCGGTGTCGGCTTGGGGAGTTTAAATTCATGCGGCGAACCGACAAGGCGTGATTCAATTCCCACTGAACAGCTATTTTTCGAAACCGAATGGCGTAATACTTCCATCGAACGCTCCACAGATTCCTTCCCCCAACAAATACGTGTGTGAAGCTGACTATTTCTAGGTTAGGTTACTTAATTTGTTTTGTATAAAATGTTGATTAAATTGAGTTTATGTTTGGAGTACAGTGGGTCCATTGCTTACATGTGAGTACCTTGCTCAAACGTGAGTGAGTACTATCGTATATTTATATTGTTTACTGAATTTATTCATGATATAGCAATCGTATACACAAAATGGACCATGAATTAGTTAAAATTTGAAAAAATCTACTTTACTAACATTTTAACAACCATTTGATATATTGTAAAAATTTATTTTTATTTATTACATCGTCTAAATGACTGCCGTTTTGACGTTTGTACTCTTTTAAGCAAGCACCGAAATTTACAAATACTCGACGGCAAAGAGACCGCGAGATCGCCGACATCCCTCCGCAAATTTTTTTTTTTTGTTGACGTAGGCTATTTGGTTAATTGATGTAGACAGGTTTCTTAAAATAACCTCATAAAAAAAGTCTGCTAGAGATAGATCTGGAGTTCTGGGTGGCCATGGAAATTCGCCTCGTCTGGAAATCAACTTTTCCAGAAACGAACTCATTAGATGTGTGACAAGTAGTTACATCTTGTTAAAACCATGTGTTAAAAGAGCATTCGGACACTGATTTAAGTCGTGCAAATCGTACTCAACGTGAAATAA
Source organism: Hypercompe scribonia (assembly GCA_949316085.1). Lineage (NCBI taxonomy): Eukaryota > Metazoa > Arthropoda > Insecta > Lepidoptera > Erebidae > Hypercompe > Hypercompe scribonia. Next base: position 19,284,707 of record OX438969.1, read on the forward strand.
ACGTATTACAGTAATAAGGGAACTGCTGTTTAAATAATTGTTTCACTCAGTAAGAGTATTGCGACCCGATAAAATTTCCGAGAAACAAGCTAGTAGTCAGACCCCTCCCCGCACTGGAAGTGGTATTTGTTTGCACAGGACATTAAATTCAACTGTTGACGAATTCTTGGCCCACTCTATATATTCAGTAGTTTCTGAAGATTGATTTAGTGGTACACAGATAGTAAAAAATATAATATTTAAATCCATTTGTTATTTACTCGAGCAGCCACGTAACGATAAATGAGACTCTGTTTTTATACCGTTTAATACCCCTAGTCTATAGTTTCTGATGCAAATACTGAATGCAATATTTTAAGTACTGTCTTTTCCATAATTGAATATTGAAGGCTAAATTAGACAGATCGCCGACGGAGTGATATATTTGTAACTATGCTTACTGTCCAGTATACTCCAGTCCAGTTACTCTGTATACTTCAAAAAATTACATTGGTACATGAGATTTTAGTTATTGAAATTTTAATTACATGCAAATAAAATTCAAAACATATCGAAACGTAGTTTTTAAGTTACGGACCATAAAACTACCTTATTAATTTGACTTTTCAAACAAGTCAATTGCATGTGTCACCCAAGATGATCTAAAAATCAATCATAACCCATAATTAAATCCAATTGACATTTGTAAGTTATGATAGCTGTAAAAACAGAGCACTTATATTATTATATTTTCCGAAATTAAAAAGTTTTAGTGCCCTATATAAACATATTTTGCCCATCCCATCAATAAAAATAGTTTATCGCAACGCAATCGCTTCATTAAACACCGAGCAGATATTTGTTTGATAAAATTAATTACAGTCGAGTGGCCATTGGCATTAATGAAGATCAATTGCTTTTATCTTACTGATATGTTCATTTGAATACGGTACATTGCCGCATCCTTCATTAAGTTTTGAGTTATATACGCACATATATGTGTAAAGATATGGATACATACATAGAGCTCGAAATATATATATATATAGTTCTGTTTATTTTATCCTTTATTCTTTAATCTTCCATCCAAGTTCTCCTCCTACCCAACTACTCAATTTCAATAACTAGGGGCAAACCACACTTAAAACCTTAGGTCTTCTAATACTCTGCTTCTTCAATGTTCCATTCACTCGGCAAAACTTTAAATAAACTAATAAAGGTTATAGGGTAACGACTCATGAGGATACCCACTCGTCTACAAATAAAAATTGTTCAAATATGTTCTTACTTTGGCAAACATAACACCAACATTTTCAACAAGTATGTCAACACACTGATTACACTCCCTAAATCGTTGATCGATTGCATTCCTTGGGCTGTTAGGCTATTATTATTAACGGACTAGGTATATTAATAATAAAGGCCCAGCAACTCACTCCCACACGAGTTTATGTATCGAGATAAGTGATCTATTTCTAAATATGACATGATCTAAATATCTTATAAAGATCGAAATTACAAAAATATCTTGATACAAAAAAGGTCGGTTCATATTTAGAAAAAGGTTACTTTCGATCATTAAAGACTTTCTATAATACTATAATATTATTTAACGGTAGGTACTAGAATGTTTTCTCACTTATTCCTATTTAAATATTTCAGATTTATAATTGGCAATCGAATTTTCAACCGTCTACCATTACTGTGCTCACTAAGGTTAGCTCAAATACGATCTTAAATTAACAGAGATGCCTAACAAAGGAGACAAGGATGGACAGAAAATATTTACATTTTTTTCTAAACTAGTTTGGGGTCGGCTACGATAAGGCTGAACTGATTTTTGAAGTGAAAGTTCTTTATCGGGGTTGGAAAAAAATTTAATGTAACATTTTTTCGTTACGCGCCATCTTTTCCTTATCCCTACCACGCGTGATTCGAAGTATACTTTCTCCAGCGGAGTAGGGATTGGTAAATGTCTCCAATGTATTTTGCGACCCGTTTTGAGTAGTTACATTTTTGAAATCCAGGTGGCGATTGCATCGACTTCGGACGGGTTTAAATTATTTTTTTGAAAAATAACGTCATAAAGAAGTTTCACTTCTTACGAGTGTACGCTAGTACAAGCACCCCTTTTTTTAAATGGAGCGGCTGTTCTCAGCCTTCCACAACCGAAGTACTGGGCGATAACGAAGTTCATGGACACTTAATATACCACTGTATTTAAAATCACTAAAAAATTCTGTCTGTATGTTCGCGGAATTGTCGTTGGGACTTGTTGTTGTTTTTTATTCAATTTAAACGTACAAACACGATTCATTACAAAATTGTGATTTACTTATGCTAGTTTTTGTGCTCACATTACAAATCTACGCACGTTCACTATCGTACGCGTTAACGGTATTTGGTATACCTTTGTCCTGTCGGCCTAAACGCAATCCGTTTATATTGATTGCTCGGCAAAACTGTATCTGTAATTTACCTTACTATCTATCTACTTAGAATAACGATTAATAACTTAAGAAAAAACTAAAAAATCTCGTATATTAATAGCGAGTTAGATACTAAAAAAAACAAAGTAAAAAGAAATCGTTACAATATATTGAACTTGTTAAAACGAAACAGTCCCTAAGGCGCATGCTGTGCAAAGGCGGACTTAATGCCATGGGGCATTCTCTCTCAGTCAACCTTCAAATAGTGTAGGAGTATGACACTATACTTTTCACTTTTTGGCTACATCATCAGATGAAATTGAAAATGGCATATAAAAATCAGGTTAGTTGGCAATTTTATGTGTACATGACTATATATCAAGTGATTCCGAATATATCAATATCAAAATAGTACATTAAGTGTAGTACAAACTACAAGAAAAACAAAATTCTCTTTATGGTTTTCCTGAAAGATATTTCCTGCGAGTAGATTTATACCTATAAAATTAAAATTATTGGTCTACTATTTTGGATAACTGTTGTTTTGATTGCAATGACGCTGTCATAACTTATTGTTTACGTGTACGTTATGATTGTAATTGTCTTTATAGCAGTCATGAATATTACAGGATTATGTAAAATAACTAAAACAAATTTATCCTTATTCTTCTGTTAAGAAGCTTCCAAGAATAGAATATATAAATACTAACGGGTATTTTTATCTATGATGGAATCATTGAAAAGCGGCAGGTTAGTCTGTTATACTAAATATCATCAGAAAAGTATAAAAATGACTACAAAATTCAAATCATTAATATCAGAGCTTCATTCTAAGAAAGTTAAGTGGCGATCAATTGTATCTGCCTATTAGTTTGGGGACTAGGCGTAATTTATAATAGACAAACGTAACAAAAAGTATGTAAAAAATAACAAAGGAAATTGACCAACAGAAATTTGCACTAGAAATCAATAACACTTGCATCTGGATAGCTTCTACATCCTTTACCCTTGTTTTGGATAAAGATGAAGCATATGAAATATACCATTAGCCTGATGACAATAATCCCATAAACCTTTAACTGATTTCAGTTAAAGACTCATGGGATATTACCTTTGTACGAGCCTTCATACAAACTTTTTTGAAAGAGGCTATAAATATAAATTACACAATGAAACTATTCACCTTCCTCTACTACTATTCTCCTTCCTTAAGGACAAATTCATAAAAGTTGAGCAATAGACAACTAAGGATATCCTAAATATATCCTATCCTAAAAATTGACTTTCATCGTCAAATCTTTATGTATGAAGTAAATGGTTTAGTGTTCGGTACAGAACTTTTTTACTTTCAATATAGCTTTCTTTTATAAAAAACCTTTGACATTACGCTTATACACTGACTATTACTACTTACTGTGCACTAGTTGCAGTAATTAGATTGACCCGTATTCAACTATTGTGTCATCATGTCTAGACTTGATTTAAATCGGATTTGCTTGGGATCGGATGTGCGTGATTTAATTATATAGCATTACTTGTCATGAATTTTTAAAAAACCGTCTTTCTTTCTCATAAAAATCTCTACATTTTACACCTCGCCATAGCTAAACAGTAAGTTGGTAAATGGGACTTGAACGAAGAAAATCACACGAAATCTTGGGCCTTACTCTTATCTTCATCTGTATACGATGATATTTGGTTTCCGAACCTTCTAAAAGGAAAAAAAAGGATTAATACACAATTTTTAGAAATTGTATTCCATTATATTCCATCTATGTCTTTTTATCAGTGGTAGTGCGACATATAATATCCTTGTAAACTATATCCTTCAAAATTACATTAAATATTATATAACATCTGAAGCGATCACTGACTGGTTTGTTTAACGTTACATTTAAAAGGTGCAAAAGATGTAACTTTTAGGTTATTTTCAGGGCCATCCAATGGGTTCTGTGTACCTTAATCTTTTAAATACATCGAAGCGTAAATCTAAATTAATTCTTATAGAATATCATTTCTCAGTTCTCATTTTCTTCAAGCTACAAACCTTTATGATGGTAGTCACAACAATTTTAAAAAGTTATGAGACTTTTAGATAAGTAAGGATTGGCAAGTCATTTTTTCATATAAAATTGGAATAAATATGGCATGTTAAGTTGTACTTTATCATTTGTTTATAATTTGTACTAGTTTCAATTGACATACCGTTGTGCTTGTATTAGTATTGTATTGTATTTGTGTATGTATTACCACGGGAATAAACAGGGTCATTTGGTGGCGATGTTTTTAACACAATTCATATATGGTATTTGAAGTGACCGCATTATGGTTTTATGAAACAATGAAACTGTTAATTTGTTTAACCCATTACTTCCCAACCATCGAAAAATTAAAACTTTTCTGTTCAAATCACAAAATATATTTGTTAATACAGTTAGAAAAATAATGTGAAGCGAAAAACAAAAATTTATTTATGCCAGGATCTGAAGCAGCCTGTTCGATATCTATGGACATTGGGATCATTAAGAAAAAAATATATTATTACGACTTTATTGGCTATTTAATGTTTAGTAAAGGTTGCACGACAATTTTAGGTAATTTGAAATTTATAATTACTTTTATTTGTATAGCTATAATAAGCTATATAAAACAAACAACAATGCTCTCTTAACGGCTACGAAATATATAAACTTTGAAATTATATATCTAAATAATGTCATTATATTTTTTTATCAAAATAGTTTTTTTAACGAAACAATGTTTACTATTTACAAAAAAAAATAAAAAAATAAAGCCAGTTTTAGAAAAAAAATGGTAATCTAGTGTCCTAAAAATATGACAGTGGGAAGTAATGTTACGTTTATAATTACAGTCGGTACGAATTAAATTTTGTTATTTTTTTTCGTATAAAACAGTAACCTACATTTTTGTACAAACATACCTAACTGCCTACCTAGCTAATAAATTAATTTGAATTTAAATTATATTTATTTCTGCAAGTAAACCTTTTGCAAACCGGATTTCGGATATTTACACAACAGACTTTAAAACTGGAAGGCGCCGGTATTTCCTTAGACTCACTCTGGGAAGAAAAGTCATAACAAACCACAGAGGTGTCCTTTTTTTAAGTCTGTGAACATTGATCAAATAAAATATAAGCGAGGTAAGTACAGTATAAGGTCCAGGTTGGCCTTTTGAAAAAAGAATCGCAGTTTTGAGTCGATCAGTCCATACAGACGGTATACGAGCCTCAGCCATCGTGTCGACCTGAAGCACGACACTACTACCAGCAAGACATTTGAGTAGGCCGTGAAAATAATCGAAACCACCAAAAAGATACTAAATATGAACTGTTACTACTAAACTACTATGACATAACGAATCTTATTAACTTATATTATTACTTATTATAATTGAGTTAGTTCACAGATACCTTTTCTCACAATATTTTAAAAACAAAGAATGATAAATTCTTCACTCGATCATCAAGATCGTTATACCGCAGTAATAAATCTAGAACATGTACCTACTAAATATTAAAGGCCTATAGACTTGCCTTTACGAAAGCGATAAAAACAATGATTGCGTAGATTAATCTTTACGAAAGTTCAAGGAAATTAAATGGCTTCTGTTTCACTGCTTCTAGTGAACTATTAATTATACGTTGGAAGACAAATGTATCGAGTTGTACTACTTTTTCGAAATTTGAATTACAAAGCCTATTGAAGGATGCTTGATTAGATGTATGGAAAATATATTTATATTAAGATGTTTAAGTTTAACTGCTAATTATTCCAGCAGTTGTGCTATTCACATTTAAAACCACGTCAGAATATAATATCATCTTCTCAACCGAAAGACACACACTCCAGAAGCTAAACAGTGTTGTCCGCATCCAACTTCTTCCCGGCTTCCCGCAATCTTCGTCACTATGGTATCGGGAAGTAGATAAATATAAAAATGTAAGGAAAATTAATATTAAAAATAATGACATTTAAATGCTAATTCTCGTTTTATAGTAGCCAAGAAGGAGGAAAAAAGGGGCTCATACAGTTGCCTGGGGACACTACTACTAATGCGGCGAAAAATTGTAAAACTGGTACGTGAAAGGAACGACGGTACTTTTAAGAGGTCATCTAAGGCAAAATTACCGTTTTAGATTTCATTTTCTCTTCCATTCGGCTACAATTTATATTTCTGTATATTATTTATTTGTATTGCCGGCGGAACACAATTTCGATATTGTCCTATGTTAAGAAATAAAGTTGTTTAGAAAACAAAATATTTGAAAATAAAATTGTTACCTTTATAAAGGTTAAAAAAAGTGGATATACCTGTAAAAAGCCTTTAAGCACTAACTAAAGATCTAAGATCTGTAGTCCAGTCTGTGTGGTGACGGATTAAGAATAAAGAGTTTCACCGCCCCTATTCATCCCATGGTGTTGTTAAAGGCTACTAAAGACACAAACTACGCAAGAAAACATCATTGCAAAAAGAAGAAAAATTTAAACAAACTCTGCACCAAACCGTCTTGCCACCGTGATGTAGTAGGTTAAAACTTTCTTTCGAGGGAGAGGCTTATATCCAACAGTGAATTGTTAAAAACTGCTGGTGATAATGATGAGGAAAGATCTGTAGAAAATTCGTCAGTGAAGGGTCTCTTGCCATTGAATTTGACGCACTTATAAATCACGAACAATTCTTCAGCAAGGCAGACTTTCCCAAAAAGAAGTTGTTTATAAATCGATTCAAATATGGAATATTTCACATCATATTGAAAACTTTGATTTTTAGTACCTCAAATTAATTTAAAGAATCTTAGAAAGGATTGCAATAAAACATTAATTGTTTTGTACGTTAGCTTTGGAATTAATCAAGTGTTAGAATAAACTAGAACTACTTTATAGTTAAGACGGATGTTGAACAACACACAACATATTTACTGACTAAAGCAAATACCCGCATACACAACTCTTAACGTATAATCGAATAACTTAGCAAGACGCCAGAAAGATCGTCAACAACATAGCTTAGTCTCAAGTTCCTTTACTACATATATCTTTAATATACATATATATATATAATATTAAAGTCCTAATACATATTTGTTTTATTGTTGTCGAAAACAATTTGCATTCGAGGTGTAACATGACTCAGTAAATTGTATACGTACAACTCACCTCTAATTATATAATTTCCATAACAACAGACACGCAACCCAAAACAACTAATCTCATGAAAAATATTCATACAAGCGTAAAAACAGGGCCAAGTTTTGAACAAAAATACTTAATTATTCTTCACATTTTTCTTGAGATTATAATCTGATAATTACGTTTTAATTTTCACATAAAATTCGGTACTAACTATAAATAATGTTTTAAACGGTATGTTACTGATTTTGAGTCATATTCTATCAAGTATACAAAGACTGATGAGACTCAAATTCCGTGTCATTGTCGTACAAAGGATGTTTAAATGATATATCCTGTCTTTATCTCATTTTCCTGGAATTGTAATTGGACAGTTGAGTTTAACACGAAAGAAGAGAATGCTACGCAGATGTAAAACAATAAGTGCAGATTAAATAATCAAGTAACAGATAGTTGTCAAATTAATAAAGTTATTGTGAGGTAACTTTCTGTTTATTATAACTAACATAAATAAGTGAAGTTTTGGGATGTTTATAGAGGATCTATTTCGATAGTTCTTCTCTTGAAAGTAGGTCCCAAGCAGTAATTATAAGCAACTTACACTTAAAACAGCATGTTTCTAAACAGTTGGATTCAAGTGTCCAGCAGCAGCCCGTAGGGCTTCTTGATCGGTCCACTACCTTTTATCATATATATAAACGAAATTGACTCTTGCTTTTATACCTCGATTCTATTTTGTTTCACTGATAAGATGGCTTTGTAATAAAGGTTTCTAGGTGCTTAAAAAAAATAAAAACGTACAAGAAATATACTGTACATATTAGTTAATAAATCCCCAATACTAGAAATACATAGTCCACATTGAGGGGACTTACGAATTGCACATTCTTATCCAAAGTCTTGACTCATAAGGTGGACTGCTAGAAACCTCAGGCTTAATTCATCTATTTTTAAACCTGTAGCGCATGCGAATCATAAATCGAATTAATTTATGGTGTGAGCTAGTAAATACTTTAACAGCAGTGTCAGGAGATTGATGACTCATGTTTTTTTCGACAAGTAGGTAAACTTTTAATTTTCTTTATCGATTGTCACATTGGTATGAGCGTAGTTTCATGTTATTTAGTGTTCTAAAACTTCTATTAGCTTAAATTTGTAAAGCTTGTAATAAAACTACTCGTGGAAACCTGTAATTGGCTTGATGTTGTGTATAAAACTGTCTGTTGTTTTTTTTTAACGTTAGATACTTTGATAAATAAAGTAATAAAAATAAACAAACACATTAAAATAAAGACAGATCTGAATAAAGAGTATGTTAAATTGTTAATAAAATGAAATCACAAGCCAATTTATTTTAAACTTGGTTGTCATTTTTCCAATGTAACAGAGTAGTCAAAACGTCATTAGGTAAGGCTTTGTCGCAAAAGTCAAATACAGGTCACGTGACACCATACAAATAAATCCAAAATCACACATGCATGTTTGAACAATTGTATTTACGAATAGCAATTAGATCGTATATGCTGATGATGTGGTTTGAATAGCAGACTGTAATCCGAATAATACCTTAGAACATATGAAATGGAAATGATTTTCCCTTTAGAAAATCTTTAATTATTATTAATGAGTGACTTTTAATTATGGTCATTAGTCGGTGATTGAGTAAATTTTTGAAACTAGGGATTGTGCGGGCATTACACGGAGTTTTATTGCATTAAAACACATGATGAGTATGTTAGGGGACGTTGGCTTTTAAGTTTTAAGTAAATATAACCAAGAATCAACGTCAAACGATATTAACATAATTTTATTTATCACTAGATTAATTTGGAAGTCAAGTATCCTAGATTCCGATTAGTTTACATCGTAGCATCATTGCATTTATGAACTTTTCCTACTGTGGTTGCTTTCGATTTAATCTAATCATGGCAGTTGACTTATGTACACAACATAATTTTTTTTAATGAATAGCTTAAAAAGTTGAAAAAAGAAAAGTGTATTTTAATACACAGAATAATATTACATGAACAAAATCAAAATGATATATTTCGTTATTAAAATTTCTTTTAGATTTCAGCTTTTCTCGTTTTCCTTTTAGATCTATTTTTACTTGTAGTATCACTTAAAAACACCAAGGTGAACGAAAATTTAACGCAGTTTAAATCTTGCGAGTGTCTCTGATTTATAAAGCAATCGAAATTCGGTAAACGTAGGCACACTGAATTTAAGTGATGTCACAACGGTCCCTTTACCGTTGTTTTTGAGTCCAGAACTTTCTTTGTATTACATAGTTCTCACTGATGTCTTTTCATAAAAATAATTTATGAGATATATATATAGTGCTGATGTACCAGAATATAATACCGACACCTTATTTTTTTTCGAATATCATTCAAACGCATAAAGGTGTTGGTGAGCGACACGATGTTTTTAAGAAAAAAGTAAAATGGTTCAATAAAATTATATAACAAAAATAGTGAATTGTTTTTTGCGTGAAAAACAAAAGTCCTTTTATTAATCAAAATATACTATCAATGAGTCCTTCAGAAAATATTTATTCATTCTGTGAGTCAAAATAAGTTTCAACAACTAAGTAAATTTTTCAAATTAGACCACATTAGATCAACGTGATCGATCTCATTTGTGTGTGAGTCACGTCCGTTCCAGCCTCATGCGGGCAGTTTATTTATTGATTTAGATCGACCGCACTACTGCCCATAATCCCAAACGGAAACTACTGTACTCGCATTAAAAGTTATTGGTGTCTCAGTTTAGTTCATTGGCTTAAAATAATAGATAAATCAGTTAAATAGTTGAGAACATGAATATTTTCTTTTATGATGGTGTATCACAGAAGGTGTAAGCAGACAATTTTACTTCACGTAACAATTAGTATATTCTTTTGCAAGGTACTCCAAAAAAACCGAAATACATATTTTTTTTATCTAAATATTGAATAACTGCTGTCAATATTATTTACAAACTTGTAAAACAGATGTAGAAGAGTAAAATTTTTGAAATATTTCAATATGTTTAATTATGGCTTTGTAATGCACGTTCGTCACGGCCATGTTTATAGTGCACCAAAATTTGGTACATTTAAAAACCTAACTAATCAATTAATGCTGCTAGCGACCTCATCGCACAAAGCAAACTTTTACAGACATTGATAGAACAGTCTCTGGCGCACTAAAATGAGAAACCTACAGTCGTACCTTACATGCCAAGTACTAAAGCAATCGATAGATTTTCCTTTAAGAAATGTCTTAAAAGGTCTTAAAAGAAAACGATATTATAAGACTATTGTTCTAGTATAGAAATGGACAAACTTTTTCCTATGCGAGCCAATTTTGACAAACGAAACCTGTAAGGGGTGTCAGTGTTTAGCTATAATATTAATTATTTATTTAAAAATATTTTGATTTAGCTTTTCTCTTCTCCTTCTCGTCTCTTTACCCTTTTCCGAAGTGTATTTAAGGTCAGTGCAATGAATTTTTTTCTTATATTCTCCCCTCGACCATGACCAATCTCTAATGTAAGCCAACAGAGACACTGTTTCCTGCATCTGATCTAACATGTGTATTAGACCCTCTGTACATAGTATGAATTAATTCCACACGCTAAGTAGGCGCTCATTCGTCTTGCAAATTCCACCACAAAACATCCTGGTTACCCTATCACATGCTTTTTCTAGATAGATATTTTGATTTTTTTAAAACAAATCATTTATTGAATTATAAACTTAAACAATATAAAAGTTCATTAGCGTTTGTCATAATGGCTTTATATCATAGACAAACGGGTAAATGTACTCGTAGTGTATGAAATCCCTAATATTATAAATTCATGCCTGATAGATTACTCAGGACAGTGGCATGCCTAGTAGATATTAACCATACCAGCTATCTCAGGATATATTTCCAATAGGTATTCGTCATGGTAGTATGAACATATATGTAAACTCGTATTTCAACATTACAGCAACCAAACCTATTTTTACTATATAAAATTGAAAAGGAAACTTATAATAGGCATTTCTACGATTGAAATATGAATTCCTATCTTCTTTGGTATCTGATTGATACCGTAAGCACCAAGACTACATACAAAAATGCGATCTATTACCGTGTTGGTATGTATGTATATCGTTCGTATCTAAGACGTTGATATCAGAGTTACTAACGTTACTTTAATCGGATATTTTTTGTGAATACAATAAATAAAAGTGGTTCCCAATAATTTGTAATGTTAAAAAAGGTTATTTTATTGTTGTGTCAGTGTTGACATTTTATATACTCGAATATTCTTATTTATACATACATAAAATTACCCTATATTTAAAAATGGAATACGTACATTGATATCACATATAAGATTTAAGATAACCACGACAAGAAAATTAAGATTTGTATAAAATCAATTTGCTTAAAAAAGGTATTCGTAAATAGTTGAATCCATTGAATCGTCGAATCACCATCTCAAAACATTCACATTTTTTTCTCCTGGTGTCTGGTAGTGTACGATGAACCCAGATGTTCCAACTTACACTGTAGTATAATTAGTATAGTTAATGCAGACAAATTCAATTTCTATTTATCATTACTGTTCTAATTATTATTCAAATGTAAACTGTTAATCAACATTTAGATGTTAAAAGCAAATTCAAAAGGTCATTGAACTTTTACTTTTGCATTTTACGTGTACTTTGCTAAAATGGCGTGTCATCGAGTCTAAGTGTTCGTTATAGACTACAACTGATGAAAATTACTTCAGCTTTTCAATAGGGGGAGGAACTACACCTCGAGCCTTTAATTTTTCGTAGTTCTTTTGTAATGGATTCGAAATTGGATTATAAAGAAAATATGATTAAAACGACAAAATATACAATTATTATAAAAACTGTTACAATTTTTGTGAATAGATTATTCTTTAATTTTGCCTGTTATTCTATGTTTTATTTTTTTTTTCTATTTAATAGTTTCAGATTTGTTCAATTAGTAAGGAATTTACTGTTACAAGGTTACTTAATAGTCGATTTAATGAAGTGACCGCTGTAAGAGCTTATTAACATCAATATTAGATGATATTCTAATCTGTTTTATAAAAATGCCAATTTTACATATATTACATTTTTTTTCTTTTTTTCTGTATATAGAGCCTACCAAAGTGACTCTACTCTGCCTGATGGAAAGCATAAATAGAATCCCAGAGTTGTGGTCGCCATATTTATTGTAAATGTAGACAATGCAGTGTGGTGACTCACACTATGACGGCCTAGTGAGATGCTTTTTCACACCCCACTTGGGGACGTAAAAGGCATGACAGTCATCGTTGCAATATAAGGTTCAAGACAGTTATCGCGATAACTATCACCCCTGCATGACCTCTGGTCTCGCACTCACCAACGAAACACGATAGCACTGATGCTGGTACTTTAGGTTGGTCTTCTGTGGGAGGGTAGTACTACTCAGGTCGAGCCGGCCCCTTCGTGCTGAGTTCAGCATGGCTCTACTACCTAAAAATATTACTTTTCTTAACAATTTTAAACTTCAATCACTTTGAAATAATACATTCTCAAGCAACTGTCAAAAATGAAATAAATAAAATGACACAGTACAGTGTATTTGTAAAGAAATTAATAATTTTAACGCCATAAACAGTCTTATGAAAACATTTTCTTTCTTATTACTTTTTTCATGTTTATTTAGTGACTAACTTCCACGTCGTGTAATATTTATACTCATATCTGATGAAGTATTACTATTATGTCACGGTGACCTGTACGTCCTTGTTATGTTATTGTCTATTTTTAGGTTGATCAAGTAACATAATTTTAGTTGTTTAGTGAAAAAAATATTATTGTCACGAATTTCATGAAAGTACTACATCATATAAGATTTACACGTAAGTTTCAGTACTTTTTCTCAAGTTTATTTTTGATACAGTTTAACTAACTACACGTTACATAGTTAAACACGGCTTTAATCAACTTAAAATCATCTTTCTAAAACATATTTTGGAAACAGTCACACTAACGCACAAAGATTTTCCTAATGTCGAAACATATTCATCACATCAGTGGCGTCATCATCATCATCGCCCTACCCAACCCAGTTGATTCTGCTGGTAGTTACAGCGGCTAGATTCCTATAAGATGAGGTTGATGGATTGACAATGTACATAGCATATTTTAGACTAAGAGTTTTTAAGGTCACCGTGTCGGCTCATGATCAGAAGAGTGATGCACCTGACACAACTGAGTTGGAAATACTCGTAAACTAATTTTTTACCAACAGAAATGCTCCTTTACTTTTAGATAACCTTTTGGTTTTAATTTTCAGTGATCTGAACATTAGAGAATCAACCTAGGTCGTCTAGAACTTATTCCTTATTCTACTGGTATAAAGTTTCAAGAAAGAAATAAATTTGAATAAAACAAATGAAGATATTAGTTTCCTACACATTTTATTAAACCATTTATATACAACAGATACGTAAACAACTTTTGATATTGAGCTACGTTTTCTGATAATTAGTTACATTCTATTTATAACAAACGGGATTTACTATTTTGAGGAATATATGTTACCATAAAAAACCTTAATTAGAATCTTATATATGAAACCCCTTTCCATCACCTTCAAATGACAAGTTTTTATATATGATGTGGTTCTTAATATATAGCAACGTATGATATATAACTTACTCTAAAAATTCAAAGCAAAACAATTACAAATGCATCTTTAGACATTTTGTTTTTAAATAACACTTCATGATAGTTATTTCATTTTGGAAGATTATTCGTCTCTAACACTTAAAGTAAACAAAGCTACGGGTCGTAAAGAAACACCTACAAACACCTAGTATGGTCAACTCTTTGGATTCTATTCATGCTTTCCATCAAGCAGAGTAGAGTCACTTTGGCAGGCTCTTCATATAGTAAAAAAAATCTGTAGAAGTGTATATGTAGAAAAATAAATTAAATTGGTTAGGTTCTTTATAAATGCGGTTTCCGTAGAGCTTTGAACTAGATTCCAGTGAAACATGTACACACATATAGTTAATGATCGCTGGGCATGCAAACACTATGAATAAGCTGTTCAATCGCATATTTCATTGCATGGTCAAGTATTTTTCATATCTGCAAATGATCTATATAATAAATAATCTTTATATATTGACTAAAAACAATTTTGACAATCACCCAATTTTAGAAATATAAAATTTTGGAAATAATTTGATTATTTCGTCTATTAACTTACTGAATACTAAACGTCCCAAGTATCGTGTTAATGATAAGTGTTCTACTGTTAGGAACTTTGCCATGATATCAAATTGAGTAAAACCTTTCCAAGAATTATGCTGACATAAATATCGGACCAGTAGTTCCTTGAAAGGCCTTTAGATAATATTATTAAACTTTAGTATCTCTTTCTAGGTATAATATGGTGTTCAAATAAAGCCTTAATAAAGAATTTGACTTTCAAATACAATAAGAATTATAAAACTTGACCATAAGCTACAGAAAATAGCGGATTCTGTCGAAAAAAACCGGCAGCTCTGTACACTTTCTTATATGATGAAAACTTATTAGAAATCAGGAAAATTTAGGAACAAGAAATACTCAAATTTGAACACAACCAAGATAGTAGGAATGAGGAACATTTTATAGATTAAATAAATTTTAAAATTAGTAATTAAAACAATAAACAATTACTTTAAAATATAAATATTCATTAATTGATTAAATTACTGTATTCGTTTCTATTGAATGTGGTTTCCGTCGTACTTTGAACTGGATTGATGCGACACATATACGATTGTACGTACGATTAATAGCTCATAGGCATGCGAGCACGCTGAAACAAATTGTTCAATCACATATTACAGTAAACTGTCGGGTAGTAATTTCTCAACTGCAGAATATTCTTCAAAGCTGTTCTTTGTATTTTATATTAGTAGATTAAGGAGTATGTTCTAGACATTCTAGTTTGATTTTCTGTTGTTTTTATCGTTAGAAATTATATGTATTTAATAAATGAAAACGTATTTTATATTCCACCGAGAAAATTGATAAATAAGGTGTCTAGTAAGGGTATTGGATGTGTAAATTATACACAATTATATTTAGTTATAGCAAGGTAAGGGTATATTTCCACTAGAGTGGATCGAATCGAACGGATCTGTAAATAAGAAGAGAGAGGACCCGTGTATAGGGACAAAATTCATAATATAGTTAGTTTGATGTCTTCCTCCTCTTAGTATACTTTGTCACATACATAGCGGACATTTACTATACACTATCAACTGTTAGAAAATGTAACACAATTTTTGTTAATCTTCCCCGAGCCCTCGTCTATTATAAAATATAAAAGCACAACTCTTAAGGTTATCGCAGGCTACAGACGCAACGCTTGAAATATTTTTAGTGTGAAGTAAAGTCAAAAAAATTAGATGGCTTACTATATTCTCCCATCTTATAAAATGTAATTAGCCATTGCCAGGAATCACTGAGGCATGCTATCTTGTAAAATGTATCATCTCCGCCTTAGAATGGAACGCAGACACAAAATATCAGTGCCCTATTGTCATTATTTACTGGCCTAAAACGATTTTTTTAAATTACAGTTCTTTAACTTGCCAAAGTCAATCACATAGATATTCTAATAGTCTGGTAAATAAGCAAGAGTTGGTGAGTCGCAAGCAAGTAAGGATATTTGTGTTTGCACACGTCTCACTTCGTTTCGTCAAGATCAAAACTGCTTTTCGGCCCCTTCGTAAGTATCACTTTGAGTTTAACCATATTAACGTTTACTTACTCATCTTGTGTCGCATAAATAATAAATACCTAAATAATAAATGTACCCCATAGATTTCAGGTATATCGCCATAGTAAAAAATTCTATTTCACTAGACTTTACGAATAACACGTGTTCCAAATCTGCTGGTGGGTGGAGACATTTTCATACTTTAGAGAAATATAAAAGAAGAG
Source organism: Hypercompe scribonia (assembly GCA_949316085.1). Classification (NCBI taxonomy): domain Eukaryota; kingdom Metazoa; phylum Arthropoda; class Insecta; order Lepidoptera; family Erebidae; genus Hypercompe; species Hypercompe scribonia. The sequence continues at coordinate 19,301,260 of OX438969.1, forward strand.
TCATATCATACTACATCTACAGCCTTTAATAGTCCACTGCTGGATATAGGGCTATCCCTATTAAAAAAATTAGAAGAATCAGTCGGTTTAAAAATATAAAACTCGTAAGACTAGGAATATTTGACTTCCTTTGGCAAAATGGCATATATCGCAACGTAAGGTATCAAGACTATATTTACCTAAAAAATATAATAACGTTCACCACATACATCCATTAACTAATCCCTTAGGTCTTGTCTGTATAAGTAACACTTAAACTGTCAAATGTCATCTATGCCGTTAGAGAGCGTCTGTATACTAACAGTACTGCTTTACTTTCAATCCTCTCACAGTACTATTTGTGTTAGCATTAGCAACACCTCTTCTAATTTTAGTCAAGTTGGCTTCAATAGAGTGATACAGGGTAAATCTAATGTTCTGTACTTAAAGTTTTAAGTGACTTGTGCAAAATCTCTTATATTTTAATAATTACACAGTTACACACCAGTACATAACTAAGCCGGAACTGATGTATTACAAACAACGAAACAATTGATCTACAAATGGACATAATCACAAGTAGAACTCTTTGTTAGGGTTGTATGTCAGGTCAGGGACATGATGATTAATGGTCTGACAGTATTTTATTTCCAGTGCTCATCCTCATTTATATTTTATCTAAATATTTTAACTCACATAAAAAATATAGGTTAGGCTATGTAGAGTTTTTAATTGTAAATGTTTCCCGGTGGGATGACGGCCCGAGGGGTTTCCACGCGTTAAAAAATAAATGTAGAGTTTCTAAATTTAGGTAAAATTGAGATAAAACGAAATATTAGCAGTCTAACAATCAGACATTAAAATAACATACCTAGGACCAGTTTAGACCACGCTGCTCTCCACTTCGCTGAGTGTTGTGGGTTCAAATCCTACATGGGACAACACTTTGTGTGATCCACAAATTGTTGTTCTGAGTCTGGGTGTTCTTTGTGTCCGTTTCTTGTATGTTTGTAAAGTACCCCGCGACACAGGATTTATTCCTAACGCGGTCGTTGTCTTTTAAAAAGAAAGAAAGAAAGATAGAATAACAATACATTTCAGTTTCGCAAGTTGTGAATGAAGACATATACATGTCATATGTATCATAATCATATTTAGGTCAGCAACCTTTATCTGTTAAATAGGGTTACATGTTATATGCCAAATAACAATCTGAAACTTTATCAGGCCCTTTATCTTATATGTTATGTTTACAAATTCTTGGTTTTTATAATTGTTTTTTCAAAAAGAGACTAGAACAAATACATTTGTGCGAGGTTTCGATATTAATGCGACCTGTTTGGCCTGCACAAAGGAGGATGGAGACCAATCATGAGACCAATTGGTCTCGCAGCAACATATCCATGTTATGATAAATGATATCAGGAATTAAATTTACTGGTATATTCACTGCACAATTTAAAAAATATTTTGAATTTACATTCTCTAGGTAGTAGAGCCACGCTGATTACAGCACGAGTGGACCGGCTCGACCGAGGCAGTACTACCCTCCCACAGGAGACCAACCTAAAGCACCAGCATCCGTGTTGTCGTGTTTCGTTGGTGAGTGTGAGACCGGAGGCCCATTGATGCAGGAGTGACAGTTATCGTGGTAACTGTGTAAGCCTTACACTGTCACGATGATTATTATACCTTTTACGTCCCCAAGCGTGGTGTGAAAAAGCATCTCACAAGGCTGCCATAGTGTGGGTCACCATACTGCATTGTCTGCATTTGCAATGAATATGGTGACCACAACTCTTGGATTCTATTCATGCTTGCCATCAGGCAGATTAGAGTCACTTTGGCAGACTCTTAATATAGGAAAAAAAAATAAATAGAAGTAATTCAAAGGGAAGAAAATTCTTAACACTTCAAAATCTGTCAGGTGAGATACTGTAACACTCTCAGTATACCCACCTTTTCTGCTGAAATACTTTATTTAGTTAATTCCTGCATTAACTTTTACAAAAGAACAAATTTATTTACACTATGTTCTTATTTGTACTATAGACATAATATAATCATGTCAGCGCGCTTTTCAGACAGTGTTACCAAGATCTCTCTGTATCTGACAGCACTTACGTTTGTGTTTGTTGATGCTATCCAATTTTATGTTCACTTACGGAGTACAGAGACCTAAAATGTAAGCAAAAATAATATGAAATATTTCTTATTCCCATCAGCCGATCGTCATACTAAATTTGACAGGCATGAAGTGCTTATAATGTTATAGAAGTATTTGTATAATGGTACGACGCTGATACATACATATATAAATACATTGACGGACTCGGAAACCTGTTTTTTTTATTATGTGGAAATCCTCTCGGGCCGTCACCCCACCGGGGTTTGCGGTGAGGTGGTGAGTCGAAATTGGACCGTTTAAAATCATACGGTGTGCTACTCTACGTCTGAAATAGGAGGGAGCCGGAAACAGCTGCTATTACGACATCCAGACCCCTCCTAGCGCCTACCTACTAGCACGGGCACCATCTTTGGGTGAACTCTCTATTTAGGCGATGAACGGCATATGTGAAAGTCGCCTCCTCGCTGCTGGCCACTGTAACGGATGAAGGGGAAAACCCGTCCCGTCCATCCGCAGCCACACTCAAGTTGGCATGAGGCGTTGGTAAGCGCGCCTCTGCCGTCCAGTTCGCCGACGGTGAATCGACTACGACAACGAAAGTTGAAACAATAAATCGGCCATCACGACGAGTGCTTGCTTAAGTCCTGCCGGTACCGGGTCTATTCTTGTAAAAACTTGTCTCTACAAACTCTAGAAACTGTAGACTGGTTTAAATGTAAGTTTTTAGCTTCCATTCGTTGATCTAAGCCTTCTCACAGCAATATTTATGGTAATGAAACTTTAGTTGAGTTTAAGAGATCAATACTTATTAGTAACAATAATTTAAATTTCAAATGAAAAAAAAAAACATAGTTAATTTCGAACTTTGCTCAAATAACACACAAATTTGAGAATAAATATACATAAATTTTATTTTCACTACTTTTATTCAATCTTGAACTGCAGTTCTATTTTTAAATTTTGTTTTTTTTTTACGATGAATGGTAATTTAGACATTTTTATTTAGTCAAATCAAATAAGTTTACATCCTTATCAAAAATATTACATACGAAAGTAATCCTGAACTTTAATGCAGTTTATGAATGTCAGTGTAAATGTAACATTATCTGTGTAGGTATCTTGTTATGGTCTTGTAAATTTTTGTTCTTAGTTTATACATTACATTATATCTTACATTATATAAAAATAAGTTAATGGACGCCTCCTCGTCTCTTAGATCCAAGTAAACTGTGTAAGAATCTATGTATATAATAAAATCGTAGGAAAGTCGAAACTGTACATTGAATATTTTTTTAAAAGAATAGTTGGGGCGTAATCTACATTCAATATCGAAGCCAAAACATAGTTTTTAGAATTTTAGTCTGTTTGTCTATATGTATGTCCGAGCTAAACTCAAAAAGTACTGCATGAATTTACTTCAAATTTTGCATGAATATTACTAACAGGTCAGGTCAACATGTAGGCTAGATATTATCACACTATCACTTACGGAGGAGGAGCTGTGAATCTTTATTTTTCTTGTGCATTCTATAACAGCGTGTAATCTAACGACGCATATTTTGTAAGGTATCATACCTTTGTACGTATTTTTACTCTTTTGTGTCCTGGAATATATGCCTGCGTTATTTTCTCTATTTCCTTTTGCCACATCTTATGACTGAACTCAGCAGGATTCCCATATAACTCTCTTCACTTGCTTCGCTTGCAATAAAAAAACGTATACTTGTATTTTCATGCTATTTTAAAAGTTGTTTAATTATAATGCTATAGCGGCACGGGCATCTTAGGTATGTTTGGTGCTGTACAGCCTTCACGCAGACGACATCGCGGGCAACAGTTAGTAATTAATATTTATATAATTAGTGATTTCTCATATATCATACTTGAATAAGTCTACTTGTCCACTTTAACTTATTAAAAAAAATAAAAGACCTCATTAAATTTTTGTCGCACTAAAAATAAGATACTTTGTAATCTTCATATTTCTCGATATGTGGCAAATTGTGCACCGAAGATAACTAGCATCATGCATAATTATTTTCTCAATAAGAAATCTACATATAGATTGCTGTTTTCCACATAGATTCTAATCCTGAAACATGCAGCATACATTAAAAAGTGACATAAATTACTGTATAAAAATCTTAGGGTCTATTAAGTGTGTGTTGAATGTTGAAGACATAAAGTCTCTGTATGTTAAAACTATTATATTTAAAAGGTAAAACAACTACAATTAAGTGTAAAAGAAACAAGTTTAATCATAATCAAAATCATATAAAAAATCAGTTTTTATATGGTTTTGATTATGATGACGTAATACAATATTTGAACATATAAAAGTTGCAGTTATCCTATAATAGCCCTGAAAACCGATGAATTTTCTTGTGTCATAAATGTATGTAATAAAGTTTTTATTTATTTCAACTAGTGTGATGATCTAGTGAGATTATTCCCACGAGTAACACTGGAAGAAAGGGGGGGATAAAATGTTCACCCTGTTCCTGCTCCATTTTCAACAATTCTTCTTAACTGAACATGACAGTGTGATAAGAATGATCATTTTAATATTATAATTCCTTTGTGGAGTTTACCTATAATAATAATTACTTCACACAACTTACACACGGCCGTTTGATTAAAAATTAGACAAACAGACTGCTAACAAATATACTTATATAATATATTTTTAAACACACACATTATAGATAAATTACAGAAAATCAGATTAAGTCATCGTGCTCATCACACTATTATTTGTCCTGGGGGGGAATCGAACTCACAACTTTCGGCTCAGCAGTCAGGGTCACTAAAAACTAAGCCAACAGGTCAGACAAAATAATTTAATTATAATTTTTATGTTACTGAATATAAAAATCTGAGCACCATAATACAAGTCCTAATTAAAACCGTGTTTGTAATGTGTCAAGTTATTATAATGATTGATGTAGTCCACATCAACAAGGAACCGCTAATGTAGTAAATTAAAATAACAATTTGAATATTACCAACTTCATTTCACTCTAATACATTAGACAAACTTTAATAAATTTTGCACATGTATGTATGAAAAACTATAAATTATATTTAAACAAAAAATACACTGAAAAAGCTGAAACGGCGTTATAGTTCAATCGCGTGATCCTTTTAACTAAGTATTGCGGTTTTTGAAAATGGTAATTCTGTAAAATTCTGGTGTATTCTTTGCAATTTTTAACTTTGCTATCTTGTATTTTTGCCACTCACCGCCATATTGGAAAAATGGCGGTTTATAGCGGTTTTTGACGATATATCCTCTCAGGGTAAAACAAATATGAATACAACTTAACTGTATAAAGATTTCCTACAATTTATCTAGTTACAACTTTGACATAAAATTAATTGTTCAACATGCATTTTTGATAACTCGTTTCCACATCACTTTGAGGTAGAGTAACCATAGCATACTCGTACAATGATTCATCTACACTAACACATGTTTTGTATAGTTCCGAAAAATATACAATGCGTTATAGGTATTAAAGTTACTAGAATGGTGACCTTGATAAGTATAAGGGAATGAGTCACCTTTTTGTTGGGTCTCTACCTTCTACAAAGTATGTGCTGGCAGAGTTCAACAGAACATTTAGTATGAATCATCAGTTAGTAGTTAGCGTTAAAAGCCATGTCTTTTAATAAAGAAAATTGTTTTATTTACAAGATTCCATTTAAATATAGTAGCTGAAGATAAATAACCTGCAGAGAAGGAAAAAGGATTAAAGACTTTTCATAAATCAACTGTTAAACGAAGGTATAACAAATATAAACTTGTAGAGCCTTACATCTAAAGTGATTCATAAAATAAGTCGAAAACAATATAAGATAGTAGTTTCTAGCAAAACAAAAACAAACACGCTTATGTAGTCATAATACTGAGTACAGTGTAGGTAAATTTTCGATGACAGATAGTGTTTCAGAACTTGCTGAAGCTCGTAATGACGATTGGGGTTGAGCTATTCTTGAGCGTCTCGAGCATGTTGAATTACACTTTATAATACTCGTTCACCGAAATTATTAGTTTGCGAAATAGTTGTTGTGACACAAATTGTAGAAATTTTTCTCTAGTTTGATAGTTTACTCATATGTTTTTATCGTATTATAGAATGAGTCAGAATGAGATACTTGCTATTTTTTCATAATTTTGCCACGACTGGCATACGAAGTAACAAGATTGAAATTTGCAAAGAGCTCATCAAAATCTATAAAATTACTAACTTTCAAAACTCCCGTCAGTCTTCTTGCTGATCCACTTTTTATTCACAAGTCTTCAGTTCTTTTCACTTTTATCCATTGCCCTTTATTTCAGTAAAATTTAGCTTGCGTTGAGAACTAATTTCCTCCTAAGTCTAACTAAGCTAAGTGATTGTGTGCAGTAGTAATGTAAACATGGTCTTTGCCATATTTTCGTTAATAGTGCAAATGTTATATAAAACTTAAACTTACTGTACTAAAAACAATATTGTGTACACAGCTTTCGGTGAAATAACGAAGCCAGTCAGCAAGGCGACTTGTGTCATCCTATCAAAACCCTTTATTATTATTCAGTAACTTAGAAATGAGATATTATTTTTGTGTACCAAGTGTTGCACGTCATAAAATTCCATTTTTTTTACCTTTTAATTCTGCATACTCTTTTTCTAAACTATTTTGTTTGTCTCTTTTGTTTGTTAAATGAAAATGTCTATCTGTCTGCAAATTATCATGTTTCAAATAGATACGAAGTTGTTAACTTAGAATATCCTCCTATTTGCGTCGGTGGTAAAGACTATTATAATCGACAATAAGCTTTGTAACCTATTATTCTGGTCATTGAAATTATAAAACGAGAACTGTGCATTTAAACTATGGATCAAACTCTAAAAGTTAAGTCACGCCACTTGAACTGAAAAAATGAGCAACGTGTACTAAAGTGTTCTTACAATCTTATAGTCAAAACTACGTGTCACTAAAAGGCAATTGTAACTTTTAGTAATGTGTATGAATTAAAACTGTTGGTGAACGGCAAAACTTCGTTTAAAAATTGTGTATTTTGGCCGCAGATTTTTCACACTCGCGTATAAATATAAATTGTAACTTCCATTTATCCGCCAGTTCGCAACTTTAATTTCAGATGCATTTTATTTTTAACTATGTAACAAAATTGAATGAAATTTATAAGATTAGTTGACGAATAGTAGAAATCATTTGTCATATTTAAATATCATGGGGATTAAAAATCTTGTGTTATCCTGCACCACAGAATATATGAAACTTTTTTGGCCATTTTGGTCACTCCTACCTCAATAATCACATTACTAATCGACTTAAGTGTCTTTAACTCTGATCACCGACCCAGGTCAGACTTAACATTGACATCTCTGATTTTGAACAGGCAAACACGTAAAATGCGTTTTCAAATTCTACTGATATGTACATAAGTTTTTGCTCAAAACCATGAATAGAATCAGAGCATCTAAGGTTATGATAAGCTTTTCTCACCATCTCATAAAATTGTAATATTTTTATTTTGCTGAGGAATAAAAGTAAAGTTCAAAATGCTAGTATACTTTATGCAGAATACTGAAAACAACACACACAGAGATACCGATATATGGATTATGCTGACTGTGTTGAATAGGGCAGTGGCCTTATCATTGCATCACATAATATTGCTGTTAACAGAAAGACCGAAGCTATCTAAAATAGTTACAGAAACTATAAAAAAAATCTACTTATTGTCATTAGTCCTTTTGTGAAGGTCCTAATTAGAAATGCCACAGTAATCACCCTCATACGGAATCTACTAAATGTTAATTAAAAAAAAAACCTTTTTCATCATTTCTCCTTGATTTAAGTACGTTGTACCTAAAAGGTTATTGAAGAAAACTCTGTTATGAACGGGATTAAAAGCAAGCCATATAAAATTCGTTATAATGTTGTAAATGTCAATTACTTTCCATGCCAAAAGATTTTATGATTTAAAGAGAAAACATAATGTGTCCCAAATGTTATAAAACCCAGTCGCAATATTAACAAAATACTTAATAAAGATTTTGTGAAAAAGATTATTGTTGGGCATACACTTAATAATTGGATATTCTCCATCGTATCCTATCAATAAAAATTATGATAATTATAATTCTGAGGGTCCTATAAAATTTCATATAAATTGCCCACATTTTTGTGACATGCTAGATTACGTCTTCATAAAGGTCAAGATAAATATTTTTCTGATATTTCTTGTAATTGACAGACTAATGACAACTTGATATTCCTGTCATCACATTTTGTTCCTGATTTTCTTGTCACAAGACGGATGTACAGGATATAACCTTGTCTTCTTCAAAATAGCTCAATCTCAGTTTTCCATTTGAGTTTTACAATTTTCTTTAGCCGGGCTTTCTCGTCCTATCTGCTTTCCTTAATCCTATCAACTTTTTCAAGGAATGTTAACATTAGGCAGTGTATATCCGTTTCATAATTTCTTAAAAGACCCCATCGAAACTAGTTGTCTATAAAAAAGTGGATAGTAGCTAAAAGCTAGTGAATAGTAAATATCTTAAAAAATATCGAGAAAACTGAACATTTCATTTAATTAAATTACTGTTCTGGACCTGTTTTAATTAATTTCATGTATTTAAGGGCACTCATTATCACCGATTGAAATTCGGGACGAATTAATTAAAACAATTATTTAATTATTGGGTATTCTTTCACTATGAAAAACATTTCTTGTAGGTGTTTTGATTTGATTAATTACATTGCAGTAAGGTTATTAAGCAATCTTTTGATTGCTTTTAACTATGTGATTTGCCAGAGATAACACACTCTTAACTGAACTGAATGAAACTCTTAAATCTGCGGTAGAGCATTATCAAGGAAGATAGTGCGCTTGTGTCTCTTGAGTTTTAGGTGTCCATAGGCGGTGGTTGCCACTTACTATCAGGTGAACCGCCTGTTATTTTGCTTGCAATAACATAAAAAAGTGATTAAATATCTTTTGGATCCCCCTAGATATCATGATTAAATAAAGTTCAACATTATTAAGCTCAACAGATTTCTTAAAAATTGTTATAATATTAAGATCTTTTTCTTTTTTTTATTCTAGACCTACCAAAAGTGAATGTACTCTGCTGATGGAAGGCTTGAATAGAATCCAGAAGTGATGGTTGCCTTATTCATTGCGAATGCAGACAATATAGTATAACGACCTACAGTATAGCGATATATTAAATTTAATAATAATTCGCGGTTGATTTGCTTATGTAAATATTGTCTTTATCTGCTCAATAATATCTTACAGTAACTTCACCTCTCCTAGAACAAAATATTAAACAAATATATATTGAGCAAACAGCTCGGAAATCTCATTATAATGTATTCACGGTACGCACAAGGAACCTCTGCAAATCGTATTGTGTGGATAGACAATTTATAAGGGTATTTAGGGTTTCCTTTTTCCTTCGTTTCTAAACAGGTAAGTAAATCTACAACTAAACGGTTTATGTAAATGTATTTTAGCCATTCTAAGAATGGTTAAAAGTTACTGTGACAAGTTTTATTTATCTGTACATACTTAGTCTGGCCATAAATACTGTTACACTTAATTATAAAAAAATATTACATTTGAATTTCGAATCTGTCATTTTTATACGATTGTTCATTGTGTTTTCTCATTTTGGCGCCAATACATTGTAAAATATTTTGCGATATTAAAATGGTGTGGGGTGATAAAGAGACCCGAATCGCTGTGATAGCATTACACAAAGTAGGTATGGAGCCAAATGCAATTTTTAAAACTCTCCATACACTTGGTATTAGTAAAATGTTTGTGTACCGGGCTATTAATAGGTACAATGAGACCTCCTCTGTTTGTGACAGAAAAAGATCTGGCCGTCCACGTAGTGTTCGTACGAAAAAGGTGGTCAAAGCAGTAAGGGAAAGAATTCGAAGAAATCCTGTCCGAAAGCAAAAGATTTTATCTCGGGAAATGAAGATAGCACCTAGAACCATGTCGCGTATTTTAAAAGATGACTTAGGACTTGCAGCCTATAAGAGACGCACTGGCCATTTCTTAACTGATAATTTAAAGAAGAATAGGGTGGTAAAATCGAAACAACTACTGAAGCGGTACGCAAAGGGAGGTCACAGAAAAATTTTGTTTACGGATGAGAAAATTTTTACAATTGAGCAACATTTTAACAAACAAAATGACCGTATTTATGCTCAAAGCTCTAAGGAAGCTTCCCAATTAGTCGACAGAGTGCAACGTGGACATTATCCGACTTCAGTGATGGTTTGGTGGGGTGTTAGCTATGAAGGAGTGACTGAGCCATATTTTTGTGAAAAAGGTATCAAAACATCGGCACAAGTGTATCAAGATACCATTCTTGAGAAGGTAGTTAAGCCCCTTAACATCACCATGTTCAATAACCAAGTATGGTCCTTCCAGCAAGACTCGGCGCCGGGTCATAAAGCTCGGTCCACGCAGTCTTGGTTGGAATCGAACGTTTCGGACTTCATCAGAGCTGAAGACTGGCCGTCGTCTAGTCCCGATCTTAATCCGCTGGATTATGATTTGTGGTCAGTTTTAGAGAGTACAGCTTGCTCTAAACGCCATGATAATTTGGAGTCCCTAAAACAATCTATACGATTGGCAGTGAAGAATTTTCCCATGGAAAGAGTGCGTGCTTCTATTGATAACTGGCCTCATCGTTTAAAGGACTGTATTGCAGCCAATGGAGACCACTTCGAATAAGCTTTTTATATTTTTAATTGTTTTATATTTATGTATTAAACTGACACACTGTAAAAGTAATAAATGTTATTTGCAGTTAACAATTTTCTTTTTTCTTTATTACAATATTTATGGCAAGACTAGGTATGTATGTATATTACAAGTATTTTAATAATAACTATTGCAACGTGAAGGAACGGATGTTACAGCGTACTTTAAACATAAAAAGTATAAAATATTACTTTTTATAGTTTAAAATATAAAGTCCCAATACATATAATGGTAATTCATTTATAATATTCATTCAGGCCCATCTTTCTTCTTATCATAGTTATCGTTTGTTTTCTTAAATTACAAACTTCAACCACCTCGTTGGTCTAGCGGTTAGTGTATGCGACTGCTGATCCAAACATCGGGTTTGATTCCCGAGTCGGGCCAAAACGCTTTATGAATTTTTGACACAAGAAATTCTTAAAAACTGCCTGGAATGTGGCATTTAGCGATGTTTCACGACCGTGTCTCGAAGAGCACTTTAAGCTCAGTCGGTCTCGATTATCATGAACATCCGTGGCATTCATTATTCAGAAATCAGTGCCCTCAAATATACTCACAACTAGTTCAACCTTCGAACTCAGTTTACCCTCAGTGTTGTGGAGGTCCAATGCCAGTCGCTTCGTGGGATTAATAAACACTAAGAAGAAAATGACAAAGTTCTATTTAACAGTAGGTTGTGGAAATGAAGCTCAAAGTATTTACGAATTAATATATAATCAAAAGCTTTGTGGAGCATACATCGGGCTCCGCAATATGACGGACTGTGCTTGCAACAACATGGCGACACTTTGTTTGACCTACTAACATTAAAAAGTTTTGTTGATTGGTTCGTATACTGTTTTAGTGAGCTAACGAGCGCTTTCTTGCCTTTTTACTCTATAAAAAAGTGACTTGAAATTATTAAGTTTCCTTCAAATCGTTCAATACTTAAACTTTATCATCATCATCATTAGCAGCCTATTATAGTCCACTACCAATACTAATAGGTTTCGGGCTTCTTGCATCCAGCTCCCACCAGCCATCTTGCGCAAAGTGTGGGCAGACTTAAACATGTTCTACTCAAAATTCTATTTTGTACAAAATTTATATGATATACGTAAAGCTCCGTTATTCTAATAACCTCATATTATAACTTCAGTGTAAAAGGGCATAGCAATTAGGGCTTCATAGCAATTACGGCTAAAATTTAAATTAGTGAGGAAATCTTCGCTTACATGTTATCATTAAATTAGAAAAAATTGCCGTTTCGTACGCTGAATCAAAAAATATTATTACATGTGTATGAGTATATTTTGCTGTACTTTATTGGCGTATAAATAGAGTTCAACGAAAATAAAAGTGAATTACGACCAAAACATAATTAATGAAGTGCTACTACAGCAAGGACACATACGAAGTAAATCTCTTTATGGTTCTAAATCCTTAGTCTATTTTCCACTAAGAATCATGATCACTCCTAACCACTAAAATTTAATTAAAAATCAGGTATTTTTTTCTAAACTCAGAGACTTCTCAGAGAGTCCATCACAAAAAGAATTTAACTCTTGACAAGATCAACCCATAATACTCGTTGCAGAGAGCCACGTTGTATATTTCTTAACCATGGTAAGCCGTGCTTCGGTACAAAAATACCAGATCAACATTATCGATACCATAACCTCACAGAAAACTGATATTAAGTAATTTTCCATTGGCTTTTACCGAGTGCGTGAATGAGGCTACAGGAGCCCAAATCATCCCTCCATCTGATTATGGGAAGGGGTCTCAAAGGCGGTCAACATACTTATGACTCTTGAATTGCCAGTGTCCATGAGCGACTGTAGTCACTTCCCATTGCACCTAATGGAAAATGTCACCAAACATTTATTCGTTTATCCCTCTATACAAAGAAAAAAAAGTCTGCTAAGCCTTCCATCAAGTCAATGATACTAATCCTATCGAGTGCTAAAACCCTGTTAGATAACGCTCTCTCAACAATTGTACAAAACTACGCTGTCATCTCGTTAATTTACTCAGGCGAGTCGCTCCTAACGTCCGATTTCCTTCGTTTCTACAGCGTTAAACTGTGCCAGAACACTTAAGAATATTGCAAGGAACTGCCACACTTTAGCGTGAGTGTGATTGAACGAATTAAATATTCCATTCAGTTTCGATAAATATGAACTTTGCTTTATACGAAACTATGAAATACGACTATTTTGACATTAGTAACTAAGTTGACGGTCATTACAAAATTATAACTGACAAATATTAAATTATCTGTAAAAAAGTCTTAATCTCGTTAATTATTGATTTAAACTTAATGCACATGTTATACAAAGGTGCACTTAATGCCCCATGGCATTAAGCCCGTCTTTGTACAACATTTGCAAAGTAAACCTTTAGGTGACATAAAAATATTATGCGGTAGGTGCAGAGGTAAATTATAGACATTGACATGGTAGATAAAATAAGAAGTAGAAGTCAAAATACATACAAATATATATATATATATATATATATATAAATTTAACATAGTAATAACTAGTATAATCACTCAGTCGGGCACTATCGTTGTGACGATTTTACCAATTTATTCCGAAACAAATCGCATACTTTCGTCTCAAATATGTGGTAGTTTGTGGACATACCGATTTCGACTGAGAACAAATCGTTATCAATATTTTCTCATGATGGCCGTGAAAGGAAACCTTACGATTATAACAAATTTATATACTTAATAATCACAACTATATTTTGTTATTTTCATTTGTTTAAAAATGATAGGCAAATTCTTTTCTAAAGTATATCCTCTACATGTCTTTCCTTTCCAGCAGCAATGTGCCATGATAACTTAGATTAAAATAAGAAGGCCTTACTTTATGTATAATACTTTTGTATATATAAACACTAATATTTTTACGTGAGTCTAAATCTATCATAGTGTGTTCGAAATAGTCGAAATTTTTGCAGTTGTCATTAATTATAGCGATACTCCACTTCCTACATACAACATGTTAATTTTAACCAGTGCACGCCATGAATCTTAAACAGTTGCAGGCTACGTGACTGTTGACATGTCCGCTGAATTCGTCTAGCGCATTCGTGCTACATTAACGAAAAACTTAATAAGAAAAAACGAGAATTTTTAATGTTCCTGACAAAGCTAAGTATAGAGTACAGAACAAGAAGTATAAGTCAAACAAACAATAGCCTTTAACAGTCCAGTGCTGGACACAGGCCTCTCCTTAGTAAAGCGATTTTGGCCTACTATACCAAGCTAGCCAGACGGGTTGAAATAGGATTGTTTCAAGTTATCCTTCTCTTTGTAGTAATATTTGCCTGCGTAGTTGGTTCTCTTAGTCGCTGCTTACGATACCCACGGGATGAATTCAAATAATTAATACAACTAATTATGTTATTCTCTAACACAATTTCAATATTTTTTCACTTACATATTTTTCGAATTTCTTCATTGCTGAATTGTTGATTCTAAAATAACAGAAGGTTTACTTTTATGCTACTTTCGAAACATTAAATTTATTTATTATATATTTATGTAATTAAATTTAAAGTCTTACAAAATTCCTGAGAAAACGATCTAAGGATCAAATTAAAAAGCAGACAACGAATTGTTGTTATAAGAGGTTACGTTTATTGTTTTCAAGTGATTTTCGATGTCAAAGTAAATATTAATTAAATATAAGTAAAATAGACGCATAAGAGTTAACACAAGAAAGCAGGCGAGAGAAAATTAATTTCTTCTTTTACTCTTCGACGACCCGACACATAATTACATTATAGTATCTCACTTCCTTCTGTTACTCAAAACAGACCTAGAAATCCAAGAGTTTAATAGGGCCATAAATGTAATTGCACAGTAACTTTAAGATATTGTTGGAGATGCTGTAATAATATCTTAAACTTGTACTTTCACCTGTTTTTTTTAACCAAATAAGCTAAAGACATAGTTAACTAATAGTTTTTACTTTAAGTTTTAATTCGTGTCGTACTGTCGAGTACACTTTGAAATAAATACTGTTATGTCACAGTTTTACATGCAGCTCGACTGTTGTTGAGCAAACAACCAATAGATATTTACTATTTCTGATTAGTTCTATTAATCAAGTTGTTAGTTGTGAAACTCTAGTGGACCATGTACTTCCAACGTTCTCATCCTAACAGACCCTTCTAGTGACATGTGACTAGACAATTTCGGACAGGGGACACGCTAGTTAAAAATAATCTCTTAATGGTTATCACTATTTTTTTCCTCTAATATCAGTTTAGTAGGAAATGTAATCTTCTCAAAACAGAAAAGCACCTTCAACTATCTCTCTGTAATATATGTCGATTCATCCAAAAGGTGTCTGAAAGAAATTACACCTAGAAAAAGGTCACCTGTTTTACATTACGCAATATGACAATTGTCTACATGATGTAACTCTTGGTATACAGATCAAGAATTTTCTGTCTGTAAAAACTATAAAAATAGAACAGACAAAATCTTTTTTGTATTTTATACTCTTTTCTAATCGCCCACGATGATTTTGGACAAATTTACTAAAAACATCCACAGGTTATTAGTAATTGGCAAATATTTTAATTCTTAACTTAGTAAATAAATCCTTAAGAAACTAAGCGTTAACCAATTACAGACTATAATCTGAATAATTAACTAGATGTCACTCACGAAAGGCTTATTAACTTCGAACAAAATATTAATCAGTGATTAAAGGACATGAGAAATTGATTACTATATTCAGAGAGTACCTTAGAACCTTACCTACCAGTCTGCCAGACACCAGACATAGGCCGTGAACATTGTTGTAATTTGTCTATATTATAAAATTTCGTTGTATATTATATTTCATAGTAACTTTTAAGCTTTCACAAAAAGTCTCCGTTGTTTTTGACACATTAGCATAATTTACAAAACCGCCACAATCTGCTATTTCAACGTTTTATCATAATTATTTCCCTCTGAGTTTTACTTTACCCTAAATTATAAATTACAATATAATGATACGTGCGTTTCGCTGTTTTTTGTATTACTCTTCCTAATGATACACATAAACATGTGTATAAACCTAAAAGGATGCATGAATACCGTTTCGTTTTTTTTTCATTTGTTCCGTGAAACCATGTCGGAATTATTTAAACGAATTTATTTTGACTTTAAATCTTAATATTTCTATAGACCAAAGACCAAATATTTATATTTCTTTTAACTTGATGCCTTGACATCTGACGTCTTTATTTACAGAAAGGCAGATAGCCAGACAAAATACTTTCTAGAATTTTTTCTTTTTTCATTTGTAGTTTGTTGTTTTCCAAATCGTAAAACAGAACTCTTAAATATAAACAATCGTGATCCTGTTATAAGCTGTAACAAAATCTAAAATATAATCTGTAAGTTAACTAAATTTAACACAAACAATAACAAGAAACTCGTTAAACTTAATTGGAGAATTTATGCAGCAATAAATTTCTAGATCACAGACATGATGAGTCTCAACCAATCACTATCAAATAATGCTTTCCTCTTGGGTCAAAAAAGACATATAAACACGATGTTTAAATACACACCTCAATACACCACTACAATGCAAAGTTAATTTGGATCTTGTATATTGATCAATCATTAGTAAGGTTTAAACTCACCGTAAATTAATAAATTCACAGTCTGAAAGTTATTTATTAATTTCATTTGGCATTTTTACTTTAAATCTTTTATTACTTGAACTGTCATTGTATGGATTATACCAGGAGTGATCAAAATATATACTAGCTGAACCGTGCAACTTCATCTGCACCTCTCAAATTTTGTAACAAATTTTGCCCGTTCTTGTAACATTTTTCAATGATGCTGGACTACTATAGGCCATAGCGTGATGTTTTATTCTTTCTTTCTTTTTCGATAAACAGGCATCCGACATAAAATATACTACAAAAGATTTTTTAAATTTCGAACCAGTGGTTTT
Source organism: Hypercompe scribonia (assembly GCA_949316085.1). Classification (NCBI taxonomy): domain Eukaryota; kingdom Metazoa; phylum Arthropoda; class Insecta; order Lepidoptera; family Erebidae; genus Hypercompe; species Hypercompe scribonia. The sequence continues at coordinate 19,318,136 of OX438969.1, forward strand.
GAAATAAACGCATTGAACCAAATAAGTCTTCAGTTTTATAATATTACTATGTGGCTTTTAATTAATCACACATTGCTTCAGTTTTTCCTCTATTTTTACTGCATGTAAATTATTATTTTTCAAACTTAAAAATTATCTTTCTTAAACAAAATAAAATTTTGCTTTTTATTTTCGATTTCATTCAAAATATGATATTTTTATGCCCAAATTCTATCATATGTATTTTATAGTGCGGTATAAAAGCAAGCAATCTATAACGTATCGCCATCTCTCTTAATTTAGATACTTACCCCTTAATTGTTACAATTCATCGGCTTCGTCAAAGGAACACCACACAATTTATTTCCGAATCACCCAATAATGACATTAAAAGAAACTCAAAGAGTGATTAAAGTAATGGTGATCTTAACTATACAAATAATGCCGACTCTCAAAAGTTTGACTAGGAAACAGAAAATTCCCTCAATTTCCGTGATGCCAACTCAATTAAGCAAACGATAATGGTTTTCCATCTTTTCTTTGTATACAATAAACAACACATATATACACACAGATAGTTTGTTACATTTCAAGACAAAATATTATATAAATCTCATAATTTAAAGAAGAAAACTTAAATATTATAATCCGTTATGACAAAAAGTCAGGCATGTTCATATTGTTCATGAACGCATCACTTACATATATTAGTAAATATCATATTGAAGATTTACAAAATTAAAATTCAGTAGCAAAAGTGATCGAAACGATGGCCAATGGGACCGTGAAGTTCTCGAGTAGTGACTGCGTACTGGGAAAGGTAGGCCTCCCACAAGTTGGTCCGACGACCTAGTGAAGGTCGCGGGAAGCAGCTGGATGCGGGTGGCACGGGACCGGCTGTTGTGGAGAACCTTGGGGGAGGCCTATGTCCAGCAGTGGACGTATTTTGGCTGAAATGATGATGATGATGATGACGATGAGCAAAAGTGGCTTGTTTCTCATAATTTAAATATTTATATTATATTGTTGATGGTTGTCTTATTATAAACGCCATTATATTATTACAAATGTATATTTCGTAGTAAAATCTTAATTATTTGATGATTTTGTAATACCAATTTTGTAGAAAAACCATTTTCCTGTTTCTACAAAGTAATAACATTTTGATTAATTTAATAATAAAAATATATCTCTTTACTATAGACCAAATTAATTACAAAGGTAACTTACAGTTAAGGAAATACAAGTGGTGGCCTTATCGCTCGTAGGCAATCTCTTACATGCAACCATGGGATGGAAAGTATAGGGTAGTGCCATGTGAAAGTACATAAGAAAAGGAAATTAAAGTAGTATATATAAATTATATGAAGTAATAGTAACGCATAATGTTAATGTTTAAATAAATATAATATATGCAAATAAATAATTGAAATTTATAGATGTTCCATTTATACCTAAGGGGAATATATCATGAGCTAAGAATGTAGCAAAGTTGTCACGACTTCCACATATAGCACAAGATCGTTCGTATTCCTTTGCCTTTTTTCCCCTCCTTTTAGAATATTTGCGCACGTCTAATTTCAGTTGGTAGAACGTTCCATAGCCGAACTGCCTTATGAGTTATATAAATATAATTTACCTGATTTTTCTGATAAAATAAAATAAAAAAATCTCCCAAGTAGGTTCAAAACTCCATGATGCCATATGATTATGTTGTCATTCAAGATACATATGCACACCAAATTTGAGCCCAATTAGACGTTAGTAGGTGGTTCTAATTTAGCTTTCATGGTTCTTATTAAATACCTGAATTGCAAGGTAAATCAAAGCTTGTAATGTGTAAAATATAAGAGATAGGTCGATTTTAATCCTCTGTCTTGAATTATACCTTCGTGTGTGTACCACAATATTTCATGATGAGTGGTAGAGTAGGTAAAGCGTGAGTGATTAAATTTACATAGTAATGGATATTTTTATTTTTAATATTAATTATAATTCTTGTAAAATCAGCAAATTAAAACTCTTCAAAAATAATAATCTTGTCTTAAAACCATGGAATAGTATATAAGCTAAAAGGTTATCATTTGACATGAACAAAATAAAAGAAAATGTAACCATCGCAAAGTTCAATAACGTGAATTGATCGTATTTCACAGACAAAAATAAAGTAAATGCTATCCGATATCAAACATATCAGAGTTGTAAATAGTAAATCATATATTTTTAAAAAAGATTTCTTTAAAAAAAGAAAATATTTAGCATACAAGATTTAATTTTGCTGAATGAAATGTTATATTAATTACCGACTTTCTCTTTTGAAAATTGACCCGTCAACTTCAGACCACTTTGCATACATTAATATCCAGTTCTTTGATTAACTTTATTCCAGCCCTTCGTGTTGCTATGAAGACGTACCAGAGAAAATTATTTCCGGAGCTTTTAATAAGCTTTTCGAATAAAGCCGACAACAAGAAAAATCTATTACAGAACGTTGTTCGCTTCATTCGGTCGTGTTTCCGTTCTCCGAATAGTGATTACTCCGTGAAACTTCTTGGTACGCCTACTTCATAACATGGTTATAACATTTACACTCAGTGGGAACAATCGTTAAGAGATTCTTATAAGTGAAGACTTCATAGATGCTAAAGATATGTTGTATCATTAATAGTTGCTTATAAGAAAAGGAATTGCCAATAGAGTATAGAAAACAATTTTATACGAGTTATAAATCTAACTACAAATTTTGATATCCGTCACATGAACTATTAGCTAAGAAACTAGATGGCGTTAATAATAAATTATTGTAAAGAAACTTAAAGTTAATTTATAAGAAAGAGAATATATTTGTAGTTCTGTCACACTCAATTTGAATTGGAGATTAGAATAAAAGTTTAAAATGTACCTGTATATAAAATAACACATAAATATACAAGATTTGAGATCCACAGACGTTAAATCGTGATATGAAATCTAGATCAAAACTAAGAGAACCAAAAAGAAAAGAAAGAGAATTGTCTCATAAATTCTGTCTCCTTTAATGAATCGATACTAAGCCAATGCAAATTGTTACTACCCAAGGCGCGTCCGAGCACAGCAACGTATTCTCGACGTGCTGAAGCTTAACGCATAAAGCATTCGGTGTGCTCAACTATTTTAATCCTTACGATTTTGAATTAACAAGGAAAGAAAATAAAACTAGAAATGTTAAATTAAATTTAAAGGTGATTTCAGTTTTAGTGCTAACTGGCATATTAAATAAGTACGTATCTAGTAATGCATAAGTATGTTTATTTGCAGTCCTGTTACAACAGTACAGGCTCGACCTAGTTTGGGTTCAGATGATCGTATGTTAGGTGTTTCAAATTCTTGTAAGATTGTGTCAAGTGACATGGAAACAATGTCTCCAGGGAAGTTTGAAAGTAGGAAACTTTAGTTGAATAACTTAAACGAAGAATGGATTACAAATAAGATACCATTTCTACCAGCCAGGATTACATCATTAAGATCAGTTGGTACTATACAAGGTGCCGCAAACTCGGATTTAATTTAATTTTATATGTATAACAAAAAGTTCGTTGAACTTTTAGCGACTACCATTGCCGCCAGTGTTTTAGGAAGGAACCATTAGTCTTGTCAGGTATATCTTGATACGTGAAGAATATATTACAAAGTTGGCTTGGACTCACGTAAACCTTAATAGTGTCTCACAAACTATGCAAAGACACGAAATTTGGTGTCATCGTGTCAAATTACATCGCTTCAAAGACCGCTCAACGACCACTAAATTAATAATAAAATATTTTTTACCAATTTCAAACGTCGATTCTAAAGAAAATTTAATTAATAATGTGACGACTCATTATTTCTGATTATAATTTGTTTAATTTATAAAAAAAGACATTTGGCTCCTAATTTTGCTTTTGTAATACTTACTTGGTTTACATTAATAAAACTTACCTTCAGAGACTCACTTTATACTGCTAGGTTAAGGGCTTAAAGCTAACAGTAACACGAATAGTATCACGAGGAGGTATTTTCTTCAGAATCCTAAATAACATTTTCTATATTTTTAAATACAGGTTTTTTCTAGAAATATATTCGAAAATGTAATTGAAATTTACGATTTTGAGTTATCTAAAGAGCTTTCAACATTTCAAACAAATGTAAACTCTTACACTTAAACACATGTGTTCTGTATTCAACTTATTTTCTAAACAAAAGCACTCTGTGGGAGATGATTTAATTATAACATGAATTTTTCAACAACTACGGTACACTGTTTGATTTTTGGCTAACGGTTCGCTGGGTTTTCACTCAAAGAGGTCCATTTGTATGGACGATGCATAGATACGCTAACGCAGCTTGTTTAAAAATTACTTTTTTTGTACAAATTCGATCTTTTGGATATGTAGTATTCTATCTTTAAGTTAGAATTAAATTTTAGAAATTGTTTAAAGGACTTTATGAGTTTATGACCACGAGTAGTATGACACGTTCGAAATGTCGGATGTATAGAAGTTATAGTAACCTTTAAAATTTTTTTTGTATCAGGAATAAGGCTTGTTATAAAACAAAAAAAACTATGTATCCGTGTAAAAGTCTTAGAAGTCAAAAAGCAAATAGAATTTAAGGAAAGTGCTCGGTAATAGTCAATTTAAGTTACAGGCATGTAATCCTGGCCAATTTGAACCATTGTTTAGTGTAAATCCAATCCAATCCATTTCTACTCACAATACCCCTTACCTACTATTTCCTTACCTTTTTATAGATTTCCATCTAATATGTAAGACAAAGTTAACTTGTAAGTCGAACTTTAATTACGAAACACTTTACGAAAGTGCGGTTAATATTACAATTAGTAAACTGTATGTGTTTAAAACACTTTCGCCTTCTTTATCGAAGATAAAGGTATGAGTGTCTGTACTAACACGTTTATTACAAAACCTTGACAAAAGTTATGCTTAACAATATTAAAACTCGTCATGGAAAGCAAAACTTGAATGCTTGGAAATATGAACTAAAAACTTACAAAACAAAGATTTAAATTTTAACATTTTTAAAACCCAGTATCACTCATGATTAAGTCGAATCTAATGATACCGCAAACGGCAAAATTCATCAAGCCGTGCTAACAAGCAACGACTACAAACCGTACCAAAGAAACATGCATATACATACATATTCACATTCGAAAAATTTAACACTCCTGGTGTATTCGGATAAAAATATATCAGTTTATAAGTACATTCCATCGTAAGTAAGCAAGAGCCATAGAATGTCACATGTATCTTTATAATGCTAACGTTTCATCCTCAATAGATTCGTGCTGTTGTAATGTTCATCGTTGGTATACGAGTACACTGATATACAGGTCACGGATGGACGTAATTTCCTGCTGATAGTAGGCGTGTTCATTCGTTACGTAACATTTACTGGTATTTACAAACACCACTGGTATTTGATACCACTCGAATTGCTAAACTTTTTTCACGATATGCTTATAGTTAGAACAATATATGTCATAGTTTTTAAAATTTTGCTCAGATGCTCATTATATGGAAGTTAATTTTAGTCACCTTACGTCCGCTGTGTATTGTAAATTAAAAGAATGTTGTTAGGGTACTTTATTTTGTTTGCTTTAATTCCTTATCCAATAAAATTAGTGTTCGAAAATTTTACTTAGCAACAGTGTATTTTAAGTAAAGCACAATCATATTTTTAAACAGTGTTGTACATTCCACAGATACATATATCGTTCGTTGGTAACATTTACATATTAATACCATGTGCCAATTTTATTTTTTTTTGTGATTATTAATATCAAAATTAATACAAATATTTGATTTATTGCATTCGTGATACTTATTTATGTCTAATAAGGAAGTCTATATATGTAAAAAGATTTTTTTTTTCATAAATTTTACTATTTTAAAATGAATACTGTAGAGCTTTGTGTGCTTGCCATCTTACATAACACATCCTTCTATACATTTTACCGTACAATTGATATAAAGAAATAAAAATACAGCTAACCTTTTTCATAAAATTGTTTTCACAGGTTTCATTCCAGCTTTTGAATGTGGTCATAAAAAAAATATTATTGAACAACGTTTTCATTTACATAGAACTCGTTACTGAGGAATTCTCATATAAATATGAATGCAAAGGATTGTATGATTTAGATGATACATATAACAATGGTGTGCCATACAGAATATGTGTGTTGTAACCCGATATATTCAGACATGACCTGAAATGAGCTTTCAGGTGTCACATGTAATCTTACTATGATAGAATACAATGTTGACCCACTCTATATAAAAGTAACACGGGAAATCAAATACTTTTCTGCAATGTATAATTTCTACAATCTCAAAGGGTTTGATATCCATCCTAGATGAATATATATAACAGCGAGGATGAAGATAAATGCCAGTAGTGGGACAATTTTGTATATGACGACAGTAATCTTGGGGCGAATATTTATTGTATATAACAACTTGTGTGCCTTGTCTTAATTTAATAGAGTAGGTATTTTTACGTATGTAATATGATTTCTGTACACTTATCGTCTGAGAGGTCTACATGATCCATTTGATTTCAAAGATAATGATCTAAGAAAAAAACGCTTTATATCAAAAATTCTTAAACATAACCTTGACGCATAACAACACAAAGTATTATTTTATTGTAAGCTTTTGAGACAACAAAGTAACAGATTCTAAATAAATTTTTAGACTGTCTAATAAACTTAAGTATTGCTATGCTAACATGGTTGAGTAGGTAATCGATTTAAAAGTTTGCTCAGACAACATTTGCAGATAAAACCTAAAACTTTTTCAATACACACTAGACTAAATTCAGAATGGAATTTATAAACTATCAAGTGACCTTTTAACCTAATCACGTATAAACCCGTAGTTTTATGTACAACTCAACTAAATTACATAGCAGTAAATAGTTTAGCGTTACTTTTGAGATTATTTGTAATTCGTAAAAATAAGACTTTTTTATTTTTTAAAGAAAGACAACGCCCGCACTAGTAATAAATCCTGTGTCGCGGGGAACTTTACACGGACGGACACAAAGAACACCTAAACTCAGAACAATAATTTGTGGATCACACAAAGTGTTGCCACATTTGGGGTTTGAACCCACAGTATTCAGCGCAGCAGAGAGCGGCGTGGCGACTGTATAAACCACTAGGCCAACCGTGCAGAAGGATATAGGATAGTGAATGAAGGTACTATACCGACTTCAATGCGCTTATAACGTTATGAGTTGTATCAGATAACATTATTTAATTCTTAATATTCGACCTAATTATTTATTTCTCAATGTTCACCCTAACTTATTAAATTAAGAAAAAAAGTATTTCCCATATCACTTCATCAATAACGTTACGTTAAAGTTTTGAGGTAGTAAACATTGTAAACATACTGCGGAAATAAAAACGTTTGGAAAACGTACCAAATGTACCGGTCTGTTAGTCTAGTAGTTCGTGACCCTGACTGCTAAGGCGAAGGTTTTGGGTTCGATTCCTACCCAGTAAACATATTTGGGTGATGAGCACGATTATTTGTTCTGTGTCTGGTTGTAATTTATCTTTAATATGTATATATTTAGAAATATTTAAATATGTTTATCAGCAGTCTGGTAATCCTAACACAAGCTTTGCCTAATTTCGAATCAGACTGCTCTGTGAGATGTATGAGGCTATTTGTTTGTTAGTAACAATCGTTTAAAAGAAACTAATTCTGTCTAATATCTACATCACTTATATGCCTCTACGAATAATAGTATCCAAGTTCAATAGAAGAAATATTTCCAATCAAGATATGTACACATCTTTTGAACGCTAGACCGTCTAATTGCTACAAGTTCCGATCTGTGTCTACAATAGTATGTACCTCACATAGAACATCGACTAATTGGACCCGACCGAAATTTGACTGTAGTGATATTGCTTTTGAAGTTCTATTTGATTAGACGATTCGAGTAATACATACTATATAATACATTATTGTTTATCTGATCTCTCTAAATTGCCTCAAAAAATATATATTTACAGAATTTATTAAAACGTTCACTTAAAGTTGCTTTGTCGTTAACAAACATTGTATGCATACTACTAGTCCTTGTTATGACTTATATTCTTGAAATTTATACTACTTATGATACAATACAATATGTATGTTTGTAAATCTCTAAAATACAATAATACAAATCATTATGCGTGCACTTTCCGTTACACTCTCAAACATTTTTGAAATACGGTAACTATTGGTGCAAAGAATAACTCACGAACGCTAACTATACGAATAGTAATGACTGAACTTTTTGTTCTCCGCTATATATCATACAAATATCAAACACACGTTTGTTTCCATTAACATCACTTAACTTGATGAGGTTTGCGCTAACTTTTGTATTTGGAATGCAAGTAAACTAAATCGATGTAATGGGAAAGACTAAAAAAATATGTCATGGTAAGTTAAAAAATATTTTAGTCGATTCTCATTGTTACTATTGAAGCTTAAAAATGTTTTGTTATATGAGGTGAAAAAGACTGTATTTTTAAATAAAAGAAAACAATTTGGCGGTGTCAACGAAGAAGTCAAGTTTCCACTCTCCATTGAATTTGAGTCGTGTCAAGTGGCGTCGGACTGAGGGTCGCAGTAAGCAATATTTCAAAAGCTGAGAGTTCACGGGGGATCAGATCAGTCCACTCAAAATTATTGGAAATTTTTACTAACAGTAGAATAGCTGAGCTCAATAAATCTTTAGAATGCGAAAAAACAAAAACGTTGCTTTTCTTTCATATCGCTAAATGGGCAAATTTGACTTTTTACTTTATTGGCTTTAGATATAATTTTACTATTCAAATTTAAAATATATTAATATTTTGTTGTTTTGTGAAATGTAAGTTTAACTACCATCCTACACTTATGAACTAAATAACGGCTCTACTCATTATACGTTGTAATATGAAGTAAAACAATTTAGAATCAGACAGAGTAATAATTTTCTCAACAATAAATAAAGGTTTTATTATTTCTACTACCCTCGCATCTAACGTGAGATGACAAGCAACATATATTATGCCTCTCTCACTGAAGGCAGTAATGAATGTACATGGATGAAAAAGAAACATTTTGTTTCGTAAAAAGTCATAAATTATAATAACAGGAAATTGTGCTTGTAGTCGTTGTTTTCACAAAAGTTAGTATAAATGAAGAATATATTTCGATATTAATGTTCAAAAGGAATATTGATGTTCCTTTTCTGTGGTTTTCAAATTCTATATTTACTTAGTCTGGCCATAAATACTGTTACACTTAATTATAAAAAAATATTACATTTGAATTTCGAATCTGTCATTTTTATACGATTGTTCATTGTGTTTTCTCATTTTGGCGCCAATACATTGTAAAATATTTTGCGATATTAAAATGGTGTGGGGTGATAAAGAGAACCGAATCGCTGTGATAGCATTACACAAAGTAGGTATGGAGCCAAATGCAATTTTTAAAACTCTCCATACACTTGGTATTAGTAAAATGTTTGTGTACCGGGCTATTAATAGGTACAATGAGACCTCCTCTGTTTGTGACAGAAAAAGATCTGGCCGTCCACGTAGTGTTCGTACGAAAAAGGTGGTCAAAGCAGTAAGGGAAAGAATTCGAAGAAATCCTGTCCGAAAGCAAAAGATTTTATCTCGGGAAATGAAGATAGCACCTAGAACCATGTCGCGTATTTTAAAAGATGACTTAGGACTTGCAGCCTATAAGAGACGCACTGGCCATTTCTTAACTGATAATTTAAAGAAGAATAGGGTGGTAAAATCGAAACAACTACTGAAGCGGTACGCAAAGGGAGGTCACAGAAAAATTTTGTTTACGGATGAGAAAATTTTTACAATTGAGCAACATTTTAACAAACAAAATGACCGTATTTATGCTCAAAGCTCTAAGGAAGCTTCCCAATTAGTCGACAGAGTGCAACGTGGACATTATCCGACTTCAGTGATGGTTTGGTGGGGTGTTAGCTATGAAGGAGTGACTGAGCCATATTTTTGTGAAAAAGGTATCAAAACATCGGCACAAGTGTATCAAGATACCATTCTTGAGAAGGTAGTTAAGCCCCTTAACATCACCATGTTCAATAACCAAGTATGGTCCTTCCAGCAAGACTCGGCGCCGGGTCATAAAGCTCGGTCCACGCAGTCTTGGTTGGAATCGAACGTTTCGGACTTCATCAGAGCTGAAGACTGGCCGTCGTCTAGTCCCGATCTTAATCCGCTGGATTATGATTTGTGGTCAGTTTTAGAGAGTACAGCTTGCTCTAAACGCCATGATAATTTGGAGTCCCTAAAACAATCTATACGATTGGCAGTGAAGAATTTTCCCATGGAAAGAGTGCGTGCTTCTATTGATAACTGGCCTCATCGTTTAAAGGACTGTATTGCAGCCAATGGAGACCACTTCGAATAAGCTTTTTATATTTTTAATTGTTTTATATTTATGTATTAAACTGACACACTGTAAAAGTAATAAATGTTATTTGCAGTTAACAATTTTCTTTTTTCTTTATTACAATATTTATGGCAAGACTAGGTATAGTTGTTAAATCAAAAATGTACACCAACTTTTGTCAATAACCTAGCTATGTCATGATATAATATAGTAATACGAGTACATATGTCTACAGGACGTAATATTTTGTTTGTGTAATAACTACAGATTGGTTTCATTTGACATTCACAATTGTATCGAGTTAATCGTTTTAAGGTTTCAAGTCGAAAAAACTGTAACTTGTAAAATTAAGACTTAAATTTTTTTATAGTATAGATGAGTAAACGAGGATACGGGTCACCAGATATATACATCACACATCAACACTCTTTAACAATCGACTGCTGGACATAGACCTCTCTTTAAAAATGGATGTTGTCCTGCGTGGATTGTTCCTTTAATCGCGTTTTACGACACCCATTCTTAATCCGTCACCATACGGAAAGTTTTTACCTAAGTGATTATCGCTACCCATTGAGATTTTATCACGAGAGTCACAATAGCTTCATCAACCTTTGACGTTGGGTCATTGGTTGGGATTCACAATCAGGAAGAGAAGGGTGTTTTGGGCTCTAATAACCCCACTCATTAGGCGAAAAGCAACGAAATCATGTTATTGCTACAGATAATACCTTGGATAAATCCTATACTTATTTGAAAGAGAGCTGTTACTGTTTCTTCTTTCATAGAAAAAAAATGCTAATCGCTATTTATTTTTTTTGAGGCTGTACCATCACTTCGGTCGACAAGACCGTTTTGTGCCAAAGCAACCCTATCTCTTCCACAATGTTTTGATCTTTTCATTTTTAATATCCTCATAATTCGTTACGTGTTGTAATTTAATATAAATTTGTATTTAGCAGTCGACAGTCGTAATATAATATCACCCATATAGTATATTATGAAAGCTTTTCACATGAATCATTTTTAGGCATTGCGAAAAACCAATGTGGGTATGGCTTTATTTGCATTAATATATTTGGTGATAACAAATACGTAATTTAGCGGAGTAGACAGCTCTAACTTGCACTAGGTATTATATAATATACCTACAGGGGTAAACAAAACTATAAAAATAGTACTAGAATAAATTCATATAGATAGTAGTGGAAAAAAACAATCGTTGTTTCAGTAAGCAGGGTCAAGAGACGTTTAATACGAAAGGACGGTGCTGGCCGAACAAGTTCGTTTATGTTTCAAATACCTTTCAATTGAATTAAGTCTAGTCGCTTTAGTTAATAAAATAGTAATATAAATTATAGTTTAAGAAAAAGAGACACTTTGGTGGTGAAAGAAATTTAAAAGTAGAAAAGATTTCGAGTCCGAGGATAGTCTCAGCCTACATCATAAAATTATTTACGTTACTTATGATTATTAAGCTCAATATATTGGACAATTGAAAACGCATCGTATAACCCTAAATTCTTTTATTTTATTACTTCTTTATTGTCATACAAGCTACCACAGGTTCATTACCATATGTCCATTAGATACATACATAAAGGAAGCAGAAACATATGTAATAATATTTACGTGCAAATGCTACGTATATCTGAAAAATGTTTGATTAACTTAATAATTTACTTTTATTTTTTTTACCTGGAAACTGAGCTTTACTTTTTTCTTGATAAATCTACGAGATGTCGATTTGTAATTTACCAACTTCTTTTGTTCCCATCCCTAATTTTGTCACATAGGTAAATGTCAAAACGAACCTATTAGCCAGCACCATCTACTGAAGTATTTAGCTTTTGTGTTACTGTGTCGGTAAAGCAGCATTTACCTTGGTACTCTAATGACATTGTAGCAGCTTTTCATTGCTTGAAAACACGGATAAAACAACGTTTTCTAAAAATCGATCTAGATCGATGTATCACCCCTGAAACCCCCAGCACACTAAATATCATGAAAATCGTTGGAACCGTTTACGAGATTTATATTTCCGATATATACATAAATATACAAGAATTGCTCGCTTAAAGGTATTCGATTATAATTGAGTATTAAGAGGTGCTTTTTTTTGGCTTCAACATCCCTGATAATTGAGGGTATTACAATATCTTAATAGTGTAATGGTTGTTAATTGAAAGACATATATCTTATTATATAAAAAAAAATGTTTATATCTATTTATAGCATATATCTACCTACAGTAAATTATTGAGTATAAAAAGACTGCACGGTTGGCCTAGTGGTTTAAACGGTCACCACGCCGCTGAGTGTTGTGGGTTCAAACCCCACATGGGACAACACTTTGTGTGAACCACAAATTGTTGTTCTGAGTCTAGGTGTTCATTGTGTCCGTTTCTTGTATGTTTGTAAAATCCCCCACGACACTGGATTTATTCCTAGTGCGGGTCTATTCCTAGCGTTGTGATGTCTTTTCTTAAAAAAAATTTACTAACCTGGCTGGTCACGGTAACTGCTGGTAGCCTTAAATACTCGACTACCTATCTACTTTACAGAAGATCAAACCACGAACATGCAAACGCTGCTTAAATTCAAATGAAGTAATAATAATAACAGAAAACCACCATATTAAACACATGTAGAATTGTCGGAAAATTTATACAGTTAGATGAGAGCACACCAACATAATGTACACACTATACACTGTATTTACTTGGTTTTAGCCCGTAAATACGATAGAACCAGCCAAAGGGCTAAGATAGTAAAAATTACAATCTATGATAATAAAAATATCCTCACACATTTCACACGGCCGTCTGGTCCCAAACTGTACTATGGTAATCAAACTGCTGATATATGTATATATTTCTAAATATTACACTGTGATCTCCAACTTATACTGTACTTGTTTTTAAAGTAATAAATAAGTCGTACGATATGTGTACATTATCACAAACGTGTACGATATGACGTAACATTAGTTTTAACCGAGTGTTGTTATTCCGAAAATTTAAAGGAAATCTAGGCCGTAAAGGCGTAAATGTTATACGATGCGTATATCCAGCGAACCACTGAAGCTTACAGATATCTGTTATGGATAAAGAATGTCGCTGAATCTCGTTGTATAATATATAGTTTAAAAACTAAAGCACTGGATTTGTGATTAGAACGATTTTTTGGTTTTTACAGAGCCTGATGCTTATATTACATAGAAAAGGTGACATTTTTTTAATAAATAAGTTAAAATCTACTAAACAGCATAATTTCACTTATAACTGAAATTTTGATTTGTACATTTAATAACCATAATAAACGGCTATTATACTTATTTGCTAAGAAAACCAACGCGTAAGCTATAAATAAATAAGTATATAGATCTCAACAATATGCGCTTATGTTGATATTATTACTGTTAGTTTGCCATTGTTTTATATAAACGAACTCTTTATTTTTATGGTCGGTCGTGAACAGCAATGTAATACATATTTATACGTCGAAAACCTTTTAGAATGTGTTATAAGACTATGTGTAAGCGAAAGACGAAATTCTTTTGGAGAATTTGTCTTAGTGGAATTGTATATGAAACTTTACAAACTTTGTTATTTGCTTAAAATTTTGACTCCTTCAGTGTCTCGTCTCGCCATCAGCGTTACGTAAACACTTTAAGTTTTAAAGGTTCCACTAGAGAAATAAATTGTAATGTTTCGAGACTTGAACAAATAGGTATGTAATTCAATTTCGAAGGAATCTCAGAATCAAAATTGAGATCATAATTTTATATTAAACTATTTTTTCTGTTTGTTTGTTTAATCAATCTTTATCTACCGTTGTAAAAACTTGTCTACTACCGGTGCTTGAAGTCGACTATAGACACATTCTTAACTATATTTTTACTTTTCTAGCTCAAACATTCATTTATTTACCGCCTGTCTGCCTTTTTATACAGATCAGATAAATAAACGTAATCAGAATAGTGTCAGTGACTCCTATAATGTATACCAACAGAGTAAACAAAGTCAAGCTCTACGTGACGTGGAGGCAGTCCCTCACGTTCTCATATCGCGTGAACGTCAATCGCAGGATTGCTTTCCTAATGACAATGCCTTTCCTCCTCTGTCCTTTATCCTGATTACGAAAAGAGATACTGATTTGTTTTTTGCAAGAAACAAGAACTGTACAATATGTTTAAATCATTTATTTATTTTGTTTAAGATTCAGTGTACATGAATGGATTACAAGGATAATTATTTACAATTATTCTCAAAATTCACTGTTACCCAACTTCCTGGATAAACACTCCACTGTCCTACTATCCATAAATTACCTGAGCATGTTTGTAGATAGTTCACTCGCCTAGCAACAGCAAATATGTACATCAATTGAGCTCACAAACACGCGAACCTATGCATTTAAAAATCTTTGACATTTTGCCGAAGATGACACTATCAAAACTTTTATGCTTTATGCCAGTCAATACTGTGTTATTGTATTATAGTTTGGGTGATGCCCATAAAACACATACGCTCCAATTAGAACGAGTGCAAAGACCTACTATAAAGGTAACTAAATTTAAGTCCTTTTGATACGTTGCTAAACCTCAGTACAAAGAATACATAATACTTACTGTTAGACAATCGTTAGTGCTCCAAACAATCTTAAGAAAATATGAGCGCGTTCAATACCAAAGTATCAAATAGTAATTAGAATACAATCATTAGCTACTTATACAATAAAGTGAACAATAAAGCAATATCTACTTAGCAAATATATATAAGTGCAAATAGAGAATCACATCTTGGCTAAAGGCACTGACAAATGTTTAACTCCAGTTACACACAGCAGTACACAGAACATTCACTCATATACATTGACACGAATATATGTATGTTCACACACACACACAGGCGCGCACGCAAACGCACATAAATGCACATATGAACTTGTTTTACATGTTAATTATATACAGTGTAACCTGAACAACTGGAATATTAAGGGACCAACGAATTTGTTTCACTTAAAGAGGTATTCCACATTCCCAGTGTCTCAGATATCCAATTGTCTCATTTACACAGGGTCTCATTGTTATTAGAGGTGAGAGTATAAGGAGTTTGTCAGTACAGAGGTGTGATTTTGAAGTAAAATAAAGAAGTATGTAAACATTATACATACATGAGTTATATGGTATTTTTTATAAACAGTACAAAATTCAGAGCACGTCAGTTATAAAAACTTGTCACTATCTTTTGGAAGTAACAACTATAAGCCGTTTTTCAATGTTATAAATTTGACTAACTGTGTTTTGGTCACAAATTATTAACATTTCATAATAACTATACAAAGTTTCTAGTGCTTTTATTACTTTGCGCTTAGAAACTTTTATTGAATTCACTTTCGAAAATATTTCTTCATTGTCTTATTAATTTTCCTTCTTCTTCCCACACTTTTAAATAAACATAAAGATAATAATAAAACAAAACCAAAACTGGACGTAAACTGGAACGCGAGTTATAGAAGTGATAAATTAATGTTATCTCAGTAACAGACGCTAATGTTTGTAAAATTCAAAGAAAACCATTTAGAAAAAATATTCTATAAAATATATCTCAGTAAAAAAGATAAAATACACTTGTTGTTTCAATTTTAGAGGTAATTACGATGATAAAATTAAGGGAATGAATTATTGATATAGAGGTTTGTTTTATCCCACTAGCAGAGGTAATTCAGTACTAAAGTGTCGAGACCACGGTATGAGTTTCAACTGTGGAAGTTTCTCTTTTATCAAAGTTCCACTTAACCAAGCTTCATTGTTTAAATTAATTATAAACTTAGATATTAATCTTCTTCTATTTAAATTATGAAATTGGACAACTCTTTAATAATTAATAATATTATTACTGTTTTTAACTGTATTATTTTTACTAACAAAATTCGATCCTGGTAGTCATATTATAAGGTAATTCCTACCATGAGTGCACTGTGATGTGGATGTGAGATTATTACTGCATAGTATACGTGTCTGTTTTTCAGACTTTGTTTGTATTATTTCTTTATGACACTTGTACATACATATCAGTTACATTAAAATATACAAAAAAAAACAAATGAAAAGGTGGTATTTAAGGACCATTTGCTGGTGTACAATTTTGGCTAGTATTAGTATTAAGCTAGAATAGATTAGAAGAAGAATACTTTTTACGCTTACCCTAAATAAATTTTGATAAAGGGTAAGGAGACAAGTATACATGAATGGACGAGCTAAATACTGTTAATCTTCGTAGACATTCATAAATTTAGAAACCAACTTGAATAGTCGAAGTAAAATAAGTTTTTCCAAGTACACTGAATTTATTACCTCATTTAACAAATATTTTTGAGATTATTTGTAAAGTACATCTTAGATGACAGCTTTGAGAACTGTCACATAAAATTGCAATCGGAAACAAACTGGAATTCTCAGTAGGCCGTAAAACAAAGATTTTTTTTTTTATTTATTTTTTTTAAGAGGGAGCTACCACAGTGATTATAGTCTGCCCGATAGAAAGCATGAATGGAATCTAAAATTTGCGGTCACTATACTCATTACAAATACAGACAATTTACTCATACTATGGCGGTCTAGTGAGATGTTTTTTAACACTCCCTTTGGAGACATAAAAGTCATGAAACTCATCGTGGCAGTGTAAGGCTCACATACTTACCACGGTAACTGTCACCCCTGCATTAATGCGCCTCCGATCTCGCACTCACGAACGAAACACAACAGCGTGGATACTGTCGCTTCAGATTGGGTAGTACTGCCCCAGTCAAGCCAGTCCCGTTCATATTGAAAACGCCGTTTCTCTTCTACCTCGGTTCTACTATCTATGGTATATATATATATGTGTGAAAATTACAGTAAAACTGATCTAAACCTAACTTAAAGCTACAGTTCCTACTTGAAAGTCTTGAGACTGTTACAAATTTCTTAACGCCAATGTTTTGAACAAGATTCATGGCAGGTCCATCTTGGCCTAATCTTATAAGCATTTCTCAACAACAACAAAACAGAAAACAAAATCTTGACACAAATACAATCATCTATTGATTATGTAACTGTTCTAACTTATTATGAGCTTGTAAAATATTGGTACTGTCGATATTTTTACAGTATTTTAACCTCACTTGACGAAGGTTTTGATAAAATGCTAGTACATGCACCTAGATCTAAGTTATTTATGTTTAACTCCTTAACTATTCCATTTTTTTCAGCTTCGTTCTTGACACATTCCACTAAACGGTGATGTACGTCCTCAACCTTTTTACAAACTTGGCAATTAAGCGACTAGACTTTTTTCATTAAAAAAGTAAAGCCGTTGAGTGGCATATGTCCAGAACTAAGCCAATGGGCAGTTACCAAAACATTACGATCCATTTCAAATCCACTAAATCATGTGAAACGAGGAGGTTTATTTTGTATTATTTCAAACCAAATACCCTTTTAAATTTAGATACGTCATCAAAGATTTTTGCCACTATCGTAACAATGTTTTTTGTTTTTTTTTCAAAAAATGAATAAATAGGTAAGATATAAATTTCAAAAGCTGAAACTGCAGCTCTTTAAGCTAGCCTATCTGCTTCTATATTTCCCTGTATACCAACATATGAAGGCATCCATTGCAGTATAATATTAACATTAGTACTTAGCAGAGGGTGTATTTTATTCAGCACAGTAAAGGTTATTTATATATCTCAGTGTCTAAAGGAGTTAAAATAATTACAGCATTAACCTGTTATAAATTAGTAGCATAGCTAAGCTGAGGCTTTGGAAATGGCAAATAGTTTTGCTGTCATAATCGATACTTCGGACACTATACTGAAGCAACTGTTACTTTTAATTACAGGATCATAATACGCTGAACCTGTTTCAATACCCGTCATACATTTCATTTAGTTCTAGCAGTACATCATTTCTTAGATAATTAATTTCGTAAGACAATTTCTATATATAGACAGATAATATATTATACTAACACAAAATACATTAACACTATAAATATACATATTTTATACCCAATCAGACAGTATTTATGGCGCGACCACTTGCATCATTCGTATAATCAGAGGTGAATAAACAACCTTCGCCTATCCAAACTTATTACCAACAAAACATCTAACAATAAATAAACAGATTGGGTACCTTGATATACAACGTCCTAAACCATTACTTACTCGGTAGCGTCTAATCAACTGTCGAAAAACATTGGAAACTTGGAACTCTACTCTAATGCGCACGCTACCGTATTGCTGAAAATGTTTCTATTTTCATTTGATTCAAAAAGCAATTTAGAACGTTGTATACACTATTGCTAACTGCTAAATATTATTGAGTACTTCTTTAGATTATAATAATAAACACCGACCTAGACGGTCGACGATCTCGAAATAGGTAGAGCCAATGCTATAGTAAACAGAGTGCCGATAAATATATGTCTACATATATTTCTAAATATACATATATTATATACAAAGAAAATCGGTTGTCTGTAAAGTCGGTTTACTGGCGATAGTTGAACGTGACAACGTCATTAGAAAATACTGATGGAATGGTTGCATTTTTCAAAAGAAAATTTTAATCTTCATACTTGACGAAAAGAGAGACAGATGTCGAACGCTGCCGAACGCAGAGACCGATTGTACCTCTTTGTCGCTCGTTTCGCGCTGTCGCTTGCACTTCAAGCCTTAAATGGAACGCCTCAGAGCGAGGTAACGTCGCATGAGTCATGTTTCTTGGTGCGTGCAGCCGGCTGCATCGATTTATAAGACGTTGTCACGTCAAAAACCACTCAGATACACCTCACCCTCTGGCTTATCAACCAAGATCACTAACCACTAAACCAATGGAAGTATGTAACCTACAGCGCTTTCAAACTACGGTCTCAGTCACGTTACCTTTTTGAAAATTACATATTGTGTGCCTTAAGCTAGCTTTTTCGCTCTTTCCATTTATTTTACGTCAATCTACTTTTGATTCGAGTCGTGAACTTTAAAATAAATGGCAGTAAACTCTCAAAAAGAGACTGTGACATAACAAGTCGGTACCTTAACCTCTTTAAAAAAGGTGCCAACACCTTCTGTTGTGACATTTAATAATTAGACACTAACTTGACAGTCTACTCTCGAATTTTGAGCAAACGTTTTTCAGGACGTGTGTCCATTGTTTTGTCTATTATATAAAATACTATTACATTTTTAATTTATTAGGCATTTGTGGCGTGACGGCCTGATTGCATAAAGGTAATATCGGGCCGCAACTCCAGGCATCAGGCAACACATCGATTCGAGGAGGACCTATAATGTCATAGTCTGGTCCTCCAAGAGTTGGGCACCAGAGACCCGCCCTCTGAGAGGTTTTTAGTTAAAACACTACATATTTCCACTCACTACACACTACAGACACTACAGACTCTCAAATCCCTAAAAAGTAGAAGAATCGAAGGGATTTCCCATTCCGTCATCAATAAAAAAGGCACTTGTGTTCTACAAAGTATCCAGTTTACGGGCAAATGTTAAATTATAGAACTTAAGTGCCTAATTGTCGTAAATCTAAATTTTATGTTACTCCGACAAGGTTTACACCAATTCGGGATATTAATTTTTTACTCCAAATAGGCTGTACATTTCCTTTCAACTTAAAAAAAATAGAAATGCCAATAAATGACATGGAAAAATTTAAAAAAGTTCTAAAAACTTTTTAGACTCTTTTTAAGAGCCTGCCAAAGTGTCTCTGCCTGTTAAAAAGCGTGAATATAATCCAAGATTTATTGTCACCATACAAACAATGCATTATAGTAACCCACACTATGACGGCCTAGTAAGATGCTTTTTCTCACCTGCTAGGGGACGAAAAGGCATAACAGTCATCCTGGCAATGTAAGGTATCGAAGTAAATCTGAGAGACATTTACGTTCATAATTATCACCTCTGCGTCAATGGGCCTCCGGTCTCGCACTCACAAACGAAAAACGACAGCATGGAAGCTGTCGCTTTAAGTTGGTCTTCTGTAAAAGGGTAATACTGCCTCGGTCGGTCCGTTCGTGCTGAAATCAGCGTGGTTCTACTGCTTAGTTTGATGCAGTCATACAGTGTGTAAAAACCAATAAGGTCAATAAGTTAAAATCAGTAAAATGTCAAAAAGGATGCCCGTTTTTGACTACTTTTGTGGCTGAAACTGAAATGAACTACTTTTCTATATTTGTTTTGATTCGAGAATTCGACTCCCTCGTTAATCAGCCAACATTCTATAGTAATTTATTTCAGAGCAAAAATTCTAAGAAACTTTGTTCATGATTTTTCATCACTATTTTATTCACAGATATCAAGACGACCTGACTGCTATATTAATAAAGTGTACAATTGAATTAGACATAAACAAAGTCCAAAATTAAATGTCAGAAACCGACCCATACCGATCGAGAATAGCTTACAAAGATATAAGCTTTTGGTAACTACTCACTTCTGTTTAAACATCAAAAACTGAACAGTTTGCAAACGACGAACAGGAAACTTGTTCTTGATATGTTAAGTCAATTCGGGGTTCTAATATTTACTATAATATTTCTCTATTAGTACTGCAACAGTTGTTAGGTTGAAATTCACAGAAAGAGTTCTGTAAGGTGTGCCAATGTAAAATATGTCAAAACACTCGATTGTATATTATTTATGCAAGGAAAAACGAAAAAATCGTTGATTAATATCAATGATTGATTAATATCAATGATTTCTTCCATTTACAGATACAACAATATTCACCTTACTCCCCACTCACTACAGGGTTACCTTTAAAAAATAACTACGTAGTTCGCGTCAACAATTTCTTTTTTTTCTTGTTTAGTATGTGAGTATTGTTGTATTGATAAATTAGACAATTGTTATTTTATGGTACAGAAATCAGTGGTCGTTGAGATCATTCTTTCTTCTTTCTTCTCTTCTTCTCACTCTCTTTTAATTAAATACTGTGGAGTTTATCGGAACGGAATAGTTACGAGTACATTTCGGTCATTTATCAACTTTGAACCAAAAAAAAGTTGATTTAGGATAGAGTTCGGACAAATTGTACTGACATGTCCGTTTGCCTCGCTATGAGGTAGCTAAAATCCCATTCCATCAGCTTCTATACCGAGGAATATACATGCAATAATGAATTACATAAGTCCACATCCTAGACTGAGTTTTATCATCCCAAGGTTTCAAATATTTATAACACTAATTGTAGATTTCATTTGCTTCTTCCTTTCCTCCTTCCTTTTATTAAATATGTCGAAATAAACAACGTAAATTTTACTGCATATTGTGCACTAAGGCCGGAAATTACCGGTTATGCAATAAACAATACACAGCAACAGTACAGTGGAACACAATGTTGCAATGATCCACCTAACAACAATGTTGTTTTGATATTGCTGTATAAATTTAGACTAGGTACAAAATTGTACATTATTATTTTCTGTCTGACGTGTCCGCCGCTGGCTTACTTTGAGATAGATTTTTGTTCTGGCAGCAGCTATGACTGATTGTGCAGCTATGACGGCCCATAGAGTTGATTGACGAGGTGTGTAAACTCTTTGTGAGAGTGATTGCATGGCACCCCGTCAAGCATTTCAACAATGTAGGACCGGATCTGGAGGATAATCAGTACGGTTTTCATCTGAAGCGCCCCATCGTGATCAAACACATGGGAGGAAGGGCGGAGAAAGCAGTTTGCCAGACATCACCAATGCGTTCATCACTTTTCTCTAGAGTTGTGTCAGAGAGGTACTAGTGTATCGCTGAGCGCCTCTCTACCTTTGGCACATAGTCGACGCATATTTATCGGAGAGAGATCACCAAGTAAGATCAATCTCAGTCGACATGAATGACGTGCAGTGTTCCACAGGGGTCGATCTTAGGGTCGGTCCTGTGGAACGTTGGCTACGATTGAGTACTTCAGGATGCATTTTTAGATAATGTCGCCGACATGTTTTATGCGAAAGAAACGCTTGTGACGGCGTGCAGCTGGGTCTCGCGATGGTTCTGCAAAAAGCCGAGGTTTTGTTCTTTCATGAACCAAAGGAAGCCATATGAGAGCGTGGGGTTTTTAGCCGGTTTAGGTCCGATATAACGAGTAACCGGTGGTATTGTTTTTAATAGGTACGTCTAGCGTGTAGCGCCAATGTTCTCAAGGCGGATCGGCCTCGTATACAGAACTTTGGTAAGGTCATGAATTATCATTATCACCACAGTTACCACTTACTTGAGGGTCTTTAGTTCGTTCCTGCACTTTAAACTCATATAAGTAAAGTAAAATATGAATTTAAGTGAACTTTCTATATTTATGGTCTGTCGATGTTTAAACAGCGAGCAATGTACAATGATCTTTCTCGTTGTCTTAAAAAAAAAAATTAATAAAATAAAAGCATTTAGGATCACACGCTCTAATGACCTTTGTTAAATAAAAAAAATACATTACTTCTTTGTATTATAGGGTTTTAGTATAACCTCTTTTATAAATATCCAAGAGTACTCGTTCATTAATCGTTTATTTTAACCCCCCGCTATTGATCATTTCGTGATGAATTACTTGGTGCATGAATCAGAATATTTCTGGTGAATAGACGCCTTTTGTTAAGCTGGCGTTTTTTTGTAGCTGGTTTATTGAAGTGTACGTAAGTAATTGAAATTTTCTGGTGGCATAAATAAGCCACACATGTTTAGATTCGATGTTTGTTCAATTGCATTTCCTATCTTTATGAACCGGAGTACTGTAGGAATTACTTAATATAAATTTAGCAAACATGCATTAAAGGTTTACATAGTCTAAAGGTAGAAAACTTTGTTAATATATATTTCTGAGATCATACCTTAGTTACATTAAAGTAATTTCTAAATATGAACTTTCAATGAATGACTTTGTAACGTGACATTGTAACAGTTTGACTGTCGTGTTTTTGTAACTGTTAGAATGTCACTTTTTCCCTTTTTTTTTACAAGTTTTCATATACATAAGTTATTAATTTCTTCGTGTAATATAGTGTCTAAAAATCTTTTTTTAATATTTTGCTTTGTTTGTCCACAGATCGTCTGCGAGCGAACTGATCTCCAGGAGAGGAGTGTTCTCTAGAAGACAATATGGATCTGTGGAACAGGTTAGTAATATTTATTATTAATACGTGAAAAAAATAAAACCCCCACAGAAAAATACACGTTATTATGTTGGATTTTTTTACTTTCGAATCTGCATATTTTTTCGGCGTCAAATAATAGAATTTCTATACGTCAAATATCTGAATATCTGGCAATTTCTTTGGCGTTACTAAAAAACTCATAAAGGCCAGTACTTTCTACACAGTTAAAAGTAATTAGTTAGTATTTAAATAAAATAATTGGTAAAAGCTTCTGTTTCTGCATTTGTTAGACTCTCCAATTAAAACGGATTACTCACCAGTCGAATGAACAACGCTTTTAAGCTTCTGTTATTTGTTTAATATTCCATCTACAAAAAAAATCTATTTTTATGAGCCTTAATGCATTGAAAAATAAAATAATAAGTTTGCAGGTTTGTGAAAAAAGTTATAATGGAAAAAATGCATTATTTTTCATAATAACAACAATTTGTTTAAAAGGTTACAAGTAGTTTTGTTCAGGTATCCACTTCATAAACAGACTGTATATACCTATTAGTTAGTTGGCAGCTATTCGTCAACTTGAAATTGTACCACAGCTAGTGTAGGTACGATACAATAAATATATTCACTTCTAAATCGAGTTAGGTACAATTATTTATCGAAAGTGAAGAAGTATAAATTATCTTAAATCCTGTTTATTTGATAAAATCAAAATCTAAATTCATTACAAATAACATTGCGTAAAAACCTCCCCACAATAAATAATGGAAGCAGGGAACTGATGTGTTGTGTCCACGTTCTGTTCTAAAGCAGAGATGACATATTTTATAAGAGAGCTTGCCTCAAAGTTTCCCGGCAATAGCTTACTATATTTTCGAACATGAAATATGTAAAACAGGTAAATCATTCAATTTTTTGTTTTATTTAAGAGTCATTACGATAAGTTATAATAGTCAGTCGCTCATGACTTTGTACAATCGTCACCCATCCTTGATATTACAGACTGTGGGAAATCATTCTTTCACAAACCACAATATATGTAAGTACATGGTCAAGTTCATGTGTAGTTTCTGCATTGTAAGCTAGTAGCTGGTTGGTTGATTAGTAAACTCAACCAAAACATTATATATTAAGTATATATATAAATTTTTGAAGTTATGCTTCTTTTAGCGCCATTGGGAAAAATGATGAGTGTGAATTTTTACGACGCGTGCACACACCGACAGAAAAAAGCAACAGTCTGAAGTTAGTTGCGCCAAAGAAGTATAACTTCTTACGTGCGTACATGAGTACACACACACTTTTTTTTTATTTCAAATTCTTTTCAATATCACAGCGCTTATAATGAAACAAATCAATAACATTATCCTGACGAAAATGATACCGATGTTGATATGAATGTTGTAACTGCTCCAGAATTTCTCAATATGCAGCACAAATGATCACATCGTAATAGATAAATCATTCACTTATTATAACAGAAGTTTCTGGATGGAAAAATTAATAAAAATTTTTCGATAATAATTTTTATATTAAAATCTCTTTTTTTGTGGTGGGGTGGGGACGGTGTACATACAAAATCCGGCATTGACTTTTATTTTATAATTTTGTAAAGAATTTAGATTTTAATCTAGTTCTAAAGAACTGAAATTGTTTTGACAGTTTTATTAATTTCTTATACTCGTACTTATAGGTTTATTTGAAGTTTAGTATTTATAGTAATTTCTAGTAAAACGATCAATATAAATACTAATTTTAATTGTATTTTATATATTTTATTAAACGCAATAGGTGAAGCCTATGTCCAGCAGTGGACTGCAATAAGCTAATGATGCTAATAATGTTGATATATTCAGGTCATCATAGATATTATTTAATCTGATAGACGACTATTTAGCCAGGCAATTTATTTCACAAAGCGATTTTGTTATAAGTACTGAACAAAACAAATAAAAATATATAATAAAAACAGGGGCATTTTTAAAAAATAATAATTGAATCGCCGTTATAAAAGAACAATATTGTATTTTAGTTTTATATTAATTGCAAATTTTAAGATCTTTATACAAAAAACGCTAACTCCTCTCCTTGCAGGGTCAGTAATTTATGTTTAAAGACCTTGTTCAGTGTCAGGATTGCATCTGGAGTATATAATATGTCTCCACTGATTAATCCCTAACGTCATGTAGAAATTACACCTGTGTAGAAATTCGAAGCAGACGAGTCTTGGAACGGCCGCGTGATTGATAGCTCAATTCTGTGTTCTTCAACATCAACTGCCTTTCATACTCCACTGGCCATAGAAGTCTTCTTAAAAAAGAAGTTTTATGTTTTTTCGTCTTGATTTATTTAAATTCAAAAAGAATGAATGAATAATAAATGTTCCGGATATTTGACTTACAACACCATTTAGTTTCAAACTAAGCAAAACATGTACTATGATAAATAGAATACTTACATATATGTTTTTTTGTAAATACATGCATATTATACATAGAAAACACCCAAACTCCGAAACAGATATTTGCAGCTCATACAAATATTTGGTCCGGCGCAGGAAACGAACCCGAAACCTCAAGCACAGCAGTCGCGCTCGGAACAACTACGCCACTGAGGCAGTAATAAAAATATGTATTTAAAATATCACCGTCAAATAACCGTTACACTTCTACAAAAGAAAAAAGTATTAACTCTATACTCATATATATGTTGGTGTGTATATATGTATATTT
This sequence comes from Hypercompe scribonia, assembly GCA_949316085.1. Taxonomy (NCBI): domain Eukaryota; kingdom Metazoa; phylum Arthropoda; class Insecta; order Lepidoptera; family Erebidae; genus Hypercompe; species Hypercompe scribonia. Next base: position 19,344,470 of record OX438969.1, read on the forward strand.
ACAAACATTCCTTTTACACTCTCTTCATAAAAGTACCACAGAACGTACTTTGATACAAAGATACAAAGACGTTTATAATGATTCCTTTTTCAAGAAAATATTCTCCTATTACAGGATAGTACATCTAAAAAATCCTTTTCTACGGTTGACTTACTAACAGAGTCAGTATCAAACGCAGTAGCTTTTCCTTGTGTTTCTACTGAACCTTTCTAAATGTCAGAAGCCAAATTTTATTCACAAAGTCAAATGTTAATTTCAAATGTTTGAAAGGCGTAAAACAATTTTTATTGAGTTCTTTTTTAGGATTCCATAACGCTAACGAGATTCCTTTATAGTTTCACCGTCTGAAACTTAGTTTATAGACTGTATTTATAATCAATATAGTATATTAATCATGACAACTAACTTGAAAACTAAGATATTTAAAATTATTTTCTAAAGCACCTACTTTTTTTACATTTACTTATGTGTCTTTATAGAGGTGATAAATTATTTTTCTCATCTCTCTTACAGTTATCTTTAACTAGGTTATGAAAAAGCAAAACAACAGTAAGAAAAGCATTCATAAAGTAGAAAAAGTTCTAATTTTCATCAGTTACATGCCACCTACCACTTTCATCCCTTAAAAGCTAGAGCATAAAAGATACAATTTCGTAAGGTTACTTACTTACGCAGAACGATCTCTGTCCTCCATAAGCGCAAGCCTGGATAGGTGTGGCCGTCTGTCACGCTAGCAGAAGCAAACCAGGGTGGCAGCACGACGTGCTACGGAGCACACGTGCTCTTTTGGGAGCAGAAAAGGGGTCATCTGCAAGTCGTAGGTAGAAGGCACGAGGTACACCGGGGTTGCAGGGATTGCCTTTCTAGGATACACCTGGTTCCCCGGCTATGGGTACTAGGGTGTCCCTTAAATTTCAAGTTCGATATTTTTTTACGCATACCTTCTTAAAAGTTTCATAATAACCCTATATTGTCTAGAAAAAAATATTAGTTCGATATATAAACGATAACCCGTGCCGACTTGCTATTTAAACTTGTCGATACAAGTTGCTTAAGTACTGCCCAGTGACCTGTTACGACATGTTTTATTTGCCATTTCGTACGTGATTTTTGAGACTATTAGTGCTTCATTGTTTAGTGCGTAAACATGTCGGTGGAATTACGGAGTGATAAACAAAATATTTTTCTTATCGGATTGACTAGCTACCAAATAAATGGTGCAAAATTACCATCTAATCGACAAGTTCTCTCAGTCCTATTTTATAATATTCGTGAGGTTAAATTGACTGTTAGTGAAAGTGCAAATCTTGTGATTAGGGAGTGCATCATATATTGGGAAAAAGCAAGAATTCCAACAAGGGCATTTCCTAACTGCGTGAAGAAACTTATTGATTTATATCATGTTTGGAGAGAGTTGCAAAAAAATTGTAAGAAAACTCAGATTACGTTTAAAAGTCGTGAGAACAATTTTATAATTAATCTTGATAATTTGTTTGATGTTGCACATGCTGATGCTTTTGAGAGAATGAAAATAGAGGAAGATAAATTATTTTTAATGAAACAGAGAGAGCCAGGTCGACCGGGATGCTTAAGTGGTGTAGATAAAAAATTGGCGGAAAAAGAACAAAGATCTAGACAACAACGATTGGAAGAAGAGGAAAGGATTGTAAGACAAAGAGAATCACTAGCTGTTGCATCTACTTCCACCACAAATAACTTAGACAGTGTAGAAGATTCAGACGAAGAACAGATCTTGAATTCTGAACTCAGCTTGCCGGACTTTCCCTGCCATGAACAAAGTTCAAAAAGAGGTAGAAAGAATCTTATAACACCTAAACTAGTTGCAGCTTTAGATCGATGCCAGTTAAGCATTAGAGATACCGTTTACATTCTTAATGCGGTGGTAGAAGCGCTTGGTCTAAGCAGCGATGATTTCTGTATTAACAAATCCTCGATTCAGAGAATTCGTACTGAAACTAGAAAATCAAGGGCAGAAGCAATAAAATCTAACTTCCAAAACAATGTACCCGACATAGTCACAGTCCATTGGGATGGAAAACTATTACCGGGGTTGGATGTACGGAGTTCAAAAGAAGAACGCTTGCCAGTTATAGCTTCATTTGACGATAGAGAGCAGCTTCTTGCAGTGCCGAAACTAGAAAGTTCTTCTGGAAAACATCAAGCGAAGGCTGTATCAGCAGCTCTCTTTGACTGGAACCTTTATGATAAAGTACAAATAATGTGCTGCGATACAACAGCTTCCAATATGGGCCGTTTCAATGGAGCTTGTGCTATTTTGGAGCAAACTTTAGGAAGAGAATTGTTGCTTTTCGCCTGTCGTCATCATGTTTATGAATTGGTCCTAAAAGCTGTCTTTGAAACCAAGATTAAGCAAATTACTAGTAGCCCAGATATTTCGATGTTCAAAAAGTTCCAAGAAAATTGGAAAAACATTGATTGTACTAAAATTGAACCATCTCTTAATTTCGTAAAAGCACGGGTTGCCGAGACAGACATTCAAGCGTTGTTACTATTTTATAAGGCAGAATTAGATAAAGGTTTTGTAAGAGATGATTACCGCGAATTGGTCGAACTGTGCGTAATATTTTTAGGAGGAGACACAGAGGAAAAATTAAAACTAAGGCCCCCCGGAGCTATACATCAGGCACGCTGGATGGCGAGAGCGATCTATTCTTTAAAAATATGTTTACTTCAGTCACAATGCAGAGTAACTGCGAAGGACAAAAAAGCTCTACAAGATGTTTGCTTATTTCTCGTAATATTGTATGTTAAACCTTGGCTCGAATGTACAGTGGCGACCAAAGCACCTAATCAAGATTTGCGCTTCTTGAAGATGTTAAAAGAGTATGAAAAAGTTGACGCAACAATTTCTAAAGCTTCTATAAGCAAGTTCAGCCATCACTTGTGGTATTTATGTGAAGAGACAGTCATTCTATCACTATTTGATGATGAAGTTGACAACCAAACTAAGAAGAAGATGATTGCCAACTTCAACAGGGACAAAATCTCGGATTTTAGCAAACGCTATGACCCGTCGAAGTAAGAACTGACTCAAAAGTTGTTTGGTAAGTTAAATTGACTTTTTGTTGGATTTCAATTTCAATGTCCAATACTTATTTATTTATTTTCAAAATTGTTGTTGATTTTTATTTGTTATTTAACTTATTTTCCTTTTTTTTTAGACAAAGCACTGGATGATTTCGTATCGGAAAAGAGCAAACAATTTTTATCACGACTGCAGATCGATGACAGTTTTCTAAAGGAAGATGTATCTTCTTGGAATAACAATGCTGCTTTTCTGGAGGCTAAAAGAAGAATAAGTTATTTGAGAGTTGTAAATGATACTGCTGAAAGGGCTGTTAAATTAATGCAAGATTTTAACGGACTTATCACGGCTGAAGAAGAACAAAAACAGTTCTTGCTGCGCTGTGTCCAGAAACATCTAAAATTGTATCCAGACTGTAAAAAAAATACTCTAAAAAGAAGTTACCCTGAATGATTCTTATTTTTTTATGTTTTTAATTAAAGATTAATGTTCATCTAATTTATTATTTAATTTTATTCACTTAATTCATTGCATTTATAGTGAAATTATAGCAGACTGAAATTTTAGGACAAAACACGTTTTTTACTAAACTTTGAAGCTCGGTCGGCACTGGTTGCAATTATGCTAGATTGATAAAATTTTATATTTAAGTATCTTATAGCATTAGTAAAAATTATAGAGGGTATGCATTTCGAAATTCGAAAAAAAATTTTTTTTTGTCATGTAAGGGACACCGTAATGGGTACCTACGACGGCGTCTGGTTTTTGATTGTTTCCAGTCCGATATAATCCGAGGGGATTTCTGCACAGTAAATAAAAAAGGGTAATTTGTTAAAAATATTCACGATGTAATTTTTCACTTTAATTTAATATTCACTTTCCAACTAATAAGTGCCCTAAATTAAATTATTGTTATTGTTATTTTTAAATGAACGTGATAAAGAAACAAACATATTGAGAAAAAGCTGTCATTTTAGAAAATAAAAATTAAACCTATTTCTGCTACTTGACATCTACTTGATAGAATTGACACTGTTTTTTTTAATTTGGGTCTATATATATAGCTATATATGGTACGTCCCAGATAATTATAATCGTTAAAATACACGTTGGCACATTTTTATTGTTTGTAAGTGATGACACAGCCTTATTTATGAGCTATATCAACTGTATGACAAACCATTGTTGGGTGATAACCACACACAATAGCGCATTGTACATCGATGTATCATGTGTTAGTGGTGAATAGGCACTTTTCACTCCGTATTAAGGTTTATTGCGTTAATAAAACTTGAACAAAAATACATAATTAACATTGAACGACGTCGTTGTAAGTACAATATTAATAGTAGTTATGGGTGGCAGAAGGGTCCATCATTATCGCCTTGAACTTTCTAACAACTACTGAAATCGAATAAAACAAAACTAAAATGAAAGTTTTGTATATATTTTTTTTATACATTCTTGATTTAGGCAAGTATCGTCAGGCCCAAATTGTTTGCTTTAAAAATCTATATTGTTCTCCATGATTTCTTTAAGCAGCCTGTGTCGCGGGGGACTTCACAAACATACAAGAAACAGATACAAAGAATACCCAGACTCAGAACAACAATTTATAAATCACACAAAGTGTTGTCTCATGTGGGGTTTGAACCCACAACATTTAGCGTAGTAGAGAGCGACGAGGCGACCCCTAAAAACACTTCTTTTGTTTTTTAATTTGTGGAAACCCCCTCGGGTTGTCTCTCCACCGGGGTTTATGACGGGGTGATGTGTCGGAACCGGACCGATTAAAATCACACGGTGTGCCACTCTGCACCTGACATAGGAGGGATCCGGGAACAGCTGCTATTATGACATCCAAATCCCTCCTAGCGCCTGCCCGCTACCGCGGGCGCCATCTACGGGTAAACTCTCTATTTTAACTACTATATATACTCGATAATTGGTCAGAATCCCGATACATTTAAAACATACTTAAAGATATAACTTCCTGAAAGCTATTTATTTTATACAAAAACCACTAGTTCTTTGTGTCAAGTAGGGACTGTCGTTGAGTAGAAGTTTATGTAATTGGGTAACCACCAATGCTATATTGAATAGAAAGGCTCAGACTACATGCCAATTATACTTGTAACAACTCATAATTTCTAAAGCACTCACTTTATGTATTTATGAGTTTATTACTCTAAAATATGTCAGCAACTTGAATTTTAATAACACAAAAATCCGCACTATTAAAATATATTATTATTTAAAAAAAAAATGTATTAAAAAGTCAACATAGAAGCAATTAGAAAAATTGCTGCAAATATTGTTTGTAAATTAAATTAAATTATGGCGCCCGACACCGATGCAAAACCTCGCTTTAGGTCTTGAGATTCCTGATCGATTGTAAAAGAAATATCCTAGGTATTTGTAAAATACTATTGCGAACCAAACAACTTCTCATTCATAACCTGAAAATTCACTGTCTGACTTTATTTAACCTTCAATAAAACAATTTTCGTGTTCTCTGTTTAGTTTTAGGCACTGATAAAATGATTTCTACCTATACAGGTAGTCTTATTCTGTTATGATTCCCAATCTCCGTTCGTCCTGGACTGTTATCACTATTTTAAATTTCAATATTAGTAGTAATATGCATAGCAATAAAATATCTTCAACTATTCACGTTATTATAAAAATGCAAAACTTTAGTTCATTTAATGGCAGTCCCAATGGATAATCTTGAGTTTTTTATTGAGATCATAGATAGTTGAATATGTTATTACCACATCTACATCTTCGAGAACCAAGTAGGTGCGTAGAAAAGTGCTATGCAAACTGATACTCTATTGTTTATTTGACCGTCTCCGAGAGATCAACTCTACACAAACTCTAAAAAAACTTAAAAACTTTCTTAAGTTTATCTGTCGTAACATAAATTCTATAAATCGGGGTTTTTTTCAACTGTTCATCATTTTTGAATTATGTTTTAACGTCGTGGGTTATTTCTAAATATGTAATTTATTTTTTTGTCTACTTATAGGAATAAAGTTTTAAACAAGCGATTAGGTCGCGTATCGCTATTTCTTATATCTTACAAGTTAGCGATCTTAAACATTTATATGAGTATAGAACATATAATTCTAACAATACATACAAATATTTATTCATAAATACATATATCAAATACAACACCTCGTTTTTTAAATTCAGTTAAATCTGAATTGGATGACATGTGTATGTCACCCTCTGTGATGTAATAACTGTGATGAAATATCTACTCATTGATGCAGGAGTAATAATTATCATGGTAAGAGTGTGAGCCTTACACTGCCACGATGACTGTCATGCTTTTTACTTACCCAAGCGGGGCGTGAAAAAGCATCTTACTAGGCCGCCACATTGTGGGTCACCATAATGTATTGGCTGCAGTCACAATGAGTATGGTGACCACAACTCTTGGATTCTATTCATGCCTTCCATCAGGCAGGAGTCACTTTGACAGGTTCTTAAAACAGACAAAGAAACCTATCTAGATATATGCTATATTTATATATACTATAGCATAGAGGGTTTGAGCTTCAGAATCAAGGTGTAAAGATTCAAAACTTGTAACAAATTAAAATTAAATAAATTATTAAACCCAATGGTTACGACGTATTTACTGTCCAGGTTCTACCACATCTAATGACTTTGAATAACATATCTTAGTTACTTAATCACTTCAACAGTTTCAATATTGTTGAGTCTATTTTAAATATTGATAGAAATAAATTCATACGCTTTTAAATTATATTAGTTTAAGAAGAGCTTTTCAAGCAAATTGAGTTTATATTAAAATTTACTGATATTGACTTATCGCTACTAAGCGTTCAACATTAAATGTTTATCAGATTGAGGCACTTCGAGGAATGTCTAGTCTTGAAACAACAACCAATCATCGAAAAGCTTTATACATGTATTATTACAGTTTCAGAACTAACTGTAAGTAAATTAAACGTCATCTAATTACGTTTGCGTGAGCGGGTAGGTACTAAACGGTAAAAAACGAATACTCATAACATTAAGATACCGAGATTTATTTATTCATTCAACAGTTCATTTCATTAATTCAAAGAAATGTATTCAAACACCTTTAATAAAAAAAATCTTTTTTTCTTACGTATCAAACTTGTAATGGTTATAAAGAACACAGTCGTCTGGTGCATGTGAAAAACTGTTGTCAAAAAGAAGTAAGTTTTTGGACAGAAAGTTAATCTATATTTATTATATTTATAAAAATTACATCAGTAAAACTCAATTTAATACCAATAAAGCACGACGATGACCAATGTACACACCAGGTTTTGTTCTGCTGACAATAAAAACGCACGTGGAGTAGCACAATTGTTTTCAAGACTGTGCTTTATATGTGTTATTTGAACGTTCTTAATAAGATAAAAAGTGGCCGAGTGCGAGTCGGACTCGCCCATGAAGGGTTCTGTAGTAGCGATTTATGACGTATGACACAAAAACTACTTGCTAAATCTCGTTCAAACCAATGTTCGGTAGAAGTTTACATTGTAATGTACGTCATATATTTTTTTTAGTTTTGTTATTCTCTTATTTTAGACGTTATAGGGGGAGGCTACATTTTACCACTTTGGAAGTGCCTCTCGCACAAACTATTCAGTTTAGAAAAAAATGATATAAGAAATCTCAATATAATTTTTAAAGACCTATCCATAGATATCCCACAAGTATAGGTTGTATAAAAAAAAATCTGTTTCAGTTCTAAGTATGGGAGGCCCCCAAAATTAATTATTATTCCTTTATATTTTTATGAAAATCTTAATGCGGTTCACAGAATACATCTACGTACCAAGTTTCAACAGTATAGTTCTTAAAGTTTCGGGAAAAACCTACGGCACCCTAAAAATGGTGCTGTCATTTTACAATTTTCAGGGTAGATTAGCAAAAATCATTTAAAAAGCGAACAACAGTAGCTCAAAAAAATTCACATTCGAATGCTGTTCCTTCTCATTACAAAAGTATCATTAGTCTTATACCCAAATGGACGTGAAACGTAAAAATAATGACAAAAACACAAAAAAAAACAATATAAATTGCTTCAGCAAATGCTATTAAGAGTTTTGGTAACAATAGCAAAACAATTTGAATACAAATACTTAGCAATTAAAATGACTAATTACACTTAAACTAATTTGTTCTCGAGATGAAATTAGCTGGCGGTTGAAGCGCTCTCTCCAATAATAACGTTTGTCAGAGGACTAATGGCTATTGGGGGTTGAGTGCTGTAGCGTATACTGCGTACTAAGACTTTTACACTATACAATTTAACTAACCTAAAAAACACATCATTTGTAATCAGAAGTATTTCCAAAATATTAATTTAGGTAAAATTTCTTCTATTAGTTACTTTTTAATTTAATACTTTCTTTTAAATGATTATTACTTTTAATTGAATTAACAATTTATTAAATTATTTTGAGTATTAGAATGACCGAAAAAAATGAAATAAATACAAGTATATACCTATAACATTATAAATAACACATTGTACGTCAGAAGATATTGGCATCTCTGTCATTTATATCAAATAGAATCTATCACAAATATTTCTTTTCTTTGAGCTACCACATTTTTTAAATTGATTTATCACATAAATAACTATTTTGTAATACCTACTGTGTGTTATACTTTTTCATATACATTATAAAAAGTATAATATACCAAAATAAAGGACTTATTACGATGCTCATGGGTCTACATTGAAGCGTATAAAAGTAATAACGAGCAGCGTACACCGGATGAATGCAGCAATAAGTCTGGCTAATCCGCACACCTTTATTAAAAGTACTCACGCACACTTTAGTCTGGTTAACTATAGGTAATAAAGTAATTTATAGACCCCTTACCTTAAAAAATATGGAACGTAAATTAGTATTGTAGTTTATTATTATAGAACAAAATAGGCAAAAAGTATTTTTTAACATGAATAAGTACGAACGTTTGCAAGATCAACGGTTTTATCCACATTAAAATACAGTAGTACAGACAGTGGCAAATTTTGACATAATCTTTACTGACTTCAACCTTGGTTCTTTAGTAAGTATTTAAGTCTTGAAACTTATTTTTCTTTTTAGAACTAACTAACTATTCTAACCGTGGAAGAAACTTGCTTTAGTATAAATGAGATGGTACGACCCCAGTGAAAACTGATGATAAACAATTCTTTGCCTTATCCTATGAGTAGAGCAATTAAAGGATGTCAATACATTTCTCTCTTGAATTGCATTACTATGCACACATAGGTGACAGTAAACACCTAGTATTTAAGAGAAATTGACTGCAGTAAAAAAAGTCTTTTGCTGACTGGATATTTATTTATCAGAAGAATAAATTCACTCTTGTATGGTAACTCAACGCTCTCGACTCAGTCTGAATTAATAAAATAAGCACTGAAATCGTATGAAAGGTTAAATTAAAATGTCAGTTACCATTCAGCATGTATGTCCATCAAGAAGACCTCTGACCTTTAACACAAAATTTTGGCTGCTAAAGTTATGCAAAGGTTAACTTGATTCCGCTCGCCTTTATAGAGAGTACGTACAGTAGAGACACGTAGAGATTCACTCAATACGGTTCACTAATATGCAAAGACTAAGATGGGTCTAGATATATGAAAGGACTTTTATTTTACTGCCATGCCATATTTTATTATTTTAAACTGTTACAGAACGTGCTAGTAGTTATTTTACTCGAATGACAGTTATACTCTCCTTTTTCTACGCAATAAAAAATTGAGTTCAATCAGACTTGTCTTTGTTCACCACAAAGGTGTGTGTTTATGCTAGTAACCACAGATACGGCTATAAGCAAATAGACAAAAATTACTATTAATAACTGATTACTCATAAATCAATATACCTAATAATCATAATATATGGGAAAATGCATTTTTTTCAACTTTGTGGACGGTATGACGGAATTGCATATAGTCCATGAAGCCTCGTAAAATAAATAGACACAGTGTACTACGAGAATTCGATATTAAGAAATATAAGTTAATTTTTGTTATTACACCATTCAGTGTATACATAATTATTACGCCAACTCGATATAAGTTGGTAAATATGTAGTAACCATGGTGTGCTCTTCAATAAATGACTGCAATATTCTATATTTTGTGTATACCACATATACTTGTGAATACCTCTTTGTAAATAACGTAAAGCTATTCAACTGTATACAAAATTACAAAAGATTATTAAAAATAATTTAAAAAGTTTTGAATCCATTCTCGTTTTTTGTCTTTGATAGGCAGAAGTTTGAGAATTAATTAAATTACTTATTAGATATATTCTAAAATATTCTCAAATTGGAATAGTTGAATAATTTTTTAGGTTGGAGACGTATTTTCTCAAAATATATAATCTAGCGTTGTCTTCTAAGATATTTTAAAAGAGACAATACCAACATTTTAATACAATAATGTAAATGTATAGCGAAATTTCATATTGATTTTGACTTTCATTTGACTGCACAGTTCGCGTAGTGATTTAAGCGGTTGCACGTTGCTTTCTACTGCGCTGAGTGTTTAGGTTCAAACCCCACATGGGACAATACTTTGTGTGATCCATTAATTGTTGTTCTGAGTCTGAGTATTCTTTGTGTCCGTTTCTTGTATGTTTGTAAAATCCCCCGCGCCGCAGTATTTATTTCTAGTGCGGGCGTTGTCTTTTATAAAAAAAAAATATTATGACAGTATTGGTGCTCTTAGAACTAGCCCAATTACAAGTATACTGGTTGAAGCTGGAGAAATGCCTTTGTAGTTCAGAAGGAAGCAACGTGCTTTAGTTTATGCTGCTAATATGTTATCTTAACCTAAAAGTCCTATATTTGAATATTTTATCGACTAAATCGAACAAAACCTCTACGAATTAGAGTAGCAAAGTACTTAAAAGAATTAAATATCACGTTACCACCTATTTTTAACAAATAACAAAAACAGACCATAAATAAATCTGAAATAGTTGAAAATAAACTTGAAAACTTCAAGAGTTCTTACACATACATAGTTGTCGTGGAATCGAGTACCAAAATGGTTAAAGTTATAACAAGACAAAGTTGTTAGACTTTTGAATGAACTGTAGAATAATTATGTGTTTCAATAAAATAACAAGCATCTAAACCATTGTTTCGAGAAGGAAGAGTTCGCTGAGAAACAAACATTAAAGTTCGATAACGACCCTCAACGAAATTAATTGCCGAGGTTGTGTTGAATTTTGCCATTATAAACTTTCCTAAATTATTTGGTACAATTATTAAAGCAAAACCTATTGCCTCGTATATAATGGAAAATACTTTAAACGAACACAAATGCTAAAAAATAAGAAAATATATTGTATATGTGTAAATATAATAAAACTGTAGAGTTTTTTATTTGTTCATGTGTTTTTTTAACGATCTACCATAACTCTCGCATTAGACATATATCCTGTGTCGCGATGGATGTTACAGACATACATGAAACGGGCACAAAGAACACCCAGACTCTGATAAATAATTTGTGGATCACATAAAATGCTTGCCCATGTGGGATTTGAACCAACAACAATTAGTGCAATAGAGAGCGGCTTAGTGACTGTTTAAACCATGCCATCCGTGCAGTATTTGTAGAACCATGCAGGTTTAGTAATATTTTTTTAAATTGAGATATTAAAGGGAATATGCCTTTATAATTGTATAGTAGACATAACATACTGTTATAAAAAGAAATCTGAAATCTGAACTGAAATCTGTTCATGTGGTGACGGATTAAGAATACATAGTGTTACCACCCCTATTCATCCTGTGGGTGTCATAAAAGGCGACTAAGGGAACAAAATATGCCAGACAACATCATTACAAAGAGAAGGAAAACTTGAAACAAACTCTATTCCAACCCGTCTGGCCAGCGTGGTGTAGTAGGCCAAAACCTCCTTGCTAAAGAGAGGCCTATGTCCAGTAGTGGACTATAAAAGGCTGTTGATGATAAAGAGAAAACTGCGGTAAATGGCTTTGTCAGTTAGAATGGCCAACGTCACAGCGTTTAGATAATACAGACATTTTTTTTGCTATATCTTATTTTTTAGCTTAGTATCTAATAACAAAACATAATATTAATACAATAATCCTTAGAACCCGGACTGCCTCGTTGGTCAAGCGGTTAGTGTCTCTGGTCTCAGGTGTCAGGTTCAATTCCTGTGTCGGGCCAAAAAGTGACAGCCAGCCTTAGTATACACGTTGACAGTGTTTTCTAAGGATCGTTAGTTAGTACTAAAACCTGTAATTTAGTAGAGATATAAATATTTAACATACTTTATATATACACCTCAGGTGACGGTGTGGTCTTCCGTCTGCCCCAATAGGCAATCTCGTTGGACAAATTTTCCAAAAGTATTGTGAGAATCTGAAGATTGGTTTTTCTCGTTTCCGACACGTATTTCAAAGCGCTATTTATTAACAATAAGTAAACTACAGAAACGCTATAATATGCGTGGTCCAAAATAAACATGCTGATTTTCCTGTTAATTTTATGTTGTTTCCTAAATTTGCCGTGTAGCTGTTACATTTCCCGCTTGTCAACGGCAGATTATTGCACGATAGTAAAATCCAATAAACGATAAGATCGCCATTTTGTTACAGGTAACTAAAAAGGAAAGACGAAATTACTTTTCTTTAGAGAAGTATTTCAGGAAAAATATTTAGTAAATATTTATTTATGATATAGTAATTAAACTAGCACGTGAATCACTGATTCATCTTAACTATGCGTTTACTATATATACCATGTGTTTATTATTTTAATATTGCCTTAACTTTCGAAAAAAATACCAGAGCCCGTACCTCATTTTTTTTTATTCTATTGGTTGGAGGCTTATAATAGAATTTAAAGGACACTGAACACTTTGTAGGGGCTCCTGGCCTAGACATGGACAATTTTTGTTGAAATAATCCTATTATTTTTAATACTCTATACCCAATAGAAGGTATAACTTTATGAAGCTTAGTATCAAGTCAGTTACATGATAAAATAGGTTGAAACAGAAAAGCATACACAAAGCCACATCAACACAGCGTGTACAAAGCGATTGACAGATGACACAGGCAGGAATCATAGTCGTAGGTTGACATTAGTTAAATGTTGCTAGAATAGTAAACAAAATATCTCATACTTTTCGTGATAAGTGTGTGCCACGATGACTGTCATGGCTTTTACACCTCCAAACGAGGCGTGAAAAAACTTTTTCCTAGACCGCCATAGTGTGGATCATCATACTGCATTGTCTGCATTCACAATGAGTATGGTGATAACAACTCTTGGATTCTATTCAAGCTTTCCATTAGATAACAGTAGCCATTTTGGGCTTTTTTGGCAAAATAAAAAAATAAATATAAAATTATTTTTTTGTTTCTTAGATAAAAAAAATTCAATAAATTTAAAAATAAAGTATGATAATACATGTAAGTTAGTAGTGTTTTGAATTATTTTTATAAGTTGTTTCGTTTTTCGCCCTCGAATAATTTTTTCGTGGCATTTGATTACTTTTTTACAAATTATTTTAATATATATTATTTTGATACCATTGGATTGTGATCATAATTTATTGAATATTTAAGAACAACTATTTATTTATTTATTTATACATCATGCACATTTGGTGCATTGATGGTACAATAATTGTACACAGCGCTGGTAGTCCAATGCTGAAACACTATTGCATGTTTTCCTTCTAAAAATTTATCAAAATAGCAATGTCTGAAAGAACAGCCACTGATAATGTCGTCAACAGAAAGTTGGTGACCCTGTTTGCGTCGACGTTTAAATTTTCAAGAAAACTTTTTAAAATTACTGATGACTATAACTAATCGACCTACCTGGTAACGTTCGTCCTTTTAATTCGATTTTCTGAAGATGACGTAACTTAAAGTTGATGTTAAAAAAAACCGTTTTTTATGATCTGGAAGTCACCTCGATGATTGATGACCGATTGTCAACGATAACACTAAACTTGTAGTGTTCGTTGGCGTGTTGTCTTATTGTATCCCACACGCATGTCATCACGCCTTTTACGACGCCGCGTGACTTTGCAATGTGAACTAACCCTTATATTTAGGCCAACAGACCACTATCGCGACCTAGTTAATAGAGAAGTATCAAAAAGCCGATTAAATCCGATTTTGTAGGGAAAAAAAACATTGTATTAAATATTTGCCTCTGACTGAGACGAATACATCCATTGTTTGATGCTTATTGCAACAATCCACGAGAGTTGGGGACCAGATCACACTACTGGTGTCAAATTCTATATTCAACGGCCAAGGCCCGGAAGTAAGTCTCTGGGTAGTAACAGACCTTCGCACTGTAGTGATACTCACAAAATCACAGTAAATACTTCGACCTACTACACTATTTCAACTTCGACTATCTACACACCTAGAAAAATATGTCACACATCTGGAGGGCAAAAAACCTGAAACCATAGAAGTGGAGGATGACATTTCACCTAAAAACCTTGTCTCGCAATATCCTACTCCATCATCATGATAACGTGTCCGCTCTTCTTTCTGCTGTAAAAAAAGGAAAACAAGCAACTCACCATTACAGCCTGGTACAAAAGCTAGCGTCCGGTTTCAAAGCTTACCTTTAAAAAGCCAAATAACTTCTACCAATCATTTTTCATGTTATACAGGACATCAAGGAACTATCAAATTCGATGGAAACAGTCAATAGTAAAGAGGAATTCAAGTTAAAAATTCTAAGCAAAATAGTATTTCATGTTCTAGCAGAATCCGTGGCAAAATACAAGAAACTAATGTATTTTATTAGACCAAAAAGCCTAAATGACCATTTACAATAAAAGAGACTAAAAGCTACCGTATAGCCATCAAACATCTTCATCATATTATCCCTCACGCAGCGGATACTAAAACTGTAGAGGCCACGGCCAATAAAATAAGAGATGAAATCATTAATACCCGCTATGGACCTGAAAAAAGTTCAACTCCACTTTCTTCGTTAATTTAGAACAAGAAAATACTCATCCCAGCTGTTAAAAACATCTTATATATAACCAAAACGTCAAAATAAGGATTCCTGTAAAATAGAAACCATTAATCAGTGTTAACACTATCAAGAATATAGTCACTCAAAGAACAACTACATAAAAACATTCAGGTGTGTCAAGTGTGGAGAAGGTCACAAAACCCCTGAATGTAATGAGAAGATCGAAGCACACCTACATACAACGCAACAAAGGTTTTCAAATATACATATAAAGCATTTATGACTCGACGATTTAAAAACTTTAAACCTAGAACAAAATAGCGCGCCCAATCTGCTACCATATCCACCACTACAGTCTGTCCTAAAAATGCTAATACAGAAACAGCAATTCCTACATCCAAACTAATCTTGAAACTATTCTCATGAAACAATGTAAGAAAATAGATATGTTACTACAACAAATAACTTTCATGCTGAGAGTTATCACTTCACTCGTCTCTAAGTTATGTAAATGATTTACCTAGATGTGGCAACTTGGACCATCGGCTTTGCACCGAACACCTAAGAATTAAAAACACTTCTCAACTCTAATTAAGTAAATGTTTACCTTATATCGGCATCACAAACAACTTCTAGAAACGGCATATATAGGGGAGGGCGGGGCTAGTTGAGCAATTTTTTACTCAAGTGATTATAGCTCCTCAACAATAAGTCTCAATAGCTTGTGTGGCATGCTGATGGATTACTTGTTTATTCTTCTACATAAAAGCCCATGGTAATTTATTTCTGACAAATTAAGTTCAAAAGTTACAGCTGGTTAAACGAAGGAAGTCAAGTATGCCCAACTTACCCCACAGGTGAGGTAAGTTGAGCAACGGTATGGGGCAAATTGAGCAGTTAGAGATTCTAGTCTAACTAAGGTTTCTAGACATGAAATAAAATTTGTTTTTGATAATCAACTGTAACTTTATTAATTTCTAAGTGCAAAAATAAAAGAAAACATAATATTCTTCTAGATATTAAGCATAGAAACAGAAGCAACAAAAACGCAACATACTTAACGATTTATTTTTGAAATATATTCAGCCTTTCCACTTAAAATCAGACTTTATTAATTTCAATAAAGATTAAATTAATAAAAATATCCATAATGACTAAAACTAATCATCATCGTCATCGGAATTGCAATTGATACAAATGAAATGAAGGCCAGTAACTTAGACACATTTTTTATGTGCCCACTCTTTACAATCTTCGCATTGTATCCACTTCTCTCCTGGTATGCTAGCAGACCAGACTCCGCTACAAACCAAGCAGATACATTATACATCTTTCTCGCTTTTATTACTTGACTGAAGTATTGTTTTACTGGCACTCCTTTTTCTTTTTTTTCAATTTTCTTCTTTTGCTTCTTAACTTTTTACTAGATTTATTTTGTTCTTCTTGCAACGCGTTTTTCTCGGGTGTATCTTTCTTGGAGCTGTCTATAGGTATGGCCGAACATTTTCTAGGGAGAATGCCTGTGGTGAATCGAACTGTTCATTTTCTTTATTAGTCGTTGGTAAGTTGAGCAACAGTTGCTCAACATACCTCAACCCGAGTATTTGAATTTAAAATGAGATTATGAAGAAACTGTATTAGTTTAAACAAAATCCATAATAGATATCAAAAATACATGAAATGAATTCACATGCTGGTTCTACATTTACCATCAACAACTGAATTAAACGTTACATACTACAACTATTCTCAACCAACTATTTGCAAGCCCCTACAGGTAGAATATACATATATACACAGACATACCAACCCACAAACAAAAATAATCGCCTGGATCTTCCAGATTTCTTCATTACTAGAAATATAAGCCACCTGTACACTTATGTTCAATCAATCCTCGATGGGTCTTTGGACCACACGTCCATACTACAGGCATTAAGTACTACTATCATATAAATACCCCTGAAATAACGTAAATAAAGGCTATTTACGTTAGGTAGGTTAGTTAAGTTGATCAATAAAACCTTTGAAAAATATAAGGCAATTGGCAATTCTGTCGCTCAGTAGTAGTGGCGATCACTCACTGTGAAAGACTACAAAATCTTTAGTTCAAATTCAATAAGGTCATCCTTCTATAAGAAGGCATAATTCTTGGTCTTGTACCAACTTGGAATGTTCGTAATGTTTACAATTCACCTAGCTGATGTGTTCAAACCTAACGAAACGGAAGACTCTAATTACCCAGAAATTGAAGTCATCCTGAATCACGATCTTTAATTTCAATATTCTATATAACCAACATCTCCATGAGAACTAATTAGAGAGATTACTGATTTGTCATTAAATCAGCCCCTGGGGTTCGATTAATTTATCCAAAAATATTGAAGAAACGCCCTAGAAAGTGTGTTGTTTTTCTTACAATCCTTTTTAATGCCATTCTACGAACGTCATACTTAACTACGGTGTGGAAATTGTCACAGATAATAACGATTTACAGGCCTGGTATACGAGATCAACGTATTACATAGAAAAATCACATAAAACACAATCGTTACAGCTACAAATCACACCAGAAACTAACATATATCAGCGATTAATGCATACTTTTTGTAAGAGAAACAGCAAAATATATGACATAAAACTGAAATCGAATCGTAAACCATTTGTTAACACTCTTGATGACGTGTTCGCACATACCGTCTGTCAAAATCTCCCATTATCGTTTCAGTGCACATTTATGATGAACAGTGTGACTGGCGTCGAGTACACCATAAACTTCAACTTTACTCTGTTGTTTCCATTAAATTTGTAAAATGATTTACGTGCCCGATTTGGGAGGTTTCCAAATATGTGTTGTGTATAAGAGGTTCACGTAGTTGTGATGTTAACAGTATGTTTATCTGTGTTGATAATTATAAATCCGTATGATGTAAAATAAAACTAGTATGAAACTAGACGGTCCATTTATTAACCTATTTGTTGCAACACCAGGTTAAAACTAAAGTCATTTCAAAATTCAAATCAAATTAACCTATCGGCGTCCACTGCTGAACGGAGGTCTCCCCCAAGGAGCGACAACCGGCCTTGAGCAATCCGTGTGCATTCGGTGCCAGCCACCTTCTTCAAGTCGTCGGTTCATCGCGCCGCAGAGCGCCCTATACTACGTGTGTCCAATCGTGGTCTCCACTCTAGCACACTTCGGCTATAGAGACCATCGGTTCGTCTGGAGACATGACAGGCCCACTTCCACATCAAAGTATTTTTTCCCGTAAATGTTAGGTTCATTAGCTAAACTAATTCTGAATAATGTGACCCCTGCTTAGTAGGCATCTCTTTTACAATAACCTCGTCATAAATGACGTATATATTGCCACTAGAGGTTTATTAAAACTGCCGATGTCCCACTTATTTACATTTTAATGATGAGTAAATATTTACTTTTTATATCTCATATAGAGAAACTACATAGTAGATATCCGAACTCCCATTGGTATCATAAAATCGTCCAAGGGATTGTACACTAATGTAATATATCAGTTCAATGATCACACGCGCCTAAAAGGTCGTTTATTATGAGCATCAATGAAAGGAACCAATACTGATAGAGACCGACCCATGTATCCAACTTTGATAGAATCAGAAACAATATTTTTTAAAAGGAAAACAGTGTTTGAAAATTAACGTGGTAAACATATATGAATACAAAATTGAGATTAAATGTTCGCTAGTAAACACATTTTTTAATCATTCAGACAAACACCAGTAATAAAAAAATAATATTATTTTCAAAACAATTTTAGTAATTAGTAGTAGGTTAGTAAAAATTAACTTGTAAGCGAGTGAGTTTAGGTGAACATACTAATGCTTGTAATAATAATAATATTTTAGCCAGCACTGGAAATTTTAATTCGTCTGTAAAAATCTTAACACCATTGGCAGTGCCGCCCAAGTGAACCGATATCAAGGCATATTTTTTTTGCATGATACTTTTTACTCAGTCGACACTTTGGTTTGGATTACAAAGGTCTATGAAAATAAGAAGTGTAAAGAGATGTTTGACATTTTAGTTTAGGATCTTGGAATGGAAAATTCGATTCTATGTTTACTAAGATAGTGCAGCGATATAAGTATTATACATAATTAAAAAAAACTGCTGAATGCAGCAAGTTTTTGAAAGATTCTCAATTGAAAATCTTGAAAGAAGAATTTTATGGAATCATTTCATTAGTTAATAATGAATTGGTTTATTCTAATAATTTAAGATAGCGGTTTTTTAATAAAACTAATGCAATAGGTAAGGTAAATTAACTTTCCAAGAAACGCTTCCAGTAGGCAAAGATGCACAGGAATTTTTAACGCTTGTATGTAATGATTTCCATAGATTTTTATTTTTTTTGTATTTCAATTTCTAAAAGTAAGTTAAGATTTATATATGCCATAAATTGATTGTAAACCATCAACAAATGATTATATATTGAAAATCTTATCTTAAAAGCTTATTTTTTCCGGTATCGTAGGTATTTCTCAAGTTTGAAAACTATCCAGTGCATATAATTAAAACTATTGATGTAAATCCAATACAATAAACACTAATAATACAGTTTAAACAAAAACAAATGCGTTTAGGAAACCGGTAATAATATAATAGAAAAATCGTTGTAGTAAATCTAGTAATCGTAATAGTAAAACTATCTTGATAAATTAACAGCCTTTTACAGTCCACCTTTGGACATAGGCCTCTCCTTAATCGGGAGATTTTGGCCTACTATACCACGCTGGCCAGACGGGTTGGAATAGGGTTTGTTTCAAGTTTTCCTTCTCTTTGTAATGATGTTATCTTGCATACTTTGTTCCCTTAGTCGCCTTTTACGACACCCACGGGATGAATAGAACACACAGATGGTAACACTATGTATTATTAATCCGTCACCACACGGACAGATAAATATCTTCATAAATGTCATGTTATATATGATCGTAAGAAATTCATTACATTAGTATTAAGTAAAATTAGGCTCCGTTACATTTGGCGCGAGGTATTGGCGACATTTATAATATACATATACTCCCAAATCCCTAACTAGGATCACTACTCTTTCAATGACTCTTTGGAAATAAATTTTATAAATCAAAAAGGGTTAAGAGTCACCAAAGAGATCTAGCCACGAAAGAGCCATTATATCTGCACCCCAGAAATGTAAAGTGTTTCTAGATAGTAGGATCGAGCCAAGCCTGATTGTAACCGGTTTCATAACCGCTTACGATCAGGCCCCGCATGGCTAACCGTGAGTAGGGTTGCCAATTTATAGCACCCTTATAACGAGGCCTGAATACGTCTGCAACATTTGTGGAAAATTCATGTACGGTTCCAGAGTTATTTGAGTATATTCTTAAGCTTATCTTCAATGTTTAAACTTAACGTTTCATTATCATTTGGAAAATGTATGGGTGAAATACAGAATCCTGATATAAATAAGAATATGTGTATTTCAATGCTAAAAATATCAAGATGCAAAAGAAAAGTTAAGGAAGTTTGAGGAAAATGTAAAAAATTACGCTTTGTAAAGATGATTGAATATTTCAGTTCATTGATTCGTGTAAAAATATGTGATTTGTATATCAAATTACAATAATAAATGAATTATGTGTAATGTACCGTTAAATATGTTGTTGAGTTACTTGACGTACCTAAATCTATACTTCTCATGGTTGTTTTAAAAATAATGGTATTCGTTACATTCGATTGAGCTTTCAAGTAATACTCTTGATATGAAATTCATAATTCAGAATGAGAAAAATTCATTAAATTGTATAAACTCTTGTGAACCGGAGGTATGTAAATTAATTTTACCATAATGTTTGGGTTCACTCATTATAATACGAATACGGTAAAATAATCTTTAAAAATAGAATATAACCTCGATAAACGATTATACGTTTATTGTTTTTTTTCTATCCATATTATATTATGTGCACATATTCTATCTATCTATATACCGAGTTCTTTTAAACTTTGATGTTAATAAAATCCAAAGTTTAAATGGCTTTGGTAGGCATACTTTTTTATTGCCAATATTTGGCACTGTTACAAGTGCGATGTTCACGGGTTACGAAAGACACATCACGATAAATGGAGCAATAATAGTGTCGATATTCACGTTAGTTTAAAAGCAAAAAGAATATTGCACGCATATCAGATGTCTACGTGTACTGGTAGTTATCGAACAGTCGTTAATAACAACTCGTAATAAAATGTAATAAATGAGTGTATATAATGAAAAAAGAAAATAATAAATAATCTCGTGAAAGTTGAAAAAGAAAAGTCTCTGCTACTTTTTTATATTTAAGTATGTATTTTTGTTTGCCCTTTGTGTGTATTTAAAATTATAATTAATATGTATATATAAATGAAATAAAGATAATAAATAATACATATTTTGGACATTTGACACACAACGCCTCGTAGTTTCAAATTAAGCAAAGCTTGTATTATGATAACTAGACTGACTGATAGAATACTTATGTCCTTTTTTTTGTAAATAGATACATATTAGACATAGAAAAAACCCAAACTCCAACACAAATATTTGCATATAATACCAACATTGGTTCCGACCCCGGGTATCGAACCCAAGACCTTAAACACAGCAGTCGCATTCGCCACCACTGCGCCACCGAGGCAGTCAAAAACAAAAATAACATGAACAGGCGATTCCTATTTTCACTAATTGCTAGTTTACTTGAATGATGTTGAAATAAGCTTAAAAATACTGGAAGCAATTATCTTACGCCCAGTAGGGTATTATTAAAGATTGTTAATGTGATGTGAAACAATTAGATTTGCCGTATTTTATTAAATACAACAAAATAGTATAGACATCCAGAAAGCTTTCAACAATTTCTCAATAAGGTTGTCTGAAAATCCTTTAATGTAACATTTAAATTTATAAATTAATGGTTTCTACACTGTCTTATATTTCCGGAAGAAGATAAAAAAATCCCAGTCTGCTTCTAGAAAACAAATCCGTTCTCCTATGGAAAAGCTCATTCACAAAAGATCAGTACAATAAATAATTACTTCAATACCACTATATAAAGCCTAACTTACATAGATGGATATTTCAATGCAAAAGAGTATACGAAAGTTCGACTTGATATTTAATATTAAACTTTTTCCTTTTGATATACCTTAGTACAATAATATTAGAAAAAAAATAAACTGTGATTGTAATATTACATCGATCGATTAATCGATTTTACTCGGGTAGGTAATGCCCGTTTATAGTTTCTTTAATTTTTTTAATAATAAAATGACAAAAACTTCATCGTCTTGAACTTCCAAACCAATATGTTATGGCACAAACATTGTGAAACTTCGTTGACTTTCAAACAGTTTATACGCACGTCGCTTCGATGAATTTTTTTCATGGCAATTGAGAAAGTTTTCTCCAAATATTGAGTTACCAAATGCGGAGGCATTAATTTTCTTCATGACTTTGGTATCTTCTTAAAAAATATTATTTTCTTCCAAAATAAGAAGTCCTATTATTGTAAAAAGTATTATATACCTACAGATTATATTACTTGTATAAAATTATTCTCATAATCACAACACACACACACACACAATGTTAAATATTTTTATGAAGCAAACATTTCAGGTACTTATACATCACGAAATAAATACAAAGAGGGTGTGACAATTTTTGGAGCAAGGGTATTAACCTCTATCCGTTTCTTTTTTTTCCACCTATCAAACAATACCAAAACCACTTGCATCAATCTACGTTGACCTTGCTATGTAGTTCATATACTAAAAAAACAGCCGAAATGGTGAACACAATAATGAATTATTAAGTGACAACTTCTTTAGGCGCATTTAGCTCTTTTTGAATAAACAAAAATCATGGAACTCACATCATCGTCACCGAACGCTTTCCATGACAAATCATGTTAACACCGTTGACTTTGACGTTCTGCTGTGTATACTGCGCTCTCTCAACATATCTCCAACTGCGATTGACTGGTTTCGCAACTACCTGTTTGGTCGTCGGCAGCGCATTTGTATTAAAAACACTGTTTCTTCTTGGTGTAACACTGCAACCGGCGTACCGCAGGGCGGCGTGCTTTCTCCCCTACTTTTCTCTGTTTTTATCAACACCATCACTAATGATCTATCTTCTTCCTACCACTTGTATGCGGATGATCTTCAAATTTACACCAGGGCATCACCAGCTAATCTGACTGATGCTGTCAACACCACTAATGCTGACTTGGATAAAATATGTAAGTGGAGCAACACCTGCGGCCTGAAAATCAACCCATCGTAGACTCAGGTCATTATCGTTGGAAGCTCGCAAATGACCTCCAAAATTGATTTGACACAATTACCACCAGTCATGTGCAACAGCACACCTATTCCGTACAGTGGCAAGGTGAAAAACTTGGAGATCTATATTGATAGTACCTTATCCTGGGGCCCTCAGCTACAGGAGCTGAGTCGTAAAATGTTTGCCGCTGCAGGATCTTTACGCAGACTACGAAATTTTCTACCTACATCTACTAAGATTGCTCTTACACAATCCCTTCTTTTTGCTATCCTTGATTATGCTGATGCCACTTATCTTGATCTCACAGAAAACCAACTGAACAAGCTTGAGAGACTCCAAAATCTTTGTATACGATTCATATTTGGATTACGTAAATATGATCATGTATCCGACTATCGTAAACAGCTTAAGTGGTTACCTATCCGCCTTCGCCGGAACACACATATTCTGTCTCTTTTATATAACATTCTTTTCAATCCTCTTACTCCACATTACCTTAAATCACGGTTTAACTTCTTACATGACACACGTCCCAAAGTGTTGAGATCGTCAGAGAACTTAAAATTAAAAATGCCAGGGCACACTACTAAGTCTCCGCTCCTACAAGTGGCGCGCCGCCCAGAGTGGCTCCACCAGAACCACGTTGGGCGCTCAAGCGCGTAGATCGTGAGCTCCTCCTGGAAGCCGCTATCGTCCAGGCCTGGGTCCCTGCACCGGACAGGCCTGTCAACGTGGAAGCGGAGGCAGAATGGTTTCGGGAGGCCATGACCCGCGTCTGCGATGCGGCGATGCCTAGGGTCCAGCCAAATGCTGTTAGGCGCCAGGTCTACTGGTGGTCGCCGGATATCGCAAGGCTGCGACAAGCTTGCGTGACCGCGCGCCGCCAGTGGTCCAGGTTCCGTAGAAGGCGTCGCCGCCCCGCGGACGCGGCAGCTTGGGAGGCGGAGCTGTTAACGGGATACAGGGATGCCAAAAGAACCCTTCAAGCAGCGATAAAGCGGGCCAAGAGTGAGGCCCGCCGCGAGTTGCTGGAGACCCTGGAGCGAGATCCGTGGGGGCGCCCCTATCGTATGGTCAGGGGTAAAATGCGCCCATGGGCTCCACCGCTAACCCGATGTCTTCAGCCAGAGTTGCTTGAGCGGGTTGTCGGCTCCTTGTTCCCGGTGCGAGTGGTGGAGCACACTCCACCACTGATGGCTCCGTCTTCGGCGCCCGAAGCGCCTAGCGTGGATGACGACGACGTGCCAGAGGTCGTTTGGGAAGAACTAGCGCTGGCGGTGCGACGGCTTAAAGCAAAAAGCACCGCCCCAGGACCCGATGGCATACCAGGCAGAGCTTGGGTCCTGGCTCTAAGCGACGATGCTCTCGAGCCCCGACTGAGAGAGTTCTTCAGCGCGTGCCTCGAGCAGGGCCAGTTTCCAAAATTGTGGAAGACGGGGAAACTGGTTCTCATCCAAAAGGAAGGGCGCCCGGCAGACTCACCATCTGCCTACCGGCCTATAGTGTTGCTTGACGAGGTATGCAAACTCTTTGAAAGAGTAATTGCACGACGCCTCGTCAAGCACCTCTTCAGGGTGGGGCCGGATCTGGCGGAGAACCAGTATGGTTTCCGTCAGGGGCGTTCCACCGTAGATGCGATCATGTGCGTGAAGACTCTGACGGAGGAAGCAGTTTCCCGGGGCGAAGTAGTATTGGCGGTGTCTTTGGACATTGCCAATGCGTTCAATACTTTGCCCTGGAGTTGCATCAGGGAGGCACTCGTATATCACCGAGTGCCTCTCTACCTCCGTCAAATAGTCGGGTCATATTTGTCGGAAAGAGCCGTCATCTACCCAAGTAAGACCGGTCTCGGTAGACGTGAAATGTCGTGCGGAGTTCCGCAGGGATCGGTCTTAGGACCGCTCCTGTGGAACATTGGCTACGACTGGGTGCTTCGCGGTGCTTTCTTAGATGGCGTCGTCGTCACGTGTTATGCGGACGACACACTTGTGATGGCGTGCGGCAAGACACATCGTGAGGCAACCCTGAGGGCCACGGCCGGTGTTGCCCAAGTCGTAGAGTGAATCCGGCGGTTGGGTCTTGAGGTAGCTCTACACAAGTCCGAGGTCTTGTTCTTTCATGGGCCTCGGAACAAGCCACCAAATCGATCCAGCCTCATAGTAGGAGATACTCGCATCGCCATTGAGTCCTCCATGAGATATCTGGGGCTCGTACTCGATAGCCGATGGGACTTTGGAACTCATTTCCGAAGTCAGGTCCCAAAGTTGGTGGGAGCAGCACGGGCGTTGGCGCGGCTGCTGCCTAACATGAGGGGACCCGATGACTCCTGCAGGAGACTCTACGCAGGAGTTGTGCGGTCAATGGCCTTTTACGGGGCCCCAGTGTGGGCGGAGACCCTCAAGGCGAGCAACGTCGCAATACTGCGACGACCACAGCGAGTGCTGGCCATCAGGGTCATAAGAGGATACCGCACAATCTCCTTTGAAGCGGCGAGTCTCCTGGCTGGAACTCCACCATGGGACCTGGAGGCGAGAGCCCTTGCGGCTCTTTATCAGTGGCGCAAGGAGGCACGGGAGTTGGGCCGGAGTCCTGAAACTCGAGAAATCGAGAATCAGAAAACCCAACTCCGCCAGGTCCTTGTGGAGGAGTGGAAGGAACGACTTGGGCAACCAAGCGCCGGGCACGCCGTCATTGCGGCGGTAAGACCCCTTATGGAGGATTGGCTCGAGAGGAATCACGGGACCCTCTCATATCGGCTGACGCAGGTGATCACTGGAAAAGGATGCTTCGGAGATCACCTGTGTCTGATCCGAAAGGAGCCAACGCCTGAGTGCCACCACTGCGATGGCCGGACCGTGGACACGGCGCTCCACACGCTGGCAGAATGCCCAGCGTGGGCGGAGCTGAGGCGTGACCTTGTGACGGCCATCGGAGTGGAAACTCTCTCGCTCGGTAGCATGATCGCCGCCATGTTGCGGAGCGAGAGCGCGTGGAACACCGCCGTCTCCTTTTGCGAGCAAGTTATGCTTGCAAAGGAGATGTCGGAGCGGGACCGGGAGAGGTTGAGAACTCTCCCGGTCCGCCAGGCCCGGGAACGTGTCCGGTATCACAGACGGCTCGGGCGCCGGAGATTGCAGAACGATCTCCGTCCTCCATAAGCGCTAGACTGAGGGTGATAGGTGAGGAAATCCGTCATCCGAGCAGAAGTACGCCGGGATAGCAGCGGGACGTGCTACGGAGCACACGCTCTTTTGGAGCAGAAAAGGGGTCATCTGCAAGCCGTAGATGACCCGAGGTACGTTGGGGTTTCAGGGATTTCCTTTCTAGGGTACACCTGATTCCCCGGCTACTGGTACCTGAGACGGCGTGCGGTTTTTGGTCGGTTCGAGTCCGACATAACCACCAGGTGGTATCCGAGGGGATTACCGCACAGGAAAAAAAAAAAAAAAAAAAAAAAAAAAGGGCACACTACTAAATTTCTTAACCACTCCTTTACTGTCCAAGCGGTTCGACTGTGGAACGCTCTACCGGTTGAGATTAGACGTGCGCAAACTCTGACAGCCTTTAAGAGATTGATAAGGGAACACTATCTACAAGATATCGATGTTACATAGTATTAACTTTGCTGCACTCGATCAGGTAAAGATGTACCCCTTAAGTATGTATGTAATGTCTATAAGTTTCAGCTGTTTTTCCTGTATATATTTATTTATAAATTCTCATTACGTATTACTGTCACTTAATATAATTTACATGTACTACTTCCATTTCCTTTTCTTGTATACTTCTAATACACCAGGCACTACCTTATACTTTCCATCTCCTGCTTTCTTTCCATCCCATGGTTGCCTGTAAGAGATTGCCAATAGGCGATAAGGCCGCCACTTGTACTTCTTTAGCTTTAAGTCACTTATAAATTTAATCTGGTGTACAATAAAGAGATATATTATTAAATATAGCACTCTTTGTATAGACGCTGGCTGAGGTGCGTGTACCTTTTTTATTTTAGTTGTTGTCGGGGTGGAAAATCCCTTCGGATCTCCGGCTCCTCGGGGAGCAGGAGCCAGAAGTATGTGGTGTTTCCACTAAAAACTACCCCGGCGGCCGGTTTTAGACGTCCTTCTCTGAAGGGGACCCGGACCATATTATTTCAGGTCCCCTCCAAAATGAACGCCGCGCCTAGTCAGACCCTATCCTGGGGAGGCCACAAAGGCTTCCTCACCTATCAATCCGGTTGTTATAATTTGTTGCGGCCCGATCGCATTTTTGCGACCAGACCGCAACAAATTATCCTATCGCCGACCGTAGCAACTAATCCGCCACCAGAGGTCCCCACTCTCTGGCGGCTCGCAGTCCCGTCGACGGCTCATAACGCTGCCGACGTCTTCTTCGCTCGGGATTGGCCCTCTCCCGATCCCGTTCAGCGGTCTCTTTCTGGAGCATAACAGCTTCGCAGAAAGAGACCACTGCGGCCCAGCTTTCCTCACCCGCCAGCATGGCAGCAACGATTGCTGGCGGTGAGGTGAGTGTGCCTACACAGTAATGTATGCGATGTGGGACGTTACTGTCTCGGAGGGATCAAAAGCTATGTAGCGGGTAAGGTACGCGTACGGGTATTGTTGTGCATACTTGTTGCGAAAATAATATTGTCTACTTTAGGTAAAGCTGCTCTGTAAAATGACTTTTTTTTAATCGACTGCAGGAAGGAAGGATGCTTTATTTCTAAAATACAGTTTTAAGTTTTTACTTCTGTCGGCAGTCCTTATGATTGCCTCCGATTGTTTTAGAAACTATATAATGGCTAATTATGCTTTGCAGATTCCAACACAGTTTAATATTTTCTTAGACTTCTAAAGTGTCATAACTCAGTGTGTTCGTAAGTTATTGCTGTTGGTCCTAATGTGCAGGAGTTGCAATGATAGGTGTGTGGGAGGGATTAATTCCATACACAATTCCAGATTTCTACAAATAAAACGACTTATTAAAGTAGTCTTTAGAAAAAAAGAAAGAAAGAATATAAACTATATTGCACCTTCCCTCCATGAGCTTGAGGGTGTAATCAGAGAATCTCTAAATTCTTTTGGTACAATGTGTCTTGAATAACTAAAACTCGACTGTATGGATAGTTTCCATTAATTGATCCCTGAGTTCGTTGATATCAATGCAGTTCTCGTGGTATTTGAAGCAGTTTTCAAGTTCAAGCTGAAAGCTTTCGAAATTTTGAAAGTGCATGCGTACTTGAAAGAACAGTCTCAGCAAATGAAAACTTATTTTGACACATTTATTTATTTATTTATACTTTATGCACTTTGTACATCGGCAGACTTAATGCCCAAGGCATTCTCTTCCAGTCAACCTTAGGGTGATATAGATATTGTTAGACAGAGGCTACATTGACAATGAAAATATACCATACATGAGTACATATATATATGAACACTTAATATACATATGTCATAAATACACACATAAATATACACATACACACACATTTAGATTATATTCGTACACTATAACAACTTGACTACAAGCTGAGCCAACTAGACGATTTTTCAATCTCGTTAAAAAGGAGATTATGTACATTCTGTTTGAATGTAAAACGTTTTGTGGACATCCTGACTTCGAGCAGGAGCGCATTCCAGAGTAGTACTGCCTGAACAAAGAACGAAGAGTTCACGAAATCAGACTTGTGAGAGGGACGTAAAAGATGCAAATTATTTTCTGAGCAAAGGTTTCTTTCGTGATTAGAGGATAGATAACGGAGGTATGGAGTAAGATATGTATGTAGGTAAAAATGGTGAGTTGAGAAATAAAAATAAGGCAGTTAGTGCTCACTGATTGCGGCACGGGAGAATAAGTAACCATTTTAATTGGGAACGTAAAGCAAACACATGATCGTACTTTCGAAGATTAAAAATGTATCGAATGCAGTTATTGAGAAGTAGGTCTAGTTTGTTAAAAAGATCTGTATTCAGGTCGAAATAACGCACATCACCATTGTCGATTATAGGGATGTGACACATACGACACACACACTATAAGAAATAAAATATCACTGAAAACCACCAGGTAGTACAGCCATGCTGATTTCAGCATGAACGGGCCGGCTCGACCAGAGCAGTACTACTCTCCCACAGAAGATCAACCTAAAGCAACAGCATCCGTGCTGTCGTGTTTAGTTGGTGAGTGTAAGACCGGAGGCCTATTAATGCAGGGGTGACAGTTGTCGTGGTAAGTGTGTGCAATACGATGCTACGATGACTGTCAAGTCTTTTACGTCACCAAGTGAGGCGTAAAAAATCATCTTACTAAGGCGCCATAGTGTGAATCACCATACTGTATTGTCAGCATTCGTAATGAGTATGGTGACTACAACTTTGGAATTTATTCATGCTTTCTTTAAGGCAGAATAGAGTCACTTTGGCAGGCTTTTAAAATAAAAAAAAAAGCTTAGCTAATACATTTTAAAAACTAATGGGCAAGCGATTATGGTCTCGAGAATGGGCTTATACCCAGGGTGCACTATCCAGTAAAGTAGATCCAATTTACAAGCATACGGTCGATGGAGTCAAAAAGTTCTGGAGTGGCGACCACTTACTGGAAGACGAAGCGCAAGTAGGCCCACCTACAAAGTGGTCCCACGCCCTGGATAAAGTCGCGGAAAATCATTGGATATGGGCAGCACAGAGCCGGTTGTTGTGGAGAGCCTAAGGGGTGGCCTATGTTCAGCAGTGGACGTGTTTCTGCTGAGATGCAAATGACGATGACTTATTTTTACTGTAACTAGTTAAACTGTATTCTAATTATGGCCCGTCTTTTTGTTTGACCATAGTTGACAGCTTATTTAAAAAAAAAAGCAATAACAAATACAACAATAATATTTTGGTGATTATCAAGTCTTTAGGACAAATTTTTAAAATTTTCATCTGTATTTTTTACTAATATTGAGCACTCTAAATACCTATATTTATCTATACTTTCAGTTTCCATTATACAAAGTTTAACCATCTAGCAGGCAATAGATTTAATTATGTTTCAGGAAATACGAAGTGATTTTTCTACAATTAATTTGATAAATTCAGTTTACATTTATTTGCAAAGGAAATATGGTGTTATTCAGGGCATCGAAACGCATAAAATATAACATCACAATATTTTCTTCTTAATACCACGACAATATACCGATTTGAGATTTTCGACAACTTGTGTATTTATATTCAACACAATACGTACAGTACATGACATTGTTAAAACTTGAAACCACTCCCGATCTAATTACGTTAGAATCCTGTTTTTGTTACGGTGCAGTCGCTTCGAGGCCTATCGGGAAGGTGAAGAACGTCGAAGTGAGGTTAAACGCAGGCTTAAACAGGGATTAAACAGAAAATTATCACGAATTTAGGGGGTGGTGGTCTTCCTATAGAAGCTATTGCCCAATTTAGGAGGTCCGCCCGAAAACGTGTACCGCCTCTAGGGTGCAGTGCTACAATCCATGACCCTTTGCAGAGAGTCGATATGGACCAAGCGCGTATAGGCCTTCTCCCGCTGCCAAGCTAAGCTCAATCAAGCACAGCGCGTAGTGGCCATGCGGATCGTATGAGGATACCACACCATCTCGTCGGAGACGGCAGCAGTCCTGGCACGTTACTCGTTTTTTGATATCCTGATGGATATGGACACGAAGGTCCTTAGCAGAAAGTCGTGAGTCTGGTCACAGGACCAGACTCACAATTTTCCGCTTGGGTGAGAACGAGAAAAACCACAACGAGCCCGAAATATGGTGAAACAGGCATTTGTACAGGGGCGCACGCACTCCAAAGTGCACGCCAACGCGCGTAACACATCCATAAAATTTGACTATTATAGTTTTGCGGGAAGCTGCTGGATGCCGGCGGCACGGGACCAACTTTTGTGGAGAACGTTGGGGGAGGCCTAGGTCCAGCACCTCCGCGCGGCCTGTACTCGTGCCCGGAGGTCCTACACCCGTAGTCGGCGGCGACACCGCGTAGACGGCGAGGAGGACCAGCTTCATGAGGAGTACCGAGAGGCGCGGAAAACTCTGAAGCTGGCCATTAGCCGCGCCAAAGAAGTGAAGAGGAAGGAGATGTTGGTGGGTCTCGATCGTGACCCCTGGGGTCGCCCTTATCGTGCGGTGCGACAAAAGCTCCGCACGTCGGGCCCCCCCCTTACAGAGACACTCCAGCCCAGCTTCCTGCGGGAAGTGGTCGAGGGTCTTTTCCCGCAGCGGGCGGAGCACATACCCCCGTCGATGGCCTTCATGGTCGAAGACGACGGGGGACGGAACGAGGATAATGTTCCGCCCGTCAGGGAATCGGAGATAGGGGCGGTCGTTCTACGGATTCGCTCTAAGAACACCGCCCCTGGGCCAGACGGGATACCTGTCCGTGTGCTGGCCCGTGCCCTCGAACACATGTCGGACCGCCTCAGGGAGATCTTGGACGCTAGCTTGTCGTCCGGACGCTTGCCTGAGTGCTGGAAAAGCGGGAAGCTGATCCTATTAAGGAAGCCGGGACGGCCTGCCGATTCGGTGGCGGCCTATAGGCCCATTGTACTGCTGGACGAGGCGGGTAAACTGTTTGAGAGGATACTCTCTGCCCGCATCGTCCGGCACCTCTGCGAGGTGGGCCCCGATCTGTCGGACGCCCAATTTGGTTTTCGGACGGGGCGTTCGACGGTCGATGCTGTGCTGCGCCTGAGGGCCGTTACCGAAGAGGCAGTGAGCTGTGGCGGCGTGCTGTTGGCGGTGTCGTTGGACATCGCCAACGCATTTAATAGTCTGCCATTTAGTTGCATCAGGGAAGCACTCCACTACCACGGGGTGCCAGAGTACCTGAGGCGACTTGTGGCAGACTATCTTGAGGAGCGTACCGTCGTGTACGAGGACCGAGATGGTATTCTGAGGCGGCGGCCCATGTCGTGCGGTGTTCCACAGGGGTCCGTCCTCGGACCACTCCTGTGGAATATGGGATACGACTGGGCCCTTCGAGGTCGTCTTCCCCCCGGGCTGGGCGTAATTTGTTACGCCGATGACACATTGGTCACGGCTCGGGGGGCGAACTTTCAGGAGGCGGCGCGCCTGGCCACCGTGGGAGTCTCTTTGGTGGTCGGGCGCATTGAGGCGCTGGGTTTACGGGTGGCCCTAGATAAGACGGAAGCCCTTTTGTTTCATGGGCCCCGTCGTGGTCCACCACCCCGGTGCCTCTATCGTAGTCAATTCGGTCCTCGTACCGATTAAGGCCCAGATGAAGTATCTGGGCCTGATCCTCGACGGCAGGTGGCTCTTCGACGAGCACTTCCGACAGCTTACTCCAAAGCTGGTCGGCGCTGCTTCTGCTCTTGGGCGACTTTTGCCCAATTTGGGTGGAGCCAGCGTCGCGACGAGACGGCTATACACGGGGGTTGTTCGGTCAATGGCACTGTATGGTGCACCGGTGTGGGCGGCGGCTCTGACCGCCCAGAATAGGGCTCGCCTCTGGCGCCCTCAGAGGATATTGGCGGTTAGAGCCATACGCGGTTACCGCACCGTATCGACGGAGGCGGCGTGCGCGTTGGCCGGAACTCCCCCGTGGGATTTGGAGGCGGAGGTGCTCGCTGAAGTTTATCGGCGAACGGCAGACTTTCGGGTGGGTAGCGGCATTCGGCCCTCGCCCGAAGAGATACGCGAGTGGCGAGAGGCCGCTCGTCGAGCCACGATGGCTCGTTGGTCGTCCCGGCTGGAGGCTCCACGTGCTGGCTTTGCCGCCGTGGAGGCTCTCCAGCCGGTCATCGCCGAGTGGGCAGGGCGGCAGCACGGGACCCTTTCCTTCCGACTGACGCAGATTCTTTCCGGGCACGGTTGCTTCGGGAAGTATCTGCACTCGGTCGCCAGGAGGGAATTGAGTTCCGCCTGTCACCACTGCGACTGCAGTGAGGACTCGGCTCAGCACACGCTGGCGGTTTGTTCCGCCTGGGCGGCGCAGCGTGGGGTCCTCACTGCAGTTATTGGAGGAGATCTCTCGCTACCGGCCGTGATACGCTCCATGGTCGGTAGCGACAGTTGTTTTACCGCGGTCGCAACCTTCTGCGAAGACGTAATTTCGCGGAAGGAGGCGGCGGAGAAGGCCCGGGAGGACAATATCCACTCGGACCCAATTCGCCGCCGGCGAGCCGGGCGGCGGAGGCGCGCATACCAGCGCCTCATGCCGCCTTGAGTGTGGCCGCGGGTGGACGGGACGGGTTTTCCCCTCCATCCGCTACAATGGGCAGCCGCGAGGAGGCGACGTCCGCGTGTGCCGTACGTCGCCTAAAATAGAGAGTTTACCCATAGATGGTGCCTGCATTAGCGGGCAGGCGCTGGGAGGGATCTGGATGTCGTAATAACAGCTGTTCCCGGTCCCTCCTATGTCAGGCGCAGAGTGGCACACCGTGTGGTTTTAGTCGGTCCGATTCCGACACACCGCCCCGCCGTAAACCCCGGTGGGGTGACGGCCCGAGGGGGTTTCCACACGTTAAAAAAAAAAAAAAGGCCTAGGTCCAGCAGTGGACGTCTTTTGGCTGAGATGATGATGATAGTTTAACAACGGACAACATTCTGCCGATTTTTGGACATGTAGTGCTCTTTCTATGTTAGCTGTGTAAACTATTACATATCTACTAGATGTACCCTGCTGCACTTCGCTATGGCACATTATGGTTGTATGTAGACAAACATAATTCCTGAATCTATTTGTATATCGTGTCAAAGTTGGATCTCATTCGATATAGAACTTTTTAAATTTTTGACGCATACACAAACTATTTTTATATTTTGTAGATTATTTACAGACATAAACCTAAAACTTAGATTTATATCTATATATATAGTTAGAAACGCTAACTATACGATTTTTGTGAAAAAGGAAAAAGAATACAATTATAATGAAATCTTGTTTTGCAGTTGTCGGCGTCTAGCGACCCGGGCGCGTTGGACGCCGTGGCAAGACGCTACCGACTCGAGAATGGCAACTCTCTGGGGGAAAAGGACGAGGTAAGATTCTCATCAACATCTTATACAAACATCCTTGAGATTTGAGGATTGCGGTTTAATTATTAGCCTTTGGCTTTGTAAAATGCTTCATTATTGTCTTTTGATTACTATTAGCAAGAATTAAAAGTTTTTCATGTTTATGAATGACATGGCATAAGTGACTAAATGATTACTAAAGGATGAGTATCTGTCATGGTTTTATGCAAATTTCTTGATTGATGTGATACGATATTCATGTTGATTTTCTTTCTTTATTTTTTGATTCCTGGACTTTCGCAAGCTTAAATCTTTGACTCAGTTTTCACTACTGTATTCAATACAGTGTATTGTACGTTACGGTTTTATAACCCTTTTTAAAAAAAAATCATGTTATGTTCAACATGCACAAGCTGTTTGTGCAACATTAGAACTACATCAGAATATAATAGAATAAAAAACCGACAAGAGTCAAAAGACTTATCAACTACAAAGCAACACTACGTAAAAGTATAAAAACGTAAAAAATATTTATTAACAAGTTTGTTGAAAAGTGCCAACTTATAAAACAGAATATCGAGTATATACTCTATATGGAGTATTATAGTATATATGTATATATATATGTAGTATATATATATGGAGTATTATAGTATTATAATACTCTATATCTCTATATCTATATGGAGTATTTAGATACCTTCTTGTCTGTCAGTTCATAATAAAGTGAAAGTTTCCCTCATTTTTCATCATATACCATCATCAAAACTGAACTTGCTGACAATGAAACATACCTCATAATTAAATTTCTTATAAAACTTCATAAATCACGATTATATATTTTTTACACATAACATTTTAATAACAAAAATGTACCAAATTAAACTATAAACTTTTTTTAGCTGCATATAATCACTTTACAAGCAGACGATGCCAGTACAAAAGAACACATAACCTACAATAGTAAAAAGACAGCTTCAAACTGTATAACGGGAATAATTGCAATAAAAGCCCATTTTGTACGAACGTTTTCGAAGACTGTCAGAAGTAACTTAGCTGATTACACTCCTTCCGTTTACTAGTTAGTTTTCGTACAGGTCTTAATACAGCGCAGTATCGAAAGGAGAGAATGGAGAGAAGCGGGATCAGCTCGTGTTTACAAAGTTATAAACTCATTTGGTGCCAATTTTCACGTAGGAACAATATTAAAAACGTGTCTAGTATCGGAAAATTCTAAATACAAAATACTGCTACTCGAAAATTACTAGAGCTGATAAAATTCATAGAGCATGAAAAATATCGTCGAGCCTTGGTAATTTTATTAAAACTGAAGTTCGGATTTTAATGAAATTACCAAGTTTCGTAAAGATGTCAAAATATAAATCGTATTTTTTAGACTATTTCGAAATAATATTAGAAAACACATCATCAATTGTCAGACATTTACCCTACATTCCACTAAGTTATGTACTGTAGATATGAATTCAAGATTTACTACTATTGTAGTTTTAACGCTTCGTTAGCAAAAAATTAGTAGGTAAAAACAATGCTACCAGACGTTGTATTTCAACTCCGTGGGGTTCATGTACCAAGTCATATACTCACCTGATCATCCTTGTCGCAGACCGATGGAGGTAAAGGGTTGGTGCTGTGCTATTTGAATGTATGTAAGCATGTGAACTTATAACTATTTCACACTTAACATAGTGCCTTTATTACTTTGACGCGAGAAGAGACAAATTACTTACTCGACGAAAGTCTGAAAATGACATGTTCTTGGATCGTCAGCAGCTTATTTAAAGCATGATGTCAATTTACAATTAGTCTTTTTTTTCAAGCATTAATAAATTTATTTCCTTATTCTTTAAAGGTAAGAAAAATGATCGTATGAAAATTTATTTTAATATATGTTCTTTTAAAATAACTGTTCATAATTTATAATATTAATAAATCAACTGTCAACGTCTAGGTCAAGATTGGTCGGTCTTGATCCTCGACGGCAGGTAGCTCTTCAACGAGCACTTCCGACAGCTTTCTCCAAAGCTGGTCGGCGCTGCTTCTGCCCTTGGGCGACTTTTGCCCAATTTGGGTGGAGCCAGCATCGCGACGAGACGGCTATACACGGGGATTGTCCGGTCAATGGTCCTGTATGGTGCACCGGTGTGGGCGGCGGCTCTCACCGCCCAAAACAGGCGCCCAAAACAGCTCGCCTCAGGCGCCCTCAGAGGATATTGGCGGTTAGAGCCATACGTGGTTACCACACCGTATCGACAAAAGCGGCATGCGCCTTGGCCCGAACTGCCCCGTGGGATTTGGAGGCGGAAGTGGTCGCCGAAGTTTATCGGCGAACGGCTGACTTCCGGACGGGTAGCGGCATACGACACCTTCGAGCGGGGGCTCGAAGAGATACGCGAGTGGCGTGAGGCCGCTCGTCGAGCCACGATGGTTCGTTGGTCGTCCCGGTTGGAGGCTCCACGTGCTGGCTTTGCCGTCGTGGAGCTTCCGCGAGGAGGCGACGTCCGCGTGTGCCGTACGTTGCCTAAAATAGAGAGTTTACCCGTAGATGGTGCCCGTGGTAGCGGGTAGGCGCTAGCAGGGATCTGGATGACGTAATAGCAGCTGTTCCCGGATCCCTCTTATATCAGGCGCAGAGTGGCACACCGTGTGGTTTTAGTCGGTCCGATTCCGACACACCACCCCGCCGTAGACCCCGGTGGGGTGACGGCCCGAGAGGGTTTCCACACGTTAAAAAAAAAAACAGTAGCAGTCGTGGGACTGCCGATAGAAGTGAAAACGGAACTATTAAGTTGAGAGTAATTAAAACTATATGCAAAAATTATATGAAATTTTTTATGTTTCATATATAGCTATATATAATATATAATATCATATATAATATATAATAATAATAAATTTCATATATAATATCATATTCTCCATAGCTATAGATATACTATTATCATTAGCATGTCGGTGACGCGAACCGAGGATTTTACCCTCTACTAAAACGCTCAACGCGCCTAAAGAAGTTTTCACTTCAAAAAGGGTCACGATCAAAAAAGGAAGGTGAAAATGATGTCTAATGTTCCAAGTACATTTCCAAGAATAAAATTGAGGCAGCTATTCTTGGCGAAATATAAGCGAGAGTGGTACTTGGCATGTTTAAGAGTAGACACAAATGTGACCAGAACACTTGGTATTGAAACGGTACAATTTAGAGGGTGACTGAGGTTAAGAAACCTCTCTTTAAAAAGTGGTTAGCCTCCAGATCTCTTGAAAACTGTAACATGTACAGTGGTGCATAGTGCAACACATACAGAACTACATAGTGTGCTACAAAGAAAACTGTGGCTCCTAAGTTTCTAGAGAGAACAATTTACTCCTGGATCCAACAGGAGTGTACACTCTTAGAACATTATTGTTCAGAATTCACCCGGTCACGGGACCACGGATACTACTTTCACCCTTTTTTTTTTGTTCTGTGTGGAAATGCCCTCGCATACCACTGAAGGGTGGTTATGTCAGGCTCGAACCGACCAAAAACCACACGCCGTCTCAGGTACCATTGCCCAGGAGACCAGGTGCACCCTAGTAAGGAAATCCCTGGAACCCTGACGTACCTCGGAGTTCCACGCGCTCTCGCTCCGTATCATGGCCGCAACCATGTTAACGAGCGAGAGAGTCCCCACTCCGATGGCTGCCATGAGGTCACGGTCTGCTCCACCCAGGCTGGGCATTCTGCCAGCGTGTGGAGCGCTGTGTCCACGGTCCAGCCATCGCGGTGATGGCACTCAAGCGTTGGCTCCTTACGGATCAGACACTGGTGGTCTCCGAAACATCCTTTTCCAGTGATCACCTGCGTCAGTCAGTATGAGAGGTTCCCATGATGCCTCTCCAGCCAATCTTCCATAACGGGGGCTTACCGCTGAAACAACGGTGTGTTCAGCGTTTGCTTGGCCAAGTCGTTCCTTCCACTCCTCTACGAGGGCCTGGCGGAGTTGGGCTTTCTGATTTTCGATGTCTCGAGTTTCAGGACTCCAACCCAACTCCCGCGCCGCCTTGCGCCACTGATAGAGAGCTGCAAGGGCTCTCGCCTCCAGGTCCCATGATGGAGTTCCGGCGAGGAGACTCGCCGCCTCAAAGGAGATCGTACGGTACCCGCTTATAATCCTAATGGCTAGCATTCGCTGTGGTCATCGCAGTAACGCTATATTACTGGCCTTCAGGACCTCCGCCCATACTGGGGCCCCATAAAGGGCCATGGACCGCACAACTCCAGCGTAGAGTCTCCTGCAGGAGTCATCGGGTCCCCTCATGTTCGGCAGCAAACGTGCCAATGCACGCGCTGCACCAACTAACTTGGGGACCAGACTTCGAAAGTGATGTCCGAAGTCCCTTCGGCCATTGAGTACTAGCCCCAGATACTTCATAGAGGGCTCGATGCTGATGCGAGTACCTCCGACTGTGGGGCTGAGTCTTTCAGGTGGCTTCCTCCGAGGCCCATAAAAAAACATAAAAAAAGGCCTCGGATTTGTGCAAAGCCACCTCGAGCCCCAGCCGCCGGATTCACTGCAGGACTTGGCCAATACCGGCCGTGGTCCGCACGATTGCCTCACGGTGTGTCTTGCCGCACGCCGTCACAAGTGTGTCGTCTGCGTAAGATGTGACGGCTACACCATCTAGGTATGCACCGCGAAGCACCCAGTCGTGGCCAATATTCCACAGGAGAGGCCCTAAGACCGACCCCTGCGGAACAACACACGACATTTCACGTCGACCGAGACCGTTTCTACTTGGGTAGACAACGGCTCTCTCCGACAAATACGCCCCGACGACGCGGCGGCGGTAGAGAGGCACTTTATGATATACTAGCGCTTCTCTGATGCAACTCCAGGGCAAAGTGTTGAACGCCTTGGCGATATCTAACTATACCGCCAACATCAATTCATCCTGAGAAACGGCTTCCTCCGCCAGAGTCCTCACGCGCATGATCGCAACCACGGTGGAGCACCCCTGACGGAAACCGTATTGGTAACCAATACCAACCGTTATATCCGGCCCTACTCTGAAGAAGTGCTTGACGAGGCGCCATGCAATCACTCTTTCATAGAGTTTGCATACCTCGTCAAGCAACAGTATGGGCCGGTAAGCGGATGGTGAGTCCGCTGGGCATTCAGCCCTTTCGAATGAGGACCAGTTTTCCCGTCTTCCATATTTTCGGAAACTGGCCCTGCTTGAGGCATGCGCTGA
The DNA here is from genome assembly GCA_949316085.1 of Hypercompe scribonia. NCBI lineage: Eukaryota > Metazoa > Arthropoda > Insecta > Lepidoptera > Erebidae > Hypercompe > Hypercompe scribonia. The sequence goes on from OX438969.1 coordinate 19,384,159, forward strand.
AAAACTCTCTCAGTCGGGGCTCGAGAGCCAGCGCCTCATCATCCAAAGCCAGGACCCATGCTCGTCCTGGAATGCCATCGGATCCTGGGGCAGTGTTTTTGGCTTTAAGCCGTCGCATCGCCAGCGCTAGTTCTGTCCAAGTGACTACAGGCACGTCGTCGTCGTTCACGTTAGGCGCCTCAGGTGCTGGAGGCGGAACCATCAATGGTGGAGTGTGCTCCACCACATGCGATGGAAACAGGGAACCGACAACCCTTTCAAACAGCTCTGGCTAAAGACATCGGGTTAACGGCGGGGCCCATGGCCGCATTTTTATTTATTTATTTATTTATACATCATGCACTTTATGTACATAGGCGGACTTAATGCCTAAGGCATTCTCTACCAGTCAACCTTTGGGTGATGCAGAGAAAATAGGAAGTAGGTGCGTTTCAGGTGTTGAAAAGAAGAAGTAGACATAACAAACTTTCATATACTAAAATTAATACAAATACATAAATACATACATATACATACTTAAGTTGATGTAAGTTTATATACATACATACACAAATAAATATCATAACAAGTATAAGATGATAATCATGTATTGGTTGATTCTACCAGCTGTTTCAGTAAATACTGCTTCACTTTTTTCTTAAAAGTAAAAGCGTTGCTAGCCATCCTGACTTCGAGGGGAAGCTCATTCCAGAGAAGAACGGACTGCACAAAGAAAGATGAGCCAACAAACTCAGATGTATGGGAGGGGCAACGAAGGAGAAGATTCTTAGAAGACCGAAGCTTTCTGTCGTGATTGCTACATAAGAGTTGGAAATAAGAGTTTAAATATGTTGGCGAAGATGGGTTATTAAGTAAAGAGAATAGAACAGTGAGCGCGCGTAATTTTCGGCGTAGACGAATTGGTAGCCAATTGAGCTGCGAACGGAAAGAGGATACATGGTCATATTTACGGAGATTATAAACAAATCGAATGCAGTTATTAAGAAGACGGTCTAATTTATCGAGAAGATCTGCATTCAGGTCGTAGCAGCACACATCACCATAGTCGATTAAGGGGAAAATAAGAGTTTGCACAAGCATAGTCTTGGTTTTTACGGGCAGGAAATTTCTCAGACGATTTAGAGCCCGAAGTGTCCCAGTAACCCTCCGGCACTGTTTTGCAACTTGTTCACGCCAGGTTAGTGTGCAATCGAGGTGTAAACCTAAATCTTTCACCGATCCACTCACAGGTATGATAGTCCCATTAAAAGTAATAGCCGGGAGAGTTTTAGTGTCTACTCTGTTCATCGACCGGTGACTTCCCACTACGATAGCTTGACATTTTGTGGGGTTCACAGATAAACCAAACCTTTGAGACCACGTGTTGATTGTTTCCAGATCGTAGTTGATCATTTGTATTGCACTCGAGATATCTTCCACTTTACTCTGTGAATAGAGCTGTAGGTCGTCGGCATACAGATGATACGCACAACGAAGTTCCAGGGACAGGAGGTTAATATACACAGAAAATAATATAGGAGAAAGAATGCCGCCTTGAGGAACACCAGAATCAAGATCACACCAGCTCGAGGAAGATCCATCGACATGAACAGATTGCTGGCGGCCCCGAAGATATGATGAGAACCAATCCAGTGCTTCAGGTGAGACCACAAGATAGGAAAGGATAGACAGGAGTATATTGTGATTAACTGTGTTGAAGGCATTAGAGAAGTCAATTAGTACCAAAACAGTAACTTCAGTGTCTTGCATACCTGCCTTGATATCACCAACCACTTTAAGAAGAGCAGAAGTAGTGCTATGACCAGGCCTGAAACCCGATTGAAACGGGCTCAATAGGTTGTTTTTGTAGACAAATTCAGAAAACTGTTTGTGCACACAGGATTCTAGGACCTTTGAGAGGAAAGGGAGGACGGATATTGGTCTGAAATGGTTGGGGTGTGTGGGATTTGGATTTTTAGGTAAAGGGATGACACAAGCTTTGCGCCACAGTGATGGGAAAATTCCAGAATATAATGAGTAGTTTATGATATGGGCGATTATAGGTAAAATGTGGTCAATAATTGTTACGATCATACGTCGGCTGATTTTATCACAACCAACAGCGTTGGATTTGATAGAGAATATGATCTTTTTGATCTCACCCGACGCAACCGGAGAAAATCGGAAGGGATTTATGTTAGGGCTATTTAAGCTTATCAGGTAGTCAAGAGTGCGATACTCGGTTTGGGAATCCAAATGAGCAGATAGAGAAAAATAGTGGTTCAAATCCTCCAAACCAACCGTCCCCTGCAGACCACCCGACCGCTGCTTACCAATACCCAGAGTTCCAAGGAACCTCCAAATATTGGCGGGAGAAGAATGGGAGATGTTGTCAAAAATGTGTCGGCGTTTGGCGTTGCGTATCATCTGGTTGCAGCGATTCCTCGCGATTTTGTATAAAGTGCGCTTTGCCTCGGTACGGTCCCTTCTGAATTTGATAAAAGCTCTATCTCTTCGTCGCATAGCCAAAAGTACCTCTTTCGTCATCCAGGGAGCAGGTTGCCTCTTTACTTTAATACTTTTGATGGGTGCGTGGTTATCATATAGAGCGAGAAGTATGTGATTAAAGTTATGAAGCTTCTCATCTATGCTTATAACTGACGTTACTGCATCCCAATTCAGACAGGCAGCATCCCTAAGTAGCTTGTCCAGATCCATACGAGCAAAACAACGCATGCGCAAAACTCTTGGTTGGGGTTTAGGTGGTTTAAGGGCATAGGAGAGGAAGATTAGATCGTGATTGGAGAATGCCGGCGCATCAAGTTGACCATGGTTACGGACAAGCGTAGGGGCCGACACCAGTATTAAATCTAACCAAGTGTCCACCCCCAGGCTGTTATGATGAGTTGGCTGTAGAGGTAAAACATGCATACCGGTCGACTCAACAATCTGAAGGAGTTTGCAGGCACGTGAGGTAGGGCGGGTTAGGTCTGTATTGAAATCTCCCATGATGATGTGATGAGTGTATACAGACCCCAAGGATTCCAGCACTGTTTCCAGACTGGAGAAGTAATCTATCGAGGGAGGAGAATACACTGCCCCCAGGACCACCTTAATTCCTCTCACAAGGACCTCAAGAAATAAATATTCTACGGCAGCCGAAGAAGAAGAAGAGGGAGAAGAAGCCAGAATTTTAAAAGGAAGAGAACTGTGTATGTAAATGGCAACTCCACCGCCCCTCCTGGTGACTCGATCATTTCGAACAAGGATATAGCCAGTGAGAGGATAGAAAGCAGAAAGAAGATTAGGTTTGAGCCAACCCTCCGATATCAGGATGGCATGAACGTTGGTGCTACTAAAAGCCTCAGTCAAATCACTATAATGACTGGGTATGCTCTGTGCATTAAGGTGACATACATTAAGCAGGTGCTCTGACTGACGGTTGAATGTAAATTGTAAGCGTTCACCTAATGTCTCAGTTATAGAGGCAGAACTAACATCTACAGAGGATAAAGTAGACTCGTGAGCAGTATTGTCAGAATCATAATCATCAGTTATCATACGTATTAAATATAAGCAATAAAAATATACTACAAAATAGTAAATAAATATAAATGTAAAAAAATAAAAAAAAAATAAAATTGGAATTATTTATACGATATCTCAAAATATGCAATACCTTACTATGTTGGCACGAAATTACTCCTCTGCACCATCCACCAGCCAACACAACACAAAATTTGATAATAACAACTAAAAAGAAAAATAAAAATACAAGTGAAATAAAACGTATCAAATAGTGATAGTGTAAACAGAAACATTAACAGGTTACGTTGTCCATTAACGCATTTCCGAACGCAACCCGTCATGCATATGTCACTTTACGGATGTCAAATATGATAAGTTAAATATGTTGTTGATGTTAAATAAACAATTAGACAAGGCCAAGTAGACACAAATAAAGTAAGACTATATTGTTTACCTGCCAGTTAGCCGACGAGCTACGTTCAGAAAAACGTACGTTAATGTGAATAAGTCCGATGTATTAGGTATATTTTGACTGGACTTTTCTTGTGCGGGCCAGACGACTTATTCTTTTTGCCACTTCTACCATGGTGCCCCACTGCATGAAGAGCTTTTGGGTGCTTTGAAATCAGGTCCGACAGCTCCTCAACGGTAGTGATCTTACACCGGATGCCGGCAGCGACCATAACAACAATTGTGCCGTCATTAGTCCAACATGCACGAGTGCCGAAGTGATTCCGGGCCTTGGCAAATACTGTCTGTCTTGTTTTGGTGAGAAATTCACGAACAGAAACGGCGGAACCTTTAAGTGCAGATTTAGCCCTCCAGGCCGCCGACCGGAGTTGCAAGCTACGAAATCTCACCAAAATGGGCCGGTGATGATCTGTATCCGGTGTCCCTAACCTGTGACAGACAGTGAAGGACTCCGCAGTGCACGTTTTCAGTTGCAGCTTGTTATTGACTATGTCAAGTGCCACTCTGCCACAGTCTTCACCATCAGACTCCACAACCCCCATGAGTAGAAGTGCTTTACGACGATGCCTTGTCTCTATGGCATCAACAGCTTGAGTGCATTCTTTAATCTGCTTCCGTAACAGTCCCAACATGCTGTATATTAGTTCCCGAAAGGTTCGGAACTCCTCAGCAACTTTTGCAACCGTGTCCTTTGAGGTACTTGTACCTTGAAGCTGTGACTCCAGTTCCGCCATTCTTCTAGTGAAGGACTCCTCCAGAGATTTTTGAGCGGCTTCAATGTTCACCAACTGTGACATATTGTTGTGTAGTGTAGTGCTGGTAGGTGGTGGCTACAAATTGGTTAAGATCCACACATAAACTCCTACAAACAAGTGCAGTCCAATATTATGGTGTATTAAGCAAGAACTTGTAATAATTTTTAGGAAATGTAGATATTTTAAATTAAATACAATTAAGAGCAAATAATTTTCTGTGTGCACTTTTTGACACCTACCCTCAAATTTTGCATTTTGCCCCTAACCATGCGGTAAGGGCGTCCCCATGGACCCCGCTCTAGTGTCTCCAGCAACTCGTGGACTACTTTCACCCTAAAGATTTTTGCGGAGTAATACAAGATGAATGGTATGCGTGTTTCTAAACATGTAGAGAGTCTTCGACTGTGTTCCTCGTATGACGATAAGGTAGGCACTGTGATCCAAAGGGTTATAAGAATCCAGTATTGATATTTTCAGAGACAATACCACAAATCTAATTCGACGGAGTACTTGGCATTAAACTGTACTATTTTTAGAGCCGTCCTCTTACATGGCTGTGAAACGTGATTGATGTTGAAACGATACAAGTAAAAACTACGTGTCACGAAAATGAATATACTGCGGTGAAAGTGTGAACTCACGCGAAAGGATCACGTAAGAAACAGCTGTGTTCGCAGCAGCCTTCACGTCTGAAATCGCAGATAAACTGCAGGATAATCACCTGTGTTGGTGTGGCCACATTTTGCGGTAACTGTCTAGCAAGGTGGATAACAAATGTCTGGCAATGCCACCTCCGTTGAGCTCCGGTACAAGAGAGAAATCCAAAAAGTGCTGGCTTGTCGTCGTAAAAGGTGACATGTGTACCAACGGTCTTAGTGACAGAAGCCTCACGGACCGAGCAAAATAGAGAAGAAGAGTAAAAAAACGGCACGGAGGACGACATTAAGATGATGATAATGATTAATAAAATAATTCAAGATAAATACTACTCGAGTTTACAATAAAACGTACCAATTTCGACTAAGACGATAGATAATACAATGAGTATTCTTTTTCTTCATACACATGTCTGTGACTAACGAACATTTGAAGTCACTGCTGTATTCTCTTTCTTGTCCTTTCCAAGGCGACAAAGATGAGCGGCATTCACGATTCTCATCTAATTTCAAACGTTACGAAGCATGATTTTCTTTTTATTTATTTTTTAACGTGTGGAAACCCCCTCGTGAACGTCACTTCACCGGGGTTTGTGTAGGAATCGGAGCGACGACCACACGGTGAGCCACTCTGCGCCTGACAAAGGAGGGAATGCAAATTACCTCTAAGTAATGAGTTTTAATTAAACTAAATGAAATCTTTTTTATTTCTTCTAGTAAACAAATAAAAGTCTAAATTCTAAAAAGTAAGATACTCGTACATTTTGTAAAGACTGTTTAGAAGTATAAAAGTTGTTAATTATAGTTTACCTACCTCATTTTATCTACCTCCGTAGGTAAAATGAGGACAACACCTTGTATTATGAAACGTTGTATATATAAAGGCTAACTCATTCTGACTCTGGCACGTTGAGATTGAGTAGGGTATCCATCATACACGTGATTACACGTTCTCATATTGATACATCCCGCATAACAAGCCGACATCTGCAACGTGAAAAATAACATGATTTATCTTTCTATATTTAAATATGTCTGCTACTGTTTGAATGTTTGTAATATGTTTCTAGATAAATTATTCCAACGGGTAGTCTTATCGCGTGTCGTAATCTCTTACTCTCTTACAAACAACTTTAAGATGGATTATATTTGAATAAGTAATGGGAGTTTGTAGTAGTCTAGAAACTAAGTGTACTTTCCATTTCTTCATACCATTCAAGACACTTTCGATAACCATGTACATGTGGATAAAGCAGAAATCTAGAATTTAATGTGACCAGAAGCAGTTTAAAACAATAACACTAATTCAACGATCATTAAAATGTAAATATTCTTCTAGAAGCTTAAATATCTTGACTAAAATAACTGGCAAGTATTAAGTGCTTCGTACAGATTAAATCAATCTAATTGCATTTTTGTTTCCAATGTATATGAAAAATTAGTTACGACTACTATTCATAATTTGCCGAATAAATCAAGTCTACAGATGTCCAATGATAAATTTTATAAAGTTTAACAAATGCATTTATTTAAATTTAAGAATAAAACTTGAAGACGATTAAACGCAGTTGGATCAAATGACTTTTTTTATTACTAGGAGCGGCTGCCATGGATTAGGTACTCAGCGACAAACTTGCCTTAATAGGTCTTTATCGAAGTTTTCTTTTATTTGAACGTGAAAGGACAAACTTGTCTGTTTATATCTAAATTATCTGTCTTATACTATAGAAATTCAAGCATCAGAAAAAGTTATGCTGTGTCTGATTATTTTTATTCTAAATAAGTTACCACAATTTGCTACGAAAAGAGGGTTAAAATGTGTAGAATATATTTCTTGATCTGCTTCAGTAAATTCAATACAATCCAAGGCACAGCATCAGATATTTTACAATTTTACCTTACCAGTCAGTCAATAAGACTCGCTACCAAGCGACTGCTTGAATTTTAAATTTATTTCCTTTGTTTTCATGTTGTATCTTCAGTCTTTTGATGAATATGAAAACTGGAACCGAAGGCTTAACATGCTCTCCGTGGCACGGAGGGGTCACAACATGTTAAGAATGATTATGATATATTATGAAACTTAAGTTTTATAATATAACGTAAGTTAAGTAAGTTATAATAGTTTAGGGGTGTCCGGCAGAGGGTTGGAACCATACTAACTGTCTGGCAATGAGCAACGCGAGTTTTGATATTATTATGAATCAAATATAAAAAGATCAAGTTTTATTTCATGACGAATTTGAGATGGAATTTTACACAACTTTGTTGCCTGTTATCTGCCAAAGCCACCGCTGCCTCAGCTTCATGTTTGGGGATCATTCTTACCTGTACTAGGGACACACATAGAAGAACTTTCAGCTTTTATAAAAAGACGAAGGTCTGGCACTCACGGGCTCTTGCTCTAAAACCTAATAATCTTCAACAAACTTGTAAACACTTTATTATAACCCACATAATATTTCCCACATAGTAAAATAAAGTAAAATTTAATTAAACCGTACAAAGTTATTTTGCTAGATACTTTAATATCATCTAAGTCGTAAAGGGCTAAAACTTAAATTCATAAATTGGTAATATGCTGCTATATTTATAGAAACTGCTATAGATAGTTAATTTTGTATAGATTCTTAATACTTGACTAGAATGATAAAAATAATATACTTTATTAAAAATATGGTGTTATCACTTTGTATCCTCAGTTATAGTTTATTACAAACTATGCCTTATAATTATCCTTAAAAACCATAAGTATCGTTACATAACCATAGCCAAAAAAAATTTTTTTTTTCTATCTTGTTTTAACTTTCCGTACTTCTAAACATAAGTTAGGATACCCGCTAACACAATAATATTGTCAATAAACTACATAGTGCCAATAATATTGCGTATGTGCGGTATGTGTTGCAGTATTTTATAAAATTACTCTGGATTTCTAGAATTCTTGATTTTGCCACGTCAATATCGGGGAGGCAGATGTACTGTCGATAAAATTGTGGTGTAGGGGCGCGCGGAAATGTTTTTATTGAGAAAAAGATTTCAAAGCAGACGGACACTCGCGCTATTGTTTCGAATGGACGACGAAAATGGTATGGATAGCAAAAATTGTATTGACACTATTGGTAAAAATAATGTCAAAAAAAGACATAATTTGTCTGTACGTACAAAAACTTGAGCGAAGTTGCCCGAATTGTAAAATACATCCTGTGAAGCATAACATGATAAAGTTACAAAAAATAATGCCTTAGATAAGTTATTCGAAATTTATAAAAGAATGAAACCAAATAGTACGAAAGAAAACAAATAAAAATAAATAATCGAAAAGAATTCAAGAAGATTTATAAATCAAAGTCATTGGATAAGGGAACCGAAGAGGTTTACGTCCCGTCCGCCTACACGTATTATGTGTTCACTTGAATCTAACTGTGGAGTGACTGCGTTAGATTTCACTACAAAAAAATATCAATAATATTGCGTACTGTTAGATTCGCGTTGTCAATACTATTGTGTGTGCTAGCCTTAAAGTTTAGGCACGTCTCTCTCTTTCTCTCTCTCTCTCTATCTCTCTCTCTCTCTCTCGCTCTCTCGCTCTCTCGCTCTCTCTCCCTCTCTCTGCCTCTCTCTCTCCCTCTTTCTCGCTCTCGCTCTCGCTCAATGTCTCCCTTACACTTGCTTTATTTTTACATTTTACTTGTAAACTTTTCCAATTATGTTAAGTGCTAGTATTTAAATAGACAGCATGAACTACGTTTTAGCCTAAAAATTATTTATTGACGAAAACTGTTATTGTCTACTTGTCCGTAATATTCACGAAATCATCACCATTAACAGCCAGCCCGACCATTATTGGCCACTTAAAGTATCATAGAATGTTCATATTTGCTTTGATTTTTTGCAGTTGTTCGGGCCACCGAGTGCACCCGTTCTTGAAAACCCAGAATTTCAAACACGATGGTACTTCAAATACTTCCTTGGCAAAAGTAAGTCACTATTTCTTTCATATCAGATCTATACCCAATAAAACAGTCACAATGTTTAAACAGTTTAAAAAATACTCACTACTGGTGAACCAAACAGATCAGCTCCATGAATAATATATCTTCTATAAGTAATAAGCTTTTTCCACTCGGAGTTACAGCCTGTAACTAGGACTATGTGGTAAAAATATGCGTTTCATTCAATTGATTTCGGAATAACATTCCAAATACACAAATCAGTACTATAAAAATTAAATTTTAACAAAAAAATCAAACAGAAAATGTTCTAGAACAAAGAATACACTACAAAGTAAAACATATACGACATAAGAAACATACATCAAGGAAATACAAGAATATACCTAGCATTAATAATACGATAATACTTGAATTATTAAGTTAATGACACAAGTCACTATTGTACACCCCTGCCAACTGAGAGCGTTGGCTGACACCGGCACCTCAAATAACAATAATTGTAGACCGAAATACGTAAACATTTTTTAACTTCTTAGTATATTTTTTTTCAGTTATTTTCTAATTAAAGTCAGTTCTTTTTGTTACAAATTTTGTTTATTTTAATTCTTTTTTTCCATTGATAAGTGATAAATAAAAAATTTCATCAATGAAATCGAAACCAACCAAATACACATTCTTATGGATAACTTAAAAACTACTATTACGCTGATCAGCACCAGCTTTCGAATCTAAAAACTATCGTCACAATTGGTACATCCAACCACAAGTTATGAGGTAATACACAAATAAAAAATTAAAAAAACAGTAGAATTAAGATCCTCTTCTTTCTCTGAAGTCGGTTAAAAAAATAAAACAATTGGTAAATGATTTAAAGAAGATTTTCACTCTTATTTACTCGAACTACAATCAACTACCTTCTAAATGGATGTGTCCATAATCTATCTAATTAAATGTACTGAGTGTTTTATATCGATACATTCTTTTCTTATTTCCAGACAACTAGACTTTCAAGAGACTAGTGAAGCAAAAAAAAACAATTATAATTTCCTTTCCTCTCTGTACGGAGAAGTCTTGCTTTTTAAATGTAATTGAACACTAACGCCAAAATTCGCTTTGTCTCTAGCGTTCTCTAACAAATTTTTAACTATGTCTTACCCTTTAAAGAGTTTAAAGTAAGTTAATACATATGAGAACATACTCGTTTATATGAACATATGTACATATACACGAACTTTCTAAGTTAAAATTCTTATTTGAGGTTATTGATTTTCTCGAGTTATAACTTACTCATTCTCGAAATACTTTGCTGCTCTTTATTGAATATTACCCTTGTTGAAGCCGCAAAAGCATATTATAAAGCTTAAAATACCTACCGCTGCATATTATATTTAGTAAAGAAAAAGTTGCAAACAAACTATGCACTGGCAGACGAACATTCTAAAAGTTTATTAAAATAATAAATATAATATGTATTCGATTCTCAGAAATTTCCGAAAGAAAAAATTTGCCAAGCTTTAAGCAAGCCTATCTTACATGTATTGATGTTGACAAAATCTACACACGCAAACAATGTTGGGTCAAATGTAAGGAAGCATGAAACTGAGGTACGAGTCAATTTGTGACTTTCAACAATTTGACTCATGAACAATACCGAACTTGGAGACACCGCTGTATGTACGTACGACAATTAATTGTTCATTAAAGTTCATATTGTACTCTGATGTACGGCTAAAACGTTGGCTATAAAATACATGTAAACAATTCAAATGGGGTAAGATGATTTACGAAGGATGAAATAATATCTGCATAATTCGAGATTTGAATAAAACTATGGCAGGGCTAAAGACTAGGAAATTCTGATCACAACCTTTTGAATTATTTCGGCTGCTCACAAGAAAGCCGAAATAATCTAATAATTTGTTTTATAATCTTAGTAACATACATCGCAGACATAATCATAATATGGTCAGATTAATTGTTCTCGGCTTTTTGATTCAGTTGGTTTCTGGCTTAACATGTCTACCGTAATAACTACTAAAAAGCTACTGTACTCTAAACGCAAAAACCAAAGAAACAAGTGAATATATTTATTTTGAATTTCTTATCAACAAACAAAGTTAACGTGGAATAACGTGCTATAGTTAAAAAATAACGATGACGAATAAGTGAAAATGTGCCAATTACAGCCTGCATTGGCTTATATAGTTGTAGTGTTGGGTTTGTTTGTCACATCCAACAATGCTCATTAGCGCCAGATGTTCGTGATCATTCTGTTTCCGAACAGAATATAGGTACGATTTAATGACTCTATTCCAACAAGTTTTCCCTGTAAGGCGTAACAATATATGTATATATATATATATATATATACCTAGTCTTGCCATAAATATTGTAATAAAGAAAAAAGAAAATTGTTAACTGCAAATAACATTTATTACTTTTACAGTGTGTCAGTTTAATACATAAATATAAAACAATTAAAAATATAAAAAGCTTATTCGAAGTGGTCTCCATTGGCTGCAATACAGTCCTTTAAACGATGAGGCCAGTTATCAATAGAAGCACGCACTCTTTCCATGGGAAAATTCTTCACTGCCAATCGTATAGATTGTTTTAGGGACTCCAAATTATCATGGCGTTTAGAGCAAGCTGTACTCTCTAAAACTGACCACAAATCATAATCCAGCGGATTAAGATCGGGACTAGACGACGGCCAGTCTTCAGCTCTGATGAAGTCCGAAACGTTCGATTCCAACCAAGACTGCGTGGACCGAGCTTTATGACCCGGCGCCGAGTCTTGCTGGAAGGACCATACTTGGTTATTGAACATGGTGATGTTAAGGGGCTTAACTACCTTCTCAAGAATGGTATCTTGATACACTTGTGCCGATGTTTTGATACCTTTTTCACAAAAATATGGCTCAGTCACTCCTTCATAGCTAACACCCCACCAAACCATCACTGAAGTCGGATAATGTCCACGTTGCACTCTGTCGACTAATTGGGAAGCTTCCTTAGAGCTTTGAGCATAAATACGGTCATTTTGTTTGTTAAAATGTTGCTCAATTGTAAAAATTTTCTCATCCGTAAACAAAATTTTTCTGTGACCTCCCTTTGCGTACCGCTTCAGTAGTTGTTTCGATTTTACCACCCTATTCTTCTTTAAATTATCAGTTAAGAAATGGCCAGTGCGTCTCTTATAGGCTGCAAGTCCTAAGTCATCTTTTAAAATACGCGACATGGTTCTAGGTGCTATCTTCATTTCCCGAGATAAAATCTTTTGCTTTCGGACAGGATTTCTTCGAATTCTTTCCCTTACTGCTTTGACCACCTTTTTCGTACGAACACTACGTGGACGGCCAGATCTTTTTCTGTCACAAACAGAGGAGGTCTCATTGTACCTATTAATAGCCCGGTACACAAACATTTTACTAATACCAAGTGTATGGAGAGTTTTAAAAATTGCATTTGGCTCCATACCTACTTTGTGTAATGCTATCACAGCGATTCGGTTCTCTTTATCACCCCACACCATTTTAATATCGCAAAATATTTTACAATGTATTGGCGCCAAAATGAGAAAACACAATGAACAATCGTATAAAAATGACAGATTCGAAATTCAAATGTAATATTTTTTTATAATTAAGTGTAACAGTATTTATGGCCAGACTAAGTATATTAGGGTGTCCCTTATATGACAAAAAAAAATTTTTTTTCGAATTTCGAAATGCATACCCTCTATAATTTTTACTAATGCTATAAGATACTTAAGTATAAAATTTTATCAATCTAGCATAATTGCAACCAGTGCCGACCGAGGTTCAAAGTTTAGTAAAAAACGTGTTTTGTCCTAAAATTTCAGTCTGCTATAATTTCACTATAAATGCAATGAATTAAGTGAATAAAATTAAATAATAAATTAGATGAACATTAATCTTTAATTAAAAACATAAAGAAATAAGAATCATTCAGGGTAACTTCTTTTTAGAGTAGTTTTTTTACAGTCTGGATACAATTTTAGATGTATCAAGAACTATTTTTGTTCTTCTTCAGCCGTGATAAGTCCGTTAAAATCTTGCATTAATTTAACAGCCCTTTCAGCAGTATCATTTACAACTCTCAAATAACTTATTCTTCTTTTAGCCTCCAGAAAAGCAGCATTGTTATTCCAAGAAGATACATCTTCCTTTAGAAAACTGTCGTCGATCTGCAGTCGTGATAAAAATTGTTTGCTCTTTTCCGATACGAAATCATCCAGTGCTTTGTCTAAAAAAAAAGAAAAATAAGTTAAATAACAAATAAAAATCAACAACAATTTTGAAAATAAATAAATAAGTATTGGACATTGAAATTGAAATCCAACAAAAAGTCAATTTAACTTACCAAACAACTTTTGAGTCAGTTCTTCCTTCGACGGGTCATAGCGTTTGCTAAAATCCGAGATTTTGTCCCTGTTGAAGTTGGCAATCATCTTCTTCTTAGTTTGGTTGTCAACTTCATCATCAAATAGTGATAGAATGACTGTCTCTTCACATAAATAGCACAAGTGATGGCTGAACTTGCTTATAGAAGCTTTAGAAATTGTTGCGTCAACTTTTTCATACTCTTTTAACATCTTCAAGAAGCGCAAATCTTGATTAGGTGCTTTGGTCGCCACTGTACATTCGAGCCAAGGTTTAACATACAATATTACGAGAAATAAGCAAACATCTTGTAGAGCCTTTTTGTCCTTCGCAGTTACTCTGCATTGTGACTGAAGTAAAAATATTTTTAAAGAATAGATCGCTCTCGCCATCCAGCGTGCCTGATGTATAGCTCCGGGGGGCCTTAGTTTTAATTTTTCCTCTGTGTCTCCTCCTAAAAATATTACGCACAGTTCGACCAATTCGCGGTAATCATCTCTTACAAAACCTTTATCTAATTCTGCCTTATAAAATAGTAACAACGCTTGAATGTCTGTCTCGGCAACCCGTGCTTTCACGAAATTAAGAGATGGTTCAATTTTAGTACAATCAATGTTTTTCCAATTTTCTTGGAACTTTTTGAACATCAGAATATCTGGGCTACTAGTAATTTGCTTAATCTTGGTTTCAAAGACAGCTTTTAGGACCAATTCATAAACATGATGACGACAGGCGAAAAGCAACAATTCTCTTCCTAAAGTTTGCTCCAAAATAGCACAAGCTCCATTGAAACGGCCCATATTGGAAGCTATTGTGTCGCAGCACATTATTTGCACTTTATCATAAAGGTTCCAGTCAAAGAGAGCTGCTGATACAGCCTTCGCTTGATGTTTTCCAGAAGAACTTTCTAGTTTCGGCACTGCAAGAAGCTGCTCTCTATCGTCAAATGAAGCTATAACTGGCAAGCGTTCTTCTTTTGAACTCCGTACATCCAACCCCGGTAATAGTTTTCCATCCCAATGGACTGTGACTATGTCGGGTACATTGTTTTGGAAGTTAGATTTTATTGCTTCTGCCCTTGATTTTCTAGTTTCAGTACGAATTCGCTGAATCGAGGATTTGTTAATACAGAAATCATCGCTGCTCAGACCAAGCGCTTCTACCACCGCATTAAGAATGTAAACGGTATCTCTAATGCTTAACTGGCATCGATCTAAAGCTGCAACTAGTTTAGGCGTTATAAGATTCTTTCTACCTCTTTTTGAACTTTGTTCATGGCAGGGAACGTCCGGCAAGCTGAGTTCAGAATTCAAGATCTGTTCTTCGTCTGAATCTTCTACACTGTCTAAGTTATTTGTGGTGGAAGTAGATGCAACAGCTAGTGATTCTCTTTGTCTTACAATCCTTTCCTCTTCTTCCAATCGTCATTGTCTAGATCTTTGTTCTTTTTCCGCCAATTTTTTATCTACACCACCTAAGCATCCCTGTCGACCTGGCTCTCTCTGTTTCATTAAAAATAATTTATCTTCCTCTATTTTCATTCTCTCAAAAGCATCAGCATGTGCAATATCAAACAAATTATCAAGATTAATTATAAAATTGTTCTCACGACTCTTAAACGTAATCTGAGTTTTCTTACAATTTTTTTGCAACTCTCTCCAAACATGATATAAATCAATAAGTTTCTTCACGTAGTTAGGAAATGCCCTTGTTGGAATTCTTGCTTTTTCCCAATATATGATGCACTCCCTAATCACAAGATTTGCACTTTCACTAACAGTCAATTTAACCTCACGAATATTGTAAAATAGGACTGAGAGAACTTGTCGATTAGATGGTAATTTTGCACCATTTATTTGGTAGCTAGTCAATCCGATAAGAAAAATATTTTGTTTATCACTCCGTAATTCCACCGACCTGTTTACGCACTAAACAATGAAGCACTAATAGTCTCAAAAATCACGTACGAAATGGCAAATAAAACATGTCGTAATAGGTCACTGGGCAGTACTTAAGCAACTTGTATCGACAAGTTTAAATAGCAAGTCGGCACGGGTTATCGTTTATATATCGAACTAATATTTTTTTCTAGACAATATAGGGTTATTACGAAACTTTTAAGAAGGTATGCGTAAAAAAATATCGAACTTGAAATTTAAGGGACACCCTAATATATATATATACATATATATACATACAAATACAATATATATATTGTTTTCAAATGATGATTAAGCTTTATTTAGGCTCGAGGCTTCGTTCGCACTTTGGAAATGACAAGCTTTCATGTAAGCCTTCTCCCTAGGAAAACTTATTTCATTTCATTTATCTAATCAAAGCGATAGTATTTATTTAGAAGAAAGAATCGATTTTCTATAGAAACAAAACATATTTAACTATATTTTTAAATATTTTATAATAAATATACCTTCGTTCAGCAGTGGACGGCGATAGGTTGAATAGATATATAAATAGGATAGGCAATGGTTTCGAATGAAATCCTATTCAATATCGACAACATAAATATCTATATCTATATCTTAGAGCGGCATAGAACTTTTACTTTGTCATGTCATACTAAATTTGAACTTACTGCCTTATAATATTTTAGTTTTGTCAGTTTTAACAATTTACTTTTAGCTTTTATACACCTTTCTGCATAAATGCGTAATTATTACTGTATAGGATCTACTGCACGAACTTGAAATAGATTACAAGTTGTTAAATACGAACTCAATCAATGATTACATTTCGATTTATATTCTTTACCATATACCACACAATTGGAAATGTCTTAGTATACAAAGTATAGACTATTAATAACTTTCAAATATGTAAATATTATGATCATACTCTTATCGGCAATTAAAACTTCATATAAATTGTTATGGTTTTAGTAAGAGCTCCCATGCACCTGTCAATAATTCTCGATTGCCATCTATAACCACTTGCCTGTAATACTTAAAGTAAAGCACCGCTATTAAATCATACCGTAAACATTTGCCGAGTGAAGTAGCAAGGAATATTAATAGATATTGGTTTATTAATAGATAGCGTAAATATTTACGTAACAAAATACGTTGACCTTACCGTGTGTGTTCTTAGAAATAGTTGTTATTATCGTATTGTATTACATAGTAAGTATCATTATAAGTATTTCAGCTCCAGCTTGTAAGCTTGTGAGAAACGACTTGATAAGAGATATCCATCACGATAATATTTTTAAAGTATTAGTAGAATTATTAGATTGACTAAATTAAATATTTTAGGGTTATAGAGTTTCTTCTATTTACAAATAGGTAATTAAAAAACAAACAAAACTTTTTTTCCTATCATTGTTAACGATGTTTTTTTCTTCAGTAGCGATAGTCGGGTTCGGATGTATAAAACTATTTACGTGATCAAAGTAATTAGGTAGATAATCGTTAATGAGGGAGCATACAAGTAAAATACTGTCTGACTTCGATCTTTAGCAGCAAAACAGAATTCCATATTATTGCAGATAACATTAGGGTACTACGCATTAGTTTTTCCATATTCTTTTGGAGATATTTAATTTAAAAAAATAATATAGATTGTTATGAATATAACGGAGCACATTGGGTGGACAAAACAGAAATGATACTGTCAACTAAACTCATTCCTGAACGCGCCCAATCTGTATTTCTACGTATTACTGTGGTAACATAAAGTCTCCAAATTGTGTTCACAAAATTACTTATTTCATATTTTGATAACTAAATCCATTCATCTGTAACAATATTCTCAGCTGACAAATTTAATTTAATTACTAGCCCAGGAGTCTGTGATCGTCAGACATTTGTTATTTCATAGTATCTTAAAACTTATCTATTTGTTTACGACGAAGACGACGTAAATTTTGATCACAAATATAATGCAGAATATCACCAACCCTGTTCATCCCGGCTCATCCCGGGTGTCGTAAGAGGCGACTAAGGGAGCAAACTACACAAGAAAACATCACTGTAAGAAGAAGGAAAACTTGATACAAACCCTTTTTTTAACGTGTGGAAACCCTCTCGTGTCGTCACCCCACCCACAGGGGCTGGTGTGTCGGCAACGGACGAACTAAAACTAGACGATGTGCCACTCTGTGATATGAAGAGCTAGGAGGTATGAAATAGGAGGGTTCCAGGAACAGACCCCTCCCAGTGCCTGCCCGCTGGCGCGGGCACCATCTGCGGGCAAACTTTCTATTTAGGTGATGTACGGCACACACGGACGTCGCCTTCTCCTGTAGTAGATGACCATCTGGAGAACCTCTTCGACGGTAAAGCCAGCACATGGAGTCTCCAGCTGAAACCACCAACGAGCCATCGTGGCCCGATGAGCGGCCTCACGCCACTCGAGTACCTCTTCAAGCGAGGGCCGTATGCTGCTACCAGCCCGGAAATCAGCCATCTGCCACGATTAACTTCAGCGAGCACTTCCGCCTCTAAATTCCATAGTGGAGAGTCCCAAGGCGCACGCTACCTCTATCAAAATGGTATGGTAACTGTATATGCTCTAACCGCCATTATCCTGTGAGGGCGCCAGACGCGAGCCCCATTCTGAGCGGTCAGAGCCGCGGCCCATACTCGTGCACTATATAATGCCATTGACCGCTTGATACAAACCCTATATCAACCCGTCTGGCCAGCGTGGTATAGTAACCCAAAACCTCCTTTCTAAGGAGAGGCTTATATCCAGCAATGGACTATTAAAGATTGTTAATTTATTATGTCATAATGTTTGAACAATCGTGGTTTTCTCAGCTAAGAAAAGCAAAGTTATATAAAAGTATTTTCGTCGTTATAAATAAATAAACATTAGAAGATTTTCCTATTTAGCCACACATATTCGTTAGTTGTCACATCTTGTCAAACAGTAGTAAAGGTCAGCCCTAAGTGATTTACATTCTTATTTATATTTATCAAAGAAAAACCACTCCAGAAAAGACTAGAAGGTTAAGAAAGTCCTTTGGTGATAACAAAATAGTAAACATTATATATACAATAGCTGACTGTTGTATATTTATAGCGTAAATATTACTTTTATAAAAAATGAATAGTTTGTGAAGTGTTCTAGCAATTGCGATTTATAACATTGATTATAGTATCAGTCAAACTCCTCTAATTTTGTAATAATATTTTGGTAAAAGCATAAAAATGTAAAAAAACTCTCATTATATTATTGTTTATTTACATTGTGTCGTCATTATCAGCATCGTCTCAGTGGTAAGATGTCCTCAGCGTAACATAGAGTTCTCCACAAAATTCTCGAAGTCCTATTTGTTTACAATGTGTGCAGACACTCGATTGACGAATGATAAACGTTAATGTTTCTAAAACACTTGGAAATAAGCTTGTTAAAACGTTTACAGCTGTTAAGATAATAAGTTAAAATTTTAGGTATTAGAACAACGGACTCTCTAAGTGGTTTCGTCAGACATGGAACTATACATAAAACATTCAGAAATAAATTTCTAATATTTTCTCATTCTTATTTATTTTTATAAAAATGAATATTTTTATTTAGATGCATTGCAGTATCGTTCATCCAATCACTATGAAATTTTGAATATCTAAACTTGGTCAGAATAATAGGATAGGACTTTGAATTTCTACATTAAAGCAGAAAAAAAATCCAAGAAACAAACAGAACTTAGTACACACGAATTCATTCAGAATATTTGTTATAATAGTTTTGATAACAATACGTAAATAAATTAAACGTTAAATTTTGACAGAAGTAGATATGAATTATATATAAATTTGGAAGTAGTCAGTCAGCTAAGCCATTCTTTTGCCTCTGTTGAACACAGAAGAAGAAAATTTTCATTTAATAACAAATTTGACGATCTAGGTCACGAGCTCTTGCACTACACCACCACAAAAGCTTGATCGAGATTTAATACGGAGATCTCCGGCGAAACAGCAACGACAAGGATTCTTTGATTGCGCTCCCTTTCTTAAGTAAATTGCGAGTTTAACTCAACTAAATATTCTAAGTTGAGAGCTTGATACGTATCAGAGTAACGACAGAATAAATGAGTTAAATTAATGTTTAGTCGTTGGGAAAGTAAATGACTTCTAATCTAAACACTTCTCGATATTCTGCTGTAGTTGATCAAATTAGACGAACATAGGCTTTCCAAATGTTTTCCAAATACTAAACCACTGAAAGTATAATATTTGACAATTACTTCAAAGGTACAGAAATAAAAGAAAACCCAATGACGCGTTTGCCGCTGTTAAAAAATATTAGAATATAATACGGTTATAGATTGATTTGGATAGATTTTATTTTGTTTTGCGATTGTTTTAATAACCAACTACACGTCTTTTGAAACTGTCTTATGTTTCGACAATTAACTGAGTAATTTGAATTGAGTTACCAAATTATACAGTTATATCTTATTAAACATTTATTATCTAAATATAAATAGCTTTGCCTATTTAAAAAATTAAAACCTTTCACTTCTGTTATTGGACTTATTTTTAGTCAGTTTTTTAACTAGTATCTACTTAAAAACTTTATTATAACCAGTGACTTTATGAATCATAATTGAATTTTCACCTCCAACTTCTGTCTTACATTATGTATTGTTTGCTATGTTTTCTTTGTATCCCAAAATCAAATTAAGACTAATCTAGCTAGGGACAGACACATTGACATTCCATACTAAATATGTAGAGAGTTCTAAAGATAAGAAAAAACATCTATTGTACAAAAAGAGTAGACCTTTCTAGAGTTATTACCCATTCCTCTTTTTTCTACTTACATAACAGTATTATATGCCATCCCAATATGAAAGTAATTTACGTAACAGCAACAAATTTACAGCGGAACAATTCCGTACGTCATTAAACCTGTGTCAAGACCAGATATCGTTCGAATCTTCAACAATGAACCACACTGACGGGGTTTTATTATAATCCTGTACCATTTTATCCCTATATCCTATTAATTTTATTTGTCTGGAAGGGCTAATTTAGACCGATACTAAAATTTTGTTAGGTCTTAGAGACTAATCCCGGTATTTTCTTTTCGGACCTTTGACAACCCAAGTATTTAACACAATCTTTAACACGAACAATATAATTTATGTGATATTTTGTTGTTATATTAATAAATGTTACATGTTACACAATAACAGAAAATATGACAACTATTGGTCTAGTGGTTAGCGGCGGTTAGAAATATTTGAGTATGTTAATCAGCAGCCTAGTTATCGTAGCAGAGGCACTGCTTAATTTGAAATCAGACAACTATGTGTGAAATGTGTGAGATTATTTATTTATTTCATTTAATGTCGTTAAACAGGTTAATTCCTGTTTGAAAATATTTATATAGAAGTAAGTTTAGTTAAAAAAAATCAACCGGTTAGATGATTATCTATAGCAGATATTTCTTATGGCACAATTATTGTTTTTCAAAGTATATATGTTAACCTTCTCTGAAAGCATTGAATAAATCTGTTGGGCATTATAAACTTTGTCTATTTTCCTATCATTACATATTATTGAATATACTTTTTCATACATCAAACAACGTAAATATAACAGAGATTCGAGCTCTTTATATTAAGTCAACCCCTTTGCTCCGCTACATATTCGTAAGTATAGGTTTTCAATAGAATGTCTAAAGAATCATTGACCTTTAAGAAACATATGGCCTATATTACCTAAACGTAACAAAATATAGATTTGTATATGATATATAATTTGTATGCCATAATAACCTTTCTTTTATAAGAAAATGTTAGACCGATATTGAATTATATAGCTAAGTAAAGCTCACAATAGAAATAAAAGGCGTATTGAATCTCGAGCTTTAAGCGAGAATAACGCTGCAAGTTATTGAATTCCTTCCTTAAGTGCGCATTTTTACCTTGTACAGATTCCATTTTTAAAAATACCTCTAGATACAACAGAATAAATAAATGAAATAATAATGAACTACATTTCATTTTAGTATGTAACTAGAAACTTACGTATTTTAACAAGTAAGTCAAAATGAGGACTGTGTGAAAGTCTATTGGTACTTCTATATAAAAAATAGCCTTGTGTTTTTTACTTGTAAAATTTAAACTTGCTGTTACCGAGATACCTGAGTTCTGTTGAAGAACAGGTCACGTCCCTCCAACACAAAGGGAGGATGTTTTCGGTAGATGGTGTTTTGTCTTTTATGTATGTAGTATGTCTTAGTATGTCTTTTGTTTATACTGCGTGTGAAAGTCGCCACAATCTTATAATGGACTCTTATTTATTTAGAACTGTATTGATCAACTACTGTTTTCTTTGTGACAATCTTAAAGATTAAAAAGATATAATAATTACAGATAGATGTAAAGATAAACCCATAACAAAAAATAATTAACTAACGCTAGCTAGGCTCTATACTTTTTTAAACTGATTTTAATAAATCACACTCAATTCCTATTAACGTAGATGCAAAAAATACATGTCTTTTTAATCGAGAGAAAATGTAGATCTTAGATTAAAGTTTAGATTGAAGGAACGTAAATGTATAAGGAGCACCAGAAAAGTGAAGACCTCTTTGGTTCTTTACAGTTTGCACTGCCTCGCTTAGTTATTATATAATACAAATATCAGAGTATGGAACTGTAACAAAGTCTCACTAAAGCGTACGCTCTTACTTAATCAAAGTGGACTTAAAGTATTATAGACGGGTGAGACTACCTACTACTCAGCATTAACAAAGAGCTTTACTGTGACACCGTCCATTCTAGCCAATTTAATTGTCAAATATTATGATAATTGACTAATATTTTTAACTAAGTCAGAGTTATAAATATATTTTTACCTAGTATTTATAAATAAACTCTAGTCTATTACTAAAACCTTGAAGAGCATATCATTAATTAAATTCTATTTTAAAATCTATCTCTGTCATGAACTGTGCAGCCAACAGTTCATAACTAAAATATGTATAGGCGTGTACTCAATAATACTTTTAGAAATATAAACAAGTGAAATTAAATAGTGTTATTATAGATTCGACACAATATCTAAACCTATAAGTATTCAGAAATAAATTGTCCTTCAATCAATTGTTATTAGAAACCTAATAAACTATAAGGAATAAGTTATCGTAGTTATACATACTATACACAAGTCTGTGGTCTTGTACTCATTAGGTCGGATTTTCGGGCTCGGACTATATTCACTTCAACCTTACCGTTTTGGTTGTTAACCTTAGTATTTTACTTATTTACACGCGTTAAAAGAAAATTAATATCAGGGCCTTGTATAACTAAGTTATTGATTACATAGTTCATACATCGTTGACTATACTTTATTGGTATAGAGATCTAATACGTATTACTCGTAAACTCATTTGATTCCAGTGCACCAAAATTACATCGGAGTGGATGGTTCAAGAGAGCCTTACCTACTAAGTGTCGTTCAAGAAGGTGGAGCGGGACTTTTGCGAGCCATACTCTTCAATAAAATGGTGAGAAGAAGCACTTAAAATGTTACAACTTCTACCCTTCAGATTTAATCCTCGTGATACTGTAAGTAGGGTTGCCAACCACGTCTTATTATTTTAAATCCTACTTTATTTTCTATTAATAAACTTTATACAAATGTGAAAGCGTTTAAACCAGAAACTTAAATAAATTTATTTACAACCTTAACTACACTACATAAACCGAAACATATATAGGTTTACTTAGAAAGTAATATTTTATTTATGATACGTATCCATTTTAAAACTTTATAGTAATTTGTAAACTTTATGGTACTCTTAAATACATGAAAAAAATATGAACATATGCCAAAAATAAGTTACACCATCTACAAATGGATTAATGTACATATATGTGGTTAATAGAATACAATAATTAATCAATTATTTTTTAAAGAATTTAATACCTATTTTTGTTAAAAATACTGGCAACCCTTACTATAAAGTGAATAATGGAATTAACTGTAGTTACATTGTTTTCCACTGTGACAAATCAATTAAAATTCTCTAAAAATGACAGTGGCAAAACATTTGAACTTGATTCACTACTTACCTTACTCTTTTGTTATCTTTCGGACTATTTAAATTCATTTTATAACCCTCGTTGGATATGATACTACGTATTAACAACGCGTCTGTTCTAGTTTCAAAGATAGGATATAAAACATAAACCTAGTCATAAGTGTCAATTATAAGGATACCCAAACCCTCAAAATAAATGATAACCAACTCGATGGTAGTATAAACCCTAAATATTAAGTCATTTTATACCAAAAACGTATTTTACAGGGTGCGCATAAAATTTATTTGCCGCCTAGCGCCTGGAATAGTGGTGGCGGCCAGGCTCCAACGAGACCAACAGTTAAACAGATTCTTACCCAATTTCCCGCAATGGAACGTGTGGATAAAGTCCCGAGAGAGGTAAAATAAATTTTCATTTCAGATCGTGTCTTATCTAACAATTCTCAGAATGGGAAAATGATACCTTTCTTGTTTTTACAGATAACTTGTGCAGAATTACAAAAAGACGTTTTGTTGCTAGAAGAACAAGAAGGTTCAGTGAATTTTAAGATTGGAGTAATGCTAATGAAACCTGGCCAGAAGACTGACGATGAAATGTTGTCAAATGGTAAATAATTGTAAAATTAAAAACCTATAAGTCACTTTCTACTTGTATTCTTGTATAAACTATACGAGTAGATGCCCCGAATAGTAATTTGGCCGAATAACGAATATCCGGGGCGTCTTTCGGCTATAGCGCCAAATCTTCGACAACCAAATATTCGGCGACACTTAGTACCTTTCGGGGATGACAGATTTAAGTGAAGATATGAATCAATAAAGTCAGAAAGATGTGATGATGAAGCGCCGTGGTCACTTTTGTTTCATTCATAATTGGGATATGTTACAACATACTTTTTACGAGATTTATTTGTCATCTGCCGGTAGCATTGTGCACAGTAAGCGACTAATTTCTGAAGCAAGTAGTATGTATTAGCAAAATCGTTTGCTTTTGGGTCAATCAATCGTTTGAAGAAAACAATATTTATACATTTTTTTTGACGTAAATACGTAAAAAAATGTGTTCTGTATACGTATTCTACAGAGGGATTTCTTACGAGGTTAACCCAAATCTATTCAGATTATCAACATAATTTATCTGAATTTACGGGCTAGTAAATTGTGAGAAACAGTGTCAAACGAGGGTTTCTTTAACCCCTATATGACAAACTGTCATAAGAATTGTTTTTACGCTCATCTAATCTCAATGATCGCAATTTCTAGTTTTAAATATCTACGTCTTAAATAGGCGTCGATGCCATTGTACTAAGAAATCTGATACTTTATAAATAAGAATTTAATTTTCATACTTAGTGCAATTAAAAAAGGCGTACTAAATGATTACAAAACCAACTTTACCGTACCCAAGCTAAAGAGACTAAGCACGACAAGTTTTAGTTATGCCAAAATTGTAATATTTGAAAAAACTTCACAGAAATAAGCATTTGCTCAATACACACTCCAAGACACGAACCAGATTAAATTCATTCATTTTTACAATGAATGGAATAAATTTGTCTTGCAGATGAAACTATTTACACGTTGTTATTACACCATAACTAGTAATTTTATTATCCCTATGGTTTCGAGAAAGTTCTTTCAAAATTTCTTCCACTACCTTCTACTGACCGCTTTTAAAACTATCCATAATATTTGGACGATTCCTTAAGATCACTCTTCTTGTAAGTAACGTTTATATGATTTAATGCTTTATAAAAAAAATAAAAAATATGTGAATTTCCAAAAGGATACACCAAAATATTTAAAATTCTGTTTCTCTTATGAATTGAAAGTGTTTGTTTTCTGTTGCTTGATTTGTTTTTTACAACTTTAAACTAGCCTTTAAACCCCGTGTGGTGACGGATTAAGAATACAAAGTGTCACCCCTATTCTTCCAATGGCTGTTGTAAGAGGTGACTAAAGTAACAAAATATTCAAGACAATATGAAGTAAACCCATATATCAACCCGTCTGGCCAACGTAGTATAGTAGACCAAAACCTTGTTAAGGAGAGGCTTATATCCAGCAGTGGACGGCTAAAGGCTGTTGATGATGGTTGATTGAT
The DNA here is from genome assembly GCA_949316085.1 of Hypercompe scribonia. Lineage (NCBI taxonomy): Eukaryota > Metazoa > Arthropoda > Insecta > Lepidoptera > Erebidae > Hypercompe > Hypercompe scribonia. Next base: position 19,410,031 of record OX438969.1, read on the forward strand.
TATGATGATAATATCTTTTTTTTCCAATTTATAGCTTTTTTCCCAAGCCCAACCTAGCTTCGACTTTACCACCTCCACCAACACGTGTGTGCGACAGCAGGGGGGGTCGATAGTGGACCTTTCATTCGCTACCCCTGCCCTCGCCGCACGAGTAAGGAACTGGCGTGTCCTGGAAGAGGTTGAGACGCTCTTGGATCACCTCTACATCCGATTTGAGCTCTCCCGGACCCAGGACCCCAGTAGGGGTCACGCGGCGCGGCCTTCTTCTCGCTTTCCGCGGTGGGCTGTTTCGAAGCTGAATAGGGACCTACTAGAGGAGGCAGCCATAATTCACTCTTGGCTGTCTCCGCAGGCCCCGACCGAGGAGGTCGATATGGGGGCTGGCCGCTTTCGTGATGCGATAACGCTGATCTGCGATGCGGCCATGCCCCGTATAAGAGGTCGTCGACCTCCACGGAAGGAGGTTTACTGGTGGTCCCAAGAGCTGTCGGACCTCCGTGCGGCCTGTACTCGTGCCCGGAGGTCCTACACCCGTAGTCGGCGGCGTCACCGCGAAGATGGCGGGAGGGACCAGCTTCATGAGAAGTACCGAGAGGCGCGGAAAACTCTGAGGCTGGCTATTAGCCGCACCAAAGATACGAAACGAAAGGAGATGCTGGAGGGTCTCGATCGTGACCCCTGGGGTCGCCCCTATCGTGTGGCGCGACAGAAGCTCCGTACGTCGGGCCCCCCCCTTACAGCCAGCTTCCTGCAGGAAGTGGTCGAGGGTCTTTTCCCGCAGCGGGTAGAGCACACACCCCCGTCGATGGTCTTCATCGTCGGAGACGACGGGGGTAACAAGGACAATGTTCCGCCCGTCAGGGAATCGGAGATTGGGGCGGTTGTTCTACAGATCCGCTCTAAGAACACCGCCACGTAAAAGCTGGTCGGCACTGCTTCTGCTCTTGGGCGACTTTTGCCCAATTCGGGTGGAGCCAGCGTCACGACGAGACGGCTATACACGGGGGTTGTTCGGTCAATGGCACTGTATGGTGCACCGGTGTGGGCGGCGGCTCTGACCGCCCAGAATAGGGCTCGCCTCTGGCGCCCTCAGAGGATATTGGCGGTTAGAGCCATACGCGGTTACCGCACCGTATCGACGGAGGCGGCGTGCGCGTTAGCCGGAACTCCCACGTGGGGTTTGGAGGCGGAAGTGCTCGCTGAAGTTTATCGGCGAACGGCAGACTTTCGGGTGGGTAGCGGCATTCGGCCCCCGCCCGAAGAGATACGCGAGTGGCGAGAGGCCGCTCGTCGAGCCACGATGGCTCGTTGGTTGTCCCGGCTGGAGGCTCCACGTGCTGGCTTTGCCGCCGTGGAGGCTCTCCAGCCGGTCATCGCCGAGTGGACAGGGCGGCAGCAAGGGACCCTTTCCTTCCGACTGACGCAGATTCTTTCCGGGCACGGTTGCTTCGGGAAGTATCTGCACTCGGTCGCCAGGAGGGAATTGAGTCCCGCCTGTCACCACTGCGACTGCAGTGAGGACTCGGCTCAGCACACGCTGGCGGTTTGTTCCGCCTGGGCGGCGCAGCGTGGGGTCCTCACTGCAGTTATTGGAGGAGATCTCTCGCTACCGGCCGTAATACGCTCCATGGTCGGTAGCGACAGTTGTTTTACCGCGGTCGCAACCTTCTGCGAAGACGTAATTTCGCGGAAGGAGGCGGCGGAGAAGGCCCGGGAGGACAATATCCACTCGGACTCAATTCACCGCCGGCGAGCCGGGCGGCGGCGGCGCGCATACCAGCGCCTCATGCCGCCTTGAGTGTGGCCGCGGGTGGACGGGACGGGTTTTCCCCTCCATCCGCTACAATGGTCAGCCGCGAGGAGGCGACGTCCGTGTGTGCCGTACGTCGCCTAAAATAGAGAGTTTATCCGCAGATGGTGCCCGAGGTAGCGGGCAGGCGCTAGTAGGGATGTTGATGTCGTAATAGCAGCGGTTCCCGGATCCCTCCTATCTCAAGCGCAGAGTGGCACACCGTGTGGTTTTAGTCGGTCCGATGCCGACACACCACCCCGCCGTAAACCCCGGTGGGGTGACGGCCCGAGGGGGTTTCCACACGTTAAAAAAATGAAGTTCATAGAAAGACTGTTGTCAAACTAAGACAGCCTGTAAAGATTTAGCAAAGATGTTCGTATGGCAAACGTGACCAATAGCTTAATATGCTCTCCAAGGTATGAAGGGATCTCAATATATTAAAAATGGTCACGAATTATATACTAACCTGGTTAGGATTACTTAACTTTGCAATGTGTTTTCCAAGGTGGTTAGTTTTAGTCACAAGTTCCCACAATTTTTATCTAATATGTACATAAAAACCTTGGGTTACGGTGTTTTTATATCGTACTCCTCCGAAGCCGCCGGACCGATTTTTATGTAACTGTATGTATATATACTTTTGTGTGTATTTCTCAGATCTACCTAATAGGTATGCCTTGGAGTAGGTCATGAGCTTATTTTCACCCTTAAATACAAGCATTTTCTTCGATTTGGCATCAAAAAATACTTACAACCCTAAATTCTTACCGTTCTACAAACAACCGTTATTTTTAATAGCGATATTAGTATTTCTACTTTCATCCATATTGTTCATCAAAATATTCACTAGATATAATTTATTTGGCGGTGGGTCACCGCCAAATAAATATATGAAAGTACCTTTAAAATCTTTAAAATTCTTTGCGAGTTATATTTTGCATTCTTTTGGTATATTTTTACTGTTCGATATTCAGCCGAATACTATAAATAGTAAAAAAACACGACCAAATAGCCGAATACCGAATAATTGACGAATATTCGAGGCATCTTTAGTATAGGCAGTGGTGGTTTACAGACCCGTAAAATTAAAAGTACTTGTCGTTTAAAATGTAACGAATGAATTTTAAAAAATATGCCATTACTGAGCACCAGTTCTTTTGTACATTATACATTTTCTGAAATATTTAAACTAAAGTAAATACTTAAGTAGCCTACCTTACAAAATGATACTACGAGTAGGTAGCATAGCAGTGCAAAGTGTCGTTGGCTTGCACATTTTGCTCCTTCAGTCGCCTCTTAAAACACCTGTGGGAAGAGTAGAAGGTGACACTCTCTCTCTCGTCTCTTAATCCTTCACCACACGGAGTCCAAATACCCGAGAATGTCATATCACAATTCTAAAGCTGTCTAGATGGGTTTTTGCTTTATTGACAGAATGTTTTATTGAGGTAACTTACTAATGACGTTTATTCTCTGTCAGATTAACAAAAACTGTAGACTGCTGTCAGTTCTTCATATCAGACGTGCCTCTACATTTATAACGAAAAAGATGAAAAATAAAAATATTCTATCGTGATTTTATTTTACAAGGTAAATTTTATTTCACTATGAATATTGCTTCAGAGGAAGGCGATGAAAAATGGCAGCGATTTATATCACTTTTGGGAGAAAAAGTTCGATTAAGAGGATGGAACCGTTTTCGTGGTGGACTGGACGTCAAAGGTAGGTAACATTCATATCATAATATATAAACAAAAAACAAGTCCCGCACTCGTAATATATCCTGTGTCGCGGGAACATCGAAATACACATGAAACGAACACATAGAACACCCAAATTCAGAACAACAATTTGTGGACCACACAGAGTCCCATGTGACGTTTAAACCGAAAATATTCTGCGCAGTAAAAAATGGCTTGGCGACTGCCTACATCACTATGCCACCCATGCATTCACTTGTATTAATAAGTAATATTATGTTAATAAGTAACTAGTTGTTTTGCAATTTACAATGTAACGTGTTATCTATATTGATCTTGTCTATTGCGTCTATTACAACAGGTGATATGACCGGCAGTCATTCCATTTATACGATGCATCAGGGTCACGAAATAATGTTCCACGTCTCTACAATGTTACCTTTCTCGAAGGATAATAAGCAACAGGTGAGACATTTTCAAAATTTGACGAATTATATTTATAAAAAACATCAAATTGTTTTATGATTTATTTTAACGAACTTGATATACTCGTAATATTCTAAATATGTGGCCGAGCCCGGATACATGTTTCTACATCACTATATAGGCCAAAACTAAGCCGACCTTCAACTTGTGTACTTTTTAAGCCTTTACAAAGCTTTACAGAACATGTATAAATATATGTAAATTTGTTTATAAATACGTATATATATTGTATATTAATACAAAAGTATATGTGCAGTAAAATTGTTAAACTTAAGCGGCAGTGGGCGGGGAAACATTACACGCAGAAACGATGGTCGATGGGGTCATAAAGTTCTGGAATGGCGATCGCGTACTGGGAAACGCAGCGTTGGTAGACCCCCGCAAGGATTCGGGGGCCACGGGACCGGCTGTTGTGGAGAACCTTGGGGGAGGCCTATGTTCAGCAGGAGACATCTTTTGGCTGAAATGATGAGATGATGATGATGATACGTATAGAAACGCTCGCTTGATACATAAGGTATTAAGCCAGGTATGAAACCGCGTCACTCTAAGAGCCCTGCGGTATCCTTTCTCCTAGCTCCTCAACTGTATCCATCACCTACACTTCAATTAATCTTTTACCATTGTTACATCTGAAAAAGGTCACATTGCCGAGGAGGATAACTTGAAGCGATCATAAAAGAAACTAGACAAAGCCTTTTGCAATGACATACTTTACTACGAGCCCAGTTTTTTTAATTATGTTCTGTTCTACTCGTATATTTGTACTACGGTGCATCTGTTCATTTTCAGCTGGAGAGGAAACGGCACATTGGGAATGACATAGTCAATATTGTGTTTACCGAAGACTCCGTTCACAACACATTTAACCCGCAATGCGTCAAAAGTCACTTCACACGTATCCTTTACAATGTCTCTGACTAGCTGAATTCAATTATTTCCATCAATCATTGTAATACTATTGGGGATGTAGTGAATAAGGATTGAGTGAGTATTATTATATAAATCCCTACTCATCGACAAAATTTTTCGTATCATTTTTTTTCATAGACCATTGTAAAAGTAACTTTAACTATAACGTTACTTTATTAAGTAACCGATTATAACATCTAAATCATTTTATGTAACAACCGCACCTAAGAAATTAGACAGATGAGCGAAACTTGTTTATACATAAATCTGTTAAGTCGCCTTACTTCTAACGGACCGTAAAGGAAAACAAGAAAGTTCTTAATTTATCGACAATATAATTTCAACGAGAATCTTTTACGACTTTGTTCGATTTAATTTTTCTTTTTATTATACCAACTAAGATTCTTAGGCTTATGGATCTGAAAATAAAAAGAAAAATTGAAATGTGGTACCATACCTCAGGATCTGTGTGATTATATTTTCTCAAGAGCGAAATTCTCTCTTACCTGAAAGATAATTATTTATTGCTTTGAACTTCTTTCAAAATGTTTTAAGGGTATGTAACTAAAAATTATTACTCGCTCGCACTGGAGTCGAGAGCAACCTTCAAGCGTGTGTAGCTAAGTTAATTTATAAAAGTAGACGAACTTTCATAGTCTCTGAATTCATAATAATTTTCTTAAAGGCTAAACAGATATATTTGCAGTAGTATCAGAAGTAGAAGGCGAAGGATACAAACTTAGTGTTTATAGTGATGACACCGTTCCACCATTTGGACCATCGCTGCCGTGTCCACCCATCTTTAATGATCCACAACTATTTAGAGACTTTTTATTGGTAAATTTACTGTTTTAATTCATCTGTCAGTATTTAATTAACACGTGTATCTAACAGCACGAATATTTGGATCAGACGGATCGTATTTGTTTATGTGGCAAATTTATTTAATTAAATTACTTGCGTAAATATGAAATTGTTGTTCGTTTCCAGTAACATTCAAACCAACTACATGCTATTAACAGTTACTCACTTTTTAACATAGGTCAAATTAATGAATGGAGAAAAAGCAGCATTTCAGACACCGACGTTTGCCTTGAAACGGCAGCGAACCCTAGACTCACTTATAAGAGACATCTACGCAGAGCATTGTTCGGATCACAAAGTGGTGAGTTTTGTAATTTTGAATTTTGTAAATTGTAATATATTTTTTTATTCACCATTAGTTACTTACTACTTACACTATTTACTTTTTTCTGTATTGTTTTTTGTGTTAATTAATCCATTAAACTCTTGATATCCTCTTAAAAAAACTACCGCTTCGTAACTTTTCCTAGTAAGGCTAAATACGTTTCGAAGTTACAATTAGAACATAAATTATAGACATTTGTATATATTACGCATCACTCAATGATAAAACAACTATTTAGCAATAATAAATCTACCGATTATAAAATCTATTAGACTATACATTTAGTCACTATCCAGTACTTTGGATACCTACAGGTACACTTGAGTGTGCGTGCGAGTAAATGTCAACCACGCCCGTATGTGTTTTATATGTTCTAGAAACGAAGATAAACACTTCGAAATTACTATTTTATTAAGTAATATAACATTTCCAGCCAATGCTGTCTCGCCGAGCTCTATCAGACGTCTGGTCGGGCGGAGCAGGCGCAAGCGGCGCCGGTGCAGCCCGCACCGAACATTTCCTGCACATAGGGCAAGCGCTAAAACTCGACGCAGTATTACGTGGCGACGCTCCAACAAGCTTCGCTTCTTCAGGTAATTTAGTTGTATCTCATTAATCAGCTTTTATCATGACTCAAGTCACTCAAGTGCACGAAAGTAACCTTTTTTTAAAGACAATTCTGGTTAAAAATCGAAAGATATATAATAGTCAATTCTATTTAGGATGAAGGATACTGCATTTAATTCTTATTGGTCTTTAATACACTGCTTGAAATATTCTAGAACTTTCTCTTTTCTATTTCTAACACTCTTTGTTGTATTAGGATGTGGTGGTTCGCGTCGAGCGCCTTGGGAGGGTCGGGTATGGCGAGCCGCACCACTACCAGCCACTCCTATTTGTGCAGAACAAATGTCGGAAGGAAGGCTCCTATTGTCTACAACCTCTAATACATACATCCTAGAAGGTAATTGCTTGACTACTTGTCACTCCTTTGCTTGATTACTCCCATGGATGTATTTATTTCATAACTTTACATAATTACACAATCAGGTTATTCAGTAGAATAAGTATTTAGTAAAAAATGTTAAATCGATGAAAAACTTATTGTTCTCTGTAACCCACTTCAACATAGAGAAAATGTTATGTTAATGAATTTAAAATCTATTTCTATTATTTACAGAAAGTGGAACAACTCGCGTAGTTTTAAGGTGGGAAGGTTGCGTTCGTACAGCGAGGGTAACTGAGCGGGCCGGCCTCTTCCGTGTCGGTGCCAGAATGATAGCTGGGGGCGGTTCTACTACAGGAGGGGCGGGAGGAGCCGGTCTCTACGCCCTTCCGGTTCAAGAGCTATGCGCGGGAGCATGGGCTATGAGACCGCTTCAAGATTGTAAGCACGCGAGACTTCCAAGAACGAAAACTGCACATTATTTTGATTTACTTGAAACGGGTTTGTTGATTTTACACCATCTAAATACATTTATATAGGATATAAAACTATCTTAATAGTTTCTATTTATTTCAGGTGAAGGAGGGAAAACAACATTAGCGGTTGCAATTGGTAGAAGAGTCATGATTATGATTGAAGAATCTAAGACTGAAAATGAGATGGGTTTTGAATACGTACATATCAAAGTAAATATTTCATTCCTTCTACTTGCCTTTCGGTAATATCAGCTCTTTCAAACTGAAATTACACCATCCCTTTCTTCAATCACATAGAGCGATATCTTTTTTCTATAATTTATTATTTAGAATTATATAACCTAATTTTCTGTTTTGTAGGACATCCAACTTAGCGAATCACCTATACTCATAAAACTAATGGATGGTGAAGTAGAAATAATGGTGGTTGGTTACAAACATCACTGGGAGGTGTTAGACACGAGTACAGGACAGGTAAAAAACTATGAAAATGCTGGATTTTATTTCATTTTCAAATATTAACACATATATTTTTCTTTCCAGTCAATAAAACGAGCTGAAAATTCAGAAGACAGTGGACCTCGTCGCGGTACTCTTGTAAATGCTTTACGAATTGGAGATGAAAGAGACGGACAAATAGTTCTATGTTATAATCGTAAGCTTTTGATGAATATTTCTTAATACCCAGCATCATTGGTTTTGCTTTTTTAAAAGAATACGGCGATAATAATTTTTCATTTAACTGTCATGTTAAGATAAACTCTCTGTTGGACTATTTTGATTAGGGATTGTTAACTGGTGTACATTTAGAATTTTTTAAAAGTAATGGTAATCGCAAAAATTTCTTATTTTTTTATTTTTGTTATAACGTCATAAATTTAAAAACGTATCGTACGTATTATTAATATAGGACTTCATATGTATTAAAGGAAAAATAACTTAAATAAGATCATTGAAATATTATAAAAATATGAAAGTAACAATAATTTGAAACACTTTACATCAATCAAGCCAATTCCAAGCTAGTGCTGTAACTATGTTTACCAGAGCGCTAAATACAAAGTATACTGAATGTATAAGCAATATATGATTACTATGTTGCAGACACATGTCATTTCGAAAGATTAACAAGCAAAGGTCTGGAGAGTGATGGCGAGTATGATTTTCATTGGACAACAGTACCTGCGGCAGTAGGTAGGTAGAATATTCATAGAAATATTCTTTGCACGAATAACATGTCCATACACTGCTCAGCATGCGAGCCGTGTGCATAGCAAATGAATGACCAAGTTAAGAGAGTCGTGTACCAATATAAATAAACTGGTACGAATGGGATAATATCACTGCCTCACGAAATGTTTCACCAACAGAAATGAGATTTTGGCCTACTATAAGACGCTGGACAGACGGCTTGCTACAGTGTTTATATCAAGTTTTCCTTTTCTTTACAGTGATGTTGCCCTTCTCCCCTTAGTCGCCTCTTACAGCACTCACAAGCTGAATAGGGGTGATGACAATCAGTATTATTGATAGGCCACCACATGAAATACGAACTGGTGCCACATGGAATACGAAAAGGAATCTAAATATTTATATTGTTTCAGTATGTGCATTCCCATATATTATGGCATTCGCCGAAGATTTATTAGAGATACGATTAGTAGCAAACGGATCCTTGGTACATGCGGCCTGCATACCTGGATTGAAATTGCTTTGCGGCCGAAAAGTAAGTGATCTTACTGTAAATTACATAATATTAATCGGGATTTTGATATAAAGTAGACGTGGTTTACTTTAATTGGAAAAAATATTGAAACACGGTACGGTTTGAACAGTAAAAGAATCTCTTGTTGACGGGGAACTATTTAGTATTGACGATGTACTCTAAGCCGATTTCGGGTACGGTGGCCAGTCACAATAGTGCACTCTCTGTTCCCTCATTCTCACAATGTGATGGTACGTTAATCCGATACAGCCGGCCAGCCATGTTATTAAGTATTTCTGTAACCAGAAAAAATCAATAACACTTTTTGACCCGACCCGGGTATCCAACCCACGATCTAAATATATCTCCATGTACCTAAATAGATTTCCAAGAATACCAAATCACAATTCTAAGACGTTAATGTTAGTTCTATTGCTAGTTAATGAGGTTATTATTACATTTTAAATGATTATTTGGGTGTTGTTGAATAATTTTTATCTTAATGTTAATACGGGCTAATTAGCATCTAAAAGATATTTCTTAATTATGTCGTGTCAGGATATATTCTACGTGGCATGTGCACCGGAATACGTGCCTTTAAGTCGAGAGTTTAACCCATGTCTCAGCTTACACGACGAATTGGTCAAGCAGATGAGCAAACAAAGCAGTCCCTATTCTGTTGACGAAGATGAAAATCATGATAGGTAAGCGAGATTTATTCATATGAAAAATTAGACCAAAAATGCACGACGCATTAAAATCGTTAACAAAGGACATCAAAGGAAAAATGTTTATTAAAAAATCACAAAACCAATTGGACATTATCTATAATTTTCAAATAAGAAATGCAAAAATAAATGCAAAAGATTTAAGTACAACAACGTCATCATCAATCATCATCACCTTCAATAGTCCACTGCTAGACATCAACTTTTCCTTACAGACGAGTTTGTGCCCAACCATGCCACGCTAACCAAACGAGTTGATATAGGATTTGTATCAAGTTTTCCTTTCCTTTGCGGTGATGTAGTCCTGCTGTAGTTTTAATTTGCTCCCTCTTACGACACCCATGGGAAGAATAGGGGTGGTGACATTCTGCATTCTTAGTCCACCATCACACGGATGTATGTAATATGTTGATATGTTTATTAGGTACACCACTTGTATATAATACGCCCATGCGCCAATGAAGATTAGAAGCCGCTAATTAGGTTCCAATTATTTATATTTCTTTATCATTGTTATTGATATTTAACTATTTATAAACAAAAAAATTGAGAATTGATTATTTACACTTTTATTGCTGACCATACATTGTTCCTGCTTATGACTTAAGGAGTAATATGTGTGTGTAGGTACCAGTCTTTGATGCAACATCATAAATCTTTATCAAAGTATTTTTTTTTCAGAGATTATTATAATCCAAATAGCCGTACTGCACCATCGGAAAACAACTCAACATCGAGTAGAAGTAGTTCTATATCCTCAGAACAGGATAATATGAGGCCGCCGTTACAGCGGATGGCTCCTATCTCACCCCCAACTTCTCCTCAAGGTCAGTTATGTTTTAACATTTTATTTATACAAATTTTCTTTTTTTAAAGTACGTATGTAGGTACGTACACAAAAGAATGTTCATGATATTTTGTCTCCACTCTAAACTGCGCTATACCATTTTTTTTTAGTGTTGCCGGAAAACAGTGGACGATGTGTTCGTATCTACAAGATTCCTCAAAGCAATCTCAGTGCAGGCGCCTATCAGCGACAGTCGGTGTCCGCCGATCAAGTTGTTACCTCATACTTTTCAGACAGGTGCCGACGGTATTAATACTTTTCTTCTTACTCTTCTTATATTAAGTACATAGTTAAACTTTAGAACGTATTGAAAATGTGAGACTGTGACGCTGAAGAATGAGGGTCTTTGTTAATTTTCATAACAAAATTTATAGAAGATAAATAATAGAGAATTTACCCCCATAACATATATAAAATCTATATATTTCAAAATGTGACATCTGTACAGAGACATGGTCTCCATCGCCTGGAACCTAACAACAGACACTTAAAACACAAAAATATACTTTCATTTATTTCAGACCCAACAGTATGCGGCAAAGATTAGCAGAACTAAGATTAGACAGTAAATCCAGGGGAGGAGGTGACGACGAAACATTATAAAAATGTATGCATAGACATCACTAACAATGTTTGTAGCGATATCGAATACGGAAACAGGTGCACAATTTTAAAATATAAATAATTAGGTATCAAAATAGATAGGTGTTACTTTATTATAAGGTTTCCAACCTAATAGTTTTAATATAATTACATCTATAGAAAATTTCAAAGTGGCCAAGACAAAGTTACCCAAGAACAACGATTGAAATTGGCATATTTTTCCCTACAGTGTGTGCAGCCATTGGATACGCTGAAACAAGTGCTGAAAGTATTATGTAGGTATAAAGGTTTATTTTAAAATTGATAGTAATAGATCGTGTGAAAAACGTTAACATTTATTAAACGATTACTTTTACTTATTACAAGTAATTAATAATAAGTAGTCACGTTATATGTAGACAGTAAATATTAGAGATTTACTTTTGAGTGGCAAAGATGTGATATAAAATATGGGTGATGTATAACGAACAGAAATATATTTCATTAAATGTATGAAGAAATTAGTACGGAGCTATTTTACGTTGACTACTAAAATAATATTATATTATTGTTGCAATATTAAATGTTTATCTAAAAAATATATGGCAAAACTCGTATATACATACTCTCATCTACTATAGAATTAAGAATTAGAGACATTTAAAAACTATTTAAACTGAATGCTGTGCACAAAATATATGCTCAATATTTTGCAGAATTTACTTTGGAAAAATTAAATGAACGTTAAAGTAATAATATTATAATGGTTGGTTGGTATAATTAACAATTTTTACAAAATGTACAATGTATAATATATCTACAGACATAATGAAATTCGAACTATGTAACTATAATAAGTATATGAAACTAAAACTAAATATCTAATGAAACTCATTTTAATGTAATATTCTAGTCACTTGACTTGTGCAACATGTAAGACAAAAAAGTGATGTAAAATAGTTCTTTAGGATTAATGGAATAACGATCACATTATATATTATCTCCCGAAAGTCTACTTGACACCGGAAAAGTGCCATCCAATGATTTGGTTATCTTTCTAGACTACGACTAATATTGTAAAACTATAATATTTTGCGATGCAAGAGAATTGAAATCTTATTTAGGTGTTAATACATACTTATCTTCAATGTACATAGATGATTAACGGTAGCATAAACATTTCAAATGAAATAATTATACTTATTAATATTTACATTACAGAATTCGAGTAGGTAGCGAGTTGTATGTTTCGGTGTCATGCACTATTTGTATTATAATAACCAAAGAAAAGAACCAAACTGATAGTTGTAAGATAATTCACATAAGATTTAATTTTAATGAATTGTATGCTGAGCGTGAATGAAACTAATTGTAAAGACGCTTTGATTTTATAATTCTCTAGAAACCGTGTCACGCCAAATATGTCAATAAAAAGAGCGCGAAAAGCCCAAAATCCAGATAATTTATAGTTCTCTAGTTTATTTTTTATAGCTTCGTCTAAGTTTTTTGGTCGTATTTTATTTTAGTTTTTACATAAATCAATTTTTCTTTTACCTATCTATCTACGCAATGTAATCACAGTAAAGAATGATAACTTGTCCAATGGTAATTTATTAATGGTTACCAGACAAGTATATTAGGATAAGTTACTCTGTATGTATAGATTGTTAGAACATGTGTAGAGTTATTCATTATAGATACTTCTTTTATTTCTGATTATATAAATCATGAGTGTGTTTAGTAAGCATCAAAATTTTATATCCCATTATATTTAAAAAAGTTATTGTGCTAAGTAGAAAGTGGAACGTAGAAAATAGAAACCGGTTTCAGTATATAAAGGTATTTTTATTTGTTGTATATCAATATCGAAGTATAATTATCTGTGAGAGAATTATCGATTACCTCCCTAAAAAATTATATGCTATAAAGATGTTTATGTAGGGGACATGTTTGTTAAAATTTCTTCTTTATACAATAATCTTAATGTCTCACAATCAAGTTGATCCAAAATCTTTTAACATTGGTGATAATTCCGTTGTTGTGTCACTATACTAAAATTTCTCGAAAATTATCTTTTATTCTTCTTATTTTAGTTAAGTGGTTTTAAAGATGTTATTTCTGTATAGTGTGTATTTAGAGGTCATATTCACAATAGATGTTCTATTGAGAATGTAACAACAATTTTTTGTCAATATCTCACATTAAGCACTTCGTTTGACAGGATAAAAGTCAATTTTAATTATTCTTAGTTTAGGGAGTTTTCTAGAACAGAATTAGCACCAATGCTTAGGATATTACAACTGCAACATTTACTATGTATATACAGTTTCATTGTTCCATTACTTGTTTCGTAAGAATGTGATAGGAAATATTTAATATCACATTATATATTATCAAATTAAATTTTCTCGATTATAATTCATGTTAGCGATTTTTAGTTTAGAGTTTTCGAAGAACAGAATTTGCACCATTGTTTATAATGTGACAACTGTAATATTTATTATGTGTTTAGTTTTATTTTCCATTACTTGTTTCGTAAGAATGTGATACGAAATATTTAATAACACATTATATGTTATCAAATTAAAGTTCTTGATTATATTTATGGTAGAAAAATTAATGTACATTATAGTTCACAGTAAACAATTAAATAATGAACAATTACAAAACCATATCTTATATAAAAATACGTGCATGCTTGTTTGTCTATCGTGACAAACTATTCAACTCTTCATTACAAAACTTCGCATTCAGTTTGTAAAAGGTACAGAAAGGAACTTAGGTTAAGAAATTACTATTCGCGAAAGATACAAAAAAACAACTTTTAGACGAATGAAACTGCGAGCATAAGCTAGTATAATACAATTAACAAATAACAACAATATACCTATGTATCTACTTATATGTATAATGTACAATTTTACTCTGTTATTTTCTCTGAGATTTAAATAAATGTCTGTTCAAAAATGTATAGTTTTAATTCTAAAAATTAGTGTAAGCTAAAAGTTTTATTCACTTGTCTTCTTTGAGGGTTAACAAATTGAGTGAACTTTAGAAATTTGTTGTTTTACGTTTGTAAAATAAAAAGGGATAAAAAGAAAACGAAGTTCAACGAAATATAATAAAATATAAAAGTATTATATATGTAACTTCTTTCCCCTTTAAAAAGACATCTCCTACACTTGGAATAAAACGGACACCGAACACCCAGGTTCAGAACAACACTTCGTAGAACACAGTGCATGATAACTTGCATGTTTACGCAACTGTTGTACAAACTAAAAAAAAGAATTAAAAAAACAACAATTCCTAAACAACTAAAACAAATTCAGTACAATTATATCTAAATTCTACGGATGTTACGCATATACTAAACACAGTTACAAATACTAAATATGTACTTGGTTTAAAAAAATTAAATATAGGCTAATATTTTTAGAGATTAGAGAAAAGTTTTTACATCTATAAGGCTTAAAACAAATAAAAAAGACCAAAGGTTGGTTCATACATCAAGGAAATATGCTGTCACAGACATACACGTAAGTACACATGTGTAACTTATATCACCCCTCCTTTGTGTGTGGAATGTAAAAAAGGCAGGCTTATTAGCCTGCCTTTTTTACATTGTACCTTTTTTACATAGTATTGTATTCAATACAAATAAAATAAATATTAACTATCTAACAAGAAAATATATACTACAAAAATATTAAATATAGCCAATTTTACATGAAATACTCTATAAAAATATCAACCGTTAACAATCTTACGCGAAATAAACTAGAATAATAATATTCATTGTATTATAATCATAAAAATTTAGGTTGTTGTTTTAAAGCAGTTATATCTAGAAACCTTGGCATTTCAGTTTGCAGGGGGGACCTGGATGACGACGGCACACCTGTAATAAATAATGATATACAATTTTACCAACAGCAATTTACAGGCACAGGAAACTATCCATAAAGAAAGAAGCACCTGTAAAAAATGGAATACATTTTTTGGTTATACCCTACCTTGAAGCAATTTGTGCCTGTCCATATAATTTCTGGTCGCGAACGACATGTCAATGGGCGCTGTTGTCGGTTGCCGTGGAGGTGCTGCTACAGGTGTCGCACCTTTCAAGTACTTAGCTGCTAGCTGATTCATCTTCATACTTGTGTCAGAAGACCCTGCATAAATATGTGGTTGATGAATGCCCAGTGGATCATCACCGAATTTCACTCTGGAAAAATAAACTTAAGAGTTACATACATATTATTTGTAATCAAGATAGATTTTAAATCAATTAATTATATCACAGCATCAACATATGAGACTCTTTAGAAAGTGTTGACCTCCTATACCATGCTGCCTAGATGGTTAGTGTCAAGTTGTATCTCCTCATTGCAGTCTGTTGTGCTGCATAGTTAGGCGATTCTTAGCACACTCTGGTATAAATAGGGGTGATAAATCTCCATATTGTTACTCCGTCATCACACGGATATCTTATTAATTCGTATTACTGTTACATTACCTTTTTGTAACACTAACATTAGTCTTGTCGATTTGCATCTGCACTGTCTGCGTTTGTTGTCGCGTGTTTCTATATAACGCACTAGCTGATGATGGCATGTCAGAATCTTGCAACATACCATTCACATGAGTCTGCAAAAATAGTGAAACAATTAAATTTAAAAAAAGAAGCAACTTCACTCGTAAAAATTGTCGTGTACAATTATTGTCTTCCTGTATACAGATCACAAAGTACAAGGTCTTTATATACCTATTTTGACTCAAAGAGACACAAAATCAGTGAGATAGTTGCTCCTAGGTTCAACAATTGTTCGCTGTCAGCCATCATTACAGTCCAATTGACAGCTGAGAAGTGCTGGGGTATACTGTTTTCTTTGATGGGATCGCGAGAGCGAAATCAGCTGTCCCATAATGGTGCTAATTAATCATAAAAGGTATTTAGTCGGTTTTGTAGGAGTGTATTTAAAAAATATTGTTTATTTTAAATATTTGAAGCATTCCATTAAAACCTATTTGTCACAATCACTTCTATTTACTAGTCACATTGCATCGCTACTGACAGTAGAAAAATAATGCTACGCAATACTTTCTCCATTATCATGCTACTTGAATGGAAAGGAAAATTTGTTTAAATAAAAAATATAAAATGTTTTCAGTATTACCATAACTTTGTTGTAATATGTCCACCCAACATTGGACTGGTCATCACTGTCTGCTTCAGAACTGTAAGAAAGACAATTATTACTTTTACATTAAATACTCACATAGTCAAACAGACATAACATTTAAAAAAAAACTATTCCTTTGCCACTTTTTTGGATGAAGGATATCCAATGGCCTTTGCTGTATTCTCGAAAGTATGTTTGCAAGATTTCATCTTGACTTAGTTTGTGGCTATTACAAATAATACTTTTTTATATGCACATATATTAAATTCACAATTTCAAATAAAGAATTTCAGAAAATTTAAAATCTTGATCAAATGAACATTCTATTTTTATAGGCATTTGTATTTAGATTCAGGCAGTTAATGGTAAGTATTGTAAATACTTGTAGTTTCTAATAAAATATCTATTTCATCACAGGTAAAAATTTGAGCAGAAATCTGTTGAACAGATTTCTGAGTAAATTTTAACTTAAAATGTGACCTGTGCGTTGGAATTCCAATACCACTGTACAAAAAACACTGTCAAATCTGTGACCTCAGTCCCAAAGCATTATCCTGCAAATAAAATATGTACCCTAGTACTAGTAGTAGTATAGTAGTAGTATTTTTGACACAAAAGACTTACTCGCTATAATCTCGAACATCCAAATATAAACTCTGTTCAGGAGACATCAGCGGTGTGGTTGCATTATCCACTTGAACATTGTATAAACTCAAATCATTTAAAGTTTTTTCTTCGTTCAAATATTGAGCATCATCATTGCCTTGTTCATGCATTTGTTTACCGACAGGTGCAATACCCTCAAGAAAATTCAAATTTGGAGACTGTGCTTTTGACAGCACCTCTTTTATACTGATTTGAGATCTATTGCATTGTATTTGAGAATTCTCATTTGTTTTTATGACCTCTTTGTTGATGATGGTTGATGTTCTCACCATTTCAAAGCTAGTCATTACCCCTATTGATATTTTGTGCTGTTCGTTGCCAACAGTCTCAATAGCTACTTGTTCCGTTCTACAATTTTGTACAGGTACTGACTGATTATACTGACTGTTTGAAATAAATTTGTCTACTTTCTCTTGAAGTAGCTGTAATTGTTCATTTTGTAGTTTTATTATTTTAAACAGATCTGAGACGGTTGGTTCACGTTTCTCTTTAATAACATTTGTTTGCGTTTCAACTTCCTGTGAATCTAACATTTTGTTCTGTTCATATTTTTCAATAGCCCATGTCTTTTTCTCTACAGCAGTCATTTGTGTATTCGGTGATTGATTTGCATTTGATAGCGTAAATGTACGCTGTGGAGGGTTCGGAATATGTTCACAGCAAAAACATCTGTTTGGTGGAGGAGGACGTCCACACATACAGTGACTTTGTCTTGGAATATTCTGAGCATCACAATGAGGAATACAATTTCCAGAGTGTTTGTCTGATGTACAGTCTGTATTTGCATGATGAGCTGGAATTATTTTAACACAATGATGACACATACAGCCACCCTTGATTGTTGATTGTGCTTCACTGAACTGCTTCACTTCTGGTTGAGTTACAGCTGACATTTGTATAATTTTAGCCTTCTGTACAAACGGATTGTTTTCTTTGTCGATGTTTAGTCTATTTAATTGTTCTTTTATAGGATTCATGTCAAAATGCATCTGGCCCAAATTTTCTCTCTTCAAGAAAAAATCATCTTTTGATAAAATATTTGGTGGAGTAACAATGTTGCTGTCAGTAGAACTGATTATTGCTGTTTTATTATAGGTAACATTTCCCGTTTTATTCATATTGTTGTTTATATTGTCAACTCTTAATGGTTTGAGAATGGGCCTACTTAAGATCGGTTTACGGGGATCATGTTCGGTAGCATCAAGTATACTTAGTTCTAAATCATTGCTAGGCGACCAATGATACCGTTCACCTTGCACATTGATATTGATTTTATTCATCATTGGATATGGAGAACTGTTACTACACTCGAACAATTGCACGGGATCGTTAGAATAAGGCACGACTTTAGGATAGTTGTAGATATCTGGTGCTGTGGTACATATTTGCCGTTCAGTGAAAGGCCGAGGTGAATGACACTCACCATCCATTTTTTTAAAGAATTGGCCTTTAATAGGAGACTCAAAACGAACTTTCTTCATAAGTCCTAAACTTATTACGACAGAGAATTGTTATTAAACACTAGTAGTATACATTTAACAAAATAGTACAGTTCACTTACATAAATATAAATCCACACTATTATAACATAAACTAGCTTCAGAACCTCAAAAAATCTTAAAATTAAAATGTACAAATCGCAAGCGATAACTTTCAACTTCTTGTGGATTTTAAATTACTGGCCACCAACCAACCCCAAAATTGTTTGGTGGTAGTGAAGTTGACAGTTTTATTTTTTTTCAATTTTCGAGCCTGTGAATCAAAGTCTTTTAGACACTAACAAGGTTAGTCAATTTGTTGAATTTAAGTTGAACCCGTTCCTACTTTTGGTGAACAACTAAGAAAATATAATAAATCTAAAATGATACAACGAATTCAGGTCAGTCTTGAAACGTTTCAAAAGTTGAAGTAATTCTTTTCAAATGCTTCCAAGTTTTAACTATCTTTATCCAATTAGAGTATTATCTGCTAGTAGATTGAAAATTAAAAAAATCAATATTAATCACCATGTCTGGGTCTGTGATAAACCTGTCTACTGATAGATCTATTTTTGTTGTGAAGAGGATTAGAAAAATCTTTTCTTTTTCTATAAGCCTGTCAAAGTGATTCTACTCTCCTTGATGGAAAGCATAAATAGAATCCAATGCAGACAATGTAGTATGGTGATCTACATTATGGTGCCTTAGTGAAATGCTTTTTCACGTTCCGCTGGAAGACATAAGATTTTATATAAATTGAATGACTTATCTTTTCTCACAATGTTAATGTAAACCATAGGGTAAGTCATTATTATTTGGACTTAGATCATGTTCAGGAACTACTTCTACACATAGACATAGATAGTAAACATTCACAAAGCTAATTTTCCATGCCACTTTGTTTCACTGATGTTTTCGGACATCTTTTAGTGAGATTGAAGTAAATTGATTATAGTATTTTTATCAAAAACTTATATTTCTTTTTTCAGTTAGAATGAAACCGATGAATTAAGATAAGTATGATTTAAAGTTTATTCAATTTGTGAGGTCATGATTTCAGTTTTTTTTACAAATTAGGTTGCAAATCACTTATTTTTTTGTATTACCACGATTCGAGTATTTAAAAGTAAACTTTTCTCACAGACCGCTTCTTGTTCAACTCCACGAACAAATAGTACGCCCTTGTTAAAGCAACTTTACTTTTTTAGAGCTGGCAACATTAATCATATTAAACGTGCTGTGCGTTGCATAGACTGTGGTTGTGTCAAAATTTTGAACACAGCACGTAATAATTTGCTAAAAAAGTGTATTACAATGAATAGTAGGCTGTTAAAAATTGTTAGCCCTTTATTGGGTATAGTCAGATCAAAAGGGTATAAAGCTCCTGGTGGAATACGTTATCCGGGAGGCATAGTTTATTACCCTAGGTTAGAAATATTCTTTGGAATGCTATTGCGAATAGTTATTACTTAGTAAATAATAATAATTTAATAGTAAATAAATAATATTCTTCTTAAATTTTAGACATCCAGATCACAAAGATCCTGAGTACACTCCATCAAAATTATTTAGAGTGGAGAGGATAAAACCAAGTAAAGGTTCTCCTTATTGGCAAAAAAATTTACTAAAGGAACTTGATATTTTAGAAGGAGTAAGTAGAATGAGATAGAAGACAAATAATAATATAATAGAGGTCTATATCCAGCAATAGACTGTTAATAGCTGTTGATGATGATGAAATAGAATATTGAGTAATTAGGGCAAATTTACAATGGTAGTGAATATGTCAAATCCTGTCTGCTTAGTGAGGATATTTTAGTGTATATGTGTAGGGTTTCATAATTTATGTTTTCTAATTAATCAATTGCTTCTTGTGTTCTTATGAAAATTATATTCATTCATTGACAAAAGCAGAAACAGGCACAGCATCCATGCTGTAATGTTTCATTGGTGATTGTGAGACTGGAAGCCCATTGATACAGGGGTAAGAGTTATCGTAGTAAATGTATGAGTCTTACACTGCCACCATGACAATGAAAAAGCATCTCATTATGTTACCTTAGCGTGAGTCACCAAACTGCATTCTTTGCATTCACAATGAGTATGTTGGAATTACTAGGTATAATTATGTTATCCGATTATTGTACAACAATAAACCTCTTTATTTATACTTTTCAGATTGGTTAGAGAATATTTTAATAAGCTTATTTTAACAATTATCATTTGCTTCCAGTGTGGTTCTAAAGTAGCAATAGTCAAAAATATTCCCGAAAACAATATGAGGTTATGGAAAATAAAGCATTTAATCAAAGTAACACCTATAGTGTTTCCTTATGGAGAACCTACTAAAGAAGACATAAAGTACACAGTATTGAAAGAAAATGGTCAATGTATTGTTACAAAGAAACTGGAACCAAAACAGGAACAAATTGAAGCTTTTGAACATTTTGAAAATGATGTTAAGAAAATGGATTCCAAAACTGTTAAAAAAGACAGTAGATATAAATGGAATAATGCATTTACTGGTGGCTTTTAAAGTATAGAAACAATATAATTATAATAGTATTAGATAAATAAATATTGTTTATTACATGATTTTCTTTCTTCCCAATACACTAATATCTAAGAGAATACTTTTATGCTATATCCCTTTCTAAATGAAGAAAATATCAACTTAAAAGGAATCATCAAAAATCAGCGCTTATGTACTGGTTCAACTCTTGGGTTATAGCTAGTTGAAGAGCTAGGTTCATGTAAGATTTAACTCACCTTCTAAGCTAAGGTCTGACTAAATCTATGATTAAAAACTTGGATATGATATATATACATAATAGCTACTTCATTTGGTACTTATATGAAAAAAATATATTGAATATGCTGAAAATGTGAGGTGCATAATCATCTTATAGAACACTAACAATAAATGGTACATATAGTTTTATTTCTTTTGTTAGATATTTTTTTATTAATATGTTCCTCACTTCTCAATTCAATGAAACAGTAGAAAATGGTTAATGAGATAGTCGCTAGATAGTTAGGACTTGAATAAAAAATACCATAAAATCTATAAGTATTTATTCATCTACATAAATGTTAAATATTCAAACAATACAGGCTTTTGGTTTTACAGAAGGCTTACAATATAGGTCACATTTGGTTCTCCAGATGATAAACAGCAAAATGACTTTCAATTCTTTTTACTCTGTTTCTTCAGATAATTCCTTTTTATTTATTAGATAATGGAAATATTCTGGTGTCTTAAAGTAGTTCTCCATTATAATTCCTTTTTTACTACCTAAACTATACCTGGACTCACTCCATGGCACTACTACGCCTGGATTTAGTTTATGAAAATCTTTTAAATGAAATTTATGTTTTTTTAAAGAATTCCAGTAGTGACCTCTAAATATAGCAAGATATTCATCACCATCCTTATAAAGCCTGACTACATACTTTGCCAACACTACCTTTACTGCAATATGTAGCGCAATGAATGCACCAAGATAGGTGAGGCACTCAATAGCACTATTAGCTATCACAACATCATCACCAAGCACTACAGGTTTATTAATATCCGCAACATCGTAAACAAATGCTCCGTAGTAGATTGCTCCAATACCAATTATTCCAGTTGTAAAAGACAAATACGTCGTAGAAACTTTGAGGATAGTATCCATAGGCGCTTTGTATATCAGCTGCCAACGTTTGGAGACGCCATCTCTTTCTCTCCACATGTCCTGTGTCTCAAGAAAACGTAAAGGATGTTGAGAAATACATCTTACCAATGAATTATTTATTGCACTTGTTGCTAGCAGTTTTTCATTTAATCTATAAAACCGCATATAATTCATCATTTTATACACAGGAATAATCTATTTACAAATATTTATAATGTCTGCTTTTTTAACATTCTTATAGTAAAAATTATAACCATAAAAACATCTTCGCCATTTGACAGTGACAATTTCATTTCCTTCCTTCGTCATTTATGAGACTGACAATATGTCACAATATGACAATTTATATTCCATGAGACCAAACCACACAAAAATACCAATACCCCCAACTTTTGTCAACCTTCCGTTTGTATTCTTTTGAAATTTTAAAATATAGTTTCTACATCTAGACAAAGATGAAGAACTACTACGAAACAAAAAGAAATAAAACATAGAGTATTTTGGATGTATTTTGATGAATATAGGCATTATCTACCTATATTCATCAAATTTGTTGCCATTGTATTTTATCTCACTCAAACATTCAACGCCATCTCGATTGGTAAGAGATTTGAATCGCTCATAAAGATGAGCTCCCATGATGTCTTGCAAGTAGGTGAGGGCAACTGGTAACACACCGGTGTTTCCCTTATCACTCACCACGGAATGGAGTTAAAGACGTTAATTATTTCAAGGCAGGCAGAGGACCAATACTATCGCCCCCTCCATCCCCAAAAAACAATTTCTTTTGAATTCGATAGGCAGATGAGAGACACAGGACGCGTTCGATCACATCCAGAGTCGAACGTCCCTGTTAGAAGCCGAATTAGTTGTCTAATAAGTCATCCACCCGTGACAGGTGTTGATTGATATTGTTGGCAATAACGCTTTCATAGAATTTCACCATCTTGTCTAAAAAACATGTTGACTGAAACGTTGAGAGAGATCTACGGCCCTTCCAGGTTTTTGGATACATATTAGTGTTATTTTGGGCCTGGCCTAGTATCCAGCTAGAAACTCCACAAAATATACGATTTCCCCGTATCGATTCACAGTCGCGTGCCAAGTTTAATTAGACTCAGGCCTGCTAACTTGAGAAAATATAAGAATGAGCCATCTCCATTCCTTTATCGGACTACTAGGCGCAGGCAAAAGTTTCATCCATACGTTCTTGACATACCCAAAAGTCGAACTAAACGGTTTGTCAAGCCTTTAAGAGTAGAGTGAACAGGTTTCTTTTGGATGGGCGTGTACCACCTTCGTCTTCATCTACACTTTCCATCAGGTGAGATGGGAGACAAACGCCTATTCCATTACAAATATAAAAAAATAGCAGGACTTAATAGTGTTATATAAAGCTGTTAAGTAATGAAGTATCTTTACATCTGGACTATAATGTATATTATAAATTCAACTAAACATGTCTTTACAATTTTTATTTGAACCAGAAAAAAACATCGTTTTTCATGAGATGGCATAATATGTTTGATATCCTGGACTTTTTTGTAAATCAAAAAGTAAGTAGGTAAGTGTTTATTTCCTGGAATTTCTGCAACTTTCTGAATTTGCCTAATATTAACAATTTACATAACATATCTAACACATTTTTGGTATAAATTAATGAATCTATATATGTACTTATTTTACCAAAATAAAATGTAGTTTGTTGCACCTAAGGATAAAATACCTTTCTAACAGTAAAAGATTTTTTAAAACTTGATCGGTAGCACCGGAGATACACGCTTTAGCTCTTTACAATATTAGTACAACTATAGGTACATTTGTGTAGAAGTTTTAGTTTATGCTATTAATTGGTATGAAGTTAAACAACAGGAAAGTGAATATCAATATTATGTAACCCTTTTTAACCAGAAAAACATAACGTACAGGAAGTTACTACTTAAAAACACATTTATCTAACATTATTTTATTGAAATAACTAAGTAGTTATAGTACGGTCAGTAAATAAGAAGCTTGTGAGTGATAAATTTTATGATGAAACTATTTGTAAGTATCACTGTAATTAAAATAAAAATTAACTGTTGCTTTAAATTAAAAATTTAAATAAAAATTATCTAGTCAATTATTTTTTGACGCAAAGTGTTTTGATCAAGTGAGCTTAAAAACTCTGGTGCAAGATAAAAAAATGTTATAAAGTTTGCTTTGGTTCAAAAGAAGTTAATTCGACATATGATGTAAAAAACTAAAATTCTTTTCATCGTATTTACTATTTTGCCTCCGTCCTCCATAAGCGCCTGGGGTCAACAGGTAAAGTCATTTGTCACCCTAGTGGAAGCAGGCCAGGATGGCAACGCGATGTGCTGCGAAGCACACGCTCTTTTGGGGCTAGAAAAGGGGTCATCTGCAAGCCGTAGGTAGCAACGGGGTAGCCCGAGGTATAGTACATCAGGGTTACAGGGATTTCCTTTCTGGGTACACCTGATTTTTTTTTTTTTTAATCAGGCACCCGCCATCGCGGGGTGTTTCTGCCTGGTCCTAGGTCCTCCGACATAATTGGAGCCTTTTTTCCACCAGATTCTGTTCATACATCTTGCTCTTATACATTTCTTAACATTGCCAAAGCACTACACTACTGTCTAATCTAGGGTACGATTGGGTGCACACAGACTATATATTTATTTATATATGGTGACATTATATATACTATATACATGAACCTTAATCTACTTATTTTCTAGAAATCACTTATTTCTTAGTTACATTTTTTCCTATTACTATGATACAATTTACCTTAAACTACTGCTTACATACTAGTCAATTTACGTATTCTAATTTTGTTTTATGCTATACAATAATAGTATTCATTATATTATGACAGCATATTTACTATGACTTTGTTTTATTTCTCTTAATTACTATTTTCGCTATTTTAACGCAGAATTCTAGCAACTTATCTCTATTTTTACCTAACATAATGGACGCTATATTTGTAGCTTCTAGTTTTTGGCCTAGTCGGTGCTCAATTTCGTACCGTTCCTTTGAGTGTACTGGGCACTCAAGAAGGATGTGCTGCACCGTTTCCCTAACCTCCGGATCACAAATGCAAGCCGAGCTCTCCTTGCATTGGAAGCGGTTCAGGTAGTCAGAGAACCCACCGTGCCCCGTCATAACCTGAGTCTTGACACTGGTTGCCTCGTATTGTCTGACCACTCTATACGCCGTCTTTATATCGGGTAGAAACATTTTTGTTACTGACGCAGTTGTTCCATTTGTGTACCTCTCACCCCACTCGTCAAGGGTTGCATTCCGAATGCTGCTCTTGACGAATGAGACCGGGCACAGGTCGTAGTCAGGTTTGCGCTTGGACTTCTCCGCTGCCGCCTTAGCCAGCTCATCAGCTCTCTCGTTTCCCTCCAGCCCGACGTGTGCTTTTATCCAGAACAAAGTCACAGCTTTGTTCTGGAGAGACGATGTTTTAAGGTTCTCTCTAGCCGCCACCGCTAAAGGATGGAGGGAATGAGGATTTCGTATAGTTTGGAGAGCGGCCATAGAATCGCTGTAAATACCAAACGCTGTCCCATTTCGTACGGTGGTTTCCTTCGTCGCCCTACACAGCGCCAGAAGCTCAGCCTGGTACTTAAACGGTGCAATAACTCAATGCAAGGCAAGCTTAATGTTTCCGGTCTCACTTCCGTCTGTCCACACTGTCAAAGCGGCTGCAACTTTACCCGCAATTTTGCTACCGTCGGTAAATATTTTTACGGTCCCGCTGTCAGTCTGTGCGTATTGCTCCCTATTCCCAACCGGCGTTATGTTGAGGTATGTATGCTCGACCGGGTGCGGGGCGTCAATTATGCGAGCCATACACTCCACTTCTCAATCTCCCAACGCCTTCCAGGGAATGCCCCTCTATTGTTCTCGTAGAGTAGAGCAACCTCACGAACCCGGAGATCGAGGGGAAGGACTCCCGCCAGTACAAGAGCCGAGTTCAGGTAGACTGTCCGATAACCCTTGCACAGTTTTTGGGCTATTCCTCGCTGTACTACATCCAGTTGCTTCCGCACACCCAGTTTATTTACAGCCGATGCCCAGGCGCTGGCCCCATGTATCGTCCGGATGATTTCCGGGTGCAGACCCCAGTTGACCCTAGCCGCCCTGGACAATTGCTTGTAGACATTAACTGCTCTTCTGCAAACTTTTGTAACATGACTGTTGAATGTCAGCTTTTCGTCGATGGTGACGCCTAGCAACTCAATCTCTCTGGACGCCCCAATGTCAATTCCACCCATGCTCAACTGTGGGGTGTCGTATTTCAGCTTTCTAGTGATGGTCATAGCTGTAGTTTTATGTGGTGCAAATTTGAGTTTATTAGCAACTCCCCACTCTCGAACACGCTCGAGGGTAGCACTGGTGCGTCCTTCTATTTCCCCTGCAGTTTCTCCGCTGAAAACCAGCACGATGTCATCCGCGAATGGGTACACCCGGTTCCCCGGCTACTGGTACATGAAACGGCGTGTGGTTTTTGGTCGGTTCGAGTCGGACATAACCACAAGTAGGTGGTATCCTGGGGGATTGCCGCACAGTAAAAAAAAAGTCTACAGATTTTACATTCATAAAAATAGTTTGATTGAAATAATAATTTATTCATTCATTAATGTTAGCACACTTTCAGTTTATACCATTCGTTTATAGTAGGTACGCTAAAGCTCAAAAGTAGTTGACCATACCTACTCAAATTTCTTGTTATATTTAGGACTTCTATCGATATTTATAAATTTACAACATCAGCACTGTAACATTACAGAGTCAGCTCACACTGGCAAACCATTACGCAGGGAAGGCGAGTCAACCTCTTGATGATAACTTTGTGCTCGCATGCTTACCTTACGCTGACTCCGTGAGGGTCGAAAGTCACTTGCCTACAAGTGAACCTTCTGATTGCTTACCCCCTGTTATAATAAAACACATTTTCTATTTGCAGACGAGGAACTACTCATACGTAAATACGATACCGGTCGTCAGTATCAGTGTATTATTGCTGATACTTGTGGTCGTGTCACGCGCTTCCAGCATAGGTAGATATAAATCATCTCTAAGTGCCTAACTACCACTCGTGGCCAACCACTAGTGTGGTTTTAATTCATACTAAAGAGAAGTATTTTAACTCTCTACAAGATATCTTGTAACCACGGCATAATAATCTCGCATGAGTCCACATGTACTAAGTGAAAATGTTATTCATTATTCGTGTAAAATCTATAGATTAAAGATAGTATATCTGAGAAACTCACCCTGATTATTAACCGCGATATTGTGGTACCTGCAAGATATTTCAATCGTAAGATTTATATTCTAAATCTTCAGCCTTGTCTATTGATGACCTGAATAATGTACCGTGATATCGGTTTCAGCTAAAATAATTCGTAAAAAATATTTTATAACTGTTGTCAAAATTTACAGTCAAGTATAATCATAGTAACCAAAATAGAAATGACTAAAATCCCTATACATACACAAATAAAGAAGTACTCGTAGATCACGCTGGTACAGGCCGCATGAATTTTCGTTTAAATCGATATATTCTAATAGTTTTTACTTAGCACACTAAGACTTAGTATTTATCAGTTGATCAGGAGTCAGTTTCAAAATCGTTAATTGAAGTTATAGTAATTGTGAACCGTTTGCTTTGATATTTGCTATACATAAAAATTTTATAAGTCGAAAAACATATATTTCAGACAACAGCCATGATGAAGTAAATCTGCAAGGCCGAGGTCATGATTCATATAGTTTGAATCTACGTAGAGAGAGGTAAGATAATACAGGTGTTTAATAACAATAATTAATTATTGTATCTGTAAGATAAAGACGGGCAATTGCCTCACTCTAGTTGCCGACAGTTATCGATTTTAAAAAGTAAAACACATTTTCAAAATAACCGAAATACAAAATGGCAACATGCCTGCTTATGCTCGTTTATAATCACTATTTTAAGTCGCAAGTTGAAGCAGCATATTTAAATTAACAACCACTTTGAATATATATTAATGGGTACACTTCCAGAAGCATCTGTTTACAAAGGGGCCAGAGCTGCGATCACCGACATATCGCTTGTTGCGGTTTATCAGTATGCAGATGTAACCTTTGGGGCGCCAACTGTCGTTGCATGCGCATGGGACTCTTCAAATAACTTCAGAAGAAATAATCTTATAATTAATTTTTCCAATGCTTTGTCGACAACCCCACTCGACTCGATCGATGCCGTGCTATCAATGTACATACATAAGTTTACATTTAATAATAAATTATGGAATTTGATTTTTAGTTTCATTCTATTTAAGCTTTGACTGTTGCCTACCGAGCTATTTCTATATGCTCATACAAATGATGATAGATAGATCCGAAAGTCATTAAACAGGAAGAGTGTATTAGTAAACTCCGCTAATGAGATTGTAAGATTTAAACCAGCGGAACTACACGATAAGATATCTGGTTTTGATAATCAGTAACGAAGTGCATATATTATTGGTATTCTTGTTAACTCTCCAACTAAGCTATATGTACGCATTCGAGGTACTCGTATATTTGAGATATATTGGCAGATGTCTACTCAGCTATCAGCAGTTTGCCCCAATACGAAGAGGTACCTGACTGGAATGAGCCAGAATGGTTTGTTGGTCATCCTCGCTGGAGGTTTTGCGGTCGTGAAGGCCCAATGCAGTGCTTCGGAAAGAACCTGCGTTCGATGGCTAGGGAATTGAGCAAAGATACAAATCATTCTCCTTTCACTTTCATTACCAGTGTATGACCTTCCAATTCCTTTAATATCACTAAAGGAAGTGGAAGGTCATAGGTATGAATAATTTAATCAAAAAGAAGTTTATAAGTTTTATTAGATTCTATTTCCTACTTGTAAGGCTTAGGTACAGAAGTTAACAATCTCATGCCGAAATGAACTAAACAGATTTTAAAAAAAAGTAGATAAAAGATAAAAAAACAGACAAATAAAAATAGATAAAAGCTACTTTGCGGTAGTAAGTTTTTATGATAATACTGTGTTAATTAACTTGCAACAACTATTCCCTTATCTATAATTTCATTATGAAAGTAAATATACTATTATTCTTATTAACTATCTATCTGAGACTGTTAACTGTAAACCAAATTAGACATAATTGTTTAGAATCAATTTCAAATGTAATAAAATAATTGAAACACGCAAGCTCAATATTTATGAGTGGGATGGGATATAAACAGGATATTGATAAAATGTTTCTGCCGTTGATTTATTTATTTGACATAATTTTAATGATAACGATAGTGTACTATCTAGTAAACTTTTATAACCAAGTTAAATAAAACAATAATGGTTTGGCTAACCATAAGTTGCACAATGATCATGAAAAATTATGGATGAAGACAGGATGGATGCCGCCTAAAAAAAGGTCTATCACAGACAATTTTATTGGTTTCGTTTAAATCAGGCAACACATGAGATATTTTAAGATATTTTCTGGTAAGCATAATTTTCGGACCGAATACATACCTACTTATATAACAAAATTTTCAAATTCGTGATAAGAAATTCTCATTTAGTCGCGTAATCAGTAACTCTTTGATCTATGGAATATAAAATAATAAAATTAATTTAAACAGATGTAGAAATTATTATTTGTCGGATCTCTACACTCGTGTTTATATTCCAACTCCAACGCATATTCGGATTACGAGGACTTCGTTTTATGGAGGCATTCACACATCAAACGCGTAATTTTGGATACAGAGTTTCTCAAATATTGTTGCGCCTAGGACAGATCCTAAACTGGAATCAACTCTCTTGACCAAGACGCAAGTGTTCACGTCGAATTTCTTTCTAAAATCGCTAGGACGTCTATACTGTTGTATTATTGACTAACATTTTTTTTATCAAGCGTCTCGGCGAGCTTAGCACATCGCAGACTTTGCCAATAACGTTTAGGTTCGTAGAACGTCAACTTAAACAAGGGGCAGATCTATCTCATTACATGCATCATAGTAGGATGGAAAGGTTTCGAGAAATTTGGCATGATGGTATTGAACTCGCTGCATGAACTACTTTCTTATTAATATATTATTTAACTTTATAATGTTACCATACCGATAATTTGGATAGTGAAGAACGCTACTTAGACCTACTTCGATACCTTTTAAGCTCACCGTGATCCAAAAACTATTTAAATTTATTTAGAAAAGATTAATAGTGTTTAATTTACATGTTCAACATTTTGTTTTTATTTTTTATTGCACTATTCTAAAGTTAATACATACATAATAATAAATACAATAATTAGTTAAATGTTTTTATGTAGTACACATACATAAATATGTTCTTAATTGTATGGTTTTTTAATCTTATTTAATTCACTATACAATAGTCAGTCGGTTAAGCGAAATGCGATTCGATTAAATAAGTGTTTCGTAGAATTACCCACTTTACTTGCACAATTAAATATACCCGTTGTGGCATGAAACACTTTGAAGGAATAAACAAATATACCCCTCATAATACACGTATTGGGAGCAGTACAATTGCAGCAAATTATATACATATTATCGAAATTACGTATATACTACAACAAAACTATAAAACATTTAAACAAATCATGAAATGGTAACTTTATTTTGTTTACCGATTTTGTTAATAACATATTGAGATCGGTTATGTAATTACACTTATATTATTTAAGTTTTATTTATTACAGAAAATAACAAGAGATAAAATAACATTTCATATTTCCATAAAGCATGATTAAAAAATTAAAATATTTTTTGTGCACAAAGAATATAACCTGCTTCCTTATTCATCTAGTATAACCTAGTGGAACTATTTTTGTTAATATTTAATATCAATTACTTCAGTCCTGATTCTGGAGGAATATTGATGAACGTTTTGTAAGGCTACCTTCGCTATGGCATACACCTTGTATTCAAATAAAAGACTTGGAAAACTATAACTCAACGGGCACAGAAACACTCCTGTAAGAAATGACACCAATCAATTAGTCCAACCAAGGTCATTAATTAGTCCTCTTTACTTCAAGGATTTCAAGTTTAGAACAAAACAAGGCATTTCTTAAGTATCTATGCAGATACAGCACTCAAGATTCTTTAGACAGGATATAAGTTGGCAAGTAACGGATTTATTGTGAAATAAGGCATTAAGCCAACACCATAGAGAATAGTTTTTAATTATTTTGATTACTTTCATGCTAAAAACCAGGTACTCATTTGGAAACTTTATATCTTACATTTATATTATTATTAGTGAACTTAATTTTCCCACGCAATTATCAAAACCACGGTACCATTTACGCATATAAAATATTTGTGTAACAATAACCCCAACTACTTTATATATTCGCCTATCTTTTCGGACTCAAAGTACCGTTTGTCATGTGGCTTTTTTGTATTTTACTAGTACTTTTTCTTGGCTTCGTCGCTGTTTCTTTGGAGTTGTCGGATTTTGAAAACAAATAATTTGTGAAGAGGTCATCTCTACTGACTTCCATTTCTTTTTGTGGAAGATTCTGATTTTGGGAATAATTAGTTACACTCGAGTTATGTAAAATACTTAAATCTATTTTTTCTTTATTATTTTTTACTCTATTTTGTGGTCTAAGGACGGGAGCAACGACGGTAGCGTCGTTGGAGCTGTGTTTTCTGAAACTTTCAGGTAGTGTATCGGATCTTAGTTTGACTAGAGAGGTGTTGACGACCGAGCAGTCGATTTGCATTAGTGTCACATGATCATTCATTTTAGAATCTGAAAAAAAAAAGGTATACAGACTTATATAACAATACGAGTATCTACTCAACTAACTTATTGATCACACTAAGTGTAAGTGTGTTTAGTAAGCTAGTAGAATTATTCAAATTACGTAATAACATTTAGAGCTGAGCTATGTGATGTTAGCTTATAATGAGTTTACGCATATATGTGCTTACCATTTCCCGTTCTCGCCGGTAGAATCAAAGCCATTTTGGGCGGCCTCGTGTCATTATGTGACACAGCAGGTAAAAGTAAATGCTCTCCTTTGCCGACACCCACTACATAAAAAGTATCGTCTCTTCTATGCAGAGCTTGAAGTAGAGCATTCCATTCCCCTAAATCGTCCATATTGAAATCCCCCACAGACTTTCTCATAGGTTTTCGATATAAAGTCTCATAATCTATAACAGCATTATCTGCAAATTCGATTTCTTTACTTCTTCGCAGACGACGTAATCGTGACTTGTCTTTAACTGTTTTTATTTGACTCCTCAGGGTGGGGAAATCTATAATATTGTTGTCTATGTTTAATTTGTTGAACAATCTGTAGGTTTCTAAAAGGGTTCCTGTAAAAAAATAAACATTTCTCTTGTAAGAGCATTCAGTAAGATTTAATTTTAGAATATAGGTGGGACAGGTGTTCCTCGACTGATTCTGTAGAAATGTGTGCATTAAATCGTTGTGATAATTTTAATAAATTCAATAAAATATTCAGGTGGTAACCTCTTTATTCCGGAGGATGCTATATGCTAGTTTATAATTTTAAATTTCAAATTTCGAATTATGGAAAGGGGTTTAAATTTGGAAAGGGAAACCCTGGAAGAAGAAGGAGTTTCTTACTAGATAGTGTTAGGTCTAGGAATAGGGAAGAGAATGGTTGCTTAAAAATGCGTATTATAAATTATTATAGAGTTCAATATTACCAGGAATCTTCTCTTCACTGAGATAAGTTTGCCGTTTCTTCCTGGGAGTATCGTAGGTCCAATTAAGGGTTTTACCTCCACCGATCCAGCGGTTCAGCTCGCCTGCTATCCGTATGCTTTCTGTCTGGTTTATAAAATCTGACGCTTTTAAGGTAGCGTTGTGGCAATCTGCCGTATACGTAGAGTTATTTATGTCATCTGGAATAACCGATAAGTTTAAATAAAATAATTTTATATTAGTCATGTGAGGTTGTATCGACACTTATCTTACTTTACTAAGGAGTCGGGTTTGATTTGATAAACGAGGTTATAATTCTTTATGCATTTCTTTTGCATGCCGAAATCGTGTACTATTAAAATTGTTGAAAAATGAATTAAAAATATAATATAATAGCGTCTCCACTTCTTTTTCTAGTAATTTTTTCATCGACTCATATTATCCACTATTGATTGTACTATTATCACAATATGCTTTTGATGATAATAAAATAAGTCCTCTATTAACGTTATTATTATTTTTGAAATCATTTTAAGTAACATTAACCAGTAGACCAACTTCTTAAATAACATAAATATCAAACCGACTTGTGGCAGGTGACGAAATTACAAATTTGTATAACGAGTTTATATAAGTTGATATAAATTTTAGTGGTCTTGCATAAAAAAACTCTATTATCATAGACTTTCAAGGTCAGATAGCTTTGCGAATATTTATCGACATATTAATTAGTAATGTAGACGGTTGGTTTGTTTTATATACGATCTTACATGTTTATGATTCCATAGCGGCGGATTATAACTTTCAACTACAATTATTAAAAGAACAGTTGCTTAAGTTATTTTAACCTAACAATTACGGTAATTTTGACGCAGGTAAAATACATTTCTAAGTAGGTTTTTTTTCAGGATTACTATCGCTGACAAAAAACCACATTTAGGGGATCTAGTATGAGTTTATTTCACATTAACTCAATCGTCACGGTAACTGCGTCAGACCTTGCGATTGTCTCATACTGATATCTGTAACAATAACACCGCTGAACCTGGTCGCAGTCGAGACAGAGATATTCTTTTTTTTTATATTAGGAGCCATTTATGCCAAAGTGACTCTACCCTGCCTGATAGAACGTATCAATAGAATCCAAGAGTTGTAGTCACCTTACTAATTGCGAATGCAGACAATACAGTATAGTGACCCACAATATAGCGGCCTCGTGACATGTTTATTCACACCCCGCTTAAAAGACCTAGGATCATAGTGAGAAGGAAACACATGCGCTGGTAGAGTTTCAGAGTTTGGTTGACATAAACAGGAAGGAAAAGCCGAATCATTTAGTTCGATTGCGTATGTTTTCCACTCAAAACGGTGGCTTCCAAGGCCAGCACGTTTTGTTGTGAGAGGAAGGGAGAAGGTGGGATAGCATTATTCTAAATTAACTTTAGTATACACACCATTGGCTATATCAATCGCATTGTCTTCAGACCATAGCAGATGCCTCGTGCTTCGATGCGGTGTGGACGGGCCGACAAAAGGTTTTGCATTCCATCTTTAAAACATAATAACATATTCTCATACAATATAAGCGCACCAGTCTATGTTATATTTTACAATTGAGCTAAATAAGCTACGATTCTGTTAAATAATAAAACAATAATAATATAGATAAGTACATACTAAGGAATCAAACGTGGATTTTTGTTTAAGCAAATACGCTATCCGCATTTATAGTAATGTGGCTAGCGTATGCGACTGCCAATGAAGTGGTCTCGGGGTCGGGCCAAGTCTTGTTGGGTTTTTCTTACAGAAAATTCTTAATAACAACCTGGAGTATGGAAGTTTGGCAGTGTTTCACGTCCATATCTCGGAGAGCACTTTAAGACGTCGGTCCCAGTTGTCAGGAAAATCAGCCTTTAGTATAATAATAAAATAAGTTACTAGTAATCAACTTACCCTAAAACATTCCAATTCAATGATACCATGAAGACCATTGCAAATAGAACGGCTATATTCTTCTTAGGTATTAACAGTGATGCATCAAGCCTCGGCATCTGTGACAACATATACCATACCTATTAGATTACATTCTATTAAGTAATTTTAACACAAGGTTCAATTATATTACCATTTGTATACATATTTGATCAATATAATGATTTCAATATGACATTGTTATCGATATATTTCGAGACATTTTAGTATTTAAGAACTAGGATTTAACGTAGGTTTTAGACTGTCGTTCGTGTAGTCATCTCGGAGATGCATTAGCATACATGTATCAACATGCAAATGCATATTCACGTCACTACACAGTAACGAGTTTTGAGTTGAATCTTGATTACCATTCTTTAAAAGTGAGAGGAACGTAACAGAAGGATTTGTTGTGATTCAATTATTTAACCTTTTAATACAGCATAAATACACTTGGTAACTCCTACCAATAATATTTAAAGATTACGTAAAAAAAAATTGTTATGCAATAACAAAATGAGTATGATCAATCATAAAAACTGTTATTTTTTAGATATTATTCGAAAATAAGATTATTTAATTCTTTATCTATGAGATACCTTTAATATATGAAAATTTTAGTGCATATATGCGTAATACAATAAAATAATAACAAAATATTGAGAGCCATCATAATAAAATTAAACTGCCTAAGGATTTACAGCCAAATGTGGGCATTCTATAAACAATTAAAACGGAAAGGACCCAAGAGTGAATTATCAATAACAATGTTGCCATTCATTATGATAGCTACTATTGAGTTCCAGGTATAAGAAAGCCTTACCTTTCTACTTCTGCCATTGTTTTCAAGTTGATCTCTTAAAAGCTTATTTTCTAATCGCAACCTGGCAATTTCCTGCTGTGCTTCAAGTAACTGTTGTTCTAAAGCCGACACATATTCTTTCTTCTTCTGCCGCGACTGACAGGCAGATTCACTGTACAAGATGACAGATGACACAAGTGTACATTGTTACAACATTCTCATTGACTATTTACTTAAAAAATAATTTTATTTTTTAACGTTCTGACTGCCTTGGTGGCATAGTGGTAGCATATGTGACTGCTATGAGTGAGGTCTTGGGTTCGATTCTCGGGTCGAATCAAGTATATGTATCATCTGCAAACATTGAGCTTGGATGTTTTTTTATGTAAAATATGGACGTATTTATAAAAAAAAAAGTATACGTGTATTTATATAAGCTACCTGGTACCCATTGTGCAAGTTCTGCTTAATTTGGAACTAGATAGCGTTGTGTGAATGTGGTAAAATATTATATTATTTTTAACTATTCTACAAGCTAATAATATAATAATCTCTTTTGTATTTTAAATTGCTGGAACGTGTATTTAAAACTGTAACTTCTATTAGTTGGCTAGAAGTTGGTGAACACAAACTTTGAGTCATGATCAAATCAAATTTCATACCGGTTTTTAATCATCCTCTGTTGCTTCTTGATAGCCCTTATTTCAGCCTCACTGAAATTCGATAGATCTATTCCATTTGGAGGACTATTTGGTGCATCAATCTCAACTGGAGTCATAGCATAACTTTGTACTTGTCCATTAGACCCATTACAAGCTACTGGTTTAGCGTTAAGCACTATGTTGCTGCTAGGCGAAGATACCTTAAATAAAGAATGCATTGTAAGTCATTTTGTTCAGTTATAGTATTTAAAGGTAGCATTAGATCAAATCTAAAAAAAACTTTATGAAGTTGTTTTTGTTTTCAAAATAAACAAAACACGACCGGAATTTACCACTGTTCTGTGTTTAAAAAGAACTGTTCTTATTTTTATAATGTTCTGTCATCATACTTTGTGATCTACTATAAACCAATACAAATAGGTCAAAATAATCTCTTAAAATCGTTTCTAGTTCTCGAGACAAAAATCATAAACTTTTACATGAAAGTTACCTTAGGTTGGGCGTCCTTGGCACCATTGTGATTACTTTGGAGCAGTGGTGATATCGCAATCTTCCCTCCCTTTGTATTTTCCGCTGGTATAGCAATGTTAGGCGGTTTAACTATATTCCAAGTTCTCTTAAGTATGCTAGGCACTTTTTTCTGTTCCATAATCAATTGAATATGCCCGTTTACACTTATCGGCCTTTCATTTGTTGGACTACCATTTGAATTTTCGTTTACCACTTTAAAATATGAATTTTGTTGGTTACCTGAAACAAACAACAGTTTAAGTCCGAACTTAACTAGTGAAGAGCATTTTGTACCACGGATTTGGTGGCGGTTAGTGACCATCACCGTTAAGCCAGTGACCGTGGCATCAAATATGATAGCGTGATCATTTTTTCTGTGTGTGAGTGTAATTTGTCTATAATATACATACGTATTTCGAAATAGTATAGGTTCTGCCTAGTTAGGGATTAGAAGGACGTGTGTGAAAGAGATGCCTCAAGTTATTTCTATTATTTATATTAAGTAAGTACGTACAATGTCGTGATGTTTACCAATATAGTAAATATTAAGAGAATGTTTAGGTAATAAACTATTTTCTATTTGTCTTTTAGAAATTTTAGGCGCAGAAGTTCTTGAAACAATGTTAATAGCATTTCGAATGTTTATTAATAACTTTCTAACGTCTCTTTGTAAAAGTAAATTTAATGTTCACCTACAAAATGATAAAGACAGGTTTTTATCGCGTTTTATACTTCAAGCAACTAGTTATCATCGCCACTACTACATTAACATTGCAAAGCATTTCAGTTAAATAGACACAGTTATAACCACAAGGTCAGAGTAGACTGCTGTACTTATTTAAT
This sequence comes from Hypercompe scribonia, assembly GCA_949316085.1. Taxonomy (NCBI): domain Eukaryota; kingdom Metazoa; phylum Arthropoda; class Insecta; order Lepidoptera; family Erebidae; genus Hypercompe; species Hypercompe scribonia. The sequence goes on from OX438969.1 coordinate 19,447,915, forward strand.
GTTCCCACGTAGTTAAAAATTACGTAACAAACTCTCGATTGTAGCATAATATATTTTAAATTTATTCAAAAGTACTGTATTATACAGGAAAGTTTACTGCGAAATATAAACACGACAATTTAAGATTCTTAGAGTAAGAGTCTTCGGTTTTCAACAACACTTAGAAATTTAATCTTCCCAAACAACAGGGTATCTAAGCAAAAATATTGTTTACTCTTTGTTTAGCCTGTTCTTGAAGAACGTAAATCTATATTTGAACGTATACTGAATATATACATATTGAATAATCACAGTACACAAAATGTGATGAGCCTACAGGTTATTGTTATATTATAATATTAAGATCGCTCGTATTTTAGTATATATTGGTTTTATAATATTTTGTTAATAAACTATTGAGTTGTACTAAACTGCAGCGAGTGGCGAGGCAATAAAAAATATGAATCGTTGTTTTTATACAGTCAACGAAACTCTGCCGCCGTCCTCGGTGTCGGTATATTCACGATAAGGAATTAACTGACTTTTAGGTGCGTTAAGCTAAACAATATTACAGCGTGGTTGGAGTACAAAAACAATGTACCATAACAGCAAAAGTAACCAAAATATCCTGAGAGCCAAGAGAGTGTTATTTTATGTCACATAGAGTCCATCTACTCGATCGTCAAGGTGATCGTATTCGGTATTGAGAATCACTGACCGTTGTAAGAAATCGTAAACTTAACCTAGGCCGTCGGAATGATATTTAAAACAGTAGAATGCTTACCTTTATCTCCTTTGCTATAAGGTTTATTTGATTCATCATCACGTTCTTCAACCTCCATCTTAATCCCCTGTAACACAAACCCTATATCATCCTAATGTACAAAAATGTTAATTCAGTCAAACTTATTAAGCTTATTAATATGTTTTTAATGAAAAATAGTTTTTAAGAATAAATAAATAGATTTATTAGAAGTTGGTTATAAAAACAAAAGTTGTCTTAAAAAAATCAATTATCAATATTACGATAATTAGAATATATAAAATTTTTGTACGAAATAATGTTTAATGACATTGTACAAGGATTTTGCTTGTATTATTTATTATATCTCTTACCTTAATGACACCATTTTCAATAGCCATAACGGGCCCATTTCTTTCTGATGATAGACCATTTTGTATGTAGGAATTTCCTGAAGTTGCTTTCACGGGAACAGGAGCTATTTTGAAATAAATTGAATGTTAGTGAACTATAAACTACTCCAACCTAAAGCGACAGCATCCGTGCTGTCGTCTTCCGTTGATGAGTGTGAGACCGGAGGTCCATTGACGCAGTCGTGACAGTTATCTTGCTAAATGTGTGAGGAGTGGAATTATCATGAGGGTGGTGTGGAACGATCCGTCAAAGGTCCAGGGAGACCCGTAAAAAGCGGTGATCGCCCGCCATAGTTAACTACCCTAAGAGGCTGCCTCGTCAGGTCGCTCATAATCCACGTAGTGGCTCGTCGTATCAGTTGGTGACCCGACAGTGGGGTCCCGCGACCACTTCTAAGAGGGTACGGGGACTCTGCCGTCCGATGATTTGGTCTCGGTCATGCTTCACCCTTACATAACGACACAGCATTCTGAGCCTCAGTTTTACACTGCCATGATCTCTGTCATGCCTTTTACGTCTCCACTTGCCTGTGCTTCTTTTACATCATGGCAGGACTAAGGAAAAAGCATAATCCTTCAATAGCAGCATTCTCTTCTTCTACCAACCTGTTTTTTTAGGTAAGGTTCGTAAATATTCGTAGACAACACACAAATCGCGAACCTCAGTCCTGTCCACTTTGAGACGACACGGCCAGCCATACTTTTTCTAACGAAGACGTAAGTACCTGTCGACACGTCATATTTTTACTACACCGGCTATGTACTTGAGGAGTGTTGTCTCGCGGATTCGTTGCCTCCATCCTCTGGCTCCACATTGACTTTGAAGCTACGAGCCGAATCTGCGTGAACCTCTATCGGTCCCATTCCGGTGACTTAGAGGCAACATGTTTCTTGGATCATCTAAATCAGGCAATGGATAAAGCGCAGGAGTAGTTTGCAACCTCTGAACTGGTTTTGCCGAGTGATTATAACGTCCTGGGTGGAAGTTTTCACATTCGTTCTCACGCATGAGCTCACTCAATTGGTACTCCAGCCCGCCAGGACAACACATATCGAGTCAAGCACTCTCCTTGCTAGACCTGCTATTGACGCGTCACCTAGTGCAGTACAGTGTATTGCTTCTCGCCTCTTTGAGATCTTCCAACCACTACCTGGTATCCACGGTGATGCCTATTGTTGCACCGCAACGACCCACGGTAGCAAAAAGACCGTCAGCACCAAGTTGTGGCCTTACTCGTCAGCATTTTAGGATGGAATTCAGGATTATTTTGTACCCATCCCGTTGGTTCAGCGCTACTTTATAGATAGGGATCTGTAGTAAAGTGCGTCTGCCGTAGCTAACGAGATCACTCAGTTATCTCCTGTGTTGACGCGCTTATATCGTCTGTTATATTCCTCAAAAATTGTTCAGGAGGTCTGGAGAAAGACGAAGTTCCAAATTCTATCGAAGGATCTGGCCATGTCGAGGCTGCTGATGGTCAAGGGCTTCTTGTTGCCTGCACCCTAAAATCAACAACTGTATTGCCACCTTCCTGCACCAGCGCTGCATCAGTGTCCTTTGCTACGGTGCAGCTCTTGATTCTAAGCAGGTAAACTCTGGAGTACCTCAAGCCTCCGTCCGGACATGTTAGCCTTTGGTAACATACATTGCAATGAGGACGACAATACAGACAACGATACCGTACAACCAAGCTATGACGTTACAAGAGTTTGATTTAGGTCAGTGCCAAGAAAACACAGGTGTAAGAACTTTCGACAAAAAAGTCTACGTTTCTTTGCCTCCCACTTTTAGACTCACTGCTGCTGCTACTCAACTGCCACTACAGGATAAACTGAGGTAAACTGGGTATGAATATTTGCCGGAATCTCAATCTGCGTGAGTACCTCGAGAGCATCAGTAAGGCGGGCTTGCGAAAGGTGTACTGAACATGATGAGACGGTTCTTCTCGCCCGAGCATCTGTGTCTTCTTTACAAGACCCAGGTTCGCTCCTGCATGGACTGTTCACTGTTTTTACCTGCCTTTATGGCAGTCCTCTATCGCCTTTATCATGGAGGGTCTTTTGACAAACACTTCCAATTGATATCACCTCCTCCCTTCCTCTACACGGCAAAACGTGCTGGCCTTGGAAGCCACCAATTAAGAATGGAAAGCATATAATTTAACTCCCTGTGTGTTGCCCTCCCATTATGATCCTGAATGCGATACTACATTGTCAACATTTGCAATATGTATGATGTCTATATGGTGACAGATTAAGAATACATAGTGTCACCAGCCCTATTCATCCCTTGGGTGTCGTAAGAGGTGACTAAGGGAATAAACTACTCAGGAAATTTTATCTCTACAAAATGAAGGAAAACTTGAAACAACCTCTATTCCAACCCATCTGGCCAGAGTAGTATAATAGGCCAAAATCTCCTTGTTAAGAAGAGGACTATGTCCAGCAGTAAATTGTTAAAAGCTGTTGATGATGATGTTGATCACCACAACTCTTGGATTCTATTCATGCTTTCTATCAGGCAGAGTAAAATCTCTCTTAAAAGAAACATTACAATACTTTTTTGCAATTGTTTGTTACAATATAGTTTCCTGGAGTTGAAGGCTAATAAAGTTATATTGCTATCATAACAAGGAAAACCTGATTAATCACAAAAACATCTATAACTGTATTTTTTGTTACAAGGAGAGTATAAAAATCTAATATGATTTTTAACCTGACTATTATTATTATTTTATATATTATAATATGATTCATATCAATAAAGATAAGTATCATATCATTCATATCAATATAAAACACACATATTAAATTTAAAAAAGTAATACTATGTGTGTAAATATATTAAAATATTGTTTAGTGTAATAAATTTTAATGGTTTTATTATTTTTTTTGCAAATTTTCAGTAGCAATCAGTGTTGTTGTATTTATTACTATAGTAATTTATAAAATGTAAGTTTTACATACTTGATTTCTGTAAAAAGAGTTCAATATCTTCGAGGTTAAGGTTATTAGCAGGCTCATCATTAAAAGTTAATGTCCAATCTACAGGTGATTGCGAAGACTGTCTTGCTGATGTACTACTGGAACTGCTAAAATATTAATACACACTCAATTATTATGACTCACTGACTATTAGGACAATTATCTTCATCACCAAACATTTCAATTTATCTATCTCTCATTTGACTTATTAGATGGTTAATGTACAGTATACAAATTTTAAGATTATGTAGCTATTTAAATTTAAAGTAATAAGTGAAAGTTTAATTCACTTTTATATGTATTAAAGTGGTTAAAATATTATAAAAACCTACAACTTTTAAAGTGAAAGTAAATGCTTTCAACCTGATCAACTTACTTCTTTGAATCATCTTCGCTCCCAGAATCAGAATTACTACTGCTATTTGATGACTTAAAACTCAATATAGGTGAAATAGGCGGCACTAAAGTGGGTGCCGCATCAGCCAGGATCTCGCTCGGTGACGCATCGGTGGCATCTAGTAGTGATGACCATTTGTAGTCATTTGACAGTAACTGGTCTAGAAAATCTTCATCTAGAGCACATACAAAAAAAATTTGAAACAAAATTGGCAGTTCTTATCATAACAGGTCATGTAAACTAATTTTGTGGTATAGATATATACGTAAGTACCAAAAACCACAAGTATGAAAGCAATTACGAATACTATACAAGCAATCAAGTGTAATTAGAAGCAGAAAGCGAATTCAAGGCCAAATATTAGTATCAGCAGGATTCAGGGGGTCAATAACATTATTTCAAGAAAATTACTAAAAGGTAAAAGCACATTGTTGACATTAGCCGGAGCCAGTGTGTGAAAGTAAAAAGTGAAATTACCGTATAAACAATCCTTATTTTCAATTAAAATATCTGTATCCATTGGAACAAATGCTGAAGTTCATACGATTACAGAACTACATCAAATTTAATTTAATCATCGCAGTAGTTAACTTACAAAAACACAACAACACGACTGTGAAGTCCGTGCAGATTTATAATCTGTACTATATCATTGAATGAAGTGAATCTGAATACCAAAGAAAATTAACATTCCAATTGGAAAATTAATGAAATTTCAAAAGTTTAAACAATAAAATTACATAACATTTAAATAATTATTATTTCCTGAATGTTGTAAGAGTCTACTAAAATTTACAGGTATTCTTAACTAATAACTATACTCCGAACGTACTCTTGCGTTTCATTTCACAGAATACAAATCAAATTTGGTGACGTTACTTTGCATTTCATTTTCGGACTATTTTAATTATTTATTACAATGTATGTCTATAATAAGATTTTAAACTATAAATTACTTTTAAGATGAGTTTAATGCTACGAACTAAGTCCTTAATGTTTAACATAATATAGAGTAAATAATCTAAAAAAATAACACAGCTGATCATAGATAAGTGTAAAGTGTAGACAGATTTTTTGACAGGTTTCTTGGGACCGACGATTGATTTGTCGATTATTGTTTCGGGTCTCTGTGTATTATTTTAATTCATTAATTTTCTAAATGTACCAGAATGAAAATGTCAGGGTGATTAGTTAAGACTACTTAGGTATCATCAACTAAATCTAGATTTTATTTATAATGGGCATATGAGTTAGTTTAAAGTACCGGTTGCGAAAATGTCTGAGTCTGGCCCTGAGGACCAAGACGATTTCATATTTCGGCCACAACAACATTTGGATGCAAAATGGTTGAATCCTGACCTACAGGAAGCTCTTCACAATCCTGACGGCTTAAACATCCTGTTTAATAGCCTTTTGCAAGACAGAGAAATATATTTCGACGCCGGAAACGGCCTCGTAAACAGTGCTGGTGTTACTGCTAAACTCGGTGACAGTGGGAAATACTATTGTGGACTTAGGGTAAAAAAATTTGTTTGTTAATAATATTACATTTACATCAATTTGCATTTTGTTACTAATAATGTACATTTTTATACTCTTAAGAGGCATTCAAGAATGATTTTTGTTCTATTTAGATATTAACTTGTACATGCTGTGATGGGTTATGTGGGCCACATTCAGGGTGTGCTTGCCCTCCGTGTGCTGCTCTATCAGCTGAGGAGGAGCTCAGAATCTCTATTCAATCAAAAGTGGCTTCACCACCCCCTTCAGTTCAGATAATTGATGATCTCAAGTGGAAACTAGATCCAGGTATTATGTTTTGTGTTTTATGCTAGTATGATCTTAAAATTATAATAGTATTAAAAAAATGTAATATATCTATAAGATTGTGATATTGAATTTTTAATATGAAATTTTTAATTAAAGGTCCAGAATGTCTCAAAAGTCTGATGGAGTCATTACTTTGGGAGCAGCGCAACCGGGCTATAAACACAGCAGTAACCTGTCCATATATATCACAAATTCGTCGATTAATCATTTTGTGCAATAGACATCTGGTAGCTGTTATAAGGTAGGCAATCAAAAGCATATGGAGATTTATTATTTATAAATCTGTCAGTTTGCATCTTATTAAAAAACTTATTACTTTTGTGTAATGTAAGCATTAGCAAAAAACAACTAAAGTTTCTGCAATGGTACAATTAGATGCAATAAAAGTTGTACAAATATACTTAATACAATACAATTAATGTCTCTGTTTCACACATGATTTCACCACTAAACAATACAGTTGCACTTAATTTAAGCCTAATAGCATACTTTGTTTCATAAAAGAATAAAATTGTAACAAATGCTTAATGTTTACTTTTACAGTTACTTAATGCCACTACAGAAATAAACATTACATCATAAACACAGCTAAATCCAATAGTAGTATATTTATTAGGCCATAGATAGCGTCCTTTTATTTGCTCCATCCATATTCCCTCACCTCAATACTGACCTGTAGGTTAATGACCCTGATTGCTAAACCCACCTTGGACAAATAATTGTGTAATAAACATGGTTATTTATTCTGTGACAGAGTGTAGTTTATCTATATCATGTATGTATTGGATGTAAGTGGCATGGAACCGTTTGTCGTGGAGATCCTTGGAGTAGGTCTATGTCCAGCAGTGGATGCCTTTTTGCTGAGATGATGATGTACAATATAATATGTATTTAGAAGTATATTTATCAGCAATCTCATTACCATAGTACAGGCTTTGCCTAGTTTAGTATCAGACCAGGTAGATGTATTATAAAGCCTGTACTCCTTTGTTATATTTCTATGTTTTCAGGGATCAAAATCAAAATAAAGAATCAAAAAAAGTTAAATTAGATAAAAAGCCTGCACATGCAATAAGTAATAGATCACTCAGCAATGTTGTGAATACCATAAACAAATCTGTTAATGTCTCTACTGAGAGTCATGAGGAGAATGATGAGCATAGTGAAGATTCAGAAAGGTATGAAATAAATATAATTTAAATAAGTTGGTTATTAACAAACAAACATATAGGTGAAGCCAATAAAAGTGTGTAAAGAAGAATAGAAAACGAATGTTGTTTATATTTTATTTGAATCATATTAGCATTATGACTTTGTATAAACTACCATGTAACATGTTTTCTTTCTTTATCCAACTGCAGCAGGTTGTTTTTATATAGATTGTTTTGACATGAGGACATACACTATCACTTGTTGTTTGAAAACATTGAATTAGTTAGTAATTACACTTATATGATTTAAAAAAAATATTTAATGTGTCTTAGCTTAAAAATTATTTACATGTTTTATAAGTACCTGGATATGATCTATAAACCGAAACAAAAATTAGGAGGAGTTTAGCTAATATTAAGGATTTTCAAATTCAATCTATTGCTCTGTTGTGTAGCATGTATACAAGATAAAAAAATAACTTCTTTAAATCTTTGATCTTTAAAACAGATAAGATTTCAATTTTTTTTAATAAGTATAAATTAATAAAAAAATATACAAATAAATATTTATTTGTACTCATGTTTATATTTTAGCTCACTGGGATTAGAACGCGTGGGTGCTCGTGCAGCTCTTAGACTAGCTCTGTCCCTAGTAAGACGTGCGTGGCGCTGCGGCGAAGATGCTGACGTATGTTCTGCACTGCTACGTGATGCACTTGATGCAGTGCGCGCTTTACCAGATGCAGCTCTTTTTGCCGGAGGCGCAACTCATAATGCCCCACGTTCACAACGCATATGGGCGGAAGTTGTAGATAGCGCTGCAAAGTTTCTACATCAGGTTGTGATCGGGTAAGTGTCTGTGTAGCGTTATTAAAGTGTTATTGAACCAAGATTATGATATATTTCATTTTTTTAATCTGCCTTAATCTGATAATATCCAATTTTAATATAATATAATAATAATAGTTTTGTATTCATTACATACAACACATTGAGGTAAATGCATCTTGCTGGGGTCTTTGGATGCAGTTGACATTAGGATGTTCTCTAGAATATTACTTGCGAAATATTTATTTTTATTTGTTCTTTAAATAAGGTTTTATTTTAATATTCAATACTTGTTACATAGTGAAGTAGGCTGCAATGTTCCACTGGGTGACTGGCGAACATCACTTTGTGTGTGGGTCGAATCTTGTGCAAGAAGAGCTGAACTACCTGCATTATTGAAGGCAGCCGACGTTCTAGTTACTTTACCACCTAAACAAAAGCGACAACCGGATAATAGGTAAACAAATTTACATATTTTAATCTATCAGGCTAACACACTTTCGTGAGTAAGGCAGGGAGGACTCCTGAAGCCGCCGATGCGTTTCTGGAACTCCCTTCGAACTGCCGAGGTAAATCGTCGCGGGTTTTAGTGGGTATACCAGTTCTCCAGGAGTCCCACACACGCCTTTCGTCTCTCTGTGGTAGGTATGGTGCGATAAGCGTTCCCCGCGTCAGAAGAAATATAAAATATGTTATATTATGTATAGGATTCTTGTTACCACTTTTATCTACCATTCTCATTATACTTGTTCTTTGAAATATTTAATGGTATATAATTTTTACAAACGTTGGAAAAAACATCACATTTTTTACTTTGAAATATTAAATTGTTTTTTATCGTTACAGAATAACATTAGAAGAATGCACTGCTCCAATGGGGCCGTTCTTAAGGCGTATGGCTAAAGTTTCTGCACCAAACCCTATAATCAACAGCGAAATAAATACTGAACCTAATCCTGCAGAAAATTATTTAAAGTAAGTTAATAGATTATAAAATCGTGTCATTCGGATTTTGCTCCCCTTTTGTAATCACTCTGCACCTGAGATAACAGGGTTCCGGCAACACCTTTTATTACGACATCCGGACCCCTCCTAATATAAAGACATTCTATGACAACCCCACACGTTTACATTTCTCGCAATAATTCTTGTGTTCTTTTTATTTGTTAAATTACTAATCGGGCTAATTAGTGCTAACATTATGATTTCATTCAACAGAGAACTGACTATTCCGAGTGGTGATGGATTAATGAGTGTCAGAAAGGCTGGTATTGCGTTACTATGTCATCTGGATCGGCTTGGCGCGCCTTTGTTACCACCAATGAAGGGATTTGTTACAGTAAGTGTATGATCGATTTAATCACATACATATTCTTCGTTTCTCGCTAACTTTAAAAACAGAGGATATTGTGAAATCCACACGTAATATATATAATTGGCCATTTCCTTTATAATAAACGTTCCACAAGGTCTTATACATTTTTTTTATATTTTAAGATGCTTTAGTTTGTAATTTATTTATTTCTTCTCAAATACGAATACTATCAATTTTTATTTTGTATCACCGTAGACATAGATAATATGCCTATTTTCTTACTTAATTATTGTTATTGCAGTGTATGGAATCAGCCCAAGAAGTGGTGTCCGTTGGTGTAGGGCCTCTACATTTAGGCGTCTTGAGAATTCAGCAAATCACTTGTGCTGAAAAACTTGCGCTTCTCTTGACTCATGACGGCGCTGTCTATTCTTTGCCGTATGACACGATGGTACCTCAGCTAGTCCCTGGTAAATATTTATCTAACAAAGATTAAATAAAATTTAAGTGTTAATTTACATAATATAAAATCCTTGGGGTGGCCTATGTAGAGCAGAAGCCTTTTTTGAAAATTACTGCAAATTTCGTATTTTTACATTTTTTTAGAAATATGAGTCTTAATTCCGGTGCTTTTTGAAAATAAGGATTTAGCTGTACCTTCTTTATTAATATCTTTGTGTCAGCCGAAAGCGGCTAAGATGATGATGATAATGAAAGATCCTTATAGATTCTATTAAAAAAATTAGCAGTATCTAAAGCGCTCAGACCTCAGGAGATGTTTGTTTGATGTTGAAAACCGTCTATGTAAGTTTGAAACTGCCAAATAACGTTGTCATTTAGAAACTCGTTAACGCGTTAACTTTCTAAAATAATTTTTGTTTTATGAACTTTCCAAATTTTACTACAGACATTACTAGACAGTGAATTGTACTTGTGTATACAGTGACCTATCTTTCCTGCTAGGTTTGGAAAATCAAATTATAAGTCAAATCTCTTGCCACCCGGCTGGTCGCCATTATCTGTGTTGTTCTACCTGTGGTGGGGCATGGTCATGGGGCGCTGGGGACGATGGACGTCTGGGACACGGGGATACCGCACCGCGGGACGCTCCATCTCATCTCCACCATCTAGCTCATCACGAGGTCGTCAGAGTAGCTACCGGTGCTGCTTGCAGGTATGTTCGAAAATAATTAAGTAACATTATAGTGATACTCGTTTTTTACAGTTTTATCTGTGAGCTAGGCAGCTCCTAAAGTTCGTGATGTGATGTTAAATATCCTAAAAAAGTTTTTTGAGATTTATTCTAAATCCAATGGGTTTTATAAATTTATTCTTCAAAATGTTGTGGTGTACGCTACAAAACATGTTACTGAAAACCTACTTCACAAAATAGTGTATGTTTAAATAGTAATTTATTGAGGTTCAGTAAAGTGCAATTCAGGTCGCACAACTGTTCTCACGAGCAAGTCTTATTTCTTCAGACGAAGTTAGGGATGTCTCCTCAAAGCATTATGATTAATCTACTTTAAGTAATTACTTTTTAGTATCTATATAGGCCTGCAAACTATTTTATTTTCGTTTCCTCTATTTTATTTTAGAATATGATCTTGATCTTAAAGAGGTATATCGAAATGCGGAAAGAAAGAGATCCTTTTTTGAAAGACAGATGTCTTACTAATGAATATCTTGGTGGTATATAGTGATAGCTATACACCACTATGTGATTGTTGGACCACTAGTGTAAACGCACGTTCAGAATTTACGTAGTCATAACTCATAACATTAGTTAATACTTTAATTGTTTTTTTTTTCACACTTGTGTGTACATTCTATTGTCTTGTTCTCAGTGCCGTGATCACGTCTCGAGGAGCACTTTACACTTGGGGAAGAGGTGCACAAGGCCGCCTTGGCCACGGCACCATAGAGAACTGCCTCACACCACAGCCTGTCACCTTCAACACGCACAACATTGAGCGAGTCATTGATGTCGCTCTAGGTAACACTTTTTGCTTCAACACTTAAGTGGTTATATACATACGACACTAGAATACAACAAAAAATCCAATCTACTAACAAATAAAATCTTAGTAAAAAACTGTCATGTCACTTTTTAACATTTTCTGATGAGTGGCAATAGAACAAAAAATAACATCTGCAATAACTGTTTATAAACATGTTATTATTGCAAGTTACGATGTGCGGTTCGGTTGCGATTTCGATTTATTTTATGATATTTTAATGTAACACACTAATAGCTAGTTTTTAAAATACAACATCAGCTTCCCAAAAGCATTACGCTGTGCGCAATATAGAAAAAGTCCAGATCTAAACTTTTGTCTATGTTGTAGGCTGGGGTGAAGCTCAAACCCTATGCTGCACATGGGAAGGTGCAGTACAAGTATTTGGTGATAACGAAGGGGGCGTCCCTAGAACCCTGACGTCACTTTCAGTGTTAAGGATTACTCGCGTTTACACTGGCGAACATTGGCATGCTGCATTGACCGACACGTAAGAAATTTAAGGCTTCCATATTTAAATAACACTTAGTGAACAGAACTTTATTTTTGTTTTTTTTTCAGAGGTCAGGTATATACTTGGGGCAAAGGTGAAGGTTTCCGATTAGGTCATGGCAACATGGAAAATTTAAAAATTCCTAAAATTATAGATGCTTTTCAAGGTAGAGAAGTCTTTTTCTTATATTTGATATATAATTTCATAACTATGAATATTAATATAGTACTATATCATTTAAATATGTGTATGCAGGTATAAGAGTTGTGGATTTGGCTCTAGGCGCTTCGCACGGTATAGCTCTGACGTCCGAAGGTTCTTTATACGCTTGGGGTACACACGAGCGTGCACAAATTACGCGACCCGTACCGCAACTATTGCATGTACTGAATCCGTCATTCAAAGTTAATGGTAAGTTGTCAATTATCTAAGCAATAGTACACAAGTTATTGTGCTTATATAGATATCAAAGGGAGGTGTACGGTACGATCATTCAAATTTGTCTGAGGACCTACCTATGAGATCAAAAGTCATAGAGGTCTGGACGTTGCTAACTAGAGAACTACTCTTAAAGAATAATAACCAAGCAAGATTTTATGCATTTTTTTTTATCGACTGTAGTTTAAGTTGAAAACCAACGGTAACCGACATAACTCAATTACCATATGAAAAGTCTTCTTCCTTTTTAATCTTGGTACGTGAGAAACCAGAATTGGATTGTTACCTTCGACCAGTTGTCCGATTTTTCTTATTTTGAATATATATTTAAACTTTTTGAGGATACGTATACCTATAGTTTATGAAATCATAAGTAATTTCTAGGCCGCCATAATGTGGGTCATCATACTAATTTTCTGCATTCGTAATGAGTATGGTGGCCACCACTCTTGGATTCTATTCATGCTTTCCATAAGGTAGAGTAGAGTCACTTTGGTAGATAAAGAATAATAAAAATAAAATGTTTCGCATACTAATTTATATCTGTCTTTCATGTAAGGTTACTAATTCTGCGTTTTAACAAATATTTACTTAACAGGTGTCGTAAATGGACCAAATCAAATATATGTATGGAGTGAAGAAACCCCTAGAGATCTTCCGTCTTCTATGGCATTTGTTATTGATTTATCTGAAAGTACTTTTAAGTGAGTAATTATTTATTTATATACTTTATACTACATTTTTACATCGGCGGACTTAATGCCCAGGACATTCTTTACCTTTTGGTTGTGTAGAGGTTTCAGTAGTAGGTGGACAGAGGTTAGGTATATATTATGTAGTACATTAAAAAGTACACAGTTCACAATAGAACACATCATAAATACAAATAATATTATACATATATATAAAAATATAAACATACAGGTAGACATACATATACGAGAATTTTATCAAATAAATTTAACCTTTTGTCAATGTACTACGGTTGTAATTTTGTTGCACCCCACTGAAGTTGAATATCACGAATATTACAGACTTCTGGAAAGACTCTTGAGGTTGGTGGTCGAACAAAGTAGCACTGGTTCAATCAAGGAAATGGAGTGTATGGCTGTGTCTTGTCTAAATTTATTGAGATTACAAGTAAGTATACACATATATAGTATTTAAGGTCTATTTCTTTTTCGTTTTACCGCTCTTACCACATCTGTAAATTGAACTACAGTGAAAAAAATATAGCATGATGTCTTTTTATTTACGTGACACTTCGATCGATATTAATCGTTCGTGGTCACAGAAAAGTCACGGTACATATACGGATATAATGTCGATGTCGTTATGTACATTTAAACATCCTATTATATATCTGAAACTTTGGCAAATTTATGAATAAGAAAGAGCTGTAATGAATGTGGTTAATATTCATAATCTTTTCATTACAAGTTTTATAGTAGTTGTACTAATAATCATGCGATTTCAGTAATGTTAATGCTCCGGTCACCACTCTATTTTTGTGAACGACGTATTCTTTTAAGGTGCAAGCTTGGCAATGCTCTAGAGGCACTGAGACTGAGGAATCAGTAAGCGAGGCTCGATCATGGTGCAACGGTGTTCACACGGCACTGGTAGCACTGGTGGAGGGAAGGGCAGGTGCTGCCGCTGCAGCTGCGGCACGAAGAGCGCTGTCCGCAGCGTGGCCGCTGCTGCTACCTACACCACATATTAGAGCGCACCATCTCATCACACTGTTGCCCCAAGGTACCCTGTTCTGGAAATTATACTACGAGTTTCGCATCTTAATTGATAAAAATACTTAGTTTCATACGTGTACATAATATATAATAAGTTAGGTTTATAACATGTCTTCGCTATTTACGAATATATTTAAAAATATATTTTAAACATGCTCAAACTTAAGTTTAGAAATGAAAAAAAAAGTAAAAATTCTCTTAAGAGTCTTAATTCCGGTGCTTTTTGAAAATAAAAAAAAATGTACCTTTGGGTCTCAGGATCAGTGCCAGCTAGTGCAGGAGCACGTTTCATGACAGAGTTACTCGTTTGGTCGCTACTGGGTGGTGGAGGACTTCGTGACGCATTGAAAAACGCACTCCAGGCGCACTCAACCGATGCGTACAATCATTTACAGCTGGATACGTGAGAATATTTTATATCTATACTATCTAACCTCTGAACCTAAATCTCTAGAAAAATATCAAACACGAATATTATTTAACCTATCTAAAAACTGCATTTGTGTGTAAAATATGCTCACAAAGTGAGTTGGTTTTTATGTTGCGTACATAGAGCCAAGGGTACAGAAAAGGATATAGAGCTGAAACATAAAAATCATTTTCCGGAAAACCTTTATGTAAGCTAATTACAATACTTTAAAAAGTTTTTTAATAAAGTAGTTTGCTGTTCCACCGCTCCAATTATTATTCACAGAATGTACAATGATGAGAAAATAGGTTTTCTTTTTTGACATACTTTCTACAAGTTTTTTTTTTTATCCTAGTGACTACGATCAAATAGACATAGTAACAGGACAACGTGGCCCACCTTCGTCTACTACTGGTGATGAAACAGATCACGTACCAGGTATTGTATAAGAAATCTTATTTCTCATAGGTAATATCATAATTATGAGAGATAAATAAAAATATTTTTTCTAAATCTTCAGTATATCATATACATGTCAGTGACCTTAAAAATAACTTGAAAGTTGGAAATTTTTATTACGTGTAAGTCTCATTTAAATCGACTTTGCCTGAGAGACGTCCCATTCTTCACTTCAATAATATTGAACTTATACTACTCCGGCTTTCTCGAAATCTAGTTTTAGGACTATATGGTAACATAAAATTGACTTTATTCTTAAAATATCAGTTGTAACCTGCGTGGAGGAATATCAACTTAACAACACGGCATCTACCGACAATGGAGCATCTGTGCCTTTAATGCATTTGGTGAGTGTCATATTTATTATATATACACGAAATGATCTAAACAAGATATTAAGATACATGAAGGTTCGAAAGGTTACTGAATTAGAGATTTAAATGGGAGTTTTTAACCACTCGTTCGAGCACACTGAAAGAAATATTTGGAATCTTACTGTATTTGAAATAAGAATAGTATTCTACTGTTGAGTTAAATGACTATTACAGGATTTAATTTTTGAATTAACAATTTCCGTTTTTTTCGCAGGTAAAACATCTTATACGGAACACCACTTGTCAAACACAGATGCATATTAACGCTATATTGCAAGGAGATACGACTAAGATGAGTGATCCAAAGAACCACGACACTGTGAGCCCAAGCTGTGATTTACTTATAAGATTTCAAAGGTAAAGTTTTTCTCGGAAATATTTAAATTACATTAAAAAGTGTACTACTCATGTTTAATATTTATGGTATCTCACAATTATTATTTTGCCTATTTACCTAAGACGGCGTCCATTCCACTAAAGTGCATAATTCAATTTCGAATATAGCAGATTTTAATGTTTCAACCTAATACAATGATAATTCTGTCCTGTGTTTTTGGTAGCGGATTTCTATTAAAATAACTTTTTATTGTTTCTCAACAAATGCTATATATTCCAAATAGGTAAAGTACTTTGTGTCTTTAAATGACATTGATATTGATATGCATTTCAATTTGGAACCCTTTGGTAAGAGGACTTATGTAAGTTTAGGTAGAAAAGTTTTGCTGACGTGACTTTGTCCAAACAAAGTCAATGTCTAAAGAAATGTGATTTACAAATTAAAATAAGATATCATTCAAAAACATTACATTTTATTATGTTCAGGTTACTATTCTGCGAAGCCATGTGGTCCCGCGGCGGTAGAAGCACTAGGGGCGGAGTTCGGGTCATTTTTACACAATACACGACTCTACTAGCTGACCACGTTCAAACTATATTGAGTTCGTTCGTTCGAGCTATTCGGAGGGGTAGCAATACGCAGCTGGTGGCGCTCTGTGATCTCATTATGGCCGATATTGTTGGTGAGACTAAAAATATAGAACTACTTATAAATACTAGGTTTTATCGTGGCTTGTATCGAACTATCGAACCTGTGTGAGCGTTCCACACTAGTCTTAGTCCCAAAATTCATCAAGATCTGTTCATCTTTTTGACGTGTTTAAGTAACAAGCACCCAACTATACGAAGTTAAATTCATTTTTTTAAATAATGTTTTAAATGAAACGTGAGTGTGAATCAATAAAAAATAATTATAATTTTGTTTCAGTACTATAACTGATAAAATTTATAGATATAGTAATTTATATTATAGAATACTCATCTTCGTTATAATTTTACTCAAAGCTGTATCTCGTGGTGTGGTTTAATATAATGTATTTACTGTTTCTAGTTTTCGATGCAAATGCCTGATAGTTGTAAATATTTTGTATTCAAGGTCGCGTTGTAAGTGAATTGGGGGCATGGCTGTGCTCTTGCGCGGCTCGTTCGCCGTGTACTTTAGCCGATTGCACGAGTTCTCTAGTCAAGATAGCCCGGGCTTGTGACGATGCAGCTAAGTGCTTGCCTTCCTCTGGCAAGGTAGACGCAGACCTCCTAGGCTGGCCCGGTCTCGTAGCCAAGAAACATCAGCTTAATAAGAGTATAATTCGCAAGTACGTAATCAATATTATATTCAAGTTTTAGGAGTGTTGTAAACACAACTCTTAGATTATACTCATGCCTTTCATCAAGCAGAGTTGAGTCACTTTGGCAGGCTCTTAAAATTAAAAATGATGTTATCGTTTTTTTAAACTTTTTTTCGTTTTATACAATACGTATTCTTTGATATATTATTCATTTGATTAAAATATTAAAATTTGTATTTAGATGTGATCTTCAAAACCATACGAAGGAAGGCGGTTCATGGATAGTAGTAGCGGGTTACGTATTTGATGTGGACAAGTTTGATTGTGAGAACGCAAGTACGACGGAACTCGTGCGCAAGTTCAGGGGCAGTGATGCGACCGCCGCGCTTAGTGTAGAACCGCATGCGGCCTATCTTTCTAGGATTACTGATAAGTGTGTCGGAATGTTCGCCGATCAGATCTACAGTTATAAGTGTAAAGTGAGTATAGATCATAATGTGTTTTCTGAAATAATTATTTTGTGGGTTAGTCAGGTGTTGTTCTTTCTATTCATATCGACTTCATCTCTAAAAAAGTAACCTAAGCTATTGACTTCCTGTATTATGATATACGGTATACTGTAAGTATATAACTTAACATGACTTGAAATAAATAGAAAAAAGCTTATAATTATGGTAAACAGACAACACCTTACAATCAGGTTATTTAATGCAAAAGCTGCGTTTTTCTTTGCTAGATAACTAGCAAGAATACCACCGTCATAACATTATATAATGTATTATAAAATCTCTTATACTAGGAAAGCACGTCGAGTGCCCGCGCGCTCACCATACTGTCAACGTGTGCGTTCAACGTATCCCTAGGCCTCGCTCAGTGCGGAGTACGTCTGGCACGCTCGCTCCCCGTACAGCAAGCCGAGAGGGATGCGCCCTACGCCACCGCACTGTTCCTCCGGGGAGGACTGCAAGTAAGTAATTTATATGTTACTAGCTACCCGCCCCGGCTTTACACGAATACAATATAGATGGAAATGAGATGCGAGTGTAATAAAACCTAAACCGTGAACCTAACTCTTGAATCAATCTCTCTATTGATGAAAACTTTATTTTATAATAGAAACAAGACAGTTACATGTTATAGTATTAGCAATAAATCTTAAGTTCTAAAATTAGTTAACATAATTATATTGTTGTTCAATGTGGGTTACATTGTTGTTCACGAAGTGACAGTAATATAAACTAAGAAACTTCTCTTTTTTAAATGTGAATCACAAGAAATAATAATTAAATAAAAAATCTGGCAAAAGTTCCATAATCTGATTCCTGAATTACTTGTTGGAAAGAAAAAAAAGAAATATAAGTCATTATAGATTACTGTATAATGTTTATTGATGAGTATTCTAATTTTATTCACCTTTATATGTATATCATATATGATAATTATTCAGGTATCGCACCTATCCAACCCCTTTGAAGAAGAGAAAGCAGAAGCCCGAAGTGGTTCGTCTACAGGCGGCAACAGTCCCGCGGGAGAAGTCCCGCTTCAGCCGCGAGCATGCCGACCCCCGCGTCCCCCGCCCCGCGGACACGGCAGTGCGACTGCTGCTAAAGCAGATGCTCTCCTGCACGCTCTTGCTGAACCTAAATTAAATGTAAGTAGTTATAAAACCTGAAAGTATAATAATAATTACCTTTTTTTAACGTTTATTGTTGTTATGCCAACGGTTCTGTATTATTTGTAAAATATCTTTGAAATAAGACCTTGCGTATGTACTCGCGAAATTATATTAGCTCAGTTAAAGAAATGAAATACTTTTCTATTTAGGATCCACTAGCACTACATTTATGGTGGGCGTGTGAAAGACGAGAAGGTTGCGCTCCACACTTCCCTCCGGAACATCCTTTAGAAGAATTAAGACGTGCTCTATTGGCGTCTCTATTGTACCACGCTGGCTTGAAGGAACACGCTCTAGCTACTGCTATAGCTGGTTAGTGTCACCTCTTTAATGACATACACCTCTTGTAAAATATGTCAGTGTGTAGTGGGATATATTATACATACATGTTAATTTCAGAAATGGAGAAGGGCGAAGTAAAATTGTCTCCAGCAATGTCAGAAATCGTGAAGACGGTACAACAGAGTAAATGGACTTTAATGCGAACGAGACAACAACTTTCAAGAGGTTATAAAGAGGTAATACTTATTTTTAAAGAACTATTTCTGTACTACAAATGATTTAAATGCCATGAGTAATAATAATAATAACAATGAAGAATGGCCACGCTGAAGCAGCAAATATTTAAGCTAAACATAAATCATTGACCCTCAGCATTCGATGTGTCCTAGTGGCGAGATAACCACTTGGATTAACTATTGTATTAAATTAATTAACCTGTCATATTTAAAAAAAATAAATAGTATTCAATGCTTTTTCATAACAATTTTTCAGGTATGTGCCGCCCCTTTAGAAAGGGCAAGGTTTCTTCTACACGAAGTGCGTGCTGCGATATCACCAGCAATCGCGGCGTTGCATGCTCGGCCACCTACCCGTCGTTTACCTACTGCCAAGAAAATGTTCCAAAAAGTCATGAAGGCCGCCAAAACACCCGGTTTCAATAAATGGTAAAAAAACTATCAAATGTTCAATTATACATGAGATATTTGTTTCATAATTAGTGAAAGAGTTTATTTTGTGTTGTTGTATTCAAGTAACAAATATTACCACATTTGTATTTTTCAGTTTTGAAACCACGAAAGACCTTAGAAATAGACAGAACAGTCTCAGCAAAAGCATGCTCAAAGCGACGGGTACTCTCTTGCAAGGCGACGCCCTTCTTATAAAATCATCAATCGCACACGCATCTAATAAAACACCCGAAGATGCACCGAGCATTATTATCGAAACTTCTAGAACGCATCACGAATTAAATATTTCTGCCAAAGAATTGTCTAACAGGTCCAAAGTTACCATAAAAAGTAAAGATAAAGTCTTAGAAAAAGATTTAAAAAATGCTTCTAATTACGATGATATGAAGAATGAAGGGCGCGGAGATAGAATGATTGAAAGAGATGATATATTAGATAAGGAAAACGACGATAAGACTCCAACGAATGAGTTGTCAATTAGTTCGATTAACGATTTGACTGAGAACTCGATACTAAGGGAATCTATAGAGAGTGAGAAGCAAGTGTTGTTGCTGGCCGACGAGATAAAGACTGATTTAATAATGGCTGACGAAGAGAAAGATGATGATAATTCGGAAAGAAATAAGTTCGTAAATGCTTGGGTTTCTAAACTCGCCTGTGAAGAAAAAGGTATAGCACATGCAATTTTTTCCTGTCGCCTTCTAGTGTGCATAATTAATTTTGTCGATGTTATATCTTTTGTTATTACTCACTTTCCTTTTTGTACAAACCGTGTCTTTTCTATTCATTTTAGACTTGTATTGGTTACTAGAAGAAGTAAGTCCTGAGCAACAAAGTATGACAGCAGCCATTATCGACTTTGTTATGAGTGAACAACCTTGTGATATTGATATACTAAGGAGAGCGTTGTATTGCCAGGTACATTTTTGTTTTATGCACATACAAGTATATAATTATGTGACATAGAGTTTTAATGTAAATACACTATGGTTCAATTTTAGGTGCAAAGAGGAGAAATGAGAAAAAACGGATACAGTATGATCAACAGTATTTTACATTCGACGCAGACGATGTCAGAAAGTATTAAATACGGCACTCTGTCTAGTTTGTTGGGTGGTTGTTTCGCGGATTCTGTACCATTTGTGGCAATCAAACCTACGATATACTTGACTCCGCCATTAAATGGAATAGAATCTGTTATACCTTACACAAAATATATGGTGCTATTAGAACGTTCGAAGCTGATGGATTTTATATTGATAGAGCTAAAAGCGCGCGTGTTGGAAGGCGAACAGAATCAGACGTTGCCGTTGAAAATGAGCGCGAATTATGGAGCGCATGCTTTATTGAATAGACCTTCTCGAGCTAGGTAAGTGTAAATTTTAGTTTTATATTGAAAAAAGTTATAGTACCCTTCAAACAAAAATGAGGATACCAAACGAGCTATACGATTAGGGTCAAGGTAGCTCAACTTTTGATATTCAAATTTTATTATATCTTTATCAATACAAGTTTTTTTTTGCGCATGAGAGGTTTAGAACTCGGTACATAGTCTCTATTAAGTGAGGCTGTATAACTATAGTAAATTCGCGTTAATAAAATAGTGACACATCGATTAAGTCCAGATGCACTCTAATTAATCAGGTTGCCAAGCTTTCTAATGAAACAATTTTTTTTTACTTAATTGGACAAAACGGGACTTGATCAATGCATAAAACTTTCTAACTTTGTGGTTTTTGCCCTTTTTCACGAAACCATTCCTACAGATTGTAGAAGAGTGAGAGAAAAGATGTTTTTTTAAGTATCATTTGATAATTTAAGGTTCTACTTTCAGATTCTTAATAACATTACTATCACTCCTCGTAGAGGGATGTCAGGGTCCCGAACTAGAACAGTTGATAAACGGTGGCGCTTTGAGCACATGCCTTACATTATTAAAGCAAATAGGAGGCGATACAACTCAGCTGACTTCACTTATTACGAATAGCTTGAAGTCTAAGTGTAAGTTATTAGTTATTTGTTAACATTATGACGACAAACTCCTTGACTAATGATCACGAAATTTTGCATAAACGTTGTTAGGCATAAGCACATGGTACAGGCAAATTGTTCTCAAGAGATGAAATTTTAACTTTCCACGTTGTTAGCAATATATTTTGCTACCATAGACGCGGTAAAAGTCAAACAGATTCAGTCATTTTTAGAAGGATTTTGAAAGGATCAAGTTCAAAACTCGTAACAATGAATAAAGATTTTGACAGTCGCATATTTTTATATCAAGTGGGCACATATTGTAATAACAGGTGAGCATACACAGTCTTGAACCTTAAAAAATACAGGACATTCTTAATGCAGACCGTACTGTTCTTTTGTAGTCATTTATTACTCATATTCTACAAAAGCTACTTTGGATCTCTAAAACATGTCTTTATTTTTAAAAAAGGATTACTATGCTAGGTTGACTCTATTTTAATTTTGACTTTTATATGCCTTGTTTTTTGGAGATAGTATAGACTTCTCGCTTATGTTTTTCACAAATTGATCCAATTTTGAATAAACACAAAAAAAGGTATTTTATTGCAGCGGATTGTTTAGTAATTTTTGAGGACGAGCGTCTTGGTGCCCGCGCACGTGGTGCGTCTCTATCAGGTCCAGAATTAGCATCACTTATGAAAATCGGTGCAAAAGTAGTACGTGGCAAAGACTGGAAGTGGGGAGATCAGGTATTCTTATACTGTATTGAATTGTTATAGTTTCTACTATTTTGTAATCGGGTTTATTCCCTGCTGACACACTATTAAGGCATTTTACTAGTAACGTATGTAATTGTATATTTTAGAATATCTGTTTAATCTAACGAGTCCTATTCAAAAAGTAAATTGTACATTAATAAAAATTGCTTGTAGCGTAATGAACCAACATACACGTTTCTTGTTTAATAGGATGGAGTACCCGGTGGTGAGGGTCGTGTAATAGGTGAACTAGGCGAAGATGGATGGGTACGTGTGGCCTGGGACTCTGGTGGGACTAATTCCTATCGAATGGGTAAGGAGGGCAAGTATGACCTCAAGTTGGCGCGCACGCCATCACCGCCGCCTTCAGTCGACGAAACTGTGCATGGCCCGGGTAAGTATTTTTAATAAATTATTATTCTTTAATTCACACACACACCGTTATCTACTACTGTCTCTCCCAAACATTTTGATCTATCTGTACATTGCCTAAAAGAGATTGCTCTTAGCAATAAGACCATTTTTACATATTACATATCTGCCATTTTTATATACTATACTACTCTGTAAAACGGTGTACATAAAAGAATTTTGTATCTCTATGTTTCCAGTGGTAGAACCAAACGTGGAATGGTGGCCGGTCAGCGAAGTTCGCTGGGCGTGTACGGGCGCTATTCGCGTGTTATGTGCGGGTGCGGGTGCGTGCATGACACAAACTGGCGCTGGTGCAGTAGGAAGTGTAGCTCTCCGTAACGTGGCAGCACTTCAGCGGCGTCTACTCACACTTGCGCACGCGCACGCGGCTCCACCGCCAACTGCCTTCGCTGCACATTATCACACTGCTCTGGCGCTTGCGAGAGGTATAGAGCACAATTTATGTTATAAAATTTAATTTTTAAACTTGGAATCCTCAACAAGATAGTAGTATTTAGAAGGTTATATATTTTGTCTACCTAAAGTGTGAATTAATATAGAACATCTGACTCAGCCATTAACCAATCAACTTCTGGCAAACCCCAGTATTTTCGTTTATCTTGTACACTCAAAAAGTCTATTTCGAATAGTTCGTATATCAGAATCACTTGACTATCATTAAATTTTGTAACTATAATTAAAAACTATATCACATTAAATTTTGTTACAGCTACTGCTCAGAGTCCTGAAATGCGGGTATCTTTGTGTACTGATTCTTGGTTCGAACTTTGCTACAGTATTATTTCAACTGCCGATAAACCTATCACACAAGATCTCATATATTTACAAGTAAGTTTTACACCTTACTATAGTTTATACTTAATTAATTTCCTCATTGTTTTAAAGGTTCATTTAATTGCTTTAAAATTTGCCTGAGTTAGTTATATTTTATACTTAAAATATATTACACATCATAAAAATTGTACACTTTGTACAGAGATAGCTGAAATCATACCAAACTCATAAAATACTACAATTTTTATTGTTATTGATACAAAAATACAGCCCTGACTCTGATAACAAAATTACCATATGTATGTTTCATAACCTGGATAAGTTAGCTAGCCTAATAAAAGTGATCCTGTATTATATTTCATAAACCTATTATTACTGTGTTGTAAATACTAATATCATGCAACTCCCGTAAATGCGTTTATTCAACTGTTGTAAATAATTATAAATATTTATTACGTAACAATTGTTACACAATTTTGACATTGCAGATACAATCCTTGTGGTTACTTCGACGAGTGCTAGTCGAACACAACGGTGCGGCCGAATGGCGCCGGACTGTTGGCGCACAATTACTGGCGTTGATCGGTCGGCTATGGCTCGAGACGCACTTCTGGGACCCCGCCTTTAAACACAACCATCACGCGGTCGCTGCCAACACCGACGAAGAAGAAGTCGGTAAGTTTAATCAATGGTATAGATGTTTCAAATGTAACGCAACACTGCGCCTGTAATTAAAAACAAAAGTAGTAATTCACCTACACATCTAATATATCATGGTTATTAATTTGTGTCCGTGTTCGCCGAAATAACTGTGACGATTTAGTGAATACAATGTCTCGAGATTATATAAGTACGTTATATAAAGTGCATGTGTAATATATAATCTTTTTCATTTTATGATGTCCATAGAATGGTTTTTCTATTGAAGGAAACTCTTATTTTTACATACATAAACAGTTCCCTTCAAAAAGTAAGGAGTGATCGTTTAAAGAGTAAGAGGAAAATACTTTGGTACAGACAACCGCTGGCGCGCGCCGGCCACGGCGAGTTACACGGGCTCAACGTGCGCCGCGCTCGTGTGGCTGGTGCGTACTCTGCACGCCGCGCCGCAATGGCACACGCCGTTGAGTACACTCCTTCTCGACAAGCTGCAGCTCGCGGCACAAATGGTGAGTTTTAGAGTAGAATTGAATAAACTTTAATGAACAACAGTTAATAAATAATTACATGTTAATGATCATGAACATACATGAAATGATCATGAACATACATGAAATGGTGGTCTTATCGCTAAAAAGCAATTTCTGTTAGGCAAAAAAATGTATATATGCCGTGGCAATATCATTAAAATTGAGATTGACTTAAAATTTGACCCTTATAGTAATATATATTATGTTAAATGCTCAAATTTTATAATAATAATGACGATTTAATGTATACCAGTTATGCTACAAAAGATAACTTAAAATGAATGGGTTTTAGCAGAAGGAAGTAACTCGATTTAAATTATAGAATTAGTTAAACCTTAAGACGAAGGGTATGATATCTTTCTACCAGTAAGTTCTTAAATAACTCTGTAAATATCGGTCATGTATCGGTATTTTGGTTAATATACGCTGCTAGTAGCTGAGCCCAAATTATTAGTCTTGAGATTAATTAAATCTAGGAAGAGAATTGTCGTCAATATACAATATGATTATTGTATATATTATATTTAAAATATTTTTTATTTAACATTATTTGTGTTCTTGTAAAGATACAATTAAAGTTGAACCTTTTTATTAACACCCTTCGCTACTATGTAGTTGTATCACAATAATGTCATTCAGATAAGGGATAATTGGTGAAAATAAAACAAATTCAATTGTTGAGTCTGTAAATTCCATGTGGTGTAGTATTTATTGTTAATATGTTTTGAGTTTAACAAAAGGTATTGTCTTTTGACGTTAATTGATTAACATGATTGACGTTCAATTTACATCTAATAAATATGTGCCAACGAATTGCCTACGTTTAAACACTAAATTTAACTAGTTGCTCTGTTTTGCAAAACTATGTGCAAAAAGGTATTTAATAAAAGAACATCTTTCCCTGCCACTAGTTTTGGAATTCAGCAGAAAATATGTCGTGCATATCGTTTTAGAGTTGAGAAGTAAACAGTGCAACCGATTTTTCAAGAGCAGTTGCATCTTTTAAGGACGAAAGGTTGTCTTGATTAGAACTTTGAAGTGAAATAAGAGCCTTTGAAGGTTGCTTCTGCAAAGTGTGTTGAAGTTGAGAGGTTTGCCGTTGAACAGAATTTTCTGATGAAGAATTCTGATAATTGTTCATAGCTTGAGAGGTTTTTCGTGAAATAGAATTTGCCGAAGGTCGTTTCTGCACATTCTCCTGAGGTTGAGTGCTATGCCGTGAAACTTCATTATCCGAGAATGAATTTTGTAAATAGTTTGGTTTTTTAGAGGATTTTCGTAATTCTGGACTTTCTGATAAGAGTGAGTCCTGCACATTAACTTGCAAAATGGGCAATTGCGTGGAAGAATGGCTTTCAATAGTAGTTGACTTCATTATTGGGTATTCTTGGCGTCTGGTAGGATAAAACAAGCGAACAGGATGCTCTTGAGAGTGTTGTGGTACATTATGTACATTATGTTGTTGTTGTTGGCCGAGGTTAGAAAGCTGTTCAGTGTATAAAGAAGGATAAAAGTAACGCTGAGGGTATTGTGGGAAATCCTGACCACGTTCAGATTGTTGTGGGTGGTTCAGGTGATGTTGTAGATTAGGATTTAGTTGAGAGTGTTGCAGTAGATAAGGGTATTGTGATTGGTAAAGATGTTGTTGATGGTGTTGCAGGACATTTGGGTGTTGGCACTGGCATTGCGGGAGTGGAGGATATTGTAGTTGATTAGGATGGAATTGACCATTATGCGGGAAATTTGGGTGATATTGAGGATGTTGCGGTGCGTGAAACATGTGTTGATGCGAAGATTGGTGCAGAGTAACATGAGGTTTTATAGTAGGAGTATGGGTTAAAGGGTATATTGGCTTATGATACTGCCACAGAGCTGGTTGTTTATACTGGTCCTGTTTATCTAGTGGACTCTTCAAATAACCTGCATGAAAAAGAAAGAGTTCTATAGAGTTACCATAATCTCGAAACGATATTATAACTAGTAATTGTTTTATACGCATAAACAGATCTCTTTCACTTAGTGTGAAAAAGAACACGAAAGAACTGCTTAAAACTGGCTTTCTGATAGGCTATGTTACTAAGATCGAACTCAGTTACGCGGTGACAATCTCGTAAAATGTCTCTTGGCGGTTATAATTAATTCTTGTTACGCCCAGTTCTAGTAAAGACCGCTTCTGTTTTGACAATTTCGTGTTATGACACATCTCAAGTACAATCAGATGCATAAATCCACTTGAAGAATGGCACAAAATGGTAATATGCAAGAATGACGAGAAAAACCGCGTTCTTGGCATTTGTGGCCACTTTTAAGGAGGCAATACATTACGACCAGAAAAAAAACAAGCTTCTTTGCGAGCCAAAAAAAATCGAAAGGCAATGAACATGAAATTCGATATTAAAATACATTTCAAATTTCGAAACACTTATTGCACACGTACCTAATATCGAGGAGAGCACATTTTAAGTTTTTTTATTTTTCTTTTAATATAAATTAATTAATTTCTACACTGTATTTGTAGTCATAACACGAAGTGGTCAAAAACAGAAACGGTCTTTACTAGAACTGAGCGTAATAAGAAGTGGTCAAATACAGAATACCGTAAGGGGATATCCCCCATAAGTTAAAATATTTTAAGACGTTATCACAAACCGCCTAATCGGTCGAGCCAGCCCTAAGTACCGCTAAGCACAGATTTTGTATGTTTGTTAACGTAGACTTTAACTCACTGAGTCTCATTTTTAATTGTTATATAAATATTTATTTGTAATTTATATATATGTTACTTACAGTGCAACCCATCGAAAAGAGCCAACAGCAATAAACAGCGCAACTAAAAATAAAATTTCTATAAATTTGTTGCTAAATTACATAAGGTACTTAGTTAAATAAAAAAATGAATCTCTTAAAACAACAATATTGACTTAAGTAAACTATTCTTAGATAAATTTTTGTATATAAATTTATGTAATCATAAAAACAAGAATTTTTAATTAATTATTATTTTTAAGAATTATCGATACTTACAAATAGCTCCATTTTTCCTTAGAAAAACAATACTATTTATTAAACTGCTTTAAAGTTCTAGCTTAGTTGTTATAAAAGCACTGAAATATTTACAGCTCAGCACCAGTATTTATACCATATGTAACAATGTAATAGAACACAAGCAGGACAAACACTTTCCTTATGATTGTATGAATATATTTCATTGTAGACTTTAGATTATAGGAAAAATATGTCATCAAAATGACAATCGATATGCAAAATAAATCAAATCATTTTCTTTCTTTTTTTAATTTGAAGGGCCTGCCAAAGTGACTCTACTCTGCCTGATGGAAAGCATAAATAGAATGCAAGAGTTGTGGTTACCATACTTATTGCGAACGCATGTCCCCGCCCCGCTTGGGGACGTAAAAGGCATGACAGTCATCGTGGCAGTCCAAGGCTCCCCACATTTGCCACTAAAACTGTCAACTCTGCATCAATGGGCCTACGGCCTCACAGTCACCAACGAAACACGACAGCAGGGATGCTGTCGCTGCGGTCGAGGCGGCCTTGCTAAAATTAGCGTGACGTGCGTTAGCGTGAGCATACTTCAGATTACTTCAACTTCGACCCGAGTGTTTCTGCTGTTTCACAGAAAACCGATGTTAAGCAGTTTTTTCGTTGCTTTTCACCGAGGGAATTTTAGGAGTAGGCTGAAAGCCTAGCAACACAGCAATGTCTCTTGAGTTCCAAATGTCCATGATGTATGTTTTCTTTTCAGGTGACGAGCGACTGGCATTGGTGGCCTCATACTAGTCAACAAGACATGACTCAGACCATGAAACCTGCTCCTCCAAGCTTAGAAAGTTGTCTTATAGGTGAAAAAAGGATTTATATCTAAACAAATAAATAAAATTCTTGTACTTTCAAATTAGGAGATTTTCACTAAATGCAAACATAAAAAAAAAAAAAAAAATATAATATTTGACAGTTCACCAGTCTGTTTGTTCCAGCTAATCTCGGTAACGGTTGGTCCGATTTTTATAGGACTTTCATTGAAAGATAGCTGATATTATAAGAAGTTACTTAGACTACTTTAATTTAAAAAAAAAGTAAAATAAACCGCGGGTTAATCGGGTATTAACTTTAAGTATACACATAAGAATAAAATTAGTAAGTGTAGTAAACTAAGAACGTTTAATAATACGGTATACCAATATGCCATTTAATAATACGTTCGATGTTAAATAGTAATAATTGTTAAATAATAATAATTATTATTTTATTTTACTAAAATAATGTAGCAGAAATACTATTATAGTAGATACACTATTTAAACTCTGTCTCTTAAACCAGGTATCTGTATCTTAAATAATCTCACGTTCAATTAACGAAGAATAGAAGTTACATTCCAAACTAAACTCTATGGTGAAAGTTTTACTTCTAAATCGGATATGTTATCGAATAAGAATCAAAAAATAGATAAACTAAGAAAATAAATGAAATATATTTTTACTTAACTTTTAATAGCTGGTGCCCTCGGGGTAGTCGGCGGTGTTGAATGGCGGATAAGACTGGGACAAAGGGTGACTGCCGGATCACCACCACGGAACGCAATTGTAACCCAACTGTCGCCCAGAGCCAAGATAACCCTAATACACGACGACAATACTACCACAAAGGTAATTTTAACCTTTTTTGAGTGTTTGTAAAAATATAAGGTTTATTATAATTAAATGTAAATAAGTAATAACTCTTGTGAACTTGACAAATAATTTCTTTAACCCTTCGTTTTTTGAGCCATTGAATTAAATTTAATATATATAAAATTCAAATAGAAGATACTCGTATATAAGAACCTTTGAGTGCAGGAAAACCAAGATTAATACGACTAGTAAAACTTTAATAGTTTCAAGGGGTTAGTATCAATCCAAATATCCAATATCTTATTTTTATTATTTAGGTAAATTAGAAGAAAGTAATAATTAATCTAACATTTTATGTTTTAGTAATCCTTTCTTTCTATAATGTTTAATTGTATATGATAGAACTTGTTATTAAATTATAACAACAATAATTTATCCAATACGTTGCATCTTTTTTCTTTTTCCTTTTTTTGAAGTGAAAACTTCTTTAGGCGCGTTGAGCGTTTTGGTAGAGGGTAAAAATCCTCGGTTCGCGTCACCGACATGCTAATGATAATAGTATATCTATAGCTATGGAGAATATGATATTATATATTATATATGAAATTTATTATTATTATATATTATATATGATATTATATATAGCTATATATGAAACATAAAAAATTTCATATAATTTTTGCATATAGTTTTAATTACTCTCAACTTAATAGTTCCGTTTTAACTTCCATCGGCAGTCCCACGACTGCTACTGTTTTTTTTCTTTTTTTTAAAAGACGACGCTCGCCCTAAATCCTAAGAATAAATCCTGTGTCGCGGGGAATTTACAAACATATAAGAAATGAACAGAACACCCAGACTCAGAACAACAATTTATGGATCACACAAAATATTGTCCCATGTGAGGTTTGAACCCACAACGCTCAGCGCAGTAGAGAGCGGCGTGACGACCGCTTAAACCACCAGGCCAACTGTGCAGTCGTACAGCCTTTCAGTGCATTTCTCTTAAACATTCCAGTGTGAGTTAGGCAATGTGCAGAGTGCTGAAAGTGAGCGCTTGCCGCAACCACTCGCCGGTGGGGAGAGCGCGCTGCGGGTTTGCGCTGCACTATTAGGAGCTGGACCACAGGCCTCACCTATGCACCCTCACCACTTACCTGGTATGTTCTAAAAACTTACGATATTTACGGTTAAACCAAATTGTTCCACGACTTTATTTAGATAAACCTGCAGTACATGCTACAGGACATTACTAGTTTTTCATAAGTTTTACACTTCTTGAGGTTACCATAGACTACTGTCAAAATTATTGATTGATCAGTTAAATGTCTAAAATATTTGTCTGTAGGTAACTAGTTTGAGGTCAGTGGTCTTAATGCAGAAACTGAGGAAGGTTTTATAATAGGCAATAGGGTATTGTGTTAAACAAAACACAATCATTGTTATTATTGATGAATAAAACTGTCTAATTATAAACCGATTGCAAATTTTACCTCTAATTTTGTTCTTACGTGTTATGTATTCTAGATTATCATATTATGGTTTTCTGCGAAGGAAAAAATACCTACATGAGATAAATATAATTGTTACGTACAGAATCATATATTGGTTATGTTATCTCAAAATGATTACATTAATATGTAATCAAATTCATTTCTGCTTTTCAACTGACAATTAACTTATACAATAATAACATAATACAATTTTATCCTTTCATATGGATTAAAATGACTATAGCATAAATGTTACTTATACACCGAATCTTACTTTGCGAGTGGAAAAGGACCAAAGGTCTCCAATCGGGGAAGGGAAAGTCATAAGTAAAAGAAAAAAATTAAACAATATTATACTAATGATAACGTACGTAACGTACGTATACGTATTTGGCGAATTTGCAGTACAGTGCCAGTATTATTAAGCATGAATCTATTTGCCTTGGTCTGCACACGCCCTGTGATTTTTATCGGTTCGATTCTGAATCCTTACCCCGCCGGAAACCCAGGTTGGGTGACCGCCCAAACTTTTCCACACGTACGAAAAAGCATAATCTCTGCTTGTTTACTTTTATTTGTTAATTTTCTTTTCAGCTGAAATAGACGTGTACGGTTTGCGAAAACAACAAATGGAATTATTAACTCTTTGTGCTGTTCGTGGGCTACTGACCACACGAACGCGATTAAGAAAAGTTATGATGCAACCACCAGATAATGCAGGTAATTACACAAAAAGGAAATAGCTTTAACGCTATTGGTTCAAATATGTGTCGAAATTTACGAAGTAAGTCAAAACCACTTAAATAATTTGTTTTTAAACATTGAGAAAATAGATTTCGTTTGTTAGATAAAATAATAATAAAGCAATACAACGTTCCGGTTCAGATCGTATTCTCAACTTGTAGAACTCCATTGACGACGGTAATCACTTACCATCAGGCGACACGTCTGGTCGATTTTCTATTATGTCGAAAACACATGTAATTTCTGTAGTAGTACATTTGTTTTATATATATACATGTAGTTCATACTTTCAACACGAATACAACGAATCAACTTTGTAATCACGTGTTACCCGTATTTTAGATATGTAAATTACAAAATGTATTCTTAGTCAAAAAAAAAATATTATTATATATATCAAGTAATGAAAAAGAATGTGTTCTGTAATATATATTAATAAAAATACTCATCTTTATTTATATCTACTTATAATCGCCATAATAATTACTCATTATCACTTTTATTTAGTATGTCACATGACATTATAGAGCTAACGATCTCATATCCTACCTGTTGTAGGTGCTATAGACAGAGGTACTACGTTAGGTACCGAGGGCACATTGCTTCGTCGTCTATTAGCCCTAGCCACCCGCCCCAGTCCGCTCGCCGCGTCACACACGCCTCGGGAACTCGAAGCAGCTGCGTTGACTATAGTTCAACAGTTAGCTGCACACATTAACGGTAAGTGTAATTAAGTAAAGGTCGTAAGTCTTAAGCTTATCAATGAATAATTGTACCTTTTAGTCATATAGAGAAGTGGTAATAGTACAGCAAAAAAATGTCAAACAAATTTCTAAAAAATTCAAGAGCCTAATAACTCTTACACGATTAGTGCCATTCGCACATTGACAGCGCACTCTCTCCTAAAACTTTAGCTACCTTATACACCATTACAAATATAATACTACAATAATTATAACATTTTTCTATCTAGTGCATCTGTTCTAACAAGTTAATCCATCCGATCACATAATTAAGATTACATACAATTTACAGGAGATGAGAGAGATCATGAATCACCGCCAGAAATGCCAATCATAGACAAAAGTAATGTCATGCAGCTATCTATGGGCCCATCTACAAGCACCGCATCTGCGTCTCTCTGTACGTGTATTAAAGTATTATTTATTTATTATGGAGTATCTCCAACAAAAGATATATACAATAGAATCACTTTAACAAACAATAAGTTTTTTGCTGGTACATTCATTTAATTATAGGACACCACAGCGTGCACTAATATTCAGCTCATAGTTACAATATTTTAAAACTACAAACAACACTCTAAACAGGCAAAGAAAAAAATAAAATTTTATAACACAATCTATATACAAACACGAAATATATTAACGACATTCCATACCAAAACTATAAATGAACATTTTTTCTTTTATTTCTATTTTATTTATTTTATTTCGAGTATTTTGTATTATAGCCAGGAAAGATCTTAATACATGGGCAAATTCTGCACAAGTTCAACAAGTTATTGAAATGGGTTTCTCGAGACATGCCGTGTATGCTGCTATCCAAGCCCTTGGTAAGAGATTTAACACATTCTAATTTTAAAAACAACTTTTAAAAAAAAATAAGTAGTCGTATAGCGAAATATAGACATATAGGTAATAAATATATAGTTTAGAAATGTTTATCTAATGTGAAACTAATACGAATGAAAATTTAGAAAACTTACGTTTCCAGAACGTGTTCAAAAAGTATAATTTAACAAAAT
Source organism: Hypercompe scribonia (assembly GCA_949316085.1). NCBI lineage: Eukaryota > Metazoa > Arthropoda > Insecta > Lepidoptera > Erebidae > Hypercompe > Hypercompe scribonia. The sequence continues at coordinate 19,481,529 of OX438969.1, forward strand.
ACAAACGGTAATGACGTTTCTTACAGGTGGTACCAGTCTACCGTCAGTGGAGTCACTGGTAGCATATTTACTAGAACTACCTCAACATGGTATGGACGATTCTGTGTTCGAAATAAGGCCACTTAATTCAAAAATAGAAAAGAAACAAACACCGTACAGATGGCGCAGTTGCTTTGCATCAGAAGAGGAATATGGACAATATTTATCTGAGGTCATAACTCCAGGGATGACTGTACGCTGTTGTAAGGCAATTGAATCTGTAAGTGACAGAGCTTCTTTAAATTTCTTAGAAATTTCATTTAGTACTAGTTTCGATCTTATTAATTTATTTTTCAGGTTGCATTAGGCGACGTTGGACAAGTACAAAAAGTCGAACGTGATATAAAACAAAATGTATTTCTGCATGTAAGAGTTTTATTTTATTATGTTTGTAACCCCACATACATTCTTCGCTCCACATAACCATAATGTCTGTCTTAGTTTTATAGCTTTAATTTCTAATGCCATATTTTTATTTTGTAGTACACAGGTATAGTTTATAACACATATAACGTTTAAATAAAAATTTCTTCTTTAGTGTAAACTGCCCAACATTCTCTGCAAAGCGCTTTACTCACCAACAATAATACAAAGTAGTTGCATTTTGCGCCAGATATAACAGCTAATAATATACTAACATTGGACTTATTGATTAGATTAATTGTGTAAAATGTCAGTAACAAAATACAATATTTCTAATATTTCTTTTTAAGACAATCAAACAACGCATAAAAATAAATATATTTTTCATTGCGCAGGTTGAATGGAGGGGTCTAGGACGAGTATTTGGAGTCCGAGCAATGCACGCAGAAGTTGTATCAGGCACACCTCCGTTCGCGGTAGGCGACCGTGTAAGAGTCCGCGCAGCTGTAACACAACCTCGATATAAATGGGGCTGTATCGACCACACCAGTGTCGGGACTGTTACATGTATGTATTTATACTTATCTAATTCTGTTAAAAAAAAATAAAGAGTAATAAATTGTTTACTGCTATTTTTGTTTTGCTTGCCAAACTATATTTCGTTTTATAAATTTAATTGTTTTTATCATTCAAAAAGAGTCACTAATATACTGTCTTTTCAAAAACAATTTATGGACAAAGCAAAAAACAAGATATAATAGCAACGTGATTAGCATAGCTAATTAAACTAAAACCAGGTATGGTACCAATCTAACAAACGGTATCACACATGTATTTGTAAACTTTAAAAAAAAAATGTTTACAAATACATGTGTGATAATTTTTTAACTTTACATGTGAATTTTTTTAGCTATTATTAACCATAAATAAATTGTAACCTTACAATTACATTAAATAAACTTAATTTTAAATGGGCAAGATATGTATAATTCTAATTCCAAAGTTTACTTGCCAACGGGTAGATAGCGTTATATTAGAAGTTAATTATCGCTATAGTTTACTACTCGACAATCCACTTTTTAAGCACAGTCGAATGGTAGATATGGGGCTGATTGATTAGACTTTAAAATTTGTGATAAGTTAGATCGTCTGATTAGACTAATGATATTTAAGTTAACGTTTGCGAAATTTTTATTGAATAAAACTCGTTTTCAGCTTTTTATTCTAGATTTGAATATAAATAATATTATGTAATAAAACTGCTTCTACTACACACTAATTGTAAAGTTTTAACTTCTAAAAGTCTCTGGTATACGGCAATAGATTACTTCATTCAATACTATGTGAGATCCAAATGTGACACTCAAAATATGAACGTAGATATTATATGTATTTTTTAAGAACTAGAAAAACAAGCATGAAATCTTTTTACAGCAATATCGAGTAACGGTCGTGATCTGACAGTGGATTTTCCTCAACAACCAGGCTGGACAGGGCAAGTCAGTGAAATGGAACTCGTAACTGATCAATGTTAGTGTTTTTATAATTTTTATATAACAAGCTTCCGAGATTGTCCTGATGTATGACGAATAAAAGAATTTTATCGATATTGCTTTATCAATCTATTTACGGAATTTCACCACCCGTATTCAAACCCTGGGAGTCATAAGAGCTGACTCAGTGAGCAAACTACGCAAGCAACTGCTCTGCAAAGAGAAAAAAAAATTGACACAAACCCTATACCAACTCATTTGACCAGTTGACGGTATAGTAAGCTTGTATCTCCTTTTTAAGGAGAACCTTACATTCAGTAGTGTATAGTAGCAGTATTTTGTAGTACTGTTGATATGATGTGTGTGAAATTAAATATGTTATGATTTTCTTTTCTTTGTGTAGCGGAGTGGGGTGAAAGTGCGGGTGGGACAGCCGTCGGGTGGCGAGGAGCGGTACGAGCCGTTCGTGTATCGTCTTGTCGACCCGGTGCGGGTGCTAGGCGTCTTCTTGATTCACAACCGCACACTTACTGGCAGAGTTCTAGTGGAAATGGGCAGGTATGTTTCTTAACATATTTATGAATTTTTTTTTGGTGAATAGTAACAAGAACCGAAAACACACAGTGCTTTCGGTGTTTTCTAAACTTGTACTAAAATTTCATAAGTAAAGATTACGATTTTAATTTTATGCAATTATCTATTTAATTAATACTCTTTTTGAAATTATCTTTCTCTTTTACTGTTAATGTTTTTATATGTTCACACGACACCAACACTAAATTTAAGAGAATTGCCAATGCTAAAACGTCATATTAGCCCTCCTATTTTACTAAATTGAACCAAACCTGCCGTATATAGATGATTAACGAAAGATATATAATTATTTCGAAAACTATTCGCTCTGGTATGTGTGCACTGATGAGATCGTGTGGGCAGCATTGGATCCGTGTTGAAATGCGTAACGGCGTGCGCGTGCGACGCTTGGGGTTAGGCGTGAGCGGTGGAACACACGGGCCGGCTGCTCTGTCGGTGCGGGCCGGCAGTACGTTCGACGACGCCGCGCTCGTGCCGCTAGCCGCCGTGCCGTGTGCGCCACCCCCCGCACCTCGTGAACGCCCTCCCCCGCATTTGCAGCAGATACAATTACTCGCCGATTGCAAACAGGTAATACATATTTCAGGATCTTGAAAGTCTCTATTTTACAATTGTCCTCTGTACTTTGTTTTTATACTCTTTGTATAAGAGAAAAAAAATCATTCAATACGTCATTCAGTTATCCTTTTAAGTCGTGCCGTAAAGTAAATAAATTCATATTTTTTGCTATATATATCGAGAGAAGGTATTACAGAAGAAAAATTAAACTTAATTAAAGTTTAACACTTCCACATTATTTGTGTATATTTATTTAGATCATTAATGCAAGATATATCTTGTTACAGTATTATCCTTGCATAGAAATCGGCATTAAACAAAACCGAAATGTGAACGCCGATTGTCGTGTGCATGGACTATACATTACGGGCTTCAGACCGAATCCACTTTACACAGAAATTTTGCAGGTAAAGCAATATCGTATGAAATGTTACGAAATATAATGTTAAACGAATATAGAAAGAAGTAAAAGTGTTTTTCTTTTAATTTCAGAGTATGAACTTTGTGGCTGAAGACTGGATGGAAAAAGATAACTTAGCAGGGGCTTTGTCTGCTGATAATAATGCACCAGCACTGTCCATTGACTCCTCAAAGGTGAGGTGTAGTGGTACCACTAAAATAATCCATTTGAAATATGTTACATCCCTACAGGTCGGGATGATTGAAGCTCTTTGAAAGAGGCCTTCTTTCAGCAGTGGACGTCAATAGGATGAAGATACATCTCTAAATGGAATGGAACCGTTCAACGTGTCGCTAGTCTTAAACAAAGACAGTTCTGTTTATCTTAACAATGTCTCAATTACACAACAAACAATCCTAGTATGTTATTTAAAAGAAAAATCTATTTTAAAGGTTTACGTTTGGGGTCTAAACGACAAAGACCAATTAGGTGGTGTGAAGGGATCCAAGGTGAAGGTACCTGTGTTCTCACCCAGCCTCAGCTCTCTACGGCCCGTCCATATTGCAGGCGGTTCAAAGACACTCTTTATTGTGTCTCATGATGGCAAGGTAATTTTATCGTCTTCTTTCTAACAATTAACATTATTACAAAATTTGTAAATTATTAAATAATTTTAGTAATTATTTCATTTTAGTTATATGCTTGCGGAGAAGGTACAAACGGGCGTCTCGGACTGGGACATAGTAACAACGTGTCAAGCCCACGCGCGAATCCGTACCTCGCACACGTGCTCGTGCGACGTGTGGCCGTGCATTCTGGAGGCAAACACGCATTGGCGCTTACTGCTGACGGCAAGGTATCTTTAGAAATCCTGCACTAATATTTATCTATACTAATGTATTGCTTACTTCTGTGAAAACATCATTCTGTGTTACATATTCCTAAGAATAAATTTACTAACCACGAACCCGTCGGTCTAGTGGTTAGTGGCCCTGACTATTAAACTAAAGATCGTGGGTTCGATTTCCATCTAGGAAAAATAAATGTGTGGAAGTTAATTTGTTCTGTGCCTGGTTGCAATTTATATATAAAACTGAGTTTTACAAAATATGCTAATATGTTTATCAGCAGTTTAATTACCCAAGCACAGACTCTGCCTAGTTCAAGAAGTGGGCAATTATTAAAAAATATTAATAAATCATATATTGTACGTACGTACTTGTGCACTGTGAAAGCATCATGTTTTAGCGTCTAATAGAAAACGTCGTCCTGATGTCCGCTTTAACGGTATAATTTTTACAGGTTTATTCATGGGGCGAAGGCGAAGACGGCAAGTTGGGCCAAGGCAATCGCATCACGTTAGAGATGCCACGTCTGATAGAGTCACTATCGGGAGAACGCGTCGTCAGCATTGCATGTGGGTCTGCGCACAGTGCGTGCGTGACCGCACGGGGACATTTGTATACGTGGGGTTTGGGAGAGTATGGCAGGCTTGGACATGGCGATGATATGACGCAATTACTACCGAAAATGGTAACTTATTATTTGAAATATTTGTCTGACTATTTTGCAATTAACTAGTTGATTGTTTTTAATCGCATGTGATAACCGATTTCAATTGCGGTGACCAGTCTATACGGAGGTCAGACAACTACACAGGAGATATTATAGTGTACGAGTATGTGAGCAAACACAGGTGCGCTCTCTCTTCCCTCACCCTCAAAATCCGATGAAACGAATATCCGTCATCCGTCATGACCGGGGAGAGATCAAGCACAGAACCGACGGCTTTACGTACTCTCCGCGGCAGGAGGGTTAAGACTCCAACTCGCAAACACCGAGGACAGTTACTAAGAATGTCTATAATCAGAAAAACTGAATTACACACTTTGGCCTGACCTGAGAATCGATCCTGAGAACTTTTGACCGGCAGTCGCATACGCTAACCGCTAAACCAACGAGGCAGATTACAGTTGTGACATTAAAAATTTTTGTTTCTTTAATTTTGATCCTATAAATATGTTTCATTTTACAAAATTAAGTGAAATTGATGAAAAGTGAAAATATTTAATTCTCAATGTGTTAAATGTTTTTTTTCATTTTCCGCGTAATAATTAAAAATTATGACAGCAAAAAAAATATATAAAAGAAGTACCTTAAAAAAAATAAAATCGGTACATATTCATATAATATCGTGTATTTTTTTATTATATTTTTAAGAAACTGGTATGCTTTTAGGTGGAAGCGTTATCCAGCTTTAGAGTAGTTCAAGTAGCATGTGGGTCGCGGGATGCACAAACATTGGCTCTAACTGCTTGCGGCAAAGTATTTTCGTGGGGAGATGGAGATTTTGGTAAATTGGGTATGTATAACTTACGTTTTGTAATGTTTTGTACCTAACCAAGAGCATAACAGGTTGAGGCAACTCATCTTAAAGTAAAATATTCCATTCCAAACTATTTCTCAAGGCTTGGGAAAATAATTGCTGTCCTATTAACAATAGTTACCTTCAAAATAGAACTAGGATATAAACGCTAGCTTTCTTTCCATGGTGGTGGCATTTAGCTATTCTACTATTCGTTGGACTCGCAATATTTTGGGATAAGCTTTTTCGTATCTTTGTATACCGGGGTATCAACAGATAGTACTTCTATTAGACGCGCAGTCTTTTAGAATAACAAATGTATGAAAAATATTACGTCCACTGATCACGAACACCTATGTGTCGATACCTCAGTCGTATTATCAAGGATTGCATGCTCTGTACGTAGCCTCAATGTATGTTTAGACGTATGAAGCGAACCCGCTGTCTTTGCTTCGGTATCGTAAATAATCACCCCCATGCTCTTTGCTTATATATCATTGATACAAAGATGCTGGTACGACTATGAACGTAACACCAGCCTATTTTGACTCAGGTCGGGGAGGATCTGATGGGTGCGCAGTACCTATGAACGTGGAGAGACTGAACACGCTGGGGGTTATTCAAGTGGAATGTGGAGCACAATTCAGTTTAGCTCTGACTAGGGATGGCGAGGTATGTTTAATAATACCACAGTTTCAGTTTGTAATTTTTAAACGTTCACTTCTGATTTTGACTTTATAAGTAGCTAGAGGGTACCCTAACAGATTATTCCTGGTCTATTTATCATTTCAATTGGGTATTTGCATGAAAATGATTTTTCAAATAAAGTTCAGTTAATAAATTCTTTGATACACATAAAATACCTACGTAAGATTAAAATTTAATTTTTACAAATAATTTTTAAATAAATAAAAGTGGTCAAATATGATGTAAAAATCACGTGATGTGAAACGTGATGTGATTGGTCTGACGTCATTGTGCATATTATTGGCGCGTCATTTGAATGCATGATAAACGACGAATGATAAATTATTGAAAAAAATTTTAAGTTGGTTTTTATTTAAAGTGAGTTTAATTATATTTTATCATTAAGATTAAAATTTACTGAAAGTAGCGTAAATATTTTCTTTGAAAATTGACAAGAATAATTAGCATAGATATTATGATCATGCTCTATATTACCATAAATGCTGAGTGGTACTAGTGGTACATGTGAACGGGGTGATAGTGACTGACTGACAAGTGACTTACTGGATTTCTCAGAACTTTGTTGATCTACTTCCATTGGAGAAACTTCTACACTTGTAAATTTTGATTCTTCAATGTATTTATGTGGCAAAATATTACTTTTCATCCGTTTGTTACCACCAATCATTTTCCACTCTAAATAATTTTCCATATCTGATTTTAACTAAAATGAAAATAATTAATTACTCATTTACAGTCAAAATATTTAAAAACATTTAAGGTTATAAGTTGATTATAATAAAATTATTTTGATTTTTATTATTACTTACATCAAAATGATCCTCACAACAATAAAGTCGACTTGATAAAGAATATTCACTTTTATTCCCACATGCATCCAACCACATTTTTCGTTTTAATTTATTTGATGGAACATTTATAAAAATTTTATTTGGATTAGATTTACCGGTATTTTTACATGTTGGTATAATACACCAACAACCACTGTTTTTTAATGACATATTAAAAAGTTATTAAGTTTATGTTTTTGCTTTGAAATAATTTAAACAGTTGTTTTTTTAAATAACAATCACAACAGCTGATTAGGCGTGTTTATAAAAACATTCTGAGTGGATTGGCGCGAACAAATTTAAATGGAATATGCACAATGACGTCACATACGCAAGAGGGAGCTACCTATACGTTTAAATTTTAACAATTTTTTTATTGTTAAATAGTTTAAATGTTTATAAATAAAAAAAAAAATTTTTTTTTCAAAAATTTTAAAAAATTTTTAAATATAATAAGACATAACTATTTAATGGATTGGAAAATCATGCAAATACCCAATTAGAGTAGGTGCAGTACAATAATTACATGTTAATCTTAAAATGTTAAACAAAATTTTATAGTTTTTAATGCTGAGACGGATAGTGTCCTATGATAATTGTGGTCTTAATTAGATAGTCTAGTTTAAAAGAAACGTCGTGCAAGGAAAAAGTAAATCGTTAAAAAGTTAACTGTAGTTTAAATTGTGTACATAATAGTTACCATCACTATCTTATATGAATTGCTACGATTGATTTATAGCCGTGACATATTTACTAACTACCACATTTTTTCTTTTAGACCATTCATATTCTCCTATATGTGTTTTAGAAAAAAAAAAAATATTCATTGTATTACAAAGGAATGATAATGTAATTTCATAAAATGGACTTTGTCCCAATTTTAGTAAATATATACATAAAAACAATGAATTTGTTTAATAGGTGTGGACTTGGGGTAAAGGCGATTATTTCCGACTGGGCCACGGTTGTGACGCACACGTACGTAGACCGACGCTAGTGGAAGCGTTGCGCGGGCGTCGCGTCATACACGTGGCTGTTGGGGCGCTACACTGTCTTGCTGTCACTAGCGAACATCAGGTATATTTTTAAACACCAAAGTCAAGACTAAATGTGCACTATTTTCTTTCTATATAAAAAAATCATTGTGTTATTTCTTTAAGTTAAGGTCCGCGAATTAACATTTGAAGGTCATCATATCATCATATAAGAATCATTAAATTTTTGAATTATGTACATTATTTGACCGGAGTCATGATATATTCATGTCGCTCAAAAATCGGCAGTACCTTGGCAAACGTATTTTTATAATGGGCAGAAACTCTTATGCTACCCCCTTGAAGCAGCGCCTTTCAGAGACGCGTACCTAAAAACTCACGAATAATCACTTACAGTTTTAAAGAAAATCAAAAGACTCATTTCATTAAATAATACTAAACAAAAATCTCAATTCCTTAATAGATCAATTCAACCGAGTGATACTTAAAAAAATCTTTATTTTCGAGTAAAAAAATATTCAAAATGATAAAAATCATCGAAATCGACCTTTTCTGTTTTGCTTTCTTCGCTATTACGTTGCACTATTCGAAAAAAATTTTTAAACGCGAAAAAGATGTATAGAGAGTACATTCACCATTTTAATATTTTTTTTTATTAATTCTGACCAAAAAATCATAATCTAAGCTTAATCATCATTCACTTTTAGTGGAGAAATTTTCATATACTTAGTACGTAGAAATTGTCTCACCATAATGTTGCAATAAATTAGAGTGTAAACTCATTGCAGCATTACGGTGCGTAAGTACTCTAGAAATGCAGTCATCATCAACTACTTTTAACAATCCACTGCTGAACATAGACCTCTCCTTAGAAAGGTGGTTTTATCTTACTATACCACGCTGGCCAGTTGGGTTAATATAATCCGTCACTACACGAGATTAAGGAATATCAATGCCCTATCTTCACGTTAGTGAAGATAATATTAATATTCAAGACGACCACACGTCCGTTCGTAGTTTGCGTTGAGTTTCATAGCATCGAGATAAACGTAAGCGAGAAACACAAGGGCAGGTTGCGCGTGTCGATGGTTACTACTGCTAATTAGTATTCTTCGAACAAATAGACGAACCGGTTATCTGAGTTTTATATAGTACTTTTTTAAGCATTGACAATAAACACGAATGTAAGTTTTTTATTTAGAACTCGCCAAAGTGACTCTGCTCTCATTTTTTTTTTAATATTTCAAGTAGTTATGGGAAAAGCTATACGAGAAGCGAAACAACTAAAACGTTTTTAAGTTATTTTTTAACTTCATCGACAATCTACAACTTTTTGTTTTATTTCTTTTTTTTATTCTTTTTTTATTGAACAGGTATGGGCATGGGGCGACAATGATCACGGACAACAAGGCAACGGCACTACTTGCGTGAATCGCCGGCCAGCATTAGTTGCAGGCGTGGAAGGCGTACAGCGTGCAGCGGCTGGGTCATCACACTCGGCAGCGTGGTCCTTACGACCAGCAGCTCTTCAAGCTGACACTCAGTCACCACATATAGCCCCGCTACCGTTCCCTTCGCTCAAAGATCCTTTAGGAGCCCAAAGTCTTGGTAAGTATTTACTTTTCTATATAACAAATATTCATAATATTCAAAGTGCATAGGGTTTCCGCTAATAACTTCGGGCTCCAAATCAACCTCACCTGCAAGTGGTGCACCTACTGATCGACGTACGAGGCTCTGGCAAACAAAACATCTCGATTAGCGGCAATAAGCTTGCCACCTATTACGTGTGACTAAAATCCGGCGAAAAGTGGGTGTTTAATATGCCGCCTACCCATCTGCAGAAACAGGCGTGGTTTATCAATGTACGTATGTCATAGAACTCATATATTTTTCATTGATTATTTGCATGTTTAAAAGTGCCCTACAAGTTGTTTGATTATACGTAAGCGTTGTTAAATTTTTATTAAGTATTTCCTCTGTAGAGAAGTATAATAAATATACTTGTTTACTAAAATAAACTAGTAACATCAAGACTTTAACAACAAATACTTCATATTTTCCTATGTGGTGATAATTAAAAACGCGTTTGTTTTTTATATTTTAAAATATGTACTTAGAACTTACTTTAAGATATGTATTGTCCACTTCGGCATTTCAATATTAAAAATTAAAATATATTTTCTGTTCTTCTGTTTATAATAATATATGCTTAAATAATATTGGTTCCCGTTTTTTTTTGTTTACCAGGTTTGTATTCTGAAGAATCCGTAGTCGATGAACCGCAAGGGCCTCGACCATCGTTGGCTGTGGCGGCCTTAGCCTTGGAGCCTCCCGTGGCTGTGCAGCATGCATTGTCACTTATTTTACTGGCCTTACATATAACGCAGGTGAGAGAAATAATTACTAAGCGTAACTTTAACTAGTGGAGGTTTGCCATAGATTTGTGAATAAACATAGTTATGACTCTGTTTGAAAAAAAAAGAAAAAACCAAAAATATTTCTATATATTTCAATTTGTTACTTACCTTAATACAGTTAAACCCTTATTTAAATTACAGTTTGAAACAAATCCCTCAGCAATTATAATATTAAAAAAAAACCTTTTTTGTTCTTTTAAGAAAGATTATGGTAAAAACACATGATTCGTTTCTTTGATAATCATTTAAACAAACAACGTATAAAACCTGTTATTTTTCCCAGGCCCGCAGTTTACTAGTAGAAGCTTTGCGGGCACACGAAGCGAGTTCTACGGCCGCTCCAGTCGTGCCCACAGTCGACACCGAAGACGAAGATGCCGAGGGAGACGCTCGCACTGGAGGGGGTGAAGCACCAGCGGATAGGGCTACTTTACCAGTCAGTTATTAAATTGAATTTCTCAAGTACTACAAATTTATGCCTATTAAAATTAAGCACAAATATTAAAATTGTCAAAAATGTTACCGTTTATCGATAAAATAATTGTAACACTTTAAAATTATAATAATAACAAACAAAAGCTATCAGAATTCATATATCTTTTAGTTCAAAACTGTATTATAAAATAAGCATTCAGCTTGACTTCAGCTTATTTAAAAATAGTGCCACGCACATTGCCAGAATATTACTTTATCTAGAATATTAACAGAAAATAGTATAGGCCTAATTTTTCTTTTATCAGAGTGGTGCAAGTAGCCCTTTGAGTGGATCGATATCATCACGACACTCCGCAGTTATGTCATCGAGCGCTGTCTCAGTGGCTGCTGCAACTATGACTGTACAGCAAGCCGAAGCCCCTAAAGTAAGTCTTGTAATAGAAAGTAATACGATTTTTTTTTGTTATTACATAGCAAACGAACGAGCATTTTTGTTTTACGTGATAATGCCTACCACTATACTTTTTTTTTTTTTTTTAACGTGTGGAAACCCCCTCGGGTCGTCACCCAAGCGGGGTTTACGGCGGGGTGGTGTGTCGAAATCGGACCAACTAAAACCACACGGTGTGCCACTCTGCGCCTGAGATAGGAGGGATCCGGGAACCGCTGCTGTTACGACATCCAGAACCCTCCTAGCGCCTGCCCGCTAAAGCGGGCACCATCTGCGGATAAACTCTCTATTTAGGCGACGTACGGCACACGTGCACATCACCTCCTCGCGGCTGGCCACTATAGCGGATGGAGGGGAAAACCCGTCCCGTCCACCCGCGGCCACACTCAAGACGGCATGAGGCGCTGGTATGCGCGCCTCCGCCGCCCGGCTCGCCGGCGGCGAATTGGGTCCGAGTGGATATCATCCTCCCGGGCCTTCTCCGCCGCCTCCTTCCGCGAAATTACGTCTTCGCAGAAGTTTGCGACCGCGGTAAAACAACTGTCACTACCGGCCATGGAGCGTATGAGGGCCGGTAGCGAGAGATCACCTCCAATAACTGCAGTGAGGACCCCACGCTGCGCCGCCCAAGCGGAACAAACCGCTAGCGTGTGCTGAACCGAGTCCTCACTGCAGTCGCAGTGGTGACAGGCGGGACTCAATTCCCTCCTGACGACCGAGTGCAGATACTTCCCGAAGCAACCGTGCCCGGAAAGGACCTGCGTCAGTCGGAAGGAAAGGGTCCCGTGCTGCCGCCCTGCCCACTCGGCGATGTCCGGCTGGAGAGCCTCCACGGCGGCAAAGCCAGCACGTGGAGCCTCCAGCCGGGACACCAACGAGCCATCGTGGCTCGACGAGCGGCCTCTCGTCACTCGCGTATCTCTTCGGGCGGGGGCCGTATGCCGCTATCCGCCCGGAAGTCAGCCGTTCACCGATAAACTTCAGCGAGCACTTCCGCCTCCAAATCCCACGGGGTAGTTCCGGCCAAGGCGCACGCCGCCTCCGTCGATACGGTGCGGTAACCGCGTATGGCTCTAACCGCCAATATCCTCTGAGGGCGCCAGAGGCGAGCCCCATTCTGGGCGGTCAGAGCCGCCGCCCACACCGGTGCACCATACAGCGCCATTGACCGGACAACCCCCATGTATAGCCGTCTCGTCGCGACGCTGGCTCCACCCAAATTGGGCAAAAGTCGCCCAAGAGCAGAAGTAGAAGAAGAGCAGAGTAAGCTGTCGGAAGTGCTCGTCGAAGAGCCACCTGCCGTCTAGGATCAGGCCCAGATACTTCATCTGGGCCTTAATCGGTACGAGGACCGAATTGACAACGATAGAGGCGCCGGGGGGTGGACCACGACGGGGCCCATGAAACAAAAGGGCCTCCGTCTTATCTAGGGCCACCCGTAAACCCAGCGCCTCAATGCGCCCGACCACCAAAGAGACTCCCACGGTGGCCAGGCGCTCCGCCTCTTGAAAGTTCGCCCCCCGGGCCGTGACCAATGTGTCATCGGCGTAACAAATTATGTGCAGCCCGGGGGGAAGACGACCTCGAAGGGCCCAGTCGTATCCCATATTCCACAGGAGTGGTCCGAGGACAGACCCCTGTGGAACACCGCACGACATGGGCCGCCGCCTCAGAATACCATCTCGGTCCTCGTACATGACGGTACGCTCCTCAAGATAGTCTGCCACAAGCCGCCTCAGGTACTCTGGCACCCCGTATGCCTACCACTATACTACCACAGCCTATGGATAGATTTTTTTTTATAAATTAAGCCTGCCCAAGTGTCTCTACTCGACCTGATGGAAAGCATGACTATGACTATAGCGACCTAATGAGATGCTTTTTAACGCCTGCTTAAATGATCCAGGATCACAGTGGGAGAGAAACACAGGCGTTGGTAGTGAGTCCAAGTTTTAACTGATTTACACAGGAGCCGAACTGGTTAGTTCCAAAGAAAATGGTGACTTCCAAGGGCAGCACGTGTATTCGTGTAGAGGAAGGCAGAAGGTGGGACTAGTGAGAAGAGCGTCGCAAAACTTTCAATGATAAAGGCGATAAAAATTGATTGGGCTGTATGTGTGTGCATCTTAAAAAACACACGAGATTTACCGCCCTTTGCAATCAAGAGTCAATACTCTTCTCCCAGACTTGGGGAGACGGGCTCTAGTAACCTCTCTAGTTCTGAATACTGGTTTCCTATGAACTGTAGAACTCTCTTCGAACCTCCTGAAGCATGACTGTCCTATTATACTTGATGTGCGTTTAAAATGTTTATTAAATATTTCAGTTGGCACTTGATGAATTCACATCCCAGCTGGGTGAATCAGATGCAAGAGCTCTAGTGGACTTGTTAAAATTAGCAGCAGCTGGAAGGATACCAGATGCCAATAATGCTGTTAAAATTATAACTGATGTTCTTATGGGTAAGCGTAATAAAATATATGTATTTTTATAACCTGTACGAATAAATAAAAATGAATTTATGTCTATGTAGTATTAATTTCAGTCACTGTCTGAAGGATCGTAATTAAACCGTAGATTTAGTTTTTTTGGGAAATAATTTGTCTAATAAAAAAATTATCTAACAATTGAAGGAATTTTTGAATCAACACCATTTCTTAAACAGACCTATTTTTTTTTAATTTACGCTCATATATACATATACTATATCTTACGTTCACATTGTGAAGCTATAAGTTTTTAAGACACTAGTTTTAATAAAACTTATTTGATGGATAAATATCGACTAAAACGATATTGCCATTGTATTTATCTCAATTTTTTTCCCCACCAGCTCTATGCTCCAGTAAGCCTGCAGTAGCGGATATGGTGGTGGAAGTGTGTGTCTGTGAACTTGAAGAGGCCGCGGCGGGTGGAGGACGGGCTCCTCCACAGCCTGTTACTGTTGACAGCCCACATCCTTATGCTGATGATACGGACATATCAGGTATGAAAGAAATTAACAAGGTATTTTTATAGATTAATGGCTTCTTGCTGGCTCAATGTACATATAACACAATATATCATGTCAGTAAAATTTCAGACGAGATCAGCTGTTTTAGAGATTACCCATACGGACATAAATACTGACCTAGAGAGTCATTAATTTTTTTTTTATCATATTACATTTTATATACATATTATGTACATGAAATAAAAATATTTAAATGTTTGCCAGGTGTAGTAAAAATCCCAGGAGTTTCTTCACTTCGTGTGGTATTCGAGCAAGGGTGTTCTACAGAGCGACGTAATGACCCCCTCACGATTTCAGACAGTACGGGCCGCGTGCTCGCCACTCGCTCCGGGCGGGAACCTAATGACTGGGCGCAGGAAATCGTAGTGAACGGTGAGTGGGGAATTAAATACAATTGTAATTAGAAGACATTTTGCAGTTAATTCTTCTATAGAAATATATTATAATCTATGTCTGCCTTGCGCAAAGACAAAGCAGGTCTTTTTTGTTCTTAGTTTCTCTTTTAATTTATGCACTAAATGTACGAATATATGCATCGGCGGTTTTAATACCTGAGGCATCCTCTGTCAGCTTAATCTATTCACGCGTTTGAATGCTATTGACGAGCTTTTCTTATATCGATATAAAAGTATTTTACTAATGTTGAAGAACCCATTTTTGTCATAAATAGTTTAATGAAATATGGTCCAATTTTGACATCTGATGAGCACTAAGCATAAACTTTTCTAAACAATCTGATTTTAGAATACCAAATATTACAGATTTTCGTTAAATTTAAAATTGCATTTATAGGTTTAAATTGTTAGACAAATTCAAATTAGGTCTAACGTCTAATAAGATTTCCATTCGATATTCCTATATAACAGAAATAAAGTAAAATTGTCTCCATTTGATACAGGTGATGAACTACGTTGGAGATTTACAAGTGATGGCTCAGTCAATGGCTGGGGTTGGAGATTTACCGCTCATCCAATACTACCTTCTCACTCTCTCACCGTATGTCATAGTTTTATATTTATTTACCCTGTGGTAATATTGACACATAAAAATAGTTAAATGTTACAAGACGATACTCTTTTGTATAGAACTGTCATTGCCACACATTTTTTGCCTGGAAACAAGACAAAGTAACACCGATATTGAATATGTTTTTGATTTCCTTGTATTGCCTAGTATCATAATTATTAACATAAATAAACAATAATTATATATTCCATATAGATTAAATATGAATAATTATATGCAATATATCTTATAAGTATCTCATTATTTTTTGTAAAAATCTTCCAGGAGATTGGATCAGACAGATACGTTCTATCGTGCCCGTCAGTAGAGCTTGCATGGCGGTTACTCGATGGTCCGTTGCTTGCCGCTATATCGACCGACCATCAGTTAGCACCACGTCTGGCTCAAGCGTTGGCTATATGTGCACAGATGCCTACACTGTGTAAGTTGATACAATTAGTTCATTGGAGCTCATTTTTACGAAATGTATTCGTTAACTGACATCATTTCTAACATTCCTTCAGACATATACTTATTTAAGGTCTTCTTCGGGTCTTGATCTCTCCATCGCAACTTTTAGTCTTGATATTTGTCCCAGAGGGGCATCATTTTTTGTTGATCGCTGTATATAAAATCATCAAGCTAAACGAATGTCAAAGAGCAAATTTTAGTTCCATCAAGTACGACAATCGAGTTTATAAATTAGATAAATCCTATATTTTATATATTTTATCAGCGTGGCGTGCTCGAGTTTGGTGCGTCCGCCGACTGCGCGGCGTTGTTTGCGGTGGAAGTGGTTGTGGGGGTGTGGGATCCAACGACCCTAGCACTGGGACCCCGCCAGCGCTGCAGCATCTACCTCAGCTTCTTCACGCGCAGTACGAACATGAAGAACCCGCACTGCGTACACCCACACACCTAATGCACACGCATTATCTCAAGGTCTGTAAAAAGTTATTAAAAAGTCTTAAAATATAAATCACAGGTAGCTTATAAGATACAGATCTCAGGCTATTAGAATTAGGATCTAAAACTTAACAAAAAACATGAGGAAAGTAACATTCAAAATCTTGATTTTAGTTTGATAACATTATCATTTATAAATCATTATAAGTTTGTCAAAGAAATCTTTTTCAGAGAGTTTATGTAAAGTTTATTATTTTGTTTACTGAATATAGAAACTAATAAAAATCTCGGCAATAATTGTACAAGAAGTAAAATTTGAAAAACTAAATTATTTTGTTTTAAAAAAATATCTATCAGAAAACAAACCTTTAACAGCCCACTGCTGAACATAGGTCTCTCCGTATTTAGTTACTAACCTATTTTTTCGTTTACAAACAGGAACTAGCTTGGCTGGCATGTGGTCTTCGGATGGACTCTCGTGTATGCAACGGCCCTGAAGCAGCACGTTGGGCGTGGTTCAAACGGTACTGTCTCTGTATGCGAACAGCTGACGCGCTTATACGTCGGATAGCTTTGCCAATGCCATTCCTGTCCGATGTGAGAAAACGTCTGGCGGATTTAGGCGTGTGCAACGGTGATGAAGCAACCAGTGAAGCAAATTACCCCTGGGAAGATAATACTAAGTTCACAAGGCAGCACGATGAGCAGTTATTACATTGGGTTAATAAGTAAGTAAGCTTTAAGTAACTTTCAAAAACGCAAAAGATTGTTAAATTGTGTTTTTAAATCCACAAATTTGTGTTCTGTAATCTTCACAATTTGTTTTAGTAATTTTTAAAAAAAATTAAGTTATAAATTTCGATCGATTATATTCAATTCCGATAGATTTAACGGTACTTGATGCAACTATCGAATACAAAAGTATATTAGTATCTTTTTTTGGGATAGAATACAGTAAAATAAGAAGAAACAGCAATTTAAACTGATTGTTTGTATTACATGGTCGCTCTACCATTGCATTCCTTACTTAAGAAACACACTGGAACCAGTTTTTAAAAAACTTTTAATAATCTTCTCTTTAGGACAGGAACTTTATATCAAATAACGCTTAGTAATTCCCTCGTTTTAGGTGCTACTAACATTACTTAGCCTGACACCTGATCATATCTTTGAAAAATTACTTCATTACGTTTTAATGAGAAAGTAATCATCTATTTGTCAGACGGCCAGAGGACTGGTGCGGTTGGTGGGGTGGGGGATCTCGTGGGTGTGCAGTATACGGCTGGGGCCACAATCACCGCGGTCAGTTGGGCGGGGTGGAAGGCGCCAAGGTTCGCACCCCAACGCCTTGCCACGCTCTCGCCGCACTCAACCCCGTACAGCTAGTGGGAGGAGAACAAACGCTATTTGCAGTCACACCTGACGGCAAGGTGTATGCAACAGGTATGTTAAAAATTTAATTGAAAATAAAAAGATTTGCATTTTTTATTTCTACAAAGAATTATGACAAGTTTTCGTCACCCTAGTTTTTAGAGACGAGAACCTGGTATTATTTGATAAAATGTGAGTTTTACCCTCTTTTTGCTAATCATTGTCAAAGTTTAAAAATTCACGTCCCTCACTTCTTACACATAAAGAGGGCAACTTCTAAGTCTACGATATACTACTAGTACACGTGGTTAAAGCTGTGTGACATGAATTTCACTTAAGTGTATCTAACGAATACTCACTACTTATTTAAAAGATTTTTTTTTCAGTAGAACTTTTTACTACTTCTATCGCATATATATATATATTCTGTGCTTATACTATTACATTAAATAACTGTTATATAGTCTTCTCAAGAACTACAGCAGTATCTACTATTACTATACTATCACCTTCTGTTCTGTTTTATTTTTTACAATGTCATACAATTTGGTTGACTATAAGTACAAGAATTAGATGTTGAAAATGTTTACCCTCAGATGTCTATTATAAATTAATACTGTTGTGTCACACGAACCATAGGAATAATCTCAAAATTATTACACAGGATATGGAGCAGGTGGCCGTTTGGGCATTGGTGGCATTGATTCTGTGTCACAACCAACTCTTCTGGCGTCTATACAACATGTTTTTATAACAAAGGTAATTAAAGTAATTAACTTGCAATGAACTTGTTTGTGTCTGTACGTACTTGTACGTACGTGTACTGAATGTTGTAATAATTGTGTTAATTATGTGTTACTGTTTGTAGGTCGCTTGTAATTCTGGAGGCAAACACTGTTTAGCGCTTTCGGTTGATGGTGATGTTTACAGTTGGGGCGAGGGTGAAGACGGAAAATTAGGACATGGGAATAGAGTGTAAGTATTTAATTTGTTAGAAGTATACGGGCGTTAAAAACTTGGGAATAGCATCTGAAGATTGGGACACATATCTGTACAGAAGAAGAAGAGAAGTTGGAACTGAGTTTTCAGTTTCTTATAAGGAACCTGTTATATGAATAATAATTACCTGAAAAATGTAGTATTATATTGCTTACTTACATGTAATGAAAAAATGACGTTTTTTGCAGGAGCTATGATAGACCAAAGTTGATAACTGCGCTATCAGGACTGGAGATAGTGGCAATAGCATGTGGAGGTGCTCACTCAGCATGTTTGACCGCTCGTGGCCGTATATATACATGGGGTAAAGGTCGATACGGGCGCCTAGGACACGGTGATTCTGAAGACCAGCTAGTGCCAAAACTGGTAAATAATATAGCAAAGTTGATAACTTATTAAGAACAGGATATATACCATTCTATGTGCCTTTCAGTGTTTCCTATTGGTCAAGTAATGTTGCCACAACTAAAACTTAAACACGACGGGCCTGTTTGTCTAGTGGTTAGTGACCCTAACTGCTAAGCCAGAGGTCATGAGTTCGATTCCCACCCAGGACAAATCTTTGTGTGATGAACACGATTATTAGTTCTGTGTCTGGGTGTAATTTATCTATAATATATATGTATTTAGAAATATATAAATATGTTTATCAGCGGTCTGGTTACCATAGTACAGACTACCTACTTTGGGAGCAGACGGCCTTGTGTGAGGTGTGAGGATATGAGGATAATAACATTTATGTTATCAATCATATTCTTTATTTAGAGTTGCATGCATAATTTAAAAAAAAACATAGGGAAATGTAAAAATGAATAAAAGTATTGCTAGCATTAGCGTATACTCTCAAATGGTCGTAGGAAGTGCATGTGGCTTACGTTAACGATGACGTTTATTAGTAATATAAAGTTAATGAGATTTTTTTTAAATATTCCTAGGTTGACGCATTGTCGTCATACCGAGTGATAGATGTCGCTTGTGGGTCCGGAGATGCGCAAACGTTGTGCATCACTGATGACGACAATGTGTGGTCCTGGGGAGACGGAGACTACGGGAAATTGGGTACATAATTTTTACCATTTTTTTTAATTAATTTAGACTCTATTTTAAACATATCATTATACTTTTATTTAAAATAATTATCAGAATTGAATCTAAGAAGTATTTAATTACAAAGTTTTTGAATAAAGTATTCCTTTTATTTATTAAAGTGTGTAAAAGTTGAAAACAATTTTATTTTTTCTTCATAACTAAGTTGCTATATTTTCCAGGTCGAGGTGGCTCCGAGGGCTGCAAGTTGCCAATGAGAATAGACTGTTTGAAAGGATTACGAGTTATTAAAGTTGAATGTGGCTCGCAATTTTCTGTGGCGTTATGTCAATGCGGTAGTGTTTACACTTGGTAAGATTTTTTATTCTTTTGCTGTTAATAGAGCCCTAATGGTTTATTCATATATTTTATATGACCTAAACTAACATCTTTCTATCATACAACCATACTTAAAAAGACTGATGTGCACATGGAGCATTTCTGGTGCGCTTATTTTTTTTTCATGCTTTTATTTCTCTTAACCGTTTTTAAATTCAAACTTTTTAAATACTGATTCATTCAAAAAAAAATAACGAAAGATTTACTATCTAATATGTTGTATAAATATTGTATAAATATTATATAAACCTATTGTTGTCGTGTATAGGGGTAAGGGCGACTACCATAGACTAGGCCATGGCAGTTACGAACATGTTAGGCGTCCCATGCGAGTCACCGGAATGCAAGGAAAGACTATCGTTTCTATTGCAACAGGTTAGTAAATGTTAAATTTGGTGAATTAACAATAAGACAACGAAGGTGAAATCTTGGTGTCTACGGTGTCTTTACAAAAAACTGTAAACATGATCTTTAATTATGTATTGTATCCTAATACAGTCATCTGTGTTAGACGACTACTAATGTAGTCTTCCTAAATCATCGTTCTTCTTGTAGCTGATGACATAAAATATTTTAATGATTATTTGTGCACATTGTAGTTTTTTTTCGATGTATTGTTTTTTTTTAGCAAAACCATCAATTGAGTACACGGTTCTTTGAGCCCATTTCATATACAGTAGCGCTCAAAAATATTTTGATAAGACTACTTTTGCAGTTATCTTTTTACTGAGTACTTCAAAATAATTTTAGTATTTTTTATATTATTATTTATGATGTATTTCATCCTCTGTGAGTTACAAATTGGAACTTGTTTGTTTTCTTTCTTTGTTAAAAACAAAACACGTCTATACATGCGCTCAAAAGTATTTTGTCGGCCATTCAGTTCCTTGCTGGCAGCGGTTCTACTCACACTGCATATATTTTTGTCTATAAAGTATAATTACTCCGCATTTATCAACATGCCTAGGACTAAAGAATATTCAAATGAAACTATTCAAATGATTTGCGAAACGGTTCAGATTATGGACGAGTTCAGAATGGTCCAAGGTGTTGTGGAGTGACGAAAGCAAATTTAATTTAGTGTCATCTGGTGATATACGGTACGTGCGACGTCCTGTAAATAAAAGATTTGATGTTCGATACCAAATACCCACAGTAAAGCATGGAGGTGGCAATATTATGGTCTGGGGACTCTTTTCTTGCCGCAAAGTCGGACCTTTAGTTAGGATAGAAGGTACTATGGATCGCTTTATGTACGCAGATATATTAAAGCAATAAATGCTACCCTATGCTAAAGCAAATATGGCACCTGGTTGGTATTTTAAACAAGACAATGACCCAGAGCACAAATCGAAACATGTCAACGACTTCATGAAACTCGCTAAAATCAAAATTCTCTACTGGCCAAGTCAAAGTGCCGATTTAAACCGGATAGAGCATCTTTGGAAAGAACTGAATCGCCGCGTAAGATGTCGAAACTATTCAAATAAAGATGCTTTATATGGAGCACTAAGTAACGAATGGAGCCGAATACCCATTGATCGTTTGTAGAAACTAGTTGACTCGATGCCGGCGCATTGTGAAGCGGTCTTGAAGGCTAATGGATGTGCAACAAAATACTAATAGTTAATATCAAAAATAATATTTTTTTTATTTTATAAAATAAAAAACTTTCCTTGTCAAAATACTTTTGAGCCGTGTCGTAAATATTTTTTCTTTATGTTTTCTTTTTGTGTAGAAATACATTACATTTAAGTGTCTTAATTTGTAAAACGTATCGTTACTTCAAATATAATTTTTGATTGGAAACAATTTTGTTATCATTTTTTTGTGATATGGAATAAAATTGAGTCTTTTGAGCGCTACTGTATATGTTTGTAAAGTACCCCGCGACACACGATATATTCTTAATGTGGGAGTAGTCTTTGTAATCAAACAAATCAAATTTCTAAACGATGCAAATGTATGTGTATACATGTATGAAACAAACTTAACTTTTAGGAAGCCTCCACTGCGTGGCGTGTACGGACAACGGTGAAGTCTACACGTGGGGTGACAACGATGAAGGACAACTTGGTGATGGAACTACCCTCGCTGCACAGAGACCCAGACTACTGATGGCTTTACAGGTGACGTGTTTGTTTTAACTAAAATATTTCAAGATACAAACTAGAACTAAACTTTATAAAATATATTTGGAGAGGCCTATGTTTAGTAGTAGACAGCCTGTTGATGATTGCCAGATAAATACCAGCAGTGACAATGGTAATTAGTCAATCGATCTGTCTGCATGTTTGCCCACTGTCTGTTTAGATGTCCTCATCCCATTTGTTTGTTTAAAAAAATGTCTTCTATAAACTATTAACCTACTGAACCAGTATAAATAATTCCTTTAATATATAATTTCTTTATCTAACAGTACTAAATGTTCATATTTATTCTTAAAAAATATGAAAATGCCAGTGAGGTCGCAAGCAGAACTTTTACTTCATATTCCACATAGACCATTAAATATGTTCATATTGGTTACAGGGTAAACGTGTGACCAAAGTGGCGTGTGGCAGCGCCCACACGGTAGCTCTGTGTGTAGAAGCACCGCGAGCTCCGCGGCCCCCGCCTCCGCCACCACTCGAATGTCATCTACTAAAAGACTTGACGCCACAACTTATTTGCAACAGATTGGTATGTCACTATTGAATCCATTATTTTTTAGAATAAGTAAAAGAACACACCTTTGCCTATAGCAAAAAAAAATGTTGCAGTATCCGCCTCTTTGCTAGCTCATCAGACCATTTTCACCAAACCTAATGTTGAATGAACGAACCTATTTGTTGTCGTGTATAGGGGTCGTCACAATGTGTTATATCGTAGAGGCTGTTAGCTAGTTTCTTTTATATTCGGCTACCTGCCTAACACCAAACCTCCTTGAGAATTCAATCCATTTGTTGACAGAGTAAAGCAAAAAAGGTAGTAAAGGTCACGAGGTCAGACATAACTAGATAATGAATAATAACATTAATTGATACAAATTAGTCATTTTTTATGTAATTCTCATTGCAGGTTTTACTACATCAGTTTTCTGAGCTGGTGTGTCCAAATTTACCATTATTGATTCTGGATGGACCACTCGATCACTTGAGGACCTTATTGTTCTACAGTGTAAAGGAAGCTGCATTTAGAAAGGTAAGATTATATTTGAAATATAGGTAATTGTGTATGAACTTTGCTCATGTCATCGTATATTATATTGTTTTATCCGGGAAACATGAATTTTGCGACATTTTAGTATTAATACTTACTAACTTACAAATGATTTAAAAACAAAAATGCGTGAAATACATCTTTTATAATAATAGTAAACAACTTTCAGTAGTCAGCTGGCTGGAGGAATGCCTCTTCTTAGACGATTTTGAAATGTGGACCTACTATACACAATGCTGTCCAGTTGGCTTGGTATAGTGTTAGTTTGCTCTTCCCTTACTCCTCATGAGATAAATATGGACGTTGATACTGTATATTTGTATCCCACACGGCTTTTTTTTCTAAAAATCGAGCAAGAAGATGTTGATCTAAAAGTAGTGTTTTCACGTAGGCAATAATGACGACGATGGTCCGTGAGCGCCAGCACGGGCCGGTGGTGGAGCTGTCGCGGGTCGGGGCCCGTCGTGCAAGGCGCGGGGGCGCGGGGCTGGCGGGCCCGGCCGGCATGCGCTCAGTGTTCGGCCAGATGGTAGCCCGCCTGCCTGCACTCACGCAGGATGCGCTAGCCTTACCACATCGCGTCTGGAAAGTCAAGTTTGTGGGTCAGTACTTGCGTTATAAGACTAACCGTTGCTTTGCTTGTAATTTTGACACGAACCGCATTAATAAAATAATTCTATGCTGTGTCTCATACGTTTGCCGTCAACACAGCTATTTCAGAATTTATGTATGTATGTACATAATTTTAGGGTTTACCAATAAAGTATTGTCATAGCTAAACTAGATTATCTTCTTTGATCTAACTCAAAACATACTACTAATTATGTATTAATAATTAATTTATTTATGGAGAAATAGGCTTTACGACAATTCAACATTGCGACAATGGGAAGATCTTCAACCAGACTACGAGACCATGCTCAACAGTTGTTGTTAAAATATGCTAACCGATATGATAAATTTTAATATCGCGATATAGGATTACCAGTCATTCTACAGTTTGATGTGTTTTTCTTAGATGGCTCTGAAGTATATTGTATTTCATTATATACGAAAGTCGTCACACTTTTCTCGAAATGATGAAACAGCTTTAGTTACATTTTACTTAGACTCGTATGTTCATCGCAGCTTGCTAAATAAAATATTAAATTAACTGTACTAATCTACTTTATGTTCAGGTGAAAGTGTAGATGACTGCGGAGGTGGCTACAGCGAGAGTATAGCAGAGATGTGTGAAGAACTACAAAACGGGTCCCTCCCTCTACTGATGGCGACTCCCAACGGACGCGGAGATGCCGGTGCCTCGCGGGACGCGTTCTTGCTCAATCCTACCGCCAACACGCCACTTCACTTGAACTGTTTCAGATTTCTTGGTACGCAATATTTCATTTTGAAACTTTTTACATTAAATGTAATTTGTTTTAAGAATTTAAGCCATCACACAAAAAGTTCATTAGCATACGAGAAAAAAGATTTACTAAAATAATGTTTAGGGAAGAGTTATATTAGACTAACCCGCGCCCACAGCGTGACGTTTATGTCATCCTGGCGGGGTACGGATTTGAAACGTTACATACATTCTATATGAAGCAGTTTATACACAATGCACAATCGTACATGTTCCTTACGGGGCTGTCCAATATAAGTCTGCTCGTATTGTCAAATAGACAGTTCATTATCTATCTATTGTGAATTGAGTATTAAATAATATACGCTGACTTATTTAACCAGGTGTACTAATGGGAATCGCAATTCGTACGGGATCTCCTCTCTCACTCTCTCTTGCGGAAGGTGTCTGGCGACAGTTAGCCGGACAGCCATTGAGGCCACAAGACTTGGCAGAGGTTGACAAAGATTTCTTGCCAGCACTGCTGTGTATTCGGGACATGACGCCTAGTAATAAGGTAAGTTGATTTTAGCTTAACTGCGAGATTATAATACATAGGTAGGAGATACAATTGTATATAAACGTAGACTAGCAATATTTTATGGTGAAATACATCATAATTTATTAAATTTTAAAGCAGATAGTTTCGACCAAAATAACTATATTAGTATTGCGCTTCATAGACCAAAACATATGAAAGTGCAATCGAGAGATAATAGACCTCATTTTGATACTCAAGTAACTTATACACTTATTTAATCATTGCCTTTAAACATGACATGTGTCGGATGCATGTTTACTAGGCATATTCAGTGATAAATTTTTATTGTAACTTTTTTATAAATTTACATGTTTAGGAACTACAAAACCTGGAGCTTCCATTCTCTATTCCATCTGCGGCGGGACACGAGGTGCCTCTCTCAACGCGACACAAACGTGTAACACCTGACAATAAAGATGAATATGTGCAGTTGGCGCTACACTACAGGTAAACTGTTAATTATCTTCTAGCAAGCGTATTAATAGAATAGGGGGGTACAAAAAAACTGACGAATCTGATACTGAGTGGTTAATACCGCCCATAGACACGTATAAGTCAACGACTGACAGAGCGTCGTCGCCATTTTAGAGAAATATGCCCGCGCCATAAAATGAGAACACGTTGCTAGATACTAAAGGCTAGATTCGGTACGTTTTTACAATGAAGGAAATGACAGTGAATAAATTTGATGAATACCTGGTATCTGAACTCTGGACTTCTTTCTTAAAAAAAAATATTTAACTAATTTGTTACATACGAAACTTTTCCTCTTTTCGTAGATTACACGAATTCGATGAACAAGTGCGAGCAGTTCGCGATGGCATGTCACGTGTGATTCCGGCACCTTTACTGGCGTTATTCAGCGCGGCTGAAATCGAAACGCTTGTGTGTGGATCGCCCGACATACCTGTACACACGCTTAGAGCTTCTGCCACTTATAAAGGTCAGTTTACTTTATATATCAATTGAATATTAAACCCCATTCGGACCTCTTGGTTTAGTGGTTAGCGACCCTGACTGCTTTGTTTTGTGTCTACGTATAAATTACTATTGTGTATATTTAGAAATATTTAAGTATATTTATCAGCATTTGGTTACCGTACTAACTCTGCCTAGTTTGGGATCAGATAATCATGTATCAGATATGGGGGTCTATTGTTAATATTATTGTATTGCCATACCAAGTTACCTCGAATTACTTTTGAATTAGTCAATACGAGGTGACATAATTTGACAAAACAAAGAAAGTCTCAAAGAAGTCTCAGAGGTAAATTGAATTTAATTAATCAACTATTCTATATTAGCTAGGCAGTTCACAAAAATATTTATATACCGTGACAATGACGTGAAAGAACAATTTAAGATCTAGTATAAGAGTTTTTACATAGGAAAGTAAACAAATTGTTTGTATACAAGTTAGAAGTCTGTTTCATCTAGAATTTTTCTAGGTGTCGAACCGAATGCTCCTCTGGTCCAATGGTTCTGGGAGGTAATGGAGGAACTATCAGGTAGTGAACGAGCTTTGTTCCTACGTTTTGTGTGGGGAAGGACTCGACTGCCCCGCGCACCGCAAGACCCCCGCCAAAGAGACTTTGTGCTGCAGGTATATGCGATAACTGTTATTTGAATTTAAAAAACAAATCATTTTAACACGTATTAATAAATTGTTGTAGTTATATGCAATAATAACTAATATAAGTAATGTCTGGAATCCATATAAATCTTCAAAAATATCATGATTTTTATGTATGTCACTTTTTGTTTGTATTTCTAAGGATGTTAAAACATTGAGAGGTACAAATGTATATACATTTAAAATTGCAATTAGAAATTATAGTTTGCTATTGTCCTAGGAGTAAGAGTATGCTCATTAAATATTTTATAAAATAATAATAATTATTGAACTAGTGAGTGCAAGAACTGGCTAGCAAACAGTTAATTACAGGCTGATTGCGGGACCACCACACTTGGATTCTATTCATACTTTCCATCAGGTAGAGTAGAGTAACTTTGGTCGGCCTATTTAAAAAAAAAACACAATATGTCCCTATACTATTCAAAGAATATGAATAATGTAAATACACAACCTTTGTTTAGCTTACTTAAGGAATAAATTATTAAAAAATCTATGACAATTATATTGTTTTGCAATATTAATGAATTTGGAACGTTTCAGGTGTTAGATAAGTACCAGCCGCCAGACCACTTCTTGCCAGAAAGCTATACTTGCTTCTTCCTTCTCAAGATGCCAAGATATTCGTGCAAGTCTGTTTTACGAGAAAAACTTAGGTAATTTTAATCAATATTTCTATGGCCAATGTGCTTTTCACACACTATAGGGCTATACACTCAATGAAAACATTTAAAATAAATCGTAAGCCTTACTATTGCACCAGCACTCACTTTACATACTAATTTAATTTGTTTCGAAGACATTTAATAGTAAATGATGTTCAGGCGAGACCATTTAGTATAGTCATTTAAATGTAACACATACAACTTCCCTCTATTCATAATCCCCTAATTAAAACTTACACTAGTAATAAATTAATTAAAAATTAATTACATTATCTTTTAGGTATGCAATCCACTTCTGCAAAAGCATAGACACGGACGAGTATGCCCGGGTGGCGTTAAGCGCGGCCGAACGGGTGTCCTCTGAGGAGTCGGACTCGGAAACGGAAGTCGCGCCCGCCCCCGCCTCTGCGCAGCCTCCACCCCCTCTCTATTCCTTGACAAGAGCACCCACTTGGCTATAGGTTCACTACCCGCTTTTTTATATATTATGAGGTTTAAGTCTCACTAATAGCTGAAATTAATACTTGGCTAGGATGATAAACACGCGAGGATTAAAAATATTGAATTTTGTTTTTGGCTAATAATTTAGTCAAGACTAGATAAGGGGTCCGTAATTATAGAGTAAACCGGTCTTGAGCTGGTTTACATCATCAACTTTGAGTTTATTCAACATGAGACAGTCTCAAACAACTATGATCATGATTAATAAACGACTTCCAGAAAAAGACATTCAATGCCTGATAAATAACTGGAAAAAAAATGGAAAATCTTCTAATTAATATATTTTATCGTTGTTTTTCTATTTGCAAAATGTTTATATTTTATTTTTATACCGTCTGTGACGATAGCCCCTATGTATGTTACGGGCAATCTGTATAATTCAGGTATTCTATGTAATACGACTGCACGGTTGGCCTTGTGGTTTAAGCGGTCGCCACGCCGCTCTCCACTTCGCTAAGTGTTGGGGTTCAAATCCTACATGGGACAACACTTTGTGGGATCCACAAATTGTGGTTTATTTTTACCTGTCTCCGTAGATTGCACATTACCGGCTGCATAATAAGTGTTGTAAATAATATTCCATACTACCTACACGTTTCAGTTATTGTAAATATTGCCCAGGTATTGTATAGAATACCGAATTATACAGATTGCTGGTAACACATATATTTCTTTAAAAGTGAAAGTACAAAGTACTTCTTACCTCTCACACTTGCCAGCACTGCTTCACGTGTGTGCGTACTGCACTCAAGCTAGTGGCGAGAAATAACGCTTCATTAGTTATTAATATTTCGATTACTCTCGACCTTTTTAAACATTACAATCATGATATTAAACCGAAATGACAATTTTGTACTCTAAAATTTAGACTTCCTTATATTGTTCAAGCAATATAAGTTAACGTTGTACACGCGACGCGATTTTTCAATTACAGCATTCCATCCATAGCTTAGGTCGACGCTAACGAGCGACAAGGATTGTTATGTACGTGTGAATGTGTTTACTACGAATATTGTATACAACGATGTGCAAAACTGCCACATTCCATTTTATTTTGTAATGTATTGTAACATTCTATGTAACAGAATATCTCTCCTGTATTAGTAAGTGTTATTGGTTCGACTACCTTACAGTATGTATTGTTAATTTAAAACTCAATATACAGAATAAATAACGCTCAATCCAAAATATTTCACAATTTTCTCGAATGTACCAGTTTGCTTTCGACACATTTATAATGAGTTATAAACTGATATAAATGTTTATTAAACTACTGTTCGTTATAAAAGCAATTACTGCATGAGTAGTTATACCAGCAACATTTGCGAAAGCATATTCAATAATATCGCTATTAAAATAAGACCTTGACTATAAAATTACATCGAATGTTATATTACACGTATCTTTTACATTAATTACGTCATCATCATCAGCCTTTAACAGTCCACTGCTAAACATAGGCCTTTTCTTAGGAAGGAGGTTTTGGCCTTCTTTTCATTCATTATGTGGGTCAATATATTTAGTCTTATGAAAACTCACCAGTTTTACAGAACTATATAGCCCCACAGTTACGCGTCGTTACAACTTCAGAATCCATAGTTATTAAATGTGTATTACATGATATAATGTTACTAAAACCGTCTGGCTTCTTATCATAACTTTATAAAACAATTAAAGCCTATTAAACGTTCGTGTATTATTAGAATGCAAATTATGACTGAATGAAGGCGACTGTGATGTTTTAACGAGAATTTTAAAAGCAAGGGGGCGTACGAACGTTTATATTAGATAGCGTTTGTGAGAGATGTATTTCAATGATCAAACATTACTAAAGCTAGTCATTTTGCTGGAGTATGTATGTTAGACGCCGGAATGATATTATTTATAGTGTATTTATACGGTTACAATTCAATGTAGATGAATGCCACTATTTAATTTCGAATGCGTATTTATTAGAAATGAATCTTAACTCTCGTATTTGAGAGCACCAAAATAATAGTATGTAGCAACACTAATCGCGTACTAATTGGCAACTTTTTTTAATGGAAGTATTAAAATACTATATCTACGAATTTACTTTAGAGATGCATGGATTTTAATGATTAAGGATAGATTTGTGCTTTGTTACATATTTAAAAAAAGTTACACTTGGCATTTTAAAGTATGAATGTTGGATATCATTTGAGTCTGTTAAATAAATTACTCTCTAAGGTTGCCGATGACCATTTTAAAAGAAATTTCATAACAAAATTATTTATATACTACCAATTCACATCTAAAGACGGTACATTAAAAACACAGATCACTCCCAATATATACTAAATAAATAGAGGCTTTATTAAATTAATCATGACGGGACACAATGTTCTACCATTACGAGCAATTTCAATGCTACATAGTAATACATATATTAAAATTATAAAGGGCTGATCTGTGAATTGAAACTATTTTTACACAGCAAGGTTTTAAAAGCTTCCATAAGATAGTCTGTTGAATAAGGTTTAGTAAAGTAGGTCAGAAGTAAGTTAAAATCTCTAATCTCATTATTTATTCACTATTATATTTGCATAGATGTTTACTGAATAGTTGCTTGCTAGTATTTATTAATCTGTAGGCTTTTGGTGCTAGCATTTCACGAATAGGATTACATTTTTATACTGAAATAATATAGTATGCACAAATGTCAGTATAATCAAAACGTATGCAAATTGTACTCTGTCCTGCAAAATTTACTTTGTAATTGATAGTCGTTTTAGTATTATATTTTATAATAAAATTTAAACGTTTCAAAAATATTGATTGTAATATTTTTTCACTGCAAATATTTCACAACATTCTGAACCATATCATAAAATAAGACCAATAAAACGTGTTCACAAAGACAAGAGTAAGTAAATACTGCAAAGTTAGAGAAATATATATTAAGCAAGTTTTCTCATTCCCTACTAAGTATTCTAACATGTCGTCAAACTTACAGATATTCCTTAACACCAAAGAGTATTATATAAGATAACTGTTTTACTCTTGAGATCTGAAACTGTAAAACTTTCTTTGTGATCTATCCTGTGCAGCAGTATTTATTTTATACATATACATAAATATTTATTTCAATATCGTGTTTTATTTTCCACGTATTCTACTATGGCAATCCATGCCAAAAAAAATATATCTTTGGTGAAACAAAATAGATAATAAATGACATATTGACTTGTTTGAATTCTTTTGTCTTCAGAC
This sequence comes from Hypercompe scribonia, assembly GCA_949316085.1. Classification (NCBI taxonomy): domain Eukaryota; kingdom Metazoa; phylum Arthropoda; class Insecta; order Lepidoptera; family Erebidae; genus Hypercompe; species Hypercompe scribonia. The sequence continues at coordinate 19,513,061 of OX438969.1, forward strand.
TGAAAACTATTGAGTATGCATGGATGGCAGTAGTTAGGTACTTTCCATCAGCTGACCTATGTGTTTGTTACGATGCTTACAACATAATAATAAAAGAATAAAGTGGTTGTATAAGCTTACTATAACCAAGATTTTGTCGATAATTAAACCGACTGCAAATACTGCCTCATCATTACTGTGAAGTACATCGTCCACCTAGACAAATATTATAAAATTAATTATAAGAACTGTGGTTACTTCATTTGGTAAACGCCAAAACCAGCCTTGTGTAAGTATTCGCCAAGTCAATAGCAAACCAGATAAAACATCTAATATATCTAATTGTTTTAACTGATTCTCGGTATTTATAATTAACAATTCCACAAGTCAGTCGGGATCTTCAGGGTTCTGCATAAATTTTTACCTAATATATTCAGTTTGCTAACCAGATAAAATATTGGTTTGTTTAAACCAAACGTGGAAATTAATTGTTTCAGCCATAACTCTCTTTGAAATAAGTGTAGGTTCAATATGGTCTATCAGGAAGTCCAGCCGCGATTGGTGAAACTGTCTCTCATTATCGTTTTGGTTTGAATAGGTAGATAATTATTATAGAAAGAAAAAGATGTCGATGTTGAGAGTAACAAAAGCGAAATGTTATCAAGATTTCGTCCACTTCATTTTGAACGAGTTTTAAAATAAAAAGAGACTAATTCTTGTTAATATTAGTATATATTTTTGAAAAAATGTTTATAAAAGATATTGATAAATACAAGGTTTAATTTTGGATGACAAACTACAATTTATTTTTTTGATTTTATTATAACTTGCAGATATTAAAACAGATTAGGACTGATGTACCTACCTACTTAGATTTGAAGTTCAAGAAACACTATTAAAGAACTTAACGAATATAAACTTTCTTTATTTTAAATTTCATTTTAAAAACACAATTAAAAAATATGTATCAGAGACATGCCAAGTTTGGGCTACCCATGCTAATACATAGACAAATATTGAAATTGGAGAATACTGCGAGTTTTTATATTTCCAAGTTCCTTAATTATCTGTTTTAGTACCAATCGTCATAAAATATCTGTTATTTTTTTCTACTCTCTTATAATTACAAAGTCATATAATTACCATTTACAATATAGCCAACTAGTAAGGTTTAACTTAAGGTACCAATAGTCTACCTTCCTTTTTGTACTGTGCGGAAATCCCCACGGATACCACCGAAGGGTGGTTATGTCGGACTCGAACCGAACAAAAACCGCACGCCGTCTCATGTACTAGTAGTCAGGGGATCAAGTGCACCCTAGTAAGGAAATCCCTGGAACCCCGAAGTGTACCTACGGCTGTAAGTGTCCCCCTCCTGTGTGGAAACCTCATGGTTTCTTTATTGCGCCCCCTCCCCCGCCAAAGGATGTGCCCAGGCCGTAGCGCTCGCATTGCCACCCTGGCCTGCTTGTGCTAGGGTGACAGATGGCTTCATCTGTCACCCCCAGGCCTGTGCTTATGGTGGACAGAGATCTTCTAATGATCTCTGGCGCCCGAGTCTTCTGTGGTACCTAGCCCATTTCCAGGCCTGGCCGACTGGGAGAGTTCTAAACCTCTCCCGGTCTCACACCGCCATTTCCTTCGCAAGCATAACCTGCTTGCAGAAAGAGACGGCGGAGTTCCACACGCTCTCGCTCCGTATCATGGGCGCAATCATGTCACCGAGTGAGAGAGTCCCCACTCCGATGGCTACCATGAGGTCACGCCTCTAGTCCACCCATGCCGGGCATTCTGCCAGCGTGTGGAGCTCTGTGTCCACAGTCCGGCCATCGCAGTGATGGCACTCAAGCGTTGGCTCCTTACGGATCAGACACAGGTGATCTCCGAAACATACTTTTCCAGTGATCACCTACGTCAGTCGTTATCAGAGGGTCCCATGATGCCTTTTAAGCCAATCCTCCATAAGGGGTCTTACCGCCGAAACAACGGCGTGTCCAGCGCTTGGTTGCCCAAGTCGTTCATTCCACTTCTCCACGAGGGCCTGGCGGAGTTGGGATTTTTGATGTTCGGTTTCTCGAGTTTTAGGACTCCGACCCAACTCCTGCAGACAGTACCCTACCTACTACTCAAATCGAAAGGCTGGAAGAAAAAAAGCTAAAATTAGAAAATTTAAAATTTCATTAACAAAAAGCAGAAATCAATGAAACCAAATACTTTTTAAAATAAAATTTAATTCTTTAGTAAAGTGCAGATACTTATCTTTTATACAAATCAATTATGATTTCATGTTGATTATTAATATCATAGCGTTAATGATAAATAAAATATCTAACTGTTCTTTACATGATTTATTCACTAAATAATTTACAACACGGTCTTAGTTGAACTTGTCCACATGACTGCAATACTCACTAAAAACAACAGGACATAAGAATGTGATATTACTTCTTTGACTTGGGTTTAAGAGTAAAGTATAAAATAACAGCTCCCATGACTGCATATGTGGCTTTGGCTGTCTGTAACAAAATGGAGTTTTACACTTAATACATGTTACAATTTTTTTCCAATAATATCTCAAACCATTAAAATTTTTTGGAACATTACTTTTATATCCCAAAAAGTTAGGAGTATTTTGTTAGTTCCTCTGTGTGGTGATGAATTAAGAAAACAGAGTGTCACCACCTACAATCTTCCCTTGGGTGTTGTAGGATGCAACCAAGGGAACAAAATATGCGAGACAAAACCACAAAAAGCAAAAGTTGACAATGACCCTTTGGCCTATTTAGTAAAGGAATTTTATATTATATTTCTCAGTAATTTACAAGTATGTTAGGTAGCATTATACCCACTTTCATTTTTATGTTTACTTTTTTACCTGAATAAAGATAAAAGAAATATATTCACAAACTATGATTGAGGTTCTGTTTCAATGAACCAATACAGAGTTTTATTTGCTATTTGCTAATATTTATTTGAGATTTGCAGTGAAATCGTTGAAAATGGCCTTAGAAAAGGTAATTATAATTCATCATTACATTTGTTACAAGTTACAGGTTGGTAAATGATTACCACTGCTTTGAGAGAGAAGTCATGTAGGACTTTCATATTTAGTACCAATTATAAACCTAAAATCGGCTATCTTCAAAAACTTAGACCACTAACTACTACCTACTAATGCTTTTACTCTATGAAATTACTTGTAAACTTTTTCTAAAACAATAACTGATTGATATGATGAATATAAAAATCAAATATATATCATAGATAATGTACTACTATATACTAACTAACTTAACCATTTGATTTGGTACAATTTATTACTTAATACTACATATTACGTAGCTCGTTTTAAGGGGTACAATTCTATTTTTAAAAATGATACTATTAAAATTTGAAAGTCTTTTCAACTACGAAAATACCTTATTGTAATAGAAAATCATATTAAATTAATATTTCCAGTGTCGGGTTCCTGCTTTTGAGTAGTTTGATCACTTAGAGGAAGACTGGCATTCTGTAAGTAGCGCTTTTAGTACAGAATTTATAAGCACTCCATTAGCCATATCCTTGCAAAAATCCTAGTAATATTAAAAAATAAAAACTTAGTTCAAATATGAATAAACTTAATAATTCAACCTCACTGGGATCTGTCTCAAATAAATTTACTGTATTTCTGTTTATCTCTTTAAACAAAAGTATTAAGAGGGCCTTTATATTGTACAAATACAGAATATTACACAAATTACAACACCTGAACTGGGTAACTGTTGAGCTTGATACTAAAATGTTATAGCACATCTATGTAAGCACAGTTTTGTGCAATAAACATATGACTGTCTCAAAACAACATTTTACAGGTTTCTTTCTAAATTGAAAGAAAGCAATGGATCAGATGAGTAAGAATATACAAACAGGCAGACCCATACTCGTTGTAAAAGTCCTTCACATAACCTATGTTATGTTCTATCCCTATCGTTAAATGGTGTGGGTTAAGACGTTTATTACTTACGTTGGCTCTGCCTCTATTTGTTTGGCTGTTGAAATATTTCGACAAGCCTTTCAATTGGGATTCATCGACGGAACTGTCACCGGCCATTCTACGAGCAAAAGTATTAAAATAGTAAACTTTAAAAATAAAACTAAATTCGGTATCATTTGAGCATTTTCCATACACTACTAATACAGTATTTAATTTACAAGTCTTATACCAATAAGAATTTTACCTGAATTAATAGATATTTTAGCCTTATGTAATAACGCAGCAGAGTAGGCGCAATCCGAACAGACCGTGTCTATAACATGGAAACGATCAATTTGTGGCATACGTGTGTATCGTGTTGACAGCAGGATAGTAAAGTACTTTTTCAGTTAGACTGAAAGAGAAAAAAAATAAAAATGCTTTACATCAAATTATGTTCTTAATTTACTACTCATAGGTAAAGATCACTTAACGTTCATTAATTTACTACTTTTTGATACATTTAAAGTAAGTACTATTTATTCACATATTCATAAAAAATATTTGAGAAATAATAATTTTATAACATTCGATCATAGTAAATAAATTATGGTACTGCTTCGTTGTATGTGGAAATCGCCACAATTTAACAAAACAAGAACTATATTTAGCAAATTTTAAATTAATAGGCAATTTTATGTATACATTTGCTAATTGGGTAATAATGAGTGGATTGACCTACAAAAATAAAACAATGTAAAAAGCTATGTACATAAAAATTAAAGAAAGACTTACAACTGGTTAGCGGAAACCGTCAACACCGATATATTTTAATTTTTTTTTTTTAGAAATTTTCGATAAATAATATATGCTCCTATTAGCGCAAATGTCACTTTTGATGTCTAAAATTTAATAAATAAAATTTATTAATTAGTTAAAATTGAAGTGCTGCTCTATAAATTGAAATAAATACCAGGAGTCAATAAAGTCCATACTACATGACTTTTGCATTTCCGATATCAAAATATAGGATAGTAATCCATGAAAATGGCATAAAGCCATATGATTAGGTACGAGTACTTCAAGAGAGAGAGAGAACTGTTTTGAAACAAGAAACATCGTTCCCATTTTCGATTAAATTATAGAATTACTACCAAATATATCTATATCTTGCTATAGCAAATACTTACGTTGGCTCTTCCTCTGTTCGTTTGAGAGTTAAAGTAACGACTAAGACCTTTCAGACTTGGATCATCATCCACTCCGTGGCCCGCCATGGTCACAGTATCATCTCACTCAACATACTTAAAAATTTAAATCAAGAAAGTGTGTATTTCATATAAATCATTCGTTACAATGACAGAAAACGTCAGAAAATAAATAAGACCATTTTCAGTGTTTGCGTATCGTATAAAGTATTTAACACACTTGAGTTTATAGTAAGCCTAGCAAGATATACCTACTCACGTTAATAGATTACCTTAAATAAATAAGGTAAATTTCTAGTTTTTAATAAATTATATCGTCAGAACCAACCATTATACGTAACATCATAAAGTATATTTCTGTATCATTAATCTGTTGTTTTTATTTCTTCATATCAACATTTTAAATATATGGTCAGAGGCGGCCTTTAGAGGTGGCGAGTAGGGCAAACGCTCTAGGCCTCGCGGAGTCTTAAAAAAACTCACGTAAAAAAGTATTATATACTCATTTGAATTTCACGTCTAAGGCAAAACTACTACAAATACTGAACTTAAGTCACATTCTCTTGTGGGGTAGTGGTCGTGGTATTTATGATTTACGTTCAGACATTTTTCGACAAAACTTTACATGAAAATGATTGTAAATGCGAAGATAAAGTCTACACGTAAAGTATATTCAGGTCTGAAATCATTACTCATTAAAATGAAGCTTAAAATTCCATATAGAAAGAATGTAAAATTATATAATAACCAATTTATTAAAATCAATAAATTGTGCGAGCACACAGAACTGCCAAAGAAGAAATTTAACATGGAGAAAAATCCTACGTAGCTGTAGCAATAGCATTATGTGAACTAATATCTGAATGACAAACGCCTTAGCAACACCACAACTAGGTTATTAATATGTCTAAATAGAACACTACAACAGAATAAAAAGAAATGAGAAAACTACTAAAAAATATACTCTAAGCAAAATCAATGTATTCCTATGACTTGAAAATACTTAAATTTGCCTAAACGTATCGGTCATCACGCGAAATCAGTTTTTTTGTCACATACGTTACTTTTTGGACTCAAACAAAGCGAAACTCTATGAACTCTATGAAAGACAGACTGACTGAATGAATGTTTAGACATATGTAAATATAGTTTTAAACTCCTATGGACGTATTATAATGTACAAAATACACAATTGCCGAAAAGAGAGACCTGATCGTAGAAATGTTTTATCCGACCTGAGAATCAAACCTAAAACTTCTACACAACAATCGCGTACGCTACCGCTACACTACCACAACATCAATCTATGTATTATAATCCTAGCAAAAATCACTCGACGCTGCTAAAAAGTATTCCCATTAAAATTAAAATCCTATGATAGCTACATTGACTGATAGTAGTCTATCTTATGTACCTGTTTTATAAATATATATAAAACATCTAAACTCTGAAACAAATAGGGTAAACCATATAGTTATTGCCCACTTAAAGACTGCAAACACATTGACATTAAAGAATAAAAAAAAATATTTTGACTATCCGCCATTTATTATATTTTTTTTTATAAACAAATAAATTCTTCAACAGAGTATTTGTAGTTTGTATTTCCAACTTCAATACTTTGGGCAATAATTAAAAAAATTTAAAATCTTTTAAAAAGTACAGTCATTGCCCATTGCTTACACTAATTGCCCACATCACAGTACAGTCATTGCTCGGTATCTTAAATTAACTGGTATTTCTTGCTTTCCCTTATTTTTAATGTCTATTTCTTTTCATATCTTCATTGATATCAATCCAAGTTGTTGCTCACAATGATCAATCAGTTCTTGGCTAATATTCCCTAATGTTGTATCTATTTCCTTAGAATTAACACCCTCACTGTTCAGATAATTTTTTTTAGTATTATTGTTTGCATTTTCAGTCTTTTTCTTTTCTTTGGTCAATTTCTTCTATTCTTTTACTTTTAACAGATTTTTCTTTTTGCTTTGTATATAATGCTGCTTTAAAATTTTAGGAGATAATAGCATAAGGCTGTCGTGTAGTTAGCCATTTTCCTTTCCTTGCTGGCGTTTCTGTCAAGTCTTTTTCTTATGTCTTTTTCCGAAACACAAGAACTTGCTTTTATCATTCCTTCTGTTATTCCAATAGTCAACTTCGGATGTCCCTTCAAAAATGCCTTCCACCAACCATTACCTAGCTCATTATTTAATAACGAATTAGGGCGCGGTTTTTCCACCAGGAACTTTTGGACGGTGTCTAAAATGTCTTCTTTGTTTCGCGGAAATCCCTTTCTTGCCGAAATTATTGTCCAATCCTCTAAGCTATTTTCTTTAAAAACAATTAATATAGATGATGGGCCTAAGCGGGTTTATGTCCTGGATTTTTAATATAATATCGGAGACTGGACCTCGGTATATCATATTTTTAAGCAATTTGTCTTGTACTCGTAGATTAATTTTTAGAAATATCTTGTACAGCTTCTATTGGTTCCTGAAGATTTTCTTTGCTATATTGAACTTTTGGTGTCTTTGGCATACTGTAAATACACAATAAGAATCATTTAGATATTTATGCATAACAATTAAGCGAAACAAGTTAAGCAATGCAAACACTTCTATTTGTGATGGCAACGTACTTTGTTCAAAGAATTGTCCATAATAATTACTTAGGCAATAGCTATAGATATTGACATATGGCAATAACTAAAATGATGGTGGGCAATAACTAATAATATGTAAATGTATGTGTAGTGATTGCCCACCGTTAAAAAATCCTTAAAAATAAAAATTAAACAGATAGTTTTGGTAAAAACGGAGAAAACACACATCATTTTTTCATCATATGTTATACACCAATAATGCAATAATGCAAAAAAATTAATTTCTGAGCAAGTCATGCCTTATGAAAATTGCTAAAATATTTACCTGTTTGAGTAACACGTTCACACGTCTTGACAAAAACCGCTATTACCGTTTTTTCTGTTGCCGTGTTGCCGAGTGTCAATTTTAAATCAACGATATATTGAATACGGAATCATCTGGCAAATCTTAATCGAACTAGAATGATCCAAAGGTAAAAAATCCAAAAATACTCACAATATTTTTCTAAAAGCGGGCAATCACTGTCAGTGGGCAATCACACGCTGGCTTATCCTATTGCCAGATTTTACAAATATTTGGTTCGACCCAGACATTAAACTCATGACTTCAGTTGGACATGCTGTCACTACACCACCCAATCAGTAAACTAAAACAGCCACGTTAGTTTTAAATATTTTATAATTCGAACTTTTATTGGTCGATCTGACATGTGTGTCTTGTAAAACTATTGATGACATAAAATATGGGATTCAGCTACGTCTGACAACAGGCCACAGTCACATTTGTATGCTGCAGAAAGCCCTTATTTTACCGCTGTCGACGGCGTTTAGATTATTCTTTTAGACTGGAAAAAAGGTAGCAAAAAAAACGTCGTATTATATGCATTTAATAAATGCGTTTAATTATATATTTATGACTGTATTTCGTAAAAAAACACCTTACAAACAACTAATTCATATTTTATCAATTCCGTTTATTATCAATGAATAAAAATTTATCAGTCACTAATCTTTGGATATATAATTGTGTAAATACATTTTATGTACAAGCAAAACAAATGTGGTAGTGACTTCATTAGTAACAAATAGAGAAAGAGTACTTTTAAGTACATACACTGCAATTTATTATTTTTTCGAGTACTTATTATAATTACTTACAATATGATTTAATTCCTGTTGGAATATAAAAGCTTACCTAATGATGGACTAGTATTAAATACAGTAAGATAAATCATCATTATACTATCCAACCTTCTTATCAAAAATATATAAAACACTGTATAAAATCGTTAATTTCTTTCACTGAGACCTATTTAGGTCCAAGGAGTTTTCAAACCAAAAAACATTTAAAATAATTAAGTACAATAACTTTTGAGCATATCAAAAGATATTAAAAATTTTAATCTCTTATAAATCTCAATTGATGACGTCATTCATAACTAAAAATATAGTGTACACTAACAAATCACTTTGTCCTCTTTTCAGAGAAGATCACAGTTTACATGGGGCCAGCTGTTTAAATCCTTCACATCAATATTGCACAAAACCCTTATGCTAGTCACAAAGGCTCCTTCACCAATGTGTACTCTAAATTACTTCATACTATAAGTTCTAGCAGTCGACTTACAGTCTCATGTGAAACCCTGGCCCTGAATGCTAAAGTCTATACATAATTGACTCTCTTATAGTATAAGATCTTCTTCCCAGTCTTCTTTCTGTCTTTCCGAAACGGTGACTGCTGGCCGCGTCAACTGTTTCAGTTCGTCGTACATCCGGGGAGGAATAGGGTTGTCACTGAGATCTACATATTCGAGGGCGCGGGACCGTGCCAATCTGTCCACATCGATCTCTGTAACCATGAAAATTTATTAATTATTTTGATGTTTTAATTATTTCATACAAATATTCGAGCAAAAGCTTTAAGTATACAAACAACATTATCTGTTGACTGTAACACAGTTCTTTACTAGCACAGTTGTCAATGCTAATGTTCGTGTTATAAAATAAATTCTTGATTATTTTCATTCTTTAAGAAATTTAGTTAACAAGAAAAATAAACTTAATGTTGATTTATGCATTTGTGATAAAGTTGTCGTTGATTATCATTATAATTCACATTGCAAATTACCTGAAATAAATATTATGCTTATAAAAAATGTCAAGTACCAATAATCTGATTGTGATGTGCCAGTAATGTGTTGAGACTGGGACATTGGAAAGTGATGTGTGGCAGCGCTACAAATGAGTTGTGTGAGATGTCCAACCGCTCCAGGCATGCCAGTGTACACAACTCATCTGGCAGCTTCGCCATCTGGTTGTTAGATAGGTTTAAATCTGAAATAATTTAAGAAAATATTTTATATACATAATGAAAAGTGTTCATTTTTATTATTATTAGCTTTAACAGGATTAGTTATTGTGAAGCCTATCTGTTGTGTGATTAGAGATAGATACTTTGATTACAAGTTTCACTGGACAAAATGTTATTCTATAACTATGTAGGAGTCTGCTTCATACAATACATTGACAAATGTAAATAGACAAAGTTAATTAAAGGATACATTTATTGTATAGTAACTCAAAATCTCCTTTTGAGGGAGAGGTTTATCTCCAGAAGTGGACTATTAAAAGCTGTCAATGATGGTGATGACGAATTAAAATATTCTCCAGTTTTCTTCAATTTAAAATTCTAAAATACATCTAAGTACTTATATTTAACAATATAAAATAACCATACCTGTAATTAAACTAAATTTGACTGCAAACTTAGGAGGTATCTTTGTGATTACATTCCCACTGAGGTCACAGCTCTTGAGCTCTGTGTGCCGCATTAAATGGTACACAGCATCAGGTACTTGCATTAGCTGACATTCTGATAAATCTGTAGGCAAAGAGAATGTTGTTTGTTAAATAGGAGTAATTAGATAACTGGCAAATCCTATAAGAAACTATAGAAAATAACATGCTAATCTGGTTTTACAAGCCACAGCCTTACTCATTAGTCATCATAACATCCTATGTCTATGAGTCGTCTAGTAATAGATATGGTGGCAGAACATTGTATCATTTCAGTAAGTTAGAGACCTACATACTACCTCATCATATTTAGCCTTACTAAAGTGTATACCATGTAATTTATGTGACCCATGCAGTTTCCACACATAATTACATAGTTGTGTACTAGTTATAGCCTAAGACCGATCACAGTGGAGCTAAATGTGAGAGGCCTAAGTACAAAAATGGACTTCAATAGGCTGATGATGATGTAGGTCTAATTAAGAATAGAATTACTTGTTCACAAAGCAAAAACACATAATGACCAATGACACATTTTCATAAATCTGTATTTATAAGTTTCCATCACAAATATGTTCTAATAAACTTAATGTCAATGGCAATCTGTTCTACCATGCTGAGTAAGTTATAAAAATAATTATTGACATTTATAATGATGAATATCAACTATGGTTTGCTTTAATGCCCTCAAAATTTTCTCATCTCAATTCTATTTCAATAAAAAACATTTAATGAGACTAAAAAAAGATCAGTTCTGTAATAATTTAAAAGATATGGTTAACATTGACTACATTTCTTTGTTCTTATGCTTCTAAGAAGATTACAATATGTTCATTGTGTAGAAATCTTTAGAAGTTACATCATCCACAGTTAACAATATCAGATTTAAATATTCTTTAATGCAAAAGCCACATACCTAATACTTGCGTTTTTTGAGCGTCCTCGCATTTTAATACTACTCGGGTCACGGCTAAAGCCATTTTATCAAAAACTTTACAAATTTAGTGTCAAATTTGCCGTGTTACCACTACAGTTGCTAAACAGCAAAGGAAACACGAGAGTAAAGGCGTGCAGCGTATTCGTAGTTATTTTTAAACTGTTTTACAAGTCTACGACTCCGTAATAACACGTTGAACTATAGAATTAATTCTGAATTTCGTTGAAACTTTTGGGAATTCCGGGTTCGGTTAGATTAATATTTTAAGTCAGATAATTTATGTTGCGTTTGTATTTTATTCGTTTCATATACAATTTATCTTTTTAAGTTTGGAAATTTCGTCTTGTAATTTGTTACTTTAACTAAATCAGCTAAACTGTAAACACTGAAGCATGCAGCTAAGTGAACTGTCATTAAAGTCAAAGCGGTGATGCCACATACGACAATTGAATAGAAGCAGATTTCCTAATTTTTTTAGATTTTATAATATTTGATAATGTTTGTGATCTTTTTATTTTGTTCAAACTTTTAAAATTATCAAATAATATTAAGTATTTCAAACAGTAACCTCTTACGTTTTTTGATGTAAGGAATCTCCCACACAGTAACTTTGACAGTGCTTACAACAAGATGAGTGAGATGATGAATTACATGATGCTTTGTGAGTGCTGAGTGATTAGAGCCTAAAAGCTTAACAAGCAAATATGTGTATGTGTGTACATGTAATTTTAATTTTTAACTGTAAGAATGAATAAAAATGAAACAATAAAAACATGGCAAGTAAAAAGTATGGTGTCTGACAGTGTTTGTGTCACTCTATCGTTGCTGTCTATTATATAGGATTATAGAAAGAGGATCACCATGTCAAACCATGGGACAGTAAGCAATAGAGCGTATTAATATATGTATAAGTTTATGTGCAAACAAAGAAACGGTTGTTTAATCTCATTTTAGTTGATGTAGTTATTATATTTCTCACATTTTAAATGTGATTTTTTTCTAATTTTGTGATTTCTACAGTTGTTACAGAAAATTAAAATAAAATACAATCTGTAAAACTTCCATTGGAGGAAGGTGGACCTGCTATAGAAAAAGAAAACAAAGAAAAAAAAAGTTGTTGATCTGGCAACAATAAGCACAGCAATTGACATCATTGCCAAGTGTGGTGATAGTTTTAATAAAGTTTTTACTCGGTTCTTTGGCTGTATTTACTCTTTTCTTAATACCATTATATATGGTGGTACTTCTTGCCACCACCATTAATTATAAGAAATAAACCAATTCTTTAAATTTTCATAAATATATAACGTAAGTATATATATATGTCTATATGTACATATAGTTTGCTACTAAAGTAACCTAGATATAAATTGGTGAGTATTAAAATATTTAGAAATATTATTAGCCATAATTTCAACCCCTTCTACTGACACAGAACACTCATTATACTTGTAGAAAATAAAAACAATTTTATACGAAATTTTTCTTAGCGTCATACGCCATCTATTAGCAGCCCTTACAAAACTAAATACATTTAGATAAATAAATAGTTTTATATATTTATATCTAGATAAATGTACGTTTGGCAATATATATATGTAAATATTTCAGGATAAATAAGAATACATATATATGCATATATTTATGCTCATAGATTTATGTGACTAAATATATATACATATATCTGGTTAAAAATTAGAAGTACTGTTTTTGAAGAGTTCCTTGAAGTTAATGTGTATACCGATTTAGATTTTTTATTTTATATAATCTGGTTATTAATACCATTAGTGATCCAAATCATCAAAGAATAACTTTATTAAAAAACATAGTTTAGAGCTCAGTAAAAAATGTAACTTTCTCGTTAAAAGTTTACTTGTAAATATAGCAATTTGTACAAAACAACACGTTTACATCTTTTCTTTGTTGGAACTGATTGTAAAACAATAAAAACAATGTAGGAGTCACTTTCTCAGAACTGAAGTCTATATATCTCACAAAATAACAGTTTACTTTACCAAACACTGTAACTGAGGAACGGAGTGCTCAAATCCACGTTTTTAATGCAGAACAGATGGAAATTTATAATTATTTCAACCTTTTTAACATCGTATTTGTATCAAGAAATGAAAATGTTGTTAAATTTCGTGCATATTTTAAGTGGTCATTACAGCAAGAAATATATGGCTATTTGTATTTTTCCTTAATCGTTAACTCTGCCGAGTAAAAAAACCCCAATCAACGTTTTGTAGAATAAACTTGCCCTGACTAATGGTGGCCACTGACCTTCCTCAGTGACTCATATGTACCCAAACTTTAGAAAGTCATCTGTTCACCTTCTTTCTACAAGTTACTCGTTCTACGCTACGCTTATCGACCTGGTTGGTTCCCAGTTCAGAATCTTTTGAGCAAATCGGCCATTCATTACTGTACGTTGCCAATCGCCATTTCAACTTGCTGATCCGTTAAATTAAAACACTAATCTTTATTCGTTCGCGTATCTCCTTTTGTCTGATTTCAACTCGCAGAAAAAACAAAGTTTTCTTTATAAGGATCATTTTTTCTCCGGATGGTGTACCTACTAAACAGATTAGTTAAAAGCCAACCACATAACAACATAAATCACGTATCATACAAGGAAGTGTATCAGCGAGCAGTGACCTCTCTATCAGTCAGTAGTTCTGTATAAGGAATAAATTGGTTAGCAAAGGCCAACATGTTCAGATGTTGAATACAAGTTTGTAAGTCATTACGCACGTGCACGCGAGATGTTCTAAATCGATCCTTCAATTGTGCGCTTGCGTTAACGATAAATGTGCGAATGAATGCTGTACATGTGTGCGTGTCTTCCGCATGTACTCATTCTTATTTGTAAGTACCCACTTAGTGTTCCTAGATCTATTTGAATTAAATATATACCTTTGTGTTTGTACCTTACTCTAGCTGAAGAAGTATAGGATTAAATAAAATAATAAACAATAAAAATGACAAGAACAGAACGTATTTAGTACCTAATGGTTAAGTTATGTTATTCTTAAATGTAGTTCTTTTGAAAAGCTTTTCTTAAGCGGTACTATGCTTACTTGTTTTATTGAGAACTGGTTTTTGCCAGCGTATAGATCTGTTATCGCGATAAAAAGTAGCGTGTGTCCTTCTTCCAGAATCAAAGTATTCCCAAACCAAATTTCATTTGAATGAATTCTGTTTAGCCGTAAAATCGTAATAGACAGATAGAGATCTCTATATCTTTCATCTAAATCGGTTTGCCGGTTTAAGCGTGAAAAGGTAACAGACAGAGAAACAGATAAATAGACACTTTCGCATTTATAATATTAAGTATGGATTATACATTTGCACATTGTCTGCACTTATTCACCTAAACAACTAAAGATTTATTTAAGTCAAGAAACTTAGGAAATATGTTTCAAAAGAAATTGAGAAAAAATTCGTTAAATATAAAAATTACTTACAAATTTCATTTCACATTTCCTTTTATGAGTTCTTCTAACTAACTAAACTAAAAACTGGTAGTGAGCAGCTACGTATTGAATAGACATTTAGAGTTTTTTAATTTACGCTGCGAAATGAATAATTTGTTATTAGATGACTGTGGATACGCTTTAAAACATATTCATGGATATGTACGCTTTAGTTGCCCAATACATTTGTTCGCATGCGTCTAACTGCGCAAATGATTTCCCTTTTCAAAAATAACCTACTAATTTTAGCTATTGCGACTTACTATGTACAGCGTGTTTTTTTTTTTAAAAAGACGTAGCTGTGTATTTTAGTTCTAAAAAATACACATACCAAAAGATAGTAGCTGTATAACTATCGAATGGAACATATAAGAAATAATAAAAAAGAAGATTGAGAAAAGATATGTAGGTACGAAACATGATTAATTATTCAAGATTCATAAGAGGTTACTCACAAGCTTTTTCCTTGTTTATCGACTTCTCTACTCACTGTATAGTATTTATTTGAATATGTTTGCTTATTTCTTTCCCTATATCCATCCAATAAATTATATAAATACTCTAAAAACTTACTCTAAAAAGGACTCAAATTAGACTCTGAACACGTTACCTCATCGGTTATCTGATTACCTTAAGCTTGTTGTATTTTTGAAAACAGTAGCTGTAAAAAATAAACTCAAAATTGACGTTTTTGTATAAATTAAACATATATGGGTAGGTATTATGACAACAAGGAAAAAGGAACAGCTGAGACGTTGAACTTGAAAATTATAAATGTTAAACTCTATGTTGACACACACACTACAGGCTGTCAACTAACTTTCGAGCTATGCAGTCACAGGATATTACTGCATCATGCGTGTTTACGTAGCTATGATCTGTGACACATACATTGCTGCCTTTGCTTCTGAGAAAGTGTAACAAACAAATTATTTTGCAACTTTACGCAGATACGGAACATCTACCGCTTAGTGACTAGTTATTCAAACCAAAGTTGTTTGTCTCTAACTATTAACTGTGGTAATAGGTATGGTATTATGGCACTTTGTAAACACACAATATTCACTTTTTCATTGGTTAACCATCATCATATGATGTATCTCTACTTTTAAGATTGCAATTCATAGATAAAAAATCAAAAATATAGATTATAATTAATTAATATTTAGAAAGCAATACAATGGACGCACAGAGTTGCTCAGTGTCACTGTCTTTAATGTAATTACTTCACAGCGGAGCCAGTGATGAATGAAGGGGCAAGTTGGTTAAGCATTATTCCACCAATCGAGGGACTTTCAACTTTTTAGTTATTGTTTGAATATTGTAAGTTTTTATTTTTATAAAACATTAAGTAGGTGCTTATTCATGTTATATTTGCAGTTGAATATTTGTATTCATCAAATTTGAACAAAATTTAAAAATAAAGTATGAATTTTGTCACTTTATTTTTAAATTTAAAAATAATGAGAGCAATAATTTTCGAAGCTTAAAAAACCTAAACAATAAACAATTTTTATATAAGGTATTATAAATTTCCTTCCGTCGCCCGTCCCTGGACTTCATGGCTTTAACGTGATTTAAGGTTATAGCTCAACGAACGAGTGTTATAAAAAGCACGATACGGTGTAAGTAATTCAAATAAGTACCTTAAAGAAAAATAGTGTTGTCAGAAATGTATTTCTGTAATAACATGTCCGTGTTCGAGGTTTCCCGATGTACTCATTGTGAATAAGACTTCGTTGCAAAAAAGTGATTGTATGAGGAATTAATTAGTCGCTTGAAATTAATCTATGTAACAAAAAGTCAGTAATACTGTTATAAGTCGGCGTGGCCTCGGATAAGTTTCACAATTTTTACACGATATCTTCGTTTACGAAAGCCAAATGCAAGAACACTCATTTGAGCTACCTAACATTGAGTTACGCAAGGACATATTTCGCGTAATTATTAATTTAAGATATCACATAGCATTCGCTACGCTATTTAGTTAGACATAAGGTTGTGTTTTGTAAGAGCCACAGTGAGAGAATCATTAGAGGTAAATTGACGTCTTGTGGTTGCTGGATTGTCCTCGGATAAAGATAAGCGTAAAAATTTAACGCAACAGTTAAACAAAAAGTAAAAACTGTTACGTGAAAATCAATGGTGCGATTTCTGGTAGAAAAACAAGAAGGGCACTGATGTACTTATTAAGTTTACTTTCCTTTCTCATTAGTCGCTAATTACTATAATCAATTATTTGATTCAAATGGATTTTTTCCGGAACTTTTCCACAACGTAGGGACGTAGAACGTACTAAAATAAGAAAAAAAACATAAATATCTTCATAAATCAAATTGTAGTAGTATTATGTATACTTAAATTCCACCAGTTCTATTTAAAATGAGCACAATCAGGTTTTAGGTTTGATTTTTAACATAATGCATTCCAAATTTTAGTATAAAATCTGAATAATTGATGATTAGTTCGAAATCTTATAACTAAACAACAAATATATTTATTTAATTATTTATTTACACTTGATGCACTTTGTACATCGGCGGACTTAATGCCCGAGGCATTCTCTTCCAGTCAACCTTAGGGTGGTTTAGAAATATTGTAAGGGAGGTGCACAGAGGTTATATTGACAATTAAAATATACAATACATGAGTGCGTATACATACATGAACACATACAATACATACGTCAGAAATACACATATAATTATACACATATATACATAAATATACACATACATTCAAATTATATTTGTACACTATGACAACTTGACTGTAAGCTGAGCCAACTAACGATGAGACGATTCTTCAATCTCGTTAAGAAGGAGACTGTATATTCTTTTTGAATGAGCGCATTCTAGAGTAGTACTGGCTGAACAAAGAACGAAGAGTGAACTCTTCGTTCGAAATCAGATTTATGAGAGGGACATAAGAGGAGTAGATTGTTTTCTGAGCGAAGGTTTCTGTCGTGATTAGTGGATAGATAACGGAGGTATGGAGTAAGATATGTAGGTGGAAACGGTGAGTTGAGAAATGAAAATAGGGCAGTTAGTGCTCGCAGGTTGCGGCGGTGGCGAATAGGTAACCATTTTAATTGGGATTAAAGCAGACACGTGGTCATACTTTCGAAGATTGAAAATGTATCGAATGCAGTTATTAAGAAGTCGCTCTAGTTTGTTGAGAAGGTTTGCATTCAGGTCGTAATAACACACATCACCATAGTCGATTATTGGGATTATTAAGGACTATATAAATATACTAAATAAATAAATATACTAAGAGCTTCTAGTACTACTTTTTAAATATAAATACAGCTAAATGGTTTTTATCACCAATGTTAACTTAGAAGTATAAATTATACAATTATTACAAAAAGAAATTGTACGGCAGAATTTGTTAGAGCGTTTCCCGTAACTTGTTGACATAGAAAAGATCCAGATATACTAAAAAGTTAAAATGACAACGAGACTGCCACGAGTCAGTTTGACCCCATTTCTCTCAACAGTTTTGTCATACATTTTTATATTAATCTAAAGTTTTTGGGTCAAAGTATGTACAAATTATCTGATCTTTAGAAAATAAACTACTAAGTGCAGCAAATAATTCGTGAAATTTTCTGTATTGTAACTAAGACAAATATAAGATATTATAATATTTGTAGTTTCTGTCTTGAGTCTCAATTTTTAACTAAATATTCATAAATAAATACGTTTACATAAGATTCCTTGACCTCGCACAATGAACTCAAAAGAGAAATGACTTCTTTAGACATATATTTGATGTCTGTTGAAACAAAGTATTTCATATGATTGCGTTGTTACCTTTATTTAATAGTAAGTGTATTTGACAAAGTTTCCATGCATATAACTCAATTACTCTACATGAGCAAAAATATTATTATATATGACAGTATTGGCACACAATAACAAAAAGTTTTTGACAAAACAATAGCTGATTTCGTCGTGTTTATGTTTAACATTTGGTGTGGATTTGACGGATAGGTGTAATCTGTTTAGATTTTGTTAGTATTTTATTACCATATGTGTATATTTTTTGATAAAAAAATTGTTTAGTTTATAATTTATGTTGAAATTGAAACTTGATATTTAAATTTTTGGATTAATTCCGTTTCCTGAAGTTTGTGTAATTCTTATTAAAGAAATTACTTAATTTGTTTAATTTAAAATTGTTATTCTTATAAATATGTAACAAAAAACTAAGACAAAGCCAGTTTACCTGAATGTTTATGTACCTTCAAGACACAATTATTATATTTTTTAAAAGAGGTCATTAAACGTATAATAGCAGATATATTTTATGATGAGTTATTTGATGATGATATATCTAAAAGGAGTACAGAACGATTTAAATAAATAGGCCAATTTAATTATGCTGGTTTATGTGTTTAAATCAATGCTGGTGTGTAGTTAATGACCAACAGTTGGTTACAATTTTTTTGTCAATTTACATTTTTGAATTTTAATCTGATCAATAACCATGGGATTATTTATGTGTTTATCTAGATGTTTAACATTAATGTTGTTTTTCTTAACAATTATATTTATAATTCGGTCTAATCATTTAAAGTAAATTAAATTATTATTGATAAATGATTGATCGAACGATGTGAACCATTGGAAGAAATTTTACATTTCCAAAACACACAAATCAGTCAAGTCAAGTTAACAAATCGAAAGTAATTTTCGTTATTATTAGAAGGTAACATTATTTCATTATTTACTTCAATATATTTTTAAAACTTGAAAAACAAATCCTTTTTTTCAAACATCAAAGAATTATATTTGTGTAAGCTGTTTCGTGTATAAGCACTGTTGCTAATAAGACTTGTAATAGAGCAAATAAGTCAAACTCGAAAGGGTTGAAATAAGGAAAAAGTTAACTGGTATACAAGAATCTGTATAATTATGGTATAAAAAAAATGAAAAATTATTCATCTAAAGTACTAACTATTAAACACAAATAAAACCTCGGCTTCTCATACCAGCTGTGGTGGTGTAAGAAATGTTATCTATGTTAGCTTAATATTTTTATAGGTTATAAAAGTAATTTCATTTGCCGTTATCATCAAAGTGTTGCTCTTCAGTTACAAAGAGCTAGCACAATCTGAGGATACTGATCTTGAGATCAGAGTCGACCCGAGAAGATCAGAATATTAAACATGAGTATTGACGTCTACGGTAACATCACAACGCAGCCTCCGCGACCTTAATTCACACCAGAATTTTGACGACAAGTTTTCAAGACACTACACAATGTGACTCATTCAGGTCACACAGCGTCATAATGTTACATAGTAGTATAATCTTAATCAAGCCTGTTGTATCCATTTCAAATTAATTTTTCTCGTATCCAACCGATATTTACAGGTAAGCCCTGTGTGGCGTGGTTAAACAAATATTAAGACAAAAAACTTTTCTGTAGAATAATACGTATATAAGTAGAGAAAAAACTGCATTTACAAGTACGTATGTACAAGTACGTAAAAGTTAAGTGATTCTAAATACAAAATATTTTTATTAAAAAATAGCGTTTCATGCTTGGCAACTTTACGTGGCCTTATTAAATTAAGGTCATTAAAAAGCTAGCAAAATAACATGTTATAATTTAGTATTAAGTAATTCTAAATTCAAATATTCATGAAGCCACTTATCTGTTTATCGTAGTAGTATCAATATATTAATTATATTATTCATAAACGCGAAGATGTCTAAAGCAACGATTACGATTAGTGTAAAAACAAAGAAAAAAGCATTGTTTATTGTTATTCATGAAGATAACTTTAAAGAACAATGGCATTCATTTCTCGTTCTGTTAAATTAAAAAAGCTATGGTTACAAGTAATGGACAATAGCTTAGATGAGGTTTTAAGTGTAAAAGTTTTTAGGGATTTTAAAAATACGAGATAAGTACACAAATGATATACATATAATAAATAAATCAAGGTACAATAACATAAATAATTATTTCGTTAATGAGTTTAATACTGTCAATTTTTTATTTACTTTGAAACTTACAACTCCTACTATTTTGTAATTAACAACAAACTTTGAAATGTACTTTACGGTGACGTACATGATGGGTCTTTTACTGTTACTGTATTGTTGTGTAAATTGATAAGAGAACTATTACTCATACACATATTATCAATAACAACAACATTATTAAACGTCAGCGTATTTAGGTTTTCTAACTAGTTCAATACATTTGCTTTGTTCATGATCGTTAGGCATTGTGCCAATTATTTAAAGAAAAGTTTTCTGCGTCCCCGACATTAGCACAAATTAATTAATGGTCTTTATAACGGCTTACAAGTGTTTGTTAATCGTTATAATCATATGATTGTAATTATTTACACAAACTTGTAAGTCGTTACATAACTAACTTGTATTTTACTTGGTGACTGAGTGACCGAAGTAGGGCACTGAAAAACATGATGATCTGAACACTGATATTGCAAATTTTGAAAAGAAAATGTTTTATGTTGAAATTTTAAGTCACAAATTCCTAGCTCAGTAAATAGATATCCTATTAGTTGTGTTATTGGTGGCAACGTACCTAGCTGACTATTTTCTTGAGCATCTTCACATCGGCCTACCACTCGGATGATAGCACGTCCGGCTAATCTCGCACAAATCATCATTGCTGGTGCACGAGCGTTGTGCTCCTCCGCCTCAGTAGGCATCCTCGCACCGCCGTCGTAGTCCGTAGGAGGCCTCATCACTGCACTTGAATATCAACAGTCACTGCACAATCCCTTAGTCAATGTCACTATAAGTCTCGTCGATGAGTCTCTCACGAGCTGAAAGAATCGCGTATCATCTACCACCGCAGCAAAACGCGATGCGCCTAGGTCAGCGGTAGCACTCTGGTAAAATTCGAGCGCCGCGTTCGCAGCTTGCCTTTATATCGTTGCCAAAACAAAGAAGCGTGGTACAGGAAAGAGAGAGCAATAACAACAAACAGTGGTCTTGCTCGCACTGTCTGCTACGCAGTTGACGCAAGTTGGCGGAAAGCGGAAACACGCAGAGAAAAACATAAGTAAGTATGGGAATACGCTTGCTCACGGGTCATGTCACAAAGGATTCGTTGTTTTCCGCATGGATAAACAATGGTTGATTTATTGTGGACTGTATTGTAACGTCATCAATGACAGATAGACTTAATTGTGATCACAGTACCCGTTATCGGATCACATTGTCTGTATGTATAATCGAGGTTTGAATTCAATTCAATGTAAAAGGCCGGGCCTCTGGCGAGTGGCGCCGCGATTGAACATGATTTTCCACCCTAATTCACAAGGTGCCATCACTTGTATATGTTGCAATTTATTGCGGACGCATTCGATGAGCATACTGGATTGTGATGAAACATGTATGAACTATGTTTTCCAGTCATGTATCAGGCATTATATAATTTCCTATGCTTACAATTATGAAAGTAATCTTTAAGATGCTAAACTGTTCATTCAATTCCACTGCGACCTTGGTTTGTTATTGTTTGATTGTGGTTCCTAGAGACTGAGGAAACTATTAATAAGTATTAAATTATCATCATCATCATAATACTTCTTTCGAGAGTTGTAAACAATTGAATTCGCTTAATAATATAAGGTTAACAATCTCAATGTTTTGAACAACAAGCTCTTTTATTAGTAGAAATACGAATCATATGGTATTTGGTGTGCCCAGTGAAATATAAGTTAAACAAAAGATTGTGAAAACAGAATAAAATCGAAACAAACGGTAGATAATCGTTTAAGAACATTTGAACATATTATTATATGTATAAACAGTATGTATATGTCACGAAGCCTGTGCGTGCAAAAAATAGCATCAATTAAATTTTTGACGTCCGCATGTCGTCCGTTCAACGTACTACCTTGATGTTTCGGCCAAAGAGAGTCGTAGATTATCGCCAGAGGTAACCTTGAACGTGTGCCAGAAACTATATTCCCGACCACCGTGCCCCGTCTAATATTCGTACTAAACTATATTTTAGGAAAATAAACAAGGAACTTTGAAACATTGCGTATTATAAACACGTGAATTGTAGTTATACGCGTAGATATTAAAAGACGTTTCGTACGCTCGTGGCTTAAAAAAACTTGAATCGTTTTATTGTTATAGATTTAACATTATAGTTAATTATAAAGGGATAATGATTCTTCTTCAATCGTAAAACAACATTCTGTTGATTGAAAATTCAAGTTTTAATGAAACACATTGCACCATTTTTCCGTTGAACACCACGCAACGTTATTTCTTTGTTGCCAGAATATTTATTTATATTTTTCAGGTCAGTGCCACTTTTATTTTGTACTGCACTTAGACAAAGTCCAAAATGTTACCTTTTTACTATTTTTGCCATTTCGTGCTTGTCATTATATCAGTAAATTAAAAAAATATCGTGTTATTTTAAAAAGGATTTCTATTTCTGGTCACGGCCGAGTTTGAGACATATAAATGTGAATTTATGTGACATTCGTTACCTAATTCCGAGGTAAACACGGAAAATTTCTTGTTTATTAGTTTTTGTAGTATTTCTTAGAAAATATATGCGTGTATTTAAGACAATGAGAAAGAAGTGTTGAATATTCTTGATTCATGCAGAACAAAAGCTGTAAAAAATTGAGGTACGCTGATTTAAGACACGAAAAAAGATTTTTGGCTAATGCGTACACACGCGTTTATAATTTTAAATCAGTCTGACTTGAAATAGATGCTTAAAAGAACTTGTACGTAGATTAATTCCTAGTAAATGATAAATGATGTTTATTTTTGCAAGTAAATCTTTAACGCATATTTTTTCTCGGCAGCCTTTACAGCTCGCATTTTCTAAGACTCACTCTAGAAAGAAATACCGTAACAAACTTTCTCTTATAAGTCCATTGATATTGACTAAATTAAAGCTATACATACAGCAGGACCATCGTTTTGAGTAACCTGTCCATGCATGTGACATAAGAATCTCAGCCATTGTGTTATCCAATTGGTATTAGTCAAGATCAGCGACCCAAAGTGCAACATACAGTACATTTGGGTAGGTTGTAGAAACACTCAAAACCACCAGAAAGATACTAATTCATTATCATCATCATCATCATCGGCCGAAAGACGTCCACTGCTGAACATAGGCCTTTAGTATTAAACTAATACTAAATACAAACTAATATTATAAGATTATACTGACATTTACATACACGTAAAATTTACTATACTATCTAAATTTATGAAAATAAATGAAACAATAAACAACTTCAAATGCGAAAGAAAGCAGCATTAATCTCATCAATCATCAATCAATCAAAGCAAAAACTGTGTAGTAAGCCTTTCACGTAGTTTTATATTGTGTAAATACTTTTCACACAGTTTTACAAAACAAGTATCTATATGTATACAGTATGTTAGTTGCTACTTTGTTTTACGAAGTTTGTATTTCATTCGGTATTGCATTCCAACTTTAGGTCCTCGATTTATTGTCAGATCATGTATGTAAAAATGTACTTATAAATACGTTTCAACGTTTCAAAATTTAAACCGAGAACATAGGCACTGCTTGTCCACATTCTGGATGTACTTGGCTTTCGTTAGCGAACACACTAGACAGATTTCAGCTTTTAATGTATACCTATGTATATTGGTGGTATACCTTTTAAATAAATTAATAATAAAATAATGAAAATGAAGTGTGAGTGGGTACTGCCATGGACAAAATGTAAAGTGAAATGACGTAAACAGAAATGATAATTTTATCAAAACAAAATACTAAAAAATAAAAATATTTTAAGTCCCGAGTTATACAACAAAAGTTTAAGAATTTTCATTAAGTAAATCATTAATTTAAAATTAGATTAATATAAATTTGTTTTTTATTTTAGTTAAGTATGTGATTTTGGATAACAATGACCGCTAAATCGATTTGAATTATTAAAAATGGAGCCCAATATGTCAAGCTTTAAACTAAGCAGAGCTTTTATTATGAAAACTAGATTGACTGATAGAATACTTAAGTACTTTTTTTAAATAAATACATACATAAACGTACTTGTAATTTCTGATGGCAGTTCAACCTTATTAGAGTAGACTTGAAGCCGATTGCAACTTAATTGGGAAAAAGGCTAAAATGAAAAAATACTCAGTTTAAAAGTGCAATTATCTGTAGATTTATATTTTTATAGAGTTTAAGGCATTGTATATGTAATATATGCATATGTACATTGTATGTTCCAGTATTTGCACTTGACATTGAGGCTCCATTCTTAATAATTCAAATCGATTCAGCGGTCATCGTTATCCAAAATCACATACTTAACTAAAATAAAAAACATATTTATATTAATCTAATTTTAAATTAATGATTTACTTAATGAAAATTCTTAAACTTTTGTTGTATAACTCGGGACTTAAAATATTTTTATTTTTTCTTGAGTAGTTGACGTGCGCGTGTGCCGTACGTCGCCTAAATAGAGAGTTTATCCGCAGATGGTGCCCGCTTTAAAGGGTAGGCGCTAGGAGGGATCTGGATGTCGTAATAACAGCTGTTCACGGATCCCTCCTATGTCAGGCGCAGAGTGGCACACCGTGTGGTTTTAGTCGGTCCGATTCCGACACACCACCCCACCGTAAACCCCGGTTGGGTGACGCCCCAAGGGGGTTTCCACATGTTAAAAAAAAAATGTGTTTCAGGTGTCTAAAACTTGCTAATAGTTTTTTATTTATACACTGAGATTCCATATCAAGTTTCAACTTAACTACCCCAACGCACATCAAAGGATTTAATAAAATTTGTAAACAGAAACTATAAAAGAGTCACAAAGGATAGTTGATTTCTAGAGTAGTTGTAACATAGTTTGATGTAAAGAATACCATAGACTAGAATGTTGACCAACATCTTTTCTAACAGTTTATTATACATAATCCATTCCCTCGGCCATTATATTAGAAATGACCATCATCACACCACCATTAGTTTAATGATACGCATTCTGTGCAGTTCACCCGTACATGTGAATTAGATTTTCACACAACGATTACACCAGTTAATCTAGATCACCGGCGCACGCGCTGATGACGCACAAAATTTTCCGAAGCGCACCGACCGCTGACATTTCGCAGAAGTTTTTTCGTCGAAATTTGAGGTCAATCCTTTGTGCTATTTCAGGAAGTTTTGGACATGAGCCAGTTCCCTGTTCAGAGAGCGTTCGACGTATTTACAAAGCAAACACATGGTTCTTTGCTCCCTTTGTCCTTACAGGCCAATATAGTTTTTATTGCATTGAGATACAGATTGTATTGACCAAAGAGATTCTAGAATTGCTGTTGTTTCTCATATTATATCTGTTTTCATGTTTTCTTTGTTGATAGACAAATTTAAGATGCTGTATACTTACGGGTACATTTCTGCAAGTAATAGTAGTGGTTTACATTCAATTCTTACATACGTAGTTATTCCAACTAAGATACATACCTATAAGGAACGCATTTTTTTGCCGATTTGTAATTTTTGCTGTTGACATAATTACTTCTCTTTTTTTTAATACAATAAATCTTTATTTCAACTATTTTAATGTTAACGTCATTACTCAGGAATGCATAAGAAGATAGCAGACTAAAAAACAAAAGTTCAAGAGCACTAATTATATCTTATTTAGAATCGAATTTTAAGAGAATCTGAAGTGTATTAAATGCGCTTCATTTACCTCTAATTGGAACTTCTCCAACATACGTGTGCGTCGACGTGTAACAACGTCACTGCCCCAAGTTGCAATTCCCAACGCGCAGTCAAGTATGCAAGGCTTACTACTTAAAATTTTCCTAAGTGTGTTGATTCAGAGCGTAGATTTATTCACGATTCCTAGAAAATGTTATAAGAATTACGCGTAATGCGTAGTACGAGATCTTTACAGCAATAAATCCAAACGTTCTACAAAACAGATATAAGGTACTCTTCAGACAATTTAATAAGTTGTTTGTTTTTACCAGACTCCACGCGACAAATTAATTTGAAGGTCGTAATCGGTAGCATGTTTTCATTCTACTACCAGTACTATTTTGATATTTTTTAGTTTTTTGTTGTGTTTTGTTCGTACTACGTGGATACAAACTGTCAACAAAGAAAGTAGAAAGCATCTGTAATAAACTTTTGCTAGAGTGCCCTCAATCAAATCAAATCAACCCATCGCCGTCCACTGCTGAATGAAGGTCTCTCCCAAGGAGCGCCAACCATCCCGGTCTTGAGCAATTCGCATGCATCCGCTGCCAGCTACCTTCTTTGAGTAATCAGTTCATCGCGCCGCAGGACACCCTACACTACATTTGCCCTATCGTGGTCTCGACTCTAGTACACTTCGGCTCTAGCGACCATCGGTTCGTCTGGAGACATGGCCGGCCCACTTCTACTTCAGCATACTGATTCTCCGTGCGATGTCAGTTACTCCAGTTCTTGAATAACCTCGTTACGAATTAGAAAAACGCCCAGCATCGCACGCTGAGCTACTTTAAACTTGTAGATCAGTCCAATACTCACCATTGTCCATATTTCGACTCCGTATGTCATTACAGGTAGAACGCACTGGTCAAATACTTTGGTCTTTAATGATTGTGGTATCAGCAACTCGAAGATGTGACGCAACTTTCCGTATGCTGTCCAGCCCAGACGAATCCTCCTATCGGCCTCTCGATCGACGTTGTGCCGGCCAAGTTTAATAGTTTGTCCATCCCCATCCCCAGTCCCAATCGTTTTGAAGAATCATCCAGATTGTTCAGCATTTTTTCCAGAACTTGCAGAGATTCTGCCAGGATGACTATGTCGAGTGCCCTAAGTATATCTTTAATGTCAAAACCTCCTTTCTAAGGAGAAGCCTATGTCCAGCAAAGGACTATTAAAGGCTGTTGATGATATTGTTACAACAATAAGCGATCTCTGTATTATGTGACTACAGTGATGGCGAAGTGTTGTCTATTATGTTTCTACCATCGGTATTTATTGAATCTGAGAAAAAATATGCATACCATATCGATTTTTACAATTATGGTTCTAAAATAACAGTAAATAGACAATGAACAATTAGTTTAATCTGATCAAGAGGGTGCGGGGTCCGTGCGTTGCTGAGCGAGTTGCGCAGCCGCGCAACAGTGCAGCATAAGCGCCGTGAGCGCATAAGCACGCCCTTCCCCTCCGCCCGCGTCGTTACTCGCATCTTCCGCTGATAACTCCTCGCGAACGGCTTGAAGCTAAGAAAGTAATTAGAACCTTAGTCACATTATGTATTTTAGAAAACTCAAATATACCTCAAAGATAATAAACTGAATAGTTTATGCACAACTTCAGCACTCTAATGTTCTTTCTCTTAACCTGATTCATTAACGATAGGAACATTACTATTTACGATGGTTTGTGGCATTTCATAAATTCAGCGAAAGTCTAAAAACAGTTATTTCAGGACTAGTATAATATTACTAGGTAATCTAGCTTTACAAATCGCTGTAAGTGTCGGAGGTTTAGACAAAATTATAAAGTAATGTGTAAAAAATTGTTGATACTCACCATTTCATGTATTTGCTGCGCTGTCAGCTTAGCTGCTAGTTCAGGCGCGGAGTCCCGTGCGGCCGCAAGTAGCGCGTCCGGAGGTAGCGCGCTGTGCAGCGCTGGTGCCAGCATAGCGCTCACGTCGCCCTTCGCCAGCCATGTCACGCCGCAACCGCCGAACGGGTTGCACGCCTCCAGCGACTGCTTCCTTTACGTCACAGCTGCTCGTCAACAAAGTGTACCGTCTCTTTCTTTCTTTACCACATTATGTGAGAAAGAACTATAGGAAATGTCAAATGTGAACGCGTATCAGAATAATACTAGGAAAAATAAGAATTATTTAGAGACTGGTATGGGTTGGAAAGTATGTAACTAATTATGTAGGTGATAGAAGGAACATCACATCCGGTAGTATCAAATATTTAAATTATTAGGAGTAAACATAAATATTTTTAAAGTAGATTGGAAGTTGGAGTGAGCCTGCTTAGATCTTATTAGTAATTTATATAAAGTGACAGATACTAATGCATTACGTAGTTTTTAGAATTAACCACAAAGAGTTAAAAAGTGCCCTTTAGTACATTCAGGAACTATACAATCCAAGGATCTCAAACAAAGCAACAATAAAAACAGTTAACAGTCTTCATGCGTAATCTATATAAAACTAAATTTATTTTTGAATATTTCAGTTTCTATTACAAATAAATAAATTGTTTCCGTCTCGGTGATAATAATTAAATGTATTTGATAAAACGTATTATTGTTTGATATTAAACTCATCAGAGTAAAATAATAATAATAAAATGTTAAGATCTATCTCACGAGATTGCCGATCTGTGGATAACGGATTCGGTGAAAATTGTTCCTGTATTCGTATCTGTACGGATCGACAGCCAAGAGCCTCGACCAATACCTTAAGAGACTTACTTGAAAAAGTTGGATCTAATGTAGAAGACAGTCTTTGACATGGCCTGTATAGTGAGGAGGTTCCTGTCTTTGGAGCCCTAATCACCGGTGTCTTGGTCCCGGTACCCGATGTCGGTGGTTTTCTATTTTTTTATATTTTAAGTTTTCCCTCCTATTTTTGTTTTTTTTTTAAGTATTTAAACGTAATTAAGAGAATAATAATATTAACTGTGGTAACCATACAACAAAGTATAGAACCAATTGATGGCTAACGTAAAAGCAAGCAACACTAAAAGAATTACGTTTGCTTGAAATATTCTTTATTAAGCCCATCGCCCATAAGTGTTTTTTTTTTGATAAAACATAAGCTTCATTAGTTAGTTACTTATTAATTATAAGGATATTGTGTTAAAAAATTTTTTTAATAACTAACATTGGAATGTATATCGAAAATATCTAAGAGCACATGGCATGTGACAGAATTCCCATAATCGTACATCTAGCCTTTAGCAAGCCTTTTATAATACGAATATTAATCTTTAGCTGCAAAGCTATAAATATTAATAACACATTTCTGAAGGAACCATTCTACTATTTATTGTACTGTGTATAAAACCATGTAGGGAGACGCAAGACACTCATTGACCTTAACATGACCTCTGACAGTATATTAAGTATGAATAGGTACATACGTACACTTTACGTTAGCTTACTTATTGCCCTAACCAATTACTTTAAAGTAAAGTAGAGAATGACTATCAAGTTTAACCTACCTACATGAAATAGCGGATAATTTAGCTTTTTCAAACATAAATAAACAAGAGACCAAAATGACGAGTTCAAATTAGGAGCGACATAGACAAACATAGGTGTACCCACAAAGATTGGTTTAGTTAGGGAATGTACGGAAATTAAAAAAAAGTAGTTTAAATAAATAAGTATTAACTTTCATCTAACACATCAATGTATACAAAGTACGTTTACGATTCAAAATTTCGATTTTAATAATCCTAAATTGATTTAACATTCGTTAACAATTAATGTTGCATTCTTTAATTCTTAAAGTACACGTATTAATCGGCGATATCTTCGATCATCGAAACCACAAATTTTGAGTCATAAACGTAATTTGAGTAACACTTAAAATAGACAAAGGCATAACTTTTCTTGTTAGATCTAAATATGAAGCCGTCAGCCAACAGCCTTGTTCAGATAGTCTAAGTATAGTTGAATGGAGTGCATATGCGTCATTGTTGTAGGCTTTCGGCTTCATTTACGTTGTATGTTAAATCGAAATGAATACTGCTTTGAAGTTGTTTGGGTCTAATGGGCCTAAAAGGTAAACATTAATGGAAATTCTCTTTGAATATGTACCTTGTGCGAAGTTCAGCTTCAAATGTTCATGGTTGAATGTGGACAAATGACATTGGTAAGTAAATATAGCCACTAATAGTAACATATGTTAGCAGAAAGATAGCGTTCGTATTTTAAAAATCCTATTTACAATGAGGATCAGTGTAATGTTTGAGTTTGCCTAAAATAGACGTAAGTAATTGATTTTTGCGATGGTCTACATTGCAAGGTGATTTGAAAATTTTACCAATACATAATATGGGTTTTTGTCTGTCTATTTTACAACTAAATCATAAAACCTGTTATAATAAATTGCTATTCATTCATTCATCAACTATTTTGACTTGTCAATTACGGGCATACTACGCTCCTCCATCACACCCACTACAACAAACATGCTGTATGAGGAACAAACCTGGGTGTATGACTAGGTGAAGGTGGTAGGGATCTTGAAGAGGCGTTGGTTTTAGGCGCTGACAGGGAATGAGCGGAGCCGGCGCGCCGAAGACCAGCTACTAGCGCGCTCATTGCACCTCCTCCTGAACAATAAGTCATCTGGTTTAAATATACTTTAAAAGGAAATTCATGAGTATTCTTTAAGCTAATAGTGAGGTTGAAGTGAGGTTTAAATTCATAAGATAGAAAGGGCTTGGAAACGTGGTTGCATTAATTACATTCGTTAAGGACTGTTTAGGTATAAGATATAATGTATTAACGAATAAAACAGTTAGAGATTTTTTCTTTGAATACGGACAAGTTTAAATAAAATATTCATAACATTTGTAATTTAACTAGCCCGACATTAATTATGTTGCAAAAAACACTGTAATAATGAATGCAGATGTTATAATATTTAATGAGTTATTTCACTTGGTTTTGGAATTTTTTTTGTTGGCCACACTAGATAACTAATATGAAATCCTTGGTAACAATCTTAACCAGAGCGTTAAAGGACAAGTGAAAAAATTGCTACAATCACAAGGAACTGTGTAAATTGAACTAGGTAATGTAAAGAGAAGGATTTGTGAATCAGTGTCAATGAGACGATTTCGTTAGCTCTTGGTTAAGATTTTTGGGAGTGGCAGAGTATTGCACCATGTAATATGATTTACTTCTTCCTAAGTCGTGTTTCACGTTGATAGATGCGTTTTGGTAACTTTCTATGTCGTTAAATAACAGCTATACGAAATGTTAGACTGTTGCGTTACGCAACGCATTGGAATAACTAAACGTGTGTTAATTTATTTAATCGTATATTTATTACAATTACAATGGACGAATTTAATCATTATGTTCACACCATTTTGTAGATCTTGTATTAATGAGTAATGTATATAAATAAGTACGAATGGAATTTTTATATAGTCAATTTTGAAAGATGGAGAGTCAAAAATGGTGAAATACTGAAAAAAAAAAAACCTAGTACATTGTAAAGTGTCTTGTAAAATATTTTTAGTACATAATATAAAAAATGTACAGTACTTGTATGTTTGTCTAATTAGTACTACAAATCATTATAAGATATTACATGTACGATTGTTGATGTAGTAATATGTTTTTAATTGGGCCATTTTTAGTGTAGGTATATATTTTTTACTGAATAATTTAGAACGGCGGTTATAATCTTGGAGGGTTGTTCCTTATGACAATCTTTCGAAGATACAGAGACGATCTTCTAAGTGCCGTTTGTGTGATTATAGTATGGAACTTAAAATTTGTGGTTTTACATATATAGTATATATATACATATATTACAAGTCTTCTAAAAAACTTGCTTAATACATAACACGAAGATTAATGCAATTCTTACTTTTACTGAGACTGATACTTTTGTACATTCAGGTGCAATTATGGTTACAAAATTGTGTCTAGGTTAATTTTTTATTATAATGATAATTAACAATAATATAGAGAAAGTTTTAACAGAGGACAAAGTTAAAGTGCGTTTTCTCTAACACATAAGAGTTTTTAGGAAACTTGACATATCTACATATATGTAACATATATATTATATAATAGCCCAATTTTTTGTAATTTAGGGATGTGGTTATAGGATTTTCGGCATACATAAACGTTGTCACTAGCAATATAAATAGACAACACTGTCAACTATCATCAACTCTGGTAAAACGAACAATTGTGGTAGCTGGGCAAATAGACTACACATGAAACAAGTAGAAAGTAACCTGTGTGTCTTTGTGGATACGTGTTGGGTGAATCCGGAGGAACAAATAAAGCGAAAGTTCTCCATTCGTCAGCTTTCGTATAATTCTTCTGCGCACAAACAAAAATAAACTTATATTGAAAGTTATTTGTGCTACTAGTTCTAATTGATGTTAAACTTATGACTATCTATATGATCTACGTCAAAATTGTTGAAATCTGAGTGAATGAGTAGTATATGTCATCATTTGTCAATTTTGTTTTTTAACTATTTTTGATAGAAGTAAAACACTATTGCTATAATTAGAATATAAATTGACTTGTAGTACTTCATCAATCAACCTATCACCGTCCACTGCTAGACGAAGGTCTCCCTCAAGGAACGCCAACCATCCCGATCTTGGGCAATTCGCATCCATCTGCTGCCAGCCACCTATAGTACTTAATTATTCTCAAATTTAATAGTACCTCCATTTTTGAAGTAAGTATTATGTATAATTATTTATTTACTTACCCTCTTCGTGAACATCGAGTGAATCTTTCCTTTCGGGTTCATCATCCGAATATTGGTCTACGTTTGATTCTGCTTCTGTCATGATCAACTCTGGAGGTGAACAGTTGAGTGAACTCGATGGTTCTGCACAATCAGAGTTACATTTAATTAATCTATTGAGCTGTTTGTAAATTAGAAAAAGGCAAATGATGTGTCATTAGAAGAGCCGTGGTCACACTCACTGTATACCCACCATATCCAATGGCATTTTTTGTAACACCCATATAATCATAGTAAATATACAGTAGGTGCGACCACGTTGGCAAATTTTGAACACTTTGATCAATTTTGTACGTGTGTATTTCTGGAGTTCTATCTGTGTTCTTGTCTTGTTTCATCCTTTTTAGACTTCTTTTTTTAAGTATTCGGGGTTTAGTTTTCATCTTTTTTTATTGTGTTATAAAAAGTAACGTAAAATTTAATCCAACATATTATATCCAGTTAGGCTGTCTTGTTACCTACAAGACAGCCTAACTCATAGCGAAGGATATATATACATATATATATATATATATATATATATACACTCCTCACCAGACCTATCTTTCCCATTGGGTACAATGGGCACGTGCCCAAGGCCCCGCGAGCGATTGGGGTCCCTGTTCTTTGTCCATTCTGACGAAATAGTGCTAAATTATGGTCACGGTGGCCCCTTTATCCTAATGTGCCCAGGGCCTCTAATACGTGAAAGACGGCCGTGCTCCTCACTATCCCTAAGGGGCAAAGAGAAGCATATTAAAGACCTATATACCATAGGGAGCATAATGAGAGTAGTGCTCTTCAGGAATGTAAGGGATTTTACTTCGATTGATATTGATATTGGATCGATTGGGGAAACAAGTCTTACTTAATCAAGATGGTTTTGTAAGTTATCCTAATTATACTTTCTACAATTTTATTCTGATTAATACATATACTAAATTTATGGTTTGGTTACATTATCAATTATTAACACCGCCAAAGCATATTAAACATTCGCTCTGTTACTCATTAAAGTTAGAATGTGGTAAATTTTTCTTCCGCGTAACGAACACGCAACCTTAAACATTGTACGATTTCTGTGTTGAAAATGTCCGTCTGTAATAAGTATCTCACTATATTTATTGCACATTAGTACCAATATGTCTGTTTAAATTTAGAAAGTAATAGAAAGTGATTCTGTTTAGTATCGTCGTATTATTAACTAAGTTCTGGGTATTCATACCTTTGTTGCACACTTAACTATTCATTGTTAGTTGTTATTCTAAATTATAATATTTAAAATGCTACTCCTATTTTCTTGAACAAAATCTTAAGTCACTTTTAGTGATTATTCCGTCGTTAGAATATCATTGTCAAGGTGAAGTTGCGAAAGTGAAGTGAAGCGATTCCAAAAACATTTAGTATGGGTTTTCTAATGATAATATTTGGTTATAGTATCCTAAGAGAGACACATTGTTTTCTTTAGCCCTAATGAGCGTCTGGCTTCCTTGTTTTCGAATGTTTCTAAAAGTTTTTTTACCTTCACCTGTTTGCCCAATTGCCCATAGCGAAATTATCAGCAGTTTTTTTTACAAGACTCTTTGTCCGTGGTTGATATCATATTATTCACGACCTTTAACTTTATAAATACTACGTCTTTTGAAATTCTCATAGAATACATTCAAACTGTCTATAACTGTTTGCTAAAAATGTAGACTTACATTTACAACACACTATAAAGTTGTGTTTACATTTGAATATTCTGCTTGTAATCTTTTACAGTGAATATCGGAAAGGTTAAGAAAATATTTTTGCTCGACGTGTAAAAACAAAGTAATTCCTCTCTCCTCTCGACACTAAAAAATATATTTTAAGAAGTTGAAATCTGGCTCTCCCGATGTTTATATCGAAATTATTCTGCTAAAGGAATTAAATATACTTAGGAACATATTTGTTTCCTCAGTTGCTGTTTGAAATTGCGCCAAAAGAATTTCGTCACCATCAGATGTGTAAATGGCTAATGCGGTCGGTGACCTTCAGATATTTTGAAATTTTTGTAAAGTTAAGTACATTTAGTAAATTTAGTTTATTAATTCTTTCAAAGTGTATTTTTGAGGAAGAAAGATTTGAAATTATAAAAAAAAATCTTTCTGCACTGATTAATAAGACGATATATGTTATTGAAAATATAATTTCTCTGTAAACATTAAATTTTATTTTAATATCATAAGTCTAAATTAATTTGATCCATAAAAGAGGTGCCAAATATTCCAAGTTGGATGACTTTGACGTAGTTTATGTTGACAAGCCATAACGCTAAACACCTTCAGCCAAGTTACATCACCTTTAAAGAAATATATGTTAAGTATGTATATATTAAGTTAAATAGTATGTTTTTGTTATTAATTATACGTGTTAACATTTAGTATATTTTTCTCTTTTATTTCTGTGAAAGATATTAAGCGTGTGTATATATACTTTTAAAGCTCAAAAAGCTTTTAAATTTAATAAAATTTTGACACGATATACAGCCCGCTTCAACTTGCCGTGGTGCGGTTGATAGGACCCAGTAGCCGCAGATGCGTTCCTCGAGCTCAAGGAACACATCAGCGGCATCTGGCGGCGAGAGGAGCTCATCTCGACTGCCAAGGTAAGTCGCCACGGGGTTTAGTGGGTAGACCGGTTCTCTGGGAGTCCCACCCACACCCTCTGTTTCCTCAATCGAGAGTATGGTGCGAAAAGCATTCCCCGTGTTAAAAGTTAACCAAATTCAAAAAAGAAGTAATTCCATAAGTCGAGTTTATGTTTCTTCTATTTATGCTTATTACCACAAAGGCATTTCGTTATTGTTTCACAAATTTGAAATATTATTCGGGACATTAAATACTTGTTCAGTCCTAATGAGATTAGGAAATTAAAAATCTAAACTCAAAAAAAGAAATAAGAAAAAAGGAATAAATAAAAAAATAGTAAAAGCTACAGTTTATTAAGATTCACAGTGCTGTAGGTAATTGATGTCGGTGACGCTTTTTGATATCTTTTTGATACGTGCTTATATGGTAGTTATTTATATCGAAAACGAAAGGTGCGACATTGTTCTACTTGAAGTCTTGAAATTCTACATACGAATCTGAATGGTCATTCTGTATATTAACAAGGATGACTGCACTCGACCTTTTACAAATATGAAAATAACAAGTCACAAGAAATTTACGCATTTCAGGAAATTCACTCAGTATGACTAACGGTTGGCAAGCAACTGTACCTACCCATGACAAGACAAAATGTCGCCACTCAATCTATGATTACCGTGCTGTCATTGGTCAGGATTGACTCAGTGTTCATTGTTTAAGTAATTGAAACGTAGTTGGAGTTGTACACAATAAATTAGAATGTTTACATCAGGCCTGGTCTGGTTAATTTAATACTAAAAGTCTTGAAGCTCTAACTATCAATTCATTAGTCAGATTATGCATCGAAGGATCAGTCAATCGTAATATATTATTCGCATCCACAATATTTTGTTAGAAACTTAAAACTATTAAAAGACCTATCTAGCAACACATTAAACTATGAGATAGACAAGAAAATAGAATTGCATCACTTCGTTATCTGTATGAGAGGTATGTGCAATTTTTTTAATGGTATGACGATTAAAACTGCTGGCAAAATAGTGGGTGCAGGTGGACATATACAACTAAGAAGTCACAATACAAGTAACTTGGCATCCTATAAGTCCTTATAATATAGCTCTATCTCTGTGACAGTTGTCACTAGTGTCATTTTAGAACTTGCGTAGTATATTTTAGTTGTGAATTTTTATATTTATAATCCTGTGGCCACTTCTACATACAAACAAAAATATACAAAAGCGCCATCTAACGAAGACACATCGAACTAGAAGTATAATAATAAACTACGAAGCAACTACTAATCCTGGATCGCGTAATAGAGATTCGTGTGGCAATTAGCACATATACAACATCCCAACATCAACCGTTCGGCCGTAGCCCGCCAGGCATTATCACCTCGCCTGGTCAGAGGATCCTCCCTTTGTGTCGGAGGGACATGACACCTCGTCCCTCCACAATCCTTTGAACTTCATTGTAAGTTAAACTGGCACATAAAGAATGAAAATATTAATATTAAATAAAATAGCTTGTTCAAAGTTACTTCGTCGGATTCGTAGACACCTGTCACAGAGATCAGGCCATATTTTAGGAACTGTAGTTTAAAGGTTTCTTTGTCGACGTAATTAGTATTATGTAAATTATTTTTTTTTTATATTACAGATTTTTAGTATTAATAGTCTCACACGAAGAATCTCTAAAAAAAAACCCAAGAACATTCTAAAATAACAGAATGTTTTATGAATAAATCATTTAATTGACGTAATGTTCATCAGATGTTACATAAAATTATTGCACGGATGGATTGCATTTCTGCACGCTTACTTAATAAACATATGTAAGAACATTGTGACATAATAAATGGACGTCACATAATAAGGAAACTTATTTCAAAGCAATGTGTTTCTAGTTAGACTAGACTAACCATTGCTCGATAGACTTATTATGACTTTGAAAAATATTGCCAAGGCCATTTGATTCGATGTAGATGTTCGAAAATAAAAGAAACAACGAATTCAGGTAAAATAAGACTTTAAAAATAATTATGTAACATTTTGACATTTAGAAAGGAATTTAACAATGATTTGATTTGACAGTCACCTGCCATATTGATGTTTTCCGTAATTATAGCAACCTTCATAATCGTATCAAAAATATGACTTCCTTTTGAAACAAGTTGTACAAAAAAAATTTTCAAACAAAGTGTAACAATCCTTTCAAATTTAAATAGTAAGTTTTGATTAAAAACAGTATTCTAATTACCTTCATTTTGTGTAGTATAGACACGACACGAGGTAATCCTAAACCATGGACAGTTTGGGATTGTGTATTATTTCTTATTGCTTATATTATATATGTAATTGTCAAAAGTAATTATTCATATAACAGTTACTAGGCTAGCATTATTTGCAGTTTTTTTTCATGTTCACTGTTTTTACCAATCACAAATGATTTATATTTACAGGTTTAAATCTACTTTGTTTGAACATACAAAAGTCTCATCAAGTAGTAATTTAAATAGGTATATACAAAAAGTTCTAAATGAATAGTAATTTATAAAAAATTTCGTGTTGCAATTTTACAATTTGCAATTTTAGATACCCATTTTTCTGTAAATTCATTCACCAAATGACTTATTTAAATTGCAAGCTGTCTTTCCAAAATGTTTAGTTCATTTAATACAATAGACAAATTTATTTACCTATCTAATTCATTAACACGGATGAACATAGGTATCTAAATAACTTCACGCACTAATTACTTCAAGGAAATGCCCAAGTTTAAATAAACGCGGTAATAAACTATTCGCTGTTAAGTGACCAGTTTATTATCGAGTATATTTATTACTAGCCTATTTAATATGTATTGTATTTCACAATAACTGAGGAAGGTAGAGCTAGTAACATAACCTTAGCATGTGTGGACCAACTATTACAGTTATTGGTGTCATGGTGGTCATATGCTTGAACCACCAAGTAACGTTTTTTTTCTTTCAAATCTGTGATCCTTACACTGGATGGAAACTCTCTGATGTCATATTAATATTACACAAGCATATTGATAGTAAGCGATGCCTAGTTTGAATTGGATTCTTAGGTATTGTTCCGTTGCCACAGGAAAGCGAATCAAAAAAATTAAATCGGTGTTTTTGAACACTGAATTTATTGTTCAGTAAAAATAGTATGTTAAACAAACCTCTTTCATGTTTTGGAACGCAGGGCGAAGACTCCTGGCATTTGGTCACGCATTTCTTATGGCACGATAGACCGCAATTCCGGCACTGCATCG
This sequence comes from Hypercompe scribonia, assembly GCA_949316085.1. Lineage (NCBI taxonomy): Eukaryota > Metazoa > Arthropoda > Insecta > Lepidoptera > Erebidae > Hypercompe > Hypercompe scribonia. The sequence continues at coordinate 19,552,413 of OX438969.1, forward strand.
CGTCTTTCAGCCAGATCTGTTAATACGGATTGTTTCAGGTACTGGTATTTTTAATATCCTAAATATTCATAAATTTGGTACATTTAATTTAAATTCTTAATTTTATAGGTTCTTAATTTCATTTCTACGACGACTATAACAGATTTTGAAGTTCTATAGCTTTAAAAGGGAACAAGTTTTAAATCAACCTAACTGTACAGATTTTACTTTATTTTTTTTTGTTTTTATAATAGACTAAAGTAATTATTAAGTAGAAAGAAAAAAGACATGTATAATCATTCTAATTACATTACGGTAAGAATAATATATAAGTACTAAAATCCTTGCCTTTTTATTACAGAAATCGCACTGTGTTGATCTATGGAAGTGTGTTCGAACGAAGTCATGGGTTGCTCTGGATGGTTTCGGTATCTTCGGTAGCACAGGGTCTCGAGATGTCCTTGAAGCCGTCCGAGCAGTTCCTTGTCCATCCCACTCCCACCACACGAGTGCATCGCCAAAGCAGAGACAGGGCTCAAAACCCGCATGAGATGATAGCTTATGACTTTTGCTGAAAATTGACAAAACTCATTAACCCGTAAATTATTTTGGAAAATAGTTTCTGAGTGAAAGATAAAATATCAGTTAGCATTGTTACGTCAGTTTTCTTTGTCAGACATTGTTTCATTATGTTTTATTTGATGACATCATTTAGGGGATTATTCAGTGGGATTGTCAGGTAAGGTTTTCACTATATAGCTTGAAATTTAATGTTTAACAAACTAAAGAGATCTTGTAAAATTACGAGCTTACTTCTAATTACTGATAGTACTGGTACTGCTACATATACGTACTTATAAAATAGATAAAAATTTAAAGAAATATTTTATAAAATAATTCCACCAAACACTATACTATTATTAGGAAGATGCTTACTTGTAGTTTAAATGGAAGACATGCAAGAAAAGTTTTTTTGTATTATTTAATTTTTTCCGGAAGAAATATAGCCTGTGGAATTAGAAAAGCTGGAAGAAATAGAATTAAGAAAACTAAATTCGATACTACATTATAGAGGGGTTGGATAAATCTTAGGGTAGAGACATCTAACGGTGTATAATCGTACTACAATTTCTCACCTAAACTTGATATCGACATCTGGTGGTAAAAACTGGTACCTCTTCATATGATGTGGAACTGTGGAGTCCTGGCATTCAGCCAGTAAAGCAGTTAATGGTATATTTAAGTATCCTAAGAGAATCTCTTCCTTTTCCCCTGCTACTGTAGCCCAAACATTTATATTCAAGTATTTGTGATTCTCATTTAATTTAAATTCGGTTTCTTCATCAAACGGTATGATTGGTTTCAGGGATGTATTTTTAGTCCAGAACATTTGACAAATCTCAACATGCTCTGTTTGTCTGGGGCCCCCTGTTTCAAACAATTGTTCATCTTCTTCAACAGGTTCCTTTTCAAGAGTTTTACATTCTGAGGAATCTGTTTTTATAATAGGGATATCAGGATGTTTGACTGTCTTGTTTGCTGCGTTCGCTTGTCTGAGAGGCGTGCTAGCTCCAGATGCTGGTGGCGTGCTCCCAGCTGAGCTATCAGAAGATTTATTTTCTACTGAGCACCGACGTTTTCGCAGCCCAAAGTTACCAGAAGGTAGCTGTTCAGTAGATTTTGGTTGTCGTGTCGGTTCTATTTTTTGTTTAGTTTGTGCATCAGTATCGTTTTGTGGTTCAATTGTTTTAGCTGGACTGCATTCGGAGTCCTGGTGATTATATAATAATACTATTAGTAAATAGATCTTTAAACGACATACATTTTATTGCCCACATTATAAACGTTTAGCAATAAACGTTCAACGTAATTTTTTTTACCTGTAGGTTGGATTTGGATGCCGCTGCTCGTATGCCTTGTAGTCGCACTCCCTCCATTACTTCGGAGACTCTTCGGAAGGAGAAGTTCGACTTTATCCTCTTAGGCTCACTGGAGTCGTCTCTTCGAGCAGCCGCACCAGTACCACCTCGACGCACTCGCACCGTGACTGCGCGGCGTTCAACTAGGCGGAGTAATTTCCCGACCTGGCAACGGTAGTGTCAATTTAAGAATCTTTTAATAAATAAATTCTTATTTTTTTGAATTTTGCTTATTCTAAAATTGATTAATTTAACATATCTTTAAGGTTGTCACATAGTGAAATAAATGTAAGAAAATTGAAGAGTAATCTGACCTGAGCAACATTATTGACAGGTTTATTATCAATAGCAAGCACAACGTCATCTCTTCTAATGTCAGCACGATATGCAGGTGACATGGGCACTACAGTGTCTACCAATACTGCACCCACGCCCTGGCAACACACCAGTCCTAATGGCCCCGTGACTGCTGGCAATACCACGTCCAGTACCAAGACACCACGGCGTAGTGACACCTGTAGAGTACAAAATTTACTATTTGGATTTGGTATAATAATAACTTAACACATCTTACCCATGTCCGACTGATCATAAAACTAGATTGAGATTAATATTTTTTCATATATATTTTGAAGTTTACACAGATTATAGACCGGACGCAAAACAAGAGATCTTTCTAGGTGAGAATCGTACCCACCATCTCTAGCCACTACTACTAGAAGTCGGGAGTGCTAACCACAGGATCAGTAAGTCAGAGTATAATGTAATGCACTATCTAAATTGGAATTCCCAAAACATTTCAAAAAAATAAAATATCCTTCCCGACCCTTCAAGTGCAACGCAACGTGATAATATTAGTCCATCAATCTAAAGGACTATTACTCGCTCTACTCTAAAATTATTACCTATACACACTTAGAACAGAAAGTTATCTTCAAAGAAATGTACCCCTGCCAGACTGAGTATGTGCATGCGCGCCGGGCACTGTGTAGGAACGCGCTGTAGGAATAGCGTCAACGGTACCGTGATCAAGTACGCTACATGCTACCTGCTCACATTCACCTATTTTCAGCGGTTATTTTATGTTTTTATTTATAGTGTTTAATTTGCTTTTATTTTGGCATATGTAGTGTTAATAATTGAAATAAATGTATATTGATTGTTTGATCATGACTTCGAACAGAGGCAAAAAATATTGTAGTGTCTTTGGATAATTAGTAATATGTGTTACACTTAATAAGACTGATCTACGCACTAACACAAAATAAATACATAAATATAGTGATTTTATCATTTTAGGTCACAAAATCGTAAAGGTGCTAAACGTCTCGGTTTCGTTTGTCGCTTTAAATATCTGACTCGGAACAAAAATTTGTAGGATTTAACGCCACAATACTCAGCGCAGTTGAAAACGGTGTGGCGCCCGCTTAAACCACGACACCATCCGTGCAGTCAATACATATTCGTCATAAAATGGATATGATTTTTTTTTTCATTTTATTAAATTTCTAGTGTTAACATATTGTTTGGTCAGAATATTGTGTCTTATATCGAAACTAAATAAAAAATAGTATGACGCGACAGATTCACCGATTTTTTTAAATTTACGTTACGAGTTTGATGATTTTTTTTACTGGGTAAATTATGAATAATAAATAATTAGTGTACTTCAGATTTATTATGTGGTATGTTTCGTACAAAGTCTTGTTTTTTGTGCCCACTTTACTTACCTGCGTTTTTAAAAGTGGTATTAGCCTCTTCGTGTAGTCGGGTGAAAATAATAAACCAGTTTTAAAGTTACATTGAAATCAATCCAGCCGGTTTCATCTTTTAGTGGCACAAACAAACAATAGCTCTACAATAATATAGATTTGGTAAAACATTTCATTATATTATATAAATAAAAACCTAGTGCTGTTCATAATACGCAGTGTCAAACCTAAACACCAACGCAAGAGTAGGCTAATAGCTTGCCGAGCGACTTTAGATAAACTGCGTATACGTACACTGTGCGTACATGAGCTATTTTTCAATAAAACTAGGACACTTCGCTATCCATGGAGATGAACTATGTCTAACCAATGACGATGTTAAATTCTTACCATGCATACCTTTTCAATGGTTTAATTTTGCGCTAAAGGGCTTTTCATTCATCATGACTAATATTATAAGTGTGAAGTGAATTTGTTAATATAAAACCGGTTAAGGGTAGCCAACCTTAAAAGTTAGTATCGGGTATGTTTTTTAGAACTTTTAAATGGAAACAACTCCTTCAAACATTATACAGCATTATATAACATTTATGCAGCGTACGCAATAGAAGCTCTCAAAAGGAATAATTGTCACCAGTTTCTGTAATATTTTTTATCAATACTCTGATTACTCTTAGTATGATAGTATATAACTTATAACCTACCTTAGTTAATGGACTATCTAAAATTGAAACAATTTTTCAAATCGGATCAGTAGTTCTTGAGATTAGTGCGTTCAAACAAACAAACAATTAAACAAAGTCTTGAATCTTTTAATAGTAGTATAGATTGTTGTACCACATGGAGAAGTTGTTTGACAAATTCTAAATTTGTTAAAACCATGAACACTGCGAGAAAATACCAGTTATCAATGCCTGCAGAGACGCGATACTGGACTTTCATGTTAATAGTTGAGATATATTAGGGATATGATTCAATGGAATTAGTATTCCAAAGACAAGCAAAGACAGTGGCGCATATTTTCATGTCATGACGCCACTAGTCTACTTTTTATAGACTAGGAATTTAATTATTTCTTTTGTTCTATTTCCGTAAACGGTAACTCTAATCATCAAAATGAATTAATTTATCAAAGTAAATTGTTTACGCTAATTTATATTTCACTTCAATTATTTGTAAAATTTAATTAGACTGTCATCAAGAGGTTTTAGTTCTATGTTACTGCTGTAGTTTTATAAAAGTTTTAATATTATCGTATAAATTTTCGAGTGACTGTCCTTTAGTAGAAATATGCTTAATAAGATCTATATGTCAATATGAAGTATAAATTGTAACCAGGTCTATAAAGTGAGATATACAATGATTAGTATTAAAGATTAGTTAGCAATACAGCAACGAAATGGGTAGTTGGTGTCAGTATAAGACAAATTCACTCATCACACTGAATAATGAATCTTGTCATCAAATGACTTCACGCAACTTAGAGTTATGGACTATTTATACTGCTCTCTGTATTATTTATTCGTATTCTTCCAAATAGAGTAGGAGAAATGGCTTAAAAAGAAAATAACTTGCATACCCATCCATGTGAATCAACTGCTAAGGCGGCCCGTACAGTTGCCGGCCCTCCTGACCATTGCAGTCTGGTGACTTCCATGAGTCGCACCGTGAGTCGCCCATTTGGAGTCGGCCCATCTTCACCCTCTGTGCTCCCCGGATCGGACTTCGGGAAGAAAGGCTTGTAACTGGCGAATGAAATATTCAATTTTTAAAGTGAAAATTTATAGATAATTTATCAGATATATTATTATCGTTTGTAAATAGCAGGTAGGTAGATAAACACTTATCGGTTCAGAAATGTTCCGATAACCTAAATAAATAAAAAAATTGGAACATTAACGTTTTAGGTTTTGATTTTGACGAAATCAATTCAGTTGATTTAAAACAGATTAGGTCTACCATATTTAAAGTAAATTTTTTTAGGGAATCTATTAGTCAATTTCATTTGTACGAGTTATATCTAAGCCTACAAACTAATGTACCTAGTATTATCCTATCAAAATAATAGCAGTATCATAAGTAGGTAATAGTCATAACCTTCAATTATGTCTCTGGGTAGTCCCCATAATGTATAAAAATTATAAACTATTTAACCCCTGGTTCATCAGATCATTTCAAACACTTTTTTAAAATTAAACTTCTAAAAAAGGGGTCTTTTTAAAAAAAGCAATTGAAATAACGCACCCCACACTTTTTTACACTGAAATTAAAATTTGTTAATCACACTATCCTTAACTTAAATTTATTTAAAAGTATTTTTTTTATTTTTAGTTTGATTTTCTATAAAGCGTGCTTTTTAGTTTGATTATTGTTAAAAGTGTGTTTTATTTGAACTGTCATTTATTTTAGTTTCTTTACTTTCTCCGAATAATTGGCTTTATGATTGGCTTGGAAAAATTAGCTACCAATTTGTTTTGTAAATTATTTCGTAATCAATCATTTCATTTAATGCATCTCGGTTACATGGGACTTTCTCAGTCAATTTTGAATAATCAAGTTCTATTCGAAAAACGTACAGAGACGTTTCGCGACTGAGTGTTACATAAGCTTGTCCAGTTGTCCAGACGTAAATAATTGACTGCACGATTAGCTGCGCAGCCTTGCATTTGCAACAACAAGGATCAATGAAAACATTCATCTTTCAGCAGTACCGTAGCTGTATTTCACAGGCAACTGTCTCAAAAATGAAAATCGCGTTCAAAGATTTCATTAAAAACATAGCTACCTACCAAAATAACAAAAATATGTTAAAAATCATTGATCCTGAGGAACCTCAGTCCTCAGTCCGTGATAAGAGTGCAAAGTTTAAAATCAATCCGTCATTTGAAAGGTGTGAAAATTATGTTCAGAGATTTCGTTTCATAAATTCATTAGATCTATAGATACATACTAGGTACATATAATATAAAAGCATATTAACAATTAATAAAAACATTTTGAATAAAAATAATCATTCCTATCCCATTTGGAATTAAGTATTAGACAAAGAATTCGCTTTTGCGATTTATAAAACAACATAAAATGTAAAAGTCTGTAAAAACATCTTCTTGTTTTAAAGTAATGTGATGGTATAAAATAGTATAATTCTTTTTAGAAAATAACAGTCTTTTTTAAATGAGTTCTAAAACTGTCTGAGGATTTGGTCTGTATAACAAACATGTGCTTAATTGTAATACTGCTAATTTTTAATGATAACGTTTTTAATTAAATCATTGCAATAGTAGAAGATATAAATTGTTACAGAAATAGTGATGAAAATCGTGTTACAGTGTAATTACGAGATTGTTACTTTACACGGTAACAATTAAATTATTTTAAGTGTATTGCCTTTAGCTATTGTATAGATAAGAATTTGCTTGCACATGTTAACGTTGGGGGAAAGTGTTTCACTTGCTTGAAATGTTTTATGAAGTACAGGTTCTCCACTGTACTTTTGTATACTGTAAGAGGTAACCACTAGATTCCGACATCTGAGTGTGTGGTACAAAGGCAGAGGATGGTGCTCCAAATTATAGAATCAAGAAAATAAGAAAGAAATAGAAGCCACTTCAGGTAGTCCCATACGATAGATTCTAAAACGTCATATCATCACCAGGGGATCAAATAACCCAGGTCAGTCGAACTCGGTCGGGAACTGGAGTCGGAGTTTCTTCCCAAGACCTAAGTATTAACATATTTCTTTCTTTCTTTCTAACACTATATTATGTATCTACCGCTCTCCATCCAAAACTAACGCCACTGGGTTCATAGAATCACTTTCGTCTCACTTAGATACCTTAACTGGCCAGAATAATATCATATTAGCGGGTGACATCTATATCAACCTTGCACCCAAAGAAATCGAACCAACTTATGAGTACAACAACAGAGTTAACTACCTAAGTGCTCTTTCTAACTATGGAATATTGACTGGCCATACTATACCCACTAGAGACTGCAACTGTTTAGACCACTACATGTTAAAAATTAATAAGAATAAGTACTCAGCATTTATTGCCGTCCTACAAACCACTGTAACGGATCATTTCACCATCCTTCTCTCTATCGCTAAATCTAAGATCAACGATCCTGTAATCAAGACTAAAACGAAAATTGACTACGCAACTGGACTTAGTGTACTACAACAAAAAAATATCTCGAGATTGATGTTTTGTGACGATCCTACCCTTGTCACACAAACTATAATCGAAACAATTACTGAGTCTCTAAAAGTTAGCACCACAACAAGTAACATTCCTAAAAACAAACGCACTCTGAAGCCCTGGATAACACCCGGTATTTTACGTTGCATTAGGCATAGGAACAACTTGCAGATGAGGTTACGGCGGGACAGATACAATGAACTATTGAAGGTCACGTATAAACGTTACAGAAACTATTGCAATAACCTAATCAAAAAGCTTAAAAGAAAATATGAACAAGATCTCCTAGCTAACTCGGTTAAAAATAACAAACTTCTATGGCAAAACATAAAACGTATAACCTATTTTAGTGAACTACATAACGTTAACTCGGAATTGATGAACCTTAGAAACGATCCCACCGAATCCTCTAATTATATTAATGATTACTTTGCGAACATAGGGAAACATCTAGCCAGTAAAATACAAGCGAGTAGTACTACGAGTATTCATCTAAATGACCTAACTCAAAAAATGGTGCCTCAGGTTAATTCATTTGTCCTACTAGATACTGATACCGTTGAAGTCGAACAAATTCTGATGGGTTTAAGATCAAGTAGCGCATACCTGTTAGTTTTCTAAAATTTGCAAAGAATGAACTAGTCCCAATACTTACGCACCTTTTTAACCGTAGTTTTCGACAAGGTATATTCCCAGCGCTATTAAAGAAAGCAATCATTACTCCAGTGTATAAGAGTGGTGATAGAGATGACGTCGGCAACTATAGACCAATTGCTGTACTCCCGTCTATTTCAAAGATACTTGAGAAACTTCTTAATCACAGACTAACGAGTTATCTGGCGAGATATAAGCTGTTATCCACCTCCCAGTTCGGCTTTAGACAAGGAGTGTCTACTGAAGACGCAATTTTGGCTGTAACCCAATTGGTAACTGAGCAGCTTGATAAGGGACACAAGTGCCTCTCGATATTTATAGACCTCAAAAAAGCGTTTGACACAGTCTCTGTTCCCATTCTTATACACAAGCTGGCAAAGTTTGGGCTAAGAGCTGCTGAATTGTCTCTCTTTAGCAGTTATCTGTCAGACAGAACACAAAGAGTGAGGCTTAACCAGTATACTAGTGGGGACTCCGCTGTATCATATGGTATTCCACAGGGCAGTGTGCTTGGCCCTACGCTGTTTCTTATTTATATTAACGATTTATGTAATTTAAAAATCAACAATGCACACATTTTCTCATATGCTGATGATACGGCGGTAGTCTTGAGTGGTAAAACCTGGGCTGTGGTAAGAGAAAATGCAGAAGCTGGCATGAGAGTTGTTGCAGAATGGTTGAAAAATAATCTTTTAACGCTTAACACATCAAAAACTAACTACATCTGTTACAGTATTCAAAATCATTTGCAACCAGAATTAGAATTCCATCTTCGAATACACTCGTGTGGTGGGTTTACGAAATCAGCTACATGTGACTGCCCCACAATAGAAAAGGTAGAAAAAACAAAATACCTGGGAGTGATAGTTGACCAACATTATTAATTATTATATATATATTTCAATTATTGGAGCAGCTTGTCGCAATAAATAAGGTACAATGAATTAAAGACAAATTAAGATGGGATCAACGCCGCAAATGAGGTGGCTAGTAGGGCCGCGACAACTCTGGCTACCGGCCCAGCCACATTTCAGCGTTTGGCTGAAAGGCAGTATCTTTCAACCAAATTTGAACCTGGGCTAGATATCATAACACACAACCGGAGCTGTAAAAAGTCACCCATCTGTAGATAGTCTAAACTTATGCTGTCTGAAGCCTGACTACGACTTATTTGTAGATTGGTCAGTCTTAGGTATCAGGCGTCAGAATTGTTATGTAAAGTACAACGGGACACCAAGTCTTGAACAAACAACTATTCATCATATATGACGAATGCAACGGATAGTCCTCTTTGTAGAGGATATCTGTAAGCATAATTGTAATCCTGGAATGCGAGGGTGTGGCTGCTTAATGGACTGGTATCATACCTGATAAAGATTTATTGACATTGAGATAAAAGGGTGTTATTATCACTGGCGCCAAGATTTGTAGGCGACGGCCAAAAACATGTCCGGCATTACCAAAAGTCAACCCCAAGCCACACTTGTTGACTTTTGGAAGCGTGGCCAAATGTATGTTAAATCTCAGTTGAAAAATAATAATATTAAAATCTAGAATGTTTTAAACTACTTGCAATCTACTTGGATATACAATGATATGTTTAAGTCTGTCTGTGTGTCCAATAACGTGTCGGGATCTGCAAATAATTGCAATTTAAAAAAAAATACACGCACTGAATGTGACTTAAATGTTTTGTTTATTTTAAATATCGAGAAATAAAAAGAATAATTCAGTTAGAACCAGAATTGAAAACTCTTTTAGAAATATGTGACGTGTGAAGACTTGGTTGCGATCGTCAATAGCAGAAAACTGACTAGTCAACTTCTGAATGAACAGTGCATAGCAAATTTAAAATCGGGTCCCAAATGTTCACAAATTATTGAAATAAGCTTACATATGTACATTTAATTCTATCATTTATCTAGTTTCGTCAATTGTGCTCCACCCTTAAGTAAATGCTAGGTACGCTCATGCTTACACGGGTTTGTTCATTATCAAATTAATCAAAAATGGTAAACCCTAAAAATGTTTTGTTTAAATTGAACAGTGTTTGTACGAAATAATAAGGCAGAAAGCCTCTCGGGGATGAACCATGTTAAAATTTTAACAACATTTCCTTGTAAGCTTTAGGGGATGTTAGCTTTAATCGGGCACAGCGATGTAGTCGAAGTATAAAAGGGTTATTAATTTATTTTTAGAAAGTCTACTAATAATTATTTAATTTTAATTACAAACTATGTAATTATATTAAAAAAATAACGAGATTGATCATCATCATCATCATTATCATCAACAGCCTTTGACAGTCCACTGCTGGACATAGAAAGTAGATTTGGCCCTAGTATTTCACGCTGGCCAGACCTTTCTTTCTCTTTGTAGCGGTGTTGTCTGCGTAGTCTCTTGCCTTAGACACCCCATACGACACCCATGGGATAAATAAGGGGGGTGACACTCCATATTCTTGATCCGTCACTCAACATTTAGTCAGCAAACAACAGCAACAGTAATTATGTAGCTATGTAGTAATTCATAATAATGTAGCTAGTCTCTAGTTAAAAGAAAAATACATAATGAAGCCGAAAATTGTCTAACCATAGCATACGCCACAAAGATATCGTTTTTCCTTCTAATTACTTTGGAGATTTTTAATTGAGAGATTGAGGGTAAGTTTTCTTATTTTTTTAAACCATAGTTTTAGATTTGGCAAATAAACTTATTGCTTACCGTATTTTATAATTTGGCAATGTGTGCCTTTGCGCGACAGCCCTTCTAATGTGTGCTGCGACTAAAGAAGCTAACCTAGGCTTGATCTGTCTGCCCTGGAACCGTCCACGCACGCGGAGTTCTAACTTCGGTGGTGACTCAAAGGCGAGCGCCCAGTGAGTATACGGTGTTCGACGAAACATTACTCGTACATTGCCGCTTATACTTTCCACTGAAAATATATAAGAAATATTTTACGTTATTTATTTATTTATAATTGTTATACTAATCTAAAGCGTCGATATCAAAGTGGTGCTTTTGGAAAAAATACTAGTCAATTAAAATATGCATGAAGCATGCATGAAGGCACGTTTGACTTTTGTATAAAATGTAAAAAATACCTGTAATCTTGAAAACCTTTACATCTTGTAATCCCTTTATGTGCGAAGTTAGATATAGCTGAATTTCTGATAGACATCGTAAGTACTCTTTACGGTTGATAAATACAATAGCTAAAACTTTTAACAAAGCCAATGAGGTCTAATAAGTTGTATCTAAGTGAAAATGAAAATGGATACTCGAAGTAATAAACTGAGAAGGTAGTTTAACAACATGTTAATATTAAGATGTAGGTAGTCTAAATATTAATACGTACAGAGAATTCTCTATACCCCTTTTTGAGCACATGCATTTGTTCAATGAATTTATGTCATATTTGAAATACTAAATATTTATGCAAGACGCTAAAAAATAACAATATATCCAAAAGCGTATGAACTCAAAAAGTATACATAAACTATTTGTGTCAAATGTATATTTTGATCTGTCAACATTATACAACAGCCTAAATTTTCCAGACTATACTAGTAGGTAATTAAAGTGAAAAAAAACATTCAAAATGGTTGAAATTTGACCGCTACACAATTTCTTCTTTGTAATGAATATGAACATTTATACAAAAACTTTATTTATATTTATATTTTGGTAGTTACACATATTTAAAAGAAAGTCATAAAAGAAGCAGAATCTGGCTTTGTTAGTCTTTCCAACTTATGTTAGAACGTTAGAGAAGGGTTACGGCAAGACTGTGACTGAATGTAAATTATCCGATTTAATTTAATTTAAAGTGTCTGAGACAAAACTTAGAGTCTTGTCTTAGAAATTAGTTCTTTTAATTAGAATATTATAATCTATAAATAACAACAGCTATGAATATAAACTCCGAACTTCTTAACTAATATTATAAACGTCAAAATATGTTTGTTAGACTTTGACAATTAAATTAGTGAACTGACCACTAACACTATTCTGCTGTTGTTGGATAGAAAAATAACTATAACGCAACTATAGCAAAATATTTTTGTACGGTAGCAGTAATTTAGTTAAATAAAATTTTGTCTAATTGCCTGTCTTCAAACTTGGGTCAAATATGCAATGACTAAAAACATTTAGGTTTGTTTAACAGTACCGCTTACGTTGCGGTCCGCGAATTGAGTGTCTTGGATTGTTACATATGTAGATAGTGAAGTCAAACCGCGCGGATAGCTCTCGCTGAATGCGTTTCCGTCTCCTGTTACAATTCGAGAACGACGTAGAGAACGAAGTATAAGGACGTACTTGTAAACATCGTCGTTTTTGCTTTGTGCCATAGCTAATTTAATATAACAATTAAAAAAAGTCTCATTACGATTGTTCTAGATGGCAAACCGCACGGCACTATACCCATTCTATTGTTTGGAGCTGGTCAATTACGCGCGTACTGGCTGCGCTAATCGCCCGCGCAAACCGCAAGCGTCACTATATACATGTTATGGTACATACCAGTTATAGATATGTTAGCTATTTTCCCCAACAACATGACTGCATCCACATCAATCCTGAAGCTGCCATCGTACGTCAAATCGAATTGTAGGTCCAAAGACCTGAGCCTCGCTCCATCCTCTTCTAACTCGCCTGTCAACAGCCGAAGGTTTGTGATGCTGGGAAACTCTGTACCCACTTCTAAAGAGCGAAGCTGTGGAGAAAAGCATAGAAGTACAACAAACTAAGAGGTAGGCTAAAGCAAACATAGATAAGCAAGATTAAGGAACACAAAAGATACCATTCTTTAGTACTCCATTACTACCTTGGAAGAAATGTGCAGATTTGTGTATTCTATTTATTTAATTATTTTATAGCCGCAGCATTTCATAGTCAATATCATATATTTTTAGTATTGTGGAGGGAACGGGCGTAATGGCCCCCCGACACAAAGGGAGGATCCTCTGACCAGGCGAGGTGATCATGCCTGGCGAGCCACGGCTCCACGGTTGATGTTGGGATGCTGTATATATGTTAATTGCCACGCGAATCTCTCTATATCGCGATACAGGATTAGTAGTTGCATTGTAGTTCATTACATTCATATGTTTCGTTCATATATCGTAGTTCGTTGTATCTTCGCTAGATGGTGCTGTTGTATATTTTCTTTGTGTTGTAATGTAGAAGCCGCCACAGTATATTAGTTCTTGACGTCATCTAAGAAGTACTCTACTAATACTTTTATGGTAGTAGAAAGCTTGAAAAAATTGACACAAATCTTTGACTCCACGTTATTTTCGGTCCCAATATTATAAAGATTAATTATTTCATACCAATTTTTGCAACGATACTTTTTCATTCCATTTTCTTTTGACAAAGCAATCTAACGAAGTAAACATAGAAATATTGGCAAATTCTACCATTTTTTTTTTGCTATCGAGTGAAGCATGTACGTGACATTTACACGCCGTCGAACCGGACGGACTGGAATCACTTATCCATTGAGCGTAAAGTGGAGTACAGTCCTTCAGTAATAAATAATAGATATGCGGGTAATAATGATCATTAATAAAGGTGTAATATATATACTCACATCATGAAAAGTATCCTGATAAAAAGTTACACGTAACTCACGAAAAGATATTTAAAAACGTAATTAAAATTTGAAAAAATATTTAAGACGATATTTAAACAAGATTTGATATTATTCTTTAACTTTACCGTCAACGATTCGAATATCTTTCCAGAAGATGTCTTTGCCAGGAGTTCGGCGAGTTCTGTTGCCATGCGTCTACGTAACCAACGTGTGTCAGCTGTACTCTGTTGGAAGATGAATTGTAACATAGCGTTAAGTGCCCCCTCCGGTGTGCTGCCCGCTCCACGGGTAAGCTCGTTGAGTATCTCCTGTTGACAAAAATATATGTGGTCAAAAAATGTCAATTAGTAAGACTGACAATACACCCACTGTACTTATGGTTATATATATTATAGGAACATAAGTGTGTAAGAAACTGTTTTAAACGTCATTTTGAAAAAATATCGGGCAGACAGGAATATGAGCATCATAAGTGCCGAAAGCTAAAAAACTGTGCATATCTCGTATTAGTTAATATTAGTTGCGGTTGATATGGTATGAAACATCTATATAATGACTGTTCTGCTTCTACTGGTCATCGAAATAAAGCAAACAAAGTTCCACCAAGTGATCTCTCAACAAGGTCAGTGCTTGTGACTTTTGTCATTCTAGTGTAACAAAATAATATCGAGGGTGGTAATCTTAACTGATAAGAACCACTGAAGTCCCTATCAGGCAATGACTTAGAAGAAATCCGATAGTACTAAAAAGATTTTAATGATTTGAGTTTTTTTTTTTTTCTACATATCTCTTTGGTAAAGTTTACGATGATAATTATGTCCAACGAGATCTATAAGGCAAATGTTCTATATTACATACACAAGTTTTCGTTATTTTATTTATAGGACGAAAGAACAAAATATATGAAATAGCCTTTTTCTGCGGACTCCGGACCAGTAGACGCTTTACTTTAATATTTGAGTAAATGGCAACCATTTTAAACAATGAAAGTAAATAAATTAAGTATTAATAGGAAAATTTAAAATTAACAGACACATTTTGAATGAATTTAAATGTAATAATAATAATATTTCGACACCATCCAATCACAAACTAAGCAGAGCTTGTACCAAGGGTGCTAGACAACTGATATAAATACATTTTTTTTTGTTAATATATACATAGAAAACGTCCAAACTCCGCAACAAATATTTGTAGGTCATACTTATTTATTTATTTATTTATGATCTGCGACAAGGAATACATTTTACATGTGAGTTTTATATCAGATAAAATACAATTAAAATTTCGTATCTTGCGCTTCCCCAATTATGAGACACTACAACAGTCAAACAAACATTTGTACCAAACTGGGAATCGAACTCGAGACCTGAAGCACAGCAGTAGTTTACGCTACCACTGCGCCACCGTAGCAGTCGATATAATGAAAGATATCGTGAATGGAAGCTAATAGGTATGAATCAGGATAAACTTGGCTCACTTAGCACTGTAATACTTATATAGCATTAATATTCCTTTTAAATTTTAACTGGTTTGCTCGCCGTACTGTGTAAAATTATCTTAATAACCTTATACATCTCACACACAGCTGTCTGATTCCTAACTAGCCAGAGCCTGTCCCCTATAAAAATACGCTATTAATCACTAAATATAATGATTTTTATAAACGAAATTGAAATTAACTAAGTTTTAGGTAAAATATTATCCCAAACTAAAGCAAAATTAATGTAGGTACACTGTAACTGTACACACATATTAATGTATGAACATAAATAATTCTAACGTAGCGATAACTCAAAAACAGATGTGCTTGTGATCGATTATAGGTCTACCAAGGCGAAATAGAATTATCACGCACTGAAAAGGGTAATATTTTATTACCATATTCAGTAAATGGAACTTGTTCGAAAGCAGGTTAGTTATTAGTAAAATTAGTTACTTAGTAGGAAAGCACTTAATTTAGTATTATTCTCTTTATTACATTTATATATATATACATACCAAAGGAATACAAAAATACATATTTAAAAATATAAAAAATAGTAGACCACCGACATCGGGTACAGGGACCAAGACACCCGTGGTTAGGGCTCCAAAGACAGGAACTTCCTCACTATACGGACCGTGTCAAAGAGGACTGCCTTCTGCATCAGACCCTTGATCCAACCTTCCAACATGAGCCTCTTAAGGCGCTCCAAATACACCAAATACTTCAATTGTTTTTCTTTTTTAACTTTCACAAGATTCTCGTCATGAGGAACGGCGATATCGACAATTTTTGCGCGGCGCTCTAATCGATCTATCACCACAATATCAGGCTTATTGGCAACAATAGTCCTATCTGTGGTAATAGATCGATCCCAATATAACGTAGCACGACCGTTCTCTAGAACTGGGTCGGGAACATACCTGTAGTATGGCACTTCAAAAACAGGACAGGATTTTGTTGTTATTATTGTTATTTTTATAAACGTTTAAAGTGACTCTATTCTGTGTAATGGAAAGCATGAACAGAATTCAAGACCACCATGGCTGCCATACTCGCTACGAATGCAGACAATGCAGTATGGCCACCCACGGCCTACTGAGATACTTTTTTACGTTTCGCTTAAAGGACCCGGGATCACAGTAGGAGAGAAACACGTGTGCTGGTAGTGAGTTCCAGGTTTTAGCCGATTTGCACATGAGGGAAGGGCCAAACCATGAGCATAAGTCTACTATTCTAAAACGGTGACTTTCAAGGCCAACACGAGTTGTTAATTAATTAATTTTAATCCCTTACTTTCCTACGTAACTGTATCATTTAGTTTAACTTTTTATTATTGCTATTTTAATTACATTGAATGTAAAACAATGGCCACGATCTCATTAAAAAAACCGATGTAAAATGATTCTTACATTGCTTTTCACCAAGTGAGTGAGGCTCATCACCACTAACAGATTTGACAGTCTACTGCTAGACATAGGCCTCTTTTTAGAAAGAGGTTTTAGCCTACTATACAACGCTGGCCAGACGGGTTGGTAAAGAGTTTATTTCAAGTTTTGCTGTCTCATTACAATGGTGTTGTCTGCGTAGTTTTGCTGCCTTAGCTGCCTCTTACAACACTTATGGAATTACTAGTCAATACTCTGTATCCACCACGAATCTGGACTACCTCCTAGCGAAATATAACCTTTGTTTTAGGTATGAATAACTACTTGGTACTAGACAACTGATATAAGTACATATATACTTTTTTTTGTAAATATAAATATATTATACATAGAAAACACCCAAATTCCGAAACAAATGTTTATAGATTATATAAACATTTCGTTCGACCCGGGAATCGAACCCGAGACCTCAAGCACAGCAGTTGCACACGCTACCACTGCGCCACTGAGGCAATTAAGAGTTATAATCGTTTTTTTTTATTATGAAAATAATATTTCTCTAATACGAAACCAAAAGAATATTGAGACTATCATTGAGAAAATATTATTCAAAGTAAACAAAATTTAGCGCCACTGAAAATATCTTGAAAACATATTTACATCATTTACACAAGTTTAATAGTTTTGTTTTCTAGACATTTCAGTAATATTAAAGTCTTGTTATTTAACTAAATACATTGGTAGAAAATTATCAAGAATCTACGAGTATAATCGCTTTGAAATCCGTTATGTTATTTTCAAATTAACAGTCAGCGACGCCATAATAATGTTATAACTTCTTACCCAGACATAATCATAATAAAATCAATAAAAATACACTTACCCCATAAAAGATATCTACAAAGTTAGTCCATACCGAAATATATTTAGCACGGCAATTTATCGTAGGTAAGAAAAATTTCACCAAATACTAAATTATTTATCAACTATATACATTTTAATCTTGTGAAAGAGCCATACTCTGACACAGATGGGCTCGATCGACCAGAGTGATATCATAGCCTCAGACGAAACTAGGGTTAAATAAATTTGTTCACCAACACATAGAATTCTACAGTAAAGGAGAAAATATCGAAAAAAATTATACTAAGTCTTAGAAACAGATTAAACCTACCTACATGCACTGACGGTCCGATTGTAGTGTCCATCAAAATATATAACTAGCTACCAGATATTGTCCGAAGTGATAAAGCAACTACTACTGCTACTACTAATCAATAATGTATATTATACACTATCAGAATACCTAAATAATAAAAATTTAGCAATTCATAGCCATATAATAATGTAAAAAGTAAAAAATCCTATGAAAGAAAATAATCCTAAAATAAATTACATTACATCTATGTAACACAATGTATAAATATGTATGTGTATGAGTATACATAAGTGTATGTTATATAGTTAATGATAAGCTATTTTGGAATAATCATTTCATCCTCTCTTCTACTCTACCATGTTTGAAGGGGTCCGTACGTGCTGGCAAAACATAATGTAACATCCCTGTAACGATATAGTATGCAATTATGTACGAGTAAGTATTGAGTATCAAGAATTCTTTTGTTTTATTCACCGGCTGAGAAAGTCCTCTGATTATTGGGGAGTATTTATTCGTGACACCCGAGTAGCAGGTGATCATAGGCATCCGTAATATCATCAAGTTGCTTGTTTGCCTTCTTATTTAATAATAATATTATATTGTTTTTTGAGTAACCAATTCGATTCCTCCCTCATTTTACTTCAAGAATATGGTACGTAGACTCTGAGATTAATTAAATTAATCATTTCAGTACACGCCGAGAGCTATAAAAGTCGGCCTAGAAGAATTACTTCTTCGTACGCAGCTTACGTTTTTCTAATAAGTTTGTTTTTAAAAGTACAACTCATACTGTTTAGACCTAATGGAACAATTTAAATATCTACAGAATGCCAAATACCTGACCTCGATGTTCTCTCATAAAAATTTGTTTAAATATTTATGTCAATCTTTATGGTTATATAAAACTATATTAAGAATTACTTAAATACTTCTATTTTGTTTATGTTGCTTCTTTCAATTTGGCAACTGGCTGACCTGTCTAATAGGCACCGTTGGTTTGTAGGTAGCTGTGACAGCTTTGGCTCGGTTCCAGCTTTGCGTAAAAAGATAAAATGTGATTTAATGTAAAACCATTTTTGCTTACTTTGATTCAGCTTTAATTTAAGTGTTCAATATAGAAATTAATAGAACAAAATATAGTCCATGGTTATCATATTTTTTTGAGTTTATCTAAATTTTACGTCTTTTCTAATTTCAATAACACTGTCCAATTATTGAACGTTATTTTTTTTCATTAATAATCTTTAATGTTAGTATCTATATAAAAATACATCCCTGTTTTCTTTGATTACGGCATCAGGCGTGAACGATTGGACTAATTTCAATAAATCTTTAAGTGTTAGATAGCCCAATGATCGAGGAAGGTTATAAGTTATATAACTTCACGCCACGACTAACAGGAGCCAAGTATCAATGAAAAAAGACACAGACAAAGTTGTTCAGGTCAGCTACTTATAAATAATCACATTGTATTAGCGTCAATAGCATAAACCTAAAAAAATACTGACATTTGCCTACCAAACTTACGCATTTAATTGTTTGTGCTAAAAAGCGAAAATCGGTATTTAGTTTTTTTTTAAAGACAACTCTCACACTAGAAGAGTCGGATGGGTCAAGTAACAACTTTGCAAATATTCATGAAATAGACACACTTCCTCTTCAAAGATGGTCAAGTATGTCCTCAAACTGTGTCGAAAGCTTCAAACTTTTTTATTACGCTTATTTTGAAGTATAGCAGTGCTGGCAGTCACTTCTTAGAACTAAGTTGGCAAATGAGCTAGGAAAATAAGAAATAATTTAAAAGCCGAGAGCGGACGGCATTAGCATCATCTGCCTTGTTAATTAGAAGATTAAAGAGCATATTTCGTCAAAAGAGCTACTGCTAAATATCTGACGCGGTTTGTGAGAACTCGGATAACAGAAAATATTTTGGTGAGTGAAGGGTTAAGGTGACTTAAGTCTTAGACTCCAGGGTTAATGTCTGCTTAGTGAATAATGAATAATGAAATAATGCATTTATTTTGTAAGTCAGTATTTACTGACATTTTTATACAGCTAGAAGGCGCTGGTATTTCCTAAGACTCACTCCGGAAAGAAATACTCAAAAAAACCACAGAGTTGTCTTATATTTTTAAGTCCGTAAGTAATGTTACATAAAAAATAAAACTAAATGAATACAGTACAGGGTCCGAGTTGAAGATGGGACATTAATTTTGAGTAGGCCTGCCCATACAGACCGCATACAAGCCCCAGTCATTGCGAACCAAAACTGTCATTAGATAAACTACCCGAAGCGCGACTCTACCCCAAGCAGGACATTTGTGTAGGCCGTGGAAACACTCAACACCTAACACCTACAAGGTTATACATATTTTATAACTTTCTGGTACAAGCCTACAACAATTCAAATTGAAATCAAAAAATAAACACATTGAAAATAAATGAAACACAAAATATATAATAAATTAAATTTATATCACTTTTAAACACAACAGCAATAATAGGCACGTAAATACAGGAGTGAGCAGCATCAATAGTTGTGAGGCTTACATTGTGAGGTTTAAATAGATTAGGTGAAGACGGTTATGAAGAATAGCTAGAAGGTGAATTTGGCTACGAAACTCTTTTAAAGAATACGTACACTTTTTGTATTATTAAGTTAATATCGACTTTAGGTAATAATTTGTAAAATTAGGCTACCCTCTGCGATGTTATCACTGCAGCCCGAAGATCGTCCTGGTAAAGCAATTAACTATACTTTTATATTCTTTCACTATCATACAAAAATGTTTTCACCACAAATTTTGTTGGACAATCTGTGAGCTTTCTACGTATTTGCCTATATTTACCAGCTAATCGGTTGTATAACCGCACTCAAATGACCATGCTAAAAATTCTACACAAGTAAAAATAGACGTCAATGAATACACTGTATCTCATCAACCAGAATTCACACCAGCACGGTTGTATTTAGTTATATTTTGTTCATAATTGGAGTCACGCGTAATTAAAGGCTTTTATTTGGGCCACGTAAATTGTGAACTCCAGCCAGATATGTAGTCGAGAGTACGGATATGGTTTCCGTGTTACGTAAGTATGACATGTATCACACAGTACATCTGTTGTGGGGTAGTTCAAATGAAGGGAAGATAAATTCTTAAATACAAAACGTTCAGATATTTGTAAGTTATATAAGTGACAAATTCTTTCTATTGATTGAAATTGTGGAGTTAAAAACTGAGGATCATACAATACTTTTACTTTTCAGTCTAACAATATCCAACTTAGGTTCTTGGTCCTATGTTTATACGCAGTAAAAACTATTATAACTTTTATATTCTACTTGTTATATATACTTAGGTATTTTTTGTTGTGCTTTTGCGTCTTTTCGGTATCTTTTCTCTTTATTCAATCAATCATCAGGTTGTTTCGAGTCGTCAGGAATATAAAAGTGACAGAGGGTACCTTTTAATCTAGATAAAACACATTTCCTCAAGGATTAAATTTCATTATCATAAGTTAAGCTATCGCTAAAAAACTAGTTATTTATCTAGTTATCAATAATGAAAAGATTTTATGACTAATCCATGTTAAGCGTAAGCGAAACAATTACAAAAAGAAATAGAAATTATCAACGGTTATGTAATGCAATAGTACCCGTATTTTATTAATTATATTTTAAGACCTATCTGGATGAAATGTAATGGAAATACCCTCTATAAATGCCTCCAGTTCCCCTCCCTGTAACTGCAAAGAAATAATAACTGTTCTATAATTTAAAGTCGAAACAAAGTAGAAATTACTGTTTGAAAGTGACGCAATAAAACGGTTTCATGAAATTGCTACCTCACATAAAACGTAAACTGCTTAACATAACCTCCGTAAGGACGTCTTAAGTCTCACGACGACGTCACAACCTCCTCAGTCCCTTATTCCTCTTTAAGAATTACTAAGTTGGGAACATTTCAAACTACCTCCTACGAAAGACTTTTCAAGGCGTTGAGTTGTATTTTGTTCTGTAAAAATCTTGTGCGCAATATAGACATAAATATCTATAGAACAATCGTTCTCTCTCGAAATCTTTTTATTGAAGTGAGAGAATTTTAAAGAAAATTGAAGAATTCGTTAACATTTGAATTTAACATCCTGCGCAAACATGTTACGGGAGTTCTTGGGAACAATGCTACTGGAATTTGCTGGCTAAAATCGTAATACATGATTTCAACAAGTTGAAGCCACTTGTCACACATCCAATGTGTCCCTGTCGGTGATCAAAGATATGTTTCCAGAAAAGCTGATTTCCAGACGAGGTGACATTCCATGGCCACCTAGAACTCCAGGTCTATGCCCAGTAGACTTTTTTTTATGGGGTTATTTGAAGAATTGTGTCTACTTTAATAAACCAAATACACTACGTCAACTAGAAGAAAAATTCAGCGAAGAGATGTCGGCGATTTCGTGGTCTCGTTGCCGACGAGTATTCGGCAATTTCGGTGCTCGCTTAGAGGAGTACAAACGTCGAAACGGTGGTCATTTTGACGCCGTAATTTTTAAAAAATAAATTTCAACTAATCCCCTTTTTATAAATAAACAATTTTAATAATATATCGAATAGTTTTTATACGATTTTTTCAAATGTTAACTAATTCGTGGCAAACCCTGTAGTTTCGTGACGCAACAGTACTCGTAGAATGAACATCCAATGTCCACCTGCTAGCTACTTAATTATACTTACACGTAGTGATCAATTAGTTTAAAAGCAATTAATTATGATTGTGAATCTAATGGTATGGCAGTTTGTTTTCCAATTCACCTCAGAGAAAGTGTAGCTAAAGACTAAGATAGTACTTTTACGTATAAAAGGATTTTAAACTATACCCGTAAATAGTCTCCATTGCTTTCCCTATTATCTTAGAGTCAACCACCTCTATTTTCTCCAAAAAACACAAGATAACGAGGGCAACACTGAAGTTTGAAATCCCTAAGAATAAGATATACGTAAATCACTACATACCTAATATACCATAAATTTTGGCGTAACAACCTTGGTCAAGGTCAAGTGTACATTCAGTGGTCAATAGAAAATAAATTTTCGTCAATAGCAATATGGTAGACAATAAACTGATAAATTTTATTGACTGGTAGTGAGAGCCCCTATTTATTGAAGTACATTTACTGAGAAAGCATTTTATAACTTATCAAATACTATTCGCTATTATATGATTTCACCAAATTCGTCTAGAGGCCAAGTACACGCTCGTATTATGGCGCTATACTCATATTATAATAAAATGCATGATGTGAAATTCTCTGGATAACAAGCTAATGTGTATACGCTCTAAAACACCAGAGACAATTTATTTTGAGAGTAATCAGAAATAGATTGGTTGATGTCTTGATGGCTTTAAATAGGCATGATTATATAGTAATACATACTTTTTTAAAAATAACTGCTAAAAATGGTCAATTCTCCTATCTGTTTGGTAAGTTTGATCTTCATTCAGTTCCGATCAAGTCTCGGTCTAACAACTGTAATAAGTGTATTTTTGTTGTAAGTTTGTCGCTTATGGTTTGTTAACATAAGTGAAGAATTGACTGTCCAAATTGAAAAGTTTGGCTAGCTACTTATTCTGTTTTATTAAATATAACAATTCTTACACTGTAAAGTAATGAATTAATCAATAACGTTTTGTAAAGAAAACTAATAAAAATCCTTGACACGTTTGTAATTTAGTTTTTCATTAAATAAATTTTATATTTATAAAATAAGGCGCGGTTCGATTTATAATTAATGTAATTACATGTGACAGGGATGAGGAAATACTGCTAGGCTTGGCTTCCATATCCGACCTTGGCATGCGATCAAGTTACTCGATAAGGGGAAGTTTTATATTTGATTGTATACTAGTGTTGAAATAGTTGTCATAAAATTAATATTGGTATATTCACATATTATTATAATAGTAATGTTTATTTGTTTGAATAATTGTATATTTAGGCAGAAATTCAAATATTTTTTGTTCATCACTAAGTACTATTTACGAATTAGGTAATTACGAATAGTTCTTTTGTTAATCTGTTGGCTAAGTTTATGTATGAATATGTATATCCTTAACCAACAGATATATTACCATCCAACAGATTATACAAAGCTGTGTAAAGCACAAATATTGGAAAAATCACTCCATCAGCTTGTGTTTAGGTTAGTCAAATGACCGACGTCAGAACTTTTCAGACAGCAATTTATTACAGTAAATAGCAGTTAAGATAAAATATAATCAGAACGTGACACTGTACGATAAAACATACGAGTAATTAGTATCGGATTGTTATAGATATAAATAAAGTGTCACTATAATAAGCTCATTATTTTTCAAAGTAGGCACAAAACAAAAAACCTAAAAAATATAGTTTTTTGAATAACTATGTTGTGCTACAAATCGTCCACACTTTGCCACGACTATGTTTACACGTTGCCTTAAGTAGTTAAATAAACATTAAGTATATTAAAGGGAAAATCAATCAAATCAGCTACTTTAGATAGATCTATTAGATTTAGATTGCATTGATTTAGATTAGCAAATAAAATCATAATTACGCTACGCCACTTGACTTTTGTATGGTATAAATGCATCATTATGTCTAGACGACCAAAATTCGCTTAACGTTATCTAAATATCACTGTCGATTCCAAATACTGAGATGTTTGTCAAAATTAATAATAATACAATTATATGAAAACTGACCATTTTAACATAATAGTAATTTCAATTACAAATGTGCGTAATATACGTGGTGACGGATTAAAATTACAGAGTGTCACCACCTCTTACTCATCCTATGGTTATTGTAAAAGGCGACTAAGAGATAAACTACGCTGGATGACATTACTGCAAGGAGATGGAAACAAAAAACATACCCTGTACCAATCCATTTGGCCAGCGTGGTACAGGAGGCTAAATCTCCTTGCTAAAGAGAAGCCTATGTCCAACAGCGGACTATTAAAGGTTGTTGATGATAATGACATTGACATTGTTTTATGGACATTTTTGATTTCTAACACACGATTATATTATAAGAATTATACGAAAATAACTTTCTCAAATCAAAGTAAAGAGGTAAAGAATACACTCTAACTTTTTAACACAGATACATACAGAATATCGGTTCATAATTCATTATGAGATCTTGAGGTTTTTTATGAATTCGTTCAAGATTTAAACGGTGTTCATTGATGCTAAGTAATGATCAGTGTCAAACCCTTTTTTAACTAGTTTCGTATCAACTTTTCGAATACCGATTTTGAACACATGTATATTTAGTTAATGCTCTGTTTACTGCTATGTTTAGTTACACGTAAATTTTTCGAATAAGTGGTGACGGATTAAGAATAGGGAGTGTCACCACCGCTACTCGTCCTGTGGATGCCGGAACAGCTGACTAAGCGAGCAAACTATGCAGGGCAAAATCAATGCAAAGAGAGTGAAAACTTGAAATAAATTCTATACCAAGCTGTCGATCAGCGTGACATAGTAGGCAAAAAGTAATAATAAATTGAAATTATTTTAAGATTAGAATCATTAATATTTGTACAAGTTCCAAATTTAGACAAATATTACAAGCGCATACTTAACGTAATTTATTTCTACAATATTAGTCAATACACGTAGTTGTGGGTTCCTAAATATAACATATGTCCTTCATAATAAATTCATTTCATTTATTAGATAGTGTACACAGTTTGGCTCGAAGTAGAAATTTACTAGGTACTTACATAAAGTAATTAATGTCAAAACAGATGGATTACGTTGTATTTATTGACAGCGTTAAATGTAAATATGGCAAATACGCCAATCTTCTTTTCTAAGGACAAATCTATATTCAGCAGTGAACTTCTAATGGCTGTTGATAATGATAATGATGACAAACAATTGTATTTCTTGACAAACCCTTCCTTAGTAGTCGGGTAAAAATTTTACTTTCACATAAAGTCAGTGCTAAATAAATTTGATCTTCTTACCTTGGCTACATTACTTACTCGTATATTGCTAACGATGATTAAAACAAGACAAATATGGCAGTGAATAGAGCATTTATTAAACATACATATATGTAGAATCGGTACTCGGTAGCAAAGTTTTTGGCAGAAAGTTTCTCTTGTTTTTCATTCTTAATGAGAAAAGTTTGCACGCTTCTAGACTAACTTCAACCGTGGTTACTTTTGATAGGTATTATTTACATGAGGCGTTAATCTTCTCTCTCTTTTTATTTCTGAGAATGTTAGGTGAATTAAAATAAGTGTCAGCAAAATTAAAATTTAATTTCTTTTTTTCTCAATATACCTGCCAAATTAAAGGAAATCATTAGTAGAATCTAAGAGTGGTGGTAACCATCTTCATTGCGAATGCAGACAATTCTATATAGTGACACACACTATGGTGGCCTAGTTAGTTACTTTTTCATGCACCGCTGGAAGAACCCAGGATCATCGGGATGGAAACAACGTATCTGTTTCCCTCCCACTACTTTGGTTGGTACTGCAGCAAGTTCCAGGTTTCGAATGCTCGAAGGCAAAGCTGATTCATTTGGGGCGAGAATGTATGTCTATCACTATGCCAGCACTTGCCCCCGTTTAGAGGAAGGGAGAAGGTGGAATCGGTCGAAAGAGTTCGCCAGAACACTCCGTGATAAAGGCGATGGAGAACAGCCATAGAAATGTGTCTATTCTTAACTTCGGGACTGTCGATCATGTCGACTGCTCGCCGCTGCAAACAATCGAGAGCTTCAAGCAAATATTACGTAGAACCATCATAAGTATGAGATCAGTTATGAGCGAACCTAGGTCTTATAAAAAACACACAGCTCAACGGTAAGCTGCTGTTGTGTTTCTTCAACATTGACTAGCTTGGCTGTAGAGTGTCTAAAATATCGCCCATGAACTGTGCTATCATCTGCAGAGTAATGTACGATGCCAAGGGGTAATTGACATGTAGAAGAAACAGTGTGGACGACAGAACGTAGCCTCGAGGTACACCAGAGTTTACTTGCTGGCAATCAGAGGCCGTGGGTCACAAAGAACTCTTGTGTAAGAAAGTGGCAACCTAGTTGCAGAGTTTAGGGGTCAAGCCAAATGCCGGAAGTTCAGAGAGAAACGGACGGTGCCAGACCCTATAAAGGTTTTGATCATGTTGAGGCTCATTGCCAAGGACTCGCTATTAGCTTTTTAACTGTGATATGACTCTCCTGACCTCCGTCATGTTCATCGATTTGGGCGACTGAGAACAGAGCACACCACATTTGTGACAATTTCTTAAGGAACAGGTGTATTTAAGCAATACAGCTGTCTTTTCTACCGGCTGATGTCGATATTTTACACAACTGTCTCGAAAAGTAGCTGTTTTATTATAAGCTAGGAGCTAGGAGAGTATATTCTGGTGATGTAATGACCCGTGGAAGTTACCATACCGTAAATAATTGCTCTGTGACCGATCAAATAAGTAAAACTAGAAAATGTAGTGAATTGACTTAATCAACAGACTTATTAATTAATTGACTTTATATTCTGAGCTTTATTGCTGTTATTGGATTCATACACTAATTTATTAGATTTGGATTCAGGTTATTCGTTACTGACAATGTAACGTTAATTTACACATTGAAATTAGTCGGTAAACTAATGTAAACCGACAGAACTACTCGTACATTCAAACCGATTATATATTTTTTTCGAATGTGAATTTATGTAATTTAAACTGGCATATACAACTAAAACAATAGGCTTATTTTATGTGCAACAATAACACAAGTATACATTAAAAAAAAAGATGAAAGAAAGAAATGTTACTTATAAGGATGAACTGTGGGAGTCCGAGCCCTCTAAGGCCCTCAGTATTTAAAAGTCACTTAAATTTTTTAACCGCCACGAATAACAATATAAATAAACTTACTGGCGGTAAGGTGACAGGTAAGCTTAAATCTTCTTGAATCTGTGTTTTCTTCTCAAAAGGACGAAGGTAGTAGATCATGAGTACTAGCGGCATGGATAGGGCTGATATGGCCCCTAATGCCGCCGCCATCAACAGCCACGTCCAATCAGGCATTTTGATTTAGCGCTTTTAACTGCAAAAGAAAAAGAAAAATAGTCAAGTTGAATTAAGAGTAAAAAGAGATTATGAATAAAATAATGGTGAAAATGGTGCGGCAGGTATTTTGTTTGTTTTGGTCTAATCTCCATAATTATTTTTTATTTACTAGCGTAATTTCTGCTTCGAATTCTCATATGGTTATTAGGTGCCTGTATTAGCACCTAAAATTCTAAATGTTTTTGAAGAAATGAGCTATAAATAGATAACACATACAAGGACTGCTAGGGAGTTAAGATAGACCAGGTAACTTTTAACGCAGCCAGAAAGAAGCAACATAAATCTAAATTATGCAAAGTGCACAACGAACATAAAGACTATTTAGTTAAATATACCTGTTACAAAGATGACTTTTTTTTACTTTTATAATTATTAGAATAAGGTAAAATAAAAACTCTGAATAGCGATAAAGTAAAGCTTCACTTCAACTTCACAAGTTAACGATATCAAATTTCTGCTATTAATTTTGTATATTTTATATTTTTTATTCACAATACGCCGCTGGAAAGTAATACGTTTCAGCATAATCGAATTAGAAAAAGTTCTGGTACCTAGTCTTATTTACGTATGTACAATAATGGTAGCATGGTAGCCGCTTTATTTTTTTATATATATAAGTAAAAAAATTAAATTTTTGAACAAAATTTTAACAAAAAAAACTTACTTTAAATAGAATATAGCTAACACCAAAAAATGTACTAGTAAATAACAATAATTGTGGACATAAGAATTTATATTTTTGTACTATTTAGTGATTTTTTTATTTTAAAAAATATTTTCTATTGGAAGTATTTTTTTTTATTATTTTTTTTTACTTCTTGATTTTTCATGAATCCATTATTTTTTTGTGTGAATTTGGGCAGTCCTATCAGATACTAGAAATAGCGCCGTTCAAATGAGACAAACGAAGAATGGGGAGCAACCGCACATTGATATTGGAATATATGTAGTGCGTAATTTAAGGCCGTAGCATCGCCGCATATCCAAATAGGAAATTTGCCGCTAAGGCTATTTCAAAGCGAGCTTACTTAAAATTACAACTTGAATGTTATGTTTTATTCTGTAATTTTGGTGCCTAATCATTTTTAGATCAGGCGTTGTTGCGTACTTTGTTGAGTTTTACAGTTGCACGAGACTATATACTTTAATAAAAATCTCCACCAGGACATCACGAAATGAGAGAGATCTCTAAATATTTTTTTACGTCGGTATTTTTTCCAAATAAGTTTTAATTTTTCACTGTATAACATATTTTCGATACCTATTTAACGGTTCCTAAATCTGATGAATACATCTGTACACCCCTTTAGAGAGTATGGGCATGATGTAATCTTTTTTGATTGTGTAAATAATACATACACATGTGATTGATTGTCTCTGAATAACTACATAAGAACATCACTAAAATAGTAAGGGACCGCCTCGAAATTCTAAGATGCTAGTCAAAATCATCGTACACAATTTTTAAAAATTATTCATCAGATCTGAATGACAGAAGACAAGCATCAGCTTTCGAATATGAAAAATATCATAACATCATTTCATCAAAAAAAACACTCGAATTGAGAACCTCCTCCTGTTTAGAAGTCGGTTAAGGTATATTTGTTTGTAACTGATAATAGACTTTCCTGTAGAAAAACCTGGACATGTGATAAGATTACATCTCGATAATTGTTGGTGGTTATTATGGATGGATGTGCATACTATCCACTAGCGTAATTTTTGCTTTGAATTCTCATATGGTTGTTAGGTGCCTGTGTTAGCATCTGAAACTCTAAATGTCTTTGAAGGAATGAACTATAAATATATAGCACACACAAGGACTGCAAGGAAGCTATGTAGGCCAGGTAATTTTTACCGCAGCCAGAAACAAGCAACATAAATCTGGATTATGCAAAGTACCCAACAAACGTAAAGAATTGTTGTTCTGTTAATAATTGTTAATATGATGGCTTTTTTTACTTTTATGATGGATTAAATAAACTGATCATCTCGTATATAGGATCAATATACCGGTATCTAAACGATTACAGTACAGCTAAGACTCAATGATAAAAAATATCATGTCCGTTTCACATTTATCACTACTAACTAAAACATATATTTTATAACTTTCACGCAACTAATATTAAAATTCCCATTAATTTACTATAGTTACTTGGGACCGTTTTTTTTGATTAACTGTGTTTTATTTGATAAAGTAGTTTTTTTACAACTTGTAGTAAATTTTTTCTTACCTTTTCCAATTAATGTTTCGTTTTACATCACATTCTACACATGTTATAAAAAACATAATAGGCATTTAGACGCTAGCATCTAATGAGAAAAAGAAATTACATTGTGTAGCTGTAGTCAGGTAGCAGAGCCATGCTAATTTCAGCACGAATATACCGACTCAGGATCCCTACAGTCGTATTTCGTTGGCGAGTATTAAAGCGGGGCCCCGTTTATGTAGGGGTGACAGTTATCGTGGCAAGTTGGTGAACATTACGTTGCCACGATGACTGTCATACTTTTTACATCCCCGAGCGGACCTTGAAAAAAGAGTAGGGTGCTAGAGGTCGGGCGTCGGGTGGTTTTTAGTGAAAGCATCACATACTCCTGGGTCCTGTACCCCAAGGAACAGGAGATCCGAAGGGATCTTCCACCTCATCAACAAAAAAAAGGTCACCATACTGCATTGTCTGCATGCACAATGAGTATGGTTACCATATCTCTTGGATTCTATACATGCTTTCCATCAGGTAAAGTAAAATGAATTTGGCAAGTTTTTTAAAAACGAACACATATATATATATATGTATATGCCTAAAGTTACGTAACAGAAATGTTCCTTTGAACAGAGAAAGAATAATGTATAATGTAATAATGACATTTGAAGGTGAGTAGTACGCAAAGTAATATTTTGCCTGGATGTAAAATATTCAGAAAAATAGAACTCAGATGATCGAACCCAAATAACAAAATCTACGAATATCAATCTCAAAGGAATGTTATCTAACGTAATTCTATTCCGCTAGTGGGTATTGCTGGTACACAGGGATAAAATATTTGCAAACCAGCGAGGGTTTGTAAATTTGTGAGCAAAGAATTTATTTTCACAAAGCGAAATTTACACTTCACTTACACGAGAACGTGTTTTTTACTAGCATACTGATGTAGTATACACTTAAAATCTATGCTTGTATACTAAGGGAAAGTATTTTAATTCTTGATAAAGAAAATAGTTAATCAGATAGTTTTATGCCAAATAACACTATATTTACTGGTTAGCTGATATATATAACACATATTTGTCTCTTGAAACCGAAAGCTATAATTATCTGGTGGATAGATTCAGAATGGTCTATTTGGGATTTTATCAGCAAGTGGTAAAACTGACCCTAATACATGTATAATAAGATAAAATTTTGTTGGTTTGTATAAGCATAAACACACTCAATCAAATGGGTATTAATACAATGGTTCTTCGAATACAAATATGTAGTGGGTAGAGTATTTGTTAAATAAATAATCATGTGATCTTCAAAAACAGTGACCGTAAACGTATATAATTGGGTAGATGACTGTATCGTTTATTAATACCAATGTCCACTTCATTAAAACTGATATCTCGAAACATCTCGGCAAATACAATTAACATAGCTTTTTATATTTTTACGAATTTCAATCAAATATACAGTGAAATATTGTTCAATTGAGTAGTTTAAAACAGTGACGTCACAATTTTGTAGTTAGTACATTTTTTATACAAAATTGTCGTTTTAACAGATGATAAAAAGTAACTAATTTGAGTAAGGTGTCATCTAGCCTATTATCAATATAAGTATAATACAGAGAAAAACAAAAAAAACGAGAGTAGACTGCAGTATCATTTACAACTGTTTAAAAGCAGAATTAAATAAATAAAACCTACTTCAATATTAATGAGTGGAAAAAGGACATAACATTAATTAATTTTCAAGGGCCCGATATCAATTTGAGAGGTCATAATTACTTAACTACTTAAATTGGATGAGTTTGAGGGTAACTTCCCTCCAACTCATCCAATTTAAGTAGGCAAAACATTCAATCGTTAAATGAATTTCAATGCTTGATGTCAAAACTCTTCACGAACTTTAGATAGAAAGATCGGACGGACATGTAATCACGTTTTTACATAATTATGTTAGTCAAACTTACTTGTAACTGTTTACTATTGAATGATGGGTAAGGGATTAATCATATACACTTGATTTCCTTTTTCATAGTACTTATCGTAATAAAGATTATCAGCTATGAAAAGATATAGATAAGATAATTCAAACAGAAAATCTATCATTTTATTCGAGATTAAGGTATAAGAGAAGACACATTTAATCTCTTGGTATGCATTACTTATATGTAACAGCGGCACACTCTTGTGTGAAGGTCCTCGAAAATGACATCGACTATTTGCTTTGAGGGATAAGCATACACTTATGCAATGTATATAATCATTTTACAACTTTAGTTGAATAACTATAACTTTAGTACGTTAACTATGAAATATTATTAAGTTGTGGTAGAAAAACTGTTTTGTTGGATTTCGTACATATTAGTTTTTATGAACTGAAATTTGTTTTGTCTCTCATATATTACCGACCTAATTCACGTACGATCAGACAGGATTACCTCAACAGAACAAACGTCTAATTATTAACGTATGTTTTATAAACTTTAAGCCAACAAACAAATATTTAATCAAACAGAATTCAGAATCCTACCCTCAGAGGAGATTTCTAACCGAATTTGAAGCCCAAGTAAACAAATAAGGCGTAATATAAATATTTATATTATTCATCCCTTAGCGTAATCCATTAATCCCTTTACCCCGTCTGACACAGCTCGTGTCTATTGAGGTATACTATTAATATCTACATCCCTTGAGATAAGAAGAAAGTTATCTGTCTCTACCCAAGAATTTGGATAGAGATAGATTATAATGGTATTTCGGTAACATCTTACAGGTGATTTCAATGTAGGACACGGCAGATATACTCGTAACTTTAAATCAAAGTTGACGGACTTTGGTAACTTACAACCCATAGAGTACCTGAGATAATCTATCCCACTGGAGTTACTGGTAATAGCTGTATTTTGATTAGCCGTGTTTTAATCAGTTAATTAAAAAAAAACTTCTATCTTTTTAAGAGATCACATGAATAATGATGAATAATAATTTCATTCAAAAATAGATAATAGTTTTACACTTTAAAAGCGGGAATAACAGCTATTACTAGAGTAGACTGTCCTAATGTAAGTTGTACTTAAAATTTCTACAGTCATTTTTGTTATGGCTATTTCAATACACTGTGTGGTGATTTTGAAAAGAATTATCTTTCGGTATTCATGTTGTACAAAAACTTGCTCAGTTTCTTCGTATATGACAGTAAATCGATTTACCGATTTTATATAAAGCATAAAAAAGTATATGTTACCTTTGTCTATGTGTAAATTAACTTTTTTATCAATTTAATATAAAAATCTCTATTGAAGGTAACAGCACTATTAATAACACTTATAGTCCATCTAATCTAAGAGGTACTGTTTGACGTTTTATACTTTTTTACGATTATACACATTGTTTTTTACGAAACAACGTTGTATGAGCGTAACTCACATAATTTCAATAACCTTTTCCGTAAAACCATGTAATTATGATGCATTTCTATTTTATTACAAGATGTACAATTTTTTTATCTATATTAGATTTGAATTTAATTTAAAAGAAAGCAAAAAAATAAATGTATACACAATAGATATTTTTATTTCAGACATCATTTCAAAGTCACGTAATTACGTGCTTTAAACAGTGTTGTGACCTTTTAAATCCGCGTTAATATTAATAATCGGTAAAATGTATGAATACTCGGACTTATTAATGACTAGCCGCTTGCAGTCTGAACGTTTTTTAGCATTTAATAATATAGTACATAAACAATTGATATCTAACTGTCAATGAAAACGCATAATAAAAACAAGTTTTTTTCTCTATTAGCCGTGGCATAAAGTATGGTAAAGATTTTTATCGAGATTTGTTTATTTCAATATTTCTATCAAAAAATGTGTAAAACTGAAATCGATTTGTAAATATAAGGAGATTATATCGAGAATTGGATATTGTAACGATTAATTTCTTAGACACCTTCCCTATTCTTCAATCTATCAGAACTGTCATACAGTACGTCTAAGATTAGTTGAAATATAATAAACAATAAGGGATAGCACATATGAATGGTTTGTAGCACAGATCCTCTACAAATGTGCTTACATATGTAACTAATTCAAAACCCAAAGCTATTGTAAGAACAAACTGTGCCGCTTTTGTGGGGTATGGGGCGTACCTGCACCCTTCGTACACAATGTACGGTTGTGACTTGGGTAGAGGTATCAAGTTTTAACCACCTTGTAAACTGGTATGAAATTACACATTACATTTTAAGTACGTGTATAATTTGACTTTTGATTTGTTCACGATTAAGACTCAATAAAATAATAAATAGTTTTTAATTAAACATATTGTCACTTGTTTATTTTTGTCGTATCTATGTACTTAATTATATTTGTTTAGTTTTAGATATTTTTTGATGCTTATATCTGTATTTATCATATATCAAATAAGTTACCAACTGAAGTAATCAATAACAATCTCAGCCTAAATATAACTTTCATTTAAACTCCGGAGAACATGAAACACGTAATTAACAATGTGAAATTTTACAATGTTCAGTTTCCAACGTAAGTTTAATTAGCTACATTTTGCTGTCTACTATGAAGTCAATATGTTTTATATAAATGGTAATTAATTTTATTATACCCTACCCCGCTGCGCCGATCACCCGCTGCTCGAATTTCTGTACATGATTGACTTTTTACCTTAAACTGACATTGTTTAGACTATACTATATTATAATATGATAGAATAAAATACATATGAATATACTGGACAACTGGACTCCTGAATCTTTTTACAGATCTATAGACAATACTTTATCATCCTAACTCATTTCAATTTTTGGACTGAATCGGTGGTGCAGTGGTAACGATTCGAACTCGATTCCCAGGTCGAACCAAATGTTTCCATGATCTGCAAATATTTGTTTCGGAGTTTGGGTGTCTTCTACATATAGTATGTATGTATTGACAGAAAAAAGTATATATATATTTATATCACTTGTCTAGTACTCATAGTACAAGCTCTGCTTAGCTTGAGACTAGATGGCGTTGTGTCAGATGTCGGTAATATTTCTCTATGTAGAAAAAAATTCCTTTTTTAAAGAACTTTATTTAAAAAAGAGTACAATCTTATTAAACAATTACAGTACAAAGTCATTACTACAGTCCTTTAGATATAGATTGATCTCTAAGACAGATGGCTACGACACAGACAGAGTAACTTTGAACAAGCGATTTTCTTTTATATCACCTAACTCTTCATTCTTTATGTGCCAGTTTAATCACAAATGATTGGCAATATGTTATAAATACAAAAAATCACATTTAAGTTCTAAAATGACACTAGGTACAATTGTCCCAGAGATTTCCCAGAGACTTTAGAAATACATTATAATAATAACTTAAAAATATAATATTCGTTACGAAACTATTAAAAAGTCATTGAATAATTCAAAATAATCACATAAGTTACCGTATCGAAACTAAGATTTCTACTATTCGTATCGATATTCAGATCTTAATTGTGTAATTTATTTGTTGCAATTTAACTCAAGAAGGATATAATCCCAATGTATCCCTAGTGAGTTAAATTGCAACGGATTAAAAATGTGTAGTGGCATCCCCACTGTTCATACCATGAGTGTCGTAAGAGGCGACTAAGGGAACAAACTATTGAAGAAAATATCACTATAAAGAGAAGAAAAACTTGAAACAAAATCTATTCCAACCCTATGGGGCCTATGTCCAGTAGTGGACTGTTAAAGGCTGTTGACTGCTGACGATGATGAAATATACACACACTCACACAGGTACGTATCATTAGTGTCAATCGTGCATTACCAACCACATTCAACTCTGTTAATTCGAGAAGAATTTACTCGAGTTCAAGTATCCAGTGATTTATTATAAATATTAAGTTTGTAAATTACAAATCTGACAAAACTATTTTTGTAGCAAAATTTACTAGTAAACCACAAAGCTTTAAAAGTATAATATAAAATATAAACAAAGTAAGTAATAAAGAATGCCTATTTGAAAGGGCTCGACATTGTAACGTCAGTCATTTATGACATGACTGGTTTCTTAGTAATATTAAATTTGCTACCACACTGAAATAGAAATGTTACAATTCCAGGTAAACAATACATTACCAGATGGTCTGAAATATCCCGCCCATCACAATTATATTCGAATGGTTCGTTGATTTATCCTACAGAACAGAGAAATAAACATTAAAAACGAGATCGTCAGTAAATCTCAAGATATCCTTTGTCGCCAAGGCACACACACGATTAATAATATTATACATACAGTATTTGGAAATCGAGCTTTGCTCGATATTTTTTTTTGAAAACATGTATAAAACAACGTTTTCTGAAAATGGAACTTAGCTAGATCGAAATCCCCTGCATACTAAATTTCGTGAAAATCGTTGGAGTCGTTTTCTAGATTCAGATTATATGTACATATATAGATTATATAAATACGAGTATATACGAGAATTGCTTAAAAGTATTAGATAACAAAATCGTCGTCGCTCACAATGTTACAGTGTTTCACTTGTATATTCGTATTCTAGGTGCTGGTCTTTTCGTCGTTTCGTCTATAGTATTTTGACTTGGATCCGAGAGCTGATCTTTCTACCAGGCCTACTCCTACGCAGAAGGTTGTGTTGACTGTTTCTACATAAAAATATTGTACTAAATAATATTCTGTTCAACTAACAAGCAATTAGGAAAAATATTCGTGTTATTAATATCATAACGAAAGTGGAAAAAGCAATTACGTGGAGTTGAATCGTATTTCAATTCTAATTGAAATATAAGAAAGTCAAATTTGTTTTACTACCTGTTGAAATGGAGGCTTCGACGTACGGCTATCAACATGGAATGCTAACAGTAGTACAACTGGGTAGGATCGACTTCCACACTTGAGAGAAATCGTTGAATAATAACTGACACAAAGAAATTGTTACTCGCTAATGGAGTCGATGCGTCAAACGTGTACATACAAAAAAAGGTACCATATTTAAGTCTTAGCAATTTGAACGCAGAACAGATCAGTTTGTTTTAATTTTTTGATTTTCTGGGTGTTACTTGGTGTATAGCGAATTTTTTTGGCCACCGCATATTTTTAGTATTTCACATTAATAGTTGAATAAATTATTATCGCACCAATGTTCACGGATGTTGAAATTTGTGTATCATGTTCACTAATTGAAGTTAGAAGATTTAAAAGGGATCTTCATTGTATCATTTAATAATATTATGTTTTTCTAAACACAAATTTTTATTTTAGTGTGGATTGTTTTTACCGCACACATCACTATTGAGGTGTTGTTGAAAATCAGCTCTCAAATCAATTATACATAAATATTTTATGTTCCTATATACTTTGATTGTGTATAAGAATATACAGAGAATTTCATTAATCGTTACAATATTTATTTATAAATATGAATATATTACTTTTAATAACATTTTAAATATGACTGTGTTTAATACTAATCTGACCTCTAATTCTTCAATAAAAATTTCTTTCTTTCTTTCAAACTTTAATTTCACTTATTCCTTGCACACATCAATTTGTAAGAACTATTGCAGAGGTTAGCTATCGCTTAAAATGGTTACGAACTTGCTAATATTCTAATAGCCTTCAACAATAAATAATTTTATAATTATTATTTTCTTTTTTATTTATTAAATAAATAATCAATAAATTACTCGAGGTTACGCTCGCGTGTGTTTTTTACACCTATGAAACCGACACAGTTCTTTATTTCGGTATGAAAGATACCCTACATTTTTGACCCATACCATGGATAACGCGTATATGCAAAATATCAGGTTATGCAGTTAACTAGTTATGATAAACAAATTCCAGATCACAATTATCAAATGTAAAATTGAGCAGAAGTATCTCTGCCTTACATATTCATGGATGTGTTCTTAAACTTTAAAATTTTAGTGTGCCCTAATAGAGATCGCTGATAGTTTTCTAAATTCTGCATAGTATAGGCTTCCTGTACACTTATAAAACACGAATATCAGTAAAAAAATCTCCGTCTATATCTCAAGTACGATGAAGTACTCCAAATCTTAATTTTACGGACAAGGTGAAGCGTAGGACGACCGTCTCGACGAAGTAAAGGACAAATATTTGAGCGAGAGATATTTAATTTTTTTTTATTGAAGAAATCATATTTTTCTTTTGATAACCGTTTTCTTTGAATACAGAAGAGGCTTCTTTACAGATGTAGGGTTTAATGATTCTCGTTCAAATAAAAAGTCCGTTTGAAGAAAATAAATTCACTGCAAAACAACATTTTTGTAAATAAACTTAAAAAATTGTATCTATTATAAAATTATAGTGGTTTGAAATGCTTGATATAATATGGTGACTACAACTGTTGGATTGAATTCACGCTTTCTATCAGACGGAGCAGAGTCACTTTGGTAGACCCTTAAAATAGAAAGTATATACATAAATAAACAAACAAAAACAATAAAATCTTGGAATGAATTTGTTGTTTAGATTACAATATTATATGTAATTGGGCGTCTATTATGCGCATAAGGGAAGAGGAGGACGACACGAGGAGGCTAGTAAATCCTTCGTGTTAGCTCTCATATAATTTCTTTTAACGACTTCAATAAGTTGTTATCCAATCCAAATCACATACGATCTAGAGTTAATGAAAATTACTAAATGGATTAGAAGAGCGCAAAAAAAATATTGAGAAGACAAAAGGTCTGAAGTTTTAGATTTTACTACCTTTTCATTAAAGTCTATAAATATTAAAATCAATATTAGTTTTTAAAAGGGATATTTTCTTAGTTAAAGATAGATAAAAACATTTTACGGGCCGTATCAATTTAAGACACGGGTCGTGGCTAGGACAGCTCTGATCTAAGTAATAAGCTTGTAGTTGCAATTTTTTTTTGTTTTGCCATTCCATTTTCTAAAGATATCTTTATATTTTATAGGCATAGGACCATGTAGGAAAGACCTATGTTCATCAGTCGACAGCACAAATTTGAGATGGAGTAAATAAGAGGTATACTTATACGTAGTTTATTTGTTTTATTTGTGTACATGTTTCGAAAGTCTTCATTTTAACATTTTTAAACTTTCATTTTGAAAGTGTATTACTTACACTATTTGAATATATTGGAGAACTTTCTGTGCTATGACTTCCAAATTCTCGAGGTCATTTGAGGATATGGGAGACGATAGAATATGTTGTTTGAAATACTTACAATGTTTCTAATTCCCATCCACGATGTACGCAGTTTTATAAAGTATTCGAAAGAGTAGAGTAATCGAAATAGTCGTAATTATTATTTTTGCTTTACTCAGATTTTTAAATACAAAAATTATATAAAACCTAAATAGTACTTGACTATTTATACCTTGATTTTTATTAAATCTATATGTTTTTAAAGGTTACTATTCTTAGCTATTAGTCTCAGTTATTAGCCTCGGCATGATATTAGCCTTAACTAAAATAAAAGAATTATCTATCTAATTTTAGAAGCAAGTAACGTAGGTACAAGTATATAGGTCAGTCGCAGTATTCTGCACTCGTACAGCAAGTGAAGGACAAAGGTGGACTGTAAACTAGCGTATTATGGAACAAACTTTCTGCATATCTTATTTTTTGCTTATTTTAAGAGCCTGTCAAAGTGACTCTACTCTGCCTGATGGAAAGTATAAATAGAATCCAAGAGTTGTAGTTACCAATACTCATTGCGAATGCAGACAATGCAGTATAGCGACCTAGTTAAATGCTTTTTCACGCCTCGCTTGGGGACATAAAAGGCATGACAGTCATCATGGCATTGTACTGCACAAACTTACCACGACAACTGTCACCTCTGCATCAATTATCATTATTTTTTTTAAATCATAAAACAAAAGAAAAATAATATAATAAGACGCCGCCAATTCGACTTTATTTTAACATTCCATTTAAAGAAGTAAACTCATAACAAAAAGTTACGCCTATTTCACAGAGGGGTAGGCAGAGACAACTGATCTCCACTTATTACGATTTTGACACACCTCTCTTGCTTCATCCTCATTCATTAATCGCCGTTTTCATCCAACTTTTCACATGACACTTCTTCAGAACATCACCAATTTGGTATGTAAATGTTCGTCGTGGATGACCTCTTCCGATACTTTTATACACATTCACTTTATAATTTCCTTTCGTGAGTCTTCTATCATAAATTCTCTATGTAACCAAATCATCATTCAAGGAGGATACTCTTCTCAATCTTTGTCAATATATCTTCTTTAAGAAAACTGATCAACCCAAAACCTCATGTCTGGTGTTGGTTTTTATACGCGATGAAATAAAATTCCAAATTTTTGGGTCCAATTAGAACTTTAAACAAGTCTTACGAAATGATGAACGAAATTATTATTTATTATAATTTTGTGGTATAAACTTCTCGTAGGACTACAAATATTAAGTTATATGTAAAGACTAATATCAAATTGTAGCTTCATTTAAACACTGATAAAGAAAAAAGACACGCAACTCGACATACCTGTAGAGTCTCTTATACATAATTAACATTTTTGGCAGTTTAGTCAATTTTTTTTATAATAAAGCAATAAAGGAGAAAATAAGCACATAAACAATATCTACTTAACTATAGTGGCAATAAAGTTGACTGTTATCTGTTTTATTGTGTAATATAAAATGGAAAAGCGTTTTATTTTAACTAAATGTTTACATACAATATGCAAAATTAATAGACAGAACAAAATGTAATATTATTTTACTTACAAAACGATATATTTCTAAAAAACAACAAATAATCCATCTTTGTTCACTTACCTCTTAATATATTTTCCTAAAAACAATGAATATTTTCTACGTACAATCGATATACACTAGAACAATTGACATAAACGATTGTCTAACTAATCGTATCTTGTCTTGATAATAGTATATTTTTCTACTACATTTTCTACGCCAGCCGGGCCGCCCGGCGGCATCAGATACCTTTTACATCACTGACACTTAGGAAAATTATTATTTTTCCTAAAAAGTACCACTGTCTCACTGGGCATGCGCATACCCTCGCCAATTAGGCCGAAGTTCACTTATTGGAAAGTATTATTCCCAAATTGGTATGCAGCGCACCAACATCTGTATTTTGGTACATTAATATATTTTTAACTAAGTCATTCTCATATAGTCTAAAAGTAAAACCAAAGGAACAAAGTATTACTCCCTTGTGACATTACTCGGTTTCCTTATTACAATATTCTCTTCATAGTGTCGTCGTACATGCAAAGAGACGCTTGCGCGAAGCAGCGATCGATATCCACGACGTGTACGACTGCAATAGATCCGGTAACAGTGCACTATTCACTGTCAAAGCAAACTTATGGGGTCGACATAAGGTGTGAAATAGTTTGTTGTAGCTATAGCGGACAGTGATTCATTCATGAAAGTAAAACAAATTGTTAACTTAGATGACAAATGTCAATAAAGTTCAGTTAGATTGTGTTGGGGATACATGTTGAAATTTACTACCGAAGAAGTCCCTTGGCTGACCTTTCAGATTAGGTTACTTTCACGGGCGGCATTAAACATCAGGTAGAATTTTTGCCCTCTTGTTGTATTTAAGTTTTGTTTTTAGTAACGGAGTCAGAATAATGTAGGAAGCAGTTGCTTTTGGTCGTTTGGGGATTTAGAAGTATGTAAATAAGCCAAGAGTGTTTACGAAAACTCTTGTGATTTGACTAATGGAAAAATGGTTAAAGAGACTTTGTTATATTTTATTAATTTTTAAAATAACATGTCCCATAATATTATAATTACGTTAACGTGAATGAATGCTTGCAAGGTAGTAATGTATGTAATACATAACTTTGAAATATCTGACGCTTCGACCATGT
Organism: Hypercompe scribonia; assembly: GCA_949316085.1. NCBI lineage: Eukaryota > Metazoa > Arthropoda > Insecta > Lepidoptera > Erebidae > Hypercompe > Hypercompe scribonia. The sequence continues at coordinate 19,594,771 of OX438969.1, forward strand.
TGCTTTTAACACCTATCGTAAGCGCGTTAGTTCCCGTAAACGTAATTACAAATTTTGTTAGCTTATTCATTTGTTTTGGCTATTTCATTGTGGTGTCAACCAAATTGAAATAATTATTTTTGTATGGAACTGAAAAAGGTTTTAACATAATGACATGTGCCTTCGGAACCGAGTAGTGACCATAAACGAGGTTCCAATCAAAGATTTCCTTTTTTTACATATATAGAGTGGTATTTATTTATTTATTTTATCTTCATTGATTCATTCATGAAAGTAAAACAAATTGTTAACTTAGATGACAAATGTCAATAAAGTTAATTATTGCTTTTGGTCGTTTGGGGATTTAGCATATTTTAATTTAATATTTATATTTCAATTCATTTTATTTCATATTTCAATATTTCATATTCATTTCAATAGCAACAAAAGAAAAATAAGTTACAAATTATGTAAATGTAACAATCGGCGGTCTTATCGCTCACGGCGATTTCTAACAGGCAACCTTTGGACGGATATCAAGCATTTACAAATTTGGATAGTTGTGGCACACAAAATTAAAATCTATTCTTTACTAAAAAAAGAAATAAAAAAAAGTTGATTAAAAAAAACTAAAGTATAAATATATAGGGTGGGCCACAAATTAGTTAACATTTGAAAAAATCGTATTAAAAACCATTTAATATATTATAAAAATTGTTTATTTACAAGAAAGCGAGTTATTTGGAATTTATTTTTAGAAATTACATCATCTAAATCACCACCGTTTCGATGTTTCTACTCTTTTAAGCAAGCACTGAAATTTTCGAATACTTGTCAGCAAAGAGACCGCGAGATCGCCGACATCTCTTCGCTGTTTTTTTCTTTTAGTTGACGTAGTAGTCGCAGTATTTGGCTTATTGACGTAGACACAGTTCTTCTAATAACCTCACAAAACAAAGTCTGCTGGGGTTGGATCTGGGCTTCTGATTAGCCATGGAATGTCACTGCGTCTGGAAATTAGCTTTTCCGGAAACATATCTTTGATCACCAGCAGGGGCTCACTGATGTGTGATAAGTGGCTCCATCTTGTTGAAACCATGTATTACGGTAGTAGCCAGCAAATTCCAGTAGCATTATTCCCAAGAACTCTTGTAATATGTTTGTGCGGGATGTTAGATTCGAATGTTAACGAATTCTTGGCTCATCCTATAATATGAATACATACAATATGTACGTACATAAATATCCATTCATCTTAAATATGTAAAAATACAGATTAAAATAAATACTATCGAGTACTATCGAGTATTTATAATGACAAATAATAATCCTTCACTAGCTTTTTTAATACAGACAAGGTTTTAGCTTAACGGATTGTTTTAGGCAAGGTATTCCATAGTCACACTGCTTGTACAGTAAAGGATTTGTCACCAAATTGCGTGGAATGTTTTGATATCCTTAATTTTAAATTCTCAGATGACCTCAGGTTCCTATATTCAGTTGAAAATGTTTTAAGTATATTAACATGTAGCAGATAATTATATTATTTTGATTTCTTCAGAGAACACTTTAAAGTCACAAAGTTACAATTTTATAGGTCGATAATGGATGCATATGAATTAACCAGTATAAAAACACTCTCGACATCATACTTTTAATTTTAATATAAAAGTAACAATACATACATAATATCTTTAGGCAAAGAGATCCATCTTAGAGTATAATTCTACTAAGCCTTATGTACTATTTATACAGATTGTGGAAAAATTAAATGAAAATAAGATTGACTCCGTATACATAATTTTCCTGTAAATCTGTGCAAACGTTCTTGTGACCTACACGTAAACCACTCCTTATTTCATTTTACTTGCAGATTTTATACCTTGCCCTCTAACTAAGTATGCTTGTGTAAGAAAAGTCTTTTTATGTGAATTACTAATATAGTTTCAAAACAGAAAGAAAGAAAGAGTGAACGCACATTTTGTGAACATAATACAGTAAATTATTAATGTCCACCTGGTTCATAACCAAGTGGTAGTCATTTTCCATCAGCTAATACATCTAGCCTGTCCTTCTATTATTAAAAGAAACCTAGAGAATTTACCCATGATCTTCCTTGTTCCTACGGTTGTAGGTAGTGCTACAAGTTTCGTAGCGTTACGTAGCTTTTCCTTACGATAATTATAAGTAATCGAACCTACCTTTAATATATGTAAGGCTTTACGAATAAGTTCGTCGTCAACACGTGGTTTGGTGATGTAACAGGAGGTTAGACTATGATAAAGACAAGCTGTTCCTATCTTATATACTCGTGGGTCTACTTCCAAAAAAAAAAGATTATAGAAAAGTTAGATCTAAGTTATCATACGTGTTTTTTTTTAATTTGAGGAGCCTGCGAAGGTGACTCTACTCTGCCTGATGGAAAGCATGAATAGAATCTATGAGTTGTGATCACCATACTCACTGCAAATAATGCAGTATGGTGACTCACACTATGGCGGCCTAGTAAGATGCTTTTTCACGCCTCGCTTGGGGACATAAAAGGCATGACAGTCATCATGGCATTGTTTTACACATATTTACCACGACAACTGCCACCCCTGTATCAATGGGCCTCCGGTCTTATGCTCACCAACGAAACACGATAGCATGGATGCTGTCGCTTTAGGTTGATCTTCTGTGGGAGGGTAGTACTACCCCCGTCGAGCCGGCCCGTTCATGCTGAAATCAGCGTGGCTCTACTACCTATAAACAAGATGTGTTAACAAGATGTACGGTAATGAAATTTATTCAAGCAATTACTGTATCTTTACCATACAAAGCTGCGCTGATTATGGAAGCATTCAAAGCTGAGTCATTCACTTTGGATTCAATAATGTCCAGTAAAGTAAGTGGACTTGAATCAAAGGCACATTATCCATTGAAATTAATATTTGAATAGAGGATTGAATTCCTAAGCTAATGGCGTGTAATGGACTGTCAAGAGTGACTTGCTTCTGTAATTTATTATTTCATTATTCTTCTCAGAGGAACCGTCTAACTATATCCACTTTCTTAAACTCCAACTTTATTATATTCTAAATGTGTGTGTTTAAAAGTATGAATATCTTTTTTAAGAAGTCTTAGGAGGCAGTCTCGTTCAATTTGATTAAAATTTTCATAAAGCAATGAAATATATATTAATGAAGCTCACCGTAAACTCCATTTCTTGTGATAAAATATTACTCTTAAAGTATATAACTGTGACATTAAATGAATGGAAGACCTCTAAGTGTGATTAATATAAACCCAAAATTACATGTTAGCGGGAGGTGATATTTATTAAGTCTTCAGTCTTCTGATAAAACGTGGACGTCCAAGCCATAGAACCTTCCGGAACCAATTGATAATATAGATTAAAAAAATGTTCTAAATCTTTTTCAATCAATATTTGTCGGGTCTTTTGGCCTAGTGATTAGCCATCCTGGCGGCCAAAACACAGGTCGTGAGTTCAATTCCTACCCAGGACAATTTTTTGAGTGATGAGTATGATCATTTGTTTTGTATCTGAGTATAATTTATCTATAATATTTGTATTCAGAAACATATAAGTATATTTATCAGCAGTCTGTTTAGTACAGGCTTTACTTAGTTGGGGATCAGGCGGCCGTCAGTGAAATATTTGAGCATATTATTGTTACTAAATTGTTCGTTTAAAATTACTGATACTTAAAAAAATATTTAAAGTTACTTATTATTTGAAGTTGTAGATAATTTAGCATTAATTATTAATCAATTGAAATTCTCCCACCCAACTTCACAAAACTGCGTTTATCTCGATAACTAAATGCTGAAAAATAGATCGTTTTTGCTTTAACAACCACAAATAATAAAACAAATGCAACCTCATTTTTATTTTCATTTAGTTTTACACGACAATAGATTCACATACGTTCGTTTATTAGTTTATTTACAAAATAGGGACAATGTTGGTGTAGTATGTAACGATTGACGGTGAAACAAAAATCGAATGTATCCAAAATGTTCGGGCATACTCTTTTACTGGACTTGACGAAGCGTCACATGAGATTGTGGCTACTGTAACCTAATCTAAGCGTCAAGCAATTGAAACGCATGTAATACACATGAGTATTAAGTTTCGTTAATTCTAAGTATAACGTTAATTCTCATGATAATTGTATTGTATTATATTATACAAAGCTTTTGAAATGTATATATAAGTCAACGACTTTTGTTACTATGACCCTCATAATAGGGCAGTTAACTATATCATTAATACATAAACACCAATGTACGCTTCATTAAAACAATTATTATAAAACAAGTTGGAAAATACAATTAACATAGCTTTTTATTATTATTACGAATTTTAATCAAATAAACAGCGAAATATATTGTTCAATTGAAATCTAAAACAGTGACGTCACAATTTGGTATTTAGCACATTTTTCATACAAAATTGTCATTTTGACAGATAATAAAAATTAACTACTTTGATTAAGGTGTCACTTATCCTGTTAATATACGAGTACAAACATTATAGGTATAGCTCCCTACAAAACTAATAAGTAGTAAAAACAAATAGATATAATTATCTTAAATTTCGGAGGAACTTAATTACCTCTCCAAAGAGTTAAGAGAATGAAAAATAACTAATTAAAAGACTTTAATTAACTCTCGGCGCGACAGTGGTCGCTAAATAACTCTAGTGGTCAAATTATTGTGTGATGTTAAAATAACCGTACCTTCCTACAGATCAAGACAGCACATTAAGTTACAGGAGAAGGAAGATCTACTTACTTAATACACACCACTCTCACGTTCAAATACATTAAAAATAGCTTTAACATCAATGTAATCAATAAATATATTTACTCTACGACTGCATTAGCCCTTTATAGGGTTATGATTGAGTTATAGAAGGCTTTCTAATTCACTTTGGCTCGCGTAATTTCGTGAGTGAAAAAGGGCTTCACAACTGACACGAGAAGGTACGTCACTCTTACTTCATATTTTATGTATGATGCGGCAATTTAAGTCAAACGTTTTAGATGTTGGACCGTCTAACATAAGGGGGTTCACTTGTTTTTTTTTTTTCAATTTATAAGAGAGTTTGTTGCTTAAGAAAGTCGTTGTAAAAATATTTTTGCTGGGCAAACCACTCTCCACCTGCTTCGATTGTTACTACCTTGATATATCTTTGGCAATAAAATTATAAAAAAAATCAGATAAGTGTGTCGAGTCGCGCATAATGTGGTTCCGTAGTAAGACTATTTTGTTATGTCATATTATAAACATTTCACATTAACGGATTCCGCAAACCATAGCATCGAATTAGTTGGTCGCTATGTGATATTGCGTCCAGTGTATATAACGAATGTAAAATAAAACGATACAAGTAATTTGAATATTTTTAAAAGGTGCATCTTATTTTAGTGTTGGATATCTACAAACCGATACAGAAAAATATCTATAGATATAACAAATAAATTTACGCATATAATAGTTATAATTCTACCTTAATTTATAAAAAATACCCCTAGGTTATTTTTTTCGAACCGGTTAAATACCGAAGTATGGTCCTACAATGGCAATGTAAACCTTTTTTACCCGACTACGGCAAAGCCAAAAGGAAACGTAATGATTTTGGTATTCTATGTATATTTTTTTGCATGTTCCATCGTAGTGCCTAAACTACTGAGCTGCTTTTAATGAATGAGGTATCAATACCTTCATAATAGCGGCCTGGGTGACATAGGCTACATAAGTTTTATATGACGAAATTTGAACCCTGAATTCTAACCTCGAAAAAATTAAACCATTAAAAGAAACGTCTTTACGAGCACATTACAAATATGTTTATATTACACAGCTAGCCTATATGTCCCGTCGGGTAAAAAAAAAGTTTGAAAAACTGTAACCCTACTACGTAAAAAAGGGGATATAAAAAGGATAAAACAAGAAAATTATTCGGATAGAAATACAGAAATGGAGGTGTCCTGGCACTCACATGATCATAGTGAATATATTGCTTTACTTTTTGATTCGTTCTTTTTAGACTCTTTTCTTTACGTAGTTTTTTAAATTATTTTTTTCAGTAATTACATCTTTCTATTTAACTATCAAGCAGATATCGAAAAATATTTACAGTTAAAATAAAAGACGACATACGTAAAAACATTTATTTTATATTATTCATATTTGCTTTATATATTTTTATGCTTAAGATTGCACGTCTTTATTTACTTATAAATTACAATTTCAAACCTATAAAATAATGATTTCACTGGTAAATTATAATTAAATAATAATTTACATTCGATATAAAATAACAACATATTTTTATATGTAAAACAAACAGCATTTACATCAACTACGACAACTGTATCCATTTTTTTCAATATTTGCAGTAAAAAAGTTTAATGACAGTTTTTTTTACTTTTTTAAAATGGGAAATATGGTCTTTGATCACATTCATATTAAACTTTTTTTACAAAGACACTTTCTGTTAATTTTGTTGCTATTATTGAAATTGTGTAAATAAATATTGGCTCTGCTATTTATTTACGCATCAGATAACGCAGCAACTCCAGGCAGCACTTTACCTGAAAATATTAAAACATTAGACATTTGACTTTCTGACGCATACACAAACCAACTTAACATTTTTATATTAATTTTTATAAGTATGAGGCCCTCGTGGCTCAGTGGTAACCGTAAGGTTAACAGATTGCAAAGTTAAGCAATCACAGCCAGGTCAGTCTATGGATGGGTGACCATTCTTAACACATTGAGACTTCTCCGTAACTTGGAAAGAACGCTAAGCCTTCGGTCCCAATTGCTATATGAACATATTTGGCAATAATTACGGTCAAATTGGGTTCTGGAGGTCTGATAGCAGTCGCTCCACGTAAAAAATCGAATTATAGCCATATCGTAGTAGATTTAAAGCCGACCGCAACCTAGTTTGGGAAAGGCTCGGGCAAAGTAAATTATCAACAGCTTTTAACAGTCCACTGCTGGACGTAAGCCTCTCCTTCGAAAGGAGGTTTTGGCCTGCTATACCACGCTAGCCAGATGGATAGGTATAAGGTTTATCCAAGGTTGGTGGCGCAGCGGTAGTGAATGCGACTGCTGTGCTTGAGGTCTCGGGTTCGGTTCCCGGGTCCGACCAAATGACCAAATATGATCTACAAATATTTGTTTCGAAGTTTGGGTGTTTTCTATGTATAATATGTATGTATTTACAAAAAAAAAAGTATACAAGTATTCTATCAGTCAGTCTAGCTATCATAGCACAAGCTCTGCTTAGTTTCAAACTAGATGAGGTTGTGTGTCAAATGTCCGAAATATTTCTTATTATTTATTATATATTGTGTTTCTTTCTTCTTGCAGTGATGCTGTCCTGGGTAGTTTAATGATTTAGTCACCTCTTAAGACACTTATATGGGATGAGTAGGGTGGTGACATTGTATTCTTAATCCGTCACCACACGGAGAAAGTAACTGTAAGTAGTATGCATATGCGTCGATCAGTCCGTGTGGTGACGGATTAAGAATACATAGTGTTACCACCCCTATTTATCTCGTGGGTGTCGTAAAGGCGACTAAGGGAACAAAGTATGCAAGACAACATCATTACAAAAGGAAGGTAAACTTGAAACAAACCCTATTCCAACCCGTCTGGCTAGCGTGGTATAGTAAGCCAAAATCTCCTTGCTAAGGAGAGGCCTATGTTCAGCAGTGGACTTTAAAAGGCTGTTGATAATATGCGTCGATCAAGAATACACTACATTTTGTTATGTTTAATTAACACTGTTAAAATGGTCTTATCTGAAATCAGTGTGAGCCAATTATAACTAAGCCAACGTAACGCTGCCGAGCCGTCGAAATGCCAGTGTGCGTAAAAATTGTGCAGACGACAACAGTAACAATAGTTTTAAGAGAAGTATCTTTGTTCAGTAAGTCAATATAAAACTTTTTGTATAGTAGTATAAATAGCGAACGCTATAATAAGTTTGGGAAAGGCTCTGAGGATGATGATACGAATCATACACACGTACAAACAATCACGCTTATTTCCCCACAGGGGTAGGCAGAGGCATATAAAACGCCCACTTTTCGCCAGTGTTTTGGTCCCACGTAATAGGTGATGAGCCTATTGCCGCTAAACGAGATGTTTTGTTTGCCAGAGCCTCATCCGTACATCAGGTGTACCACTTGCAGGTCAGGTTAACTCAAGACACTAAGTTCTTGGTGGGAAACCTATGCATCCATATACCCAAACCAATTATAGTTGAAATATAAATTTAAAGTATCTAGCAATTGTTTTTGATTGTTTGGTCAAAATTTGGTCTGGTCAGCGTGTGTTGTGAGCCAAAATCTCTTTCTTAGTCGAGGTCTATATCCAGCTAGTGCATTACCAAAGGCTGTTGGTTATGGTGACCAAAGTTTGGGATAAAGCATTATTAAATTATGAATGAAGGTAAAAGCAGAATATCAGTTTAAATTTTATTCCTTATCGCTAATCTTACGAATTCTTGATAGAAAATACCCGTGAGAAATATTTGTGATACTTACCCTCAAGTAATTCTAGGGAGGCTCCACCTCCAGTAGACACGTGTGACACCTTGTCTTCAGTGCCCCATTTAGAGCAGCAAGTGGCTGTGTCGCCTCCACCTGTTACAAACGAGAAATATATATTACAGTTGACATTATCCTTGATCACTGTGACAGATGGCTACGAAAGTAACTTTGAACTTGCAATTTCTTTTTGTATCACCTACATTTTCATTCTTTACGTGCAAGTTTTATCACAAATGAAGTGCAACACATAAGAAATACGAAAATTCACATTTAAAATGCACCTCATTAATTCTAAAATGACACTAGTGACAACTGTCACAGATGTCACGCTATACTTGAAAAGTATTTGTTGTATCTTAAAAAGTAGGATAACCCATTTGGCTAACTTATAACATCAGCTATCTGCCAGAGAAAATCTGTGGAGCTACCTCATTATTTTATGTCTAAGCATTATTTACTTGCTATTCAAGTGATAATTATTAATTATTTTCTCAATTAATATTGTTGTCATTTATTGACTGTTAAAATACAGTTTATGAAGATGAACAATCTATTTTAAAGTAATATTATAGAATATAACTATAAACACGATCGTAAAACATGCTTGATTTTCTTTTAAATGTTAAGAAATATCTATGAATATATTTGTATCGGGCAAAAATTAACGAGTTCGATTGAAAATAGGCAAGAACTTATAGGCAGTAAATACTTTTTACCAATTAAATGATATTCATAGATTACGATTTTACGACCGTGTTTATTATAAGACAAACAGATGTATTCTATAATGTTACTTTGAAATATTGTTCATACCATCATAAGTAAACTGTACTTTATAGTAAATCAATAACACCAATGGTTACTGAGAACATAATTAATAATCTATCACCGGAATAGCAAGCAAATAGTGCATCAACACTAAATATTGAAAGTGGAAAGTGCTACAGCCTATTACAATGTCATTAGTATGTAAAATGAGACTGTGATAAATAGTTTTTAATATACCTTCAAGTATTAAAATCTATAATATTTTTCGAAATTTGCTGCTTTCATAAAATCGATTAAATATCGTTTTTTAAATGATTGTCTTCAGTGTGCACTGTCTATAAAATCTGTAACTCAAGAGACGCAAGTCCGTTGCTGCTCTTCGTGTGCCCTCACTCATAAGTTACCATGCATTTTTTGCATTCGCAATGAGGATGGTGACCACCACTCTTGGATTCTCCTTATTCTTTTCATCGGGCGGAGAAGTCACTTTGGGTAGTCAGCCAGTCAGCCATGAGTGAGGTTTTTTACATATACTAGTCAGTATATATAACAAAACCTCATTCGTGTGGTCAAAAGCGCCATGTGTCATAACATGGTCCTCCCACGGTCAATATATGTCGATAGGTGTACATTTTTGTCAATATGTCATGACAATAACAGTATTATACACAAATAAATAGCTCGTTAAAAGTTCAAGCTCAAGGAAAAGTAATTATAAATTATTGGGCAGCAATTTTATAATTTTAGAATTATACAAGCTACAATATTCCACTTGGAGAGTCATCTGATATATTGAAATCGCTCACCAATAATAGTGATAGTTCCATTGGCAGTGGCTTTAACAACGCCATCCATTAAAGCTCTGGTTCCACCAGCGAAATTTTCAAATTCGAACACACCAGCTGGCCTATAATACAAAACAAGACCCTTACAATAAATTCCAATTATTAAACACATACTATGATCATAAAGTAAAAAAGTTTTACATACCCATTCCACACAATAACTTTAGCACGTGCAATAGGCTCAGCGAACAGTTCTCTAGATTTAGGTCCTACATCAAGACCTATCCAGCCATCAGGAATGCCTGTTTCAATGTCAGCAGTGCCAACCTAAGAAATTAATGATGACAGTGTGCTAAACAAGACAGTTGAAACAAAACTAGTTGTTTATACAAATTACATAATCATCATTTATTCACCACAAATTAGATGCTGTTAATATCAATTAATGAGCACATTCAAGTGTGCAGATACTTATATTATAAATTATATATGAGTTAAGAAATCATGTGTATAAAGAGATCTTAAGATCATAAACTTTAATTATAATCACACATTTTTAATTTACTATGAACTAGCTTTTGCTCGTTGCACCGTTACTCGTTAAAAAACATATACGCGGGTGGAGCACTACCCGCGTGTGAGTCGGTTATCGAGGTAAGTAGTGGTCTATACGTTATTCTAATGTATAAGCTATATTACTGTAAAGTTTCATCTGAATGAGTACAGTAGTTTTTACGTGAAAGAGAGTAACAAACATCTATGTACCTTCACAAATTTTTAATATATAAAGTTAAAAAAATATCAAGAAGATTATGGATAAAGAGTATAGGTACGTTATTCATTATAGCGTCCCCTATCAGAAACCGCGGTTATTTTTTATAGTCTAATGACAGATTTTGTACCACATACAATCTGGTGAAAAATCTAATAGCGCCATTTATCGGAATTTAAAAAATTTGAAGTTATTTAAATACATATCATAATGGATCTGTCCATCAGTATGAGATGTTTTAATGCAGTAAAAAGTAACCTATATCGCTTTCCAGTTTCCTAACTATCTCCAGGCACAAAAATTATACCATAAAATTTCTTAATTGCGATATGAAAGAAAGACAAACATTCAAACAAACAAACACACTTTCAACTTTGTAATATTAGTAAGGATAAAGATACTGACAAAAAATATTAGGCTACCTGTGCATTTTCATCAAATTTATCAGCTGTCACAAAGTCAACGGGTAGATGAATTTTCACATTGTTTTTAGCAGCCTTTTCCAATAACTTCTGTACAATTTTGGCGCCCTCAGCATCATATAAGGAACTGCCAATCTAAAATTATAATTTGTTACATGTATAATGTAGATAACATAGTTGTTAAAATATTCTTCTATAGTATTAGTTATTGACACAGTCTAGAGGTTACACCTGAATGAATAAAATGACATTTAAATAAATACCTAACTGTTGAGCCACAATAACAAGATACCTCGAAAATATTTTTAGAAAATCATGTTACTATGTTTTAATGTTCATGGTTTTATCTAATTAAATTTTCCATATCAAACTTTCAAAGAAGAATGTAACTGTCCATAGCATTTTAATTAGTCTATTTGTTTCATATTACAATTATTAATTCAAATTCTTTTATAAATGTGACATACTTACAGCCATTCCCTTAGTTTCTTTAAGGAAAGTAAATGCCATACCGCCTCCAACGATCATCTCATTTACTTTGTCCAGTAAGTTTTCTATTAATTGAATTTTGTCAGCTACCTTAGCACCTCCCAGGATAGCAAGGAATGGTCTACAGTGATAAAAATACACAATAATTGTTTTTTATTATAATGACAATAAGAACATTACACCTCACACATACAGGCGTTTGATATTAATCTAGACATCGCCTGTACTTTGGCAGCTAGGCTTCCAAAATTTGGCCACCTAAAGGTAGACCAAACAGTAAGAACTTAGGTAGACAAGCTAGGAAATATAGTGTGATGAGCATGTTGTGCTCATCACACTACGTTTCCCATCTGGACCCCACCAGTATTACTAACCACTTGACCAATAATACCAATTTTAACTAAATGAGGCATTGAAAGTTTGCAACAAAATAACTATGGTTTTAAGGCTGTATAATAAAAAAATAATTGCATAACATTATATATTTTCTTCTCACCTTTCGGGCTCATGCAGTGCTTTGGCAAAGTACTGCAATTCTTTCTTAAGGAGGAAACCACTAGCTCTTTGATCAAAACCTTCACCCATCATGGAACTGTGAGCTCTGTGTGCTGTACCTATTTAACAAATATCACATCTGCAAAATCTGACTGCCGAGAATTCCTCTAAACATTTTACTTTTCAATCAAACTTCACGCAAAGGTAAACATTGTTGAACTTAGGTCTGCCACAAAGATTTTCGTGCAGTCTTTATAGAAATCTGTGTCACCCTGAACCAGCTATCAATTACAAATTATTCTTATTCTTTTACTTTTAAGTATATTTTTCTTTTATTTAAAAGAAAGAATGCCCGCACTGGAAATAAATCCTGTGTCACAGAGGACTTTACAAAGATAGAAGAAATGGACACAAAGAACACCCAGACTCAAAACAACTATTTATGGATCACACAAACTGTTGTCCCATGTGAGGTTTGAACCCATAACACTCAGCGCACTAGAGAGTGGTGTGATGACTGCTTAAATCACTAGGCCAACTGTGCAGTTAAAATATCTAGAGCTTTTGAAATATTTCTTCATGCCTTATGTGGATATTTGAGTGTACACTAGTTTTAAATGTTTACTGACTATTTTACCAACTTACCAAAAGCATCATTAATATAAACATCTCCCAATTGCCTCAAACTTGCTCTAAAGGCTTTCACCTTCTCAGGATCAGCCTTAACTTTGGCACCAGAAGCATCAACTCCTTTCCCTTCTTCTTCAATATGGAACCTAAGATTCTCTAGCAAAATAATTGAGCCTGGTGTTGGATCAGCACAGGCAGCTTCAACTTCTGAACCAACACAGTCAGGAAGAAAAGTGATATCCCTGAAAGGCAATTAAATTTTTTATATTTTATTTGTTAGCTGAAGAACTTCTTTAAGTTACTGATTTAACTATCACACAAGTTTTACGACACAACTTAACACTTTAACCAATATTTCATCTGTTTAGTTTATTTTGAGACTTTATATTAACTGATGTTGTTATTCATGAACTACATAAGACACCATACCCAATAACTGCTATACTTATATGTAAGTATTAAAACATATTATTATATGCATATGCTACAGCAGATAACCTAGTGACATTATAGGCCATATAAAGCTTACAATCTGATTGTTTAATATCTACAAAATCATATTTAAGATATGGATTTTTTGTAGTTACTTGTTAAGAAGTTTTTTTAATTCCTCAGCAACTGGCTTCAAGGTGTACTTCAAGTTTGCTTGACCGTCCGGCCTACCCAAATGGGACATAAGAACAACCGACTTGGCACCTTTCTCAACAGCATATTTAACAGAATCCAAGGCCGCGACGATACGCTGGTTATTGGTTATTGTTCCTTCTTTAAGTGGAACATTGAAGTCTACCCTGAAATTAATTTAAATATAAGATATACTACCAAAAACCAAATTTTAAGAACGAGTTTTTTTATAGAAGTCTTACGTTAATATTTTGTCTATATTAATCATATACTTACCTCATTAAAACACGTTTACCACTTAGGTTCAAAGCATCAATGCTAAGCTTATTTAGAGCCATTTTAAGTGTAGCTTTATAAGTATTAAACTTTTAACTTTACAAGGTAGCGGCGAGTAAGACTTTAAATGTGACACTTTTAACCTTCGTAATGTCAAAAAGGTCAAATATTCTCGCCATGATTACCTACTCAACAGCTTAAATCTCCCAGCACTGAGCACTTGACAACAGGAGTGGAGATTGCTTTGCGCATCGTACGCTAATGGTAAAATGAAATTTTCATGTATATAAGTTTATTAATTTTTTTCTTAGAATAGAAAAAGATGTATTTGAACGGTATTAAAACAATATTCAATTTATTATTAATTTTACCACGCACTTTCGTTTTGATTTTTGGTGTGATAATACGGAAGACAAAGCTTTCGTAAAAATATACAGGTAATTAATTATTTTTGTGTGACATATTTGCCATATAAAAACAGGTATTACGTCAAAAAAGAAATTAGACCTTCCAACAAAGCATTTTATTAAGTAAAATATTTATAGTACCGTAACCATTTTTCATTTATTGTCTTCACGTTAATAGTTTTATAAATCTATTGTTAACAAACATTTCAATTTTTTAACTTCGAGATAATTAAATTAATGAAGAGAGAAAGCAGAATTGAATAAATTATTAACAAAAAAGAAAAACCGTATTTCATTACTCGGAAAAGTCATTACAGTACGGGAGGCAACGATGCTAAATCGGGATTTACTCGAGCGTCATAGAGACCTATGCGGTTGTGAAGCTTAGACGATGAAAAGAAAAATGATATATAAAACATACCATTTCATCAGTGGGGGGAGCAGCTATAGATTTTTAAAAATGTAAAAAAAACAGTTCCATGGACATACTCGAGCGTGTCAGATAATGATATTATATATGTCCTACGTACTGTTAAACGTGTATATATGTTAATCTGACTATTTCAGTGATGGGGGTGGTCGTGCGTAGGGGTGAGAAATGAAAAAAAAAACTTTCTCGAGCGCGTCAGATTTTCGAAGGGAATGTTAAGTGAACCCAAAAAAATGTTCATATATAACAATCTGACGATTTGGACGTGACGCAAAGTCATGGCCGTTATTAGAATGTGCAAAAAAAAATGGTCATTTTGAAATACTCAAGCGGGTCAGATTAAGATATATATGGTTCATCTTGATGCATTAGTCCTGCTGTCTCATAATCTGACAATTATCTAGAGGGATTTCGGTAATCTGATAACTAAAAAATTGTTTTTGTATTTTTTAAACTATTGAACTTAATTAATTGAAAAGCTCAGGAAATGGCATGCAAATGAGAAAGTACATATTTTTGTAAAGTAGAATATTTATATTTATAAGAAAATAATTACAAAAAAATTAAATTGTTCAAAGTATTTTTTTTTGAGAGAGGAATAGAAGCGCGGTGAAGAGAATATAGGCAATACGTAGCTGCACGCATGAAACTTTATCGATGAATTTTTGTTGCTTCGGATTGCGGAAATTGTCAGATTATATATTTTTCATAATCCTTGAATTATACCGTTCAAAATAAAAAAAAATTGGAACACTCGAGAATGTCCAAGTGACTTTTTTTTTACAATTTTGTAGTCCTCCCCCTTCTTTACGTCTCACTCAAATTGTCAGATTAGTGAAATCTACACGTTTTAGCACGTAACTACCTCATCTTATCTTAATCTGACACGCTCAAAAATTTTGGATGATCAATTTTTTTTACTAATCTGATCCTTTATCCTTAACGGGTGATCATTATATAGAAGTCTCATATTTGGTGTAAGTACTTAATAGGGTACAAGGTATCCCCCTGTATATTATTCTGCCGCACTCGAGTAAATCCCGGAATCCCCTCTACGGCTCCTCTACTGTTAGACAAACAAAAAGGGGTTTGATTTAACTAGTTTTAGACTCATCCATAATCTTGTTAATTTTAGCGCATTTCTGTTCCGTCAAATAATTATTATCAAATATTATGCAATATATCCGAATCCAATTTTAAAACGTTTGTTCATGTTTTTAGACATTAAGCAAAATGGACAATATTACGATCTGGACTTTAGTCCACACGTTTTGTTATTACACAATTGTGTTTTGTTATTTAATAGCTTTCCCCTTTTTATGACATGATGTTATATTTCAGTCTTTTAAATATACTAACCTCAGTACATTTTTAACATTCGATTTAAGATTTTAATTTTTTTATTACGGTTATTCCTCTTTTTGGTAGAAATAGTAGTTAGACATAGCAACGTTGACAGAAATATTTTTCCATAGACTAGGCAAGCTAATAATAAACCATAGACTATAGTAAAGTCAGCTAGAGTGTCGCGGGAGGTAATGTTTTTAAAATTATGTTGGTACCACTGCTTGTTCTTCGCGAAATATGCACGCATTGAGACGCCCGGATTTAGAATGTTCTTTGAATATCTACGCTGAAATATATGTGAAAACCGTAGTGTGTGACAAGTTCCGGGTGTTACTTTTCCCAAAGTTTATTTTACATTGTTGTTCTTTGTGTATTAGTGACTGTGTTGGGTGACGAACAAAGTAAAGCGAAGTGCGTCGAAAGTTGAAACATGGTGCCGCTAGGTCCCGGGCCAGGCCATCCTGCTGCACACCAAACACACGGCGGTCCTTCCGCAAACCTTACTGGTCCAAACTCGTTATCACAAACAACTCCCCAATCAAACAAGTCGTCAGTGGCGGTAAGTATCGTTCCGTCATTGTATTTCATCGGTTTGCGTCAGTCTGGCGGGCGGCACATGTTTATGTAACTTCAACTGAGTTGAGCACGTGCGATTTGGCGCTAATTTTGATGTCGGTTTCCAGAAGCCGAATTATACGCTCAAATTTACGCTAGCAGGGCACACGAAGGCTGTTTCGTCGGTCAAATTCAGTCCAAATGGAGAATGGTTGGCAAGTTCTTGTGAGTATTTCATTTTATTGCATTTTTAATTAGATCGCATTAGTTATTTATTTACGTTTGAAAATCCCATATGTTAGTTTGTTTATTTTATTCTATTCATACATCATATTTATCTCTATATCAAATGACTGCTAATTATCAGGTACAAACTATCGTCCAAGTTATTTTTAAAATGACAGATGTGTTTTGTTTTAGACCTTATTGAAAAAGCATAGTGTCCATTTTATGAGCATATGCTACTTTCGTTAATCTTTTGTTGCTAGGTGCAATGTCTTTCACACATTTTTGGATATTTTTTTAACAAATTTTAGTTCCTCATTACATTATGTTGTGTAAGAATATAGGAGTGGGCTTTAGCAAACATACATTGTTAAATTGCCATAGTTGCTAATGCAGTTTCACTACTGATTATAAAAATCACTTTCAATTAGTAGCATACAATGAGTCAGTTGTTTCCTTGGTAACAAACCCACATTATGTATTTTTTAGTGTTAACATTTTAAACACTCAGCATTATTATGCCAACTCATACAAAAGTTGGCCTTGAGAGTGTATAAATTATCAATGGATTCAAGTTATTGTGGTTTATATACACAATTTTTTGTTTTCTCCATGATGTAACTGTTTGTTCAGAAACAGTGTGATGATGATTAATTACTTTTTGGGTAGAAAAAATATGAATTTTTATTTAAAAAAAAACGTAATATAAATAGCTGTAAGTAACTTCTAAAAGATGATAATAGATAAAAGTTCAATTGAAGACATTTTTTAAAACATTTGGCAATATTTATTACTTATTGTGACTTTATATTGTGGCAGTAAAAGTTTAAATCCATATGTATTGCCTAATGTATATGAAACAAAGTATTTCAATTACTATTGTGATGTCAGCTTTTGTAAATTCATATTAATTATCTTCGATGGGTCCGTCGGACTATTGATCAGTTATCTAAGTCTAAGGTTGTGTATTCTCAACCTGGACAAATATTGTTTGAGGAATAAGAGCACTTCTTCCGTCTGGGTATAATTTATCCATAGTTTGTATGTTTTTAGAAATATATAAGTTTGTTTATTAGCAGCCAGATAACCATAGTACAGGCCATGCCTAATTTGAGATCAGATAGCCATCTATGAGATGTTTAAATTTACGATTATTATTTCCTTAATTGTAATAACTTTTATGTTTCACTTTGACTATAATTTAAAGATAATGCTAACATATGATTATGATTTGCAGCTGCAGACAAACTTATCAAGGTGTGGGGTGCTTATGATGGCAAATTTGAAAAAACAATATCAGGGCATAAGATGGGCATCAGTGATGTGGCATGGTCATCAGACAGCAGGTTGATAGTCAGTGCCAGTGATGACAAGACTTTAAAGGTAATTTTCTGCCATTTTGCTGTTATTAACTACATTTTTACAACATTTTCTAAACCATAATTCTTTATCTATATACTATTTATGCATACCTGAACCAAAGTACCATTATCATCATCAGCCGTTAACAGTCCACTGCCAGACAGGCCTCCTTTGCTATAAGGTTTTCGCTTACTACATATACCATGCTGGCCAGACGAGTTGTCAAATGCCGTGAATGCAGAACAGACAAAACAGAGTCATACTTCAACAAATACTTTTAGGGCATTAAAAATGGAATTCTGGTTTGTGTTATATTAATATAATTGGGTCGCATAATTTTATTTATAACCAGCTAATCTTCATAACTACGGCTGCATGTTTCGTAAGGAATAGATTCTCGTTTCATTGAAGTTTGGCTCTTACTGCTAATGATGTGATGTTAATTTATAAATAGGCTATACAACACTTAAAGAAATTTTCATTTCAAGCCAGCGTTTTCTGAGATAATACAGAAGAACTTTACCAAGCACAAATTTGTTGTAGGCATATTATATAATATCAGATTCTATATTATATGATCATATACAAATCCGTGTGATGTTGGATTAAGCATATGTAATGTTACTACCTATTCAAACTAATTCAAACTTATTCAAGGGAATAAACTGTTCAGGAAAATATCACTAAAAAGAGAAAGTATCTAAACCCTATTCCAACCTGTCTGTCCAGAGTGGTATTGTAGGCCAAAACCTCCTTGTTAAGGAGAGAGCTATGTACAGTAGTGCACATCTGATACATCATGTGCATATGATTATCAAATGTTAAGAATTTCACCCAAATAGTTTAAGTTTAGAACATCAATACCATTCATGAATAATCATTTTAAATTACTCCACATCTTGTTACAACTTCATATACCATGTTAGTAAATATTGAAACTATAATTTCATAAAAAAACATCACTAAAATCATGTCTAAAAATAAACGTCGCTAACATGTTCCATAAAGGTGTATTCGATTGGCGATTGGGCTAAGGTTCGGCGATCGAGCACGTGCGTTTCTAGGTCGCTTGTTTTTTGACTAATGATCATGACTGCAATAATGCGTGTCTTCGTTTTCGGGAGGGTTTCTGTATTACCCTGTATAATTAATAAGTTTTATAATTAATATTTTAAATAATTAGCAAAGCTTCAGTTGTATCAATTTGCAAGCTTAGTGCTCATAAAATGAAGAAAAAAGTGTCACTTATTAAAAAAAAGCTTAACTTACTATACTAACAATAGAATACAACCATGACTTGAGTTAATTCACAAAATGGCTGAAATACAGTTATGGTTCAGAAATTCGTGCAGGTGCTAATTCACGCGCGGGCAGACCAAAGACTCGTTTTAGGGGAATGTGGGGAGGTGTAGCAAATACCATGTGGAGCCTTTTCAAACAAGGCAGCGTCGGTTGACATTTATAAAAACCATTTATAGGCATTCGTTGGGGTGAGTGTAAAGTTCCGTTACAGTAATTTTGGAATTTTCCAATCTGGTATTTATCGCTCACATATTTTTGTGTGTTTTTGTAGAAACTGTGTCTGATGACGATATTGATACAAATCTATGTATACATAGATTTTTCCTGCTAGCCATGGCCACCGTTACTCTAGTACACATGCAATGCAGATGTGATAACATCCCATTATTCGTGACTGGTTATGACATACTTCGACTTCATATGAACCGTTGCGACACGCTGTATTAGAGCCTACACATTATTTACTCAATTATCAGTTATACAAAAAGTAGCATTGAACTCTTCAGCATTTACGCATTCACATTCACTAGTCAGATATACATCTAACACGGGTAAATATTAGTAACCAGTGACTGCACGGTTGGCCTAGTGGTTTAAGCGGTCGCCACGTTGTTGTCTACTGCGCTGAGTGTTGTAGATTCAAACCCCACATGAGACAACACTTTGTGTGATCCACAAATTGTTGTTCTGAGTCAGGGTGTTCTTCGTGTCCGTTTCTTGTATGTTTGTGAAGTCCCCCACGACATAGGATTTATTTCTAGTGTGGGTGTTGTCCTTTCCAAAAAAAAAATGTGCAATATTTAATTTAGTATCTATATAGTATTCTTAGAAAGGGATGCGACATATTTTGTTCGAATATACTTTAATAAACACTGTTGTGGCATCAAAATTTACTCGTAAATTGCAATAATTGTATAAAGAATCTGGTTTGTCTTGCAACGTTTTTGAAATCGATTCTTATCAACATCCATCTTATAACGCTTATTTAATTGATATGATAATATTCAAAATATTGTAAAGTGTAAAGTCTTAGTTAGTACACTTGATAAGAAACAATTTAACATATAACTGTGGATAACAATTTCGGAGCTTCGTTTTCGTCGAAATAGGCTGAGAATGTTGATAAAATCGTTGCCGGTTGGTGAACTGTTTACTCTCTTAACTGATAAGAGTTTATTAGCCCTTTTAGATAAGTATTAGGCTTTTTTATCAGTTTGCTTTTCTGTGACTAACTTGTTCAATTTTCTTTTTGCGTAAAAAAAAATATGCATCGACATATAACATAGTAAAACAAAATTTTGGTTTTACTATAGAATAGAATTAGTTACCGCAATTATCATCTGTCTCTGTTCTGCGCAAGGGAATCGCGGCATTTAATGGTTTTTCACACCGGTTAGCGACCAGTAGACTGAGTTGCCCACTTCAGACGACTAAAAGAAAAAGTTTATCTCTACACAATATAGTATATGTTAGTAAAAATTGTGCCAAGTATATATAGGTTTCGAGTTTTGATATAAAACAAAATATAATACCTCCATCCAAATCATTATAATGTTATATATTACTATCATTTATTCGCGGCTCTGCCCTCGTGTATGAGGGCTACCACGGTAAAAGAAGTCTATTCTTTCTCAACAATCAAAGTACTTCAATGCTAACTTTCATTAAAATTAGTGTAGCGATTTAATTGTGAAAGCGTGAAAGACAGACAATGTATTGTCTTCATTTATAATGTTTCACAACCTTAAAGAGTAATTTCGGGGATAAAAGCGACTCAAATCAAACTATCTCATAACTAAATTACCTCTAATTTGGTCCTGCGGCAATCTATGATAAAAATTATCCTATAACCTTTTCCGTGACTCGAACTATCTTTATACAAAATTCCATCTAATTCGGTTTAACGGTCTAAGCGTGAAGAACTAAGAGACTAACTTTCCCATTTGTAAAATTAATTAAATATATATTAGCAATGAATTGTAAATCAATATATCATCATCATCAACAGATGATAATAATACATTAGATTTAACTACATATTGATTGAAATTTACGGTCGTTTATCTCTTATAAATTATTTTAGTTGTGTTTGTTAACGACCACAATATTAGCCTATATTCCTAAATAAATTAAACATTTCTAGAAAAATAATTGTAATTTTGTACTAAATTTTAGAACATCGGTTTGATCTACTATTGCCATAAAAAGTTTTTAGCAAACAGCAATATTTAAAAAAATTGCGAAACATGAAAAGCTGAAATCAACATTTACAAAAAAAAAGTTTTTACTGATACTTTCATTAACAAATAATAATTGCGTAATAATTACATAGATTGAGTGAATTCAGTTTTATGGACGTCTGATATTATTTTTTCATTCCACAAACAGGAAAATCTTAAAGACAAGATCGTACTTCGTACACGATTTCTAAAAGTTGTCATGTCGGTTTAGTGGAACGTATGTCTACTTCTAATGGCAGCGGCATACATACGCTGACTAGCCGAGCGCGGGCCAACCGCCGACCATCCACAAGGTCCGATTTGGTTCACCGCCCAACCAGTTGGCCTAGCCGGCATTCAACGCGCCAGACTAGTATTAATAATAATCATATAGGCCCGGCAAAAACACCCAACCAGACAACACACAGAACTATATGCTCGGCTGAAAATAGTTTACTGTAACTAAATCAAGTTCATCTATTAGCACTTTTTTTATCTCATGAGATTTGTAAATTTATTTGAACTACAAAATCGCCCGTCCGTCGAATTTAGACTTTAGTGACTTGTTTTATTTTATTGACCAGTAAAATTTGAGCTGTCATTCCCTTTTTTACATTTCATCGCAGATTTTAGTGATAGGTCGAAATAACCTTTTTTAAATGATTTTCAACAGTATAGCACATATTCATAAGTTTAACAGGTAAATGTCAATCCACTTATGCAATGTGTAAAGTATGAATCAATAGAACTCTTGAAGCTGCTATCTAATTAGCTATTTGCACTAATCATTTATTATTCATATTTTGGATAGTTGTTGGTTTGCTGTAAAAATTTAGCATAGTGATTAGTTTAGTCTATCAATATTTTTAGAAAGGTTATTGAGAGACTGCTTAGCGGGCTGTTTTTTTAAACAAATTTCGTTTAACTTTAAATATATAGAACAAATTTTGAACACTGAATATAAATTAACAAGGTCCTTTTATATTTTATGCTTACAGGTTTGGGAGTTAAGTTCAGGCAAATGCTTGAAGACCCTGAAGGGACACAGCAATTACGTGTTCTGCTGTAATTTTAATCCACAAAGCAATCTTATTGTATCTGGCAGTTTTGATGAGAGCGTTCGGATATGGGATGTCAGAACAGGTAATATTCTTTGATTTTAATTTTCGATCTGCGATCTTTTTTTTAAATCAAAATGCATATTAAAGTTATCAGTTTCTGATACTTAAATCCCTATAGGTACATTATTGTCGCAATTAGAACATTAAATTAAACCTTTGCAATCACATAAGGGACGCTACTAATTGTCACTTTCTGAACATGTTATTAATAAAATGTTTTACGAAATAGTGATGGCAAGATAAGAAGTATTTTGGTAGAAAAAGATAGATAATACGAGATGGAAATGATAGGAAAAAGAGACCCTATTGACATGGATGGAATGGGTATAAACAGTAGCTTGAATGTGTCATCATCTCAAGTAACTCGGAACAGAATGTTGTCGGAAAAATTCTTTACAATGCTGAAATATTAAATCACACGAACCTCCTAATAAAAACATACATCCTTGTAAAATCCAATTATAATTTGTTCAGAAAAATATACAACATTAAAGGAAAATCAATACTATTGTATTGTAAGTACTGGGTCTGTCCAAATGTTTATATGATCTACAAATATTGTTTTCTAAGTCTAATTATTTTATGTATAATATGTATGTATTTACAAACAAAAAGTATACAAGTATTCTGATAGAATACTTATATACTTTCAGTCTAGTTATCAAAGCACAAGCTTTGCTTAGTTTGAAACTTAATGGCGTGTGTCAAATGTGCGAAATATTTAAAGTGGTTCATATGGTTAACTACTTACATCATTAAGTACTTCTTGATAGGGCAGTCTTTACTTCTAAATAAAATTAGCCAACGGTGACATTAAAAACAAGTCATGGTGTGTTATGTTTTCAGGCAAGTGTTTAAAAACTCTACCAGCCCATTCTGATCCAGTTTCAGCAGTGCACTTTAACAGAGACGGCAGTCTGATTGTTTCCTCAAGTTATGATGGGCTATGGTAAGTTTCTTTTTATGTAAGTTAGTGTCTATACTTTGCTCTAGAATTACTTCTATAGTGAAACCTGCAACCTCGTTTCCAGAATTCAGTGAAAAAAATATATACAAGTTTTTCTTAATTAGATTTCAGCATTAGACTATCCTTTCACGTTTTCTTATTTTGCTAATTGTTAAGACCTGCTGACACAATAGTCTTGGCTGGTATCATCATCATCATCTGTGGCGAAAGACTTGTACTGCTAGACGTATGCCTACCCCAAGACTCCACGATAATTAGTCCTGTGTTGCCCATATCGTCTTGTCACCTAGAAACTAATATAAATCAATCTTGTACTTGATAAAAGCTTTTCATATTTTTTGGTCATTATAATAATAAACTTATTGATTATTTTACAGTCGAATTTGGGATACAGCATCAGGTCAATGTCTAAAAACTTTAATTGACGATGATAACCCTCCAGTTTCCTTTGTGAAGTTCTCGCCTAATGGAAAATATATCCTTGCGGCGACACTGGACAATACACTCAAGTTGTGGGACTACAGTAGAGGCAAATGTCTCAAAACATATACTGGACACAAGAATGAAAAGTACTGTATTTTTGCCAACTTCAGTGTAACAGGAGGAAAGGTAATTAAAATTGTATTAAATATGCTTAAAATTAGAAGTTCTTGGATTGAAATTAGTATACTGTAAATTATCACTATCTGTATTGTTATTTAAATATGCAACTATATTTACATTTTTTACTGTCTTCCAATCTGAAACAGATACCAACGGTGTGTCTGTGCGCCTTCACAGCCATAATGACTGTCATGCCTTTTACATTCCCAAGCAGAGCGTGTAAAAGCATCTCACTAGGCCGCCATAGTGTGGGTCTAACAAAATTAAAGAAAAAGAAATCGTGAACAATGATTCGAATAGGGAAATACCATATATAAATTGCACGCGGAGGAAGTCACAAGTAAAAGCTAGTATACATTACAAATCTCATAACCATCCATCATTTGCTGAGTGTACGCGATTTGCAATTGTACATTATCTACCTTGTTGATAAAGCGAACACAACTGAAATATTTTCTCACGATTTGAGGTGTCACTCTGGCGATAACATATTACTGTAACTTTTTTAAACACAAGCTTTCCGATGATACAACACAGATTATTATTGCCAATTCCAGAGTAATTTTTGCAATGAGTGTAAAAAGTAGTGATCACGACACAGAAGATCTGTTGTTATTTTTACTGAATTAAAATGTCAATAGAAACATTTTTGGCCACTGTAACAAGACATGCTTCTGCTCATGCTTTTTAAACAAGCTCCTGTAATTAGAGCCGTTGCTGTGAGCCAAGAAATATGTAGCCTTTTTATTCTATTCCGTTATATCGAAAACCTTGTTTGTTGATGTAGTCAATATATTTAGTTCAATACAATTTTTACTTCACATGGATTGACTTTGTTTTGATTGTTATAAATATACAAAGGCAAAGAGAACACTCAGTTCATAAGTTAAGGTGATGACAGAATAGATAGGCTATTTTCTGGACTGTCCCTATTTTCCAGATCACTATTAATTTTTCTGCAAACCCAATTACTAGTTCTTTTCTAGTCTGAATTTGTATGTAGTAGGCATTTTACTCTGGGTATTTTTTAATGAAAAATTTTGTCATTTGTCAACAGTGGATAGTATCAGGGTCGGAAGACAATATGGTGTATATCTGGAACCTACAATCAAAGGAAATCGTGCAGCGATTGTCAGGTCACACGGACACAGTGCTGTGCACCGCTTGCCACCCCACCGAAAACATCATCGCGTCAGCGGCGCTCGAGAATGATAAGACTATAAAACTTTGGAAAAGTGATACCTAAAATTAAGCTGACGTAAGTGCACTACAAAAACATCGATAACTGTATATACTATACCTGAAAAATTAGTAAGAGAAAGAGTGATAATGTTATTATTCTAACTTTATATCGCGTTTGCAAGTATTAACGCAGTCATAATAGATATTAAATGTTATGTGTGTCAGATTGGATTTACTTAAGTTCACCTTAAAATACATTGTTATTATTGTCGAATCAGAACTGTATGATACACAAGTCCGAAATCGCCTAGTTAGCACTTTGTGTATTACAATAAATGATATTTGTTACCAGAGTTTAATGGATGTGATTGGAACACATCAGATTGTAAACATGGTTTTTGCCTTGTTCTCCATTTTTAATGTAGTGAATGGTGTGACTTCTATCAAAAGGAAGATAATATAGAGTACGAGGAATACTTGTTGACGGAGTCATCAGAATAATTATTTGTTTATGTATGTATGTGTTTTTATATTTTTTTATATTCATAACATTATATGCTACGTAAAAAACGTTTATACGTAAATTAATCCTTCTCACTTCCTCCAATGATACATTTGCTACACACAGCTCCGCTTCGACGTCATACGCAATGTATTTGCAGGAAGTATAAGTAAAAAATCTACTAAACACGTACTCTTTTTATGCGCCTTTGATGCGTCATTGCACATATAGTTTAATTTTTTGTAGTGATAAAGTATTAGGAGTTCAGCATAAAAGTGGATTTGCGTCTGCATACGTATTTGAACCAATTTCGTTTGATTTACGACCCTTAATTCCTTAACTTAATATACTAGATACTTCATATTAGGTTAATAATAATAATAAGTTTGTTTGCATAGTTAAGTTTATTGTTTCGTTTGTTGCAGGCAGCTAGCTGCAGACGATGATCTGTATAAATTGGCTTCATATTGAAAGCCGGCGCCACTAACTTTTGTGAATAAATTTTATACTAAGATACTAGTCGTATCTAGATGGACAAGGACGCTGAAATTATGAGTGCGTTGTATTATTTAATAAGTTTAGTGTAATACAGTTGGTATGAGTGAATTTTCTGTTGATATAAGATATAAATATTTTTGTATCTGACATACAAATGAGCAAGTTATAGTGATTATGTTTTAGTTAAGTATGATTTTAAAAATTCGCTTAAGAGTACTTGTTGGATATAATAAAATAAAAATTCTGTAGTTGTATGTGTTGTTCTTTTATTAACACAAACCTTTTAATTATCATAAAACAATTATCAAGAGTGGAGTGTGCCAAAGTTTTTATAAGTACTGTCATTAACTTTAAGGATCAACTTTATTTTTATGGGGTAGGATCAGTTTTCCTAACCAATTTGACTTTCTATAAACGTAAACGTTATAAAAATTTCAGCGATTAACTATCGTCACTAAGTCACGTGGTTAAAATAAAATATTAACCAATAATACAAGAGAATAGAAGCGTTAGCGATTGAAGAAAGAAATTTGACGCGAAACAATTGTATCTTAATGAAGGGGCAGGTAACTTTACTCTGAAAAGCAACGAAAGGATTACTGAACTGATTTTCTGTCAGGTTGTGGTAGCACGAACCTGCCCATATGCCAATGCTAGGAACGTACAATTTTCCAAAGCTTAGTGCCTTAAATATATAAAGTCAAAAATAGTACCAGTGTATTGCACGCTTAGAACTGAATTCTAGTTATATTAAATAAGCTAAGCTAAGCTAGCAGTTTCCAAATGAGACGGGGAGATGAGAGGTTTTGTTTTGTTTGTTTTTGTTATGTTAAAAATGTTAACAAGTTTTTCTGATCATAGAATGCTTAATAACCCAGAATTTGGGAGTTGGGATTTGAACCCTTGTGCCTCGGCGAGCACGTAAAGTCGTTGGCCCTGCGCCTGATCTCTCCTGACTGGTGCCGACGTCGACAATTCTGCCAATGTCTAGTGTGATGGCAGTACGTGTGTTTCACACTCCCACTCACGAAAGAAGTCCTACGGCGAAAAATGGAACTAATTTATCAGGTCGGCCATGTTGTCAAATGTTATCTTGGTTACTATTGCGTTTTTTAGCCATTTGTCGTATTTACGATATCTAAAGTTGTAAAAAGTGTACATAATAATGGTGGAGGAATTTGGTGAAGCTGAATAGTAGAGTCGAGGCGTTCTGAAACCAATAAATACTATTGGTAAGATAGTAGCCGTCCTGACAGGTACCATATTTGTCTGTCAGGAATGTCTGTAATGAGATTTGTACCATTTTATTTAGGATTTTTTTTTATTTCGTTACTTTTTGAGGTGAAAGTATTTTATTAATTTTTAAGATTAAGACATTTCATTTAACTTTATTGTTATATTTTACACTTTTCTGAAGTGCTTAGCGTGCTTGAAAACTTAAATGCAACAGTTGTTGCATGAAAAATCTATTTATTTTAAACTAACTTGGATAAAAGCCATGTTGATTAAAGTCATTTTACAAAATACAAAACTAAGATACGAAAATAATTTTAAAGTCGACGGCAAAATTGTTTTGCAGCTTGATTCCAGAAGATTGATTTGTTCAGTGCAAACATATAAAACATTTAGAAGTCTAGAATAACCCCAAATCGGTGGCCACAATCATCTTGTTCAAATATAATATCTAAAAATTCTAGATTCTGTTTTTTATGTCCTTATTCTTAAATTTGTTTGATCTTTGACATAAGTTCATAAGAACGAATTGTAGAATTTTATATACTACCAAGTATCCGCCCGCTAGCTAAGGATTTTTGAGGAATCTAACAGCAAAGGTTGACAACATTCCGTCAGATGACTGCAGCACCGCGTCTTGGGGACTTTTATCGTGAGACGGGGTATACATATAATCCAACCTAAATCGATAGAATCCGTGCTGTTGTGTTCCGGTGGTGACTGCGAGACTGGAGGCCCATTAATGTAAGAGTGGCAGTTATCGTGGTAAGTGTGCGAGCCTTACACAGTCACGATGATTGTCATGTCTTTTTACGTCCCCAAGCTGACGTGAAAAAGCATCTCACTGGGCCGCTATAGTGTGGGTCACTGTACTACATTTTCTGCACTCGCAATGAGTATGGTGACCACAAATCTTGGATTCTATTCATGCTTTCCATCAGGCAGAGTAAAATCACTTTGGTAGGCTCTTAAAAAAACTGATAAAATCGTTTCATCATTCAAGATTTTTGTGCCATTTAAGTTACTGGGACTAGTCTCAATGGTAAAGTTCACATAGTGATCCATGTCCGCAACATCTGATTGATAGATATTATTATTTTTCTTAAATAGAGTGCCAGTTAATTTAAAGTAACAATTGCAAAGCATTTGTCACTTGATTTTCATACACATTGTTAAGTTTTATCGATCTACTCATAATCGATTGCTAGGAACTCAGATATGATGTATTAAATCGATTTCCCAGACAGGAATAAGGTACTATATTTTATAACTTTGTTGAGAAAAATTGACGATTTTTTGTAACATATGTTCGGTAGGGTTAAAATCTGATTGTCAACTGTCCTTTGCGGTGTGAGCAACGGGGTCACCAAGCTGCCCGCTGGCGTCGGTTAGTGCATCTAGTAGAATTCGTTCAACCTACTCGCGAACACACGGGCACCTACTATGTCGCAAAACATACGTTCACTGAGAAAATGGAATACGGGTGTTCACGGATTTAGCGGCTTGTGTTATTTTTTAACTTTGAGCCGTCGGCATAGCAGCCAACTTCTTCTGTCGACAGAGTAACCACATCGGAATCTGTTGCTTGTATGTAGTGTGGTTACAGCTACTCGGACGTTTTACTACTGGTTATATAGAGAGGTTTTGGAGTGTTTGAGAAATTCGAGGCTCTGAGAAATTCATCCCGGTTCAAATGTTTTTGAATAACACTTTCTAACACTATCTTACATTTAAATATCACCAAGCAGCGACAAGGATAAACAGATAAGTTACGAAAAATACCACACAATAATAGGTATTTGCAAAAAACAATTTTTTTTTCTTCTGTCTATCTTTTTGTTTCTGTTAATCTCTGAAACGGTTAAAATGATTTTGACGGGACTTTTACTGGCAGACTACCGATGTTATAGGACGTAATTTAGACTTATTTTAGAAAACAACATTGAAACGAATGTAATAAAACAATATCCGATTCAAAAACGACAAATACCGCGGGGTGCAGCTAGTATGATATAATATATACGTAACAAGGTTTGTATATTGAAAATTTAATGAATCAAGTGGTTTATAATTAATATTAATTTAAATTTTATTTTTACCGTAATTGTAAATATTTATACTAATTCTCACCAATGTATTCTTTGAAGAGTAATAAACTTTCAAAGAAGTGGGAGAGTTCACCTCAAAGGTTTCAGTTATTTAATAAGCGCCATTGTTATCAATTTCAACATCTGCCGTTTCATACTAAACTACTTTGGCACAATGTAAGTCTAATGGCTTTTAAAACAACTTTCTTCTATCAGTTAGAAGAGCTTATATACTTCCAACTTAAATAAAAGAGATATCTATATGAGAGACTACTTATAAGTAGAAAGGCTTATAGATACGTAATAGCAGCCCACCCATTGCGGGAGTTAAGATAATGGCGTCTAACATCGTATTAATGAGGACGTAAATTTAGGTCGAATAACCAACGGGGATATAAAACAGCCATCACGATGGATTGAAAGTAACGCTACGTAAGTAGCTAGGTGTGGCCTGGCACTAACATTAGAGTGTATATTACCAATATGTTTGAAGTAATGTTATTTACGTTAGGAAATCACACACAGTACAAAAATTACATTAATGGTATCGTTTAAATGGTAAGTAATCTTAAATCCACTATGAAATCTCCAATTCAAAGTTTTTGTTAACCAAAAGCAACTTGTACTTTGTATCTTGATACGGAGTACGGCGATACTTGGTGCTTGTCGCGGCTACCAAATGCGAACCTACAAATGTTACCATGTTTTATGTATGTACAGGTAATGTAAAAACCAGCCAAAAAATTTAAGTACGTCCTTAAAGAAAGTTGGAATACGTTAGTGCTATTGGTAGGAAATTGGTTGTTGTTGACCTGACCTGACCTGTTGACCATCACTTTCACTCACACTTCACATAGGATAAAACTTGTGGTTCATAGACCAAAAAAGTTAATAATATATCTTTCCATTGATGCAAGTAGAAACTTATAGCTGATCACACCGAGGTGCAAAAGCTATGCGTTGGAAGTATAATATATTAAATAAATTGTATAGAAATATTATTTTATTGGCACATAGAAAATATATGCGAAGCTTGTTAACTCAAGTAACATATTTCTGCTAATCAGTGCGAGAACTTTGTTAGATATCGCTTGTGTTAATCATAATTTAAAGAAAGAAAACATAAACAATGTTAGATGTAGGGAAACACAAGTTAAATTCTTAGATTGTATCTTTCTACTTTTCTTTACTGAGATGGTAAGGTTTAAGACTTACAGTTCTGTGGAGTTGTGAGTTCTATTCTGTAATGATACATCATATTACAATATGCTTTTATGTGTTTAGTACAATAACAGTTCAAATTTTACGTAGATCTGTAGTATTTCGTTCTTAAAAGTTAGGACCCCAGAACATTAGTTATCTCAAAGAGAGTCTACTATACCTTTCGGATATTCTTGAATATTCCATTTACATAATTGCATTAAATTGGGCTCATGTTATCCATCAGGCAGAGTATGGTCACTTTTATAGGCTCGAATATAAAGAAAGTTTAGAGTTCTTAAAACAGAATTTTTGTAAATATTATTATCATATATACAGATGGATGTGGATATTATTTTCATTTCATTACTGGTGATTAGGTCCTCAATGTTTACAATTCAATTTGTTAAATAAAATTGAAAGGGAGCCCGTGTCCAGCACTGAACTGATGATGAAATACAATTTGTTCAGGGCAGCGTCTTGGAGCTACAGTGTGAGTTGTTCCAGCCTTCAATAATATATGAATTTATTGATGTACAAAATTTACTTACATATTATTATAAATATGTGGGGTTGAAGTCCTCTGGTACCAGTGAGCCGGAACTGCATGTGATACGTGGTGATGCGGCAAACTCTTCAGTGAAACATTTGACTGCAAACACTAACTGTATTAAACATGCGTCTTAACTATGCTCTTGTATGGAGGTGATCTATGGACATTATACACGGGTCAGGGAAGGGGATTAAACACCTACATGCGATGGAGGCGTCTCCTAAAAAGACAAATTAACTAACGAGCGGGCACTTGAAATAACGAGGAGCTCAAGTGTAACTGCTACATTAAAACAGAAGAATTTGTGTTGACTAGGACATTGCACTGTATGCAGCTCTCTCGTTTGCCTAAACAAACTGTCCTTGGAGAAATAACTTTTGCCAGGATTAAGGACAGCGTGAAGTACGATATGATCTTCAATATTAACTTCTCTCATTGGAAAGAGATGAAGAACGTAATCGGTTAAAAAGAGTCACCTCAAAATCCGTGATAAAGTTTGGTTGGAGATATTGGTTTTTAAACGAATAGGCAGGCAGGAAGGGGATGGGTTTTCAGGCATCCAGGCTACATGATAAGATCTTACAACTTCTTCAGAATAATACTTTAAAAATAAAGAAACAAACAGATTGCAGGCAATAGAGAGTGAAAGTGAGAAATTGCTTTTTTCTTGAATTGATGAAGGTGTGGTTTAGATAGGGAGGTAAGTTCAATAAGTTTACAATTCAGTATAATTTCTGTCTCAGTAGCAATTTATTTATTATTACAGTTGTACAGTCTGTTCAGTTTTTCGATGTCAATTTTCGATAAACCTTCTCTTTGACCAATTTTTGCGTTTTTCTGTAATAGAAAAGCACTTGTAAAATAAAAGTGAAGATTGTTTTTGATATCAAATACTTGTAGATGTCATTGCCAAAAAAATATGTTCATTTTCGGTGTATATTGTAGTCCATCTAATCTAAGAGGTACTGTATAACTATTCATACTCTTCAAGGCGAAACAACTTTATATAGACGTAACTCACACAATTTCCATAACCTTTTCCGTAAAACCGTGGAATTATTATTGTACAATTTTTATTTTATCACAAGATGTATCATTCTTTATAACTAAATTTAATATAAATCTTTGAACCAAAGCAAAAAAAAATACATACACAATAGATGCTTTTTTCAGACGTCATTTCAAAGTTACATCGTTAGGTCGCTTGCTATAGTGTCGTGACTTTTGAAATTGACTTTTATAGCAATTATTGTCAAAATTTACGAATAAACGAACTTATTAATATCTAACCGTGTTCAGTCCAAACGTTTTTTAGCATTTAGTATATTTTATTACCTGACATCCAACTGTCAGTGAAAATGTATAATGAAAAAAAGTTTTTCTTTATCAACCGTAGAGGTTTCTATGAGAGGGAATTTTCATTATTTATTTTAATAATATGTACATATATACACTTGTTGGTATATACTAAGATTTACTTGTAAAACCTAAGATGTAAAAATTTAAGGGCTTTTACAGTAACCTCTAAAAAATTTAAATCGATTTGTAAATATAAGGAAATTATATAACGAAACGGATATTGTAGTGTTGGCTTCATATGACACCCTTCCTATTCTTCATTCTAAGAACTGTAATACGGTACTTCTGAGATTAGATGAGTACATCTATAAGTGTACTCGGTTGTTGCACCAAAAGCAAAGCAGTAGTAGTAGATAAAAAACAAACCTTATTGATATTCGTAGGATTGAAATTATTAGGCTTAAATATTAGGATCAATTTTAAACATGTGGTTCAATATTGTCAAATCTTCAACATGCTTG
This sequence comes from Hypercompe scribonia, assembly GCA_949316085.1. Taxonomy (NCBI): domain Eukaryota; kingdom Metazoa; phylum Arthropoda; class Insecta; order Lepidoptera; family Erebidae; genus Hypercompe; species Hypercompe scribonia. Next base: position 19,628,209 of record OX438969.1, read on the forward strand.
CATTTAACTGAATTAGTTTCTTCAATTAGTTCATTTAAGTCATATCTTTTAAGACTGTCTTTTTACAAGGTATCAATACCAGTGAATTGTAAAATACGAAATTCAATTCCAAAAAACAAAATATCAATTATGCAAAAGAATCATTGTCGGAAAGACTTTTGCCGTATTTTCGCTGTAAATGTTTATGTATTTTAAATAATAATTTCTTTTTTGGAAATTGTTTTAATGTTTTACATAAAACTAGATACCTACCTCTTTTGGAATAATTGTGACTTGTCCATTTTTAGTAAATGCCGTTTGTGTGTAATGCATCACACTATTATAATCGTACGGTAATCCAAAATCTGTTACAGTGGTACTCACGTACTTTTTGAAATTGTGTGTGCGATCTGCGTTACAAAAATTAGTAATAAATTACATAGTTCATTATTACTTGCAGTGCCTTAACAACCTGCTACATAAAATTACAGAAAAATAAGATGTTGCTAAATCTGAGCGACCTCACGTCAATAAGGGCTCTTTTCGTTATCTAAAAAAGCTATGTAAAAAGACGACGGCGACGGTTTGAAAATTGTGTATTCTTGGATTAAAATGGAATAGAACAAGTTTCAAATAATGATTAAACAAAAAAAAAAAATTCTTCTGCATCATGTGAAACGAAAATTTTCACGTCACCACAGTGGTGGATATAACTTTCCAATATCAGCCGTTAGGCAGAGCAAACGCTCTGTGAACACATCGACTCCAGCCATTATCACTTCACCTGTTTAGAGTGTTATCTTCAATTCGTGGGCATTTAATTAAATTTATTAGAAAATGTTGGCCAGTATTTAGTAGAAATCTCATTGCAGTGTTTGTTTTTTTTGTAATACCGTGTGGGAGCCATAGCCACTTTTAATAGAGAGTTAGGTTACTGGAGTTTTCACCCACCTTTCTGTGACTCTAGAGGATGAGACTTTTAGGACGGCAGCGTACCTGTGACTATTGAAATTTTATCAGTTCATGCTTCATCTCGTTTACCCCCATATGCCATAAAAAATCTCTAAAAACAAAACACTTACTGATGTTAATATTATCCCAAACAATTGTGATATAATCATCTCTATTATAATTGCTGTGCATATGTATAAATCCAAGAGTATGCAACATTTCATGTACTATTTTTCCATGTTTAAAACAACCTTTGCCCAGGTTTATCATTTGTTCTTTTTTATATTTCTTAAGGTATCCAATATGCGAGCGGCAGAATCGGTTCTCATTCTTAAAATGCAAGATCTTTTTTTAATGTGATGAAAATATAGAAGTAGACAATACGTTTCTATTAAGTTGTAGTAGTACAGTTAGCTAGTTTAAAAAAACTTTACCTGAAAAGTTTTAGGATATTTTTACAAATTTCAAAAGTGATCCTTTGTTCTCGAACGTGTAGCAAATCTTTATATATCACACACCCACTAGTCTGGGTGATCTAGGTGGATCATGTGATACTTGCACCTCCCTTTTATGCTGTACCAGTGGATCGAATAGCACTCGGGGAGTTGGTAAAAAGAACTACCAGAGATCCAAGTGGAGCCTATAATACTAGTTTAGACACGATAAGACTGGGGATCCGAGCATCTCATATTTATATTGCGTGGCGAAAGTACAGCAAAAGAATACCTGTATGGCCACGGCATATTCTGTTCTGCATCTCCTCTTGCGAAATTTAATACAACTTTTGCTCTCAATATCACGCATAGCATCGTTAACCTTTTTTAATTCTATTTTATCTGAAATATAAAATATTATCTCACTCTTGTACAATTAATTAATTAAAAAATAAATGAACTTCACCTAATTGTACAGGTACGACGCTTGAGAAAGCAGAACATTATTATAAAACTTTAAATCTACTTCAGCAGTCGTATTTTTTCTATTCAAGTAGTAAAAACTGCACTACGTAATAGCATAGTTTCTAGTGATTAAACTCAATTAGGATCCATTATGGCATAGAGGCAACGTAAAATGGTACTCCATGTAGTGTAAAAATCTTATTAGGCAAAGGGTACTTTATGACAAAAATACTACAATCAAAAAAACTGTGGTGTAATCTGTTTTAAGTTTGTTTTCAGTCTTGACTTCTTAAAAAATAAATGAAATACAAATAAATCCCAAGTTTCCGTCGGGTTTTAATACACTAACACAGGTTGAGTAATACTTGGGTTCCTAATTGAAGTATATTATTTCTAACCAAATTATATTATAAAAAAATGGTATACATTGGCATCGGCTTGCATTTACAAATATCAAATCTTGAAATTTTATTTGTAAGAATACCTGTTTTGTATATATACTTTTTTATATAAAAAAAACTACGAGTACTGCTACATTGCAAGTTTTGTGTCACGTTTAAAACCTATACGGATATAGAAAAAAGTAAGACATGGCATACGGCCATGTCTTACTTTAAATAATATGTAAATGGGATGTTATCAATTAATTCCGTCCGACGTGTGGTAACAGATTAAGAATATAAAGTGTGACTATCCCTATTTATCTTAAGCTACGCAGGACAACAACACTACAAAGAGAAGGATTTTTTTTTTTAATGTGATGAAACCCCTCGGGCTGTCACCTAATGAGGTTTACGGCGTAGTGATGTTTTGGAATCGGACCGACTAAAACCACACGGTGTTCTATTATTACGACATTCAGAAAGAGAAGTAATCCTATAACAATCCGTCTGGCAAGCGTGGTATAGTAGACCAAAACATCCTTCTAAGGAAAAGATTATATAACCAGTTGACTATTGAAAGGTCTTGATGTGTTACTAGTGTGTCCAAGATATTTTGTCGTCATATTAACGTATGTGTGTAAATTTAAGTATAGTTTTAATTTTAAATAAACTCCGTAACCAGAGTAATTAATAAACTAAAACATGTGTTGCTTAATTTTGATTAATAATTAGTTTAGAACTTACCAAAACGAGACTTGAAATAATAAACAACAGTCGATTTTGGCCAGCGTACAGTAACATTGATTATTCCATTTAAAGCTACTAGTTTTTTCGCATCGTGAGGTGTTTTTGCTATTTTAAACATGTTATACTGCTGGCGTGTTAACATCATGTCACCTTCATAGTAGCCACCATATTCCCCTGTAAACGTGATTAAATAAATAACATGTGTAATACTTAAGTAACAGTAATATTATATCTTCAGCGGTGTGCGATAACATTACATTATATTCTTGTTACTTTGGTACTTAGTACTTGCACGTGAATCAGCAATATTTTTAGTGCAGGAATTGTTTTTTAAATGAGATAAATGAAATTGAGATTAAATTTGGTGCAAGATAATTATGATGATGTACTCTAAACCAGTTTCGGGCACGGCGACCCGTCTCAACGGAGGCCCGTTTACTACACAGAATATATTATAGTGCACAAGTGTGTGCGCAAATAGGTGTACTCTCTGTTCCCTCACTCTTATAATTCGGTGGGACGGTTATCCGACATGACCGGGGAGAAATCAGGCGCAGGACCGACGGCTTTACGTGCTCTCCGAGGCACGAAGTTTAAGACTCCAACTTTTAAACTACGGGTTTCTATTAAGGATTTCTGTACCCAGAAAAATTCAATAACTCTTTTTAACCTGACCTGGGCATCGAAACCGAGACCTCTTGATCGGTAGTCGCACACGCTAACCGATAGACCAACTAGGTAGTTTTATGTTATACCAGCTGACCCGTGCGAATTCATCTGAGTCAAAATTTAAATCGACTTTCGGCCGGCTTTTGCGATATAACGAAAAAATCTTGTTGTAAGTTGTGAGTGATGATTGGGTGATGATGTTGTGTGATTTGTTTATTTAAATTTAACAACAGTATAGTTAACAAATCAATAAATAATGTCCACAAACTCAGAATTGAAGGTCTTAGAACGTAGTTTAAAGCTCTTAATATATTACATACTAGCTATACCCGCAACTTCGTTCGCTTAGGATTTGAATTTTGAATTTTTACCTTAATTTCTTAGTAAAATGTTATTAAAGAATAAATACTGTAAGGTTTTTAGGTTGTAAGGTTCTCATTGGCTAAGACGTCGTTTTTTCTGCATGAATACCGATTCCGTGGGAAATCCAGTATAAAAAGTATCCTCCTCTATCTTTTACCGAAATTATCATTACAATTGGTTTAGCAGTTTCAGAAATTAGCTCGGATAAACAAACAGAAAGACAGACAAATATTTAAAAGAAGGCAGGCTATTAGAATTTGAGAAGATATTTTTTTTACATTACAGCCTTATGTATCTTCAATTTATTTATATATATATTGAAACGATGAGTACGACTTTCTTTGTATGAGGTGTCCATAGGCATATATCGTTGGAAAATATCTAGTGCTAATATCTATTTTTGGTTTTTACAATACAATTGAAATAAGTAATACATCACTTATTTCGTTTCTCTTCTAGTATTTCATTATCTTGTATTACCTGTCTATTTTCAATGTTCCAATATTATTTCCAAACCATAAGATCACAACCAACACATTTATAAAGTATAATCTATCAGTGTTAGCTCTTAAAATAAAATAAAGCCTGATAGCCAATGATCAACTCCTGTGTATTAAAATGCATGTTATTTACCATCATTACTATGACGTACTTTATGTAAAACGCGCGCTGCAACGGTTGTGAACAAAATTAAATTGAATGTTAACACATGTAACTTCATAGCTATATGTCACACTTACGGTTATCAACAACTACACTGAGTATTAATTAATAGTTACACAGCTTTTTATACAAATGTTACCAGCAGGTGGTTAACACTGGGACGTTTCCAGCCGTCACCTAATTAGATAATGACACGATAATGACATTTCTTGACACAAATGTTTGACTTTTCTAAATAATGGTAACTTTTTTCATGCACTTTAGAAGTTTTCAATATATAAAATAACATAACGTATTATAAAAACTCAAGCCAGGGCTGGTTAGAGACTAGAGCTTCGTAGGCAAATCAAAGTTTTACCGCCTTTTGTAAGTAAAGTTTTCATGTGAATTAGTTTGTCTCAAAAATTGTGTTTCATTTGTTTCGCTACTAATAATACTTTTATTCTGAACATTTAAATGAGTTTTTATATTAGAACTTTACCGAATTTAATTAATGGAGTCTAGTCTAGATTGATGTTTGATTACTTATTGGTTAAGCCAATTTAAAATAGATGGCAGATTTTAATTAGAAGTTATATCACAAAATTAAATTTTACAATGATATTTACGCACGGCGAAAATTAACTTGAACACTTATTTAGTTTTTAATTGCGTGACGTGCTCTATGTAGATCGACCTATCGGTCTAGTGACAAGTAACAATGACCGCTTCGATTCTCATGCAGGACAAAAATATGTAATGAGCACTATTAATTGTTAGATGTCTGGAGTAATTTATTTGTCATATGGATCACTTTAAGGGTTTAATGTATTTGCAAGTATTATATAACTTTTCAATTTAAACACTGAAAGTCAAAATAACTTCGCAGCATAAATGTATATATCATGTTTTCTTTACTAGTAGCAGAATTTTAGCCTTTGGCTCATTTACAGTCTTCACAAAATATAAGTTTTAAGTAGCGTATTTATTCAAAGACAATGACTCTACTTACCAGGAAAAATGAAGAACTATTTTAACACTCAAAGTGAAATAAGATGAGCATTATAAGTTTAGCGTACATACGCTAAACTAACAAGATACACATCTATGTGACCATGTCGATTTGTATAAGGTGGACCACGAATTCGCTAACTTTTGTATCTAATATCCCGCGTAAACATGTTACGAGAGTTCTTGGGACCGATGCTACTGGAATTTGCTGGTTACAATCGTAACACAAGGTTTCAACAATATAGAGCCACTTGTCACATATCCAATGTGTACCTGCCGGTGGTCAAAGATATGTTTCCAGAAAAGCTGATTTCCAGACGAGGTGACATTCCATGGCCATCCAGAAGTCCAGATCTATCTCCAGCAGACTTCTTTTTATGGGGTTATTAAAAGGATGTATTTAATGTTGTCGGCGATCTCGCGGTCTCTTTGCCGACAAGTATTCGAAAATTTCGGTGTTCGCTTAGAAGAACGCAAACGTCGAAACGGTGGTCATTTACGCAATGTAACTGTCAAAAAATAAATTCCTACTAATTAACTTTCTTGTAAATAAACAATTTTTATAATGTATCAAATGATTTTTTTATACGATTTTTTCAAATGTTAACTAATTCGTGGCCCAGCGTACATATTTCTATAGGTATATATTTATGTGTAGTATTGTAACTAAAATGTCATTTTTATATCCATTATCCATTATTTTGAGTAACGGGCTTAGAGTAGCGTAAGTTGTTTTGCAAAAGTAAATTCTATAGGGAAAGTAACACAACAACATATAATTTCAGTGGAAGTCGTAATGAGATTCACTTCCGACCCGATAATGTCAATCTTGGTAGATTTACGGCCAGAGCCTCCAAATTTCATTATAACTTTCCTTATAATAGTATCTGTTTAGAATAAAGTGTCTTTGAACTTCAGGTGGGCGGAGAAACTTAGAGGATTCTTCGAAATGTTGTATTTTCATCACAGAGAAAAAAGATTTGGTGGGCGCAAAAACTTCGTAGGCCTGAGCGTTCATTTATGATCCACTAGCTTACTCGCGAAACTTCGTCTTCCTCTCCTATTTATCATAGCGTGATGTTTACAGCGTGAAAAAATTGTCAATCATATAAAAGATTATAGTGAGTCAATCTTAAAAGATAGAGACTTTTTTTAGTACTTTTAAAGCAGAACAATACTGTCATACATTATTTTTGCAAAACTTTAACCCTTTACGAAGCGAACGCTACGGAAGCTCTAAAGGAATAATTTTCTCCCGCTTTGCGACAATTTTTTTGATAATCCACATCTATTAGTCGCAGTGTCACGATATATAGCTTATAGCCTTCCTCGATAAATGGGCTATCTAACACTTAAATAATTTTAAAATTGGTCTAATAGCTTCTGAGATTAGGGCGTTCAAACAAACAGACTCTTCAGTTTGGTATTAGTATATATATTTCAATAGATGGTGAAAATAGTTACTTTTATTTTTGATTTCATTATATATGTAGGAAATAGCTGTAAGTAATTAGTTCCAAAAGAAACAAATACACTAAATCATCACCAAAATTAAATTACGAGCGAGTTTAATAGGAATAATATTTATTTATTTTAAATAATGTTTATTACTTAAAATATTATAATTTAAAATTGAAAAATTTATTTTGAGCAATAAATACTGTTGCGTAAATGTTCGCCATAATGGTGAATGTAGGGACTGACGAAAATTAAAACATTATCTATCTATATGTCAATATTTTTGCTGTGAAAAAAAAACTTTATAATTAGGTAGTTCCAGTGACTTTTTTAGTTACATGACTCGAACCTGACGGCAAAAATCAGTTCAAATCAGACATAATAATAATATAATAACAATAATTCGCACATCTGACACACAATGTCATCTAGTTCCTAACTATGTAGTTTGTTTTATAGGTACTAGACAACTGATGTAAACGCATATATTTGTTTTTTTTTTATAAATACTCCCAAACTTTGAAGTAAATATTTGAAGATCATAGAAACATTTGTACCACCCAGGAATCGCTACCAACGCTACCACTGCGCTACCGAGGTATGCAAGCTCGAGCTACGGTTTTAAAGTTTTTTATACATTGATACTACAGCAATTATTATTGGTTATTTTAACATCAATAATTTGTATTATTTTCGACGAATCAAGATATTCATTATTATTGTTTATTATTGCTTACTTTATGGTTAAAGACCTTTATTTCTCAAAAAAAAATTGCAATAAATTTCACACTATGAGAACATTTTAAACAAACAATTAACATAGCAGTGAGTAGAACAAAACTTTCTTTTTTGTTATAAATTGTTTATGCTTGTAGATACGAAAACATTTGCGCATACCTACATTTTTATGTCACTAATAACTGATTTCATCAATTGATTCGTATAAGAAATACCCCGTTCCACTTCTAGTAGGAATTATTCTTTATTTCCGATGATGGCGAAGCAGAAAGGAAAAATAAAGATTTTGCCAGGTATCAATAGATTCGTAAAAATGGCCCAAGTGGCATGGGCTGTATAAATTTCATATTAAAAAAAATTTATATGACAAAATTTAAACATCAGATTCTAAACTCGAAAAAATTCAACTGCGATATTTATCCCGTGTTTCATATCAAAAGACACGTCTTATCGAGCAACTTACAAATGTGTAAATCTATCACAGTAATGAAGTCAAAATATTTGTTTAAAATGTGGTTCTACAATTCGTGCGGTCCAGTCCTTTCAGTTACTTACTCGGCTAGTGGACCTATGTGCCTGATGGGGAAACGGAAAAATATGTATTAATATGTTATAATTAAGTTAAAAAAAACTATAACCCCACTACATAAAAAAGTAGTTTAAAAAAGATCTAGAGGACTGTATTGTGAGTGTGACCACAGCTCTACTTTATCCACTTTTGTATCTATACATTTCTGGATTTCTATCTGAATTATTTTCTAGTCTCATTTTTTTTACATCCCTTTTTTATATAGTCGGGTTATAATTTTTAAACTTTTCTTCCTTATTTATTTATGAAAAATTTAATACATTATGGCGAAAGAATGGACGACAAAAGTGCCTTATTTGCACAAGTACAGCTTTTCTGTAAGATCGTGGCACCGTGACCATATTGATTCATGGTGTGCCAACGTCGTTAATAAGATATATTACTTATTAATTCTAAATATCATAACTTATCGATTCTAAATAACACTAAGATATAATAAGAGCCAAGGATAGATAATTATTATGGTTATTAAATAACAATTGAAGACGCATGTGTAATCTATTAGTTTTATTGTTGATAATAATAACTACACACATACATAAAAGGCTTTGGTCAAGAAGACATATGTGACCGTTGTCTAATATCTAAGGTTTAAAGGTACCGTTGTAATTTAGACACCACTAACTTTCTTATTTCCGTGAAAATTATCTTAAATTCTTTCAAGCAGTTTTAATTAGCTTGGCTTAACTGCACATTGGTTTAGAAATATGAAGATTATGGGTTGGGTATAGATATTTCTTGCAACACATTCAGTATTGTTTCCTTTTCCGTAGTAGTTTCTTGATTTGAACAATTGTACATTGTGTTTAATTTTAAGGTATCTCTTTTTGATAAGCCCTTTCTTTGACCGATCGTCGTTGTAGTTTCCTGAAATACGAAGAAAATAATGTAAAATAGATACAAGAACAGCAGTCAAATTGTGTTTCTATAAATGCATAGAGTGTACATATTTTCACACAAAAATGAGGGATCTACTACTGTTATTGGATGGGAAAGTGGTATCAAAATATCAATATTATATTTACTTAGTACTAGTGTCGCTTAAAACGTATCATTATATTTAGTATATAGCAATTCTCTTCTAAATGTATAATGTATAGAATAGAATAGCTCGCGTACAAGTATTGTGATCGCATGCAAGTTTGCCAAAACTGCTAACACTTGATTTTCAATTGATTTAGCTACTTAGTTATTTTAAGGCGCACTCTATTGTAACAATGAATGAATAAAATCGAAAATAAAGACATGTTTCTCTGACTGATACTACATTCAATATCAAAAACAAAGTATGTATCCTGACAGAACTATCTATTGGAAGTAATGTATCAGTACCTCTGAGGATTATCACTCATTTTGCGTATTCTTATTACCAATGTATATGCTATAAGTATGATTGCTGCCTGATCTGTGTGTCTGTCTGTGGCTCCTGAATGAATAAATCAATTTGGATGCAGTTTTTTTATTTGGGAGCAGGCCTTCTAGGTCAGATCAGCCCATTCGGTAATGTCACCATATTAACATTTGGTGAAAATCGATTGCTACACAAATCAAATTACGATGAAGACGTGTACTGTATTAGACTTTATTATAATGACCGATATTTCGCTCATATATCATTTTATCATCAGATTAATGCCAATCGCAAGATATTTGCTTTCCTTAAAAAAATATTGTGTTTTTGATAGTTTTATATTGACTTCAAAATTTAAATGTAATTAAAGTAAAAATTTAAAAATACCCCTCTAAGATTTTAAATTTAATATTAATTGAAGAACAGTTTTAAATGTTTGAAAAAATTAATATTTACCTTTTTTGGAATAATGGTTCTTTGTCCATTCTTGGAGAATGCTGTGTCCTGGTAATGCATCACACTACCATAATCGTATGGCACTCCAAAATCTGTTACAGTACTATTAGTGTACTTTGCGAAATTTTCTTCTCTACCTGCATTAAAAATGTATTTAGAAAACTACATACAATACAGTTTACTATTTACTGTAAAAGAAAACTAACATATTTAGCTTTTGCAGCATACTAAGCATATTTTTCCTTTGGCAATCTGCTACATAAAAATAACAGGGATTCAAGGTAAGGTATATGTTGGCTACAGTTAAACGAAAGTTATTATCGTTCTCAAATGAAGGTGTCAAAAAAACAACGGGGCTGTAAATACTTTTTTCCTCAGTTTGAATGGAATAGAAAAAACTTTATTAAGTGGACAAGCAAAAATAAACCTTATATTCCTATCATCATCGTAATCATTATTATCAGGTGTAAATTGATGCAGGTGTGACAATAGTCGTGGTAAGTGTGTGCAACACAATGCCACGATGACTATCATGCCTTTCACGTTCCCAAGCGAGGTGTAAAAAAGCATCTTACTGTGCCACCATGGTGTGGGTCACCATACGGCATTATCTGGATTTACAATGAGTATGGTGACCACAACTCTTGGATTCATTCATGCTTTCCATCAGGCAGAGTAGAGTCACTTGGGCAGGTTCTTAAGAAAACATATCAACAGCCTTTAATAGTTCACTGCTGGACGTAGGCCTCTCCTTAGAAAGAAGGTTCTATTCTTGTAACGTATAAGAAATATTCACACGCCAATTATTATTTATCGGAACTAACATCGTATTAGCCATTAAGCTTCACTCATTCAACTATTACACTTTGCTTGGCCAGTTGACCCTCTATTTGCCTTAATACTGACTCAATTTTCCTTCTCTGTATTTGGTGTGAATTTTATTGGATTAAATGTTTAAAATATTTTTCAGTTTTAATACTCCAATGAACCAAAGACTTACCTTTTTGGATATTCTCGTAAACAATTGTGACGTAATCATCTCTATCGTAAGTGCTATGCATATGGGTAAATCCAATAGTGTGGAGCATCTCATGTATTATAATGCCATGTAGGAAACATTTAGAATCCAGGTTAATCACTTGAAAATTTTTAAAGTAACTTCCCTGAAGATATCCCAAGTTAGAGAAGCAACCTTGTTTCTTTCTCTGAAAATATAAGTTTTATAAATAAATTATAAAAAAGTAAATAAATTATTTCATGAATCAACAAGAAGCCGGTTAATTAAAAATCGAACCCAATTTTCTTTTAATATATTAATATTAATATTGTAGGTAGTAGAGCCGCTTCGACCGGGATAGTACTATACTCCCACAGTAGATCAACCTAAAGCGACAGCATCCGTGCTGTCTGGTTTCGTTAGGGAGTGCTAGACCGGTGGTCCACTGGTACAGGGGTGACAGTTGTCGTGGTAGGTGTGTGTAAAACAATAGTGCAATGACTGTCATGCCTTATATGTCTACTAGGCCGCCATAGTGTGGCGTCACCATACTGCATTGGCTGCATTTGCAATGAGTATGGTATCACAACTCTTGGATTTTATTCATGCTTTCCATTAGGCCGAGTGGAGTCACTTTGATAGGCTCTTAAAAAAAAAAGTACAACCGTACTTAATATTTTTAATAAGAATATTCTTCTCTATTTTTTCTTTGAGAAAAAATACTTCTAAAACACTTTTCATCAGCATACTTCTAAAGACTTTTTTTAGTATACTTGTTGCTCAGAAATTGCATAAGGTCGATGTAATTCTGTAGGTATTCTCCTCTAGCCTTTAGGCTACGCAAAACTATGTTATGTATCTAATTTTTAGCAATATACCGATAAAGTAAGGCCGCTTCTAAATTACTTTTACAAACTGTATTAATTTCCAACAGTTCTATGAAACTTAAGAATTTGTTATTCAAGTTTCATTACACTTGTTTACACTGTAGTACCTCAAGTAAGTAAGTGGTAGGTGTCATTAGCTGGATATACTGGACATATGAGAAAGACATTATCTTATTTCTACAAGTTAAATGTAGCTCGAAAACATTAAGTTGTCTAGGATTACTTCTACTTTAGCTTACACCCGTGTACTGCTGAACGAAGATCATCCCCTAAAAAGCACCAGACATCCCAGTCTTAGGCAGACCACATCCATCTACTAACAGCCACACAGTAAAATATCAGTATATAAAATACCTGTATAATAACTGCGTATTCGTTGTTGTTTTCCCTCTTGCGAAATTGAATACAACTTTTTCTCGCAATATCTTCTAAAGCGTCTTGCAACTTTTTTATTTGTTCTTTGCCTGTTAAATAAAACATTACTGTACAGGTTCTTATTTAATATAAAGAGTAATTAATGAACATAGTTCATGATAAATTTGCATCTAAATATGATAGTATTAAATTCAAATTTTTGTTATTTCTGATAATATATTTTTAGACATTAACTCCATTAAACAGATTTTTTAAATAAGCCTGTATCAATTGTACATAAAAGACTTATTGCGTCCCTAAAATGGATTCTTTAAAATGAGTTCTTAACAGGATTTTTTAATGTGTACTTTGGACATCTGTTAAACATTAATTAAGTGCAGGAGACCCAGGATTGGAAGTCATAAAAAAGGCCAGGTCGGGCTTTGAGGGTTGTGGTGTCAGAAACGTGGGGATACTTGATTTCAGGTTTAGGTAAAGAGAGGATATTCGTGAAGGCTGAGCGTGCTCGGTCGTGTGAACAGAGGTGTGATTTATTCGAAATACTTCTATTTAAAATGCAAATACAAAATGCAAAATGTCTGTTTTGTATTTTGCATTTAAATGCCTTTTTGTAAAAAACATTTTGTATTGTATTTGAAATACGTTTCGAGATGTATTTTGCATTTTTAATATTTATTTCAAAATACAAAATATTTTGTGATTAAGTTTAGCCAACACCACCAGTTACCAGCGAAACAAAATAAAATGAACGAATGACGCTTTTAATGCTGAATTTGACCGAAAGATGTGCCTGCTAGCCATACATGCCCTTTTTTTCTTCTTTGTTCAGAGTGCACGCCTTATGTCTGACTAGTGTCAATGTCAAACGGAAACGACGAACATTATCTATGGCTATAAAAACGCAACGCCACTGACGCCAACGATTCGATTTAACAGATTTATTGTTTGCTGGTGCTGGTGAAGTGGTTACTGATTTGATTTGATTACCTACTTTTATGATATTGAAGTATTGTTGTTATCCCTACAATACTGAAACGGCTTGTACTGTGTTACAACAAGATAATTTAGATAATGTAAATAGACCTGACGTGGTGGAATTGGTACGTGTTGCTGGTGTCTAACAATTCTAGCAAAAAAATGTAAGTACTTACTGAGATACAAATAAAATAGGTAAATACTAGTATAAACAAATAAAATACATATTAAAAAGAAAAGGCGTCGACTAACATAAATTGACGACATAAAAGCTTTATGAATTATAATAGTTCCGTTAGTGTTAATATCTACTGTACAAGTAGCAACATAAAAAGTCTGTTTTCTTAGTTGGAAGTTAAAGTATTGTATTTTCAGTTATGTTTGGTGTCTACGTGTCACCATTCACCAACAAAATAATGAATGTCAAACCAGTAAAGCTAATGAATAGTGGCTATAGATTCAATAAACAATTCGTGTTTGATTTTATTTCATTTTAATTAATTACGAATTAAGACCCTGTTTTGAAGACGTGAAGGAGGAGGCTGATCATGAAAGCAATATAAGCGTGGTTTGCAAGATATGTTCAAAAACATTGAAGGGAAGTCTGGAAAGTGTAACCTATGAAAATTTTCTTTTATATGATAAGATATAATAACGTATTTATATAAATATAGGATATCTATTACAATACAATACAATAAGCCCTTTATTCTGAACTTAAATAGTTGTGGAAGATATGTTTCTTCTGTTAGAGGATATCTCTAAGTTCAGTGTGCCTTTTGGCAAAGGCCTCCTCCAAGATTTTCCATTGAGTTCTATCTCTGGCCACCCTTCTCCAAACAGGGCCTGCTGTTAGTTTCAGTTCATCCTCCCATCTCTTGGGTTGTCTTCCCCTTTTCCTTTTTCCATCTCTGGGATACCAGTCTGTTACAATTTTACTCCACTTTTCCTGAGTGCTCCTTAGCGTATGGCCTGTCCATCTTCATTTTAATTGGTCTATTTTCGTAAGTACATCCATAATCTTCGTCTTGGCTCTTATAAAAGTGTTTTGTTTCCTTTCTTGTTTTTTGATACCTGTGATGCTTCTCTCCATCGCTCTTTGGCATCCTTGCAGCATGGCTCTGTGATGTTTTGAGAGAGACCATGTTTCGCAGCCATATGTAATGCAGGGTAGAATGCAGGTATTGTAGACTCTCCGTTTTGTGCCCATACTGAGATCGGTGGCCTTCATGATTTCTTTGAGTGACCAGTATTTTTTCCATCCGTTTGCAATTCGTTTTTTAATTTCTTTGTCTGTTTGATCATTGTAGGAGATAATCTGACCCAAGTATATGTACTCCTCCACATATTCAAGCGGTTGGTTATTTATTGTAATTTCTTCTTTGCTTGAGTTTATTATTTAATATCTTTGTTTTGGTAATATTCATGGATAGCCCAATTTTCTCACTTTCTCTGTGTAGGTCTTGGATCATTTTTTCTAATTTTTTAGGGTTTTCTTCGACAAGAACTATGTCGTCTGCAAATCTTAAGTGATTAAGTCTTCGTCCATCTATGTTTAAACCAACCTGGTCCCATTCCATCTTTCGGAATATATTCTCTAAAGTTGCTGAAAACAGCTTGGGTGACAGTGGGTCTCCCTGTCTGACCCCTCTGTTAACATTGAAAGTCTCTCCCAAACCTTCCAGTTGTATTCTTGCTTTGTTATTTGAGTATATAGTTTGGATTATGTTTAAGTAATGTATAGGGATTCCTTGGTTTTTTAGACTTTCCCAAATAGCTTCGTGGCTTATACTATCGAAGGCCTTGGTATAGTCTATAAAGGCCATGTACAATTGTTTGTTATATTCTTTGTATTTTCTATAATTTGTTTTACAGTATGTATATGGTCAATGGTTGCAAAGTTTTTTCTAAAGCCGGCCTGTTCTTATGGTTGGTTTTCATCTAATTTGGTGCTTATACGGTTTAGGATGATTTTAGAAAAAACTTTATATATGTTGGTCATCAAACTTATCGGTCTATAATTACCTATGTCTTCTTTTGGACCTTTTTTATATATAAGAATTATATGAGATGTTTCCCACTGTTCTGGTATATGTCCTGATAACATAATGTTATTGAAGATTTGAGTTAGAACAGGAGCCAGTTCATCTAATGTACCTTTTAGTAACTCATTAGTAATCTTATCTGGTCCTGGTGTTTTTTCTAGTTTTTGGCTTAATATTGCTTTCCTGACTTCGTTGCATAAAATTTCAGGTTCTGAGTCTGAAGAACATGAGTTAGGTGTAAGGATTCTATAGTTTCTTTGATATGTATTGTCTCGGTTGGAATATAGATTCTGATAGAAGTTTGTAGCTACTTTGTTTATGTCTTTTCGGTTTGTTACATTGCAGTGGTCATATTTCAAGCTTGGTATCCATGGATTTGATTCTCGTAATTCTTTTAGAGCTTTTCTTGTACCTCCAGTGGTTAAAATATGTTTTTCCAATGTTTGTAGTCTTGTTGTTTTTCTATCTTTTCTGATACCTTCCCTGATTTCTTTACTTAGTTTGGTGATAAGTTGAATATTATCTTTCTTCATTTTGCTATCAAACAGTTGTTTTCTCTCCTGAATTAGCTGTAGTGTTTCTTCACTTAATATGTACTTATGTTTTGATGGTTTGTTTTTGTTAAAATTTTTAAGTTGGTCCTGCAATTTCGTGTAGCTTGCCTTAAAATCCCTTTCATTTGACTTCAGTAGTTCCTTGCTGAGTATTGATAGGGAACGGGCTATTATTTTATTGTTTTCTGGATAATGGATCATACTGGATGGTGTGATATACTTTCTAGGCCTTTTAGTTGATATTAGTTTAAGGGATGCTCTTACCATGCGATGGTTGGTATTAAAGTTTAGCTTTGATGTAACTGAGGTGTCTGTGAACAAATTTGGGTGGCTGCTTATAATATAATCTATTTCGTTCTTGTATTTACCATCCGGAGAAAACCAGGTCTACTTGTTGTTCTTGTTTTTCTTGAAAATGCTATTCAGAAGGATTAATTTATGCTCCAGTAATAAGTCTACGAGCCTTTGTCCATTTGTGCTTCTTTTACCATGGCCAAAGTCACCCAGTACATATTCGTCTTTGTTTTGCTTGGTCCCTACTTGGGCATTAAAGTCTCCCATAAGTATAATTATATTTTTTGAATATTGATATATAGTTTGGGATAAGTTGTTGTAGAAGGTAGTGTGTTCTGTTTTGTCAGCTTGTTCAGTTGGTGCATAGGCTTGTATTATTGCCCATGTTTTATGATGACTGGGTAGTTTAATAATTAAAATTGCAATTCGATCATTGACGCCAATGAAGTTTAGTATATTATTTCTTAGTTGTGATTTCATCATAAATCCAACTCCTTTCTGTCCCCCAGGTTCTCCTTTGGTAAACATTATATAGCCTGTATGTTCTTCTATTGTTTCACCAGCCCTTCGCACTTCACTTATTCCTAAGATGTCCCAGTTAAGATCTTTCAATGCTTCCTCAAGCTCTAGTAGAGATTCATGTGTTCTTAGAGTCAATGTATTTAATGTTGCAATGTGTAGTCTGTTGCTTTTTGTTGGAGGGTATTGGTCGTTTTCTCCCGCGGTGACCAGCCGTAGTGGGAGCATTGGTTGTTGGTTGTTGTTTTTGTTTTGTTTTAGCTGTGAAATTATTTGTTGTGGTTGGTATTGTTTAACTATTTGAAGTTGATTGATTTCCGGAAGTGGTGGGCTAGTTTTTGTATATGATGTTTCCAGAGCAAGAGTTTGATCTGTCCCGCAGGTACTGAAATGCATTTTTCTTAGGCACCTTGGCGTTTGTTGCATATTGTTTTGGACTTGGAGTGTCGGATCTTTTTCTTTTTTCGTTGTCTTTGTTTGTGTTGGTATTTTTATTTTCACTTCTTGCCTGTAGTACTGCTTTTGGTAAATCATGTGTAATGTAGGTGTTCGGCTTCATTTTTTTCTTATTTTTCAAGATCTGAATCTTTTTCTCAAGGGTAGTGGTAGCCAGCAAGATTCGTCGGATTTTAGCATCATTGTTTCCTTTTTTGCCTATTCTCTGAAGTCTATCTATTTCACCTCTTTCTAGTTTTACGTCTAATTCCTTCATTGTTGATGTAACGAGAGTAATTAGGTTTTCGTGGTTCTCTGCATTTGGTTCTGCAAGCCCATGAATTATGACGTTTTTCCTTTTATTGTTCGCCTCGAGATTTATTATCTTGTTGTTTAATTTGTTGACTTCAATTTTCAGGTTTTGGTTCTCCTCAATTATTGGTTTTAATTTTTCTTCCACTTTTTGTAATATAACTGCTGTGACATTTTCTGTTATGACAGTTGTTTGTATTTTTAATTGTTCTGTCATTTTCGCAAGAAGCAGTGACATCTCTGGTGACAGTTCGGAAGACATCATTAGGAGAAACAGAACGCAATTTCTTTATCAACGTTTCTGAACGAACTATTTATTTTATTAAGTTGGTAGTAACTACACGGCCGTTTAGTCAATTTTTTTATTGTCTATGATTTTGTTTGCCGTTTGACATATAACCTCAAAGGTTATTTGACTAGTTTTATTACGAGTTCTTATCACTTTATCACTGATTTTATAGTGTTATTTTATAGTCTTTCGGCACATACACGCACAGGTTACAATTAGATCGGCACTTTTTTGCACCACGGTGGTTATTTTGCACTATTTTTACTTTAATTGCGAGAGCGTTCAACAATAGTTGTGACGTTAACTAGCCCGGAACCGGAAGTCAGGATATCTATTAGTTACTATTAAAATTAATAAACTATTAATTATTTAAGAATAGGTAACTACATAGGTAACTGTAAGTTATTTTTTCTGCATTAACAAAGAAAATAACCTGGTTGTGGTTTTTTCTTTAGAGAAAAGGCCATGATGACCTTCTGAAAGAGTATGAAGAATTGAAATCCCAGTATACAAAGAAAAGAAAGTGTAGTGTTATAGAATCTGATACCAATAATACTGCAAGTACGGCAAAAAAATAAAACAAAGTATTCTTAAAAATGCTTTACAGAAGTCAACAAAACTGGATAAATTAATAGTAAACTTTGTTGTTGACATAATGTCACCTATGTCTATAGTAGAAAATAATTCATTTAGAGCTTTAACTGAGGGAGTTCAACAACTTACACGTCCACCAAAATTGATGTGCCGCCGTAGATGCAATAATAAAATTGTTGATGCATACGCAGAATATAAAAGTAATCTAATGAATAAATTGAAGGCTGCTCAGTGCGTCTGTACTACAGCAGGTACTTTGTCATCTTCGAGACGCAGTTACTTAGGTATGACTGTTCTTCGGATAGATTGGGACACATTTGCAAGGAACAGTTTTTCTCTTGCCTGCAGAATATTCAAGGGATCCCACACATTTAATAAGATAACAGAAGTCATAATTGAAATATATGAAGAATATGCCTTAAGATTACCTAAAATAACTAAAACAGTAACGGGTAATGGTTCCAACATGGTAAAAGTTTTCAGAAACCTGATCTAGCAACTGGTACAAGTGGTGGATCTCTGTTGAATGTTGATTTAGAAAATTTTGAAATGAACACGAATGAAAGAAAACCTTAGCAATAACAATCAGCAAGATGATGAAATGTATATATGATGATAATGATGACATATTGGCCCTGCATGAGTTTCCTGAATCTCAAGAAAATGATTTATACCAACTGCCCAACCAAAAGAGATGTGCAACTCATACCTTACATTAGGTAATTTTATTTTGAAAATACCTATTTTTCATTTAGGATTTGAAATACAAAACCCAAAACTATTTGGTATTTTGCATTTGAAATAGTAAATTGGAAAAGTATTTTACATTTTTTATTTAAATGCTTTTTTGAAACCGTTAATTTAGTAAATTTAAATATGTTTTGTTGAAATAGGCGAGTCTTTGTTATCTATTATGCCGGTCCGTTTGAATATCGTAATAATTGTTGAGTAAGTAGATGTAAACTCCCTGCTGCTTTTCCTATGCATTACTGTTGGTTTATTGGTGCATTTGAAAGTAATATGAGTAAACTCTTTATAAGTTTCTACAGTATGGAAAACCGATTTATGACCCAGCGGTGTTGTCCTAACGATTCCCGGTAATAACCCTACATGATTAAACAGAGCGACCTGTAATCGTAGTGCATTTATATTGTGGTAAAAGCATGTACAAGTGTATGCCGTGTTTGAGCGTGGAACGTTTTAATGGGCGGATACTCGGCAGTCAGTTAGCAGGAGGGCGCTTATTGTCATTGACTTCGCGTAGAGACCGTGGGTTGTTATCCCACATCGAGGCGGAGGCGCGAATGTGCTGTCATCGGTAATATAGGTAATAGAGCAAGAGCCCGTGAGTGCCAGACCTTCGTCATTTTATAAAAGCTGAAAGTTCTTCTATGTGTGTCCCTAGTACAGGTAAGAATGATCCCCAAACATGAAGCTGAGGCAGCGGTGGCTTTGGCAGATAACAGGCAACAAAGGTATGTAAAATTCCATCTCAAATTCGTCATAATATAAAACTTGATTTTTTTATATTTGATTCATAATAATATCAAAACTCGCGTTGCTCATTGCCAGACAGTTAGTATGGTTCCAACCCTCTGCCGGACACCCCTAAACTATTATAATTTATAATTATACTTACGTTATATTATAAAACCTAAATTTAATATATAATTTTTTGGGAGCCTATTAAACTATGTTTATATAGTAGCCGGACAGTTTCGAAGGTTCTATCATCTTGCCAGACGCATTCAAAGTGAGCACTAATCGAGAGAGCAAGGAGCGAATACAGTAACTAAACGTTATATTATAAAACCTAAGTTTCATATATAATTTTTTGGGAGCCTATTAAACTATGTTTACATAGTAGCCGGACAGTTTCGAAGGTTCTATCATCTTGCCAGACGCATTCAAAGTGAGCAGTAATCGGGAGAGCAAGGAGCGAATACAGTAACTAAACGTTATATTATAAAACCTAAATTTAATATATAATTTTTTGGGAGCCTATTAAACTATGTTTATATAGTAGCCGGACAGTTTCGAAGGTTCTATCATCTTGCCAGACGCATTCAAAGTGAGCAATAATCGGGAGAGCAAGGAGCGAATACAGTAACTAAACGTTATATTATAAAACCTAAGTTTCATATATAATTTTTTGGGAGTCTATTGAACTATGTTTACATAGTAGCCGGACAGTTTCGAAGGTTCTATCATCTTGCCAGACGCATTCAAAGTGAGCAATAATCGGGAGAGCAAGGAGCGAATACAGTAACTAAACGTTATATTATAAAACCTAAGTTTCGTATATAATTTTTTGAGAGCCTATTAAACTATGTTTACATAGTAGCCGGACAGTTTCGAAGGTTCTATCATCTTGCCAGACGCATTCAAAGTGAGCAGTAATCGGGAGAGCAAGGAGCGAATACAGTAACTAGTGCGAATGAAACAGAGCGCTTAGTCTATTGCGGGATTTCACTGCGCACCCATTGTTATTAATTTCAAATTTTGCAGTTTATTTTTTTCTTAATCCAGAAATTTCATTAATTAATTTTTACAATTTCAATAACAAATATTTAAAATAATACTGAGTAAAATTTTTCTCATACAATGTTAATCATGTCGAAAATCTAATAATTTAATTGATATTATTTTTCATTTTTAAGAAGTTTATTATTGTCAATGCTATTAAAATTATAAAGCCAATGAAACAAAGTAAATCAAATATTAGCGTTTATTATACCAAAGGACACATTTTTTTAAGATAAGAAATTTACAGAGAAATTAATTTATTTTAATTAAATCTAAATATTTTCATTATTTTCATCGTTATCGCGCGCTCACTAAATCGGACCACACGTTAGCAGTTTAAACGTCGTAAGTGCTGTGAGCACAATTCGGACCGCAGCCTTTGAATGCGTCTGGCAAGATGATAGAACCTTCGAAACTGTCCGGCTACTATGTAAACATAGTTTAATAGGCTCCCAAAAAATTATATATGAAACTTAGGTTTTATAATATAACATTTAGTTACTGTATTCGCTCCTTGCTCTCCCGATTATTGCTCACTTTGAATGCGTCTGGCAAGATGATAGAACCTTCGAAACTGTGCGGCTACTATATAAACATAGTTTAATAGGCTCCCAAAAAATTATATATTAAATTTAGGTTTTATAATATAACGTAAGTATAATTATAAATTATAATAGTTTAGGGGTGTCCGGCAGAGGGTTGGAACCATACTAACTGTCTGGCAATGAGCAACGCGAGTTTTGATATTATTATGAATCAAATATAAAAAAATCAAGTTTTATATTATGACGAATTTGAAATGGAATTTTACATACCTTTGTTGCCTGTTATCTGCCAAAGCCACCGCTGCCTCAGCTTCATGTTTGGGGATCATTCTTACCTGTACTAGGGACACACATAGAAGAACTTTCAGCTTTTATAAAATGACGAAGGTCTGGCACTCACGGGCTCTTGGACCATAATAATACAGCTAAAGTAAACTGCTACAAGGATCTGACCTGGCGTTCCAGGTCCTCTAGAATTAAAATTAGTTGATTCACTCTAAGCTTAAGTGCACAACAGATAGAAGAGTCGTAAGTACACCTAATGGCAATGTTTTTAACTGTTCCATAATTTCTCACTTTGTTTGCCTATCACCGCGCTCTCTTACTATTTATTTAAATCGTTAAATGCTAGTGGAAGGATGTCCATCCAGGTGTAGAATTCTAGAGCCTATGGCGAAACACAGAAGGTCTAGGGTCACCCATTAGACCTCCTTTCGCATTAGAGGGTGTTGGCTTTTAGGAAAAAGCAGAGCGGTAGAGAAAATAGATTATTAATGTAAAAATCAAAACTCTCCCCGTTGCCAGATTTAACAATAAAATGAACAGTGATCGGTATATATGGGACTTTTGTATCACTCTGCGTAAATTTTAAATTCCATTATTTTTAAAACGTAACATTAAAAAGTTATTTTAATTTTCAGTTTCCAATGTAATACATAGGCTGTACTAAAGTCATCAGACGTGACAACTTGCTACCATCGCTCATGCAAATGAGTTGTTATTGCTGTCAACAAGATTTTTAAAATCAAAATCCAAATGATTGTATGATTCACAATTTTCTTGATCTGTCAATGAAATGATGCTCTGCTGCTAAATACAGTAGTCTCATTCGTACATACCTACCCTTTTTTAAATAATTAGATTAATAGATATTACCTTATTCATACTTAATTTATATTTGTTAAATATATAAAAATATTTTGTGACATCTAACGTCACTTATTAGCAGATTTGAGCATAGTAAGTTTAGAGATGCGTTTCGCTACTTTAGTTGTAACAACTTTTTGAGAAGAATTTAAATTATTTTGGCTAAGGTTAAAAATATGATAATAACATGAAAATAGTTAGGCAGATTCTCCTTACAAATGAAATAAATCTTATAACCATACATTACATATTGCTAGCGGTACAGGACCTGCCTTTATCTTTATATCCATAAAATATAAAATAGCTGAATAGCACTGAGAAAAACTATAGTTTGGGCAAGACAGTAATAGAAGATCCCTGTAGTAAAAACACGTCAGAAAGACTATTCCTAAATACTCCTAAAAAGAATCCACATCCAATACAAAATTATTGCTGTCAGTCTTGACTGCAAAATATCAAATCTAAAAATATCAAGCTTTTGTAATAACTTTAATGCATCAACTAAATTCAGTAGTATGTAGGTTTAACTGTAGAATAAACTGGATTCTAAAAAGACTTTAGTACCATAGACCACATTCATACGATGCGCCAGGTTATATTTTATTAATATGCTTGGCGTTTGTGGACCATGAGAAAGCTTTTGATTCGATCAAAACTTGGGCTGTGCTACAGTCTCTCCCGTGTCAAATTGACTATCGATACATTGAAGTATTAAAGTATTTATATGAAAACGCCAGGATGTCAGTCCGTTTACAAGATCAGAGCTCGAAACCTATCAAACTACAGCGAGCTGTAAGATAGGGAGATGTAATATCGCCGAAATTGTTCACCGTAGCACTGAAAGACGTCCTCAAGCTTCTAGACTGAAATGGACTTAGCATTAACATCAATGGTGAGTATATCACCTAGCTTCGATTTGCTGATGATATCTTTGTCATGGCTGAAACCGTGGTAGATCTTAGCACAATGCTTGACGACCTCAGTAGAGTCACTAAACGAGATGGTTTAAAAATGAATGTAAATAAGACAAAAATTATCCTGAATACCCATGTCACATCTACTCTCACTACCCTCGAAGTAGCCACTTACGGCACAGAGACGTGGTCGCTCACTATAGGCTTGGTAAGAAGGCTCAAAGTGAACAAATCAGGAATGAGGAGACCTGCAGACGAGGCAAGGTCACTGATATTGCCAGTAAAATTGCTAAGCTTAAGTGGTAGTGGGCGCACATTATACGCAGAAATGATGGCCGATGGTGGGGTAAAGTTCTGGAGTGGCGACCGCGAAACGTAGCGTTGGTAGGCCCCCCACAAGGTGATCTGACGACCTGGTGAAGGTCGCGGAAGGCTGCTGGATGCGGTCGGCATGGAATCGGTTGTTGATGAGACCCTTGGGTGAGGCCTTTGTCCAGCAGTGGACGTTTTTTGGCTGAGATGATGATGATGATGATATATATATTTAAACAAGAATTTCTCGTTATTTCTCGTTTTTTTTTATATTATATTACAATTACTGGACCCAAAATCGTTGTTTGTTACAAAGTACTAAGGTGATCTTAATATAATATGCATTTTTGTCGTACTTATGTATATTAGGGTGTCCCTTAAATTTCAAGTTCGATATTTTTTTACGCATACCTTCTTAAAAGTTTCGTAATAACCCTATATTGTCTAGAAAAAAATATTAGTTCGATATATAAACGATAACCCGTGCCGACTTGCTATTTAAACTTGTCGATACAAGTTGATTAAGTACTGCCCAGTGACCTGTTACGACATGTTTTATTTGCCATTTCGTACGTGATTTTTGAGACTATTAGTGCTTCATTGTTTAGTGCGTAAACATGTCGGTGGAATTACGGAGTGATAAACAAAATATTTTTCTTATCGGATTGACTAGCTACCAAATAAATGGTGCAAAATTACCATCTAATCGACAAGTTCTCTCAGTCCTATTTTACAATATTCGTGAGGTTAAATTGACTGTTAGTGAAAGTGCAAATCTTGTGATTAGGGAGTGCATCATATATTGGGAAAAAGCAAGAATTCCAACAAGGGCATTTCCTAACTGCGTGAAGAAACTTATTGATTTATATCATGTTTGGAGAGAGTTGCAAAAAAATTATAAGAAAACTCAGATTACGTTTAAGAGTCGTGAGAACAATTTTATAATTAATCTTGATAATTTGTTTGATATTGCACATGCTGATGCTTTTGAGAGAATGAAAATAGAGGAAGATAAATTATTTTTAATGAAACAGAGAGAGCCAGGTCGACCGGGATGCTTAGGTGGTGTAGATAAAAAATTGGCGGAAAAAGAACAAAGATCTAGACAACGACGATTGGAAGAAGAGGAAAGGATTGTAAGACAAAGAGAATCACTAGCTGTTGCATCTACTTCCACCACAAATAACTTAGACAGTGTAGAAGATTCAGACGAAGAACAGATCTTGAATTCTGAACTCAGCTTGCCGGACGTTCCCTGCCATGAACAAAGTTCAAAAAGAGGTAGAAAGAATCTTATAACACCTAAACTAGTTGCAGCTTTAGATCGATGCCAGTTAAGCATTAGAGATACCGTTTACATTCTTAATGCGGTGGCAGAAGCGCTTGGTCTGAGCAGCGATGATTTCTGTATTAACAAATCCTCGATTCAGCGAATTCATACTGAAACTAGAAAATCAAGGGCAGAAGCAATAAAATCTAACTTCCAAAACAATGTACCCGACATAGTCACAGTCCATTGGGATGGAAAACTATTACCGGGGGTGGATGTACGGAGTTCAAAAGAAGAACGCTTGCCAGTTATAGCTTCATTTGACGATAGAGAGCAGCTTCTTGCAGTGCCGAAACTAGAAAGTTCTTCTGGAAAACATCAAGCGAAGGCTGTATCAGCAGCTCTCTTTGACTGGAACCTTTATGATAAAGTGCAAATAATGTGCTGCGACACAACAGCTTCCAATATGGGCCGTTTCAATGGAGCTTGTGCTATTTTGGAGCAAACTTTAGGAAGAGAATTGTTGCTTTTCGCCTGTCGTCATCATGTTTATGAATTGGTCCTAAAAGCTGTCTTTGAAACCAAGATTAAGCAAATTACTAGTAGCCCAGATAAATAGCCCGATGTTCAAAAAGTTCCAAGAAAATTGGAAAAACATTGATTGTACTAAAATTGAACCATCTCTTAATTTCGTAAAAGCACGGGTTGCCGAGACAGACATTCAAGCGTTGTTACTATTTTATAAGGCAGAATTAGATAAAGGTTTTGTAAGAGATAATTACCGCGAATTGGTCGAACTGTGCGTAATATTTTTAGGAGGAGATACAGAGGAAAAATTAAAACTAAGGCCCCCCGGAGCTATACATCAGGCACGCTGGATGGCGAGAGCGATCTATTCTTTGAAAATATATTTACTTCAGTCACAATGCAGAGTAACTGCGAAGGACAAAAAGGCTCTACAAGATGTTTGCTTATTTCTCGTAATATTGTATGTTAAACCTTGGCTCGAATGTACAGTGGCGACCAAAGCACCTAATCAAGATTTGCGCTCCTTGAAGATGTTAAAAGAGTATGAAAAAGTTGACGCAACAATTTCTAAAGCTTCTATAAGCAAGTTCAGCCATCACTTGTGGTATTTATGTGAAGAGACAGTCATTCTATCACTATTTGATGATGAAGTTGACAACCAAACTAAGAAGAAGATGATTGCTAACTTCAACAGGGACAAAATCTCGGTTTTAGCAAACGCTATGACCCGTCGAAGGAAGAACTGACTCAAAAGTTGTTTGGTAAGTTAAATTGGCTTTTTGTTGGATTTCAATTTCAATGTCCAATACTTATTTATTTATTTTCAAAATTGTTGTTGATTTTTATTTGTTATTTAACTTATTTTTCTTTTTTTTTAGACAAAGCACTGGACTATTTCATATCGGAAAAGAGCAAACAATTTTTATCACGACTGCAGATCGACGACAGTTTTCTAAAGGAAGATGTATCTTCTTGGAATAACAATGCTGCTTTTCTGGAGGCTAAAAGAAGAATAAGTTATTTGAGAGTTGTAAATGATACTGCTGAAAGGGCTGTTAAATTAATGCAAGATTTTAACGGACTTATCACGGCTGAAGAAGAACAAAAACAGTTCTTGCTGCGCTGTGTCCAGGAACATCTAAAATTGTATCCAGACTGTAAAAAAACTACTCTAAAAAGAAGTTACCCTGAATGATTCTTATTTCTTTATGTTTTTAATTAAAGATTAATGTTCATCTAATTTATTATTTAATTTTATTCACTTAATGCATTGCATTTATAGTGAAATTATAGCAGACTGAAATTTTAGGACAAAACACGTTTTTTACTAAACTTTGAAGCTCGGTCGGCACTGGTTGCAATTATGCTAGATTGATAAAATTTTATATTTAAGTATCTTATAGCATTAGTAAAAATTATAGAGGGTATGCGTTTGGAAATTCGAAAAAAAAATTTTTTTTGTCATATAAGGGACACCCTAATGTATATGTATTATATTATATAAAAAGTTTTAACGTAAATGGATCCGATATGCAGTATTTCAAAGGCTTACCGTTAAGCGCCACATTTAAAATTATAATTAGATTCTTGTCTACCCGCCGACATGTAAAGTAATCGAGGACATGTATAGGCCACCAAAACGCATGTATTCGTAGAGTGTATAATAGCATCAGCGATACAAGAAATTTAATGTCATGGCCAACTTTCCAACATTGTACCAGTATAATTTTTGTTGTATACCAGGCTTTGTTGGTGATAAAGATTATGCCTTCTATTGTCCGATGTTTCGAACAGGTTATACCGCTTGTGGTCATGAGTAACCTGGTACGAGTTTCGACGCTTTCGTGATGCGCGAAGTGTGAGTAACCGCGCTTGGTCAGGTTGATTGTTCGTACTATCAATACGTTTAAACACTTTACTTGTGCCTTTTAGTATGAGTATCTCATAGGTCTCAAGAGAAATCTAACATAATATATGATAGTGGTGTTTATCTGCAGCCTTTTGTCAACAAAATTTATTCTATTAAAATGGTATTTTCTGGACAGTACTTTAAATATATTTTTGTATTCCTGATAAGGGATGATATTTATATATTTTATGATAATCAATTGGGCTAAAAATTTTGCAAGCGCCTTATTAACGTTGAATAGAACTTAAAACTGTTGTGTGACTGATATTACGGAGTTCAATATGTTATGGATAAAGATATTACTGAGTCAATTAAAAGAGATATTCTATTAAATTACATATATGTTAACCCGTTAGTTGTGTGCTGAGCTACATATGTTCAATATAACGTCGAATTAGTTAGTCGACTATTTCTCGTAAATTAAAAAAACTAGTGGCCGTTTCAGCCTGGTTACTCTACAGCCTCATCGGTGTCTAGGCACGGCATACTGCACCTATGGTTCACGTAAGCAGAGCATCTCTCTCCCGTCTACGCAGCAGCCAGCCAATACGTGGCAACCACCCCGACTCACTGGGGACTTTACCGCTGTACCGCACACCGCATGCAATCCCGACTTACTGGAATCAACAGAGTTCAGCCCCGAATCATTGAGACTAGCGGCATTCAGTTCCGACTCACTGGTCCTAGCGGCACCCAGTTCCGACTCACTCCTGATCGGAGGATCCTCCTTTTGTGTCAGAGGGACATGAAAACCGTTCCTTCCACAAAATCTACTTTATTCTTTTGATTGGGTAGATGACTATATCGTAAAAAATACCAATGTCCACTTCTTTAAAACTAATAACACGAAATATCTCGGCAAATACAATTAACATTTCTTTTAATTATTATTACGAATTTCAACCAAATATACAGTGAAATATATTGTTCAATTGAATAGTCTAAAACAGTGACGTCACAATTTGGTATTGAGTATATTTTTCATTCAAAATTGTCGTTTTGACTGATGATAAAAAGTAACTAATTTGACTAGCCTATTCTTTTCACTCTCATAAATGCATCAATTACACCGTTCTAGTGCATCGTTTCAACTGAAATAGGTGCTTAGAAACTTAATTTTAACCATTACATTAATATTTTTAGTTTCAGCTGGGCCACCTGTTGCTCCGACCATTCATAAAATTTAGTTTTTACATGGGTGCAAAGAGAAAATATGCGTCATGTTAAAGTTAAGTGTTAACAAATGAAGTTGTGAAATTTTGAAAATTCATACGCTCACAAACACAAACCATACTTAATATACAACTTACTGAAATCTTCTTCTTCGATATGGTACGTAACAATTTTATTTGGCCAGCGTTTAGAACCATCGACTAATCCGTTTTTAGCTGTATTCGCTTCGCAGTCACCGGTGGACGTTTTTGCACGTTCAACCGCTTCTAGTTGTGCCTTAGTTAACAACATATCACCCTCGAAGTACTCACCATACTCGCCTGTAAACATGATTAAATATATAAAGAAAAATAGAAATTAATACACATAATGCACATAATTTCTAATGTACTTTTATATTGCAAAACTTTAAATTCAGCGTTTGTTAATGTACGAAATTCTGTTTTCCTTTCTGAAAATATAACATATTAAGTAAAGTCCAGATTCAAGCTCTTACTTTAGTACGTATGTTAGATTTAATAATCTAACAAAATTTTAAGACAAATAAGTATCAAATTTATTAACTAAAAAATTTGATACATTGAAATTAATTTATTGGTTAATAAATTTGATACATTGAAATTGGATTGTAAGTACATACGCTTATTGTGGATACAAAATAAAAAAAATCTAATATGTTATAATGTTTTCGATTGAAAATGTAAATGGATGTGATTTTCTTTGTATCCTCGTAGTCGAGTTAGTAGACCGAGAGCGCAACATAGTTACACTATATATAATTAAAATTATTGGTTAATGTTAAATAATATTACGGTGTGATTGCATTCATGACCTTTACTTTACCGAAGTGTTTTAACATCTGACTTTTTAACTTTAGAGACAGTTTATACGACAAAGGGAAGAAAGGTAAGGTAGTTAGAAGTTACTCTAATCACATCTTCCAAGAAAGGTGCCTATCCGATCATCCTATCATCAAATTATAAAATTATGACCTACGCTAATGAAACAATCCTCACATTTTAAGAAAAACGGTTTCAATAGGGTTGTTTTTTGGCTTTCTATGTACTTTTTAAACCTAAATCCCGGTAAAATGTGTTACATGAATTTAAAAATACATATTAAAAAAAATATCCTTCTTCACCACAATACAGTAGTAAATATTTGCATACCAATACTTAATTTAAGTTGTAGATGTTCATGTATAACCATTGAAGAAAATCTAAGCTTTGAACAACATAAAAATAATGTTGCCAAGAGCATCCGTAAACTTGCATACATATAACTTAGACATGTAACGGATTCCGAAGTTATGATAACCGTCTATATGACACTCTGTCAATCGGTCCTTACCTATTGTATTTCCTCGTAAGGAGGAGTAATTATAATTCATCTAATAGAGTTGGAGAGGGCCAAAAACTTATACTGAAAATCAGCCATCTTCAAACCGAGATTTTTCTCTATTGCAGAGCTGTACATGCTTGCTGAAGTTCTAACAGTTAGACAACTATATGTATGGTCTCGCTGTTGTATTAAGACGACATAGACTCATAAAATTTGACCCTAATAACTCAACACTGATGAGACTGCGAGAGTACCAAGTATGTCTGACTAAATAAGTTTTTGATAAGATTTTCTTTTTTCAAACAGCACTATTATACAAGTTGGCCACGAATTAGTTAACATTTGAAAAAATTGTATAAGAAAACATTTGATTGAATTGCTTATTTACAAGAAAGCTAATTAGTTGGAATTTATTTTTTAAAAATTACATCGTCTAAATGACCACCGTTTCGACGTTTGCACTCTTCTAAGTAAGCACCGAAATTTTCAAATACTCGTCGGCAAAGAGACCGCGAGATCGCCGACATCTTTTCGCTGAATTTTTCTTTTAGTTGACGTAGTGTATTTGGTTTAGTGATATAGACACAATTTTTAAATAGCTTCATAAAAAGAAGTCTGCTGGGGATAGATCTGGACTTCTGGGTGGCTATGAAATGCCGCCTTGTTCGGAAATCGGCTTTCCTGGCAACATATCTTTGACCACTGGCAGGGACTCATTGGATGTTTGAAAAGTGGCTCCATCTTATTGGAATCATGTGTTACGATTATAGCCTGCAAATTCCAGTAGCATCGGTACCAAGAACTCCATTAATACTTTCACATATTCAGCAGAATTAAAAATAACTTAACGGCCGCGAGAATTTTCGAAAATTTTCGGATCCTACCGGTCTAATGATTACTTTTGCTGAAATTACAGCCCATACAGTTACCTTAGGAGAATAAAGTGGCCTCCTATGTTTAATTTTAGGATTTTCACTGCTTTAATACTAGCAATTCTGTTTCTATACATGTCTCTTGAGGTGAAAAAGGGCTTCGTCAGAAAATAAGATGTTGTCTAAATTACTGAATCGTTTTAACATTGTTTCGGCATACGACTTGCGCAAATTTAAATCATTAGGTCTTAGTTCCTGCACTATCTGGATTTTCTATGGATGTAATTTCAAATGTAATTTCAGAATACGGCGTTATAATGTGGGGATAACCCTCACAGAGTTGAAATTTTGCACGTCGATAAATCGGGATTACGCCGAATAGAAGTGGCAACTTGCTGCACGTTCTCTTCGGTCCGAGAAGTCCGTGAGCGTCCAGTTTACTTCACATTTAGCGTAGATCTCTCTTACAGTGTCTCTTCGAACTTCTTCACCCATTTCTTTATTAGAGGAGCACTCAGACTCTGATTTAAGTCATGTAAATCGTGTTCGACACGATATAAGCGTCTCAGTAATAAGAGAATTATTGTTTAAATAAAATTATTTCACACAGTAAGCGTGCTACGGCGTCATGAAGCGATCCATTGCAACAAAATTTCCAAGAAATGAGCTAGTGATCATTACCGCACCCTGCACGGCATTTGTTTGCGCATGATATTAGATTCAAATGTTAACAAATTCTTGGCCACAGGTGGGCTAATTTAGCAAACGAATTACACAAAATATACCACAAAAATAGCATATAAAAGAAAGATTTTGAAATAGCTTCTTGAGAACACGGAAAAGATTATAAATACATAAAGAGATATTTAAAACACAAATGAATAAACGTCTGCACACACACGTACATACACACACACACACACACACACCCACAAGCACACACACACACCCACACATACACACACACACACACACATACATACACACACACACACACACATACATACACACACACACACACACACACACACACACACACACACACAAGCAAACACACACACACACACACACACACAAGCGCGCACACACACACACACACACACATACACACACACACACACACACACATACACAAAAACACAAAAGAAAGCGTAATTTTTTTTTTTAAAGGAGTATTATTTACCAACACTATCTTCAGGTTTCTCTTCCGTAGTGGACTTTGCAGCGATTATAATAAAAGCAGTACTTATTGCTAACAAATAAAACTCCATAGTTGTGTGTTTGCAACTAACAACCACACTAAATGTTTTCTCATATCTACATGGCTTTTTATACAAATGTACCAGCAGGTGGTTGACAGTAAAACATCACAATCGATCACCTAATTACATAGTCAAGTAACATTTAAACAAGTTGCTATCAAAATGAAACACTTAACAAGTTGCCATTGCACAATATGACTTGTAAGTGACTTCTAAGTTCGTGTTATCAGTCATTCTTGAAGAATTCAGTGCTAAATGCATTACATTTAGGTTAAATTGAATGCCTATGTCCTATGTATGCCGATTTTCTGGAGCCGATTGCTTACGTACAGATCGACGAATTTCTTTAGATAAAAATTAAAAGTTTGATTGAGCAAGTGATTGAGTTTTGTGAAAATCTTAATTTCATCTTTCAAGTTCTCAACTGATTTGTTTTTAAAAAAAGAATGACTATTTTACTAATTATTTCTTATTTTTTCTTATGTTCTTCTCAGTATTAAATATTTTTGATATGATAAAATAATATTTTCTGTAAATCAGCGATTATAAATGTTATTATACAATGTTTTATGTGTCAAAGATAAATAATTGTCATGGAAGAAATATATTCCCTCCCATGATAATATACTATAATCATGTATCAAATATGCTGTTTTAAAACTTCAGACACGATGTGTAGTGTAAATATGTTTTAATTGATCACATAATTTATTAATTAATCCATGTACAGCCTCTGTACATCTTGATTTTCGTCGGCTTATGCGTTTATGGACAGATTAGAATCAAATTAATGAAAAATTATAGGAAGTTGATCGACACTGATTTCACCACGAACGAGCCGGCTCGATTGGGGCAATACTACATAATATAACAAACAAAAAATATAAAAAAACACTATTTCAAAATGTCGATTAATAGTGGTAAAAGGTGGTCACTGACCTGGGAAGAAAAGCGTGTCGTGCTTGTAATGTCAAAAGCCGTCCCTCCCGACACGTCAGTCTACCTTTGTGTATGTGTCAATGTACATTTGTATCTTGAACTTTTTTTTATTAGACTTTGTGTTATAGGTACTTTAACGTTAAGGTGCTTATGCTTTATTATAGAAGTCGGTTCATAGTATAAATATCGTTTATTTATAATATTTCTAAATTTATTCGGATCAGTAAAATGGTTATGATTAATATAATATTGTACCATATCCATAAAACGTCATCTAGTACCAAATTAAGCAGCGTTTTTAATATGGTTCATAGGCATCTGACATAAATACTTAGGTCTTTTTTTTCATTCAAAACACTCTGAAATAATTTTTAACTGATTACATAAACATTTAATTCGACCTGGGCATCGAACCTCAGACCTCAACTACAGCAGTCGCTTAACTACCACTGTGCCACCGAAGCAGTCAATTTAAACTATTAGTTTTGTAAAAATTAATTATGAATCAGTTAAGAACGATTATTATTGGATTTTCTTTTCCAACGAATATTTATATATATGTTAGAAAATACTTTCTTACCCTGGGCTTTATGGGGAGGGCCATGTTTTGGTACATGTTGGCTCTCTCAACTGCAAAGATTCCAAGACCGCACAGGTGTTAAGGTATTCTTATATACTTTTCACCGATTAAGTAAGGGTAATGGACACACAATCTACTCCCCTTCTCTGATTCAAGGAAGAGAGTACACAAAGGGTGGCAAAGTACTTATATGTACCTCTAAATCAGACTATCTCTCTCTTCTTTTGTTACCATTACATTACAAGAAAGATAAAAAAAGATCAAAATAGACAGCGAGCTTGGTTTACTATATTGATAGAGTCGTGTGTTCGCTTTCATTTTTACGATAGCACTCAACCTAAATTAATTGTGTTTATGGTTTAAAACAGATTTTACCTTTTTACTACTATAACATAGACGTATATTTGGAAGCATATTTATTGATCAAACAACGTAATAGACAAGTATTTTGACAAAATCGACATAAACATAAGCGAAGTCACAGGCTAACACTACTATAAAAGAGATAAAATATTAAGTTTTAAGTGATAAGTATCAAGTTAAAGATTAGGTAGGTAGGTAATCTTGATTGCACACCATAAGTAGGCAAGATACAATGTAGAATACAAACATAAAAACAGTGGTACAATGGGCGACCTTATCGCAGTCTGCGATCTCTTCCAGGCAACCGTTAGACGAACTATACTGTATAGTATTTATGTAGTCCGTGGCGCACATTAAAATTTACGTATAATATATTAGCAACCATTACACATACATATATATGGATACACATTCATACACTTACATAGGTATATAAATATAAATACATACATGAACGTAGATACAGTATATATTTGTTACAGAGATAAATAGTGGCTCTGGACGAGTTTCTTAAAAGTACTCACCGACTGTGCCCGCCTAATAACCTCCGGTAAGGAGTTGTAGGTTGACGAGTTGTAGACTAGATTCGTTATAGTCTGAGATATTTTTTTAAAAGTTAAAAATTTAAAATGAATAAAGCAAATATTAAATGTGTTCATCACCTACAAGTTTCCTTCCTTCGTATGAAACCGTCCTTAGAAATAATTGTATTTTCTTAAAACCTACCATTAACTAACCGTTGGTTTTAAAGGTAATTTTATATAAAATTAGACTTTTATAACAGAACGCTCATTGCAAACACTTCACCATTTGTATGGGGAAAAGGGGGAAAATAAGTTACGAGATTTCTACTACTTTTTTATGAATGCATATTTTCAGTAACAATATTTTACTGCCTAGTGCAGTCTTTACTATACAGCATGTAAAAATGTCACCATAAAACATGTAAAAGTTCAATTTTAAGAGAGCAATACAGGTAATATTGCAATATTGTCAACAGCCTGTAGTCCACTGATTGGACATAGGTTATCTCACAAAAACCCTCTTCTTAGTGAGAAGGTTTTGGTCTACTACACCACGCTGAGCAGACAAGTCGGTATACAGTTTATTTTAAGTTTTCATCCTCTATGCAGTGCTGTTATCCTGCATGATTTGCTCCCTAATTCAGTTTTTATACATCTACGGGACGAATAGGGGTGGCCACATGAACAGCGAAGATCTAAACTGGAACTAATGTGGAAATAAAAAAAATATTCGCAACTTCGTTGACACAGAATTACGAATAAAATTTCTACAACTAATGGAAATAAAACAGATGATACTAAATCAAATATTTATTTTGAACTCCAATACTTTATTTAAGAAGGACCCAGTATAATAGCAGTAGGTTACAAAAATATAACGAAAAAAAATTTAAGACATTAAATATTTCAAAAACCGGCACAGATTTTTTTGTCTTCTTTTTGTTCTCTTTTATCTGACCATTCCTTAATTGTCATTCTTACCATCTATGTAATATTTACCCTGATTCCCACGATTTGCTATATTGCCACTCAATTTTCCTTTAACCTTATTCTTCCTTCCTCTTACTTGCTACATCGTTCATGTCTTTTTTTCGACTAACCTGAATTTACAAAACTTAAATTCATCCGCTAACTGAGATTGTAAGTATTGATCGTACATCCATAGTTTCCTAATTTCAACCAATTCATGCAACAACTTGTTTCTTTCACTTTTGATTTTTGAATCTTTTTTTCACTTCAGACTTAGATAACCTTAAATTGAGCCAACACAGCACAAAATATATTTGCCAGCGGCCTCCTATAGTTTAATAGGCCACTGATTCGACTTACTATTAATATTAAATCTACTAATATATCTGAACTACTGTGATCCTTCCTTGCATTACGAAACCTTTAGACTCTAATACTCGTCACCTTGCTGTTTAGTCAATAATCTAAAATATCAAAATCAATCAGGCCTCTTATTTTCTCGCTATCTAATCTCCCTTTCAGTGTGTATTATTAAAATCCAGCAGTGCTCGTAACACCACTTTATCACCACTTGGTTTATCTCAACGCATGACTAACGGGCATTTTCAATTTTTTTATACTTTTGGAAATTTTACGTGTCCATCACACTTAACTGCAACCTAATTATTTAAATTTCCAACCATAATAACTATTTCATTTAATTTTAATTACTATGCAGCCGTTATTAGCTACACCTACAAATCCAAATTATTACTGACATTTTTGAGTTTTAGTTACTTTAGTAAATATTTTTTTGTTATTTTTAGTCTCATATTGCTTCATTGGAGACGGAGACATCGTGTTACCCACAATGAAGCAACCTATTGGACCGAAAGACAGTGAACGTCTTTAGAGATAAATTTAGGCTCTTGTCATAGAATTGCTCCTGAACGAAACACCGTATGGTTTCAATCGATTCGATCCCGACATATTACTACACTGTTTGTACTGGTAAAGTACTGATTGGAGACGCGGCCAAGATCTGTAGTAGTTGTTTGTTGTTTATTTCATATTAATTGATTGTTTTAAGTTAGCTTCATAACATACCCCCCGTAGAAAATAATACTTTGTACAACTGAGTCTGGGCGTTCTTTATGTTCGTGTCAAGTAACTTTGTAAAGTTCTCCAAATCCAGGATATATATACGAGTATTTCTAAGGCGGGAGTTGCCTTTTTAAAGTAAACAAAATTAAATCAAGTTCACGTTAGTTTTATTCACAAATGTATTGTCAAAAAATAAGTGAAGCTTCTGTTTCGTGAGACATACTTTCGTCAGTTGTGAAAATTACACTTTGCCAGAGACGGTTCGAATCGTTTTCAATTTGAAGAAAGTTTCCAAATTAAAGTGCGTAGGTCGTTAGAGTGGGCACTTCATGAATATTCTCGCGACAAGCTTCTCCTACAAAATTTTGTAATTCATTTCGTTATTCATTTCAACTTAGTTGTTTGTTGTTTACTTAAGGTAAAATTGACAGTTCATAGTCATATTCTTACATATAAGTTATACAATTTAATTTTCAATAACTTTTGTTTCATATTTTGATTATGTAACAAATCATTGCCGTTAAAGAGCTAAATTAATCAGACTATTTAAAAAAATGATTTTAGTTTGCATACGAAACGTAGTGAGAAACATCTCATTTCATGATAGCTTCTTGTATATTGTGAGAAAGTATACTTATTAGGGTGGGCCAAGAATTCGTTAACATTTGAATGTAACATACCGCGCAAACATGTTACGGGAGTTCTTGGGCCCAATGCTACTGGCATTTACTGGTTACAATCGTAACACATGGTTTCAACGAGATGGAGCCACTTGTCACACATACAATGAGTCTCAACTGAGACCAGCCAAAATATTATGGTGTCCAAGTGTGTGCGCAAAAGAAAGTACACTCTCTGTTGCCTCACCTTCACAATTCGATGGAACAGTTACTCAACGCGACCGCGGAGAGATCAGGCTCAGGACTGACGGCTTTACGTGCTCTCCGAGGCATGGGTAACCAGAAAAAATTAACAACACTTGTTGACCCGACCCTCACACCTTTACTCTTAATTAAAATCTAAAAAAAAACTATTTGAGTAGTTCGCGAACTAAAAATGAAGCGGCAATAATAATAAACCATTTTAAACTTAGCAGTGGAGAGTTAAGCTGGAAAAATAAGATTTACTCTACAAAGAGAAATAAAATTAAACAAAACCATCAAATGGCAACAAAAACGGATATTGCCGCTTTAGAGATCCCGAGCCATTTGATTTATTTTTGTCTATATACCTATTCTCTTTGACGTTTCTCTTTTCCCTTTCTCCCTCCCTTCGTTTTATAACATCCATCAAAGAGCATTTCAGCTGCCACTAAATTGGTACTAAATTAATAAAATTATTCATCAATCAATCCAAAGTACAAAACAAGTCAATTTCTTGTACTAATCTACTTTCGATATTACTTTAATTTTATATTGCTTAAAAATTAAAGCTAGGTTTTGTTTGTAGAAGAAAGAATTAAATCGGAAATGTTTGTAGTATTCAGTCTTATTAATATTATGAAAGTGAAAGTATGTATGGATGTTTGTTACTGTTTTACGCAAAAATATCTGAATGGATTCATATCAAATTGGGCACAGTGATAGATTATAGAGTGGGATGAACAACTTAAAACAACAATCGCAGGGTGCAGCTTGACAGTTATAAAGATCTGATTTTGAAATCTGAATGCCACAATACCGCCTGTAATGAAGACCATGATAAACCAGTATTGCCAACACAGTTCTGATTTCTTGATGTCTAGTAGAGCTTAAAATATATTGCATAAGTTGCATTTATCCTTATTTTTTTTGTTTCTAGCAAATATAGTATAAAAATATTCTACCACATTGATACAATCCCATCTAGTCCCAAAATAAGCAGATTGTATTGTGGATGTAGAGTGAGATGTGTGGTGTGTGGGTACTAGATAACTGAGATAAATAGTAATAAATAAATAAATATTCCGGACATTGAACACACAACGCCGTTTTCAAACTAAGAAGACCTTGTACTATGATAACTAGACTGTCTGATAGAATACTTATATACTTTTTTTTTGTAAATACATACATATTATACATAGAAAACACCAACTCCGAAACAAATATTTGCAGATCATACAAACATCTGGTTCGACCTGGGAGTCGAACCCGAGACCTCAAGCACAGCAGTCGCATTCACTATCGCAACGCTATCGAGGCAGTCAAAATACATGTATATTTGTTTTCTTTTTGTAACTACACACATATTATACATAGAAAACACTCAAACTCCGAAACAAATATTTGCAGCTCATACAAACATTTGGTCCGACCCAGGAATTGAAACAGAGATATGCATATAGACGAGCATATGCTACTACTGCACCACCGAGGCTGCCAACATTTTGTTTTTTTTATTGTCCCGTGGTAACTCATGTTTTATGGTCGAAAAGCTGTATACTTCGTCATGTATGAGCTGGGCTAGTCGGCGCTCATGGGCTGCGGGTACCCAGTTGGGCCTTTTCCAAGGTTCGACTACACAAAACTCGCACAACAACCAGCTCTTATCAAAGTGCTTTTAAAAATGTATTTATTAGCAGACGTGGACTTTAGAATCTATTCTATTAGAACAGTAATTCAATTACTTTGAAAAGTTTTCTCACGTAGCCTCTAGAAACAAAAG
The DNA here is from genome assembly GCA_949316085.1 of Hypercompe scribonia. Lineage (NCBI taxonomy): Eukaryota > Metazoa > Arthropoda > Insecta > Lepidoptera > Erebidae > Hypercompe > Hypercompe scribonia. The sequence continues at coordinate 19,667,623 of OX438969.1, forward strand.
CGCAACCATGATTGATATTGTCTACTAATAACTGCTAGCGATTATTTTTTTTTCATGTTCTCTGGAATATTTCTACGTCTTCATCCTGATTTTAATTCAAAGGCTGGCCGTAAAGACGTTTATTGCTAACTTACCTCAGTCACAAATATCGTGATACTGATGCTTACTGTTGTATACTGAACTTCTTAATCAAAAGACATATATATGTATAAGTTCAGGGTTTCATATTAATATACAAAACGCGTATAGTACTGCACGTATTAAATTTCTACTCTAAGTAAGCACGATATTGATTTTTTTATGATATTTTTCCACAATGTCACCCATGAGACTTCCCCAATATTTTTTACCAAAAACTTCCATAACGATGAGGTCGTAAAACGCTTATAATTTATGGCGATAGAATTTTCAGGTGTATTCTTGGTCTACAAAAAATCGTGATAACAATATCAGGTGTTTTTTTTGCTTTCAAAATTGCAAAAAGATAAAATGTGAATTGAATTTTTAAAATGCATAACGAACCAGTACTGGTATTTTCATCTTAAATTTAAATTAGTTCGTGCTTTGGTCCACCGTCGGTAACGATGATAAAAAAACTAAAATAATATTACTTAAATATAGTTAAGTGAGTACTAACTGCCGAGAACTTTAACGATTTCATCCGCAGAAGCAAAAGTGGTAAAGATGCTTTAACGTAGTCATTTAACTAAGTTTTTTTTATTTTAACATTCGTAGCTCAGAGATAAATACTTTAAATATTTTTTTGAAATAACGATTACGCCAAATTTGGTTTATATTTTCTTCGTTTAAATATAAATAAAACCGCGTTCACCAGTATGCTATTCTAGGTCCTTTCCGTTTCGCGAGTCGCCAGAGAGTGGAGACCTCTGGTGGCGGATTAGTTGCTGCGGTCGGCGATAGGACAATTTGTTGCGGCCTGGTCGCAAAAATGCGATCGGGTCGCAACAAATTATAACAACTGGACTGATATGTGGGAAAGCTTTTGTGGCCTCCTCAGGATAAGGTCTGACTAGGCGTGGCGTTGATTCTGGAGGGGACCTGAAATAATATGGTTCGGATCCCCTTCAGAGAAGGACGCCTGAGACTGGCCGCCGGCGTAGTTTTTATTGGAAACACCACATAATTCTAGCTCCTGCCTCCCCGAGGAGCCGGAGATCCGAAGGGATTTTCCACCCGACAACAAAAAAAGGAAAAAAAGGTCCTTTCCTTTTAATTATATTTCTTAATAATATGTAATTTTCTTTTAGAAATTCTAAATACTCGTAGTTTCTAGTTAATCAGCTGCTTTTAAAAAAACAAGTCTTATAATATCATTTAACATAACTAATTGTTATTTATTACAGTTTATTTTATTTATTAAAGTTTCTTCATTGATAATTTTTGGGATACTATAAGACGCTAAGTTGCACCTGGATCAACACATATATTATTTATCCTGTGTATAATGACTTATTACTTACTTACTTCTAAATAATCTTCGCCAGTTTTTCGGTGTACTCTAATTTAGACATTTATATTAGTAATTTAGTTATTTGCTGATACAAAAAGTTTATTATTTGTGTTCAAATTATGAATTTTAATAGGGTCTTTGGTGTCATTAAGTAAATACTGTTATAGTTTTGAAAACTTCTTGTATGACGTTTGTAGTTCCCTTTGTATACAATTTACATAATTATGTTTGATTAAAAGCCTCTATACATAAGGTACAAATAATCAATAAAGATTAAAAAGAAAAAAGGTACTTGAATTTAAAAAATAAACTGTATCAATTGAGTACTTTTAATAATTATAGTTTTTCTTTTAGCTACATTATTCGCTTTTGTTTGTTAAGGTTTTAATATGTGGACAATGTTGTGGGACAATCAAAGATACATATTGTGAAGTAAAGCCACTTGATGAAGGCATTGTGTAACTGTTAGCTTTCATCAATAAAAAAATACTTTAACAATACACATCGGATTTTTGACAGGTCCTGTAAAGTAAACATCTTTTCATTACTCAAACTTACAAAATCAATATTTTATGATAGAAGTTCAACGTGAGGGGTGAAGCTTACATATGTGGTGGCTCATAAATAGACTCATTTTTAAAATAATTTTATGAAATATAAAACTTTCAAAATAAATGTACTTTGAAATGTAACTACTGATCGTGTTTATCACACGATTATTTGTCTTGAGTTAGAATCGAAGGCATGACAGCTGACTACTAAGCCAAATTTACTTCCACCAACAACTATCACTCGATTTCTTTATAGACCTGATTTTAATGATCCTTTCTTAGTGGAATCACTAAAATCAGGTTTATAAAGAAATCAATCAATCAATCGAGTTCTATGTTTATCCATTCTAATGTTCTCTTGTGAATAACAATAAAATTGCGGAACTAATTTGAGTTTGGTACTTGCTCTAAAGTTATTTACAATGTTAACGTATGTTTTCAATGTCTAACATTTTATATTAATGCGTAGGATTTTAAATACAGATTAAATCAACCAACGCAATTCACAACACTCTTTTAAAACTCTGAAAAATGTTTCTTACGTCAGAATGCAATTAAAGATTTTTTGAGATATTTTCATTAGTTAGTCATGTTAGTCAAGTCACTTTCTCCTGTTGGTGATAATAAATTTGAGAATTTTATTTGGTTAGAACCTTTTGGTTAGAACAAGGTTCTCCATAACAGCCGGACATAGCCCCAGCCTATGTTTAGCCGTAGGCGTTTCTTGGCTGAGATGATGATGATGATAAAACACAGTAAAAAAGTTGGAAATAACTTTAATAGTAGATCCATTTACCGAACATGCTCAAAATTCGATCGCAAAGAACAAGCGACTTGTGCACTTTGTAATGGGCGGTCCACCCTGCTAACTATAAGGGATGCGAGGTGTATAAAGAAATTCTAGCACGTCGAAGTAAACAACCCACACCACTCAATCCGATAATCAATTCCAATAGTACGACTAACGTCACTAGAGCTCTAAAATTCAAAGTCAACACTAAGGATAAAGAAAATAACCAAGAAACATACGCTGACATAACTCGATATGGTTCCCAGGCGAAACAAACGAAACGAAACGCTCCACCACAATCAACTCTACCCTCAATCGAAATAATACTCTTATGACAAAACGAAAAGTTTGAATTAATCCTACAACAAATGAGCTCTATGATGAGACTCATAATCAAACTGGTCGATAAATTGACAAAATGACAATCTCTCGATTAGCACCTCACAACATTAATAACTTAGCACCCAATAAACATGAAGTCGAAGTATTCCTGAAACAACACAAAATTGACATACTACTAGTATCCGAAGCACACTGTACTGCATCTACTTACATTAAGGAATACCAATGTTACCATACGAATCATCTTGATGATACTGGCCACGCTGGGACTGCTGTGATCGTTAGAAATACAATTAAGCACCACGTTATGCCCGAATACTGCACCGACGATATACAGGCCACAACGATCGCAGTGAAAGAAAGGTTAGGTTACATTAATGTATCGGCAATATATTGCCCGCCAAGACATAACATCAGCGAGATAATGTTTTCCCACTTCTTCTGTACATTAGAAAACTGATTTGTGGTAGGCGGCGATTAGAACGCTAAGCATACCTACTGGGGATCCAGACTAATCACTACCAGAGGCAGGCAATTAAAACTATGCCTTGAAAATAAACATCTTTTGACAATGTCAACAGCTCACATATTGGCCTAGTGACCCTAAAAAATGCCGGATCTGATGGACTTCTTGGTGGTGAAAAGATTTTATAAGCATTACTTAAAGCCAGAAACATGCTATGATGGGTCCTCCGACCACACACCTCTGTACTACTGACTATAAGCTCTAAAATGCATGCATGGTAGACCTGTAAAGTTGTAAAACAAGTATACTCGCTGGGAAGTCTTTAAAGAATATATCAACGACAGTATTGAACTCAAAGTGGTTTTAAAGACACCAAACGATATTGACACTGCAGCGGCATATATAACAACACTAATCCAAAAAGTGTGTTGGCATAGCACACCAGAATTGCAGAACTATCGCGAAAATAACAACTACCCGAACGAAATCATGAATGCAGACTTAGAAAAACGGAGGCTCCGTCGAATATGGCACCAAGTAGACTCACTGCCGATAAAATCAACTTTGAAAGGGCAACCGGGCAATCGTGAAGCATACCTCTCAGAGTCCTCGAAGACTCTGAGAGATATGCTTCACGATTGAGAAGACGCAACACTTGAGGCTCAACTAAAATCTCTAACACCAACGGCTTCTAATAACTACTCGCTGTGAAAATTCACGAAACGGTATGAGAGACCTCAAGCTGCAATATCTCCAATCAAAGTGAACCATGGATGGACCAGGATACCTCAAGAGAAAGTGGATGCCTTTGCAGAACATGTGAAGTCAATCTTCCGCCCAAACGAGACTTGAAGCGAGACATCCACTCGCGAAGTTATTTCAGCGCTGAACCAGGACCTTCAAATGGCCTTTCCCCCTCCTCCTGCTACCGTTCGTGAAGTGTGGCGAACTATTCACACTCTTGGGAATAGAAAGGCACCCGGCTTTGATTTGGTCACTAAAGAAATTATTGTACAGCTACCAAGAAAAGCCATTGCTTTCTTGACAATGTCATATAACGGCATATTGAGAGTGCAATATAATCCCATGTCATGGAAAGTATAACAAATACTTATGATTTTCAAGCTAAGTAAACCACTCAGTGCACTTACTTCCTATAGACCTGTGCCTACTTGTAATGAGTCACATAACTACATCATACCTTTGCACTCGGCACCACTCCCAAATCTAGGTCATAAGAATGCATCATACTTTTCTTTATAAGTTGTATTAATAAATTATTCAGTCGCACCCCAACCTCTGTAATAGTTGACCATCAAATATGATCCATCACGTCAATCCTTCGTTTAATTTCACTGTCAAACCAGAACATTCAACGGACGTCAAAGACCCTTAAGCCTCTTGCCAATACTGTCAAAAATATTGGAAAAACGTTACTAAATAGAATCCAACCAATTCTTGAAAGTCGTTCTTGAAAGCAGTACCAGCTCACCAATTTGGATTCAGGCAAAAGCATTCGACTATCGAACAGACGCATAGAGTATACGATAGGATAAGGAAAAGTCTGGAAGAAAAAGAGTATTGCTCCTCGGTTTTCTTGGATATCCAGCAGGCCTTTGATCGAGTATGGCACCTCGGCCTCTTGCCCAAAATTAAAAAAACATCTTCCACATAGTTACTTCCTCCTATTTAAATCATACCTAACGGAACGTATTTATCAAGTGAAAAGCACGGAAAGCACTTCAGGATTTTTTGAGATTCTTGCTGGAGTACCTCAGGGCTCTGTACTCGGGGCGATTCTGTATAACATATTCACCTCTGACCTCCCAGAAGTGGAAGGCATAACCATAGCTACCTTTGCAGACGACACGGCGCTAATAGTTACCGAAATTAGCCACACAAACTCTGCAAAAAGGCCTTGACAAAGTAGCAAACTGGATGAGGAAATGGAGAATCCTAGTTAGTGGCCCCAAATCAGTACAGGTAACTTTCACTTTACGAAAGGAGAATTGTCCTCCAGTGTCTCTCAACAGTACTGTCCTACCACACAAAGACAGCGTGAGATACCTGGAGTTACATCTTGATAAACGACTTACTTAGAAGCAGCACATCAAGAACAAGAGAGAGGAATTAAAGATTAAATATAAAAGACTCTGGCTTCTGAGAAGGAACAGCAAATTCTCAACAGACAACAAACTGCTGATTTACAAGGCCACATTGATACCAGTTTGGATGTACGGCATACAACTATGGGGTAGCGCGAGCTCTATCAATATTCAGATCCTACAAAGAATGCAAAACATCATACTATGCACCATATGCAATGCCCCATGGAATACAGTCCACAAAGAAGTCTTGAATATCAGCCGGACATATCAAGAGAGGCTGGAGAGCCACCCCAATACCTTGGCTACAGCTGTGCTAACCCGCACCTACCAAAAATGCCTTAAAAAAAAGGATATCCTACCATTGTAGGATAAAATAAACTATGAAAGTCAAGAGTAGTGATCTCAATGGAGACCATACTCTATAAGCCAAACCGTAAAACCCATCTGCTTATAGCCTGGCTGATCACAGATACGTAAAAAAGAAAAAAAGAAATTATAAAAAGTTCATATTAGATTATTGATCCATTTCTAACGAGCATGTGACTACCTGTTCTCTTAGTTTAGAAGTCAAAGCAGTAACACTTTATGTTTATTTTTATTTCAATACTCTTTGTGTTGCCACCTAACGATTTCTGATGAAATTTCCCTGTCCCCACTATGTAATAATGCGAAAAAAAATTGGAGGACAATTGTAATACTATGAATTTTATCAGCATTCATCAGGATCTGAAAATAAATAAATTGTGCTACGGAACATTTCAATTTCACTCTGTACAACTTTACTACTTATGGATACTTATGGCTTGATCAATTTTACCATTTCTGAATGTTCCTAACTTTGCATCACAATATTGTAAATACGTACGTACCTCAAACGCATCAATAAATATATTCTTTATTCGTTATCTTTGTTAACATAATATTAAGACTATTATTTTATTGTTACTTATGATGTTGGACTTACATACATGCTTTGCTAACAACTGTACTACAAGTACTGGTCACTTACTAGTATAAGGTTTAATTAATAATCTTTCGTATAAAACATATATTTTTAAAATTACTGAACTACGCAATAGTGAACTCTGTCAGAGGTTCTAGGCATATGCCTGGTTTTTATTATTTAAGTATTGTCACTAGTTCATTAAATTCAGTATCATTTAATAATACTAATTGTCATTTACTACTTAGCTTATTCAATTTATTGTTAAATGTATTAGTAATCAAAGCATATTTATTTATTTTATTACACTCTGTTAAAAAATGTTTCACTGACGTGTATACAAATATTTTGCAAGATAAAAACACTAAACATTCAATCTGCCGGCAACTGTGATGAATGTGCTGACAAGCTCATAAACCAAAAGCTCTGTTGATAGTGAGTTTATTTTTATCTTATATTTCGATCGTGCTAGAAACTAGGCGTTATAATGTTAAATATGTCTGAAAAAATGTAGGTCGTACATTATGTGTAGATAATCCACGCATGTTTGTCATTTAAAGCCATAAATCGCTACCAGCGTAACACTCCTGTTCAATTTGTTGAAATAGGTCAATCGCGAAACTCAGTAGAAATGAGGAGAATGATTAAAATATCATACTTCGTATATATCCTTAACATCTTTAATTGATAATTTACGAACCAATGTTGCCAGAAATGATATTAAACATGCATTTTAGTAAATAGTAATACGGAATCGGATGCAAACTGAGATCGTTCTTAAATTATAACAACTGTATCAGATAAAAGTCTGTAATCTACAATGCACACCTGGGTTCCATCGTTAACTTAGTAACGCTTGAAATTAGGTTTCACAAATTATTAAAAGAATTGTGGGCTCAAGTCGAGCTCTAGATACACTCTGGTTTTATTATATCCGATAAAAATACATGTTTCAGTTCAGGTATGCGCCTGAACGCCTGAACAGAAATCGGAGTACAAAAATAAACTTGGTTATTATGGCTTTGACCATGAAAATATTTGGTCTTTCTTAGATCCATTTTTGTAAGTGATTGCATTACATTATGGTGAATTCTTTAGTCTTTTGGCATTGAAAATATATTTAGTAGAAGGCAAAGAAATTTCAATATTTGAAGGGTAACCCACAAACCTACATTTTAAATTCAAAATTAAGAAATGTTGAAGAATCAAAATCTTACATGAATATGATTATAAAATTGAAAGCCAAAGCAACAGTTGCCCCGTATATATAAAGCTTAGTGACAGCGTATTGCACTGGATGTTTTTGAAAAGCTTGTATAGTGTACGAAGCGACGCGAGCCGTGCGCGAGAAACAGTGAGCGATGCGATTTACCTGCGCTAGGACGCCCTACTGTGACGGACAGGCTGAACGGAATAGCGCCTAAGCTTTACCGCGAATATTTAAAATAAAAACGTAGGTTTAACGTTATACAATTTTAAAATAGTGAATATTTTTTTAAATTAAACATTTTCTATCTGTGGGTTTTTGTGGTGATGTGATTGTTCTTGTGAAGTTTCAGCGACGTATTAGGATTTGTGTACGGATAGGTATGTTTTTTTTTTATAAATATTAATCTATTAATCTTTACAGTAATATTAATTTTGCAGACCGTAGTACTTAAAATAATAAAATTCTACGTCAATAAAGATTTTAAAAGACAAATAATGTTTTGCTTCCATTATTTCACTGATATTCCTCTAGACTTACATTCAATTCAGGTTACTAAGATGTACCTTAACACAAATTTATCTGGACTATATTATACTAAAATTAAAATTGCGTAGAATGTTAAATACAGGTTTTGTGTAAAATAACAGCAGAACCGTATTTTATTTTTAAGCACAGGTTAAAAAAGCACGTAGGTTTTTGAAACATGTTAGTGTTAACGGCGACATAGACACACATATTATATTAAATAGAGAGATAAATGAACAGGAGTGATACATTTGAATAAGTGGAACTACTTGAGCTGGCGAAATATTCTTTTTTTTAAGAAAAGATCTTTGTAGTAGCGATGGTGACTAGAGAGCCTAATTTTAACTTTTACTATTAAGAAAATACAGTGTAAGTGAATTAGATTCTTAAGTATAATGTTACGAAGGTACAATATATATATTTTTTGGGATAAATTATACAGCAAATACTAACCATTACAAATACAAATGCATAAATACATATAATTGTACACACATTTTTATGTTTTACGTGCAAACCCTAAAAATTGTGAAACCTAAGCAGCAGTAAGCGAAACACATTGATCGTAGACAAGACGGCCGATGGGCCAAAAAGTTCTTAAAGTGCAACCACGTACTGAAAGACGGAGCGTGGGTAACCTCCTTTTTTTGCTGACGAGCCAGAAAATCCCTTCGGATCTCCTGCTCCTTGGGGTGCAGGAGTCAGGAGTATGTGGTTTTCCCACTAAAAACCACCCCGACGGCTGGTCTCTAGTACGTTACTTTGGGGAGGACTCGTACCATATGATTTCAGGTCCCACCTTAAACCAACGCCATGCCCCGTTAGGGCTTCCCCATGGGAAAAGTATTTCTCCCCCCTACGGGTAAGCCCCCTACAATATGATCGCGGGCATCCACTGAATGTGGGCAGCACAGGTTCGTTTGTTGTGGAGAGCCTTGAGGAAGTCATATGTCCAACAGTGGACGTCTTTCGGTTGAGATGATTATCATGAATGATTCGAAGCACCTTTTCTGTCATGTTAAATAAGGCGATTCTACAAATAAATTTTGCTCATGAGTTACATTTTAAGTAAAATAGATTCGCCATTGTCAAGATTATTTATCCGTACATACACTTCTTAAAACATATTGAAGAGAATCACATGGCAAAATAGTTAATAAATATTTTTTAGAGTGTTTGTTAATTAAAACATACAAATAAGTACACATTTATTACGACGATAATGTTTGTATGATCTGTAAATATTTATTTCGAAGTTTGGGTGTTTATTATGTATAATATGTATGTATTTACAAAAAAAAGTATTTAAGTATTATATCAGTCAATCTGGTTATCATAGCACAAGCTCTGCTTAATTTGAAACTAAATGATGTTGTGTGTCAAATGTCCGAAATATTTATTTATGTATTTACTTATTAATATGTATTAATTCATTTGTATCTCTGATGGTCAGTATTTGCTGTGTAATTTATGCTTATTATAATACATTTATGCTTGCTAGAGTCCATCTATAAAGAGATCTAATTAGCTGTTATACATAATATATGTATATATCATAAAAATAATCTCAATTCAATAGCAGATTTTTGTCAAAATTGTTATAGTGTTTGACAGTTACAAAATTAAGAAAAATCTTAATTTTGATTGGTTGTAATCATATTAACCGTTGGATAATTAGAAAAACCTAGATTTCTATAAGTTATAATCATATTCATAACTTTACATCAAATCTTATCGTCTTACGTGTGCCTACCACGTGTGTGGAAAATTTAATGGGAGTTTGGAGTAAGTCTGTCTGCCTCGTTGGTCTAAGCGTTAACGTATGAGTCAATTCACGGGCGGACCAAGTGTTGTTGGATTTTTGTAACAGTAGATTCTAAATAACAGCTAGGAGCACGAAAGCTTGGCAGTGTTTTACGCGTGTGCTTCAGAGAGCACTCGTCGTCGGCCCCGGTTATCATAAACATCTATGGCAGTCGTTATTGGAAAGTCAGTGCCCTCAGCTATACTGAAAGCTAGTTCAACCTTCGAATTCAGTTTGCCTTCAGAGTTGTGAACTGATGTTTAGGTAAAACTGGTGGAACTATGTACATAATAGCCGATTCCAAATAATCTTGAGAATAATAAAGGTCAGGAAGATGATTTGGAGTAAGAGTAGTAAAGAATTTTACGTGTACTGTTCATTTGGAAAATATTTAATAACTTCTTTGTCTGTTAGTTCTTTACTTTCTATTTCTTATAGTTTACAACATGAAGGTGGGATATAAGCAATATTTTCAAGATGTGATAATAATAAATAAATATTTATATGTCTTGGGGTAAGAGAGTTCTAAAGTGAAGACTGCATCTCGGTAAACGTAGTTAGTACGCCCACAAATCAGGTGGAGTGACGATTTGCGTAAGATGGCTGGCAGGAGTTGTATGTTAGAAGCCAAAAATCGATTAGAGTGGCGTGCAATGGGAGAGGCCTATGTCTACCTGTGGACTGCGATAGGCTGATGATGATGATTTACATGTTTTCTATGCTTTGAATATACAAGTTCTTTGATGACTATTCTCTTATTACATGTTATTCTAGAATATTTTTAATGTTTGTATTTATTTATTAATGTATAACAAATACTGGCGTGAGTGGGGGCTGGGTGGGTCTAAACCGGTCCCTTATTATGATTAATGACTTGCCAAAGGTCATGGGGACGGCAAGGTGAATTACGTTTGATTATTTGTGACTGACGGTTTGGAGATGCTAAAGCCACAGGTGGCAGAATATGTTGTATCTATTAAAAATTCCTAAAATATTTAAAGTAATCTTGAAAGTAAAAAGACATTACACGACTCGACTTTGCACAGACGATGGTGTATTAAATAATCTAATTATTATATAATTACATATATTATGTCTAGTGTTGCATTAGCCTATTACATCCAATATGTATGTGTTTGAAGTTTCGTGTTCAGTTCAAATGAATCTTCATTACTAATAATAATCCAAAGTACGTAGCACGCGTTTTATTTTGTAACCTAAAGTACCCGCTGCTGACTGGAAACTGTTTGAATGGCATAGACATAGTTTCGGATTCGTTGTTTTTCATTGGGCTTTTGACGGTTCGACTCGAGATTTCTTGGTTTTACTAGAAATTTGTTACCATTCATCATAGTATCCCTATACTGAAATAATGCAAGCTGAAGTAAAAATACACAAGGTAAACTCTAGTAGAGCGAAGTAGATGTATCTCTTGGGTAAGCAGGCTTTATATGGGGTATACCTTAAATATAATGACAAAATTTTGTGAAGAAAAAACCTCCATACTTTGATAGGATTATTTTTTCAAAAGCTTCTATAAGAAAGGAAATGTGTGTGTGCAGTTTTAACAACCTTTTCGGTAAATGAGATTGTAAGGGTACAGATTATTTTAGATGATAAATATTCAGATTTTTGTTAACACAGTTGTTTGACATAAAGTAGTATCAGTGTACGTCATAAATATAAAAATTATGTAAATTTTTGACTTGAATTTTAAGGAGTTAATATTTCATTAAGGATGTGTTTGTGATATGATTGACTTTCAAAAAAGCACTAACTTCTATATAACTATGTCACGACGAAGTCCATCCTTACAATTTAAAAATAATTTGAAAACATGTTTTGTTTGCAGAATAATTCGAATAAAAATACATTTCCTTATCAGCTCATGCATGCCGAAATTCTGAGGTAACAAACAAAAAGGAACAACTGCTTTGTGTACCTCTTACTTGTTTTGACGTCATTTAACAAGCACTGGTAAGAATTATTGACAGGTAGGAAATCTCTATGTTAGCTTAGAGATTTGGCATTGTTTATGAAATAAGAAGTGTCATTAGTAAATCACTTGATTTAATAATTCAACTTTTACACCATATGTCTATTAAACACTAAGTTTTAAACCATTAGATCAACAGGAAACATTATCAGATACTGTAAGAAGCTTTCTCTTTTTTAACATTTGGAAACCCCCACGAGCCTTCACCCCACCGGGATTTGTGGTTGGGGTGGTGTGTCGGAATCGGACCGACTAAAACCGCATGGTGAACCACTTTGCGCCCGAGATAGGAGGAATTTGAGAACAACGATTAATGCGACATCTAGTAATACTGCATCTCAGATAGAAGGGATCCGGGAACTGCTGTTGTTTCAACATCCAGACCCCTCTTAGCGCCTACCCTCTGGCGTGGGCACCATCTGCCGGTCATTTCCTCCAGAGATCTCCTTCAATAACTGTAGTGAGAGCCCCACGCTGCGCCGTCCAGGCGGAGCAAACCGTCAGCATGTGCAACCCCGTCCACTCGACGAAGACCAATGGGAGAGTACTGAAAGCACCTTACATAACCCTAACAATAAACATAAATTCGTAAGTAACGAGATTATTTCAAGTCTGCATAACTATGACCCCAAATTTCAAATAAAGTAGGACCAACTCTGGTAATAAACTAATTATTGTGTTAGGGTAGCTTTATAGTAATTTAATTATTTGCACGACTTTATTGCGCTTTTGTTTAGTATTTTATAATAGCACATTATGATCAGCAGCGTTTTAGTCTATAAGTGATTAGTTAAGTATAATCTGACGGGTTGTCATTTTGGATTCTACACATGTTTCTCATCAGGCAGAGTAGAGTCACTTTAGCAGGTGCTATATTAAAAAATAAATAAAGTACGAGACTGATGCAAATGGGTATTCTAAATATTGATACCACGAAAAGTTAACCAATTCTTTAGTTGCTTTTCGGCAAGTGAACCGGTAATGGGCCGTATTTTTTTTTCCTATTAATAGCCTACCAAAGTGACTCTACTCTGCCTGATGGACAGTATGAGTAGAATCTAAGAATAGTGGTCACCATACTCATTGTGTATGTAGATCCACACTATACTAATGATTCTGGGGAGAGGGTTCAAAGTAAGGTTCAAGTGTTCATGATCAGTGGTCGCTTACCATTAGGTGAAACGTTCAATAAGATACTCGTATGTATGTTTTACAGAAGAAAATATTTTTATATTAATTAAAACAGAATCTATTTTATTACTGATGGTCAAACCTGATAGCTCGACCTGATTTACCTCATGACCAAACTGATGACGTCAATTTGACCTTTGATACATAGTCATTTCTCCAATGTTTTCATGATAGACATCATAAAATACCTATAATAAATACGCCCTTACTACATTGTTCATTAAAAGATAGTGCTTCTCAAACATACGTGTAAGCTGCCCAAGACAGCGGTAGACTAAAGAGCTATCAGAATTGAATTTTCTAGAATAAAATATTCGTTAACATTTAAATAACACATTATTCCTACGATAACTTTGAGACACTGTACATAAACACACCATTCCAATGAAAACTTTGATATACTAATGATATGACTGATTGTATCTAAATCACGCTAGTTTCCAGATTAGTGGTAAATACCACGCATAAACAGCTACGAGTAAGTATCTAAATAGATACTTGGTGCTTATGCGTGTCGTAGACCGATGGTTATGAAGTGATGGTGCTATTTGAATGTATGTAAGTATTCGGAAGGGTGAATCTCCGGGAACCCTACTTCACTCGAACAGTTCAAAACCTCGAACAGTCCAAGCCTAGTGGTTGTAATCACTTCACATACAGTCACAAATTCCGACGTAGGGACTATCACGACACACGAAGAAGCCTTCCGTTATTCGACATGAGAAGGAAACAAAATAGCTACTGATTCCAACGTAGACACTATCACGACATGTAAAAAGGAGCCGGCTGCTATACCGAACGTCCCAAGGTAAAAACTAAGCGAGCGTGGGGTATCAGCTGAGGTACTGGCTACGCCCGACCATCTACTCGGGCCACTTCAAGGCCGATATTCTGTTAAAATTTACTCTGATGATTGCATGGATGATGAAATTGAGTGTAGTAACTGTTTTAAATTACTTTGAACTATATAAATATATTATTTGAATTTTTACATTCTGATTACTCAATCTGACACAGTGTAACTACTGGTCACAGGCGGTATGATGCGCTCTTTAAAAAGAAAGGGATACTATGGTTCTCACACATGAGGGGGTCACTGTCACTTGTGAGTCGTAGATACCCTATATTCATTTGGGTATCAGGGCTTTCATTTTTAGGTAGCGCGACTCGTACTCGAGACGATGTGTGACTTTTGAGACTTTTCGAGTCCAACACAATTACCCCACCGGTCGTCCTGAGGGTGGTACATAAAAAAATTATTTTAGACGATTCTATTTTACAACTTGCTCGGTGTGATACACTTTTACAAAATTACAGTGTCGAGTGTGGGAAAGTATTGAATGAATAGACAGAAAGGTTGAATTGTATGATAAAACTATACTAGTATTTCTTGTTAATACTATGGCACCTTTAAAAATTGATTTGACTTAGGAGGTCGAATATTTTTAAAAGCTACTAGAAAATCCCTTTTGTTATATTAATAAAAATAAATAAATCACTGCACACATTTCACACAGAACTTTCTGATTCCAAATTAGGCAGAGCCTGTGCTATGGTATCCAGACTACAGCTAAATATAGTAAAATATTTCTAAATACATACATATTATTGGTAAGTAACACTCAGACACAGGACAAATAATCGTGCTCATCACACAACTATTTGTTATGGCTGGGAATCGAACTCATGATCTCCGGTTTATCCACTGACCACTAGACCACAACTAGGTTGTCATAGTATGGGTTACCATACTGCATTGTCTGCAATTACAATGAGTATGGTGACCACACACTCTTGGATTCTATACATGCTTTCCACCAGGCAGAGTAGAGTCACTTTGGCAGGCTTCTAAAATAAAAAAATAATAAAAAGAACCTACAGGCCCGCAATAATTGGATGTAATTCGTTTTGACAAGTTCAACAGTTTGGACTTTGAACTCTAGTCTAACCTAGCTATATTTGTGTGATAGAACAACTGATATGATTAAAAATTTAGTAGATTAATTTTTATTAGATTGTACTAACAGCAGTTCTCTCTATTACGCCACTAAACTAATAGCCATTCATATCCGATTTATGTGATCCCGACCATTAAAAACAAAACAGACCGTAGATATTTGCATTGCGTTTTAATAACATTATTTATTACTGAAATAAAAATTCTGCCAGTTCTATTTGCTAAACGACTTTATCTATCATCCATTAGTTCGGACTCTTTTTGTAGTATGTTATTTATTGAGACCGTTCATAACAATTTGCAACACGATTCTGCGAGCCCGTTGCAATAATAAAAGCTAGGTTATATTAATGACTAGGTACCTATTAAGAATATACATTTTCAAAACATATTAATAATATATTATTTAGTCTTCCAGGTCAATATTTTTCTTAAGAGCGTATGTAACATATACTATATTACATTGTACTTTGTTTTGTCTTTCTACCATGGTATAAAAGTCTTAACATCAATGGTTCAAGGAGTACTGCAGGTCATACCATAAGACAGACTCTAATTTAAGCTCTTTTAAAACCCCGTATAAATATAGATAAATTTAGCACTGACAAGTGTTATCGTTTTAGAATATACATTAATATTAAATGTTATTCGTTAAGTTTAATCTTTGCACCCCGTGAATTCATTGTTTACAATTCAAATCTCCAAACCAACACCTCTTGCATTTGCATTAGAGCCCAAGTTTAAGGTTCTTGAACACGAAATAATACGAATATGAACGTCATCGTATTTTGCTTCGGTGTTAATAAAACAACATATCCTATATCATCAAGATATTTCCCAAAAATGTAACATCAATCAAATTGTTTGCCTTTACGGTACAATGAACACTATGATCTCAATTATGCGTAACGACCGTAATCCAAATGACAAGGCGGTAGTGCGAGACGAATTACCTTTTGAGTCTTCGGATTTAGTATTTTGGAATCGATTGATTCACCAGCGCGACTTTCAACATTAGCATGCTTATGTACAAATTTTAACGATGTCCATTACTATGGTATACTTTATTTATTCAGAGTTAGCCTGATGAATAACAAATTGATGTAATGAATTGCAATAATCGAGTCCATATTAAATATTATTACTGAATAGTGTCCAACCAAGTCCAACCAACAATAGTTTATTTTAAACATAAGAATCAATTCATTGCACAAATATAATCTTAAAATATCAGTCAATTAATGAAGTGCTGCATTTAAAAAATACGTGGGCATTCATACTCGTATTTCATTTAATTAAAATACTAACGTTACCTGATATAATTGATGTGATGAAAATTTCATTTTAATGAAGCAATATTGGTGAGCAACCTTGTTATATGAGATCGTATGACGATGTTAATTATTTGTTTTTTAACAAAGATATCAGTGACCAGGTTATCTTGTTTTATCTATTAGAATGTTCCCAAGTACGTTACATTCTGCCTTAGAATTTTCTGTTAATAATTTTTTTATAGGAACATAAATAATTTGGATCGTTAAAAATAATAATAAATAATAAAAAAATATTTGTAGAACAAGAATCTTGATTACATGATCAGGTCTTGGTTATATGTTGTGTATGGTTTTCAGCTTCATAATATTCTTGTATTTTATTATATGTGCAGATAAGGCTTATAACAAGACTATATACAACTAATATAAAGTTATTCTAAGCTCAGGTTTCCTACATTAAAGAAAAATACTAACTCAGGCTTCAACCTGAGCTAGTATTTTTCTGAGTTTTTCAAAACTCTTTACATAATAAAAATATTTAAAACGATTGGAATTTCTCTCTTAAACAGACTCTAAAGTCATATATCAAAACAAGATTTTTATAAATATATATTGTTTTATAAAGTATTTAGCAATAAAATAATAAATAAATATTTCAGAAATTTATCACACAACTTATCTATTTTCAAACTAAGCAGAGCTTGTGCTATGGTAACTTGACTGACTGATAGAATACCAATATTTTTTTTTTTTTTTTTTGTAACATTTTTTTTTTGTAAATCTACACTTATTATACATAGAAAATACCCAACTTCCAAAAAAATATTTATTTCGGACAAATATTTCGGACATTTCGGGACATTTGCAGATCATACAAGCAATAGGTCCGAGTCGGGTATCGAATCCGTGACTTCAAGCACAGTAGTCGCATTCACTACCGCTGTCGAAAATCTTGTGGTACAAATTCATTTACCTAAAAGACGGCCAAGATATTGATACAATCGTTTTTATTATTATTATTTATTTTATCAGTACTTCTAGTTCTTTTATAAACTTGAGCTCATAATATAAGATTTCAGTATCTTTATGCAGTACGAGTATCATACGTTGTGTTTGTACGGGACAGAGCAATAAAGATTTTCACCCAATTCGTAGTTTGCGGGATAGTAGCCGCGGGCACAGGCTACGTGATCTTTTTTATAGCCCAAGTAACGTTGATAAAACTCTAAGGGCAATTTCACCCTTTAAAAGTAATAGTATGGTAGTAAACATAAATACAGTAAGGGACATGACAATTACATTTATTTCATGTTAAGTACCATCTGGGAGTTTGAATATACGAGTATAACCAACCAATATCCAAATATGCGTATTTGCTGTAATATGACGAAAATAGTTCACAGGCAAGTTTATATGACTTCACATTTGCTAGTTTATTCTCTCTCTCTCTCTTTGGTTACTAAATCTACATACACACGAATTCTTAAAAGAGCCTTCTGATGGACTAATTTTTTTGTCTGTAGCGCCTTCTTATACCTTGATATGCCACAACAGTCGTTTGATTTGATCGAACGCGAAACTTTACAAGTACAAAAGAAACTAAGGATATCTACACAAGGAGATAGCATCATCTTCCTATAATAGCTCAGTCGAAGTGGATTACCCGTTCAACCGGTTTTAAGTGCCAAAGTGACTCTACTCCACTTGACTGAAAGCATGAATAGAATCCAAGAGTTGTGGTCACCATACTCATTGCAAATGCAGACAATGTAGTTTGGTGACCCACACTATGGCGGCCTTGTGAGATACTTTTTCATACCGTTTGGGGACGTAAAAGGCATGACAGTCATCGTCATAGTGTAAGGCTTACACGTTTACCACGATAACTGTAACTGTCAACGAAACACGGTAACACAGATGCTGGCGCTTTAGGTTGGTCTTTTGTGGGAGGGTAGTACTGCCCCGGTCGAGTCGGCCCGCTTCTGCTGAAATCAGGGTGGCTCTACTACCTAGCACCTACGAGATCGCATCACATGTGGAAAACATGGATTGTGGTAATACCGAGAGATGTTTATGACCTAGGGGATTCCCCTCGGTGATTGTTAAGTCCCCTTTTAGTAGTACGTGGACAACTCAAGCACAAGCACACGGCACACACCCATACACGCTGTAACTACAATGTAAATACACCACAGGGACAGATCACTCAGATATAATCGTGTAACGGAACCGCTCCGGCGATCAATCCGGATGGCTCCATTCGATCTATACCTTAGCTCTCCACACCGCAGCGACTTATAAAGAGTTCTACTCATTATCTCTATCAAAGGTACCGATAAACCAACAGTAATGCTCAGCGAGAAATAATAGAGAGATATCATCTAATTATTCAACGATTATTACTATACTCAGACCGGCATATAAATACATATAAATCATTATCCTACGAAATAATAGGCAACAAGGACTTACCTAGTTACTGCAGCGTTATATATGCTAACTTACTCAACGTCATGGTAACCCACACGACCGGCTATGCCCAGCTTTCACGAACGTCCTGCCTTCACCCTGCACCCTCACTGACTATCTCACCAACGACTCTCTCGACCACCTCAAACCCTGTCGTTTTATCTCACTCCGTGCCCCACTTCCTACCGCTTTTTTGTTAACAGTTCTATCAAACTCTAAGGCATTCATCACTCACGTAAATGTATACCAGATGTCGCGGGCACCGAAGTCCAAAAAGGTCTGTTAAGAGCCCTTTCCAAAGAATTCGTTTAAAGAGTGCAATAGATCCTTTGTCCATACTTGCACAAAGGTCGCTTACGAATCTGTTCGTTAAGTTTCGCCCTTTTTATGTTGTCTAAACACATGCACGTGTTGCCAACGGCTAAGAATATATTGTTGCATTGATGTAACAATAATTGTAAATTCTAAATAACGTAATATGATAATACTATCACAATTGGGAACTAAAATCTTGCTAAAAGATTTTAGCAATATTTTTTAAACACAAAATTTCGTATATATGCAATACTCCAAATTTTTTTTTTCATAATAATAATTTTTATTTGTGGAAACTTTTAAACGGCCATCTTAGTTTTTGAATTGTCATATTTAATCTATGTTACTGATCAAAATGTAAGTTTGCCGAAAATAAGCAAAATAATAATAAAATAATAAAGAAATATTAGTTTTTGATGCCTTTGCTGTTATTACATATAATAACTGTTCAAGCAAGCAATATAATAGATTTATTTATATTTGCCATTTTCATAAAGTCACTAGAGCGACACATAAAGAGAACGTTAAAGTGTTAGAGTAAGTGTCAATAACTGAGACAAAGAGGTATGTATTCGAAATAATTGAGTGTTACAGGGTTGCTACAGACAAACTGCACAGATTCTTTGAAAAAATCTTTAACCGATATTATTCTTTATTGAATCGATGTTATTCTAATATTTGTTGTTGTCTTATATTTTATTTCGTACTTGCTATTAATTTTGTCACACCCCTTCACCGTTATCACTTTAAAACATAAAAAAACTTTCTAGTTATATAATTAGAATGTTTAAACAGAAATAAAATTAAAGAC
Organism: Hypercompe scribonia; assembly: GCA_949316085.1. Taxonomy (NCBI): domain Eukaryota; kingdom Metazoa; phylum Arthropoda; class Insecta; order Lepidoptera; family Erebidae; genus Hypercompe; species Hypercompe scribonia. Next base: position 19,687,846 of record OX438969.1, read on the forward strand.
ACAATTTTGATTAGTCTGTGGTTAAGTCTACTGAATTAGTATTTTTACTAAATAACATTTTCCAAACACTCGTTAATCAAAAGCAAGTGATTTAGAGCTCTACATTATCCAATATCAAATTATTTAGTACAGAATACTGATATTTGGAGCATGAGAGTATTTATGAAATTAATAATTAAATAGTAAAACTATTAGTATGTAACCCTACCCAAAAATCCCTTATTGGCCCTCTAATAATAACTAATGGTGATTGACGGAACAAAAACCCGATGTCACCCGAAGATTTCCGATTAAGTGCCAGTGGTAATAAATGGTAAATGGAGACACACCCCTGAACCTTTCATTAGGCGACACGAAAGTTGTGTGCCTCCTTTATTAAACATAATTTCATATCTATTGAAAAAAATTTTTTCAAGTCAGTGAACTTTGGAGTTTAGACATGAGTAACACTACATACGTGTCTTGTACTCGTAAGTACGAGTATATACGTGACATGTGTATGTTAGATATTGTTAGATCTGAGTCTTCAGACACAGGTTTTGGCTATAAAGAGGATATAATCTATTTCTCCAATAACTGAAAATAGTCCAATTTTCTGCTAATTATGTCACTTGGAACTCAATTTAGGAACGTGCTTGCGATGGCAGTTGTTTTGAATATGACGCCTATTGTGTACGCCTCACCAGCTAAAAAGGATTACTGTGAGGATGTAATATTAACCAAAGTGAATTACGTCTTCGTTTATAATTGATAAAATTAATTTAATATTAGATTTCCGAACTGAAATAAAACATCCAAATATTTTACAGTATGGTAGCCATTATTAACCGTAAGTATAATGACATCAGGGCATTCATTTTTCCACTTAAGTTTATATTAAACGTGTATAATATAATCAAACGCGAAAATAGCTTTGCAATGCGATGTCTAGCAGCTCGAAGTGGTAATGGGCTGATTACATAATGTAATAGAACTGATTGCCGCTGGAGTAAACGTGTTCTGAAATTGAGACCGCAAATGTAGCGTGGCACGCCTTCTGACCTGATAGCTTGCGTAAGAGGGCTGGCAGCGACTGGATGGAAGTAGCAGAATGGGCTCTGTTGTTAGTGCTCTGGGAAAGCCCTATATCCAGCAGTGGATTACAATAAGCTGATTATTATGAATACAATAATTGTTTGGTATAACTCTAATCGAGCCAGACTACATTTTCCTGAAAAGTTTGGCAATCCTAACTCTGGCAGTGAATTATAATCTCGTCCACGGACATCTCACTAGAACCGGTTACTAGTTAATCTTCTAACAAAAATCAATCATTACAGTTCAACTGGACATAAAACAAAACTTAAAAAATAAAGGTTATGGTTCAGATTCCATACCCCCAAATATTAATGCGTTTTGATTTTAAACAGTTTGAGATCAATTTTAGATCAATTTATTCAGATAACAACATCGTGGTTGTCATTTCACCTGTGTGCATTAATTACTTGATATATTGATATGTGATTTGTAGATTCTGTGGCAGCTCAAAGATACAAGCGTAGCGTAGTTAGGGTGCCATCGGCAATTATTATAATATGATTGTACATATACTTCACTTGAAAAATTGAAATTGAAAATGGAAATTGAATTATAAATCTGCATAATATTCAAGAAATGTGGATACAATATACTCCATCTACTGTAAGACAATACAAGATCGATTTGTGTTTTGAAGAAGACTTGCTAATCAGAAATCAGGCATCTTATTCTTGTTTACATTCAGATTGCTTAAAGCTCAATTTACATTAATTCCCTTTAGAAAATCGTTGTTAACATAAAGATACGTCAGTTGGTGTTCGTGTACTTATAGGACCTGTTCTATGGTATAGTTAATGTACACATATGCATCAGTAACTTAACTGCCTCCGTGGCGCAGTAGTAGTGAATCCGACTGCTGTGCTTGAGGTCTCGGGTTCGATAACCGGATCGGACCAAATGTTTATATGATCTGGAAATATTTGTTTCGAAGTATTTACAAAAAAAAGTATATAAGTATTCTATCAGTCAGTCTAGTTATCATAGAACAAGCTCTGCTTAGTTTGAAACTAGATAACACTATGTCTCAAATGTCAGAAATATTTATTATTATAGTACAATAGTCACTAGTACCGTGACACTGCATTAATCTTGATGACACCATAACGGGGTGTCTTAGGTGAACGACATATACGCGAATGCGATCAACACAACGGCATACTCTGCTTGTGGCCTATGTGTCAGCCTGTGAGACGCGGCGTGACGCGTACTTGTTTCGTAAGTCACCAAACACGACAATTTTTATTCAATAGTAATAGAGTTTAGTAAATTTCCTTTTTTTTCATTAAAATTCAGACTTAACAGGAACAATAATGTAATCTAAATTAGATGATAATACTCCACAATATAATTGATTTTAAAATCGTTTCATAATTTTGGATAAAAGTGATGAAACTCACAAAATATGTTTCCTTGTAAAAATATTATGTTTGTCTGCTTTCTGTGTTTTTTCTTCTTTCAACCAAAATTGTACTGTACTTTCCCATATTTCGAGGAGTAATGACCAAAATCACGTGTTACGTGTAGCATCACGTCGCATTGCATCGTGTCGTGTCGCAACGCGCCGTACCCTTAAAGATAAAGAAAATTAATCCTGGCAAATAGCCGAGTCTCATTACTTTTTGTTTGTAAGTAATATTTGACTTTATACCACACAATAAAATATTTTTCATAGAAAGAACGTTATAAATGTAATAGCATTAATCGGTATCTAAAATTAAGCAACAAGTCCACTAGAAGTCACGATTCGCAAGGTTCTGCACAAGCAAGTTTATAAATACTCAAAGTAAATATCCTATTCAAAGAAAATAGTAAAAACTATTCATAAAATACTAGAAAAAGCCATATAATATAAATAAAGATAAGTAAAATGTGATAATGAAAAAAACCAATAATGACCAAAACATCTACGAAAGTTTAATTGCAAAAACTGAAATTCCTAAATTATATTGAGTTATACTCGTATTACATCACCTGAACGTTTAGGTACAACAACCAAAGCTGCTTTGTTAATCCTCAGAACTCAAAAACAATTCGTTGCATATACACAACAATGAAGTTCTGCAGTGGCTAAATACAACATGCACTAATCGGCAGGTGTGAATAACATTTCCGGTATCAATAGTATGTGGTGTAAAAGTCTGGCAACACTCTTTCAATTATATTTAAAAAAACTATTAACCATGTATCACCATAGGTAATCTAAAACGTTTTGTAAGATATGTGGAACTAAATGCTTTATACATTTAAGTCATTCAGTCATTCAAGTTAAAAAACATTAGAGATTAAAATAATGTGCCACAACGTGTCTGTCTGTCTGTATGTGCTTTATAAAACCGTAAGCTATGCGTTTGATCATGTGATTACGAGTATAGCAACACATTGCGGTCTATTGTACAAGTATGACGTGAACTAATTAGGCTACGATCCTCTGTACCAACAGTGCTTTATTTTTACGATGAAAGTGTATGGTTCACTTTGACAAGAGGGCGGCTAAAATTAAAGTAACTATATTGAGTTAACCTGTGATCCAGCATCGACTTTCTGTGCTCTATAGATTCAAAGGTAATCTTGTTAAAATAGAGTGACCGCTTTTAATACTATTTTACTGGTCAGAAACATAATTAAGGATTAAAGTAGCAATTGAAGGATACATACAATAATACAATCTGAATATTTATATTAATAATTTGGAATGCATGCGTTTATTAATAATTGTTTTAATGCTTTATTTGTAAGTTTTAACTGTTTTAAAAACGTATAATTCGACCTTTTTTCTTTCTTAAGTGACTGAGCACCTTTTAACAACATATTACTTTATTAAAAAAAAATTTTAAAAATAATTTTATAATTCGATATATTTTTACAATTCGTTGATTCAATTGATTTATCGTACGAAAAGTTAACTGAAAGACTAGGAGGTGATTAAAAAAATGTATTAAGAACTTAATTATTTTATTATACATATATTTAGAACCCTTGCAAAAATCAGATCAATATAAAAAATTAAGCTTGTTTATTAACTTTTTAATTTTATCCCTACCCTTTAATTATGAACTCTTCAACATCACGGTGCCGGGTTAATAAAAAAAAAAAGAAGTCATATTTAATTCGGAACTTTTTAATGCACTTATAAATAATATAATATTTAAAAGAGGCCTTAATAATGAGAATATTGTCTTATTTTTAAATACTAAAACCTTACTGATCACTCGTATGTGGCCATTTAGAATATGCTTTTCAAATCTGGAATGTATTCGATAATAGTAATTCTGTTCAGACTGTCTTGAGAGTACACAAAGGCGATTTATGTGATGCTAAAAGTACCATCAGAAATGCCTTATTCTTTCTTTATATGAATATAACATTACATAGGAATCAATCGATACCCTGAGCTAGCAAACAAAATTGATCTATGTGTTTCATCAGTGTATTTACGCAATTTGTGATTGCTACGTTTGCCCGGGGCAAAAACTACGGGTAAGTAAAATTCATACCTTATACGCTTGTATAACATTAGCCTTTGGGACTATTATTGACGTTTTATTATTATACTGCCAGATTAAAAAAAAATATCGTTAAAGTCACGCCTATTTCCTAGAGGGGCAGGCAGAGACAATTTCAATATTATAGATATGACATACCTCTTTTGCTTCGTCCAAATTCATCAACCTCTGCATGCATACTCGTTGGTTTCTGGTGCTGTTCACACGGCTCTTCTCGAGAACAACACCAATTTGGTCGGTAATGTTCACTGTGGACTACCTTTTCCGACACTTTGGCATACATTCGCTCTTTGAATTCCCTTCATGTGTCTGCTTACATCCATCCACTCTATGTGGCCAAACCAACGAAACATGCTCTTTTCAATCCTTGTTACTTGTCCTTGTGTTAGACATCTTCTTACATTCCGCAACGTTCTTTAATTACCATATTCCTGACTCTCACTAAAACTCATTCCATACATACTTTATATAGAAAACACCTCTACAATATTAATACTACTTTCGTGCGTCTTCTGCTTTACCCAAAATTCGCTACCATACGTAAGAATTGGGGCCTGTAAATCATTGTAAACAACTAAACGTGTCTTTCTAGACACGTTTTTGTTGGCAACAATGGAGTGTAGATTCGTCCACCTTCTTTTCCACTTTCTCTCTTCTTTTTATATCACCTTTATGTACTCCATTTCAAGGGATTAAAAAATATTGTGCAATAGTTGTTTCATTATAAAGTAACTTTTCACGTTATAAAATTACGATATATTTTGTTACAAAACAAAAATTTCCGCTCAATAAATTACATAGGAGACAGCCACGTACCGTTGAACACAATAAATTTGTCACAAGTGGGTGCCATGCGGTTGTGGTGACATACGAATCATCATGAATAAAATGAATTGATTTCGTGAGTGAATACGAATTCGTATACACATAAGTGTCCCCTTTATTCACTTTCAAAATTTTTTAATGTTCTTGTTGTCATTTTTATGTAAATAATTTGATAAACTTTATATCATTTCTATTTATTTATTTATGTCCAAAATAAATATTTGACAATCAAAAAATTTATCGATCATTTGCCATATTGACACCATTTACTTCCATTTTCTATATCTACCTTCATACACGGAAATTTGATTAATGTATACACATATGTTATTGAGTCCAAACTCTTATTTAATTATGTTCTTTGATTTGAAAACATCTGAGCCTATCATTCCAAGGATAGCATCTAACGTTTGTCATGAAGGTATGTTCGGTACAAAAAAATAAAAGTAATATTTATTAATTTTCTTTCATGTTGTCTATATTTTTCATCATTTAAACTTACCGGGGCTTCCACAAATATTTCAAAACTCCAATTAGTAAAACTGGTATGAACGTTCCCGAGGTTTATTAGGTCTAATGAACAGCGATTCATTTTTTTATAAGATGATTACTATACGATGTTTTCGTCCATTTAGGGGACCTGAAATCACGTGATCCATGTTCTCCCGAGAGTAGATGTCTAAGAGCGAGCGTTAGAATTTAATTGGCTTTATAGTGGAAATACTACATAATCCGTTTTAGTGAACGTATTACTTATCCTGCTGGACTATTTATTAACGAAAAGCTTGAACCGCATGGCCCTATGCGGTTCAAACTTGAAATATAGCAGATGCGGCATACGCATATCGTAAGCACACTCTAAGAAAGAATTTGGAAATTTATGCCCAGCTCTAGAAACAAAGTTAGAATCAAGAAAAATTAATTATTACATGAGCAAAGCCATTGGCAACAGCTAATAGGTTGTACTTCCATGTGTTTTAGAAAAAAAATGTCCTTATTCACCGTCAAGGCGAGATGGTATTTGCATTAGGGATCTCTCTGGAGGCCAAAAGTAAAAGTTTTTTCTCGAAGTATCAACGTGATTACAACGATCTGTTATCTAGGAGTAGGTAATACTGACAATAATGTTACGGTGACTTGCATGAATGTTTGGATTGTAAGAAATATTTTATACACTTTAACACGGCGTTCCTGGCGTACCAACAAGGCTTATACTATTATGCTATTTTTGTGAATCGCTATCGTGAAAATTTATTTACACTTAAAACAAAACACATCGCTTGGAATATCAAAAGCAGTGATTTAGGTTTGTGATTGGCAGAATTCACTTGGATACTAAAATTACGACTTCATTAAAGAATTTGTTGCTAGTATGTACAGCTTTAAAATGTATTAGGACAATTTTACTAACTCAGACTTACTGGCGGAGTAATTTTTTAATGCAAAGGCTAAATGGTTCTATGAATTTAAAATTTAGGAATTAAAAGCTTTTGATGTTGCAAGTATAAATAAACGGTTGTATGGAAGTCTGTTATCTTAAACTATTAACTGTCTCTACAAAATAAGAAATAAGCACGTGAGCGAAGCTGTTTTAAATTTAATAATTTGGAATCATATTATTCCTCAAATATAAGATTCTTTTCAATTTCATATTAAATTTCAAGTGTTAGTTGTAATATCATCTTGAATGTTACAAATCTGTCTACTAACCTAAATCGCTCACTATACATAACTCTCGTCAGGGCCACGAAAAATAAACCTCATTTTGTCTAAAAGTCATGCGTCATAATAAATATTATAGTGCTGAATAATGGCCATTGAAAATAGTTTCTAACACTTTCTGAAATTCCTCGACGTTGAACATATTGTTATTTATGCCTATTCGATATTACTCCTACACATATTGTATGATAAAGGTGGTTACACACGATATAGTAAAGCAAATATTTGACTGAAGATGAAATCTGCTACAGTCGGTCTGCCCAGTTATCATAGCTATTTCGAACTAAAATTTGCAAATGAATTAATATTTTAGAAATAATTTTAATGCTCTAACGTATTTTTGATTTTGGAACGAACTTGTTAACTGCAGTTTTGAAGACTGTAACACATAGGGTGTATTTTCATTGTCATCATGATAATCTTAGCCAAAAGACGTCAACTGCTGGATATAGACCTCCCCCAAGGTTCTCTACAACAGCAGGTCCCGTGTCACCCGCATCCAGCAGCTTCCTGTGACCTTCACCAGGTCGTTAGATCACCCTGTGCCTACCAACGCTGCGTTTCCTAGGGCGTATTTTGAACACTCACATTTTACCGATTATTTTAATCCCACTTACAGAATAGGGAATGAGTCTATTACGATAAACAGTATACTTTAAGAACTAAACAAGAAAATAAAATTGAAAGCATTCATTCGAGGATTTGGTGGTCACATACCTATAACTACAATTTATTATTAAAGAAAAATCTGTCTTTTAACCATTATAATACATGTATAACATATATGTATATAATGGAGACTATGTGTACACCATGTGTACACCATAATCCCATAGGGGATCAGGGGCATATAAATGAGAAACTGTAAAATATATAATTTGTATGCAAACAAGTACATAATTATTTTCTGATAGGTGTTCAGTTTTCCTTTAAATTTAGACTTTTAATGTTCTTTTGTATTATAATTACTTCCTAAGTGAAGTCGTACTTGCTACCCTTAAAACATAATGCTAAATTTTGACAACACGACAGATGATGTGAAAATACGTCATATTTTTTTATTGAAAATATAATTATATACACCTTTAAGTGTACATTTGTATAATCTAGTTAATATAGGAATTGTAGGTAAAGATCGTGTAAAATTTGCTTATGTGAAAAAGCCGCAAACATAATTTCATCAAAAAAATTCAAATTCATTTCCTTTTGTTCCTATTCCAGTGTAAGGGTCTGCGTGGATATAATTGACCACGCGATCACAGTTAGAGGGTTAGAAATAATATTAATATTCGGTTTCTAATAATTTATTAACCTTATATTACATATATATATTTTTGATTCGTAAGTCGTATAGTATAGTAGCACGCGGAGTGGTCATGCTGTGAATGAGACCACATACATACCTCTATGGTTAAATGGGAATAAGTAATAAAATTTAAAGCAGTTAAGTAATTTTATACGACTCGAACGCCAGCATGGATAAATTTTCGTAAAGATAAGTACATTAATTTTATAAGTAAAGCTTCCTCTAAACTTAATAAAACCAATTTAATCATGATAGTTCTGCCACTTCGTCATTCATCAGTTTAGCTAGTGATAGGACGGAGTACCAATTTCACTTTAAAGCTGCGCTGTCCGATCGGGTTATTTTCTGTTTCATTATTATTCGTGTCTCAAATAATTAAAAATTTAAATATCTTCCTCTTAATTACAACTTTTTTATTCTTTTTTACTGTCTTCTAAATTAATTGGTGTCAATATTGACGTCCTTATTATAAAAGTTGTTACTCTGGAGCTTATTTATCTAAAACGTTCTATGCTACTTGGGGACATGAACAAGATTGGAAAGATAAAATATTGCGTGGGCAGTAAACCTAATTACATCTTGGTCAAAATAAAAGTAAAATTCGTTTATAATAAAGTTCTTGAAGAGTGTCCACAAAAAATAATGCCATTTTGGCAGCTTGATAGATTTGAGGGTATGATTTAGGTAATTTATGCAAAGCTCTCCCGTTACTTACTTCTGATATTGGATCGCTACCTTAAATCAATATTCTCCGGGTTTGCATTCTTTTCATTTCATTTAGTTTTTCTTATATTTCTTTAGGCAATAGAATTTATATTATATATTTCGCCTTTATATAAAAAGAGATACATATTTACTTAAAACGAGTGGATTACTATCTGCTGAAGTGAAAGTTACGAAAAATATTACTGTTCACGCCCTGTTTATTTTATTATCTACGAGTAAAATCCACTTATTGAGGCAACTGTTCTGTTAGTACATTTTTAGTTTTTTTTTTTGCCAAAAGTTATATTTCTGTATGTAAAACTTTTGTACATTCGTCACGGCATAAGCTGCTTAACATCCCATACAGTTTGAGTAGATTCAGGTGATATTGATTTTCTATTCAAAGTGATTTCAACGGGAACAAAATGTAACATGACAGATTCTTCCACGAAACGTCGTCCACGTGACTGCGCTTAATAGTGTTAATATCGGTAAATGTTAAAGTTATGATCTTCAGGTACCATTTGTGGTAAATTGATATGTGATGGAATGGATCTAACATACTGAAGTATCAGTAGGCGGTTACTATATCTTAGGTTATATAAGTTGTAACTTTTCTCATAATATTAATCCGCAAGGACAGGCAACGAGGCATAGACACAGTTCTGACTAATACACTATTTATAATTTTCATTAATCACATACATAAGTGAGATAGTCATAGTGGGTCACTCTCGTGGGTTCGATGTGATGTGTGTTATTAAATTTTTTAATGTACTACAGAAATCGTGTCTTTCGAAAGAATAAGTTACCAATAGAGTACTTCTGACGTACATGTTGGACGGTCCAGACGTTGACCGTCAGATGTCTATTTCCTCAAACTATCCAGATCGAAATCCTGTTTAAAATATTTTCAGTGGACTTAAAACTGCCGCAACATATAATTTGACTGCTAAAAATATAATAAAAAGTTTTACTTCAAGGAATGCAGTTTCTGTAAGGTTTTTAGAAGTTCTTTAAATATAAAACAAATATATCTAAAACATTTCTAAATGAACCTTCTAGAGGCCTTCCTTCCTTCTTCTAGAGGCCTTCTATAAGTTGTTCTTTGCTTAAGCCAATTTACATGTCTACTTACCATGTATTAATTACTAAAGAAACACTTTGAAGTAAATAGACAAAATCCTCTATCATGAATTTAATGTTCCTTCATGCACAAAAGCCGTTAAAATATCTTGATTAAAACACGAGTAGCACATTTTATTAAAACACGTTGCTCTCACACTAAGATAAACTATTTTTAAAAGTACATGACAGGTAATGTTTGCAAAACATTTTGATATATTTCTCGGTAAGATTCACGACGACTAAACATATGTATATAAACACGAAATTTCTTTTTGTGATGGTACTCCACAAAGCTTACATTGATTTCATAGTCAGAAAGTGTTTAGCTATATAATATTTTTAATAGATTTTTTTATAAACACTATACATTCGTATTACATAGGACCTATAATTTACTATTTTTGCAATTATAAATTCGATATTTGTATATAAGTATTGTATGTAGTAGCAAATTAATATTTATTGGTTGGATTAATGTTCATTGGATACAGATAAAATATTTTATTTGACAAACCTATGTGTTCAGATAAAATATTTTGGTAATGGTATTCGTCATACTAAAATATTAATATTTTTTTTGTGAAGTAACAGCAATGTATTCGTTTAGAAATATTTATTTTTTCGTATATAATTTTTGACAAATTACCTTTTTATTATTTTTAAAGTTACCTCACTAAACACTGATTTCCATTCCACTTTAAATTCAAAGATAAAATGTATACGACATTTTGTTCCACAAAAAAATTGTACTCCATAAATCAAATGGTAGTGAAATATTGCGATGAACCGCTATAGGCATGAGTGCTTTCAACAGAACCTGTCTGTGGTTGGCTCTGTTAATTACTGTGCTTATATAATGTATCGGACTGCTGTTATTTGTTTCATATAATGTATAGTTATATTTGCTAAAGTAAGGCTTTCAGTTTTGTGAAAGGTCGATGATGTCATATTTTGTTCTGTGGGATGTCGAATGTAGAATTTTGTATCCATACTCTGTTCTATATAAGCTTGTATCGTGACGAGGAACATTATAACTAAGTTAATAGTCACTAACCACCCGGTGGCCCGTCTGAACATGTTTACCTTATAAAATCTTGTCTACTTCACTTAAAATCAAACAAAAGATTAATTAGATAAAGTTTCCAATTGATTAGATGTGAAGTCACGTGCGAACAATATATTGTAATCTTGTAAAATAAAGGGCATCGACCAGTTTGTATGGTCTCCTGGTTTAGATATGGACAATTTATTATTGAAATATCAATATTACTTTTTCAGTGATATTGCTCAATAGAAAACATAATTTCACGAAGTAAACTTCGATGATATTAAAGTATCAAGTCAATTTAATAGTAAAATAGGTCGAAACAGAAAAACATACACAAAGTCATATCCACGGTACAAGTGAGTGCGCACAATGAGAATGACAAATGACGCAGGCGAGAGTCGTGGTTTGACAGTAGTCAAATGTTGCTAGAATGATGTGTTTTTTAATTTACGTGTCTTTGATAAATAATTAAAGGATTTTAAATACAAGTACATTACTGTACTTCTGTAGTTTTTGGCAACATTTTCATAAGTTGTTTTTTTTTCCCTTGAATAATTTTCCTGACAGCATTTGATTGAGTTTGCATTATTTGCGTGACAACAAAAACTCTTATTAAAATAATTTTTAATACATGTATGGAGGGAACAGGTGTCATGTCCATCCAACACAAAGGGAGGATCCTCCTACCAGGCGAGGTAATCATGCCGGGCGGGCCGCGGCCCAACAGTTGATGTTGGGATGTTTTATATATGCTAATCGCCACGAGAATCTCTACTTCGCGTACAGTAGTTGCTCCGTAGTTCATTATATTCTGTAGTTTGATGTATCTTAGCTAGATGGCGTTGTAGTATGTTTTTCTATTTACACTGTATGTGAAAGTCACATTACTCCCCTCCAAGATCGGAGGTCGATGTAGTGAGTAGTTCCAGTGAGTCGGAACTCAGTGCTGCTAGTTCCAGTGAGTCAGAACTGAATGCCACTAGACCCAGTGAGTTGGGGCTGAAGTCCGCTGATCCCAGTGAGTCGTGATTGCATGTATTGCGCGATGCTACCGTGAAGTCCCCAGTGAGTCGGGTCAGTTGCTGCGTAGTGGCTGGCTGCTGCATGGACGGAAGAGAGTTGCTTTTCTTACGTCAACTATAGGTGCAGTGTGTTGTGCCTAGACACTGATGAGACCGTAGAGTAACCAGGCTGGAGCAGGCACTTCCTATGTCTGGTATCCTTGTTGAGGCCGAGGTTGCTGGCTGACTGCAACTTGATTACCGCTCATCGCTGTGGGAGTGACGCTGTTGATTTGGCTTACTTGAAGGCTGCTTCCAATCACGTCAGGGTCACCACTGTGGAGGAAAAGGGTATCATGTCACTCCGACACAAAAGGAGAATCCTCCGACCAGGAAGTAGCCACAATTTGTTATTTCGATATTATTGTACTGTGATCATAATTTATTAAATATTTAAGGACAATTGTTTCTAATTTATGTTATTAATAAATCAGGTGTTCACGTACAGGTCAAGATTGATCGGTGTTCTTTACAAGACCAGCTTGAAAAATTGACAATAGCGAATAATGGGTTACGGGTGAGAGATTTTTACGAGTATACTTCTATATATTATAATGTAATGACTGGGAATAAATCTAAAAGTACGCTTGAGAAAAGAACCACAAGTTTTCGTAATGTTCAAAGTACGACCGCAACTGATTAATCCGAACCGTCTTTTTTTCTTTATTAGAGACGATCATATAAAACTCAATAAAAGATAATCACATTACGACATAGCAAAGATATGGACATATGATCAGGAAAGGAGTAAGCTTAAAAGGCATTACGTTAATAGCAACGTTTTTATGTTACGTAATACAGAAAGGAGTCCATACACACAAATAACGAACATCTTATATGTGTATATTCTGTTGGAAATAACATCCCTGGCACGTGTACTGTTTATTGTGTTCATAAAAATTCCAAGAGGATGATTGAGATCCACCTTTTCGCCATACGAGCATGTGATGTTTTTCTACACAAATTACTGTTATAAACTGCCACAAACTTTCGAAAAGCGCATTCATTTGTTATTTTACGTATTTAAACATTGGAATTTGTATACAGAAAACATGTTCTACGTGTTGTGGTGCTAGTTCCAACAATTTTCCCAACTATTAATGTGTTCTCCATCAGGTAAATCATGTTCTTTAGGGCGATGTTATCGTGTTTCGTGTAATTATTACTTTTTGGGTACATGATTATTGAATCAATATGCAATGTTTTGACTTTGATTTTTACGATCTGATAAAAAATACTTGTTATATAAAAAGTACGATAAGCGAAACTAAACAGTTGCTTTTATTGCGTGAAGATAACGTCATATGTATGATACGTTTTTCTGTTAGTATTATATGTATTGTGTGTAATAATGAAAAAATTACAGAAATCTAAGACGAGCATTTTCAGTTTAAGCTGATATTTAAAGGTTATAAACTGAAGGGGTCAAAACTCTTTTTGATCAGACAAGCTTCTAAAATGTGTATTTAGATCACCTAATGCAAATGGTGAGTGAGTAAAGAAAGGTGAACTATCAGTGGATGGCGCTAATGATCGGGGTGGTACACGCAACGCTTAGATTAGATCCCCCTAACGCTTGGGGGTGTAATTTCCGCCTGATACTCCCGATAGCTGCCTTTTACTTTGAGGGGTTATTCTACATTTCTCAGAAGGTGACGTTCTTTGGAAAGATTATTTTACGTCAAGTGAATAAAATTAGTATTAATTAAGTTCAAAACAATTGAGATTATTGTCGAACTACTGTAGATCAAAAGACAGTAGGCATTTATTCCAGCTGGTTATTCAAGCCGATCAATGTTCTTGAACAAAATACAAGCGAATTAAAATTCTTTTTTATTTTTGATATCATTTAAGAAGAGACTTTATTAAATTCAGTGTATGAAGATATCATACATTGACCTACTTATTTTACGTATAAGCATATAAGTCGTAAGAATTTACATACAGTTCACATGTTACACTCTTAGTCATAACATAATAAACGATTAACCAAGAAATCTAACATATCATTAGACCGCCGTAAAAAACTAGTACTTGAAGACAAATACCCGTACACGTAGTAAAAAATAATATCGCGAATATTTTATGAATACACTTCATTTTATCTGACACTACAGAAAGTTACGTAATAATATTAGAAGTTGATCCGCTGTCCATCTTATACTCTGTTTTAAGTAAATAAGAATTTTTCTTTACTTTACGTATTAATATTTCAAATATTTGAAAAAAAACAATAATTTAATTTATGGCATGTGCTACAAATATGTATGGTAATTAGTAACTATGTAATGTAACGTAAAAGAGAACTTTAAAAATAATGCAGTGAATTATTGCAGGCTGCATATGTTAAATAGAATAATGCGTTTTACGCTAATAACAAGGTTTAGTTTTCCAGAAACAGATTTAATAAATGTTTGCTTATTCATCGGCAATCGTATCGATACAACTATTTGCAATCGGAATTGTGAGCGGATTAAGCTTAAATCTAGCTGATGTTGATCTATACTAGTTATTTTATGCAACAAATATGATAAAATATGTAACATGAAAACAGCTTATTTACTCAAAATATGTATAAGTATTTTAAATTGACATATTTTAAATCAATAATTGAGCATTACTTCAACTTCATATGCTAACGGCGCTTACCAATTAATACCTATAATTTTTTCATTTCATTGCCTCGATGGCGTAGCGGTAGTGAAGTGACGCTGTACTTAAGGTCTTGGGTTCAATTCCCGGGACGGACCAAATGTTGTTAAGATCTCTTTTTTTCGGAGTTTGGGTGTTTTCTATGTATATAAGAATTCTATCAGTCAGTTTAGTTATCATAGTACAAACTCTGCTTAGTTTGTAACTAGGTATCGGTGTGTGTTAAATATCCGAATTTATTTTTTTGTTCTTTTTCATGCATTCCAAAAATGAAAATGTAGGATCTCACCAAAATAATTTTCAAAAAATGTATTTTTCTATTTAGTTACGCCCATTTTTAATGAAAACGATTCTTTAACAAAACTATAAGTATGTTCAACACCTTAGAACCATTCGCTATTTGCACACCAAATAATACTTAACACACGGTCAATGTGTAACATATGATTGGACTCTTAATAGATAATTATTATTTTAGCATATGTACAATTTCAAGTTAATAATAAATATTTTAACTTCAAGTTTTAACAATATAATTTTTATAGCATAGTGCAACATGGAGTAGCGTAATGTGCGGTTGATTTTAATCGATCTTCGTAGACTGTAATGCTTCAGAAGCCAGACGCTATTTTACCATGTATAAGTACATAAAATTAACTTCTACATTTATTTACAATTATAATTATTTAGGAAGTTCTTTATGTAGTCTATAAATTAGTAATCTTTTGCATTAATTCACAAGTTACCTAAACGATTTAATTGTGACTTTTCTCCTAGTGTTTCTCATTCAATTGAACCAATTGAATTTACAATATTTCTGTATAATGTAATTTATTATAAAGTTTGTTTAAGTTACTCGGTCACAATCTTTACAAATATACAGAATAATTAAAACATTGACGAAAATAAAAAAAAAACTGTCACTAGAGGTGTACGTCTATGTCTTCTTGAGCTAATTTAGTAGTAGTATTGTTTATCTATTTTTTTTTAAAGTACGATAAACTCATGTATTTCCTTAAAGTTATATATATGCATCTTTTTTTAAAATTAGAATTTCTCTTCAGATTCTATATCAGTACATTTGTTATAAGCTAGTACATTATCGATGTACCATTACATGTTACAAATAGGATTGCTCTGAATACTTAAAAATCTCGAAGACAGTTCTTTGAAAATTTCTCTTATAATATTTTAATTAGAATGAGTTTTTTCTTAACATATTAATTAACGTTTGATAGTCGGGAATCCTTAGATTTTAAGTACCGTATTCTCAAAAAGAAGCCGAACTGTGCATTTGACGTGTTGAACTTTAACCTTTAAATGTCATAAAAATTTTAAGCTGCTGGTATATTATTTAATTATTTTGTAAGAAGCAAAAAAAATGGTTCATTTCACACAAAATTGACAAGAAAAGGGTAGATTGTAATCTAGCATCAATCCATATTTTTATTTTTGCTCAGTAAACCAAAACTGTTGAGTACCAATGTTTGGTTGTATCAGAAAATGATATTTTTTGTTTCATAATATTGCAAGAGCTAATATATTTCAGAAAATATATATTATATTGATGTAAATACTATTACTGGCAAGTCGAATACAATTTAAGCGACACCTGTTATTACGAAAAGTACCTTAGGTCATTAGAGCTTTGTACAAAATGATAGTCGGCCCCATATATGATAAACATCCAAAAAACAACAAAAACGAAGTAAAAATACAACACGAGTATTAAAATATCTTTAATGTTAGTTGCAAGAACTGGCCATAATAGTTTTTATATCTTTTTATTAAAATGCAATATTAATTACTTTTATAGAAAATCTTCTTCAGATGTAAGAAGTTGCGTGCATGTGTACTCTCAACTATTAATACGTGTCACTCAGGGGTGTCTATTGAGTGGACACTTGATCAATTTACAGAACATTGTTTAGTCCTTGTCGGTTGCAAAAAGGTCACTTAATTTGCAAATTTTATTTTATGAGGTGCATATACGTAAACTATTATTTTTTTTTAGTTATTTATTTATAACAATTTTTTTTTGTTGACTACGTCTTTGCTAGTAGTGCTTTAAACAATCTTTATATAATTCAACATATTAAGTTTTTGGTCCTGCTTTGACTTACTCTTCGATGTTGTAGAGTTTTCAGCCGATGACTGTTGCGTAGAGGCCGAACTGATATGTAATATCCTGATGAATGTGGTGTACTAAATAAACAAAGAAAGAAATACTACATAAATAAATCAATATTAAATTAATATTTGAATGTAGAAAATCAAGTGTATTATCTCATAATCATTCATCAACTATCTAAAGTTATTCAATGTAACAACCTCGATACTGAATAAACCTTATATAAAATGATAGTAGAAAATAAGTTCACATTCAGTGTAACTAAACATGTCCCCAAGCTGACAGAAATGGTGGCAACAATGGAAAAGATAGTGTTACCATCAAGATAATATAGAATCACCAGCAAAAATCAATAGAAATGTAATAGATTGCTGTCTATTAACATCTTTACGTGATACTCGTGAAACCAAGGAAAGGGATGGAATCTAAGGGAGTTCTTATACATTTTATTTTGGAAAAACTATAAATTAAATTTGTGTAAATGATTTAATTGAAAATATTAATCGAAATGGGGTAAACGTAATTGATAAAATTCGTTTAATTTTTAAATTTATTAAATGTCATTGCAATACCTCTCTCGTAAAATTAATTAAAAAGTCAATTCTATCGTTATTCTCTTTCGTAACTTGAATACTTCATCAATTTACTTAATGAAACACAAATGAAATTGAAATGCTTGCATTGCATTAGGATCGACTGTAAACTATTAACGGGAATTCTAGAAATAAAATTTTTTTCATTCCAGGAGTTAATTTATCATTTGATGGAATAATACTTCTGTTTCAAAAAAGACATAACAGTTGTAGCAATCATCAATTATATTGGGTGGGCCAAGATTTCGTTAACATTTGAATCCAACATCCCGCGTAAACATGTTACGGGAATTCTTGAGACCGATGTTACTGGAACTTGCTGGCTGCAATTGTAATACATGGTTTCAACAAGATAGAGCCACTTGTCACACATCCAATTAGTCCCTACCGGTGGTCAAAGACATGTTTTCGAAACAACTGATTTCCAGACGAGGCAGTAGGTACTCGAAAATTTTAGTGCTCGCTCAGAAGAGTGTAAACATCAAAACGGTGGTCATTTAGTCAACGTAATTTTTAAAAAATAAATTCCAACCATTTAGGTTTTTTGTAAATAAACAACTTTTATAATGTATCAAATACTTTTTTATACGACTTTTACAAATGTTAACTAATTCGTGGCCCACCCTATAGAAATTGCATAGATGAGAAATGGGAAATAAACTTGTCAATTTTCTATACATTATAGATTTTTATTTTATTTTATTTTTATTTGATTTGTTTGGGGCGAAAAACAGTTATTCAATACAGTTTTTACAAAAAAAATAACAATTTAAATATAAAAGATAGCCCACATTAATGTCTACGAGGTAATAACTGGAGTCAATAGATAACGGGCAAGCATCATACAAAAAATAAATGAGCAAGTATTCATTTAACTGGTACGTTTTATATACAGTGTCGTCATTGATC
This sequence comes from Hypercompe scribonia, assembly GCA_949316085.1. NCBI lineage: Eukaryota > Metazoa > Arthropoda > Insecta > Lepidoptera > Erebidae > Hypercompe > Hypercompe scribonia. The sequence goes on from OX438969.1 coordinate 19,706,506, forward strand.
AGCAAGCGATTCAATAGCATTTTTTTTTTAATTTAGAATAAGCGAAAGAACGAAAATATCCACATATGTACGTGAAATGTGAGTTGTACATTTTTAATAATTGGCGAAGAGGAGCACGCTCTCCGGCAATAGTTCTTAGTCCATTGAAATGTTACATTTTTTAGGCCTAACCTTGCGTTTTTTAGAGGACGTAATTTTATTTTTTTGATGTGTAGGGGGGGTCAGTGTAAAGCTAAAACCAAGTTTGTGGGGTCGCCACCCTTGTCCCACGGCCGCCATCTTGAAAATAGGGGTTGAAACGGTTTTTATGATATATCTCTTAAACTATTTATTTGATAAAAAAAATTTGTTAACGAGTGAAAGAGGAGAGAAGAGAAGAGAGAGAGAAAAGAAGAAAAAAATTTGTTTGCACGCTACGGGCAGGGTTAACGAGTGCATTATAAAAATCTTAAATTGGTTTGTGTGTGTGTCAAAAACTCAAAAGTTCTTCTCCGATTGAGCTTAAATTTTGACACGATATACAATAAGCTTTAAAGTGGTTTTTAACCACAATGTGCCACAGCGAAGCGTGGCTAGCGGCAGGGTACAACCCGTATTTTATAATTTAGATTTGGCGTCAGGTAGCTATTAACTTAATGAAAAAATGATGTAAATAAAAGTTGTTCCTCAAAAAACGATCCACAAAAATGGTCTGATATTATTTTTCCGTAAAATGATAAAAAAAAAGTAATATCGAAAAATATAAAATTTTTCTCGAATTTCTGAAGATTTTCGCTTATAACTTTTTTATTTATAGTTCTACGATAAAAAGTTACTGGACCAAAGTTGTAGAGAATTTAATTTGCAACAAAAAATGTTAACAAATTTTTTTTATCAAATAAATAGTTTAAGAGATATATCATAAAAACCGTTTCAACCCCTATTTTCAAGATGGCGGCCGTGGGACAAGGGTGGCGACCCCACAAACTTGGTTTTAGCTTTACACTGACCCCCCCTACACATCAAAAAAATAAAATTACGTCCTCTAAAAAACGCAACCCCAAATGTAACTTTTCAATGGACTATCTACACTTTTCTATGTAGAATAATCGGGGTACGCGCACTCTTTCCGAATCTTAGTCCTGTGCACCATAGCTTGTTCGATAGTTCAATACAAGTATATTATTGTAGTAAATGCTGTACAGCATTATTATTATGAGCAATGTGCGTCTATGCTCTAAGCTCAAAAGTCTAAAATGTTTCAGAAGATCAGCATAAGGAATCCTAGAATGAAAACACTTGTAATATGCAGTACGAAGAATTTTATCTGAACCATTATGATCCTTTGTTTGTATTTTGTATAAAAGGGGCTCGAAATACGTACAGCATACTCCAACTGGGAACGGACTTATGCTTTGTGAAAGAAAAGATAGGTAGCAGGCTTGTTGAAATCTTCGCATGAGCGCATGACGAAACCATACATCCGAAGGGCTTTATTAATAACGTTATCGATATGAATTTCTAAGTGTAATTGAAATCTAATAGTACGCCCAGGCCTCGATTACAATTATTTTTCCTTAAATTTGTGTTATTTAGGGTATACGGTAATATAATAGGAGTTTTGTTCTTTGTAAACGATATGAAGTTACAATTTACTAGACTAAGGTAAAGTTTATTAACAGCACAGTATTGAGAGAGCGTTAAAGGTCCTCTTGAAGTTGTATATAATCCTGAATTTTCGTGCAGGTAAATATTATAACGATGTCAAATGTTTTCACATGGACCATTATATTGTGTACTAGCTTCCGCCCGCGACTTCGTCCGCGTGGAATAGTTTACTTTGGGCTGACGCTTACTTTAACCCACGACTTCGTTTATATAGGTGAGTAAGGGAACAATTCTGTCATACATGATTTATGCAAAACGTTAACCGTTTACGCAGCGCAAACAGCGAAAGCTCTCAATAGGAACAGTCTCCCGATTTTAAAACATTCTTCATTGGTGCTCCGGTCCTATTGATCTTAGCCTGATGATATATAGCCTATAGCCTTCCTCGATAAATAGGCTATCCAATACCAAAAAGAATTTCAAAACCGACCTGTAGTTCCTGAGATTAGCGCGTTCAAATAAACAAAACAAACAAACTCTTCAGCTTTATAACATTAGTATAGATGACCTTAACCAATTTTATGAAAACTTTAAACAGGTTCAGACAATACAACAAACTGACAAAGATTACTTTAAAAAATATTATAGGTAACCTTCAAAAGGTATTATATATCTTCTGGTCTTGTTGTGGTTTTATATAAAGTTGATTTTCACAAAAATTTGACAAAATTTATCATTTACAAAATGTTTAAAAAATAGCTTCTACTTCTATATACGTTGCCGATTTTTATAGATTCCAGTGGAAACCACTTTTTGCTCTAACAAGTTAAATTTTTGTGTGTTTTCACAATGTCAAAGTCACCAAAATGTACTTTAAACTTTAATTTTTTTCAGGAAAACTTTTCAGCTTTTGTAATATTATCCAGTAACTTTTTATTTCGGAATTGAAAAGGTACTCATAATAACTGAAGAACCATGGTAACATAGGGGCACATTCATAATACAATATGTAACTAAGGGTGCGTATATACATAATACGTCTACATTTAAGCATTATAATGTATCTTTTGAACTCGATATGTAACGAACCTGAAGCGAGTTCTTTGTGACGAAGCGAAGAGACATTTCTATTTTACGTGTAAGGGTCCGTATCATACAATCTAACTGACATGGACAGAACCTTGTTTGTTTTCAATGTGATTAGAACTGTTTATGTTAAGAAATAAATTCTATTACTCTGAGAATTATTAGTACATGCCTGAACTTTGGTTTAAAATTAGAATGATTTTACGACTATTTTATTCTAAAGTAACTATTTTAATTAGTCCCAGAGTTTTTATTATCGTCTTATGTGTTACACAGAGGGACAATTTTGAGAACTTTAAACAATATCTATAGATTCAGTAATCAATTTAATTACACTGTAAAGTAATAGTTACCTCTGTAGTTGCATTAAGTCAATTTTATATACTGTTTAACAAGAGTGCTACCAGAATTATTCGCAGGGGGGTGCACCTACTATTAACCAATGTAAAATATAGAACTATACTAGGTCTCTACCTATGAAATTGACTTTTTTTATAAAATGAGTTTATATTTTTTTTAATACGTTTTATATCACGCTCATAAAGTTAACGCATCTTTGTCAACAACCTTGTATGTTTTTTTACCTGGCTGAGGGATGCAAATGCACCCCCTTGCACCCACCTCCACACATTCCACACACATAGGGAGAGCCTATGCTGTTATACCCAGACTGTTAATAAATATACTTCTATATTCCTTAATACATCTGTGGTGACTTCTAATCACGTCGGGGTCATTCATGGCGCTGTAGTACGTATTTTTGTTTGTGTTGTATGTAGAAATTGCCACATCACTCTCCTCCAAAACTGGAGGTCGATATACTGATGAGTCAGCTGTCTATATGCTCTGTTGGGGAGCGTTTCAGTGCGAGGATAAGCAATTCCAGTAAGTCGAATGTAAGTGCCGCTAGTTCCAGTGAATCGGAACTGAATGATGTTAGTCCCAGTGAGTAGAGGCTGAAGTCCACTGATCCCAGTAAGGCGGAATTGCATGCGGTGCGCGGTGTTGCTTTGAAGTCCTCACTGAGTCGGGGGCAGTTGCTACGTAGTGGCTGGCTGCTGCATAGACGGGAGAGAGGTACTCTGCTTAGGTGGACCGTATGTGCAGTGTGCTGTGCCTAGACGCTGATGAGGTCGTAGGGTAAGTGGACTGGAGCGGTTTCATCACTGTGGGAATGACGCTGCTAATCTGCTTAATTGAAGGTTGCTTTCAATCATGTCGGGGTCACTACCATGGAGGAACGAGTGTTGGAGGTGATCGTGCCTGGCGGGCCGCGACCCAACGGAAGTTGGGATGTTATGCATATGCTAATCACCGCGAGAATTTAGTAATTGCTCCGTAGTTCGTGTGAATTAGTATATTTGATAGACTTTTGTAGAGCGATTATTCCGATGAGGTGAAAGCCATATGCTATTTCGGACTCTCGAACCTCGGAGAGGTACTGGTCACCCGAGCGGTGACAGGTGCCTAAGGGTGGACCGACTATCGACTTGAAAGCTGGCTGAAGACTTCATTAGAAACTGCAAGTACTACGTAGAGCTTTATGTAAAATCTCAGCGTGTATATAGAATAGGCTGTTCGAAATCGAGCTGAAAATAAGGGAGCACGTAGTTATTCCACAAGACTAGAGAGATGCTTCTATCTATAAAATGCGTAAAAGTAAAGGTGACTTAACCAATTATAGCTTGTACAGAGGCATCCTTATCCTCTCGACAGGTGGAAAGATTTTAGCTTACATCATTAATACCCACTTGTCTTGTCACATAAAAACAATACTCTCAGAATCTCAAAGTGGCTATCGAGCGGGCAGAGATACTGTGGATGTAATCTTTGTTGTAAGATAAATTCCAGGACTGGAATTAAAGCCTGGAAGAATATCACCTGCTATATGTGCTTTGTTGACTTAAAAAAAGCTTTCAGCAGAGTACACATTAAGCTTTGTGCATCCTATGGAAACGTATTATCCTGGAAATTTAATTAATTTGATATGTTATTTCCGTGAAAACATAAAGCCTAGGATACGGCATGCCAAGGACTTTTCAGATCACTTTTTAGTAACCAGTGTAGTGAATAAGGCTGTGTACTAGATTCTACTCTGCCTCTGTATGCCTCGACGAATGCGAGATGCGACACTTTTTTTTTTTTTTTTTTTTTTTTTTAACGTGTGGAAACCCCCTCGGGCCGTCACCCCACCGGGGTTTACGGCGGGGTGGTGTGTCGGAATCGGACCGACTAAAACCACACGGTGTGCCACTCTGCGCCTGAGATAGCGGGCACCATCTGCGGATAAACTCTCTATTTAGGCGACGTACGGCACACGCGCACATCACCTCCTCGCAGCTGGCCACTATAGCGGATGGAGGGGAGAACCCGTCCCGTCCACCCGCGGCCACACTCAAGGCGGCATGAGGCGCTGGTATGCGCGCCTCCGCCGCCCGGCTCGCCGGCGGCGAATTGGGTCCGAGTGGATATTGTCCTCCCGGGCCTTCTCCGCCGCCTCCTTCCGCGAAATTACGTCTTCGCAGAAGGTTGCGACCGCGGTAAAACAACTGTCGCTACCGGCCATGGAGCGTATGACGGCCGGTAGCGAGAGATCACCTCCAATGACTGCAGTGAGGACCCCACGCTGCGCCGCCCAAGCGGAACAAACCGCTAGCGTGTGCTGAGCCGAGTCCTCACTACAGTCGCAGTGGTGACAGGCGGGACTCAATTCCCTCCTGGCGACCGAGTGCAGATACTTCCCGAAGCAACCGTGCCCGGAAAGAACCTGCGTCAGTCGGAAGGAAAGGGTCCCGTGCTGCCGCCCTGCCCACTCGGCGATGACCGGCTGGAGAGCCTCCACGGCGGCAAAGCCAGTACGTTGAGCCTCCAGCCGGGACGACCAACGAGCCATCGTGGCTCGACGAGCGGCCTCTCGCCACTCGCGTATCTCTTCCGGCGGGGGCCGTATGCCACTACCCGCCCGGAAGTCAGCCGTTCGCCGGTAAACTTCGGCGAGCACTTCCGCCTCCAAATCCCACGGGGGAGTTCCGGCCAAGGCACACGCCGCCTCCGTCGATACGGTGCGGTAACCACGTATGGCTCTAACCGCCAATATCCTCTGAGGGCGCCAGAGGCGAGCCCTATTCTGGGCGGTCAGAGCCGCCGCCCACACTGGTGCACCATACAGTGCCATTGACCGGACAACCCCCGTGTATAGCCGTCTCGTCGCGACGCTGGCTCCACCCAAATTGGGCAAAAGTCGCCCAAGGGCAGAAGCAGCGCCGACCAGCTTTAGGGTAAGCTGTCGGAAGTGCTCGTCGAAGAGCCACCTGCCGTCTAGGATCAGGCCCAGATACTTCATCTGGGCCTTAATCGGTACGAGGACCGAATTGACAACGATAGAGGCGCCGGGGGGTGGACCACGACGGGGCCCATGAAATAAAAGGGCCTCCGTCTTATCTAGGGCCACCCGTAAACCTAGCGCCTCAATGCGCCCGACCACCAAAGAGACTCCCACGGTGGCCAGGCGCGCCGCCTCTTGAAAGTTCGCCCCCCGGGCCGTGACCAATGTGTCATCGGCGTAACAAATTACGCCCAGCCCGGGGGGAAGACGACCTCGAAGGGCCCAGTCGTATCCCATATTCCACAGGAGTGGTCCGAGGACAGACCCCTGTGGAACACCGCACGACATGGGCCGCCGCCTCAGAATACCATCTCGGTCCTCGTACATGACGGTACGCTCCTGCAGATAGTCTGCCACAAGCCGCCTCAGGTACTTTGGCACCCCGTGGTAGTGGAGTGCTTCCCTGATGCAGCTAAATGGCAGACTATTAAATGCGTTGGCGATGTCCAACGACACCGCCAGCAGCACGCCACCACAGCTCACCGCCTCTTCGGTCACGGCCCTCAGGCGCAACACAGCATCGACTGTCGAACGCCCGGCTCGAAACCCGTATTGGGCGTCCGACAGATCGGGGCCCACCTCGCAGAGGTGCCGGACGATGCGGGCAGAGAGTATCCTCTCAAACAATTTACCCACGTCGTCCAGCAATACGATGGGCCTATAAGATGCGACCGAATCGGCCGGCCGTCCAGGCTTCCCCAGTAGGACCAGCTTCCCGCTCTTCCAGCCCTCAGGAAAGCGCCCGGACGCCAAGCTGGCGTTTAGGACTTCCCCGAGGCGATCCGACATGTGGTCGAGGGTTCGCGCCAACACTCGGGCAGGTATCCCATCTGGCCCAGGGGCGGTGTTCTTAGAGCGAATCCGTAGAACGACCGCCCCTATCTCCAATTCCCTGACGGGCGGAACATTATCCTCATTCCGTCCCCCGTCGTCTTCGACCATGAAGGCCATCGACGGGGGTGTGTGCTCCGCCCGCTGCGGGAAAAGACCCTCGACCACTTCCCGCAGGAAGCTGGGCTGGAGTGTCTCTGTAAGAGGGGGGCCCGACGTGCGGAGCTTTTGTCGCACCGCACGATAAGGGCGACCCCAGGGGTCACGATCGAGACCCTCCAGCATCTCCTTCCTCTTCACTTCTTTGGCGCGGCTAATGGCCAGCTTCGGAGTTTGCCGCGCCTCTCGGTACTCCTCATGAAGCTGGTCCTCCTCGCCGTCTACGCGGTGTCGCCGCCGACTACGGGTGTAGGACCTCCGGGCACGAGTACAGGCCGCGCAGGAGGTCCGCCAACTCCTGGGACCACCAGTAAACCTCCTTCTGTGGAGGCCGACAACCTCGGATACGGGGCATGGCCGCATCGCAGATCTGCGTAATCGCATCGCGGAAACGACCAGCCCCCATGTCGACCTCTTCAGTCGGTGCCTGCGGAGACAGCCAGGAGTGAATAATGGCTGCCTCCTCTAGTAGGTCCCTATTCAGTTTGGCTACAGCCCACCGCGGAAAGCGAGAAGAACGCCGCGCCGCGTGACCCCTACTGGGGTCCTGGGTCCGGGAGAGCTCAAATCGGATGTAGAGGTGATCCGAGAGCGTCTCAACCTCTTCCAGGACGCGCCAGTTCCTTACTCGTGCGGCGAGGGCAGGGGTAGCGAACGAAAGGTCCACTATCGACCCTCCCTGTTGTCGCACGCACGTGTTGGTGGAGCCTCTGTTTAATAAACAGAGGCCAACCGAGGCCGCCCACTCCTCTACTGCATCGCCCCTTGCGTCCGTTCTGGGGGAACCCCACGCAATGGATTTTGCATTGAAGTCCCCCAGCACTAGGACGTGCCCAGACGTTAGCCGCCGCATCGAGGTTTCCAAGTTGTTAAGGAAAACCTCGAAGTCGCTCAAACTCCGGTTGGGGGAGAAGGAGTATGGTGATCCCCCCCCACTCGGCAGCAACATATCCAGTGCCCTTGTCTCTAAGCGACAAGGGCGGGGAATGAGCCGCCGTGGAGCCGACGACTGCCACGGCACCGTCCCGGTCACCCAACCAGTTTGAACGGGGAGGAACGTAATAGGGCTCCGCGGCTACGGCAACACCGATCGACCACTGTGCCATGGTTTGCAGGAAGAGGTCCTGCGCCGCAGCACAGAGGTTCAGGTTCGTCTGGACTAGGAGACTGGAGACTTGGTCCATTACTGGACTGTCTCTACAGCCTCCTCCATGGGCGACGATGTCGACACACGAACGACGTCAGAGGCAGCCTGGGTCGATTGACTAGCCCCTGACGTCTGCCGAGAATTGCAGAAAGGCTTGCAGCCTCCCTGCCCGATCTGGTGATTGGCGGGTTTATTACCCGCTACACACGCCGGGCAGTGAGGGGCGGCAGAGCACTCTGCCGCCTTGTGCCCCGGTTGACCGCAGCGGAAACATAGTCCGCTGCAGTCAAAACAGCTAACACACTTGGCGCGTGTGTGTCCCGACGCCAGACATTTATAACACCTCATCGGTCTCGGCGCCAGGACCGTGATCCTAGCGTTCACGAAACCGATGAGCAACTTTCCGGCGTCGCCCAGGACTTTGCCCGACACTACTGGACATTTGACCCACACCGCGCCAAGCCCACCTGGACCGGAGCGAATGGTGCCGACCCGGATGCTGTCCGCGCTGCATCCCGTCTTCTCCTCAATTGCAGCGCGGATATCCTCGGACGTCACAGAGTCGTCCAGGCCCGAAATGCGCAGTTCTACGCACTTCGTAGGCCTGGCGATCTTTACACCATCCGTGGCCTCGAATATACCCCGCAGTTTCTCGGCAAACGTGTCCGCCGTCTTTGCGTCTTCAGCCCCAGGGAACTCGAGGACTCGAGCTCCCGTCTGGGCGAGGCGCATTCTGACTCCTACTGTCCCAAAGTTATTTGTGGCGAGGCTGTCCCGGGCCCTCTTGAAAACAGCTGCATAGGACAGTCCCCCATTTGCCGCCTCCGGAGATACTGTAATTACCACAGCCGCAGTTTTAGGCGGCTGTAGTTTCAGTGGCTTCGTTTTCTTGATCGGCGCTACCGGAGGCGGCTGCGTAGTCGAGGCTGCGTTCTTGGCAGCCCTCCTACTACGTTTTCGGGCTTTTTTATTGCCTCCGACTAACTGCCACTCACTATTCGAGGGAGCATTCGCAGAGGGACTTGATGTTAAAACACCAGGGTTTGGAGTGGGGAGGCAAGGATATACCTCCATTACCCTTGGCGCAGCTTTCTTCGCTGCAGGCCCAGCCTTCGGTGCAGCTGCTTTCGCTGCTGTACGGATTGCTCGTCCAGACTTGGGAGTGATCGCAGGTGCAGATACCGACACCGCCGCTGCATACGATCTGCGACCAGCCGTAATGGGAGGCGGAGCCGGCGCTGATGCAGTCCGCGATCTGTCCGCTGCGAGCGGCGGCCGAACAACGGGGGCCGGAGGCAATCTCGCCTCAAGGCCCGCAAGACGCCCATCCAGCATACGTCCCACCGCCTCCAGAATTTGGCGAAGGTGGGCATCACTGGAATCGACAGAGGGCGAAAGCCGCCGCGGAGCCGGGCCAGGCGCAGATCCATCCGCCTGCGCCCGAAACTGGGCAAACTGGGCACTCAGTTCAGCTACCTGTCCTGTTAGGCGTTCATTGGCAGCCTGGAGGCGAGCTACATCTCCAATCAGGGTCTCAACTACTCCAGCTATAGTGGAGGAGGAGTCCTTCAGGGCTTTTACGAATTGGCCTTTAAGGTTCGTAGATTTCGTAGCCACCTTGTTTATGATGGCCACAGCTACGTTCGCCCTCTCCTGCATAGACACAGGCGTTTGTGAGGCAGAATCCCCCAAAGCCGGCCCCTGGATTTTTAGCAGGAGATCGGCGATCTCCTCCTCCACTAAATTTTCTCCCTCAACTCGAACCCGTCTATAGGCATCCGCCTTTGAAAAGATGGAGCCTGACGGCCTCGAGACCGGTGTGCGCGACCTCCCTCTGCGGCTACTAGCCACTTTGGGAGGCACCCACTCCTGAGACGCGTCGCTGTCTTCGTCCATGGAGCGTCCGCGTTTGCGACAATCGCGGAGCTCCATGTACATCTGCTCCAGTGTGTTCGTCGTCGTACTGGAATTATCATCCGACGGTACGACGGACCTGGAACGCAAGCGTTCTGATCTTCTTAGGCTCCCAGAAGTTAGATTGACTTCTGGGAGCCGTTCTGTGATAGGCATCTCAGTCGAAATTTCTTCACTCTTTTCTATGCTACCCTTCTTGTTTTCTTCCTTTGTATTATTTTTTGCAAATTTCAAGTATTCCATAACAAAACCCACGAGTGGGGGAGAACTAGAGGTCGACCCGGGCAGAGATCCCCCAATACCCGGGCAAGCGTAAATTTGTGCCCAACCGAGGGGTCCGCAGGTGCCTCGGCTGGGAGTGCGCTTGCGACTGAATAACCCATCAGCCATGCATCCCCTGGTCACGCACCAGAACACGGGATTCGGGGTATTTTTTTATAGAGGTTTTCTTCCTCGCAGTCCGGGCGGCTAAGCCAAGACTCTCGCCCCCGATTGGAGTCGCGAGACTCCAACTCGGGACTACGATATGTCGACGGCGGCAGGGAGACTACGTCTCCTGATGCCTGCTCGGTGGCAGTGTAAGCGCACGCTGAGCCCGTCCTACCTTTTCCACCGCTGAGCGGAGGAACTCCGACCCTAGAAAGGGTCCCACCATCGTGATTTTTTACCGAAGTTTTCCTCCTCAATGCTCCGAAGAGCGAAGAACCAACAGAGGATCTGACAAATACGCCCGCTCTGTTGGACCAAGTCTCGGCCGAATTGCCGAAGACATGGGTTCCTCTTCGTGCTAGAATATTAGCCGTTGGCAGTGATGAACACCATCACCAACGTTACCAGGGTGCACCACGCTGAGGTTTTCTAGCCAAGCACCCTACCAGGGTGCACCACGTGGAGGTTTTCTAGGAGATGCGACACTTGTGACAGCCTTATTAAAGTCAGTTCAAGAGCCGATAAGATCCAATTCGACTTTGCCCGACTTAGAGCTGAGCGACATTTAAAAAAAATGCTGGAAGGCTTGAACATGGATGTTTTGAGTTACAACATGCTGTTAAATTGTTTTTATACATATTATATAATTTAAACATTACATTATTACCTATAAAAAGGTATCGAATTACTCACGAGTGATTTAATTTGTGAGTTACAAAATAATGTGCGCCTTGGTTAAGTATATTTTATTTTTGAGTGCGTAGGTGTCGAAGGTCGACGAATTGCCCCTTTTCATATGGGACCTTTTTGAATACCACCCTCATATATTATTCGATGGCGACGGTTTTAAATAGGAAAAAGAAAAACCGTGTGACTTAGTCGTGTAACATTTAGAGTCGCAGCAGTGTTTGATTTTAAGAACAGGTAAATTGATGTAGCTCTTTGATAATATTACTTCGAGTTGATAAAAAAATGTTTTCAAATCAATCGTTGAAAGTTAATAATGTCTATGTTGAGCTTTTTGTTTCAACTTCAATCGATACTGTTAATTTCATTTTTATTTAGATTAATGTTTGTAGACGACAAACAACTTGTTTCTAATTAATCAACTGTTGCCCGAGACTTCATTAGTTCAGACGCGAACAGTAAATAATCGTTTGATTACTTAAGGTATCTGTTACACGAGGCTAAAGTTTTATTAAGAAAACCACAAGGTGATCATGTGATTGTCGCTTTTTATTTCATTATAATCACAGGTTTCCACTATAATATTTCACTTTGCTGTCCTCGATTAGGTAAAGGTATATATGGAATATCTATAAGTTTCAGTTGTTTTTTGGATATATTTATTAAAAAATCACACATCGTGTTATATTTTATATAATTTATTTTTATTACTTTAATTTTCTTTTCCTACGTACTTCTAATACACCAGGCACTATTCTATACTTTCCATCTCATACTTTTCTTTCCATCCTATTTCCATCCTTTCCTTGCCTGTAAGAGATTGCCAACGGTCGATAAGGCCGTCACTTGTATTTTCTTAGCTTTAAGTTACCTCTGAATTTAATCTGGTGTACAATAAAGAAATATATTATTATTCTCTTTATTATAATATTAAATTTAAATTCTATTTTAGGAAATAGAATTCAATTTAAAAATTGAAATTAAAATTCAAGCAAAAACTACTAATCGTTTTTCCGTTGTAATTCAAGCGTTAACCTACGACCACATTAAAACTGAATTATATGAACGCATGTAATGTCTACATATTATGTATTTGTACTATTTTTCTATATAATCGGGCAGTTCACCTGTAAATGGTTGAAAAAATACCTTCACAACAATAGCTCCCTTTGACTGAAAAGTCACTTAGGACGTTATACAGTGCATAAAAAAGTTGGCCTAACTGATCCAAATTGACTTAGATTTATAAACTTAAGATCAAATGTTTAGATACTAATTTGAAAATATATACTAGAAATGAAACGAATTATGTCTACGATTAAATAATTATTGACGACTGTACCTTAAAACGCTCCTGTATTTTACCGAAGTTAATTTTGTTGAAATATAGGCGTTTATCGTTTTCTGATCCAAATCCAATCCTGATAAAAGATATTTGTTACTCTTTTAAATTAATCATGCCCGAAATAAATTTTTATCAGTCTGTATTTCTTTATTTTTCAATTTTTCATTAAACGCCATCCGTTACAAAAAATTGTGACTGTCTTCTAGAAGAAGTAAACTTATGCTTGGTTTAAGTATCGCTTACGTTATCTTAAAGGGAAATAAAGATGAAAATTTAGATATAAAATTAGAGCCATAGTGCAGAAAAATACTTTCTATTGTAACGGGATATGTAACTTAGAAACTTTTTTTTTCTCGTGGCTTACGGGTCGATGTGTGTATAGCTTATAGCTTATAGTACTCTGGAATAATATACCTTTCTAAGAGTGATACACTTTCAAAATCGAGTCAGTATTACTGGAGATAACCCGAACAAACAAACTCATAAAGTTTGCTTTTTATGTTATTAGTATAGATTAATACATAGTATAGATTATATAATTTCTTTTATAGCAAAAAAAATGTATCTATATTGCATTTTTATTTTGGAAAATGATATTTAATATTATATTTTTATTATTACTATGACTATTTACTTCACGATTTATCACTTAAAGTAATTCAATTTTTTTAGTAACTTTTAAAGATTTTTTATCTAATAATATCAGAATCTTCAAGAAACAGTTAAAAATTAGAAAAAAGCTAACAGAATTTATTTCATCCGAGAGAAAAGAGAGATTTAAGCCAATAGTTTAAGTATGCAGCACTTTAAGTAGGCAAACAAAATAAATCTACACATTTAAGCAGTCTGGCAAGTACATAAAATTATTTATATTCTTATGTTTTGAAATTCACTTACTAAGTAAGTGTAATGTGAAATTGTCTGTTAAAGAATTGATGAGGTTGGAAAACGGTGTGGGTCGACAAAAGACTTAGCGACAAGAATTGAAAATAATAACATGTATTGTGATGCGAATTAGGCGAGCCAACCAGAACTGACCATATTGGAAGTACATTGAAAAACGGCTTCGTTAAATGTATTTGTAGCCGAGGAGGAGCATGTAAACGTGTGTTGATTCGTTTTTACGTGATTGTTTTATCATCATCATCATCATCAACAGCCTTTTACAGTCCACTGCTAGACGTAGGTCTCTCCTTAGCAAGGAGGTTTTGGCCTACTATACCACGCTGGCCAGACGGGTTGGAATAGGGTTTGTTTCAAGTTTCGTACGTCTCCTAAATAGAGAGTTTATCCGCAGATGGTGCCCGCGTCAGCGGGCAGGTGCTCGGATGGATCTGGATGTCGTAATAACAGCTTCTCCCGGATCCCTCCTATGTCAGGCGCAGAGTGGCACACCGTGTGGTTTTAGTCGGTCCGATTCCGACACACCACCCCGCCGCAAGCTCCGGTGGAGTGACGGCCCGAGTGAGATTACACAAATTTAAAAATAAAAAGAGTTTGTTTCAAGTTTTCCTTCTGTTTGTAATGATATTTTCCTGAATAGTTTCTTCCTTTAGTCGCCTCTTACGACACCCACGGGATGAATAGGGGTGGTAACACTATGTATTCTTAATCCATTACCACACGGACAGTTTTAACTCTGTATTAATTGAATATAATAAAAATTTATATTCATTGATTTGCACATAGATAGAATATTATTTCACAGTGGTAACAATTTTTTTTTTCTATATTTACATCTACATATATCTACATTATCTATCTAGTTCTCATTTTGTTGGTTTAAAATTAACGTATAGTAGAAGCGTTTTATTTAACATGAAGAAGTGACGAGTTATCAAGGTTATTATTTTTCAGCTAGACGTAAAACTACACCCGTTTATTTGTTGGTAAAACAAAAGTAATCCTGAAAGGAATAAATACTGATAACATCTATTTGTATTATTGGTTTTATTTATTATTAGGTCTTTTATAAGCTGCTTACAATGTATGTCTAACTGAGACCTGACAGATGTCAATGTATTGTATGATTTTATTAAAAAATAGAAATTCTGATTCGTTGTAACCATAGAGAATCGGTTGGTTGTTCTATTTTATATGGTTTATCAAACCTTGAGGTCTATCACATCAAGATATTTATAATTAACTAGAACAGTAGAATTCATTTTTTCTTCATCAATGCTATCAAAATCTAGAAATTAAGTGTTACCAAAAACATTATTAACAAAGCGATTAACTTTACCACTACGTGGCAACATTTTCAGATAAGATAATATCAAATGTTCAACAGTTTTGATGAAAAATATCGCTAGGGAACCTTTTTGTATACGTCATTGCATGTGTGATTGATTAATGAAATTTTGTTCTTGTATAAGTGTATTATTTAGTCAGTAAGTGAGTAACGGACGTGTGGTGACGGATTAAGAACACATAGTGTTGCCACCCTTATTCATTCTGTGGGTGTCGTAAAAGGCGACTAAGGGAACAAAGTATGCAAGACAACATCATTACATAGAGAAGGAAAACCTGAAACAAGCCCTATTCCAACTCGTCTGGCCATCGTCGTATTGTAGGTCAAAACCTCCTTGCTAAGGAAAGGCCTATGTCTAGCAGTGGACAGGCTGTTGATGATGATGATGAAGTGAATAATATTATAAAGTAATTTCGACTTGTAATGTTTTTGAAAGTTTAGATTTTTTTAAATACTTTTCTGCGCTTGTTATATTCTTGTGTAACGGAGAACTTCATAAAAAAAACAGGCAACGCGCATAAGAATATCTAGACTCTGAACAACAAATTGTAGATCATACAAAATATTTCCCATGTAGAATTTGAATTAACAACATTCAGCGCAGTAGGAAGTGGTAATGTGACCGCTTAAGTTATTATGCCATCGCTGTGGCCAATGTTATTACAGAATATTCACTTTATAGTCACATAATTATCAATTGATCACTGATACTGAATACTTCGTCTAAAAGTTTCTAGTTTTATCGCTAACGAAATTAACATGGGAGCAAAAATATTCTAAATTAACTTCAAAAAAGGATGATGCAGCTACTTTGTTTTTATTTGCTCTACTTGATGATTGCACTGTCATGCCCTAAAAGCATTGTTCGGCCTGCTGACCCAAACCTAAAAAAAAATATATTTGTAATACTCAGCTGTATGACTTCTTGTTCAGTTCTAACCAGTTTAATTAATATAGCATACATTTTTAGGTTATCTAAATTTACCTCATGTTTGTAAAAATGCATAAGCAGTTAATGCTACTTACATTATATAACGAAACTTTATTAACTCTCATAAGACTAATGTTGGCAGTGTGGACAATATTATATAGATTGATAGAAAGTAACTAGTTAGGTAGTCTGAAAAAATCATTCATATTAATAGATAATAATATAAGTTTTTCTTTATATTTTTTCGTGTTCACAATAACTAACTAGATTATCGTTCCTATTTTTTTGCAGTGCCCTCTTTTTCGAACGGCAAAGTTATAAAGCCAGGAACTGGCACCAATTCAGTAAAAAGCCGACCACTTCAAATCAACGCAAGTTGATTGATTACCTCCAAGCTACTTGTTTGGAGGAGGCGGTGTAATAGTGCTCATAAACAACCTTTATATATTCCGCGACTCGTAATGATTTTAATCAATTAAACTCCGTCATTTCAAATACTATATTTAATTAAACACGTTAAATTTTTGAGAAGATTAAAATTGTTGTTAGTTCTGATTGTGAATTTAAACTTGCATTAAATAGCTTATCAGTTAGAAAAATGTTACAAATATATTATATAATATATTTTAACCCAATTAAAATATATTATGATGATTTTAGACACGAGTTTTGATAAAACTAATATAAAAAGCACTAGAAAACATTAATAATGATTATTGGTGAGCCCTCCGTTATATATTTTTTTTTATAAATATTAAATACTTTATTTAACTTGAAAGATCTTTTATAAACATCTATGCATAGCCAAAGCATACGTCGCCACGAGTTGTGATGGTATGTAAAACATGTAGTGCGGTGGAGCAACGAGTTGTCATATGCAACTGACTTTATTCGACGTTGCACGTCTGTCAGACGTCCCACAACAGCCATTGGAGATTAGAATTTGACCACACGATATTTTACTGGCCATGCTCATCGTAGAAGAATCATATTTGGGTTATAAGCCGGCTATGTCGGGATGATACTACGATCTCTCAAGAAACCGGTGTTAAGTGATACATGAGCTACTTTTCATTAAGTTAACGGTTACCATCCTTATGTAGGGGAGTGGGGAGGGGCCATCAAAATGTGGTAATGCACTTATAATTTTTAAATTGCGGGTGTCCTTGAGCTGCGTTCGTCATTAATGATCAGCCCCACAGCCAAGTTTACATTCTACAGGATTACATTCTATAGGAGTGACGTCATCTCTACGCTAAGTCACGTGGATAAAACAATATATTAGCCAATAATACAAGAGAATAGTTGTAGAAAGAGGATCAACGCTAAACACTTGCGTTTTAGCCAAGACGGCAGGTGACCTGTCTGTCAATCAGACAGATAGGTCGTCTGCCGTTCCTTATATTATAAAAAATAATATAGTATAGTATGTATTAATATAATAGTAATGTTCCAGACATCTGACATGCAACGTCATTTAGCTTCATACTAAGCAGAACTTATACTCTTATGTAGATGGACTAATAAAATACCTATGTAAATACTATTTTCTGTAAATACATGCAAATGTATTTACAGAAAATAGTATCTAACTATTTTATTAAATGTTTGAATGATTTGCAAATATTTGGGTTTCGTTGTTTGAATGTCTATGTTTAATATTAAATATAGTCGTATGTTCACATAAATATTTGCGATCATACAAACATTTGGTTTGACCCGGGAATCGAACCTAATACCTCAAGCATAGCAGTCGCACAAGTTACCACTGTGCCACCGAGAATATCCACAACAAATAACTGTGGTGTTTTTGAAATGAGTTGAGACGTAGTACTAATTCAGTAAATAAGTATGAGGCGTAAAATATCTTATAAATATAATAATCTTCTAAACATATTCAATATTTATCCAGCAGTCTGTTGTTTTACAGATTTCTAAGTCAATCCTATATAGAATAAAACATAATGTCCAAAAGTGTTAGTATAGATATGTGCGACAAGGTCTAGGTCTAATACATTACAGTCTCAGCCGTGATAAGAATCTCTCAGAGAAACTGAAGCACTCTTAAGCCTTCTTCAACCATGTGTTAAGTTCAAGATTACAGCTCACAAAGTACTGATAGAGTGCCTACGAAAACTCTGGACATTTTCTCACTATTTTATTATTGTTTATACTGAATTACAATGTACAATATACAAGTATCAACGTTTTATATAAGTAAAATAATGAATTTCAAAATTTATAAGACAACATTTTTAAGGTTTATAACAGTTTTTAAAGTTTATAAGACAACATAAGACAAGGTTTTAGTAAAATAGGTAGCATTGCCGGCACCAGAAAGTGTCTACTGTCAGCGTGCGAGCTCCGAGGAATCCGAATGAATGTTACCGTAATTAGTTAAAATTATGAGGTAGTCGATATTGAGATGACGATACGCCTATGATTTTCAAACTGCAATTAACTTGCATTGCAATGCAATTGAAATGTTATGTTTCCTGATATTTTATATATATAAATTAAAAGAACATAACATATTCAATGTTTCGTAAAAACACAAAACCCCCGATTCCGTGGAGCTCACGCGTAGACTGTACGTACTTTCTGGTTTCTTTGAAATGAATGAAAATTTGTAAAAATAACAATGAATGCTAATTTGTAAAAAGTGGTACTTTTTACTCAATATCTTTCAGTATGAGAATATTGTCTAACAGTATTCTGTCTTCATACAAGTGGTCGGAACGTGCGTAGTTGCTAAGCGTCTCGAGTTCGGTAGACACTCCGTACACAACTCATACCATTTCCAACTAATATATTAGTAGTAAACTTTGCGACCAGTTAGTGGCAAATGTGCCACGGTGACTAATGTTTTTCTAAGCAGTAAGCGTGCAATTTGTGAATATTTGATTGTAATAAGTAAAAGTACTAACTTGATTTGGTAAAGAGCAATTATAGATATTAAACAGTGTGCTGTTTTTAGTTGCCTAAATTGTCCAATAACGCTGCCAGATAAAATATTGTTTAAATTATCTTTCTATAACATTATTTTAAATTTAACAATAAAATTATTCATCTCTCTGTTATAGGTGTTATATTTTTTATTAAATCTACTAATCAAATAAAATGTACTTTTATTGAGCACTTTTTATTTAATTCACAGCGTCTTCTTTTTTGATGTTAAAATATAATATTTACAATCACAAAACTATAAAGAAACTTAAGTGATAGGTAGATAAAGTTAAAATACTGTAGGTGAGCAGAACTACGATATGTTTACTTACCGCGTTGCTAGAAGATAATTATTTTAAGAATAGGTCCGAGTCACAACACTATATGTTTGAATAATATTACCATGCTTACATTTTTAAATTTTGTGTGTAATGTTTTTTTTTGTCAATACATACCAAATTAATAAAGAGGGTATAATAAGGTATTTAACTCTTTGTCTCGATTAAATAAATTTTCTAACATTACGGTTTTTTAATAAAAAAAAATTAATATTAGATATTATTACTATATATTATATTTAATATCAGTTCAATATTAGAATCCATTTTGTAATGTAGCCATAAGATAGGTTCTTTTCGATGTTTCAGCATTATTTTAGCTTTCTATGGGTACCTATTTATTCTACAGGTACCCTTTTTTTTTGCACTGTGCGAAAATGCCCACGGATACCATCGAAGGGTGGTTATGTTGGACTCGAACCGACCAAAAACCGCACGCCGTCTCAGGTACCAATAGCCAGGGGACCAGGTGGACCCTAGTAAGGAAATCCCTGGAACCCCGACGTACCTCGGACCAACTACGGCTGCAGTGGCCCCCTCCTGTGTGGAAACCTCATGGTTTCTTTACTGCCCTCTTTCCCCCCGAAAGGCTCTGTAGTGCTCGCATTGCCCCCCCAACCTGCTTCTGCTAGGGTGACAGATGGCCTCATCTGTCACCCTAGCAGAAGCAGGTTGGGCCCCACCCCAGACTTGCACTTATGGAGGTCGGAGATCGTCTAGTGATCGCCGGCGCCTGAGCCTTCTGCGGTACTTAGCCCGTTCCCGGGTCTGGCGGACCAGAAGAGTTCTAAACCTCTCTCGGTCCCGCTCCGCCATCTCCTTCGCAAGCATAACCTGCTCGCAGAAAGAGACGGCGGAGTTCCACGCACCCTCGCTCCGTATCATGGCCGTAACCATGTTACCGAGCGAGAGAGTTCCCACTCCGATGGCCGCCATGAGGTCACGCCTCTGCTCCACCCATTTTTTTTTTTTTCTGCAGTTACCCTGTTCATATTATAATTCGAATTTTTTTCATTTGAACTGCATGTTATACATTAATTTATTGGTGTAACTCATAATAATGTTTTGTAAATGTCCAGGGAATGTTTTCCAAAATATTTCAGTAAATTATTTTATTTTCAAATACTATAATTTTCAACTAATAGATTAGTAATAAATATTTTTTCGTATGGTGTAATTAGTGTGGGTAAAAATGAAATACGACACAAAAACTTAAAAAACTGACTGGCCAAAAAAATTTGGCAGTGACGTTTGTTGATAATCTTTTAAATTAAGAGTTCTATAGATATATAAATTATTATTCCAGCTTCTTTAAAATTTCAAGACGTACGAAGCCAATCACTGGATTAAGAAGAACTGAACTCTCAGGTATGTAGGTTCTTTTCAACCGTCGCGTTTCAGAAGTTACGTATTTTTCTTTTCTTTCTCTTGAAACATACAGGAACTTTGAAAAGTCAGTATTGTTTCTCGCCGCCACCGGCGTAAAATATTTGATCTTACTTTGAACGATTTTTTGCTTATAACTTTATCGATTTACTCGTGAATACATAACGATATGATTTGATTCGCAAAATAATACATCATAAACAATACACTTTTTAGATAAATTTATAAAGTGCCCTTAAAAAAATTATAATTTTTTTTAAGAGTTTTCACTTGTTTTCGAAAACCTCGTTAATTTGATTGAAATGACAAAATGTTAGTGTTGCTTAGAGCCTATAATACAGTAAAAAGCGCATAAATTGTATACATGGTACATATATATGCCATATATTCTTACATATTCAAAACACTAAATTTCAAATATCTTTATTATTACTTTTTCACTAGTAGATACTTATTTTCTTTATTCAGAAGTACTGTGATTGCAATTACAATCCACATTGTTTACATAAAAAAGGAAATCTCTTCTACCTATGTCCATATTGTGTAAACAGTAAAGTCACGTAATAAATCAATGTGATTTCATCGAGCTTACAGACAATAGAGTGCCAGAGAAAGCCATTTTCCAATAGCAACAGGGTCATTGGAAACCTCCAATGTCCTTCTCAGAGTATTATTTTTGGCGCGAGCGCGAACGGGACGCTATCGGGGCGGCCGACATCAGTGTGGGATGCGACCTGTTGACGTGAGGTTGGGAATCGTGTCGCGCTGTGTTACTATACAAAAGAAAGGCGGTACATTTGAATTGAGACGTTAATGTTAAATTTCGAATATTAGAACGTGTAGTGAAGTGGCCGGATCTGTGTTCTTTTTTCGTGTGTGAAGTGCTAAGTATTGGATCAAGGAGGTTGGAATACCGTGTACGTATATAAAAGGTTTCATTCCCTTTGTTTGATGATATTTTATTGTTTAATAGTTTATAATTGTTTTAAATCTATGTATATAAATTTGCTATAGACACAATTTTTTACACATTTCATGTAAAAAGTTGGAAGCAATAGATCGTTTGTTTTTGGTACAAAGTGAATAGCGTTTTCAAACGATTTTAAAAGATCTTCCAAATTGGATTCATTATTTTAGCACGTTAATACAGGTGTAAAAATTTAATTCATTGCACGCGCAATGGTGGTGTATGTTTAAAGAGTGTTGGAGAATGTGCCAGAAATAAAGGAAATACTAAACATGTATATTTTGGGAATAGTCAGTGAATGAAGGCCTGTAAAGCCTTTCACTCAGAAAATATATATCGATAGATAATATAAAATGACTTCGGCACCTTTTTCTTCATGATTTTACTACTTTCATTGTAATTTGACCTTTTTTTTTTTTTTTTTTTTTTACGCGGGGAATGCTTTTCGCACCATACCCTCCGGAGGGACGAAGGGCGTGTGTGGGACTCCCGGAAAACCGGTATACCCACTACCCGCGGCTACACCCGCGGCGGCCTACCTCGGCAGTCGGAAGGAGCTCCAGGAACGCATTAGCGGCTTCTAGAGTCCTCCCTACCGTACCTCACAAGTGAGGTACATCCCGGGCACCTCATGCTCCAAGGACAGGACGCTATCACACCTCTCTTCGCCCTGCACAGTAAGAGGCAGAACAGCGCCCCGCCCCAGACGACACTCCCCGGCCGCACCGGAGTGTCACCTGTCTCGGGTCGCTTGCAGCAGTCACATCGCCCCAAGATATGACCGCAGCGACCCTTAGGCAGCGATTAGGGAACTAGCGACCTCTGCCGCGTCCCCTTCGCCGCCTCCTTCGAGCGGGATCGGCCCTTTCCCGATCTCGCTCTGCGGTCTCCTTCCGGAGCATAACATGCTCACAGAAGGAGACCGCGGCTTCCCATCCCTCACGAGTCGCCAGCATTGCCGTGATCAGTGCTGACGGCGTAAGGTTTCGTCCGATCCGTCCGACCAGGACTCGACGCTCAGACTCCCAAGCTGGGCAGTCCTCCAGCGTGTGCTGGGCGGAGTCCCGTTCGGACTCGCAGTGGTGGCATTGTGCCGTAGCCTCCCGTCCTATTCGATTCAGATACTCACCAAAGCAGCCGTGCCCGGTGAGTATCTGAGTCAATCGATAGGTGACACAGTCGGTCCTCTCTATCCACGCTTCGAAGTTCGGCAGAACGGCTCCGACGGCGCGTTGGCTAGCACAGCCCTCAGTTTCGAGCTGTGCCTGCCAAGCCACCAGAGCTTGCTTATGCGCGTTCTGCCGTAGCATTCCGGGCTCATGATCTGGCGCGGCCTCTTCAGCATTCCGACCGACAGAACGACGAATTTGGTCATAAACCATCGCGTCCATGTCGGCCAGAATATCGAAGGGCGGAGATCGTGCCAGGATCGTCGCCGCCTCATAGGAGATTGTGCGGTAGCCCCGCACGATCCGTATGGCCATCAACCGCTGCAGGCTCCTGAGTAGAGCCCGGCAGCGGGAGGCACCCGCCAGGTCACTAAACCAAACGGGCGCCCCATAGTGGACCATGGATCTAATAACCCCCATATAGAGGCGGCGAACTTCTTCCCGTGGTCCCCCGAGATTGGGCAACAGACGATGCAACGCACCTGCTACCCCCCGCACTCGGGGGACTAATCGCCCGAAATGCTCTTCGAAGCTCCATCGACTGTCCAGGATAAGGCCTAAGTACCTCATGTACTGGCCCACCTGGACTTCAGCGTCACCCACGCGAAGGCATGAGCTGGGTGGTTCCTGGCGTCTGCGTAGGCCATGAAACCATATCGCCTCAGTTTTCTGAGGCGCCACCCTAAGGCCCAGCTCACAGATCTTGTTTACAACACAAGCCACCCCCTGCTCGGCAAGCCAAAGCACTTCCTCAAAGCGTGACCCTCTAGCCAATATAAGTGTGTCGTCCGCATAGCAGACTACACTTAGGCCAGAGGGCAGACTGATACGAAGGACCGCATCGTATGCGAGATTCCACAGCAATGGGCCTAATACAGAGCCTTGGGGAACCCCACAACATACCTCCCTCTGGTTTTCTACTCCATTCCGACCGATAAACTTCACTGTCCTGTCGCGTAGATAGGCCTCTACGACGGCCCGCAGGTAGAGCGGCACCTCGTGATATACAAGGGCCGCCCTAATTGCCTGCCAGGGGAGGGTGCCGAACGCGTTGATAATATCAAGGCTAACCGCCAACGCCACCCCCCCTGATTGGATTGTCGACTCCGACAGGGATCGAACACACTTGACAGCATCTACTGTCGAACGTCCCCGTCGGAATCCAAACTGACAGGCCGACAGATCAGGGCCCACTCGCGACAGATGCCCACTGATCCGGTCAGAGATAACCCTCTCAAAGAGTTTCCCCGACTCGTTCAGCAGGCAAATCGGTCGGAATGCAGAGGGAGAATCTGCAGCCCTTCCTTCTTTTTTCAAAAGTACCAGTCTCGCTTATTTCCAGTCGAGGGGGAAGATACCGAGGCTGAGACAATCTGTGAAGATCCGCCTCAGTTTGTTCCCCAGAACCGACAGAGCTATCACCAACGCCCGGCCTGGAACACCATCAGGTCCAGGCGCGGTGTTGCGGGAAGCCAGCCGCCGTGTGACCCGGTCCAACTCCAACTCCGTCACCCCATATTCATCGGACCAGGGTTGCCGGTCCGATTGTGACGGAGGAATCGGGGGACTGTCCTGGACCCTTGGGAAGAGTGTATCTAGCACTCTTCCCAAAAATTCTGGGTCCAGAGTTTCCGTCAACGGAGGGACCCATGGCTTCAGTTTGCCCAATATCGTTTTGTATGGGCGCCCCCATGGATCCCTATCCAGTCCCGCGATGAGTTCTTTCCATGACCGAGCCTTGGCCTCTGCGATTGCATCGCTGAGAGCCTTTACAGCAGCTCCATATTCCCGCCGTGCTCTATCGATCTCTTCGACTGTGGCTCGCCGTCTTCTCCGAGCTCGAAGGTACGGGCGGCGCAATCTAGCAACTGACGTTCTCAGCTGCGCGATCTCTGCGCTCCACCAATACGCCGAGCTCTTTCTGGCTGCCCTGACTCGGGGCATTGAGGCATCACATATGGACGCCATAATATTCCCAAACCAGACAGCCAGTTCTTCTGGATCGTACGAAACTCTTTCCTCCGACCAATCCGCGACGTGGGATGCAGCCACAACCATATCTCTGTAGAGCTGCTTAAGGGACCATCGTCGCGAAGGTTCTCTTTCCTGCTGAGGGCGATCCGGGCGGCGGAGTGACACATCGAATAAAATGTATCGGTGGTCCGAGAGAGTAACCACTTCCTCCGCCACTCGCCATCCCGACACCATATGTACTGCAGAGGGAGTTGCCCACGACAGGTCGACAATAGACTCCCCCTGCCAGCGTACACAGGTGCTAACTGAACCCCGATTGAGAAGTCGGAGGTCCAGTCCAGCTGCCCACTCCAGGATAGCCTCTCCCCTCGCGTCGTCCCGGGTGTCGCCCCACTCTCTTGAGTGGGCGTTGAAGTCACCTAGGACGAATACCGGACGGGAGGTGAAGCTGCTGATGCAGATTCCTAACCCGTGTAGGTACGCCTCATACTCAGCTAGGCCGCGATTGGGAGAGAAGTAGCAGCCTATCATCACTGTTATCCCCCACTCGACTGCCACAAAGCCCGCACCTTTTTTTAGAAGAGAGCAATGGAGGCTTTCCCCACCCACCCAATGTATAACCGCTAAACCATCATCCGCCCCGAACCAACGCGGATGGTCCGGTATGTTGTAGGGCTCTGCAATGACTGCCAGGGCAACCGACTGCTCCGCAAGTGTCTGAACAAGTAGATCCTGTGCTGCGCGGCAGTGGTTAAGGTTGCCCTGGAGAATCTTAGTCTGTGGTGGGAATTTCAAGCCTCCATTGCCTCTCCCGTCGAGTTAGAACTCGTTATGGGTTGAGGTTGGACCTCTCCCCTCTTCTTTTTCTTCGGTGGGCAGCAACTTTTGCTGCCCAGTCGATGATTCGCAGGCCGGCCGTGGTCGAGACACACTGGACACCTCGGTGTGTCTGCTACACAAGCTCGGGCCTTGTGGCCCAATTCCCCACAGCGGAAGCAGCGCCCACTCCTGTCAGCGTGGCCCGAGCACTTCACCCTAACGTGCCCCATTTCGAGGCATTGGTAGCACTGCAGGGGCCGTGGTGCTAATACTTCTGCACGGACTGATGCCCATCCCACTTGCACACGTTGAGCGGCCGCAACTTGGCGTATTGCCGTAAGTGGGCCCCGGACCCAAACCGTTCCCAGCCGCGCTGGAGATCTGCGTATTTCCCCGATCTTAATGTCGGACGGGGAGCAGCCTCCCGCTGCGGCTATTGCCTCTGCAACCTCAGTGGGGGTGATGGATTCGTCCAAATCCATCACCCGCAGTTCGGCGGTCTTGCACGGACGCACAAATCGTGCATCCGTGTCACTCATGGCCGCACGCAATCGTTCGGCTAGAGCATCCGCTTTGGCAGCACTGTCTGGCCCAGGGACCTCCAGTACTAGATCCCCTGTGACTGCCTTTCGCTGACGGACCCCGCCTGTAATGCCAAGTTCCGCCAGTTTTACCCGGGACTTTGCGGCCTGCATTACCTCGGCCAGAGAAGCACTAGACTCCGGAGGCACTATGACTACAATTGCGGCATTGGTAGGTGGCCGTGGTAGCTGCGGCTTCCTCACCCTCTGAGAGGAAGTAGCTACTGGGCTATGTTTTGCAGCCGCAGCCTTGGCTTTTCGCCCTACAACTTGAGCCCAAGTGTTGCCTTCCTTCCTCACTGTTCGTTCCGGCAGGTTCTCTATTCCCGATGCCGATGGTTTTGTTAGCAGTGCAACAGGTGTCGGCGCTTGCACAATGGGTCTTTTCATCTTGTTTTTCTTTTTTTTCTTTTTCTTTTTCTTCCCTGAAGGAGCAGAGAGCATTGGGACTGCAACAGCAGGCTGCTGGATCACTGACGTCTGCCCCTGACCTAGAGGGGGCCTGGCACCCCTTTCTGGGAAAAATCTATCTAGGAGCCCGGACTGGAATCGGGCAAACTCTCGGTTCATAATAACCTCAATTTGCTCCCAGTCCGGGCAGTCCACCCTTGCCGGATGGGCTTTTGGAATCGTCACCACTTGGCCGCTTGTCAGCTTCGGAATCTTTCCAGCCACGTTTGGAGTTAAGGAGGCATGCGGTACCACCGAAGCCGTCACCATTGACTTGGCTCGGGTGAGGCATTCAATCTCCTGTTGGAGACTCCTCACCTGGTCAGCCAACTCCGAGACCCGATTCCGTGCAGACACTTCCTCTTGCTCGCGTGACACTGCCCTATTGCAGAGCTCCTTGACGCCGTTTTGTAGAGTCTGCAGAGCTCGGCGAATGGTGCCCATCAATTCCGCCTTCGTGCTGCGAGGTTTGTCTAGCACCTCTTCGACATCAGCGAGACTAACGAGCATTTGGGCGCCAACTTCTACTGAGCTCATCTTGTTAGCGTTACTACCACTGTGTGCTCGTTTCGCATGACCAAACCCATCCAAAGCGTCATTACCGCGCTTCCGAGACTGTCGTCGCGTTTCTCTTTGAGACCCTACCGAAGCAGAGCTATCGCTCTCTTCGACTCGCTCATCTCCATCTAGCGAAAACGGAGTTGAGGGTCTGGAGAAAGATGTTATAAGCGATTGCGACCGATGCCGCAACCGCTTTTCCTCACCTTCTCTCACGTTCTCCTCTCTAATCTTAATCGGTCCATTTTCGATAAAGCCAGTTTCTTTTGTTGATCCGTCCGTTGTTGTTTGTTTTTTTTGAGTTTGTAACATATCCATACTAAATCCCACGAGTATGGGGGAAATTAAGTCCGTCCGGGCGGTGCCCCCTGCACCCGGATAAGCCTATATACTGCGGAGGTCGGCCGGTTTCCACAGGTTTTTACGACTCTGCTGTCTGGTGTTATAGACTATCCTTGTCATGGACCGGCCAATCAAGGCAAGCCCTCCGGTCAACAGGTTCTCAGCGTACCCCCTTAGAGCCACCAGTCGGGTCGTTGTTGAGTCCCTGTTGATTACGGAACGCAAGAGGGTGGCTAATCCTCTCTCACCGGCGATAGCACTAATGCTTGTCAACCCCTGCGCAAGCAGTGGGCCAACCCGCCCCTGAGTTCCCTATGGATCCCACCTCGGCACTTGCCGACGCTCGTCCAGTCTCTTCTGCTTAACAGAAGAGTACGGAGAGCGTTTACCCCCCTGTCGAGTTATTCGCCGGCGGCCAATACCCACCTCACAAAGGAAGTCATTGACCGTCGCCCAGGGTGCACCGGTCCTCTTGCTTCCGTTCCCCCCGACCGCAATGGTCAGAAAGGACAAGAAACATGAGAACGCACGTGGAGGTTACCCGACCCGCACCCCATTGTAATTTGACCTGTTAATGAGTACTAATTGTTATTTAAATATTTTATTTTTTTTTTTTATTTAGAACTCCGTCGAAAATGTAATGTTAACTTATTATACCTCTTCAATTGTTTTTCCATGTATATAGATGAACTTATCATTATTTTTTGCATCAACTATTAATTACATTGAAATTGTAATACTAATTTATATTAATATTTCACATTTAATGCTAATGTTTCCTGTTTAATGGCATACGGAGACAATCGAGCAACGGTTCACCTGTTGGTATGTAAAGCCGTCTCTGGACAACTGTACTTCAAGAGTCTCAAGTGGATTACTGGCCTTTGATCAACCCCACCTCCCATTCTCGGAAAGGAGGAGGACCGGTTTCAGCCGACGGTAACCACACTGCCTTGATAAAAAGCAACGGAAAATATCATGTGGGCATAAAGTATAGTTTCTTTGTTATATTAATTTTCACCAACGTTAAAAAAGAAAAATGTTCTAAAGTTTTAAGTTTACCATGCGTGTTTATGAGTTTACGTGTAGCTTCATAGCTTCTAAAGAGATGAACGATTTCGAATTGAGATTTTGTTGTGTGAACGAAACCTTCTTTTCATATTAATACACTAACATTTTAGGCAACCAATTTAATGTCATTTATAAAATAAATGAGCTTGAACAAAACCATAGACAGCTCTGTATAATTGCTTAAGATTGCTGCTCATTTATATATGACAAAATAAAATAAATGAAATTGTTGCCCGGTTATAAATCTCATTACCTTGGATTGGCACGTATTCATATTAAATAGATAGATAGAGAATAAACAAGATACAAAAAGTTAGTTAGACAGATATCGGCTCCTATGAGCGGGTATGCAATTTTTTATTGTTTGACGATCAGTACATCATTGCCATGAGTTTTTTTTTAATTTAACATTTTCATACGTAATTATAATGAGGAAGTGGATTGCCTAGACTAGTAATACTTTCACACTCCTCTCTGAAACTGCGCTAAATAGTTTTGTTTAGCGCAGTAACGTTACATGTTTACACTTGTAACTGCTCATAATATTCTATAGACTCGGAAAATTAGGTATTTCACATTGATGTGATCTTGATGTTTTGTTTTTGAACGTAACATTTACTCTATACAAATTACGAAAACC
The DNA here is from genome assembly GCA_949316085.1 of Hypercompe scribonia. Classification (NCBI taxonomy): domain Eukaryota; kingdom Metazoa; phylum Arthropoda; class Insecta; order Lepidoptera; family Erebidae; genus Hypercompe; species Hypercompe scribonia. The sequence goes on from OX438969.1 coordinate 19,735,499, forward strand.
AATACCCAGATCACAAAAACTTACTTCTTTACATGCAAGAAATACATATTTCGAGGAAGTACAAACTTATCAACGTTTTACCAGAATTATGTTTAAGGTGGAAATAGGAGGCGAATGCTGAAACCGTACATGTGTCTCCACGCTAAGTATCGTTACTCAGATTATTAAAAGGTATTTGACTGCTAATGAACCTGATTAGGAAAACTGAATTTCAGGGCTCACATTTAGGAGTGACGATTATTACTTACTATTAATTTACCCATTTGACCTTTTACTGGTTTATTATAACAGAATAGAAGTGTCTGACATGCGACTGGTTACCTACCCGAATTCTTCTCAGTAATTATACTCCAAACAAGTCACTTCCATTTATGTGGTTTAGCTATCAAAGTGGTGAAGCAGAGGCGTGATATCATGCCGATCATTGGAGTGGGAATTCTCTTGCTCAAATGATTGCGGCCATGGTATGGAGCGAGAGTGCGTGCAACATCGTCGTCTTCTTCTGCGAACAAGTTATGTTTATCAAGAAGATGGAAGAGTGGGACCAGAATGCGTTTGGAACTCTTCCAATCTACCAGACCAGGGGATTTCACAGACAAAAAGAGAGGGGAAAGCTTTAAGGTTTTCTATAATATCGTGGTATCACTCAGGTCAAACCAGCCAATTGTGCCGATATATGGCTCTCTAGCAACTAAGCTGCATATTTATGCAATATCAGTAAAATGTTTTCTTTAAAAAAAACAAAAAAAAAAAATGCAATGTAATTTTAGATTTACGTTTAAAATTCAGATGCAGGCAGACTTTTTTCATTGTATGAAAATCTTCACGTGTCCTCACGTTTCCAGGCTCTCAGTGAAGTGGTATATCCAATTTGGATCGACTAAAACTATACGGTGGTTTCATGTCAATCTGGTATGGAGGCTACTAGAAAGGAAGTGCCCGAGAACCTCAAAAGGTCTTGGCTGTCATAAGCAGCTACACCCCTTGCAATTTACTTTGTCCCGTCTTTTTATAAGAAATCACTTTCAGTGACTTTATTAATTCATTTTTAAGAAAAATTTGAACTCCGACCAAACGTTGTTTACAATTGCCTTAATAAACAAATTCATCATCTGATAAAAATGTTTCGTTTCGAAATTGATTTATTCATGAAACTGAGGGATATAAATAACTGACAGAAATCACAAAATCAATGGAATATTTAAGAAGTTTCGGTCAAATAATATTTACAAGATACAATATTGATGAATAAAAACTGTGAGATAAATTTTTGATTAAAGATTTGAAGGATGGATTAAGAACCTGTGACAGTTCGAACTTTAACTTTAATGTTAGACTCAGTAGTTAATGAGTATACTTACCAATGAATACTTGTCTTATTTAAAAGGAACTATAATAAAAATCTATTTGAAAAAGTTAAATGTCTTTGTTCATTTAGATCAGGCTCAAAATGAGTGAATGTCAAAGTTATTTAATATTTTTACCAGTACATTGGAAAGGACTTTCTGAAACATTTTTTATATTATCAATAGATGATTTAAAATCTTTGTTACAGCTGTTTTCCACTTTTTTTATTCATATTTTATTAAGGAAAACTTTAGGATGACCTGTTACTGCAAAATTGTAATACTCTATGTGAAAAAGTATAGGTATAACTTAACCGATTGTGGTCACTTAAATAACGAAAAACATACTTGTACGATAGATGCATTTCAGATCATTTTTTTTAATTAATTTGTCAAAGTTGCAGTTAAACAAAAAAATGTTTACATTGATTGATATGTGATTTGACAGATGTGCCTAAGTACCATAACATTTGCGTGAATCCTTCTGTCATTATCATGATATTCATCCATTTCTCACTCATACTCACGTCAAGCAGTAGCATATAAATAGTAATGACACAGCATTTTAACCGTCTCCAAAAAAGGAGAAGGCTATACATTTCAGTTGTTTTTTAGTATTTCGTAAGATTTGGCAATTTTATTCTTGAAAATTGTCCTCCCCTTTTGATTCCATTTAAATTTAAGAAAAAAATATCTGAAGGTGGATAATTGAGATGTGAGTAACACTGTTTATCACGATTTACCGTGAAATGTGTAGTTAGAGTCTCTATGTTTTTCATAACATAGGGAATACTCAAATATTATACTTAAACATTTGTTTTGCTATGAAAAACCTTTTCATTGCGTTTTAAGCAAAAAACAGAAATTTAATAAAGAACAGTTGTCGTTTTATAAGATATTATTACAAGATGTTAAAGATATTATAAAAATTAAGGAGGGGACCTGATGTCCCAAAATACAGTCTCTTGAGCTAGCTTTGTCACCAGTCTCACACAATAATATGTAATAATAATTCTTGCATAAACTATCCTGTACGAAATCCTCGTTATCTACCATAGAACCTAGAGAAGCGATGGTGGTATTACCTAATGTACTTAATATACACTGTTTAGTAATCATGGATTGGATGTCAGCTGTCCCCAAAAGAGTGGAGAGCGGTTTAGCTGTATGGACGGCAGGTATGTATGTATCAGTATGCGCGTGCATCCTTTCCCAGTAATCACCTGCGTCAGCCGGTATGACAGGGTTCCATGATACCTCTCGAGTCAATCCTCCATAACGGGTCTCACCACGGCGTGCCCTTGATAAGTAACCTAACATAAACTAAATACCAAACATTTTCTTCTGCAAGTCAAATTAAGCAGGGCGTGGTTTTCAATACATATACAAAGAATTAATATGCTAAACACACAAATATATACCGCAACCAGTGTTTGTGTCTAGCGAACAAAGTTTTTAAACGTAAAGGCATGTAAATGATTTACCAATAAAGGTGAAGGTGTTTACCTAAGGTAATTCGATTAAGTATAAAATTTCTTTGAGGCAGAGCAAACCAGTTTCAGACCCTGATTCTGACAGTATTGGTAATAGCGTTTTATAATAAATCTCTGAGAATTGATTTTGATATTAAAATACGAGTTTCTTTTTATTACATTTCTTTATTTTTAAATATTTTTGCAAATAAAGTTACACTTATATTTTTAGCGCGATTTCGAAGTACAATTTCTAACAAAAGAATCTGTCAAATAGATCAGCTAATAGCTGACAATTTATGTAACCATAGACTTTGCGGAGATTTGTGTACAGACACTATTACTTAAACCTAGAACCAAGAGACTTAAAAAATTTGCCTAAAATATTAATTTTTACCTATGGTTTCCCTTAATAATATGAAATTTACCAGTCAATAAAATCAAATGCTCTCAAGAACTGCTTTATATTTTGGATAAAATGTATCTTATATTCTTAATTAATTTTGAATATTCAATCTGACTCTGGAAACTTCAACACCGAATATTCAAGTGACGGATATATCGGTAAGCATACACACGAGTCCATACGTAAAAAAATCACGAATTATTCCGAAATACCTCCTTTTTCAAATGGCTTAACGAAGAAATAAATTCACATTCGCAATTATAATATTGAATAAATTGATTTATTTAAATGTAGATCAATTTGAAAACAAAAAGTTCTATATTTGTTTCTTCATCAGACTGTTATACTCGTACTTTGACCAACCTAAAGCGACAGCATCCGTGCTGTCGTGTTTCGTTGGTGAGTGCGAGACCGGAGGCCCATTGATGCAGGGGTGACAGTTGTCGTGGTAAATGTGTGCAATACAATGTTACGATGACTGTCACGTCTTTTACGTCCCCAAGTGAGGCGTAAAAAATCGTAATAGGTCGCCATAGTGTGGTGTACCATTCGCAATGAGTATGGTGACTACGACTTTTGGATTCTATTCATGATCTCCATCAAGTAGAGTAGAGTCACTTTGGCAGGATGTTAAAATAATAATTAAATAATAAAAATAATAAGTGAAAAATAAAATTAAAAATAATAATGTATCACATCAAGCAGATAATAGAAACGGCGACATATTGTAAAGTAAATTTCAGAATATATTAAAGGTACAACAGAAAATAGGTTTACTTTGTTACGTTATGGAAACTCACTGCAATCGTTATTAGATGCCATAATCTTTGTATCGTACAATGTATGACGTAGAATACTAGAGAGGAACATATTATGTAGCAAGATATAATAGGAAGCGACTTTGTGTTTGTATATAATGTAGATGCACTATCGAAAATGCTACCATTACTTTACTTTTAATCCCTACCAACTTGAAATTTTATACATTCACAAAAACTTGATTTTTATTCTAAGATTTTACTGGATTTCGTGATTAATCAACTTACTGTATAAAACATTCATAGTAGTTTAAGGTAAAACCAAAGACTAAAAAGAATACATTATGCTCTATGTATAAAAAAACGTAACTATTACCATATCAAGAGAAATAGGTAGACATTGTACTTGTAGTTCTAGTACGACCTCGTTTTCGCATCGCAATTAGCTTTCTCTCATACCTGGCACGTAGGAGGTAGGAAATTCGTATTTAGAAGTCAAGCTTCGGTTTTCAAATGGCAAGCATAAAAAAGAGTTGATAATGAATAACGGTCTAGAATGAAACTCATCGATAAAGTAATAAAACGTACACTTTTGAACTGTTCTTGTTAATTTTTTTCATCAATTGCCTATGTTAAAAACATTTCCCTACTACTTCCTTGCGCATTGCGTTTGGGTTTCGTTGTATGCAATAAAACCTAATTGGCTGTTTTAAATGAATGGTAACTATGAATTCAAAACAGATTAAAGTTGATTTTAATGAGTGAGGTATAAAAATGTGGTTTAAATGGGAATTAAGTATAATTACATACATACACCCATAAAACACGCCTGTTTTCCTGGAGAGGTAGGCAGAGCCATGTAAAAAACAGGTTTTTGGCCAGTGTTTTGATCCCACATTGTAGGTGGCGAGCTTATTGCTGGGATGCTGCTTGTGTTTATCAGAGCTTCGTCTATTAATCATGAAAGTTAAAGTGTACTCAGAGCCCTAATTTCTTGATGGGAATCTTATTCAAATCTAATTGTTATTTTATATTATATCCTAATCAAGTCGTAAATTAAAAAAAATAAATAAACTAGCTGCATTAAGTTATTTCTAGTTAGCAGTAGAATAATTCAAGGATAAGATGCCGTGATTCAAATTCAAATGAAGTCTAGTTTTAAATCAGATATAAAACCACATTCAAATTGGTTCCGGGAATAAGCTTGCAGATGTTTAAAAGTTTGCCTTTATTATAGTTCGTCATACAGTTCCAGCTAAATAATAGACCGACTTTTTAAGTGAATTTAATGATCACATTTTTCCCTTAAACGATTTATCAAGTGTTTAAAAAAAGATACGTCACTCCACTGTAATTGATAATTCACTGATATCATGTCATTATTTGAAGCTCATTTTTTTATATGACCGTAGGTGATTTCTGGATTCAGTTCACGTATCTTGAAAATTGTAATTACGCTTTCCTGTTAGTTTACAATAACATTATGAATTTAACTTCTCAGTTCTGTTAAATTAATAGAAATGAGTGTAAAATTTATACGTGAGGATATATATACTTGAATTTATTTTATAATTTCAGTTATAGGCAGTCACAGAGGGATAAATTTAATGAAATTGGGAGAGAAAATAATCTTGAGAGTCGTATCTCAAAACATTTATGAAAATTTTGCGTATATAAAGAAAAATATTCATTTATTCACGAGCGACATACATCAGCACTGGAAATAAAGATAAACTCGTATTGCCAACGACTGGACTACAAAAAATAAACAAGTTTTTTTCGATGTTAGGGTACCTAGTTCTAGGGTAAGCAAATTTCAAGAATTAAGTATTAACAAATTTAAGACCTTAATCAAACAAAGACAAATTTTAAATTTAAATGACAATTCTGGGCTTTTATTTTTTTAAAGTAATGGCCAATTCACATATTGTTGTATAGGGTGGGTCAAGAATTCGTTAACATTTGAATTAAAAAACATGTTACGAAAGTTCTTGGGGTCGATGATACTGGAATTTGCTGGCAACAATCGTAATATATGGTTTCAACAAGATGGAGTTACTTGCCACACACCCAATGATTCCCGGCAAAGACATGTTTCCGGAAAAGCTGATTTCCAAACGAGGCGAAATTCCGTGGCAACCCAGAAGTCCAGATCTATCCCCAGCAGACTTATTTTCTCTAACCGCCAATATCCTCTGAGGGCGCCAGAGGCGAGCCCTATTCTGGGCAGTCAGAGCCGCCGCCCACACCGGCGCACCATACAGCGCCTTTAACCGGACAACCCCCGTGTATAGCCGTCTTATCGCTGGCTCCACCCAAATTCAGCAAAAGTCGCCCGAGGGCAGAGGCAGCGCCGACCAGATTTGGAGAAAGCTGTCGGAAGTGCTCGTCGAAGAGCCACCTCCCGTCAAGGATCAGGCCCAGGTACTTCATCTGGGCCTGAACCGATACGAGGACCGAATTGACTACGATAGAGGCGCCGGGTGGTGGAACACGAAGGGGAAAAAAAAAAAAGGATTAACCTCTGAGTTAACCTTTTGAAAAAAGGCCAACCCATTAAAGTTTTCATTTCATCAATTAAATTATAATTAAATGTATAACTTTAAAACGGATTTGGGTAGGGTTGTATAAAAAAATAAGAAAAGTAGTAATTATAAATTTTATTAAAATGTAACACAAAAAAAATTTACTACGTTACGTTACGTTTGCGTTGCGTTACTTTTAATCAAGATTACCCGACACAGGTACGTTATTATTGGTCGATAATGCTGGATATGTTATTGCAATATCTGTTTTTAGTACATTATGATCAGGATGGCTACGAAAGTATATACTACTGCAATAATAACGACACAATAGAAGTAGGCATTTGTAGGCATAGATAAGAATCACTATAACACATCCGGAATTATCGACAGATAATAACACGCCTGTATGGAAGAACCTTTTAAAAGTTTAATACCAGTGAATTGAGTAGTAGCCAATTTAATAGATGGACTCTTTGAATTTCAATCAGATCTTCATTACGAACTGCCCAACTATGTTTTACATGACTACTTTCATCAAACAGTTTCGACGTGAAAATTGCAAGCCGAGTTTACCGAAGTTTGTATTATTAGCGTACTTTGGTCGCTTAACGAAATGTGTTCCGCTACGATTTACTATGGCAAAAACTTTTTCTTTTTCATAATATCTTACGTTGGTGTTTTTCTTCCAAGTTCGTTAGTTCATATTAAATGTACTGCGAGTATTATAAAAGTAAAAAAGAAATACAAATCATCATCTGCTGTATATTAGAAAAGTTCCTCAACATACTCATTGCCCGGTGGTAGTCAATTCAAGCCTAAAACGGGCTGATTTGGGCTTGAATTAGTTTAGATTTACTTTGTTTCGCGTTGATTCTCTTTCTATAATTACTGACGTCTCTATTCTCTTGCATTAAAGGCGAATATTTTATTTTGAGATTGATTTTATTTTATTTGTTAGTTTTCTAATGAAATTTACGTTTGTAGACTGTCAATTTAGCTAAAGTGGCAGGTCACACCCACCTGGTCGTCTGTTCTTTCCGTCATGAAAAAATAAATTAGTGACATAGATTTTCGGTTTTGTCATTGTTTTATTTTACTGAAATAGTTATAAATAAATGTGTATTTACATAAAAATTCTCAAGATCCAGGTTTAAGTAGCGAAAAGTATATATCATTGTCTATTTTAGATTTTAATTTACTGATTTTATAGTTTGAATGTTTTTTTGCTTCCTCAACAATTATGATTGTTTTAACATAGCTACCGGACTGACATCAAATTCGACAAAACTCATAACCTGCACAAAGGTTTTAACTTAAATTCTCTTGAGTAAACCAATATTGATAAACTGGCCAGTGATAACACATAGAAGCTTTTATCTAAAGCACTCGCTTAAAGCAGTCACTGACGCAAAAGTATATTACTAAACCCTGGTGATATGACTACGAGGCGTGTAATATTATAACGTTGTGATAAGCCTTTATCTATGGACTGCGTGGAGTGAGTAGTCTAGGAGGTGAGATCTAACATCGAATAAGTTAATTAAAATAGGCAACGATTTTTAAATTTGCATAGAAATAAAAATAGTAAAGACTAAAACATACTGCAATGTTTCCTTAGAAACACAAATTAGGAGAACCATGTGGCACAGTGGTCAATAATAGTAATGGATGCAACTAAATTTGGCATGACATGATGATGATTAATTTATACAAGACTCATCCCGTTTAGAGTGTCCGTTGTAAGTAATTGGTTCTGAGTTATATAAAATTTGCGGATGTAAAGAGTGTTTGTCTTCCTGAAATGTCTAAGCCTGTACTGCCAAGATTTTCACTAATGAAACAAGCCACTATCATCATCAGTAAATTACTGTGTAATGTAGTGGACACAATATTAACATTTTTTTATAAAACCCTACCAAAGTGACTCTGCTCTGTCTGATAGAAAGCATGAATGGAATCCAAGAGCGGCTGTCACTAAACTCATTTCGAATGCAGACAGTGCAGTATGCCGATTCACGCTATGACAGTCTAATAACATCATAATCTATGTACAAGATAGGACTATAACTTTACATATTAGGTTTACAGATCATATCAGTCTCTCATCGCTCACTTTTAGTATATTACAAGTAAGAACTCGAGCACCAAAATATATTTCATTATTGTGTCATCTTTATCTAAGATGGACATTGATAGATAAGGCAGTAACTTAGGAGTAGGGGGAGCTTAATAAAGTACACTATCTCCGCGACTATTGTCGTTTCGTGCTGTCGTTAGGCACAGTAATACTTCGCACCTAGTTAGTCCAATCTCGCTTGTACATCCAACCTGATTACAATTTATGGCGTCTGCATAAGATTCTATCGTGGCTAATATTTATGTATTCTAAATTCCATACGCGCTTCAGATAATATTTCTATTTATAGACTTTTAGCGATTACGTTAGACTTACCTAGAATACCATTTTAAGTAAAATGTGTATCTAGCCTTTCTGATTTAAGAACAAGTTATTTTAAATCTCAAATAATAACATCACATTGATTTTGTGCTTTGAAACTAGTATCACAATACACGTTAGTGCTCACGTTTGATATTGAAGGATTTTATAAGATAAACAGTCTAGTAAGTGTATTTTAATTTGTTATAACTTATTCTTTAATCAAAACTATAGCGATTTGGTTTAGTTATTTTAAAGACAACTAGATTGAGAATGTTCTTAGCGATAATAAAAGAAAATCAGCTGTTCTAAGATTGATGATTTTTTAACCTTTCAAGTAATTTTTGAGTTCCGACTGTTAGTTAATCATACTTGTTGTCATGATCAATACTCACAAATATATTGTCTATTATTCAAATCTCTTACTCTTGTAATTTTTAAATGTTAAATATAAAAAGTATGGCTAGTATAAATTTATATTATTTAATATTATTTATGATTGAAATTCACATCATTTTATTACAAAACCACTCTCTGATTATTCTGTGAAAATTAACGAGCATGGAAAGCTTTTATGTCAAATGAAAATGTCACTGCACATATTCATTAATTTTGTGTTGTATGCATATTTCATATTTACTATTAATGTACGATATACCTATATAATCTAATGAGATGAGATACTTAAATATTGATATTAACTATAAGTTACTAGAAAGAATTACGAAAAAGATGTTTAAATCATTATTTTTCTTTGTCTCTCCGTCCATCCGTGGCTTACGGCCGAGACTATACCACAAATCTATAATTTTGCATGAATACAGGTAGATAGTTTTCAACACACAATTTCTTTTTTCTGTTAAGAAAGACAACATCTGTATTAGGAATATATCCTGCCCTGAGGGAGAGTTTACAAATATACAAGAAACGAACACAAAGAACAGACTCAGTACAAAAATTTGTGGATCACAAAAAATGTTATCCCATGTGGAGTTTAAGTCCACAACACTCAGCGCAGTAGAAAACATCGCGGTGACTGCTTTAACCACTACGGCAACCATGCAGTATAATATAAATAAATGATGAGAAGAATCGTGTAATAATATTTTTCAGGGTATCTCCCCTAAACTTAAAATTGGGATAATTTTCAATTATTGTTCTTCTCCATCTTAGATTTACTTGTTGTTCGTTCAAAACGTGTTGGTTGGTCAAAACCAGTGGTTTGCCCGACATACACTTGGCATCATTTTATGTTGTATGTCTAGTTGTTATTACTGTTTGCTATGGCGATATAGCCAGTAGACAGAAAAATAGAAAATGAAAGCGGTAAAAATGTTTTTTTTTATTTTGTTTAATCATACTTGACCTGTCTGTGTATTTATGTCTTTTTGGGGCTTAATTAATTTTAGGGTTCTGTTTTTCAAACGGAAAGAATAATACTTCGACTCATTTTGTCAAAGTAACTTTTTCAAAGTGCTAGCAAAAATAAAAAAAAAAATATTGTTTTGCAAAAAAAAGGTTTTTAAAAATTATAAACTTATATTTTGCAGTGTAAAAAATTCTTATCATATATATATCGATGGAAGGCAGAGTATTTTTAAGACATCGATAACGTTTTCGATCGTTACTGATAAAATCGACATCAACGTCAGTAAAACTGCGTCAAATAGCTAATTATCTAAATTAAGACAAGTCAATCAGGTGTATTTTTTATGTTTCGGATGTGTCGATCAAGATGATATCCACGGTCGGATGTATTACGATCTGTAGACCTTGAATGTTGCTCTGATCTCTATTTTACTGCAGTTCAATTGGCGAAAAGCCAATCCTAGGATTTTGGATTCATGTAACACTAATCGGTTTTACAATTCTTGCAAAATAACACATACTGTACTATTTTACTTTGTTTATTGAATTAGATATTACAAAATAATGTGTTTACATATAATACTAGCGTACTCATTTGTATTTGTATGAGATTTGACAATCAATTACAAGTCATAGCTTGTGGCCTGAACAGCGTGCATGTAATTCTTAATTTAAATATTTAATTTTAACTCATTAGTATAACTTAACTGCGACTATTTAGATTTTGGTATTATGATAGAGCAAAATATATAGCACTACGATACTATAATTATTATTAACTTTATAGCACACTCCACTTCTTTTTAATATAAACAATAAATGTTTCAAATATAATATGATTCTACCGTAGATAATACTTAACTTGAAACTACAGAGAAATACAGTTCGTTCCAACCTCCATATCTAAGTTTCACATAACTCAGTTTTACAATTCCATAAACATATATGACAGTTGAAGATTAGTTTTATTAGTCCAAACGTAATATAATATTTCAAAAAGAAGAAAGAAATGTTTCATAAAAACGTCACCTTTTCCGTGAGAGTTATTTAAATGATTAGATAGAGGGTTGACTTTGTCCACGAGGATCGCATCATTAATCTTCTGGCTACGTGTGACGAAGTCATTGTCCGTCAAGGAAACGACGACCCTGGGCGGCAATAGTAAGGGGTCATGGCGAAAAATTAAACGTATTCGACTGTCACGTATTGTTACGCAGATTCTGTAAGACATATTCGATAATGTTTATTATTTATCATCGTATGCAGTAAGGACAGTTACAAATAATACCTTGGACTTGTTAGAATAAATAGACTTGTACTGCGTCTCAAAAGTTAGTGATCCTGGAATAGTTTTAAGTAAGACATCTTGAAGGCACTTTCAAAAAACCTTTATTACTAATCGTGAAATGCCATTATGGACACTTTTGTGATATTATCAATATCTAATACCACCTTTGGTTCTTTCCTCATATTTGGAATATTAATTATGCTTCTATAGGCATAGTCTATATGTTAATAAATATTCTAAACAATATTATCTTGAAAACATGATAGAACAATATCTAAATTTTGTTTTATTTTATCTATGGATCGATTTTGACAAATGAGTATACTATCGATTAATTTAATGGACGTTTAGATTATGTGACGGAATAAAGTCGAAATGAAAGTTTAACGAGGTTGTTGTTGCAAGCAACTAAAGTCATGAGGTGATAATCTGATTTATTTTGGTCTGAAACAAAATATTTCCAAATCATGTACAACTTTAATTTAAGATGATGAATCTTCTTAGCCTTAGATTATTTGCGGTTGGTTTCTAGTTTAACCGATTTTACCTGAGTATAACTTTGTCCAAAGAATGACTGACATCGGACCTCAGTAACCATGATGGCGAATTCAATTCGTATGTTGAACTAGTTGTCAGTGTATTTGAGGACACTAATTTCCAATAACGATTGCTATAGATGTTTCCGAAAATCTAAACTGACGGCTCAAAGTGATCTTCGACGTACGGGATTGCAAAACCGCCAAACTTTAACACTTCGGACTGTTATTAAGAATTTATTTTAAGAAAAACCCAACATCACTCTTGGTCCGACCCGGGTGTTCAACGCGAGACCTCTTGATTGACAGTCACATAAGCTAACCGTTGGACCAAAGAGGCAGAAGCACAATAATGACATTCGTATTTATCCTTCTTCTTGGATTTTATTCCGACAAGATTTATCGAATCAGACGACCGTGTATGAGAGTGTGAGTATATTATAATAATCATTACAGTTGTCATGCAAACCCATAAAACAGCGCCGTTCTGCAGGTATTTCATATACATCCATAGTTTAGGAGCTATCTATTGGAAACGATGGGGGTTTCTGATATGGGTAACATTTCATCAAGGATAGCATGTTTCACGGGCAAGGGACATCCCTTGTGGTTCTAAACCGCCATCATGTTTTATAGAAAACTCAGGGACAACTTGTTTAGAACAAATGTGATTTCGAAACAATGAGGGATCACGATGCTCTTTTACTTTTTTCACTTGCGGCTATTATTTGTAAAGTCTATGTGTCAAGATTAAAAAATCTTCAAGTCTTAGAATCGAATGTGGATCTTATGAATCAGTTTATAGTTATACTAATTGGCAATTCTTTATGCAACATATAGAAAACACCAACACTTAACCTTATTTAAAAAGTAGCAAAGAAATAACAGTTTGTATTCCCGTGTCACTGTACTATACTCACTGTAGAGTATAACAGAAGAGATGACTAACGAAGAGGTTTCAGTCAAAAATTTTACTTTAAGTTTTGATGTTAACATTGATTAAAAAAAATTCACATAAAGCAAAAAAATAGAGCCCGGTTATAATTTTTATTACATGTATATATTTATATTAGCCATATAAATGTTTGCTAGTATATTAATAAACATTGTTGAGAATCTACCTTTTTTGAAATTAGATACCTTGTGAGAGGTGTTTCAAATTGTTATTATAAAAATGTAATAAAATGAAGGTACACAAAGAACAAAGAAATGTTGTCAGTGAATAGCAAATAACATTGTCCTTTGACATATTATCTTATCTGACAACATTATTCATATAGCGTGGCGTTAGTGACGCATGAATATTACCAATAGTTGTTAGTAGTAGCATAAATATGTGTATAGATAATATAAGCGTACATTTATACATAGTTTTTGTAGTTTCTTATCAGAGTACTAGAAGGTTACACCTTCAATTTCTTACCATCTGTTTTCTGTACTTCTTTTGTTTCAGCATCGTATCAAAATGAGAAAATATTCTTGTGGATGATGTTAGGCATAATGCATTTATCGATAATATTAATATATAATCGATAAATGCATTACACGTAGTAATGTACCTACTGCGGATATTAAACTGGATTGCTATCTCACATTATGACCATAAACACAGTCAATAAAGTTGATTTTAACCACTTCTTCATACGATATTGTAGCTCATTTCGACTTTGTGGTTTATAGTTATTTCTTATACCTGTGTTTCTCATTTTACGACTGTCATATAATGAGTAACGTTCCTTTCTGCAAATAGACTTTTACGTATATTCATAAAAATGTGTTTACGATCATATAATTCATTATGACGCGCGTAACGAAGTTTGTGTAGTGTCTTAATTTCTAGTTTTTGTATTTACTTTAACGTACAGTGATATTATATTTTGATATAAAAGAGAAAAAAATCGGTCTTCACAGTGATAAATTGTATCCGGTTAGTATGAACACGTATATACAATTTGGAATCATTCTCTCTATAGACTGATCACCGCTAAAGAGGCTATATCATGTTTTAAAGTAGCTTACATGCTTACAAAGTCAAACAGAAACAACACTCTAATCCAAATGAAGGTGTAAAACATTTCAATATTTAAATATGTCCTGCTAAGTGCAGCTAACGTATTTCAACAGATTTAAAATAAGATGGAAGTAATATGTAAAACAAAGTAAGATATAGCTTTTATAGAAAATCAAACTAAAATGTATTTTGGTTATGATAAGTATAATGAAGTAAAATGTATAAATTTTTACATTGTCCTCGGTCCTTGACGAGTGAGCAGTTTCAAATCAATCCGTCGGTTTAAAAGGGAAGAGAATATCTATGTAACAAAGAATTTGCTACATAGGTTGATAAATACATACCAAGCCAGTGCGTAAAACAGTTTATAATGGATAGCAATAAAAGAGATCCTTAAAGTTTATTAGCCAAATAAGTAAAATAAAATATATAAAATTTTATTAATTATGATGTAGGTTCTAGTTAGTATATTTAAGTTCAAAATCTCCTGAGGGAAAAAGGAAAACGCTCATAGTTTGTTTAATAAATAATTATTTGTTGCAGGTACAAAGTGAAGTGCGTATAAAAGTGAGTGTGTGGTTTATAAAAATGTGTACGGGCTGATGAGTGTTGTGTAGTGCCGCGGTGCCTCGCGGGTGCAGTGTTGTTGGCCGCGAGGGCCGCCGTCATGCCACTAAGTTGACGACGGCAATTGGCCGCGCCTCACGCCGCTCGACCACTCGCACGACAGGTAACTACTTCTATCTAGGTATTTGTTGCTTAAGCTGAAATTATGTAGTAAATAAATATCCAGACATTTCTTCTAGAATTAATGTGGTAACGCATTGCCATTGCCATTGCCCAAGAAATATTATAAAAGTAGCTTTATGTTGCAGAACGTGAGAATGTAAGTACTGTCGAGTATTCATTAAAACCTTACGCTAGATGTCATCCCTTCGTTCGTCTATTGTGTTTATTTAAATGCATGACTATTAAATCCGCCCATCATAATTACAATTGCGGATACCAGCGCCATTCATTATTATTTGCTTACCATAACGAAGTAAATACATTTGTTTTGTTTATTCTTACTACATCTGTTTATTGCACACAATGAGAATAATAAATGTAAACTTTTGTATTTCATTGTATACAAGACTTTATTCGTGGTTTTTTATAACAACGCATTTTTTTAGATCAAGATGGGTCTCCTTTCATGTTATTGGTTGAGTGTCGAGGGCATAAACATGTAACAAGTATACTAATAAACACTGAAACAGACTGACCTTCACAATTATAACATTAGTTAGGGTTTCACATTGTAAAGAATCTAGTCTTAAGTGTCAAAGTCTTTAATATCAATTATTATTGTGAATATAATCTGAAATTATTCCAAATGCCTAAAGGTAATGAAACTTAGTAATGGGTAAAAATATTTTTCGATTTATCTTAAATGACCTGTTAGTTTAGTGGTTGGTGACTTGTGGGCTACAGCCCACGAGTTGTCGTGAGTTAGATCGATCACCCTTTTTTTTTTTTGTTTTTTTAACGTGTGGAAACCCCCTCGGGCCGTCACCCCACCGGGGTTTACGGCAGGGTGGTGTGTCGGAATCGGACCGACTAAACCACACGGTGTGCCACTCTGCGCCTGAGATAGGAGGGATCCGGGAACCGCTGCTATTACGACATCCAGATTCCTCCTAGCGCCTGCCCGCTACCTCGGGCACCATCTACGGATAAACTCTCTATTTTAGGCGACGTACGGCACACGCGGACGTCGCCTCCTCGCGGCTGGCCATTATAGCGGGTGGAGGGGAAAACCCGTCCCGTCCACCCGCGGCCACACTCAAGGCGGCATGAGGCGCTGGTATGCGCGCCTCCGCCGCCCGGCTCGCCGGCGGCGAATTGGGTCCGAGTGGATATCGTCCTCCCGGGCCTTCTCCGCCGTCTCCTTCCGCGAAATTATGTCTTCGCAGAAGGTTGCGACCGCGGTAAAACAACTGTCGCTACCGGCCATGGAGCGTATGACGGCCGGTAGCGAGAGATCTCCTCCAATAACTGCAGTGAGGACCCCACGCTGCGCCGCCCAGGCGGAACAAACCGCTAGCGTGTGCTGAGCCGAGTCCTCACTGCAGTCGCAGTGGTAACAGGCGGGACTCAATTCCCTCCTGGCGACCGAGTGCAGATACTTCCCGAAGCAACCATGCCCGGAAAGGACCTGCGTCAGTCGGAAGGAAAGAGTCCCGTGCTGCCGCCCTGCCCACTCGGTGATGACCGGCTGGAGAGCCTCCACGAGGGCAAAGCCAGCACGTGGAGTCTCCAGCCGGAACGACCAACGAGCCATCGTGGCTCGACGAGCGGCCTCACGCCACTCGCGTATCTCCTTGGGCGGGGGCCGTATGCCGCTACCCGCCCGGAAGTCAGCCCTCCGCCGATAAACTTCGGCGAGCACTTCCGCCTCCAAATCCCACGGGGGAGTTCCAGCCAGAGCGCACGCCGCCTCCGTCGATACGGTGCGGTAACCGCGTATGGCTCTAACCGCCTATATCCTCTGAGGGCGCCAGAGGCGAGCCCTATTCTGGGCGGTCAGAGCCGCCGCCCACACCGGTGCACCATACAGCGCCATTGACCGAACAACCCCCGTGTATAGCCGTCTCGTCGCGACGCTGGCTCCACCCAAATTGGGCAAAAGTCGCCCAAGAGCAGAAGCAGCGCCGACCAGCTTTGGTGTAAGCTGTCGGAAGTGCTCGTCGAAGAGCCACCTGCCGTCAAGGATCAGGCCCAGATACTTCATCTGGGCCTTAGTCGGTACGAGGACCGAATTGACAACGATAGAGGCACCGCTGGACCACGACGGGGCCCATGAAACAAAAGGGCTTCCGTCTTATCTAGGGCCACCCGTAAACCCAGCGCCTCAATGTGCCCGACCACCAAAGAGACTCCCACGGTGGCCAGGCGCGCCGCCTCTTGAAAGTTCGTCCCCCGGGCTGTGACCAATGTGTCATCGGCGTAACAAATTACGCCCAGCCCGCGGGGAAGACGACCTCGAAGGGCCCAGTCGTATCCCATATTCCACAGGAGTGGTCCGAGGACGGACCCCTGTGGAACACCGCACGACATGGGCCGCCGCCTCAGAATACCATCTGGGTCCTCGTACACGACGGTACGCTCCTCAAGATAGTCTGCCACAAGCCACCTCAGGTACTCGGGCACCCCGTGGTAGTGGAGTGCTTCCCTGATGCAGCTAAATGGCAGACTATTAAATGCGTTGGCGATGTCCAACGACACCGCCAACAGCACGCCGCCACAGCTCACCGCCTCTTCGGTAACGGCCCTCAGGCGCAGCACAGCATCGACCGTCGAACGCCCCGCCCGAAAACCAAATTGGGCGTCCGACAGATCGGGGCCCACCTCGCAGAGGTGCCGGACGATGTGGGCAGAGAGTATCCTCTCAAACAGTTTACCCGCCTCGTCCAGCAACACAATGGGCCTATAGGCCGCCACCGAATCGGTAGGCCGTCCCGGCTTCCTTAATAAGACCAGCTTCCCGCTTTTCCAGCACTCAGGGAAGCGTCCGGACGACAAGCTAGCGTCCAAGACCTCCCTGAGGCGGTCCGACATGTGGTCGAAGGTTCGTGCCAATACTCGGGCAGGTATCCCATCTGGCCCAGGGGCGGTGTTCTTAGAGCGAATCCGTAGAACAACCGCCCCCACCTCCGATTCCCTAACGGGCGGAACATTGTCCTCGTTCCCCCCGTCGTCTCTGGCCATGAAGACCATCGACGGGGGTGTGTGATCCACCCGCTGCGGGAAAAGGCCCTCGACCACATCCCGCAGGAAGCTGGGCTGGAGTGTCTCTGTAAGGGGGGGGGGCCGACGTGGGGAGCTTTTGTCGCGCCGCACGATAAGGGCGACCCCAGGGGTCACGATCGAGACCCTCCAGCATCTCCTTACGCTTAATTTCCTTGGCGCGGCTGATGGCCAGCTTCAGAGTTTTCCGCGTCTCTCGGTACTCCTCATGAAGCTGGTCTTCCCCGCCTTCTTCGCGGTGTCGCCGCCGACCACGGGTGTAGGACCTCCGGGCACGAGTACAGGCCGCGTGGAGGTCCGCCAACTCCTGGGACCACCAGTAAACTTCCTTCCGTGGAGGCCGACAACCTCGGATGCGGGGCATGGCCGCATCGCAGATCTGCGTAATCGCATCGCGGAAACGATCAGCCCCCATGTCGACCTCCTCGGTCGGAGCCTGCGGAGACAGCCAAGAGTGAATAATGGCTGCCACCTCTAGTAGATCCCTATTCAGTTTGGCTATAGCCCACCGCGGAAAGCGAGAAGAACGCCGCGCCACGTGACCCCTTCTGGGTTCCTGGGAGCGGGAGAGCTCAAATCGGATATAGAGATGATCCGAGAGCGTCTCAACCTCTTCCAGGACACGCCAGTTCCTTACTCGTGCGGCGAGGGCAGGGGTAGCGAACGAAAGGTCCACTATCGACCCTCCCTGCTGTCGCACACACGTGTTGGTGGAGCCCCTGTTTAGCAAACAGAGGCCCACCGAGGCCGCCCACTCCTCTACGGCCTCGCCCTTAGCGTCCGTCCTGGGGGAACCCCACGCAGCAGACTTTGCGTTGAAGTCCCCCAGCACAAGGACATGCCCAGACATTAGTCGCCGCATCGAGATCTCCAGGCTGTTGAGGAAGACCTCGAAGTCGCTCAAACTTCGGTTGGGGGAGAAATACACACCGTATACGGTGATCTCCCCCCACTCAGCAGCAACATATCCAGTGCCCTTGTCTCTTAGCGACAAGGGCGGGGAATGAGCCGCTGTGGAGCCGACGACTGCCACGGAACCGTCCCGGTCACCCAACCAGTTTGGACGGGGAGGAACGTAGTAGGGTTCCGCGGCTACGGCAACACTGATCGACCACTGTGCCATGGTTTGCAGGAAAAGGTCCTGCGCCGCGGCACAGTGGTTCAGGTTAGTCTGGACAAGGAGGTTGGAGACTTGGGCCATTACTCGACCGTCTCTACAGCCTCCTCCATGGGCGACGGCATAGACGCACGAACGACGTCAGAAGCAGCCCGGGCCGACTGGCTAGCCCCTGACGCCTGCCGAGAACTACGAGGAGGTTTGCAACCCCCCTGCCCAATCTGGTGATTGGCGGGTTTGTTACCCGCCGCACACACGGGGCAGTGAGGGGCAGCAGAACAATCTGCCGCCTTGTGACCCGGTCGACCGCAGCGGAAACAAAGTCCGCTGCAGTCAAAACAGCTGTCGCATTTGATGCGGGTGTGTCCCACGCCCAGGCATTTGAAACACCTCATCGGTCTCGCCGCCAGAACTGTGACTTTGGCGTTTACGAAACCGATGAGTATCTTGCCAGCGTCGCCCAAAACTTTGGCTGACGCTACGGGACAACTTAACCACACTGCGCCAAGGCCCCCTGGGCCGGGGCGGATGGTGCCAACCCTGTTGTTATCCGTGTTGCATCCAGTCCTCTCCCGAACTGCAACACGGACATCGTCGGCCGTTATTGAGTCGTCCAGGCCTGAAATGCGCAGTTCTGTGCACTTTGTAGGCCTGGTGACCTTGACACCATCCGTAAGTGCAAACATGTTTCGCAGTTTCTCGGCAATCGAATCTGCTGTTTTTGCGCCTTCAGCCCCGGGGAACTCCAGGACTCGAGCTCCCGTTTGGGCGAGGCGCAACCTGACCCCTACCATCCCGAAATCAGTGGCGAGACTATCCCGAGCCTTCTTGAATAAAGTCGCATAGGACAGTCCGCCACTTGCCGCCTCCGGCGATACGGTAACCACTATAGCCGCGGTTTATGGCGGCTTTAGCTTCCGTGGCTTCTTGGTGGCTATTGCCACCGATGGTGACTGCGGGGTAGGAGCTGCTTTCTGGGCAGCCTTTTACTCCGCTTTCGGGACTTCTTCTTAGCCCCTCCGACCAATTGCCAACCGTCATTGGAGAGGGCAGATGTGGAGGGATCAGGTATAGGTGTTGGAGTGGGGAGCGGAGGAAATTTTGCTCCATTCTTTACCGCCGTCTTATTCCCTGTAACCGGTGCAACCATCTTGGTTGCTGACTTGGCCGCCTGTTGTGTCCTCGTGGCAACAGCAGGTGCAGACACTGACACTGTTGTCACATACGATTTGTGGTCACTCGCGACAGACAGCGGAGTCGAAACTGATGAGGCCTTTCGCCTGTCTGCAGCAAGTGATGGCCGCATAATAGGGGCAGGAGGCAGTCTCGCTTCCAGGCCTGCGAGACGTCCATCCAGCATATGCCACACTGCGTCCAAAATTTGACGCAAGTGTGCGTCACTGACGTCACTGGAACCAGTAGTGGAGGCAGGTTGCTTCGAAGCCATATCTTGCTGTTTTGGAATTTCCACCTGCGTCCGCAACTGCGCAAACTGGGCGCTCAACTCTGCCACCTGCCCCGTCACACATTCGTTAGCAGCCTGAAGTCGAGCTACATCCCCAACGAGGGTCTCGACGACCCCAGCGATAGCAGAGGAAGAGTCCTTAAGAGCCCTCACGAAAGAACTCTTAAGGTTCCGAGATTTGGTAGCCACCTTTTGGATAATGGCCACCCCGGCATTTACTGTCTCCTGCAAAGATACCGCTGTTTGGGGGATAGAACCCCCTTCCGCCAGCTCTCGAATCTTCTGCAGGAGATCTGCAATCTCCTCCTCTGCTGCACTTTCGCCCTCCGCTCTAACCCGCCTATAGGTTTCTGCTTTAGAAAAGACAGAACCAGACGGGACTGAGGTCGATATTAGCGACCTACCTCTACGGCTACTGCCCACTTTAGGTGGCAGCATTTCTACAGACGTGTCACTCGCCTCATCCTTGGAGCGTTCGTGTTTCCTGCTTTCGCGAGGTTTCTTCTCTGTCGACTCCAATACGTCCATATTCGTACTGGAGCCACCATCATCCGACGGAATAGCGGACTTGGAACATAATTGTTCCGATTTTCTTTGGCTGCCAGCAGCCGAAACGACTTCTGGGAGCCCCATCGAAGTAGGTGGCCCAAGTAGGACGTCCTCCTCGTTAGATGAAAAGTCTTCTGCTTTTCTAGACTGCCCCTTCCTTGTGCTCACTTTCTGTCCTTTTTTGTTTTTCGTTAAATTAATGTTGATAGATTCCATTTCAGACCCACGAGTGGGAGAGAATTAAAGGTCGACCCGGGCAGAGATCCCCCAATACCCGGGCAAGCGTACATTTATGCCCAACCGAGGGGTCTGCAGGTGCCTCAGCTGGGGGTGCGCTTCCGACTGAACTACCCATCAGCCATGCATCCCTTGGTCACGTACCAGAACACCAGATTCGGGGTAATTTTTTATAGAGGTTTTCTTCCTCGTAGTCCAGGCGGCTAAGCCAAGACCCTCGCCCCGATTGGTGTCGCGAGACATAACCACGACACTCCTTTCGGGATTACGATGTGACAACGGTGGCAGGAAGATTAAATCTTCCAATGCCTGCTCGGTGGCAGTGTGAGTACACACCGAGCCCGTTCTCCTTTCTCCACCATTGACAGTGGAGAAACGTCGACCCATGAAAGAGTCCCACCATAATGATTTTTTATCGAGGTTTTCCTCCTCATTGCTCCGAAGAGCGAAGAGCCAACCGAGGAATCGACAAATATGCCCGCTCTGTTGGACCAAGCCTCAACCGAATGGCCGAAGAAAATGGCCTCCTCTTCTTTGTGCTAGAATATTAGCCGTTGGCAGTGATGAGCACCATCGCCAACGTTACCAGGGTGCACCACGTGGAGGTTTTCTAGCCCAGCACCCCTCGATCGACCACCCAGACCAAACATTGTAATGAGCACGATAATTTGTTCTGTCTGAGTTTTATTTGTCATTGTCATACTAGAGCTAGAGATAACTTATTAATAGTTGAACTACTAACCATAAAACGTTATAAGCTCTTTAGGTTTGGTACGCATACGTATCTATGTATACGTATAATAAAGACATTTATACATCAATATTAATTGGCCACTTAAGGAAAATGGTTGATAGAAGGCTCAGAAAAAGAATTTATAGAGAGAATGAATATGGAGGTGACAGAAGAGGTCGTCCACGTCGAACATTTACCGAAATTTTCGATGTTCTAAAAAAGGAACTGTGTGAAAAATACCATGAATCTATAACTATACATACCGCGATTGATGAATACGGAAGAAAAAAAGGTGTGTCAGGTCCGTAATAAGTGGAGATCAATTGTCACATATATGTATGTATATATGTATACAACAAACCGATTTAGTGTAGCTTTTAAATTTTTCATGTTAATCACATAGAAGCTGCACTAATAAGTTCTAGCGTAAAGTGATTTGTAGTTTACTTTACAGCTCAAAACTCTCTCAGAAATAAGCTATTTTCTTTTATTTAATATCCAATTCCCAAATACATTTTACCTCAGAAAATGTTCTACCTGTTGAGTAATTTATGCGAACGGCCCCGTCGGAGCTATCGACGAACCTGTTCAAATTGAAGTTAGGATTTGTGTATTTTGACAAAATCTTCAGAGCGTATTTAAAGTGTACTCTAAAGAAAAAGGCACTCAGGTCACATTAGGTCTTAAACTACCAAGGTCTGACCTAAAGTAATAAATCAACGTTCTGGATGTAGTTTATTGCCAGTCGTAAACTTTGAAAGCTCTTGTGTACTGTTTATGTATTGTGGAAAGAACCATTAGTAATCATTGTGACGAATAATGTCGATTGACATCGCTACGGAAAAATGTAGATGTGCTACGCCGTAGCCGGATTGTTACCACCTACGAAAGGTATTTATTGTCAACTGTATGTGAAATTTGAGTACGGATATATACAAGTACATTTTCGTTAGAATCTCGTCGTCCTTAAGAATTAAGTTTTCAGGAAAAATTTTCTTTAACAAACACTACAATCAATTCCATTTAAAAAGTATATTGAAATCGTTCTAACAATTCTTAAATCATTCAGTCGTTTAAGAACCGAATATGTAAATAAACTATAACCGACTTAAAAAATTAAGAACCGTCTTTGAAGCCGGAGAATTTTAAAAGTAGTCAGTATATTTCGATGTACCACTTGTTGATGAATTTGTATGAGGTTTAATAAATAAGATCACATTTCAATTATGATATGTAGATGTGATAGTGTATCAGAAAGAAATGTCCAAATTAAAACCCGTATAAAATTATGTAATCTTACTTATTTAAAGCAATTCTACGCCAATTCAATTTCAATTTTAATTCTTACGACACTGACTTAACAATTGTCTATATTATTATTCAAATGGATTGTCATCTCATTACTAAATTGCTTCTCCACTTACCTAATACTTAGCAAGATCTTGCGCATTACTTTCTGCCAATATTGACTTATTAAATCTAAGATTTCTCGATGTGATTTTATGTTGTAAAGTTAGACTAGTAGTTAGTAATAAGATAGATGTCAATTAGTGTAGTGTGAATTAGCATATTTCTAAGTTATAGATTTAAAAAACCAGATTATTCAAGACGTAATATAGTATTCTGGCAGATAGATCAAAAATATATGGGCCCTCAGTTGTTTGTTAGTTTTCATGATAAGTGGGAACTTCAAAATAGAAACACATCATATCTGGCAGAGTAGAATTACGCATTATTATCAATCATTCTATAATTTAGGAATGTCTAACGAGATATGACTTCGCTATAGGACACTGAAAAGAAGAAACTATTAGATTTATCTCCGAAATATACTCACCAGCAAAACTATTTTAACAAATATAAATTAATGTTTATAGATACAGGTAAACCCTCACTATCAGTTTTTACTGCAAAAATAACAAATGATTAATTTGTCACTGTCTTTATTCCCCTTCACTTTACGATTACAATTCATTATTCAAAGGCGTCAAAGCCTTGGTTTCGCGTCGTCACTTACTTCATTTAACACCCTCAGCATTAAAGTTAGAAAGGTCGTAAGCACCGAGCAAGCTTAATTGCCCCGCAGGCTCTTCATAATTCATGCGTAATCCAAAACAATCAGATTATATGTTTCGTGTATGCCAGTATTTTATATATAACAGATAACCACATTAACACCCTTATTAAATATTTTACTCTGCAAAATATTTTACTCTGTAAAATATTTCGTTGAAATTGTTTATAATCAGTACAGATTAATACAACAATGACAAAGGTTTCAATAACTTTCAATTATTTTAAATTACTTTTTACTTTACATCGCTTTATATACTTCGAGTAATAATAAATACGTTATAACAGTCGCACCTTTCAGTAGTTTCTGTTTACAGATGACAATAATACCAATTGTAATGTATTTTCTCTTTTTTTTAAATTTTGATTAGTATAGTCTGAAGCGTAGAAGAGATTAATCACATTCATGAAGCGCAGCATCAGGGACTTAGATCTGAAGTAGCTATAATGATATTTTTTCTTGCTTATCGTTGAATGAGTGCGGTAACCGCAGCCCTATCACACATTTCCCAGTCTACTCTAAAATATTTACTCCGATATACATATCTTTAATCTCTAATCTAAGGCTTTAAAGTCAAATTTTTGTTAAACACTTTCTTATTTTTTGTTCAAGTATCTGATCGACCAGTAAGATGTTCGTAATAGTAAAACTACTATGGGTACTTAAATTGTCAGAAGTATGTGAAAGTCTTAGTAAATCAGCTTCATAGTTAATTTTCTCTTACAAAATGTACCCTGTTAAGAAGAAGAGGTTATACATTTTATAGGTATCATTCATACATTTTTATATGTTTATTTAAATAAATAAATAAATATTTCGCACATTTGACACACAAGGTCATCTAGTTTCAATGAGCAGAGCTTTTGTTATGATAACTAGACTGACTGATAGAATAGTTATGTACTTATTTTTTGTAAATACATACATATTATACGTATAAAACACCCAAACTTCGAAACAAATGTTTGTAGATCATACAAACATTTGGTGCGACCCGGGAATCAAACCCGAGACCTAAAGCACAGCAGTCACATTTACTACCGCTGCGCCACCGAGATAGTTAAAAATGTTGTTAAATTAAATGTTTCTCATTCAAAGCTGTTGTTTATCTTCAATGTTTTAAAACATTTTAGAAAGGTAGGTTTCAATATAATTAAAATAACTGAGAACAAAAGCATTGTGCGCGACGTATTAATTAACACCAATCAATTAGTAAAATGAAATGTTCTTGCCAGTTATAGTCAGTTAGATTATATATTTCATGTCAGTAAGTTGTAATATCGATTTAACTTGATAAATTGTTTTTATTTTTAATATAGTTTTTGTCCCATTTTAGGTTATTTAGGCGAAGAATGTATTTGTTAATAATAATCTACACAAACAAATAGAAGAACTCTTTCTTACAGCAGTAAAGAATCAGACAACAAAAGTTCAATAATAATATGAGAAATATTAAACGAAAAGTATTCAGTTCAACTTTCAACAGCGATATGAAATCCAATTTCAGGTAAATGATTTCGAAGAGAAATCCGGGGAGCGTACGAAACGGTTGTAATGACAAATTTCACCTGTCTTGCAAACCTTGATGTAAATTTTGTGGACGTGTACAACATTTCGTTCAGCATTTGTGATGCTTCATACGTGTCTGTAAGGAATGTTGCATATAGAGTGTGTATGTAAAATATTACGTCATTGAGGCTTTATTACCTCTTCCATGCTGCTTTTCACTGATTTCAGAATATTCATCATTTTAATGTTTTAATAGATAGATATATTTTGCTTAAATGTTGAAAGTGTTCCACTAATTATAAAAGCGTGTTTGACTAGATACAACGTTTTAATCTAAGTTAATGAGCTTTAAAATATATCGACCTGGACTGTAATCTATTGATTTTGTGTCCTTATCGTGCAACAGTTATACTTTAATTACCCTGCTATAAAACTAAATCACACACAAAACTTTCAACAACATAAACCAGATTAATAGTGAAGTCATGTTCATATAGGAGACTCTAACACACATGTGAAGAACCAGAATATCACAAATAGGCGTCAGGATTGATCACTAAGTTTAGTTTTGGGACGACAAGGGTTTACATTTACCAATCACCCTCAAGTGGCAATATTGGAATACGTTTTTCAGCATTTGAATACTTCCTAACCTCAATGTTAGGACACATCAACTTCGATGTTAAACCAGAATCGCTGGATGTTCGAACCCAGTCATAACAACCATTTACCTTTTTATGTGTTTTTACTTGTACACACTCATCCCATTAGGAGTAAAATACTTCTATATCATTCACTGGTGAGAGATGATCGTCCGTCTCTAATTTCCATTTCTAACAACACAACAACAACAATAGAAGAAAAATAAACACTCTTAAATGGTAATTGGAGTTGTCTACGAAGGACTTGACGCCTTTATTCTAAATTTAGATTTTTCTGATGATTATATATTCAAGACCAAAACAATGCTATTGACTGACAACTTAATTGACTGTAAAGTCCAAAAATATCTATAAAAAAATCTTGTAAAATCATTTGTCATTTTTTATAATCGTACAAACAAAATCTTCGGTTTCCTCGAAGAAATCACTACATTATAGCTGAGACATATGTATGTAGATGCGACTATGAAACTCTTTGTCCTTCCAAGCTTTCCTGCGATCATTAGTACTAAGTAGTACAGCTTTGCTCCAAATTTCTTTACCCAAAGCAAGCGCAGTGAATCCGGTGTACACTGTAACTACATTGAGATGCACACTCAAGTCAGTATGTACAAAATATTCTGTGAGATTGTACATATTTTGCGATTGTGTAGGATTCTTTTTTTAAAGGCAACTCCCGCTTTAAGAATATATCCTGTGTCGCGGGGGACTTTACAAACATATATGAAACGAACACCAAGAAGACCTAGACTCAGTAAAACAATTTGTGGATCACATAAAGTGTTTTCCCATGTGGGGTTTAAACCAACAACACTCAGCGCAGTAGAGAGCGGTGTGGCGACTGCTTAAATCACTATGTCATTCGTGCAGTCTAAGCCTTCCTACTTAATGTTCCACTACCATCAATCTTTCACGGGATATACAGTCGTGATGAACTGATGAACGTTTTTGTTTATCAAGTGACACTTGTAAATTTAAGAAGAGTAAGATAAAAATTCGCTCGATTTTACACCATAAAAAAGGTACTTTGAAAGGGATATGAAACTGTATTTGATTATTAATAATAGCTGAATACTATCTTGAGTAACAATATAAAAACTGAAGAGCATTAGATTAAAATTAGCGAGCATACTTAACTGAGATGTATTTTTCTCTAAGACAACACAATATTTCTTTTTTTAGTAATTGGTAAATTATTCCTGGAAAACCAAAGTAAAATCTACCACTTTCATACTAATTTGACTCCTAATTTAAGGATTTTGTCTACTGTTAAAGTAAACCTAATTAAAGCTTGCGGCTACCGTTAAGCTGTTCGGCGATGACCGAGGGATGGACAAAGGCCAAAGGGTTTCTAACTACGGTAAAATAGAAGAAAGTAAACACATAGTTTCAACAAACAGCTGAGAAAATTAAGTTTTTTTGTTTTATGTGAATCTGACTACTCTTCATCAGCTGTTGACGCAAATAGTACATATTAAAAGTATGTACCCGAGCAAACTACTACTTCTTGTCAGAGTCTAGCAACAGGAATTATTTAACCTCTCTATTCCAACAGCATCAAATTCGATACGAAAAGGAACTTAAAATTTGGAGTACTTGACCTTAGACATGGAAAAATAGAAGGCGTCACCAATACACTGTTCTTAAAATTCCACTGCTGGATAAATTTGGCGCTGCTGAAAAAATTTCGTGACATCGCTTAAATTAACTTTAAAACTTAACTTTAAAACAAACATAAAACAAATGACGATTTAAGTAAAAAAAAATTATCGAATGAATTTTGGTTGAAATTAGATCACTCACGTAACAATCTCATGCGAATAACGTTACATATAAAATGACAATCATTTTTCCGATTCACAAGTCAGACGCCTTTGCGCAACTACCTTTTCTTTTTAAAGAATTGCTTCTTTTCCCTGGGGTACAGTGAGGCAGTTATATATCATGTTGACGACCAAATGTCTGCAAAATGTCTTACTGGTGGTGACAAAATAATCTTTAGTATTAGATAAACAATGCTCATGTTTGTAGTAGGCATAAAATTTAGTGAGTATGGCGTTTCTGTTAAGCCATGAAGCCACATCGAGTCTCTAGGTCCAATGTTATTATTATCGAAATGTTAAAAATGTCAGTTATACT
Organism: Hypercompe scribonia; assembly: GCA_949316085.1. Lineage (NCBI taxonomy): Eukaryota > Metazoa > Arthropoda > Insecta > Lepidoptera > Erebidae > Hypercompe > Hypercompe scribonia. The sequence goes on from OX438969.1 coordinate 19,763,923, forward strand.
AACTTGACTTTGCCCGTTTCTGTGTTATGATAATTAAGGATTTTCATCAATTTTCAATTTAATTGTCCAGGCTTATGAAGTTAAATTACTAATGATGGCGTCGATGGACGCTGAATTTTATTTCAAAACGATAGTATTGCCGATGTTTTACCCTAAATTGTTTGGTATAAAAGATTTATTCTCTCATGTCTATAATTAACGCTAAACTTAAACTAAAACTTTCAACTCCATGGGCAATAAGTGACTAATTTTAATTAAGTTAAGGTGATATAGACTATAGACGTAGTAAAATTTATTGAATTACAGAGTCAAATTATGTTGTTAACGAATTTAATTTTGACGAAATTTATAAATTTCTCTCAATAGCTATTTTCCCAGATAGTTTGAATTAAGCTTCCACATTATTATTTCTAAAATAACAAACTTCAGCTGCCAAATATAACATATTAGTTTTTGGATATTGTTACTATTTTCAATTTATTATATCAGTTTTCGTAAAATAATCTTGTTTTCTAATTGTAACGCTAAAGTGGATACTATCTCTTGAGATACAGGTATTTCCCTAGTTCGAGACGTTGGGTCTCAATCTGTTTATATAAAGTGCGCCAAAGCCTCGTTTCTAAGGAGAGGTTTATGTCCAACAGTGGACTGTCAAAGTCTATTACTGATGATGATAAAATTTATAAATGAAGTATAGTTTTAATGTCTCTTAATTTAAAATAATTTCAAACAATTATTTATAAACCGTAACCAGTATTATCAAATATCTAACGACAGTAAAAAGAATATTTTTGTGATTGTCTTTGACAAACACATATATTTTTAAATATTTTTATAAGTTTAACCGGAGTTTGTCAAGGTCTCCACGATCTCATAGGCCATCAAATACATGAAACTTCGTCACATCAAGAAATAGAAGTCTTCATTGAGAACTACAGTCTTTATCGTGCTAATATCTATATTATAATCTTATACCAAGTTCACTCCATTAGTGACGGGCCATACAAAGCATAGGGCACTCACTTCGAGACATACGAATTATTTAGATTTTATGTGAAATCATATTGGGTCGTAGTTTTACAAAGTGGGGTGTAGAGGCACGCTCTCGCGGTCTTATGGGCTCTTCACTCGAGTACCTACCGCTGATTTCGCATTGTTATTTATAAATAGGGTAGTACAAAACTTATATTTTAAAAAAGTTGATGACATTTAAATTTTACAGGTTGTATCATTGTTGATTATTTTGCTTTTTCTTCTTAGAAAGGTAAGTAAGATGTAAGAGTAAAACCAAAACCGTAGCTATAAAACCTGTGATTTAAAGTAATATTTAAATTTTAATGATTACTGTAAGGTAGCGAATGCCTTTTTGTACGAACAAGAAAGCCCTTGTTCGATATAATATAGTGGTTATAAAAGTCTGGTAATGTCAGTCTTAGTTCCACTTTCATATTGTATGGTAAGTAATAAACTATATTATTCTTGGATTCTATTCATGCTTTCCATCAGGGAGAGTGGAGTCACTTCGGCAGGCTCAAAATAAAAGAAATGTAATTATTTAATTTCTTCAAGACAATTGTATACAACCTGTCGAATTAGGTAAATACTTGTATCTCGAGAGGCAATGCCCACCTTAGCGTTACATGTTGAATACAAGATTATGTGGTACAAATGGTAATAAAATAAAATAAAATATTCAAATAACTAAAATTTTATGTTTAGCATCTGAAATTTGTAATATTATAAATTGTTATATTGAAGCTTAATTCGAACTATCTTTAAAAATAACTATTGAGTGAAATGTATTGTATTTTTGAAAACACAATAAGTACTTATCTGTCAAAACCACTTTTGTTAAATATTAAAACAAATAATAATAAATTATTTAACATTTATGTTCATTTTAAGCCCTCACTAAAACACACCAAACACATAAAGCAAATGTAATTTAAATGTCTCAATACTGATGCTCCGCTAGATTACATTTTAACTGTCTTTAAAACTTCTATAAAGATTGATTGATGGGCTTGAATGTTTAGAATCGTTTTATTTCTGAAAAGCTCTCAAGTTTATGATCCTTCATCAAAAAAGGTAATAAACAAAGCGTAAAATGCATCACCGAAATGTTGTTTTGTGTCTAAATCGTAATGGAGTCACGTATTTCCTCTATAATCCTTGAGCTCACCGCAATCCCGAATGGCATAAAGGCCAAGTGTCTTTGGTATTACATGTTCATCTAGTATAACAACATGTATACCGTAGGGCCAGGCCTCTACTACTCGAAATTGATATTATATCCCTTCAGAAATAGAAACAATTTCTTATAGGGCCGCCAGTATTTGCCATTTATTTCTCACCCAAAATACTTTTGGCTTTTACATTTATGTGTGAAATTTGTGTATACGAGTATTTTATACTCTGTCTGTTTTACCACTTTTGATAAGCTTTGTTGAGGGTATAAACTTAAAACAAACCGCTACTTTTTTATTTTAGGAAGGTCTAATCAGATAGTGACAGAAATGACTTTATATACATGGCTTGTTGTAACATTTAGTCTGTAATTTCAATAAATTAATATGAATTATATATTAACTACGGGACGTGGTCAGAAAGTCAGACAATTTCTATATTTTGAAGTCAGGTATTGGCAGCTATGTAATAAAAAAATGTTAAAAAAGTTATTTGAACTACAAATAAGACTCATCTCCACGAGACTTAAACTTCCAAAATTCGAGAATTTCAATTTAAATTCGAAAGTCAAATCGCCTTGATTAGTCTGAAGTAATAAACGAAGTTATTTGACGCAGACGAGGTTTCCCTTTTTTGTCGTTAGAGGTAGGAAAATAATACGGATTATCCACTTTAAGCTGTTTTTAATATAAAATATTATTGCAAGCTTAATAAACTCCTTTTGTGAAGGTACCTTTGAATGTTTTATTTAAGGGGAAATAAAAATGTACCAAACTTAAGTGTTATATTTTTACAGTAGCAAGTGAACAAATAATATTGTAAATGTGCCGAAAGACTATTGCTAGCATTTGATCCTGTGACCTAAGAGTAGTAGATACCAGAGATGCAAAACAAAGCAACTACTGACACTTAACACCGACTATTTAAGAGGTATAATTACATTGCTGCTCCTTTGAGCTGCTCTCCCCCAATCCAGAGCAGAGACGCTATATAAAGCGACAATTGACACTTGACACCTGTGAATTAAGAGTCATAAGTATGTTGTTGCCATTTTGAGCTACTTCCCCCTCCCACTCAGAGCAGAGATGCCAGTTGAAGCGTAATTTAAGAGGTATAATTACGTTGCTGTCCTTTTAGCTGCTCTCCCCCAATCCAGAGCAGAGACGCTATATACAGCGACTACTGACACTTGACACCTGTAAATTAAGAGTCACAAATATGTTGCTGCCTTTTGAGTTCCAGTCCCCCAATCTAGAGATATTAACACCGTTTTTTCGTGAACCGGTGGTATCAGTTCAGTCGAACGGGCCCATTTGAACCTAAGCAAGGCTCTCCCAATACCATGTTATGGGGTTAAGATTTCAAAAGTACGTTAAAAATGAATTGCAACTTTGGTACACATAAAATTATGAGTACATTTCTGAACATGGTATCAACGGGTAAATTATTTTAACTACTAAGTACTCGTTATATTTTATAAAATTGACGTGAACGAAGTGTATTTTGTTAGCTGAAATTAATTACACAATAGGATTCTTTTAACAATGAGACACGCTTCTAAAATTATAATGCTAGCTTATAAAATATACTTCTTTATGCTTATTCTAACGACTATTATAAACATGAAGGCGGAAATTATAAACGTATGTTTGTTGAAAAATGTAAACATATTAAAGGTTATATTATATATTAATAATGGTAAACAAGAAGCATTGGAATCTTTTCCCTTATTTTTTATGGTGTTGCTGCTAAGGAAATCCGAGTTTGATTCCCGGGTCGGATCAAAAAATGTTATTGGGTTTTTCTTACAAGATATCCCTAATTACAACATGGAGTACGTAAGTTGGTGGTGTTATGCGCATGTGTCTCGGAGAGACCGTTAAGCGCTCGGTCCGGGTTGTTACGAACATCTATGGCAATCGTTATTGGGAAGTCAGTGTCGTCAAATATATTGATTATTACTTCAACTTTCGAATTCAGTTCGCACTCAACGCTGCAGAGGTTCTAAGCCAGTTGCTGCGTGGAAAAACTGATTTTCAGATTAAACTGCTTGAACTGGTAGCCAATAGCAAATAATGATTTGACTACTAGCCAATTGCTGCTATGGCGGCCAGTCTCAACGTAGACCGACTAACTACGTACCGGTGAGAGATCAGACTCGGGACAGACGGCTCCACGTGTTCTCAGAGGCACTGGGGTCAAAACCCCGAATTCAAAACGCCGGGTTGTTATTAAACACTTCTGCGTATGATTGATAGTCACGTATGGTAGCTGCTAGATCAACGAGGCACCCTAAATAGTATTAGGAATAATAAAGGCTAAGAAGGTGACGTTTTTTATGATGTAGGTAAGCAAAAGAGTTGATAGAATACCTAATGATGAGCGAGTACCGCCACCCATGCACATCTGCGGCTTAAGACTCTCTGGTGTATTTTAGCCCTTTGAGTTTCCTCTCCAAAACCGTAACCCACACGCCCTCTGGGATTGGGTTCAGGTAACCTTGTCACTTGGTAAATAGTAATGAAGAAATTGCTTGGTATTTACTCTCTGATAGACTATGGTTCTTTTACGATAATCCTAGTGATACCTAATTTGATAGACAAAATCTATACGTACTTATATTAAAAAATGAATAAACATTTACTCAGTTGCACTGTATTAACGGGCTAACTCTCTAATCCATTCACCGTCACCTGTCCTCTTTGCCTTCCTTTTTCTCTTTATATACTTAATATTTTCCCATCCTTGATCCCTAATATAATTGACGTCGTATGACTCGCTAGTACTTATGTACGTAAAGGTACTACTTACGTACGTACACTCAACTGTTTCCTATACTGCTGTAAACGCTTGACCTTCAAATTAAATGTGGTCTATTACTAGTATTTATAATTATCATAAGTCAATAAATGTAAAGTTTATAAAATAAGTATATAGTAACAACGATTAGTATGTGAATTTTCCCGTAATATTCCATCTTCATTTAATTTTTGGAAAGGTTAAACAAACGTGTCAGTTTAGTTGACGACGGTGTTCATCCGGCAGGATACCAATAATTTTAAGTAAACATTTTAATTTTAATCCGGTTTACTTTTAGAAATACTTTGTAATTTTACCTATCACCGTTTTGTTGACCGGTAAAATAATTGAGTGTTTTGAATGTACACGGCGTGTACGCGCGGATTTCACTAAAATTGATGCATACTAGGAATAACTATCCAAGTTAGCTATAAAAAACTAGGCTTACTCAAAACAAAATTGGAGGTAGGCAAGAATCAGGTAGTAGAGCCATGCTGATTTCAGCATAAACGGGTCAGTTCGACCGGGGCAGTACTACCGTCTCATAGAAGACCAAGCTAAAGCGATAGCATCCATGCTGTCGTGTTCCGTTGGTGAGTGCAAAACCGGAGTCCCATTAATGTAGGAGTGACATTCATCATGGTAACCATGTGAACCTTACACTGCCACAATGACTGTCATGCCTTTCACATCCCCAAGCAGGGTGTGAAAAGGCATCTGACTAGGCCGCCATAATGTGTTTCTTGGAGCATTTTGAGTAGGTGATCCCCGGGGGATGGCTGGCTCCCTACAAAGGCTGTTGCCTAACATAGGGGGCCCGCGACAAGAAGTGCGCCGCCTCTACTGTGCGGTGCTACCATCCATGGGCCCCTACGGAGCGCCGATATGGGCCAAGCGCCAATCGGCCTCCTCACGCTGCAGAGCTAAGCTCAATCGAGCGCAGCGGGTACCAGCCATTCGGATCGTACGAGGATACCGCACCATTTCGTCTGAGGCGGCAACAGTCCTGGTACGCTTTCTACCTGTTGATATCCTGGCCGATATGGACGTGAGGGTCTATGACCGTATCCGCGCTACCCGCCGGGATGAGAGCGGGGAAGACCAGGACGAGCTCGAAATGCGGCGGAGCGCCCACCGACAGGCATTGACACAATGGCGCGCGCGGCTAGAACAGCCACAAAGTGCGCGCTAACGCGCTGTCGGTGCCGTTCTGCCGAACCTCGAAGCTTGGGTAGGTAGGGAGGGAGGTCGCGTCACCTACTGACTGACGCGGATACTCACCGGGCATGGTTGCTTCGGTGAGTATCTGAATAAGATCGGACGCGAGGAGACTTTAGTGGCAACACCACTCCTGGCTACTGCGGCCCCGAGGAGTCGGAGATCCGAAAAGATTTTCACCCCGACAACAAAAAAAAAAAAGGCCGCCATATGTTGCATTGTCTGCATTTGCAATGAGTATGGTGACAACAACTCTTGGATTCTATTCATGCTTTCCATCAGGCAAAATAGAGTCACTTTGGCAGGATCTTAATATAGGAGGAAAAAAGAAGAACGATATAATTAGTAAACATTATTACTTAAATTTGTTTTGGTTATAATGAATACGTTAGACCTACTTATGAAAACAAATCATTTAGTTGAATAAAATTTTCGACTGTAATTATAATAACTAATTTTAGTTTATACTTTGATAATATCACCACCAACACCGTATATAAATAACTACTTGAGTGCTTTTCAAGACGAGTAAGTATACAAATACAAACATTCAATACGACTTAGTTAATTATATAAGCTGTTCTCTTTAATATCATCTTTATTTGTAGTTGCTATTTTTTTTTAAGTATAATGTCGTGATGATATATTTTATGTTTCATTTCTTAAAGTTTAATCAATTGCGTTTAAATGTAAAAAGTATTTTAAACTAGTGATTATAATTGCGAAAATATTTCTATAATTGCACGGTTTTAATAGAAATAATTGCTTCTCCTTTAATGTGTAAAGTCTCAATCTCTTTCTATCGTGTCGTTTCAGTTTTTTTGATTTTAATAGATCTGCATTTAGTTCAACAATAGGTGTGTAACACGTCGTCACTGCGCATCCATTATAACATAATAAAGGTGCATAAGGAACAAACCTGTGACCTATATGGCTTACATAATACCCTTCAATTCCTTTTGTTTCTGAACGCATGAAGCTACTCGTATAATAATGTTTCCGGTTTACGTTTCGACATGTATTGAATTGTTTAGAAACTTCATATAATAATAACATTTAGTTTCACAATTACATTCAACATTATCGATCTATATCTTTGAACAATATATGTTAGATGTCGATGTGTACACGCTTAAAAAGTTTTGCATAAACTTTGGTACGATATTTTACAACCCCAATATAATACAGCGAAGCTTGGCAGAGCTCAGATAAAGAACTATTAGTGAGTGTCGGGTGACTAGAAGTGGTTCGGTATGACAGGAGTCCTCTAAAGATTTGGGTAACGTTAGTTAATGCTCAGCATTAACGTCATAAAACTCATTGATACTGCAAATGTGAGAGCGTACAAGTAAGATTGTGAAACGATAACTAATAAAAACTCAGATAATATTGTTCAATTAGTTACCAAAGTAAATAATTTATATACACTACTATCGTGTTCTACACGGCTAAAGCGTAAGTGGAGCCATACATATTGTTGGTAAAATATAAATACACTTTGTATACTAGTACTGATGTAATTTATTTTCTGTCTACGTCAGACTATAAGCACCATTATTCCTATGTCATTAGCCTTTACAATGTACCGCACAATTTTTGCTCAGGTATCCATTGTGAGTGGTTCGGTGGCCAGTGGACCGTGCCGAGCTATTTTCACCTTTTTAAGAATATATTTTTTCATGTTGCGCGTGGATATTGAATCGAATAGGAATTTCGGTAAAGGGTAAGTTAGTTGAACTTTTAAGCATCATAAAAACAGATGTGTATGTACTTATATTGATTGTATTTATGCTCCGTAGACACTCTTTTTAAAATTTTAGATTGGAATTAAGTAAAATGTAAACATGCTATTGTGTGGTTTAATTAAGATTTGAGTTTACAATTGACCATCAAACATTTTTTTTGTCTACGGAATGAAATTGATACGAATATACACGTAAAATATATCTACTTTTGTATTATACCTTTTTAAAAGGGAACAAGCTATTTTCGATGTAAGAAGAATCACTATAGTTAAAAATGTAAGAAACAAAGTCTTTTGATATAACTATAGATTGATTGATTTCTGAATTGTTTTCTTGTGAATTATTTTTCCTAGAAAGTTTCAGTGCTTTGCTTTGCCTGTTATTAACTTTTCAACTTTTAACTTTGCCATTTTTTATTCTTCTAAAGTGATGTTTTCTATAGAGTAGTGGCCATCTATTACCTCATGGAAAAAATCTCCATAGAAATTATAGAAACTAACGAGAAGAAAATATTATATTAATAAGTCTTGAAAGAGTTGTATTAAGTTCAACTTTTCAAGGCATCGAAAAACATGAAAACAGCATGAAATGCTCAGGATAAATTCCAAGAGATTTATTCGTAAATGGCGTGTAGGGTTTCAGAAAACAGTTAATCTTTCGCCTCGCGTTTGTAGACAAACAAATAATTCTAACAGCTGTAAATAGTAATTTTTGATACTAATGGTGTTTGCAACGATTGTGACACTGACGCAAATTTATCGAAAATCTTTTTATTTTATTAATTTACAATGTAATAGTAAAATAATAGCAAAGATGACAGCAAAATAATGAATCCAATGAAGTGGAGTTTCGGCGAATAGGGAATTAACAAAACATACTTAATATGATGAATACTCCATTCTGTTTATCGCCTCAAGGGTGCCATAGATGTCTGCTAAGAGATTAAACCTCTGCGAGGCTCGCCAGTAACTTGTCACCATTAAGTTGTCGCCTGATATTATACAGCCTTGTTGTCTTGTGCCAACTTGAGGCTTGGTATATCCTAATTATGATCACCATTACTAGTATGTACTAGTAGTAGTTAAAACCAGTACTGTACATATACATGTGTGTAATTCGCACGAACTTACACCGAAGTATGTACAGCAAATGCCCAATAGTTAAAAATATATTTTCACTTCATGTTTTTGTTCAAAAAACCTTATGCAGAACGATTCAGAAATTACAATGAAGCATGACTTTTATGTTGAGAAGTCGTATAAAATAAATAAAAGGAAACTGAAAGAATTCATAAAAACGTATGTTGAGTAGTTTAAGGATTTGTGTATTTGAATGTTACTCGACATACGACTGCTTTAACACTGAATGTTGTTGAAAAAATAAACGACTTTAGTTTTGAACAGCACTGTCGCTTTTAAAAAGTTGTAATGACTTTCTGACCACAAACACAGGAGCAATATAAGGTTCACTGGGGAAAATACAGACGTGATTCAGAAGCCAATTACGAGCAGAATTGTAGATTGCAGTACGTATCGAAGCAAATATGATATCAAATCACAAACGCAATTGATGTGTGCGGATATTTCAAACACAACTTAGTTTACTATCTATTTTAAATTTAAATTACAGGGAATTTTCAACTATCATTCTAAAGAGTGATTTTTTATACGGTGATAGGGTTTGTGTCTATTATACCTTACAGCATTTCGATCTTAATCTGAGTCTCACACAACACATCACAACTTATCAGAATAACCTAAGGAACACGTCACTGACACTTTTGAAGTCGTTTTTATCGAATTGTTTATATGTAGATTTCTAAATACATCAAGAGAAAAATTACATCATGACATAGAAAAGATAATCATGCCACTATACAATTATTTGTGCTGAATAGAAATTTAACTCACAATGTCTAGCTTAACAGTGAGAATAGATAATCACAATTCCAATAAGCCTATTAAAGGATTTAAATCAATGTAGAACAGATATGATTGTAGAAGAGTATATATCAGATAAACTAGTCCTTTCACGTAAATTTGATTCTGTATGTCATAAGTTTCCATGATTCTAAGAAGTATCAAAATTCACCGCGATTCTGATAGTTGAACAAAATATCATATTCGATAAATCACTAACTTGTACCAGTCAATCTTAGTAAAAAATAATTAATTTATAGTTTACATTTTCACTTTAATCTTTTTCCATCGGATGTTGTATAAAATACAATAAAATTATGTGGCGCTTTTTTACTTGTAATAAGGTTTTTGAGTATTTTTGTAACTTTCGTGTATTTGTATGCTTACGTAATTATTGGCGTTTTAGACATCTTCATAAGTTTTCCTTACTTCCTTTCCTTTGCCAGCGTGCCTGTTAATTTGGTGTGCTTATTAATTAGTTCATAATTTATTATAATTACGATCAAATTAATTCATCGAATCAGCAGACGATTCAACGGTTGATATTACTTACATCTTGCATGTTTCGGGTATGTGTATTCTGACACCTTATGATGATTCTATGTATTATCTAGCAATGTCTGTTTATTATATTATGTGCTAAAAGTGTCCCTATTTAAAATAAATTTAAAAGGAGTTTACTTGAGATGATTCAGGATACTAATGATAGAAGTTTTATTCGTCTCGTCGTCCCGGAACAAACGAAGCGTTATAATTGTGTTAAATCAGAATGATTTTTATAACAAGAAAATACTTTTCAAATGTGATAAAAAAGGGCATCATATTTTATTAATTTTTGTACCTTGTTATATTTTTAGAAAGAAAATATTTAACAAGGAAAGGAAGGCGTACTAATTGCATGGTAATTTAATATTTCATTTTGACGCTTTGTCACGTTTTATGAGTGAATTTGAAAGGATAAAAACTTTCAGAAAAATCGAGGTAAAGTCAGTAACCTAATTTACATTGTAATAGATTGTCTGTGTAAATGATATAGTGTTTAAGGCGGAAAGTGAGATTGTTAATTCGATCACTAACGCGTGACAATGTTATTTTGTGTTACTCACGAATAATTCCTCCAAATCGTCACAAAAGTGTATTCTTTAGGAGAGGAGTTAACATTAAACGTAATGTTGTTCTTTTGTCGCGTTTTGTGGCACGGTTTGTTATTATATAATTTGTAGTATTTGCTTAATTAGTGTGAAGCGTGTTGTTTATGGTCTGGTTGTTTATTATTTATTTAATTATTTATGCACAAATGAGAATCACATAATGGCGTACTTAATGCCATGGACATTTTCTCGCAGTCTAACAATTTTTAACTAGGTGTATTAAATTTTAATGTTTAAAAAAACTTATTGAGAAGTTGAAACCAGAAAAAAAAACAATTGCATATGCATTTTTGTATTGTATAATGTTGCTTTAAAAATTTTGAAGTAAAATGTTATATAGGCTGGGCCAAGAATTCGTTCACATTTGAATCTAACATACCGCGCAAACGTGTTATGGGAGTTCTTGGGACTGATGCTACTGGAATTTGCTGTTTATAATCGTAACACATGGTTCCAAGAAGATGAAGCCTCTTGTCACACGTCCAAAAAGTTCCTGAAGGTGGCCAAAGATATGTTTCTGAAAAAAATTATTTCCAGACGAGGCGACGTACCATGGCCATCTAGAAGTCCAGATCTATCCCCAGCAGATTTCTTTTTATGAGGTTATTTGAAGAACCGTATCTATATCAATAAACCAAATACACTACATCAACTAAAAGAAATAATCAGCGAAGAGATGTCGGTGATCTCATGGTCTCTTGACCAACGAGTATTCAAAAATTTGAGTGCTCGCTTAGAGGAGTGCAAACGTTGAAATCGTGGTCATTTACAAGATTTAATTTTTAAGAAATAAATTTTATTTAATTAGCTTTCTTCTAAATCAACAATTTTTTAATATATTAAAAATTTTTTTTAACCGATTTTTGCAAATGTTAACTAATTCGTGGCCCACCACTATGTTTAAGAGATTTCGATTAAAATGAAATTGTGTTCTCACTTATATTAGGGCCATTCTCTACTAACTGGAAACTTGTCTATGGACAGTTGTCCCAACCCTATTTTTCTAGAAAACTAAAAATATAATATGTTATTTCGATAGACAGTTATAATATAAATACATATGAACAAAAAAACCATTGTAATTTCCATTTATTTTTCGAATTATAGGCAATTTTGAAAAAAAATGCAGCAGAGGACTGTTTTGCCTCCCAGAGGACTGTTTTTTCCACCTAGAGAACAGTTTATGTCAACGTTTAAATGAAGAAAAACTCAATATTAATTATTATATGTATGTAAAATAAATTCTCTTCTTTATTGAATACTGTAAAACATACATAATTTAAATACTTATATTTATCAGAAACAAATTGCGAGCTTAGCTCTCTAAGTACCGAATTAAAATAATTACAATCAAAATTAAGCTTAGGTAAGAATCACCTTTGTTTACAATGCAGATTTATTTCTCAAAAACAGGCACAGGTATATTAAAATAATAAAATATTCGTTCTCTTTTAGGGTAATATCTGGGTTTGGCAACTTTTTTAATACTTGGTCAAAGGACACATCAGAAACATCATTTTCATCGACTCTGAATGTGTGTCCTTTGTACAATAAGACTTGATTGAGTTTTTGGGATACACTACCACAGTATGCAGACTTAGCAAAAGTCTCGACCCTCCACAATGAATGCTTGTATTTCTTGACCATATTTGGAACAATAATTTTCTGAAAAATCGATATCTATGATAGCGTCTTCGTCGGTAAGGTTTTGTTTGCATTTCTTGATAGCATTGTATTGGTGGGTAATGTATCTCTCGTGTTGATAATAGGCTTCCAAATCCTTGTGCAGCTCTTCTTAATAGAAGGATTTGGAAGAAGTAGAACTAATGTTCTCGAGGGCGAACCGTGAACTTTTTCTTTAGGTCTTTGGTAACTGTTCAAGCATTCTTGGTCTTGGGTTCGTTGTAAGTTTGTTTCTCAGCTATTAATTTTTAAATTCAATAGGCTTGCTGTCATCAAAATGCCTGTGGTCAGGATTTTTGTCAATACAGCGTTTGCAGATGACAAACATAGCTCGTCATAATGATTACAACATGTCTTTTCAAGCAGTGCAGTGTGCCTATTGCAAGCCAAAATTGTTCGCCTGTGTAATGCTGTCAGTTTCAGATCAATGTTCACGTGCTTCATGTACAGGCAGGTGTCACGTTCGTTTACATTTAGTGTTATGATCCAGAAAGGACGTAGACGAAAAAACGTTTTGTAGCTTATTTTAAAATGTTCAGCTTGAAACTTCTTGTATAAATTTGTGATGCTATCCGATAGATATCTTTTCGGTTTTTTAACCCCTTTTCTGGTCAGGCATTCTCGTTTTCGTGAGTCAAGTCTGCTGTTGTCATCATTTTCATAGAAGGTTCGTACAGTGCCTATGCAATCAGATGAAATGTTGTCTTTACGAGTTCGAAGCTTGGGTACTAAAACTGATTGACGCGCTGACTTCTGAATTGTTTTATAAGATATAGAACTATCTTTGCTTCGCCATAACTTGTACTTGTGTTTTAATTTACCGGACACGACTTTTCCAAATATTTGTTTTTCTTTGCAGGTTTTTAAATTAGCGTAGTTTTCTTTCAGCTGGGCACTCAACCCTTCACTGAATAGCGCCTTTTTGACTACTTCTCTGCGGATTTCTGACATATCACACATTTTGGTAAGTTTAGTGTGAGGTGTGTCTATATTTTCCTTTGTCTTAGCTTTTTTCAAATGTTCGAATCTCTTCCTGTACTTCTCGGATTTCTTTTTGTAGTACTCGAACTTTTTATCTTTATCCTTTATAATGTTGTCACGTTTGTTTCTAGCATTACGCTTTCTCGTATTACTTGCATCACATCGTGGAGTGGTCGTAGGTAGTATTGATGGAGAGACAGAACTTTGAGGAGAAGGTGAACCCTCAGATTAAAGCGTATTTTGTCGTACAAAATTGTTGGTAATTTCTTTCAAAGCTTTTTTTGGGCGATAGGTAGCACAGTGCTTTATCCATTCTTTAATCACAGCTTTGTGTTCACGTCGACTCCTATCTTTAACTGGCTTTCTTGTACCTTTTTCCTTCTTTCTTTGGTAGTTTCGTTGTTCTTTTTCCTTCAATTGCTCTCTTTTTACAGGGTAATTTTTTAGCCGTTGATATCTTAATCTTTCTGCTCTTTTATTTCGTTTCCGCATTAAATTCGTTTCCGCTCTTTTATTTCCGCTCTTTGGTTTTAGGTTCCTTCTTTGGTGACTGCAACGCCACCAATGAACTATACTAAAACAATAAAACATACTTTCAATATTTAATAAAATCGTAAGGATTTAAAAACAAGTATTTACTAGGTACGTATTATTTTATGTTCCAAAATCCATAATAATAGAAAACAAAAGACTTGAATTAGCGTGACAAGCCAATGTAAGAAAGAAAGAGGCTATCAGCAAGCAACAAGTTAGTGTAGACTATAAAGAATATTAATAAAATACACACACGGACGTCAAATAAAACAGTCCTCTGTCACATTGAACAGTCCTCTGTGTTATAAATTGCCAGAGGACTGTTGTACAGAGGACTGTTATTTTTACGTAAAAATGTCATACCACGTATCAGTTTAAATATTACTTCATAATACAGAAACAGCTATTAATTATCACACTGAGCAATTTTATTGTTAAATAAATATAAATATAATACATAAAACACCGTAAAATAGACTTACCAGAGAAATGTTCACTCAACACTACAGAGACGCGATTCCCACACAGGCGCGGAGTTGTCACTACACAAAATAGCGGCAAGTTGTTTAGCATGGCGACCGAGCGAACTTCACACTGTTAACGTTCCGTTTCACACGAAATGCAACCACAATTGTGTTTAATATTTTTATGGCGCGATATTCAAATTGTGACAGAGGACTGTTCAAAAAATGTATGGACAAAATTCGAACACTAGTTTTAAGTACTAAAAAATTCTCTAAAATTGTAACTGTTTTTTGTTCATATGCATTCAATATTCTTTATGTTTGTAGAGTTATAAGATCTTATATTTTTAAATACAACTAATAAAAACCGAACCGAATCATAGTCGATCCGGAATTAGAAAATAACAGAGGACTGTTTTTAGTGGCTTTTAGACCGAATTTATGAAATGATTATGTTTCTAAATATTGATTAAGCTTGGCTACTTAAATAACAGGCTATATATTATGTGTCTTAATAAATAAAACTATGCAATAATATAGCCAAAGTAGAAAAAAAATGCTTGGACCATGATTATCCTGTTAGTAGAGAAAGGCCCTTTAACTAAAAATACTTGGAACTATCAAGTTAATATTCAAATTTTCAGACCTGATAAAAGTGAAATAAACATGATACTTTTAGCTTAGTGGCTTTAAAATATGACTTGGCTGAGGTAATCTCCATATTTTTAACCTAGTTGTATCTTCATATTCAATACGGAAAGTGCCTTATAATTTACTTATGTTATAAGCTGAGACAGGGGCCAGGGGGGTGACAGGATAATCTAGTCGCCTACGTAAAGAATAACGTATTAATACATAAAGAAAACTCATTAGTAATGTAGAATTTAAATCGTAAATATATAAAAACTATAACTATCGTAGTTTTTCATTGTTAATAAAATTATTAGATAAAAATGAGATGAGGTTTTAAATGTCTAAATAGTACATAAGATCAATAACTGCAGGAAACTTAATCAGTGAAATTTTTATTTTGCGTATGGAGACTATTATGTACCGATACCTTACCTAATCTATTACTAGCGCAAAATGCAGAATGTGATTCTGCTCTGTATCGGGACAAAAATACATTTTCATAAACATAGAAATGGATGCAAGAAGGAGCCGTGACTGAGGAACTTTTGTTTTGTAAGAGACGGGTATGCAGAGCGAATCTTTGTTAATTGGTTAGACGCACAAATATGAAGTAAACTAACATTACACAGAATGTCAAGCCCATTCTACAAAAAAAGTGAATTGCTGGTGATGATTACGTCACCGGCAATTACAGTAGTACAGTCATCAATCATCAACAGCCTTTAACAGGCCACTGCTGGACATAGGCCTCTCCTTAGCAAGAAGATTTTTACTTACTACACCACGCTAGCCAGATGGATTGGTATAGGGTTTGTTCAAAGTTTTCCTTTCCTTTGCAGTAATGTTGTCTTTTATATTTGTTCAGTTAACCGCCTCTTACGACACCCAGGGGAAGAATAGGGATAGTAACACCCTGTATTCTTAATCCATCCATAACATTAAAATCAATGCTGTTTTTGCAATGAATTAGTCTATTACAACAATTAACTACCAGATGAAATGAGCTTTAAAGATAGTCGTGAAGGTTAATTTGTGATTCAAAATAGATTAATTTATTTTAGCAGTTTAGTGGAAACTTTGTTGCGAAAGGGCTTTTCTTTAAATTATTTGTTTTGTTGTTTACAAATGGAATGTCTCTCGGTTGTTGTTACTTTAATTCGCGTATTTTAAAAATACTTCAGAAGTGAATCTAATTTTAAAACTGATTTTAATCAGAGATTCACTGATTCATGCTCAAGTGAGAGATAGCTTATTACAGAACGATATGAAAATCTTCACTCAGTTTTAACAGATGTGATCTTTACTTACGTGAGACAAGTGGAAGCGATTCTCAAACGGTTATTTCTAAAGCATTTTAGAGGACATGCTACTTGTACTCTGACAGCTAGATTGACTGATAGAATACTTATATACATTTTTTCTAGAAATACATACATATTTTACAGAGGTGTGTAGAAAACACCCCAACTTTGTAACAAATGTTTGTAGATCATACAAACATTTGGCCCGACCCATTATTTATTTATTTCATATTTAATATGAAAGTATAACAACAGTAAAACAAATATTCATTTTTATGAGCACTGTTTATTATTATTAGTTGGACAATATTAGTTTTTTTAATAGTTATTGACTTTATATCCGACTTCAAAAAGAAGCGGTTTCCAATTTTACTGTAATGGATGTTTATTCTAACATTGTAAGTTTATTTGACTTTAAAGTTGAATTATTGTGGCACTGTTGTAGCTGTAGCTGCACTGTTGTAGCTTTTATTCGTTTAAATACATTTTTGTTTTATTGCTATATATACATTTTATTGCAAATAAAAAATAATATAAATAATAATAAATAAGCAAGGATTTTCACTTTGATGTAGGTGTCTATTTCTATAGCTAACGTTGCTAATTCATTTGTTCGTAAACTCTCTAAACTAATCTAAAAATCACTAAAAATGAGTAACTAAAATTAGATATGTCACACTAAAGACTTTATCTAAATAGATACACACAATAATAGCAATTTGGAAAACCTTTTACTAAAATAAAAAAATGGAAGATATTAGATATTAGAGATATTTTAGTTTAGTAATGCAACAGCAATATTAGCACGATTCTCTTACTTTTATTTTAGAGTGTTGTCATGTAGCTAAAGGTACATTCGAAATTTACTACTGCAAATTAGAGAAGCTCTCAAGCGATTCCATTAGAGCTTATTCCAAGTAGTAATTATCCGGATAATACACCACGCCGCGTAGATAGATTATAATGCACCCCACACAAAGCCGGGCAGCACTTACCTATCTAATGCAATGAACCAACATCTCCAGGGCTTTCGCAGCTTGATGAAAACGCAGCTTTCAATAACAGAAATTAGATATGAAGTGAATTGGATTTAGATTAACTTGTTGTAGATAATTTTTAAGCTTTCTGTTTAATAGAATAGTAATATATGATTGATTTGTCTGACACATCGACTAAAGTGCACTGGCAGTCATAGATTAACTAATTCAGTCAGTGCATCCATTTCATTCATTTTCTTCTTTATGAAGTATTAACGACAAATTTGTTTAAATGCACCGATCACATGATAAATTTTCTAATATAAATAAAATTTAACTCGAAAGTATAATGCGTGTCTATGTAAACACAAGTAACAAATATTCATTTTTTGAGTACTATTTGTTGCTATAAGATTGATACGTTTAGGTTTTTTAATGACTCTTTACGTTATGAACGACTACAAAGAGGTGGAGGTTTTTAATGCTACTGCAATGTATGTTTATTCCAACATTGTTAATTTATTTAGCTTTAAAATTAAATTTTTGTGGCAGTCTAGTTGGTTTTTGGTCGGTTAAGTACGTTTTCGTTGTTACTGTTTTATACCAGTTATATTTCAACATTATTTAAAACCGGTTCAAAATAATGATAAACAATTGTCTATCACGGGTAAATACTTACACCAGAACTTATTTGTACTATCATTGCACAGATTTCTGTGTAATGAAAGTTCAAGCTGTGCGTGATAATTAAGTAAAAAAATGACAGAAACTGCGAAGCTTTTGTCAATATTCTAGTTGACAAATACTGAAAATAGTATTATCACTAAATATAGTAATTAAAACTTACAAATATTAACTCTGCAACCCTAGCCTGAAGTTACGTCATCTTATTCAGTTTTCGAGATGACTAAGCACCGCAGCGTGTGCATATCCCATTTTATTAATAAAACATTCATTACATTATGAAGTCAAGTGTCATATTAGAATAGATGCAATTGTTTCTTAGTTGTAACAAACACAATGTAGTTTTTTACATTATGACATAGAATTAGATATTAGTGAAGCAAAATAAAAACGTTTTAATGACGTACAGAGTTAAAAGTAAAAAAGTTCCCCCTTAGAGTCATATGTATTTGGTGGAAATATAGTTAAAGATCAATTAAAACACTTGTTTTCTTGAATATGTTACATACACATTAACAATTAACATTACATATATAACAAAACTACTTTTAACTTGATCGATTTAAAGCTACTGTACCATCGTTTATAACTTCTTAAATTATTTATAATCAAAAATTGACGCAACTACGTCAATATCGCTGAGGGCACCGAAGAATTTTACCGGACCTCGTGAAATTCAGCTACTTGTGTGGCTTCGAGAGATTACCTATTAATAATGAGACTTAAGCAGTTCTTTTTTTTTCATTTTTGTAGGTTTTTTTTGAAAAGGGTTTCGAGCATCAAAGAGACGATATCATGTCATGGTGACGTCACATTAAGCTCTGCCCCTGACTGACAGATATTTCTAAAAATACAACACGTAAAAAAGAGTTACGCACATTGTACGTAACTCGTTCACATTGTAAGACATTTATACGTAGAAATTAACATTAATTAATTTACATAATTTACTAACTGTACTCCAATTGAATTTATGTTCGGGTAATAAGATATTAAAAGTAGTTCATATATTTTCAAATACCTACAATATTATGAGAAAAATTACTATATTAGAAAGTTAAATTTGAAATATATCTTTTGTAAAAGGTTAAATCTTTAAAATAAGCAACAATGACTTTGAATAAATATTTTACATTGATATTGAATACACAGTTGAAGTTTGAATATTATACAAAACCAAGTGTAATGAAAAATAAGTTTTCTTTGATGTGCCCTCGCACTCGTTAAAGTTTTTATTCTTTCGTTATACGACTAAACCGTTTTAGTAAAGCTTATATATACCTTTTTTTTAGCGTGTATGAAACTCCACACGGTCCGTCACCCTACTGCGTTTTGTGGTGAAGTGGTGTGTCGGAATCGGACCGACAAAAACCACACGGTGTGCCACCCTGCGCCTGAGATAGGAGAGATGCGGGAACAACTTTTATTACGACATTTGGGCTCCTCCTAGCGCCTGCTCACTAGCGCGGACACCATCTTCGGGTAAACTCTTTATCTAGGCGACGTACGGCATATACAAACGTCGCCTCCTCGCGGCTGGCCACTGTAGCGGATAGAGGAGAAAATCCGTTCAGTCCACCCGTGGCCATACTCAGGCCGGCATGAGGCGCTGGTAAGCGCACCTCCGCTAGCTAGTTCGCCGTCGACGAATTGGGTCCGAGTGGAGATAGTCCCCCTGGCCTTCTCCGCCGCTTCCTTCTGCCAAATGATGTCTTCGCAGAATGAAGCGACCGTGGTATAACAGCTGTCGCTACCGATCATGGAGTGTATGATTGTTGGTAGCGACAGATCTCTTCCAATAACAATAGTGAGGACCCCACGCTATGCGAGTCCTCACTGCAGTCGTAGTGGTGGTAGGCGGAACTCAGTTTTCTTCTAGTGACCGAGTGCAGATACTTCGCGAAGCAACCGTCCCAGAAAGGATCTTCACCAGTCAGAAGGAAAGGGTCCCATGCTGCAACCCTGGCCACTTAACGATGACCGGCTAAAGAGCCTCCAGGGCGGCAAAACCAGCATGTAAAGCCTCCAGCCGGGACGACTAACGAGACATCATGGCTCGACGAGTGGCCTCACGCCATTCATGTTCCTCTTCGAGCGAGTGCCGTATGCCGCTACCAGCTCGGAAGTCAACCGTCCGCAGATAAACTTCGGCGAGCACTTTCGGCGCCAAATTCCGCGGAGAGAGATCTGGGTCAAGGCGCCGCCTTCGCTGATATGGTGCGGAAAACGCGTATGGCTCTAACCACTAATATCCTTTGAGGTCACCAGAGGCGAGCCATGTTCTGGGAGATTAGTGTCGCCGTCCATACCGGTGCTCCATATAGTGTCATTGACCGGACAACCTCTGTGTACACCCGTCTTGTTGCGACGCTGGCTTCACCCAAATTAGGCAAAAGTCGCCCAAGAGCAGAAACAGCGACGACCAGCTTTGGTGCAAGCTGTCGGAAGTGCACATCGAAGAACCACCTCCCGTCGAGGATCAAGTCCAGATACTTCATGTGGCCTTGAACCAGTATAACTAGGTATAATTTTTACTTGTAATTAATGGAAAGTGAATAAGTGTGTCTTATTTTTCACACACACAGATACATATATATCTGCAGATATATCTGCCAATTTATTATAGGAGATTTATTAAATTTAGTAATGCAGTAATATAGTCTAGTATTAGTAATATAGTATATATAAAAGAATCTTATACTCCACTTAATACTTAGTACAACTATTCTTTTATGGAAGTAGCAACACAAACATATGACAATGTATACACACATTTTATAACATGATAGCTGAATCGACAAACTTCATATTGTTTTAGACTCAATGCACGTTAAGTTAACTTATAAAAAGAACAAAAGTCGCATCAAAATTTTTCGATAATGCCAAATGAAGTCATTTGGAAACATCTTTTGTGTCTTCAAGTATTCAACAGAATACGTAATGCATTGCAATTGTCGCATACAACCTCCATTTGAATAATTCGAACTAAAGAATGCAAACTGCAGTTATTTGTGCATTCGTATTGAAATGCCCTGGATTCAAATCAGCATTTCAAGAATTCCTTTTTACGTCTAAAGTTGTAACGTTATTTTTCTATGCTCTAGTGTTAACGACTTTTATTTCGAATATACCGAAGTTTAACTGTTTAAGTGTTGTTTAAGATTTGAACATCATCACAATTCAATATTACATAATAAAGAAATTGCCTGAACGAACTAATAAATAAACAGACATTTGACTCACAACGTCAGCTTGTGCTTTAATAACTAGGCTGACTGACAGAATACTTATATACCTTTTTTGTTAATACATACATATTATACATAGAAAACAATCAAACTGCAAAACAAATATATGCAGATCATACAAACAATTTGGTGCGAACCGGGAATCGAACCCGAGATCTCAAGCACAGCAGTCGCATTCACTACCAAAGCGCCACCGAGGCAGTTAAATAACCACAAAATAAACATATTTTAAAGCTACTTTTGCTTTAGGTACTTTAACACTGATCGGAAATATCACAACATCACATCAATAACTTTTAATAGTTCACTGTTGGACATAAGCCTCTCCTTAAAAAGAAGACTCGGGCCTAATATATAGGATATAGGATATAGGATTTTTTTAAGTTTTCCGTCCTTTTACGGTGATACTGTCCGGTTTAGTTTTGTCCTTTGTTGCCTCTTACGATACTCATGGAAAGAACAAGGATGGTAACTCTGCATTCTTAATTCGTCACCACACAGAATAGAAAGGGAGTAGAGAGATCGAAAATGTAATTCTACATAATATATATTATAGAATCTTAATTTCGCTCGGTCATCAAATTAAACTAATTGATTGTCTATGCGCGAACAATGATAAATTGTGTTATTTTTTATTATGTGCAGTTTATCTAATTCAACTCACCTCTTTAATATGCTTTGATTAGCATCACTTATAAGTTGTTTGTTTGGAACTGACTTTTAGGCGAGTATTTTAGTATTTTAAACTATGTTAATTTTTATTAAAATTAATTTACGCTGTTCAAGAACACTATAATCTATTAGTTGAAAACTAACCATATCAAATTAAAATGCAGGAAGATTTGAAAATTAAGTGAAAAGTGATAAGTATGATGTTTACCTACACAGTATAGTACACAAGTTAATATCCACACATTGACTTGTCCTCATATTGTCATCACAACAAATTAAGCTGTCAATTGGTACACATATAAAATACTATCTATGGCCAATATCAAAATGACATTGATATTATAAATCCTGTAACATTATTCAAAACGGCAAACAAAACACTCATAAATTGTCCGTGTTTTTTTTTACATACGTGTATTATTTGTTCGCGATGTTCTGTAAATTTTTAAACTACTTCTTTAGTTATTTACTACGAGGCGAAGGTAAATTAATTAAATTAAATATACAAAATTTTGTCTAGTTGTTCGTAAGATATAAGTAATATAACTAACCCCACTTTGCTTAATGCTTAGTAGACAGTATTACTACAAGTATTTGCTCTTTACTTTTTGTTATAATGTAAACACTTACATTTAACAAAAGTATAAATTAGGTCCAAAAGCAAACTTTGCAATGTCTACAGTCTACTCCAGTGACGTGTACCTAAAGAGACAATCTGAATTATGTTTCTACATTTAAAAACGCAGATTCGCCTAGTGACAAAGAGAATTCTGCGTTGAATAAAAACTAGAACGGCATAAATATAGAGTTCTTGAAACATTAATTCCTTACATTAATATAAATTAACTTTTCATCAATTAATGCTAAGAAATTAAAGTAATTTGCAATAAAAATTTGTGAAGAGAGTGGATGAATTCAAAGTTTCAGTAATGCACAATAATAATATCTATTACAAATAAAACGTCGTTTGCTAATTTGTAAGTAATTAAAAAGCAGTTTCTGTGTAATCATTAACTGAGGGTATCGAAATTTAATCAGACAGCATCGCCGCTGTAAATATTGTCCAACGCTGGCAGTTAATAAAGTACGATTGACTGCGCCTCGTTACGTGGTTCGATGTAGGAGGAAATTGCGAGGAGCGATATTGTGGAAGTTTGATTTAGTAAAAGGAACGCTAGGCAACGCTCCGGGCAACAGGTGCCCGGGGATGCTTCCTCTCATCCCTCTACCCACCCACAATCCCTTGGGGATGTTGGTGTCCGCTTCGTCTGTTGCGAACAGGGACTAATATGGTGCTTACGCTTTGTAAGTCGTTGAAACTACAACGAAGCTTAAGTCTAGACTGTGGCAAAGCGTTCGTATAATGAATTTAGTGTTCTTCGTGGATTTGGGAATACGTAATATCGCACTGTTTTAGTTAGGGATGCAGCGTGGGAGCAAGCTTTGCGCTTAGTCCAGTTATTTCATTTAAAATCGACTTTATTGGTCTTTGGAGACTTAATCTTCAGGTAATCGCGAGTAATGTAAGTAGTTAAAAAATAATTAATCTATACTAAATATTTTAGTTATATAGAAGATTTTATATTCACTAATAGACATACAGTATAGTAAAAAGTAGATTAATAGAACATTTATAATGCCGACTAGCTAATTAAGTCTTGAATTGTTAACTTAATTACTTTTAATATTGCATTTGTTTTCATTAAGGCACATTAGCCTACCGTTAAATTTTTGATAATATGGCCGCTTTTAGTATTGTACACCGTTTCCTTTTAATTTTTTAAAGATACTAGTTTTCTTCGCTCCTGTTTTCCCGAAATTTTTGGAACGCTTTGTCTTTATGTTTCATTATCATCCACTGACATCCATGGAGCTGGAGAGCAAGAAATTTTTGTAAGTAACGCAAATAAGGCTTCCAATTTACTCGTAGTTTTATAGCGTCACTGGGTAGTCTGTTTTCATGCATCCGTCCAAAACAGCGAATATGGCGAAACCAGTGCATTTTCCTCTCTGGCCACGACTACGGACATAGTAAGGGGACGAAATAAGGATTAAGTCCAGTTTTATATCAAACCCATCAATGATGTGTTGAGTGGCTAGCAATGGCAATACTTACAGGTTTGATGATTCAATGACCTGGAGCAGTTTATAGGAATAAGAAGAATGGAGAGATCGGTTTTAAAATCGCACATGATGGTATGGTGGGTATATTGGAATCTTAAAGATTCCAGCAACGATTCAAGACTAGAGAAGTAACGGACAGTAGGTGGATAGTAAACAACGTTCAGAATAGTTTTGGTTCCGTTCATAATAATCCCAAGGAAAAAGTAGATGATAGAACTCAGAACGGAAAGACTGACTTTAAAATTTTGCATAAAATTGAGCAGCAAAGATATAATAAATCGTAACATCTCTTCCTCTCCTATCAATTCTGTCGTTCCTTACGATAATGAAATCAGGGACATAATACGACATAAACGGTAAGTGGGGTTTAAACCAGGGCTTAGACATTAGAATTACATACACTCCAGAGTCGGTGAAAGCTTCAAATAAATCACTGCAGTGGCTGGTAATGCTTTGACAGTTTATAGGATTAATATTCAACTGGTACTTAGAAGAGTATCTAATTGTGTGTCGCACAAAGTCACCGAGTGGTCAGACAAAATTTTAATGTAAAAGTTATATGGCACTTAAATTAAACAGACCATTACCATTACGATACCAGACTTAAATTAAACATGTTTAATCTGCATAGATTAGTAGTATTACATCTATTTGTAAATCTATAATTAAATATTCTCTATGAGTTGCCTATATTGCGTACTTACTTAATTGTATACCAACATGAAAGGCTAGGAAAATGTACAGCTATTTCGCTGCAAAACTTTCCCTGAAACCTCTCGAAATAATTTGATATGCATGCATTGCCGAGATTGTGTTACGTTCAATGAAAAGCCCACACAGAATTGCTATTTTATTACAGTTGTTGCTGTAAATATTAAAGTAATAAAACATAGAAATATAGTAAATATAATTAAGTCTACAACTTGTCAAAACTTCACACATAAAATCTACATAACGGCGATGCAAATTAACGTGCAATAGCGTTGATCGATAGAGTGGTGAGCAGTATAATACTGATTTACACATTATAATTTACGTATGTATGATATAAATCTGTATGATCTGTTTATACCACTGTTGTAGTTCAAGCTTTAAGCAAATTGTTTAGCATTTCAAGTCTTGCGTAATCATTTTAAAATACCTCTGACGCCTTAATCAATAGACAATGATAATTAATTTCTCAGTTTTTTTTTTATTTAACAGGTTACATTTTACAGTAAGTAATTAGATTATCATAGCGCGTAGATTACTGCTGCACTAGGGATTTCACTAAACATTATATGGATGGGCTAAAAATTCGTTAGCATTTGAATCTAACATTGCAAGCAGATTTTGTTATGGAGTTATTTGAAGAATCGTGTCTACATCAGTAAACCAAATACACTCGTCAGCTAAAAGAAAACATCTGCGAAGGGATGTCGGCGATCTCGTGGTCTCTTTGCCGACGAGTTTTCGAAAATTTTTTTGTACGCTTAGAAGAGTGCAAACCTCGAAACGGTGGTTATTTAGACGATGTAATTTTAAAAAAATAAAGGCTAATTAATTAACTTTCTTGTAAATTTTTTTTTAATGTATCAAATAGTTTTTTATACGATTTTTTCAAATATTAACTAATTCATGACCCACCTTATATATTATAATAGTTTGAAAAAAAAATAACACAGCTTTCATTTTCTAAGTGTGCGATCTTGATGATTCTAAGTACATTATCAATCATGGCCTTTGTTTCTTCGTGCCTTAAATTGAGGCAAATCGTTCGATCGTTTACTACAGTCGGCCGAGGTCGCACCTATCGCTAAACTATCAGTCAACGTCTGCGATTTATCACTCGTACCTCTTACTCTCACAGAGACCGCTAGTATAAACGATAAACGCCATTAAGACTCACGCTTTGAATCATAAGGTAGAAAATTGTTACGTTTTATGAATAATATATATGAGGTTACGCGGATAAAAATAATTCTCGATATGAAGGCCAGGTTAAAGTTAAAGTTGTTGATAGGAAAATATTGAAGTTGTTGCCAGTAAAATATTGAAACTTGTAAAGCCAATTAGAAAGTATAAGATATTAATTTCTATGAGAGTTTATGCAAACAGCAAACAATAAAGTTTTTGAAAACTCATTAGACGCAACATTATCGATATATATGTAGTATATATTTGTAAAAAGTTTTGATCTAAAAATTAATTAAATTATTGAATTTTGTTCTTAACAATTAAAAACTTAAAGTGGAATTTAGTTATAAGAAAAAGTATTTAGACCTCAAAGACTAGACAAAAATTGAGTAAGAAATACTCGTAAACAATTAAAAACTAAGTTCAAATCTGATGACTACGTTAAAACTAATTTCAAATGTAATGAAGTATGCCGACTACTAATGGTTTTAACGTTAGTATAAAAATTGTGTGATAGTACTCTCAAATAATAAAAAAAATACTGTAGCAGTTCTGATCTGGTATTTTTGATCCAGATTCCAATTCAAGATTAAAGTTTCAGGTCAATTCAGATTTTACTACTATTTCAAAATATTTATTTTCTTAACTAAACATCATATCAGTCTTCAAACATTACTATTTCAATATTATAAGAACTCTTATGCCTAATATGGTATATAGGTTTATTACCTTCTTGTTTGTGATAATTGATATATGCGGTTGGAATTTGATTAGCTGTCAATTATCCCAAGTTTCAATGTATGGGCGGTTTCAATTACAAGTGCTCATTTCAAATTTGAGAAATTTGATGACATCAAATAAGATGCTAATAGTTAATGCGACATATTATTAATTCTATCAAACAGATATTAATAACGTTTCTTGTTTATTTTGCTTCCTGTGTTCACTAAGTACCTGTGTACCATTAAGATTTAGCTAATTACCTAAGGATTATAATAATGTATTTATTATTTGTACACACATACTAAACTCATCTTGCATAAATTAGTTTCAAATATTTATTGACACAGTAAGGAAGAAAACAATTTCCTTAAATAAACGTAGCATCAAAAGAAATGAAATTTGTTGTTGAGACATTAACTATCGAACCTACTAACATAACAGCTTCGCTGGCATCTTTGTGAATTCATTTTATGAAACGATTTAGTAAAGATGACTTATGTCATTTTGATAGGTTTATTGGTCTGAAGATTAGCAATCATGACTTTTAGAGATCGTGCATTGGATTTCCACTCATTATAATAAATGTTCTGGTCAGGTATATTACATAAGGTAAGCCACGAATTAGTTAACATTTGAAAAAGTCAGGTGAAAACCATTTGATATATTGTGAAAATTATTTATTACAAGAAAACACATTAGCTGAAATTTATTTTTTAAAAATTACATCGTCTAAATGAATGCCGTTTCGACGTTCGCACTTTTTTAGGAGAGCACAGAAATTTTCGAATACTCGTCGGTAAGGAGACCGCGAGATCGCCGACATCTCATCGCTGATTTTTTCTTTTAGTTGACATAGTATATTTAGATTATTGATGTAGATACAACTCTTTAAATAACTCCTTAAAAGAAGTGTGCTGGGGATAGATCTGAACTTTTGGGTGGCGGAAACATGTCTTTTACCACAGGCAGGGACTCATTGGATGTGTGACAAGTGGTTCAATATCATTGAAATAGCAAATCCCAGTAGCATCGGTCCCAAGAACTCCCGTAACATGTTTGAGCGGCGAATGTAACATTCAAATGTTAACGATTTTTGGCCTATATTAGATCTTTTTATTAATTTTTACATATGCATTACAGAGATATATTAACAAGGTTAGAATGCAATCTTTACAGATACGCTAATTATTGACTAGTAACGTGTCATAACAATAGTGACGTGACATACTCATAATAAATTTGACATGTACAAATCGTGTTTTAACAAATTAGAAACGCACTCAAATCTGCGCACATAGTGCTTTCAATTCCAAACTCGAGTTTTAAAAGTAACAGTATTAAGCTGTAGCCTCCCTCGTAGCCTGTAATACGAAAACCAAATAGCGCTGTAGACTTTCATCGACACGGGCTGCACTTCCTGATTGCTTTTTATAGCATTAAAGTAAGTGATATGCAGATAAAATAAGTTATATTTACTCAAGTTATCTAGTTACAGCGGCTTCCAGCACGCGAGTAACTGTGATAGCTTTTTGAGTAGCGCAAATTTACAGAATATATTTATTTACAACTAGCTGTTGCTACTGCTTTGTTCGTGTGGTTATTTCTTATTTATTGTTTCTGACTTTGAAAATTCAGACAGTGTATGTGTGTGTCTGTATGTTTATTTGTTTGTAACTGTTTTCTTTGTATGTATATTTTATTTGTACATTCGTTATAAATTTTACAATATATGTGAGTTTGTATATACATAATAAGTTTTACTGTCATTTTATTAGAGAGTCAGCTATTGTGTTGATCCGGCGCACGATGAATAGTCAATAATGTCATTATTGTTATTACATTTCACATATCACTTAATATATCATGAGATATGATATTTACGTATGCAATTAAATTTTTTATAGATTTTTTACATATCGAAAATTCTTATGTCGTTTGCCAATATGTAAATCTCAGGCCACATAGCTCGTAGAACCGACAACCGTTGGGGAAGAAAGATTCTCGAGTGGCAACCACGTACCAGAAGACGAAGCGCAGGCAGGCCCCCCACTAGACGGATCGACGACATAGTCTGAGTCGCGGGGATGGATGCAGTTGGCGTCCAGTCGTACGGCGTGGCGTTCTAGGGGGGAGGCCTATGTTCAGCAGTGGACGTCTTCCGGCTGATGATGATAATGATGATGATAATGAAATCTGGTGACATAAAACCGTCTTGAAACCTTAGTCTGGTAAATTATTTTAATATTTTAAACCTTGAATAATAACACTATGCAACACCAAAAAATTCACTGGGACCCCGAATGGTAATTCGTATTAAGCATACTTAGTGTAATACAGAAAACACATTTATATTTATATATCACGTCACAAAAAAGAGATAAGGAGAATCTTGATTTGTTTACTGTCTGCTTCACTTTTTTGAGGGTAGTCATAAAAATATATCTTTTCTTGGTACACCAGTCATCAAAACTTTTAGATTACTCATTATTGTACAAAATGCCGCGTGTTTGTGTTAATTCACCTGACTTATTTTGTTATGCTTGTGGTGAATTCACTCCTAAAAGTGAAAAAAAGCCCATTTCCCCGTTGTTTGAGAAGTATGAAACAAATGCCTTTTGGTGTACCAATGCAGTGGCGTGAACCCAAAAATCACGTAGACGACTGTTACTTCTGTTTGACAACATTGAAAGGTTTTTCAAAAAAATCAAGACAGTCGATTAAATATGCTAACGTGACATCAGTGTCGATGCCACTACCACATTCTTCAGACATTCCAGTACCGGTAAGATTTCATAGTTCATCGAGTTCAAGTACGGAAGAAGACGAAGAAGCAGACCCATCTAGTAGTGGAGACGTATTTCAAGGTCAAATAACTACAGAACTTTGATTAGCCAATATGAATTAAATGATCTTGTCAGAGAGTTTTACTTCATAACGGTAACATACTGCCATCTTTGCCTGTTGCGTACGGCGCTCACTTTAAAGAAACATACCCACACAACAAACATAGAATATTTTAAAACTAATTCTGGAAAAAGTTGATTATGTAAAAAACAAATGGCAAATATGTGCAGATTTAAAGGTAGTAGCGTTAATTTTATAATAGGATTGCAAACTGGTTATACGAAATATTGTTGTTTTCTCTGTGAATGGGATACCAGAGCGCGTTCCGATCACTACACAAAACAAAACTGGCCTCTAAGAACAGGGTTCGTGCTTGGACCATTAGTATCACCTGACAAAATCATTTTACCTCTGCTACACATCAAGCTTGGTTCGATAAAGAATTTTGTGAAAGCACTTCCCAGAGACGGACCTGGATTTTCATTCCTCGAAAACAAATTTCCTACGCTAAGTGAGGCGAAAATTAAAGAAGGAATTTTTATAGGACCTGACATACGAAAATTAATCAATGATCCCGATTTTTTATCCAGCCTAAGACCCATTGAAAAACAGGCATGGTTGGCTTTTGTTGAAGTCACAAAAAATTTTCTCGGCAATCACAAATCACCCGATTTCCATGAAAAAATAAAAATAATGCTGGATGCTTATCACAAACTAGGATGCAATATGTCACTTAAAATCCATTTTCTACACTCCCATTTAAGTTTTTTTCCAGAAAACATGGGTTCAGTAAGTGATGAACATGGCAAAAGATTTCATCAAGAAATTACAGAGTATGAGAAGCGGTATCAGGGTAGATGGGAACCAGCTATGCTTGCAGACTACTGTTGGAGCCTCCAGAGGGATACTGTATCTACTGGTTACAAGAGGAAAGCCAATCGTTCAAAAAAAAAATGTTTTTTTAATGTAGAATAAAAATTTATGTCTCTCCTTCATACAAATTTTGTCAAAATCAATAAATGCCTATCACTACTAAATGTGACGTGATATAATATTTTTATTAATACACTCCGAATAGTTTTAATGTGATAAGTCATAATTACATACTGTAAGTCGAGTGAAATTTTTTTTTTTCAAATTTGTTGCATAGTGTAATTTGTGCAAATCACGATACTTAAATATTAACCGACGATTAAGAACCCTTTTATGTACTCCGACAAAACGTTACGTTGCAGTATCGCTCCAGTAAATTACAGTATCAAACGAATATTTAGTAAAGATTATAATGAAAATTAGAAAGCATAGAAATAGTCAAGTGAACAAATTAGTTCCTAATTCAGATATAATATATATTACTGTCTTTTTATTTGTTATAACAGTACATATTGCCAAAGTGAAATCTTTGAATCCGGTAGAATCTAGACTAAGTTTTAAATATTTGTTCCGAACATTTGGCTGGCGTTTGGTTGATTATAAAACATTGTTAATTTTCGATCAATAGCCTCATACCAGCTTACAATATTAACGTTACATATTTATGATCCAATTAATACTGAAGCGACGTTCATCAAGTCACTGCTCTCTTTCTTGTCTGTAATACTGTGAAATGTGGTCTGTTAATTGTCTTATAGTTATTTAAAATTTCCGTTTTCTAAAGGAAACTAGTTTATAAGCCTCAAGTATGTTTTGCCCTGGCCAGCTCGGTGTAGTAAGTAAAAGCTCCTACTATACCACCATGACCAGGACCTCCAAAACCTACAAAACTCGTTTCGAAGGACACACTTATGTCCAGCTGTCAGTAGACTGTTAAAACCTGTTGATAATGATAGTGATGTTTTGTCCATGCCTCTTATTATTATACTAAACTCTTTTTTTTTCTTTTTAAAATGAGTAGTACAACGAGTGTTTATATTGGCTATACAATTGGCGTCCAAAGTTGAAGTTATGCTTCCTCAAAATTTTGTAACATTTGGAAAAATGTAGCGAATGGAACATACTAAGACAAAATACACACAAGACCAGAGAACCTGCTCCTGTTTTGGAGTCGTTGAAAAATTGTCATTAGCCGAATGATTTTCAGGAAATATTAATAGTAGGAAGCAGTAGGCACGTCTAAATTCTTAAGCTAGCCTTGGATTAGCAAAAGTTCAATCGATACTCTATTACTACAAAGCTTGATGAAGAATGACACAAAAGTTGTGACAATGTAAATAAACCGATTATTATATAAGTTGAATATCATAATATATAAATAACTTTTATAAAGACCATGCATTGTTAAAAGAAAATCCAACGCAATTCATGTGAATAGTTTTTTTTGTAGTTGCAAATTACCGACCTGTTAGCGATAATAATGACTACTGCTGCTTATGGTGACCTGCAACTCAAGGCATAGAAGAGCGCAATCGCTTTTTATTTATCTTCCCCCTGAAAGTTAAAAGATAAATTTTGGACCTTCGGTAGCTTTACACACCTGTTGAAAGCAACAAAAGAAATGTTTAACACTTAATTCCTGCAAGGTGGTATCACTCCGATAGTGACGGCTTTTACATACTAACAAACGATTCTGCCCAAGGTTTTATTTTCTATTTAGACAACATATCTTAAAAATATATCTAGAACATATATCTACTCAAGAGCTTTATTATTTAGTCAGTAATTTACAAAAACATAGAGAAAAACAACGATAGATTAGACCAAAACCGCAAAAGCATTCAACCGTGTATATACATTTCGTACATTGATCCATTTCATATTGCTAGGCCACCACCGCGTTTACAGTAGAAATTCGATTTCAAATAAAACAGAATAACCAATCAGAAAAGTTGAAAAGAAATCTTAATGATCATTAAAATGGAGATGATTTTTGAGGGAATCCAAAGAATACCGCAGTGTTGAGGCATGCAAAAAATAAGCTATCGTTACTAATGAATTGGCCTACTGGACGAAATAATTCCGTAATCATTTTTTTTGTTTTTATTTCACGTCCTAAATAGTTAATAGATAATCATGAAACCTTAACAAAAAGAGCATTAGGTTGAGTTTAGGCCATCAATACATCTTGTTGTAGATATTCCTACCAAGGATAAAATTTAAGCTAAAGTGAACAAAGGCAATAACTAGTAAATAATAAGCAACAAGATTAATATGAAATGAAATTAAATCACTTGTAAAGCTCAGCCAAGGCAATATTATACTGGTTAAATTACCTTGCAGGCATATTATTATTGAGGTTCCCGATTGAAAGCGCTGTGCGTTGGGTCGAGATCATAAACTCATATTGCTTAACTGTAATATCGGTTATATAGTTACATACGTTCAACAACATATATTTTGCCGATGATCATAATACACATATGTTCGGAGCCACACCTTAAGACACACTGACAATATTCGAGCTCAACTTACTTCAGTAGTTTAATTTTTCTGTAAGCTACAGTTTTTGTTTTAATGAATTTCGGTTCTCATTTTATTTAAATAATGTATTTACTAAAGTATATAACAAGTGAAACAGTAATTATTTTATAAATTAACATACATACTTCAAAAATACATATAAAGCAGAAGAGTATAATTAATAATTAACATTCTTACACGGCTGTCTGATCCCAAACAATGTGTGAGATGTGTCAAGATATTGTTATCATTTTCTCAGAAAAACTAAGATTCTTAAACACAATTTATACGTCATGACTTTAATTATATTTCTACCTAATTCAAGATTACTAATTTGTTAACCAAGTCTTGCTTCATTTGTGTCTCCACGTGGAATTAAAAGTAAAATGTAGCCTACAAAAGACTGAGTGCATATTATCAATTTAAGTTATAAGAGAAAGACCAACTAGAAGTACCTCCATTACAAAGTGAGTTAATAATTTTCTATTACTGTCCAACTGCACCCCGCGTTCATAACTTCTTTGTAAATTGTAAATACATTTGTGAATCGTCTTTGTGATAAATCTATGAAATAATTTACTTTGTCTTTTAATAATAAAACTTTAAATAAATATTAACACGCAAAATATTTAAACTAAGACAAATATGTTGCGCGCCTGTTTAAAAGAAATTTTCTCTAACTTCGAATGTAGATTATAATAACATTTAAAATGATACAAAATTGTATACAGTGTTAAAACATATGTAACAAACTATACTACAGGTCCTTGTTGGACGGCTTTTAAATATAACTTAATTAAGAAAATTTATAACTAACTTGAGACATACAGAATAATGCATAAATATACTGCTTCGTTGGTCTAGCGGTAAGCGTATGCAACTACTGATCTAGAAGTCTCGGCCTCGATTCCAGGGTCAGACCAGAGTTTTTCTGGTTATAGAAGTTCAGAAGTTATAATCCTAGGCCGCGTGCCTCGGAGAGCATGTATACTTGTCAATCCTGCGCCTGATCTCTCCCCGGTCGTGTCGGATAGACGTCGCATCGGATTGTCAACTATACACACTTGTGGATTATTATATCTCCTGCATAGTTAACTGGTCTACGTTCCGAAATCGGCTAGTAGAACATCATAAGGTTTTTTAATATCTGTACATGCAATCCTTAAACATTAAATAAAAAAATCTCATAGTTTCGTCAAGTAAACATCGTTGTTTACATATATGTACATACCTTTTCAGAATTCATATTCTTCATAAATTGTTCGTTTGTATAATATTCTGAATATTAAACCTTACCTTACGTACGTTAGTCTTTACTTATTCTCTGTTACAAGGGTTGTTGTCCCGTAATCTCATTTATGGCAACCAGAATCACAGTATGCATGAATAGAATCGCTAATCGCTTTCAAAATATCCAATAGCATCGCTACATTTATCAAAAAAGTTTTTTTTAAATATTTATCTAAGGCTTCTTGTCTTAATTTTCTTTTGAGGAGTAAATTATATTAGTGAGTATTTTTAATGTCTCGCCCTAGCGACTTTTCAATGACGAGCTTTTTCAATTTGCTGTCTTTATATTAAGCTTACGAACTTCAATTAAGTGATGCGATGTTTTTTTATGGTAGAAGATAAAGTCTGAAAATAATTTGTTTATTTTACGTTTAATTTAAGGCTCCATTCGGGACCTTCTTTTAATTGGTAAAAACAATTTTGTCGATGGCTTAGAGTATTACTGTCATTTGAGTTTCTCCTTTTTTAGAGATAATTAACATTGACATTAATATTAGTCTTTTTAGTAAAATGTATTATAATTATTATATATATTAAACATATAGTTAATAATCATATTCTGATAATCTAGCGTAAAATAATTCTTGTATCGCCAAAATGACATCAATATAATTAATTCTTTCTATAAGTCAGAAAAGGCGCAATCCACTTAGCTTCTTATAATACAATTTGTAAGTATATAATCTATTAACAGCCAGGAGCATTAAGTTCCCGAATCAACCTGTTGCTACCCAACTTACAATACAATAAAAGAATACCGCTTCACAATGAAGTCACTTATCAAGTTCTACATTCGTAAACACGAATAATGTCGTTCAGTATTCAAGGCTCCTTCAGCTGCGATATTCCAGCTCACATTCAGTTTCTAGACTAAATAATAAAACTAATAAACATGGCAGAACTACATATGCTTAATTATATTATATATGGGAATGTGAGTTTGCTCGCTTTTTTGTTACTCTTTCACGGTTAAACCACAAAACCGATTTTAAAAACTTTTTGGCTACAGAAAATGAACAGAGGCTACTTTTTACTCCGATAACTGACATACAGAAGACACGGACATAAAAACGAGCGACATAAATAATAGTCTTTTATTTTATATCTAACATTCGACGTCTCACCTATAATCTGACGGCCAACTTTATAACTTACAAATAAAGTTAAAAATGGAGGAAGTTGATAATATTTTATTTTAAAAGGAAAATATATATTAGGGGAGACAATCAATGAGGAACCGGAGACCGTAAGTGAACTGAATCAATCAAAAATTTTCAGCGTTCTAACATAAGATATATATAGACGGAATTGATGGAACAACATTTATTACATCAAAATTTTCGCCTCTTTTATTGTTATGTCTGGCACGTTTTTATTGAGGAATCTACAAGATATTTGCTGGTAATTGACACGTTATCTTCCGTGAGAAATCGAATGAATCTATCGCGGAACATCTTAAATTTTTTTACATAAGCTCATCGTGTTGGTTTGTAATCAAGTTGTGCGTTTGATCCTTTAGTTTGGTGAATTTATTTTTGCTAAGGGATAATATCTTGTAGATTAGTATACGTGCACTAATTTAGTTATCAGCTTTTAAAAGTAATTAAGAATATCTAATATAATATTAGGAGAGCTATCGTAGTAATTTACGAGCTTGTATCTAATATATTTATCCCGATAAATACATTTATGAGTTCACACGTGTCATAGAGAAGCCTAATTAGTTATACGTTTTACTTACATACAACAAATAACCTGCAAAATGAATACCTATTCAAACCAATTAAAATGTGTATTATAATTAATCAGTATAGTATTATTATATTGGATTACTTCATCTTTGGTCTAGCGGTTGGTGTATGTGACTAACGAATCAAGAGGTGTCGAATTAGATTCTTGGGTCAGTTTAAAAAGTGTGATTGAGTTTTTGGGGTCATAGAAACACTTAATAATAGTCTAGGAATTGAGGTATTGACTCCTTTGCTTCGGAGAGTACCTAAAGTCATCATTCCTGTGCCTGATCTCTCACCGGCCGTGTTGGATAACCGTCCGATCAGATCGCGAAAAGAAGGGAACAGAGAGCGTGCCTGTATTTATGCACTCACTTATGCACTACAATATCTTTTGAGAGTTGGCTGAGCTCCGTTAAGACTAGCCGTCGTGATCGTAATCGACTAGGAATACATCATCTTCATAATTTTTGGTGCTTATTATTATATATTAAATATAATGTTGCAAAAACGAAGATCGTAATGTTGCAAAGTCTATAATTAGTCGAATGACCAATAACCTATTGTGATGATTTGATACATACATTAATAGGTTAAAAAGTGTACACTTCAATTGTTTTAATAGCTTCAGGTAATATATAACCGTAAAAATTAAAGCAAGACTAAGAAACTGATATATCCCTTTGTTTTGTTATTAGCATTGAACAGCCCGCATGTCTATTGTCCGTCTATCGTCTATATTGAGATCCCAGAGCACAAGCATGACATGTATTGTATGTAAACCTTAACGACATTTTCAATTTCGATTGATATGAATTGCATATAAGATAATTCTGATTCTTTTGTAAGACATAAATATCTTAATTGATATTTTGTTACAATAGTGTTTCATGGTTAATTATATATTTAATAGTCCTCTCGAGAACGTTATTCATGTTGCCTGTAAGTTGTCTTTTACTTTTAATCTATCGTACGACGATAGAATAAAAAGGTTCGGCATAAGTGTAGTGCGCGTTCACTAATTGGTACTCTAACATAGTTTCTTTTTTTTTCGTGTGTTTAAATTAATTCAATTCCAGTCAAATAATTCGTTTTGAACTAAAACCAAATAATGTTAGTAAATACTGTGCATCTTGTATATGACATAAAGAGTAACCTGCTTTGATTTAACCGTTAAACTTAACTGTCTTACAGGTATTAATAAATGATAATCAAGGTTTTGTTAAGTTTTTAACATATTTAATTACTTTTACAGTTGAGTTAAAGTTAAAATTCTTGTATAGTGAACAATAAATTGAAAAAAAAAGAACTACGCGTCCTACTTACTTGACATACTGTCAAACAAATGTATTTAAAACTGATAAACTTATATAGACTTATAGCAAAACTTCTTAGAAATATTCTCGAAATCCTTCAAAATCTATTTCTGATTTCGTCGAACGTGCAAAGCTTGAAACGTGAATCATGCATCAGCATTATTTTTTAAAGAACGTGGAAATATTTGTTGATATTCCCTTACCTTCCAAATATTGCGTAAACACTTTAGAGCTATTTAGAAAGTAATGTAATTTAAAAATACAAACCTCTGATATATATGATTCTTCTAATACAAATTGCTCACAATAACTCGAGATAATCTTCTATGCCAATAAATATAATTAGAAAGTCTATTTACAACATAATTTATCTGAATTTATTTAATTGTTTACACAATACTAATTCTAGTTGTGTATCGACTAATTACCGCTAATCTCTGGAACGAACATACTGATTTCAACGAGATTCTTACTAGAAAATAGCTAAAATTATAAACAGTAACATAACGCTTCGGAACAACTTAGTTGACTTACAAATGTAATAGTAATTTCTCTGTATGTTTGTAAATAAATAAAAACGTGGATGACTAAGATAAATAAAAATAACATTCCTTTACATATTTAATATATTAAATGTTATATTCATATACACATAATTATAATCGATTTAGTAACTCACATTGAAGTTTATATTTTTTTCTAGAAAGGTTTGAGGTTAATGGCGCGTCAAACTTTTCTTAATAGTATCATAATTTTTAATAATATAGTAGTTTAAAATAAATAAAAAGTGTACTTCAATGATAAACCCTTCTTTCTTAGTTCTGAAAAATAAATAAAACAAATAACTTCGCATAAAGTTGTCCACCGAGACACTAGTTATGATTTTCTACAGTGCTCTCAGTTGGTTCACTTGAGGTGAAGTTATTGAAAATTTCATACAAATGGTTAAAATTTGTCCCGAGTTCTTGTTGGGACTGTTGAGGCACTAAACTAGGAAGAATTTGCTACAACTATGTCAAAAATTTAATAGCACAATTTCTGAAATATTTATGAAAACCTCAGAAATAAAACTACTAACAAAGTAGTAGTTAGTCGTAGTAGTAGTGGTTAGTTTACGTCTATGAAAGAAATTTGGCACCTAAAAACTAAAAGGTTAAGATAGTTTCATAACGATTAAGGGATTAGTGATAATATAATGCAAGGTCCATACATAAATGAGTTTTTTTTAAAAAAGTAGCATATATTTGCATTTTTTTTTGCCATTTAGTTACTATTTATTTTTGCAAAGATCCAATTTTTTTGATTACTTTTCTACTCTTTTACCTATTTTAAAATTACTATCATTATGTTATAATCCCTTTATCTATCTACCCATTTGAGAATGAAAGTAGATCATAAAAAGAGACGTTTATTTAAAAAATGGTAGGGAAAAGAGTGATAATGCTAAACAAGATGTTAATTACGAAAAGTGCTCTTCAAAGGTCGTTATTTACTAATAATCGCATAATGGATGACTTGACAAGTTTAATGGCAGCGTATCGAAAACCACACTTTAAGTACTTACCTGATTATCCTTGTCGCAAATTGGCATTGTTGTAAAGTGTTGATGCTATTTGAATGTATGTAAGTCATTGGAAGGGTGAGTAGACGACGATGGAACTGTAGTGACCGTCACTGTTAACAGGTCTAATAACATGTCTGCAATCAATAATAGCACTAGTTTGGTAACACTCTTTGTTATACGAACCATTCGTTAATATAAATTCAAGTTAAGAACTAAGAAAGTAATTTAATATAACACTATGATGAATAAATGAACAAAAAGTAATTCTTATGTGGGACTTGTGCCAGGACTCGTCAATAATGATACCAGTTTGACAACACGTTATGCTATACGAACATTTCATTAACAAAACTTAAATTATAGAACTACAAGATAATTTAATAGAACACTTTGATGAGAAAATGAACAAAGAGTGAGTTTTATCTGGGACTTGTACTCATAACTTTATTTATTACAGAAACGGATGCTACATATCTAAACATTAACATATGTTCTAGCATAAGAAAAAAAACTATGGACTGTTGTTGGTCATTTTCATTTTAACTTATAAAAAAGTCTAAGTCCCGATAAGACATCAATGGATTGTCTTCTGAGTTTGATACTAGATTTATAATTGTTTCTTGGTATACTATTTATTCTAAGGCACCAACTTATTCTTTGAAGACATATTTGCATACATACATATACGTGTTTATACGCGTATAAATTTATATTTATATTCACATTTTATTAGTAGTTACTCATTTGGTCCTTTTTAGGATCAAATACGCAGAGAGATATCACACTATCATTATCACTTCATCCTAGTTAAATTTTAATCCTAAAGCATTGTACATTCATTTCTATATTCTATAGTTGATTTAATTATTTACATGTTTACTAAAAATCTATAGCTTGCGCCCTAAGGTTTTAATTAACTCAATGTGTTTGCCAACATAATTATTATATACTCGTTCACCTACAAACTTCAAGTTGTCTTCATGTAAACCATCCGTCGAGAAAGTCATTAAAACAAGAACGGTACAAAGCGTCTCGAAGACGTAGTCGAGGAGGACTGAATAGGAAATATTACTGTCAAAGCTCGGTTCTCTGAAGCCGTTGCTATGGTGCGGACCTGTTGCCGTACAGACGTCTACATCGATCGGCGTAGATAGAAGCGGGCAGATGGATGTATTGTTGTGATGCGACCACGATACCACACAATCTTTTTAAGTAATTTATTCAACTTTTATTATGAATTACATTACCTAATGGGTTGAGTGACTGTAATATTTATTACGTCATAAATACGGTAATATTACGTAATAAGACGTACGTTTTTTTAACTTAAGACAATCAGTAATGTTAAATTTAAAAAACATAACTTTCTCCATTTCATTGTGAATACTCACATTATAGAAAAGGCAATTAACGAAATAAAGGGTTCTAGTTCTAAATTAGTAATAACCTGGCGGCGATTTGCTAATCTATTGTCAAAATTTTGGATACTTGTTTGCTATTTCTGATATTATACAAAAGAGTCAGTACAAGCGTGACCGCAGTATGTCTCTAGGAAAGGCATCCTTAATTGGCATGAATTAAATTCAAGAACCAGATTCAGTCGTACAGTTATTGATGACCTAATATATTAATCTCTTAGACA
Source organism: Hypercompe scribonia (assembly GCA_949316085.1). Taxonomy (NCBI): domain Eukaryota; kingdom Metazoa; phylum Arthropoda; class Insecta; order Lepidoptera; family Erebidae; genus Hypercompe; species Hypercompe scribonia. Next base: position 19,804,644 of record OX438969.1, read on the forward strand.
ACTTTATAACCAGCGACAAATTATTTCATCAACTAGTACGATGAAAATATTAAACCCTTCGTGAGTCATATCTCGACATTTGAGCGCACAATAAATGAACTGAAATAGTTTGTCTTAGATTAATTAAGGTGTATAGTTATGTACGTAAATTGTTGTTTATGTGTGTGGGTGTACGAGTAGTAATTTCAGTACGCTATTTATGTAAATACAATACCACATATATATGTGGAATAGGTATGTGATTGAAATTTAAACCTCGTTGCAGGTAAAATCAAACATCTAAGGATCGTTTTACTCTGCATATACTCGTAAGTTAGACGTGTATATTACAAAAACAGTAATTATATTTTCTTTTATTCATTCTCATTATGTAATAAGAAAATTTAAATTTCACAAAAAGTAAAAAAGAAATATAAATAATAATAATAAAATAAATTATAGATGTATTTACACATAGGTGAAATAAAAGTACACACGCTCAAGTACTTTATACATATTCCCTCTCCTTAGCATGTTTTTGTTTCTTGAGGCAGAAGAAAAGCTATTAAAATTTCTACGTTCCCAGAAACGCGTGCTACATAAAACAATTCCTGTACATTGATATCCTTTTAACCTTAATACATTTTACTTAGTCTTCAGATTTAATATCAGAAATGTCATTTCTCATAAAACGATGTATGCTGTAGTAAACAATCAAATTTGTTCGTCCCTTATCTTATAATCTCATTTTACGGGGTTATTTTACCCGTCAATAGTTTTATTGGCTGTTTACCTCTCGCTGAGTGCTTTGCCGAGTTTCAGGTACAATAATGATATATGTTTTAGGATGGTCTACTACATCTTTATTTTATACAACGAATTATCGTTGTATAGTAAAGTATGCGAAACTTTTCTTCCCTAACAGTCACCAGTAAATGTCCCATTCTGACACCATTAGTAAATTAGTGGCAAAATTAACGATAATACCTAAAAAAAAAGATGCCAATGGACATAATTCGGGTCTCAACATACGGTTCTTTAACACTTGGATATTTCCAAGTGTTAAAGAAAGTCTGTTAAGGCTTAATAAATAAACTTTGTGAACTGTCAAACACCAAAAAAAAAATGGTTACACAGTTTTGTGAGTTTGTTTATGCATTTTAATGTTCCGTCGTGTAAGTCTCTAAATTCAGCTACTACGGTAAAAATAATTTGTAACCATGTATTAATCCTTGCTAAAACCTGATCTGTATACCAAACATTTAATGTACAGTTTATTGTGCGGTAAAACATAATTGGCAAGCAAAGGACATTTCAAAATTATTCTTAAAAAGAGTTTTAGAGAAGACCCAGAGCAATTAATGATTGCCCGTTAAACTAGATCAACTGATTGATGTGACTCAAGATGAAACGCATTCATCTAGAGATAATATTCACAGATTACACAGGAAAACGCTCGTAAATGCTGTGGATTGAATTGTGGTCTTGACTGGCTATAAAGTTTGTACTATAACGACATCATAGTAGAAAAATCTTACTATGATGTCGTTATAAAGAACAATATGTTCAACAGGAACTAATGGAGTGAATTCTAAGTATTGGAGTAAGATTATTTTGCAATGTTTTCTTACTAAATCTTATTCATGATGTTTTATGTTTTATCATCATCAACAACATCGACAGCCCTTAATAATTATCAGTTGGACATAGATTTCTCCATCGAAAGCAGGTTCTATCTTACTATGCACTGCTGATTCGACGAATCATACAGGGTTTGTTTCAGTCCGCCCCTCCGTCGATGGCCTCTTTGGTCCAAGACAACGGGAAGAACAAGGTTAATTTGCGATTTGTCTAGGCATCAGAAGTAGGGGCGACAGTACTACAGACCCGTTCCAAGAACACCACCCCTCAACTTCTGGAGGCTTCCCTGAGTGTTAGAAGTGCGGGCAGCTAGGCCTATTACAGAAACAGGGATGACTTGCTGGTTTGGTGGCAGCCTATAAGCCCATCAGACGAGATGAGTAAATTGTTTACGAGGGTATTCTGTCCATATTGTCTGGTACCTCTGCGAGGTGGCCTACAATTTATCAGACGCTCAATTCAGCTTTTGAGTGGGGCGTTCGTCGATTGATGCCGTGTTTTTCCTCAGGACCGTGACCGAAGAGGCGGTGAGCTGTAACGGCGTACTGTTGGCGGTGTCACTGAACATCACCTACGCATTCAACTGTATCAGGGAAGCACACCTCTACCACGGGGGTGTCAGAATATATGAGGCGGGTCGTAACAGGTTATCTAGAGGAGTGTATCGACATGTACAAGGACCGAAATGATTTTTGAGATGTCGGCTGATGTCGTGGGGTGTTACGCTGGGGGCTATTCTCAGACCACTCCAGTGGGATAGGACTGGGCCTCTTCGAGGTTGTTTTCCGCAGGCTTGGCATAATTTGTTACGGCGATGATACTTAGTCACAGCCCGGGGGGTAAACTTTCAAGAGGTGCCACACCTAGCATCAGGGAAGTCTCTTGGGTAGTTGGGTGCATTGATGCGCCGATGTGGAGGTTTTCGAGCCGGTCATTGACCTTCCGGTTGACTAAAATCCTTTTCAAGCACGGCTGCTTCAGAAAGTACCTGCACTTGGCCGCTAGGATTTAATTGAATGAGGGCTTGGCTCAGCACATATTGGCTATCTGTCCGCCTGTGTGACACAGTGTCGGACCCTTACTGTAGTCATCGGAGGAGATCTCTCGGTACTGGCCGTTATATGTTCTATGGCCGGTAGTGACAGCTGCTTCACCGCGGTCGAAACCTTCTGCAAAGACATTATTTCACAGAAGCAGAAAAGAACCGACAGGACGATCTCCACTTGGACATACCATGTGGTTTTAGTCAGTCTAATCCCGACATATCACCCCGCCACAAATCCTGGCAGGATAACGACCCGAAAGGGTTTCCATCTTTTAAAGAAGATTCAAAGTTTGTTTCAATTTTTTCTTTTATTTACAATCATGTTTTCCTCTTACTTTGCTTCTTTAGGCACCTCTTACAACACCCATGGGATAAATAGGGGTGACACTTTGTATTCTTAATCTATCCACACGGATAAAAAGTGAAGTACTTAAAAAAGATTCTCAGTTGTTATTTATCGATTTAGCTTTGTGAAGAAGTATATTATTTATAGGTATATCGAATATTATTTATCGAGTCGTATAAAGTTTGTACTAACTATTTGCAGCCTTTCTACTTCGTTTTTATTTTTTTAACCTCAGAAAAACAACCCGTTATCTATTACTTGTACAAAATAGCTGCTAGGCAATTAGAGTGATTTGTTGAAAGTACCAAGGAGTTATAATGTAAAATAATAAAAGAATACACGTAATGGTTGTTAATCGTGTAAAAATACTTAATGCTCTTTGTCTACCGCAAACAACATTCTCTATTTAATCTCCTCGTTTAAAGCTACGGCAAAGCTAAACAGATCCTTCTAAACTGGATTAGAAAAATCTTTTTAATCAAATTACTCCTAACAAGAGCTTTGCCATTTTTAATCTATACTAAGCCGATTATAATTATGTGGGGTGTTGCAGACAATTATGGCATGAAAGGAGCCTTTATTGTCTAGCTAACGTTAAAATGTAATTTTCATAAAACACAAATTAACAAATGAAATTGTCTATTTTATAAAGCAAAAGAAAATAGTAACCCGGTCAATGGTGAAATACAGATTACAATAGTTTCTTTTAAATGTTGCCAAACAATTATACAGAATTAACCTCAATGTAGTATTTCTTTTTATTTTTATTTCTACAGTAATTTTTACCATTAAGAGTTGAAGATAAAGTTGGGCCTTGGGTAACTCAATTTACTCATTTCGATTTTAATGTAGTTACTCAATATAATCAATTACTTTTGATTTATATATCGTAAAACAACCAAAAAACTTACTTGCTGTTGAATTTGATTCCAAAATTTTTATTAGCCAACACTCTTATGTACTCGTATATAGTTTTTTATGTTAAGAGCCTGCCAACGTGACGCTACTCAGCCTGAGGAAAAGCGTAATACTATTTTAATAATTCAATATATTTCTATATATTTTTAATTACTTATTATTTGATTTCTAATAATATTCAGAAAAATTACTAAGTAAAGTAATAACAAAACTAATTAGCCAATTATAACCAACACTTTCGATAGAAGAGCATTTCAAGTTTGACGATTAGGTCGGCGTTGTTCTTAACAAACTTTATTATTAACCAAATGCAAAGAAAATCTCGAATTATTAGCAAAGTTTTAGTAACTAAAGTTGCTTAGTAACCGCGCTTTATGTAGTAACTTCGAAATTTCAAAATCCTTGTCTCTCACAACTTTGAAATACTTCTGTTCCCTAATATAATATTGTATGCTCTCGTCTATCTACTACAGCAAATTTCACATATGACGTATTTAATCCATCTATATCCATCCTTAACCCATTTGGTGTGGTTTATAATTACCGTATATAATACATGTACATTAAATAGGATACTAACCTTCGCCTGGTTGGGTAACTAATACGAATATTTTCGTTTAACTGGATGAATAAAGTGAAAAGATGAACTAAACATGATTAAAATTATAAAGGTTATGGATCTAAAAATTTGTACCTAAATTTAAATAACTTTCTTTCTTACTTTGAGTAAATAGAAATTTTAAAATGTTTGTTGTCTCTTTTCTTTCTATTTTCTTTATACATTTCTATTTTAAGAGCCTGCTAAAGTGACTCTGCTCTGCCTGATAGAGAGCATGAATCCAAGAGTTCTGGTCACCATACTCATTGCGAAAACATATAATAAGGTACGGTGACCCACACTATGGTAGCCTAGTGAGATACTTCTTCACGCTCCGTTTGGAGGCGTAAAAGACCTGGCAGTGCATCAATGGGCCTCCGGTCTCGCACTCATCAACGAAACACAACAGCACGGATGCTGTCGCTAAGGTTGGTCTATATAAAAATTACATTAAAAATCATAATTTGTAAACAAGTGCAGCCAACGTTGTAAACAACAAAAAGGGTACCAAGCAAGTGATAGTAAATATTGAAATTAAAAGAATGAGAATTTATGATACGTTGCAAATTATTTGAAGCATTTTCAAATTTTAACTCGTCACATCGCTTACAAACAGGTTTTTTACGTTGTGTTTCTATAAAGACATTTATAGTTCAATTTTATAAAAGTTTCGAACGAAGACATAAATCTTCTGCAATCGTAAATCAATCGGTGAAAATAATTTATTATGCTGCATTTATTTTTAGAAACAACTGTTTAAATTTTTCGTTCATCATGTTCACAAGTACTCTGCGATAGTATTTCTATATTAAAGAGGATGATATGATTTTATTGTATTAGGAAAATAATATTTATTGTTTTGCAAATTTTAAGTAAGTTGAACCGTTGTGACACCTGAGGCATGAACGGATTTAGTTATGAGTAAACTGAAATTGCTCGAGGAAATTTATTCCTTTCAGCCCTACAATAATATTTACGTTAACCTTACTGTTATAGAGTTATTGTCAACTGTAAATGTGTGGTGTCTATGAAATAAACCACTATATACATCAATATTGCTTAGCCTTAAACAGTTTTTAACATTTCAGCATTTAATTTTTTTTTCATAAATAAATATGTTTCGATGCTTAAAAGATGTTTTTGATAGTTGTTTTGTTAAAATAAATGTTATAGTTAATAAACATTATTTTTTAATATACTTTTATTCAAGTTGGCATAAAAGTCTAGGACGACGCCCAAATCCAACGTGAAATCATGCTTTGCGAAAGTTTTAACTTCAGCTGTTGTCATTCTTTTCTCTCTGCAAGGAAAAAATGTAACATATCCTTCTTTTCTTATTTTTAAATCATGTTTTTCAACAAATAAACTAGCTAAAAGGTTTCTTAGAAACACAGTCTGTAACTTTTCTTTTTTTAAAAGTCAACGCCCGGGACCTATACAAACATACAAGAAACGGACTCAAAGAACATTCAGACTCAGAACAACAATTTGTTGAACACACAACGCGTAGTCCCGTGTGGGGTTTGAACTTACAATATTCGGCGCAGTAAAGAGCGGTGTGGCGATCGCTTTAACCACTGCGCCATTCGTGTAGTTACACTAAATTAATTTCATTGTAGTCTGTCAATTATTCAATCAATATGTTTATACAAAGAAAAAAAATAAAATTTTATCGTTAGATATATAAACGGTGACGACGTCTTCGACGACTAAAATTAGTGTTGAGAAATTGTATTGTTTGACCGTATTTATAGCTTTACATATTTGACAATATGAAAATTAATAACAAGTGCTGATCCGTCTCTCATAGCTATATTTTATTTTTAAGGTTGTTATTTCAGTGACTCTTTCTGTGATGACGAATTAAATATACAGAATGTCACTGCCCCTGTTCCTACCATAGATGTTGTAAGAGACTATTTACTATGCGAACAAAATATGTAAGACATCACCACTGCAAAGAGCTAGCGTGGCATAGTAGGTCACAACACTATTAGATGTAGGCCTCTCCACCTTATGTTCAGCAGTGGATTGTTGATGATGATGCTTTCAGTAGCTATAGTGATGTTGTAAGTAGCTGATGCTAGGCAAATGTCATTAGATACTTAAGTCTTTAAATTTTAAATTCAGTAGAAGTTTAGAAGAAGTCAGCTATGTAAAAGGCTCAGCACCCCACTAAGGCTTTTCTTACTAAATGCATAGAATAGTTTCGGTGGGTGTCATTAGTGAATTGAAAACAACAATGATTAGTTACCAAAACAGAAATTAAACAACTGCGACAAACAACCTTCTGTTTGTAAAATAGATATTTATTTCATTAGTATATTTTATGTTTGAACAATTAATTGATTTTAATAAAAACTTTAGTAAAAAGTACAGATTCAAATATTTTTATATTAGATGATGAAATAGGCCTTACTTTCTAACTGACCAGACGAAAATTGATAAAAAATGGAAAAGTAATAAACAACCATCTAAAAGTAACTCCTTGAGCTTAAGTAAAGTCATATATTTTATGTAAAAAATAAGAATATAACAGTAGAAGATATCTTCAATTTATTTTTATATTGTTCAAACGAAACTCATTACCTGGTTGACCGTACCATCCATTTCACATTCTCATTATTTTCTATTAAATTATAAATCAGATTCAGTTAAGGTGACGCCCCTTTTGCCATTAGACATTCATTCAGAATCACATGACACTAATATTTTTTACGTTTGCTGTAAATACTTATACTATAGACGTAATTAATGTTCTGGCCGTCTTTGTCCGACTTTTATAGTGCTTTTGACACTTGAACAGTATACGGCTTATCGTAAAATGTTCCGGGACCAACAGGTTGTCATGGTGATGGGCAGTCAACAAATGAAATTGCGTTACACCACCGTCATAATCGGGATTTATACGATATCCATTAGGAAGTTATTGCTTAAGTTTTACGTTTCGCCTTTGGAAGTTGTTATAGTAGTAATAGTATTAGTTTTTTCGAAGAAATAAATATGAAATCTTCCATCATCATCACCATTTTCGTCCACACAACTTGTATTATCTTCAAGAATTTTGTCATTACTTAGTTTTAAGTCTTGTTTTCTTGTATTTTATGAGATTGCTTAATCACTTAGAGTGTTTTGAGAGAGCGTTTGCCTTTCAGAACTTTGTTTATTTTTACGTCTACAATGTTTTAATCAGAGTCAAGAGGCAAAGAGTATTTGTAGTATTTTGTGCCTGAAATAATATCGTATTATAACACTCTTTGCTCGTCACCCTACATTTTCAAGTTTTTAAGCATATATTTGTATTGTATAGGAATATTAACATGAAGTGTAAATTTCTATACCTACGCCGTGTCTTTTGATGTTGTGCCAAATCAAGCTTCTATATCTACGAAATATTATCTAAAATTAAAACTTAAAGTAAAGTACGATGGACTGAATGGCTGATAGACTAATGGAAGTGACTGGCAGCGGATGGGTGTGGACTGCCCAAGACCGAGATAGTTGACGCTCTGTGCAGGAGACCTTTGTACTGCAGTGGACGGCGATAGGTCAATTGATATAATTGGTCTATAGGTCAATTGGTCAATATTAGGACGATTATATATAGAACAGAAAATAGTATAAATATAAGTAAAGAATTGACCATATTATCAAATTTTATGTATTTGAGTTGTTGTTTGAACGCAAATGGCCATAGACGACCGACACATTTTTTTTCATGTTGACAAGAAAGTTTTCTTTTCTATGCCTCAACCTGAAACGTGAACTTTGAAATTAAAATTGGATTTGATACAGACTGTTGGATTTAACAGGTACAACAAGGAATTAAGTAGTTTACACTTCTATTATAAAAATGATATTTTTGCTTAAAAGTTGTCGAAATTAATTAGCCATTTCGTGAACATATAATAAACATATATATCATATATAACTACCACTAAACTACCGTTTCATCAGTGTTATTTGACCAAAATTCTATACATAACACATAATCATGAAACTCAAATGAATAACTTTGATTACTACTATAAGTTACCAGACGTGTTGAACTCCGCGAGGTTCGTATACCAATTCATATACTCACCTGAATATCTTTAACTCGAATAGTCCAAAATTCTGGCAGTGACAAGTATGTTCATTATATAGAAACGTTGGCCTAGCTAGTAGTTTAAGCATAGCCAAATTAAATAGGGACCTACTAGAGGAGGCGGCCATTATTCACTCTTGGCCGTCTCCGCAGGCCCCGACCGAGGAGGTCGACATGAGGGCTGGTCGCTTCTGCGAAGCGATTGCACAAATTTGTGATGCGGCCATGCCCCGCATCCGAGGTTGCCGGCCTCCACGGAAGGAGGTTTACTGGTGGTCCCAGGAGTTGGCGGACCTCCGTGCGGCCTGTACTCGTGCCCGGAGGTCCTACACCCGTAGTCGGCGGCGACACCGCGAAGAAGGCGGGGAGAACCAGCTTCATGAGGAGTACCGAGAGGCGCGGAAAACTCTGAAGCTGGCCATCAGCCGCGCCAAAGAAATTAAGAGAAAGGAAATGCTGGAGGGTCTCGATCGTGACCCCTGGGGTCGCCCCTATCGTGCGGCGCGGCAAAAGCTCCGCACGTTGGGCCCCCCCCTTACAGAGACACTCCAGCCCAGCTTCCTGCGGGAAGTGGTCGAGGGCCTTTTCCCGCAGCGGGCGGAGCACACGCCCCCGTCGATGGCCTTCATGGTCGAAGACGACGGGGTGAACGAAGACAATGTTCCGCCCGTCAGGGAATCGGAGGTAGGGGCGGTTGTTCTACGGATCCGCTCTAAGAACACCGCCCCCGGGCCGGACGGGATACCTGCTCGAGTGCTAGCCCGAGCCCTCGAACACATGTCGGACCGCCTCAGGGAGGTCCTGGACGCTAGCTTGGCGTCCGGACGCTTTCCTGAGTGCTGGAAAAGCGGGAAGCTGGTCCTATTGAGGAAGCCGGGACGGCCAGCCGAATCGGTAGCGGCCTATAGGCCCATCGTGTTGCTGGACGAGGCGGGTAAACTGTTTGAGAGGATACTCTCTGCCCGCATCGTCCGGCACCTCTGCGAGGTGGGCCCCGATCTGTCGGACGCCCAATTTGGTTTTCGGGCGGGGCGTTCGACGGTCGATGCTGTGCTGCGCCTGAGGGCCGTTACCGAAGAGGCGGTGAGCTGTGGCGGCGTGCTGTTGGCGGTGTCGTTAGACATCGCCAACGCTTTTAATAGTCTGCCATTTAGCTGCATCAGGGAAGCCCTCCACTACCACGGGGTGCCAGAGTACCTGAGGCGGCTTGTGGCAGACTACCTTGAGGAGCGTACCGTCATGTACGAGGACCGTGACGGTGTTCTGAGGCGGCGGCCCATGACGTGCGGTGTTCCGCAGGGGTCTGTCCTCGGACCACTTCTGTGGAACATGGGATACGACTGGGCCCTCCGAGGTCGTCTTCCCCCCGGGTTGGGCGTAATTTGTTACGCAGATGACACATTGGTCACAGCCCGGGGAGTGAACTTTCAAGAGGCGGCGCGCTTGGCCACCACGGGAGTCTCTTTGGTGGTCGGGCGTATTGAGGCGCTGGGTTTACGGGTGGCCCTAGATAAGACGGAGGCCCTTTTGTTCCATGGGCCCCGTCGTGGTCCACCACCCGGCGCCTCTATCGTAGTCAATTCGGTCCTCGTACCGGTTCAGGCCCAGATGAAGTACCTGGGCCTGATCCTTGACGGGAGGTGGCTCTTCGACGAGCACTTCCGACAGCTTTCTCCAAAGCTGGTCGGCGCTGCCTCTGCCCTCGGGCGACTTTTGCCCAATCTGGGTGGAGCTAGCGTTGCGACGAGACGGCTATACACGGGGGTTGTCCGGTCAATGGCGCTGTATGGTGCACCGGTGTGGGCGGCGGCTCTGACCGCCCAGAATAGGGCTCGTCTCTGGCGCCCTCAGAGGATATTGGCGGTTAGAGCCATACGTGGTTACCGCACCGTATCGACGGAGGCGGCGTGCGCCTTGGCCGGAACTCCCCCGTGGGATTTGGAGGCGGAAGTGCTCGCCAAAGTTTATCGGCGGACGGCTGACTTCCGGGCGCGTAGCGGCATACGGCCCCCGCCCGAAGAGATACGCGAGTGGCGAGAGGCCGCTCGTCGAGCCACAATGGCTCGTTGGTCGTCCCGGCTGGAGGCTCCACGTGCTGGTTTTGCCACCGTGGAGGCTCTCCAGCCGGTCATCGCCGAGTGGGCAGGGCGGCAGCACGGGACCCTTTCCTTCCGACTGACGCAGGTCCTTTCCAGGCACGGTTGCTTCGGCAAGTATCTGCACTCGGTCGCCAGGAGGGAATTGAGTCCCGCCTGTCACCACTGCGACTGCAGTGAGGACTCGGCTCAGCACACGCTAGCGGTTTGTTCCGCTTGGGCGGCGCAGCGTGGGGTCCTCACTGCAGTTATTGGAGGAGATCTCTCGCTACCGGCCGTCATACGCTCCATGGCCGGTAGCGACAGTTGTTTTACCGCGGTCGCAACCTTCTGCGAAGACGTAATTTCGCGGAAGGAGGCGGCGGAGAAGGCCCGGGAGGACGATATCCACTCGGACCCAATTCGCCGCCGGCGAGCCGGGCGGCGGAGACGCGCATACCAGCGCCTCATGCCGCCTTGAGTGTGGCCGCGGATGGACGGGACGGGTTTTCCCCTCCATCCGCTATAGTGGCCAGCCGCGAGGAGGTGACGTGTGCGTGTGCCGGACGTCACCTAAATGGAGAGTTTATCCGCAGATGGCGCCCACGAAAGCGGGCAGGCGCTAGGAGGGATTAGGATGTCGTAATAACAGCTGTTCCCGAATCCCTCCTCTCTCAGGCGCAGAGTGGCACACCGTGTGGTTTTAGTCGGTCCGATTCCGACACACCGCCCCGCCGTAAACCCCGGTGGGGTGACGGCCCGTGGGGGTTTCCACACGTTAAAAAAAAAAAAAAAAAAAAAAAAAGCTAGTAGTTTAAGCATCACACCACTCTCTACTATACTGAGTGTTGTAGGTTCAAACCCCACATGGGACAACACTTTGCGTGATCTATAATATAAATTGATGTCCTGAGGCTGGGTGTTCTTTGTATCGATTTCTGGTATGTTTGTAAAGACCCCCGTGGTACAGAATATATTCCTAATGCGGGTGTTGTCTTTCATAAAAGAAAAAAAAGACTTGCTATTTGAAGCAATTACTTCATTACTCAATTTGTGAAGGGTTCTTAGAAACCGGGTGCTGGATCAAAGATTTCTGAGTATTTTTATAAGCTATTTATTATTCTGTATGCAAAGAAAAGTTGATAACCAACTACAATTTGTTGATTTTAAACTAGAATAACACAAATTAGAATTCGTGTTATTTATTAACACAATCAACTTATTCAAATTTTAAATATACGATTAATAAGCGCATATTTGTTAATGTGTACCTAATACAGGGTATTATATCTGCTTTTGTCAGTTTGTAGCAAATAGATTGATTGACGCTAATGATGATTGGAATCCAGTTACAGTGTTTAATTACGTCAACATTACGGAACGATGACTAAAGGATAATTAAATATTTCTATTAGAAACGCATTATATTATAAAATTAATTAGAAATGGTAAGTAGATTTCACTAAGAAAATACAGCATCGAAGTTATAAGAAAATTAAGCCAATATTTGTTTGCATGTAGTAGGTTCCAACTAATGAAGGTGAAAAACGAAATCGCCTTATTCTCTATGTTTCACTACAGTATTCATAACCATGAATATTTCAGCTAAACATTACGGCCAATCCTCTTAGATATTACTTCTCTAAATAGGCTGATTCAAATTTATTATCCAGAAGATTTTAGGATATTATGATTCTAATATTAAATGACATCACTACTACAGCTTTTGCAAAAAGAAAGTATAAAAATTTGTAATATTTAAATCATAAGATTAAATGTTTTAAAAATGAACTTTGAGTTTTAACTTCATATATTAAGTTCATTTCTATATTATACTAGTTGACCCGGCAAACGTTGCTTTGCCATATAAATTATTTCTACGTAATTTGAGCCGGATGAAAAATGATTAAATTACTAAAATGGCCAATAAAAAAATAAGGGTTGATCGTAGAAAGGTGAAAATTGAGGATTGTATGTATTTTTGTATGTTGTATCATAAAAAAATAGAAATTAAAAGTTTTGTCTAAAAAATAAAAAAAAATATTTAGGGTTGTACTACCCCTAACATTTAGAGGGATGAAAAATAGATGTTGGCCGATTCTCATAGATACCGGATAAGCACAAAAAATTTCATCAAAATCGGTCAAGCCGTTTCGGAGGAGTATGGCAACGAAAACTGTGACACGAGAATTTTATATATTAGATCATCATTAGGTATCATTAATATATCACAAAATTGAGTTCCGTTTATTGTTTTATTTGGGTAAAGTTTTTTTATTTACTAAAGCAACGTAATATAATTTTATAATTTATTTTTAAACTGTTATAGTTAATATTAGACTGCTGGATTCGAGTTCCTAGGTGGAGAGCAACAGGCAGGCTAAATATTAAAACAAATATTGAGCAAGTTTCGTTTTGACCTAAAAATTATCAAACCTGCCTATGATTTAAGTGACGGTTTGATGGTTTGCTAGTGCTGGTGAAAAATGTGACATTTTTGTTTGTTGTGCATACCAGACAATGTAGTATAGTGTACAATGTAGTACTCACACTATGGCGCCCTAGTAAGATGCTTTTTCACGCCCAACTTATATACGTAACAGACATGACAGTCATCGTGGCACTGTGAGGTTTACTCATTTACCACGATTACTGTCACCCCAGCATCAATGGACCTCCAGTCTCACACTCACAAATGAAACATGACAGCTTGGATGCTGTCGCTTTAGGTTGGTCTACTGGCAGAAGCTAGTAATGTCCCTGCTGAGCCGATCCGTTCATGCTGAAATCAATGTGGCTCTACTTCTTTCTATTCTGATTGTGTAAAAAATCTAAAAAGGTATTACCTATAAAAATACAGCTAGAAAGTGTTGATCGTAATATGAACTAGATTGTGAAGTTTTGTCGGTGTATAATTCAATAGAGCTTGTTTTCATTTGTTGAAAAATCAGAAAAGTTGCTATAACATTAAATTACTTGACACTATTTTTGTTTCAAATTGCTAATGAACACTCGAATGAACACGTAAAAAACCAATTCCACGTCGTTTATCAATAAATAAGCCTCTTTAGATATAGAACGCTGACATTTTAGTATATTTGTTTAAGTAGACATCTGTACATGAAATAAGAGTATCTGTTTCAAATAACAGATGTTCCAATATTACCTACTGTGTAAATATATTCGCGTTCTGTTTACAAAGGTTTGTGTACAGAGGTCTTTATGTATCTATCTTTGAAAAAAATATTATCAATGTACCTTTAGATACGTATAGGAAGTTATTTTGATTAGGTTGACGTTATATAAATGACTTAAAAACTTGATGTAAAACAATAAAAATAGTTAGATTAATAGTTTTGAAAGTACTTTACGTCATATTGCCACAAACTGTGTTTTATGTTCGAAAACATTAAATGTGGCCTATGTATATATTTAATTTACCCACATAATTAAAACTGTTCCAACAAAAGGTGCTATCTTACGTAAAGTAAAATTAACAACAAATACGAGGTCCCAAAATTAATAATGAGAAAAGCCATCTTCACGCTGCAGACTTACGGCTGTCTACGCACCTGGATTAACTCATCAACGTGTCACTACCCACTGGTACCGCTGTTCTGAGCATGACATCACACCACCTGTTATTTGATTGCTTATAAATAATTGATTACTGTATACGTACGTATTGTGTTTACAAAAATGTTTGTTTTGGACGCTACATGATTAAAATATTTTAATACATTGCTGTCACGTACTAATTTGATGCGTAATATGCAGTTTTCTCTATTTATTTAGTGATTGATTGAATTTGTATCTCTAACACTACAAGAATTAACTAAATTACATTTTAAGTATAAATTTAGAACAACTAAGTTAAATTACCACCACCTTTCCTCATTATTTTGTTCCGAGCACGGTTTTAAATTATCTATAATATGACTAATTATAATTTCACTTACATGGCCACACCTTGAGAGTTGTGCGGCTGTTTAGCTGAAATAAATTAAATTATTTATTACAATGTAAACACGTGTGTATGAAATTAGTACACATTCACAAACTGATATATTGATCACGTAAATTTAGCTACATACGTGATACAAGGCAATGCCTAATATAATGTATTAGCGGTTAGTGTAATTCACACGTTTTGTAAATTTAACATGTAATCGATAGAAAAATACGGAAGTCTCGTCTTACTAAAAATACTTTTAGCATTAAGATAAGCCCTGTGTGTAATACCGGCTCACGTAAATAGCAGTTTATAGATGTTGTGCTATTCAATATTTAACCATGTATGTAACCTATGTTGGTTGAGTGGAATCTTGTAACTCGATTTCGAAGCATATATGTATCTTCAAACGACCTCGGATACGATGCGCTCCTTTGCTGCAGAAAATATTCCCCACTTTAAAAAAAGATATTTAAACAAGGAAAGGTTTAATATCCTTTTTCTCTGTATGTAAATCCTTTTAAAGAGTGTTATAGATATCTATAAAATGTGTCTCTATAAATTAAGATTAATTAAATGTAATAGTTTGCATAGGATGGGCAACGAAATAGTTATCATTTGAAAAAATCGAATAAAAATAATTTGATATATTATAAGAATTATTTATTTACAAGAAAGCTAATTGGCTAATAATTATTTCGGTATATGATTAAAATATTAAATTAAATATTCTTTTTAATGTTCTATTGTTTTGCTTCACTATCTTTTGAACTTGCTTGCAGAACTAGAATGCATTTACACCGTACCACGGTGAGTATGTGCTAGTCGGGACTGTTTCATAAACAATTACAGAAATTAAATTTCAACATTATATAGGGTGGGCCACGAATTAATTAATATTTGAAAAAAATCGCAGAAAAACCATTTGATTTATTATAAAAATTGTTTATTTACAAGAAAGTTAATTAGTTGTGAATTGATTTATTAAAAATATCGTCTAAACGGCCACCGTTTTGACGTTTGCACTTCTTCTAAGCGATCACCGAAATTTTCAAATACACTTCGGCAAAGAAAACGAGAGATCGCTAACATCTCTTCGTTAATTTTTCTTTTAGTTGACGTAGTGTATTTGGTTTATTGATGTAGACTAGATTCTTTAAATAAATGGAATAAAAAAAATCTACTTTGTATAGATCTGGACTTCTAAAACATGTCTTTGATCATCGGCAGGGCCTCATCGGATGTGTGACAAGTGGTTCCATCTTGTTGAAACTATGTGTTAGAATTGTAATCAGCAAATTCCAGTAGTATCGGTCTCAAGAACTCCCGTATGTTACGGGAGTTCTTGAGACCGATTGTTGACTTGACTTGTTTGCGCGGGATGTTTAATATGAATGTTAACGAATTCTTGGCCTACCCTACGTTATTAAATTAATTTTATTGAAGAACTAAGGTGTGTGAAAATTTATTTTTCACTTATTTCAGTAATAAACAATAGAAAAGATTTTTAGACAAAAGAAAAGTGAAAAAAAAAGCTGCTTATTTCATATTTTAGCTAAGCTAAAGTACAAAAATTTATTTAATAAGTATTCATTGGAAGTTTAACTTATTTGAATGTTAAGATTAAGTGAATATCACATCACAAAATTAGTTGTAAACTATTGCGTCTATTTTGGTTACGTTCAAATGCCAGGTAAAGGTCGATCAATTGCTCATCGTACCTGAACAACATGAATGTAAGCGATTATTGTTACACGTGTTTAGTGTTTGTAGACTAAATATCGATAGCTAAGTATATCTCACATGCTATAATCTTGACTTTATTGTGCAGCACAATACTCTTAACTAACTAAGTTACTGTTAACTGTGCCATATAACTATATTATTTAGATGTACCCTGCCATTCCTCGCCGTGGCACATTTTAATTAAAAAAAAAACCATAACTAAAGCGTGTTGTATAGCGTGTGAAATTTGAGTTCATTTACGCACTTACGACGGAACTTTTTGAGTTTTTGAAGTGTATACAAAGAAATGTAACATTTTATACATGCCTATAAAATATTATTACTTAATATTTGTTAGTTAAATGCCTTTAATAACAGAAAAGCAGCTTTAACTTTTGTATTTTAATATAATTATTATACACTTTAAGTAGAAAATAAAATATTTGAAGTACTGGAAGACCATAGAAAAAGCGTCATTCAACAAATTATTGATATTCCCAAAAGTAGTGTAGATGTTATGTTAATCCATTTCCATGCATAACTGAATTGTTTCAAGTAACATCGATTAATCGAATATATATTATAAAACATTAAAGCATTTTACGTTATTATAAGAATAACCTATTCAGAAATGGCGGACGAAACTATTTTAATAAGTAATATATTGTCAGCGCACTAATATTAAACACTAATTACAAAATACAATAACATTTAATAAGAGCATACAGTAGTCTTGTAATTTTCAAACACTCACCATACTCAGTATCACTCACGATTAAAACGGATCTTACGAAATCTTCAAACACAAAAATCATTAAGTTTTTTAGACTACACGCCTACATACAAATACTCGAAAAATATAGCTCTCCTTAACTGAAAGGCAGTCAAGTAAAAATATAGCGATACCGAAACATAGCGATTAAAACACGAAAGATATATAAATCCTATTTTGTAATGCATGATCAAGATCTCTGATGTTACCCGTAAGAGCTTACTACAAAATCTAAGAGTTCATCACTTGGGTTCCCAAGAGCTTTATACACTATAAGCCGCTTGTGAGTTATTCTGCTTGGTTTGTACACACTATTAGGCCATTCTTGTGTGAAATTCAATTTTTGCTTTTAACATTAGTGTTTACTGAAATTTACAAAACTGAATACGAATTTTTTGCTTTTATACTAATTTATTTGAACTAAATTTTTTCACAAATATTTTACAAATGAACAATTTCACATCTTTATGTAACATGAACAAGTTTATATGTATCAATGATGCCTGTACTGATGATAGCATTATATGACAGGTGCCAGTGCCTGTACATTGATTTGAAATCATTTTTAAAAGAATTTTTTTGAGATCATCATCTGCAGCAGTAACAATTTTACGGTTTTTGGAGGGTTGACTGACATAAATCATTGATAAAAGATAATTAGATCCAAAACATTTCCGCGCTGTATATGATTACCAATCCTCACACACAGAATACAACTGCTAAGATACTCCCCATCTTATACAGAAGAATGGGTATTAAACCGGTATTAAAGGCCTTCCAGACGTCCAAGAATGTGGCTAAAGCAGAATTACTGCTTTTCTAAATATTTTATTACTTAAGCTAGTTAATTAAAGCTTTAAATAGATATTTTGTCGTACAGAAGGAATTTTTTTAGTCCATTAAGTTACCATTTTGACGATTTGTTTTACATGATTTTTGTTCGAACCGTAGCCACTCCTCTAAGGAGTAATCTGGCTTGGTAAATTGGCTGAAGTCCTCTAATCCCAGTGAGTCAGAATTGTATACAATCCACGGTGCTGCGATAAGTCCCCAGTGAATCAGAGCGGTAGCTGCGTAGTAGCTGGCTGCTGCATAAACGAGAGAGATCTGCTCTTCTTAGGTAAACCATAGGCGCAGTGTGATGTGCCTTGACGCTGATACGGCTGTAGGGCGAAGCAGGTTAGAGCGGTCTTTACCTGCGTGTGGTATCCCTGTTGAGGTCGAGGTTACTGGCTGGCTGACACTTGCTTACCGCTCCTCATTGTGGGAGTGTACACGATGGGAGGTATGACGCTGCTGGTCTACTTATTTGGTGTCTACTTACAATCACGTTCGAGTCACTACTATGAAGGAACAGGTGTCATGTCCCTCCAACACAAAAATCATACCTGATCGGAGGTGGTCCAACGGTTTGGATATTGTATACATATCAATTGATTCGATTGATTGATTGATTCCTTGCCAGCCGATTTCGACTATGGTGACCGCTACTAATTATTGTTAGCTGAAACACGAGATTGATCAGCTCTTGCATGTGCCCTTTGATGGCTACAGTATCCAATTTTATTAATAAACGGTCGCGAGCATTGGCGGCACGTAAGGACACCGTCGACAAAGTTGTAGGATTGAGCTGTTGGTAGTTTAGCCTTAAGAGCATCGTGTTTCAAATCCAGGTCGCATTTCCTGCATGAGATCTGTAGGTATAACAATACAGGATAGTTACTCCGTAGTTCGGTGTGTCTTCGTTAAATGACGCTATAGTATGTCTTTGCTTCTATTGTATGCAGAAATAGTCGTAAAAGTAAAAGTTACGCAAAAATAAACGAAAAACATTTTAACACGCTTCTTCAGCCTGACCTGTATGTTTGTTTTTTTTTTGTAATCGAGTTTTGTAAGCTTGTTTTTAGTTTTTTGAAGCTATTTTTATTATTTTCAACTTGTTGTATTGATCCTACGCTAATTCTCTTCATTACTGTTATTATTATATTTATAAAAATTGCTTAAGGCATTAATGAAAAATATGTAAGTAAGTAATGATCTTCGATACAACGATATAAGAAGCAAATTCTCTTTAACTCATTGACAGCTTTGATTTTATATTGATTAAAGTTAGATAAAATTACTATAGCCTTATTTTTCTGTTTCAGGTACTGGGATGTTATTATATAATTTATACTTTGAATTTATATTTAACTCCTGAAAATAGTTCTGCATTGGTTTCAAATAAGCCAGGTATGTTCATATTAATCCCGTTATTAAAACAGGATTAAGAGTTTCTCGAATTCATGAATATTTAACCTATTTAATCCTACCCTACGGTAGTTAGTACTGTTAATTTGAAAAATATTTTACGTACTTACAAATTAATTACTTACTGTTTATATTCTAACAGAACTTACTGTGGTCCAGTGTTGTTGCGTTAATAAAAAAAAATATTTCATATTAAATTTATAAATTTGGAGTTTTATTTACGTATTCAAAACAGCCACAGGATTGTGTTACTTCCCTTAACTACCTATTTAATTATTATGATACCTACCTGGGTTCTATGGAACGTAAAAGATTAATAATCTATTTTATCACCGTTGGCTAATGTGTACCAATAAATGCCTTTCTTAAGGATTCGTTATAAAAATTACCAGATACGATCAAATTTCAACTGAGGCAGTGACTGGTTCGTAATGCTCAACGAAATTTATTGTAAAAGAGAGAAAAACTACTTATAGGAATGAAAACATGCTATTAATAAATCATCTTTTATCATAACATACCTCGGCTGTAGATAAGCTCATTGTTTTTGAAGGAGATGTGTACCAGACGTGTACGTTAAAACCAATACGTCGATCCACCTCTGGTAGAAAAAACAATGTTGGCGAGAGCGAGCTGTCAGATGAAGCTCTCTTTCAATTTAGTTCGCGGAACTAGTTCGTTAGGAATATTAAATCAAGGTTTTTTCTTTCTGTCGGAGTCATATGTCCTTTATCTTATTTCTTATTTTGTTACGTAATTTATGAGTTTTGTGTTCGTGTTATGATGGTTGTGTGATCTTTTTTTGTATTTCGTAAAAATGAAAAAGATACAGAGTACTGGTAGTTTTGTTGAAGGTGTTAAGGCAAGTTTTTTAAGTTTTAGTGAAACTAATTACGGTAAGACCGCGTACTTGTATTCGAAGAAAATTTGAAAACAAGTGTTATAAACAATCTATTAACCATAAGAACCGGCAGACAGTAAATTAATTGTGTTGATGAATCAATTGTGATGATATCTTGTTTACGTCCTCATGTTACGGTTGAAGAACCTTGACTAACTTTGACCTAGACTCCTATTGGCTAGATACTTGAATAGTGTTGCACTTAACTAATTAATTATTGTACCTATTTCTTGGGAAATTACATGCACGTTCTCATAAATACAAGAGTACGTGTACGTTACAACACTTCTTCACAGAAATCTTTATTTTTGGTGACAAAGAAAATCTATACAAGTTGAAAGAAAAATATAACATATAATTTATATACTTTGCTTAAAGCTAAAAACAAGTAATCTATACACGTCTCAAGGTTTCTGAATATTTAGCTGTCAGACCAACGTGCAAACTTCTTTATAAACTGCATACGTAGATACATATAGATATAGTTTGATTAGATCACTAATCTGAACTAGTTCCTTTCCAAAATTAGCGTTTTATATCGAAACCTCGTCAACTCATGAGTTTCATTACAATTCTATAAATCCATCCTAAGTTTAATTTTACCATGCGAATAGACACGTGTGCTTTAAAACTGTTTATTATCAGAGTAGTGTAAACACTTGCTTCAGAACAGGTCGCTTCTAGAGCAATTATTTATTTTTACCAACGTACACATGAGGAAGTTTATTTCTGTACCAGAGATAGATAGTTCAATTTTTTGTAAAGATATATAGTTCACCGAAATCTGAAGAATATGTTGTTCTAAAGTTCTAAAAGTAATTAAAAACAGTGCAAAACTTGTTGCGCTTAAACATGAATAAGGCCGATGTATCAGACAGCATTGCCACAGTGATTTTGAAGCTTAATGAAGCCCTATTCTAATATACCTCTTAAATATTAGCACATCTTAAATATTAAGTCCTTAGGCCCTGAAATCTTGTTTGTTCAACCAATAAAATTTTGTAAGTCAGTAAATTGAGCCCGATTTTCATTAGATGATTGACTAAAACTTTTGAAAATTATAGCTATTTATAAATATATTTGCAACGTGAGTCACACATTACATTACACTAATATTATAGTTAATTCCTAAGATGATTAGATGTGGTTTAACCCCACAACCACTAGATTTTCTTAACAAAAGATGTTATCGTTATAGCCGGTTGTGGTATGTTGATATATTTTCATCAATTTAAGTACATAAATGGTTTAATATTTACACTGTTTCTCGTAATAAGCTTAGATCACTCTAAATTTCATATTCTTGCGTATTTCGTTATCAAATCAGCAACTTTATACGCATAAATGTGGAGAAATATATCCAGATCTACGTCGGCACGAGTTTATAATTTGTTTATTTATTATAAATAATGGGTCTAAATTATATAACTGTAAAGATAAATTTGATAAGGTGCTAGAGTCACGGTAATTACAGCACGAACGGACCAGCTCGACCGCGGCAGTACTACCCTCTCAACAAAGACTAACTTAAACCGACAGCATCCATGCTGTTGGGTTTCATATTTTGAGTGTGAGAAAGAAAGGCACATTGATGCAGGGGTGAAGGTTATCGTTGTAAGTGTGTGAGCCTTACACTGTCACGTTGGTTGTCATGCATTGTACGACCCAAAGTGGAGCGTGAAAAAGCATCTCACTAGGCCGTCATAGTGTGGCCCCCATACTGGCTGTCTGCCTTCACAGTGAGTATGGTGACCACAATTCTTGGATTCTATTCATGCTTTCCATCAAGCAGAGTAGAGTCACTATGGCAGGCCTTTAAATAAAAAATAATAATTTGTGACTGCCTTATGACTTTTATCTTTTACTTTGACAAAACTCTTTATAAACGTTGTATTGCACTATCTCTCCGATGGCATCAATTCGGTTTTACAAATAAGCAAATAATTTGGTCAGTCAATAGTTTTGGTATGCATTTCAATTACCATTTTGATATCGAACGAACGTGGTTGAATAACATGCAGGAAGTGAAAAAAGTGATCTACATATAAATTATTGTGTGCACTGCAAGCATATATACATTTGCTTGGTGTTAAATTTGCGTAGCGTATTTAATACCTTTATTTAGCGAAATTGCGTAAGAAACAGATTACGAGTAGGTTAAAATAAAATTTTCGAAAGTAAAAACAAATTTGAAAACATAAATAATAAACACATTGTCAAAAGAAATCATTTAAGACTTCAGAATTCATTTAGCGTGTAACCAATAAATACTTATCAGGTTTCTCTAGTTTCGAATTCAACCATTACGCTACAGTTAACAGAACTTTTACAAGTAAAATGTGTCGAAAGAAAATTAAGTTGAAAAGAAGACGCGCCACGAACATATTTCTCACAGCGTGTGTTCGGAGTATATTGAAACTCTAGAAATATTGCGCCTTTTGTGGAACGTGAACGTTTCAAAATGTAAAAATACTTTTGTAAAACATATACACGTTTAAGGCTACTTGGAATGCTTTATTTTTCAACAACATTTGTTTATTTTTTATTGTTATTATGAATAATGAAATTATTTTAGAAAAATATCAAGTAATAGAAAAACTGTAAAATGGGATAAAACACAATTATTGGACATTCATTTGTCCTATCCGTTGTGACATACGAAGCCGAACAGTGGACTTACGCTACGGTTGGTCCTCAAGCTCAAAATCGCTCAGCGTGCAATAGAAAAATCTATGCTCAGCATGTTCTCTAACGGATTGCATCAGGGATGAGGTGATCCAGCAGAGGACTAAGGTCATTGACATAGTCTTAACGCGTTTTAGAGAAAAAACCACGTTTTGACAAACGTAGTGTAGGACGCTCACAGGCTAAGTAGACTAACGATTTGCGCAAAATAAGCGGCAGAAGTTGTATTTGTGAAACCCATGTCTAGCAGTGGACTGTAATAGACAAACAATGAAAAAACTTGGTTTTGGACATTTCATACACATAGAATTTCGTATAAATAAAATAAACAAATAATACAGAAAAGTTTCGATGCATACAAATAGTTTTGTTGTTTTACCTATAGACGACATTATAAAAGAGTTTAACACCTACATTCTATGCAATAGAGTATCAACTCTATTAGAATATTAGTGTAGCTTTAACTAGTGGCTATCTATTTATTTAGGAAGAATGGTTGCGATTGACTTACTGACGATGTGGATCCTCTAGAACCTCTAGGATATTTTCCAAAGTCCTAGTAGACTACAATTTGAAATGCAGACTTTTCAATAACTCTTATAGGGGGTGCAGATCTGTGCAAGAAATAGACTTCTGGGGTACGTCCTTAAGTTAGAAATGACTGGAATTTGGTATGTCGGCTAAAAGTTGTATATAAGCAAAGGAAAAATTGAGAAATAATACTTCAATAATAAGGCACATTAGGCAGCTGAATTAAAAAGTGAATGCAGAAGGCAGTCCTCTTCGATACAATGTGTATAGTGAGGAGGTGTCTGTCTCTGGAACCCTAATCATCAGTAACTTGGTCACTATATCCGATCATCATCATCATCACCAGCCTTTTATAGTCCACTGCTGGACATAGGCCTCTCCTTAGCGAGGAGGTTTTGGCTTACTATGCCACGCTAGGTAGACGGGTTGGAATAGGGTTTGTTTCAAGTTGTCCTTCTCTTCGTAGTGATATTTACCTGAATAGTTTGTTCCCTTAGTCGCCTTTTACGCCAGCCATGAGAGAAATAGAGGTGGTAACACTATGTATTCTTAATCCATCACCATACGAACCTATACCAGTGGGATATTATTTCCTATTACATATTAATCAATTTAATTGAATACCTATGAAGTTTTTGGCGTAGTGATTAGTTGCCCTCCCTGACTACTTAGCCAGAGGTCGTGGGTTCCATTCCCGCCCAGGAAATATATTCATGCGATAGGCACAATTATTTATTCTATATCTGGGTGTGCTATTTATCTGTAATATGTATGTATTTGGAACTATTTTAGTATGATTTTCAGTAGACTGGTTAATATAGCATAGGATCTGCCTAGCTTTTTTTTATCTTTCTTATAATATCTTTAGACACTAAATCCAATTTACATTATTCCTAAATTACAAACTATAAAAATTATATCTATGAGCAACAAATTTTGCGAAGTACTATAATTGTGAAGTCTCGCAAAGTACAGTGAAATATACCTACCTCGTCAGCTATGAGATGGAGTGTGCGCTGAAAAAGGATAAAGGTTGTACTGCTTCATGTAAATACATCTATGGCAAACTATCGTATTTTTACAGATTGTTTATTGACAAATTTAGAATCAGACAACCGTATGTGAGGTTACTGTTATTTTTGTTTGGCTAAAAATTCTACCATCAAATAAATTTTATTTTTGAAATATGTAATTCTTTTTTCAAAATACGTCATTTGATCAAGCATTAGCCTGACATGACTTGTTTTTGTCATCATGTATATGTCAATAATACGAAAATTTATGAAATATAAGTATGTACATACGTCTTGACAGCAACGCGGCACAAGCGGCACGTAACACCAACGACATTTACGAAGTGAACACAACAAACGAGCGTACCATCTGTAATTGGTTTGAACGTTTCCGTTCGGTAACATTCAATTTGAAAAATGGAACATTAAGCCGTCTGAAAACTATGGACGACAAAGAGGAATTAAAAGCGGTTGTGAAAGTTGATAAACTCAATTTACGGCAGGATTAGTAATAATTTTTGACATTTGCATCAAAACAATATTGATCGATTTGCTTCAAATTGACAACATAAAAAAGTTCAACAACAATTTAACAAACTCAATGATCGTTAATTCTTTTTTTTAAAGTTTTAAATAAACATATGTCTTTTCCTGGTATTTTTTTCTTGCTTTTATTTTTTTCTGACCACAGGATCGGCCACGAATTAGTTTATTTATATTAACCATTTGCTATACATATATTAAAAAAAAATCATTTGATATATTGTAAAACTTATTTATTTACAAAAAACCTAATTAGTTGATTTTTTTTTTAAAAATTAAGTCGGCTAAATGACCACCGTTTCGACATTTGCACTCTTTTAAGCGAGCACTGAAATTTTCGAATACTCGTATATCAACAAGTTTTAGTACTTAAACGTAAGGTCACATGCCAGACAGGCACACGCCGCATTTATAAAATTACTATGAATTAGATTGATTTAAGTGACTTTGTATCTCCTATGCTACATGAAGATTTTCTTAAACATCTATGGCAATCATTATTGCGAAGTCAGTACCCTCAAATATATTAACAACTTTTTTTTTTTTAACGTGTGGAAACCCCCACGGGCCGTCACCCTACCGGGGTTTACGGCAGGGCGGTGTGACGGAATCGGACCGACTAAAACCACACGGTGTGCCACTCTGCGCCTGAGAGAGGAAGGATCTGGGAACAGCTGTTATTACGACATCCTAATCCCTCCTAGCGCCTGCCCGCTTTCGCGGGCGCCATCTGCGGATAAACTCTCTATTTGGGCGACGTCCGGCACACGCACACGTCACCTCCTTGCGGCTGGCCACTATAGCGGATGGAGGAGAAAACCCGTCCCGTCCATCCGCGGCCACACTCAAGGCGGCATGAATCGCTGGTATGCGCGCCTCCGCCGCCCGGCTCGCCGACGGCGAATTGGGTCCGAGTGGATATCGTCCTCCTGGGCCCTCTCCGCCGCCTCCTTCCGCGAAATTACGTCTTCGCAGAAGGTTGCGACCGCGGTAAAACAACTGTCGCTACCGGCCATGGAGCGTATGACGGCCGGTAGCGAGAGATCTCCTCCAATAACTGCAGTGAGGACCCCACGCTGCACCGCCCAAGCGGAACAAACCGCTAGCGTGTGCTGAGCTGAGTCCTCACTGCAGTCGCAGTGGTGAGAGGCGGGACTCAATTCCCTCCTGGCGACCGAGTGCAGATACTTTCCGAAGCAACCGTGCCCGGAAAGGACCTGCGTCAGTCGGAAGGAAAGGGTCCCGTGCTGCCGTCCTGCCCACTCGGCGATGACCGGCTGGAGAGCAACCAGCACACGTGCTGGTTTTGCCGCCGTGGAGGCTCCAGCCGGGGCGACCAACGAGCCATTGTGGCTCGACGAGCGGCCTCTCGCCACTTGCGTATCTCTTCAGGCGGGGGCCGTATGCCGCTACCCGCTCGGAAGTCAGCCGTCCGCCGATAAACTTCGGCGAGCACTTCCGCCTCCAAATCCCACGGGGGAGTTCCGGCCAAGGCGCATGCCGCCTCCGTCGATACGGTGCGGTAACCGCGTATGGCTCTAACCGCCAATATTCTCTGAGGGCGCCAGAGGCGAGCCCTATTCTGAGCGGTCAGAGCCGCCGCCGACACCGGTGCACCATACAGCGCCATTGACCGGACAACCCCCGTGTATAGCCGTCTCGTCGCGACGCTAGCTCCACCCAGATTGGGCAAAAGTCGCCCAAGGGCAGAAGCAGCGCCGACCAGCTTTGAAGAAAGCTATCGGAAGTGCTCGTCGAAGAGCCACCTGCCGTCGAGGATCAGGCCTAGATACTTCATCTGGGCCTGAACCGGTACGAGGACCGAATTGACCACGATGGAGGCGCCGGAGGGTGGACCACGACGGGGCCCATGGAACAAAAGAGCCTCCGTCTTGTCCAGGGCCACCCGCAAACCCAGCGCCTCAATTCGCCCGACCACCAGAGTGACACCCGTGGTGGCCAGGCGCGCCGCCTCTTGAAAGTTCATCCCCCGGGCCGTGATCAATGTGTCATCTGCGTAACAAAGTACGCCCAGCCTGGGGGGATGATGACCTCGAAGGGCCCAGTCGTATCCCATGTTCCACAGGAGTGGTCCGAGGACAGACCCCTGTGGAACACCGCACGACATGAGCCGCCGCCTTAGAACACCGTCTCGGTCCTCGTACATGACGGTACGCTCCTCAAGATAGTCTGCCACAAGCAGCCTCAGGTACTTTGGCACCCCGTGGTAGTGGAGTGCTTCCCTGATGCAGCTAAATGGCAGACTATTAAATGCGTTGGCGATGTCCAACGACACCGCCAACAGCACGCCGTCACAGCTCACCGCCTCTTCGGTAACGGCCCTCAGGCACAGCACGGCATCGACCGTCGAACGCCCCACCCTAAAACCAAATTGGGCGTCCGACAGATCCGGGCCCACCTCGCGGAGGTGCCGGACGATGCGGGCAGAGAGTATCCTCTCAAACAGTTTAGCCGCCTCGTCCAGCAACACGATGAGTCTATAGGCCGCTACCGATTCAGCTGGTCGTCCCGGCTTCCTCAATAGGACCAGCTTCCCGCTTTTCCAGCACTCAGGGAAGCGTCCGGACGCCAAGCTAGCGTCCAGAACCTCCCTGAGGCGGTCCGACATGTGTTCGAGGGCTCGGGCCAGCACTCGGGCAGGTATCCCATTCGGCCCGGGGGCGGTGTTCTTAGAGCGGATCCGTAGAAAATATATTAACAACTAATTCAACCTTTGTTTGTAAGAAAATCAAACAATTTTATTTTAAGTTAGTAAACTTTTACTAAAAATACAGTATCTTTACATTTTTAAGATGGTATATCCTAACATGTACAAAACTGAATTATTGTAATCATACTAAGCAAAAAAATATATATGTACATTGCTATGTAGACGACAGCACAGTACATGGACGTTATTTTGGAAACACTACTGCCAAATTAGCAAATCGAAGCTTGGCACTGAGCTCGACTTGGTTTTAAGACGCATTGCCCAATGAGGTCATGAGTATCTGGTCGAATTCAACGCCAAGAAAACAGAGGTGTACGCGCTCTATACCAAAACACCCACTTTTCAAAACACTCAGTTGCCACTGCAGGATGAACTCAGTATCCTGGATGTGGATATTTGCCACGATCTCAACCCGCGAGAGTATATTGAAAGTGTCACTAAGATGGCTTCGCGAAAACTGGGTATACTGAACAGGTTGAGACGATTTTTCTCGTCTGAGTATCTGTGTCTTCTTTATAAGATCCAGGTTCAGACCTGCGTGGAGTACTGCTCTCATCTTTGCGATGGATCCGCATAGTATTTACTGCACGCTCTAGATTGGTTACAACGGTGAGCAGTCCGCATCATCAACAGTCCCGAAACCACTGAATCCCTTGAGTCTCTGCAGCTGTGAAGAGATGACGCCTCTATGGCAGTATTATATCATTTTTATCATAAAGAGTGTTCTGACAAACTCTTCCAACTAGTCCTACTTCCTCCCTTCCTCTACAGGACAACACGTACGGGCCTTGGAAGTCACCGTTTTAGAATAGCAGTTACACGCTCCCAAAATAACAGTTCGGTTCTTCCTTCCTGTTTAAATCAGTTAAAACCTGGAACTCCCTACCAGCGTACCTGTTCCTCTTACATTATGGCATCGGGTCCTATAAGCGGAGTGTGAGAAAGCATCTCACTAGGCCACCATAGTGTGGGTTGTCATACTGAATTACCTGCATTCGCAATGAGTGTGGCGACCACCATTCTTGGATTCTATTCGTACTTTCCATCACCCAGAGTAGAGTCACTTTGGTAGGCAAAGAATAAAAAAAATGCTGTATTCATCGGGTCATAAGTCAGAGATCATCGGGTTTTGTTGTAAGTTTAAATATAAAATTAGTAAATATAACCAAAAATTACAAAACCTTTAGTGTTAGTGTTATTAATCTTTAAAAAACCACACACTACTCAGTAGTCTCGTATATCAATCAATTTTTCTGACATGTGAGTGAAAAAGCACACAACGCGGTACAAATGCCGGAGCACGACTGATTTCATTCAATTCATTCAAACATTTCAGAATTTCCTTTCTGACAACGAAAAAATTAGCATAATTTTAAACTCAGATTAAATTGTACTATGTTATATTTTTGTACAAAATCTAATTAGTATTGGTAAAATATTTATTGATTTCTACGGTTAATTTGTAAAATTTAAAGGGACGTTTGTGAATTTTTTGCTAGCGAGATTTTTTTATTTTATTTCTACAGCACGTTAAATTCAGCATATTTCCTTAATTTTACTTTATATTGTTTTTCATTATGATTGATTCAGTACTTTTATTGATATGCAGGAATAAATATGATCAATGATCAGATTTTAATGAAATTTCTAAATTAATTATAAGTAGTGTTATGATGGATAGATATGAGTAAGTATTAAACAAAGCCATATGGTTTGCAAGTTAACTCCCACCAGAAATTTTGGGTTCCAAGTCAACCTCACCTGCAAGTGGTGTACCTGCTGATCGACGGATCAAAACATTGGCGAAAAGTTGGCCTTTAATATACCCTTGCCTACCGCCCCAGGGAAATTGCACTTTAATTTAGAAATTCATAGAGCCTTGTGATTGACTAAAGAACAGTGCACCAGAGGATGGGCTGCAGCGTCCTACTGAGTAAACTATCTCACTGCGATCGCCAACCCGCATGCCAAGTGTGACAATTATGGCAAACTGGGAGAGGCCTATGTTCAACAGTGGACATCTTTTGACTGAGACGATGATAATGATGATAATTTAGAGGCGTTAAGGTACATACAATAATGCAGTAAACTCTGGGCGGTCTTGACACGTTTCAAAAACAAGTCTTAACGAGACATTAACATTGATGAAATTATGACTAAATTTTTGAACGCAAATTTTTGAAAATATTCTTATTGAATAGCAACAAAGCATTCAATATGCACATATTTTGCATAAAAAACGTAATATTATGGTAATTAGTATCTAATGTACCGCCATACAATTTACCGGAGCGGTATTATTGGCGGCACGTATTCGGGTCCAACTTTAGATGACAAATAATTATAGAAGGTAAATATTTGTGTCAAAATGATGACTAAAGTTTTATATTCACTTTGAGGACACCAACTTCTTCAGGATTTAATGTAAGGCCCTTAACCTGACTAAAACTTTACCAAATTCAAGTAGCAGAAAGGCATTCTTGTGCATAAAATATTTGTGTCTGGTTTTGGGTACGCTCACGCCCACTGACCCGAAGTGTTACCAGACCTTGAGTTTCGGTGATGTATGACTAATACCTCATTATTTATCGAACCAATTGACTCAACAGATTAATAGTAGAAACGGTAGAGTGGTTATAGTAAGTATAATGATCAAGTAACATATCTATACCGAAGCAATAATTTAGATAATAAAAATTAAAAAAAAGTGTGTAATTCATAGCTGTGTACATTGACGATAATTCGCCAAGTAACTAATGAATAATAATCAATGTAATGTAATGACTGAATTACTTTTTCTCAATATGAAAGTTGCCAAGTTTGTTTTCTTTTTCCAGACACAGCTTAGACTGAAAGCGGTTCGTCGTTGTCTGATTTTGTGGATGAATTATGATACACATTAATCATACGCTATTATGACTAGAATACAAATATTCTCAATAAATACGACCGACATCTGAGTGACTGCACTTCATAGCAACTGTTCGGTTTTCTAGACAGCACTTATCTAATAAAGTAACACTATAAGACAAAAGGAAATTAAATTCAAAAGAATTTATTTTCTATATCTCACTTACAAATTGTGAACCAAGGTTTGAACTCCAAATTATGTGATAAGTTTAAAAGTGGAGCTATTCCCAAGGAAATGTTTGCTAGATGACTTGCCCGATAACACAGTGATTACAAAATGTTTGCAATTTATGATTTCCTTCGTAAAAGAACCGTTTGCAGAGTAATATTTTACAATAATTGCTTTACGATTTAGCTTATCTACTTTATTTAATTTCTTAACCTTGGTAGACTTTGCTTCGAGCCACATATTTCGGATATGATATACATATAACTGTATCGTATCTACTATAACCGCAATAATTCCTTCAGGATTTCGATTACTTATTTTTCATTTTCGCTCTTACAAGCACCTTTGGAAATTTGTTGGTAAATAAGAAACAGAACTTTGATGATCAAAACGCATGCATGTATGGATATATACAAATATGTATATCTTAATATGATTAACATTCATAAATAAAAACGTAATACCATAATATTTTAATTGACAACCACACGTAACCTCAGTAACAATGGTGGACATATGCTTTATTTATGTAATACTAGAACCGGTTTGTATCAAGTACCACAATATATCAAGTTTTGACAAGTTAGTTCATTAAATAGTGTTATACAAAGTTCAAGTTATACTTTCTATAAGATGGCCGGTCTGGTGGCTTGTCGTTTACTTTATAATTTTTTTCAGTACTTTTTACTAGTGTCCCAATTTCGAGTGGATAAGTTCACTTTAGGCTAGAGTATTTCCTCCATGATATTATCCAAATAGTGAGAAAATCTAAACTATATCCCTAATTTAAGCGCTATGAACGTAATTCCTCTATACGAAGAGCCACAACTATATTACATACGCTCTGTTGGAAGAAGAACTAGCGGGGATACTGTTAAGTAGAGGTGAAATACGATAAGTTCATTGACTCCTTATATGAATATAAATTACGCATATACAGCTTCGGTGTCTTGATCCTGATTGATTATTGTACTTCGTTTGACATATAAGAAGTTTATTCTCGGTACATTCAGATCTATTGATTGCCTAAATTAACAAAGAAGTGGCAAATTGTACCTGACTATTATTTTGACTACTATATATCCACATTGACTATTATAAATTTATACTAGGAAATGCTATGATTCCATAGTTTCCTGGATCCAGGTGTAAACTCAATCACACTTGCTTTATTTGTAAGAGTATACAATATCATGACTCCGCTGAAAATTTGATGACGTTTGCCTATCTAGAAATAATAAGGTAATATAGCATATCACACACACACTCACACGTGCGCACAAACATATGTATCTCACGTACTAATAAAAGCAATCGACATACCAGCTAGGGTTCGGCACTGTAACTCCTTATCACTGGTAACTTAGTAGCCTGTCTAGGAGTACAGTTCTCAACTCAAGATTTAGTTAATGTCTTAAAAATTGTTATAAATTAAAAAACCAAATAAATATAGTAAAAGACCAGTCTCAATGGTAAAGTTAACAAAGCGATCCATGTCCTTAATATCCGATCGATAGGCGCAATCACTTTTCCAAAATAGAGAGTCAGGTAATTAAAACAGCAATAAGTCTGTCGAATAGTCCTTTATAATATGGAAATTACGCACTCGAAACGAATGAAATTGAATAGGTGCAGATTTTTCTGCCTGCCTGGAGTTGTCATCTGTTAGTCGCTGACAATTGTTGCCAACTTACAGACACTTGACTCTCCATGAATCGATTTCACTAAACAATTGTGAAGCACTTGTCACTTGATTTTCATACATATTTTTAGATTTCGTCATTTATAATCGATTACTAAGAATTCAGACATTTTGACAGACAGAATGATTTATTTTATTGTACATATATCTTATTTTATGTTTTCTCTCTTCTTACATAAGGACATGGTACTATAACATCGTGCTTTTGTATAAAAAAAACTATTTTTATTGACACACATTTCAATTAGATAATTACTTCACCCAAATTGGTCCTTCTCCTTTAAACAAAACTAACAAAAAAAATCGTATTGAGTGTTTATTTTTTATGTCCAGAAAGACAAAGAAGGGTAAAAATTCAAAATGTGAGTGTTAGTGGTATGATATCTGTCTACACGTCCAATGATGCCAAAAATATTTTTCCTTGCATTTTTTGATATAAGAAGGTACCGCTAAATATATATTTTTTAGATTTCCTTTGAAGATTTGTGCTCAATCCGTTTTACAACTAAAATAACAAGTTCTGGAGATTGTAATACGCCTAATAATTTAATTAGTCTATAAACTTGTATTCATAAAATAAATCTAAATTAAACGTGGCTTTTATGAGCTTGTAAAATGATAAAGTCCAATGAAATATTGCTTGAATCATAATTTTATTATGAAATATAGAAAATTATTTGTGCACCTGATATCTAACAAAGTGATTATAATAATATTCTAAAACATCTAGTCTAAATTCCTATCAGGCATAGTTGGCACTAGCTCTACAGATTCTAGAACACGGAGAAATATTCTGAATATATTTATTATATATCAACACATACAAATTCAAACATATCCGCTGCGTAGAAATCCAACCTATAAGCTACGAGTATAATAATATTTTAAATTCGAATACAGTACAGATCGCTATCAAAGTAAAATCAGTTTGTAATATTATGAAGAAAATAAATTTAAAACGATCAATATTTGTTCGTTTGCAATTCATGCGCTGAAGAAGGCTACTTACAGGTTGTCAAAACTAGAGAATAGTATATATGTATATAGTACATACATAATACAGCCAAAAAATATTGTAACCGAGCGGCAGTAAAAATAAGAAAGAAATTATTCTTTATTGATCTTATCATCAGCATATGTATGTATAATAAATAGAATGTAACGTTTTCATACCAGAATTTTGTTCATACCGAAAAGAGCGGTACAGTATTTATGGAAGGTTTTGTATTATAAATTATTAACAAGTATGTTATTTGCTCTCGATCTATTCAAATATTGATTATGTACGGTAAACCAATTTCTAGCCTCGGGACGATAAGACTTCCAGTTATTATTTTTAATATATAATAAACAATGCACTCTGGTAACCACTACACAAAGTTTCAATTTTTTAAATTTTGCATCCAATGAATATGATGTCAAAATGTAAAAGTTAAATTACTGTTTTAGGACAAGTAATTTTTTCTATTTTTGTATCGACGTACCTGACACCCAACTGCTCAAAAAATATTAAGTAGTACATTTTTAAGAACTGGATTATACTCCGTAGATAATTTAAAGCCATCATTCTCACTGAAAGTTTTCTGTTTTTTATTTTATTCGCTTTATTTACAATTTTTGAGTAAAAAACACGTTCGATGGAGAGGTCTTGTATAGTAGTAGTTAATGCCTGCCTCGAAGTACATGTTCTGCAGACCGGCAAATCACAGTCTGGCGGTTTTTTACACCATTGTCCTTGAACACTTAACCATTACTCAGTCAGACTAGGGTATAAAAGTTGTTACTATACAATAATGATTAATAAAAATATGCAAAAAGAAACTTCAAGTCACTCTCCAGTAAAGTCAGCAATTTACGTTTCATAATTTTCTAAAGAGACTGTATGTTTATTTATAAACAGTTTTCAAACTCGTTTTTTACTAATTAGGAACTCGTTTTCGAATTTTATTTCATAATATTTTGAAGAGTAATAATAACAAATAAATTATGAACTTTCCTATTTCCTATCTGAAACAGTATTTGTCAAAGAAAATACCTCAAAAATAAATGAATACACGCGAGTATCTATCTAGGTACACACATCAACTACAAGTGTATGCATATAGAATTGAAGTAGTTCTTGGAGTATTAAAATGACGAGAAAAGTGATAAAATTAATGTAATAACCCACTTGAAGTTCGTCATATTTAAATTCATATTACAAATATATGTACATATTAGTAGGTAATTTTCTACTAACTTTCTGATATTGCCAGTAAAATTGCTAAGCTTAAGTGGCAGTGGAAGGGGCATATTACACGCAGAAACGATGTTCGATGGGGTCATAAAGTTCTGGCGTGGCGACCGTGTACTGGGAAACGCAGCGTTGATAGGCCCCCCACAAGGTGGTCCGATGACGTGATGAAGGTCGCGGGAAACTGCTGGATGCGGGCGGCACGGGACCGGATGTTGTGGAGAATCTTGGGGGAGGCCTATGTCCAGCAGTGGACGGCTTTTGGCTTAGAAGAAGAAGAAGAAAACTTTGCGATGAAACGTCAACGACTCACGTAAAACTAAAACTTTAAAAACCCCGGCCATTATAGTTTAAAAAAATAATTTTCACGATTCTGCAAGTTTTATCAGACAATATAATACGATATAATCTTTAAATTTATACAGCTCATGATAAGAACGGTATAACGGAAAATATGAAAGTTTGAGCACCGCAAGCTGTATTTCACATTTTCCTGTTTCGTATCCGCAAACAATAGAATACATCAAGTTGCTGAGAGCTCACGAGAAAATCTGACATATTTAGAGAAAAATAACAATATTTTATCCACACAGCCTGTTGAATCTGTCTTGGTTGTATTTTAGAAATGTTTTGGTAAATTGTGTCTGACACAAATGTTCTATCATATTTCGTTACATTTTATTACGATTTATTGTGAGTTTCCTAAACGAACTTTTGTTGATACAATAGCAGCAATTCATATTAAAAATTTCTTTATTTTTATAATCGATCTATCCATTTAGAAATTATGGTACACGGACAGGTACTTGGATGCACAAATATACAACACAATTTCAAATATACTTTTGAGATATGTAAAGAACGTGACCAGTGTATCTTACCCGTAGTGACACACGAAGCCGAGACGTGAAAACTCAACATTAGACTGGTTCACAAGTTTAAAGTAGCTCAGCATGCGGTGAAGCATGCAATTCTGGATGTTGCTCTTTCCAAATTCGTAACGAAGTTATTCGACAGAGAACTGGAGTAACTAACATTGTACTAAGAATCAGTAAGCTGAAGAGGAAGTTGGCAGGTTACGTCTCTAAACGAATCGATGGTTCCTGGACCTGAAGTGTGCTAGAGTAGAGACCACGATTAGGCAAACGTAGCGCAGGTTAATGATTGATTATTGCAGATTACCTAAAACCGGGATAGTAGGTTCTCCTTAAAAGAGAC
Organism: Hypercompe scribonia; assembly: GCA_949316085.1. Lineage (NCBI taxonomy): Eukaryota > Metazoa > Arthropoda > Insecta > Lepidoptera > Erebidae > Hypercompe > Hypercompe scribonia. Next base: position 19,840,668 of record OX438969.1, read on the forward strand.
CTTCGTTCTACAGTGGACGGTGATGAATTTATTTTGAAATGTATACAATATACTAAATTATAAAGATCTTCTAAGTCATTGAAATAAAATCAACAGAAAAATTTTAAAATTATAGCATACATCTGAATTTCTCAGGTAGGTAACTTAATGATTGTTTTGAAGCGAACAAATTTGATGAAATTTTCTTGCTTGAATATTCAGCACTGCTCGAAATAATCACGAAAGCTCTATGCTTGACATAACTAATGTACCACTATTGAAATATTGCAAACGGTATACTATAGAATTTAAGGAAAGTTTTTTGAAAGGCACGTGTAATAATTTCTCGAAATAGCTTTGGAATATGAGCTACGCCGTTTTGTTTGTGAAAGTTTCATCGCACATTTAATGTGGGGTTTTTAGCTATAATTATAGAAAGTGTAATACATTACACGTTTGGTATAAACTTATGTTTTATTACAAAGTTGTACTATCTACGACCTCGTTATTTCACAGTTCTGTAAACATCAAAACTAAGTACCGAAATAAAGAATAAAATTAGGCACAAACAAAGAATTCTACTTCTGTTTCTCCACATATGTCGTTATCTACGTCTTTGTCTTTCTTTATGTTATTATATGAATAAAGAAAAGTACCTACTTCAGTTCTATCTAGCTGAGAGGTCGCGAAATAAAAGTGCACACACTGATAAGTTCTGGCTTCGTTCGGCACATTTTTTTTAATATAATTATGTTTCTTCAAGAATTTATCTAAATCATTAGAATCGTTTCCAACAGACTTTTGAGTCTGTTAGAAACAATTCTAATGGTAATACAAGAAATATTCGTTTTATCTTTTTACATATTACGTACCGTTGTACATATTACGTATGCATGGTGGTGACCATGCATACCGAGTTAACCTCGTTACAGAAATCTTCCATTGTGTTAGAAACACTTAAGGATCGTTCCTAGACCCTTTTCACCGTACGTGCCATGTTTCATTACAAATAAACCAGCTTGGTAGGAGTAATACCACTACTTTACAAAAGACTTGTGTTTAGCAATTATTTCATAGCTTTCTCAAAGTGAATAAGGAAACCAGAAACAAGCTCCTCCCCCTACACAAAGAGGGATATCCAAACGCATTAGTATTTCTTAGTTGCAGGTGTCTATGAACGGTGGTAGTATCTAGAAGTGGTAGTAATATTAGGTGATCTACCTGTTAATTTGCTATTTATCATAAAACTTTTATTAAGTTTCTCTGTTTTATTAGTCAACAGTTCGCTTATATCTTCGATTGAGTGTTGTAATATCATAACTCTTCTTAGTAAATGTCCAATTGAATTACAAGAAACATTACATCCATTTAAATCCTTTATATTTTCTTCTACAGTTATGATGTCTAGCTATGCTAATAGCCACAGACAACGTATTCAAATGTCGTAAAAAGCTAAGGTAACAAAACATTCTTACAGACCATTATCTATACAAATTACCACCACATGTCCATGTACATATGTATGGTAATTTGTTTTATTTCCAGGTTTTTCCTACGGCTCCGTTTATGTCGGTTTTCGCGGTAAAAAGTAGTTTATGTATTATTCTGACTTATCAGCTATATTACTGTAAAGTTTCATGTAAATCTATTAAGCTTTTTTACGTGAAAAAGTAAAAAACATTCATACATTCTCACAAACTTTTGCAGTTATAATATTCTGAGAATAAGACAGAATTTTATAAATCACTATTAAGAACGTTTTCAATAAAATTGTTAAGAATAAATTCAAAAATCATATGTAAATTTAATTCAAATGCAATTAACTCAAAATTTAAAGGCTGTTTGTATGTACATTTTAGAAACACATACACACACATACACATACACATACAAACATAACCAGGGAAGACATTAACTCAAAATATTCATTATAACACAAAAATACGTTAAACTCATCAACGTCCAAACTCAAAATACATTCATCCAGTAAATACATTAAACTCTACAATAAATTACCTAATAACATTAAAATTTAGAAAAAAATATCAATAAATTAAAAAAAATATATACAAAAATGCTTCTATCATATAAATACGAGTAAGTATATAAATGACAAAGTCTAATAATTAGAATTAAATAAAATGTGTTAACTGTAATATAATACTATAATAATAATACACTATAATGTTAACATTATTGAATAACATTATAGTATTTTATAGTTATAACGTCATTACATTACATACATGTATATGAACAATATAACAAAAATGTAGTTCTAGACGGACTAAAATATAATATGCTTCATGGATAATGAATGATTCGCCTTCTTTTCTAGATTTTCATCATCATTGTTTCCTTATCAATTTTATCAAACTTTTGTATACATTATAGAGTGAAATCAACGAATTGAATTGAATCGGTAAGGAATAATTAAGTGGCCAGTGATATTGGAAGAAACATTGATAGAAATTTGTTATGTTATTCCATTAACTGAAATTGACACGATCACTTAATATTACATATCTTTAAATTTCATTTTGATCATGTGTCACTTGACAGCATGAAATCCTTTGCGGTTTTGTTGTACTTTCAACTATTTTGTATAAAATAAAGTCACTGCCCATTTTTGTACGCTTAGATTTTTAAACTAGGCAAAGGATTTTATATGATTTTCAAGTCATTGAAGATGAACTTTTATAAGTATAATACATGTAAATACCATAGAGAAAAATCAAGAATTTCAAGAGTTTCCGTGCAAAGCCAGTGTGGATCATTAATTAGCAATATTATGTATATTTTTTTTATCTTGATCCGTTGAATAGCTCTAGTGTAAAAGTTGAACAAACAAGCTAATTAAATTATTCAATTATTTATAATTTAATACTTTAAATGTTTTAAGAATAGTTTATATAATAACAATCAATATGTCGGGTTAACCTTAACATAATACATAGCCTTTTTCCCCAGTGTTGTTCACCTAGTTAGAAGGGTTAGCCATAAAATAAATGGTTAAAGTTATACCTTCACCACTACGATTTAATAGCAGCGATAATCAGTTTCGCACAACTTAGCGCCATAGTTAACAACTAAAACTGCTTGTGGATAATTATCTCACTAAACTTATATAATGAAAAAGATAAAAATAAAACTAGTTAAATTTTTCTGTAAAATTTTCATGAATGTTTCGTACTGAAAACAAAAATTTGAGAAATATCAAATTCATTTGTAAAATGCAGTTCGCTATGCACTGCCTTTATGAGCGTGAAAATTTATTTTACTTGCATTTGCTGTATATGTTATAAATATCTTAATAACCTGCCAAATTGCTTCTTCTATGCCTGATGAAAAGCATGAATTGAATCTAAAAGCTGTTTCTACCATATTCGTTGCGAATGCAGACAACGTAGTATTGTGACTCACACCGTGGCGGCGTAGTGAGATGATTTTTCTCGCCCTGCTTGGGAAAGTACACGGCATGACAATCATTGTGGCAGTGTAAGGCTGACATACTTACCATGATAACAGTCACCTCAGTATTAATGGACCTCCGATCTTGCACTCATCAACGAAACACGATAACATAGATGTTGTCGTTATTATGTATTATATGTATTAACTTAAATACTAATCATTATCATTATAAATATGTTAATGTACGAATAATAAAACATATATAATATACGGCCTGTTTTCTGGTCATAACAAGAAAATTAAACAGCAAGAATATTTTACGAAAACATAATACAAAAGCAATCGAACCGCACGGGTCCCAAATTTTATATTATTACACTATAACGCCATAATAGGACAGAATTCGTTTCATGAAACCCGACGTAGCTCGAAATAAATTTCACGGCGTGTGGTTCCACCGTAAATTAATTATTCTCCTTCGCTGACGTCCAGATGGTATAACTTGATAAGCCGTTTTCGACAAATCACTGAGCTTTCGACCCGTTACTCTATTACTCAGAAATAGTATTATATTCCTAGAAATGAAATATGTAGCTATCATTAAAAACCTTACATATATATGCTGTTTTAACATTTAATTTTAGTTTACGTATAAAATTGATATTTGTTCTAATAAGTTTAGAAACCTAAAAATAATTCATTTTTTAAAAATTAGTTAATATTATACATTACAATAACGTTTAAATCATTAACAAATTGTGAAGGAGCTATAACACATTTTAAACTGCATCGAGTAAATCCTTAACACTTCACTATGTTACTATTTTCTATGCTAATAGTACCTTAGTTTGTGTTTAATGTATAAATTCACGATTGTGGCTTAATTTGTTAATAAAAAAATTGTGACCAATTGGTCACATTTTTTTTTTCATTTTTTGGAATGCTTTAGCTGTGATTCTGTAAATTATAAACTTGCAGCATAGTCAGAATTGTAATATACTTGAATTCAAACTATTCAACAATATTTTAGATTTTTTAACGTAATGTCATCAATACTCAATTTTATGGATACGAGGCGTAGAAACGAAGAATATTGTGTTCTTTACTAAGTGATATATTACAAAATCATCATAAGGATTTTTACAAAAATATACCATATATACGAGTATATTGATTAAAAAAATGAAAATTAACAAACCTTTATGTCGGACCTATTTAGCCTTTTTATGACATTTTATTACAAATATGAGAAATTTTATTTGACATTTTCATTGTTATCATAAAGTCATAAAGTTTAAAATTAAATACTGCTTTAGCTGAAAGTTTGAAACAAAGGAGCGATTCAAAGTCTGTAGGTGTTTAAGTATACAAGGGTCAATGAATGACAGTAAAACACACTTGCTTCAGTTGAGATAATTGTTGGGTAACACGTTACATTCTGGACCATTTTGTTTCAAGTTCCTTCTAATTAGTGACGCCTAGACGCCACAGTTTAAAATGTTTATTTGACTTTGTTACCGTTCGGGGAAAGGAAAGCAGTCTAAACCAAAAACTTGTTTTTACGTAAAGAATGAGTTGTTTAAACCACGGTACAAGGTCGAGTTTGGTGTGTAATATGCGGGATGTTTGTATGTTGTTATCTAAACACGTGTAAGCTTATTGAATAATACCTTTTCTTCTTTATTGTAGATTCCCGGTATTAGCTTTAGCCCTTTGAGAGCATAAAAAAGAGATTATGTAGTGAAATAAATGAATGCTTCTTTTTGCTTTATTTATTCCAGTTTTATGATATCAAGTTACTTTTTCTTCGAACGTCAGGCAGATTATCTAGTTTTCTATAGTATTTCTGTCTTAAAGTTTTCAGATATAAACTTCAGTAAATCATTAGTATTTCTATAAATAAGTGACTCCTAGCTACCGTCACTGAATAAATGAAGTGACAGTGTAATCACTCGCTTCGCTTCTCATTTTTGAAACTTTGGAAAATCAAGAGACTACAAGTCTGTCGTCATCCTTGACTGAGTTATCTACAAACTAGATAACAGACACAAAACCAACCAACTAGCCAGGTCTCCAAACATATAGACCGTATCGTATACGTCTATATTTACAGAAAAAAGAAACAACATTGTAATCCACAACAATGACGCAAACGCTCTAATAAACAGACACGTGTTACCCACATTTTGCCACAATTAAAGCTGCAACAAATTATGAACTTAATAACATTCAAATTATTGCGAGTCACCTTCCTTTTCCCCTTTCTACTACTCTCTGTCTTCTAATTACGTCACCACGTGAGGGTAATATCGTCAAGTGATAAGTATTAAGATATTGTTTGTAACACGCCGTACGCGAATGAGAGTTTCATGTGCAAAGTTTAGAAATTTTCCCACGTAGCCATTTTGTTAATGAACAGATTTATTAAGGACGTACATTGCTCAGTATGAAATGATCTTATAATATGGATAACGAGATCAGGTAGATATACTACATGACTCATTGTCAGACGTGAATTTTTAAAATTTCTTATGAAAGAAAAATTAGTTTTCAAAAGTGATTCAGTCCACCTTTTTTTCTTTCTCTGTGCGGCATTCCTCCCTGATAGTTATGTCGGACTCGAAATGCGTAAAAACGTACGTTGTTTCAAGTAAAGTAGTCAGGGAACCAGGTGCACCACAGAAAGAAAATACCTAGAACCCGATTCATCTGGCTTCCCGCGGCTTATAGATGGCCAACTTCTGTGTGAGAGTCGCCTATGGTACCTGGCCCACTCCCGAGCCTGGTGGACTGGTAGAGATCTAAATCTCTCCGGGTCCGATCCGCCTTCGCAAGTTCCACGGCGGAGTTCCACACGCTCTCGCTTTATATTATGGCCGCAATCTTGTTACCGAGCGAAAGAATCCCCACTGATGGACACCATGAGGCCAAGTTTCTGTTTTACGCATTTTGGACTACCGGCGTGTGGAGTGGCGTGCCCACGGTCCGGCGATTACAGTGATGGCACTCAGGCGTTGGCTTCTTGCAGATCAGATACAGGTTACCTCTGAAGCATCTCTTTCGAGTGATCAGCTGCGTCAACCAGCATGAGAGAGTCCCATGATGCCTCTCGAGTTAATCCTCCGTAAAGACTCTTAGCGTCCTAATAATCACGTGCTCAACTTGGTTGCTCACGTCATTGCTTCCACCCTTCCACAAGGACCTCGCGAAGTTGGGATTTCTGGTCTACGATTTTTCCAATTTCAAGACTCTAACTCAACTCCTCTGTCTCCTAGTGCCACTGATTAAAAGCCGCAAGGGCTCTCGATTCGAGATCCCATTTCAGAGTTCAGGCAAGGAGACTCGCCGCCTAAAAAGAAAATGGTGCGGTACCTCCTAATGATTCAGGTCAGCACTTGCTGCGATTGTCGCAGTAGCGCGACATTACTAGCCTTCAGGATTTTCGCGAATACTGGAACCTTATAAACTTAGGGACCAGACTTTTCGAAGTACCATCTGCCATCGAGTACGAGCCCCAGATACCGATCCAGTCTACCTAAGCACTAACTAATTAACAAGTATAAACAAAACTTCATTCGAACTGAGTTTATGTACATTCCTTATTACATACATACAGCATGTAACTGAAATTTAACAAAAGCCATTCAATAAAACACTACATTTATTTCAAATTAATAAAACGAAACATAATTAATAAAAATAAAACTGTGTTTATTCGGCGTAAACAGTAATTACAATTAATTTAACTAAATCCTTAGAGAATTATTTATTTTGCAATGAAACTGTAAAAAGATCCTGAATTTTAATTAAGTATTTTTATGGACGCTATCAAAAGTTATTTGTGATAAAAAGAATACTTGGGATGTTCGTTAACGATTCTTACTTTCAATACTGACTCTAATCTCTATTTAGAATTAGAGACAATAGAACTTAGACTTTTTGAAAACAATTTTATCAATCAGAAATCAAAATACACACAGAAGGCCGTAAAGCATAATAAAAAATTACATCAACAATTTAGACTTCTAAATAGATAAACAATGAAGTTTAATTATGAGTGCCAAGTAATATATGAGAAATATGAAATGATGTTGCAGAGTCCAAAATTGCTTAGCCGATATATATATATTCAACAGGTCGAAAACGACCCTAAAGTCATAAGTTACAAAATATGAATTTTTATTGAGTATTGTTTTATGAATTTTAATTATACCACTACTTTTTAATAGTTGAAGAAATCGATTTGAAGCAGTTTACTTCTTGTTCCTTTCATGAAAATTTTTTGACCAGGTACAGTAAAATGTAAGCATTTCGTTTGTTATTATACATTATGTTATTGTTGAGATCATTTTTTTTAGTAAATTCATATGCATTAGGGTTGTATGTATATTGTTTTTATATGAGACGTGTTTCTGTAGTGGTAATCGAACAAAACACTTTGTTGGGGCGAAGATGACCCGTGGACAAATACTTCGATAAAAATTTTTGTATCGTAAGATTTAGACGGCGGTATCTACTCCCTACAAACGTAATGTTGATACTTTGAAAACCTTTGACGATAACGAAGGAGGAGGAGGATTCATCGATGTGTAAGTAGTTACGCCGTCTAGTGGTACCCTATCGGTAATCGTCTCATGTAATGAGGATTACAATAATAAAAATCGACTGAATCGACATCCGTTTAGTGTTCAAAAGCGAAGAAAGCGATTATGACTGTCGAACGACCGAGGAGGTGTTAGTCAATTCTATTGTTACTCAAAACATCGAAACCTTTTCTATGACAGATAGTATCAGCGCCCGTTGGCCACGAAAACTGCGTTCTTAGGAATGCTCTTCCTCAAATGTGGAAATAATTTATTCCTTAGATTTTACAGGAGGCTCTTCTTCGAATCTCCGAACAGCTTTATAATAGATCTAACGTTATAGCTAGGTCCCGTACCAGGCCACAGAAGTGGATAAAACGGAATTTGTGTTCGCACATAGACCAGTGCTCTCCTCGGCCTCAAATCTTTAAATTCAGTGAACATGTTATAAAATATATTAAGAGACACATTGAACAATTTATATTACATACCTGAATATGGTACAGTAATATAAATGACTTTTAGGTGGAGTAGATAGATTTGATACTTATATTGATGTTTACCAGACTGTCATTGCTAGGAGGTTGCATACTGTGATTTATTATTTAATTTAAAAAATGAAATAAATACTGTTTAGTGCGAAATTTTGTTCACATTTACCTACTTGAGTACGATCTTATGTAACCATAGCGTTTTCGACCGACTAAAAAAACTATAAATAGCAATTATTGCCATTGATAATGATGATATGTGAAATTTATAAAAATGTATGACCTGAAAAGTTCTGGGCATATATGGGTTAGGAACATCGCTAATTTACATGTAGTAATAATAAATTTGTAGCCTTTAAAGTCAAGTAGCTTTCTAATATTTGTTGTGTTTATTGAAATTCTATTAAATGTATTTAATTCTTAAAAATAAAGTTCAAAGTTATTACTTTTATCATTTTAACATAGAAGTATTATTAACTCTATTAAAAACCTTTGATATTTCTATTGAATTATTTTTGAATCTGTTGAAAAAATGGCTGAAACCTAAAGGTTTCCTATTTCAAATTTTAGAATAAAACATAACAGCCTTTACTATTGTGATATCACTATCTTTTATACAAATGTTTTGTGTCAGTGTACTAGTGAAACAGATAACATTTTTTTTATTTTTCAAACTTTCGATCTAAATACCAAATTTTACAAATTGAAAACGATTAATACTAAATTATAAACAAAGATCTTTTTGCGAAAACTGACATCCAGTTAACAATACTTTTGGTAGGAAATCTAATAAATACATTAATGATTTTAAAATAATATTAATTTAAATTCATTTCAACGGCACTATATAAATTTAAAATAAACAGTGCACTTTAACCACAAAGCAATTTGTGCTTTATTGGTAATCGTATCAAAGGAGAAGCGATCGGTACCTCTTCAGTTCAAACTAATAAAAATTGCAACGAGCTTCTCGTCTTCTCGTCGTTGGTCCTTTTAAGTCTTTTAAACGTAGTGCCTTGTTTTGGAGTAGTTATAGCATTTATTTTATGAGTTCTAGAGTAGGTACTCAATTCAGTTCTACTGTTTTTGTTATTTTATTATCTCAAAATATTTAATCACATTTTAATAGATTTTTAGTTACTTATGTAGTGTTAGTAACTTATACTATTTGTTTTAAATTTTTGTAAAAAAAAAATAAAAGAAAAAAAGGAATACAGAATATAGTTTCGCCACAAACGCATTTCAGTCAGTGATACTTTTTTTTAAAATTATTGTTATTTTATCATACGTAGTTGTTGTAAATATCTATAAACATATATTTTAATCAATTTTATTAAAAAGGACCGTAGATTACATTAGAAAAGGAATATCCATTGTAATTATTTGATTAATTGACGCAGAAGTTTGAACGAAAAATTTTATAATAACTAATAAAATATGAAATAAATTAGTTTAAATATTGTGTAGTCTAGATTTATTCAACTTCACTACGTGAACTCCACTCTGTCCAGTAAACACATCAACCTAATACTATTCGAACAATACAACGCAATCCTCTTTTGTGATCACAGTCTTTCATGACAATGGCTTTCACTTAAGTTCCTGTTTAAATAACGCCTTGCAAACTTGTTTATACATATACAACTCTTCAATGTTCCAGTGATTGTGGGTGTCGCCCGAGAAAAGTTTCAAGCGTTGCGATTTACTTTGATATTTCTCTGAATCATAATAGGAAAGAATATTTTTCGGTTTATAAAATTGTGTGCAGCAGTTGCGAAGAGATGTCGCCTCTATTGCAGCCCTCTATCGCTTTAACCATGGAGAGTGTTCTTAAGAGCTCTTCAGACTGGTCCCACCTTCTCCCTTCCTCTACAAGACAACACGTACGGCCTTGGCAATCACTGCAAGCTCTCAAACTGAACGATTAGGTTCTTTCTTCCTATACCATTCAGTCAAAACTTGACTAACTCGCTACCAGAACACCTGTTTCCGTCGCACTGTGATCCCGACTGTGCAATACTGTACTATCTGCATTCGAAATGAGTATGATGACCACCACTCTAGATTCTGTTCATTCTTTCCACCAGACAGAATAGAGTCACTTTGAAAGGTTCTAAAATAAATTAAAAAAAACCTATTAAAAACATGTTACGAATTATCTCGTTCAATTGATGGCTAATATTTTTTAAATGGTAAGCTCCATTCCCTCTGTAGTATAATGCATTAACTTATTAACTTTAATAACTTCATCAATACTAGAAAGAACCTATTAAACATCGTTTAAAACATAGCAATGGAATAGTATAATGAACATGTTGTAGTGACTTGCCTTAACATTATGTGTCACCTATATATTTATATATATAATATATTATTTATTTAAATTAAATGTTAAGTATACAAACTGTCTTTATTAGTAGATATTATTTTGTTGACAATGGCCGGCGTAGTTATGGTCTATTGTCCATCGACCGGCTACGTCACGCGAGCCGGATGCGTGTAGGCGAGACGGTGATATCTCACTGTTGCGCTTGCGCACACGCACCGCGCCAGCGCGAGATTTGAGGACGGACAGTGCCTTCCTGGTCCTACCGCCGATAATTCGCCGCGCGCTGATACGTTACTTCCTTATTAATTTTACATTCTCTCGATCTGTCGTTTCTATCACTCCTTCTTTTCCAAACTGAACTTGTGTAGTGTGTAATTCTTTTCAATAAACTTTCATTCTGTTTCTTGTGCACCTTGGACTATTTATTTCTTACTCCATCTTCATTCTTGCAACATCAACCCCACACAATACACTACATTGGTGACCCCGATAAGTTCACGAAGAACTTAGAAAATGACTGCACCGACTGAACAGCAAGACGACGCGAAAATTTTCGGCGAGTCATATCGTGTCGGCGTGCGGGTACCCCCATTCTATCCTGAAAAACCTGCACTGTGGTTTGCTCAGCTCGAGGGCCAGTTTGTACTCGCTAACATATCGAGCGACAGCACAAAGTTCTACCACACGATCGCCCAGCTAGAACCACAATACGCCGTCGAAGTCGAGGACGTCATCACCTCGCCGCCAACAAGTGGCAAGTATGACAAGCTCAAGGCTGAGCTGATAAAGCGTCTCTCAGCATCCCGAGAGAAGAAAGTGAAGCAGCTTCTCATCCACGAAGAGCTCGGAGACCGGAAGCCATCACAATTTGTCCGTCACCTACAAAACCTGGCAGGCCCCGGTGTGCCTGAGGACTTCCTACGGACCATTTGGACAAGCCGTCTACCTCAAGGCACACAAACCATTATCGCATCTCAACCGAAAGCTGGAGTGACCTCTGTGTCTACCCCCGATCAGCAATATCAAAGCGACTGGAAAAGTCTAACTACCAACTGTGTGCGGCTAACGGGATACCGATAACAACATATGGATTCATTAATATGTCGTTGAATCTAGGGTTGCGCCGTGACTTCGCTTGGCGATTTATTATTGCCGACGTTACAAGGGCGATAATAGGCGTGAATTTTCTATCTGCTTATAATTTGGTTGTTGATTGCAGAAACCAACGCTTGATTGACAACTATACTACGCTGTCCACCCCGGCGTCGCCTGTCCGTCATTGTGATGGCGTCTCTTCAGTGAGGGTGAGTCTTGGTGATTCCGCGTATACACACATACTACGGGAATTTCCCGACATCACCCGTCCACACGGTATACACCGCACTATCACACACAATACTGTACATCATATACGTACTACACCAGGGCCACCAGTATCGTGTACACCACGCAGATTGGCTCCGGATAAATTAAAAATAGCCAAGGCCGAATTCGAGATTCAATGTTGCAGTGTGGCACCTGTCGCTTGTCTGATTCACCTTGGTCTTCGCCTCTTCACCTCGCACCCAAGAAAGATGTTGGTTGGCGTCCCTGTGGCGACTACAGGATGCTGAACGCACGAACCATCCCGGATCAGTATCCCATCCGGCATATTCAGGACTTCGCGCATAGTTTGTCTGAATGTACCGTATTCTCTCAAATTGACCTGGTGAAGGCTTACAACCAGATCCCAGTACATCCTGATGATATTTCAAAGACAGCGATTACAACACCGTTCGGTCTTTTCGAATTTCCATTCATGACGTTTGGACTTCGGAACGCCGGGCAGACGTTTCAACGCTTTGTGGATGAAATGCTCAGGGGTCTAGACTTCATATACGCCTACTGCGACGATTTTCTGGTTTTCTCAAAAGACCAGAAAACTCATGAGCTCCACCTGCGTCAGCTTTTCACCAGGCTCAGAGACTTCGGTATGGTCATCAACAGTTCCAAGTGCGTTTTTGGAGCATCAGAAGTTAATTTTTTGGGCTGTCATATATCAGCCAAAGGTACCAGGCCACTGCCTACCAAGGTCGAGGCAGTTCAAAATTTCCCAGTACCTAAGACAGTCAGAGAGCTGCGCAGATTTCTAGGTATGTTAAATTTTTACCGGCGATTCATTCCAGGCGCAGCTACCTACCAAGCACCTTTGAATGCTCTTCTCGTTGGCTCCGTTAACGGTTCACACCCCATACATTTTTCACCTGAGGAGTACGAGGCATTCCAGAACTGCAAGAACAGTCTTTGCCAAGCAGCACTGTTGGCTCATCCTGATTGCAACGCTAAGTTGGCGTTGATCACGGATGCTTCTGACAAAGCCATTGGCGCAGTCTTGCAGCAGTTAAAAGCAGGAGCATGGGAACCTCTTGCCTTTTTCTCACGAAAGCTGAGTGAGGCACAGGTTAAGTACTCTCCTTACGACCGCGAGTTACTAGCTATTTACGAGAGTGTCAAATATTTTCGGCACATGGTTGAGGCTCGCGACTTTGTGATTTATACAGACCACAAGCCTCTCACTTTCGCATTCCACTCTCGTAAAGAGAATTGCTCCCCACGACAGTTCCGTCATCTGGATTTAATAGCCCAGTTTACAACGGACATTCGCCATATATCTGGAAAAAACAATGTCGTGGCGGATACCCTTTCGCGCATTGAGGAGATTACTCAACCTGTGCCCGCTGAAACAATCGCTGCAGCCCAACAGGAAGACCAAGAGCTAAAACAACTGCTTATCGGAGATACATCGCTGCGACTTCAACAGGTAAGTCTACCAGGTTCACAGAAGCAACTATACTGCGATGTCAGTACTCCTACGCCTAAACCATATGTACCCAAAGAGTTGCGCAGGTCAATTTTTCTTAGCCTACACTCTTTGAGTCACCCAGGTACCAAAGCGTCCGCGAGGTTGGTTGCTGACCGGTATGTATGGCCTGGTGTTAGAAAAGACTGCCGAGAGTGGGTTCGTTCATGTTTGGCTTGCCAGCGCTCAAAGACCACAAGGCACGTTTCCGCACCAATACACTCATACAGCTTACCAAAATCAAGGTTCGCGTTCATCCACATAGACCTTGTAGGGCCGTTACCCTTTTGCCAAGGTTATCGTTATTGTCTTACCGCCATCGATCGCTTTACGCGATGGCCTGAGGCAATACCTTTAGCTGATATAACTGCAGAAACAGTGGCAAAGGCCTTACTAAGTGGATGGATCGCTCGTTTCGGCTGCCCATCGGATATCGTAACCGATAGAGGTAGGCAGTTCGAATCCGCACTGTTTAAATGTCTGTCGACCATGGCGGGTTTTCAAAATCGCAAAACAACTGCTTACCATCCAGCCTGTAACGGACTGGTGGAGAGATTCCACCGGCAACTCAAGGCTGCTATCACCTGCCATGGTAACGATAGTTGGGTGGAGTCTCTTCCACTAGTCCTGTTAGGTGTTCGTAGCGCCTTCAAAGAGGCCGCTCAGGCTTCAACTGCCGAATTAGTATACCGACAGCCAATGCGACTCCCTGGCGAATTTTTCGACCCGCACAGCGACGAAAGACTTGACATTACCGACTACCTGTCAAGGCTTCGGCATACTGTCAAGAACTTGCAACCATCACCAGCAGCCAGACACAAAACTAGATACTAACTAAAGATTTGGCTACTTCAACACATGTGTTTTTTAGAGACTGCGCTGCTGGTGGTAGTTTAAACCCAGCATACTCTGGTCCTCACTTTGTTATTGAAAGAGGTGATAAAGTTTTTAAATTGTTGGTAAATGGAAAGCGGGTTACAGTATCCATAGACCGCGTTAAGCCGGCCTTCATACTGCGTGACCCTGACAGCATATCACACTCACCACATACCATCAACAATCACCACAACACACCACAGTCACTACTCAAATCTAACACTCATCACTACACACCTAACGCGGATAATCAGGACCTACGTGCTGCTGACAATGACGTCATCAGAATGACGCGGTCAGGACGTCGCGTTAAATTCCCTGACTATTATCGCCCTTGATGGTCTCTGGAAGGGGGTGATGTAGTGACTTGCCTTAACATTATGTGTCTACCTATATATTTATATATATAATATATTATTTATTTAAATTAAATGTTAAGTATACAAACTGTTTTTATTAGTAGATATTATTTTGTTGACAACGGCCGGCGTAGTTATGGTCTATTGTCCATCGACCGGCTACGTCACGCGAGCCGGATGCGTGTGGGCGAGACGGTGATATCTCACTGTTGCGCTTGCGCACACGCACCGCGCCAGCGCGAGATTTGAGGACGGACAGTGCCTTCCTGGTCCTACCGCCGATAATTCGCCGCGCGCTGATACGTTACTTCCTTATTAATTTTACGTTCTCTCGATCTGTCGTTTCTATCACTCCTTCTTTTCCAAACTGAACTTGTGTAGTGTGTAATCCTTTTCAATAAACTTTCATTCTGTTTCCTTTGCACCTTGGACTATTTATTTCTTACTCCATCTTCATTCTTGCAACATCAACCCCACACAATACACTACAATGTTATTACGATTTTAATGTTGTGTGTGATATAAAATTAAAATACATATATAACATGAAATAGCTTAGAATTTATTTAAACAGTTCTGAATAGTTTCACGAGAACCTTGTTGCGTAGTCACAACAACTAAAAAGCTGTCAGTATGTTTCCAAGATTATGTAAATCATTTATTCTTGTTTCAGGTAGAGGGTTCTATGTAAATTTGACATTAAGTTTCCAAATCTCAAGGGACTCTTATTTTTACAAACTGTAATTGTTTAGGCAAGTACTTTTATTGAAAGAAGAAAAACAGGTTTCAACATTTTGGGATAAATGGCGTTAATATAGGTAATCCAGGTATTTGTTACATTAGTTATTGAATTGGTATTAGGTATTAATAAAATAACAATGCAATAATAAAGAAGGAAAGCAAGGCAATAACCTGTCCATAGGGTGTAGCACATTAACATTAATATTATAGATAACAGATAACAGATAGGATGTTGTAAAGTCCCCTACGGCACAGGATTTATTTCTAGTGCATTGTACCTATGTTTACCTTTCTCTCATTTTATTTAATTATTTATCATTTAATAATCGGCTTTTAAAATCATTTCACCTAGTTCATCTCCTCGCGCTCATACGAATATTCAAACAAAACTTAAGCATGTATAAAGCAAACTTGAAAGTTCGTCACTTACACTTAAGCAAAATCCAAGACAGTAAAAAAATGTCCACAACACGGAGGTCAAATAACCTCGACCGTAATCAGTTTGTTAATAGGGCTGCAAATTAAATAAGTTTGTCACTGATAGACTTTGATCTCGGGGGATCTTGTCTCGTAATTTGTCTGGAAGGCGTTTTATTAGAAAAATAATGACGCTAAAAGTGTTCAATAGAGTTTCTGGTTAAATTTACTGTATTACAAAACAAGTTCAATTAACATTACAGGGTCGTAAATGTTTGATTTACATAATTTGCTTCTATTTCAAACAATTAATAAGAAAACTGGAAAGGATGCCAAAAAAAAGCAGTTAAAGCATAAAGAGTCACAAACACCTGAATGTTATACGTGTTTGTACTTATAATGGAAAAAAAGTACATTTTCTGTACGAATATTATATCATCATCGTCATCACCTCAGCCAAAAGATGTCCATTGCTGGACATAGGCCTTTCTTAAGATTGTCCACAACAGCCGGTCCGGTGCCGCCCGTATCCAGCAGCTTCGCGTGACCAGCAGGTCGTCGGACCACCTTATGGGGGGCCTACTAACGCTGCGTTTTGCAGTACACGGACGCCACTCCAGAACTTTATGGTCCCATCGCCCATTGTTTCTGAGTGTAATGTGCCCCGCCCACTGCCATTTAAGTTTAGCAATTTTACTGGCAATATCGGTGACCTTGCTTCGTCTGCGGATCTCCTCATTTCTAATTCGATCACGCAAAAAAACTCCGAGCATTGCCCTCTCCATTGCTCTTTGGGCGACTTTGAGCCTTCTCATTAATATTATGGTTATGTATTACAAATATTACGTACTACTATTTTTCTATAGTAAATGAAACCTAATGAAAAGGGTAAAAAACGAACTTCTGTTTACTATTACTCTCGCTCTAAGTGGTGCTCGTCTCACTAAGCGCAATATTTGAATTCAATTGAACAAGAGTATTCGCAAACACAGTGGCCATTGCGTTATGGACCACTAAGTGTACTTTAACTTGAAATTATTTCTTAGGAATTATATGATTACTATTTTTTAAATTTGAATTGGATGGAAAGTTATTGGATTCAAAATCAGTCTTATGTAGTTAGGTATGTTGCTACCTGTGTCTATTTTTTACGTCACTATACATACGTTAGTAATAATATCCATTACACACTATTTTATCACTTGGTCAAGGAACTAAAAAATTTTCTCAAGTAGATACGATAAAGATTAGTTGACAAGCCGTTGTCAGGGATTGGTTCAACCGCTGCGATAACGATATCTGCTTGTCATCGGTTTTCTGCTTGAGAACTGTACTGAACTGTTTCTACAAGAATTATAAATGCGAGAGGAACTGTCTGTCTCTCTATACGCTTGCACGACTACACCACTGAAACGATTTCAATAAAAATTTAACATGTAATAGTTTTCACGTGGGTGGAGTCTTGAGCAAAAACTAGTAAGAAATACAGCAAACTTCGTAAATACAGACACACATTATGTATGCTTGTACTATTTTCTGCGGTTTCGTGTTAGCTTCACTGTAATTCCTACGCAGACAGTATCACAGCGTCATAATACTGTTAATATGCCAACTCTAACATATATTTGCATAATATTATGTTAGATGAAACAGTTCACTTAATATATGTACATATATGTGTACGAGTGTGTCATCCTCGTAGCTTTAAGTCAATTCAATTTAATTTCATTGTACAACTAATCACAGCTAATGAGCCTATAATAAGTAGTTTAAAAAAAATCTTAACTGTCATCATCATCATTATAGACAGCCGTTAATAGTCCACTGCTGGACATAGGCCTCTCTTCAACAAGGAGGTCTTGGTCTAGTATACCACCCCGGTCAGACGGGTTGGAATAGGATTTGTTTCAAGTTTTCCCTCTCTTTGCAGTGATATCTTCCTGAATAATTTGTTCCCTTTGTCGACTCTTACGACACCCACGGGATGAATAGGTTGATGATACTAACTATTCTAAATCCATCAGCGCACGAACATCTTAACTGTCAGTGTTACCTAATAAATTTTTTTACCCATATAAATACGTTTTAACAGCAACAATAAAAATAGGTAACAGAATATCAGCAACTGAAATAACTTTAGGGAGATATGTAGGAATGTTCTATCGAAAACAGACACCTAATAAAAGCTTAAACCTGGATTCCTGTACACACATTCCTTGGCTTTGTCAGGCTTTATCTGATTTAGTAAGGAATCTAACGGAAACAATTGTTGTATCGGTAAAATATTTTCTGTTAACTGTCAATTTAATGTGTAAAACATTTTCAAATGAATTTGTTTATGACAACGTATAAAACATTGTGAATGACAATGTATATTTTCCTGAATAAATTCAATGAAAAAAGAGACAAACGTATTATTTTTAACATTATTTATTTATTTATTTATTTATTTATTAAAGTTAGGAAAACCAACAGCTACAAAAAACCAATGGGCAGTTTTATACACAACATCAAGCCAATTATAGGTTTTCACGAGTAGTGACATTACAAGTTAATAGAGGTTCTGGAACACTAAATGACACAAAACTACAATCACATTAGTGCGACAATGAATGAAGGGAAACAAAAAAAATAATAAACAAAAGCAAAAACAAAAAAAGAACTACCTACCCGATGAAAAAAAGATACAATTCATCAATCTCCTGACAGTGCCACCATTCACTGTATATGGATCGAATAGCAACTCCCTGCATAACTCGTTAAAGGATTTACTCGCTCGCAACACAAACGAATTCGATCTGTAATTCGCACGCGCCGCTGGTACAAAGATAGGTGGATTAAACCTGAAACTTCTTACAGGAACGCTAAACTTGAGCATGTGTAGGAGGTCAGGGCAGTCCACCTCATTAGACAAGATTTTAGAGAAAATGTGCAATCCGCAAGACGACGGCGATAACTTAAGGGCTGAATATGAAATCGTTTACAAAGATCAAAGTACCTTTCAGAGTTATATGGTATGTGAAATCGGAAGCACAGAAACTTAATGAAACGCCTCTGGACGCCCTCAATCCGGTCCATGTACTTGCCGTATTGCGGATTCCATATCTGACATGCGTACTCAAGGTGACTCCTAACATATGTACAGTATAGTATTTTCAACGTTTTTGCTTTTTTGAAGCACCCTGAGACCCTCATCACAAAGCCAAGTGCCTTAGATGCTTTTGAGACAATTCTATCAATGTGATTATCAAAGAGAAGCTTTGAGTCGTGATAAATTCCCAAATCGCGAATGACATCACATTTTCGCAAAACTTGTCCCGATAGGTTGTAGGAAGAAGGAACAACATCACGCTTTCTAGTGTACGTCACTACTGAACATTTGAGTGGATTAAGGTCTAACTTGTTGATTTTACAGTAATCACTCAAACGTGATAGATCCTTTTGCAGAGAAATCACATCTGGGGTAGATCTAATAGACGAAAAGATTTTCATGTCGTCAGCGAAACAAAGCAGACTCGAGGTATGAAAGCAAGAATCGATGTCGTTTATATATATAATAAAAAGAAGCGGACCGATCAGGGAGCCCTGCGGGACGCCACTGGGCACTTGAATCCAACTAGAAATGTAGCTGCTCACCACTACTGCTTGAGATCTATTTTCAAGGTAAGAGCAGAACCATCGAAATAGATCCCCTCTAATTCCAATATTAAGAAGCTTCATTTTAAGCCTAAAGTGGTCGATACGGTCAAATGCTTTGCTGTAGTCAGTATAAACAACATCGACCTGAGCCCCCCGATCCATTTCGCTTGTTAAATAATCATTAAGAACAGCTAAATTAGTTACAGTAGACCTGCCTTTGAGAAAACCATGCTGCGAGCGACTAAATGAGTTCTGTAGTGCTGCATACACCTGATCATACACTATCCGTTCAAACACCTTAGCTATGATGCACAATTTGGATATAGGCCTGTAATTTACCACTTCAGTTTTAGAGCCTTTCTTGTGGATAGGTGTTATAAAGGCTGATTTCCAGATTGGCGGAACAGTAAATGAAGATAGTGACTTCTTGAATAACAAAGAGATCGGTAAAGCTAAAGTCTCGGCACATTTTACTAGAAACTGGGGTGTCAAGTGATCAGGTCCAGCTGATTTGGTCGTATCCAATCCAAGCAACAAGCCGTGCACTCTTTCAACGCTAATGTCGATACTGCTGATATCTGCTAGAGTAAGCGGCTGACAAATTTCCGGTTCGCAAGATTGTGACTCATGGCTGGGCTCCGCAAAACTCGAGTAAAAGTACGTTGAAAAACCTTCACAGATGTCCGCGGGAGTAGATAAACTAACGTTCTCGTGATTGAGACAACTGGGAATCGCGCTTGATCTATATCTATGCTTCACGAAACTCCAGAACTGTTTAGGATTAAACTCGATAGCTGCTTCGGTGGTAGCTAAGTATGAGTCATAGCACTTAGATTCAAGTCTTTTACATTTATTTCGCAATAACTCAAATGTTTGTAAGTCAGAAATTCTGTTATATAATTTATATTTACGGTGATACTTACTCTTTTGTTTAATTAATAATTTAAGAAACGACGAGTACCAAATCGGATAGGCACTCGGTACTACCTTCTTAGTGGGAATATATTTAATTTGTAAGTCGGTTATGGTAGCGTAAAAATAAGTAACTGCGTCTGTGATTGATTTATTACCGATTGCACTAATCCAATCGATAGTGGACAATTCACTGTTGATAGCAGTGAAGTCCCCTTTATTAAAGATAAAACGCGTATACGGCGCCGGATCTAGGCAAGATAAATTGGCGAAGCTAGCGACCACAATGAGAGCCGGGTGGTAGTTGTCGATTGGAACTAATGGAGAACTACATTCATTCACAGTCAAAATGTTATTGCTCAATACCAGGTCAAGCAGCTTATTGCAACAATTAAATACACCGTTAAATTGCTTAAGATCCAAAACCCTTAATTCATCTGTCAACAGGTAGTCGTCACTACTACGCATATCGCTCGGAGTATAATGTACGTTATCATTGATCCGCTGCCACGATATAGTACTCATATTAAAATCTCCTATAATTATAAAATTTTCTGACGAGTTATTCAAAACCGTGCTATTTAAATTTTGAAAAAAGTTAGTTAATTGCATGGAGAAAGAGGCGCCACGATTTTGTTTACACATATATAACACACAAATATTTAGTTTAAAAGTATCTCTAGAATCACGTTTACGCAGATTTAAAGTCAACCATAAGTCTTCGGCCGCGGAATGAAAAAATGGCTGTGGGGTAGCTGATAATTGTTTACGAACGGCAATCAAGACGCCTCCCCCACGACTCTGGCCGGTAAACTCATAATCACGGTCACGGCGCCATACAATATATTCGTCACTAAATAGTTCTGAGTTCGAAATACTATCCGTTAACCAGGTTTCACACAGTAAAATTAAGTCGTATGAGTTAAGACACAGTTCACGATAGAAATCCAACGTTTTAGTACGGAGTCCGCGCACATTCTGGTAGTAAATGTTAAGTACAGTATCAGCCATTAAATTTGTAAGTAAAAGCAGCAGATATATCAGCATAATATAGATACAGTAAATAATACAGCTCAATTAGATTCAAAGTACACAACTCGATGTCAAAATAACTGCGGTTACAAATAATAAAATTGTCGTGCGGTAAGCGACAGGTAAGTGAGCGAGAGTGAAAGCGAACAACAAGCACAGACCCAAGTAGGGGAGCGAGCAAGACAACCAAATAGTGACGTAGGCAATCGCAGTAACGAGCTATTAGAGAATCAGGGGCGAGCAATCTTTCATATTTAATTAAATAGCAACAATGTACAGGAGTTAACATAATTAGGAAGTTAAAGAGAACAAACCTAAGAATAATTATAATAACGGGTATCAGCACTGAGTATTGAATTTTCATGTGTAAACATTTGATTATACAAATTTGTTTAAATCAGTCTCTTTTGTAATGATAAATACACGCGAGCCGTCCTCTTTGCGCATATGAATCTTGCCGTACTTGACCCACACATATCGAAAATCTTTCTGTTTGGCTAATAATCTAGTCCTGTTCAATAGCTACGACATCACTTATTCAATCTAATATTGGCGTGATCTAATACACGAAAATGGATACCCAATCCTATTTTCACGCATTATATCATACCAATGAGAAAACACACCCTATTTTCTTCGTAAATTTCTTTGTAACATTATATTTCAAATTGCTCACATACAACGTCAACAATAAAACCTACTTATACATCACTGATATTAAAAAAAGGATACGGGAACTTCCAAAGTAGATGTTACAGTTCCTCTTTAGAATATTAATGGAGTACTACCCACATATATTATCGTGTTCAACCAATAATTCCATCCACGTGTTCGATTTATGAACCAGCGAACGAAATAAAGGCCTTCTGAAAGTTCTGTACGTAAACTTTTTACTTGATATGGCACAAAATCACGAAGTAAAGTTTGTTTACTTCTTTGAAAATAAGCAGCAAGTAAAGTGTTAGTTTGTTGAATGTAATAGTGTTAATGAGTTATTTATCTGTATCTTAGTGAACCAACCAAGTCGTTATTTTATTTTAGTTTGAAGTTCGTGATTTTGCTAATTACATATTTATAGGTACATTTTAAATGTATTGTTTGGACAAAAATATGCTTCTATAATTATTTCTTAAAATGATGTACTCCCAGCCGATTTCGGCCATGGCAGTCATTCTCAACGGAGACCGGCCTTCTACGCAGGAAATATTATAGCGCATAAGTGTATGCACAAATACAAGTGCAATACCTGTTCTCCCACTCTCGTAATCTGATAGGCAGGCTATTCAACACAGGGGTGGGGATCGGGTAATCTCCACGTGCGTTCCCGATTTTCTTGTCCTTTCCGATCACTATGTTCGAGGAGAACGGAAGCAGGGCACCGGTGCAGCAAGGCAACGAAAAAATCCCGTTGCCTTTTCAATTTTTCAATTTCAATGCCAAACAGGGCTCAACAAGTGCTACTAGCAAGAGGGAACCACCCGGACTGGGAGTAAATTGAGGTTATTATGAACCGAGAATGTGCCAGATTCCAGTCTGAGATTTATAGGTATAGATAGGTTTTTCTCAGAGAGAGGTACTAGACCTCCTCTAGGCTAAGGACGGACTCCAGTGGCGCAGCAGCTTCTTCCGAGAAGAAGAAGAGAAAAAAGAAAAAAAGAAGACAAAAAAGCTAAACGGCCCGACCGCGCAAGTGCTGATCCCTTCAATTACATAATCAAGTCTGATTGATGGTTGAAAATATTTTCAGATATAAACAAACAAAAGAAGGAAAAAAAAACACTATGCGTTATGATCGAAGGAAGATTTTCAGAAGTTATAAAATACACTGAGTTATCATATCCAATATTGTCTAGTATATCATTTTTAATAGATTTAGTATAAATGATACATAATTTGAAAAGAAAAGCTAATCAATAGTTTATTATTAACTAAGATTTTAATTATTATTCATAGTAAAGACAAAAATAACTTTTTGAAAAAACAGTATTAACTGTTTATTTGATACACTTTGTAATAAATCAAAGACTCTTAAGCTCCTCACATTGATTTAGAAACAATTATAAAAAAGGCAAAGTATACCAAACGGCTTAACAGGTCATTAAAAGTTACCCGATTATTGCTGCCCACGATCACCTACTACTTAAAAGACATAAAGTTTCCGCTGACAGAATTTCTTCCTCCCTTCGTAGGATTTGCACGTGGTATTCGACTTATCAGTTCTTACTGTGTATCGTATTATATAGAAATCACCGACCAGTCTAATGCAGTTCACAGACTGTCCAAACTGACTTCCCCTCCAGACCTATCTTCGATTTTTCTGAGACCCTGAAACAAAAAAATATATAAATCTAAATTATAGGGTAATAACACGGAATAGATATTATCCATATTAAACGTGTCAAAAATATAGTAAACTTTTTTATTTTGCTATCTTCTTTATTGAAATTAATGGTTTTGTTTCGTTTCATAAACATTTCAAATGAAGTTGCCGTGTTTCATAAATAGTTATAAATTCATATTTATATTAAAATACCATTGTTATTGGTAATGTTTATTAAATTACACTATAAATATTAGATTATGTTTTTAAGTAATGCTTACTTTTTTGTTATGTGAAATTTTAAATCAATTTATACACATTTTCAAATTAACTATTGTATTTTTCACAACTTAAAATATTTAACCTTTGGTTTATAATTGATATACATGCTACATAGATCCGGTTCAGTTTGAAGCATCCTGTATTTAGACTTATTTAGCATATTTATTAACAAGTATTACTAACGTAACAGTTTTTGTATTGAATATATTGAGAGGTATGTGAAAATCGAAATGTCTATTTACATTCTCTTTTGTGATTCAACGCAGGTAATTTATAAAAAGATATGGTATCTCTTTCTGTATTATTGTGATAAACTTTGATTTTACTCACGAACAAGGTATAAACGTATGTATTATAAAAACAGTTAGGCAATACATCGATCTACGCAAAAAAATACTTTTCAAAATTCTGAAAATAAGAATGATGTTAGCATTTAACGTTCTTTAACATTTATCGTGTCTGTAATAAAATGATAATGCGAGCTTTGTCCACAGTCGGAAGTTGTCAGACCGATATGTTACACCATGCCGTGCAAGGCTCGGCCATTCTTTAGACATGAGACTGATAAAGGAGGGGCGCATTCAGTAACTGAGTGTAGCATGTTTTGGGTTTTGTTTTGTTACATCTTTTAGAGAAGTAATGTTTGAGTTGATACCCTGATTTAACTTTGGGGTAAGGTATTCTTGTAGTCAAAGGAAAATGTGTCGGAGCTTTTTGTGAAATGTATTTCAAATGCTATTCAATTTACTTATAATATATTCAAGATACAGTAAGTTGTAAAGTTCGTTTGCTTTGCTTTTAAAATGTTTATTTTATAAATTCTTGAATATTAGCTAGGTAATTTTTTTAAAGCGGCATTTTAAGATAATATTAAACTTAGAATTTCTCTTAGTAAACAACTTTGATTAATGTATATTTTTTTAGGAGTAAGTAGGCAAGCAAAGCTGCAAGATGCCAGTATTTTATAAATTTAAGGGCAGTTTTGTAATGAACGTGATGGAGAATCATTAAAAAATCATAACTGAATCAATATTTATTTTAAGTATCAGAGTCTCTTTATAAGATTATTTGTTGTCATAAATAAGAGAATATTGCATAAGTACTACATATAGACACACGCCAGGGGAATGCCATAGGGTCGCCGTCGGCGGATACGTCGAGGAGAACATCATCATCACATATAGAACAGTTACTTACTTGTTAATTAATAAGAAAGGCTAGTCCAAAAAGTAGTAAAAACACGTTTTATAACGCTTTTATTTCTTATACTGATGAAACTATATTAGATATATCAAAATGATGAACTACGTAATTTTATATCTTAAAATTTTCTGCAAAAAAGTGTTAATGATGATTTTATCAATATTTTTTTCTGGAATGAAAAATATCCTAAATGATTACTTAGGATCTACCTCTGTGTCAAATTTTAATCAAATTTATTTAATCTATTCTAGCCTAAGTGAATCTCAAATATTTTTCTTATATTTTGACATTTAATTTAGCAGTAAAAATTTATATCAAATTAATACAGCTAATTTTTTTTAAAAAAGTAATGTAAAATAACCAGAACAAAAGACTCGAGTTTAATTGGTGTAATAAAAATGTTCATGGGTTCATTGTATTAATATGTAATGTAAATCGTGGTGAAAGTTCTCTGGAACACAACATGCACATATGTCGAAATGAGTTATTAATTTATTCCTTTTAGCACTACATTCAGAAATCCTAATATAATACTTTAAACCAAACTAAATATTGTAGAGTTCCTATCATTTCGTTCAAATTATCGTCTAGTACGATTTCAAGAGAAAAGTTGACGCTGAAGCAAATTCAATTTGTAGTAATACTATCTGTGGATATCGTTTGACACCACTTGTAGTCAACGTTATCCTTTAAGGGCCTCTTACCACTCCATCCTAAGTTAATACCTTGATGTACGAAGATCAGACGTAAACTAAGTTGTGGGAAACTTAAAGTTTTACGTTTCATCATTTTCTTATTTATTTTCTATACGTCACGCTCTAAGTTATACAAATCGATTACAACAATGATGCTAAATACTTTGTAAAAACATGGCATGTTGGTCAATTTTCTAAAAGAGGACGAAAATGTTCATTTCTCTCCCAACTTCCGGCATTCGGCCTGCCCTCCAAACTCTGCAACTAAGTTCCCCGCCTTCCAGGTTCTGAATTTCAGCATTTAAGCGCATGTGTACCTCAAGACACCATCCTGTCGCCTACACTGTTTCTTCTACATGTCAATGACATTTTACCAATATGTAACCGTTAGCACAGTGATGTTTTGGACACCCTAAAGCTAAGCTAGCAGACGTTGAGGAAGAACGACAGGACCTTATCGCTGAATTCCAGGCTAGCTAACTTAGTTGTGGGGTGGCCGAAACAACACCCATAAACTGTGCTATCGGTTTCATAGTAATTCCATTGCAGTTTAACAGTGTGGGTGACAGGATGGAGCACTGAGGTATACAAACTTTCACCTACTGAGAATCAGAAATCGCGCTGACGCAAAGGGCTCTGAAGTAGTGTTAGTGCATGAAGACGCAACTCCGTTGTAGAGTTTAGGGGGCTGGCCGAATGCCGGACATTTGTAGGGAGGAGGAGGGTGCCAAACCAGTAAGTATTCCCCATACCTATCAATAGCCTCACCCCAAACATGTGTGACGTACGCTATAAGACTACCGTGGATTAATTCTGTCAAAAGGCATATTGCCCATCGCTTAACAATGAGAGATCCTCCAGGTAGTTGACTAGTTGCTTGTTAATAATTCGTTCGTGCACCTTTCAAAAAATGGTAATACTCGCACTATCACTGTAGGATAAACTCAGCATCCTGGGTATGGATTTTTGCTAAGATTTGAACCTATATAATGCCTAGAGACGACACTTAAGCGGTCTAGCAGAAGTTTTGACTTAAACTATATGATATATACATATTTGTAATGTGCTTGCCAGGACCTTTGTTTTAACACTAAGCATATGATGATTATCTTAGTTCTTTTTTTTAACTTAAAATCGATATTTAAATTACGTTATATAAAATTATGATCAAATTTATATAGCCTATGATTTATAATTGTGAATTACGAATCTAGTGACACCTTATTCAATAAAATTCGTTTATTACTTTGGGTGTTGCAGTGAAACATACTAACATACATATAAACGGCCATAAATGTCCTTCCTTTTGGCTTTGCCTTAGTCGGGTAAAATTAAAGTGAATACGAATATTCCATAACATTAATTTAAAATGTTATCCAAGTTTTAACTGTACCCAAGCAATTCTCAAATTAGCATTTTAGTTCATCTGAATCATCTTGTCTATTTGATAGAGTTATTATCACAACCGCCTCCACAATATTATAAACTCCATGTAGAAATAAACTCAACGACCGCGGTGTGACAGTAAGCTCCAATCTCGCTTAAATTTATCGACCTGTTGATTCGGGATCACACCGCCTTATGTGAGATTTCCACACGATATATATTATGGTGACTCATTACTGCCTGTTGCTTTTTTATACATTATAAATGTCAGTGTACGTCTGTTTGTGTATATTTAGATTTTGAAAACACTAGTTTGTTTTGCTTTAAAATTACATTGTAAGACACATAAGAAAGGAATTCACCAGTGTAATAGTTTATCATGTGCCTTCACGAGTTGTAAAGAAAACACGTGTTAGAGTATTCGAAAGATTGTGCGTAAACAATTTTTGATCCCTAACTTATCCGTTCATCTTACTGTAATTTATCTTGTTATTACGTTCTGTCTCCAAATGATAACCAAAACATTTCTACGGAAGATTCGCCACAGGCAAGCGACAGGTCATAAAAGAAATGATGTGACCACTGCAAACGACCCAAGACGGGTGACACCCCGATGCGGCCGGGGGTGTCGTCTGAGGCGGGGCGCTATTCATCCTCTTACTGTGTAGAATAGTAAAAAGTGCGATAGCATCTTGCTTTAGGGGTGACTTTGGTTAATCTGGCATGTATCTCAGAACTCCAGAATTCACTGATGCGTTCCTAGGGCTCCTCCCGACTGCTTAGGTAGGTCGCCACGGGGCTTAGTAGGTAAACCCGCTTTCTGGGAGTCCCACACACATCCTTCGTCTCGCTACGGAGGGTATAGTGCGAAAAGCATTCCCCGCGCTAAAAAAAATATCACCAAATTAATGTGAAAATATTAGAAAATATTTATTTTATTTTACTATTACATTTTTATTATTGTATTTTTATATATTTAAAATTACATAAATATATACGAGTTAGTTTCTACTTTATTTTTCTTGACATCTAAAGGTTGACTGCCTCGATAGCGTAGTGCTAGCGTATGCGACTGCTGTGCTGAGGTCTCAGGTTCGAATCCCGAATTGGACCAAATTTGATTCAGAGTTTGGGTGTTTTATTTGTAGAATAGATATGTATTTACAAAAAAAGTGTATGAGTATTATATCGATCAATCTAGCTGTCTTAGAGCAAACACTGTTTCGTTTGAAGCTTGATGGAATACGAAAATTAAATAACATAATACACTCAAAAGATATGTCCCGATTCCCGACAAAACAACTAGTCTTAACATTCTTAGGACAAGTTTCAACCTAGTAACACGAATATACCATGACTCACGAAGTGAGTTATTTCATTACCGGCGAATGGTGTCGACTTTATGTATATCTCGAGATGAAATAAGATATCGTAGTATTAAACATGCGAAAAGAAAAAATATTTGAGAATATTTTAAAGGATTTATTCGTTGTAGTCGCAACTGCATAGAATTATAGATTGAGCTTCAATTCCATTTCCTTCAATTTTTTAAATTTTAGTGACTGTTAGTTCAAGGAAGTTGCAATTTAACATAACTATTAATATTATTTTACCACCAAAATATCTCTTCACCGCGAGTAATGTAATGTGACGATATTTTTGTTATTTTGTCCTATAGTATGAGGCATTATAAGATATTTTTTAAATATTATGAGGAGAGAAAACTTCTTTTTGATTAGTTAATCCTTTTGCCTTATTTCGTGCCTATAATTTTTATATCACATACATATTAGAAGTATAAGGAAAGCCTAAATAATATATTTATAAACTAAGATACTTATATTCGCTCCGCTCAACCTATTACCGTCCACGGCAGTATTAGTACATTGTATATTCTAATACATTGTAAAACTTATATTTTTTGTATGTATTTTATTTTATTTAGTCCATAACTAGTTTTACTGCACAAGGGTATAAAATTTCTCCTTAAAATTATACTCTTATTACACTATAACAGTGGAGACTAAAATAATGATTCAATTAAGTTTGAGTGCTTAATAACAGCTTCTCTTCAAGCATTATGTACTTTATTCTTCCTTTTCTTTTATTTGTTCTTGACAATTCTATAAAAAATCTGTTGATAGTGTCTAAACATGTTGCCAATTTAGTATAAATCGAATATTTTTAAAAGTTTTTAAGAGTTGAATTGATTTAAAATGTAATGTAATGTAACATCCTCGATCGATTTCGACTACGGCAACCTCTACAATCACGTTTCAATTGTTAGTGGTGTGCTCGTCTATGGCTACTACAGACGATCCTATTGGTAAACGTTCGTGCACAATGCGGATAGATGAGCACACCACTGCAGTTATTGTAAGAGTCGGCATAAAGTAGACGTGTTTTTAGTTTATCACGCTGAGCATGCAGTACAGGGCAGCGTTTGTCCTCAAAGTTCTCGACTTTAAAATTTACTAAAACCCCCCATTCCGATCGCTGAGCAGCCGCGTGCTCCTACTTGCACTTCTTCATGTGGCGCGTAGGAACATCTTTATACTTCAAGGGTTGTCCGCCATACTTCCCTCGC
Organism: Hypercompe scribonia; assembly: GCA_949316085.1. Classification (NCBI taxonomy): domain Eukaryota; kingdom Metazoa; phylum Arthropoda; class Insecta; order Lepidoptera; family Erebidae; genus Hypercompe; species Hypercompe scribonia. The sequence continues at coordinate 19,870,752 of OX438969.1, forward strand.
ACTTTATTTTTTTAATTTAGAGTCTGCCAAAGTGACTCTACTCTTCCAAAGCATAAATATAATCCAAGAGTAGTGGTCAGTATTCTCATTGCCAATGCAGAAAATGTAGTAATAGTGCAAGGCAGATAACAGACATTCAGGACACGGAGTTGCCGCCACATGAGATGTACCTTATTACTAATGATATTGGTTCTCCGTAGCACTTCTATATTTTGAAAACGATTTTGAATATTTTGCGCTGGCATTTCATGTGCTGTCCATTAAACTATTTAATGGACAGAGTGACTCCACTATGGATATCTAAAGATATAATCTCCACCTTTTTAAGGCTAATCTTCCAAGACTAAGGCAAGATTTGTGAAAGGTGATCAGAAGTTTCTGTAAGCTATTTTTTAGTAAAAAGCATAGATCATTTGCATAAACGATCTATATGATTAGTGCGGTGGTACTTTCGTACGAGCTACATAATATAAGAATAATAAAATAAAACAGTTAATATTAGGAAAGGTTCCAATCATACATGTAATGTATTTAGTGACCTTCGATAATTATTTTCCTATTAATCATAAAATACTTTTAAAAGTATAGCATTAGAGGCTTTGTAAGGACGCCCAAACAGAGGGTTGAATTTGACCTCAGTGCTATAAAAGATCTGATTCAAATACCTAATCAGTTTCAATTTGCTAGGTTCACCAATGTAAATAAAGTCTGATATGTTGAATGTTACACTTTAGGGTTAATTTGCTTAAAAAATTATCACAAAGTGTGATAGGATTTTATTGTAAGAGTGTGCTGCAGTTGCACAAAACAGCTATCAGAACTATTTATAATCTGCGTAGGTACGAACCTTCAGATGTTTATTTTTTTTTTTTTTTTTTTTTTTTTTTTTTTTTTTTTTTTTTTTTTTTTTTTTTTTTTTTTTTTTTTTTTTTTTTTTTTTTTTTTTTTTTTTAAAAAGACAACGCCCGCACTAGGAATAAATCCTGTGTCGCGGGGGACTTTACAAACATACAAGAAACGGACACAAAGAACACCCAGACTCAGAACAACGATTTATGGATCACACAAAGTGTTGTCCCATGTGGGATTTGAACCCACAACACTCAGCGCAGTAGAGAGCGGCGTGGCGACCGCTTAAACCACTAGGCCAATCGTGCAGTCATTTAAGCAAATCAACATTCCAATAGAACCTTGATATTATCTTCCTAGTCTTTATTGTTCGCAAAATTAATTAGGGTCGGCTACTAATTCAGCTGGTTTTATCTGAATATCAGTTGTTTTACGGCGCGACTAGCATCGGACCTTCACAACCCAAAGGCTACACTAAATTCGAAGATTGAACTAGTTCTTAGTATATTTGAGGGCACTAAATTCTTAATAACGATTGCCATAGATATTCCTGAGAACTGGGACCGTCAAAGTAACGTGCTCTCTGATGCATGTGCGTGAAGTATCGCCGGGCTTTCATACTCTGGACTACTATTAAGAATTCCTAGTACGAAAAATCAAACCTGACGAATTACGAACATAGAATGTCACCACTCCTATTATTTCCATGGATGTCGGAAGAGGCGACTAAGGGAAGAAAATATGCAAGATAAAACGAATGCAAAGAAAAGAAAAACTTGACAAAACCCTAACCCAACCTGTCATGCCAGCGTGGCACAGTAGGATAAAACTTACTTGCCAAGGAGAGGCCTATGTCTAACAGTGGATTGTTAAAGATTGTTAATGTGTTTAAAAAAATATCGTAAATTTTACTAGTAACGCACGTACGTAAAATTCATTACGTGTTATAAAAGTAATAAAAGTATTAATCGATTTATTTCTTTTATTCCAGGATGCTGGGCGGCGTGGGAGGGCGGCATGCGTCCGTACGCCGGCGCGGCAGTTCGCCGGGAGTACGCCGGCTTGCGGCGAACGCCGCTTTGGGCGCGGGTGATGGCTCACCGCCGGCTTCCCCGCGCCCGATGCGTCGGCGCCGAGCAGCACTTGCTGCCTCCGACCACAAAACATGCGCCCTTATACATACAAGGCTCAAGCTGGGTGACATTATGTGAGTATTTTATTATATAACAAAGACTGTTCAATACACTATTTCAATAAGATTACTTTTAGTTGGCTGGTGTTATGTTTTTCAAAAGTGTCACGAGAATTATTTTCAGGGAGGTCCATCCACATCCACATATACTATTAACTAGTATAGAATCATACTAGGTCTTTACCTATGAAATCGATTTTTTTCACAAAATAATTAAAAAATATGGGTTTATCTAAGTATTTAGTTTTTTGCTATATACTGATTAGAAAATCATACTTTTTTAATTTAAAACAGTTTTCGATACACACGCACATGCACAATGAAAGTAAACATTATATCCAAAATTTATCAATGCTTATACAAATATATACAATACACAAGCCATAATAACACATTTAATTAGGTAGATCACTACAAACATATAAGTACATACTTTTGTATTTTTACTAAATATTATACATAATTATTTACTAATACAAACATCGTGGGAAAATGTTACAATATACATATATACCACAGTACAAATTTACTATTTTATCAAATTGACATATGAAGAAGAACGTTAATCAAGTGTTTATATTTCGCAAATATCTGCATAAACACTTACTTACCATTTTGCTACCTTTTTTCTTTTTTACGCGGGTAATGCTTTTCGCACTATACCCTCCGTAGAGGTAATAAGGGAGCGTAGTGTATGGGACTCCGGAAGAATCGGTCTACTCACTAAACATCGCGGCGGCCTACCTCGGCAGTCTAGCTCTACGGTCTCCTTCTTGAGCATAACATCCTCACAGAAGGAGAGCGCGCCAAAATTGCCGCAATCAATACTGACAGTGATAGCTTTCCTCTGATCTATCCGACCAGGACTCGACGCTCGGACTTCCACGCAGGCCAATCCTCTAGCGTGTGCTGGGCGGAGTCCCGTTCGAACTTACAGTGGTGGCATTGTACCGTAACCTCCCATCCTATTCGATTCAGACACTCCCTGAAATATCCGTGGCCGGTGAGTATCTGAGTTAATCGGTAGGTGACACAGTCAGTCCTCTTTATCCAAGCTTCAAAGTTCGGCAGAAGGGCTCCAACAGCGCGTTGGCTGGCACTGCTCTGAATTTCAAACCAACCATTATGCTACCTACAAACTTACAAACCGCTTCCGAGTGCCGACTGATCGGCGTGCGCTCAATACGCACCCGCAATAATAGACAGATAACACATGTTTACATGGTGGTTTTTCTTCAATTTTTATAAATTCTGCAAACGGTTTCTAGTCATCTACTTTGTAACAATTAGTAGCGGAAATCTGTCCTTTGAACTTTTTCTAAACACGTGTGTATTAATAGTTAACTAAAATTAGCCATATTCTAGAGGCTGACTGATTTTAAAAAAATCTGTTGTTACACTAATTAAAAATAATAAAATAATAAACAAACTGTCGATAAATAAATTCTACCATTTCATTAAAAAGGAGATCTCCTTCAATACTACTTCAAATTCATATGAAAATAAGAAATACCTAATCATGAGTGAGGATCTGTTCCTGGTGACTAACTTTTACGATTTTGAAGACTTTCTTGTACATTTTTTTGTAATGGGATTTTCAGTTAAAACAATCAGTTCAAGAGTGTATTATGTATAACACACATGTTATTGTGTTACTATATGTATTTATCTAGAGTTTAATGTAGTTTATCTTTTAACAGATTCTATTGATTTGCTTGCTTGTAACTTACGCTAAAAAAAGAGACATAAGGTACAAACAGATGTCTAGATTATTGTTGATTGACGATGAGTACAATAAACAAACGTTGTAACTATTGTGTACTCTAAATAGCGTTATTAAATTTGGAGGCAAGTGTTCAAGTCTCTTCAAAGTCCTTGAAATTGAAATTAATGACAGGAATATTCAAATAACCTTCTAATTCTTAAAATAATATTCAGGAATATTTATTAAATTATAATAGATAAAACTTCTTTGCCATAAACTGTACCAAAACTATCTTTTTGGATAAGATACTGATTGAACTAATATATTATTTTCAGAGGTGGTGGTCCTAAAAGTCCTTTACCACAAATTTTACCAACATCATTTTTTCGGTGAAAACATTCATTTAACTATTATTTTCAGAAGTGGCTTCCGTGTTTTGAGACGAAATATATTTAATTGGGAAAAAAATAAACTACACCAGAAGGAGTGAATTGATAAAAGATTATTTTGTTTTCTGTTAATTATATTAAACTAGTTCAAACTTGATCATAAACTTTACAACCTTACATAGAGTATCGTAACAAAAGTTAATTTTTTTTTTAACAAAGTATTTAAATGCTTGAATAAATCACAGTTATTACGTATTTGATAAATATGACTGAATTATAATATTTTAATGGCGCTGTATTTTAGCACAGTGATACTAGTTCATGTCATTGACTGGGATAATGGAACCGACGAGCATGCATGCAGCGATTGATGAATGTGGACAAAGCAAAAGAGGTGTATCGGAGCCGTAGTAGGTGGAAATTAATTGTCTCTACTTTCTCCTCTGGGAAATAAGCGTGATATTATGTATGTACGCATATTTGATAAATATAACATTTAATTATAGTAGATAGCAGCATTGTTGGTATTACAGTAATATAAAATTTTGCCTATTACGATTCTACTACTACTGAAATAATTTATTGCTGACGTGGTAAATAATCTAACCCTTTTTAGGTTATTCTATGTCAAAACTGGTCACCTAATTGACTTAATCACAAACATATATGCCTCTTTATGTATGTATACTGATAGTATCTTTTTCGATGGTGTCAACTGATAATCTAAATAATAAGGACACAATTCATTAGAAACTTGGTTGTTTCAAAACATCGATGCACTGAGTAAACTCTTATTAAATAAAAATGTTTATAGCTAAAACTTATGTGACTATAAATTTAAAATTACAGTGTAGACTTACGGATACAAACTTCGTTTATTTTTATTTGAAACTGAATTTGTGATAAATTGTTTTACAGTTTTAATTACAACGCCCTCTGCCAATTCTTCTTTGAAACTTCACATCCCAAACGCTTGTAGCGCCACCACAGTTTACAGGAAAACCTTCCGTTTGAACAGGGAAAACATATTTAGGGCATTCACAGCGCCAGTACAGTGTAGTGGAAAATGTCGGTATTAAGAAGAAATTGAGGCAGTGATGCCATCTAGTTTGATGCGTTCATACAGTCTAGTAAAGTATTTTGGTTATAATTCATAGTAGAGGGCGTTTTATGTAGTCTTTACTTCAAAGTTAGTGCAGATTCGTCACTGGGTACCATTTCGAAGTCACCTACAGTTTTTTGTCGCTAGATGTCTCTGCATGTTTCCCAAAGAACTAATAAAAGTCAAATACACAGCGAATTATATCCATAGTACTCTCTGGTCTAATTTCATACATAAGTAACTTATACAAATATTTTAATTATGGTGACATACCAATAATAATAATGGAATATATATATTTTAATACATGTGAAGAATAGTAAATGTTAAGTATATTTAAAATACAGAAAACTAACCAGCTCAGTCACATTTAAAGCTATGTTGCCTTTAACATAGATTCAATTTTCTACTTTCAATCAATATTCAAAATAGGAGACATTTGAATTCAATTTTCCTTATAAATAGAGGTTCGGCAAGTCGTCCGTTCACTACGTTTGCCCATTGTAAATGGAGCAAGCTTCGCTTCCTGCCTCCACGTGGCAAGATGCCATTATTGATTTCCGGCACCAGAACGAGACAACGCCATACCATAATTTGTTGCACTATTTTCCGTCTCATTCTTAAGCTGATATATGACCTATTTTTATGCCACTTTTCCTATATTAATACAGGCTAAGTAATTAGGTAAAAAGTTCGGTAGGCGCGATGTAATCTAAACAGTAGCGTCGGTATGTGTTGCTTTTGTAGACATTCCGATGACGCGATGTTTTGGTACAATAATACTAGTTCCTGTCATTGACTTTGAAATGAAATATCAGACTGTGTTAATATGTTAAGTTACAACGTATTTACAATTGCACGTAATTAATGTACTGTAAAAATGTTTTCAGTATCAGGCAATTACGACCCCACGAATACTCCACTACTACAAGTATTTCTTGTAATATAGTAAGGAATTGCTCATTATACATATATATATGTAACTAAATATATCATCAACATCGTTTGTTTTAAACATTTAGTAATTTTGTTCATGTCACCCTTCTCTAATACAATATATAAACTTCACCAGTCAAGTTTAATTTTTCATTTTCTAAATAATATTTGTATATTACAAATTCGCAATTAAGAAATCTGCATGGATAACTAACTGGATGGATTTGATGGGTCATCTAGGTATAAATATTTTCATACTACATTTTTGAATATTCAAAAACTATCAAAAAATTTCTCTGTTTCTGTAACTTGTCACAATCTTAATTTAGAAAAAATATTAGTATAGAGGATTGTAAAATGATAACTGACTAGGTAATGTAAATAATACGTCAATTCTCACAAGATTTAACGTCATATTTGTGAAATTCTTGTGTTTTGGTTAAGGTTCTTTGCGATACTAAAAATATCGGCAGCACTCGTAATTAACGTCCATTCTTAGATATTAGGTGTCCACGACTTTTTTACTAGGAACAACTTTTTTTCATCAATATCATCACATCGCCATGAGTTGTAAAGTTCACATATTTTGTGTCTAAGCACGTGTCTGAGATATGTTACTCTCCTTTTCTTAAAAATACCCAAATTTTATAGTTTCTGATGGCTACTTCCATGTCACTTTTAGTCTAAGGTATGTTTTTTCATCCCCGAAATTCAATTTTAATAGCCTGTAAAAGTTAATGTCCTTTGCTTAATGAAAAACGAGAATGGAATCCAAGAGTTGTCATCATAGTCATTGCAGAGAGGTAGGGCATAGCGCGATATTTTCCGCTCAAACATTAGAGCAGCCCGACTGGGGAAGGACCTCCGCCTTACAGAAGACCACAGCCAAATAGCACAGCGTTTTTCGGCAGTGCTGTGTTCCTGTGGTGAGTAAGGTATCCAGAGCTCTAGAGGATTCGCTGTTTTGACAACGGGGGACCAGTGGTGCTTATAATACTGCTACTGGCTCGTGTGGGCGCGGGATGTGGGCGCGGCGGTCAGGTAGACCCGCTGAAACGGTTGTCCGCTGGCCGCAGGATAGATGGGTTCCCGAACCTAGGGATCACTACAACCTCCACCCTGGGAGGCCGAACCGCCAGCCTGCGAAAAATCCCTGCAGTAGTAGTCGTGCCGGAGGAGGAGACCAGAGTGGAACCCGGTTGCTGCTGCAGGAGGGGAGCGGGGGCCCTTTCGTACGCCGCGCCGACAAATCGCACTACCCGCATCAGCCATGTGCGGATTGGCACCGCCCCATTGCCCCTTTAGCTGTCAACACAGTAAATCCTCACAAACCAATTGAACCCCTCCAAAAAAAATGACAAAGAAAAGTAGAAAAAGAGTATCTACAGCGGCATCCTCTTCCACGTATATGGACTTCTGCAATATCAGGGGACTTCACTCCAACCTGAACGCAGTCCACCTTCATCTGGAGATTGCGCAGCCGACCCTCTTATTTCTTACGGAGACACAGATATCCTGCCCGACCGATACATCATACCTACACTACCCCGGCTACAAACTCGAACACAAATTCCTGAGACGTGCCGGTGTATGCATGTACGTCCGGGAGGATATATGCTGTCGCCGTTTTCATTTTTATGAAGACAGGGACCTGTCAGTAATGTGGGTGCGCGTAGACTACGGAGGTCAGACTCGAATCTATGCGTGCCTATACAGGTCTCATAGCGGCGACAGGGAGACTAGAGCACTCTTTGAGCACCTGCAAGTGACGACTGACAAAGTTCTTGAGCAGTACCCCCGTGCTGAGTTGGTGATTTTAGGAGACTTTAATGCCCACCACTGTGAGTGGCTAAACTCTCGATCCACCGACTTTGCGGGAAGGTCTACTCATGAATTTGCTCTGGCCCATGGCCTCTCACAACTGGTACATTCCCCAACAAGAATACCTGATATTGAGAGCCATGCGCACTCTTTGTTGGACCTTCTGCTGACGACGCGTCCGGACGACTACACTATCACAGTGGACGCACCTCTCGGCTCATCCGACCACTGCCTCGTCCGGACCGTAGTCCCATGCGCGCGGCATATTCCACCTCGCCCAGCCGATTTGCGCCGCATGTGGCAATATAAATCAGCAGACTGGGATGGATTGCGTGAATTCTACGCATCGTACCCGTGGAGGCAGCTTTGTTTCGCGTCAGAAGACCCCGACCTCTGCGCAGCCGCTGTCACTGAGACGATCCTGGTGGGTATGCAGTATTTTATTCCTAACTCATCAGTAGCTGCGGGAAAACAAAAGCGACCGTGGTTTAACCGGCTCTGCAAGGAAGCCAGACTAGTCAAGCAGACTGCCTACAGGGCTTGGACCACGGCCCGTACTAATAAGGATCCGAACATCTCTGATGTGAGACGCAAACTAAATGCTGCCTCGAGATCCTGCAAAAAGACAATTGCCAGAGCCAAATTCGATTTCATCGGCGGGATTGGTGAGCGACTTACGGGCTACCCCTCTGGGAGTCGTGCCTTTTGGTCTCTTGCTAAGGCGGCCGAGGGAAACTTTTGCCAGTCGTCTTTACCACCATTGCGAAATGCCGATGGTAACTTGGCCCACAGTGCCAAAGAGAAAGCCGACCTACTTGGGCAACTCTTTGCCTCAAACTCGACCACGAACAAGGATGGAAGTGCGGTACCGCCTACTAACCCGCCGTGCCAACACTCTTTGCCGGAAATACACATTTCGCAAAGAGAAGTGCGGCGGGAACTAAACTGTCTAGACGTTCATAAGTCGAGTGGGCCAGACGGCATACCTGCAGTGGTGCTCAAGCAGTGTGCTCCTGAGTTGTGCCCTGTACTAACGCGACTTTTCGCGCTTTCCTACCGCAAAAGGCAAGTGCCGTCTTCATGGAAGACTGCCCATGTGCATCCAGTGCCAAAAAAGGGTGATAGATCGGACCCATCGAATTACAGGCCTATAGCTATAACTTCCCTTCTCTCTAAGGTGATGGAGCCTGTAATCAACACACGGCTCCTCAGTTACCTAGAGGAGCACGATTTGATCAGCGACCGCCAGTATGGTTTCCACCACGGTCGCTCGACTGGTGATCTTCTAGTGTATCTCACTCACCGGTGGGCTTCAGCCATTGAGAGTCAAGGTGAGGCTTTGGCAGTTAGCCTGGATATAGCAAAGGCGTTCGATCGGGTCTGGCACAGGGGTCTTCTATCGAAGTTACCATCCTACGGCCTGCCCGAGGGTTTGTGCAAGTGGGTGGCTAGCTTTTTGTCCGGCAGACGCATAAAAGCCGTCGTCGATGGTAGCTGTTCCGAAAGCATGGACATAAACGCTGGTGTCCCGCAAGGCTCCGTGCTATCTCCAACGCTGTTCTTGCTGCATATCAATGATATGCTGTCCACGGATGGTATCCATTGTTATGCGGACGACAGTACTGGAGATGCGTATTACACGGGCCGAGCTAACATCCCTCGTACCGTTGTAGTAGAAAGTCGCGAACAACTTGTGTCTCAAATCGAGAGCACCCTACACAGAGTCTCCGATTGGGGTCGGGATAACCTGGTCCAATTTAACCCCTCTAAGACACAAGTCTGTGCGTTTACCGCTAAGAAAACCCCGTTCACTGTGGTTCCACAATTCCAGAATACACCCCTTACCATCTCACAGAGTATTGGAATCCTCGGTGTCGACATCTCCAGTGAAGTCCAATTTCGAGCTCATTTGGAAGAGAAGGTCAAGCTGGCATCAAAAAAGCTTGGTGTTCTGAATAGAGCGAAGCGATACTTCACACCGGCACAAAGGCTACTACTTTACAAAACACAAGTTCGACCTCACATGGAGTATTGCTGTCATCTCTGGGCGGGAGCACCGAAGTACCAGCTTGAGCCTTTCGATTCAGTTCAGAGACGTGCTGTGAGAATAGTCGACGATCCTGATCTCACAGACGGTATCGAGCCACTAAGTCTTAGGAGAGACTTTGCCTCCTTGTGTGTGCTCTTTCGTCTTTACAATGGGCTGTGTTCTGAAGAATTGTTTGATATGACGCCCACAGCCACTTTCTACCATCGCACCGCTCGCCATCGTCAGGGAGCTCATCCACATACATTGGAACCTAAATGGTCGCGCACAGTGCGGTTTCAGAGAAATTTTCTCCCGCGAACAATCCCGTTATGGAATGAGCTCCCTGCCGAGGTTTTCCCTGGAAACTACAGTATGGGGCTCTTCAAGAAGGGGGTAAATAGGTTTTTAAAGGGTCGGCAACGCGCACGTGATGCCCCTGGTGCCGCAGGCGTTCATAGGCTGCGGTAACCGCTTACCATCAGGCGGGCCGTATGCTTGTTTGCCACCGTCGTGGTATAAAAAAAATAATAATATAATGGTGACCTAGTGAGATGCTTTTTTACGTCCCGTTTGGGGACGTAAAATACATGAAAATCATCGTAGCAGTGTAAAATTCACACACTTACCACGAAAGCTATCACACCTGCATCAATGGGCCTTCGGTCTCACACTCTAGAAGAAAACATGATAGCGTGGATGCTGTCGCTTTAGGTTGGTCTTCTGTGAGAGGGTAGTACTGCCATGATTGAGCATCGTGCCAAAGTCAACGTGTTTCTGCTTTCGTAGGACTTACGGGCAATTAATTTGTAGTAGACAACAAGCGAATAGCTATACACATTTATTACTCGATCATATCTCTTTCCATTGCCAAAGCTTATCAATATAGTCAGTATGAAATTTTGATAAAGTTATGTTTGGTTTCACTTTCATCATTTAAATTGGATGAAATACTCATTCAAAATGAGTACTCATGTACCTATGTTTACCTATATTTATCTTTATCAGAAAATATATAAACTTGTAATTAGCTACTGTAATTCGATTCTACTCATCTAATAGGGCTAAACCTGAATTAGGACCGCACCATAAAACTCTATATTTATAGAGATTTTTTAATGTAATTATTTCAGAATAATGGGTTATATACAAATAAGACACAATCTAAGTATGCAAGACTGTTGTAACCTTACACACTATCATCATCATCATCGTCATCTTAGCCAAAAGACGTCCACTGTCGTACATAGGCCTCCCCCAAGGTTCTCCACAACAGCCAGTACCGTGCCGCCCGCATCCAGCAGCTTCCCGTGACCTTCACCAGTACGTCGGACCACCTTGTGGGGAGCCTACCAACGCTGCGTTTCCCAGTACGCGGTCGCCACTCCAAAACTTTACGGCGCCATCGGCCATCATTTCTGCGTGAACCGTGCCCCACCTACTGCCACTTAATGTACACATACATGTACACACAAGTGGAACACACACACACACTACTATAATACACCATTCACATTATACTTTTTATATATACACACTATGGTTTAACTTAATTTAATGATGATATACTCGTATTATTTCATAACTTACGCCAACAGGATTTGTGTATCTTGAAGTAGAGGCTTATCACAACCGCGGTCGGTTCGACACACCTGCAGCGTTCGGCTTATAGACATAAATACGTAGGATTAGCACCACGGTAATTAGGCAACTACTCCAAAAATAGATAAGCATAAAAACGTTCTTTTGTTTCACATTTTTTTTTATTTTGTTTTAATGCTATTGTTTATTTCTGTACATATTAAAAATAAATATTATTTGCTACTTGTACTGCCACCTTGAAGGTCGGTTAAGCACTTTTGACTCCTGAGCTACAGGAATCAAAGAGCTGCGGTAGTTACTTTCCATCAGGTGGAATGTCTATAAGTGCTGCCTATATCGTTAAAAAAATATATTATGCAAAGGATATTAGATAGTATTACTACTACCATGTATGTCCAGTCCTATCAATACGAACGTTGTTTGAAATGGAGGTAATTTATTAAAAACACAGCAAAAATTTAAGTACCTATAATTTTTAAATTTGCTATTCGTAGAACTGAAGCTACGGCGTAGAGTACCTGCAGAATTGTGTTTAACCATTATGTGGTCACAATATTTTACAAAGAACACTTAGTTATATTACTAGCTTAATCTAGTTGTAGTTAATCTACTGTGTGTGACATCAAAGATACTGAATATACTGGCTTGAATGAAATGAGGTGAAGGATTTTAATTAATTAGATTTCGTTACAATTCTACGCGCCAACACAGTCAACGATCAAGCATTATACAAAAAAATACTAAGCAATTCCCTATGGCACGTATAGAATACCACATAATTTATGAATGAATAAAACAAATTGCCATTCATTTATTACAGTATTTAAAAAAAGATTGTACCATTCTGAAGAACAGTCTATAATTCCCGATGTTTTTTTGATCTTTATTAAACAGGAACTGTGACATGGTAAAAATAATGATCTTCCACCGTCTTTTATCACCGCTTTGAAGTATACCCTAAAAGCAAATTTTGCATTCCTTCCAAAGGATAGACCTATAGTCTACAGCTGAACGCTTCAAATATTCAAGCGTTTTATAATTTATTGCTAACAAGCTACGAAGTGCTACGTCGTAGTAAAGTGAAACTTTATTGTAGAGTACTCGTAGAATTAGTAGGAACTTATTATTTGTGATTTTAGCGTTTAAGTCAGACTGATTTACTAAAATTAGGGCTACAAAAGTATATCTGCGTTCCGTTGAAAGTGATTAACTAATTAACATGCGCGCCTTCAGTATGACGAGTTAAATATATTTCTAGTACGTTTTGTTGTAGCGATAACGCTGGGGCATTAAGTACATTACTTAGTAAGTGAAGTTTATAAACTTTGCACGTTTGCAGCTTAAGTTTTCTAAGCTCTTAGTTCAAATGTTAATATTGAACATATATTCTATTCTGTAATATTAAACTTATTACGGTATATTATAGTTAGTGGTAAGACAAATTTAACCCACTTTTATATAACTCTATTTGCTATCTAAATCAGATTTTTACGTTTTTTTCGCTTTGTGAATATTTTTTCATGGATAAAGATAGTCTATACACTGGGGTATATCTCTAGCAGCGTATATATAAGATATTAAATTTGAAACTTAATTCAAATCAAGTCTGCATAATAGAATTAGATTTCAAATAAACCACCGATACGTACCATAAATATATGCTTGTATTATTATCTTCTTCTTACTGGTTTATATATAAAAAAAACTCATTTAAGAATCATCATTGTCTCGCTTCTAAAGGCGGAGATATGAATCAGTTATTAAATTATTTGTTTCGTTCTGAGTATATTATCCTCGAGTCTTTCTCCATTTTTTTGTAGTCTATACGCAAATTTGAAAAGAAGTCGAAACATATCATTTCATTACAGGGATCCCTTGTTAAGTGGAACTTGGATAAGAAAAAACTTCTATTGCTGGAACTCATACTGAGGTCACGACACTTTAGCACTGAATTACCTGTTAGTGGCACAAAGTAAACTTTCAAATCTGGGATTCATTCTTTCGATGTTATCGTCCCGAGTACCACTATAATTAAAAAAGCGAGTATATTTTAACTCTTTTATTGAATTTACGTTTTAAATATTTTTGAAGTTATACTTCTTTTGGCGCGATTGGGAAAAATGATGAGAGTTAAAAATTCTTAACGATGCGCGCGCATACCGACAGGAAAGAAACAACAGTCTGAAGTTAGTTGCTACCGACAGAAAAAAGCAACAGTCTGAAGTTAGTTGCCCACATTTTTTTTCGTTGTTGGATTGTTACGCCAAAGAACTATAACTCATTTTTTTTTTCTAAATTTTTTTCTTCAATTTATAGGTTTTGGTTTCTGCTACTGATATAAGACTAATTTATCATCTCTAATAATTTTAAAAAAAATTATCACTGCAGTGCAAATTTCCCTTCTGTTTACGAATTCTTAGTTTACTTGCAAATTCAATACTTGCCTAACCACCAATTTTAATTTTGCTTCTGTACTATTTATAAAAAACTTGCTTTATTATTTTTATTTATTACATTTCTTCGATTATTAATAAAGGTTACTACTCGTGTATGTATAATAGGGTGTCCCTTATATGACAAAAAAAAATTTTTTTTCGAATTTCGAAATGCATACCCTCTATAATTTTTACTAATGCTATAAGATACTTAAATATAAAATTTTATCAATCTAGCATAATTGCAACCAGTGCTGACCGAACTTCAAAGTTTAGTAAAAAACGTGTTTTGTCCTAAAATTTCAGTCTGCTATAATTTCACTATAAATGCAATGAATTAAGTGAATAAAATTATATAATAAATTAGATGAACATTAATCTTTAATTAAAAACATAAAGAAATAAGAATCATTCAGGGTAACTTCTTTTTAGAGTAGTTTTTTTACAGTCTGGATACAATTTTAGATGTTCCTGGACACAGCGCAGCAAGAACTGTTTTTGTTCTTCTTCAGCCGTGATAAGTCCGTTAAAATCTTGCATTAATTTAACAGCCCTTTCAGCAGTATCATTTACAACTCTCAAATAACTTATTCTTCTTTTAACCTCCAGAAAAGCAGCATTGTTATTCCAAGAAGATACATCTTCCTTTAGAAAACTGTCGTCGATCTGCAGTCGTGATAAAAATTGTTTGCTCTTTTCCGATACGAAATCATCCAGTGCTTTGTCTAAAAAAAAAGAAAAATAAGTTAAATAACAAATAAAAATCAACAACAATTTTGAAAATAAATAAATAAGTATTGGACATTGAAATTGAAATCCAACAAAAAGTTAATTTAACTTACCAAACAACTTTTGAGTCAGTTCTTCCTTCGACGGGTCATAGCGTTTGCTAAAATCCGAGATTTTGTCCCTGTTGAAGTTGGCAATCATCTTCTTCTTAGTTTGGTTGTCAACTTCATCATCAAATAGTGATAGAATGACTGTCTCTTCACATAAATACCACAAGTGATGGCTGAACTTGCTTATAGAAGCTTTAGAAATTGTTGCGTCAACTTTTTCATACTCTTTTAACATCTTCAAGAAGCGCAAATCTTGATTAGGTGCTTTGGTCGCCACTGTACATTCGAGCCAAGGTTTAACATACAATATTACGAGAAATAAGCAAACATCTTGTAGAGCCTTTTTGTCCTTCGCAGTTACTCTGCATTGTGACTGAAGTAAACATATTTTTAAAGAATAGATCGCTCTCGCCATCCAGCGTGCCTGATGTATAGCTCCGGGGGGCCTTAGTTTTAATTTTTCCTCTGTGTCTCCTCCTAAAAATATTACGCACAGTTCGACCAATTCGCGGTAATCATCTCTTACAAAATCTTTATCTAATTCTGCCTTATAAAATAGTAACAACGCTTGAATGTCTGTCTCGGCAACCCGTGCTTTTACGAAATTAAGAGATGGTTCAATTTTAGTACAATCAATGTTTTTCCAATTTTCTTGGAACTTTTTGAACATCGGAATATCTGGGCTACTAGTAATTTGCTTAATCTTGGTTTCAAAGACAGCTTTTAGGACCAATTCATAAACATGATGACGACAGGCGAAAAGCAACAATTCTCTTCCTAAAGTTTGCTCCAAAATAGCACAAGCTCCATTGAAACGGCTCATATTGGAAGCTGTTGTGTCGCAGCACATTATTTGCACTTTATCATAAAGGTTCCAGTCAAAGAGAGCTGCTGATACAGCCTTCGCTTGATGTTTTCCAGAAGAACTTTCTAGTTTCGGCACTGCAAGAAGCTGCTCTCTATCGTGAAATGAAGCTATAACTGGCAAGCGTTCTTCTTTTGAACTCCGTACATCTAACCCCGGTAATAGTTTTCCATCCCAATGGACTGTGACTATGTCGGGTACATTGTTTTGGAAGTTAGATTTTATTGCTTCTGCCCTTGATTTTCTAGTTTCAGTACGAATTCGCTGAATCGAGGATTTGTTAATACAGAAATCATCGCTGCTCAGACCAAGTGCTTCTACCACCGCATTAAGAATGTAAACGGTATCTCTAATGCTTAACTGGCATCGATCTAAAGCTGCAACTAGTTTAGGTGTTATAAGATTCTTTCTACCTCTTTTTGAACTTTGTTCATGGCAGGGAACGTCCGGCAAGCTGAGTTCAGAATTCAAGATCTGTTCTTCGTCTGAATCTTCTACACTGTCTAAGTTATTTGTGGTGGAAGTAGATGCAACAGCTAGTGATTCTCTTTGTCTTACAATCCTTTCCTCTTCTTCCAATCGTCGTTGTCTAGATCTTTGTTCTTTTTCCGCCAATTTTTTATCTACACCACCTAAGCATCCCGGTCGACCTGGCTCTCTCTGTTTCATTAAAAATAATTTATCTTCCTCTATTTTCATTCTCTCAAAAGCATCAGCATGTGCAATATCAAACAAATTATCAAGATTAATTATAAAATTGTTCTCACGACACTTAAACGTAATCTGAGTTTTCTTACAATTTTTTTGCAACTCTCTCCAAACATGATATAAATCAATAAGTTTCTTCACGCAGTTAGGAAATGCCCTTGTTGGAATTCTAGCTTTTTCCCAATATATGATGCACTCCCTAATCACAAGATTTGCACTTTCACTAACAGTCAATTTAACCTCACGAATATTGTAAAATAGGACTGAGAGAACTTGTCGATTAGATGGTAATTTTGCACCATTTATTTGGTAGCTAGTCAATCCGATAAGAAAAATATTTTGTTTATCACTCCGTAATTCCACCGACATATTTACGCACTAAACAATGAAGCACTAATAGTCTCAAAAATCACGTACGAAATGGCAAATAAAACATGTCGTAACAGGTCACTGGGCAGTACTTAAGCAACTTGTATCGACAAGTTTAAATAGCAAGTCGGCACGGGTTATCGTTTATATATCGAACTAATATTTTTTTCTAGACAATATAGGGTTATTACGAAACTTTTAAGAAGGTATGCGTAAAAAAATATCGAACTTGAAATTTAAGGGACACCCTAATGTATAATGTTTATATATTCATTATTTTATTTAATAATAGCACCTCATTAACTAATAAAATCTCAATTCCCAATTCATTAATGGGACGCTCTGTAAATGAAACAAATATTTATATATACCTGAATAACTGAGACGAATGGATAAGTGGAATACCTACCTTTATGTGAAATAAATTCACAAATGCCTTAATGGTCCAGTTCTCAAGATTTCACCGTTTTTACCAGAGCAATTTCATTCGCGTCTCTCAAAAAGAATACAGTCTCCTTGTTTTCTAATATTTTTTATTTCTTTTCGGATCCTATTGCTCATAGTGTAATGCTATATAACCTATAGCTTTCCTTTATAAATATGCTGTCCCACGCTCTGAAAAATTTCAATTCGCACTAGTAGCTCTTCAGATTAGATCGTTTAATCAAATAACTACTGGAGCTTTATAATATTAGTACAGAAATCTCAATTACTGTGACTAGATATTTCGAAACTATTCTACATTTTTGTTTTACGCGTTCTAGGCAGCTGATGCTTACCATTTCTTGCTTGCACTACTTTAGATAGATTTAGTTTACCCCGACTGTTGTTGGTTCTGTGGTTAATATACTTAACCTACAGCTGCTTCAGCTATCTAATTCAATAGCCTATGTCGATCACTTCATTCCTGATGCGATACCATATTTTAACTGCAGCGTCACTTCCTTTTTGATTGGATGTTTGATTAGTATCGTATACGAAAGTTATTTTTAGTCAGTCCTTTTATTTAGGATAAAATATACATCTTTTTTTACTTTTGGCAATGAGCATATAAAATTTAATGAGTATTACTTCAAAAATTAAAGCTTAACAAACATATTTACATTCTGGTTTAATAATATGAAACTAGGATGATTATTACAGTCTAAAGTGCAGAGCCAAATCGAAATTTAGGTGCATGTATAATATTTGGGTTGTGACCCAATAACAAGTTTGAACTACATAGAGAATCAACAAACACTCTCGAAAGCTTTATACGATAACGCCCTATAGTAACAGTAAAGCCTAGAACTACTCGTGTACTGGGAAATGTATGTTGCACAATGTAACTTTACATGTTTCGCAAGAATATTTTCGTTATTATAAAACATACAAAATGTGACTCAAAGCAATATGTTCTTCTTTTCTCTTCTTTTTTACAGTAATTTAATAATACTGTCAAGTTTCCTAAATAGATTCTGGGCCAGTTTCACCAGTTCCTGATAAAGTTTCAGACTATGCTATATATAACTCTAAAGATTACTAATTTCTAACTTATATATCTCTATCATAGATTCGTGAATTCGAAATCTATAGTTATTTGACAGATAAATTCACATTAATTTAATAATAATTTTATCAGCAGGTTGCGACATTGCACCTCTGTATAGAACGGAGCAATATCAGTTATGGATTGATTGAGACGAAATAAAACTTTAGTTAAATTAGCAAATCTATGAAGAAATGTTACAAACATATCAAAATTTTATCTTAGTTTCAAAATACTAACGAGTACTTAAACGCTTGTTAAATTGAAATTATTGTTACGATGAAATTTGTACACGTATGCTCAAAAATACTATTGTACAAATTTGTACCTATATTAATTTAAATTTTTTAACTAAAATTAAATAAAAATGAAATCAACTCATAGATGTTTACTCATAAATGTTAAATTAAATTAGAAATTTGATTTCTATCTGTTGAAAACATCACAACTTACTGAGAAAGGTTGCCTCCTTGACTTGCTAGCTTGAAGTTTGACTGTACAGATTGCGTAGTGATTTCAGCAGTTGCCACGTCGACCTCTACTACACTGAGTGTTGTGAATTTAACATGGGACACTTCGTGTGATCCACAAATTTTTGTTTGTGAATTCCCACGCCATACGGGATATATGTGGGCGTTATCTACTTTTTAAAAGAAAAAAAAGGAATATAGCAACAAAACACGTAGCTTCAAACTAAATTTACTTCAGTAAACATTGAAGCAACAAAAATTTTCCAGTATGTACAAGGCCTAAAGAGCGCGTGGTGCCCGGTGCACCGGGCATCGACCTCGGTCACTAGGTCGGTCGACGCCGCAGGACGGCCACACTGCAGCCCGGTTATACCTACACTTGAACTTTACGATTGACGGGTATTTTTTCTTCCACTTTAGGATACGATATAGTATTTACAGAGTAGTGGTGCTTTATCTATTAGTTTATTATCACTAATAAGCATGATTTATAAGATTATTATAATTGACTTTTACTGAGATATATGCTAGTCTTAAAATGATGAATGAAATGTAAAAGTAACCAACTCGTGTAATACCGCTGTACCCGGGTACAAAATGAGAACATTTGGCACTGTCGCCGGTAACTCGGCGCCAGTTTTGTACTATTGTCGATTGGGTGAATTGGACTGTTGGCGTCAGATAGTTTTATGACTGAAATTTTGACTACTGAGTCAAAAACTCAAAATCCGTAACCTGGACTGTCAAATTAAGATGTTTCGAATTTTTTTTTTGTAACAAAAGCATTAGCGATAAAAAGTTGGTGAAAATCACATCTAACTGTATTCTTCGGATGTTATATATTATTATTTATAAAAAAAACAGATTTTAAAAGAGATCATGAATTTCAGAATGAATTATTATAATTTATTGCATAAATTCTTGT
Organism: Hypercompe scribonia; assembly: GCA_949316085.1. Taxonomy (NCBI): domain Eukaryota; kingdom Metazoa; phylum Arthropoda; class Insecta; order Lepidoptera; family Erebidae; genus Hypercompe; species Hypercompe scribonia. The sequence goes on from OX438969.1 coordinate 19,890,513, forward strand.
TTCTGTATGATACACCACTGAAGAATTTGTTTCGTTTTGACAAGAATTAAACCTTTTTGAACTCATTGTAATTAGATTTACTTGTGACTATTTATCATATAAACTGATTTTAAAAGTCAATGTTAACTTACTTCTAGTTACTGTATTACAAACTTTAAGGATTTATAATACTATAATTCTTCATCTATAATCTGGTCTAATGATGACGCAATTACATATGAGTATATCCTCGAGTCTTGGGTCTTTTTTACAAGTATATGTAACTTATCGAACTTTCTAATATTTTGTTAATAAATTTGCAGTGTTTAAACGTCTTTCATGTAAAAATGTTCAAAGACAAGTTATTACATCGAAGGTATACGAGCAGGGTGAGCCACGAATTAGTTAACATTTGAAAAAATTGTATAAAAAAACCATTTGATATATTATGAAAGCTGTTTATTTACAAGAAAGCTAATTAGTTCGAATTTGTTATTTTAAAATTATATCGTCTTCATGACCGCCGTTTTGACGTTTGTACACCTCTAAGTGAGCACCGATATTTTCGAATACTCATCGGTAAAGAAACCACGAGATCGCCAACATCTCTTTTCGCTGATTTTTTCTTTTAGTTGACGTAGTGTATTTTGTTTATTGATGTGGATACGACTTTTCAAATAACCCCATAAATAGAAGTCTGCTGGGGATAGATCTGGATTTCTGGGTGGCCATAGAATGTCGCCTCGTCTGGAATTCAGTTTTTCCGGAAACATGTCTTTGACCACCGGCAGGGACTTATTTGATGTGTGACAAGTGGTTCTACCTTATTGAAACCATGTGTTACGATTGTAATCAGCGAATTTCACTAGCTTTGGATCCAAGAATTCCCGTAACATCATGGAGATGTTAGATCCAAATATTAACGATTTCTTGGCCCACCCTATATACATACTTTGACTCTCTATTTGAACCAGTCTCGCAGAAATATTGCAGTTGATTAAATTGACGTCCTGTATACATGAATATTTGTTTTTAACGAGGTTGTAATTATTATAAACAATTTGCGTAATGGAGTAAATACATATAAACTTTGCGTGACACGGGACTGTTTTAGTTCCCTCTGGCCGAGAAGAGTTGTTTGTAGTAATGGATTGCTATTGATGAGGTCAAAAATTCTTTAAAACTGTTTCCGTATTTTAAAAAAGTTTCTGCTATCTAATTGACTGTGCTATAACTACTGTGATAGATATCGTAGTAGTTATACAGCTGTATGCTGTGCGGTACCGACGAAGAATAGAACTACTCCTTCTCTTCTCGTGGGTGACATAAAAGCCGCCTGTTCTCTAGTATACTATAGGCGGCAGCATCCTACTGAGTATACCATCTCACTACAGTCGCCATACCGCATGCCAAGTATAGTGTTTGTGGCAAAACAAAGAGCAAATATAAGAGTGAAAATAGGGCAGGCTTATGCCAGCAATGGATGTCTATTGGCTGAGATAATGATGATGAATCAGCTGTATACTAAATTCTACAATAGTATTGTAGATTTTCTAAATATTTAATGGATTGTCTTGATAGCAAACTCTGCAGTTTTTATACCTACTAACATAAAGAATTGGCCATCTCAATTTGTCTGAAATACCCAGATGAATTAATTATTATGTTTAAGAACATTAACTTAAGTTCACTTACACTTTTAAACGTAATGTTGAGGAGACTTCAACACAAAACGAGGATCCTCCAACTAGCTAAACTGATAATGCCTGATAGGTTACACGATGCAGCGTTATGTTTGATTTCGGTAAATTATTTGTGCGTATTTATTATATGAGGTAGTAGAACCACGCTGATTAAGAGATAGTAGAGCCACGGTGGTTTCACCACAAATGGGCCGGCTCGACCGGGGTAGTACTACCCTCCAGCAGAAGATCAACCTAAAGCGACAGCATATGGTACGCAATGTCATGTTTTGTTGGTAAGTGCGGGATCTGAGGCCCATTGATGAAAAGGTGACAGTAGTCGTGGTAAGTGTGTGCAATACAATACCACTACGACTGATTACATACAGACATTCTCACTGTGAATGAAGACAATACAGTATGATGACCCACGCTGTGGTAACCTAACCCTGCTTAAAGGACTCGAGATCGTAGTGGAAGGGAAGCACGTGCGCTGGTAGTGAGTTTCAGACTTTAACTGATTTGCACAGGAGGGAAGAGTCGAACCGTTTAGTTCAGGAGTGTATATGTATCGTTCTGAAACGATGACTTCCAAGGCCAGCACGAGTTGTCCTATAGAGTAATGGAGAGGATGGGATCAGTTGGAAGAGTTCGTCAGAACACTCCATAATAAAGGCGATAGAGGACTGCCTATGGTGACCACAACTCTTGGATTTTATGCATACTTTCTATCAGCCAGAGTAGAGTCACTTGTGTAGGCTCTGAAAATAAATTTAAAAAAAACTTTACGAGTATATATAATAATAACTGTTGGAGAACTTGCTTTTCAGGATTAGTTCTACGCCATAGTTTAGTGCAGATACACATCTGTGTCATACAATATTGCAGTATGTTTTATATTAAAGAAGGGTGTCACTATAACAACACCTTATTGTTATAATAAATATATTGCCATTAAATTATAATTATTTACACCAGCGTCTACATTTACATAGAATTCATCATCATCATCGTTATCCCAGCTAAAAGACGTCCACTGCTGGACGTAGGCCTCAAAGAATTATGTTTCAAGTTTCCACACGGGGGGAACTTTCATGTACACACGTGATGATATCGTATTATCATCGAATGTCGAAAAAAGTGAAATAATTTATTTTTTTCTATTATGTTTCTGTCGTATTAGTAGTAGTAGAATTATCAAATGTATTTTAAACTAGTCCACTACGGTGAACAGGTAAATACACTAACGTTTGCCTAACAAACACCTCATTATTAAATCATCTTTAGTAACAGTTGGTATTGTGAACTTGTAAACTAATATAATTAGTAACTTGTTGATTTCCGTGATTTCACCACATAACTGCTTTTCAATACTCTCAGCTTCGGATGTTGATTCATTGTAATGTTGTAAGCATTTACTCTTCCATCAGTGTGCTTACTTTACTTTCGTTTATTAATTTGGCATGTAGCTTTAAAAAATATTTAATTTGAAAAAGTATAAAATTCAATTATTTCTCGAGACTTACTTTATGTGATATTCACAAGACTTTCTTTCTTATACAATATTATATTTTAGTAGGTTTGAGCCAAACTACTCTCATAAGTTGATTCCACGGATTCTTAGGGCTTTCAAAACAGGATATCCACGGGAAATATCTGTTTCTTGGAATGAAAAATAATCTATGTATCTTTCCCTGCCCTCATAATGATGTTTTATGTGTATATTGCAAGGAATAATACAACCTTGTGATAAGTAGAACTAATTCAATATAGTTAAGGATCCTAGACAGGTATGTTATATAATATTGCATTGGTATCGCCATAATGTATTTCACATGAAATTGTTGTTTTTTTTTAAAACGTGTCGAATATGGTTTGCTTAATATGTCAGACTCTATCTCTTTTTATTTACCTTTTTAGCCAAGATCAATTAAATTAATCGTTACATGCAGACTCTCATAATCTTATTATATCACAATATATAATTCAGATTAAGCGACTCAATTACTAGGTGTACACTGAATAACGAATTTGTAGCAAATCACATTGTTTTTGTTTTTTTTTTAAGTTTAAGTCGTATATATACTTTTTAAAGTGAATCGAAAACTTTCTATCACGGCTTCTTTTAGTTAACACCAATATGACGTTAAAAATTAACGGTTTTACAAGAAAGTAAAATACAATCAACAAGGGATGAATTATGTAGAATCAGTATTTGGTTTTATGCATTTTAGCATACGTATTCAAGAAAAATATAATTACACGAACAACTTCCATAATAGGCACGTCAAAGAATCAATAAAGGAGAAGTAGCATTAAAGCTTCTAATTTGATGAAATAAATTTGATTTACTTTTGTTTTATTTTAAATGAAATTTGAATCACGGTTTTCTCATCTGAGAATATAGTTATTACCCAAAAAAATATTCAAGCATCTGAAAATCATTAGCACTTTTCTAATAAATCAGAAGTTTTTTTGACTCGATGGTAATTTAATTATATCTAATTGCGCTTTTGTGTATTACATTATATCTCTTCTACAATCCAATATCACCACAATATAGTCTCAGTTCAGTCAAATTACAAACTATTTAAATACCAGTTACAAAGACTTGCAGAATAGAGATTTTCACTTTTTTCAATACTCGATGATAATACGATATCATCACATTACAATGTGTACACGAAAGTTCTCCGTGTGGTGACGGAATAAGAATATGGATCACAGCCTCTATTCATCCCGTGGGTATCGTGAGAGGTGGCTAAGGGAAAAACCTACGCAGAACGACAGCAATGTCAAGAGAAGGAAAGCTTTAAACAAATTCAATTCCAACCCGTCTGGCCATTTGATATAGTAGGTGAAAACCTCTTTTCTAAGAAAGGCTTATTTCCAGCAGTGGACTGTTAAAGGCTGTTGACGTGCTTCTATGTTACAAGTTTCAAAATTATTTTAAATAGCTAAAATATACTCTGTCGGTATAAACTTAAATAATATTTGGGGAAGGTCTATATCCAGGAGTGGACGTCTTTTGGTTGAGATGAGACGAGATGAGAAGTATAATATTTGTAGGTTGAACTAAATTTAATAGATAATAACAGTAACTTAATATACATAATGGTGTGATCTTACACTACTTCGAGATTGTTAAATTAGGTAGCACAGCCACGCTGATTTCAGCACGACGGGCCGGCTCGACCGGGGCAGTACTACCCTCCCATAGAAAACTAACTTAAAGCGCCAGCATCCGTGCTGTCGTGTTTCATTGGTGAGTGCGAGACCGGAGGCCTATTGATGCAGAGGTGACAGTTGTCGTGGTAAGTTTGTGCAGTACAATGCCATGATGACTGTCATGTATTTTACGTCACCAAGCGTGGCGTGAAAAAGCATCTCACTAGGTCACCATAGTGTGGGTCACCATACTGCATTGTATGTATTTGCAATGAGTATGGTAACTATAACTCTGGTTTCTATTCATGCTTTCCATCTGGCAGAGTAGAGTCACTTTGGTAGGCTCTTCATATAGAAAAATTAAAAAAAAAATGGTGAAATACTGAACGGCTGACAAATATACTTATATGAGTATATTACTACTTAGATCGTGCTTATCACACAATAATTTGTCCTGTATCGAACCTAAAACCTCTGTCTCAACAGTCAGGATTCTCTATCGCTTTATAAACTAACAATAAAATTAATAAGTCGTTAACACAAGAATAAAGGATTAACTTGTACTCTGTTTTCTTATAGTATTTTTAATTGACGATTGATGAATATAGTCACTACTGTCCACCGTACTCTGGGTTATTAAAAAGAAAACTTTCTGTCTTCAAACATATGGATGTACCTGCAATACATTAAAATATTTTATGTGAAGACAACGTACGATACGTAAAAACGGTCAAGTTTGAGTCTGTTTTAAAATGAGGTACCATTTCAGTAAACAACTTAAACTTTAAAAGTTACCTTTCTGCTTTTTATACTCTTTTTATCTTTTCATTCATTAATCGATAACTTATAATTAATCTAGAAGTGATAATACTACGTGTATAATAGAGGTAGAGTGTAATTTTATCTCTTATATAATAGTATTTATTCAAACCATAAACCAGAGAAAATATTTTGTTATACATTTTACTATAAAATAGATTCTAGTTTATTATTATATTTGAGGCAGTGGCTGATTTTATATCGAAACCATATATTGTAAGGTTGTCTTTCACTTTACATCGGACAAGATAGCCAACTCATTTAAATTTAACTACATACTACAGCAAAGGTTGACAGTCTGTAACATAGTTTAGTGTAAGTATGGAAGCTATATGAACGTTAACAAATTTGCATTATACAACAACAATTGAAATGTTGATAACAAGGTACGTTATTTCATTTAGAATTGTTTTTGAAAGCTTTTTGTTGTTCAAAGATTTTCAACATTTAAAAAGTCATCAGAAGTGATAATCAACGAGACATGTATTAAGACAATTTTTAATAATAAATAAATAATATTAAGCACCTAATCAATTATTTTAGTTTTAAATATCAGTTTTAAGTTCATAAAACTCACAGGTTTAATTCAACACAATGAGGTACAATATTCGATAAAGTTTTTTATTAGATATACACCATAATAAACAGCGAAATACACGCTAATAAATCGTTCGTTTCCCATCGGCACTGCTACAACATATCTTGAAATACTCGTAGTTCTCAAATCTGAAAGGATTCAAATCTAGATTAAGCTAACATGGTAACAATTTCGTCGGATACGGAACCCAGAAACTATTCCTATGGCCGGTGTATGCACAAAACACAAAGCGTTCGTTGTAAAGTGCAATATTCACTGGACATGGATTTCAAAAGCGCAGATGTGGTCCTCGGAAATATTTGCACATTACCAGCTTTATTTTCATATTATGCACGCTTACAGTGCAGTACTACGCTATGTTATTCCCTGGAAAATGTAAAGATGAATGAAGAAGCTGTAAAACAGTTACTCAATAACAAAAAATCATGAAGCCAGCAGAAAAAAAATCTTTAGGCAAATAATATACAAAATTTGTCAATCCGTAGTATGTTTCGAATAGAATAACATTAGAATATCATTATATAGTTTCGAATAGAATGACATTCTTATGACGAATGACATTCAATTCGAAACTATATAAACGTATGAAAGTTGGCATTCTTCTGCAAAGTAGTGTTTCAAATAGACTAACTGTAGTATTACCCAATTTCGTATATTAATTGCCCAATTATTTTTGTTTTGTGATTCCAAAATGTGTTTACCTTGACTCTTGTTCTAAATCACAAAAAAAATGGGAATTTGAACACTATTTAAGTTCAGTGCGTAAAAATAAAAAGCATATTTCGTTTGACTGTCCATGATAAAGAAACTAGCAATTGGACACGAAAACATCTTAAGCGGTTATTAAGAAGCCTATTACAAGAATGACAGTAATCTCGGGCGTAATAACAGACAGACATCAAATACGATTAAATTACTCGTACATGGCGAAGATATGGAACAAGATTCCTCATATGGAAATATTGTGTGACTTACACATTATATTATTCTACTTGACTTTGTTCCGAATGTTAATAAGATATTGGAAAAGATCATAAAACGCTGAATTAAATTTTCATGAATGATGTTTATGTATATATATTTATACGTAGCAGAGTACCTTGGCGGTGCAGTAGTAGCGTATACGACTGCTGTGCATGATGTCTCGGGTTTGATTCCCGGGTCGGACGAAATGTTTATACGATCTGTAATTACTTATTTCGGAGTTTGGGTATTTTCTATGTATAATATGTATGTATTTACAAAAAAAGTATATAAATATTCTATCAGTCAATCTTGTTGTCATAGTACTAGCTCTCCTTATTTTCAAGCTAGATGGCGTTGTGTGTCAGATGTACGATTATTTATTTATTATTTTAAATACTGTATATTATACTCAAATAAAAGGATCAAGATGTGAAGTCATTATCTTGATATGTCATTTGAGTTTTTAAAACTACTGTACCCTAGTGAACAGGTGAAACAATGTGCAGTCAAATTATAGTCATTGATACAGTAAATTACAAAAACATGTTTCCAAAAAATCTGATTTCCAGACAAGGCAACATTCCGTGGCCACCCAAAAGTCCAGATCTATCCCCAGCAGACTTATTTTTATGGAGTTATTTGAAGAATCGTGTCTACATCAATAAACCAAATATACCATGTCAACTAAAAGCGAAAATCAGCGAAGAGATATCGGAGATCTCACAATCTCTTTGCCAACGAGTATTCGAAAATTTTGGTGCTCGTTTAGAAGAGTGCAAAAGTCGAAATGGTGGTAATTTAAAGGACATAATTTTTTAAAAGTAAATTCCAATTAATTAACTTTCTTATAAATAAACAATTTTTATAATTTAATGATATGATTTTTTTTACGGTTTTTTCAAATGTTGACTAATTCGTGGCCCATCCTACATAATAAGACGAAGGTTGATCATCAAAATGTTTTTGTCACATAGCCTTATCATCACTTATTAGGTCTTTAATTGACTATGATAATCTTCTTTTGAATAAACTTTATTTTTTCATTTGAAAGTTTTCAGGACTAAGTTCATTCAAACCTAAATATATAGATGTTTTTCAATAAAACATCTTTCACCTTCCATATAATGTAAACTGGGACTTCTTTTAATAGTGCAGGCGGGCCTGCATTTAGCAGTACGGGTGTTTTGTGACCCGCTCTACTTTATGTGAGCTTAAAGCGACGCTCTAGTGGTCAAGTACCTTTGGGGTACGTGATTTAGGTCCCGAGAGTGAATTTGAATGAAATAAAGTACCTTATGAAGTTTTGTTGCTTTTTTCTATCTTGTATTCAATATTTTAAATAAAATTATATTTGATTGAGATTACTTGCATCGATTATCTTTTTGTTTAATTAAAAATAATTGATTAAAACTAGATTTAATACATAATTTTCTTTTTTTTTAAATAACCTGTCTTTATAAAAAATATATTATTATTCTCTGATTTCTTAACTACATAACTCAATTTTCCTGTACATAGCTGTTAAAGAGAATGTAATTGAGCTCAGTGTTTCTACAAACCGACGTATTACATCCGATTTCTGTATCAACAACACTTAATTTAGAGACCAAATTGTCATCCATTCATCACCATTCAGTGATTGTTTTCATTCGATATGAGTGATTTACCAAATCAATCGATTATAAATCTTAACTTAGATAGCAATAACGATCACAATCCAGTACTTATCTCCACAGTTCTGAAAACTAAAAGTATTGTGAGTGACGGCTTTCATACGAGACTCACAGACACGTTAAAGTTATATGGTTGCATTTGAAAGTTTATAATTTTGAAAACTTGTCTACAATGCACGCGCCATATATTTGGAACCTGTCTGCAAATAACTGGGGCGGGCAAACTTATTTCAGTGCTTTTCCAGAGTGTGAGAGAGATGGGTGTACTAAGTAAGCGAACAGTTGAAAAGGGGTGCTGTGAGTTTCAATACATTCATACATATTTTCAGACCTGTATGTATAGGTGTAGGCGGAGGTATACTGTATTAACACGTTTTTATGACTGTTCAGTAATCTTATTAACGTAACGGTAAACTTAATCTTTTTTCTTTCTCTTTAACACAAGTCCAATTTCTGTATCTGTAAAATACCGCACAATTGACGACAAACAGGTATCATTTTTTGTAATCGTCTCATTGGTCTATCGGTTAGCGTATGCAACTACCGATAAAAAGGTCTCGGGTTTGATTGCTACGTCTGATCAAAAAGTGTTGTTGAGTTTCTTTGGTTACAGAAATGCTTAATAACAGCTCGGAGTTTCACAGTGTGTCTTAACTAATGTGTCTCGGAGACCACGTAAAGTCGTCGGTCTTGTGACCCGGTCGTATCGGATAATTGTCCCTGCGGATTGTAAGAGTGAGGGTACAGAGAGTGCACTTGTGCTTGTGCACACATTTGTACACTGTACTATCTCCTACGTAGTTGTCTACTGTCTATTGTCTACTGTTTATTGGCTGGTCTCCATTGACACTGGCCTTCGTGGCTGTTACGAAATCGGCAAGGAGTATACCATCAGTTTTTGTAGTTGATTGTAATTCTGCCTACCTTGACAAATAAATATTTCTCTATAACCTACAAACTGAACTAACTGTCGCAATCAAATAGTTGTTTATTTTTTAGATCAAGATTTTTGTCATTGTCTTGTAACTTCGCAGCGTATCGTGCGCTGCGTGCCCGGACACCTGCACGCAGGAAGACCTGATAGCTGCTACCGACAACGCTGTCAAAGTTGCCGCGTTCTGGGCTGCCAAAATATATTTATACCGACACGCAACGTTTACTGTCGAAACACAAAGTAGAAGAATTTCACATAATTCTGAATTAAGAACACTATGACGTGATAAAACAAAAAAGTTAATTTCAAAAAATTACTATATTCCACTCGACTGTCAGTTTACATACCGCAGTGAAATTTTATACGATGTCAACCTTCGAGACCTATAGAAATTTAACTTCAAATCAATTACATAAATTCTACTAATAGACCTATAAGTAGCTAGCTAATAGATCGTGATTAGAACGCTACAAACGATGTTTTCCGCCTTTCAGTTTTTACTTGCCTACTTCGTTAATTAGGTCATGGACACCATTGACCTTGCTACCTATTCATCTTTTATAAAATTCTTGTTAGATATAGTTTAGTATACATATAAATAGAGAAAGACACAATTGAAAATTGATTTTACTTTTTTTCTTTAGTAGTGTAGTCAGTTTTTAGTGTCGTTGACGACTATACACTCCGTGGGTGTTGTATGATTCGATTAAGGAAGCAAACGAGGCACGACAACTTCACTGCAAAATTTGACACAAACTCTACACCAAACCGTCTGGTTAATCTAATGTTGTAAGCCAATACCTCATTCCTAAGGAGAAACCATGTCCAGTAGTGGACCATTAAAGACGAAGACGAGGATCATTTACGACTTTAGGGATAGAGTTTAATTTTCTCAAGGAATACAGAATTTGCTTATAATAGGATTGGTTAAAAAAATTTAAACTTACATACTTTTCAAATAATTATTGTTTTTTTCTCAACGCTATTAATAAATAAAGGAATTTTGATCGAGTTCAGATTTTGGGACTAGTTAATATTATTTTCAATATTTTTTATCTTTGTATACACATTGTTTTTTTTCACCTAAGTAGCACTTCTGAACTGCCCTTTCATAAAAACATTACCAATAACAGCGTACTCGTATTTGTTGTACAATCAATATTTATTTTTATTTTTTATTTTTTATACTTCCTGCAATACATTTGCATGAGGCGGACTTAATGCCATTTTGTTAGTATACTATGCATGCTAGTGGATATTGCAAAAGCCAATATCTACTAGCCATCCTTTTTATATTCTTCGGAGAGATAATATGCAGTCAATATTTCATCCTATGTTTTTGTTAAAGTACAACAATGTACTAGGACTACTATTTAGTCACTTACACAACCAGCATGACTACAATAAGCAATTACTGTAGTCATGCTAAAACTAAAGTGTACAACCCCTAATTCATCAGTATACTCATGCTACCTGTTATTATGTATTAATACCCTTCTCTAATAATGCCATGCCGTGGGTAGTTATAAACATGACGTAGATATATGTGGTTGTAAGTGCCATTGAGTTTGTGTTAGAACATGATAATTTTAGTGAGGTATAAGGTATTTTAAGTAAAGTTTCTTATTTGCTACCTCAACAATTCCTCTACTCGAAGGTTTGTTGTAACATATTTACATACTTATATATATATATATATATATATATATATATATATATATATACGTTTATGCAAGTTAAAAACTAGTGACTAAGTTAGTCAAAAATAATTAGCTAAATTTTGTATAAATAGTTGCGAGTTTGCAAACAATGTAATGACGACGTGTCTATTGCAGCGAATAATCCTGCATGATAATAGATGAACCTGTTTGTAAATTTTTTATGGCGCTGTGTTAGTATCTCAATGGAAGTAAGTAGCTCCAGATACTATAACATTGTCTTCGAACATATTTACATATTTCCTTTTTTACCATCGGTAATATAGAAATTAACAACCTCCGTGATTGTTCTGAATTTTGAAGACGACAGCAAGGGCAAAGACTATCATGTTTATTGACTCGTAACAATCTCCTCCAAGAGTGAGACAGCATTGTCAACTTTTCTTAAGGTGCAAAATCAAAGCATACAATCGATAGGTAAGTAGTGTGTGTTGTGGTGCGTGGGCGGTGTGCGGTGTGGTGCCGGTGCACGCGGCTGCAGGCCGGAGGCCGAAGGCTCGGCGGCGCGGTGCGGCCTGTCAGCGCGGTGCGGGCGTGCGCGCGCATCGGCGGCGGCGGCAGGCGCGGGCGGTGCGCGGGTCAGTGGCGTGCAGCGCGCGCCGCGGACGCCCGCACCGCAGTGTCGAGCAGGAGCCCGCCATGCCCGGCCCGCGCCTATCCCGCGCCGCCTGACAGCATGGCCTACCCGACCGCCACCACCACACGCAGCCACGCTCTGACGACGGTACGCATCATCGTGTGAATGTATTTACCATACGAGGTGGTCCCTCGCAACGCGCTATCGCGCCTTTTTATCGCCACACACTTCGTTATTTTCGATCAGTGACAGTGTTACCGGAGTCTGGCTAGCCAGTGAGGGTCGGTCAACACAGAGGTTTCGTCTCGATTCGATCGTCCGCAGACCGAAAGGAGTAGGCGCGAGTGGTCGCCCCGCGCCACGCTAGATGGCGCCGGAGGTCGCTCCTGCGGCGAGCACTCTCCGCCCGCGCCCCGCTATCGCCGTCGCCGCCTTTTGTTTCGCGCCGTTCATGTACATAAAATAATAATTGGCAGGCCGGTGGTGAACACCGCCGCTCGGCGCCGAGCCGTCGCTGACGTCAGCGGAGCCCGGGCTCGCGCCTTAGCCGAAAGCCCGGCTTCCCCGACCTTCCGCCACCGCCGTCTACAACTCGCTCGACACACGACACTGACACGTCAGGTTCTACACTAACCCTCCGCCCCTCTTACGTGCCAAACCCGTTGCAAAACGAGACGTTAACGTTCAATCGACTGAATTTTGAAAACGTTTACAAAATATTTCAAATTTTTAATATAACTATAACATATAACAAAGTTCGCGCCGGGCACGAGCGACATAATAGTCATGGGACATCGAAAATGTGTAGGTTTCATTCATGTAACCTATAACAGTTGGCAATTGATTTGCACCTAGCAACAATCGTGGCGGCGAGGGCGACCATCTTCTCGAATCTTTAACCCAATGTTCGGTGAATTTATTATAAAAATGGCAAGAATAGAAGCAATATATAGACGTGGATTCATTTAGTTAACGGAGTGCGGTGGGTGCTGAGCGACGCGCCGCGCCCATGCCCCTAAGTCTGGTGAGTGGTAGATTATAAGGCTTCTTGCCGTGCCATTTTCACGAGGAATACCGTGTACGTGTTGTTTTCATCTATAAGCCAATAACTAGGTTGCCAACGAACTAAAATGGACGTCTTTATATTGACAATAGTAAAAGCGTCGGTTTGTCACTAAATTTACGCAATTCTTCTTTAACTATACTTTTGTCTAATTCAAAATAACAATTACATATATCCGATTTAGTGGTAACCAAGATTATCATAATACTATTACATCTAGTATCTTTATTAAACCACAATCAATATTGACACAACAATAATAAAATAATTTTCATTGCATTCACTAAATGTTATATTAACAATAATTTTTTTTTCATATGCAATTTATTATATATTACAATCAATCATATCAAATTTATATTATAAATCAACTACATTATCATTGAAAATTTTCAAAATTGTGCCTTTCTTTAATTGACCTTAACCATCATTGAAACATACTATGGTAATGATGACAAATTCAGTAATATATAGCCACTACTGAGCAAAAGATGGCGTTGAAACGAAGTAAGAAATTGTTTCCTCGGAGCTCTAGACAACGGACTCAAATGATATCATTCGCTTTTCAAATTTTATTTTTATTTTTTAACAATAGTATTTATTTAAGCATAAAATATTGCGTCAGTTAGTTTTGTCGGTATATCATTTTCATTAATGATTGTATATTTTAGGGGATCTTTTTTAACCAAATCGTAGTGATTCGTATACTATGTGTAAGTGATTATAGTTCAAATAAACCTAGAAAAGGAGTTTTCTACACGTTACTATCATATCGTTTAATTATTGTTCTAAGCTTTGACATAAATATATTGTGTTTACATTGATAACATTCTTAAAACAACTTAATAGACACAAATTTGAACCCACTAACTTGAAACTATTGAAGGCATTTTCTTGTAACTAAAGTACAATTATTATTCACCATAAAACAAAAATTGGCATAATGAAAAATTACAAGTATTAAACTATACATTTTTAATTTGATTTAATAAAAATGAAAGCTCGTATATTTCTTAAGATGTTATTACCTCTGAAATAAAGAAAAATGTTAAGCAAAGAGATAAACGAAGAACAAGAACGAAGTTATGTAATGGATTTCGGAAACGTGTGAGTGTGACTATGTAGAGGACATTGGTTAGTTCACTGACACCAAGCGCAAGTAGGCATTCTTTGACCCCGCATTCGATTCGTGTAAACCAATTACCAATCGATTTCTTTTCATTCATTGTAATGTAACTCGACTAATACAAGTATCTTCGTTCTGTGACTTTTATTTAATTATTTTTTGTTTTCTAGTATTTTAATTTAATTTTAAAGTAGATTAAAATTTATAAATGTCCTAATGTTAATATCACTAATATGTGTCCTTAATAATTAGCTGATTACATGGATTGATAGGACCATATCAATTCAAATTGTCGGTTATAAATCGGTGGAGACAGAGACGAATATAACAGTAAATAAAACTGTTGTAAAGTTGGTTACTATGACTGTTTGTTTCTTTATCAATAGGTTTTGCAACATAAAGGTTGAAAAATTTTAGTTTTATAGTCAATTATATGTTTCTATGAAATATTGTCGAAGATTAAACCTAAACTTTTTCATAATATTAAGATCTCCAGTCATGTCCTGAAAACTTATTTAACAAAAACTACAGTTTTATGCCCAATAAGCTTAATTTTAAAATGTTAACAATCCAACATCTATTCAGACAAAATCTAAACATCTAAACGAAGAAAAATCAAATTTCAGTTAACGTTGGAATTGGGACACGATGCAGCTTACAGAAATTGGGTTAGCCAAATATTACAATAAATGTTGACTTTGCCTAAGGTGGGCTCAGTTTACTTCCTTCAATAAAATCTATTACTTAAACTTTGCAAGATTGTTGACTATACGAATTCACGAGTTTGAACTAGTAAATGTCAGACCACTAATTATTTGTTGATTTGCAGGTAGATTTGGTCCCCAAATGTTAAATTATATCTCATAAAAAATATTAAGTGACTTATAAATAGTTTGTTGAATCTGTTACAGAATATCTATGTTTTGGGTTATACTTATGTTCACTGAAAATATTATTCTCCTGATTGTATTATTTATCTCAGATGCAAGTTTCATTTTAAATACAGAAGACGTTTGATGCATGATAGTTTGCGATACTGTTCTCATAATGTGTTTTTTTGTTTACATATAATAACTTGTAAACAAAAATTAAATAAATTATATAGTAGATATTTCAAACACTAGACTTAGTGCTAAAAATACAATAGATAAAGTTTAAAGCTATGGTTAGTATTATTGCTTCATTTAAGGTGTGACGACACAAAAATTTCCTAGAAAGCCATGCAATATCTTTTAGTGGACAGTGACGAAAAGGCTAACCTCTAGTGAATTATATGACTCATTCTGCTGAAAAGAACCAAAGATAGTTCGTAGAACCAAGTAATGTTTAGCAGTCGTATTACGTATTAGTATCGAAATTATTTATTTCACAAAATAATTTAAAATATGAACATATAATGAAAGAAATATTTCAATTTTCTGATAAAAGTTGTAATCCGTTAAAACTTGTCTAACTTTATGATTACAAAAAAACATGTTAAATATGAATAACTATGTAAATTTTTACTAAACATAATATAGTATTGTAACATCTTTATTTTTGTACCCAATTAAGAGTGATATTGATACATAAAGTTTGATATTGCCTAATAGTTGGGTTGTAGAGGTCTCATGGTAGTTGCTCAACGTAAAAAAACCGAAGTTCAGCGAATCGTAGGAGCCTTATTCTAACCCGAAACTAATTTGAGACAAAACCTTAGAAGAATATTAAGTATTACATAAATATTTTCCATCTACAACAAATGTGATTCAAATTAACTCCCACACACATGTATGCACGTTTAAGGTTCCATCTAACATGGAGGATGATAGTTTTATTAGTAAATGTTAATACGTGCGGAGAATTCCTTTGCGAATCTTAAAACAAACTCACATATGTATATAGGATGTGATGTTAAATTTTATACGTACCCAAAATGCAGAAAATTGACATTAATAGTACTTAATTATTAAAAAAGTTCGGTATAAATTTGACCTTTATGAAACTATACTTCGTACAATGATATATACAGTAATAATGTTCAATGACAACAATTAGATATTCAAAATGGTT
The DNA here is from genome assembly GCA_949316085.1 of Hypercompe scribonia. Classification (NCBI taxonomy): domain Eukaryota; kingdom Metazoa; phylum Arthropoda; class Insecta; order Lepidoptera; family Erebidae; genus Hypercompe; species Hypercompe scribonia. Next base: position 19,906,868 of record OX438969.1, read on the forward strand.
GAAAATCTACTGCCAAGCGATCTTCAGTTCATCTAAATATGTAACAAAATTTACATGTCAGTAAAGTAGGTCGACATCCAGGTATAGTCATGCAAAGATATATCTATCGAATTTCAAAGTGATCGTTATGAAAACCTCACAAAAAATAACTTGTGACCTGGAATTTCAAGTAAACTACTTTTTATCATGAAAAGCAAATACCAACACTACTCTTCAAAGAATAAATATTATTATTTGTAAGATCGCTGATATCTAAGCTCAATTACTTATCATTACTATGGATAGCAACGGAATTAGCGATCACCTGATAATCACATGTTTGTGAAAGTTCATTCACCTAATAGGAGATCGTATCATATATATATAACACTGAATATTGTGAATCATACTGCATTGTCTGCACTTACAATGAATATGGTGACTATGAGAGTTCTTGGATTCTATTCATGCTTGCCATCACGTAGAGTAGACTTTGACAAGCTCTTAAATAAAAAAAGAACTACGGTATTTGTGGTTCTATGTAAAAGTTTGGTTACGGTTCAATTATATAGTAGGTACATAATAACAAAATTATTTAGTTAGACAGCAATAACAAAGGTACATATATCCTCATATAGAATATCTTAACGGGACTTTACCTTTTTAAGAACGAAAGCTGTAAATTATTTTGGAAACGATTGAAACTCATTGTCCACTTAATTACACTGTTAGAATACAGATATACCCTTAAAAATGAATGTAAATTATTCACATTAATGTAAACTTAACATCTATAATAGTAAAACATCTGTTCTATTAATATTTGAGTGTGGCAATAAAAATATTTGAATCTGTATCAGTAGTTCGACCGGACTCTATCCGTATCATACCATATCAGGTTTCCTTGTAGGCTACATTACATTGAGCACGCTGGTCAAAGTTACGGATGATATCCAGCTAGGTACGGAGCACGGTAAGCTTATAACACTCTTCCCGTCCTACTCGACTTGCTGAAGTCGCGTAGGACGAGTGTAAAGTAGTGTAGTAAACTATTAACATATCTCCAACGGTAATTGATTGGTTTCGTAACTACGTACACGTGCGTCTTTCGTCCTCAAACTTCCTCAAATCTTTGAGTACGAAAGCTGCGCGTGCGCGTTAAGGAATCCTTTTCCTCGTTATAAGACGTCGTCGGAGTACCGCAGGTTGGCGGTTTATCTCCTTTATATTCTCTTATCCTACAACTTTAGGCTTTATCTTACCTTTACCTTTAGATATTTCAATCTATACGAAAGCACAATTAAACAAATTTTCGCAAGCTTTCGGTATTATGAACACGGTACGTATGTGTAGTTGAATATCCAGTATGAGCATGTTATTAATCCATCTAAGACCAAAGTTATTGTTGTGGACAGCACCAGGATGCACTCTAAAATCGACTGGTTATCGAATTACCTAAAGATGAGATGAGAAGAATCTGGGAAAACTTAATGACGCTGTACATTCGATCAGTTACGTACTAAGTCAAGTACTAGTCATTAAAAACCTACGAATTCTAATTGACGGGAAATTGTTTACATATATTTATATTTTGTATGCACATGTGTATGTATGTTTATGCCCAAAATATCTGAACTACCCTTTTTATTTTTATCTCCTATTGATTTGTCCATCAAAAGGTTGCCTGGAAGAGATTGTATTTAGCAATAAGGCATTGTACATATCTGTTTTTAATATTCAACTATACGATTATTATTGATGTACAATAAAGCTCCCTATCAGCTTCAAAAAGGTTATTGTCTTATATTATGAAATCAATAACCTATCTAAGTGAATATATTTTATATATTTAAATTATCAACAAAACAGAAACCTCTGTTATAATACTATTACAATAGCATAGATTGTAGAATTTTTCTTTCCGTTAATACTCCCGGAACTTGATCTTTAATTATTATCAGGGCTTTAGAGGACATTCTTGCAATTTCGACAACTTAATATGAAAGTACGGAGTCCATGATCAAACCTTGATGTATGGAGTACAGATTTCTATACTTTTCAGAAGACAATCGCAATCTCAATTGCCATAACACAGGCTAAATAAACATACCTTCAATCTATCCCTCGTTTCGCTCATTCCCACAGTCAACAAATAGATTATTAGCGAATATACAGCAGAAGTATTATAACACAGCAAGACCCCAGCGTATATTAAGCAATCGAGGCAATCACAGGATGTGACGCGCACTGTGAGTTCCGCTGCTGCGTGTTAAATTGTTGTCGGTATCTTTGTTGTATTAGCTATGACAATTGGTTTACTTAGCAACGAGTGTAAGTACTGTGGGTCATACTCTATTATATAGCATATCATTCTTCCTAACTGCAACCAGATTTGTTGAATTGGTTGGTATTATGCTCTCGCATTGGAATTCGAAAACTTTATAATGTAAGTAAATTGCACCAATAATACAAAATGCATAAGTATTAATGTTGATAATAATGATATGAACCAAGTAACAGATCATAGATTATACCACTTTATTCTTACTCGATAACTTGAGTGTGGCACAAATTATCTCCTGCCTATCCCACAATACTGTTAATATATTATTAAAGTCGATCTGTTTATTTGAAAATATTATAAATTGCTTAAGCCTTTACATTATCTTTATTCTCTACCGTTAAATAATCAATTAATTACTAAATTAAAATAAGTTTTATTACGATTATAATAAGACTAATATTATTCTTTTGATTGATAATGGCTTGACCTTTAAAATCCTGAAGCACACTCGATAATATTACAAACTTGGTCAATAAACATTTCCTTAGATTTTAACAATCGTAATTCTCAGGTCAGAAATACTCAAAAATAAAAACAAACTCGCCTTCATCATTAATATGGAATATGATAAAATACAGTGAATCTGAACTACAAAAGATATAATATTATCAACAGCTATTTACCTGATAATATTTCTGAAAAACAAAGGCTTTTATTATTATTAAAGGCTCTTAGAATATCAAAAATACGTTTTTCGTCTACAAAATCGAGCAATAATAGTGTCGTAGTATTAAAAGAACTAGAAGTTAAAAATTAGTCCAAAAAGTACAATTGAAAACTTGAGACAAAAATGATATTTTCCTGTGAGTTAAAACGTCGTAGACTATAGAGCATCCAGCCTACTATGATGTACACATAATATGGGTCATATATTCGATTAATAGAAAGTCAACTGAACTATTGTTCGAATGGAATTTTTTGCAAAACAATCTTTTGTCGCCAAACGATTCTTCCACTGAACGATTCATCGACTATTTTATTAATCAATGGACTGGTCTTTTGAACGAGTTATAGTTATTGTATCAAATTTTAAAATAAAGACTTTTATGATAACATTAGGTCTTTTCGTAGATTTAGAAATACTTAAATTAGTTAAAAAGAAAATAATAGCATATAAATGACGGGGAAAAGGTTTTTCAACGAGTTTTTTTGTCTGTGCGGCAATCCCCCAAGGTACTGAAAACCTAACCGAAAACTGCACGCCGTATGCTATGACAGAGGCTAGGAAATCAGGTACGATTTCTGAAAAGTATTTGAATGCCTCGATAATGTATGAAATAATATGTGACGTAAAATCTTTTTTTATATATAATAATTTTATTCCAATCATTAAACTATATAATAATTAAAATTTATTCAAAAAACAATCCTTCAATAAATAAATATTCGGCAAATCGTCTAATGGAAGAATCGTTTGGCTAAAAAAAGTCGTTTCGCAACAAATTTCACTCGAACAATCTTTCAGTCGACTTTCCATTAATCGAATGTATATGAATGTTTGACTCCCAAAATAAATTACAGACCCGTATAATATACCTACATATATAAATATATATTATCAAAAATTTGTTACATATATACATTATTATTCACTATTTTTATTCATTTATAATTGCCTTTTCCGGGCCAAAAGGGGCAAAAAACAACCAGGCACTTTGAGAATTAAAATTAGGATGTATTAAGAAGTTAAAGTTATAGCTCGGATAGATAGACTGGAAAAAAGAAATCCTACGATAAAGGCTCATTTATTTTTTCTTTTGTTGAATATGCAATTAATTAACTGCGGTAGCGATTACGCTGTTGTATCTAAGGTCTAGGATTTAGTTCCCTGATCGAACCAAATGTTTGTATAATCTAGAAACGTTTGTATCGGAGTTTGGGTATTTTCTATATATTATAAATATGTATTTAAAAAATACAAGTTCTGCTGTCATAATATAAGTTCCATTCGAAGCTAGATAGCGTTGTGTGGCAGATGTACGAAATAAATAAAATAAAAAAATACGTCACCTGGTAAATTTGAAGTGTAATGTTTACAAATACAGTAATAGCATTAAAATTTACTATTCGCGAAATTGCAAGAAACATAGAAACATTACAATAAATTTATACCTACTCGCACATAATTCAAAGCTTAATATCAAATAATCAACGCAACATATTAAATCTCACTAACTGCGTTAATCCTTTATAAAGCTGTTTGAAACTGTTGATTAATTTAGTACACGCACATGAGTACATGTTGGACGTTTATTCAATAAGTGATAACTAACTACATATGTATTATCAGTTAACACACACTTCACTATATTTCGTTTTAGGATTTACTACTTATAGAGTCAGAAATTGTATCATACAAAAATATGTTATTATAATATTAAACGAAGATATGCACAATGGGCGGCCTTATTGCTAAAAGCAATCTCTCCCAGGCAACCTTTGGTTGGACAAATCAACGGGAAATAAAAATAAACTAAAGGGTAGTTTAGGTATTTTGGAGCCTTGGTGGTGTTGAAATAACATACATGCATAGTATCCCGTCTATTGCCCCAAAAAGGTAGCCAGATTCATATTACGCCCCCACTATTCGCTAGTGTTTTGGTCCCACGTAATAGGTGCCGAGTCTATTGCCGCTAATCGGAAGTTTTGTTTGCCAGAGCCTCCTCCATTGATTAACAGATGCACCACTTGTAGCTGGGATTGAATATTAGTAGTAATATTGTAGAACAAATATGTCTAAATATGGGTATAAATACTTCTACTTTAAGCTATTTGGCAACTTTTGATATATGACGGAAATTAAAATCATAAACCTCATATTATTGCTCTTTCCCCATTCTACAGTAGTTATCACCCCTTTACAAATACAAAATAGCATCACAATTTACCCACAAGTGAAATATTCAATATGTGCAACAACAACATATGTACATATGTAATTAAATTGTACCGATCAACCAGACCAATGCACTTAAGCCTACCCCTGTACACGTCATCTGTTTTGAAAATACTGATTTATGGTATACAAAGCCATCTAGATCTAAATTAAGTAGAACTTGTGCTATGGATACTAATATATAACTAATATAACTGATATAAATATTTTGTGTTACCTGTTACCTGTTTTTTTTTTGTAAATGCATACATATTATACATAGAAAACATCCAAACCTCGACGCAAATATTTACGAATCAAACAAACATTTAGACCGACCCGACAATCAAACCCGAGACCTCAAGCCGCACAGCAGTCGCATTACCACTTCGCCTTAGAGGTTGCCTATGCTATCAAAATTGATGTGTTTTAAATGTATCTCTATCATGATTTTAGTGCAAAAGCACTCAGTCTGTCAATTGTAAATTTCTCAAGAACAGTATCTTAGTTGATTAGCCGGTCCAAATAACTAAAATACTAATACTATTCCTGTTTCCTTGTTTATTAACTTTTATTTAGAGGGCAATCAATGTATACACAGTCTGGAGATCAATTAGTGATATATGATGCTGTAATCCTAACTTAATCGATTTGTGTTGACTAAATAGACGGCTTTGGGTTCGTAAAATAAATACATTTTTTATTCATTTAGCTTTGCTATATCTAAATTTATGAGTGTAACGAATGTACATTGCTATACATTATTCTAAACTTGCCCTATAAGAAGACGATATAATCAGTTGATACCACATTTAACATGATACAAGCTAAACAGTGACATTGAAGCATCAACCCTGTAAAGTATTAGGCTATTACACTAAGTAACAAGAATATTGGTAATAAAACAATTTCAATATCAAGGTCGTCAATATTGAGGCTACTCTTAATTTGGTGTTATTAGTCATTCATTATTTATTAACTTGACGTTTATCGCGTTTACAGGTATGAAAATCCATAAAAAAATAATATTGAAAATCAACCATATACGAGTTTGACTCAAACACAAAGATATTATACCATTTTATAAAAACTTTTCAGCGGACTGCATTATACTTAGTCTGGCCATAAATACTGTTACACTTAATTATAAAAAAATATTACATTTGAATTTCGAATCTGTCATTTTTATACGATTGTTCATTGTGTTTTCTCATTTTGGCGCCAATACATTGTAAAATATTTTGCGATATTAAAATGGTGTGGGGTGATAAAGAGAACCGAATCGCTGTGATAGCATTACACAAAGTAGGTATGGAGCCAAATGCAATTTTTAAAACTCTCCATACACTTGGTATTAGTAAAATGTTTGTGTACCGGGCTATTAATAGGTACAATGAGACCTCCTCTGTTTGTGACAGAAAAAGATCTGGCCGTCCACGTAGTGTTCGTACGAAAAAGGTGGTCAAAGCAGTAAGGGAAAGAATTCGAAGAAATCCTGTCCGAAAGCAAAAGATTTTATCTCGGGAAATGAAGATAGCACCTAGAACCATGTCGCGTATTTTAAAAGATGACTTAGGACTTGCAGCCTATAAGAGACGCACTGGCCATTTCTTAACTGATAATTTAAAGAAGAATAGGGTGGTAAAATCGAAACAACTACTGAAGCGGTACGCAAAGGGAGGTCACAGAAAAATTTTGTTTACGGATGAGAAAATTTTTACAATTGAGCAACATTTTAACAAACAAAATGACCGTATTTATGCTCAAAGCTCTAAGGAAGCTTCCCAATTAGTCGACAGAGTGCAACGTGGACATTATCCGACTTCAGTGATGGTTTGGTGGGGTGTTAGCTATGAAGGAGTGACTGAGCCATATTTTTGTGAAAAAGGTATCAAAACATCGGCACAAGTGTATCAAGATACCATTCTTGAGAAGGTAGTTAAGCCCCTTAACATCACCATGTTCAATAACCAAGTATGGTCCTTCCAGCAAGACTCGGCGCCGGGTCATAAAGCTCGGTCCACGCAGTCTTGGTTGGAATCGAACGTTTCGGACTTCATCAGAGCTGAAGACTGGCCGTCGTCTAGTCCCGATCTTAATCCGCTGGATTATGATTTGTGGTCAGTTTTAGAGAGTACAGCTTGCTCTAAACGCCATGATAATTTGGAGTCCCTAAAACAATCTATACGATTGGCAGTGAAGAATTTTCCCATGGAAAGAGTGCGTGCTTCTATTGATAACTGGCCTCATCGTTTAAAGGACTGTATTGCAGCCAATGGAGACCACTTCGAATAAGCTTTTTATATTTTTAATTGTTTTATATTTATGTATTAAACTGACACACTGTAAAAGTAATAAATGTTATTTGCAGTTAACAATTTTCTTTTTTCTTTATTACAATATTTATGGCAAGACTAGGTATACTACATTACATTCGACTGCACGGATGGCGTAGGGCTTTGAGCGGTCGCTTCGCCGCTTTCTACTGCACAGAAGTGTTGTGGGTGTGATCTCCATATCTTACAACATTTACTCGTATGTGATCCACAAGTAGTCTTTCTAAGTCTGGGTGTTCTTATTGTCCGTTTCATGTATGCTTGTAACATCCTCATCACATTTATTCATAGTGCGGGCAATGTCTTTATTTTGTTTAAATAATTTTCAATTTTCTTTCTCAATTTATACAGTTTTAATTACTCATACTTTTGAAATTAAGAAAATAAATTTGCTGAAAATTTTAATTTTGACTCTGTGTATGATAGACTGTCACATTGAATTGAGCTTCAGTTATATAGTTCATTTGTGACTTTTTACTGATAGCCTTTAAAATACATTAATGAATTATAATGAAACATGGTATCGTTGATGAAAGTAATTGACAATATACTCGTATTTTATGTATACTAGTACCCACTTCGTATCGATAGTAGGGTTTTTTTGTTAATATCACACATTTTGATATATAAGAAGCCAGGTAAATCTATGCTCGTCATTTTAAGTGGTCTTTCTTTTTTCACGGTGGTAAAACAACAAGTGGAAATATTATTTCTCTTTACAATGTACTTGTAGAAGATATTTTACAGTTAGTCAAATACAGATATTGTTTACCCGTTTTCACATCGGTTGATAACATAAGCTGGCTTCTCTAATCCAATTATACTGCAGTTACCAATTGAGGGCAATATTAGCAGGTCAATAGATTTACAGCTGACACTGGAATGTATTAACTATCCGGTCTAGGTAAACTAGGTGTCTGGTTTATAATTATCATATGCTTAAACTGACAATGATATAATAGTAGAGTAGTTAGATTGGAGCTTAGGCTCCACGAAACCACAAATACTCGAGCAACAGCAGCGTACGTTGTACGGTTTCATTTATACGAATGAACACAAAATTTAAACGATTTCTAAATCTATTGTAAAGTTATTTTATTTACTAAGCGATACACATCGATATACGCGAACTGTGACTAATACTATTTCATAAGATACATAGAAATACATACAGTACATTGAAAAACATCCATGATTACGAGAAAATCTGCCATCCAACACGTATCAGTCGACTGCGTGAAACTTTACTAACAAAAAACGATGCAACTTTGAACAACTTTGTTAAAATACGTACATAAAATACGACATTTTTCTTAAACATTTCTTATAAAACTTTAAATAAGCTAATAATTGAAGATAGTCTAAGTTACTATTACTTGTATTCTCTTGAAGTAATGTAAGTTATTACCATTGTTATCAAAAATAGTAAAAATAACATAATAGTGTTCCCACTTGCGAGTAACCTGTAAAAAATCTAAAATATAACCCGAGAAATATTTTGAGAACCTTAAAATTATCTTTGAAATTCATGAAAAACCATGAGTTTTTAATGACGTAAGCATACAGTGTCCTACGTATTTATATTTTTTATCACCTTATTAGAGTATTTGATCATTATTAAAATCCCTAACTAATCTAAGTATTATGTAGTAGTTAATTTTAACCTAAATATTTATGCCTATTATATTAAACGGATATTAGATAAAGTTCGGATGACGCTACTATAAAGAACACTTTAAAAAGTGTGCATATCTCTAAAAGCTTTTGAACTTCATTTTTTAAATCTATGAAATACATTAAAGAAATCTTCAAATTATTTAAATGCAACCAGCAATTGAGTGTACAATTATAGTATGACGAACATAAGGGAGTATATTTGACCAGCCTGTTTGTCTAGTGGTTAGAAATTCTGACTGCTAAGCCAGAAATTGTGAGATCGATTTCCACCTCGGATAATTTTTTGTGGGACTAGTGCGATCATTTGTTCTGTCTCTATTTGTTATTTATCAATAATATGTGTGTACTTAGAAATATATAAGCATATTTATTAGCAGTCTGGTTACCGTAGCACAGGCTGTGTTAGTAGCAAACCTGTGTTATGGTAACCATCGTTTCTGGATGTCGTAATAATAGCTGTTTCCGGATCCCTTCTATGTCAGGCGCAGAGTGGCACACCGTGTGATTTTAGTCGGTCCCATTCTGACACACCAACCCGCCGTAAACCCCGGTGGGGTGACGGCCCGAGGGTGTTTCGACACGTTAAAAAAAAAGGTAACCATCGTTTCGGATCACCATCGATCGTGGGTCGTTTGTGATCACACAGTCGCGTGTGAGATATGTGAGGTTATTATTATTATAGTATTATTGTTATTTAGATTATAGCGTCAATTTATTTTGTTATGCTACAAAATGCACTGAACTTGAATTTTGGGAGTACATAGTGAAAAATGAAAAAGTGTCCTATGATACCGTTGACTCTCTTTTCGTTATAAATCCTAAAAAAATTATACTAACTGAAGTGTTCAATAGATTCAGTATTCTGCCAAATCTAATACAACAAATTATCGAGCGATATCCCGGATTACACGACCTACGATGATATTAAGTTGACGTGGCCGATTCTATATTACGTATAAATGTTGCTTTCAATTAAATTTAGATTAACGGAGCAGGTGCATTTAGAGAAGCGACGTATATATCCCTATTCATATTATAAATGCGAATGTAAGTTTATTTGTTACGATTTCACACAAAAATTACTCAACCGGTCGTCATGAAATTTTGTACACATGTTTTTGGAGGTATTAGAAGTAACATGGATTGTTTTTTTATTTACAACCTACCAAAGTGACCCTACTCTGCCTGATGGAAAGCATAAATAGAATCCAAGAGCGGTGGTCGCCATACTCACTGCGAATGACGATAGTGCGATATGGAGGATACTTGTTATTAGAAAAAAATATTTTTTTAAAATTATCTGTTACAATACATGAAACAAATTCCACGCGAGCGAAGCCGCAGCCAAAAGTTAGTCATCTATAAAGTGGAACGATGTAAATCTTATGAATTACATAAACTATCGCTTAGGTGAAATTATTATATATGTATTAGTTTTGTCCTTGTTATATACATGTTTAACATAGTGACCAAGAAAGGAATAGGTTATTTTTGTCCCATAAACTTAACTTTTTAAAGAAGAATAGTCCAGTTTCTAAATAGGTAAAAGCATCTTGAAGAATTTTTTTTTCTTGACAAGTCAAAAATGGATGAAACGGGTGCAAAGTGGGTCGCCAAAGTATTTTTTTCCTTTTTGATTCGATTAGTAATAAAATAATACAATTTTTATTTTAACTCAATATATTATTATCATTTTAGAATACAACATCATTTTAGAAAACTATAGTTATAAAAATTAATAGCAGTTTAAAAAGTATAGTATAAGTGAATGAAAAAAATAATATACTAATATTTTGAAGTCATTGTTTAAAATCACAGAACCGATTCTAATTAAAGTTGGCATAGAGATGGTTGAATTATTGAGGAAGGACATAGACTTCTGTGAACCACTAGTATGATATAATATAAAGATTACCATTGTTTTTATTGGGGAATCACTTTTTACGACACGCCTGTTGGTCTTGTGTTTAGTGACGTTGACATCAAAGTCTGATTTTGCAGTCGTGGTCGTGGATTGAACCCAAGGCAAATATTATGTAGTGAATACGACTTGTTTAGTGCCTAGATGTACTATTCATGAAATGTATGTTTAAAAAATAAAGTCGTTAGTTGCACCTGTATTCCAAGTAATGGAGTTGTATTGTACTTTAGTAGTTTACGTGGTTGAATACATGGGCAATGACGTCATTGTCATTGATCGCAAAACTATACCTAACTTTTCATTGTTACGGAAAAATACTGGTTATAGGGGCTTGGTTCGTCACATTAAAATGCTCTAGAGATTAATTACAGACATAAACTTTACATAACTAACTCGAATTACTTGTATTCTAGGAAATGGTAATTATGTTAAAGTTTGGTAGAGCTATTTACATATTTATTACTGCAATGATCAATGTCCCCCCCCCCTCCCTTTGGGCATAGGGTTCCTATCAAGAACTTTAACTGCAAGTAGTGCACCTGCTGATCGACAGATGAGGCTCTTGCAAACAAAACATCCCGATTAGTGGCAATAAGTTCGCCACATGGGACCCAAACGCTGTCAAAAAGTGAGCGCTTAATATGCCCCCACCTGAGTAGGTGGGATCGTGGGGTCCACGAAGAAACAGGCGTGATTTTGTATATGTATAGATCAATACACAATACGGTAATATAAAATACTTTTGATTATGTACGTAACATTATCAAATGTTCGAAATATTTATTTATTTATTATTATTTTATTTATAGGCATCTTTAAAATTAACTTGTAACTCATGGTTTAATTTATTGCTTTATGTTCTAATAATGATAGATTCTGTAAAACATTTTAAGTTTAGAAACGCACAGTGGTGATGTACCAGTTATTCAAATTATTGTATTTGTAAGCATCTCTTAACAAACAGATCCTTTAAATCTGTTTTTACGAGTATTATATGCATATGCTACAAAAATAATTAACAATGTTACTCACAGCTAAATACTATTTTTATTAAAAGTACAAATTATATTACATTCATTGACAATCATTTACTTAAACTTTGATCGTATCGTATGTATACGCAGTTTACACTAAACTGCAGATTAAGTTTAATGTGTTGCGGAATATAGACATAATACCGCACATTATATCTGTTGCTTTTTTACACTTACATTGATAATTGTTAAAATAAAATGACGTCGAGTTACAACGTTACAATTTCTTACATTAATATACAGATAGTTCTGACTTCAAATAACCGTGCCTATGAAGGATTCTGAGTTGTGAATTGTGAACGTAACATTTCTTCTTCCTAGCCTTTATTATTTTCAATTTTATTTGGGGTCGGCTACTAGTTCAACCGGGTTAAACTGAATATCAGTTTTTTCATGAAGCGACTAGCATTGCACCTCCGTAACCCTGAGGTTGAACTGAATTCGAAAGTTGAACTAGCTGTCAGCATATTTGAGGACACTGAGTTTCCAATAATGATTACCGTAGATGCTCATGACAAATGAGACCGACGATTTAGTGTGTTTCCCGTGGGCGTAGAACACCGCTAACTTTCATACTCCGAGCTTTTATTAGCCCAATAACAATTTAATGGCCCGACCCGAGAACCGAACCCGAGACCTCTCGATTGACAGTCACATACGCGTTGAACCAACTCAATCAGTCAGGCAGTCGAGTAACGTGAAAGTTACACTTAAAGTTATTAAATTAGTAAGATAAAAATTATATTCTGGTTAAACAGCGACGTGACATGTAGATAAATAAGTTACTTAAATATGCACAAATGTAGTGTAATATACTGAAGCACTACAAAATACGCAGGCACGATGAAAATATAATAAAATTACTTTACTAACTACATTTTGTATTTTGTCGTGCTATAAGTTTTCACTAGCTTTATACAGCGCATACCTAATGTATTGTTCACAATTTCCTATCATAATACGATTACTGAACACCGCTTTCACCTTTTAGAGCGAACATCCATTAAAGTTTGTAAACGAAAACAACTTCGTTATATTCTGTTTTCTTTTGCTTTAGTTTTATAACAACTTAAACTAGTTGGTTTTTAGAAAATAAATTTAAAATACTTTCATTAATGAAGGGATTAAATTCAATCTTCAATAAATAATATTAATAAATCATGAATGTACAATTGACACATTACAATCAGCCTTTTTATACACGCAACTAAATCATATATTGTATGCATCAAATGCTAGTCGAATGCATATCACAGACAAATTGTATGTATAACGAAAAAATCGTGTCAATCACACAATTATGTATTTGGATATGATGGGACGATTTCCAGACTTCGTAAGTTCAATAACCTACGATATTTGGCAAGGCAGTTATGATAACCAGTAGACCAATGCGCCTTTATTTGATACCTCGTTGTAATGTGGGTTTAATTGCATCGCCATTAAATTTCACAACAATGATACTCACAATTATAACAATGAACTTCGGCAGACTTTACATAATTATTTCTATATCTTTCACAGCACTGATCAATTTTCTTTTATCTATTTTCTAAATAAAAATGAACGATTTAAATCATAACATAATGAATTAATATTAAACAACACATTGTACCATGTCCATCTTAGCTTGATTTATATAGCGCTATATATTATGTCCTAGATCGTTTATTGGCTCTCTTTTTTTAATTTTTAGTTACCTTTCTGTAGTAGGTAATACCGAAGGTAGTAGAGCCACGCTGATTTCAGCACGAATGGGCCGGCTCGACCGGGGCAGTACTACCCTCCCACAGAAGTCCAAACTAAAGTGACAGCATCTGTGCTATCATATGTCATTGGTGAGTGTGAGACTGCAGACCTACTGATGCAGGGGTGACAGTTATCGTGGTAACCGTGTGAGCCTAAAACAGCTACGATGGCTGTCATGCCTTTTACGTCCCCAAGCGGGGCGTGAAAAAGCAAAACATCTCACTAGGCCGCCATAATGCGGTTCACCATACTGCATTGTCTGCATTTGCAATAAGTACGGTGATCACAAGTCTTGGATTCTATTCATGCTTTCCATGAGGCAGATTAGAGTCACTTTGGCAGACTTAAGTAGAAAAAAAAGTTTCCATCAACTTACTAATGAAATTTTATATCAGTTAATGATGAGCTTTCCTACTATCACGTAGCTTCATTTTGACACCGTCACTGTAAGACATTTGACTTCTTGGAAAAAAATGCGGTCGGGTCCAAAACAAGTCGGAGATTTCTCAAATTTACACCGAATGTAATGTAAATGTCAAATGTGAATGTTGTTGTGACGTACCTGATTTCCACATTTCGTAAATCAAGGAAATAATTCAATCAGTTTTTATTGGATATCAACCGTGGCCTTTGTGTATGAGAGCATATAATATGTTTTGAATGAAGCATTATCATGAATCTAATTATTGAATCATCGACAAGTTATGAGGCCTTTTATTAATTAGTCTCAAGACGTTTTTTTTTTACTGTAGAAGCGAATATAATTGTGTTTTTAATTTATTTTTGATTTGTTTTATTATATTCTTGTTAACATTTGTACAATAAATTTTACATGGATTGAATCAGCCGACTAAAACAAGAATATCTTAACTGCTTGCGAAAAGATATTATACGAGTATAATCTACTCATTTATTTTCGGTGCACTGATAAACTTATTTAATCATTACGTTTGACTATTTATTCCTCATAAACTTTTTATAAACATCATCATATGAAGTTCAAATCAACCTATCGCCGTACACTGCTGGACGAAGGTTTCTTCCAAGGAGCGCCAACCATACCGGTTTAGGTCAATTTGCATCCATCCGCTACCAGCTACCTTCTTCAAGTCGCCGATGCATCGCACCGCATGGCGTCCTTCACTACGTAATGAAGTTAGTGATAAAAAATTTGAGGTTGCCAAAAAACGCATGTCCACTTTTTTACTTACTTTTAATGAGTAAAAGCAAAATAATAAACTAAGAGTATGGATCGTTATCTCATAAACTACAAGCCCACATAACAAACATGCGATAACAACTTAACTATAATGGCCGCACTTAATTGTTTATACAGTTGTATGAAACACTGATAATTTTCATTGTCACACCGATGACGTAATCATTGTGACGTATGCAGTGTTATCTGTCAATTAGTATCAGGTTAACAGTGAATTGGCTATCGGTTTATCTACATTTAGTAATTGATTAATAATGCAAAAGTTCTACCGATGTAGTAAGCTAAGTACATATTTCCTCCGTAATCGAGGAAATATGTATGAGGCGTAGGAAGAGATGAATAAATAGAAATTCATTTAAATTTTCTTAATAGTCTCGTCTTAAACTATTGGTAATTTTCAGTGCTAGTAATCCAATAGGGTTACATTTTTTTATTATTATCTATCATCAGTTTTAACTCAGAATAATGTAAATATTTATTTGTAACTGATAACAAAATATGTGCATGACTGCACGGTTGGCCTAGTGGTTTGAGCGGTCGTGAAGACGTTCTCTACTGCACTGAGTGTTCTGGGTTGAAACCCGCCATGGGACAACACTATATGTGATCCACAAATTGTTGTCCTGAATCTGGGTATTCTTTGTATCCGTTTCATGTATGTTTGTAAAGTCCCCCGTGACACAGGATTTATTCCTAGTGCGGGTGGATATAAACCTCTGTCATTGCATGCTACTCAGATTGATGTCGGTAAATAATTTTAGTATACTTATCTATTTACAAATTTAATCATCTTAAAGTCCCAATTTACCCAGTTATTAAAACCATAGTATTTAATAACGGTCGATAATAACTGCTTAATTGAATGAACTAATAAAACCTCTTATCAATCTGCAGGCTTAGCCCACCTAATATAAAATTAACAAACTCCAACCCTATAAAAATAGTTAACTACGTCCCGAATTTATTTACCAAAATATAAAGTTTCGAATCTTTCGTAACATTTTTTTACACTTGACAAATAAAAAACATGCAGCTACTCTCGTTATCTGATATTTTTAATGCCCAAATGTCGAAGTAGCCTTCCGTCATGCGATTGCGTGTACCTTATATTTTTATTCACGAAAACGAGGAAATCATTGTATAAGCAGCACTCATTTAAACCTGCCCTGTCCGAATAAAAAGCTTTGTATATGGCTTCAGTATCCGCTCAATAGAACGCACACTACACAGCATTTATAAATAATATGTGTTAACTGTACGAACTGTCTATCGGCCTATTTTATTCTATTTTTTGTTAATAGTAAAAATGATGAAAATTGTGTAATTTGTACTTCGGTATCGTACAATTGCCAACGCTTGTACTTCTGCTTAAAACTGATAAAGTGTTAAAAACTACACCCCTCGTCTTGAATTTTATATCTCTAGCGATAGATGTTACTATTTACCTAGATATGTCTGTCTGCCTTTTGATTAATGAAACCACTAGGATAGAGATATCCCTTGATCCTGAGATGGATAAGTGGAATTGGTTATTAGAATTGAATGAAGTTAAACCGTAAGATTTAAAAAATAACAAAGACTACCCAGTAAAAAAAGAAAATTTGTTTACACCCACATACATATGTTTAATATATTTGCACGTTTCATTCCCACGTATAATATATACTGAATAGAATACAATATATTATGTAAACATAGAGATTTATGAATAGATAATTAGTAGTGTAATTTATACCACCTACAAATGAATCTTGGCGTGGGATGACAGTGATAAGCGTAGGACTAAACAGAGATTTGTTATCGTGATTTGGTATCTCTAGTAAAGGCGTAGTTACTTATGGTGCTCTAACAAAGAACGCCTTGCTTATTACTAAAAAAAAATAGCGAAAACAGAATTAAAAATAACTCACGTAAAAAGCTTACCCCGTACACTATACATAATTATAATACCAATAAATGAAAATTTGTCTTACCACACATATATATAATGGCAAACTTGACATTTTTCTCCCTCTTATAAGGTACACTGATTTCTGCTCCTTCTAACCTGTATCGTTGACATTTGATTGTACTTTTAACTATATACACTTACATTTAAATTATATCTCATAGATTTGAGATTTACTCCTTCCCTGCTTTAAAACCGTTTTTCAATTCCTATTTGAACTTTTACAATACTATCTCTAACTAACTTAACTTAAAGTTAACTAACATGTTATAAAATTGATTAAAAAATTGATATATTACTGGTTTTCCGAAACTAATTAAGTGAGAAGTTTATAAATTTTTGATACATACGAGTATATCATTAACAGAATATTTATATTTACTTAACACCTTACCTATTATCTATACTTACAACATTTTCTTCTCCAAGTGCATTTATTGCAAAATATGAGTTGTCATACTAAATATAGCCAATAATATCAGCGTGAGTGCTGTGCTGTAACAGGAACTGGAGTCTTGTTATTCCTTTACCAATAGTATTTTATTTTTATTTTATTTTGATAGTCTGCCAAAGTGACTCTTGTGGTGGTGTGACTGGTGTCTTGACACAAGAGTGGTGGTTACCATCCTCATTGCGAATATAGACAATGCAGTATAGTGACTCTTCGTACTTAGTTTCACCACCGTATTCATCCCGTGGATGTCGTAAGAGGTGACCAAGGGAAGAAATTTTATTCGGGAAAATATTACTACAAAGAGAAGAAAAACTTGAAATAAACACTATTTCGACCCGTCTAGCCAGCATGTTATAGTAGGCAAAAACTGCCTTGCTAAGGAGAGGTCTATGTCCAGCAGTGGACTGTTAAAGGCTGTTGATGATGATGATGTATAGTGAACTACACTATGACGGCCTAGTCAGATGCTTTATCACGCCCAGCTTGGGGACATAAAAAACGTGACAGCCATTATGGCTGCATAAGGCTCACATTGTACCACGGTAACAATTCATGTACTATGTACGAACAATATGCATATGAATAAAATACATATCAGGAAGTCAACATATAACATAAGATCATTTTCATTGATCATTTTATTAATAAGTGCAATGATTGAAAAGTTGTATTTGTAATACTTTTAGTATATGAAAGTTTATATGTATATGTCTACTTCTTCTATTCAACACCTGAAACGCACCTACTTCCTATTTTCTCTGCATCACCCAGTGGTTGACTGGTAGAGAATGCCTTAGGCATTAAGTCCGCCTATGCACATAAAGTACATGATGTATAAAAAAATAAATAAATAAAAGATACTCATTGGTAAAAGACTTAATTTTATTGCAATCTGTAGACCTAGGAATAAATTTCTGTACTAATTGAAAAAATTATCCTGAGTCATGCATTCCATAGGCTTACATGTTATTCTTTGAAAGATTTTTTAGCAAACTTTGTGGAATAGGCTGAAATTTCCAGTTCTCTTTAAACTATATTTTTAACAAACCTGCATCTTTCAATATCATTTCCACCTGCACCAACACACGTGTAAATGCTAATAAAATAGCGGCGTAGCTATTCTGAAAACTCATAATAACTGTTTGTAGAAAACGCTTTAGCTATTAAATTATTTCTTTAACTACAAGCTGCAACTTTCGATGAATTGTTATTAGAAAGTACTGCAAAGTATTGTTAATTTTCAATTCCTTTTTATTTATCTTTGTTAACTATTTCTATTTTCGACAAAGGCTTTCATATTTAGAATTTCTATATTCTTAAGAACGTATGAGCAAGTAAGCGTATGACCACCCATTGCATACCTTTTTAAGTATTTATCCATAAACTCTGCAATACCAAAATGGACACAGTTACATTTCTATAAGAAAGACAACAAAAACAATAATATTCTTTATTTTTATTTCTATTTATATTTATTACTCAATGAACGCATAAAATCCAATCGTACAAGCACTCACAACAACTATTTGCTCATTATTAATATTTACTAATATTAATATCATTGCATACACAGAGAAAATAAATAAAATACAACACAAACTCATTACCACACATACATACACATTACGTCTTCAAATTTACATCGTCTGTAATTTTAACTCAGTCCAATTAAAATGCGTGCGGGTGCCCTCTATCGTATTTAAAGCGGTTTACGCTGATCCCTGCCGGACGCGCGCTTAATCTCTATTAAGAATTTGTATGAATACGGAAGGGCAAATAGCTATTTACTCAATTTTACACGACTTGGAATAAATATTATTAACACTTACCTCAGTACTGATAACCGAGAGGAATTAATTTGATACTAGATGGAAAAAATTTCAAGTAAGCAGATTCTTAGCAACAGGATCTACGATGAGTATGTAGTATATAGTACCTAAAATACATGTAATAATTACTAATCTTACATTCTTTCCTCCATTTAGGTCAATAAGACTCCCTATAGATTCACTATAGATTCACCATATTCGTCTTTTCCCGAGTTATTTCAAAGAATTGTGTTAGAAAACTGTAATTTGTAATAAAAAGACAACAGTAAATTCGTATTTATCTCTCATTTATGGTCCTTTTTTTGGTAAACGATGTATGATGTATGTATGATGAACGACGACGAAATTGCTGACGCCCATAGACTTCTACAATTCAGTATTATTTCATGTCCAAATAGTTGATTGATAAGGTCACGTTACAAGCATATTGATGATATTATGATCAAGAAACATTGTTGTTCCATCACCGACGCCATGCAGTCTGTACTGAAAATATAGGTTACCAAAGTTGTGTTAATTTACAGAAGTCCTAAACACAATTCCCAAAAGTTAATAAATTGTTGCTCTTTAAGTCTTCCCCCAAAGTTTGAGAGGGAAGAGGAGTTTTAGACTTTAGAACTCACGTGCTAAAGTAAAAGAATTGTGCTCAAGCACATTTTTATCGCAATATAGTTCGTTCAACACGTTCAAATGAGGGGCAAGATCAGAGGTAACGGTATATGAAATTGTAAAATGTGTTCATAAATATGTAACAATAAAATTTAAACTACATCGATCAAGAAAATAATTAAAAACCTTTTAATTTAGTTTTATCTAGCATTTATTTTTTTGTTTTCACTCTACTTACATCTTTGCACTTACATCTAATATTTTGCAAGATATATATATATTATATACATATATATATATATAATTTGCAACTAATGATATAAAAAAGATATCAACGACGGGATTTGAGAATTCACGTTGTCGATCACACATTTAAACTCTTTTAGATGAATTAAAAAAATGTCTGTCCTTTATCCAAGTTATTTACTAATAATTAAGTCGAAATTGTAATAAGAAAAGTCAGAAGACCTGCTATCATTGTCATTTATGTGTAAAAAGTTACTATAGCCATATACATACAGGTTATAAAGATAAGTAATGATTAATTAAGGGAAAGGTTTTATACTTGAACTGTGTACTATAAATGTTTCATAAAGCATCAACCTCCAATTTGTCGTTATTCTTTTTATTAATTTGGTGTTAATAAAGTATACTTAACTACGTTACACATAAATTATTTAAAACACATAATATAGACATAACTCAGTTCGTCGCTTAACACTTTCTCAAGCCGAAAAAAGTTTAACTCAAGCGTGATAAAAGTATTAAGTAAGTAGTACTATTAAACACAAGTTTAAAGTTACAAATACCTATTACTATGGCCTGAGTATTTGGCTATTTTACCAAGGTTTCATTTATCCCCACTAGTAAGGATACTTTGAACTTTTTTCCAATTATAGACACTGGTGGGAATATATGGCATCTTCTACTCCATCCTTCTACTGTATCCAAACCAATCGCACTGGCAGAGATGGTTGAATTTGTTTTCCTTATTACTACTAGTGGGGATAAAAATTTTCATTTATTTCTATTTATGTTGATATCATCAAAGAAAAAGAACATTATCTTTGTTTATATTTTTAAATATGATTTGTATTGGAATAACTTGTGTGCAAATATAAAAAAAAACACAAAAAATTCTTGAAATTGATTTTAATTCAAACAATCCTGTATTAAATTACAAACAAAATTACCTACTTTACATTTTTTTGGTCATTTATGAAAAATCAAAATTATGGGTACGTTACAGTTAATATGGAATTTCACTATTACAAGTAAGTAATTCAGGTATATTTAATTGTAATATTTTTTAATTTTATAAAAGAAACCCCTGAAAACTTTAGAGGAGCAGAGGCTATTTTCTACAATTCCACTGCACATATCAGGAACTACGCTATCCGTAGTCCACAACTCGTACCTCGTAGGCTGTCTACGAGTATTCGTAGCTTGCAAGTTAATCATTCCGTTGTTAAAACATTTATACAGCAAGTTTTAAATTTTTTTAGATTACATACATACATTTTTCTTGTATTAATAACTTAGAAATGTTGTATTAAGAAACTCGAACTTACCTATAATATTTTAATAACGTTTCGAATACTATAATTACGATTGCCTTTTGTAGAACCAAACGATAAGTGCTCTCTGAGCTTTTATAAACGATATTTTATGGTAGGTAACATAAATATTTTAGTAATATACACAAAATTTATTCTTACTAATCTACCAAGAACACAATATGACAATTCATGCCCAAACCACGAACAGTTCGTTTTTATATCGAACTGTTAATGGCGTTCATTCTATACAAAGTATAGTGACAATTCCTTGAACAGAGTCAAAGATGACGAGACGGGCCTGTGACGTCAGACTCGCGGCACTCTGCGGCTGCGGCTATCGATCGGATAAGCTCGTGTCATCTCGCTCACGCCCGTCATCCCGTCATTTGTTGTCCTGTTCGCACTCACGCCTCTACCTCAGTGAAAAGCTGCGTTCCAAAATACGCTACTAATATTTATTTTAACGCAACCGCTCGGGCTCGTACACGTGGTACCGTTTTAACCTTAATTTTTTTTAATTCAAATGGAAATGAATATTTAAAATGACTTCAAGAAATAATACGTTTATTATACGTTTCCATATAATGTACTGAAATGAGTTAAGTTCTATAATTGATCCTTAAATTAGATAATGATATTTTATTTTGGAGAGATTGGATTATGCTTTAAATGACCATTTAGACATTATCACATAAACCTTATTGAATTTTGAAACAACATATGTACGTTCATAGCCTTACATTAATATTATACAAAAGTTTCTCTTGACAGGACTGTCGGCCTGTTAGTGAGTGACCCTGAGTGCTAAACTGGAGGTCATGGGTTCAGTTTCCACCCAGTACAAATAATTGTGTGATGAGTAAACCCATTTAATTGAAAATGTTATATTTTCAGTATTCTGGCTGTACAAGTTTAGTCTTGTTTAGAATTATATGACTATATGTGAGATATGTAAAATATTCATAATGTACATTACTTTAAGATGTAACACATGAATTAAAATAATTTAATGTCAATTTATTCCTGATTATTTTCTGCATTTAAATAACAATTCAGATTAATTTCTAATACCTTTGTTTGATCATAAATTTCATATTATATCTAGAACATGTTTTCGTAAGGAAATTAGGATATAACAAATTTCTAAGTAGGCAACCAAAACCACTTTTTAAAAAGTAGTCAATTGGACTAAAAATAAAGAATAGGGTACAAACATTCGAATTAAAAAAATAATCTTAAGCTTACCATTCGCTACACTTGACCGGAGTCATATCATGACCGCACAGAAAATCAATTCTAAGTAATTCTTTTCTTGTTTTCAACTGAGCGTAGGAGAATACCGTACGCCCAAACCAGCTCCCTCATGCGATTTTGAGGAAGAAGAGAGTTATTTGTGTTTGTTGCGTATCCGTGAGGGTCGACAGTCACTTTCCATCGGTAGTCAAATGACCGTTCTGATATACTTTAAAAACATCATTGTGTCTTCATTATTGATCTTGTTATTGATTTTCCAAGACCTGAATGAGGTATAAAATCTAACATAATTAACTCAAATAACAATATTTATAAATTTCACTTTTTAAGTTACCCCAATAATCCAAAACGTAACGTGCAACGTGAAGTATTGGAATTATTTCGGGTCAGTAATTAACATGAGAAATGGTGTGGCAAATTTTACGTGCTTAACCATTACTTGTGCGTTTACGTTACGTTCTCGTATTGTTTTTATACTTATGTTTAGTGTTCTATGCGTGTAACATTAATTTTTTCCTCTATATGATGAAAGATCTTCATATTAGTTATTAAAAATTAAAAAATCTGCATTTTCTTTTCATATGGTCAAATAAATTAAAGTGGGCACTCTATTACAACTTCACGAATGCGTAATGGAATGCGATCACCTCATCTTTAAACTTCCATCTTTTCTCTGAACCTATGCTAGGCTGTTCTTTGTATCCATGTCATATATGTTTGTAAAGTCCCCTACGATACAGGAATATTATGAATAGTACGGCAAAAGAAATAGTAAAGTAGTTATTTTAAGAGAAAAAAAAGACTTGTAAATAGGGAAATATTTGACATTGTTCGAAATTTGAATAAAAATAAAAATGGCCATTGATGCTAGCCTATCTTAAAGACTTACAAAAATGAAACATTCGCAGCTTTAACTTAATATGTTTCTGTTACTTTGAGCGACTGATCTTTCCATCTAGTTTAGAGCCAAATTAACAATATTAACTATTGTAAAATACCACTACAACTATGAGGAACTTTAGTTCAAATACTATCATAATTAGTAAGTTTCTTAAGCTCTCTTTAACATTAAATCTAGCTATAAGTTTTTAGAAGCTATTACGTATTCAACAATATTTATCAACGTTTATTTACTGTTAACACAACATTGATATAGTATTTATTTGAATTTTCAATCAAGGGACACCTGTTAAAGTTATATACTCTGTTTAGATTTATACCAATGATAGTTATTAAAAAATTTTGACTATAACTACAAAGGTGACAACATATTTCTATTTTAAATTAGCTTTTACCTGCGGTTTCGTTTGCGTGAAATTTGATATGCCCAATTAAGTTTCGTAACAGATTATTTTAAATAAATATATTTGTTTTAAGATACAAAAAAGTTCTACGGTACATCATCTTTGTGCAACTTCAATGGTTTAGGCAGCGCACGCCAAGATACTCTCAGAGGTCCGATTTTTTTTTTCCGACTCAATTGGCATGTATCGTTATGTTAAAAATTACATAAAGTCATTACAAATTGTAGCCTATATGTTATTCCGACGTAAAAAGTATTTTACTGTAAAGTTTCATCCAAATCTGTCCTGTAGTATTATCGTGAAATAGGAACAAACATCCATACCCACAAACTTTCGCATTTATTATATTAGAAGGATTGTTTAAAAAGTAATAATGATGTAAGACTAACATAATCATTAAAAACTTCGTTAACACAGTCTTTTTTATGTGTATGAGTGTGTGTGTATAATTTATTAGTTAATGTGATTGTTATGTTAATTTATTATGTAAATTTCGATTGTGATTTTAATTTTATTTTGCTGAAAATATTTTTATTTTATTTTATTATTTGTTGTTTATTTTTATTTAATTTGATTTTATGCATATTAATTGTAACATGTTTTTATTTTAATGTATACAGTTAATTTACATATAAATAAACTACATCAATGTGCATGGAACATTTAAATTTAATATTTAATTATAATACTTGAGATGACAATGTTGTGCATGCTGTATTAACTTGTTATATTAGTGATACAATTATTTTTAAGCTTATAATGTATGTGTCTCTTAAAAATGAAATATTGTATATAACTATTGCTAAATCAAATAAATTAGTATTATAAGATGTTCATATCATCTTACTTTTCCCAAAATTATTTGGGAAATGACAACAATAACAGTTTATGAGGATTATAATCATTTTATATCCGTGGCAGCTCAAACATATCTATATATAATATATTGCCATTGATGCATAGAATTAAATGCAATTTAAGGACAATAAAGATACTAAAATACAACAAGAAAACAACAACAGAACAAGAAAATTTTAGCTAGAAAACTAATAAGGAAAAAAATTGCAAGACATCATCATAGCCGACGGAATTTGGGTCTATAGCTGTGATCCTCCTACGAAGCAATAATCCACGCAATGGGTGTTTGAAGATGAATAGTTGCCGTACAAAAGCTCCCAGTAAAAGTAGTACTGTGAAGTTTGTGTGCCTCAAGCTTTCAATGAGAACACTTCGGTCACCGCTTCTTAGTTACTCGCTATTCAGTAGCGAGCAACCAAGAAGCGGTGATCGCGGTATTCGAATGATTCCGGACCAGCGCTGTGAAATACTTAACCACTATTTGTAAGTTTACGTTACATCTTCAAATGCATTTGTACTTTCATGTTTAATGTTCGATATGTTTTACATTAAATTTTTCGCCTATATTTAGTCAATAATAACATAGGGTGGGCCACGAATAGTTAACATTTGAAAAAGACATATAAAAACCATTTGACATATAATAAAAAAATATTTACAAGAAAAATAATTAGTTTACAAGAAAAGCAATTTATATTTTAAAAATTACATCCTCTAAATGACCACCACTTCGACGTTTGCACTCTTCTAAGCAAGCATCGAAATTTTCAAATTCTCGTCGGCAAAGAGAACGCAAGATCGCCAACATCTCTTCGCTGATTTTTTCTTTTAGTTGACGTAGTATTGGTAGTTGACATAGTATAGTACGTATTTGGTTTATTGATATAGACATAATTCTTCAAATAATCCCATAATAAGAAGTCTGCTGGGGATAGATCTTTTGGGTGGCCGTGGAATATCGCCTCGTTTGGAAATCAGTTTTTCCGGAAACATGTCTCTGACTACCGACAGAGACTTACATTATGTGTGATAAGTGGTTCCATCTTGATGAAACCTTGTGTTACCAGCAAATTCCTGTAGCGTTCGTTCGTTAGATTCAAATATTAAGGAATTCTTGGCCCATCCTATATAATAATAACTTCATGCACATATCAAGTAAACGATATAGACATTTGGATTAATTGAAGTAGTTTATCTTGACAATGTTTTATATTCGACAATAATATAATTCGCACTAGTTTTGAGTAATACTGCTCAAATAATTATAGGGCA
The DNA here is from genome assembly GCA_949316085.1 of Hypercompe scribonia. Taxonomy (NCBI): domain Eukaryota; kingdom Metazoa; phylum Arthropoda; class Insecta; order Lepidoptera; family Erebidae; genus Hypercompe; species Hypercompe scribonia. The sequence goes on from OX438969.1 coordinate 19,933,089, forward strand.
CGGATTTGTAGTGACTTTAACGGTCACCACGTTGTAATAGTGCACTGAGTGTTGTGGGTTCAGCCCCCACATAAGATAGTCTGTGTGATCCACAAATTGTTATTTCGAGTCTGGGTCCATTCCATTTCATATAAGTTTGTAAAGTCCCTCGCAATAAAGAATTATACTTTATGTAAGAGTTGTCTTAAAAACTTATTCATACTCCTTTTGGTTTTGGCCTCTCAAATATTATTAAGAAGACACAATAAAATAAGTCCTTAATAAAATAGTAATATTCTTTAAAAAGTGTTTCATATCATATGAAAATTTGAGCTAAATCGATGTAGAATTTTTTGAATTTTTGAACCGTATTCAAACCAACCTAAAATTATTTCTATTTACGTATAGAAATGACCTTAGGGAACCTACTCAATACTGAACTACCAAAGAGAAAGATATAATTAAAGACAAAATTTCGGGAGGCTTATATCTGACTCTCATGTGATGTAGTAACTGCCTCATTGGTCTAACAGTTAGTGTTTGCGACTGTCGATCAACAGGTCTCGTGTTCAATTCTCAGGTCGGGCCTTAAGAGCTTTGTTGAGTTTTTCTGACTATAGAAATGATTAATAATAGTACGGAGTTTACAAATTGGAGTCTTAATCCTCGTGCCTCAGAAAGCACGTAAAGGTCTGCTCTGCGCCTGATTTCTCCCCGGTTGTGCGACTAGCGATCTAATCGGATTGTAAAAGTGAAAGAACAAAGAGAGCAGTTGTGTTTGCACATACGCTTGTACACTATGTACATATGCTTGTACACTATGTATTGCACATACGCCTTACACTGTCACGATGACTGTCATGCCTTTTACGTCCCCAAGCGGAGTGTGAAAAAGTATCTCACTAGGCCGCCATAGTGTGGGTCACCATACTGCATTGTCTGCAATTGCAATGAGTATGGTGACCACAACTCTTGGATTCTATTCATGCTCTCCATCAGGCAGAGTAGAATCACTTTGGTGGGCTCTTAATACAAAAAAAAGAACTAACTGTGTACACTTCTTCACAAACCTTAGTAGTTTATCGTTTTATGTTCTAATATTTCTCGTAATATTGTTTTATATGATTCTTAATTAAAAAAAAAAAGACTTTCAGTTAGAAGTTTGATGTACTTCAGTAACATGTTAGAATCTACAACTTTGATGTCATGGTTTTATTATATTACATAATACCATACACAAACTTATTAAAAACTAATTTCATCTATAATTTATGTACTTTCACATAACAGCGTTCCTTGCTCTTAATATATGAAGGATATCAAAAAAAACAGCTTGTGAGTACTATCTACAATAACTTCAAAATTTTGATAACTGAAGAAATCATAATAAAACAATTTCTATTTGCAAATCCTCCATTTCTCTTTCAAACACATAATTATGTTTAATACCACACAAACGAATTAACTATAATTGTAAGAAACCACTATCCGTGTGGTGACGGATTAAGAATACAGAGTGTCACCACCCCCACAGCTACAATTCTTTCATACGAATAGTAGCGAGCAACCAAGAATCGTTGATCGCGATATGCGAATGATTCCGGACAAGCACTTGACAAGAGAAATGGTGCGGCTATTGCAACGTGCTTAACTGCTAGTAAGTTTATGTTGTGTGCTTACATGTTTTTATATATTTATGTTTAGTGTTCTAAGCGTGTAACATTAAAATTATATATATAAGTTACATATGGTTTTATGCTTGACAATATAATTTGAAAACTTCAGTTATAAATAAGAAGTATTTACGTTTACAATTTTGTATATGCTCTAAACTCAAAAAGATCCATATCGATTAACTTCAAATTTTAACACGATTTACGACTTGCTTCCATTATTGTTTATATCTATTTTTTAAGTAGTACCATAATTAATACAGTGAAGCATGGCAGGATAAAATTACTTAATTACTAATTCATCTTAAATTATACAATATGCAAGTTTCACAAGTAGATGTCGCTTGTATTCCATCATATCAGTTATAGTGAAATCTATCATTGATCTTTACTAATCCTAAATACTTCAAGAAATTGATCATTCGCAGTTTTCACCTAATATGTTTCTGTAATTATGTACTCTAGTTTATTGTTAACTTTGGTACCACTAGCATCTTAAGAACCTTGAGTTTAAATACTGTTGTGTGTATTAGTAAATTGACTTAAACTTTTTAAATACTATAGTTAACAGAGACTTTTTATAAACCATCGCGTATTCAAAGAGTACACGTATTCGTTACCTCGGTAATATTCACCACTGTTTATTTACTTTCCGTGTTGTATACACAGAATAAATATTGGAACGAAGTTCCTTATTGCGCGTTGCAAAAGAGGCTAGACGGAAAAAAATCAGACGAAAAGTTGTCACGACACTTTTTGCTACAGTGTAGTAAACTGTGCGGCGTGCGCATGTTTCTCTGTCTCTCTCTCTCTCTCATAGAAAGCAAGCCAATTATTTTCGTTTCGTCTTCCTATTTTGCTTTGAATAGTGTAGTGTCGCGACAATTATTTTTGTTTTGTTAAATTTATACAGGTTTTTTGTACATTAAAAAATAATAAAATATGAACTTCGTTCCATCCGGGTGTCCTTTGACACCTCAATTTTTTTATATTTATTTGAATATTCGATCCACTATAACCGTCGTTGCAGGCCAATATGTCATTGTCTCCGATAGTGGCAACAGCAACAGGCTACGTACTTACTCTTGACAACTCAGGCAATGACAGTTATTAAATCATTTTGTCGATAACTACAAGTATGACGATATAACTCTAAAGTAAATATATTACAGAGTAGTAATGGTAAAATAATAATCATTAAAAATATGTTGACATGTCCATGTCGTCACACTCTTCTCTCAATAAGAACTATAATAGCCTTTCAATACCATCAGTTTTTTAAGAAATGAAAAGAATTAATCTGAGGCTATTGTGTAGAATTTAATCATTTTTTTTCATAAACACATAAACTTATAGACACGTATAATGATTTAGGATAATTGTACATAAAATTCGTATCTTTTAAAGATTGAAATTCATTTATAACAAATGAATAAAAACAATTATTAAGCTAATATGAAATTGCTGACAATGAATAGAATAATAATAATGTTATTTTTTTTTAATGAATATCAGATTCAGTAAACACAGGCAGAGTTTATTACAAGCAGTTTTTGTTATCCTGTCTAAGCACCTTAAAGTTGCTTGGAAGTTCTCTCATAAACTGTCAAGGAGCAACTCTACAAACCATATGCTACAGCATCACAACTGACGAACCTTGGGTCTGCTCTACAGCTACGAGAGCATCATGAAGCAATAATCTACACAATGAGTAGTAGAAGACGAGTTGCTATAGAACAATTTTCAGTGAACGGTACTGCGAAGTGTTTACCTCAAGCTTTCAATGAGAATGCTTCGGTCACCGCTTCTTAGTTACTCGCTATTCAGTAGCGAGCAACCAAGAAGCGGTGATTGCGGTGTTCGAATGATTCCGGACCAGCAATAAACAAGAGAAACGGTGACATACTTAATCATTGCTCATATGTTTACGCTACGGTCATATGTGTTTGTAAATTTATCTTTAGCGTTCCATTTGTATTACATTAGTCAATATAGCGTATGGTTATATGTAAGTAATCTAATACCTTTAAACGAGCAATTCTTGTATATATATATATATAATCTGAATCTCAAAAACGGCTACAACGATTTTCAAAAAGGGTTCAGAAAAGGTTATTTATTTTATCTGTGTTTTCAAGCAACGCAAACTACTACAATGTTATTAAAATACGAACGTAAATGCTGCTTTACTGCAACACGGGATTTATTTCTAGTTCGGACGTTGTCTTTCAAAAAATATAGAAATTAAAACACGTTGTTTCTATGCTGCTACAATATACCACTGCGAAACATGGCAAGGCACAAACAGTTAATTAAGAAATTCATCTCCACTTTAACGATATGCGAATTGTACTTGTAAATGCCGCTTCAATTTCATCATATCAGCCTTATCTAGTCTGTCATTGATCCTAGCCTATCCTCTAGTTTAGGTGCAAGTCGATACTGTTAACGTTGCAAGCATCGCTACAACTTTGTAGTCATGTTGACATCTTCATATCCAACTTATCTTATCAAGAACAATAAATTTCTGTAACACATTTACCGTTTCTTTTCCAAAGACATGTTACATACAAAATAAACAAATTAACAAAATTCATAAACAAAATAGGCACAGGCTAACTATGCTTCAATTACTATTATTCAATATAGGCATATGTAAATAATAATTAAGAATAATTATACATTAAGTCTTTATATGTTTACAATTTAAAAACATGTTGTATAAATAAATATTTTATAAAATAATTTTAGGATAATGAAAAGAGTAATTGCACAATTTAGTAAAATGTTTTGGTATATATCAAATTAATATCAATACAACCGACGAAAACTGGATTTGCTCTGCACTGATGATCCTCTTATCAAGTAAGAAATTACGCAAAGAGCAAAAGAAGATGACTTGGCATAAAGCAGTTACTATTGAATGGTACTACGTGTTTGCCTGAAGTTTTTAATGAAAATGCTTCGGTCACCGCTTCTTAGTTACTCGCTATTCAGTAGCGAGCAACCAAGAAGCGGTGATCGCGGTATTCGAAAGATTCCCGACCAGCAATTCACAAGAGAAATGGTGTGTCTACTGTGATGTGTTTAACCGTTGCTCGTAAGTTTATGTTACGTCTTCATATGTATTTGAATAAGTATTTATTTGATATGAAGTATGATGATATACAGATAATACTTTATTTAAACTTCGTGCATATATCGAATAACTGATGTACACGTTCGATTTAATTGAAATATTTTGTATTTTAATTCCTTTATATATAGCAATAACATACTTCGTACTAATTACGTTTTATAATAATTAATAATTTTTATAATAATAATAATTAACTAAGAACCTGCCAAAATGACACCTGTACTTGATGGAAAGCATAAATAGAATACAAGCATTGTGGTCACCGTACTCATTACGAATACTAACAATCAAGTATAGTAGTAATAAAACACTATGGCGGCCGAGCAAGATAATAAATAAAAAAATATACAGACATTTGACACACAACATCATCTAGTTTCAAAAGTTTCAAACTAAGCCTGCTTATACTATGATAACTAGACTCACTGATAGAATACATATATATATATATATATATATATATATATATGATACATAGAAAACGCCCAAACTTCGAAACAAATATTTGTAGATCATGTAAACATTTTGTCCAACCCGGGAATCGAACCCGAGACAAGCACAGGCAGTTGCATTTACTACCGCTGCTCCACCGAGGTAATTCACTTAAGATGCTTCACTTAAGCTCTTTTAATCATTAAGGCTGAGCATAACCTTTTATAAAACATCACGTATTCAAAAAGTACACGCGTTTGTTACGTCAATAAAGTTAACCGCCGCTTATTTACTCCTCGTGCTGTGTACATAGTATTATGTTTATTTAAGTGTTGGATCGACAATAACTCCTATTGCTGGTCAACATTGAATTATTTCCAATAGTAACAATAGCTGATGAAGCTATTCACCTTATCTTGACAATAAAGCTAATCAATCAATTTCATCTAAAACAATATAAGTAACGATATACCTCTAAAGTAATTATTTTTTAGAGTAATAATAATAACTAAAACCAACATATTAGCATATCATATTATCTTACTCTTCCCTTACACAGAAAGTATGTATCACAAACAATTTTCTCTATTCTGCATAAACACCTTAAAGTTATAAAACTTAGATTGCGGTTGATGCCTCGTTTTTTCAGCGTACCATGATATACTAGACGAGACCTAAGGAGATATTTTGCAAAACATATATTTCATCATTACACCTGACGAAACTTGAGTCTGCCCTACATTTACGATCCTCTCATGAAGCAACAATGTAAAGAAGAACACGCAATGGGTATTGGCGGACGATGAGTTGACGTACATACAACAGTTACTAAAGAATAGTACTCCGAAGTTTGTGTGCCTCAAGCTTTCAATGAGAACGCTTCGGTCACCGCTTCTTAGTTACTCGCTATTCAGTAGCGAGCAACCAAGAAGCGGTGATCGCGGTATTCGAATGTTTCCAGAACAGCTATTGACAAGAGAAATGGTGCGACTACTGTGATATGCTTAACCATTACTTGTAAGTTTACGTTCAGTCTTCATATGCATTTGTATATTTATGTTAAGTGTTCTATACGTGTTACATTCCTTTTTTTGTCTATATTTAGTCAAAACGGCGTATGATGATCTAGAGAAAATATTTATGCACATATCCAATACTTTATCTTCTTATTGTTTTGTATTCGACAATAGTATAATTTTACACTAGTTATAACCAATATGTACCTATGTTTTAAACACAATTTATGACTAAATGTTTGATGGAATTGTTATTTTATATTCTCAGTAGACAAAGAAAAATAAAATTCTTGTCTTAAAAAAGAGTCTGAACAGACCGACAGATAAACAACGAAATAATTCTACAAGCATATTAGTTAAGGTACAGGCATGTCAGTCGTTTAAGACCCTACAAATTAACTTACTCATATTTTTTTTTGAGTTTCGCCTCTTCATGATTATTACGAGGTATTTAAATAAAACTTTAATAGCATAGTAAACAATAGTTTAAGAAACATTTTTATACATTGTGGTTGCAGAAATAAACAAAAAACATCTTTAAGGCTTGTTATACATAACGCTGAAATTTGAACTCAATCCATGTAAAACTTATTCAGTTTTTGAGGCGTAGACAAATCAACTTAAAATTTTTATACATATCTATAAATGTCACTTAGGGTCACCTACTCAGGACTGTCCCACTCATATTTACTAGTGATGAAGTCAAAACAAAAGTCGTAAATAAACCTAACTTTAATTATTATTAGCGAGCAACCAAGAAGCGACAATTGCCGTATTCGTTTCTAACATTAACACATTCGCTCATGAACTTATCTAATTAATTATTAAAAAAACCTAATATCTATCATAGAGTTTTAAAATAGATCTGGATCAGTTATTAAAAACAGAAACGGCGCCACTATTGTGACGAACTTGACCATTACTTGTGTGTTGACGATACGTTTTCAAGTATGCTTATTTTTAATTTTATATGCATGTAAAATTCAATTTTTCTTCTAAATAATGAATAATCTCTAAACCATTAGTCATTATGGCGTATGAAGATGTAGGCACAATACTTTATTTAAACTTGCACATATGACATGCACATGTCGAATAACTGATGTAGAAGTTTTGTGCAATTCCAATAGTTCATTATCTTATTGTTTTAAATTGAGCATTAACACTATTCAAAAGCACTAACTATAACTCATAAACATCCATATTTTACTTTTTTTACAGAAAATAAATTATAATGGCAGGTGCTTAGTTACCTAATTAGTGAATTAAGAACTTTGGGCAATGTTTCAAATCATCTTACTATCTCATAAAAACAGGAAATAATAAAAAACTAGACGTGTGCAAGTTTTAGTCCACGTATGACTTTTTTATTAGCCACAACTATTCAGAAAATAGATCTGTCTGTGAGGTCAGGCATATTACATAACAAACAAATTAACAAAAGTCGTAAACAAACTACGCACTGCGATGCGCAGACTAATTGTCTGGGATTTAATATTCTGCATGTTATAGGCGTAACCAATGATTCAAATTAATTGTACATTAAGTTTGCAACTTATCTACAATTAATATAAAATAATACTTAACTATTAGTATAAACATCTCAATAAGGAGTTATGTATATTTTTTTTCATAATTATATGATATATTCCCAATTGTGTAAAAATATTTGAATAATAATTTAGCTAACATGGAATTTAGAATAATGTATAGGCTAATTCCACAATGTAAAAAATTGTTCATATACACTAGATTCAGGTAACAGAATGCTATTGCGAAGTTTATCTGCCTCAAGTCTTTATGGAGAATGTCTCGGTCACCGCTCCTTGGTTACTCGCTATTCAGTAGCGAGCAACCAAGAAGCGGTGATCGCGGTGTTCGTTGTCACCGAAACTCACGCAGTCGAAAGAATCATGGATTATTACAATACTTCAGGGTTAAAACAGTACACCATCCTCAATACAACCAAAAATTTGCCACTGCAGTAGAGACCGTCGAAGAATTTCGTCCATAATTTATCTACTTTCCTCTTTAATGTTTCGAAAGCTGGTTCGCCCACGTGCATAAGAGCATAAAAGTTGGCGTGGATTATTTTAAACAGCTCTGTATAAACTTTTCCGCATTTCAACTTACAAATTTTTTAACCCCCAACGTATTAAGTCATAATAAATGAACATTAGTTTGCATTCTAGAAATTTATATATTAATGAGTAGAGAGGAACGAAAAGAAGAAATTGTGAGAAAGTAAATTATAGATGATATTCAATGGTAAGTTAGTTTGTTCAAATTTATTTTTTATTTTATTTATTTATATTAAAGAGTTACAATAGTGCTTACAGTATTGATGCAATTTTAATCTCATTCGAAATTTAACATGTATCAAGGTCATCGAATAACAATTTTTCTAAAATATCACCTCTTCAGACATGAGGGAGGGAATAGAAAAATAAAAAAATACTTTTATACAGGCTTTTGCACGTGTTTAAATAAGTTTGTATTTAACGATTTTTTTAATATGTATCATTTTTAATTATTCATTTTTGATATGATAAGAAATGTTGTTATAATTTATTTTTTGTATTCTTATGAGTCATTGTGTCTGACAAAAAACTTCGTATATTGTGTTATGTGAAGATATGTGTTGTGTATGTACAATTATTTATTATTTTGTGTAATTCAATGAAATCGTGACGTCAGTGTTCCAGGCACTAACGCGTTACTGTGTAAACCAAATAGAGTATGCGTAAGTTAATTTGCAAGGTCTTTAAAATGAAAATAGAAATGTCTATTCAATCATAATGAAAGGTATTAGTCATTTAAGATTTTCAAAAGTATTTTTGAAACGTTAAGGAAAGTTAGTGTTGGTAATTTTGTAAAATATATATATCAATTATTCATGAACAATTAAACATTACTTTATACAAAACTCTTCGTGTTTTGTATTTCTGTGGTTTTGCCAGAAAATAGATTTAAACTATTATCTGGGCTAAAAAACATCGGTTAATAACTACAATTCAACTAACTAAACTAACGCATGACGTATATGGACACTTAAGTCCGACTGTAATCCACTTTATGAACAACGTTCGTAGGCTCTGACGCCATTGATGGCCAGCTGATGGCTGTTTATTTATATAATGACGTGGACATGAGTAACATTCTACATGAACAACGCACTATCTAGCTTTTTTTGCATCAGTTGCATTTATCTCGTACTAGTATTTTACTAACACTCGAAACGAGATAGCGCACAGAATAACATTTATACATACGTAGTTTATTCAATAGTTCGATGTTGTGAGTTGGCTTTCCATCCAGGATAAATATTTTCTGATGATTTTTTTCTGTATGTTTTACGTAGAAGCAACACGTTTTCAACTTACTCTCTTGATCGCCCAAACAATACTATAACAGTAGACACAGGCAGTCAGTTCTAACGACGTAGATCTTCATCGTGGAAGTTGTAAAGCTGTATTTTTAAGACAATTTTTACCACAACCACAAACACGTATATTTCACATTATGAGAGCTCATAATTTATTTATTACTTTGCTAAGTCCCAGCGTAAATGGTTTAAAATCAACCAGAAATACGTGGCGTAATAGTGTCCGCTGTCAGTAAAACCCTACCTGTCGACCGGTATCAGTGTCGGCTCTCTAGCGGTCATTTTTCGCGGGAAATTGTCCCATATCCGACGAGCGTCGATACCTCATCGCAATTCGAGTTGTGTTCATCAAAATTGTTTGTGTCGTAGCCAGTGACGCGACAGCTCGTGAATATTCGGTGATTGACGTTACATTTTAAAACTAAAACTTCGTTACTGTATTATTAGTTTGTGTTCTTTCATATTGCGTTAGTATATGGAGCTTTATCTTAAATATCGAACGTTGTTCTTTGTATTGTTTTATCTATGAATCGACTGTAGGAAGTGGTGGTTAGTCAAACAGAGCTTAAATTTTGTTTTAATTATATTTAATTATATTTTAACTATATTTAATAATTAAATATAAATAACACTTGTTAATGTTAAAGTAACGAGGTCTTAAAATTTACCAAATAGAATGATTTAAAAATAAAATCATTTAAGTTTAAACATTTAATATTCATTCACATCTCGCCCAATCACTACTAAATAAATTAACTGCAAACAAAAATGTCAAAAACAACATCGAATTTTTTAATTGAAATGTGGCCAACACACACAAACTTTTTATTAGTTGTATTTGATATATATTTTCTTATACTGATTGTAAATAAATCCTTTACATTTCCTAGAAATGTGAAAAATTATTTTCTGCCAAGTTTTTGGCTGCAAATGGTCTAATTCATCGTGTCACATATTGTTTTGCATTGCAGATAAAACTCGTCTACATGGCAACGTGTTTACTAACCCTAGGTGGCGTGCCAACCGGCTATAAGTCGCCTTGCAATGCCTAAGTCCATTCATTAATGGTAACTAAACGTGTAACTAAAGATTTTATTATACAAAAATAAAATTACTATCTTGAATTATGTAGTCCTTTTTTGTCCGGGAACGCGCCTTGATTCAATTCTCGTTTAGACATTAAAAGTCATTATACCATGCACCAATTTATTTATTTTTTTTGCTCTTCCGACGACTTAAATGGATCACAAAAATAAATTGTCCAATATCTTTAATTCTGCTTATTTCAGTTTTGGAATTCTTAATTTAATCAATCACAGTAGCTAAAAAGTTATCCATAATAATATGTGTTAAAAAAGATGTTCGTTATTATAACTTAAGTCAGCGAAATTTATAAACAAGAATTAGATTAAACTTCAAAAGGGATAAACGCTTAACCTACTTTTAAAAAGTAGCATCGATCGTCTTTACAAGAACAGGGGATAAATTAAGATTCGATGAAATGTTTGAGTAGACTTAATCAGAACTAATATGACGTAAGAATCTTGAACGATCTTTTTTCTGATTGGTTTTAACTTAATTTCTTTTTTTTTTTTAAAAAGACAACGCCCTCATTGGGAATAAATCCTGTGTCGCAGGGGACTTTAGAAATATACAAGAGACGGACACAAAGAACACCCAGACTCAGAACAACAGTTTGTGGATCACACAAAGTGTTGTTCCACATAGGATTTGAACCCACAACACTCAGCGAAGTGGAGAGCGGCGTGGCGACCGCTTAAACCACTAGGCCAATCGTGCAGTCAATTATTCCCTTAATGATTTTAAAAGTCAGAGTGTAACTAAAAAACAAAATCATTCCGTTCGTCATTGAATGACTTTGTATGCATGAATAATTAAGAGATAGGACAAATATTGTTATTTGTCCTATCTCTTAATTATTCTCTCTTGATAACATCATTATTGTTAATAATGTTATCAAGAGACCAAAAAGTTTTATTTTTAAAGATATAACCCGTTTTTTTTAAATATATTTTTGCGTGTTTTCTTTTTTTATTAGTAAGCGAAATATTATGAGACATAATTTTTTATATTTAAAAAATGCAAAATATAATATACGGACTGACATATGGATCCGAAAAACAATGTATATTCATATAGGTGGGAAACATTTTTTGTTTTTGGTTACGTATCTTTTATTTTCGTTGATTGCAGATTTATTTTTCTGTTCAACAGGTGTAAAAGGTTAACCTCATTCACATATGAATTTCATATTGGCTAACGATAAACTTGAGAGTCAAAAATGATAACTAACCTTACGAACTAACTAAACTTATATAATTAACTAATTTAAGTTGACGTCAAACAAGTACGTACAATAAAAACTTTTAACAACCTGTTATAGTGAATATTACACATTTTTACAATGAACGTAATCTATTTACATATTTGTATGTTTACCGCTTATAAAACATAGGTATTACATTAATTTAAAAGTGAAAAGCAATATTAAAAGTATTTATTTCGATGCAACGAAATATACGCTTTTGTACTGTCAGGATGCAGAAGTTACTAGTTATTCTCAGAACAATTATTATGTAAACTCTCGAATATCCTCTTAACTTATAATTTTACATGTGTATTTTACTTACAAAACTTTTGTGGTATACGCGGTTTGACGTGTATATATATACGCATCAAACCGCGTATATGTATGATAGCTGACCACGGTAAATATTAGCCTGAATCCTTCTTGAAGAACCAAAGAATCTCCATGGCAATTTCGTATAATCAGTTCAGAAATTTAGGCGTGAAAGTGGAACAGATGTACAGACCGAATTATTTTCGCATTTATATTGTAACATCGAGCAAGGATTATGAATTATAATTTTATGATGTAATTTTAAAAGAAGTTAAAATGCTCACTACTTTTATTTATTTGGTCTCATCGTTTCTAGAGCAGAAACTACTAAGCTGTAACCGGTAAGCTGAATCTGTACAGCTTGCACAGCAATCCCGCTGTGAACGAGACATCCACTTATTCAAACTGTTTTTCATGGAAGCTCCGTAGCATTTACAGCGTAACAACTCGTCTGCTCACTGCACCGTTGCAATTTTGAAGTCCTATATGCTATTACGGCACGCCTGTTTAACGCCGTGCTATAATGCTAGGATGACTTTTGAATTGCCAGCAAAACTGAATTTGATATTATGTCTTCATTTTACACAATCACAGCATTTTTTTTGTATCTTGTTACGTTAACGTCCTATATGTCGTTATTGTGCGGCAATTTAAAGTCGAATTATAATGATAGTGGCTATTAGCTGCTGACTTTAGTATTTATGTATAGCATTTTCTTCCTACTGTTCACTTCAATCTTATTCCAATAGAAGCAAATTGTATGTTTCGGCTACTTTGCTTATTGGGTCGCAAACAAATGACTTAGTTAATTATGTAAAAAATGTTTCGTTAAGTACATAAATATTCTGCAAATTAAAAAAAACGAATACTCAAAACAGCACAAGGGAGAAATAAAAAAATCATAAATATAATTGTGATTTTGAAATGTATACACAAGCTCCAACACGTTATATCAGTTGTCATTGAGAAAGTTTTTCAGTGACAGCAGTGAGTCTTTTCTCAAAATTACATTCAAGTCAATTTTAAGCCTACTAAGATATGGCTGAACTTTAGTTTTTACATGGAGCGACTGCCATCAGACCTCCACAACCAAAGTACTAGGCGATATTGAAATTCTGTTTTAAGACTGTTGTCGGCAATTTTTGGGGTGTCTACTACTCGTAAAGATTGCCAAAGAAGTTCATATGGCGACCAGAACCGAGGTTTGACGTACTCTCCGAGGTACGGAGGGGTCTCAAAATGTTAACAATGGTTACCCATCATAGACTGACCTGGCTAAAAATATATATGTATTAAAAATATACTTTTTTAAGAAGCCTTACGTCTTTTATCGGCATATAGTAATGCAGTATATGGTCTTAACACAATTAAATTTCATTCACATTTTACCCATTGAGATATTTTACTAAAACCCTTAAACGCAATACTTCCAGTACATTTTGGAGACAATTTTATTTACAGAACTTAGTTAAAGTACTAAACACTTTTATGTCTCATATTTAGGTAAAAAAGATGTTTTCTTTTTAATTTTTTGAAACTCCATTTTAAGTAAACTTAAAAATTTCCGCTACTACAATTTCTACTTACTTAATTCATACCATTTTATATCAATAGCCTTAAACAGCCCACTGTTGGACATAAGCCTGACCTTAGTAAGGAGATTTTATCGTCCCACGCTGAACAAACGGATTGGCATATGGTTTTTCTTCTCTTTATAGTGTTGTCCTGTGTAGTTTGGTCCCTTAGCGGCCTCTTAAGACACCCACGCAAAGAATAGGGATACTGCCACTCTGTTTCCTGAATCCATCACCACACGTATACTTACGTTTGTATTTATTGTGTTTATTGCTTAATAATTTTGATATTCATTTGCTTCATTGTTGACTATCTCTATACTATACATAATATATTTCTTCCTTTATTTGCTTATGTATAATTTGAAGCCATATTCTAATGTAAGCTTTATGTGGGTCAATAAGTACCCATGTTAGAAACGAAGGTGCTATTTTTAACTTTTTTTATTTATTTTTTAATATAGTCGCCTTTATGGCCTATATACTTATCCCAATAGCTCCCCCACTGCTTTAACTCATCACCAAAAATAATATTTTTAAACTCTACAAGATGTGAATATTTTTACTACTAACCTGGTTTTCATATTGGCAAATAAAAAAAAAATGACAGGGTGGCAAGTTGAACGAGTCAGATGAGTGTGGAAGTAATTCGTAGCGTAACTCCTGCAATTTTAATAATTTTAAAATATTCGATCAGGACTATTTCTTTAGTATCACAAAATATCGTGCTCATAACTTTTCAGGCTTTATTGCCTTTGCCTTCTTTAGAGCAGATTCACCCGGCAAAACTTTTGGTCAAAGTTTGACCTCTGGTGTAAACCAGAGGAATATATACATACATACATAAGTATACACCTGGAAAAATCTTTTGCTTAGATTGTGTTTCGATCAGTGATCAAGTTAGAGACAAGATATCAAGTTTTCATTAACAGTGACAATTCAAGGTGAAACCTTGTGAATTTTGTTTAAAACGGTCTTAACTTAAACGGCTTCGACATTGCTACTCGTAACCGCTTAGTATCTAGTGTTAGCAAGCGCAGCACACCATCTTATGTTTCAAAATTTTGATTGCCGTTCTAAATGACATACCTACGGCCTCAGCTACTTCGCACACTTTCGTCTGGCGATCCAACTTTACTGTTACTTTGTTGCTCTTTTTCTATTTTAATATAATAAAATATAAACATTTTAAAAAAAAAAACAAACCTATAGCATAATCTGAAATTAAGCACAATGATATTACAATGGTAATATCAAATTCATTAACGCAACCTGTTGTCAAAAACGAGTACTTATTGACCGACCAGGGTGTTAGTAAAACGCTTAAAAAAATCAGTTTGTGTCTCTAATATTGCTGCTTAAAAATATGTATGGGATGTGCAAACAATAAGCCGCAATACCTATTACTCGAAATCACTATTGCCAGGAAGTCTGTGCCTCTAACTAACTTTATGTAACTAATTATCGGATCTCAATCATCTTTTAATTTATTTCAAAAACATTTTTGTGGTAGTATTTTACGGTTTCAAATGTGGTCTGAAATTACATCATCAATGAATAGACCTTAAGCTACATTTGTGAACGAATCTCTTTAAAGTGACTTTACATTTTGGTTTTTTCAGTGTATTTAATCAGTAAAACAGAAAAAATATAAAATGAAAAATTAAGTGCGCATAAGAAGAATAAGTCTGAGTGCATGCCAGGTCTTCAGATGCTTATCACTTTCACGTGGAAAGATCATTATCACTCCGAGTGCCGCACAAATCCACCGAAACTCGAAAGCAATTTCATATGGAATTGCAAGCCATTTCTTATATTCTGACAGATGACAAATTTAGATTTTTTTAATACGGTCAAGAAACTAAACACCAGTCATTCATGATCTCAAAAGAGCCTTTCAAAGTATAGAACTCTAAGAGTAATGACTAATTCAGATGCTTTGTTATTGCCGATGGTGTATGATATCTACTGTAATTTTTTTCAGATCCTTAATATGCACCTGTTGTTTTTATGTATTTGAAAAAAAACAAGTCATATGCACAATTTTCAGAGCCAAAAAGTTGAGTATTTTAATTCCTGCCGGATAGATTGTGAGACATCGAGCTCCAATTCAGGAGCGAAGTGACAACCGCAAATAAAAAATGCGGGAACTGTATCGTGTAACACTCTGTTTACTGTGTTTGAACATTTTACCCAATAATATAATAATAACTTAATTTTTCTCTAAAAAGTGTTATACTTTTAGAATAAAAATGAAATTTGTAATTATTCGTACTTATACAACATGTAACAATAAAAGTAAACTTTTCGACCATCTAACTTCTCTTATATAACTATGGTTTTCCATAGGTTATAGGGATTCTCCATAGAACTATCCAATTCAAGCAGAAAGTTGTAGAACTCTTCCTTAAATCCCTTTTATAATAAACCCAAAATTATTTGTCTAACACATAAGATTTCTTAGACGCTGAATTCAAGTTCGTTTCTAAGGATGGTGCCATGAAGTCTTTCCCGTCTCGTGTTCTGAATAGCGGTCATTGATCCCATGCCTTAGTAATTCTTCATATGACACGACCTTCACTACAAGGCTTCCTTGGCTTAATCTTTTTGATGGCAGTCTTTTAGTGTTTAATAGAACTCGGTGTTGCAAATAGTGCTGTCAAGCATTTGGTTATTGCATGCGGAATTGTTACGTAATGTCTGTTTGTTTGTTTAGTACCGGTGAATGTGTGCATATTTGTGTTGAAATCTGTTTTTTTTTTGTAATCTCCTTTTTTCCTGTACTATAAAACTATTTAATTTGAATACAATTTGATATACAGTGGACAGTAAACATCTTATTTAAATACTTGGATAAATGTCTACGTATTACAATACATTTATTTTGTCTTATATACCGCTTTATTTAAATATGTATGTTATGTGACATTTAATGGATTCTTTCAATAATAATTACGATATGAAAAATAATGTTCGGCGAGCGTCCTGTTCAAAACCAAAACGTTCCATATTTAGGACTTTAGAGACAGGAATAACACTTATTTACCATGTTGAAGGGAATAACAACCTGCATCTAGGCCTTAGCCTCTAATCTTACTGTGACTACTTACCTACAAATCACAAAATAGGCCACTTATTTTAGTCTGTCTCGACGCCGTCAGTCCTTCATTAATTCTACCTTAATACACTCTTATCCTCTCAATTCATAAATATATCTGGAACAAAACAACGTCATTCTAGTATAAATATAAAACTGAATGTTATAAACGACCCATAGTCTCCCCTGCTATAAATACCACTACAGGCTCAGTTAACCGTTGTAACTCGGTTACTTACACATAACTGGCTATTGCTTTGCGAACAGTGACAGGGAGTACGAACGAGGTGGAGGTTAGTGCACACTAGCGGCTTCAGTGTAGACTTGGGTTAAATCTACACAGATTAATTCATTTTTAAACAACCGTGAGAGAACCATGCTTTAGAAAATATGTACGGGCTTGAGTGAAATAAAACCTCAGGCGATAAAAACACGGTGTTAAACATTCCTTTGGCTCCTTTTGACTGAATGAATAAGTCTCCCCTATATCTTCTACCATATCAATGGTAACTTGTATGCAATGGATTATTTAATACAGAAACATGATTTTTTTTTAAAATATAAGATATCTTTGGTTGACGAATTTACATTTACATTGTTCACTTATTAATTTGACCGCCTAAAATAAACTATATAATTTCATTTACTAAGTAAAATAATTCAGATCCTGTTAATTACTGAAATCTAGAGATCTCTAGATATAGAATCTAAAAAAATACCAAAATCGATTTCAAAATGATTGTAGAGAAAAACAAACGACGACAAAGTGTTTTCACACGAAAACTGACCACCGTCGCCACTATTCCACGTATGTGCGTCAGAATGCGGTAGATTCAAGTCCCGGGGATCGGCTGTGACCTCCAAATGGCATTACGCCCACATAACGCCATGGATGGCGCCGCGCTGTCGCCGACTTATCTCCCTTCGCAAGGATCGCAAGGACACGCCACTGGCGGCACTCCAGACACTGCAGAATTGTTACGTAACACACGTTCATTAATACCAACCGAACAAATATTTTGGTAGTACTTGAGTTCGTTTCTTGAAAACATCGTTCTATTTTTAAATATTGTGATTAACAAGATTAGTTTATGTGGTGAATTGACATGCATTAGGGTGTCTATTTACTACAAATATGTAAGTATTTATATTTAACAAATATCTGATAAATAATAATAATAATAATTTCATATATACTTGCTTATAACTTTTGCAGAGTCTATCCTGTAGTAATAAGACTACTAATAAATATATCTATTAATTTCTAAATATTATTTTCAAAATAGTAAAAAAATAAAGTAATAATCGTGATTATCGCACAATCGTTTATTCTGAATGAGAGTGGAACTCACACTTAGTAATCTATTTGAATTTTATATTTTTTCCTATGAACTTCACACTCAATCATGTTTCACTTATGGAATCAATTCAACTACTACTTGAATCATCATCGTCAACAGCCTTACATAGTTCACTACTGGACATAGGCCTCTCCTTGGCAATTAGATTTTGCCCTACTTTACCACGCTGCCTAGACGGGTTGGCATAGGATTTATTTCAAGTTTTCTTTCCCTCTCCAGCGGTGTTTTCTTACGTAATTTGTTCCTTTAGTCGTCTTCTACAGCTCTCACGAGATGAATCAGGGTGGTGACACTACATATTTTTAATCCATCACCACACTGAGAACTACTTGAATATAAGTGTAAAATACTTTGTATATGTGGACTAAATGCAGCAAATAGAGCCTCCTTCTAATGCCAATTGAGTAATTGTAATATTTTAATATTAATTAAATACTATCAGTATATTGTCACGCAGTACGATACTCGGTAATATTAAAAAATATTCTAAGAGTATTATTACTAAAAAACAAAAAATTTCAAAAAAAGTTAATAATGAAAATTAAATTGTCTAGTGTAGATTTGGCAAATTATATTGTCAAGCAGCAGTTTACAGCGATGCAGCTAACTTCGTAGTCATAATCTACGACATACCCACGCGTTTAAAGATGGCGTAGGCGTTCCTTAAAATATGACTCAAATACGTCACTAAGACGTCAGTTAACTTCGACAACTTATTACAGTTATAACATACTGAGGTAAGGAAACTTTCAAAAATTCTTTAGTTGATGACTTAGATATTTGAATTATTCTACTTACCTTCATATATTGAGCAACTTATTCTAATAACTTCTTAAAACTTTCTGATATACTCGTATTTTAGTTCTTCTATAATGTATTCGTGTTTCATGAGGCTCCTTTATTTTAGTGTAACTGACTTGCATTGCTTTATTTACGCATCGTCTCCTCTTTATTTGTACAACATTTTTGAATCATAGGAGATAGAAAAAAGTTTTGTAATGAATTTATTCACTTTTTAATAAGTTACATGCTTAATAAGCGATTGTTGTTAAGTTCAGTTTATCGGCAGAATCTGTAACAATGTAATTACATTAAATGAGATATTTATTTGTTATATTTCTGTTTATCTATATATATTGTTTATCCATATTACAATAAACTTTAAAAATACAATAGATACAATATATGAAAAACTTCACGTTGAGAGGCTACGAAGGAAAATATCACTGTGTCAACCCGTCTGGTCAGCGTGGTATAGTAGAGTAAAACCTAATTGCCAAGGAGTAGTCTGTGTCTAGTACAGAAGTGTTAACAGCTGTTGATGATGATGATTGAAGTAGTAATGGAATATGTAATTATGTTACCGATCAACTTTCACTTATGGAATGTCTCCATAAGTGAAAGTTGATCGATAAAATAATAATTATAATAAATTTAATTTAATATTGTGCAGCAAGTAGGTACTTGATATTACAATATTATAAATAGTATTCAAGAACTTCTGAATATCTAGTGTTTACTCGTTTAGATGAAAAACAGCTTTAATGTTATATATTTAAACTAATTTAATATAAACCATTCCAAATTTTATGACGGTAATGTACGTAAAGTAAGATTTAAGTTTACGCAGGCAATTACGAACCATGTATAATGTACTTTATCTAAGTATTTACTAATGTAATCATCTTATTGCAACGATAACAAACAGCACAACTTATCTGACGCATTGTTCCAAAAAAAGAGCTTACATGAATAACATATCATATTTGCGAATTTCGTTCTGTAAACAAGAGAACAGTAGTCGGAATGGCGCCGCCGACATCGCGGCCTTTCATATAGTGATCAAAAATATTTGTACCAAGCCAAGAGTAAATAATATTAGTCATATGATCATAACGGGTAGCCTAGTTTTCTTAGAACGTATTCAAGACATTTTGAAATACGAATAGAAGAATAGACAGCATCTTAGATTTTTTTTTTACACCTATAAATAACTTGCTGAAAACTATAAATCAAAAAACTCTTTCGTAATACTTTACATTAGCCATAAATATAAATATACCAAAAGTTATTTTATGTAAATATAAACACTGCCAATAGGATATAGTCTTAGATATAATAATGGATAAGGTTTAAACTAGTTCAGTCGCAGGCTGTGGCCTATTTTTGCGCGTGGCGCCAGAACGTCGCGTTGAAAGGCGCCGTCGCGTCTCTCTAGACTTCCAAAAAATGACATAACTGTGCGCCTTGGAACATACCCAGGAGATTTTTTGTCTATGAATGGAGGCCTCGAGGTCACCTCACATGTTAATCGTAGTCGGGAAACCCTATGGTGCTTCAAGCATTATATTAAAACCGGCTGACTTTCAGAGTCGATTCTATTTATATGATTCAATCTTCCGTTACTCTGCAAAAACTTACGTAAGTAACAGTTTTTATTATTGACATAGGGTATAACTAATTAAATTTTTTATAGTACTGTGAAGTTTTATCTTTAGTACCTACTTGAAAGATACTTTGTACTTAAAACTATTTAAGTAACTACTCCTGTCTGTTCTATGTATTGTATTATATAATGTCGAGTTTGTAAAATATACAAATCAGTACGAGTAAATAAAATAAAAACTTTATAAAATCATGAAAAATTGCAACGATTCTTTAACTTAAACCATAAATAAAATATTTTGTGAGAAAAAAAAACAGAAAATGTTCTTGTGCAAATAAATTAGCAAAACTCTAAATCGATCATACAATCAAATGCTGCACGCCTCAAATAGCCAGCGTTTGATTTGCTTGACTTGGGCTGAACTAATTGATAAATCAGTAACTACTTCTCCATACTCTAATTAAAACCTTTTTGTTATTATTGACGACTACTCAAATGTTTGACATTAATACTGATACTTTTCCATGCACTATATTGACTAGACTTCTATTTATGAAAATAATTAATTCTATTTGTATTTTATACGGCTGTTGCCCCATAACTATTTCAACTCAATTTCAGATGATATACTTCCCATTTTGTCGCACGTAATTTGACTCGTTGAATACTTTTACAAGATTTCTTTGTCCTAAAACTTTTAAATATTGAGAAATGATCTATGTGTATATACATAAATTGATAATAAACATTGATAGCGATGTATATTTTTAACTGGCTTAATGGCGCAGCAGTAGTGAATGCGACTGTTGTGCTTGAGGTCTCGGGTTCGATGCCCGGGTCGGATTAAATGTTTATATGATCTGTAAATATTTGTTTCGAAGTTTGGGTGTTTTCTATGTATAATAAGAACGTATTTTCAAAAAAAAAAAATTATAAGTATTCCATCAGTCAGTCTAGTTATCATAGCACAAGCTCTGCTTAGTTTGAAATCAAATAACGTTGTGTGTCAAATGTCCGAAATATTATTTTTTTTTTTTTTTCTAGAACTTTTAATAAATTTGTCATGTATTCAAGTATTTTTAATTGTTATTTTTTCCTATATTCCACATTTTACTTACTAGTTGTTTTGCTGCAATTTCTAGCAGTAACCATAGTGCTACACTTCAGAAGAAATTTTTCCCTCCACCACATTTCCTAATACACTTACTTACTTAATATAATACCTAATATAATACATTCGTTATCATCTATCATACTTACCACCACTTCTGTTGGCTTGTGAATATAGATAACTCTTGAATTAAATGCTCATGGCTTACGCTGTTTCGCCACCGTAACGATATTACCAACACAATACGTCTTTGGAACACCTCGTGTTACTTATATTCGAATACTGTATCTGTAGAGAATAATGTATCGGTGACGTTGTTTTGCTCAAAGTTCAGTGAACATTCGCAATGTAACACAGTTCAATGAACCTGGCGTGAAATTTACCTACAAGATTGATTGCTGTAGCAGTCGCTTTTGTTAGGGCACCTACACATCGACCACTTTATGTTACTTATTTATGATTCAGTGGTTGACAATGAACGACAGTTAAATCGTCATTACTGCTACATTTTGTAGTCCAAGGACATACACAATATTCGTTGTTTTTTTATACAGTCCCAAATACTACCATATGTACACAAGGACACAGTAAATAATATAACTATTTTTCTTAACTCGATTTCTTCTTTTTTAAAAAGAAAATAACGTGACTGCCTTGCCAAGCGAAAGGAATTTAGGCTATGTGACCAAGTAAGAAATGGTACTTTAGTGAAAAATTTGTTTAAGAATTTAAAAGTTATCAAGTTGACTACGCATTCTTTCAAAATTATATATACACCTATTAGTATATAACGATAGAGAAACTATTGATTTGTTTCATTTAAGATGCTGAAAGTCTCATACTAATAAAAAGTACGTAAAGACGATATTTATAGTCTTTTGAGTAACAGTCATATTTCACCATAAATATAAAAAAATATCTTCACTTCCACAGTTCCTGTTACTTTTTGTAAATAAAAGGAAAACATTGAACGTATAGCATATGAGCGTATATTTGAAAAACAAGTTGACCTAGAAGTCAATAGCCCTAACTGCTAAATCGAAGGTCATGAGTTCGATTCCCAGGACAAATACTTGTGTGATGAGCACGATTATTTGTTTTGTGTCTGGGCGTAATATATCAAAGAAATGTATTAATTTAGAAATATTTGAGTATGTTTATCAAGGGTTTGATTACCATAGCACAGACTCTGCCTAATTAGGAATCAGAGGGACGTGTGCGAGATGTGTAAGGTTATTTATAGCTATCAACCAGGTCTCTTTTCTAACACTAAGACCTGAACAATTTGCTCTATTACTTTTTACTCAACCCCAAAATTCAAGCATAGAGTTATAACAATTTCAGAAACAAAAATAGTTTTCAAAATGGGTTTACGAAAGAATCCAATCTCTGCGTTCCCTTTAAATCCTTAACTGTATTTCTTTGCATATTTTTAACGACACTAGTACCAAAGTGAATACATCAATATTATTTGCTTAGGTATATGGAATTTCAGTGTATTCTGACATTCATTTAAATTACACGCAATTCAACGATTTCAATGGTCACTTCAAAGCTTGCTTACAAAATTGGACATTCAGATACCGCTATTCATGATTTGTGATGGTCAGTCCAGTCTGGTTGCTCTAAATGACATCTAATGTAAAAACCCTCGAATTGATATGAACTGTGAAGACATGTTACTATTCAAGTTTAATGGCAACATGGCTAGTAGGAATGTAATTTAAGTAGTTAGTAGGTATGCAAATTCGATAATCGTATTTATAATGATAAATTCTAAAAATTGTACCTAGAAGCTAAAAGCTCGACCTTCCGGACTCGAGGGAATCAGGTCAGTGACCAGTTCAACTATTCGTCTGCTCATCTCACTATCCGATCAGCTCTAAGCTACCAATAGGCTAGATGACACCTTAGTCAAATTAGTTACTTTTTATCATCTGTCAAAACGACTATTTTGTATGAAAAATGTACTAAATACCAAATTGTGACTTCACTATTTAAGACTACTCAATTGAACAATATATTTCACTGTATATTTGATTGAAATTCGTAATAATAATAAAAAGCGATGTTAATTGTATTTTTCGAGATGTTTTGTGACATTAATTTGAATGAAATGGACGTTGGTATTTATTTACGATACAGTCATCTACCCAATTATAGCATTGTTATACAAAATAGATGTAAAGTTGTAATCAAGGACGATAGTAACAAGTAAATTATTTTTTTATAAAATAAAAGTGAAGTCTATATAAGTGTTTAGATATCAAATTTAAAAAATAACCCATTTACATAAAAAATATATTCCTTTCGTTCGTATTGTATTCGTATTGTACGTATTGTTCGTGTATTGTATTCGTTCGTATAGAGGCAACAAAACAAGTTATAAAAAATACCGAAAATTGTAGTGACTACGTAACGGCACCATTATTTACCATGAAACTTGAAAAAGTGGAGAATAGCCAAGTAAATCTTTTTGTAAATCCTTGAATAAATTCCAATTGTCGATATAACACTGTGTTTTATCATATACTATTGGTACAAAATAAATACGTGGTGTATATAAAACACTTTTTCTAATATAAAGACGACTTAAGTACCTATAAATTAAAAAATATGTAACGCTAGAAACGATGTGAACTAACACTAACTGCTTTCAAGAGACTGGTAAAGGAGCTTTATTTGGGAGAAATCAATGACCCATAACCAACGTTTTTCTTTTTTTCTAGTCAATTAGGTCGCATTGTATCACTTTAACAATCCACACTATGTGTAACTATCACTTTATACAACATATTTAATTACTTTAATTTTCTCTTTTTATCTACTCTTTAATGCACCAGACACTACCCTATACTTTATCCCTATCATGTTTTCTCTCCATCCCGTGGATGCTGGCAAGAGATTAACTCCGAACGATAAGGCCACCACTTGTACCTACATACCTACTTTTAAGTCTTTTTGGAATTACCTGGTATACAATAGTCATCATTATTATTATCACTGTGACAGCAATAAATGGGTACTGTAACAAATACATTGACTATATTTATGGAGATAAATTGCAATGAAATGAAGAACTGTGTGCAACACCCCTAATAAATTCGGTAAGGATGATAATTTATGGAGAAATATAAATTAAATAAACTATAACAAGCACTGTGTACATTTTAGGTGAAAAATAAAAGGTTAATCTGCTTAATACAAAGTTTGATCAAAATGTTAATTTTTTTATTGATTTTGTCTAGGAAACTGCCTTTATTGCGACAGTGATCCTTTTATAAAGGTATTTGTCGATTGTATCACGTTTAGCTACTTTACGCTAAAAATCACACCCGAACAAAGTACATACATGTTTTTTGTTATTGAAGTTTATCGAAACAGTTTCAATATTACGGTCATATCAGATACCGGTATTTGCAAAAATGTCCTCACAGAAGTGTTTGTAAATACCATTATCAGTAGCTTTTATCTTTTTATATTACTTAATGACATCGTGATAAAATAGATTTTTAGTAGTTTTACAAAGAATAAGTAGTTTTTTGTCATTCCATACTAAATCTAATCAAATAAAAGTTTTTTTATTATTATTAAATAAATAAATAATAAATAAATATTTCGGATATTTGACACAACGTCATCTAGTTTCAAACTAAGCAGAGCTTGACTTACTAGACTGACTGATAGAATACTTATTTACCGGTTTTTTGTAAATACATACATATTATAGTATACATGGAAAACACCCAAACTCCGAAACAATTTTTTGCAGATCATACAAACTTGTGACCTCAAGCACAGCAGTTGCTTTCGCTACTGCTATGTCATATTATTATTAACTATTTAATCTAATTATGTACATATTTTTTAGCATATCAAATCATAAATTTTATTTTCAAATTCATATAATTTTAATGGAGTCCATAAAAGGACTATTAGTACATTTCATCCCCAAGCAGAACAGTTCCATGCCATGGCATGTTTACTTTACCAAAACTATTTTCTAGCGTTTATAAGTGAAGGACGGAAAAGTAGGCTAAGTTGTATTGACGAGTTTTTATAGTGCTTATAATATGCCTATCTAGCAAAGACTCAGCAGTGCAAAACAGAAATTCTCCTTTATTTGACAATCAAGTTATTTTTGGTAGGTTACTATTAATAAATATTTATAGCAAATGATGTTACCAGTGATTTTTTTTAACTAATATTGATGATATTTTGCTTGCGATTTCAGTGAGATAAAAGAAACAGAAAGTAAATTTATATGCGCGTAGATAATTGAATTACTACTTAATACTAAATAAAATATCTATTCACAACATATATATTTAATAATGTACGTCTAGCCGATTCCGGCCACGGCAGCCAGTCTCAACGGAGACCAGCCAACACAGGTGATTTTATAGTGCACAATTGTATGCGCAAGCGCAGGTGCACGTGCTCTCTGAGGCACGGGAATATGTATACGTAGTATATATCCTTGATGATACATGGACAAAATTTAATGATAATCATTTTAAATGAAACATCTGCAGTACAAGTCAGAAATATGTCAAATTTTCAAAAGTGAGGCAATACTAAGGTAACGTAAGAAAGACAGTCATAGACACGATCAAAAGGTAAAATACGAAATTGCGGGTAGAAGTGTAATCGTGTGTAACACTTATGCCTTCGCTATTTCTTGATGTCTAACTACTGACTCCTAACGTTATCCACCGGTAGTGTTATGTTCACTGG
The DNA here is from genome assembly GCA_949316085.1 of Hypercompe scribonia. Taxonomy (NCBI): domain Eukaryota; kingdom Metazoa; phylum Arthropoda; class Insecta; order Lepidoptera; family Erebidae; genus Hypercompe; species Hypercompe scribonia. The sequence goes on from OX438969.1 coordinate 19,959,620, forward strand.
TATGAAGTGAAGTTAATAAGTAAATAAACGCATTTTATGATAAATGAACGTACTTCAAGCCCGCCGTAAGTTGTTTATTTGTCTTTAGTGTTATCTGGTAATCTTTTTGGTGTTCAAGTTCATAACTTTGAGTATTTTAAATATCACATTGTATAAGAGGCGTTTTAGTTCATATTTGGTTTAAAATTTTATTTCCAATGTTTTGCAGGATAGCCGTTTTCTTATTGAATGTAAAATTTTAGATTTCAATATTTGAAACATTCTAATTACCTTACATAAAATGTAAAATTAATATTTAATATTACAAAAATAACAAAAACAAGATTTTTCTTTAATGGTTAAAAATTCAAATTTGCAATACTTGTTATTTTTTACTTGCTTACCGTGCATTTGTTTATTTACTAATTTCTCTCAGAAAACGTGTTTAAAATTCACTACTATTTAGTACGTATAGCGTATAGTTGGCATTATAATGTTCAAATTTATCTTTCATCTTGTTTTATTAAAACTATTTCTGTGTGAATTATTCGCAGGAGATTTTTCACGAGCGCAACAACGCGTTTAATGGAATAACTCTTTGTACTGTATAATGTTTAAACCCAGAACCTCTAGCGCAGTTTAGCATCCAAGAGACACAATATTAAAAGTTTTTTAATAAAATTGGACTAAGGCAGTCAAATCCTGTAAAAAAAATTCTTGTAATGCTTAACAAATTTACAATGAATCTTAGTAAAATCATTATGAATACTTCGAGGGTTAACTAAGAGAACTAGCTAAATGCAGTCAAGTTAGTTTAAAGTTATTGGGTTTTGAAAGTTCCTACCTGCAAAATGCTATAATTTTAGTAGACTTTCAATATTTCACTAGTCACAAGTTAAGATACACATTTAAGATTACGATTTTTATTTAGTGTAAGTAAATATGTAAATTAGAAGTGACGAAATGAGGACATTTATGAGTCGGTCATATATTACGTTTTGAAAGTTGTGAAAATGTACTTAACTGAAAATTAGTTCATAACGATGATAACAGGTGTTCATCATTAAGTACCTTCAATGAATTTTTATAAACAATGTTAAGCGACGTAATTTACGGTTTATTTTGATAAATAAACAATATTAAATGATTTCGCCTGTACATATTTATTGACTGTCATGACAAATTAATTATAACAAAAAGAGTTAAATGTATAATTACAATAGATTTACAGTCAAATGAATTATTTCGATAATGAGATTAATGTCTTTATTAGCAATTTCATCATTTCTGGTACAGTTAGTTTGTCAATAATGTGGTTGCCTTTTTATAAATTTGATAAACCAACCATGAAGTACTTATCAACCATGAAGCATTAAGCTCAGATATTATTATTTTTTTACAAAGAATGATAAATGATAACCGATTAAGTTAACACATCGCTGAATTAAGTAATCCTCGCCAGATCATTCTATGGATGGGTAATCATCATTAGCATATTGACACCTTTCCGTGCGTCGAACAATGCGTTAAGTCAAATTTATATTCTTTTACTCAATGTCGATCTCTTGTTGTTTTATTTTAATGAATCAGTAATATATGTCTTCGTCTAGCACGCTTGAAAATAAAAATCTAGTCTATAGTCTGTGTATAGAACCTGCTTCCATCTGTGTTTGCATTGATTCCAAAAATTTTTTTTTGTCAATGAGTTTAATAATGCCAATTTTTGCACTACGCAAAAAAGTATCTGGAGATAAGCTTCTTTCTTTAACATTTATAATAGCATGGTTTGAAAGATAGTACAGCAGAAGTCTGCCAGTTTTAGAGATAATTTTCCGTCTGATGGACACTCCACTTCGCCTCTGGGCGTCCTAAACTATTTTTGCTGAGATACGCTCTCCCCTCAAGAACACAATTCAATTCAATTTTAAACAAAATTCTTAAAAAACTACTGAGACCTAATCAACCTTATGTAAAAACATCGTTCGATGCGTTATGAGTTACTAATGTCGACCTGCAAAACACGTTTTGAGCGCGTAATACTTATGCCTTATGTCCACTACCTATTAATATACATCACTATAACTAGCTAAAGTCATTAATTAGGCTTTGCATGGCAACGATATTCTCGTATTGCAATAATTTGGTACACGTAAGTGCTGATTGTAGATATCTACCATAATTTTATTGTATAGATACAAAATTGATTTTGACAGAGTTCATCGGTGAAATCATCATGTTTATTTATATTTCCTTTATTGAAGATGTTTAAGAATATCTGTTGACCTTTTAAAAGGAAAAAGAATATTAATATATAATATAATATTCATTTTATTAAACTATTTTTACCATAAAATATCTTAGAAAGTATAGAACGTAGCACTTACCCGGTTTTGCCAGTATAGAATGCGAAAAAATAAAACTTTTGACATATTTTAAATACTTGTATTAAATTTGTCTCTCACAGAGGACCAACCTTAAGCGACAGTATCCGTGGTGTTATCTTTCGTTAGTGAGTGAGAGACCAGAGGTCCATTGATATAAGGGTGATAGTTATCATGGTAAATGTACGATGACTGTCATGCCTTATAACGTCTCTAAGCGGGGCTTGAAAAAGCACCTCACTAGGCCGCCAAACTGTGAGTCATCATACTGCAGTGTTCGCATTCGCAATGAGTGTTGTAATCAACACTCTTCGATTCTATTCATGCTTTCCGTCAAGCGGCGGTTACTTTGGCAGATATTTAAAAAAATATACATATTTAACACATTTTTGTCAAAAATGTAGTTTAGTAGATTTTCGCAGTAAAACCTCGATTTGTAAAAGCGTAAAGCGTCTTTATACATGTTCCAAACAAATGTTGCAGGAATAAAATCAACCTATTACTGGAATAAGACGCGTTACCCTTTGTACCTATATACATCCTCAATCATACAAGCACACGGTGACCCCACCTTTATTCCCGTCCAAAAAACCAGCACCAATACCAGAATTGTAGTTAAGTCCATCTGTAATATAATCCGTAGATAAATAAATGTTAATCATTCGTGTTAATATCATTAAGAGCCTGTCAAAAGTTCAATTTAATTGTCTGCTTAATTTTAAGACAATTATTTTCACACTTCACCATCATTATAAATTACTCAAACCCTATTTCCGTGAAGCCAACTATTAATGCCCCTTACAAATCAAATTTCGTGTCCAAGCTCCGTAGACTGAAAATTTGCTCATAGATATAAAGAATTAATACAGTAAAAGTATAAAGACTCAGCCTAGTAACATAAGATCGGCATTTTGTAGCACTATTCTCATATCCTCATTCAGTCGAGTGTTCTGACTAATGATGCGGCCGAAGGGTAAGATGCGCCGATGTCCTTACTCGCAGCCGATCACTCGACTTCTCCCCTCCCTCCTTCCTCACCTCACCTACCATACCCTTCTGCCTCGTGCCTCTATTGTTGCGATGAGATTTTCGGTTGTGTATTCTATTATCAAGCGTATAATTATGTTTTCATAACGTGAGATTTCTAACTGTGATTAACGTTTGTATTGTTGTTTGTTTAAAATACAATGAATATAATAATATTAATCGTCATTACATTCGTTAAATTACAGGTTTTAATGGTTTTTTTTTTGTGAAAGCGTTCGCCCTCGAGTTTGTCATTGTTTAAGCCAAATACATTTTTTTTGGAAACGAATAACTTAAATTATAAAAATATCTATAATTTCTTGAATTTGTTAATATCTTTTCTTCTAAGTGTCCTCTAACGTCTAAGTATTTTGGTTTTAGTTTTTTTTACTGTGTTTGTACTTGAGGAATGAGATCCCATCTCTTTTTCAAAGCTCGCTGAAGGCATAAAATAACTAAAAAAATCTTATACCAGCAGATAACCGAGTTATAATGAGGTAATTCGTCGATTAAAGCAACATAATATGTACAAAATCGTAATTCATTTGTACAATTTGAAAAACTTAGATTTATAATATTGGTAGAAACATGAGTAAAACGTCTAGTGATTCAGCGATCGACTCGGTTATCTAAGTTAATTTTTACAATGAAAGACATAATTAGCCACTCTATCATATTAGGTTTACCCGTAACGATAGTAGTGAAAATGATGAAATAAATAAACGACTTTGTGAGGTATTATGAGTAGATAAGGTGCTCGACTTGCATGAATGAACAATTTTGACGCAAGGTAACAACGACGTCACATCAGTCAATAATATAATATTGACAAATATCTCAAGAGTTAATACTGCAAACGATCTATTAACAGATAAAAAGAAAATAAATTAAGGAAATAACTTGAGTGTCTGTCTCTAATTACATTAAATTTACATCCGCAATACACATAATTCTGGTTGAAAAGTAGAACTCAAAAATGCTAATAATTTAGTTTCTGCGTCCTAATACTAATATTTTTTATTATATAAACCAAATATATTATTAAATAGTTACAGTTATATACTCTATTTACAAATAGGCCTCGTATGGTATTAGTAAAAGCATGTCTTTAGTTGGAATCCATTAATTAGTAACTTACATATTTCCGAACGAAATCGTCGAGTTATTCTTAGTAGGTAGGCGGTGACCTACATTTGTGTAGGTTCAGGGGTCAGTTACATTAGACGATGAACGTGAACACTCCCGATTTGCAAACGAATAAATATATGTGTATGTATGTATTGGAATCTGAATGTATTGCAAAGTAAAATGTTTTCACACCTATACGTGATTATATGAATATTATGTTGGTTTGTATATACTTCAAAAACTCTTAGGTTCTGCATAAAATTTTGACACTTCAAGTTCACCTACTTTAAAGTTCAATTTAATTATTTCTTGTCAAGACAATCATATACCACTGTGAAACGCGGCAGGGTACAGCTAATACTTATATACAGATACAGATCGTGAGATGTGTAGTAGAATACAAAAAACAACTGACAAACGGAACATAATAAGAAAATCGTCATCATCAACTCAACTTCAATGATTTATTTTAGTCAATAACGTTAAATTGTTTAACGAAAAGAAGCTTCGAAACTCAAAGAAGTCTTTTTTAAGGTTATAATTAGATGGTTAGGTTTCTTTTACACTGACGTAGATACGCATAACGAACGTTTTCTATAAGGTATTCAACCCAAGAAGTAATTTGCTACTTTACTTCTAGATCATTAATAAATATTATATTATTACATATTATTTACGATACTTCATATTTCTCATTCAATAAATGTGTACAATACTATATTATTTATAAACTTATTACAGTTTTTATGTATCAGAATTTCTGCACCAGACATTTTATAAGAATATGCCCGAAACAATTGGATTAACAAACAACAGAGTAATTTAAACTCCGGAATACAGAAACGACTGGATATAAAATAATATTCATAAACTTTTTAAAAACACGCATGCAGCAACATTGCTTTCGATTAAAATTAACCTGTTTTTTAAATGTGACACGAAACACTTGAAAAAAACGTTGCCATATTCATTTTGACGTAAACAGTTCACTTCGCTAATATCCCACGAGACACAAAATAGAAACATTACGTACCTATATTTCCAGGGTTGTCACTTCATCTGAGGTAGTAATATTATAAATATTTTAAAGAAGAAAACATACGAGGCTTAATTGATCTTCTTCAAAAATGCTAAAACTTACTGAGGACAATTTGGTGTTGCAACACGTGATACGATTTTTTATATTTAATAAATGAAAACATGAACAGTGTAAAAAAATATTGTACTTTACAGAATATATAATATACAGAAATCACACTAAAGTTTCGGTGTTAAAAGTATAGGTGTTTAAGAAATTTTATTTCTAATATACATCACTATATCGACAATTCCTGTTGTATTATTTTTTATTCTATCAAATCAAGAAAAATTTAAATACGATTTTTTAGATATTGTTCGACCTTAATCGTTAAAAAGGCGGTAACTCACTTTATATTGCTATAATTTACGCTTTCACCAAGTGTACTGTTGTTATTTATTGCATGGTGAACGTAATGATGAATAAGTAACATGCATGAATGAGTTTTGTATTTTCATTAATTAGAGAGGAGAAAGTAACTTATCGACGAACCAACTATGCCCAACTAATTCCCAATTTCATCAGGTATTTTGGTAACAAAAATATATCAATTCTTTGCTCATCCCAGGGGAGACTCTTAATCTTTTTTGGAGAAAAGATCCTAGGTGTTAATATAAAATATCAGCTTACAAATTTTCAACATTTTTAGACCAGTTGCTTCAGCATGAAAAAGTAACTGACATGCGACCATACACACACAAACTTTCACCTTGATAACATTGGGTTGAATATAAGTTTTGCCAGATTAGTGTGATTATAAATATAATTAGAGTCATGTTTATTTGCTTAGCCTATAACTGTAATTAAAGCTCTTTTCGAGATAATTCTCTTTTTTTAAGTGCTTAATAACGAAGCAGTTCCTAAACAAGGACGTTACACAAAAAATTACTACGACATTTCAAAGTATTCATATGAATATCACTAAGTAAAATATTATAAAAGCCCTAATTAAAACAATTTTAACTATCCGTTGGTTCTCATTAAATACTAGTATCTATCTTTACTCTAACTAAAATCTTCAACTACACGTTTTAAATGTAACTTAATATATCGTGTACAATTTCAATTCATCGATAAAGAATATCACTTCACTCAATCAGGTCACAACTCCCATATTAATCCAACTCGACCTCTTTTTTTCCGGAACTAATTCGACAACCCTGACATTAACCGAATACTGACGTATTAATTAATTTAATGTACGTAGCTTCCCCATTCGTTTTGTTATACTACTGTCACGTGCACAAAGATATCTATTGACCTGGTTTTTTAAAACACGCTTATGTATACAGCGTATGTTTTTATGCGATCGTTCGGTTTTTTTACCTGATGGTGCCTTAACTCTTTTTAAACTATTATCAGTTTATAAGAATAAGTAATCAACTCTTAAATGATAAAAAATACATATTTCTTCCGACTTCCGAATCTGCCGAAACTGCCGAATTTTATTATTTTTAAAAGAGATTTATGTCGTTGAATATTTTATCTTTTATTTAAGTACAAAGTAGGTCAAAACTCACATAATTTTGTTGAGTTGTTGTTATCTGCCGAGCAATTATCCACTATCGGTACACACATCATATTACGCTAAAAGTTCTCGGCGTTGACATAGATTGTATAGAAATAGGTAAATGTTTGATACGTTATCTATGTCATCTCTGTTGCAAGTAATAAATTAAACTTCTGTTTTAGAATGTGATTGATTGCTTGATAAAACAATTTGCGGTAATTCGTTCCTGATAAAGGATATTTTGTAAAAAATCATTTTGAGAGCTTACTACATAAAATGAACTATCTCTTAGGTCTAGCAGTTAGTGTATGTGACTGATAAGAAAAAGATTCGATTCCAGGGTTGACCCAAAAAGTGTTATTGAGTTTTTATAATTATAGAAATGCTTAATAATAGCCCGGAATTGGAAGTTGTCGTCTTAACCTCAGTGCTTCTGAGAGCACGTAAAGCCGTCAGCCCTGATTCCCCACTGATCGTGTCGTATAGCCGTCTCATCAAATTGTAAGAGTAATGGAACAGATAGTGCACCTGTGTTTGCACACGCACTTGTACCCTATAATATCTCCTGGAATCGGCTAGGAGTACTTCGTCATCACATAAGATGATGTATGGTTTTATTTTGCACTTTGAGACAATCAAACCACGATAGATTGTGAACGTTTCGTGAAATAGAAATTTATTAAAGCGTTATTTAATTATTATTTTCTTTCATGCTAAACACTTATTAACTTACTACGTGAATAGGAGGCAATTTTAATAGTACACAATTTTAAAACTCATAACGTTTCTTAACATGAAATACGTAAAGGATGATAATTATTATAATGTCAAGATAGTTTGAATTTATCAGTCACTTTTGCATTGTAGTGTTCATTAACTAAAAATGTTTAGATTTTAATGTCAAATCTTCGCTGAAAACAAAGTGTTAGGAATTATAACAATCCGTCAAGCTAAGCCTTGACAATATTTAAAAGCTAATGAAGGATTGTTGTTTGTCATTATCGATCGATCGATCGATATCGATATAATCATAGTGTATATTTTAGTCTGTAAATGTATATGTATGTGTATTTTAATACGTTTATATTTATGTATATACATTTGTAATATATGTGTGGTTTTGTGATTGATAAATTTGTTATTCTTTTATTATGTTTTTTTCTTTTCAAGTAGAAATGGAAATTGTGTGCCACAAAATATCCCTATTTGTAAATGCATGAAGTCCGTACAAAGGTTGTCTGTAAAGAGATCGCAGTGAACAGAAAGACCGCCGGTTGCTACGTTTAGATGATTTGTAATTAATTTTATTTTGTTCATATTGATCTGTGACAATGAAAATAAAATAAATAAATACTCTGTGAAATCGCCTAACCTCCAATATGGTAGATGTCAGTTAACGCTATCGTACTATAATATTCTTCCTCTTAAAAACATTGCAAAGATTGCCCTTTCATTGGTCTCTCTTGAAACTATGATTTTCTAATTTTTTAATTATTATTCTTAATTTCTACTTATAGTTTGGTTGTCCCGCTAATACAAGTTAGTTTTCATTTAAATTTGATTAATCATTGATTTTACTATTATTATTAAATTATGTATTATGGAAATTGCTACTGACCACGGGCAGTGGTCGAAACGTCAGTCAAATGAAAGAAATATAGTTAATGCTAAACGTGAACGTAAATACACTTATATTATATATTATGGAATTTGACAGTTTAAAAGTCAATTTTACTATTGATACACTCCTTTTTACTTTCTCGTTAATGTAACTCAAATATTTCTATGGTAGTTTCCAATCAATGATAAGTTATTTTAACTAATAATATAAACGCGAATATGAGATTTTTTGGTACACTGTCACGCCTAAACCACTAAATTGATTTTATAAAATTCTTTCACCAAGGGAAAGATATTATTAGCGGGTAACATGCGCTAATTTTTAGCGGGGTAGCTGACGTAGGCACACACCTACACGTGGATTGGCTACAGGCAATGGCTATTAGGGAATAATTTAGAGAAATTATTAAGTCATTTCTTTTACTGTTTACACTCGCAATATTTTACCGGTACAGGTATAGCTGTCATAAACTAACACTAAAAGTATAGAACAAATTAGCCGCGAAGCACATGGGTCGATTGTATTATTAATTCGTCCCGTAGCGTGCCATAATAACATTAAACAGTTCTGAGCACGACTGGGAAAGCTCGACCGGTTAATGATATCATTATCAATTAATTTCTAATGTGACGCTAAATATAAAACTATATTGAGTTATTTATAGTTTTCCTTATGAAATCTTTAATTTATTATTTCTATGTTATATTTTTAATATGATACGTTGTTTAAGCGAAATATATTGCAACTTTTCTATTGTTTAAAAACGTAACCTCGACAAAATGTTTCAATTTGTTTCGAATTCAATATTTCAGCCAACGAGGAGTTGCACTCATATTTTGGGGCATTTGGTGAAATTAGAATTTTCACGCCAGATTTTCCTCCAACTCAAGAAATTTAAATCTATAAAAACTCAAAAGAATGAACGTATACAAATAACGAATGAGTGTTTTATACAATAAGAAACAGACATATTATTATTTAAAAAAGATAGAAAAGCATGAGAAATATACACAGAAAATTACATTTGGGTGTAATCTGAGAAAGATCATGGTTTTTTTACACACAACACACATTTCAAATTCGGCCGTCTATACCAAAATTAGGTACAGCCTGTACTTTGAAAATCAAGCTGCTGATAAACATATTTACAAATTTCTAAAAACACACATATTATAGATAAATTATATCCAGGTTCAAAATAACTAATCGTGTTAATCATACAAATATCTGTCCTGCCCCCCTAACCAAGTTGCCATTCTACGTAAACGTTACACAAACGTAAACGTTATGAGAAAACTAATAAATGTTTGCAAATGACGTCTTTCAACGTTAAGTCACGTAAGTCATATGGTCAAACCAAAATAGTAGCTAACAATGCAAAAAAAATAGATGTGTTAGTGATTGTAGAATGAAATTCGACGCGAATCCCTTGCATCTTGGCTAAGGGGGAGCCCGAATAGACTTCAACATTTAAAGTAAATGCAGATACAAAACACCACAGTTAGTTGTTTTTGTACATACACAATGCATGATCAAAACTTAACACAAACTAAGTAAAACATTCCATTTCAATATAAATCACTGGGATATGGGTTTTGTCAAAAGCACTTTACCAATTGCAAGGTAATTTTATAGTTAGACAACAGGCCTTAGTAACTACTTAAATTCCGTCACCCAGTATCTCTGCACAAGAGGAGGCTATACAGAATTGACCTCAATAGCCCGGTCCATGCTGACTTTGATGTGAACACAAAGAGATGAGAAAAAGACATTTTAAGAAATTATTCCACAACCTCTTTTCAAATTTTAAGCTTCAGTAATTGGAATGTCTTATGTTATGTCAAAAAGGAAAATATAAATACAAAACGACTTTATATCTAAAATGTATACTTCAGTTTTTGTAAATATTCTTTTGTTTAATAAATGTTAAAAACCTTTATAGTAGTAAAATTATTCAAACCCCACATGAGACAAGAATTTGTCTGATCCACAAATTTTTAAAGACTGGTTGGTGTTGTCTCCATTTCATGTATGTTTGTCAAGTCCCTCGTCAAGCAAGAATATTATTCCTAGAACGAGATTTGTCTTTAAAAAGGCAAATAATCACAATCAAATAATGATATAATTGTCTTTTACAATATAGTTTTTTATATTATATTTGATTATTTATTACTATTATTAATTATAGTGTAACAATTTTTATTGCGTGCTTACATGATGCGCCCTTTAATAAGTCTATATTACCTTCACCATTGTAGAACCATAGAAACAAATATACTTTTCGTATAGGTAGATCAGTAACTAGGTAGATAACTTTGTAGTAAGGTCACTTACTTGCTCTGATAATGATGGTATCTTACAAAGTACAAACGATATATGTATAACTATTTTTGCGGGTAGTAACACACTCTAGCTAGGTATCAAGTACATACTTATGAATTGTGTAATCCACCGATATGGACTTAATACTTAGTTATGCAACGTGATAGTTTAAAACTTAGGATTACAAACAGACTGGTTAACTTAGCTACAAATACATTGTTTAAACGTCTTAAGAACGTGCCGCTAAAGGAGTTCATCGACATCAATAACTATTTACATATTTTAATATTAAAATTTAAAAAGTACACATCTTTATAATAATTACGTAAAGAAATATTTATGTATATTAGCAATCCGACATGTTTTAAATCAGTCTTATATTAACCCATATTGTGAAACTCTGAGCCAAACTTAGATGGGGTCGACTGCCATCAAACCTACACAAACAAAGTACTAGGTGATATCAAAGTTCTATAGAGAAACTGTTGTCGAATTTTAGAGCTCTACCTATTACAATATTCCTATCGCAACTGCGGCCAACGGCTTAACGTGCCTAAGCATGGAGGGGTTTTAAAAACCATTCATAGATTGACGAGGCTAGGATTCTTTAATTTTTCAATTTAATAACTTACCCAGTCATCACATAGCCATGAGTCCTCCTAGCGAACTTACGAGTACACTATTCATATACAAATTGTATAGTATATAATTATTATTACCACAAAAGTTACTTCAAAATGTCTATAATGAGCAATGTTTCCTTAGTTCGATCTTCATGTGTTTGATGCTGGGTTTCAGGTTGGCGGCAGCGCAGGAGGCGGCGGGCGCTCAGGCTCGCGCGGCGCCAGCTGATACCATGGGCGGCGCGCACCAGCCCGCTACTCCAGGGCCCAGCTCACTCTTTATATTTGCCAACGAAAATCCTATTCGGAGGTTAGTATTATAAATTTTTATTGTATATCATACACATATATGAAAGATTTCAGAACCATAATAAAACAGTTAAACGTTTTTATATAAAACAAACCACAGTGGGTTTGTTCCTTTTTATAAGTAGATATAATTGTGTACTTTAAAATACTACAGGTGAAGCTATTGCGAATTCTATTTAATGCATTGTGCATGCATACATGCATAGCAATCTTTTATTTACCTTAACAAATACCGTTTTATGAAAAACCACTAGCTGTAATTATTTATATTGTCAAAACGTCTAAATTAATTAGCCAAAATCAACACAAACCAACAAATTAAATTAGGTAGGTTTCAAATCAAATTAGAGACACCCGACTAAAAAACTACAGAGGACATTACTTACTAGTATTAGTACAAATAGGTATCAGGTACCGTTAACCACTATTAGGTCTTTTTACCTGTTCTCATCTAGGGCAGGAAAAGAAAGCAACTAATTATAACCTCACGAACCTCTGCCACAGATTCTTATGATCATGAAATATAGTGAGTCTAAGTTAGAAAAGAAAGCTCACTTCATCCGTAGGACATCTTGTCTGCCAACTCTATACTTAAAAGTTTCCCCGTAACATAGTTTATCAGCTTATAAAAGTATTGAAAACAAATCTGCCGTTAAATACGCTACAAAACACTTAAAGATTATGACCCCATTCTCTTAAACCAATTTCAAACATGGAAGTTTGTAACTATTTTATACGGTCTGATATAAAGGATACCTGAACTTTATCACAGTGACTAGCATGTTCATATTACGGCTTTTCTCGAAGCGCAACATCTGGCCTGGACTTAACATAGGGGAAGATCCAAGACCCCACTTATACATATTAAACGAACACCTTGTTACCCCCCTTATGCATTTTGTAAAGAAGCGAAGGCTCTCACACTACCTGTGTATTTACGTAATTTGATAACAAAAAGAGATTGTGTTGCATAACGGGACAGAGTTTGAACTATAGATGTGTTTGTGCGTGTACTTTTGTAGATTTGCACTTTGTTTGAGTTAAATCGAAAGTTAAACACTATGAGAAAACTAACAAATGTTTGCAAATGACGTCTCTCAAAGTTGAGTTGCGTAAGACACGTGGTTAAATCAAAATATTAGCCAATAATACAAGAAAATAGAGGCGTTAGCGATTGCAGGACAAGGATCTACGTGAAAGACATATCGTAAATTGTATAAGTGTTAATTACATTAAGCTACACAATCAAATATATTTAATACATTTTGAAAAATAGAGGCCATATTGCCATGTTCCTATAGTCAAATAAAGAAGCACGAGCTAGTTTATTACTTTAAGTGCTAAATAAAGTTTTTGTTTGCTGTAATAGCATAAAAAGAACCAAATATAGATTTTGTAAAGTTAGATAATAATTAATTAAATATGGGTTTGATTGTATGAAATAAATATTTAACTATTTATTCTTGTATGAACTATACACAGGTCAGTCTGTTATAGATGTAATTCGTTCGCCTACCCAATTAATCAATATATTGTGTATATTATCTTAACTAGTCCTTACTTTCAAGTGAATGTCTACAGCATGAACACAAATAAATTATTATAAACCGCAATAAACTAAATGGAATTTAAGTGAAGCAAAGTTACAACATTAGATTAATTTAAAAATACCATATCTTCAAACACCTTTTTAAGGTTTCGTATCATTAATAACGAAAACGGAACCCTTATAGTTTCGTTATTCGTCCGTTCATCAGAAACACACACTACATCACATGTGCAGACTACATCTCCTGTAATTTTGAACGCTCTATAAATCACGCCTACAAAGTGGGAAAATAAACACTTGAAAAATATTTTTACGGTACCTATAGGGTCTTAAAATTGGGGATGTTTTTATATCCCTTGTCACGTGATGAATATACCATGGTATGAAATTTCATTGAATAGATCATTCAAAATAAAGATTTGTCAAGATAATATTTTAATTAAAGTATTTGTTTGTGAGATATTAAGCCGGCAGAATTTTTAAATACACAAAAATTCACAATAACTGCTTTCGATATAATAACAAATTTAAAAGAAAAACTAACATAGCGAAACAGGTTTTATTTGTTTACGAGCAATAGTCGAACGATTCGGAAATATAGGCACAGTGTAATAAGAACAGTAGCTTATCTGAGGCCGCTCAGCGAGTTTTGAGCCCACTCTTGCGTTGGCGCTTGAGGTTGTCACTTTACCAGTTAAATATTATTTACGTATCCAGTAGCGCTGGATTTTTTATTAAATAATACAATTAAATGTTTAACTACATCTATATTATCAAGGAGCTATTTTTTGTAACAGTATAAGGCACAAACAGTAAGGCTGATTTCGGTGTAACTTTTGTTTTCTTTTTGACTTAGAAACTAGTTTTTTTTCACGTGACTATACAAAGAGGGTAATACTATTTTTAAAAACGTAAGTATTTTGAGTAAAAAAATAAAACTTCATATAACAAAATAAAATATTTAAATATTTCGGACATTTGACGCACAACGCCATCTAGTTTTCAAACTAAGCAGAACTTGTAGTATGATAACTAGACTGATTGATAGAATACTTATATATTTTTTTTTGTAAATGCTTACACATTATGCATAGAAAACACCCAAACTCCGAAAATCAGATCAGAGCAGATCATACAAACATTGGGTCCGACCCGGGAATCGAGCCCGAGACCTCAAGCACAGCAGTGCTGATAGACTGACTGTGATGATTCGATACCTCTGAGCAACCGAGGCAGTTATAGCACAAAACATGTCACATAATGACTCTGAAACGTATTTATTATTCATTAATCATAATTTACCAAGTAAAAAAATATCAAATTCAGTTCATAATTGACAGAGCGATTGCGTAACATAAATACAAAAGAATCAGTTAAGTTGTCGCTTTGTACTATTTTTCTTCAGTTTCAGTATAGGACACTATATTCTAACTAAACAATATCTTAACACCAGAAGTTTAAAAAAATAAGATAAAATTAAATCATATCCATGTTATGACAAAAATTAATTCATAATAACCAAAATTCTGACCCTAGCGAAACTATTCACCGAGCGGTACGCACAAACAAATTAATTATAGGGAAAAAGTAAAACTCAAAAATCAACGTATGTCTATTCAAAATGTCATTTAAGTCAGTTAAGCGGTTGAGCTATAAAAATAGATGGACGTATTCATTTTCGCATTTATAATATTTTACAACCTTAAGGGATGGTTTCAAGGTTAAAAACTATTTTATGCTCTTCTCAATAATTCAAACTATTTTCGTACAGAATTCCGTCTGATCTGATTCAGTGGCCCTTGATTCCTTATAAAAACTCCCACCCCTCTTTTCATCCCCATAAAGGTTGAGATTTCTGTGATGAAAACTCTTCTATATGTTTTCCTGGGACTCGAACTATTATAATAAGGATCTAACATTGAAACAGATACATTTTCTTATACATGAAATTAGTATGGATAAGACTAATTTAGATTAATGTCCATTGTATCTCTCATGCTTAAATGTGATGACTGGAAACTAATGTCCTCTTTTCAACTGTGTTGATTAACTACCAATTATATAGCCTATATCTGTAAGTAAATTTAAAAAACTAGTGATTGCTACTAAACAATCACATCTTCGTACTTCAATAATGATACACTCTAAATAATAAAAAGTCTGAATACGCTATTATGATTAGGTTAAGCAAAACAAACTAAAGTCCACGGCCCGGCCATCGCAATGGTGGCACTCAGGCGTTGGCTCCTTTCGGATCAGACACATGTGATCTCCAAAACATCCTTTCCCAGTGATCACCTGCGTCAGCCGATATGAGAGGGTCCCGTGATTCCTCTTGAGCCAATCCTCCATAACGCGTCTAACCGCCGCAATGACAGCGTGCCCGAGTTAAGTTTACCCTATATTTTCTAAGGTACATTTTTGACTGGTGGGCGTGAGAGCGAGTGACGCAGTTTCCCAATACGAGCGCTAGAGTGCGACTAAATTTTCCTACGAAACGAGACACCCGCACGTAAAATGAAGAATTTAATTTCTAGTAACCAAAAACTAAACATAACCTTAAATTCAGATCACATAGTAGCTTCATTGTACTAGTTTGTATTTATGTACATATATACAAAGTTTAAGTGGTATTGGTTAAGTATTTATTGACTTCTGCGGCTTATTTGTGAATGTTTTATTGAAATTTTTTTAATAATATGTTCTTGGAGTACGATGTTATAGGCCCTTAAAACCCTCAATATGAAATGTTTATTTGTAACAAAAAATACTACTATGGAACCTTACATTAGGCGTAACTCGTCACGCAATTAGTCAGTTTTTCTTTTAAATTAATCAAAGGAGTTTATGTTTCAATTTAATTGAATAGAGTTTATTTTCGTGTATCTGTGAAATAAATTTACGGCGTTCTTCCTTTAACTTATATATTATTATTTATTTTAAATCATAGTCGATTTCACTTTAAACATTGCCAATAAGGAAAGAACACTAAACGAGTTCTTGCCTGTACCTCGCCGCGGAAATGTAATTGATTAGTCTCCGTACTGATAAAGTTTTTCCTGTCAATCGTACGGATCGGAAAATAACACAGTTTCTACAACACTTAGGGTACAAATATGTCTAAAAACTAAAGCCATACTTTTAATTTTTAGACATCAATACAATTTGAAGACTTCACTTCAATTTTTTATTTAATAGAATAATTCTATTTTTTTTTCTTAATTAAATCTATAACATATTCTATAGAATAAAAAAATTAAGTGAAGGCTTGTCTCCGCCATTCGTGTAAGAAACTTTTTAAAGTTCTTCAACTTTTCAAACCGGTGAATCTTTCATTGCTATACAAAAGTGCACTTGACCGAAGGTTGCAAAAATTTTACTGCACCAAGAATGTTTCACATTGCCTTGGAAAATACCAACTGTGTTGTTTTGTATAGTATCAAATATCTGCATCATCTATATACACCACATAGTATTTATATATGTTAGTTCAAATTTTATGATTAACTAACTAATCGATTTTTTTTTTCGTTTTTCGAAATATGAATCGAGACATACATACTTGATTTCTCTGACGTTTGTTCATTTGTTTAACATATAGCATTTTAAACTTTATGGTAAAATATGAAAGTACTTTATATACGATATGGCTTACACCGTTTTATTCCTTAAGTGTACCTTGTTATTGATAAATGAGAGTTTATTACGAGTTTATAAGCACTGCCAATATACATATATTAAAATGATCGATATTTAAATAGCATAACTGACTAACATACATTCTTAAAAAAATCATGTACGATCTTTCATATCTTCTGGTAAATAGATACCTGATAATGAAGGTCATTCCAGTGTTTATACTACAAGCTTTCAAAACTTTTAAAAAAATATTATTTTAAATGTATGTTAATACTGGTATATTTTCAAAGTACTGCACGGATAGCGTAGTGGTTCAAACGGTCGCCGCACCGCTCTATACTGCGCTGAGTGTTGTGTGTTCAAACCCACAAGTGACAACACTTTATGTGAACCACAAATTATTGTTCTGAGTCTAGGTGTTATTTGTGTCCGTTTCGTGTATGTTTGTAAAGTACGCCGCGACACAGCGGGCACACATTCTTAAAGCGGGCGTAAATATTTAATACAATTGCAATTATTAATTTCAATAATTCTAACCACTATTGGTGTATATTTTGACCTAAACAATAAACAATGTTACTCTACCTTCGTTGGATTTTTTTTAACACTCTGGAGCTTTAAATAGTGCTTCTTGACAATGGACGCCTAGAGCAACCGGGCTAGATACTAACTCTACCCACTCTACTCACTACTCTATTCTTTTATCAGCAGAAAACTCGATGGTTTACTAAAAAATGCAGTTTTATTTTAAAAACTTTTTAAAAATGAAATGAAAAATAGTGTCTTCATAAAACAAATTTCTGCTAACAATTTTAACCCCGCGTGTGCTCTCTATTCAGTAATAACTACATTATCTTCTGTTCGGCAGCTAGTCGATCGTGTATTAGAGGCTCCATTACCGAGCTTAATCGAAATGTAACATGTATGATAATCTTATATTAGCTCACTGTTCTTAAATTATTATTAATATTTTTACTAGTATAATGAATGTCCACTTTATTAAAACTGCTTGCTTATCACAGAAACAGTAGTTCTTCCTGAATAAAAGATATTCTACGTCCATTTCTGTGCCTCTCATAATATGTTATGTGAAATTTTATTGGTGATTAATAATTTTAAGGTGTAAAAATATAAATAGTAAGTAAATAAATTAGCATTTCTAAAGTTTTTATGAGGCTTATTATTCGTGTGGTGACGAATTAATTATACCTGATAGGGGTGACTGTCATCACCCCTATCATCTCATAGGTGTCGTAATGTCGTAAATGGGCAACTAAGGGAGCAAACTACGCAAGACAACATCACTGCAGAGAAGATAAACTTGAAGCAAATCCAATCCAACCCGTCTAACCAACGTGGTATAGTAGCCAAAACCTTTCTAAGGAGAGACTGTATAGTGATATGGGCTGTTGATGAACGCTTTTAAAAGAAAAACTAGGCATTGTGTTGTTGTTGCAAATATTACAAATAATATATTACAGACAATTTTAAATTAGGCTTTTCTAAGGAAAGCAGATGTGTTGACAGTGTGCTGTGTGGTTATAGCCGGTTTGTCATGCCTTATAGTTGTGAAAACAAGTTAATTATAATATTATTTAAAGAGAAACTGACCTTACCCGTATGGTTATACAAACTATTTTTAAGATATATTAACGAGGTCTCTGAAAATTTGTCGTAGAACGATGTTCAAAGATAATTTAATATTTAAAAAAAAATACTCCGCTTTGCGTCTGAACACCCAAGATTTAATTAACACACACATTAACGCTACTATAAATGTCTTACATTGCAATCTATATTCTCTTTCCAGGTATACAAAGTTCATCATCGAGTGGCCGCCCTTCGAGTACGCGGTGCTGCTTACCATCATCGCCAACTGCGTGGTGCTGGCGCTGGAGGAGCATTTGCCCAACGGCGATAAGACCATCTTAGCACAGAATCTGGTAAACATCACAAATTTATATTTCTAATGATGCTATCTAAATACCCCACATAATACTATACGTATCAATATGGTTAAATATGGGGCTGCGGTTCGCTAGGCGTGATCACTTCGCGTGGTCGGAGGATTTTGTTTGGATTTTATGTTGGAAGGTCATGACACCCATTTCTCCAGAGGATCTTAACCCCGCGCCCTGGAGAGCACGGAAAGCGGTTAGTCACGTGTACACTATAATATCTCCTACATAATTGTCCGGTCTCTGCATTTGCAATGAGTATAGTGACCACAACTCTTGGATTCTATTCATGCTTTCTATCAGGCAGAGTAGAGTCACTTTGGCAGACTCGTAATATAGAAAAAATAAGAAGAAGTAGAGAAACATTTTAATTTTACGTACATATAGTACATACTAATATTTCACTCTATCAAGGAATCTTTAGACTTTAATTAATTTCATCATTATCATGATCGAAAATTTGATGTCTATAAGATACACATAGATATTACAGATATTTTACTAAGAATAACTAATTATTAACTAAAAAAAATAAGAACTCAATCTTCTACTCGGTTATTTATGCTGTCTTTTTGTAAGACCTTTTCTTCTCTGATCTTGCTTATCATAATGGAGACAGACGATTTTCCCTTTCCCTTTCTTTGCAAAGCTATTTGATATTTACCAAACTCTCATTTTAGATCTTCTAGTGTCTGGGTATATGTCGTCAAATGTTCACAAGGAAATGCGTAACGATAATATCAGAAAGTCTGCCTGTCTAAACTTAGATTCTATTATTTTAAATTAACAATAAAAATAATAACATCACACATCTCACATACGGTAGTTTGACACCATATCCTGTGCCTGTTTAATTCCAGAGCCTGTAAAGACCATACTAGACTATTAATATGAAATTAATTAATTAAAAAGGTTTGAGAAAGATGCTTGTGTTTGTGTGTGAGTGTACGTGATGTGTGCGTATAAGTATGTTGCTAACCCTACGACAATATAGAAATTCATAAAATCTGTGAAAAAATGCAATTTACCATTGCTTATTAGCTACTAGGCCAACATTGTTATCATCTTTTATAGGGATTTTTTTTCTCATAACATTAGAAACCCACCGGTTTTAAATGTTAAATATTTATTACATACCAGACTATTAATTAACATACATAAATATTTTTTTAATATTTCATTTATATGATTATATTCGATGTACATTTTATTAATTGTAGACAATTTCATTGATGAGAGTCACTATCTCACTGCCCTCTCTTAAATATTACAGCTAATTAGGGCTTCGCTGGAGGCTTGTATCGCTAAAGTAATTTTCCATAAAGATATCAATAGTTATTGTACCTATACATCATGTACATATAACAGAAATAATACATCATTAACCAGGTTCAAACAAAGCAGAACTTGTATTATGACAGCTGAATTGACTGACTACATGCTTTTTGTAAATACATACATATTAAATATAGAAAACACTTAAACTCGGAGAAAAATGTGATCAAACGGACGACTCAGGTGTCGAACCCGAGAACTCAAGCACAGCAGTCACGTACACTACCACTGCACCACCGAGGCAGTCAATATAATCGCTGCATTTTTATTTTTATTAAAGCTTGACATACCATCATTTCACGTTTATTAATTTATAAAGATTTTCTCAAACTTCGTACTCTTAATAGCGCATAGCGGTACCCTAGATAGTGACACTGAAAGAGTGGGTGTCGTTTATTATGTACTACATAAGAGCAGTATTTAAAAGTATTCGCGTTCTCGTAGTATTCAATCAAATGCTTACATTAAATTGTACGATGAAAACTACTTTCCGAAACAACTGACTATAATAGGTTCACACACTCCAAAATCTTATGTGATAAAAGTTGTTTAATGTAAATTGTAGAAATAATATTTTTTTAAATTTACGAGTAAATGCCATGTTAGTTTTCTATTAATTTATCATCTGTAGAACAAGATAGGTTTCTGGATTCATTTTCAGGCTTTTAATTTAAAACATCAGTTTTGTGAAAACGACTTAAGAATTAAATTTCGTTAGGTGATATTTAAAGCAATATTTAAAACCGGTGGGTTTCTAATGTTATGGAAAAAATTAAATCCCTATAAAAGACATATAATAACAATGTTGGCCTAGTCGTTAGTAGCCAATGCTCAACTGTATTTTTTCACAGATTTCATGAATTTCTTGTAACATAAGGCGAATGAGAATTCCTAAGCTACGAGAAAACAACAAGATTAACACTTAATACTTGCTTACACACTGCTAACAGCTACTAAATTACTGTCTCTGTTACCAATTTGATTACACTGTATTGTCGTAGGGTTAGCAACATACTTACACGCACACACATCACGTACACTCACACACAAACACAAGCATCTTTCTTAAATCTTTCATTTCTTAACCTCAAAGTTAAATATTAAATATTAAATTTTTTTTTTCGGACATTTGACACACAGCGTCATCTAGTTTCAAACTAAGCAGAGCTTGTGCTATGATAACTAAACTGACTGATAGAATACTTATATACTTTTTTTTTTGTAAATACATACATATTATACATAGAAAACACCCAAACTTCGAAACAAATATTTGCAGATCATACACACATTTGGTCCGACCCGCGAATCGAACCCGAGACCTCAAGCACAGCAGTCGAATTCACTACCACTGCGCCACCGAGGCAGTTGAGCTTAGACTAACTCAAAGTGCTTAGACTAACTCGAATTTTGGTTAATCTAGAGATAGGAGAGGCTTGTAATCCCTCGTACAGGTCTTTCTAGTGTATCCACCCTATCTCCTACCAATATCTCATACAGATCCACCCACCCTTTTATGACCCGATTTTGTAATTATTTCATGTGCGAAAGAAATAATAAACGATTCATTACATTCTCTTTATTTCATTACATACGAATACACTTATTCATCACATTTTTAAATGTATAAAAAAAAATACATATTTAAAATATAAAAAAATAGTAGACCACTGACATCGGATACAGGGACCAAGACACCGGTGGTTAGGGCTCCAAAGACAGGATCTTCCTCACAATAGGGGCCGTGTCAAGGAGGACTGCTTCTGCATCAGACCCTTGATTCAACCTTCTAAAATGAGGCGCTTAAGCTGTTGGTCGAGGATCTGAGCTATCAATCCGTGAACAGATATGATTATGGGCACAATGATCGTCGAATCCACATTCCACATATCGGCAATCTCGTGAGACAGATCCATTACATTATTTTTTTAATGTTTAATTCTTTTATTATTATAATGGTAACATAAAGTAAATTCATGGCACCTGAATACAAATATTTATAAAAACACTTGACTATTGGTAAAAATAATTTTCTTACTCAAATAAATGTCATATTAAAACGAATAACTTTTATAAATCTCTTTACTTATTTTTAAACTGGCTATGTAAAAGACTAAAACTATTGTCTGGGTATATTAGTGTAAATATTAATTCAAAAAACCACTTAAGCAATTTGGAAAGACAAGTTTTTATCTATAGTAGAATATAAGTATTTCTAGTCTTCCTTAAACTTTGCTAAATTTTTCTAACTTTTCTTTCCCTAAAGGCCAATTTGGACTAAAATAATTCAAGTAGATTACAACTAATGCACTAACTAAAAAACAGCATTTCATTTATGTATATTAGAACCATTAGACATACATAAATATATTATGTATATTTGGTTTAATATCTCATTTTAATACAATAATTAATGTTTTCATTGTTACAGGAAAAGACCGAGGCGTACTTTTTAGGAATATTTTGTGTAGAAGCCTCGTTAAAAATTTTAGCATTAGGTTTTGTTTTACACAGGGGATCGTATCTTAGAAACATTTGGAACATTATGGATTTTTTCGTTGTAGTAACTGGGTAAGTCATATTTATTAATTTTTTACCTTTACACAACTATTTATTAAGAATGTAGACCTAAAATTATGTAAAGAAATTTTGAAACATCAACATTGCGACCCGATGTTATGAAATTGTTAAAAATCATATTTCTTTCATACTTTTAATATCGGTGATGATCTGTTTCTGAAATACATTTCAATCAAAATTTTATTCTGACGGTTGCTACCTGAAGGTATTGCAGTCGTTATTAGGCCACAATTGGTTAAACTTCCAATACATGGACTCTAGGTTACGTCAAACACAAGAAGGGTTGACTTTATTGAATATTCAATAACAAAAAATAGGTCGATGACGATATTCGCCGAATACAACGTGGACGTTGACCTGCGGATGCTGCGCTCGTTCAGAGTGCTCCGACCGCTCAAGCTCGTCTCGCGGATACCAAGTAATTCACAGTAATTGGCGAAAAGTTCACATAATACCTCTACCTTATTTGTTATAGAACGTTACTCGCTAGATGTTTTCGAATTTTGAATTTGAAACTTTTTAAACGTAGAACTGCAGCTAGTTATGACAAATATAGTTTTTAATATCATTAGTAAACAAATACGTAGCATCGTATTCTCGACATGTTTATTGATATACTTAAAATAGATTAGAAAATGTGTGAATTTTAATTAATATGTGACTTATTGAAGATGTTTAATGTTTTAAAGCTACGTGTTGCATAATAGTAAAGATTTGCTATACATTTTGTGTATTGTGTAAGTTTATATCAAACATAAAACGCTAATACGTAAGAAACTAGTTAAAAATGGTTATAGGTGTTAATAAATATGGTGTATTTAGATTAAAAAATGGTAAAATAAAAATAATTTATTAGCTGAAAACAATCAAATAATTAGATACACGATATTTAGATTGTAGTAATTTTTTACATAAAATTATCAAGACTGTGCTTTAAGATTAGTACCTCTTTGGTTGTTTATAATTTAGTCCCCCTTTTATTACTTATTTGTTTTTGTTATATTTTAAAGTTGCTGTGTCAAAAAAAAGATTTATTACAATCTTAGTTTATTTAATTACTTAGTTGGTTTTTTATTTATTGTTTTTGTACACTGAAGCACAGTCTTTAGTAGCGTTTTGTTACTCAGTTAGTTGCTAGTTCAGGCTATAGTATCGAGTGATATGTGTTTGGCAGTATCATCACGCAGCTGCCGATCGCGCCACACGACGTCGACTTCAGGACCTTGCGTGCCATTAGGGTGCTGAGGCCCCTTAAATTAGTATCGGGCGTTCCTAGTGAGTTCTAGATCATTCTTAGATTAGTTTATCGTCTTGTAGTTTCACTAGCATTACTGTTGCATAATTTCATTTTGATTTTTTTTCTATGAAAGGTACTGGCCAGCCTTTGTAGTAATCTGTGTAGACTGCCTTTGTAATTGGCTAAAATGAAGTTTATATTATAACTTTTTTGAAATCGAAATTATGCAACAGTATTTTCATATTTTGCACGAAAACTTATTGATTTTTATAATTGTTTTGTCATTATTACTCGTGTAATATATTGTTTACAATAGTTATTGACTTCATCTTTGGACATATGGCAATAGTCAATAAATCTCTTACATTGTATTTTAAGTCTCTTTAAATATTAATCGATGAAAATGGCTAATATCGAGATAAAGCTACATAATTGGTAATAAAATATGCTATATACATAAAAATTAACAAACATTGTAACTTTTCAAAATACTATCAAAAGGTCATGTTTCTTTTGATTTTTTTTTGTATTTGCCCTTTAATTTATAAACTCTTTTACTGAATTTTAATTACGAAATTTTCGTACGTCATTTATTCTTCTTTTAACTTGATATATTTAGGTCAAAGAAAAAGTAGACTGTATGAGCCGCTATCATTACCAAAAGTCACTATAAAAATAAAGTATCGTTTAGAAAATATATAAGTAGGTAGTATTTTTAATCATAATCATAAATTCAAGCTCTATTAGTAGCTCGCTGGGCAGAAATCGTAAACAACTAAGCGGCTAGCTAGTTCTTTTTTTAAATATCCAATATGACTGAACAGTATCAATATCAAAACATTTTATGTTGAAATATAACCATAAATATGACCAATTATTTGAACTGTTATTTAAAGACTACGTATCTTATTATTTTTAAGATTGTATTATATTTATAAAGTTTACAAATTAGAGGGCAAGCAACAATTAACCTTATTGTTATATACAATAAAATAAATTTGTCAGGTCTGCAAGTCGTATTGAAATCCATCATAAAGGCAATGGCGCCGCTGCTGCAGATCGGCCTCTTGGTGCTTTTCGCGATAGTCATCTTTGCCATCATTGGCCTCGAGTTCTACTCGGGGGCGCTACATAAGACTTGTTATAATTTAGAAGATATTAGTAAGTCTCCTTTAGTAATAAGTAAATATAACTTAACCTAAACCCTTTGTAGGACATGCCATCTATTTTCTTTTGTTATATAATCAATGCGAATAATGTTAGGTATATTTAAAGGAATTTATGTAGTAAATACATTAAAAGATAAGCGATACTCGGAACAATAGAGAAACCAGTATCCAAAAGTGAAAATATTGTTTTCCCTGACACTTAAGCCACATGACATCCATATATATTGTGTCCGAACTTAACTTTTGAATCATGTGTGAATTTTGAAACATTTTCATAAAAATTAAAGGGAAGACACAAAAGTAGCTCTGAACCCCAAATTAAAAAAGAAATCTATCTAGTTGCGCTAAGTATTACTAAAGCCATTTTAGTGATGATTTATTTCTTGATGTATAAGAAATAATTTACGATCTTTCTCTGTTAACATCAAGATTTAAAGACCTTTATTTCTCTTTAAGATTTTGTCACTCACATTCTGATCTGGATTTATCTGATTTAATTCTGAGTCCAAAATTTCATGATCTTTTATATTTGACAGATGAAGTACTAAACGAAGGAGATAGTCCAACGCCGTGCAACGCAGACAACATAACCCTAGCGCCGTATGGTGCGAACGTGTGCGAGTATGAAAAGAGCACGTGTTTAGAAAAGTGGGAGGGGCCGAACAGGGGCATCACGTCATTCGATAACATCGGATTCGCTATGCTCACCGTCTTCCAGTGCATTACCATGGAGGGCTGGACTGCCATCCTCTATTGGGTATGACCTAACACTTTGTAGTCACAATACTACTTTACTATAGTTAACACCTAATCCTGATCTTCGATCCAGATTCGAGCGATAAATTTGTGTTCCCCAGTCCATTCACGCCTCTAAGCATTATATTCATTGCCTACCCCTAGTATTTCTTCTTATTATATATTTCTTTTTAATAATCTTAATTTTTCTGTCTAATCCTTGTCCCATATTTCTCTTTCATATATTTCATGTAAATATTCCAATTAATGCTTAAGTAAAAAAATAATTTCATTCATTGTGTGATATTACTAATATATCTATTTATTTCAGACAAATGACGCACTAGGCAGTGCGTTCAACTGGGTTTACTTTGTGCCTCTTATAGTATTGGGTTCATTCTTCATGCTCAACTTAGTTCTCGGTGTCCTTAGCGGGTAAGTGATCACTTTTGATAGATTCTATACCATTCTGTTATTCATTTTTCAATTTCTGCTTCATTTATTTATTTTGTGTAGAGAATTCTCTAATGAAAGAGGGCGTGTAGAAAGAAGAGCTCAATTCGTGAAGGAACGAGCTCGACAAATGTTCAACGCAGATTTTAATGCTTACCTGAACTGGATCACTGAAGCAGGTCTTATTATCGTTGAAGGACTGTATTAAGTTGAGCTAGCAAAAATAGTAATAGTAGTTAGATCGTGTGTTAAATGTATTTATTAGGTTTTGATAAATGTCTAAAACGAGTATCGAGCACTAGTTAACTGGTTTAACGGTAAATTTTAATGCTAGAAATATAAATATACAGACTCACTTTAAAGTACCACTGCGTAGAAATGCTAGACAACTTTTCTCATGTCATAAAGTTAACTTATATCATAATACTATCAGTCTTTATAGGCATTTAAGGTTGAATTTAATACGTTTGTTTTAATAAGATGTCTTATGACTAATATGTTATAAAGTCTTTGGTTGCAACTGTATCATACGTGGGCACTGACAACTATGTAAACATACATCTTAAATGCTAAAGTATCAGCTATTTTATACCATTAACGTCCAAAAATTGCTAGATTAGTCTACCATATCATTGTATTTGCAGTGAGTTCGCTAAAGAAAGAGAGAAAGTAGAAAATAGACAAGAATTTCTTAAGTTAAGAAGACAAGCACAACTAGAAAAAGAACTCAATGGTTACGTTGAGTGGATTTGTAAAGCTGGTAAGTACTTGGAAGTCAAATTGATAAAGAATTTCATTACATAGATGATAAAAATATTCTTCTATTTACAGAGGAAGTAATATTAGCAGAAGAAAGAACAACAGAAGAAGTAAAAACGCACATCATTGAAGGTTAGTCTTTTCAAAGACAGGCAGACGGACAAATGATATTTTTTTTTAATTCATTGTTACTCAGTTTTATAAACTACTAGAGTTAAAGTTTCATTTTTGTAATTCTAGCACGAAGAAGAGCAGCGTCCAAGAAGAAGTTAAAAAATCTTGGTAAAAGTAAAAGCACAGACACAGAAGAGGAAGAACAAGACGAAGATTGCGGGGATGACGGTCAGTTCATTAAGATACTGCATGACTACTGTTTTGTTTTAACTGCGTGTCGTTTTAAAAATCAATAAGAAGATTACCTATACCAATATCACTGTATTTTGTTTTTACTTCTTGAGCGAAAATTCTAGAAGCATGTATTATATTTTAAATCGTTTTTTTTTGTTAATATTATTATCTATACTTTTATTAATTCTATAATGTACAGATGGTTAAGTATCTATAAAGTTTTAAATACTTTAGTCACATTCTTGTTCACCTTATTGCTATTAAAAATCATATGTGTCGACTGTAAATTCGAGAATGTTGCATGTAATTAAGTAAGTCTTCATCCATAACCATTGCGTATTCGTACTCTATTTGTGTGTTGGTTGTTTACAGTTCCAAAGAAAAAGCAAGGTATGGGATCAAACGTGATGCTGGTAGAATATTCCTTTTCATCTTCTATAGTAGTCTAAATAGACTAGAAATAGTTTTAGGAATAGATATCCCTTTAACTGATCCTTTCTAGAAGACGTCTGTACAGGCACTAAAGTGTACATGTTCCAAAAAGGTCCAATCAGCAATTCGAACTTAACATCTATCATAAAAAAGATATAACTAAAATAAAATAATGCCATTCCCATTTTTAAATATTATTAAAAGCCATGCTGACGTCTCCAAACATCTATATCCTCGCTTGTATTAACTTTTAGGTACGCAGTTGTCTCTTTTCCTAATTCCTTAGTGTAAAAAGCTTCACCAATAAGGTTACCATAAACGTGACTAATATTTGCTATTTATCTGGGTATATATTGACGTCTATCCCAGAAGAAACTTATTAGTGATTTTTAGGAACGAAATATCGGATTATGACGCCGACTTCAATTTGGATTTCGTTTTCGTACGAACCAATCACACAGTATATCAAAAGTAAATGATTGTTTGCAATATGTCTGATATTCCTTTACGAGTTTTAGTATCGCATTCAGGATGACAGATATTGAACTGACCGCTAAGAGACTTAAGAAAATAAAAAGTAAAATTAGCTGAATGTAAAACCCCTTTCCTAATGTGGTCGAAATACCGTTGATCATGCAATAGAAGTTAGACTCTCTAAATTCACAATTCCGTGTACATATACCTTAACAATCATCGAAAAATAAATGTTCCTAATTTAGAGAGTCAATAGTGCAAGTTCAACGGTATTAGATACGTTCTTACTAATATTACGTTTATCACTACAGGTTTTTTAAAGAGTAAGTCACGTTCGGTCGGCAAGTGTGCAGACTTTTGGAGAGCCGAGAAGAGGTTACGTTTTTGGATCAGGCACACGGTGAAGACTCAGTGGTTCTACTGGTTCGTCATTGTCTTGGTGCTCTTCAACACAATTTGCGTTGCTGTAGAACATTATCATCAACCACCATGGTTGACTTCTTTTTTATGTGAGTCTTGAATTGATTATTGTACATATTTGTTTAGTACTTTACAAAGTTTTAAATCAGTAAAATCATGGCGATATTTTTTAAGATCCGACCACTCTTAAATTTTATTTAAAGATAAACTTTTAAATTAATTTATTAATTAATTAAATATTTTGATGTGTTAAAAGATGTTTCTTACTCATAATGGATTAAAAGATGAAAAATTCGATCTAATAGTATATTATTTTAAACGAATAACATATCATCTTTTATTTTTACAGACTATGCAGAATTTGTATTCTTGGGATTATTTATGATGGAAATGTGGGTGAAAATGTATGCGTTAGGACCGAGAATCTATTTCGAATCTTCATTTAACCGCTTCGATTGTGTTGTCATTTCTGGCTCCATTTTTGAAGTCGTTTGGTCAGAGGTTAAAGGTGGCTCCTTTGGTCTATCTGTCCTGAGAGCTTTAAGACTGCTACGGATATTCAAGGTAATAATTTACAACACAAATAAGTAATATAAACTAATAAATAGAATAATACTTTTACTCATTATTACAATTTTTCAGATTACTTATTTATGTTAAATATAAAATTTACGAAGAACCATCTATTTTTGTCCAATGATTAGAATAAAAAATATCATATATTATTTCCAGGTTACCAAATATTGGGCATCGCTTCGGAATCTGGTGATATCCCTTCTAAATTCAATGAGATCTATTATCTCACTTCTGTTTCTTCTCTTCCTGTTCATTCTTATCTTTGCACTGCTCGGTATGCAGCTCTTTGGAGGACAGTTTAATTTCGAGGAAGGCACTCCACCCACCAACTTCAATACCTTTCCGATTGCATTGCTTACTGTCTTCCAGGTAATTATATTGTTCTTCGTATTTAAGTTAAACATTTAGATTAAGTAGAACAAAACAAAGGACTCACAGCAACTGTTGTTCGTTTCAGTAATCATTATCATACTTAAACTCAACCTTTTATTCTAGATCCTAACAGGTGAAGATTGGAACGAAGTGATGTATGCTGGCATTCAATCTCAGGGGGGCATCCAAAAGGGCATGATCTACTCGCTCTACTTTGTGATCCTTGTGTTGTTTGGAAACTACACTCTGCTGAATGTGTTTCTTGCCATCGCTGTTGACAATTTGGCTAACGCCCAGGTACATGATGCCTCAATTTTTGGGAATCACATTACTTGATCTTATAGCAATAAAATTTTGTTCATTGTATCTTGATGTTAATTAATATGTTAGCAGTCTAAATCCGAAGTAAGATCAAGTAATGCAAAATGGCTCTTTATTTCTGTGTATGTAAAGACGGAAGCTCCCGTCAATTGATGTGTGTATAACGCCATCGCCCCTTGTAAATTTAATGCCGCTTTCCGTGTAAATGTTGCATTTTTGTATTCACAGGAACTGACAGCAGCTGAAGAGGAACAAGTCGAAGAAGATAAAGAAAAACAGCACCAAGTAAGTCATGAAGCTTATAATTGTTAATTCTTCTACTAGAATTCATCCTCTAATGCTTCGGAATTTAGTTAATAGTTCACAGTTTCAAAGTCATAGCATGTTCAACCACTCTTCCACTAACATTTAATTGCGAGCGGTTGTAAGGATCGGACATTCAATTATTGATTGCGTTCAAAATTTGTATTTCATACATTGTTCCGGATAATTAGGAAATGGAGAAAGAAATGGAAGCATTACACGCGGTGGACGGGTCTCCACCGCGGGTAGACTTAAAACCCTCTTCGCCATCGAGTAGGAAGGTAAAACGAGCTCGGCATTGGCAAAGCTACGCTTGAAAATGTATTGGTGTCATCGACTTATAGTATTGTTGATGTTATAAATTACTAATTTTAGAAGCGTTTTTAACCTAAAATAGTATATCATAACTAAATTTCTCCAGTTCAATTATTTCATTTTATGATATTATCTAATTCAGCAATATTATAAGTTTGCTATAGATGGGTCGATGTGGCTTCTGTGGGCAAATGTCATGATAGGTGTATTTTTTATAAAATCTTTGACTTGTTTCTAGATGGCTAATGGTTTTAGCAAAATTTTTACGTTAAATTCAACTAGGTGGCTACTTGATTCATCTAAAATCCATACTTTATGTTTAGTTTTGTTAAATCACTTCATTCTTATTAAATAGTTTTTGTAAACTAATATCTTTCTGTGTGCAACATAGTGTGTCTTCTTTCAATACAAAATAAGCATGCTCTTAATAAAACATTTTGATTAGCTTATGTATTTTAATTTTATTCTTAACAAATTAGAATCTAGAAACTAACTTTGTACATTAACAGTCAACTAAACTAACTCATAACGTTATATTCATATTTAAAACATTAATATCACGTCAGGAGAAATTCTGTAATTAGCTAGAGTTTGAAGTTTGAAATTACGCTAGGATTTAGTTTTTGTAGAAAAAAGATTATTTATCCGTCTGAAAGTTTTTACATTGAGTGAATTTTGAATTAATTTCAGAAAAAGAAAGAAGATGCCAAAAAAGAAGATGAAGAAGAGATACCTGATGGACCAAAACCAATGCTGCCATATTCGTCCATGTTTATTTTGTCACCTACTAATCCGTAAGTTGTCCAAGTCACACCTATATAAATTATAATTCACGTTAATATTACTTGCAATCGTTATAACAATATACTTTTAACGTTTTATATTACAGAATTAGGCGAGGCGCACACTGGGTTGTAAATTTAAGATATTTTGATTTTTTTATCATGGTGGTTATATGTATGAGTTCTGCGGCATTAGCGGCCGAAGACCCTGTAGTCGAGAAGAGTGACAGGTTAGCGTTTGATAATTTGAAATCATTGTGTTTGTGTGTATACTCTTCATATTTAATTCAATAAATACCTTCTATCCATGATTCATGACTCACTCTTCAGAATTTCAATCATAGTCTTATCACTATACGTCTTAGAACATTTTGTAAATAAAACTAAGTAAATATTTATGATATAAGAAACAAATATATGATGATATAACAATAACATACCATAAATGCATGACAAAAAATTACAAGGGAGTACAGCCACGCTGATTTCAGCACGAACGGGACGGCACGACCGGGACAGTACTACCCTTTCATAGAAGACCAATTTAAAGTGACAGCTTCCGTGCTGTTGTCTTTTGTGAGTGCGCAACCGGAGGCCCACTGACGTAGGAGTGAAAGCTATTGTGGTGTGTGATCCTTACACTGCCATAATGACTGCCATACCTTGTATGACCCCAAGCAGGGTGTGAAAAAGCATCTCACAAGGCCGACATAATGTGGGTCACCATACTGCATTGTCTGTATTTGCAATGAGTATGGTGACCACAACTCTTAGATTCTATTCATGCTTTCCATCAGGCAGAGTAGAGTCACTTTGGCAGGCTCTTAATATAGAACAAAAAAAAACGAGGTGTGAAGAAGCATCTCTCTAGACAACCATAATGTTGGTCATCATACGACATTCGTAATGAGTATGGTGACCATAACTCTTGGATTCTATTCATTCTTTCCATCAGCAGAGTAGAGTCACTTCAGCAGAGTCTTAATAATCATAAATTAAATAAAAAAGATGATAAAACATTCCATCTACATTCTGTTTTTTGATTATAATTCATGCAAGTTTTTTTATAGGAATAAAATCCTGAACTATTTCGACTACGCGTTCACGGGCGTGTTCACCGTGGAGATGTTGTTGAAGATAGTAGACCTGGGCATCCTGTTCCACCCGGGCGCGTACCTCCGCGACTTGTGGAACATTATGGATGCCGCAGTGGTTATTTGCGCCCTCGTCAGCTTCGGATTTGAAATCGGGTATAATTATCTTATAAATTTTGTTATCTAATAATGTAGAAATTAGAGTTCAAAGTGATGTTAAATAAAAAATTCTTTTTATTTCAGAGGCGTAAATCGAGGAGCGGGACAGAATCTGTCCACAATAAAATCGTTAAGAGTGTTACGAGTGCTCAGACCATTAAAAACTATAAAACGAGTTCCAAAGTTAAAAGCAGTGTTTGACTGTGTTGTGAACTCTTTGAAAAATGTCATTAACATTCTCATTGTGTACATATTGTTTCAATTCATATTCGCCGTAATAGCGGTTCAACTTTTTAATGGTAAATTTTTTTACTGCAACGATATCAGTAAGAATACTTATGAAGACTGCCAGTGAGTATTTTTTCATTAATTAAATACTATATATAGTTTATAGTTATTGTGAAGAATATTTATTTTTATGAATAATTTATTTATTTTGACTTTTGTACTTTAAATTTTATAACACATATATGTATCAATCAATTAGCGATTCGAGTTTCTGCCATTGAGTTAAGATTTGTTATTTCGTCTACATTGATATTTAAAGTATGTTTGTAATGTTTATGTAATCAATGTAAAGGATCATAGTGAAACTTAATTATTTTCAGGTGTAAGTATAATTTAAGGTTTTATGCCAACATGCATATATTATAATCGTAAATAAGGTAAAATACCATAAATTTTGGCCAAGTTTTCTTCTTTTAAGTAACAATTGCGTATAAACTATAACAAAATAGACCAATAAAATTAATATTTATTAAAGAAAAAGGGCTAATAACAACTGATATGATATGAATACTTTTTCTAAAATTGTCTGTATTAGAAAAGATAACAAAATCATTGATGTTGACTTCATATTTTGCAAAGTCAATATTATCTTGCATCTATTTCAACATTTTTTGAAGAAAGAGTTTGTTAAAAATATTGAAGGCATACTTTTATATTTAACGACTACACAGTAAATACGTCCAAATTATTTAAATCACTCAGAACGGTCGTCACCTTTTATTAACACCAATATTTGTCATGTGTACAGAGGGATGTATTTCGAGTATGAGCCGCACAGCCTACTGCCGCGTGTCGTTCATCGCACGTGGACGACGCAATCCTTCCATTACGATAACGTCGCTGTGGCTATGCTCACGCTGTTTGCTGTACAGACCGGAGAGGGGTGGCCACAGTAAGTTCTACATTATTATCTCATACACAAAAAATTTTAATTCACAGTTTAAGAAAATTTTAAAGACAATAAAGTACTTTGCAATCCGATCTCATTAAGAGAAGTCACATAATCCAATCTTTATTTTTGTATATTAATTGATAAATAGGCACTTTTCCAAAAATGGGTTTTAAGAAGATGTAGTGACAGAAATTGAAAAGGACAGGTTTTAATGATTTGGCCACGCAGAGACCATAGATAATGAAAGATTTACGAAAGGAGCTAGAGCGAATATATGTGGAAGTGTCGTGAGAGGTTGTCCACGGCGAACATTTACGATTTTCTGACAAATCCTGCTCAGCTAACAGTATTTATGTTAATATTTAATGTGCTTCATACATTGTTTACTTATTCTACATGTTTGTTTACAGAGTATTACAAAATTCAATGGCCGCCACTTACGAAGACAGGGGACCCATACAAAATTTTCGAATAGAAATGTCCATATTTTATATAGTTTACTTCGTGGTGTTTCCTTTCTTCTTTGTTAATATATTCGTAGCTCTGATAATTATCACATTTCAAGAACAGGGTGAAGCTGAACTGCAGGACGGTGAAATTGATAAAAATCAGGTGAATAGACGACTACATGAAATGATACAATTTATTTTCAATCTAAAAAAAATAATAGGGATAATGTTTCTATCAATAATATATTCTGTTACTAGAAACATTATCGATAAAACAAAATCTTTCAAGGACAGTTCATTAGATCTTAACGACGTATATACGCTTACAGAAATCATGTATAGACTTCACGATAGAAGCAAGACCTTTAGAGAGGTATATGCCGAGCAGAAGGACGAGTCTTAAGTATAGAGTGTGGAAATTAGTGGTATCCACGCCGTTCGAGTATTTCATCATGACGCTGATCGTCCTCAACACATTATTGCTCATGATGAAGGTACGTATCATCAACGCTTTTGTGTGTTATAGAATAACTAATTATAATATCCTATGTGTAATCTAAACCAATGTTTAATTTAATGTGTTTATATAGAATACAATAATACAGACAAAAGTGATCATACAAATAACATAAGCAAACGTAGCACTATATTATTTGAGGTAGTTGCAGAACAATCTAGCCTGTCACACAAGGCACTGAACCGTGACGATCTAGTTTTGCAAGAAGTCCTTCAAATCACTAAAGCCTGCACTAAACATACTAGAGAGTTCCTGTTAACGTTCTCATCTGGGAGAAGTTGTAACTTTGCTGTATGTGCGTCTTATATTTGTTAGCACCTAATAGATCTTATTATGTATATTTAGTCGAACTGATAGTTAGTACTGAATCGTTACAGTTCTGAATATAAAATAAAAAAAACAGTCAACGCCATGGTATACGAGTATACAACATCAGTGGCATAAAATAAGTATTGCCTTAGGTTTAACCAAAATCACAACACACACATACACACTCATACAAACGTGTTTACGATATCACTATACTTTAACCGGCGTCAGTCTACACTGCATCGGAATGCGCCGTATTTCAAATTACCAAGCCAATCCCGTCAAGTATACCGCCAATACATAATTTTATTTTCTTAATTCCTGTGTTTCGTTGAGTAATCCTCCGTTACTCCTAGCTTGCTACTCATTAAATATGTATGTATCGGTGTTTACTGCACGGTATACCTCTCCTTCCAGCACATTTATGGCACAGTTACACCAAACATTTTATTCGGTTATTCGTGCTTGTGAATGCACAACAATCTCTGGGAACGGATAGGGACGTGGCATGGGCCATATATGTTGTTCGTGTTGCATGATCTTATTTAAGACCTATTCCTATTTGTCTTTATGTGGATATTGTGCATGCTTGGTGGAATGGCCTACTGCCAGGCGTGATCTGTTGGTGGCTATGGGCTGCTTCGTATATTTATTGGAAATTTGACTACCTGGATTACTTTCTAAATGAACTAAATTTAAAAACATTATTTTACCTGATTCAAATTTAAACACGACAAATTATTATACAGAATTTCTTTTTTTTAAATTTTAGCATTTTTTTAGTTCCATCCCAATAAATCTGTACATTTATTAGGCATCTTAAATGTTCCAAAAAAATACTCGAATTCATTGCGACCCTGTCTAATTTTAAGTTACCCAAACATACTTCATAAGAACTGGCACAAATCCTCTCCAATCTTGTCACCAATTCCTGTTATATTATCCTTCTTACAAACCGCTGTTAGTCGTTACATGAACCGTAACCTATCTAACAACTAAACTAACATTGATTATATTCAAATTTCCATTTGTACATCACATAATACTTATTCTTTTTACGAATGGGTTTATAAAGTAACAATTATGTATTTTCATTGCCATGGTTTTATCCATAACGCCCGGCACTTCACTACAAATGGCAGTACTATAATCAAAATGACATCTACGCGGATGTCCTCAAGTATTCAAATATGGGGTTTACTGGAATGTTTTCTGTGGAAACGGTGTTGAAAATCATCGCTTACGGTGTCAAAGTAAGTACACAAACACAAAGTATCGATCGACACATAATACTATTCAAAACAAAATATGAGTAAAATGTGATACAGGTACAAATGTACTCTTTCTGTTAATAACGTGATTATTTTATCTATTTACATGACTGTATGGGATTATTTCCAGCCAAGTTGTTATTATCCCCTCCCAAGTATCCAGAACTAGTTTCTCTCTGACGTCGATGATGGTTATAAAGGTTTATTTGCAAATGTTGTAAAGCA
The DNA here is from genome assembly GCA_949316085.1 of Hypercompe scribonia. Classification (NCBI taxonomy): domain Eukaryota; kingdom Metazoa; phylum Arthropoda; class Insecta; order Lepidoptera; family Erebidae; genus Hypercompe; species Hypercompe scribonia. The sequence goes on from OX438969.1 coordinate 19,996,558, forward strand.
TGGCTTCTTTTCCTGCTGCATGTGGCACTTGTATGTGATTACACGCGTTAACAGTGTTCATTATCTACTGCTGATTTCTAACGGTAAGTTGCTATTTTGTTGTAATATGTTGCTAATACGGTGGAGCTGTACAGCTATGAAGGTAAGTAAATTTTGTGTATATTGTAGGTACATCTATATTAACACCTAAAAGCATGTTTGTACATTCAATACAGCATGACGCACGTGCACTTTGTGCCACAAGTCTCGTAACATTAAATACATAATACTCATTGACAAAAACCTACATAATACACAACTAACACATTCACCTAACATAAAAATAATATCGGTTAGATTAATTAAGATTTGTTCATTTAAAGTTAAATGCTGGAACCATTATTTTGTTCTAAAAGATACAATATCAATTTAAAATGAAATGAAACAGTATGATCTTGCATTTAACTTTCATACATTTGTTAATGTTATGAGTTAAGGTTTAAAGAATTGGTATTGATTTTGTGGTAGTTTCACGAGGCTCCACTGGCACTCATGGATATGTTAACAGTCATGAACATCGTCTTTACGATGTTCTTCCTACTCGAGACAATATTGAAGCTGATCGCCTTCGGGTGTACGGTAAGAATTTGATTCAATTTGAATTAACATAAACAAAAACTTTTTGATTTCTACGATTAGATTTACATTAAAAAGGGAGTTTAATAGAATGCAAGAAGTTATGGGTATGTAATTAAGAATACTTTTAAGATAAGATTAAGTTATCATGCCAAGTAAATTAATAAATAATATTTAATTACCAGCTATCATTTGGTGATGCAAAATATTTGTAACAGTTGTGTATCTGTTTCAATGGCTAACTCATTGTTTGCGCCTTACACTTCACACTTATCATTATTCTTTTATAAATATATTAGATTAGCTATTAATATTCAATATTGACTTGAATATATTTCAATTTAGAACTCATTTTATAGAAAATTTACCAGATTTTGCTTTTTGTATAAGACATGACTAAGTTTTAATAGCATTAACTTTATTAGATTTATGAATTGTATTTGCATAGACATTTGATTGATATAAATAAAGAGAGATGTCCTCGTTCCTTTCCCATAGTCCTTTGATCAAAATGCAAATTATATATTTCTATAGAAAGCGTACATTTGTATACAATTTTTTTAACTAATTTTCAATGCCTTCGTTTCTAGAATAAAATCTAATACTTCAACCTATTTCCAGAATTTTTTCAAAGATCCTTGGAATACATTCGATTTCATCACGGTCATTGGAAGCATCATTGACGCCCTTATTATGGAGTTTGGCGTAAGTATTTACAATATTTACCCTTCTCTTTTTACAAATATCGCTTTTCTACAAATATTTATTTTCTACTAATTTCACCTTTGCCTATGATCTAACATACTTTGCTGTTGGTAATTTCTACTTTGATTTTAATGGAAGTGAAGATAAAGGACATATCCTGATTACAGACCGACCTTGCTGAAAACTGTGCTGACATATCCTGTCAGCAGGTAATAAATTAACTATTTGATTGCTAGGAATCTTAGTTTTTGTCTATGGTTTAGAACGAGTGTGTATCTTAATATATTGGACAGTGGTCCGAAATCAGTAGTGCTAGAAAATATTTTTAGATAATTAGGATATTTAGTACTTTTGTAGTTTAAAAGTAAGTGGTTTGCTAGGGATCAATTAACAGGTTTTGATAAATATTATGACAACTTGAATGAATTGATGTTAATAGTAAATTTATCATACGTTCCTAGATCCTTTAAAAGTACTCGTAAATATAACTAGATTACAAGTAAATCCTAAGTGAGAAACAGTTTTGAATATTATTTAAAGGAGGTAGATAATTCAATATTATTATTTTTTATTATTTTTCAACTACATACATATTTCCTTTTAATAATTATATTATTTAGAATTAACATTTAATATTTACCTTATGAACTAGTTTTATTTAATATGGTTGTTAGTATTCCTTTTAAATAAATTAGTTACATACTCCATGTATGCTTGCCATAACATCAGCTTCATACATAATTACCAAACATGTTTGGCAATTCAACGTGTGATTTTTTATGGTTTTAATAATTTAAAATATAATTCTTTTTAAACTTGTTAAAGCCTGTTTGTATGTTGGTGATTAACGTTTGTGCAATTCTCAGGAGAACACTTTCAACGTCGGTTTCCTCCGCCTGTTTCGAGCCGCGCGACTGATCAAGCTGCTCCGACAGGGCTATACTATTCGGATACTGCTCTGGACATTTGTGCAGAGTTTCAAAGCCTTACCCTACGTGTGCCTTCTCATCGCGATGCTCTTCTTCATCTATGCCATCATCGGGATGCAGGTCTGTTCGAATTCCCCTTAGATCTAATGTTTCTTATTTAAATACTGAAATAGACATTAATTCCAACAAAAATACGTCAATTGAACTTTTAGGATCTTATGGGGGTATTTTTTATAGTGTAAAACTAGTACCTACTCTTGTAGATTGAGTTAATAACTTCATATTTACTAATTGCTAACTAGAGATATTTTTAAATCTAGATTTCTAACAAAATTACTACTTACTAGTTTATGGTTCTTTGTTATAGAAAGGTTAAAATTTGAATAGTTTTAAATTTTAATAAAATTAGTGTATTGGCTAGGACGTAGAAAGTAGATCGAAATATTGTCACCTAAAATATTTCGATCTCTTATAAAGTATTGCGTTATTCCAATTGTGTAAGTCATGCTTCATTGGTGGGGTTATAAGAAGTAAATTTAACTAGTATTTCTATCAATTTTTGTATATTATCCAATATGATCCAAGTAACTAAAAAATATTTAATAATTTTAGATATTCCTGTATATCTAGATTTTTATCATAGTTCAAAATCTGCTCCAAAATATAAAGTAGTGCAGTAGACATTATGTTCATTTAAAATATATAATAGCCAATTAATTGTTGGATTCATCATAGTTCTATCTAGTTCTGTAACATTCATATTTCTAAGTAGTGAGTACATTTAATATCGAATTAAGACCAAAAAATGGTATTGATAAGTTTCCAATGACAGGTTTTTGGAAACATACAATATGATCCAGCTGATGCCATCAACAGGCATAACAACTTCCAATCTTTCGTGGCGGCACTCTTGCTACTATTTCGGTGAGAGTACAAAAAGAGAGTAGTTGTTCTAATTCTTGCGGCCACTGCCCGAAATCTGTCTATACTAATCTTTGTTACATATATGTACTTACTATCATTCTCATTGGCAATATGACTAACACCATCAATATGTATATTCATGAACCAAACGTAGATTTAGACTAACCTTAGAGGTAACAATAATCCTGATTGGTGTCCTTAACTTTGAGATTGCTTATGTTTGTTATACTTAGATAGAGTTTGATGCGTTTGTTTTTATGATCGTGGTTATGGTAACTAGTACTAGATATAGAACCGTCTACGGTAGAATATTTATTTTTATGGGGTGAAGCATAGGGCTACGCGTTATAAGTTGCATACAAACCTGACTTTCTATGTTGTATCTGCTTGGACACAGGTGTTTGGCAATATAGCATTAATAGCAGAGTCTGACATGAATAGACACAACAATTTTCGAAGCTTCATTCAAGCACTCATGCTACTCTTCAGGTAAGGAACATTGAATGCAATTTAGTCCAGCCTGAGAACATACTGTAAACAAATGTAAAATAAGAAGACACACATATTAAATATCATATAGACCACACTGAATAACTCTAAAACAATTAGTTTAAATTCAAAAACCAGTAGTAAAACCGCTTCTCAGTGGAGTCACGTGGGATTATATAGAATAACTTCATCAGTGAGTCATTAGCACGTCTCATGCATGCATTTAAGAACGTCCAAGTTATCATTTGTCTTAACACCGGTAGTTGTGACACCGTGTAGATCAGTCTGTTCTGAATTGAATGCTCATATTTCCCTCGATTGATTTTAAAAATTAAACAGAACTAACGCAATCAATATTCATGTTCAATTTTCATTTTCAAACTAATATTTCTTAGACTACAATTACTTTAAATTTTCATGTTATATTATGAACGTGACATGGTCGCTGTGAGCCACTGTATGTTTAGATGCGCAACGGGAGAGTCTTGGCCCAACATCATGTTGGCTTGTCGAAAACCTGCAAAGTGCGACGTGGAAGCAGGCAAGGCCCCTGATGAACATTGTGGAAGTACACTCGCCTACGCTTACTTCGTATCTTTTATATTCTTCTGTTCATTTCTGGTAAGAAATTAAATTAATTTATTATTATTTTGTTTTCGCCAAATTAACCTGTTATTTACGTAGTAAACTGTTATTATGTTTTTACTTTTAGATGTTAAATTTGTTTGTTGCCGTTATTATGGATAATTTTGATTACCTAACGAGGGACTCGTCCATCCTCGGAGCACATCATCTTGATGAGTTTGTTAGAATATGGGCGGAATACGACCCAAACGCCACGTAAGAACCAATTTATCAAAGATATTTGCAATTATTAAAAATCTCGTGTCTTAAGATATAATATAAAATCAAATATTTTCAGGGGGAAGATTCATTATACAGAAATGTATGACATGTTGAAAAATATGGATCCGCCTCTGGGGTTTGGCAATAAATGTCCCAATAGACTAGCGTATAAGAAGCTTATTAGAATGAATATGCCGCTAGACGACGAGGGGAAAGTTAATTTTACGACAACACTATTTGCCTTAATACGAGAAAATTTAAACATCAAAATGAGATCTGGTAATTATGAAAATCTATTCAAAATACTATTTAAGTCTGTAAATGTCAAAAGACTAGTTGCTTATACAACTGAACTTCTTTAGCTGATGAAATGGACCAAGCAGACGAGGAATTAAGAGAAACGATAACCCACATTTGGCCATTACAAGCAAAGAAGATGCTCGATTTGCTGGTACCACGAAATGATGTTCTCAACGCTGGGAAACTAACCGTTGGGAAAATATATGCTGGACTTTTAATACTTGAAAGTTGGAGGGCTGCTCAGCAGGGTGTTCCGGTAAGTACTACTTATTTTAACTGCACCGTAAATAACATCGTTATAAACACTTATATTTGTGTATCAAATGAAATAGGCAATGAATATTTTAACTTATCAAATAGTGACTTGTGTAGATCCAATGAAGCCAGAGTAAATTGTGAATTTTGCCAATTGTATATATACATATGTACATTTTGAGCCAAATGTAACTTACTTGGGTAGGTAAAACTACAGTTTACAAGTAGTGTTTGTTGATGGTCCCCTTAAATCCCCACATTAGATAACAATTTGGAACATTACATATAGTTAGTAATATATAGTTGGTTGTGTTGTCTACCTGTGGATGTATTGTTGTGTACAATTACACCTTGTCAAATATTTCAACCTGTTTGGTAATATTTTTTTGTATTAACTACTATTTTGTACATAAATGTGACTGACTCCCTATTAAAAAATGTTGGCTCAACAACAGTACAACAATACAGAATCACTTAAGTTGATATCGACTCTAACGAGTCGACTACATTGGTGGTTTACTTTTCAGGCATTCAACGAGAATAGCCCTACGGCCATTCAGCCGGTAGTATTAAAATATTTTACGGAACGGAATTTGACTACTTTTTTCTTGCACTGTTCTAGATATTTTTCATTATCAGTATTTTCTCGCATCGTGTTTAAATAAATTTATTTTTAAAACCAAAGTTAAATACTATTCAATAAACAATAAATAGATTCAGGATGGTCAAGAATTAAATACATCAAACATAATACCGTAGTTTAGTGATTTTAATAAATAGTGTAGTTCTAGTAACGCACTGAAAGACGCATTGGTACAATAAATTTGTGCAATTTATGCACAATTTTGTTAAACGAGGGCTTTGTAAACCACAACAGATTAATCTGTCCTATAGTTGCAAAATATGTAGTTTTACTACTAATTGTCTTTATTCAATTTCTTAGATTCTATGTCTCGTAGTTAGTTGTCCCTTCGTAGATCTGTCTGTTGTACCAATTTGTTCACATTCCTTTGTTATTTGTTATCTCCTAGAACATTTGAGCTACCACACTGTGTTTCATGAAACCGTTATATAATGTGTCTTCTTCTTAGATAGTGTGCATGGTGTATTAAAATTGTGAATATTTCAATATTTCAACATCTTCAATCCATTCTGTTGCTTTTCTAACGTATTTTCTTTTATTTAATACATTTTGGCTCAATCAATTTACCATTTTAGAAGTTTTGTGAAATATCTGAGAGACGTCAAATAAAACGCTTTCTTGCTACGCTCTTATTTGCCTATACTTTTGTACTTAGATAAGAACGACATAAAACAATAATCATGATTCTCAAGTCTGCGCATGCTGGAGAACAAAATTTTTGAACAATTTTTAGTGGTATTCAAGTTATTTTATATATGCAAACGTGAACTCGCCAATTATGCCTCTCTCTGGTTTCTACTTTATTGCACAAAGTTTTATATAACAGCACCTGTTTTCATACAAGATGCTTTGTACTTTCAGCTCTTACACTAACGGTCATACTGACATAAACGAAAGTTTAACAATGTTACTCTATCACGAATTCACGATACAGCTAATTTGTAATAGTTTTCTCAGAAAGCTGTAGCTGAATAGATCATCAATAACACTTCGAAACAACTTAATATAAATTGTATCTTACTGTCCATTGGTTGGATTTCTATAATATAAATAACACATTGACACAAAGTCACTGAGAACTCCAGCATGGACACGATGTATGGGATGTTTGCGCAAACTCATGTAGGCTTTAGCCGTTAGTGTCCTTTGAGTCCGATGCGCTTGGACGCTGTATGACATGAGCATGCGCAAGTGAGTGTGTTTGGGTGGATGCGTGATATGGGGTGCGTGGTGCAGAAGGCGTCGTTCTTTAACTGCTTGATGGATGTGGCGGCGGGACTTGGACCTGGTTCCCGTGCCGGCTCGCTCAGCCATGAGGGACAACCAACCGCCGGTGGAGATGGACATTCTGATGACCCGCACACTCTAGCTAACCTCGCGAGACGCAACAACAGAAAGTCCCTGAAGTAAGTTATTTTAAATTATATTTAATTTGTATATCGATACCGATATTTATAATATGATATTTATGTTAATACTTATACTCGACCATGCATGAATTATCTATTTTTCATCATATTCCTCTTTATGACGTATATTTTAATTCAATAATTTAAAAAAAAATAGAGACTGTTTTCATGACATACTTCTCTCACTTTAAATCAATCAAAAATTTATAATATTTTAACGTCAAGATGTCATATGATTGCGTGGTAATAATATAAGTGCCGGCTACATACTTATATCAAATAAATAACTTTATGGGCAGTGTGACTGTCAGTAACGTAATTTTAAAAGAGGAGTAGGACTTGCAATGACCCACAAATATTCTTTTTTATAAAATCATATTCATCTACTAAGGTAAATTAAACTTGTTTAATAACTTCAGTATGTAATCTATTGCTTTTTTTTTGTTTCAGGAACAATAAAAAGGTGAATACCTTACAAAATGGGTGACTATGTTGTCTGTTGTAAAACCCAATCAACCAATGCCTCATGATACCCATTGTCTAGTGCAATCGATGTTCCCACCAATATCATTTCATTCAAAGAAAATGTTCTCTCCTTACTAAAATGAAAGATTGGAATATTAGTAACACTCCGTTGTGTATTGGTGATGTATTGTTTAATATCTACGATAAATGGGTACCCCTTTAGCAAATACATCGATGTATTTACGTAATATCATAGATAGTCGATGTTGTAATTATTTTATGTTAATAACTTGTTTTGGGTGTTCATTAACAGAGATATATAATATTGTAACAATTTGTAAATTTAGTCTTTAATACTAACCATGTTTCTAGGTAATATTGTGGTAACCAAAGTAATCTAGGGCCTTAGGCTCTTAGTAATTGATTTAATTATGTGATGTAGGAACACACAAAAGTATTAATCGTAAACATTTTTAAGTTTACAGATGGTTGTTGATGTTTAGGTAAACATTTTCAGTAATAGATTATTGTTTTTCTCTAGAATATTTGATCTTTTCTCCTCCTTCGGTATTAGTAGGGAATGTTTTTTATGTAAAGACATAACTCTTTGACATTTTCTTAGACTACGCTACTCATACACGAACATACGAACATTACAGTCATAATATTAAACATGACAACCAAACATGTCGTACATCCTAGTGGATAGTAATTCTGCATGAGACTAAAGTGACCATTGCATGTATTTAGAGAATACTTTAACAAAAACAGTTAAGGATTGGTAAGTAGTAATATATATTCTGCACAAGCACGTTCTGGTGCATGGTTTGCAAATTATGTCACTTACTCATAAATTAGTGCACGATTGTTGTATTACATAATGAACTGACATTTTGTAAATATGGGACAGTAAGTTTAAAAATTTATTCAAAATCGCTTGCAGATCTTTGTATTTTAATTGTATGTGCATATTGATGCAGTGTCTTTTTTAGGTATTGGAAGTGCCAGGATCACAGCATGCGTCGATGGAGTCCTTGGACGAGGGAAGATTACAAGCACCTCACACGTACCAAAACGGCCACCACGGCAGATCTTCCAGCTTAAGGTAAAATTGTAACTAACTCTAACAACACGTATTTTTTTGTTTGTTATTGTTTAGTTTTTGTTATTTCCTTTTTATGTTTATAGTGTCATCGAAGAAGAATCCATTGATCTCAAAGTTATCGTAGTGAACAATGGTATGTGCCATAAAAACCATCTTGTACTAACCAAACGTTATTTTCTTCAGGACTAATCAATTTTACCCCCCGATACGTTTTCTCGATGTTGCATGAGTGGTAACATGCATGGTGCAGGAAAAACTCTTTTTATTTCAAGTTTTAACTTCGAATACTTTTCAGACGAACACCAAGTCCAAGAAGAAGAGGCCACTACGGAGGTTATCATCACGATATCGGGTTCTCCGACACCGTCAGCAACGTCGTCGAGATAGTTAAGCATGAACATCAAAGACACGGGCGAACGCACAGAGCGCCACACTACTACCACTCACATGGTAAGTCAATATTTTTTTATCACTTAGCTAAATAAACTAAATATACCGTTATCCAGATTTCTATCGAAAAGTATATAAACATACAACTTTCAGGCAAATCTGGTGATCACATTGAATTAACTCCAGATTATAGTTGAATTCTGTAGATTCCTAGCTATTCATTTTAGATCATGTTAAATGTGTTTGTATTTTTTTCTATAGCGTATCATCAGATTTGCCATCTTGCCAAGTATTTATGGCTTAAAGCTATTGCAATTTTGATAAAATAACAGCGTTTTATATAGTATTTATTACATTACAAACTATATAGCCTTTAAACGAGCTACATGCTATTAACTATTTACCATTATGTTATTCCTGTAGTATTATTTATTCATACTAATACATTATCGTCAACATACCAAAATATTTTATTTAGCTTCAATTAACCGAGAACAGTTTTGCAAACATTTTTCTTCTCATGAAGGTACTCTGAAAGTTTTGTGAGAAGATGGGAAGTCTAGCTTAAAGTAGTTGTAGTTACTCATGTTTTCGTAGATGTAGTTTTAAGATAATCAGTGAGCGAAGCAGATATGCTGCCAATTGATGAGTTTGCGAACATAGACACTTAGATTGTACAATCTAGCTATAAACTTAACATTTTCACAAGGCTAGTCTTATAAACTATACTAGTAGTTAATTATTCATATTACTATGCTCATTACTCAATTGTTAGCAACATCATTGATACTTTAATCATCAGATCCACATGATATTAGTTGTAAGTACATTACGATTAGCATAGCCATGATTTAACAAAACAAAGTGTAAAATTTATATACATGCTGTATTATATATAAATAAATGATTAATTTGCCTGCTGCATGTTAAATGAAGTATTGGTGCCAACTAAAATCTATTTACTCCTATTTGCACATAAGTTAATCGCTTAACCGTGGGTTCCTTGCCATACTGAGGTTCCCAGGACGCATGCACTCCAACAATATCACATAAATCATGCAGCATGCAAAAGCTTAATGGTTTTGTATTTATTTTTATATTCTCTACAGTAGTGGGCTACAGATACCTTGAAGATATTTAACTTATATGTATAATTAACTACTGTTACTTATTGTATTTAATTATTTTTCCCAATATCCTACAAACAAACTTTGGATACACAGGCGATAAATAAAACCCATCCCAGTCGATCCAAATTCATGTCCAGGAACCCAAACATTTGGAACCACGTAAACAAACACCCAAAACTTTTAGAGTCACCTTTGTGAGTAAGGAAATAAGGTCGGTAGTCCGACGGGCTTTAGGGTAAACCGTGGTGGAAGGTACATGAAGGTATTCCTGACAGCAGGGAAGGAGTGGAGGGCGCCGCACCCCACGACCAGCCTGAGCCAGCCCTCGCGGTCGCCCAGCCCGCCACACCACACCTACGGTGAGATCCACTCGCCACACACACCGGACGCTACATACCACACAGTCTTTCATAACACGCGTTAAGCTTTGCGATATCTTACATGAGATGTTAGCCTTTCTATGGTAATTTATCAGAACAGATATCAAATATGCTTCGAAATTAGTTGTAGACCCATACAGTAGGTAGGTACTTGATCTACATCTACATGACTACCTGACTACTTAAATTTTCACTTGGGGGCACACGATCAAAATCCAACCAAATCCAACCCCAAACAAAAATCGTTAAAAATACAACAATGAGCTGCGTCAGCGCTATCTATGTACGACAAAGTAAAATTTAAATTGAACCTTATTTTTTTGTATTCAGTATTGTAAAGCAAAGGGTCTGAACCAAAAGTTAAATTGGCAATCATGTTTTGAAATTTATCAGGCCCATAAGACCCTTTGCTGGCAGAGCAATGTGTCTAAAATAATTATTTAATCGATGTTGATGCAATCAGGCTTAGCACGTCTGTAGATGTATGAAAGTGGCGCGAGTGTAGACAGAGAGTATGGTGGGATATCCACAAGAAAATTGTTTGCACATCTGTTTATTTTGTAATCTGATTAGGAATATACTTTATTATAACCCCTATTGTTTTCCTTAATTTAATTCGATCACCCATAAAGTCCCCTTATGTATCAATTAATATTACATATATATCATCACTGCATAGCTCAATATAGTTAAGACATATAAAGTTACCGATTAGAATATCATATCATTCAAAGAACAGTTTGGGCACCGATAGGTGGTGATCGGGATCGTGAACGAGACCGCGAATGGCGGGAATGGCGCGACCGATCGTGGGAACGGGAAGGAGCCAGGAGAGGTCGCGGCCGGCAGCTGCCTCCGACGCCCACCAAACCGTCCACGCTACAGGTCAAGCAGCAGCCACCCTTCACGAGAATCAGCCACAGTCCCTCGCACGTATGTAGTCCGAGGAGCGAGAGAACTTAACTCGATATAAAGTGATACCATACAACAGTGAAAGTAATCACAAATTATTTGCAGTTGTCGCTCAGGCACACCGTTAGGGAACCGGTGGAACCTCAACACGACGAGTATGAGTACGGCCGAGAAGTTGAAAGACTGATACACCGAGACTATAGATCTAGAGAGAGGTATATGTGTATGCACTATATTTAGGTGAGTTTCCACATCAGATTTGTAACGTAATGCGTTATACATACACAGACGCGGGCGAGGTTACGACGCAGAGTGGGGTGGTGGGCGATCGTACGAGGCGCCACTGTCGTACGAGGCGGCGCTGGCGCTAGGCCGAGGCGGAGGCTCGCGGGCCCTGCCGTCGCCAGCGCCGGCGCCGCGCATGCCTAACGGGTACAAGCCGCGCGCACGCCATTCGGACTCGGACGAGGACGACTGGTGCTAGCGGCGCCGACGTGCGCGCTCGCAGCGGGACGTGCGCGCGCTGCCCCCAGGCCGCGCGCACGTGCCGCTCACCGCCGCCGCGCACACCTTTTGACGAGCACCCGCCCGCCTGAACGATCTCGTTTTATATTTGGCGACCGTGTGTAAATAGACGACTCCCGTTGCTCAGGGGTTCGGACGTCGCTCCCGGCCCGCCGCGGCCCGCCTCCGAATTCTAGTATTTACGAAGTTTTGGAAAATTTAATTTTTAATTCGCTAAAATTTTACTTCTTGATTTGTATTACGGTTAGGGCGGTCGAGATATGAGACGGTGCCGGACGACTCGTTTGCGCTAGGATTTTTACATAAATGAAATTACTAGTCTATATTGTAAAAGTAAACTTTCTATATTAAATTTGCACTACCTACGGTAAAGTCTACGTTATATATCGCCTGATAAAAGGGTGCGGGCTGGTGTCGGCGGCCCGACCCCGCCCGACGCCGTTTCGTATTCAAGTAACACGTTGGGAGAACACAAGCGATTCATCGTCAGACAAATTAATTCTAGTACTGTATAAAATATTTACATAGTGAATAATTTTTACTTAGTTAATATATACTAAATAAATAATTAAACATTTTTATTGAATTTGCTGTCCTTCCCCCAAGTGCTTTATACCTACGTTATTTAAATTTAAATACGATTAAATAAATAAAGATGAATTGTGTGTAAACTTTAAAAATATATTTCTGCATTAAATGACTACCGAAAATTGTTAACTCGTGTACTGAATATTGTTTAAAAGATTTTGTCGCCTGGTGTAATGTGTAAGTTTTAATATATGGACATACATAAATATACTAAGTACAAAGTATGCAATGTATAACCGAACTTTGAACGCCGCATGGGAGTATTCTAGTGCTTTTACATTTACCTCGAAAAAAGTTTAGGAAATAAATTGAAGGTTAGCCAAAATTTTGTTACTTATAATAATTATTATATTTACTAAGGGAAGGGAAAAGGGGATACTCCCACTGGAAAATGTACAGTCATAGACATTGTGATAAATCACCTTCCACTTTTTAATAGTATAAATACCCATATTCTTTTCTCATTTGTAGTATGAATGAGTTGCATAATGCTATTAAATATAATGACACAAAAAAGACAAAAGTGGTCTTCTTAAGTTAATATGATAAATACGGCTGATTATCTTAAACAAACATGACAACTTTCAACAAAATTATTATAAAGAAATGTCGCCAGGCACAAAATCTGAATATTATTTGTGCATTCTACGTCAGAACTAGTTTGCAAAGATAATTAAAAAATGTGGCTATAAATTTTAAGTTAAAGATTAGCACCCTAACATCTTGAAGGTTGCAATACTAATTCTGTCGCCGACTGTATCAATTGTACCTATTTAAGAAATCCGATATTCGTCCTAATCCCACTTGATAACTACTTCATGCCATTGTCATAATTAGTCACTTGTTAGTTGATATCTTTGGAAGACTATTGTACGAGGCTTTATAAATATTGTACAATTATGAACAAAAGTGCTTTACTGTCAAATAAATAAGCATATTACATTGTAAAAATAAGGCATTTAAAATCTAAAATATTTAAGTTTTTCTTTGTAATTTATTTGTAGAAATATTTGATATCGCAATATTAGTACCTAGTACAATAGTCGGACGCAAAGACAAAATCGTTCAACACCATCAGATACATTTGTTGCAAAGCATGATGTAGGTTACTTTAGTACGACAAAATTGTAAATACATGATTTTCTGTGATAACATGAGGAAAAAATGTGAAATTATTATTAGAGCTGTGTGACTGCATAGGGGTGTTGTTCATTTCTCTAAGGGGCGACGCGTGTTTGGGATGAACCCAAGGGTTGTTTAGAATTTATCGGCTTGGAAAGTTTAGCGCGTCTGCTTAGTTGTAGTAAATAAAAGTATGAAGAGGTTGTTAAAGTTTATGTTCCAATATTCATTAGTTTATATGACAACAAAACCTGACGTATTGAATCTGTGTAAATGTCAAAGGAACTTTGTGTATAAATATTAATAAGGACTTGAAGCGCTGGAAGGGTCACAGATTCGTGTTAATTTGCTGGATTTGGAACAAATATGTTGTTTCCAAACACGCGACTCGTCCAACAGTAGAACCATTGGTCGAATCGGATATTACTCCCTCAATATTTTGATCGTTGTTGTTTGTTGCGAAGGGCAGGAACGGGTTATAAGATAGCTTTTATATTTTACCTCTGTTATAGTTACTAGTACAAAGTGTCTACGCTGGTACGTGATCGTGTCATTTTTGTGCAGTATTTGTCCATTATTATATATAGTACCTATACTTTGTTAATAATATGCCTGTTTTCATGATTCCGTTTTAATACACATATGTATGTGAATTGATCGTTTTGAACAATTGATATTATTAATGTTATAATTACAATGCTAATCTAGTTGTAATAAATGAAATAAATAAAAATTGTTTTTTAAAAAGTGTTCGCGAACGAACGCGTGTCCCACAAAGTATCTATAAACTTGTTGCCCTCGATTTCAGAGTGTTAGATTTCTTCTATGTAGGTTTATAATTTGACAAGATTGACTCATGAAGAATACTTATTTACTTATATTGTTATTGTATAGTCGTATGAGTATTTTCGTTCTGTCATTTGTAATCGGGGTGTTAGGATGATATCAACAAGCCGATGGACTTTCGATGACTGAGTGGTATATAATAGAGCTACAGCGCGTCCCGCTTTACCGTTTCCGACTCCCTCGTAATGATTACGGAGATGTTTCACTTACATACGTGTATAAGATGTGTAAATATTGTAAAATATAAAGCGACCGTTGTGTAGAGGTCGCCTGTGAAAACGTCTAGTGATATGTTACTAGTTAATGTTAGCTAGGTAATCTCGTCCCCAACTATCCTTCAATTTAAGTTGGGTGTTTCACTGCCTTAAAATAATGATTACAATTCGATGTAATAGTTACCTCAACTATTACAGATAAGTGGCATTTCAATTGTTCTGAAACATTATTGTTGACGTTACCACATGAACACAGAACTGATGAAGTAACAACAAAGCGCATTCTGTTCTATTGTTAAGTTGATACGCATATGATAACAGTCGCTAACACAACCGCTGGTAGTAAGCGTTATATAATTACATTTATTATTGTAACTGAACACTCTCTTAACTCACTTCTGTTTACAATTTGTCAAAAATCATTTGTAATACAGCCATGTATCATAATTAAATGTTTTGGGTTTATTTATAATAGACACAAATGACATTGAAGCTCTTATGTTTTTCACTCATAGACCTAATGTATAAATCGAACTATTGAAGTGAGATAAGAAAGTCTGAACCCACGTTGTCATGCCTGCCTTGTATCTGTGTAATCGCTTCACGACGATCATATTTTATATTAAAAACTATAATTGTATATTTAGCATAGAAAGTTCATCGGCGTCGAGAGAAGCACCATAGAACGTTTCTGGTACGTTCCAATAACTTTACAGGATAGACAATCCTATTGATATTGTATTAATAAAGAACCAAACTTAAAAAATTAGTATTTAAGTAATTTATTATCCTAAAACTAAAAAAAACTATACGCATGTTTTCACTATACTGGTAAAATGGTTATGTACAATACGAAAGAGCTACTGTTTTATATATGAATTCTTGCTCGCCTGTAAAATTTTGCAGAATGAATCATATTATAAGATTGTACAATATGAATAAATGCAAAAAAGACATTTCCTCGATAATATCTGTTTTTTTTTATACTTACTACCTTATTACTACTGACCAGAGAGTTAAGAACAAATTTCCCAACTTCCGCGACCCTTATTCTTTAAAACCTCCACTTGCCGCTTGTGTACCTTTGGTACCAACACGCTAATATCTAATTGTACGGGACCAATTAAAAAAAAGATTTATATTACTAATTTAAAAGTAACGTCTTAAGATAATATTACATTATGCTGTAATGGGTAAAAAAGTTCAAAATATAAAAAACATATATTAAACTATAAAATTACATACTCGTACCTGATTGTTTTCAAAAAGCCGGGCTTAAACAAGAACCTAATTATGACAATAGACATAGTTTGTATCTATATGGACTTACTGGATAAGAAAAGGGTTCTGTCGCGTATGGCCAAATTCGAAATCGGTCAAATGACAAAAACTGTAAAATTCGCAGACTGTCAAAATAGCGAATAGTCAAGTTAGCGAGCGATTGAATTAGTAAACAGTTAAGCGGACGATCGGTTGAATATATTCAACCGATCGTCCGCTTATATAGTAGTTTACGAAACAGTAGGTTAGGTTAATACTACGACCAATAACCGACCGTAACAGGGCATCAATTTTTGAACTTGACATTTTTGTTGACGGTTCACCATCTCAACGGTTTGCTATTTCACGAATTTAAAAAACGTGATGAAACAAAAACAAAGGAAAATAAATGAAACACACATACACGAAAACAAATAATTTACTAGTAACGTCATAATTTCACAAACAACGTACCAATTTGGCACCACTATAATTTCTTAAAAACATCCAATCTCAACCGCTACTTCATTAACTTTGACAAACTTAAAAACTATCTTGTCCATATGACACACTTTACAAATAGTATTTAGTTAATACTTCAATACAAGTGAAATAGATAATTAAAAGTCAGGTAAATGTAAGACATAATTTAATCAAAACAAACAAAAATTTCGGAAAACTACTAAAGAAACAATACATTATAGTATTTACAACACAAAACAAACTATATACTTTCCTTTTAATTACCCTTTTGATCGAGTAGGCATGAACATATAGCACTGAAGACGTGGAACACATTAATAGAAATATTGTAAAGTGTGTAAATATATACGAACTTGCCCTTATCCATGAAAGAAAAAATTCAAACAAACAAATTTCAATTTCAAAATAAATGAAGTATTATTTTTATATTATTTTCAATCATTAAAAGGGACTAATTATAGGCTGGTTTACTTTTTTGCGTCGATCTTTTCCAAGTTAGACGTACCCGTTGGAAAATGACCATTTCAACCGACCTTCCGTAGTAAAAAGTTGGTTCTATAGTTTGAAATCACTTCTCTTGTAATATCAAGTAATGTAATGGTAATAAACTTTTAAAATATACTAATAGGAACTAAACCTCGATACACTATTTAATATGGCAAGTGAAATTTGCAACAAAATTTTTAAACAGTTTACCTACTTACTTAATTGAGATTTATTTGTTTACGAATTTGTCTCAAGTAGACTTCTAATCATCTGAGTCAGGTACATCGGTGTCAATGGAACTGATATCTGCACTGATGTCGCTGGCTTCATTCGAAAACGTTCGCGGTCGTCGACGATTGTTGGCCGTAAGTGTGTGGCAGACGCCTCCAAAAAAATCCATTCAAAATATTGTTAAATTTGTACATATAAATACTTGAACTCAAATCATCGAGGTCAGTTTTTCTTATTCTATAATCTTAGATTTTTTGTAATTTATATCAAGGACCAAACCGATACCATTAATGTAATAATTAAATAGAAATTTTACCTTCCACGTTTGTAGAATATTCCTCTCTTGAATGGTCTTCATTGAAATTTGCTGAAGCTACAGCCGAACTTGTTACTGGATCTCTCAATAGTTCTATTTGACCGGTGTACGTCGATGGGTCGATGAGTATGGCCTGAAAAATGAAATATGAAAATGACGTAACAGATATTAGGAAATTGTTAACTTATGAAATTCTCTTTAGTTCTAAAATAGAATTGAATTGTCCAGTCCCGAAATTTTACGGTTTATACGGCTAAGATATTTCTTTACCGCAATACATTTTCAAATACGCTGACTGATTCATTACTTTATACTGACTTCGCTCTGTGGACTAGAAGACGTGTCACTGGAGCTCAGGGAGGTGCCTCTTCCGGAACTATCTTGGGACTGATCGCTGTGGATCCCACGCCCATCGCCAGCTCCTGCGACTGCATCGATTATCCCTGGTTCCAAGGTGTTGCCATTTACATCATACGCCGATTCTTGATTCATAGGTGTAGCCTCTGGACCAATCATAGGTTGGTCTTCTATTACCTGCTATACAAAATATGAATTTTATAAAGACTTGCTCGCACTGCGCTGACGTTTGGGTGTTTTCGTATCAGCAACGGCAGTTAATACAATAAAATGTGTAAATTGCAATGTAATAATGCGTGAAATGCTAGCGTTCATTCAGAATAACGACACTGAAAGTTTGATTAGAATATTTGTCTGAGCATTCTCAGCTTCAGATATCGAAGATGCAAAGAAACTATTGTTTGTAACTGACTACTAGCAGGTGAAATATTTCCTGATGTAAAGATGGAAAAATGGATGGAAAAAAAAGATTTCGAGATCAGAGGATCTCGAAATCTTTTTGAATTTTTAGTTCAAAGTACTAACTCTTTGATATTGTTTGATCCTTGAGATTTGTTAGTGATGGGTGCAGAGTTAAAAGATATGAAAGTAATATATATATATATATATATATATATATATATATATTATATTTCATTGCCTGTTTTGTGATCCATTTTTTAATATTTAATTCGTTCTGGATTACATAAAAAGTCCTAACGAAAGTGAAGTGCCCCTTCTCACCGCACCTCCAAACGGTAGAGAATGCCTTTGGTATTAAGTCCACCAGTGTATATTTTTTGCATAAAGTTATTAAATAAATGAATAACAAATAAATCAGTTACCAAATTCTAATATTAATGAAGTTAGAAGTGGAAGGTATAACTTGACAGAATCGTTGCGAAGGAAACGTTTGAACCACAAATCCTAACAATAATTTTAAATTTAAGGTGGTACAGTTGAAATTGTCACATTTTATCTCCATCATGGACAAGGAGACTGCGGAAAAGGATCTTTATGAATAATGAGACAACTGGCAGAAATAAATTTGAAGCCAGGAAGACCCTATAATGCCTTTAAAATATTTGTTTTAAAATATAAACTTAACACATTTTTGGACGACAAAATATGGCACGTAGGTATTTTAGTTTAGACGGTTCATTTACTTTGATAAAAATACACAGATTGTAAATGAACAGGAAAGCGATGAAAACACATCGAAAACATTCGAAAACATAACGGATTCTAAGGTGAATGTTCAACTTTGTTTATTTAACTGTAAAAATGTTATTCGATCAGTCGGTTGCATTCGAAGATTGCCATTGACCAGCTTACCATGCTAGACTTGCACGAGTCATGGTTCGTGTCCCATAACATTCTATATCTAGCGACCATTCATGAAGACTTTTCATATATTGGAAATTCAGATATACAAACACTAGGTTAAGTTACAATGTTATTAATGTAATATGGATTTACCGATGAGTCCGAAACAAATAATATGAATTTGAAATAAAAAGCCCATAATTGAAAACTATTAACGAAATTTATAAGTAGATACTAAACACTTACTGAATGTTGTTGGCTGATAATTTGAAACAGCCAATTTGGAACAACAGTATCTTCGTCTATAGGACATGATTGGTAACTCTCTGAAGATCTTCCCGATATAAATAATTCTTCAGAAGTCTGGAGAAAACAAGGTTAACTCAATTTCACTATCACAACCAGAATTAAACACAACTATTTTTATGTAGGTATGAATCTGAGACTTACACCTGAGTGTAAGAGTACTATGATAATGATTGCAAAAGCAAACAAATTAAGTGTACCTCACAGGAAAATCAATAAATTCTAGTCACGAGGATGAAAGGGGAAAACTCCTTCTCCTAAAGTGTCAATTCTTCACGATATCCAAAAGAAAAATTCAATAAGAGGTCTCTTGCATTATTTTTTAGAAAAGTAATAAACGTTTCCTATTTTAATGTCCTACAGAAACATATTGTCTACAGGTAGTAGAGCCACGTTGATTTCAGCATGAACGGGCCGGCTCAACCGGGGCAGTACTACCCTCCCACAGAAGATCAACCTAAAGCGACAACACCCGTGCTATCGTGTTTCGTTAGTGAGTGCGAGACCGGAGGCCCATTGATGCAGGGGTGACAGTTGTCGTAGTGTGTGCAATACAATGCTACGATGACTGTCATGCCTTTTACGTCCCCAAGTGAGGCGTAAAAAAGTATCTTAATAGGCCGCCATAGTGTGGGTCACCATACTACATTGTCAGCATTCGCAATGACTATGGTGACTACAACTTTTGGATTCTATTCATGCTTTCCATCAGGCAGAGTAGAGTCACTTTGGCAGGCTCTCAAATAAAAACAAATTCTCGATAAATGATGTCACGTCACTTTTTTATGTCCCAAGCATACCTTGTGCTATATTTAGTATCTTATCTCATTATCCTTGCCGCAGGTCAATGTTTGTACTATTTGAAGGTAATATAATAATGTTTGTAAGGTTTACATACACAACGATTAAGCCGGGGTGAGTTTTCCAGGACCCCGACTTTCTGGAACGGTCTCAAACATCACGGTTTAACAAGCCGCTGTTCCGTGAGGTGACGGATTAAGAAAACAAAGTTTCATCCAGTTCCATAAGTGTCGTACGAGACGACAAAGGGAGCAAATTATGCAGGAAAAAGCACTGTGAGGAGAATAAAACTTGATACAAACTCTGTACCAACCTGTTTGGCAAGTATGATATAGTAGAATAGAATAGGCTGAAACCTCCTTCCTAAAGAGATGCCTATATCCAAACGGTGGACTATGAGAGGCTGTTGATGTGATGAGACGATTACAAGCCGCAAAGTTCGTACCATTACTGACTACGTACATTTTTAATCACAAAATAATTCCTGTAATAGGGTTCATTTGAAACCTTTTTGCTTACAGAAGATTTATCTCAATGTTTGACGTCATCTGAATATGAGACGGATGCGGTTGTTCGACTGTCCGTCTGTTTTTGAAAATTAAAAAGACTACCAGTCTTTTTTATAAATGTGTAAATGTTTCCTTTTACGATTCAAGCAACAAAAAATTAGTTTTCAATTCAATATTAAAATAATATACGGGTTTAAAATTGACCTTAGAAAATGTAGTATGTGGCACTTAGCTGCAAAAATCGTTGAACTAAGGGATTTACAGCAAAAGACATGGAAATGTACTACTTTTAATTGCCCAATTAGTAGTTAAAAATGGTTTCATTCAGAAATAAATTCACTCCTGTCATAACTTTTAATTTATATTTACGAATAACAGATTAAATAGATATTTATCGAAGCCGTACTACTTAGTGATTTTTTTTCCACATGCTTTCAAGCTGATATTTTTTTTGTTACAAAATTTCCAAAGATTCTCTGAACTGACTTATGTGGCAATTGCATGATAAAAGGGCATGGTGATACTAATTCAACTATATAAAAACAAGTATTACCATTCGATCCGCGTAGATATTGTATCTGTTTTAAATAATTGGTAATTTTGAAGTTAATTCAGAGTGTTAAAAGCAAACAGTCACTCGACAAGTGCTGCGAAAAAGTTTCATAGTAAAAAGTTCAGGTAAGTCAAAACAGATAAATACTCGTATGTCGAATGTTTTTATCGGTTTATCTGCTACGTTCAAAACAATACACCCAGATTTCAATTTTAAAATCAGTGTTGACTTGCGACCTTTCGTTCGTTCGACATTACTTTTCAAAATTTTCAAGTAAAACACTACTTTATTTAAATTAACACTGCTAGATGTCGCATGCTTTGTAAATCAGTGATAGCGCTTTATGGCCATCATCCAAATTGTAAATTCTGCTATTAAAGCAAACGAAAATTGATGGCAAAAATATTCAATGACCATCAACTATATACAAATAAGCTAACATACCATAATCTTATGATAAAGTCCTATACACTTCTAACGAGGTCTTCTAACGAAGTTATATGGCTGCGGTGCACGAGGATCCATTTATCAATGATTTAAATCATATTTAACAAACAGGATAAAAATAGTACAAATAGAATACCTCAACAGCGACAGAAAAAAAAATAGAATCGGTGCGATCTCAAGCAAAACTAACTTGTCCCATACGTACTATAAAAGACCTGCCGAAATCATTCGCTGCAGAAAAAAATACCTGTATTATTTATAAATAATGTGTCTATCTTAATAAAATGCGACAACCCCAATGACTACCCTAACTTGCTACAAAACACTTTTGAAATCGTGAATGTAACACATTTGCTTGCAGATCATAACTTAGAAATTAACTCAAATAAAATTAAATTTGTGCAGATGTTAGATTCTATAAAAATCTTGCCTAGATATACATATAACTCACAAAAAAGTTCTTATTTAGGAAGTAGACACATTTAGTTTACTAGGAATCAAATATACACACACCTTGGTAAGAAAACACACATAGAACACAATAAAACACACATCAAAGCAATCAAAACACATAATAAACGAACAACTGCTTTTAAAAATAATAAATCTACTGGGATTTTGTAAAAAATATTAAAAGATTTTTTAAGGAAAAATGTTACATATTATATATAACCATGGGAGATCTGCTAATTGTAAAACTGACATAAGCATATTTTAATTAGCTATTAACATTTATTGAAAATAACTCACCCTCCGTTTTATTATTTTGCTCAAATACTTATTTAATAACTGTAAGATCAAAACGTACACTTAATAAGCAATAAATAATTTTAAATTGAACACTTACAGCTTGTCTTGCTGGAGGTGGTCTTATAGCCAAACTGCCTGTCTCAGAATCAACTAAAGCAATTGGGTCAGGCTGTTCACTCGCCGCAGGTTCACCGTCCAGGGAAAAGCCACTGAAAGCTTGAACTGCGAGAACGCCCGGGGGTTTCTATGACATCATATTGAAAAAAATAATTTACTAAAATAGCATACGATTAAATTCTACAAACAATTTTAATACGTGCCTGCATTAAATTATCTTTTCTCTCGAATATATCTGTTACCGAAACAGGAACAACAGCCACATTTGATCTCTGTGAAAACTCAACTATATCCACAGCTGCATTACCTTCACTTCCAAGAATTAAATTTTCAGAATCTTTTGAAGCCGATGTTATAGATTTAAACGATATTAAATCTAAATCAGTTACATTTAATCGTGTGTTCGCTATACTAGCAATGGATTCGTTTTCTAACATCGTGTCTAAAGAAGAATTCAATAAGTTATCCTTATCACTCTCTATATCAGTATCGTTTAAATAATTAGTTGTCACTGTTACAAAACTATTAAATGAATCGTTGAAATCTGTGTCGTAATTACCATCATCAGAATTTAAGATTACTGACCCAGCAATTTGATCTGATCTAGTAACTATATTTGGAAAAGTTACAGTATTAAGGAGTTCGCCAATTACTTGTTTCACATCATGTCTAACGTTAGTCGTTTCGTTAGTACTTTGTAAGCTTAGTTTCCGATCATCATTATTTCCTTGAGAGATAACGACATTATCTGATGATATGACATTATTAGAATCTTGTGCTTTTAAAATATACACCATGTTAGCAGATATTGAACTGCTTTTGGATACATTATTATTAGGAATCACGCTATTTATTGAAGAAGTTCTAGACTTCTTTCGAGATACAGGTGCACTAAGAGATCGTTTTTTATCAATAGTGTTTTCCGGTGTTGGTATTTTTATATTAGATTTATTTGACCTAGGTGTTTTGTGTTTTGACGCCATTATTTGCATAGAGGCATCGGCCTTCACTTGGGTTATACAAATATGCTGTCCAGCAAATGGAGATTTAGCAACCTTTTCAGATTCTTTTCTAGAAAAGTTTTCTGTTGTCTCTGGAACATTTTCTTTATTGGCTTTATTACTTTCTGTTCTTTTTGCGGTTTTACATCTTTTGAGCGTTTTTTTTGTTTTAGTAGCGTTTTCTTTTGTTGTAGGATTATCTGATTCACTAGTATTTAAGCTACTTCTATGAGATGATGCAGAATGTCTATGATGAGTTAAAATTTTAGACTTCGTGCTTACTGCTCTAACTGTTACTATACTATTTGGTGATGAACAAGTCGAGCTGTTTAAAGATTGATGACTACGCGTGCGTTTAATGAAATTTCCATTTTGTATAATATTGGCTTCATTAGTAACAGAATTTAGAATAAGCTGTTCTTTAGAAGGATGACAATTTTCCTGCTTATCATTACGAAATACCAAGTACGTATTTTCCATAATTTGTCCTTGAAATTTAAGTAAATCTTTTTTTATTACATCATTTTCCATAGTAGCTATAGGTACGTCTTTTGTAATCGTTTCTTTTTGATCCAAATCACAATCAACAGAACTTAAACCTTTATTTAAATGATTTTTTTCTAACATTTCATTTCTATTCCTCATATACAACGGTATATCATTTTTTTTTAATTTTTGTGTAACACCTTCTTTTTTACCACCAATGACAGCTGAAAGTTGAGGTTTCTTCGTAGTGTACGCTGATTTATTATTTTTCGAAGTAATCGACCTGAAAAAATTAACAATAAGTACAGTGTTTTAAATATGTGTCAAAGTAAAAAGTAAAAATAAAATTCTACCTCATTCCTATCTTCGAAGCAACCTGAAATATTATTAAAATTAAATAAATAAATTGTAACAAAAAATATTTATAAGATTTATGTATACTTATACCTTAGTGACATTGACAATCTGCCTATTTAGTCTTAATTTGTTAGAAATATTTTTATCATTTTTCACTAACTGTCTGCCTGAGCTGTTTATTTTAGTCTCAGTGTTTTCTTCTTGATTTGCTTTTAGCAATACTAAGGCATTACGTTGCAAAGGTTTCTTATGGTCTACTTTTAATTCTTTCTTCTCCATTTTCTTGAAAAATATTTTATCCCTTGGATTGGCATTTTTATCTTTTACTGTTTCCTTTTGCCTTCTAGTACCGGATTCATAAATTTTCTTTGCTAAAATAGTGTTTTGTGTTCTTTTCCTTCCAGATTTTGGCCTGCATCGCTGCCACTTGCCTTGGTAGACAATATCCTCGGATTCTTGTTTATCTTTATAACTATGCACACAAACTCCTCCACAACTAAGTTTTGGTTTACTGTTCACTACATTAGGATTTTTTTTAATTATATCAATCTCTTTATAATCCGAGGATTTCAACAGTAAAGTTTCGCTATCAGTCTCTGTAGAATTGTCGAGTTGGGAAAACGATTTTAAGATAGAACCATCGCTCGCATAAAATTCACAGCAAGAACATTCGGCCTTTGAATTATTTGATATAGGATTTGAAATAATAGTTTTGTCGAATGAACCGTCGGCCGCCGAGATCAAAGGAATCAGTTTTTCAGATTTAATCATATTTGACTCAGGACTCCAACTTCTAGGGCCAGAGTTACGAATTCCGGCCTCGACATTCCTTTGAGTCATTGTAGTAATATAAGGTGAAGGAAAAATATTAACGTCAGAATCTTTTATTTTGATGCCGATAGTTCTTGACCTTGGTGTAATTATTTTCTCATATTCGCTTTCATGTGTAGAGGTTCCAAAATCTGTTCCTTGCATAGTGTCAAGGGCTGCGTCATGAATTTTTATCCCTGCGGAGAATCCTTGAGGTATTCTGACCAAGGAAGTTGATGCAGACAGCATTGGGTAAGCAGCTAACGTATCTGGACCGCATTGTACATCCATGCTGACATTGCGACGGATGCCTTTCGATGTGCTGGGTTCGTTTATGTCTAAACAGTAAATATTAAAATATTCAAAAAAAAATAGCTAAAAACCAGTTTCTAACCATAATACATTTGTATTTTATTTATACAATATACAAACGTATTAACTCAGGAAAGTTAAATAGACAGTTACCATTTAAAAATATTGTTTGGGAATATATATTTTCCGTGCTAACTTCATGCCTAGTACATAAGTTGACGTCAATACCGTTACTTATTTCTTCTAATTGGTCTTGGTTAGAAATATCAGCCTTTTCATTTTCCTGTGCATTGATGTCTGTAATTTTCCAAAATGGTATCGTCTCCTGTGTGTTATCGTCTATGATAATATCAGCAAGTAAACATTCTTCAGTTGTACCTGCTATTGTGCTAGATTGATTTAAAACCACAATATCGTTAGAGGCATTGACGACATTCAAATATTCCTTCACACACTGTACACATTTCATTTCTGGATTGCAAAGATCTATAAGACTTTCTGGTATCTATAACAAAAAAAAAATTGGTGGATACTATTAAAAACTAAATTCAAGAAATAAACAAAATAGGATGTTACCGGTTTTGAAGCCATCATAGTCAAACATTGATTTTCCTTAGTTTTCCTCTTCGGTCTAATGATATAGTTATCGCAAGAACCTGGATTCTTTCCACCAGAATTTTTAAGATTATTGTAATTAGGACATATTCTTTTAGTCACCTTTTTTGTAACTCGTGTACTACTCGTTTTTCTTTTTTTTTCTTTGCGTTTGAACCTATATATGCTCGATGAAGTTTTACTGAACGGAGTCAGACATGTTGGCGATTCTATTTCGTTGTTTGTAAAGCATTTGTCCACCAATTCTTCTTGTTTATGCAAAGTTTTAGACACACTATCCGAGTTTAGTAAGCTATTATTTTCCGAATTCATCTCCTGATTACGATATGGGACTACTTCGACATCGTCGTCCAGCCAGGCTTTAGTTCTTTCCATTGGATTTACCTCAGGTTTTAATTCGAGAACCTCTGCGTTTAGCATTGTTAGGGGTCTAGTTGTATCGGAAAGTAAATTCTCGTTGTGCTCGAAATCTGTTATTCAAAACACAATAAAATATAATCATATACACAAACGAAGTGGGCAACGAACAAACAATCCTCGAAGTGGGCAAACAGACCCATAATAAATGTTTACAACTTTTCTTTCTAAATCTAACAAAGTTTACCTTTGATTTCAGAGATTTCTGATACGAGGGTAAGTTTTTAAGTTCGCGGAATGACAGTGAAAAAGGCGGGTAAACGCGCTCTTTTGATGCCTACCGTATTCAGTGACTCATAATTAGTCTGCATAGTAAAATTTGTTGTGATTGGATCATTAGTTATTAAACTATCGTTGACCAAGTATTTTAATCGGGAACGAAGTGAAAAAAATGGAGAAAATTGAATTCTGTGCGGTGATAAAGTTCCTTACTAAGCAAGGAAAGTCTGTTCAAACCATACTCAATGAGATGTCATCGGTTTACGGGGATTCTTGCCCAGGAAAAACAATGGTCTACAAGTGGCATAGTTTATTTAAACAAGGCAGGGAATCACTTGAAGACGACCCGAGGCCGGGGCGCTCCGTTGAGGTGACTACGCCAGAAGTTATTGCAAAAGTAGAAAAAATTGTATTGGAAGATGCTCGACTAAAAAAGAAACAACTCGCAGAAATGGTTGGAGTATCGGATACAACAATTTTTAAAATTTTACACGATCATCTTGGCATGACTAAGGTTAGCGCACGGTGGGTGCCGAGAATGCTCACGCCATTGCAAAAACAACAGCGCGTGGAATGTTCACGTGCGTTTTTGGACCTCTGCAATGAAGACAAGGATAGCGTATTGAATCAAATTGTTACTGGGGATGAAACTTGGGTTCATCATTATGAACCCGAGTCCAAACAAGATTCCATGCAGTGGCACAAAAAGGGCACAGCACCACCCAAGAAATTTAAGGTTTCACAGTCGGCTGGGAAACTCATGACAACGATTTTTTGGGACTCAGAAGGAATATTATTGATAGATTATAAAGATAAAGGCATTTCTATAACGGGGGAATACTACGCTTCAATCTTAGAACAGTTAAAAGAAGCCATCAAAGAAAAAAGACGGGGAAAATTAACGAAAGGTGTCCTGCTATTGCATGACAATGCTCCCGTTCACAAGAGCCGAGTCGCACTGGCTGCCCTGCATAAGGTGGGCTTCGATATTTTGAATCACCCACCCTACAGTCCAGATTTGGCTCCGAGTGATTATTATCTCTTTCCAAAAATGAAAAAAGAATTACGTGGTAAGAAATTTTCAACTGATGAGGAGGTTAAGGAGGCGTATTTTTCAGACAAAGATAAAACTTTTTTTTACGAGGGAATAAAAAAACTAATTGAAAGATCTGAAAAATGTATTCGTGTTGCAGAGGAATATATAGAAAAAGAAAAATAATTTTGTGTTTTTATTATTACTCAATACCCTCCATTCCGCGAACTTAAAAACGCCCCCTCGTATATAAATTATCATTAGATAACAACTTCGGGGAACTGACATACAAGACTATAATATGCTGAGTCAGGCGTTTCATTTTCGCTCGAATCTTTATATATACCAAACAATTAAAAAAATACAGTACTAATACAGTAATTTTACGTATTAATTGTTTACCTTTTAAATCATTACAACCGGTACTCATAATATCGTCTTGTGGATCAGAATGTAGATCAGAATCTGGGGATTTAAGTGCTTCAGCAGTTACAGAACCAGTGACTGGGAATTTAAGTGCTTCAGCAATTTCAGAATCTGTAAACGAGTATGTAAGTGCTTCAGTATTTTTAGAATCTGAAGAAAGGTGTTTCACGTAACTTTGTTTGACAAATTCAATTACCTGATGCTCTTGTTGTATCTGTATAGTTGCCATTTATATTCTTCCTGAAAACATTTATATCCATGCCAACAAATAGTTTTTTTTAATGTTATCTAAGGACGCTAATTATTCATAAGTTAAATAGCAACACCTACTATGCTGGTTTCATTATCGGATAGGTACTTACATATTATTATCTTCTTGCATATCGGCAACATTAGTAATTTTTTGTTTACTGTCATCATCTTGGACAAAATCTGCAATTATAAGAGAATTATAATCATAAAAGTCTAAAGTCTTGCAATTCACTTATGAGCTAAATACATTCATGTATAGATATCAATAATGAGAATAATACAAACAGGCTGCCAAACTCTGCCAAAATAATAATAATAAATAAATAAATATTTCTGACATTTGACACAAAACGTCATCTAGCTTTAAAGTAAGCAGAGCTTGTGCTTTGATAACTAGACTGACAAATAGAATACTTATATACTTTTTTTTGTAAATACATAGAAAACACCCAATAAAAGAAACATGGACCCGTACCAAATTTGAGAGCCTTTATTGAATCTTCCATGACATGCTGTTTTCGCCTTTGAATAGATTTCTCGGTGAGTGTGAGGAGATCTAACAATTTGCATTGCATCCACTTAGCCGGAGGAGGAGTGGTCCGTCGTGTGCTCGTTCGTAAGGCTAGCTTCATCAACTTGCATACAATTTTATCTAGCTCAGTTGTTATATCTTCATCGGCAGTTAGCATTTTACGCAGATTGCGTAACTTGTAGTCCAGTGCACGACGTAAACAGCGATCTTGTTGACAATAATAGATAAGTCACACGTGTACAGTCAGTATCAGATTCAAATATGTATAATATTTAAAAATATGACAAAAACCAAATAATATATATGGATATCTGCAATACACAATTGCTGTGTATATTCAAAGTGCAATAGTAGTTTTACATCAACTAAGTTTTTAGTTTCAAATGTATAGGGTGGGCCACGGATTAGTTAACACTTGAAAAAATCGTTAAAAAAAAAACATTTGACATATTATGAAAATTTCTTGTTTACAAGAAAGCTAATAGATGGAATTTATTTTGTAAAAATTATAGTCTAAAAAACCGATGCTTTGCACTATTCTAAGCGAGCACCGAAATTTTCGAATACTCGTCGGTAAAGAGACCGTGAAATTGCCGACATCTCTTCGCTGATTTTTCTTTTATTTGACGTAATATACCTATTTGGTTTACTGATGTAGACACGATTCTTCTGGACTTCTGTTCCGCATCAGCTTCTCCGGAAATATGTCTTTGACCACCGACAGGGACTCATTGAATGTGTGACAAGTGACTCCATCTTGTTGAAACCATGTGTTACGATTGACTCCCGTAACATGTTTGTGTGGGATGTTACTCAAATGTTAACGAATTCTTGGCCCACCCTATATATGGATAACTGCCATACGCAAATTACTGTATATATTCAGAGTGCAATATTAGTTTGACAGCAACTATTTTTTTTAGTTTCAAATGTATTATCTGCCAGTATTTTGTACTTCGAGTAGGTCCTTGAATTATGTCTATGTCAGTTAACACTTTTCCCAATTCTTACTGCCGCACACTTTTGGGAGATAGTGAAATTCGAAGAAAAAAGGCCAACCTCTTTAAATAGCCGGTCAGGTATAAGTGTATTTCCAGAAATGTACTACCATAACAATCTATAAACAATTTATTATGTTGTAATTCTCGATTTGGAAATCATAAGCCAGTTGTGTTTGTAAAAGACAAACTTGTGGTATTACGTATGATATCACCAACTGTTTCAAATACAAAATTGTATGTACAGTATTGTCGCAAGTAAAGATCAACAACCATATGCATCATTAAAAGGTTCGTCAACGTAAAGTATAGAAAATAAAACCTTGATGATCAGGCACGATTGTACTTCCCTCAGACACCGTTGTAGACTCAACTTCGGTGACATTATCCCACTGCAAAATAAAAGTGGGTAATTTTTTCAAAAATGTCCGCTAGTAAGTCGCAATTTACTTCAGGTGCAATTCTCAGCCATATTTTGCTTTAAATTTAATATCTATTCTGTAATTAGAAAAGTGTCAGCAATGACCCCATATATAAATCCTAAAACTACCTCACTGGTCTAGCGATTTGCGTATACGACTACCTATCCCGGTCGATACCGGTCTCGGGTTCGATCCGGGTCGAGTCAATAGGTTAGAGTTTTTCTTATTACATAAATAATAATGGTCTGGAGTTTGGAAGTTGGGGTGTTAACCTCTGTGCCTCAAGAGCATGTAAAACTCCTGCACCCGATCTTTCCCTGGTCGTGTCGGAAAGCCGTCCCATCGGCTTGCAATCGTGAAGGAACAGCGAGCGCACCTGTGTTTGTGAGCGCACACACTTGTACCTTATAATATCGTATGTGCAACTGGTTGGTCGCCGTTGAGACTGGCCGCCGTGACCGAAATCAGCTAGGTATATTATATAAAAATCCTAATTGTAATTGCCTTTGATTGTAATCAATGAGAAATCTAAAATTTCTACTTCTACAAACTGCATGATATAATATGTCCTAAACACTACATGAATAACTGCAACTAGTGACGGGCAAAACAATCAAACCACATAATAAAAATTACCAATTTAATATACCTAATACACATTTAATGCCTTAACAGTATGATTATACATAAATAAAGTCTTCTTGGACTGGGCTAAATGTCATATACTTGGAAAGCTAATGTACACAAAAAAAATCGTACCATAGCAACCGTTTGTTGATATTACAGTGTATACAATAATTACGAAATTTTTACTGATAACATAGAAATCAAGTTTCCTGTTTTGATAATCCTCACGCCCGGCATCATGGCAGGATGCGTCGTTTAATTATGCAATGCTAGGCGGTTATTTCACGTATTTTCAAACACCATTTAATTAAAAACTATACACTGCATAAATCTAAAATAACTAAACTATTGTACAAACTAAAATTATTTTTACTCTAATATAACTTTCTTCAGTCTTGTAAAATGATATATTTAGTTTTAACTCATAAATCAAAACCACATTACACCTGAGTATAATCACAATTACTATACGTGTAGAATAAAATTATGACAAAAGCTGGTGAAATATTAATAATCGACATGAATGATATTATATCATCATCATCATCATCATCATCATCATCATCATCATCATCAGTCTTTTACAGTCCGCTGCTGGACAGAGGCCTCTCCTTAGCAAGGAGGTTTTGGCCTACTATACCACACTGGCCAGACGGATTGGAATAGGGTTTGTTTCAAATTTTTCTTCTCTTTGTAATGATGTTGTCTTGCATACTTGAATGATATATAAGGAACTACACATGGTATTGAAAATAAGTTACACTACTCATGAATTACTACTAATCACATTTTAATAGTGATATAGTAGGCCAAAACCTCTTTTCTAAGGAGAAGACTATGTTCAGTAGTGGACCTATGTTAATTAGAGTACTCGGCATGGCATTGTGATTAGAGTACACGCTGTCTACATATTTAATTTTGGACCGAATTCCAACGTGCTTAGAACTGATTTTTCATTGAACCAGAATTACACCCTGAACTACGAACTAGTGTCACGAGTGTCGAGTACGTATCCACAAGTAAGTTTAAGTTGTCTCCTAACTACTTTTGGTTTTGATTGTAATTACATCAGAGAAGTTGGATACGTTGTCCTGCCATTCTTCGTCCTGTGAGCCGACCGACGCGATGTCTACCACCAAACGCGTGTGTATCACGACATCGTCAACAATTTCATAGCCATTCCATACCAAGATATCTCTGAAAAACAGAAATATACATATTACAGTTTTTGAAGTTCTAC
Source organism: Hypercompe scribonia (assembly GCA_949316085.1). Lineage (NCBI taxonomy): Eukaryota > Metazoa > Arthropoda > Insecta > Lepidoptera > Erebidae > Hypercompe > Hypercompe scribonia. The sequence goes on from OX438969.1 coordinate 20,029,019, forward strand.
CCCTTTTGGCGCGTACTGTCACGATAAACCACGAAATTAGCTAGTTAACATTTTAGTTTGAAGTTATCTTCTTTTAGCTCGAAACTTATTTCACTAGATAATGCGCTATAATAAAATTTTCAATGTATTATTTTTTTTTCTATTATTAGCGTCGTTTTCTCTACAAACTACAAACAAAGTTATTTTTTTAAAAAGAATTTGACTCCAAAGAAGTATAACTTGTTACGTGCTTACATAAATAAGTACACACACACATTTTTATTTTTTCAGTTTCTTATTCTCTTATCTTAATCCAATATCCGTAGAATTACCGACTCTTTTTATTAGCTCATAAAGTAATACTTTCAGTTATTGGATGATTCCTAGTGCGGGCGTTGTTTTTAAAAAAAAAAAACAAAAAAGTTATTGGATGATGTTATTGGAAGATACTAGTCGTTGGACGAAATAATATAAAACTTTATTGTTAAGGTTGCTTTAAAATGGAAACATTACTACGGTGCTGAAAATTTTCACATCGAGGATCACATTCTGACGAGTAATTCGACGTTTCAATTTTTAAGTGATTTTTTTGGCATTTAATTATTTTTTTTTATAGTAGCCTGCCAAACTGACTCTACTCTGCCTGATGGAAAGCATAAATAGAATCAGAGAGTGGTGGCCGCCATATTCATTGTAAATGAAGACAATGCAGTATGGCAACCCACGCATTGGTGGCCTAGTGAGATGCTTCTTCTCACCTAGCTTAAATGACCCGGGATCATAGTGGGAAAGAAAAAAATATACATATATCTACAATATTTATGGCATTGACTTATTGTGACAGTTGCTATCGCCTTAACCTGGGGCTAGCACCACCTTTCATACATTTTACAATAGCTTTATTCGTATCGAACTACCTGACTAAGTTGATGTCATCAGTAATATGCTCGACGACAGTCATCAGATCGCTCAGCGGTATCTCGAGTCGATTCTTGACACAAGTAAGGGCCTCGTCGCACTGTGAGTCGATCAAGTGGTTGATCTCTTCGGAAATAAGGTCTAGGATGCGACATTCTTCCGATTTAGTCTGAAAATAAAAAATACAAATATGGTTATTTTTGCAAGTAATCGATATAATGCTATCACTGCCTCGATAGCGTAGTGTTAGCATATGCAACTGCTGTGCTGAGGTCTTGGGATGGAAACCCGGGCCAGACCAAATGTTTGTACGATTTGCAAAAACTTGTTTCTGAATTTGGGTGTTTTCTATGTATAAACACATATTTACAAAAAAAAACAGTATTCAATCAGTCAATCTACCTTGCATAGTGCAAGCTCTGCTTAGTTTGAAGCTAGATCGTGTTGTGTCAGATGTCCGAAATATTTACGTTATATTTTGTACAATATGTTCGATTGGCAATATTGAGGTTTACATGTATTAAAATAACAGTCACTGGTAAACAGTTGAGCTAGGGTAATACAAACATTCCAGAACAGTCCAAACACTCAGATAGAATAAGAATAAATGAGAAAGTTCAAGAACTTTTTAGAACTTTATTTGAGATAACTCAGCGCCTTAAAAACCGCCGTAATTCAGTAGTAAGACATTATAGTCTTGCGATACAGTAAGTAAATAAGTGCGAAAAACAGGTAAGGCACGCCACATACCTCAAATGGACAGTTGTATTCTTTAACAACCTTGTAATACTGGTTCCAATAAGGTGCATCTTCTCCCCAGTTGATGTTACACCAGGTTGTGGATCCACCCTCTGGTCCATCCATAATACACTTGTTGAGTTTCAATGTCTTTGTTAGTTGTCGAATCTCGTCCACGACTTCACGAGTATGCACAGAGTGTATTTTGTTTTTAGCCATCAAGTTTTGTGTGGTCTTAGAAAACTTCTTTACTTGAAGTGTTGAGCAGTTTAATCTGACAAATGACAAAGACTCAAGATGATTTCTGTTTTTTTTTTATCTTAGATAATTGATGAAGGATCGAGCGGGAGCTTGTATCTGCTTCTCTGCTTGTATATGTTTCCTTTGAAACCATGAGCGAAGTATAATTTAAATACTACACCTACATATAAGAAGCCATGTATATTAAGAATGAAAAATAAAACAAATTTACTGTGAAAATAAATCACGCGAATTGTTTTCTGTTTTAAAGATTGAGTTTAGCTACTCTATTATACTGTACTGCGCGCTACATATAAATTATTCTTAATCATTACTAGAGAACCTGCACGTAACATCTTCAATGTTATACACTCTGCTAGGCGCTTTGCTTGTTGGGACTCTCACATTCATGAAATTATCATCTTCATAGAACATTAGAAAATTCTTAGCATACTCTGAGTCGAGGTTGCACTGTGAGACTTTATCAAAGCTGGAAATTGACTGTTCAGATTCCGTAAGGACCGGTATCATCGGCATAGATGAAGTTAAGTCAGGGCTATGCACGAACGCGAGGTTCGGTTGGTTCTCATTGCAAATGAACTCTGTTTGAGATTCTATGCTGGAAGAGGAATAGATAGGTAGTGAAAACATAATATTCCTGTTATAATTATCCCAAACGAGACTCATAAACGCAACCGCTAATGGTACCTACTTCGTGCTAACTGTAGGACCTTGGAATTTTTGTTGAGTGTTACAAAGCGTTTGAAAGACAGCTACAACATTACATTTTGGCAATATCTTAACATCCTTTGATTAATTAGTAGGCAGTTAAGGAAAAAGAAGGTCCACTGTTACAAAGGTGAGTGTTTTTATCTTTTATGACTATACAAAACAAAAAGGAATACATCTTTTCAGCTCATTTCCACATAGACATAGACAACATATCTTCATATTTTGTAACTATTTTAAGAAAATTAAAGGGTGTTATATTCTACCATGACGGTATCACGGCACCAACATTAAACTTTTAAAGTACTCACCCATAAGAAGTACTAATTCTCTCAAGTTCAGTTTGTAACCCACTATCTACCGCAGCGGTATCCCAGTTCTCAACCAGATCATTTGTCTGAGGTGGATTAGACACTGAAATGTAAATAAAACTAATGTTGATAACAATCATAATAACAGTTTCGCACATCTCACACATAGCTGGCTCATCGTAAACTAGGCAGAGTTCTAGTCACTAAATTACTGACAAACAAACATATTTCTAAGCACACCCACACACAGAACAAGTGATTATGCTCATCATACAGTATTCCTTCTGGGTGGAAATCAAACCCATGACCTCTAGCTTAGCAGTCAGGGTCAGTAAACACTAGATCAATAGTTCAGTCTTTACATTATATGTAAATTGTTTATGTTCTCAATGTTCTCATAATTTCATACATTTTTAAATATTAATTAACAACAAATTTACTCACTTGGAACTAATGCCAAACTATTGAAATTCAAGTCTTGTTGCTTGTGGTATTGCATGTTAACAAATAAAGCCAATTGGCTGCAACAGCCATAATGCAGTGTGCCAGGAGGGCCGGGGCCTACGCCCTGACACGTCACCGAGTAGTTAGGGTATCGCAATATGATGTTACTGCACCTAATAAAATAAGTGGGCCTTTTTAACACAGATTGATTAATCTTATAACTCAGATCTTTTTTTTAGTATCCAAACAATATCAAGGTAAGATGACTGTTTTGTACATGTTCATAGTAAATTAAAAATGCACACCATTGATAAAAGTCTATAATAATCCATTGAACAACCCCAAATAAAAGTAACTTTGGATGTATTTAACATATGACACTGAAATAATATACATTAATTTAAAAATATAACATACAGTCTGCAACACAATTTGAAATGGTGTTATTAGGGGCCACCTCCCGAGCGAAAGAATCGTCACGATACTATCGTCGTGCCACTTATTTGTATATACTCTTATAGAACATGTCTACACACAGCGATGGTAGTGCAATGATTCTATTAGTAGTCACAGTGATATACTAAAGAAATAACAGCTCGTACGTTGTCATTTTCCGACGATACAAACGCAGATTCGTCGCGATACTTTCGTTCGTGGAGACAGCCCCTTAGGATGATTAGAGATTTACAGAGATTTTACAAAACAATTGTCTAGGTATCAGTATAGAATGATATCCACAGCTGTTTTCTACAAACTGATACTATGATATAGTGTTGTGAAGCAATTGGATTAAGTAACAACAATAGAATCACAGTGCACCTGCACACCCAACTGTTTTAAAATTAGATTTGAACAACTTACCACTCATTAAACTGTTCCCTACTCCATTCAAAGAAATGATCCATTCTCCTGTATCCATTTTTCTCCAAACACTTGAATAATACATTGAAATCACCGTTGGGTGTTGTAAACAGCACAATCCAGGGTTTGATAAAGCCAAACACATTATGTACTAATCTATCTAGATCATGAGGAAGCATGTGCTCAATCATTTCTATGGCAATGACAGCATCACAACCAATTAACCTGTAATCTGGATCAGCTGCATTACCTTGGAACAGCTATAGAGAAAAATGGAATAGTCTTATTATTTTAAATAAGTCTCAGGTACAACAATAACAAAAAGAGAAGCTAGTCTGTAACATCAGTTGAGTATATTCTCATTCAGGTATCTATTATATTTGTCTAGATAAAAAATATATTTGCATAGTACTCATAGTTTAGCTTACCCTCATTTACTGTTCAAAAAAGGCCTTCCCGAAAGAGTACTAATGAACCTAGTCAGTCTGGTATGACTTTATACACAAATGAACAAAATGAATAAATATTATGATAAAAAATAAAAAATAATGATGAAATAATAAATAATATGATTAAATGTAACATTTTTTTCTTCTAATAAAAATGAAACTTGATTAATTTTGAAACAAGGCTTTTCATTATTTTTCTTACATAGTTCATATGTACACCTACTTTACTTATACTGAATGTTGCTCTAAAAAGTAAAATTAGATATATAAAGTAAAATATGAAATCTTACAGTCACTTGTAGCGGGTTCTCCCGCCTTGGTGTATACTCATCACCAGCAAACAAATCCGATGAACACCTGAGAGGCATACTTTCAATGTCTACTCCCAGGATATGTTGAATACCAGGGACCTCCTTGAGAAACTTGATAAAGCTCATATCATGATAACCAAAATCCACAACCTGGAAATTATATTTTAGTTTACAATATGTATATTATCATTATTCTTAACATTATCCAGTTGGTAAATTGCCAGTAAGTAATAAGTATTCAGGAGACTGAAGAAAATGTATAAAATGAGGCAACTTGTTGCAATTTGCTTTTAATTATCATATACACATGTGATTGTAGTGTTTTTACTAAATTTTGAATTTATTTTATTACTTCAGGTTTATATCCAACAGAAGACTTATAAAAGTTGTTGATGACAAGTCAATATTTATCTTATATCAAAATTTGTCAATGTTTCTTTGTTTACTACTAAGAGTTTAAAAAATTACGCTTGAGAAAACTTTGCTGATCGAGTACCTTCTCTAACTTGCCGCGCCACCGTTCGTCCATAAGACAGTCGCTAACAGCCGCATACCGCTGTGAGTACATCGGAGGAAAAAATACGACCCCTTTCTCGTCATCGAACTCCGAAAACACCTGCTCATCTGGTTCTTCATCTTCCGAATCCTCACCATTATTGATGAAGGGTATAGAAATACGTTTATAGTAAGGCCGAAGTATGCGATCAAGCACAGTTAAGAAAGATTCGCGTAAATATATCAAAGTCTGCAAAGCAATGATCATGATTGACGGTAGGGACTGGAGATTTCAAAATATTGTAAATAACTACCTCCTAACTTACGACAAAACCGTGATGTTCACATGTTTATTTTCTTCTTCGTTTTATTTGACAACTTGACAACATCCTTTGACATATAACGTTCTTGTTTTAGGGATGTACAATATTTACAGAGTGCCTCTAGACAACGACACACTGATCAAGACGAAATTTGAAATGCCATTAGCTGTGTAAGCACTGATATGTGCTAACGCCACCTGTCATAGAGATATTTTATCACATTTGTAACAGTAATTTCAAAGTTGCGCTAACAATTTACCATTATAACTATTAATTTAGATTGAATTAAGCTAAAATTATCAACACTGTCGTGGCGCAGGATCTCTTCCTAAAATCCAGGGCATAGGTGCCACTCGGTGTGGCCCTAGTTGTGAAACCCTATTATGTTGTTCCTCACCCAAACTCATTGGGTGATCGAGACAGTACCGTGGCAATCGTCAACTCCACTGCGGCTCATTCCCCACCCTTGTTACTAAGATCCTAAGGCACTATGTTAGGCAATATGTTAAAGCAATATATTGCTGCAGAATGGGACGGGATCATCGTACACGGTGTATACTTCTCCCAACCAACCAATTCCAGCAACAAGTGGGCGTGACAGAGAGGATCAATAGTGGACTTTTTGTTTGCTACTAGAGGAGGCAACGATCATTAACACTTAGCTATCTTCGCAGTCCCCGACCCCTTGTTCGACATGAGGGTTAGTCGCTTTTGTAATAGACGGTTTCCTCGGAAGGAGATGCTAGGAGTTGGCAGACCTCCGTGCGCAGCCTGTATTTTTAGGGTGGTCGTTGAAAATTAAATTTTTTCAGGCGCCCTAAAAAACTTTCCTTTTGACGGAAAACTACGGGGAAAATTTTCTTTTTTGAAAAAAAAAAAACAACATGTGCCGCTGGCCAATTGAAGTTTATTTTTCGATAAAATTGCAGTTTTTTTCAATATATTCTGAAGATTCAAATTTTAATCAAAAATGATGAAAAGGAGATTTGTTACGCCGTTGACACACTGGTCACAACCCAGGGAGTGAACTTTCAAGAGGCGGTGCGCCTAGCCATCAGGGAGTCACTTTAGTGATTGGGCGCAGATAAAACGGAGGTTCTTTTATTCAATGGGCCTCGCCGTGGTCCGCCTTCTGGCACCTCCATCGTGGTTAATTCAGTACTCGTACCGGTTCAGGCTCAGATGAATGGGCTGACTTTAGCTTTAAGGACATACTAATTTTTCTAGGGTATTCGATTGCTTTTTCCTTAAACCATTGGTCAGAAAGGAAATTGTACCACTATAGAATTAGGAGTACTGCTTTGAATATTCCTATCTTTATTTGGGTAATAGGATTTAGAGAGTGAAAGTCAATGGTCAATAGTCCTTAGGGTCTTTATTCACTATGAGCGTTTCTCGTTTACATCAATGACTTTTTTAATTTTATAAAAGATATTCTGGAGATAATGCTTTACGACAACAGTCAGTTACTGATGACGTAAATGGTACTCTCTCGAATATCGTGAATTGGTTCAATGTTAATATTTTCTTTTAAACGAGATAAAAAATTGTGTCACATTTTTAACACTTAATGTCAAACGAGTTAAAATCAGTATTCTAATAAATGAAAAGGATTTGAATCTTGTGGATACCGTTAAAGTTTTAGATATAACTCTAGATTTTAAATTGCAATGGAGTTTGTTTTGATTGCAGTCCACACATTGATTGTCGAATAGAATTAACTCCACAACATGGTATTGGTATCAACCCTAGAAATAAAGATAAAGTAAGCAAGTCTTTTGATGGCAGTGGACGATTCTACAACAATATTCCAAGCAAATTTCAATAATTAAATGTTAACAAATTTAAGTCCTTAATAAAACAAAAACCATGTGAAGTCTTACTATACAGTTTTAGATTATTTAAATGACAAGTTTGCTTGGGTTGATGTTGCTCACTCTTGCATTTACGTTTGGAGCGATGGACATTTAATTTATTGTTGTATTAATTGCAAATATAATAAAACTTTCACAAACCTCAAACTACGATTATTACTTGGAAATTCTATATAAATGACCAAAGTGGCAATATTGATAGATTTATTTATTTATTTATTTATACTTAATGCACATGTTGTACAAAGACGGACTTAATGCCATGGGGCATTCTCTCCCAGTCAACCTTTAGGTGATGTAGAAACATGATGCGGTAGGTGCAAAGGTAAAATAAAAAAGTTGACATACATTACTAATAAAATATTATTTTACATAAACAGTACATAAACAATACATAAACATACATGTATATAAAATTAATACAATATTCTATATAAATATAAATACTAACTCGGGTACTCGTTAAGACGATTCCACCAAATTATCTCTAAGTAGATCACGTACTTTTGCCTTAAATGTGTGGCGATTTGTGGACATCCTGATATCGGCGGGCAGTGCATTCCACAGAAGAACTGACTGCACAAAGAAGGAGGAATTGATAATGTTGGAGGTGTGAGGGGGGCATAGAAGAAGCATGTTGTTTTTTGACCGAAGTTTTCAATCATGAAACGTGACGTTACACTACACGTTGATACACGATTAGCTTATAGGTGGGTGGGCTTATAGTGTACGGTCTCGGACGCAATCGTCCTTGAGCTCTATGATGTCCCGCGTTCAGAAGCTCGACCCTTCTGACGCACCCCAGCCGTCTCTCGCGATGCGGCACATGATGACCAGTTATGTACGCAGGGCACTCCTTGTCACCACTGTCGCGTCACTTGGGGTGATTCGAATAAAATCACCGTATCGCACTATACTGTATATTTCACACAAATATAGCAACCAGCACATGTGCCTTGAAAGGTTTTTTTACAAACATTTTTTTTTTTTTTTTGAGATGACCTAGCTGTTGGCCTAGGATGGCCTCTACAACTTTACGCGGGTATTACGGTGAGCGCTGAGGGCTCTCAACCGGTCATTTGTTAAGCAACATAGCCCAAGGGCACCCCCTGTGGGATACGAACCTCGGCTTGGGGTGTTGCTGCTACGTTGGGGCGACCTACTCCCATGTTTTGTATACGATTTACGCGGCGCGTATTCCGCCCCCGACGACGGGGACGAAAACGCGAACGGTTCCTATTAGATTGCCTAATTGTGTTCGCTCTACGTTGAGCGAGCGTGATTTCGTCGTCTAACTCTTCTAACGCGTGTCTGGGTCGACGTAGTTTCGAGATCCTACTTGGTGTGTAGTCTACGGCCGCAACCACTAGAGGGTTGGGGTGAGTCGGAGCAGAGCTTTACAAACATTATATATCTGGTGTATTTAACCCGCCATGCGAAACAAAATATATCGCGATTCAGAAAATACGATACACGCCATCTATCGATCAATCGACAAACTATGTTTATGTCGCTTCTAAACATACCGCCCTCCATGGACAAATTATGAAGTTGAAACAAAAACCGGAAAATACTAATTTGTTCATAACAATTATGTAAGTATGACTTCACATGGCAATGCTGAAGTAGTATTTGGTAACAAATTAACAAAACTTAACAATAATATAAACAACTACTTAACACTAACATATTACAAAAAAAAAGATTATTGTACTGTGTTAATAGGTAACACGCACAATTTTACAATAGGTCGTTTTTTTACAGCGTTTTTACACCTTAAACTTACAACGCGTGTAACTCTGTCCAAACTCGGGTGTTTTTGTTCTACAATATCAAAAAGCCACTGAGCAGGTGGCAGGCCATCCTCCTTTACCAAGACCAGGTCACTAATTGTAAGTTCTGGAACCTGGTGAGACCACTTGTATCGATTTAGAAATTGTGATAGATATTCACGCGACCAGCGTCACCAGAAATCCTGCACCATTCGTTGAGTCAACTGTAATCCTTTCAGGCTGTTGATGTTGGACTGTTCATAGTTTAAGTCTGGTACAACTACCAGAGGCTCTCCTACTAAAAAATGTCCAGGCGTTAGCGGAGCTGGATCTTGACAATTGTCAGTCGCACGAGACATGGGGCGAGAGTTTAAACATGCCTCGATTTGGGCCAACACAGTAGCCATCTCTTCGTAAGTTAAGGGATTGTTTCCAATAACACGCTTGAGATGATACTTTGTGCATCACAGTGTGCCGCAAATCCGTTTGTAGGGTTGGACCCGTCATCAGTTCACTATTAAGTGACACTTCCACCACCTAACCTTGGTGGTAGTTTTGTCTTCCCTTAAAACAGCGTGGTGAGGAAGATATACAACATCCTCTCGATTCACTACGACTTCCGGTACAGGTTCCATATGACCGAGTTTGAGATATTCGTTAATTACCTCCGAGTATTTCTTCTTCAAATCGAAATTCTGAGAGAAAAGGTTGGCTTTTCTCTATACTAAGAAACCTGCGAAATGCAATATCCTTTGTTCGACCATTTATGCAGTTTCGTTTAGTAGTTTTGAAAGGCAGTCTAACAATATAACGACCAGAAGGGTCTCTTACTGTAGTCTTCTTGTAAAATGCTTCGCATTCTTCTTCTTCCTCTGTATAGTGTTTTTTAGAGACTACCGCTTCTTCTATTTTCCAAAATCGTTCTAAATAATTTTGGTCTTCTTAGAGGGATAAGTAACAATGGCTCTTGTTACTTGCTAAACCTTTATTTCCTGGTACTTCTCCCGACAGGATCCATCCTAAGGTTGAATCCTGTGCTATCAAAGAACCTGGCGGTCCTTTGCTGAGTCGTTGTGTTATAATTTTACTAAACACTGAAGAACCCATCTAAGAACATGTCTATACTTCCAGGTTTGTTCCAGGTAGGGTCTGCTAGCTTCTTATTTACCACGTATGGCCACAGTGGAAAACCTATTGGTTATGTTGGTAAAACTGATGTAATACGTTTTTGAACATGAGCCTTAACGGTTACAATTGAGTTAGGATCATGCATTGATTGCAATTTAGGGTACACAATATATTTTGAGGTCAATGCATTCTTACCTTCCTCATTTTCCCCCAACCTTAGTGCGGTGTTGTAGCAGGTATGTTTCTTCAACGCAAGGAGTTTTACGGCCGATTTCGTTATATATGAAGCTTGTGAACATTGGTCAAGCAACATACGTAAAATAACTCTTGTACCTTTCACCTTAACTAAAGCCGTGGGCAATAAATCTTGGCTGCTACCAGCAGCGGCACAATTGGTTACTGTACTGGTTTGGTTTTCTTTAGTATCAGCTGATTGCTTAATATCTTCTTTTGAGTCAGCTGAAACTGCTGACGCATCCCCAGTATGTAATAAGGAGTGATGTTTCCGTTTACATTTTCGACATCTTGTCGGCAAATGACAGGCATAAACCGTGTGACCTGACCCGAGACAATTAAAACATAACCCGTTTGATTGGATAAAGCCACGACGTGAGGTGATATTTACGTTACTAAATTTTTTACAGTGACCGAGTTTGTGATCTGATTTACAATAAAGACACAATCTTGTAGCAACCTATAAAGTCTTGACAAAAGCACCTTTATTAGTATTATTATTTGAACCTTTATTATCCAGAAATTCAAGGGAGCGAAAACGTTGTTCTAGAAATTTTTTGAACTGTTCCCATGTGGGTAGTTCTTCAGAAAATTCACAAATTCTCGCTTCCCACAACTTTCTGGATTTTGCATCTAATTTTAAACTTAAAATATACATAATAATAATATCCCATGAATCCACATCAATGTCTAAATTTCCGAGAGCATTCAAACAATCGCTGCTTGAATCCAATAGTTCTCTAAGCGATGTGGCTGATTCACCGGTAATATTTTTTTGACTAAAAAATCTTTTCAAAAATTGAATTGGCCATAAATCTTTTATTATTGTATCGATTGTTTAATTGCTCCCAACACGTTTTATAATTTACAATAGTAATGGGTACATTTTTCAAAAGCTGTTCAGCCTCTCCAGTCAAATGACTCTTTAAATACTGCAAACGTTGAACGTCGTCCAGTGACTGATTGTTGTGTATTAACGACAAGAATAAGTCTCGGAAGCTGACCCAATCAACATATTGACCGGAAAACATCGGCAAAGAAATTTTTGGAAGCTTGATATTAGAGGTTGACTTAGACTTTTCACTAGAGCATAGACAATTTTCAGATGCATCAACCTTATTTAATGTCGTGAGGACTTCGTTCAGTTCCGTTTGGACTATAAAGTCCAAATACAAATCTTCTGTCATCTCATAAACTCCTGCAGTACTATATTGTGATGCATTATATTCCATTTCATCAATGTCACTAATTATTTTCTTGTGAGTTTCACAAAAAGATATCCACTTCACTTCCAGATTTTCCAATCTTACGGTAACATAGACTTTAGTGATTCTATCCTTAGGCGATTTTTTAAAGTTTGTCCTATTGCGTATAATACTATTCATTGAATTTATTTGAACTTTGTTGTATGCTTCCATGATGAAATTATTCTAAGTCTTTTACACTTGTAATATTTCTTTAATTTCAGCTAAAATTGAAGATTTTTGTGTAATTTTTTCTAAGTCTTTTTATTTTAAACACTCGGACAAAAATCGGGCTTAGCTTCGCCGTTACTTCACTTTTTAGAGAATTATTCTAAGTCCTAAACACTTGTAATTTTTTTACTGTTCATGCACTACAAACTTTAAATTTATTAAGTCTTATTCACTTTGATGCTAAGAAGTAAAATGTTCAAACACTTACAGTTTTATGGTACCTCACTTTAGTTTCAGAATGTTCCAGTTCTAGTTCAGGTCCGCATCACCGAAGATGCACCTTGTTTGGTATCGGTGTGATACCTCGCCTTCACTTCCCAGTTGCTTCGTCGTCGCACTAACTCGCTGTGATGACTTCCCACCTGGGAATGTTGGTGCCACCGAGCAGCGATCCACTGCCCATAGGTGCGCGTCTCCGACGCCAGCATGTTTCCACCGCTGATAATGCCCTCTTCAGCCAGGCTCCTAGATCCGGCTCGAAGGACTAGTTATGTACGCAGGGCGCTCCTTATCACCACTGTCGTGTCACTTGGGATGATTCGAATAAAACCACCGTTTCACACCATACTGTATATTTCACACAAATATAGCAACCAGCACATGTGCCTTGAAAGGTTTTTTTACAAACTTTTCAAGCCACATGTGCTGGTTTTCCTGATTTATATGTTAAGGCGAAGAAATTTTTTCATATTCTATCGAAAATCGACACTTGGTATGTAGTAGAGCCTCGTTAATTTCAGTACGATCGGGTCGGCTCCACCAGGGCGATGCTACCCTCTCACAGAAGATCAACCTAAAGCGACAGCATCGGTGCTGACGTCTATCTGCGAAACTGGAGGCCCATTGATGCAGGAGTGACAGTTTTCGTGGTAAATGTATGAGCCTTACACTGCCACGATAACCGTCTTTTACGTTCCCAAGCTGTGCGTGAAAAAGCATCTCATTAGGCCGCCATAGTGTGGGTCACCAGCTTCATGGTGTGCGCCACGAAAGATTCATACCAAATTAAAATATGATATTAAAAATACAGTTATGCAAATTAAAATTCTAAACACGAATATTTCTTTTAAAATAGGAGATGGAATCCTTTGATCTTTGCACTTTCCTTGAACTTTGCATCTACCACATTTTATTTCTACACCACCTGAAGGTCGACAGAAAGAGAATGCCTCGTGGCATAAAGTCCGCCTTTGTACGACAGGTGCAAAAAGTTTGAATAAATAAAACTTTATACAGTCTTTTATTTTACTATGGCAGTGTGTTCAGCACTCAAGTTGTAATGTACTAAAATGTTGCTAATTCCAGTATAAACTCTAATTAATTCACTTTATTTAAAATAAAACAATCAGCTTAAACATAATAGTGAAATAAGGCAATTTATCAATATTTTAAATTCCATTGCAATTATTCTATCAAAATATCGATATTGCACATTGAAAGTGTAAATGAGAAGTTATAGAAATGTTAATTATTAGCTTGTATTATATCTGAATTCAGTATATCATGTAATTAATATATTCCGTTTAAATAATTCCCTTAAAAATAACTCAAATCTCATATAAATACTACAATCGTATTATGATTAAATTATGATATTTACTACTACTTTACTGTAGAGCACTAGATGAGATTGAAAGATGACTTTTTCGTCTATCACTACTGTCAATTGTCAGTGTCACTAAACTTGTATATTTGCTCTATGATTTGAATTTGTTGTAATAAAGATATTATTCCCGTTGAATTAAAACAATTTTAAATGAAACCATTAAGTGTGTGAACAAATAGCTGAATAGTGCTAAGCTACATTTCACTATGTTAAAATAACCTTTCTACTGAATTATAATATTTACTAATGCAAGACCTACCATAATCCCGTTAGCACCCCTGCGTGCTGGTAAACATAAGTTTGCTTACTGAGTAATCTACTATAGGAATGAAATAACAATTTTGGTATATTGTTTTATAATGGGTTTTGATAAACATTTCTATCAAGACCATTGTTATATGGATGATTCTATAAGTAATGTCGGCATGAATGTGGAAATTATTGAAGATACATCACAAGCCTCTACTTCGACACACCGGGATATTGGTGAAAGAACAATTGACGAGTATGTTTTACTGTTAGAACTATATATATATATATATATATATATAAATAAGTAGAGTTGATTACTGAATTAAAACATTTACAGTTCAATTTATTCCAGATATTTAGGTAGTGAAGAAAAGAAAATTGATGATTTAGACAATGGTAAGTGTTAAACACTGACCACAGACACCAAGCTGCTAGTCAATCTAATTATGTCTAACTGAAAACTCCCGTAACCAATAATTCATGAACAAAGAACATTGTTTTGCTTGTGACAGTTGCTAGTTGCTAAAGCTTGAGATAGTCTAATAAATCCTATGTTGTATTGTTTCATACAAATTACTATATTTAAAATGTACTTTCATTTTAATGTACACAGAATGGTTCGTTTTTTTGTGATAACTGTTAATATAACTAAGACCTCAGCGCTAATTGTGTCTGATCTATAAAAAGCTCCCAAGTTTTGCTTTTCATGAACACAAATGAATTAAACTTTTCTATTGTTTATTCAGATTTGTACACATATTCAGATTGTGGTACGGAGCATTCAGCACTATTTCTACTTGAGGATGAGAAACTTGTCAAGCCAGGTGACAAATTTGAATCACATGACACCTTTGTCCAGTATCTCAATGAGAATGCAAAGAGATGGAATTATTACTACAGTTGCTCTGACTCACGAAAACCAAATACAGATAATGAATTCTACATTTATAATTGTGTTTATCTTAAGAACAAAGAGAAGTACAAAAAGAAAGGATTGCGGAAAAGGTAATTTTCATTATTCTCACTGTAACCATAACATGAAATCATTAATTTGAACGAATGACAACCATTTTATTCTTCTGAGCTTTGAAACAAATCTACATTACATTGTGTTCTGTGTTTTACTATAGAATGACTCACAGTTTAGTGTGCATCTTAATATTGTCTGTCGAGTGCAGCCCTTCGCCAGTTGTCTTGCTGTGAGTTTCAGGTTGCCGTTGCATCTGTAGGCATCTTCTGTCCTCTTTTCTATCTCTGAGGTACCAGTTGCAGACATTTGCTTCATTTATTCTAGAAATCTCCAATCATATGACCTATCTATTTTCTTTGTTCAATTTGAGTAAATGAAAGTTGCTCTTGAATTTTTTATTTTATTATAACTGCCTTACTTTCTCTTATTTCTTTATGCTTAATATACTTCTTTCCATAGCTCTCTGACAGCATACAAACTTTTTCTGGTGATTTTTAGTGACTAACTGAAGAATACAGTTCCTTTTTTATTGCCATATTCATTACTAATACTCAGTTCTGATTTCTTAGCTTCTTTCTATGAATGGTACTTCTAGCTATTAACTATTCTGCTGTTGATTTCTTTTGTATCTGGTCTTCTTGGTATAACAATTCACCTATCTAATTATATTCCTGAACATATTCAAGTATGTAAAAATTTGTTTGTTGGTTTTGAGTAGTTTGGTTTTGTCCTTGTTCATAGAGGTAGCCCTGCATGCTTTCATGATTAAGAGTTTTTATTATTTCTTCAAGATTTTGTGTATTTCCTTCAAAAACGACTATATCTGCTGCAAATCTTAGATAGTTTAATTTTATTTCGTTTATATTGAAGCCAAAGCCCTACCAGTCCAGTGTTTGAAAGATATTTTCCAATATGGCTGACAATACTTTAGGTGAAAGGCCTTGTTTTACACCTCTCTCGATCTTGAACTTATTTCCTAAAGTTGCAAATTATATTCTTGCTTCACTAATTGTGTAGATTTGTGATGATTAATTATGATGCAGTTTGAAGGTATTCCTTGTAGTTCTAGGCTTTTCTACATACCTTTGTGGTTTATGTTATTGAAGGCTTTGGATTAGTCTATAAATGCTATGTATAGGAGTTTGTTATAGTGAACAAACTGGCTTCAGAAATAAATTCAACAGACCAAAAAAAAATTTTAAAAAATAAATCATTAATTTAAATTATACTAACCATTTGTTAAAAGTAATAATTTGGTGGGCGGTGGAGATTGATTTCAACTACCTTGTAATTAGTTTGAAAGTTAGACACTTTTATTGTTCCAGGAACAATACTTTAAAAACTGATTGTCCCTGTAAAATAAAATTAAGACATTTACCAAATGAAAAGGAACTGACGGTAGTTTATGTGTGCAACCATCATGATCATGAGCTATCTCCTGAACAGTTTTGTAAACTACAACATGGAAGAAGGTTACCCCCATATGTTAAAGAAGAGGTGAGTAATTATACATCAGAAGTGTAGAGAATAAGAGTGCGAATCATCTGTATGTAAAAACTTTATTTTACTGAATTACTTACTACTTAATCTCGGGCCGTTACCTCACCGGGGCTTACGGCGGGGAATCGGACCGACGAAACGTACTGCCGGACGCGTATGGCTCTAACCGCCAATATTATCTGAGAGCGCCAAAGGCGAACCCTATTCTGGGCGGTAAACTTGTAATAAACCCTATCATCAACCTGTCTGGGCAGCGTGGTATAGTAGGACAAAACTTCGTGTCTAAGGAGAGGTCAAGTCCAACAGTAGACTGTTAAAGGCTGTTGATGTGTTCATATATGTATATTAGTTATATTTAATATAGGTTTATCTCTTTTTGAATTTATCTGCACCTACTGCATCTTATTTCTACACTATCTGAAAGTCGACTCAGTAAAAAGAGCAATAAGTTTAAATAAATAATGTTTCCGTAATAATTAGTATGTATTATTTATTATTGTTATTATTGCCATTACATCAAATCCAAACCAAAATACTGTAGGAAAGTCTATGGTCCGGCAATAAAACAAGTATACATTATCAATAATATTTTATTATATTTTCAGATATTGGACCTCCTGGCATTGCAAGTAGATAAAAGTAAAATAAGGAATTATGTGGAAATGGAAACAGGTTTCAAGATGAGCCGTCCATTTTTTTACACCTTAGAAAAGAATATGCAAAAAGCAGGCAATGTAACAAGAGTAATTACAGAAGACAGATTAAAGATGTTAAATGAAAAGCTTACAGGTAAATGGTAAATTTGTAATTATTTTAAATAAAGAAAAGTTTGTTACTGATTAGTGCCAAGTGCTTTAGGATGCCAAAATGTTTTAATCTTTTTTATTAAATGGTAATGATTCATGGCGCTAATAGTCAAAGAAAATATTAAATTAAAATTGTATTAAAGTTTAACACATTAATTAAATATATTTTGTTGCCTCGTTAGTCTAGCGGTTAGCGTATGTGGCTACCAATCCTCAGGTTTCGGGTTCGATGCCTGGATTGAGTCAAAAAGTGTTGTTGGCTTTAAAATATTTTTTTTTTCATTATGGCTTAATAACAGCCAGGAGTTTGGAAGTTAGAGTTTTGAACCCCGTGCCTCAAGAGCACGTAAAACTGTCAGTCCTGCGCCTGATCTCACCCTGGTAGTGTCGGATAACCGTCCAGTCCGTTTGTGAGAGTGAGGGAATAGGGTGCACCTGTGTTTACGCAGGTCTTTGTGCAATATATTACCTCCTGCGTAGTCGGCTAGTCTCTGGTAAGACTGGCCGCCATGACAGAGTTCTATAGTAGTAGTACATCATCATCATCATCATCAAACGCATGCCCAGTATTCTTAGAAAATGTAGTTTATGGTTTATAAAAGACTGAAATATAATAATTGTTGAGATTTTTTTTTAAGTTTAAGTGAACAGGTCTTATTTATCAATGTAACTATTTTTTGTAAATTTAATTTTTATTTGCATTATAGTTGTCGATGAAATGTACAGTTACAATAACGAAGAACAAAACGAGCAATGTACGTAACATTTTTTCTGAATACAATTCTTTTTTATTGTTTTTATTATACGAACTTAAAAAATATATACTATTTAATACAGATGCCAAAGAATCAACTTCAAGGGTTGAGATTAATACATTAGCAACGGAAAAAAATAAAACACGCACCGAAAAATATTCCCAAATTGATATAAGTAAGTATTATAATGTTGTGGTTCTTGATTTGCAAGAATCACACATTTTGTACAAGGACGAATGAAGGATTTTAGACGTAGATAAAAATATCTAAACTTTAGTTAAATTTTACGTGTTGCAGAATCAAAAATATCAGAAGAAGTGTCATCAACAACTTCAAATCACGCTCCACATTCCAAAGTTACTTTCAGTGAGGCGATACAAGTTGTAAAAAGCTTACAAAAGTTAGCCAAATGCGAAATACAAAAGAACCCGTGGGTTCCTGACCAATGTATTCCTATTTTACCAAACCGGTAAGTAAGCATCCGTCGACCGCTTTCGGACCACTTCATTAAATTTCAGTATCTGTTATTTGAACCTCATTGTATTTCTAGAACAGACGAAAATTTTCATGAACCGCAGTCTGAAACACACGGTGAAGACTCTGAAAGTATTCATTTGAGTATAGCATATGATGATACTGGCAACAATATCCAAGTAATAAATGATTTTGATAATAGCAATGAAATTGACGATCAGAATGAAATTGACAACATAGCTTACGAAACAGTGGTGATCGAAGATGGTACACATGAACTTGGTGATGAAACTCAACATTATGTTAATGTTGATGGTGAAACGATTGACGGTTATGAGATTGCAATGGATAATAGTGATTTACGAGAACATGTTGTAGGTCAAATTGAACTTAATAATAATCAAGATACTCAAATCGAGTTTCAGTATACGTTAGAAGAAAATGAAAATTTAATAGATAATACTAGTAGTGAGGAAGCTCAACGTGATGTTGGGGTTCAAACTAATATGAATATTGACACAGGACAAACAGTTTTACCTGTATTTGATGTTTATATGAAAGATGGCAATGTAATGGGCTTCGTTGTTAATGATAATACGATAAATGGCTTGAAAGATCGTGTAGATAAAGGTATTCAAACTAGCGAAGATATAATTTATAGGTAAGTATCTAATTTTTGTGTAATAAAGTTTAGGTTTAAAAACTCTAGAGGTTTAGCATGTATATTAATGATTGTGTAAGTGTTAAGTTGGGTATATTCGAAATTGTTGATTTGATACAAAGATTTAACTGCCCGATCGTTAATAATTTAAAATTAACGTTCCGAATAACGGCTTTAATATCCTCACAATTCCAACTAAGTAAATTAGTTTTTGGTTTAAAAAAAAACTATTTGTCTATGTTGGTTGATTATAAGTAAATAAAGTATGAGTTTAGTTTCTACATGATAGATATCTATGAATATCTACAATTTTCAATTATATTTTTAACTAACACTTTTACAATCTCTATCCTATCGATCTGCAAACTCAACACGCCCACTTATAGACAGTTCAAGTCATTTATATTTAATTATAATTTTATTCCAAATATTTCAAAAGCTAATAAATTAATTATTCCAGTGATACACAAGAAATAGAAAACGAAGACTGTGAAATACTAGAACATTCACACGAACAAACTGGAGATACATATACAAAACACGAATATGTTCATAGGTATAACATAGAACAATATATGACACTGCCACACTTCCCTAAATATGTTGAAATTTTAGCCAAAGAAACTCACATGGACGTACTTAATATGTTCACGAACATATACAACGAAAAAGGCATGTTTAAAATAACAACAACTCAAAAGGGGAATGAGGGCAATACTAGAATACGATATATAACACACAATGGTAAAATTAAAAAAAAGAAGACAGATAACGGTAAAAGGGAAAGGTTTGGTAAAAATCTACAAAGTATATTTATTTTGAAGGAAAAAATAAGAACGTTGAAGAAACAAAATGAGGAGCTTATAAAAACGAACGAGTATCTACAAGATGTTACCCTGAATCTTGTTAATAGGAGTTAATTGATTAATTATAATAATTAATACACAATTGTAGCAAAGATGTAAAAATGTATTTATAAACCTATAACACACTCAAATATAGCACAAATATGTTTAATGTTTATTTTAATTTTGGTTGACAGATTCCGTTAGTAATGTCGTCAGTGGAGTTGTTTACGTGAGAGATGATGACTCAGGTCATAATTTTCACATATCACATGTGGACAATAGTCTGGCCATTCAGAAAAAAATATTTCTGGTTTGAAGCGATTCTTTCGTATTCCTTGAATGAGGGGGCTCTCAAATGCCGTCAAAGTATTCGTAATTTTTGAATAATAGTCATTTGATTGATCGAAAGGAAGCGTATAAACTTTCCTCATCAAATGGTATCAATGTATTGAAAAGGCGTTCTTCAAAGTGTTCACATCCCCTGATATGTATAAATAGATCTAGAGAACGCAATCGTCGTTCTTGCGTTTAATCCTCATTCAACCGTTTCCTAAGTCTAAATGTCCATGTAGATGTCCACTAGAAAGTATTATATTTGTGCTATATATTATTTTATCTGTTGATATTAAATTGCAATTTAACGTTAATAATATATGATATTGTGAAATTTTGTTTCTATTGTCTATGAGTAAAGTATATGTAAAATAAAATTTATAGGTTTCGGGTTTTTAAGTTTTCTTTCTTTTCAACAAAAATTAAATTGTTCTTACTCTTATTCATATACTAACTAATATTTATATATAAAATAAATACATATATAACATATATAAAATCACACCTTTCCCCAGAGGGGTAGGCAGTGGCATATAACACGCCTATTTTTAGACATTGTATAGGTCTCACGTTACTACGTGGGACCAAAGCACTGGCAAAAATTGGGCGTTTGGGCCACCTATTGGTGCTTATTGCTGAATCGATGTTTTGTTTGCCAGAGCCTCGTCCGTGGATCAACAGGTACACCACTTGCAGGTAAATTTATCGTGGCCATAAGTTCTTGGTGGAAAACCTATGTACCCAATAGAATAAATATATGAAAATATATCAATGAATGCACATTTTTAAAGAAAGTATTTTTTTTCTAAAACAATCTTATGGCATAAAAAACGACGTGATAATAAAATGTATATTACAGAAGTATAAATCGACACATACACTGGGACAAAAAAATAAGGTAGCCAAAGTTATTATAAGTATCTGAACACGAAGATATGCAACCGAAATTCCATGGTTGATTTAGCATTCCGCCAAATCGGCTGATATGACAGATCATAAGCGCGGAAATTACACGATTAAAATTCGGTTGCGCAACGTTGTGTGACTTAAGTGTCCCGAAGTGCAGTCGTGGTGTCGTGTGGTGTTGACGAAACAATGAATCATTTTACAGTAATGACGATTGTAGAGGCTTTAGAAGAGGAAAGTATAAGAAAAAATTTTAGCCTTTCACCTCGACGGCACCCAAACAGAATTTCAGTCGCACATTATGTGTTGCTAAATAAAATACAGTACTGCCCAACTAACGGCCGAAGTTTAGTTGTACGCCAAAAACGTGAATGTTATTTCGTATCTTCGGTATAGTGAGTTTAGACAATTAATATCAACCAAAAGCTTTTGCTTACTTATGTCGCTCTGTGCTGAAGGTTCAATCAATCATAAGTTCAAACAGAAAATACCTAATTACAGTTGCCGAAATTCACTGGATAAATCGAGACATGTATGTCGGCGTGGAATATCGTTTATAAACATGAGTAAACATGGGCGCCATCAGAATTATTTTTAAGGGTGCACTAACACCTATACATACTATTGATCACTATAAAATATATAATTATACTAGATCTTCAGCTATGAAAATAACGTTTCATGAAATAAGTTTAGGTAGTTTTTTTTTGTAGTTCGTTCAGCAGTGGACGGCGGTAGCTCGAATTGATTTTTATATTTATAAATCTAAATAATTACCCATACAATCTATGCATCCTTGTTATCAGTGGCAGTTAATTGGTACCCTTTTTGAAGAAATCAGTTCGACGAGAGGCAACAAATTCTTACGGGTCACATTGCACACCCGATAGTGTGCAAGTACGAATACATAAGAAATATGTATTTTTTTAATGTTTTCTTTTCTGATAGGAGGGTGCAAGTACGAGGGGTGATCAATAAATAATGATAATCAATATATAAAACAATGATTAGAGTGAAAAAATATTTTATTTTACAACATTCTAACAAATTAATACATTTAGTATTTTTTTTTCTAAACCCATGATTCCCTTAAAAAAAATCTTAGTCTTGACCCTCCAAAAACTCCTCTACAGCGGCCATCACTTCACTATTGTCCTCAAATTTCTTACCCCGAAGGTGTTCTTTGAGCCGAGGAAAGAGTCGCTGGGAACCAGATCTGGCGAATAGGGAGGGTGTTCGAGTAGTGCGAATCCCGTTGCTGTTGAGTGCTGTTTCACCAAGGCAAGCTTGGTGAAACAGCACTCCAGCTTACAGTTTGCCGCGTCTTTTTTGCTTGATGACCTCTCGCAAGCTACTTATTTGATCTGTGTAGTAATGGCCCGTTATGGTGGCTCCCTTTTCCAAATATTCCATCATGATAATTCCTTCAACGTCCCAAAAAACAGACGCCATAACCTTTCCCGCTGAACTTGACACCTTGAATTTCCTTGACTTTGGTGAGGAGGCTCGTTACCAGGTCATCGACTGTTGGTTGGTTATAGGATCAAAATGATGGACTCAGGTCTCGTCCATGGTCACGAAACGATTCAAAAAAATTTCTTAATCGGCCTGCAAGTTTTCGAGATTGACCCTCGCAATGTCAAGTTGTTTTTTTTTTGGTAGTCGGTTAACATTCTCGGTCATTCATTTACAATTATTTTTTGAACGCGGCCATATGAGATCCCTGTGACCACAATTATAGGCCTTACGGTTACTCTGATCGGCCAATACGATTTCTTCTACTTTTTTCACGTTGTTCTCAGTCAGGGACGTGGATGGGCGTCCCTCGGGGTGTTCATCTTTAGTGGATGTATTGCCCAGTTTAAATAAGTTCACGTGTATGGTGGGTTACGTTAGCTACTTTTTTTATAATTTCACAATTTTCTGCCCTTGTCATTCTAAGTGTTAATATTGCCTTATTAAAAAAACGCCGCAAATAAATGAATTAGTTCTGGTGCTCAATATAGAATATCTAGTACTTAACCTAAAAATGTGTTTGTAAAATGGCATTGAATACATTTTAAATCACAATAAATGTTAAATGGATTTAATATGTTAGAGTCGTTTCTGTTTCATATTGTTTATGTTATATCTAAGCGCGGTGATTTTTAGAGAACACTCACATTTTGACACGTGATCCTGTCCTGTGTAGTTTGCTTCCTTAGCCGCCTCTTACGACACCCATAGGATGAATAGGGGTGGTGACACTCTGCACTTTTGACCCGTCACTGCACAAGTCCACCTATTTGCTTACCTTAACACTCGTAACAATCTCTACTATTATTTTTAAAAGATTAAAACTTACCACTGCGTCGAAGATGACATTTTCGTTTTTATCGCCACTTAAATACTTGGTCATCTGTGACCGTCCGATAGAGAGAGATTTTTTGGCTCTGACCTTTATCATAATGCCGGTGGTTATGTTGCATGGTTATGTAATGTTACCTTTAAAATCATCTCTGTTGGTTTTGTGCCTGCTAATTGCATACACTTTTAGAATAAGTGAACATTCTCTTTGGTGTGTTTACTGATGTTAAATTACATACTGCAATACGTTAATTTCTTTTTCTGAAAGAACACCCGTAACTGGCATTAATCCTGTGTCGCGGGGGTCTTTACAAACATACAATAAACGGACACAAAGAACACCCAGACCTAGAACAACAATTTGTGGGTAACACAAAGTGTTGTTCGACACACTCAGCTCGGTAAAGAGCGGCGTGGCGACCGCTTAAACCACTACGCCAACCGTGGAGTCAATGTCTTTTAACTACCCCCTGGATCACGTTGTTTAAGCTTTTATAAACCCAAGCAACTGTATTTTAAAATTGAAATTGTACTAAACATTTATTTTGTCAACGATTTTACGACAACTAAAACTGCATAAGACTGACGTACTTTCGTACCGAGGCTAGATAACTATTATTGTTTAATTTCTAGTATTTTTAATTTGAACATTATTTCACATCATTCAAATTATTATATTATTATTACTATTACTTTCCCACAACAAACATTTACTTGAAAATAGTGCACAACAAATTATTTTCACACTTTTAATGTTAGTAGAAAGTATTTAGCTGGCTTCAAATGTTATTTTAAGTGTCTATATATACTTAAGTATTTGCCAATGTCGGACCGGAACTGGTTTTTCAGCCGATACCGAAACCGATCTTTTGGCCTTGCTCTCAGTTTCGGCCGAAACCGAAACTCACTCAAACATCATTAAAATTTCAGTTGTATACTGAAATCTAGTGTTTTTTTATACTTTTGTTTGCATAAACATACATACAGTTAAACAATGTTAAATAATAGAAAATAACAACCATTGAGTCACAACATCATTTGGACTGACAAGAGTACCTTTACTCGAAACAGCATATAGAATCAACAAACCTTGCGATATTGTGCTATAGAAATTCCTCATGCTGTGCACGAATCATCGCACCAATACCGTTTCTCGTTGAATATGTGGGCAGCAATTCACAGTCACTAAGTAATTGGTCCTATTTTCATTGATGAAAATTTGGCTGTTCTTGAGTTTTTGAAATTGTTTAATGGCTCAGTATCTGACTACACAGATCAACTGTCTGTTGTTCAAAACAGGCGTTTATGGTGTTAGAGGGAGCGCCTTCACATTCAGTGGTGCCTTTGCTTTGTTTGGTGAACAGTGGATAGGACAATATGGGCCTACACAATGGCCACCAAGATCACCAAATCTGTTACCTCTACACTTTTTTTGTGAAGTTTACTCGTCAGATGTTAATTCAGTAGTATTCTTCAGTTATTACTGAGATCGAGGAACATAAGTGCATTAGATAAAATAATAGCCCTAGCCACAAAAGAAAATTTATGTGCTAAAGTACGCGAAAACATGTTGCGAAGATGTCTGCGATGCATTGATGTGGACAGTAGACACTGAAAATTTATAAATTTAAATTAAATGAACATTGAATTAAACTGTCAATAAACATTGAACTGGTCATATTTTAATAAATTGATATAGTAATTTAAAAAAGTGAACTGAGTGAATACTGATCAGTGATAAGAATGTAATCTTTTGCGACGCCACATGACGCTTGGCTCGCGTTTGATTTCGCTGACATTTTTGTGCCTTTCGCAATGCCGCCGTCTACATGTAACTGACCCATGTAATCAATGGTGCTCTAATTCGAAATTGAAATAATTATATTTATTTTGTTGTAAATTAACATTTTTCTAATTTTATGGAAAATATTTTTTTACTAACTTTAACGGTAGTATAGTAGATAATATTACTTGCTAGTTAAAGGTTTACCAAAACTTGGGCACCACGTTGTGGTATATATGCATCTGTCACAGTTTATTGTTGCAGCGCTCGCTGTAGAAGGTGGTAAAGCGCGACGCAGTCTTTTCTGCTTCAAATTTTTCTGCCAGACTTTATTTTATCTTGATATACCGGTTTATATGTCACCATACTACTGAGGTTTTTGTTTTGGCACGTTGTTCCCAACCATCAACTTGAACACCAAAACTGTTTGTGTCACATTTGCAAAACAAAACAGGTATTTTTGTGTCCGCTATTTGGTTTAGCATGACTTGACATGGTAATCTCTCGGAATCGACTGATGTGACCATTATAGTTAGTATACTTATGCTTCAGGAACGTGCGTTTTTTGGTACTACTTAGTTGATTATTTTGCCTTTCAAAGCGATTTCCAAGTATAGTCCTTAGGCATCGGATATGTTAGGCGTTAAGTTTCCGCTCTTGTTTTCCATATGTAGTGAATGTTTCAAAAGCATACAGTAATGCACTCAGCAGCACGCAGCTCTGGTATATGAATACAATGGTGTTAATTGATGGCTTACTGTATCTATATATATTGCCTTGTCAATCAATTGTGAATAAATAATAGTAGAACCAAGATAGCAAGAGTTGTCTACAACTTCGAGAATAGCCCCATCGAATGATATTCTATTTATATATACTATTTAGATTTCTTAAAACTCAACTGAATTATAGAAGATTGAGTTTATTTAATATGCTCTTAGTAGGGTCGAACCGAACCCGAGTCATTTTACAGATATTAGTGTCTTACAAAGAACTCGAGTCCTCAAGAAAAATTCAGATAAGTCTTAAAGCGCAATATTGAATAAGTGGTGCGTTTAAGTAAGTGTTAACGTAGCTATGCTTATATAAACAGTAAAATCTAATACGACAAAATCATTATAACACTAAAAACACACTTCAAAGAAAATAAAGATGTGACAGAAAAGCATAAATCATACAGCTATTGACTAAAGCCAAGGGCTGACTGACTCTGATAAACAAATTATAAACGCTTGTATATCGATGTATTTCATTGGATTCAAGTCCAGTGAAAGCGACAACAGCCAACTTGTGATTTTATCGTAACACATACACATATTTATGTACTATAACTGCATTGCCCTGCATACAACACATTTTTTTTTATTACGTGTCTGCGATCAGCCAGGCTATAAGCAGATGGGTTTTGCGGTTTGGCTTGTAGAGTGTGGTCTCCATTGAGATCACTACTCTTGACTTTCATAGTTTATTTTATCCTGCAATGGTAGGATAATCCTTTCTTTTAAGGCGTTTTTGGTAGGTGCGGGTTAGCAGAGCTGTAGCCATGGTATTGGAGTGGCTCTCCAGCCTCTTTTGATGTGTCCAGATGATATTCAGGATTTCTTCGTAGACTGTATTCATGTTTGAATACTGGTGGATTTCAGCATTAGTCATAAACCATGGGGCATTGCATATGGTGCGTAGTATGATGTTTTGCATTCTTCGCAGGATCTGAATATTGGTAGAGCTCGCGCTACCCCATAGTTGTATGCCGTACATTCAAACTGGTTTCAATATGGCCTTATAAATCAGCAATTTGTTGTCTCTTGAGAGTTTGCTGTTCCTTCTCAGAAGCCAGAGAAGTCTTTTATATTTATTCTTTAGTTCCTCTCTCTTGTTCTTGATGTGCTGCTTCCACGTAAGTTGTCTATCAAGATGTAACCCCAGGTATCTCACGCTGTCTTTGTGTGGTAGCACAGTACTTTTGAAAGACACTGGAGGATAATTCTCCTTTCGTAAAGTGAAAGTTACCTGTACTGATTTGAAGCCACTAACTAGGATTCTCCATTTCCTCATCCAGCTTGCTACTTCGTCAAGGCCTTTTTGCACAGTTTGTGTGGTTAATTTCGGGTCTTTGTTGGTAGCTAATAGCGCCGTGTCGTCTGCAAAGGTAGCTATGGTTACGCATACAACACATGATGTTGCAAATGATGAAAGCACAAAAATTGTCCTGTTTTTAAACCACTGTACATTTTTCATTCATATTTTGCACGCCGTCTGAGAGCAACGGACTCTATATGTATTAGAATTTTATGGCTAGCCCTAGAATACTGTCTGTGTGTTAACCGTTTCGTATATGCAAGATATAAACTAAACTCAATGTGATTAACGCTGCATAATTTTACCGAACGACGCAGAATAATCTACGAACACTGTGATTTAGACGTGACGAAGGTTTCGGCCATTTTTTTGCTGAAACTAGATTTTTTGGCAGAAACTGGCCGAAACTTAAACAGAAACCGAAACTTTCAGTCTGTCACTAGTATTTACTAGGAACTAGAACGTTCACATAAAATGAAAATAAATGTTATTTTTAAATTGGTATATTATTCCCACGTTACACGGAAATACTATTAGTCTCGCTGCGCTAACTATGTTTTTTCATGTCCGTTATTTTATCTACTGTAACTACTGATCTTACCAGGACGTTGACAAATAAGATGTTTACTTAAACAACTAAATAATTCTGTGTAACCTTTGTGAAATGTACACGTAGGTATAGTGAATGAATTCGTTGCATAATGCAGCTCTGACTCAGAATTCCTAAGATGGATAGATACAGCCTACACTCGAGACAAATTCCTACGCTTCAGTCTAAGCATACGATTAATTTCGATTGCATGTTTTATGATAGTCGAAGGTGAAAGTGTACTATTGTCTGTCACTCTTATTGTACACGCCTCTGTGATCTATCTGTCGTCATGATACCGGTTTCGTTTATGTAAATAACTTGTTCTGATGAAATTATTGATCTGGATCTGTTGTTAGTTCCGTATTAATTCATGCTTTTCGTATTGTAACTTGAAATATGTGTAAAAATTAATATGCTTGAGTATTTAAATTTGTTTTTACGACATGTTTACCCATTTTATTGTGTGTCTCAACATGCAATTGTTTTATCGTAATATATTTCGGCAATACAGTTGCTGTCTTTGTCTTTACGATACTAGTACGATACGTACGATACAGTAGTATGATAGTAGTACTTAAACGAGTAGATAAGATACGTGATCTAGGCATAATACGACACCAAATAATTTTACAACTATGAAAACAACTCAAATTATTTATTGTTTATATGTTCGTTGTATCCTCGAATATTGTTGACAATTTGGAACTCTCAGTATGATGTTCACATAAACAGATTGGAAACAGTGCAGCACGACTTCACTAGATATCTGCAGTATATATGTGTAAGTGTAACATATATGACGATAAGTACATGAAAGGAGGAAAACTGCAGACGATTCTTTTCTAGTGAAGATAGCGCAGTCAAAAATAGATTCTCATTACCTACTAAATAAATTTTACTAAGTCCCTACTAGGTCGATTAGAACTCCCAATCCCTTATATGTAGCCCAACCTACAGAAATGGATCATTATGCATAAGGTCTCCTTATTGTATTAACAACTTTCTGAAACTTTCTGTGTGACTTGCCTGAAATAGACTTATTTAATACAAACACATCTGTCTTTAGACGTACGTGTTCTAACCAGTGGTTGGGATCGGTTTTCTAGTTGTTCTGTAAGAGTAAGCGATGAACTGTTTCTTTTTTTTTTGTTTAATTGCTATTTTCTCTTAAAATTCAGCACAAAATACCTAAATGTGATAATGTGCAAAAGATTTACAACAATTTAATTAGAAGCTAATTAATCGTAAGATACTGTTTGCTTTCGAAATAAAAGAAAATAAATAAATAAATTAATTAATAAAGTAACGAGATGTACGACAATATTTTGAGCGTGGCACAGCCACGTAGCTATAGATTATTAGTTTCGCTGACGTATTTTGTTTATTTGCTTCATACAAAGATGATCACATGAGGATGAGGATACTGTGAGCCAGACAAAGAATTTTTTGGTCAACTAATACAAGGTAAACACTGAATAATTTAATTCATGTCTTTTTAAGTAAATTTGGTTCTGTTGAAGATGTTTTGTTCGTTGTTATGAATTAAACTAAACTTTGCATTACAGTTAAATATACTTGTGCAGTAAAAATATGGACGGTTGAACCGCACTTCAACATGAATGCCAGGTGTAACCAATCTAAAAACGATAATTGCAAAATTTGTTTCTTTTTAAGTGTCAAAATTATGGAGCGTGTAAATTTTGTTATCAGAAGAAAATTACCTTTTAAAGTTAGATTTATCAGTGAATGAGCAGTTTTGATGGTTTTGCTTAAGGCAGTATTAAGTGTATGTTTATTTACACGTTGCAAAAGGTTAAGGTGATCCGAATAGTCACTTTTAAGAAAAAGATAGTTTTGACACCGAATTGTCTGGGCGATCTCTTTGCTTTGGGTTACGTGATGCTTGAGATTACAAAATTCAAAACTAATAGATTCAAATACTTTGACTGTGCAGGTTGGGTAGTGGTTAATGCGGTTGCCACGATTCTTTTTATTGCGCTGACCGTTGTGGGTTCAAACCTCACATGGGACAACACTTTGCATGATAAACAAATTATGGTTCTGAGCCTGTGTGTTTCTAAGTGTCCGTTTCATGTATATTCGTAAAGTCCCCCGTGACACAAGATATATGTAACTTAATGCGGGCGTTGTCTTTTAAAAAAGCAAAGAAAGAAAGGTGTTAAAGTTTTTGTCATAAATCACATGTGCCTTCTAGTAGGTACCACATACCTATATACACTATATAAACAAACAGACTCCTGCTTTACTAAATGAATGGAATAATTTAAATAAGGCATGCTTGTTTTATAGAAAGCGTTTAGCGATGATTGATCTGACGCAATAACCTTTTGTTCTAGCTAATCATTAATACTTTTCCCTCTGATTGAGAACGAAAATGTTTTTAAGAATTTGGATACGGTTGTTACTTTATTTTATTAGTCTGTATTATTATTGTTTAGCAGAACAATTCGTTTCATAGCCTTAGCTTTAGGTATTACTATGTTAAAAACGGACAGAAAGCAGCATCAACTTGTAGTTAGTGCATTTTTAAATGAAGTTTCTAATAAATTAATAAGTGAAGTCGAAGCCAATCAATTATAGGCCCTGAAGGTCTTATTTGCAGCACATGGATCATTGGCGTATAGTTGTTACACGTCACGTCAAAAAGAATCAAATGCTTATTTACTTCTTATCATATGTGGCTACGAATATTTCCAGACCAATGAGGGAATGTATTACTAGTACAATGAATTACTTACAACATTCTAGGTTTAGGTTTAAAAAGATTTTAAATGACAATTTAATTTGCATAACATAAAGTGAATAACGAACACATACCACATTCTATAACATCAACTCAAATATATCAAATGTGAAATAAAGATAGGTTCATATTCCGAACTTTTTATTTTTCCAAAAACCAGGAAATGAGAGTAGAGAAAAAAATTATTTCCGCGGGTTTTACTGAAAAAAAATCTAGTAAGGCAGTTAAGTAAACTGAAAAATGCAATTGTGTGTTTACCTTCAATAAATTTACTAGAATTGCATTCAATCAGCATCCTATATCTACTAGTTACACGACCATGCACGTAAGTATGAGCTTACGTTTCCGTAAATTTCTTCCGTGGTCACTTGACGTATAACAAGTTATTAGTTTAGTTTTTTATGCTATAGAGGTCTAATAACTTTATCGATGCAATGGTAAGTGCCTACCTTCACCCGTGACCACCTGCAACTCAGTCATGAGTTGTTGCCGGCCTTGGAGGTAGGTCTACGTCCTTTCCTTGAAGGTTTCAATGCAGTATCGATCCGGAAACATTGCAAGTGACAAGATATTTAACAAATGCGACGAATTATTTAAAGGAATTTCAATTCTCACAAAAAAGCAATAAAGTCAGTTAACGACTAAACATTTATCTTAAATCATATAATAATTATATGGAACACGATATACCCCATGTCAGTATCAGTGCTGACGTTGATCGCAATCGATTGGTAGTGCTAGCCCTCTATTGTCAGGTAAGCGTTAGCGTAATGCGTTTTTGGTGTTTTAAAATAGTATATTATTAATCGTTTCTAACCCAACTTGTAACACTATCGTTATTTAATCGATTCAACTTAATTATATCGATATATAATCTGATTAAATATCATAAACATAGTGGCACATTGGTATAGACTGTGCCTATAGACTTGGAAACTGAAAGACTTCTGTCATGACATGTACAACCGTGTGTACAACTTACAAATGTGCATTACCGTTAGGTAACTTGTGATTGTAAATTGGAAAAATTTCACCTATTTATGCATCTGTGTGAATGCACAAAATTCAGAATATCAATATCGCTACAATCGCTTAGTTTCCGTTCAATGACTTCAAATTCGGGGTCACACGATCTTTTTTGTACGTCATTATTATTCAAAAGATAATAAAATTTATAAAATTTAGAGAAAGTAAACTTTTGAGTGCAAGTGATATTAACAATATTTTATAATATAAGACTCTATTTCATGGTTTAAAATAAAAAAAAAATAGTTTTCCAGTCATTAGACGTTCAAACAAACAAGCACACTTTTGCATTTATAGTATTAGTAAGGATGTCATGCGTTTCAGGAAGGGGATACCATGTGATCCCATCCTTATGGATGTATTGACATGTCACATCACTAATGTTTTTGCTATCTGATGTTGCATTCACTTTACATTCTGTCGTCTGTGTCGAGTGTGTCTGCTTTATACTTATAAAATTATGAAGAACATAATTGTGAAGGTTACAAGAAGTAGAGTGTCGTATTATTTCTATTCTTAAATAAATTGAGTAATTTTTGATAGAATTACAAAACAAATACCACCAAACGGGAAAATCAATTTATTTGTTCTTAAACCTTTGCAAGCTGACAAGTGTCCTCATAGAAAAATTTGAATTGTACATGAATAATATACACTTCTCTAAATTTCTAATTTATTTCTATCCCATTTAAGCCGTAGATGGGTCTCTTTGAGCTATAAATAGTGCATCGTGTTGCAGGAAATGTATTAGTAAGCATTTGTGATCATTAGATTAGATAGTAGTTCTTAGTTTTGGTTCGGTTTAATTTAAACGTAAATTTTTGAAGTTGTACTTCTTTTGGCGCGTGACGGGAAAATGATAATAGTAAATTTTTACACCATGAAATTAGCTAGTCCACAGTTTAGTTCTTTATTGTTAATTATGTACAAATAATTCTTTTATGATATTTAAATAAAATTTATTTGACTAGAAAATGCGTTATAATAAAATTGTTAATATATATTCAATGTATTAAATACCTTATTTTCTACTATTAGTGCCGTTTTCACTACAAACACATGATAACGCGGAGGATAACAATTTTAGAAAGATTTTTATCTTGTTATGCTAAAGAAGTATAACTTTTTAGGTGCGTATTTAAGTACTTAGTCTGGCCATAAATACTGTTACACTTAATTATAAAAAAATATTACATTTGAATTTCGAATCTGTCATTTTTATACGATTGTTCATTGTGTTTTCTCATTTTGGCGCCAATACATTGTAAAATATTTTGCGATATTAAAATGGTGTGGGGTGATAAAGAGAACCGAATCGCTGTGATAGCATTACACAAAGTAGGTATGGAGCCAAATGCAATTTTTAAAACTCTCCATACACTTGGTATTAGTAAAATGTTTGTGTACCGGGCTATTAATAGGTACAATGAGACCTCCTCTGTTTGTGACAGAAAAAGATCTGGCCGTCCACGTAGTGTTCGTACGAAAAAGGTGGTCAAAGCAGTAAGGGAAAGAATTCGAAGAAATCCTGTCCGAAAGCAAAAGATTTTATCTCGGGAAATGAAGATAGCACCTAGAACCATGTCGCGTATTTTAAAAGATGACTTAGGACTTGCAGCCTATAAGAGACGCACTGGCCATTTCTTAACTGATAATTTAAAGAAGAATAGGGTGGTAAAATCGAAACAACTACTGAAGCGGTACGCAAAGGGAGGTCACAGAAAAATTTTGTTTACGGATGAGAAAATTTTTACAATTGAGCAACATTTTAACAAACAAAATGACCGTATTTATGCTCAAAGCTCTAAGGAAGCTTCCCAATTAGTCGACAGAGTGCAACGTGGACATTATCCGACTTCAGTGATGGTTTGGTGGGGTGTTAGCTATGAAGGAGTGACTGAGCCATATTTTTGTGAAAAAGGTATCAAAACATCGGCACAAGTGTATCAAGATACCATTCTTGAGAAGGTAGTTAAGCCCCTTAACATCACCATGTTCAATAACCAAGTATGGTCCTTCCAGCAAGACTCGGCGCCGGGTCATAAAGCTCGGTCCACGCAGTCTTGGTTGGAATCGAACGTTTCGGACTTCATCAGAGCTGAAGACTGGCCGTCGTCTAGTCCCGATCTTAATCCGCTGGATTATGATTTGTGGTCAGTTTTAGAGAGTACAGCTTGCTCTAAACGCCATGATAATTTGGAGTCCCTAAAACAATCTATACGATTGGCAGTGAAGAATTTTCCCATGGAAAGAGTGCGTGCTTCTATTGATAACTGGCCTCATCGTTTAAAGGACTGTATTGCAGCCAATGGAGACCACTTCGAATAAGCTTTTTATATTTTTAATTGTTTTATATTTATGTATTAAACTGACACACTGTAAAAGTAATAAATGTTATTTGCAGTTAACAATTTTCTTTTTTCTTTATTACAATATTTATGGCAAGACTAGGTACAGACGCACATATTTTTATAAAGCGCAAGACTATAATATATCAAATTCAAAGATTTCTGCTGTATTTGCTGCAACTGACCTGAATAGTAAGAAACATACTTCCTTCCGGCTAAACTTTTCTTGACACTAATGACGCTTAGATGTTTTTAAATATTCTTACATTCATGACGCGTGGCAGTTTAATATAAAAAAAAGATTAATTAAATTTATTTTGTACGTAGCCTACTACATTCATGCCTATTACAAAACACTTGTATACATTTTGTATTGAGCAAATAAACTCCATTACCTCCGGCTTGTATTACAACAAACGATGTTGTAATCAATATGTGAATACGTCATTTAGGCTGTTGGAGACAAAATATATTAGTAACTGATTCCCTTTAAAATTAAATAAATAGAATAACTAAATTATTGATCATTACAAAACATGATACTAATTAGCAACAACTACGTTAAAGTATGAATGTAAATCGATTGAACCTGTACATAAAAGGTATTGCGCATGACAATGCGATGCGGTGGATGATATTTACAATTTTGATTTAGAAGGAATTATTTTAAAACAATAATAGTACTCGCTTATATTTAATTTAATAGTATGGTATTTATTACTGTGGGAGGCAGGGGTCGTGTCTCTACAACATAAAAGGAGGATCTTCCGACCAGGCGAGGTTATCTTACCGTACTCGGCTACCAGTGTATCTGAAGGTACCAGCGAGTGCCACAGGGATAGCGAGTAACACGATGGCGGCGATAATGCTACTTCAGATCTTGCCACTTTAAAAGACTATTTTTAATCACGTCAAAGCCACCACTGTGGAGAAACGGGTGTCATGTCCCTTCGACGCAAAGGAAGGAACCTTACACGACGGTT
Source organism: Hypercompe scribonia (assembly GCA_949316085.1). NCBI lineage: Eukaryota > Metazoa > Arthropoda > Insecta > Lepidoptera > Erebidae > Hypercompe > Hypercompe scribonia. The sequence goes on from OX438969.1 coordinate 20,064,332, forward strand.
GAAGTTGGAAAGTTATATATTTACTAATCGGCGCGTGAATTTCTATATCGTGATACAGGATTAGTAATTACTCCGTAGTTCATTACTCCGTAGTTTGATGTGTCTTCGGTAGATTACGTAGTAGTATGTTTTTTTTGCGCTGTATATAGAAGTCGCCACACTACATATGCTTGTATTATAATATCGAGAAGGTTAAATGTAAAATTAAAGAGCTGAATCTAAATGTCAATGTTGTAATGAACCGGGTGGTATAAAAGCCAGCACACTGGTCACTATCTCTAGGTACCCTAAAGAACATAGGTAAGCCAATACATTTCTCCAATAAGAACCTGGCGCTTGTATGTTTAAACGTAATACTACTTGAAATTCAAATGATACTAAGAATTTAAATATTTATCTGGACGCACCTTTTTAAGAGGCCCAAGTTACAATCTCATTCTATTATTAGTCATATACATGAAAATTCTTTTGACAAAAAATAAAACAAATGTCTCCATTCTAAGAATAATGAGGTCAAAATAGGTAATATCCTGAAAGTGCAACGTTATTTTCAAACCTAATTCTATCATCTACTGATAGATCTCACTAATTAGGTAGACTTCTAGGGATTCGATCAATATGCAGTAATGGTTCTGAGAACTTAAAGTAATATATATATATATATAATATCTGCTATTTAGATATGGGATCGGCCGAGGCAATTAATTACGTATGACTATCTATTTAAAACTGTGCCAATCTAGCTCAGACTTATATAATAAAGTGTAATAATATTAATTGTAATCACATTTATGTGCTAAACGTAATAGATAGTTTATTAAATAATTTCAATTCGTATTTCTTTTCATTAAAAATGATTTATTACAGACACTTACTAACTCATCGTCTCAAATACATATAATTAAATGTAGCATGGTTAAAAAATATAGGATAGCCTTAGAAAATTCATAATTTCTAAAAACGTTGATACAGCCGTTAAGTTACATATGTACTCGTATATATATGTACATGCAGGGAATGTAGACTATTGTGGAACATTTTGTACAGAAGAGGTAAGTATTGCCCGTGTTGTCCTTCATCGGATGGTGATATTTTATTAATATTTAGATGCTTATAAGAACAAATAGAAGTATGTCCATGTATGTAGGTTTCTGCTTCAGCTATATCTTTATCGTTTGTTGCTATGTAAATCGATAATTAATTGATAAAACAACAAATAATTGATTCGAAATTTCTAATATGACACTGTTAGAATTGACACCGAGTCGAATGCAATCTGTCGCTGGGTCAAAGTTAGAAATCATTAATAGTAAATGGTAGATATACTCCATTACATGTTGATTAAGTTTCTCCAACCTTAACATTTCTTATTCATACACAATTCACTCCAGTTTTAACAATCTCGGCTTTTCTTATTTTTGTTTTATCGCATTTACCTTTACGAAAATACTCCCATGACTGTTAAAATAAAATATGTAAGCATTAACATGCGTCTCGTGTCGAGCTGCCAACAAATTTTAGGAATGCACAGTTAGCTCTACGAACTGGCGCTGCATTTCGACGGTATTTATATTTTAATTGAGTTTCAAAATGGTTGGAAGTAGTACAAAGTATACTAATAGAATAGGTTAGTTATGATTTTATTACTATGGGTTTACGTAAATATTTTTATTGCTTTGGAAAGGAGCAATGTTTTTTATAATGAAATTATAGAATTGTGAATGTATTATTTGCATAAAATAATTGGCAACAACATACGATTGGGTGGTAATGCTCTGTAATACTTTAAACTATTTGATATTGCTGTGGGATAGCCAAACTTCGGCTCGTATAAACCTGTGCGATAGCAGTTATACCACAGCCTCACCGAAAACCGGTTTTTGCAATTCTTTCGTTGTTTGTGTGTGAGGTTATCGGATACTCAACTTCCCCCTCTTCACTAATTCTGGTTGAAGGAACACAAAGGTTGTAATATACTTAATTTTATGTTTTAAATTGCAGGTGTCTATGGATGGCGGTAGTCACTAAATGTGATCCGTCTGCACATGTACGAGGGGTACCCTGAAAGTTGCCGGCAAAACAAAGAAAAGATACAATTTTTATGGAAGAAACCGCTTTATTGCTTTTCGAAGTATCCGCCTTGAAGTTCCATACACTTTTACATTCAATGAAATCAGTTTTCAAAACATTTATTCCAGTCCGACTGTGGTACTCCAGAAAAATGAGATTTAAATGTTTCAACTGCCTCTTCAGGTGTTAAATAACGCTGACCACGCATTTTCTTCTTGATAGAAGGGAACAGAAAGAAGTCATTAGTCGATAAATCGGGTGAATACAGGCAATGAGTCAATAATTCGATCTTATTTTCCTTCAAATAACCAATTGTTCGACGTGCTGTGTGCTCGCTTCGAGAGCTCGCATTGTCATGATGGAGGATGATTCGTCGTTTTCGGTTGGTTTTTCGAATCTCATCGATGACTTCTGGCAAACAAATTGTTGTATACCATTCAGCGTTTACTGTTTTCCGATACTGTAGTACAACAGTAGCAACTGGCCTAGATTTCCGAAAGAAAAAAGTAATCATTTGTTTCGAAGTGCTCCGCGACCGAACAACTTTTGTTGGATTCGGTTCATTTTGAAATACCCAAACAGTTGATTACTGTTTTGTTTCGGGCTCATACGAATATATCCAAGTTTCGGTATCTGTTACGATACTATAAACGTTTGGAGAAGCACCGCGATTGAATTTTTTGAGCATTTCTTTGCACATATTACATAAATTATATATTATCAGTTAATAGTTGAACTGAAGATTAGAAATACTCCAAATATGTTATCAGTGATAGTATCAATGATCATAATGTACCTACTCTGACTTGGGTTACGGCGGCCAGTTTGCGTTTCCGAGGTTCGGAGGTTAAGACCGCAATTCATACTTGGGCTGTTATTTATTTTTCTTAATTTCTATAATAAGAAAAACTCGATAGCACTCACTAGCCCAACCCGGGAATCGAACCTGAGATTTCTTAATCGGTAGTCGCGTTGCCATGCCTGTTTTCCCGGAGAGGTAAAATGAAACATATTAAACGCCCATTATTCTCCAGTGTTTTGGCCCCATGTAACAGTTGTGAACCTATTACCGTTAATCGGGATGTTTTGTTTGTCAGAGCCTTATCTGTCGATTAGCATGCAGCAGCAGCAGCTTTAAGTGCACCACTTGCAGATGAGGTGGACTTGGGCCTTAAGTTCTTAGTGGGAACCATATGTACCTTATGCATCTATATATGTATATAAATATCTATAAATATGAATAGAGAGTAACAATAATATATTTTTAAAAGTATAATAATAAGAGTTTCAGACGTCTTACACACTGCGTTGACGTTGACCCTCCCGATGGTTTGAGGGACGCGGGGCCTAGTCACGCTAATCAATCAGCTAGTCTGTCGCTGAAAACCGGCCGTCATGTGTTACTTTCATGATTGCGACATGATAATCTGCTGACTCTACATTACAAAAAATGAAATTGACGGATATTACGTTGAATTGAATAGAATATTTGAGTGACAAAAGAGGTTCGGATTGATTTTCATTTTTTAAGTAACGTTTTCTTTAGTTTTGCACTGGAATCCACGATTCTTGAACTTGCATTTAAAGAGAATAATACTGTATAATATTTCAGTAAAGAACATTTATTATTTTACTTCATATATAAATGGCATCTAAATATGCTACATAACATAAAGATATGGTGACTTTATCATTTTTTTTTTCAATTACTTGCACAATTACTCACGAATACTAACCATAAACGGCAATTATAATACCTAGGAATAAATTTTATATTCATTACATCATCTGTATTTTGTCAAGCAAATAAATCTGAAGATAATAAGCTTGGAAATCGTGTAGTATACAACCGACCACCCGCCCCACGTCCCGCTAACCACCAAGAGGATCAAACTTACAGCTTACGGCATTACTTGATTTATTATAATACTGTCAGACTGCTGATTTACATATACTTAAATATATTTGTAAAATGCATATAAAAATTATACCCAGGTACAACAAAACCTTTGTACTCATCATACAATTATTTGTCTTGGGTAGGATGATCTCCATGACGTCCAGCTTAATAATCAGGGTTCAGCTTAATGACCCTACCAGTACACCATACCACATATTAATACAAATACTAGACCAACATGTCTGGCCTGTCATGTAATATATGTGTATTTCATTATTGTAGTCACTTTAACTATTTGAAAAGTAAAAATAATTACATACGACTCTACCATACTAACTTTTAGAATTATTATGTAACAAAATTAGCTTCAATTTTAATTTTAAAGACTGAAAGTGATTATTCTATTCTATATCTACGAGTACGTAAGAATATAAGTTGTTATTTTTAGAATCTAAAGCATTATTGACCTTAATCTCTCACTTGATCAACGAAATGATTGCTTACGCAGTTTTTAAGGTCTTTGATCCCTAAGATACTCATATTTCAAGATAAAAATACACAGACAAAGAAAATATATTAGTCACTCGAAATATCTGCAGGTTCATTAATTCAAAGTTCATTTTATGTTTTCTAAGTATATGAACACTTAGCTTATATTTATTTTTACGTATTATCATTATGATAATGTTAATTATTTACTTTTTTAGATTGTAATTTTATTACTTTTCTTAACAAGTTATGATTACAATATTATCCGGCTTTGAAATATCATATCTTAGAAAAAATTTAATTAAATATAATAACTGACATTGAAAGTCTACCTTAATATTATAGACAATAAAATGGTTGATAAATCGTGTCTGTTAACCGTCACATTTCATTATTTTACATTATCATCACGCTCAGAAGTATACAGAACTTTTGTAAGATCAAAACAAGAAAGGACTATGGTATTAGGTATGACTATTGTATTTAAAAATATAATAGCATTAATTATATTATTTTACAGTTATGTGGCTCTAGAGAGAAATTTTAAATTATTTTTTAACAAACATTTTGGTATACATACATACAACCATATATAAAATCATGCCAGCTTTCCTGGAGGGGTAGGCACAGGCATTTTAAACGTCTACTTTTCGCCAATGTTATGTAATACCACCCAATAATGGGTCCCACGTAATAGATGCCGAACCTATTGGTATAACTTTTGAAAATTATTGTAAATAAATATGTTTTCACTCACCTTTAGTAGGATTCTTTACTTACCTGTTATATATATATATATAATGACTTGCGTTGGCCTTTCACCTACACTCATTTGTTATAGTGAACTCGTTACATAACGAGAGCAATTATTTTGTACTGTTAAATTTTTAATTTGCCGTCAACATTGACAGTCTGAAAATTAAGTTTCGTAAGACTTGGTAAAGTTTTAGATATAATTTAATGCTACTGATTGATATTTTGTGCTTCAATACAAGAAGCATCACCATTCTCTTACTTTGACGTAAATTTTACCAGGAAGAGTGACACCATGGCTTCACAGAAGACAGGTGTTAAAAATTTTTTTCGTTACTTTTTATCAAGTGATTGACTCTCTCCCTATCTCTGTAACTCTCTCTTTTACTCTCTCCCTTACTCCGTCTCTTACTTTCTCCTTTACTTTCTTCGTATCTCTCACCCTTACTCTAAGAGAAGGTACTCAAAGGGTATATAGCATAAATTGAGATATGCATTCAAATATAAGTTGAGCTCTTATTATGTAAACTTTCCTTATCATGATAGTATTGATCTAGATATAAGTATGTATAAATTTTGTAGTAATAGTTTTTAAATAATTATTGAAGTGATTAGTGTATAATCAAATGTCAGGGAAAGTTCATTGATAAAATTAAATGATTGTAATAATATAGTAAGAAGAACCTTAAGTGCTCTGCAATCTTTACAAGGAAAATTGATTTTATTAGAGTAAAAATTTAAAAAAAAAAATTTACTTCTAAACAAGCTCCTCTAGAAAGATCTGTTTTTCTTTTTATTTTATTTTAAACATAAGTCATTAAACTGAATTTCGTTGTTCACTTTATTGTTATGATTTTGCGGCAGATAGACTAACTATGCACCTGGCTCCTTGACTACTGGTACCTGAGACGGCGTGCGGTTTTTGGTAGGTTTGAATCCGACATAACCACCTTTCAATGGTATCCGTGGGGATTTCCGCACAGAAAAAAAGTGGAGTAACTATATTATAGTCGACTACATATGACGGTTTTAAAACTTTTGTGTGTCTATCAATAACTGTGTCTGAAATACAAAATATTATATATTTGTTTTTTTTTTATGTTTTGAAACATGTACTTATCTTAACGAGCAGTTTGGTTACCAGTGTAAGACTAGCATGCTAGTCTAAGATATATTTTCATTACAAGGGAAAACTTTGTAATGTAACCACCTTTCAATGGTATCCGTGGGGATTTCCGCACAGAAAAAAAGTGGAGTAACTATATTATAGTCGACTACATATGACGGTTTTAAAACTTTTGTGTGTCTATCAATAACTGTGTCTGAAATACAAAATATTATATATTTGTTTTTTTTTTATGTTTTGAAACATGTACTTATCTTAACGAGCAGTTTGGTTACCAGTGTAAGACTAGCATGCTAGTCTAAGATATATTTTCATTACAAGGGAAAACTTTGTAATAATTAAGTTGAAGGTTATTTGTTAATGCAATGAATCCTCAATTACTGAAAATCACAATAGTGTATTGTTATGCTCAGTTAGATTCTTGAATAAGGTAGTAATAATGGCTATTAAAATACTGAAATTAAAAAAGCAGAAAAAAAAACACGATTTAAAAGCAAACCGAACTAAGAATGGGAAATACTTTATCTCAGAATAACGTGGTACGCTTTTTAGTATATTTTTATAGTAACTGTATTATTATTAATACTTACTACTATAACACATTAATTGTTTGCAATATTTGAGGTCAATGAACACGGTTCTTATAATAAATACTATGTTCTATTTTTATTTGAATTTTCTATTAAAGAGTATCTTTTCAGCTTGTTTTTTAATTTAATTTTAAGTTTCTTATTGTTTTGAATTATAATTTGGCATCATCGCCACATTTGAAATCATCATTGGTCCTTGATAACATATCAAGTTTTTAACTTAATTGAATGATTTTCCGTGGGAAAATCATGCTTCAGTATAAATAGGCGGCTTCGACCTGAGCGATGTCACAGCCTTATAGGAAACTACTTCTGTAGTTGCTACCCAGTTAACACTCTTGTAACTCTTAATTTGTATATGCTCATGAGCGGCGGTAATCACTTACCACTGGATGACCCATCTACTCATTTACCCCACTATCGGGTGACACACCTACTCATTTATTCCACTATACCATAAAGCATATTTTAAAAGTAATGTAAACTACGTTGGTAACCTTTATTACATAGATCAAGTCAAACTAATACAAAGTACGGAAAGTACGAGTAGTACCTACATACCTGACCTTAAAACATGGGACACTTAAATATTTCATGAAACCTCTTGACAAGGAAGTCGAGCAAAATGGGTTGTTCAATGAAAATTTTGTTAAGTGAAACCCATAATCATACGTATAATGATTGGCTTGTTGGCCTAGTGACTCTAATTGCTAAGTCAAAGCTGGGTTCAATTCCGACCCAAAAATAGTATTATGTAATTTATCTATAACTGTTCATATATATGCGTATGCATTTAGAAATATGATGATGATGATGATGATGTCCTCCCAGACGTATCCGTCGACGGCGACACACTGTTACTAACTATTAGTACGACGTTCGTGAGCGCGAATGTGACTCGCAAAACCGAATTTAGTTTTGAAGATTCGGCCACAGATAGCGCAGTAAAGCTGCCCGCTATCATTGTATGTGTAGTTATAGGAGGGCTTAGGTCGAGCTTTCAAAAGCTGGCGTTTGGCGTCAAGATGTTCGACGCGAGCGCGCTCAAAGTTATTAATGCCCGTTTTGACAGCATTTCGCCACTCCGGTCTCCGAGTAGCAAGCTCCTCCCAAGAATCGCAAGAGATTCCACAGGATGTTAGGTGGCGTTTCAGAACATCTTTGTAGCGTAGATATTGTCCTCCGGGTTTGCGCTTTCCTGAGCTAAGCTCTGAATAAAAGACTGACTTTGGCAACCTTGAGGAGTCCATACGCACTAGGTGTCCAGTCCAGCGTAGTTGACACCTCATTAGCAGACTCTCCATACCGGTCATCTTAGTCCGACGAAGAACTTCAGAGTTAGACACACGATCCTGCCATTTCAAACGAAGAATGATACGGAGACACTTCATGTGAAAGACGTCAAGACGTCTGATGTCACCCTTGTACAGACACCAGGTCTCCGAGGCATGCAGAAGCAGAGGTAGTATAATAGCTCTATAGACGGCAAGTTTCGTGTGGAGCTTTAAGTCGTGAGATTTCCATACTCTTTGGCTCAGCCTACCAAAAGCAGCAGCAGCTTTAGCGATTCGCGCAGATATGTCAGACTCGAGACGATTGTCGCTACGAACTAGGCTTCCTAAATACCGAAAAGTATTGACTTCGTCTAGTTTTTTTCCACCTAAGTAGACAGCAGTGTCACTAGCAGATTTTCCCCTTGCAGGCTGTTTCAGAATCCGAGTTTTCGACGCGCTGATTACAAGGCCGAATTTTCGACAGGAGTCATCTAAATTGTCAACGTATCTTTGCAGATTCCCCATACTGTCAGCCATAAGGCAAACATCGTCTGCATAAAGAATTTCCAGTACAGAGGTCCGCCGGACTTTATGTTTTGCTCTGAAACGGGTGAGGTCAATTACACTCTTGTCCATGCGAACATTTAATGAAACACCATCACTGCAGCTCCCAAAGGCATCCTTCATAACCGCAGCAAAGTATATAGCAAACAGGGTTGGAGCCATTACACAGCCTTGTTTCACTCCGCTTGTCACACTAAACCGTTCTGTGAAGTCGCCTTCGTGGCGTACACGGGCCATCATGCCTTCATGAAATTGACGCACCAAATTTACGAGCTTCACAGGACAACCATATCTCTCGAGCACTGTCCAGAGGGCAGATCTTGGTACGCGATCAAAAGCCTTTTCAAGGTCCACAAAACACATGTAGAGGTCACGGTGTTGTTCAAGGCTTTTTTCTTGTAATTGTTTGACAACAAAGATGGCATCAACCGTCCCTCGATTCGGTCTGAAACCACACTGGGAGTCGGGAAGGAAGCTTTCAGCTAGCGTACACAGGCGCTTGTTGATGATATGCGCCAGGATTTTGCCAGCCACTGAGAGCAGAGCAATTCCTCTAAATGAGCTGCAATCTGAGAGGTCTCCTTTGCCCTTGTATAGTTTAACAATAGTAGCGTCCCTCCAGTTTTGTGGAACAAGTTCATCAACCCAAATTTGTTGAATTAAGGCAAACAGTCTAGATTTAATGTTTGGTCCTCCGTATTTGAAAACTTCTGAGGGAAGACTATCTGCACCTGGTGACTTGCCGTCCTTCAAACGATTTATCGCGGAAACAAATTCTGCAAACGACGGTGGCTCATCCAACTCCGACGCGACAGGCAGCTTCTCAAGGGTGTCGAGGTATTGCAGATCCACTCCTTGACTGTCGGGATTAAGCACTTCATCAAAATGCTCAGCCCAACGAAGGAGAACTTTTACGGGATCAGTCAGCCTCTTGGTCTTATCTTGCGAGTACACTGGGGCGGTTTTCCTAGTCCGAGGTCCGAAAACACTCTTAAGTCCCTCGAAGAATTTAGCAGTTTGATTGGTATCTGCCAGCCACTGTAATTCTTTGGATTTTCTGATCCACCAGTTATCTTTTAATTGCCGCACTTTGATTTTAAGTTCCTGCTGCATAGATTTTCGTTGCCCAGACTCAACAGTGCTTCTTAAAGTAGTTCTGAAGTTCTCAACGAGCTTCCGTATTTCTGCATCAGAATTGTCGAACCAATCTTGGTTTTTCTTCTGCAATCTACCTATAACTCTTTGTGATACTCCATGTAAGGTCTCCGCGTACAGACGCCATTTAGCATCAATAGTTGAGTCACTATCAGCACTGGACATGGCATGTTCAAATTCTGCGTCAAGGAGGAACCGAGTTGCCTCGTCGCTTACTAACTTTGTAAGAGCTAGTTTCGCTGGAATTTTATGTTTTGCTCTGCGCGGAGGCTTATAGTTAAGCCTCATCTTAGATCGAATGAGACGGTGATCCGTCCAGCCCTGGGCACCCCGCATCGCTCTTGTGATAAGTACATCCTTCAGGTCACGCCTTCGAACTATGATGTAATCAAGAAGATGCCAACGGCCAGAGCGCGGATGCATCCAAGATGTTTTGTATTTTTCAGGTAGCCTGAAGAATGTGTTGGTGATACTAAGCTCGAATTCCGCACATAGAGCCAATAATGCAGTACCATTGATGTTGCACTTTCCGATACCGTGTTTGCCCAGTACGTTTCCCCAAGCCATGTGGTCCGCCCCAACACGCGCGTTGAAATCTCCAAGAAGACAAATTTTATCCCGCTGCGGTACGTTCAGTAGAACTGTACGAAGGTCCCCGTAAAATTTAAGTTTATCCTCATCTGATGAGGTCAAGGTAGGTGCGTAAATGCTGATGAAATGCAAGTATTTACCAGGTCCCACGCAGAGTCTCAGGGTCATGATTCTGTCACTGACGCCCTTTGGAAGTTCAATGAGAGATCTAGCTATCTCATTTTTTATGGCAAAACCTACACCACTAGCGGATCGTTCCGTTGCTGGTTTACCTATCCAGTAGTATGTAAACCCACCGAGTCTCTCACAGAGCTCACCACTATCCGCCAGATGCGTCTCACTAACTGCAGCAATGTCAATATTATAACGGGACAGTTCGCGCGCAATGAGCGCTGTTTTTCGCTCGGGACACAAGTTGTTCTCGTTGTCCAGCAAAGTTCTTACATTCCAAGCAGCTATAGTAAAAGGTTTCATATATTTTTGTTTCTTTCGACCGCATTAAGATGGTGACCGGATGACCGCGGTTAGCCGACCGGGTAAAAAGTGAGACAAACTTTGTTTAGGCCGCCTTTTCTAGGCCCCTCCCCGGATTGGGGAAAGCAGTGCGATCCCTAAATAGAGCTGCTTTGTCGATGGGCGAGCTGCCGAACCAGACTCTTGCCTCGGTCAAGTCATGAAACGACCATCACCACCCAACCGCCTACGTGCAGAGATCCAGCTAGGGACCAAACTCACCAGATCAGTACCCCACCACCAGTCTCCATCGCCGTAGGACTTTGCTCACTGTTCCGTGTTATTGCCAGGTGTCATCTGCGCGGGAATATGTTATAGTACATAAGTGTATGCGCAAACACAGACGCACTCTCTCGTCCGCCCGCTCCTTATTCCAATGGAACGGAGTACCGCTACGATCAGAGGAACGATTGGATGCAGTGTCTGGCCGACGGTAACTGCACGCGCCCTCTACCGTCGCCCTGGGCCATCCACCTTGCCTTGCTGGATCGCCAACTCTGCCAGGCCCTTTTGCACTATCTGCGTTGGGCTGCCATCCTTGCCGCCGAACCAGACTTTTGTATTTAGCAGGAGGGAACTGCTTTTGTTGGACCTAGGGAAGGAAAATAGGGATGGGATGGAACTGAATGTGGAACAGTGGCAAAGGATATAGAGGGAATAGGATACTACTGCTTGGAAGTTTGAGAAGCAAAGACAGTAGAAGCTCGGGGAGCCGGGGTCGCGTACCCGTGTATCACACCGTAGCTTTTGGTCCATAAGCCGAGATGGATACCCCCTGACATGGAAGACTTAGAAATATATAAGTATGTATACTAACAGTCTGGTTACAATAGTAGAGGATTTGACTTGTGTATCTGAAAATTTATCATTATATTAAAAAAAGTAAACATGCGAATTCACAGATTTCGTTCCCAGTTGCATTTAAATCAACATGGCAACATATTCGTCAACGTTATTCCAAAAATTTGATTTGAATTTCGAACGGTACGTTCAAAACTGAGAACAATTAATTTTCAAGGGCGTCTCATAAATGACAATACTTTTTAATTTTTCCATAATACTTGGTTGGGAAAGCTATAAAGATACTTGTAATACTATTATTAAATTTAATGTAATTTAAATATTTAACTGATGGGTATACCACAACGTAGTGCTGAAATGATAATTGTTTAACTAATAGAAGAATTTGTTAAATCACGCCTAAGTCCTACCGGTTCGGGTGCGCGTGAGCACGCGAAGAAAAGGCGCGCGCGGCGCCAATATTCGTCAGTCTCGCCAGGGTCGCCACAGGGGTCGGACCACTATCTAGTCATTAAAACCTTTTTTTAATAATTAAACTTTTGTAATCTAAAAGCCATCATGAAAGTGTTCATCGTACTGACAGCAATCACCGCGTTAGCGAGTAAGTTTAAATGTATTTCTGTAATTTAAAAATATTTTCAGTAACTTAACTTTAACATATGTATAATTTGAAGTGTAAATATTAATTTAGGTTTCAGTTGACGATAAAATGTTATTTTGTAATATAATACATGTGTGTAACCTCTAATTTGAGTTATACAATTGCACCCACAGTGCTCTACATAACTCTAGATATCATTAATCAATACAAAAGACATCAATGCGTTCGGTTTTCACTCACTTCACGAAGGTAATATAAAGATTTGGAATTAAACATTTGAAAAACTTCACTTTAGACATCAGAGTTCTTTGTTATAAAATGTCGTAAATGAAATATATACCAAGACGCTATTGACAGAAAACCTTATCCTTTAATTATGAATTGACACAATATAGTCAGGTTTTTGTTTAGTTGGCCACGTAACAAAAACTAGTGAAGCTATGTAACGATTGTGAAAGCATTATACAACTATCTGTTGACCCACCTCGTTGTGGCTCACAAATTCATACTGAGTAAAAAGTTTAAGTCTTTTGTTTCACACATTTGCATGGATTTGCAGTGTAAAAGAAGTTGTGTCACGTACTATAATGATAATGAAATAATAACATCACGCAATAACAATACACTGAGTTACGAGCTCAGTTTCTGCTTCAAGACATACTTTTGTCAAATCCCTTAGAAAATTATTAAATTTTTCTGTTTTTTCGTATAAAATATGCGAAGGTCACAATGATAAGTGATGGAAAATTTTCACTCAGAAGATAATTATGATGAGCAGTTCAAAAAAATCTTAACACCGTTAACTTCCTAAATACTATAGTGATCAAGATTTAACACCTAATTCTTTAGAATGTCTCTTTTTTATTTTTGTATATAACCCCTTCGAACCTACTCTATGCAGGCATTGTAATTACATTTCTTTAATGTGGTTGTGCAAATTAATTTGTTCGTTACATTAATATTAAATATTTAATGGAATTCGATAGTATTATTGGCATTTTACTCCGGTTAATCAACAGATCCTTCAAAATTTTCTAATATTGTTAGACAAGCTTCTCAAGTGATTTATCGATACTTAAAGACTAGATCTGATATCTAACATCCACGGTTTCGTGATTTTCATTATCAATACTCAGAAGTTCACTACTGGATGTAGATCTCTCCTTAGACAGGAATACTTGGCCTACTATATTACACTCACGAGAAGGGTTGGTAGCGAGGTTCTTTCAAGTTTTACTTCTCTTTAAAGTGCTCGTTGTTCTACGTAGTTAGTACCCACTGGTAGATTATAAGTGGTGACATACCAAAATCTCAATCCACCACTACGTGGACAAGTTACAGTAGACCCAGAGACTACGGACGATAAATATATTAACGATGACGATAGGTAACGGAAAGTTTAAATGTTCTAAATATTAACGAAAATAATATGAAACATATGTAGAAATCAGAATGGAAATTGACAAATTTTATGATAATTCAACAACAGTTTGAAAGCACCAATCAGTTTCAGATATATTAGCGATGTCGTAATTTGTTTCAAAATTATTTCTGTGCCAGTGTTCAGTTATTAAGAAATGTTGTGATATATGAAATGTTCCAAAAACTCTTTATATAACAATTGTACAGGTTGTTACAATGACGCGTAGTCATTTTTAAAAGTGTTATGTGCAACCGAAATATTTTTGAAAGAATAAGTCTCAGATATTTATATTGTAATACTATATTTAATGTATGCTTAAATTCATTTTGTTTTAATTTGTTTTCACAGACATTAAAAATGATGCGAGATCCATGTTCTTGATATTAAATGTTTTTGTTTTATTCAAGTTGGTTCCTTTTTCATCTGAAACATATTTTTTTTCAATCAAATTTCATTTATTAATTATAAAATCAAATTCTTGCTTCAAACGAATGATAAAAGTTTTGAGACTTGTAACCACTCATCCATTCCGTCATTCGTATTACAATTCTGTCAAATATGATCACAAATTACTGTATTTTCTTAATTATTTAACTAACTATGTTTATCGTAAAGTTCCACATTAGTATCATGTCTAATTTGATATCTACGTTCTGTGACACTTTTTTGTTATTAGTACCTCGATATGCATTTCTTTCTAGTTCATCACATTGCTAATTAATGTCTCTACTTTCTTTCTTTCTCAGAATACATAATTACATTTCGAAATAGAAAACATGTTACTGTATCAATCTAATCATTCAAACCACGCACTTTGGGTCACATTTTCTTGTGATCATGTTCTATGAGGAACTTTGTTAACCATGAGGGAAAATTTATACTGAATAGAGAAAGGGCCATAAGCTAGCGGATATTCATCGATCGTTAATTTTCATGGATTTTTGTTGTTTGTGTTGTGTTGTTTTTATTTAAATAAAAAAAACAGTTTATTTTACTATTTAGTTTATTTTTAAATAGTAAATTCAGTCTGTCAATAATGTAATTTAAGACTTCGATAACTTATTTAATAATTCTGTTTTAATTCCTAAAATAATAATATAAATCTTATTTACACCCCTTTACATACCAAGGAACCTTTTGTGACACCTTCCTTTTCTTATATTATCATTTCAACACCAAGCCGTAAAATATTTATTTGATATTAAACTTTAATCCATTAAAAAAACAGATAGCGTTACGTAAACGCTACGTAACAATTTTTTATCAATTTATATTATTCAATTACTAATCACTGAATTAGAATGTAAAGCTATAAATATTGATTTATTGACATTTTAATGAATTTTTATTGGGCTTCTGTCAACAATATTCTTATTGATTTCTGAAATTCGTAAACATTATAATGAAAAGGAAATCGTTCAAATAAAATGTAAAAATAAGCTTTTAACATTCATTTATTAACAGTTTTAAAAAACAGTTATAGTTATATTAAAACGATAGTTATAAGCGTAGATTTAGAAATGAAAAAGGAATATCGCTTAATATTTCCTAAAAAAAGCCTTAAAGTAAACTTAGATTTCATACGTTCCTATAATGTCAAGAAAAAGTATCCTCTAGTTGTTTGTGAACCTGTCTATTCCTTTCTTTATAAAAAATTGAAATATAATTTAAGAAGTGGTCAAACTGCTTATGAATGAGTAATAAATTTATAGGATAAAGTTTTAATTATCAATAGCGAAATAGATATCGCTAAAATACGCGAAAATAACTAACAATATGCTTATCGTCAAGTAGTATTGTTGAAATATGACATTGACATTCGCCGGCTCGATATTTTTTGCCTCCTTAGTATAAATAGAAACATTATTTTCTATCAACAATTGCATTGCGCTGTTGACACTGTACGTAAATTTACGTAAACAACGTCTTTTGTAACCAATGGAGTAGAAAGTAGATATCTGTAGAGTTTCTATAAAAGTTTGAGTGTTCTAAGAAATGTAAATAGTATACTTGATAGTTCGATTCTTCTTTGTTCCTGACCGGGCTAGAGAGAGTTAGTGTAGCGCTATTTGTCCTGTTCTTGACAAACAACTTTCATCTCTTCCTCATTCATTAGATCTTTCACACACACTCATCATACACATCATAGCATTCACAGAAGCCTTTAAACATTTAATTTTTACTCATCTTTTTAGTATGTTTAAACTTTTATGTGTGCACACATATAATCTGTCCCAGAAATTATTGCTAAATTTCTTTTCAGTTTTAGAACAACGATACAAAAATTTCAATTTAATTTTATGTAACATCTTGCGTTTAAGTAATTATTTCTTAATATTTTATTTTAACATATCTATTGGTCATGGTAATGTGTTAAGTAAATATTATTTGTGTATAAATTACTCTGTTTAAGATAATCAGATGATTTGATGATAAAAGTAAATTAATTATCGTGAGATGTCAAGTTTAATTAACAATTTATTTGATATTCATACAAAATTCTATAAACACTAGATATATTGTTAAAAATATATTTCATTTTTTTACCACACTGAGCTAATATCATTTTAAATTGAGTGTAAAAAGTCTAAACAATAAATTGCGAAAGCATTTTGTCTTTGTGGTGCAATGTATAAATTTTTGACACCGATAATTGCAGCTCCACTTAATCGAACATGAAAGAAGTTGCACACACAAACATTTCACTGTTTACTTTATTGATCATATTCATTACTTTTAGTAAGAATGTATCTACTAAAATTAAAGTCAGAGCAAGATCTAGGTATAAATTAACTGCAGTATTTGACAACCCCACTTCTCAAAAGTGATATATATAAGTTTTCCATCACAAGTTTAGGGAAAAATTATTTATTTAACAAAATACTTTATGCCTACAATTTTTATATAAAAGTCTAAATTCGTTAACGTGCACACTTTTAAACAGGTTCTCGTTATTTTTAGATTCTAGTTATTATCTGAAGAAAACGTGATTTCGATCCACATCCGTGTTTCAAATACATTTAGTTCTTTACTCTGTAATAAATTTTAATATTCAAGAGAAGTATCGCAGTTTCGTAGGCGACACCCGTCCCAGATGTTTTATTTCCTTGTCTGTTTGCTACTTTCAAATCAATCTTTAAGAAAAAAAACTATTTTCAATTACTCTTGCATTGTAAGTTTCTATACGGCTATGGTTAAAACTAAAAATCATTGTACAACTTAATTAAACCATTAACATTAATTTTATTTCAATAAAATTTGGTATGTACATAGATAGTTTGAACTATGGGGAAAGATATAGAATAGTTTTTACCCTCGAAATCATGCCTTAAGAGTGTAGAATGACGTAAACCAACTTTTGGCCGCGGTTCTCCCCACTTGTATCTGTTACCTTAGTAAAAATAATATTTTTCACCTGTGTCCTTCCTCAAGAAATACATTGCATTTAAATCGGTTCAGCGATTTAAGCGTAAAATGTAACAGATGGACAGACAGAGAAACACTTTCGTATTTATCATATTAGTAAGGTTGCAAAAGTAAATCTCTCTGTTACGCTTTCACGGCTAAAGCGCTGCACTGATTTGAATGAAATTTGGCATAAAGGTACTATACATACAATAACTTTTGAGAAAGGTCATGCATGCTGGTCATTTACTATGATAACCAATACGGTATACCGGCGAGCTTAGCCGCGATCAAAAGTTAGAAATTAAAAAAAGCAGATTTCACCAAACCTTGTAACATATTGCTGAATTTTTACCCTTTAAAGTATACCTAAATCATTTAACATCCCCCTTTTGAAACTGGCAGAGCACGCCTTTTGGTATTAGGCCTTTCGCTATTATTTTAAATGCAAAATGTGTTGGATAAGTAATGATGCAGATGAATTGTTATTACAGACCAAACATTTGAACATTCAATAGAATCTGATGATAGGTCAGTGTGATCTCGACCCCTGATGCATCGAGCGATGCACTAGTGTCGCAACTCGACTCACTTTCACTTCGCGTTGCGTCAGATGCCGAGTGGCGCGCAACGCCTCCGTCGATAATATAATCATACGTTACATTATCATCTTATAACCTTTTTCTATATGTGCTGGTTGTAAAATAGACTGTAGACTAGACTCCTGGTTGCACACTTATCACCATTCTTTGCATTTCAGGAGTGAGGTGATCACAACGTTCAGCGTTGGTAGTGGTTTTCATGCGTGGGGCAATACAAATTGTTGATAGTGTCATTACTAAGATATTTAAAAAACTAAGCATGTACAGTAAATATCAAATATATATTCAATATACTGTGTCTTTATATTTCCTTGACATACGTCACCTACGAAACATTTTTAAGCACTGTCGTTTTACTTGAAGATAATTTCCTAGTGCTTTTATAAGTGTTTAACTTCACAGAATTATTTGTGCTATACATATCAAAAATCCAACAAAAAAATATCGATTTTTTAAACACTTTATTTAAATTTCAAAATTTTTATCCCTCATCCAAGTAATTACAAAAAAACGGTATATAATATACACACGTCGTCAACTAAAAATTTTCCTACAGAATTATGTAGAACGCAAAATAGATTTCTAACTATGAAATTTTGTTTTCCACCAAGAAGATTAATAGGTTTAAAACGTGGTCGCATACATAAGTCCATATTAGAAAGGACAGTCTACAAAAATAGATCTTTTGAATTATTCAGATATTAATGAGACCCCACCTTGACTGTAATAATATTCAAGTTGCATAGTAACGGCTACTCTTTTAATGTCAAGCGTTAATTTGAATATTTATGTCATGATGGGACGCGACTTTTATCTCTATGTTAAACTTATATTTGACACACATATGTACATACTTTCAAACTGAGTGATTGAAAAATTAATTCATTCTTTTTATATTAGCCGTTATAAAGAGCTCTTTATTATTTCAAATGGTGATATCTAGAGACGATAAAAATACTCTAAGTAGCATATGTTAAGAGATAGAAAGATAGCAATGTGTGACTTCAACTAAAATTTGTTACGAAAAATTACCTAAAATTACAAACTACTACAAAAAATTACTGAACTGTATAGTTTTTATCGGATAACTAGACAGTAACTGGATTGCAGACAAAATAGTTTATATTTTTAAATACATAAATATTGTAAATAAATTACATGCAGATAGAATTAGTAACTTCTAACTCATTAGTCAGCAAGTAGTCATAAATCATTAGACTAACCAGTTCTTTCAAGAATATCAAAGTTTATCCTTAACCTGTACTCGCTACCAATTAAGTAAGGAACTAAAAACAACATTTCTTTGTAATACACAAGCGATGCTCGAATGTGTGCCAACAGTTCTTATGTAATATTACGCACTTATGAAACGAAAAAACTCGATCTGTTCTACTCTTAGTTCGAGAAGGAAAAAACAAGCTCTTTTACCTAAATACGCTTTCTAACCGGTCTTATTTCTGTCAGATCTGATATAACGGAACTATTAATGTTATGTAGCAATAACTTTTCTGTGTGACAAGCATGGTTATAATAAAAAAAATGTATAGACTTATAACATTTTGCAAATAGTATAACTCATTATTACGAGTACACACAATATTACGTGTTATTCATATGGTGTCATATATACTTTCTCGGTATGTGGATTTCAAGCATTGCCATTTTAAATCGATTTGTTAAAAAGTTATAAAATATACTTTTACATACTTCATTCATTTCATCAGAAAATGATATACATATCTTAAATAAATACAGGTATACGAAATATACACCTAGTGCTCATCCACTTAATGACAATCACATAATTGCAATATACTTCGCACACAAATATCCTAAGACCGAATATTTTATTATTCTATCTTTTCCAGGTGCGCAAAATTTCAAATGTCCTGCAAAAGACGGCCAATATGAAGATGCCGTCCAGTGTGACAAGTTCTATGAATGTCGCGATGGTATTGCTACCACCAAGCTGTGCCCCGACGGTCTAGTGTTCGACCCCACCATCAGGAAGATCAACAAGTGTGACCAGCCCTTCAATGTCGACTGCGGTGACAGGAATGAACTGCGTAAGTAAATAACGTAACATTTACGCCTAGAAGACAGCTTAATCAATAAATGTCAAAGTTATAGTCAATATTTTTGTGCCTGGGTTGACAATATGTTTTGATAAAATCAGACAAGAATTTTAAGCTTAGTACGTCCCCTTGCAGCAATTTATAAAGCACGGAGCAATCACCTTACAATTGTAGAAAATCTAGTGAAAGGAGTTAGACTATTTTAGCAATTATTTATCCAGAAACCTCGACATAAAGCTGTGTCAGAGGGTTTTAAAATCTAGTGTTTTTGTGAAACGTGGAGTTTATTAAGAAACAACATTTAAAAATATATATTTACAATTGTAATAATATCCAAGATTCGAAACATATTAATCATTAATAATACATAGATTGAGGTCGTTTACAACAAATTCTGTAAAGTGAAGGTATCCTGCCTACCTCTGACCGGCTAGGTCAGTGGTCAGTCCAGCGAATTTCTAGGCCAACTTGTACACGTGACTGACTTTTTAAACCTGTATAGTAAATAACTACTTATTCTAAGACTAATAGTCTAGAATAAACTTTGAAATAGAAATAACATACATACATGATTTAAAATCACGACCGTTTCCTCGAAGAGGTAGGTAGAGGCATATGAAACATTCACTTTATGCCAGTGTTTTAGACCTATGTGGCCTTCTCCTGCTAATCGGGATAAATAAAAGAAGCAAGTAATTACAGTTATTTTCAGTTAGTAATGCGTTTAAAATATCGATATTCATTGATTGTACTAGGTTTAAGTATTAATTGTTTCAAAACAAAGCTTAATAACATATTAAACTTAGTGTTAGCTTATCTTAACTAGAATTAGTGATGATATAGTATTAATACCTTTAAGATTAGTAATCTTAGCGTATTTGACAATCCACTCACAATTGATAATACGAGTATCTAAATTACTGATATTATTAATATTTTTATGTATATTTTTAGTTTAACAATTCATAAAAGTAAAATATACCTAAATAAAGTTCGTTAGAATATAAAATTAATAAGTTTTTAAGACTCTTTTAGCAAAATATTAATAAATTTATAAGCTCTTAGATTTAACAGTCTATGGTTAAACTTTTTTTGTAGTACCTCCTACTTGTATAGGATCGTAAGAATGGTATTTTATAATTACAAAGAAATATTCGCAGTTCCATTCAAAACCTCATAAAATGTACGTATAAAGGTTGTGTTTACTTTACATGGCATGTGGAATGCAATGACAAAATGTTCGTGTCTTGAGTTTTAAATATACAGTCACTACACAGTGAGTTCATACGCCGAATCAGGACCGCTCTGTACTAGTGTTCTATCGTGTGTTAGTACGTGATTCCTATTAGACCTACAGATTTTTTTTTAATAAACTTATTTAAAGCCATATACCTACATATAGCTTTTACATTTTCTACCCGCATGCCGACGGATATTTTGGAGTGTTTTTATGTCTATTCCTTAAAAAACTCTACTGTCTAAACTTTTGGAAGGATGCCCAGTCATGAGCGTCCCTAGATTAATTTCAGTAATGAGAGTAGTGTATAATATATTTGATATATTATAATAATGTTGATTTTTTTTGTCCCATTTTAGAAGTGTTTAGTTCGGATACCTCACTTCTAAAAAAAGTATTTCGATTATTTACTTCGTCAAAAAACAGAATCATGCTAAAACACAAGAATAAACTTTAATAACTACCACACTTCTTAACGGTGTGAAACGAAAGAGATCGTATCGAATTGACTTCCTCATTAAAGGAATGCAACTGTCATTTCCTATACATAATCGAGAACCAAGGTTAGACCATTCCCAGATAATTCTAGTCGGAAAAGTAGCAATGCCAGTTTTGGTAAATAAAGCCATTTTTAAAAAGCAGTTTACAATGACCTATGTTTTGCATCTTGTCTTTTGATATTGAGATGTGCAATGCTATTATTTATTACTTTCAGCATGCAACTGACTAAATTAATTTGAAATCAGAAACATGTGGCTTGAAAATCTTACGTAAAACATTAGTTTTAGTGGTTGACATTTCATTAGGAATGCAGTTATGCTCGGATGTCTCAATTTCCTTGGAATATTATCTCTATTAAAAGCATCGGCCTTGGGTAATAGGTATAGACAGTTGAAAGGTTAAAAATATATTACAATATTTTGTAGGTAACTCTTAATATTTTACATTTAAGCATAATGTAATGAGATGCTTAAAAATAAAATTAATTTGAAAATGGCTTGTTACTTATTTAATAAACGTCGTAAACAAGAACCTTTGTTTGAGATATGAGAGGAGAGGAAGTTTGAGCTACAACTATATTATTTTATACTTATCTATACATTTTTCTCCAGAACCTGCCAAGGCCAACAACCAATGCCCCCGTCGCAACGGTTTCTTCGCTCACCCTGACCCGAGCGTGTGCAACATCTTCTACAACTGCATTGAAGGCGAAGCTATTGAGGTTAAGTGTACCGCTGGACTCCACTTCGATGAGTACTCTGGAACATGTGTGTGGCCCGACACTGCTGGCAGACAGGGATGTCAAGCCATGGACAGTGAGTATCAGTCATCAAATATTTCGCCTTATACTATTGTACTTTAAACAATTTCATTTACCATTATTTAAACTTGCTTTCATCGTTATTATCAATAGTCCACTGCTGGTTTTCCTTGGGGAGGAGGTTTTGCCTTATTATAGTAGTACTATATTAAGGCAAAACCTCCTATATACTATATATACTAGCCCTATAATAGTATTATATATTATATATTGTTGGGTTTGTTTCAAGTTTGCCTTCTCTTTGCAGTGATGTTGTCCTGCTTAGTTTGATCTTTTAGTTGCCTCTTACGACGCCCATAGAATGGATAGGGGTGGTGTCACGCTAGATTTTAAATCTGTCATCACACGTATGAATTAATTTGGATTAAGTATTTCCAAATAATTACACGAATTTACACATTTCAGAAAAAACCAAGGATGGTTTTGAATGCCCCAAAGAGCAGCAAGTAAATGCCCAAGGCCAGATCGTTGCCCACCCCAAGTTCGCCCACCCTACTGACTGCCAACGGTTCTACGTATGCCTCAACGGTGTCGAGCCCCGTGATCTTGGTTGCCAGGTCGGTGAGGTCTACAATGAGGAATCGCAGAAGTGTGACGCACCTGAGAATGTGCGCGGATGGTAAGTTTGTTATTGATATATATTCTGCCACCAGGAAGTAAAACACAAACGTAAAACACACAAACGCAAATATAGACACAATCGTAACAAATAGCAATGTCATTGTTAAGTACCTTTTAATAGTATCGTTTTTAAAAGTCTTTAGTTTAAAATAAGAAATGAATTTTCTTTTTATGATAAATGATATTTATTTCTGTAAGTACTTTTAAAGTTAGAAGATACGGCATTTTCTAGTATTTACTCTGGGAAGAAATGCTGAAACAAATCGCAGAGATGTCTTTTTTTACGTCGTAGACGTTGATTAAATAAACACTACGCGAGTTCAGTATTTTAAAGAAAGGGCTATAGTATTGAGTCGACCTATCGTAGTAGGACACTTGTGAAGGCCGTGGAAATGCTCAAAACCACTTGGAAGAAATTCAATATGAACTAATATTATAAGCAGAAATAAATATTATTAATCATTTACACTCATCTATCGAAAGGTTTTGCTTACTTTTTTTAATCGTGGTTATATGTAATATAACAATAATTTATCGTAATAAAATTGATAAATGTAAAAGCATCTGTTTAAATAAATCTTTTCGTTTACAGCGAGGACTGGTACAAGGACGCAGAGGACGCCGCTCCCGCGCCCGCGCCCAAATCGAGGAATTAAGCCTCTAGTGATATGATACCATAGTTGTATGTTAAGACTTAATAAGTTAAATACATTATAAGTTTAAAACAATACTGTTGTTTCTTTTTATATATCTAAAACTGTACACGACCTTTTTAAGCTAAAGGTAAACTTTTTAAGTAAAGTATTATTTAGGATCCTTCCTATTTTTTACGGTACGGTAGTACCATGTTGTGAATACTAGCGTTCCATGTTATGAGTAAAAAATACCAGGGTGTACCGATTTTGATGAAACTTTTTGGATGTTTTCTATGTATAATATGTATATATTTTCAGTAAAAACGTATATAAGTGTCCTATCAGAGAGTCTAGTTATCATAGTACAAGGTCTGCCTAGTTTGAAACTAGATGACGTTGTGTGTTAGAAGTCAGAATTGTCGGAAAAAAAAATATATTCGAAAGGTGATGCTTGCCATATGGTCGCATTTAAGATTGAAAGAGATGTGATAGGTAATTTTTAAGTAATCCGTAGCAATAGGTATTTAACAGAAAACAAAGTATATGTTGTTAAAGTTGATGATATTTTCTATTTTTCAGTTGTAGACGTCAAATGAAAAAAAAACAAATCATATACAATGGTTGAAGAAGAGCATTGTAGTATTGCAAAATATCCTTTTCTATTTTGTTGATGTTCCTATGAACATTTTTGAAGACCTATAATGGAACTCTTCATTAAATGACAAAGTAGTTCCTGCAATCAATCATATCCACATATATGACATTTTACACAATTACACAGTATAACACTACGCCTGTACCTCTAAAGGGATACGCAGTTGTGATCAGTGTATCACGGGCTATCCTATAATAAGATAGTGATTGGAGATCATTAAAAACGTATTGAAAATATGTCATAAGTGAAAAAAAAATAAAAAATGCGGAAATAATGCCGCCGTGAAATTTTTATTCCTAAATCTCTCATTTAGTAATGGTCTAATGGAGATCTTCATTGAAAGATATTTGTTTTGTGTAAACTGTAAAACTTACCAAAGTACATTATAACTCTTGATTTGTCAATGATTAGGCATCAAAATTTCATAATAAAACATAGGCAGCGCGTTTAATAGGGCTACTCATACTCAGACAAATAAAGTTAGTTATGGAAAAACAGATTCCTAAAAATCAAGAAATAAACAACATTTTAACAAATAGAAAAACGACTTCAAACACAAAATATTCTAAAACGAAAAATGCAACAAAATGAAAACCCGTACTTAATAATTTACACTGCTTCCAACCGCTAGCATAATTCGACCTGCCTACGCCATTCCGCACAGACGTGGCATGGTGCGTCATTGGGTTGTGTCTATTGTTATGTTAATCTACGCTGGCTGACAATGATTTGAAAAATAAAGATAATTGCAAACACAAGAATGTGTAAATTGTTACTTTTCAGTGCATTTTCTGTTTGAAGTCGGTTTTTTCATTAATTTTTTTTAGTTGACTGTTGTTTAAAGATTGCTCTTTGTGAACTATTTTCAGTTACAATTCATTTGAAGTGGTTTTCCTTCTGCTACTCATGCTTTGAACATTTTAACAACAACTCAATGTGTCATTTCAACATTATACAAAAAATGCCAATGATAGATATAATAGATAGATGCCAATAAACTTTATCGTCTTACTTAAATTATTTTCAAAGTGACCGGAAAGTAGCTTGTTCTAGAATTCTTGTTGCTTTAAATTAGCTCTTACTGAAATAGAAAACAGAGGCATCAAAATATGTCTCAATCTCAAGTAGAGTCTAGTAGATTCAAATAGTTAGCCACGCCACTTAAAAAAGGTTGAATTTTTTTATGTCCTACCTCCTTTAGCAAAAGAAGTAAAATAACTTTAAGGATCCTCATCAACATACAATAAAAACTACAAAAATTCGTTAATTTATCAATACATGAATTATCAATTTATAAATAAATTGCCTGCTAAATTAATTTTGAGTTTATAAATTAAGAAATTACTATGTTACTTTAATCTTTTTGAGACCTAACATTATATTTATTCGTCGCATACATACAATGCTATTTATACTAATATTAATTTTAATAAGAAATATAAGCTTGAAAAACTAAGGACAGTTACAAGATGCATATCTACGAAAATAATTATTGCTAGTCGTAGACGCTATTAATGAAAATACTAGAATCATAAAACTAAAGACATTAAAGGATATTATTAAATTATTATAAAAAATACACAAATGCTATTGCTTTAGATGAGATGGTAACCAGACGAAAAATATCAGCTGTTACTGCTAATCTCAATTTTTTTTCAATTCCAAAGTCTTCCCGTCTGCAAATTGTTGTCGTTATAAGATTAATGATTTCTGTTTTTAAATTCAGATGAAATTAAATGGGGACCATCTTTGAAAAAACAAAAAACGATCTTTTAAAACATTTTAGACGAAGGTTGCAGTGTGTATCAAACTCGTCAGCGGATGGGGTCTTAGCAGGGACTGATCGTCTATGAACAACTTTAGTACAGAAAAGTCATTTTCCACTTTTTCCTATTTCTTACACATTAGATGATTATTTTACATAGTCCTCACATTAATCATTTAATCGAAAAGTATATAAGCACTATAATCGAAAAATTATAAGAAATTATTAAGAGAAGGGTCTACAAAGATAAATTACACCCGTACGTCCGAATACATTTTGTCTGTTCTGAGAAAAACCTGATAGCCTTGATCACCGTTAAGGCTGTAGTAACTCAATCTTTGAAAAGTAACATAGAAATGCTTAACACTGATGTTTGTGAGGGCATCGTATCGCTTCGGTCAAGTCGGCTCTTGTGCCGCAATATGACTCCAATTTTAAAGTTATAGGATAGAGGTGGAAGACGTAGTTACAAGTATCCGTTTCGATGTAGTGTCGACGCCAAAGATAAAAATAACTATTCTCACAACACGTTGCACGCGTCTTTTAGGAGTTTAGGCATCGCGTGATAGTGCAGATTGACATTTCAATGAGTTATATACATAGTTATTTATAGCTTTTATAAATGTCAAAAGGTAAATGCAAATACAACTGCTTCGATGGTGTAGCGTTAGCCAAAGGGACTGCTGTCCTTGAGGTCTCAGGTTCTGTTCCCGGGTCGGACCAAATGTTTGTATGATCTGTAAATATTTGTTTCGGCGTTTGAGTGTTTTCTACGTATAATATGTATGTATTTACAGAAAAAAAAGTATATAAGTATTCTGTTAATCAGTTTAGTTATCATAGTAAAAGCTCTGCTTAGTTTGAAACTAGATGGCGCTGTGTTAAATGTCCGAAATATTTATTTATTTGTTTATATAATATGTAAACTTTTTATTAGTTTCTATGGTATACAGCAATAAAAACAATAAGTATGGCATTTATGATTTGTAGTGGTAACAACAATAATTGTCATAATGATATATATATATAAAGCTATACCTTGAGCATCGTCGTCGAGTTGTCAGCTTATCCGCTTTTTATAGGATGCACTTTGGAGAGTGTTCGAAGGCTCTTTTCGAACTGATTGAACCATCTCCATTCCTTTATTGGACTATTAGACGCAGACAAAAGTTTCATCCATACGTTGTTGACATCCCCAAAAGTCGAACTAAACGGTTTGACAGCTCGTTTTTGGTGAGAGTCGCCAAGATTTGGAACGACCTGCCTGGGTCTATTTTTCCTGATGAGTTGAACTCTGGAGCCTTTAAGTGTAGGGTGAACAGGTGTAAGGTTCTGGATGGGCGTGTACCAATTTCGTCTTCATTTACACTTTCCATCAGGTGAGATGGAAGACACACGCCTATTCCATTATAAATATAAAAAATAAAATGACACTCACAGTTTGTCTGTACTTATCTCTTTCCTATGTCAACCATTGTCGGGTTCACACATATCTTACAGAACAAATATTTTACAGTGCGTATTAAGATATAATATGTATATTTAAAATAATTAAAGACTGCTTTATTTGCGCACAATAACTTAAACAGTTTTCAATGTAGCTTGAAGCGTATAGTTATGTTTCTTGTACTTATATCAATATTTACGATAATTAAAGAGTATTATTATGACGAAGTCATCAATTTGTGCCTTTACACTCACAATCTGATGGATCTCCTGTGTTGTTAGCTGGTCTTCATTGAGACTGTCTACTGTAAACAAAATCATCTAAGAGGGGAGTACTAAAATCTAAATATGTATGTAAAATATTACAAAATATTGATTTGTTTTGTATTTTTATATCATGACGTATTATTATAGACTGTGTTATTAATTCTTTAGTTATTGTCTCTAAGGATAAATTTTGTTTTTAATTTCTAAATAAAACAAAATAATTTTTCAAAATTAGTTCAGCAAAGCACAAATTGTATGTGATGTACTAATTAGCATCTTGCATTTTTTAACGTGAATGTAAAAAAGACAACATCATTTTGATGCAATCGTGTGTGTCTTAGTAGTCTTGGTCCTTTCGTATGGTGTAATCTCACCTCTTAGGAAGATGATTGGAGTATTTCATGTTCAAAACTTGCTTAGTTTTGCCTTTCGCAAAACCAATTAAGAAATCACACTGTTTCTACTATAAATTATACTGTGTAGTCCAACCTATTACATTTGACTTTCAGTTAACATTTAGTCGACCTTTATCCAGCTGCTTTCAATGATAGTATGATTTTATAAAAGTTGTTTTCCTCAGATTATCCCGATGTAATCTTACTATATTATTTATATAAGTGATAGAGGCAGTAAAATAATGAGAAATATATTGATGCTTGCCAAAATAGTTATTCATTTTTTGGGTAATAGTTCTGAGTTATATAATTCGTCTGTATACCCTCTATATACCCTCGACGTTTACCTACCACTTAAGCAATTCTCTGTGAATCATTTTTTTTCACAATCGCAATCTGATTGGTTTGTATATTTATTTATTAGTTCTTACAGTTCTTGTAAGAAATACAAAAAAGACGACTAAGTCCACGAAAAAGGGTTAAAAAGGTGCTCTTAACCCTTAACAAAGTAATAACTCACTTAAAATTCTAAAGAACATAATTCAATGTCTAAAAATACATTATACCGATTGCAAAGGTCGTCGACCTAATGATGTTGTCCAATCTAAACTCAATCTGGTTTTTTTTCAATGGCCTCGAAACGCATTCACCTTGTAAACTGGAAGACCTCAGGTTAGCGCGGAATGTATTTAGGGTACCGTGAAAAACGGGCCTTGAAAAATCGTTGGTCGACACGAGATTCAATCGAGCCTTTTTTAGCCTTGCTTAAACATTTTACGTGAAACACTGATGTCATTAACTTATAAAACGAAGCTTTTATTACTGTTTGGGTTCGACACACAAAGAAAAGCTTCGTATGAGTTCTTCCTAGAAGAGTTAGGGTGTTGATGTGAAAGAATTTTAACTAATTCTCTAAGAAATTCGATAAATTCTCAAGTGAAAACAGTTTTTAAATGTATGTAAAACATTATATTAAATTTAGAAATTAGGTATAGGTAGATATTTTAGATAAAAACTACAGAGCAGATCAGAGGGAGTTATTTTTATTAGTGAATGTAAATTTTGCCATTCTCCCATTTTACATATTAAAGTTATAAATTAATATTATTCATAAGTTTATCTTGTTTATTTTCATAAATATATCTGTTCCTTTCTATTTCTATAAATATTCTTTGACATAGAAACAGTATTGACT
Source organism: Hypercompe scribonia (assembly GCA_949316085.1). Lineage (NCBI taxonomy): Eukaryota > Metazoa > Arthropoda > Insecta > Lepidoptera > Erebidae > Hypercompe > Hypercompe scribonia. The sequence continues at coordinate 20,093,801 of OX438969.1, forward strand.
TTTAATATAAATTTGAAAATATTTTAAATTTGAGCTGTCTATAGATAGAGGTATTTAGTTAGTAGCCTTATATAAATATACATATAGTTACAGGTCAAGCGTGAAATAACTAAGTTACTGCTAATATAAGTATTTATTATTCATAAGTTATAAAAAAGTATAATTACCTCATACAGAATTATTTAAAAGAATGTAAACCTAATTTTTTTCATAACAATTTTGTAATTACTATTTCATTTTTTGTTAGATAATTCTTTTTGTATTTCCTTTTAACAGTAATATAATATTTCGAAAAAAGTGGAGTATGTCAAAAAGAACGGCGCTCATAGTATGAAATTATTGTTTCCCTTTTATGACACACTATTTGACAACATACCCAATTTGTATACTTCATTTAAAACTACTTCAAAGTGTTTTAGAGCTAACAATTCCAAGTAAAACTATGTAATTACAAAGATTGTTATATTTCCATTATTAAATTTCAAGAAATTGTAAATTAGAAACATTTATTAGAAATAATTGCAGTCAAAAAATCACATTCTATAATAATGTATTTATTTGATTGTGATTCTTTTCTTCTATTCAAAAAAAACATTTAACACTAATAAATTGCAATATATATCATACTTACGTATTCTAAGAAATAATAAGGAAGGAAAGCAATAAAAAGAGGGAATTTCCAGGAGGTCATGGTCACACATTATCTGTTACTCAAACTCTTTGTTGCTAAAAAGTCCCTCGAACATTTTGGTATAGATAAATTTACGAGTATATGCACCAGTAAGTAGGTATAAAATAATACAATAGAGTTGTGTTTCTGTCCAACTATATTTCTTTTCGTAATTATTGTATTGGAATTTTGTTACGTTGTACAGAACTCTAGAGATTGTAATGATCTAAAACCACAAATTATTTGGTTTTTATTATGGTGAGGAAGGTAAATATTAGATTACTAGTCATTACTAAACTTTAATGATAGCAACACGATTAGATTTATTGAAGCTACACTGTTTTGTAAGTGTACTGTTCAGAGATACACATCGTTAAATGCAATAATATAAACTTATTATTTTTGAATTGAACAATCTGGTTAGGTGAGGTTTTTTTTATTTATTTTAACAATCACATATGAGATATTATGTTTCTATTAATAACTATGAGCTCATAACAAATAAAATTAGTTCACACAATATTATTTGAAAATTGGAATTTATTATCTTCAAAAATAATTACTATTATTTATTACTATTATTACTATATTTAACTGTTTCTTATTTCTTTAATTTAAGAGCCACGTTGACTTACAAATTGCGTTATCCCAATCCTAGGCTCCAATATTGTAGTACAGATCCCTGACATAAAAATAATTACTAACAGTGTATGGATTGACAATTAATAAATTACAATATTATTTGTTATTTGAACTTTCATGCATCAACATGCATAAACTAAAAAATAACGAGTGTTGTATGTACACGTCACCAATACCACATCATTTAATATTACCAAATGTTATAAGTTTCAAAAATGTTTTTTTTTGTGCTTGCAAACCTTAAAATTGCAATTAAGTTTGTATGTCGCATTTTATCAAAAACGATTATCATTATTATTCTCTGTATTCATTTATATACAAATTGACAAAATTTTAAAATTCTTAAGAAAAGGAAAACAAAAAAACATATTTAAAAATATAAAAATAGTAAAGTACCGGGGTAAAGCAGTAGTAGTAAGTAGGTAAGTACTTTGGGTATAGGGACCAAAAAACCGGTAGTTAGGATTAGGGCTAACGTGAGCCTTTTAAGTCGGTGATGGAGGTTCTTCGCTATCAGTCTGTAAACAGATACGGATATCAGAACAATGATTATCGAATTCACATTCCACATTTCGAAAATTTCGTGAGATAAATTCAAATATACTTATCATTTCTTTTTCTTTTTTAACTTTCACAAGATTGTTGGCGTTGTAATCGATCTTTCACCACCATGTAAGCTTATTGGCAACAATAGTCCTGTCTGTGACAATGACTCGATCCCAATATAATGTAGCACGACCATTCTCTAAAAATAGATCGGTCATTTACTTGTAGTATCATCATCATCATCACCATCTCCGCCAAAAGTGATCCACTACTGGATATAGGCCTCCCCAAGGCTCTCCACAACAGCCGCATCCAACTGCTTCCCGCGATTTTCACAAGGTCATCAGACCACCTCGTGAGGGACCTGCCAACCCTGCGTTTTTCAGTATGCGGTCGCCACTCTAGAACTTTATGCCCCCATCGGCCATCGTTTCTGCGTGCAATGTGCCTGTAATGTGGCAACTCTAGATTGATAAGATGGTATTATAGGGTAAGTTGTTGGTATAGGTCATCACTATTATTCTCTTTATTGTACTTGAATATAGCACTGCTTACCTTTTAAAATTTATTAAAATTAAAACAAAGATACATATTTAAAAATATACGTCTTTGAGTCGAGCCTATTGAGTAGTGATATGGGTAAGGATGACCACCGAAAGTATGTTATTTTCTTATACTCATTCTTTGCAATTTTTTGCAATGCACATTTTGGCTTCTTCTCCTTTGCAATAACAAAATAATAATTATTTAAATTATAGCAATTTACATTAATTTATATACTCTAAAAATAAAAAGTAGTCTTCAGGACTGCGGACAGAAGTAAAAACTTAAAACTGTAAACAATCAGTTGTTATTATTGGATATTCAAATTAATTGTTTGATCTTAAATTGATTTGTGGATTTATGTCATTTGTACTAGCTGCGCATGCGCCAATGAGTATATACGAGTATATTAACTGTGCCCGCTACTTCGTATGTGTGAAATTTGTATAGTTAAGTTTCTTCTTATTACACACCGTTTAATCTTTCCCTTGACATCCACAAATATTTTAATATCAAATTTAACTAAATCAGTCTAACTATTCTCGAATTTCAGTAACGCTTACACACAATAAATCATTTTTATATGTAGGATTTACAGTTGGTTCAAGCGTTAATACATCACGTGACGATCTCGATGACAACTTGCATGAGTTAACTCCCTATCCAAACCTGCCCATAGAAGTTTCCATTTCAAAAAAAATTATCTCGTCGAACTAGTGATACATATCTGTTTTCTTGCAACACACTAGCCTATCAAGTCATATTTTTGTCCTGCAGTAATAAGAAAATATATCGTAGTACACAATTTATGGGATAATGTGGCTGTTTAATTAAAATAGTAACAGTAAAAAAATCTGCTAGTTAGTAAGCATTCTTGACAACCTCGTTATCAATACATGTTGGAACAAGGCAGCTCTTTGACGAAACTATGCATTTTGTAGTGCAAATGTTTTTTCAGATGATCTGAATACTTATCTTGAGATTTTATAAAAATATCCAGTGAGTAATAAATTTATATGAATCGTATAGTTGGAATATTTTATTCCTGCTACTCATATTAGCTACTACAGTTGAGAATTTTTATAAGGATAAAAATAATGCGTCTCATCAAAATGAAGCAACTCACGGCAACCTAGCTTGATGTTTATCAAATGTTAAAATGTTCCCGGGGTACTGCACTAATAGCAGTAGTGGCTAGTAAATAATTAATAATTTAATTCCATAACATATTGTCATATAGTATCATACTCTTGGCGAACGATTTCCCCATGTGTCAATCAGACTTCTCCAGCCATGTTTAAAATTTCAATATGTCAAGATAGTCACGAATGTTGTTCACGAGTTGGTTAATAATTTAAGAATATTTATTACTTATGTTTAAAGTAATTTATGCGTTATATTTCGGGCATAATTGGCTAAATTACTGTTCTATATATAGTTTTTGTATATTTCGAGCCCGACTCGAATGGGAAGCGTTTGTAAGACTCCACAGCATTACTTCGTCTAAAATTTCTTAGAAGTTAAAAACATCATTAATTAAAGTGAAATAAACTACCACACCTAATCAGTCTCAGTCTCCGATTATAGGTTCTCGTTTAAACCATAGACTGGACTTTCATCAACATAGAGAACAGTGGCCTTATAAAGATTTGCAAAGAGGTTACTTCTAACCAATCTTGTTAGAAGTCTTTCAAAAAAGGCCACATCCATCCACTCACCTCAAATCGTCGGTTCATTGAACCGGGAGACCGTAATATTTAACGTTCATTGGGGTAGACCTTCGTTCTATAGTGGACGGCGATAGGTTAATTAGACAATAAGAGATTACGCCTGAAGGTGTAATCCATGGTCACCGACTCGATTATTTTGAACCGATTAGGATTTCACCGTTTTAATAGCTGTCATATATAATTTTGATTCGATTAAAGATTACTTTTATTAAAGTGAAGTAGCAGTCGGTGGGTATGTAATTTTATGTCGATCGCAGTTATTATAATAGATACAAAGCCTTAATTTTGAAATGTAAGTTGGATCAAGCAAATTAAGACTCGAGTTACCGAAGTTTTTGTGTAACACAAAAACTGTTCTACTGTTCTACTATTCTCGTTTTAAAATATATTTATAATATATTAAAAATTATCTTTATATTACTAACCAAGATAAAACAGTTAACAACTACTTTCTATTGTGAATAGACGGGTTTTAGTGACATCAAAATATTAGGTAATGTTTCCCTTTTCATCCTTGATAGATAGTTCTGGAGTGGCGACCGCGAACTGGGAAACGCAGTGTTGATAGGTCCCCCCAAAAGGTGGTCCGACGACCTGGTGAAAGCCGCAGATAGCTGCTGGATGCGGGCGGCACGTGACCGGCTGTTGTGGAGAATCTTGGGGGAGGCCTATGTCCAACAGTGGGTATTCTTTGGCTGAGAAGAAGAAGAAAGATATGTTATGCGTAAACGATATTAAAAAGGGAAATACTATTTACCAGAATATACTGGGTATACCAATTTTGATGATTCTTTTTATATTCGAAAGCTAGTGTTTGTTATGTGGAATATTTGAATGAGATTTGACGAGTAATTTTAAATTATACGTACTAATGCGTATTTAATAGAAAACATCGACAAGTGAAAAATAGGGCATATTTTTTCAGACTTCGGACATTTGACACTTAACTTCATCTAGTTTCAAACTAAGCAGAACTTGTGCTATGGTAACTAGACAGACTGATAGAATATTTATATACTTTTTATACCCGAGAATTGAACCCGAGACCTTAAGCACAGTAGTCGCATTCGCTACCGCTGCGCCACCTGATGTAGTTGAAGGCAATAGCATTATTGATGTGTATGAAAAAGAACAAAAAACAATATACGACAGTTTAAAACAGTTTTGTTGTATTGACACCGACTTCGAAAATTATCATTATTGTAGACACAAGAATATGTCATTATATTTTCATCTTTTTGTTTCAGGTATTTTTTCTTTGAAGTGGGTTATTTTTTATTATAGTTAGTACAATTTTCTTTCAGTTTACTAATTTGATTAAATATGTGATTTACATGTACTTTGTAAAAGTTTTTTTAACCAATTTCTAAAGGCAAGTTTTCAAATCAAGGATTTTTTTGTGAATGATACAGTTTTATATATATATATATTATATATATATACACAAAACTGTATATTCGATTGCACTTATTCTTTAAATCTTTATAAAAATATCTGGGTAGAACATTTAAGGAGGAAGAAAACAATATATTATTAATTAGTCATCATTCAGGCGCATTGGAAACTACGATACGTTTTAAAAAAGCGTTAAGTATATGACTACATCATTATAATCATAATTATCATCAACAGCCTTTAACAGTCAACTGATGGATATAGGCCTCTCCTTAAAAATGATGTTTTCGTGTACAACTGCCACACTGGCCAGACGGGTTGGTACAGGATTTCTTTCCGACACACCACCTCGCCGTAAACCCCAGTGGGGTGACGGCTCGAGGGGGTTTCCACACGTTAAAAAAAAAAAGGATTTCTTTCAAGTTTTGTTTTGATAATATTATTTATGACTATATACTAGTAATTAAATAACTTAAGAAGTAATTATGGTATTCAGTTGGGACTGGTTATTATTTTTAAAGAGGAAAACAATCCCTTTGGACCTTTTACGGAGTTTAATGTTTAATTAAAATGTCAAACAATTCACAATGAATCGCTTTAACATTTTTTTAAGTCATGGAAACGGAAAGACTGTCTCAAGGGCTCTTGGTAACATAATATATTGAACTTAACCAACCTGTTCTGTGCTTGTGCATTTTGAAGATCTTATTGAACGTTCATATACGTATTGGGTAATCTGATATTAATGCCTGTTCCATGACCTTTGATTATTTTCGCATTGTGCAAACGGAACATTGTAAAAGAAATAATATTTGATGATATTTGGGGCACGCATACTTTATTGTAATATTCGCTTTTAATATAATATACTTACCAAATTATTAGCGGATATTCCCCCGTTAATATTTAGGCTAATAAGTATAAGCGACCTTGGGGAAGAAATACTTGCAATCGCATTATGTTTATAGTTTTAGATTCCTTGAAATTTAATTTTAAGTCATACATTTGGAATTCTAAAAGTGTTGGCTGTAATATATTTAAAGTTAGTAATTAATTCTATTATTTGCATAGTTTTATGGCACAAATTTTAATTATATGTTTCGCGAGTGTTTTTAGTGTCACAAGCTGCATCTTTAATGATTTTTTTAATTTAAACATACAATACATAAGTAATACTAGAATACACTCAGAGACTTTTGGTGTTATTTCTTTTACCCGGAAGCAAAGATGATCATACTTCATGTTTGCTGTACTTGTACCAAAACAACAGCGGGTTCCATAATCTTTATTTTTATAATTTTTCTCTTGTTTCCTTATAAACAAGATTGTTAATTATGATGTAAATATTAGGGTAAAACTTAATTGTATTTTTGAGCTGAGATTATTGCAGGATATGTTTAATTAAACTTATTTAAAAATATATAAATTTATTTTAGGTATTATTCTCTTTATTTCATATATACACATATTGATTACATTTTTAAATATGTAAAAAAGGAAAACAAAATACATATTTAATAATATAAAAAATAATAGACCACCGACATCGGGTACATGGACCAAGACACTGGTGATTAGGGCTCCAAAAGCAGAATATACCCACTATACAGGCCGTGTCAAGGAGGACTACCTTCTGCATCAGACCCTTGATCCAACCTTCTAACTTGAACCTCTTAAGGTGTTGGTCGAGGCTCTTCGCTATCCTGTGGAACATGGGATACGACTAGGCCCTTCGAGGTCGTCTTCCTCCCGGGCTGGGCGTACTTTGTTTCGCAGATGACACATTGATCACGGCCCGGAGGATGAACTTTCAAGAGGCGGCGCGCCTGGCCACCACGGGTGTCTCTCTGGTGGTCGGGCGAATTGAGGCGCTGGGTTTGCGGGTGGCCCTGGACAAGACGGAGGCCCTTTTGTTCCATGGGCCCCGTCGTGGTCCACCCTCCGGCGTCTCCATCGTGGTCAATTCGGTCCTCGTACCGGTTCAGGCCCAGATGAAGTATCTGGGCCTGATCCTCGACGGCAGGTGGCTCTTCGACGAGCACTTCCGACAGCTTTCTCTAAAGCTGGTAGGCGCTGCTTCTGCCCTTGGGCGACTTTTGCCCAATCTGGGTGGAGCTAGCGTCGCGACGAGACGGCTATACACGGGGGTTGTCCGGTCAATGGCGCTGTATGGTGCACCGGTGTGGGCGGCGGCTCTGACCGCCCAGAGTAGGGCTCGCCTCTGGCGCCCTCAGAGGATATTGGCGGTTAGAGCCATACGTGGTTACCGCACCGTATCGACGGAGGCGGCGTGCGCCTTGGCCGGAACTCCCCCGTGGGATTTGGAGGCGCAAGTGCTCGCCGAAGTTTATCGGCGGACGGCTGACTTCCGGGCGCGTAGCGGCATACGGCCCCCGCCTGAAGAGATACGTGAGTGGCGAGTGGCCGCTCGTCGAGCCACAATGGCTCGTTGGTCGTCCCGGCTGGAGGCTTCACGTGCTGGTTTTGCCGCCGTGGAGGCTCTCCAGCCGGTCATCGCCGAGTGGGCAGGGCGGCAGCACGGGACCCTTTCCTTCCGACTTACGCAGGTCCTTTCCGGGCACGGTTGCTTCGGGAAGTATCTGCACTCGGTCGCCAGGAGGGAATTGAGTCCCGCCTGTCACCCCTGCTACTGCAGTGAGGACTCGGCTCAGCACACGCTAGCGGTTTGTTCCGCCTGGGCGGTGCAGCGTGGGGCCCTCACTGCAGTTATTGGAGGAGATCTCTCGCTACCGGCCGTCATACGCTCCATGGCCGGTAGCGACAGTTGTTTTACCGCGGTCGCAACCTTCTGCGAAGACGTAATTTCGCGGAAGGAGGCGGCGGAGAAGGCCCGAGAGGACGATATCCACTCGGACCCAATTCGCCGTCGGCGAGCCGGGCGGCGGAGGCGCGCATACCAGCGCCTCATGCTGCCTTGAGTGTGGCCGCGGATGGACGGGACGGGTTTTCCCCTCCATCCGCTATAGTGGCCAGCCGCGAGGAGGTGACGTGTGCGTGTGCCGGACGTCGCCTAAATGGAGAGTTTATGCGCAGATGGCGCCCGCGAAAGCGGGCAGGCGCTAGGAGGGATTAGGATGTCGTAATAACAGCTGTTGCCGGATCCCTCCTCTCTCAGGCGCAGAGTGGCACACCGTGTGGTTTTAGTCGGTCCGATTCCGACACACCGCCCCGCCGTAAACCCCGGTGGGGTGACGGCCCGTGGGGGTTTCCACACGTTAAAAAAAAAAAAAAAAAAGGCTCTTCGCTATCAATCCGTGAACAGATATAATTATCGGAACAATGATCATCGACTTCACATGCCACATATCGGCAATCTCGTAAGACAGATCCAAATACTTCAATTGTTTTTCTTTTTCAACTTTAACGAGATTCTCGTCATGAGGAACGGCGATATCGATAACTATTGCGCGGCGCTCTAATCGATCTATGACCACAATATCAGGCTTATTGGCAACAATAGTCCTATCTGTTATAATAGATCAATCTCAATATAACTCGAGTATAATATAATTGCAATAAGTATAATATAATTCTCGAGCACTGGGTCGGGCACATACCTAAAGTATGGTACTTCAAAATTAACAAGTTGGTATTTAAGAGCAAGTTGTTGGTGTACGATCCTGGTTAATTGGTTGTGCCTATGCAAATACTTACCGTTAGCAAGACGAGAACAACCAGAAATAATATGCTTAAAAGATTCCCTAGGACGGTGGCACGTGTGACAGATGTCAACCGTACTATCTTTCACCATAATCGCATAAACAAAACCTTCAGTTTCTCTGAAGAGATCACCGTCATCAGTTCGGTTAATCTGAAGAGATCAATACCGTAGCCAAGACGCCGACGCTTTAAAGTTATTATCAGACCCATTTAGGGCCCAATAAAAACGACCATGAAATTCTTTGTACTGCCATACTTCCCTGCGATCAGTAGTGCTAAGTAGGTACGCGACTCTAGTCTCTTCAAGCTACTCCAGTCTAAGTTCTGTTATCCCTTTTCTCTTTCTTTCAGTGTATTTCCCTTACCTTATTTTTAAGTTTACCATGGGAAACGATTACATTTCTAAAGAATGTTAGTATCAGGCAAGCTGTAAGTATCAATAATAATTCGCATTTTATGATATCAATCCACGAAAAGTACTCCATTGCTATTAAATTCACATTGTTGTCCCTAATGTTCTCTATTTTGATTATGATTGATAATCCAATTTCAAAATCTGATTATGTCTAGATTCTAATAACACAACATAACCATTCCAATCTTTCACAACAACTAGTTGTGCCCAATGAACGTCGTAGTACGATGTCCATTAACACTTATACTTGACTATAAATAATATATGCTATATAAAATAGTTGGTACACCTAAATACTTATAAACGTTTCTTAAAATTTGTTTTAGGAATATTGAAGGTAACTCTTGGAATTACATACATATGTTACTGAATTGCATCTATAGAGGTGAATTTTAGTTTTGGTGTACTGTTTCTTGAGATAATTATGATCTTTCAGTATGGTTCACATAACAATTGCTCAGTCTTTATTGTGGAAGCTAATTCAGCTTAACATTGTATAATATTCGGTAATAATACAAACTAAATCTTTCAGTAGTTTTTTGATTAGGTTAGTAAAGGGATAACATACAAGTATATGTGTTGTAAAATATTTTTGTATATTTATTCTGTAGAAACTACTGTTAATAAATACAAAATATATATTTTGTTTTCATTGTAGTCTTTTAAGTAGAATATGTATAAAACAGTTTTTTAAACTGACTTTTCCTTTTTTAAGTTAGGGGAAACCTTACGCTCACAACTAGGTATTTGTTACTCTTTTGATTTCCGTAGCAACCTGTTATCAAGGCAGCACAAGTAATCATACACCTCTTTGCTTCTAAGGTGTAAATTCTTGTTATTTATCCAAATAAATAAAATAGTAAGATCTTACATGAAAATTAAAAAAAAATTATACATTCAAAACGAAACTCGATTATTTTCATTTAAGAGAATCGATGTTTAAACGGGAGCTGTAGCAGAACGAACACGAGAGTTAAAGAACACGAGTGATCTAGTCATGTGAGGCTAGCGAGAGGGCCGTTAGCAGTCATGTGAATTTTTGGAGAGCTAACGTTGAATTAATATCCTTGGAGCCTTTGCTTCTTGTTTTTTTTACGCGACATAACCGTTCTATTGTTTATATTTTATGAAAGTATATTTAAAATAAATATTCTTTAATTTAATAGTAACATGATAAATAATTAATCTAGACCAGTCTTCGAACTGTCATAGGAGCAAATGCGTAACTAAAGACATTCGAATTCTTATATTTGGCAATAGTACAAAAATAATGAAAATAAACGTTCAAATAACTGACTTCTGCATTATACGTGTAATAAATTACACTAGCTACGGATGCAAAGGTCACAGACTATATTTACTAAGCGAGTCTTAAAGCTATAACTATTGCATGTGTAGTTTTCGTTAATGACTATTTAAATTACATTAACGTAACAAATTACCAATAAATGCACTGAAAGGTCACATTTATTAATTTTGAAAACTAATTTTGAAATAAGTGCAATGGTCATTGTCCTTTAAAATTTAAACATATCAAATTAGAATATTTCTTAAAAAAATTCAAATTTTATCTCATATTGGACAGTTAGGTGAGTCAGTTTTTTTAATTAAATATGCAAATTTTACTCATGGATTGTGAACAGATCTAATTTTAAGAGTTAATTTTATACAGTATCTGTTTAATTGAGGGTCATCAAACCATGTCACCAGTAGCAAATATTGATTTACTTTTGTAAATAAGTTGAACGATTGAAAATATTAAAATCAAAATGGTTTTTTATGTGTTGGTCAATTGTCAAATGTCTGTGCATCGGCTAGTTTCCTGAGGCGATTATTAGTTAGTTGACCAATGACCTTAATATTATTAGTTTACTTCTATGCACATATATGTATATCATACGCTTAAAAAGTCAAGAAAATTCACATTGATTGGATTAAATTTCGATACAATGTACAATCTGAGTCAAGCACTAATTGCCCCGTAAGTTTTTTTCCTCATTTCTCCTAATTCAAAATTAGCGTAGCGTGGTTGGGTAAATGTACTATGTATGTTGTATATATTTTTAATTTTAGTAGATTAATAATTTTTAGTTCGTTTAACAAAAGGTTTATTATTATTCTATTATTTTATTTCAGTTATTCATAGCTGTTTTATAAATTAAGTCATAATAGTTTTCTAGTTAATCAAATTTACTTCTTTTAAGATATAGTTTATTTAATTTTACCTACAGGGGAGTTTAAAAGAAAAGGGGTCATCTGCAAGCCGTAGATAGATGGCCCGAGGTACGTCGGGGTTCCAGAGATTTCCTTTCTAGGGTACACCTGGTTCCCCGGCTACTGGTACCTGAGACGGCGTGCGTTTTTTGGTCGGTTCGAGTCCGACGTAACCACCAGTAGGTGGTATCCGGGGGGGTTTCAGTACATAAAAAAAGGAGAGTTTGAAAGAAGACGTGAGAGGAAGGAAGGTATAAAATCATAGTAAAAAAAAATAAAATAATATAGATAACACTAATGTACATACAACACCAGTGTCTTTTGTTGTCAGCTGTCTATTGATTTATTATATTACTTTCGTGCTGTATGTGTATATTGCAAGATATTTAAGCCAGTCATCGAACTTGCTGGCGCCACACTAATAAGGTCCCTTTCACACTAAATAAATAATGTAATCACTCTACTCAAACCTGAACTAACTATGAATGAGTCTAGTAATTACATATTAATAGTAATATGTAATTTCGTAATTACATATTATTTTGTAGTCGGTGTGTCTTATACATACTTAGAACCAATTCTTTGCTACGAATGATCTGATATGCTTAGATATATTAAAAAAATATACATATAATTAGGAATTTCTACAAATAATCTCTTATTAAAGGCAAGGTTAAGTCTAATTATAATTAGCATTGTCAAATAAACAAAAAACATTTTTTGATTTTTCGAAGGAATTACAACGGAAGTTACATTACATTATTGTATATTCAACAATACTTCGACGTCATTTCCGGTTTCCTCGGTTAATAGTTATAAATATGATGGACAAAGATATTTTTTTTTATGTAAAATAAAGAAAAAGCCAAAGGTCATATGTGACTTATTGCAGCCGCGGCTAATTGCAGAGAAACTTTACTTTTCAAATTAACACTTTTAAATGCTAACAATTCCAATGAACATTCAATTATAATTTGATAGTATATGTAAATTGTGAATTGACTAGACATACATACATAAAATCAATTATTTTATTATAAAACGTTTAATAACTTACTTAAGTGTGAATTCAAAAACAACTTAGAAGAATGTTTTCTGTTAAATAGGCTATTTAATGTGAGAGGAAACATTATGCTTTTAATCTTAGAACCAGTTTAGTGACAATAAGCATAGCTGAACCTACGGAAAAACGAATTCACTAATATTATGTATTTAACTAATAGTATCATTCTTGACTACTACTGACTAACATACGCATAAAGTCGATTGAATTGATGTATTGTCGCTTCTTAGCGCTGGAGATAACCAAGTGAGCCAGGAACTAGTTAACATTTGAAACAATCGTATAAAGAAAATCATTTGATTTTCAAAAATATTTTAAAAATTGTTAATTTACAAAAACGCTAAGTTGTTGGAATTCATTTTTTTAAATTTACATCGTCTAAGTGGTCACCGTTTCAACGTTTGTTCTCTTCTAAGTGAGCACTGAAATTTTCAAATACTCGTCGGCAAAGAAACCGCGAGATCCCCGACATCTCTTCGCTGATTTTTTCTCTTAGTTAACGTATTTGGTTTATTGATCTAGACCTGATTCTTCAAATAACTTCATAAAAAGAAGTCTGCTGGGGATAGATCTGGACGTCTGGGTGTCTATGGAATATCGCTTTGTCGGGAAATCAGCTTTCCCGGAAACATGTCTTTGACCACCAATAGGGTGATAGGATGTATGCCAAGTGGCTCCATCCTGTTGAAACCATGTGTTACAATTGTGGCTAGCAAATCCTAGCAGCATCGGTCCCAAGAACTCCCGTAACATATTTGCGCAGGATATTAGATTGAAATGTTAACGAACTCTTGGCCCACGCTATACAAGAAAAAATTACACAAATTGAAGCCAAATACTTAAACACCGAATGTAATCAAACAGTTCCTTAGACTTTTTTACAATATTTTGCTATTTTCTTTTGTTATTGGGTATATCTCTTTTTATATATACATTGTTTATTAAAGAATTTAAGTTGCGTAGATTAAATTGTCACGATTTGTTAATATAACCATAGCTTTACTAATCGTGAACACGCAACGTCAGATCTCGTGTCTAGTTCACAATGCCTAGACCAGTTTGCGATAGGTATTTTGTAACCAATATAATTGTTCTTATGTTGCCTAATATTATTTATCATTTGCACTTTATCTGTATACATTTTTTTATCTTATAAATATTGTCACTTGACAAAATTAAAATAAAGCCTTTGTTTTATACGGCAGAAATCAAAGGTTTTTTCTAGATCTGATATGAAAAGCTAATAAAGCTTTTTCTTTTTCATTCATTTTCATTTCATTTTCATTTTTTCATTATTTCATTTGTGTAAATAACAGTTATTAATTAACAAAAATAAGGTAAGTTTTTACTCACAAACAAAGAGGTTTTAAAAAAAGTTTTCTGTACTATGAAACCTTGATATCTTGTTATACGTCTATTGTCTCTCTGTAAATCGTAACATCATTTAGTTCTTGGCAACACTTAATTGCGAAATTAACAATAATGCCGTCTCGTGTCAAATTAGACAGTCTGTACTATTGTCATCGGACTGGATATACACTGAATGTGGCGACTTCCACATACAGCACAAACAAAAATATAAAATAGCACCATCTAGCGAAGGTACATTGAACTAGGGAGTATAATGAACTACTAAGCAACTACTAATCCTGTATCGCGAAATAGAGATTCTCGTTGCAATTAGGATATGTATAACATTCCAACATCAACTGTTGGGCCGTGACCCGCCAGGCATGATCACCTTGCCTGGTCGTAGGATTCTCCCTTTGTGTCGGTGGGACAGGATACTCGTTTCTCCGCACAACTATTTAATTAATTAAAAAAAAACTATCATTCATGACGGAAGTCACTACCTTTGGGTACACTATCAGAATGTAAAACCATCATGCTAAAAGTTTGTCAAAATGAAATAAAATTTAACTTGAAGCTATCCTAAGAAATAGTAAATAATAAGTACAAAAAATGTTAGGTTGTAGAAAAAATTAAACTTATTTTTACAACAAAAATATGTGAATATCAACAACATTAAGGCTTATAGTTAATTTCAGACGATAAATATTAAATAAAGAGTAAAAAGGTACTATACATGATAATATTATAGCTATTAGCGTACCATATGGTCTTCCTATATCTTATTAATAAGCAAACGACATTTAATTCCATGAAATTGGCCTTGACGCCGTCACTTCCGAAGTTATCGCTTCAGTACCAGTAGTTCTACAGAACGACAAAATGTGTGGTAAGTACCTATATGAATAAGCAATGCTACAGGGTGACAAAGGTACTTATACCACTTTTATAACCATATTCACTGTAATAATAGTGCATGCGGTTAATATGAGTGCAACCAAATTGTACTTATGAATTTGGAAAAACGTGATGCAGGTTTAGCAACTGATTCTTGCAACTGTACCATCGTCATCAGCAGCCTTTAACAGTCCACTGTTGGACATAGGCATCTCCTTAGGATAGAAATTTATAACTGTATATATTTAGTATTTTTTGTAGGTTAAGCTTAAATTTACGTTAAAAATTTGTGAAGTCAGAAATTTTGCAGAACATCTCTTCCTCATTACTATCTTTAAACTTAAAAAATATTGTTAAAGAGTAGCTTTACTTTTTTTGTAGTTTAACAAAATTGAGAGTCAATCATTCTTGTGGTAACATTACTTATCATGTTGATGATTAACTCTTTTATAATTATCAGACAGTATTGGTGTATATCTCTTGAATCGACAAATAATTTATGTCAACTCTTTTTCCACGAAAAAGTGAAAATGAATACAAAATGTCTGAATTACGATATATAGAGTCGGCCACGAATTAGTTAGTATTAAAAAAAATCGTACAATAAAATCAATTGATATATTATAAAAATTGTTTATGTACAAGAAACTTAATTAGTTAAAATTTATTTTTAAAAATAATATCATCTAAATGAAAACCCATTTTGACGTATACATACTTCTAAGTGAGCAACGAAATTTTCGAATAATCATTAGCAAAGAAACCGCGAGATCACCGACATCTCTTCGCTAATTATTTCTTTTGGTTGACGTAGTGTATTTGGTTTATTGATATAAACACAATTCTTCAAATAACCCCATAAAAAAGTCTAGTGGGGATAGATCTGAGTGGCCATGGAATGTCGCCTCGTCTGAAAAACACCTTTTCCGGAAATATGTCTTTGACCAAGAGACTCATGGGATGTATGACAAGTGGGTTCATCTTCTTAAAACCATGTGTTATGATTGTAGCCAGAAAATTCCAGTAGCATCGGTCCCAAGAACTCCCGTAACATGTTCGCGCGGCATCTTTTATTCAAATAGCAACCAATTCTTGGCCTACCCTATATTATTCAAACCTGCATTGTGTTTCACTTTAACTTTTACTCTAATAATAATAATAATAACTATACAGTACTCGTATATCTTTTAGTCTATAAAAATAGTTTAAACTGTACCATCCTGAAGTAATTGGGCAATATATACAGAAAAAGATCGTGCAAAATAACTTCTCTTTTTTCTAATCTGGTATAAGGAGGACCTTTCATCGTACCTCTTCGTAACACAGTGTATTATAATAAATAAGTAGAAATATTATGTAAGCTAAAGAGCATTTCTATTTTTATTAGGGCTCTATTGAAGAGCTTTATACTTAAGAATTATTACAATTTACTAGGGAATCACTATACTTGTTTCACTTACAAGTACAATAAAAGAATATAAATTTAATAAAGTGATAAATATAAATAAGGCGGAACCTCACTGTTAAAAGTTAAATCCATATAAAAGCAATTATTCCATGTATTAAAATAAGCAATTACAGTGTGTACTATTCAAATGAACATCAAACGGTGTTCGACCACAATAATTGACCGTGAATCTATTATTTTCGTTAGTCATAGTTAATTATCTTGACTTTCTTTCACTTTCGTCGCAGCTATTATTATCGTGCGTGGTGTATTAAGTTGCGCCAGCGCAAGCTACATCAGACCTCAGTGCGCGCGCAATACACACCAACCTTCGAAACGAATCGCACGTACCAGCGGTTAAAGAATAATTATATTCCTTATAAATACTACCTCAAAATAAATAAAAAATGAAAAGTTTACTATTTGTCCTCGGCTTTGTAGCATTAGGTAAGTGTTTTTATTATTTTGTCTTGTAACGTATAGTTTAAGTGTTAAGCGAACACAGAACTTTCAATTAAAAAATAATATCGTAAAGATTAAACTTATCTTCTAAATAAAGCTTAATAGAATAATTTATTCTATGTGCAAGATGTTTAAAGTGCGTAAATATCATTATTTTAAATAATTTTACGTACAATTTGAATCAGAATTAGCAACTACAGAATAATATAATCATGTAAACGATGTACAGGTAAACGATTTGTGTATAATGTTATAATATTATAACCAAATATTTTTTTAAGTATCTCTTTTCATCTGATTTAAAAAAAACGTAATTATTAATTTGGTTGCAAGTAAATTTTCTCTTCTGTAGCAAAAGCACAATGTGCACTGTGCCTGCGTTAGTCACACAGTGATACAACTTAGATCTAATTTCGCAAACCGATTGGATGACTCAATAGATACTGAAACTAGCTCGATAATAGCCCGTCATGTTAGAGCACTTATCTCACACTTAATTCTTAGTGCATTCGTGTCTTAAGTAATTGCAGACTTGATGTGATTTTTATAAAATTTTCGTTTAGTATTTGTATTATGATAGACAAAATACCTTTCTATTTTCAAATTGCAAAATGTCAGTCAATGATTGTAGGTAACATAATAAGTATTTGAGTAATTAATTTTTATGTTTCTTCTAAATGTTTCAAGCTTTTATGCGATAGATTTGTCAAAAGCATGTGATACTTTTCATCACAGTGCCTACGAATCGTTTTTATTACGTCTATTAAAACAACGTTTAGTAACAAACTATGTTATAATAGATTGATAATTAAAGGATGTATTAAATTTCAAACTGATCAAATCCGGGAAGTCTAAATATACAGAGATTATGTTTGCCCTTCGAGTTTATATAATTAAACGCGAATGGCAACTGCACAATAAAAATATATGTTTAAAATTTTCTGTAATATTTTTGTATGTAATATATTTTTGACTTTCTAAATATTTGTACACTTTAATGTTTTTTATTAACATTGCTTTATGTGTTTTGAAGTACATTTTTCATAAAGACATGTATTTCATTATGCATTTTTATTCATGTTCTAGAGACGACTGTATAAGCATAATTTAAGCTGTGCTTGGCCTAGTGTAATATACAGACAGAATTGTATAACAAATCTTAAGACATTATTATTATAGTTTAGTCAGTACTAATTGACATCTTAAAGTAAATAATTTTAGCAGTCAATCGTAATGTCGAGTGTATATAGGCAAGGAGTGTTCTCCTTTCACCTAACAAAATAAACGTTCTGTGCTCCGGTAAATTTACTTAACGTGTGTCGCAAGGGTATGGAAACGAAGCAAAATTTTCGAAACATAAGTCACGTTTAGGTATGCGTACCAAACTTGCTTCACAGTAATTTGCGTGTCAAAGAAAAAATAGTGCAACAGCTTTTTAATTTTTTTAGACCACCGCCTTTACACCATCCGCAAAAGTATACACTCAAGTTATATGTTTTTTAACTAAGAATATAACTACGTGTTTGTTTTTACAATAAACACCTACTTATGCTCATTTAGTGCGTGTGCTTCCGTTGCGCAGGCGTATTTAGAATACGAAATGTGAATAAGTGCACCAATTCTCTTTATACAGAGAGTATATTCAAACGGTATATGATTTAACTGTTTTCTAAAGCAGTACTGCTAAGTTTTTAGATTTTTTATAGATGAATTGTAGTCGCAGCCAGACTATGATCAAGGTCAAGTGCGGTCAATAAATAAACGACACAATGGGGCTAATTCTGTTGTTCCGTCAATAAACTAAAATTTCTCTAAAATAATCTTCTATTCTCTTATTTTAGCAAAGCGATGTCTAAAATATTATTTTTGTATTTAGCACAATTTCTGCACAAAATTAGCTCCAATGTGTGTTTGGGTCAAATTAAAGTACGAATAACAGTTAATTTGAATCATATCATACTTAGAAACAAAAATTTTATTAGTATTTTGGTCAACAGACCGTAAACTCAGATGATGATTTCAATATATTAGTAACAGCAGTAGCAAAAGATGAGTTTTATTTTTTAAGACCAATACATAAATAGTGGACTATAAATTCTAAAAACTAGATAGAATAAAATAACGGTTAATTTTTATTTAGAAATAGTTTATAAACAGATTATTTGTTTCCAAATGCATTTTATTTTTTCATTTATTTTACTACTGGCCCAAGATAGTTCGAGAACTATCTCGAACTGTCTAAAATAGTTTATATAACAATTAGATATGTTATTGTTTCGATTGACTTGAAAACTAACTGCTTTCAAGTAATTTCGCAAACACTAAATACCTCCTACATATGTAAAGTACATACTCAAGTGTTGCAATATAAAAATTATGCTAATTAATATCATGTCACCTCAATTGTTTTGTACTTGAAATGCCTAGGCAGAAATAATTTCAAAATATTTTTAGTTAGGCAATTAGAAACGGCAATTAATTTTTAGCGATCCGTTTAAAACGCCTATTTGCTACGGCAATAGATTTATAACGTAGTTTATACAAAAGGTCCTGTGTTATTATGAGTTGTAAAAGCTGTTTACGATATTGTTGTCTTATTGAATTTAATATTTGATGTTCATATTATGTTATAAGATAAGAACTTTCTCGTTTGTAAAAAGAACATTCACACTGTTACAAAGAAAGTTTTAATTCGAAAATGTCTTAAATATTATTAAAATTAAGTAAATATTGATGTATGCATGAACATCATAGAAAATACAAAATTAATCACTAGCTTTTCGCTCTCTCGGGGGTTGACCTTAATCTCTTGGGGATAGTTTTTCAGAAATCTATTCTTTCTTCTCACCAAACGCATTATGAATACTGCTATATTACATTTTTCAAATTTCACATTCTATGATCAGTCAGCTAGACAGTCAGGATAATGCTTCATATACACTTATAAATATACTCTATCATTGTTGCATTTCTGTAAGTTATCACTGGTAGCGGTAAAATGATGTTTTCATCTTCTAGAAGCTAGTTCCATAGTCATACGCCATAACTAAATGTCAGGACAAATTAATATCTCATCTGCCGATCTTGGCAGTATGATAAGTGTAAATAATTTATGACCAAACTCTTGCAACGTCTAATATGTTAAGTTATTCGAATAACTAAGTTATTCTAGACTTATTTAAATTATTCAATGTCTGCACTTGTTGCTTGACAAATTAGTGTCACTTTTGTAGAAAAGTTTCGTACTTTCTACTTTCTTAACAGTTATGGGATACTGTGACGTAATAAGTAGTTAGATTATGAAATGACAAGGCAAACTTATTCGCTGTCACTTGAATGCTACAAAAAGTGACCGTATTGGGGGTCAACAACTAAAAATATGCGGAGGTTATAACTATAGGTTTGCCATTTTTGTCGTTGGTAAGTATTTTCAATGTTATCAGGGGTTGGTAATGGTAATAAATTAATACTCATCAACATTCTTCCACCTCCGAGAGCTGAACTTTGATTTTTTGCATGGAGAGATTGCCATAACAACCCTGATCGTAGGCAACTTCGAAATTTTGTAAAGATTATTGTCGAACTTTTTACGGCTCCGATTACCCTAAGCAATTGCAAAACAAGTTTGCATGGCAACCGGGATGAATAGCCGACTTTATATGTAAGCTTATATATTTTTTTATAAATTTTCCGCGTTCAAAATATAATAAATAAATCCATCACAAAACTGCAAGACCTTCTTTTGCTGGACACATATTGTAATTGTTAAATAGGACCATAGATCATTGAAAAGGATATTCGTTGTAATAATTAATGAACTTTATTTCAGGACGCCATTTTTTCTTGCTACACTATACAGAGGTGTGTCCACAGACAATAAAAATATAGGGACTAGATGCATCGGGAACGCACTTGATGTGCCGCTGTGATGGATTATGATTATAACTTTAGCCATACATTACAACAGTAACATACATAACCTAATATGAAATTAATATACTTTATCAAATATTATTACTCCTTGGGAAATCACAAAGTATTAAACTCTGATAGTGTTCAAGAACTTATGGCATTTGCGTGTTAGAAGTTAGAAGTTATTTTCATAAATGTTGAAAGCATTAAAATTATAGATACATAAACACAGGCAATTAATTAAAAGTAGCCTAAAGTGTTGTTCTAGCTTTCAACTACGATTATTAATTAACATATCAACTTATTATCTGAATTAACATTTCAAAAGTTTACTATAATCTATTATAATATTGATTTCACTATACTGAACTGTACTGTGCTTTACTGTACTTACTCGTTTATCTTACTAGTATTATAATTGCAAAAGTTTGTATTGATGTTTGTTACTCTTTCACGAATACCAGACAGATTTGGATGAAATTTTAAAGCAATTTAGGTTATATATCAGAATAATAAATGGGCTACAATTTGTAATGATTTTGTGTAATTTTGCTCGTAATATAACGATACATGTCAATTTAATCGGGAAAAAATCTGACCCCTGAGATTTCTCTTGGCGTACGCTGCCTAAATCATTGAAACACAAAGATGATGTACCGTAGGATTGTTTATATGTTAAAAAAAATAAATTTGAAATGATCTGTTACGAAACTTAATGTGGCCGACCAAATTCCACGCGACTGAAGCCGCGGGCAAAAACTAGTATCTCATACTTATAGATATTGTCTTATAGCTACATCCTACTTAAGTAAACAGACAGATTCGCACACAAAGGGTACTTTTATGTGACTCGGTAGTTAATTAAATTCGTTGAACGAAATAACAATAGACTCCAACAAAGGAACGTTAAGCAACATTCTGAGATCTATTATTGTGCTTTATCTAACACAAGTAATTTTAGCTTGTATCTACTAAGGTATTGGTTAGGCCTAATTTTAATCGTCTGGTTTAATACTATACTCGTAACTCCTGTGGCATTGCGTAATTTATACAAAGCCGGCACATAAAATATTGATCCGAAGAATTACGAATCGTTATGAATGCCTACTTCATTTTCTATCTTCAAAATTATAGTATAAAAATGATAGCAATTAATTGATTGAGTATGCAGAAATGATTACTTTTTTTTCTAAGGCAAAGTCGTCATGGTTTTCTGTGATAATAGCAAAATATTAACCGTAACTATTTAAGCAGACATTTTCTCTTCAAAAACATTCTTATATTTTAAATAGAAATTTGATTAATAAATATCTAATATAAAGAATATTATTTTGTCGTTTTAAATAAACATTAAGAAGGACTGAGAACTTATATAATAAGGAAAAATATAATGCATTGAGTAACCACGGAGTAAATTTTGTTATAAAAATATAAAAAAAAACATCTAAAACAAACTGCGTACTGTAAATAAATTAAATTAAGACTAGCACCAAAAGAAACTTATCATTATATTTATTGCTGTTTGCAAGTCTGTGACAAAACTCAGTCTCTCGAGAATTTTCTATTTCGATATCGTGACAGTCTACAGGGAATTAACCACTTATCACATAATATTATCATAACTTAATGCTTTGCCGTAATATGGACCAGATATAAAATTTTGCATTTAGTATCGTATACCTTATACACTAGGGGCCAGTTTTATCACTTGCTGTTAACGTCCTTAAAAGACCTTTTTGAACTTTTATGGCAGACTAATTACAGATTTTGGTTTCACAAGTCTTTGTTGTCTCATATTGCGTCAGATTAACATTTAAATATCGGGTACTTTTATCTGTTAAATAGAACACCGTTACCCGCCATATAATGAAATATAATAATAATAAAAGTGTTCTTTCTCTTTACAAAAATGGTTCTTTTGTAGTTCAGATAGTTAGCCACCATCGTTATTGTTAACGATGGTGGCTAACTATCTGAAAATGTATCAGGAACTGGTAAAACTTCTGCTAAACCTAATTTTCTTTATTACTACCTTATATACTCGTAAAATACTTCAGAAATATCGTATAAAAAGCGTTTGTAACTAATAATTACTCGTATTATAAAATTAGTTGTCCATTTCAGGCAAGTGCACTCCATTAGCAAGTAGTTCAAAGATATTGTAGCCTTGAATAAGCAGTTAGTTTACTTTCTCGTTTATCGAACAAGTTGCCAATTCGAAATATGGCAGCTAAGACTTTTTTGTGTCTGTGTGGACTATTAAACGTTATAATTAATTATTGGTGCGAGACAGATGACCGTTATAACTAATCTTTATTTTCTCTCGTCTCGCATCTTTCTTTAAAAACAAGATCTAAGTGGCCCAAAAAGATTTTACTAAAACAAAATAGATGTGTATTTAATTTTTTCCGTTCTAACCTTTTTTTTTAATAAATACTATTTTAAAAACAGAAATTACTGATGACTTAATTTCGGTAAACGATAAATAATAAATGTTTCATTTTTAAAAAAACTTTTCTATTATATAAACATTGATATTGCATGATATTCATTATCGATAAGAATTTAGACTTGAATTAAGTACATGTTATAAATAAAAATATTTAAGCGTAAGAAATTATCGACCGAGTTTACGAATATAAAAATAAATTAATTTGTTATTTAAGTTTCATTGCTTAATATAATTTATTTAAACAAAAATATTAATAGTTTATATAATACTTTGCAAAAATTTACACCTTACAACATTAATTAAATAAAATATTGCATCTTTGTGATATTATACTTACATAAGTGTATTTTTCAGTTTCAGCCCAAGAATTCGATTGCCCAGAAAAGAGCGGCTTCTATGCGGATCCTTACCAATGTGACCTCTACTACAAATGCACCAAAGGTTAGTCTAAAGGTCAACCCTGTAGATAAAGACGCTTGCACATAACAGTGACGTAATAAAATTCAATTGTTGCATAGCTGAAGATTCTCTTATTCCGGGTCTCACGCAATGGCAGTTACACGAATCATTACATATTTTTAAATGACTTCAAAAGACGTTAAGCACTGAAACGATTCTGAGAATTTTGTATATGTTAACACGTAGATGTGAAACAATTCTTCTAAGCCAATGTTTATGAAAAGAAAAGTGGTTGTTTTAGTCCAAAAGACAACAATGTTTATTATTATTTTATACAGTAATTTTATTCATGGTAGTTGAGCATAGGTACTTGTAAGTTTTTTAGAACTGGCGTTAAACGTAACTAATGTTTGAATCGTAAAAGATAATGACTCTGAAGATGAATTCATTTCTTTTTCTTTTTATTTCACTACAATAGATTATATAATTTATCTATTTAGCAGGAAGTAATTACTAAAATTAGGTTGCGTAATATCGTTTACTTACCAAATTATGTTTAGGCTAAATATTTAGTGTATGATGACATAGTGCATGATAAGTTATGCTTTGGAACGGCATATCACAGTAACCTGTGGTGCCAATATAATCCAAATATCGCTATGTAAAGTAAGTTTTAACTCATGTAAAATAAATTTTATATTTATTAAATGTAATTTGACATAATAGTGATAAATTTCTTTTACTCACACAATTATTAAACTTATAAAAAGAGTGATAGTGATTAAAAATCAAATAACCACATATTTGTACGGACTCTCATAAATTGCTGCCTGTACTTCTGGCAAGGCCTTGTCAGTGGCCTTGTCAGCCATATAGTAAAAACTAGTGTGGTTTTTACAAGAGAAATTTTCTGTTATCACTACTAAATCATTTGTTCTGATCTGTTCATCTCTTTATCTACTTTACGACAGGCCAAGCTATTTTGGTCAGTTTATCTATTCAATGAAACCATCGCCAAATACCTTCGCAACCTAAATAGTACTAATATCTGCCAAATTGCGTGTTAACTATCAATGCGGTAATGGCTAGGCCTGTGTTGTAGTGACATTACTACATACTAATTTCGTGACTGACATTCATTACTATAGTAAATAGAGTGTAAAAATTCCAAATATTTTCTCAATAAGTGGCAAAATGTTACGTAGGCGACGAGTAGTGGGTTACTATATTATTTATTATTTGTTTCCTAATGTTGTAGTATTTGTATCTATTTTTGTATAAACTGCAGTTTCATTACAATTTGCTTATACAACTAGATCAAAAACTGCACGCCGTCTGCGTGCGGTAAGGTCTAGGAAAACTAATAAATTTGTGCTATGATAAGCAGGTGACAGTAGCACTTTCACAAAAAAAACATTTAGTACCCCGAAGCTATACAGCAGTGAATTTAAATTTCTAATAAACACACATTTGTGTTCGTATTTTATTAGAAAAAGAGAATGTAAAACACATTCACAAGGAATACTAAAAGAAGATTTCTATTATTCAACATTACTTAGAGAAATTCAAATTAAACATTAAAGAAATGTATGGCTAAAGTAATAGAAAGTTTATAATAAACGTGTTACATCATGTACTAACTATTATACGTCGCAGTTATGACACAATTATGTATACCCGTAACTACTTAAAATACTCTAAAACAAACTTAACATCTTGTTTCAATAATATTAACTAACTTTTACTTTGTATGAAGTACATTTATGTATATATTTAATCTTGTCGTACCAAAGTGACTCTATCTGCCTGATGAAAAGCATGAGTAGAATTTAAGAGCCACTCTCATTGCGAATGCAGACAATTCAGTATGGCGACCGACACTATGGCAACCTAGATACACACAATGGTGGCCTATAAACATGTCACTAATAAAAAATAACGTCCTGCCGAAACATGGTGTCTTGTAGACCCTACTGTTAATTTTAAAAGTATGTAGGTACCCTGTTTCCCGTGACGATGCTATGAGTCTAATGATACAGAATGCATCTATTAGGTATAAACTTTCAGGAAGTATAGTGCATAAAATAAATTTATAAATATAGTTGTATAAATTAAGTACACATTGAAATAATTACACTCTTTCTTAGGTAGTCGTATAAAAATAGTTCAATGACGAAATTACATTGATTTCAGATCAATGTAATTGCCAGTGACATTGCTTTACATCCTGTATAAATATACTTATAATATACTCAGTAGTAATGAGTAAGGTTATTTGAAAAAAGTGTTATATAATCACCTTGACTGCAGTATTACTGATATTATTCTAGTTATCTATGATCCGACATATAAGAATGAGTGAACGGAATTGAGAGTGTCGTAACACGTCCGAGGGCGTGTTTGGACGTACGTAGTATGCAAATAAGTGCATCTTGGGTTGACAGCCAATAGGTTATTGACCTAGGGCACCATAATGTTATATGATACTTGAACCTTTACGTACACCTCTAAGATTGTACCATAGTTATCTGAAGATGTATTTTAGTTTAAGCATAGCGTTTATTACTGCCTAATGTACTATTTAAAAAAGGTAATAATAAATTATTATAGGCACATGTACTTTTTACTTACATTCTCAAATTGGAATTTGGTTACGTTTTAATATTTTAAGATAGAAATTTTACTATAGATAAAAGACAAACTAAGTAGTAATATTTGATGTGTATACGTATGTTATTACGTGTCGTGGCGGTTAAGAATACGGAGTGTCACCATTCCGATTCATTAAGTGTCGTGGGTGTCGTAAGACACGACTCTAACCTTTATGCCTCTCACAATATAATAACATATGCTATACAGTTAAAACCATAAATATATAATCGTGATGAGTCAACTACCAATGCAAAAAAAAACATTTTTTGAATTTAGAATGTACAAAGTGTAAGAAATTTAAAAAGTTACCTTACTTTTTGATCACATCTCATTTACATTTTACTATCCATATCGCAGGTGTGTCAGAGGCCAGACTATGTCCCGACGGTCTCGTGTTTTCCGATGAGAACCCTAACAAAGAGCTATGTGACATCCCGTCTAATGTAGACTGTGGTGATAGGAAAGAACTTCGTAAGTATTTTAACATCTTTCTTATCATAATCTTTGTATAATGGTAAATAAATGTTAATCAACAATATCAGTCAACATATTTTATGAAATTAAATAGTATTTTTTGTGATTAATTAATAAATAAATTAATTAATTATTTTAGATTTTCGCCGTTCACTACCGTATGACTTATAATAAGACGAATAATTATTTTTTTAGAGTAGATTTTTTATAAAACATTCTGTAAATTTACGATTTTACAAATATTTTTTGAGTACGAAATACGTCATAGTAATCTAAATTGCATCAGAATCATTCTTTAAGATGAATATCAAGATAACGTGACAGAAAATTTTGCATAACATTTTCTTAAATTTTCAAGGTTCAAAATATCTTCAGTTACTGAAAAAAAATCACTATAATCACATTTAATTAAAATAAAAATGAAATAATATAAACTTCATATTATATACTTACCAACCACAGTATTAATTCGTACTGCATGAATAAATTTTATTTTACAGAGGAACCTAAACCAACAAAGGATTGCCCAAGAATGAACGGTTACTTCAAACACCCAGACCCCCAGGTACGTTATGAAACAGTCAGCAACGTGACCCCATTTACACTCATTAGCAAAAATTTAAATGAATGCAGAAATAATACATGTAGGTGCTATTTGTTAATTACTGTTGGTTTATAAATTATACTAACAATTCATCCTAGTTTCGCACGGGTTCTTTATGGAAAATGTAATACAACCTATGGTACTCCAAGAAGATGTAGCTTTTTGAGTTTGAAAAAATTTTTAAAATTGATTGAATACTTTGAGGTAAATCGTAGCAAATAAAAAATCAAATCTTTCCTCTTTATAATATAATTTAGATTTGTTAGAAGTATATATTCTATGTATATATAAATCTTCCGATTAAGAATACATACTGTTACCACCCCTACTCATCCTGTGGGTGTCGTAAAAGGTGACTAAGGGAACAAAATATTCAGGCAAATATCAAAACAAAGAGAAGCAAAACTTGAAACAAACCCTATTCCAAAACATCTGCCCAGCATGGTATAGTAGACCAAAACCTCCTTGCTAAGGGAAGGCCTATGTCCAGCAGTGGATTGTAAAAGGCTATTGATTTGATATGTTTTAAATATAATATAAAAACAAATTACAACATTTTATTATCCACGACATTAATAATTTCTGCCTGATCAGGTGTGAAAACGCACAAAGGATAATTACAGGTATGTATGGAACTTTTGTACCGCGTTGTGCATCTCATGTAGGGATTATTTTGATATTTATTTTAGCTGGTAATGTCATCGATATAAACATTTAAATAATCAGGTTTTTAGAAGCTTGTGTTAAAAAATAACTTTAGTTTATAATTACCAATGTATATATACGAGTACATAGACTGCTAAAGTCGACAGTGATGACAGCTGACTATCATAATTCATACAAACGAGTTACTGTTGTCAAAAGATAGGGTAACATATGGGGTACCATATTTTAAAAATCAAAATCATTTGTTTATGAATTTCTTGATCTCTCAATAAAATGTTGCTATGCTGCAATATCCCACTTTGCATCCCCTCATTGTATTGTTACATCTAAAAATGTTTAGGCAGCGTTTTCGTTGAAAGCGAAAGCGGCAAGCGGCTTGATTTTCCCCCGACACCTCCAACGAATATCGTACGCCAATGTACACAAAAATTTAACAAATTAATACTTAAAGCTTTCTCCAGAATGACTTTATCTACTGGGAGAATCCACATGAAAATCAGTGCAATAGTTTTCGAGTTTGTCGCAAACAGACAGACGTGGCGGAGAACTTTGTTTTATAATATGCAGTGATAGCGGCAATATCAGTTGTCTTTCTTAATAACTATATTTTGTTTGTAACAACAAGAATAATTAATTACCAATATCAAGGAAACATGGTACATCATCTTCACATTGACTCTACGTACAATAACAAATAATGAATGCTGTTCACGAAACAGCTGCGGCCCAACAGTATGCTGGGGTGTTATGTATATAGTAATCGCTGCGAGAATTTCTATTTCGTGATTCAGGATTAGTAGTTGCTCCGTAGTTTATTACTCCGTAGTTCAATAAATCTTGAGTGGATGGCGCTGTAGTATGTATTTTTGTTTGTGCTGTTATTTGGCGATCGCCACATAGTTATTTAAATAACGAGAATGTGTATAATATTTGTCACAAAAACTTATATTAAATGTTACAGGCGTGTGATAAATTCTACTACTGTTCTGACGGTATCCCCAACGAGCATCCCTGCCCTCCTGGCCTCATCTTCGACGAGGAGACCTCCAACTGCGACTGGAAAGAATCTGTCAACAGACAGTGCGAACATCTCACAAAGGGTATGTGTACTGGTTTCTCCAAATCCTTAAGACAGACGGTACCTGATTTGACTTTAAAAAAATATATTACCTCTTACTTAAGACCAAAACTTTTTTTATTATTTCAAAGACAATTTCCTTATTAATAATACATCGCATTTAACGGAAGCTTCATAATAGAACTCTCAGACTTAGAACAACAGAGTCTGCATCACACAAAGTGTTGTTCCATGTGGAGATATCAAATTTGTTACAAAATTATGGTTCTTCCCTAGTATACGTATTTACTAAATCTGTGTTCAAGTTATCAGGACTGTTTACTATTAGAAACTTTGTTACATGTGTAATTATTTATTTATTATTTATTGTATTTCAGATGTGCTTGATGATGGTTTCTCCTGCCCCGATGGCGAGGTGACCGGACCCAATGGCCGCGCTCTCCCGCACCCCACCTTCCCTCATCCCGAAGACTGCCAGAAGTTCTATATTTGCCGCAACGGCGTCCAACCACAGAAGGGATCCTGCCCACTTGGCAAGGTTTATAATGAAGACACCTTCATGTGTGACGAGCCCTCTAAAGTGCCTGGATGGTGAGATCTTATTATTATTTAAAAATAATTCTTGAATCAAAACTAAAATAATCAGATTTTTTTTTATTGCTTTTAAAGGGATACCATTCTAGTACAAGCATTGTATGACGTATACGATCATTTGTGCATTTTGGTGTACTTTAACTATAATATGCATATATTTAGAAATACAAAAGTCTTTATCAACTGCCTGATTACCATAAAATAGTTCGGCCCTGCTAAGTTTGGGGTCCGTGTGTGAGATGTATCAAATGGGGTCAATAAATTTAGTTGTACCGCATTATACTTGTAGTTCGTGTAATTTCTAAATATCAATTTCAATTTCACTTAAGTGTAGTAAAATTATCTATTTATTTATTAGTCAGTTAGTTAGCTTTTTATTAGTTAGTATTTCGTATTAAGATTTAATCTTTCTTTCTTTTTTCTTTTCAGTGAAAACTTCTATGAAGGTGAAACATTTGAAAAGAGCAAGGTTTCCAAAAAGGCGTAAAGTGTCATACTTATTAAGCAGTTAGTTTTACATTAATAAATAATATTTTATTATTTATTTGTTTTATTAGACATTCTCTTATTAAAACTGTTAGTCATTTAAAACTAACATGTGTTCCATTTTTCCTTTTCTATCTAAACTTCTTGCAGCTTGAATATACTAAGAGTTATCATAATCTAATCATCATATTTACCTGAACGCTTAGTCCTGTCTAATCAAAGATTGTATCTTCCCTCGGCACACTTCGTCTCTCCTAATAGTGAGTATTGACAGCTAGGTTTCCTACCTTTCTTCTAGAAGAATTGTTCTAGAGGCCTGGAAGGAGGCGCATGTTGAACCTATCCTCAAAAAGGGTGACCGCACCAACTTGGCCGATTACCGACCATATAGCCACCACTTCTGTTCTCTGCAAGGTGCTCGATTATGTCATCAGTAAACAATTAGTCTGTTGCCTGGAAGATCATTCCTTGTTGTGCATTTCCAGTAGGTCAACATTGGTGTACCTCAGGGATACATTTTGTCACCGACGCAGTATCTTCTGCATATCAATGATATGTAAGGCCTTGATAATATATATTGCTAGGCAGACATGAAGATGGAAGATATCTTGGATACCCTACAGCTAAGCTAGTAGACGATGAGAAAGAAAGACAGAAGCTTGTCACTGAGTTCGACCTGGTTCTAGGACGCATTTCTCAGTGGGGGTTATGAGAATCTAGTCTAGTTCAATGCCAAGAAAACTCATGAAACTAACCAAAAGTCTCCATTTCTTTCCCTCCTCACCTTTCCTCACAAAACACTCAGAGTGTATTGAAAGCGTCACTAAGGTGGCCTCGCGAAAGTTGGGTATACTAAACAAACTGAGATGAATATTCACGCCCGAGCATCTGTGTCTTCTTTATAAGACCCTGGTTCGTTTCTGTGTGGAGTACTGTTGTCATTTTTTGATGGATCTGCACAGTATTTGCTGGACGCTCTAAATCGGTTGCAGTGGTAAGCAGTCCGCATTATCAACAGTCCCGAAGTCACTGAATCCCGTGAGTCTCCGCAGTTGCGAAGAAATGTCTGATTTATGACAGTCCTCTATCGTTTTCATCATAGAGAGTGTTCTGACGAGCTCTTCCAATTAGTCGCACCTTATCCCTGCCTCTATAAGACAATGCGTGCTGGCCTTGAAAGCCACCATTTTAGAATAAGCATAGAATGAAAAAAATTAAAATAGATGGGTGCATGCCCGATTCTCTAAAATTAAGAAAAAAATACTAGGTCAATTGCAAACTCACTGCAGTGAAAACAATATTTTAAACAAGAAATAGTGATAAACAATTACTTCTTACCCTTAAGTGCACCTATCTCATATTTTCTCTGCATCGTTCAATGGGTTGACAGGCAGAATATACCTAAGGCATTAAGTCCACCGTTGCATGTATTTGCGCATAAAGTTGTAAATAAATAAATAAATAATTTGACTTGCTGCTGCAAGTGCTAGTGGTGATCTTTCCGAAAGTAAATTTAGTGCCTGAGGATTTAAAGTGAAGACGTTGGGTATTTTTTGTGATTTGTCTAGGGCGTTCAATCGTATTTGTCATGAAATATTGGTCAGAAAAATTGTATCATTATGTAATTAGGAATACTATTTTGTATTTTTAATCTTATCTTATCTCTTATTTGGGTAATAGGAACCAGAGTGTGGAAGTTAATAGTCAGAGGGCCTTGACTTTTTCTGGTCAGTATAAGGGTTTTGTATGGCTCAATTCTTCGCTATGTATGTATGTAAGTATTCAATATTGTATACATATGGATATTAAATCAAAATAACTTTAACAATACAATTCCGACTTAAAGTCGATGGTGTTTACAAAGTAAGGATAATATAGATGACAGACACAGATTATACACCAATTAGAGATAATAATTGTAATAGATTGCGTAAATGAAGCCAATGGTACATGTCATAACAACGTAAGACTTGATAACTATTGTAAATAAATTTATGTAATGGTAATGCTGTCAAATATAATTTGATAATTTAACAAACTTGTGTATTAATAAGAATTTATTTATTACTGTTTTAAGGGTCTTTTTCTGAATACGATTTTTGAATCTATTATTGTATATATTGTCAATATCAATAGCTGCATAATTTTGATGTGAGATATTCAAGAGCAGTCGAAATCCGCGAAGACGTTCTATTCACAGACTACCCATTTCTTGCACGTTGTAAATACTCAAAATATATCTGGACTTACTATTTAAGTAAATAAGCTTTAATATGATGTACATACATTAAAATAATTTTTATGTAAATTTTATCCAAAAATGTAAAGTACAATAGCTGCTCGATAAACTATGTGTATTAAAAAATCTTTAGTAGTATGCCAAACACAGAATAGTGCAAAACAAACAGTGCTGTCCTCTGTAAGAATTCATATTAACTTAACAGAATTACCTTGGCTATTGCATACTATTGCAAAATAGCTACAGTATAACACGGCAGAAAATTTTGAGTATTTTTAAAATGTAGGTAGTCTGTAGTTAAACCAAAAGATGGCATTGGTATACGCACATAATTTCTCTGGATTCGAATCCAAAACTGAATTTTACTGGAACATTACATTAACAGATTGCTTAAATCCTCATCAAAAAAGCCTAAAAATGAAAACATTATTACAAACTATGGTATAAGTCTACTATTTTAATACAATGTAAACGTCAGGAATACAGATAAGCACTTTTATACAAAGTAGTCAACTAACGTAAAACCTTAACATGATAATTTTTATAAACACACTCTACAGTGTGGACAGTTATTTAAGAAAGTTTCTTTGTGAAATACAAACATTAACCTTGACCAAAGTGGGCATTACTCATTATATTCAGAAAATAAATTCTGTGAAGGCAATGATTTAGGAAATTAAAATGTTTAATTTGTAAACTACCTGTTGAGCATACACGCTTTCGAAATGATGTTGCGAAGGCTAAATACATTGTTAACTCTTTAAATACTTTGTTATACTGAAGATTAATTTATTAAACGTATGAAACTCTAAGCTATTTTTGTCGTATGAATAAATTTAAAGAATTCTGAATGTCAAAAGTCATTTATTCTTTTTTTATTTAGGAAGCTTGTGGAATAAAATAACAATATGTAAATATATATGCGATACCTGTTGCTATTAAGAAGCTATCAATAACAGAATCATATTTAATGTACCTAAGTTATATTTATACGCCCGTATAATAATTATAATAACTATTAGGTGTGATAGCTAGCTCATAGATTTCCTTGAATTAAAATAAAAAAACTCGAATTATTCTGCGAATCTGTGTCGCTTTCGTTTACGAAGGATTCTCTACTTTATGCGTTTAAACGTTGTCGGGTTAGTGTGAAAGTTGCAATCAAACAAACACATATGCTTTTCATTTTCATGTAAGTTAAATGTAAATGGTGTATAATAAAGTTTATATGTAATCAATACTTATACTTTTTCAATTCAAATGACCTTACTTTTTATATAACATTTAAACGGAACAATTAACAATAAAATTGTTATTACGCTATTATTATTGAATGTCTGTCAATGTCAAATATATTATACGGTACTCACATTTCAAATAAAGTTGCATTCACACTAGGACCATCGAGTTTTGTATTTATATCAAATTTGTAAATATCCAAGGACTTATTACCCAACTATAATTTTTTAACGGCTATGGTAAAAGTTACAAACAGAACTTCGTTGGTATATATGAATAGTGAAAGACAAATATATGGTAATAACCAAGCCTATACTCTATTTACTTACGCAAAATTATGCTCAGATAAATGAGAAATTATCCTGAATTAGAAAATAATACAATTTGCCTTCATCGAAAATTTGACCACGACGACGTGACTTCGCTGACAATGACTTATTACTACATCAACAGACCAATCAAGCAGTAAGAATATTACATTTTATGTGTACTATTTATCCATGTGGTGATGGATTCAGCATTCAGAGTGTTACCACCCCCTTTGATGCCATCGGTGCCGTAAGAGGCGACTAAGGGAACAAACCGTCTGGCCAGAGTGGTATAGTAGGCGAAAATCTCCCTTCGAAGCAGAGACTTATGTCCAGCAGTGGACAACTAAAATCTATTGATATTATTATATATAAAAATGTAGTGTAGCTTCAACCTAAAGTATAGGTAAAGACGACTAGCTATTTTTTTTTATTATCCATTGAACCGTTGATGTTGCATAACATCACTTTTTATCTTGTGCCGTTGTTTGATAGAGAAAGTGCATGGTATTGTTATTTTTAACGTTTCTTGGATGCAACCAAATGGATTTTTTTGTTTAAGTTCAGCCTTGACCCCTCTCAAATTTTAGTTTTGAGTTTCTGCTGTACCAGTCTTGTTTCCTCGTCTGAAGGTATACATAGAACACATAGGATAAATAGCCATTTCATTTACGTAACGTGCGTATATTCACTCATATACGCATATGCGTCACAAAATATTTTTAAAAGATTATAATGTTAGTTAGCCTCGACTTGTACTTCGTGAAAAAACTTTTTTTTTTTTTTTTTTTTTTTATACCACGACGGTGGCAAACAAGCATACGGCCCGCCTGATGGTAAGCGGTTACCGCAGCCTATGAACGCCTGCGGCACCAGGGGCATCACGTGCGCGTTGCCGACCCTTTAAAAACCTATTTACCCCCTTCTTGAAGAGCCCCATACTGTAGTTTCCAGGGAAAACCTCGGCAGGGAGCTCATTCCATAACGGGATTGTTCGCGGGAGAAAATTTCTCTGAAACCGCACTGTGCGCGACCATTTAGGTTCCAATGTATGTGGATGAGCTCCCTGACGATGGCGAGCGGTGCGATGGTAGAAAGTGGCTGTGGGCATCATATCAAACAATTCTTCAGAACACAGCCCATTGTAGAGACGATAGAGCACACACAAGGAGGCAAAGTCTCTCCTAAGACTTAGTGGCTCGATACCGTCTGTGAGATCAGGATCGTCGACTATTCTCACAGCACGTCTCTGAACTGAATCGAAAGGCTCAAGCTGGTACTTCGGTGCTCCCGCCCAGAGATGACAGCAATACTCCATGTGAGGTCGAACTTGTGTTTTGTAAAGTAGTAGCCTTTGTGCCGGTGTGAAGTATCGCTTCGCTCTATTCAGAACACCAAGCTTTTTTGACGCCAGCTTGACCTTCTCTTCCAAATGAGCTCGAAATTGGACGTCACTGGAGATGTCGACACCGAGGATTCCAATGCTCTGTGAGATGGTAAGGGGTGTATTCTGGAATTGTGGAACCACAGTGAACGGGGTTTTCTTAGCGGTAAACGCACAGACTTGTGTCTTAGAGGGGTTAAATTGGACCAGGTTATCCCGACCCCAATCGGAGACTCTGTGTAAGGTGCTCTCGATTTGAGACACAAGTTGTTCGCGACTTTCTACTACAGCGGTACGAGGGATGTTAGCTCGGCCCATGTAATATGCATCTCCAGTACTGTCGTCCGCATAACAATGGATACCATCCGTGGATAGCATATCATTGATATGCAGCAAGAACAGCGTTGGAGATAGCACGGAGCCTTGCGGGACACCAGCGTTTATGTCCATGCTTTCGGAACAGCTACCATCGACGACGGCTTTTATGCGTCTGCCGGACAAAAAGCTAGCCACCCACTTGCACAAACCCTCGGGCAGGCCGTAGGATGGTAACTTCGATAGAAGACCCCTGTGCCAGACCCGATCGAACGCCTTTGCTATATCCAGGCTAACTGCCAAAGCCTCACCTTGACTCTCAATGGCTGAAGCCCACCGGTGAGTGAGATACACTAGAAGATCACCAGTCGAGCGACCGTGGCGGAAACCATACTGGCGGTCGCTGATCAAATCGTGCTCCTCTAGGTAACTCAGGAGCCGTGTGTTGATTACACGCTCCATCACCTTAGAGAGAAGGGAAGTTATAGCTATAGGCCTGTAATTCGATGGGTCCGATCTATCACCCTTTTTTGGCACTGGATGCACATGGGCAGTCTTCCACGAAGACGGCACTTGCCTTTTGCGGTAGGAAAGCGCGAAAAGTCGCGTTAGTACAGGGCACAACTCAGGAGCACACTGCTTGAGCACCACTGCAGGTATGCCGTCTGGCCCACTCGACTTATGAACGTCTAGACAGTTTAGTTCCCGCCGCACTTCTCTTTGCGAAATGTGTATTTCCGGCAAAGAGTGTTGGCACGGCGGGTTAGAAGGCGGTACCGCACTCCCGTCCTCGTTCATGGTCGAGTTTGAGGCAAAGAGTTGCCCAAGTAGGTCGGCTTTCTCTTTGGCACTGTGGGCCAAGTTACCATCGGCATTTCGCAATGGTGGTAGAGACGACTGGCAAAAGTTTCCCTCGGCCGCCTTAGCAAGAGACCAAAAGGCACGACTCCCAGAGGGGTAGCCCGTAAGTCGCTCACCAATCCCGCCGATGAAATCGAATTTGGCTCTGGCAATTGTCTTTTTGCAGGATCTCGAGGCAGCATTTAGTTTGCGTCTCACATCAGAGATGTTCGGATCCTTATTAGCACGGGCCGTGGTCCAAGCCCTGTAGGCAGTCTGCTTGACTAGTCTGGCTTCCTTGCAGAGCCGGTTAAACCACGGTCGCTTTTGTTTTCCCGCAGCTACTGATGAGTTAGGAATAAAATATTCCATACCCACCAGGATCGTCTCAGTGACAGCGGCTGCGCAGGGGTCGGGGTCTTCTGACGCGAAACAAAG
The DNA here is from genome assembly GCA_949316085.1 of Hypercompe scribonia. Lineage (NCBI taxonomy): Eukaryota > Metazoa > Arthropoda > Insecta > Lepidoptera > Erebidae > Hypercompe > Hypercompe scribonia. Next base: position 20,130,936 of record OX438969.1, read on the forward strand.
CTGCCTCCACGGGTACGATGCGTAAAATTCACGCAATCCATCCCAGTCTGCTGATTTATATTGCCACATGCGGCGCAAATCGGCTGGGCGAGGTGGAATATGCCGCGCGCATGGGACTACGGTCCGGACGAGGCAGTGGTCGGATGAGCCGAGAGGTGCGTCCACTGTGATAGTGTAGTCGTCCGGATGCGTCGTCAGCAGAAGGTCCAGCAAAGAGTGCGCATGGCTCTCGATATCAGGTATCCTTGTTGGGGAATGTACCAGTTGTGAGAGGCCATGGGCCAGAGCAAATTCGTGAGTAGACCTTCCCGCAAAGTCGGTGGATCGAGAGTTTAGCCACTCACAGTGGTGGGCATTAAAGTCTCCTAAAATCACCAACTCAGCACGGGGGTACTGCTCAAGAACTTTGTCAGTCGTCACTTGCAGGTGCTCAAAGAGTGCTCTAGTCTCCCTGTCGCCGCTATGAGACCTGTATAGGCACGCATAGATTCGAGTCTGACCTCCGTAGTCTACGCGCACCCACATTACTGACAGGTCCCTGTCTTCATAAAAATGAAGACGGCGACAGCAGATATCCTCCCGGACGTACATGCATACACCGGCACGTCTCAGGAATTTGTGTTCGAGTTTGTAGCCGGGGTAGTGTAGGTATGATGTATCGGCCGGGCAGGATATCTGTGTCTCCGTAAGAAATAAGAGGGTCGGCTGCGCAATCTCCAGATGAAGATGGACTGCGTTCAGGTTGGAGTGAAGTCCCCTGATATTGCAGAAGTCCATATACGTGGAAGAGGATGCCGCTGTAGATACTCTTTTTCTACTTTTCTTTGTCATTTTTTTTGGGGGGGTTCAATTGGTTTGTGAGGATTTACTGTGTTGACAGCTAAGGGGGCAATGGGGTGGTGCCAATCCGCACATGGCTGATGCGGGTAGTGCGATTTGTCGGCGCGGCGTACGAAAGGGCCCCCGCTCCCCTCCTGCAGCAGCAACCGGGTTCCACTCCGGTCTCCTCCTCCGGCACGACTACTACTGCAGGGATTTTTCGCAGGCTGGCGGTTCGGCCTCCCAGGGTGGAGGTTGTAGTGATCCCTGGGTTCGGGAACCCATCTATCCTGCGGGCGGCCAGCGGACAACCGTTTCAGCGGGTCTTCCTGACCGCCGCGCCCACATCCCGCGCCCACACGAGCCAGTAGCAGTATTATAAGCACCACTGGTCCCCCGTTGTCAAAACAGCGAATCCTCTAGAGCTCTGGATACCTTACTCACCACAGGAACACAGCACTGCCGAAAAACGCTGTGCTATTTGGTTGTGGTCTTCTGTAAGGCGGAGGTCCTTCCCCAGTCGGGCTGCTCTAATGTTTGAGCGGAAAATATCGCGCTATGCCCTACCTCTCGTAACTCTCTCGTACTTCATTGTATGGTTATCATATTAGTTGTAGACTGAAATTTTTAGTATTAACCGATTTCAGCATTTAACTAATCCTTCTTCTGCAATTTCAGTGTGAATGTTAGCTAAATTTTTCTTACTTTTTTTTGCCTAAGAAGAGGTCTTTGTGCAGCTATTAAAGATTGTGTATGGGATAATGTAGCAAAAGGTTTGTAATGTTTATAATGACTTTCGTGTACTCATATTAAAATAATAAGTTATAGCTATACATATATATAATAAGCTTCAAGAAATTTTGGTGTACTTTTGTTGAGTTCTTGACCAGAAATTTATGCTTTCACTTATGTACTTTTGTAAAAAGTTTCGGTAACGTTTATCTCTATCCAAAAAAAAACTGTTCTTTTTTCTGTAAAACTATTTTTTTTGTTGAATAAATCAAATTATTAATGCATTTTAAAGTAGATGGTGTCTCTAAGAAGGAAATTATTAACTTAGTTTTATTCAAAAACTAAAAAAAAGTACTTTGAAATGTAACCTTGTTCAAAAACAAAGAATTCATCAGAGCGCATAGCTTTTGTTACTAGACAGTTGAGATTCAAAGTAAATTGAGCGGCAAAATACTCATTTTCAAAATATCAATAAAAAAATATGACAGAATCAATTGTTGTGAAGAGCCTTAGGAAAGGCCAAATATAATCCACATTTTTCGGATAAGATGATAATGACAGTTTAGTAAATTTGAAATTCTGCAACATATTAAATATACACTCTAATTAATATTCTATTTACATCTCCACCTATTTACTCCTCGAGTATTTTACTGTCCATTAGGTCGATTCAATATAAAGGTCAGAAAATAAATAATAATATTGACCACCAAAAAAAATTGATTTGCTTAGAGAGTAATTCGTTAGTAAAATTTATATTAACATATTATATACATATTAACGTCCTGAAAAAAGATGGATCCGGTTAGTTCATCACTCTTTACCAGAAAGTGAAGAAATCTTCAAAGTATTAGATCTAATCAAACCAATCTTGATGATCTGAAATTTTAACGGCCAATGAATGCACATTTATGTACTTTAAACAATTGCTCTAGACAGCGATTTTATAATAAGATAAGAGCATAGCCTCATTACTCATTGTGTTTACTTTGTTACATGCAATAGTAATTTCAGAGATAACGTTCAAAGAAGTATTGTTTTAAAATATCTTTTAAGTTATCACTTTATCGTCTCTGCTCAAGTGTACGAAGGTCAGGCATTATGTGGAATATTATTTACGCAATATTATTTTTTGCAGATAAAGTGTGGTCATTAAGAAATCAGCTTTACAATGGGCTGTTTGAAGTTTCGAGTACTTATGCAGTGAGTTTTTATTTATCCACCAAAGGTCAGTGTACAATTTTGTAAAGATTAGTAGCGCAAAGTGTTACAGAGAGTATTCGGAGTAATATTGGCCAAATACTGGTCACACCTTTCCATCATCGTTCAAGAGAGAAAAATGTCATCTTTATCACTTTGATAGTTAGTACTCCACCACTGTGCACTTAGTGGTTGGATACGAGCTTGTGACTCGTAAAATAGTGCTTGTACATGGCTTTAGTTGATTAGATTCCGACACACCACTTTGCTGTAAACCCCGGAGAGGTGACGGCCTGAGCGGATTGAAAAAAAGGTTAGTTATATAGAATCAGAAACTAGTACTAGATTAATGTTCTTCGACTCTTGAGACATTATTGCCAGTTTAATACCTTTGTAAAAAATTTATAGGGATTAGATGGATTATTTTATTTTGTACATAATATGATTTACAGTTGTATAACATATTTTATACAATTTCACTACAGTAAAATTAGTTAAAATACTATATGGTAAACGGGTTATTCGGGTTAACGGGTTCAAACGGTCACTTGGCAACCGTTAGGTTTATGTTATAATTATTTGAGAAGAGTATATTTGATAAGCAATAATTTGGCAAATGTAATTATGTGACAAATTGATTTGGAAGTAAAACTTTGACAATATCTTTATGAATAAATAAGTTAAGATTGAGTACTACTGACAAAAATACTTGCAATGTATGAAAACGATTTTCAAAATTTTGTATATTTGCAGTATAATTTTATTATTAAAATATCATGATAAAGAACAACGATTGTGAAACTATTCAACTATCAAGTGTTACAAAACTAGGCTTAATTCGCAACTTCTGGTTCTACGTCTAGTTTACAGAATTCAAGTGCTCGGTATTATAACAAGACTGTTATTTAGATTTAGACATATTTAGCTTGATTAAAGGCACAGTACAGTACTCATATATTTTGCAAGACCTCATGTTGCAAACTCACAAACTAGTTGTATCTCTAAACACCACCAAACGCTAGAAAGGGAATTTAGAATATAAGTTCTTGTACATTTATTTATTGGGCCACCGACAGAACATATAGTTCTTTAAACTAAACATTTAACCATTGAAAGGTAGGAGCAGTTTGGATCAATAAATACCTAATAATAATAATTAACAAAAAAAAAGAACATGATCTTAATTGTTGACTGCCTCGATGGCACAGTGGTAGCAAAAGTGACTGCTAAGTTTGAGGTCTCGGGTTCGATTACCGGGTCGGACCAAATGTTTGCATGATCTGCAAATATTTGTTTCGGAGTTTGGATGTTTTCTATGTATAATATGTATGTATTTACAAAGAAAAGTATATAAGTATTTTATCTGTTAGTCTAGTTATTATAGCACAAACTCTGCTAAGCATAGTTTGAACCTAAATGGCGTTGTGTTTCAAATGTCCAAAATATTGAGATTAAGAAAATTATTGCTTTAAAGTTTAATAAAAACAAACACAATAAATAGAGTTTAAACTTTCATTTCCTGTATCTTACACAGTTCTCTATTTGAAGCATTGATGGGAAGTTTATATCACTTATATTCAGTCCATGTAGTGACACATTAAGAATACATAGTGTTACCACCCCTATTCATCCCGTGGGTGTCGTAAAAGGCGACTAAGTGAACCAAATATGCAAGACTATTTCATTACAAAGAGAAGAAAAACTTAAAACAAACCCTATTCCCACCCGTCTGGCCAGTGTGGTATAGTAGGCCAAAACCTCCTTGCTAAGGAGAGGCCTATGTCCAGCAGTAGACTGTAAAAGGCTGTTGATGATCATGATGATATTGGCATAAGGTTAAACGCCAAAAAGTAGTCGGATTATTAAAAAAAACTAAATTATTATTATTACGATTTACCTCATACACTTACATAAATAATTTGGCCTGATGCTACTCTAGTCAAAAAAATGAACTTCTGCCATATTGTAGTATAATTAAAGCCAACCAAGATCGAATGTAAAATAAAAGTTCAGAGAAGTAATTTAAAGCAGTCTTTTTCTTCCGTGTCTCGTTTAACACCTTAATTATCCCATCATTCGTCATTATACCTTGAAATTGCCAAATAATACAGTGAAACTTTCTACATTGTTTGACGTTTACAGAAATAGTAGTACGTAGAATCTGTATAATTATATAAAAATACATAAAGTAGAATATAGAGCCCATTTCTTTTTCGGGAATAGGGAGGGAAAAGTAAGGAAAAGGAGTTACTATTATAACTTATTGTTTTACATTACAAAATATAATATAGTTCTTCATTTAATAAACCATTTAAAAAAAAAATCATAAAAAATATGACATTCGCTATGTTACGCTTAGTAGAAGGCGTCATTGAAAAGTCACTCTTGTGACTGCTTTACCAAAGCAAATACAATTATTTACATTGTTAGAAATCTACATTTACACTTAAGTACAGATAATGATGTCACTCTGCAAAGTAAGTATTAGCATTCTCGTATGACACTGAGTTTCTCTAGTCATTTGTTAAATTGCTGTTTAATGCGATTTCATTAGTGACGACTGTACTGATGTCAGACTGACTGATCTACCATAGTGAAGCGCGGCTCTACAATACGGTAAATATATATGTTTTTTAAAATAATTAAAAATTTCATGATTTTGTTTTCGAACATTTCTTTGAATTTAGATTTCTTCAATATACGAATTAAAAAAGAGTTTATATTCTCAGGTAATCGAGTTTTGGGTGTTATTAATGACTAGCTTTATTTTCTGTTACTTACAACATTCAGTGACATTGCTTATGGTCTAAGCTTTTGTAGCCATTTTATTTTTATAGCATAATATAAAATAATTAATTTGACACATTTCTAATACGTAAACTTTAAGTATTTAAATTCAACATTCCTTTTAGTGCATCTTTACTTAAAAACGTGTACTAAGAATTCTCTTCACGTATAGAATCTCTGAAAGTATTGTATTTGATTTGTTTCATGCTTTTCGATTGCTTGCATTCGACAATTGTTTTACATTACTTTTGACACAAAGTATATATAAACTCGAGACAATTGCTTGTAAAGCTTACTAGTTTTTGACTTATGTGGAAATTAGATCTAGAATTAATGAATTGAGAATATACGCAGACAACATTCATAGGTAAACTTCGCCGATATCTTTAATAAGACAAAATATAAAAGCTTGAGAGAGTTGGCAAGTTTTAGTGGTGAGTTCATCACCGGGTGTGGCGTACATATACATATGTGATGTTTTAACTCCACTCACGCTGCAATAAAATGCATAAAAAAATGTTACGACAAGCATGTTTTGTCATAAAAAGTAACATATTATACCAAGGAATATTTACTTTGTGTGGAATTTAAAGATAATATAAATTAGTCTTTGTTACACTAGCTCTCCTGAAAATAATTTATAAATTAAAATTGTAATTTAAAATTTTCGGTTTCGAATTATTTTAAGCAATTGAATTTGAAGAAGTTGGATTAATAAATTAATTAACATGCAAATTTAAAGTATAATAATTTAGAGTGTTGAGTACCCAATTAAATTGGTTCAGATTTCATTTTGGAGACTTCCTGTATCTTTTTTATTTGCAGACGAATTTACATTTTATTAATGTTTAAATATGGATTATTTTTACAAACCATTTATTTTTATATTTTAACTTAGTAAGTATTAGCTAATTTAATAATTTAGTAAATAGTAGGTAGTCCCAAATAATCTTGGGAATTATATAAGCTTTAAAGATGATGAACTTAGCAACGGTTCTGCTCCTTGAGAGGAAACCAGAAAGAATAAAATAGATAGATCACTTCTAGTGATTTTGTCTCCGTGTTCAAATATATTGTCACACAAAGCACGCCGCGTGAGGTGTATGGCCGTTTTCGTAAGAGTCAACTTGAGTGCTATACCGACAGCTCGTATTCATAGTGTTGCCTTATTCGTGGTATTAAATATTATCAATTTTATATTTTACACAAACAATAGAAGTACTTTAAAAAAAATCCTGACGTAAAGTATAAATGTGAATAATAGGTTTTTGGTTGAACTTGTCGCCTGGAATGTTTGAACAAGCGTTGTAGTTGATTTTAAATTAGAATTACAATTACAAAAAATATTTCGGTAACAAAAAAAGTTACTTTACTCAGATGTAAAGTAAAATAAGTTCTTCCAAATACTCATACAATTGTAACATTTTCATTTATACAATTAGAAAGTGGATTGTAACTATACTAATATCTGTAGCAAGTTTGTAAATATTTTTAGTTCTTTTTCTGCGGTAGTGTTAATCATGCCAGAAAATATTGAATTGTTAATATAAATCATTTGAAAAGTCTTTGAAAGAAAACGACTCTACTTGTTTCTTAGTGTCCATAGATAACTGTGATTTGGACACCTGCACTATCCGTTTAAATACTATAGTCTAAACTATAAATAGTGGTCGTCCGAGAGACGGCGACGGGCGCTGGGTAGTCTGCACGCGCGCCGCTAGTGCTACCGGACCGAGTTCGACGCACACACGTCGCGACGACAGACAACAAAATAGTAAACATGACATATAGTGCACAGTTCGCGTTTATTTTCGCCTGCATAGCTTACGGTAAGATTTTATAGAATCCCTAATTTTATAAATTAGGTTATAATATTTTATTAAAAGGGTGTTGGTTGACTTTTTTAACTTGAATTCGCAATTAGGTTAAAATTTACAAAACAGTTTTTTTTTTAAATCAGTAAATATATATGAATTATTATAGAAATATGATGAGTTCATATAAAAATCACAATATTTAATCACATTTTCAGCAATATCCAAAAATTTTTTAACAAAAAGATATTTATACAATTCCGTGCTTTACGTATAGCTATTATATAATATGTTTAAATAAAAGAGCTATAGTCATTTCTTTGTTCGTGATAGGTATTTATAACATTTAATTAAATATGTAATTATGTATTTATACATTAGGTGGCTTAGCATCCAGTCATTAGCTTTTTATGTACGAAAAGTCTGATTTTAATTAAACGAGTCTGACTTGTTTTCATCGTCGTAACGAAATGTTAATATTTGCATAATAATATTAAGTGTGTATATGTAACTACATACAAAACGACTATCGATTTTAAATTAAATATCAGTAAGTTTTCTTTTTCTTAATTATTTATAGCAATATCTTAGGTCAAAGAGCATATATGTATGTAACAGTATGACCACTTTAGAGCTTACATATTTAATATTCTATCAAATAAGACTCTTGACGAGAAATGTGTGGTAATATTTGGGACAAGATAAATGCCATTACGGTAATGGTAGTTTGTGGTTGCACGTGGTAGTCTTGAGTTGATCGCAAGTTATGGTAATACATCGCAATTTAACGCAATATTAACTACTTATTAAGTTAAGATTGTAATTAAATGAAAGTGCTACAGATCTTTTTATAATACCAGCAACAATATTTTATTTTTTAATTGAAAAAGAACGCCCGCACTAGAAATATAATCATTGCGGGGTACTTTACAAGCACACAAAAAACGGACACAAAGAACACGCAGACTCAGAACAACAATTTGTGGCTCACACAAAGTGTTTTCCCATGTGGGGTTTCAACCCACTACACTTAGCGCAGTAGAGAGCGGCGTGGTGACTGCTTAAACCACTAGGCCAACTGTGCAGTCAGGCAGGTCAACAGGCCAGTCGTGCAATATTTAAAATACTAGCCTTTGATTAGATTAAGAAAATATTTTCCTCAAACATGCTCTTAATTTTACCTCTAATAAATATTCCTTACTAACAGTTTCAAAATTCACCTTTACTCATTTGAAAATAGCAAGTAAATTGAGAGCTCTCTCAGTAAATGTTGGTTCATTTATATTGATACTCTTGATTTTCTCATGTAACGCCTACAGCACCCAGTTGATGCCCATTCTCTCGTCCATATTTAAAACTGAATTGCATTCATCATCACGTTTTTCTACATCTAATAACAATAGCAATGCACGTACTTAAGTACCTCTTAAAAGGCAAATTTTTATGGTCCTGTAGAATTAGCTATCTAACATTCAGTTTTTCAGTAGTAGTACTTTGTTAGCTTGCATCTAAAGTTGTTCTACCTCAAGACCATGCAACTATAAATAATGATAAAATAAATAACTAATCATTTAATTCATGGTAAATAACTAGCCAGTTAATACAATATTGCGTTTATGTGCAAAAGCCTTTTTGTGACCGGACCATTTAACTGGTCGTAAGGTTACGCAAGCAGTTGTCCATACAGTGTACTTTTGTCGTTGTACATTTTACTTTAAATTCTTGACATTAATAGCAGCGTGTCATATTAAGGCATACTTCATTGAAATTCTCTGTATTCATAGTTCTATTGCAATTTTTTTTTTGAGATAATTTTAATGGTGACTTGAAATATCAATAAATCTAAGAAGATAACATTGTTCTACTCTAATTTCCATACTAATTACAGGGTAAGGTAACAGTAGCATGATTTAGTGCTCATCTGTTAATGAGATAAGGAGGTGGAGAGTAGAATACTTTGGTAGCTACCACTTGATATTTTTTGCCGACTATAACTAATTAAGCATGACTATAGTTTAATATTAAAGCCCAGACATGGATAGTGAAATTTATCTTTACTATTTAATTTGGTTTGACAATAAAACTTGTATTATATTAAACTACAGATTGTTAAGAAAATAGCTTTTGCACTAGGAGAGTTACCTTATAGCAGAAGATATTACAGACATTCAAAGAGAGCTCTCAAACACACATTCCATTTATAATGTTTTCTATATAATTATTTAAGTCGTATATTTTATTGTATTATATTTTCTATATATACATAATACATATATAAAAATAAATAAATATGAAATCCTGGATTATGTACACCACAGTAAGTATCTACGTGTCTCGAAACTTTACATTGTATTACATCGAATTCATTGATGATGACAAATATTGATTGTAAAGTTTTATCATTACAAGTTCATATTGCTACCATGATATTAGCTATATTATATTCCAGCTATACCCAGTCTTAGTTTGTTGTGACATATTGTGGTTGTATTGACGAGAAAAAAGGAGCAAAACTGATGCGAACAAATAAAATAATTTTTAAAGTGGTTTATATATCGTGTCTAAATTTGAGCTAGGTGAGGTTTTGAGTATTTGAAGCGTACACAAATCAATATTACATTCAGATATACGTATGTACATACATTTTTGTGACATACATTGTAAGTTAGACGTCAGTGGAGGCATAAGAAGTCTATACAAAAAAATTAATCGGTCTACAAATTGTAGAGATATCATCATATATATTCTACTTCTCTTTAAAATCGTTTACAATGCGTCCGATTGCCCTAAAATTAGAACAAAGCAAATTAAAACATCACCACATTTAATTGAATGAACTAGAACTGTTTCCTGCACTCGGTTGCTCAACCAACCGATTGGAAAGGGAGCCGGAATCGAGACCGTTTGTACAAAACTCAAGGCCCACACCTGCTTCTGAACGACATTTAAAAAATTAAACATGTATATGATATATTTGGGTTTGGCACAATGATTTATGCTGTTGTGAAACAGCTTAACACTTAATAAATGGATAGTGGATCAGGCCAGCTCTAGAATAACATTGTTGTCAGGATCAAATCTTCATTAATGTTAATTTAGATGTATAATAATACATTTTTAATATATAATTTGTATTTTTTTGTGATTATCAATGGCTGTTTACGCTGCTATTATATCTTTTTAAGACTTAAGGATTAAATTTTTTTATAGAAACCTTTTTGTGTACCTGATACACATAAAATTTGCAAAGGTCTTGGGTACTATATAAAAGTAGTATTTGTCATATAAACTCATTTTTTAAATCCGTTCAAATTTAACACTTCTATTATAGAAATGAAATAAATGTAAATTAGATGAATACACGTTAGTAAAGGTAAAGACAATAAATAAGGATGCAATTTAGAACATGAAATATTACACAGAAATGAAATTGATACTTTTACAATTTCGGTGAATTTGTAATTCGACGAAAAACAGAACACGTTTTGTGTTCTTAAAAGTATTCTCGGAATCGGATATGGTAGGCATTTGGTATAAGCCTCAAATAATATCTCTTCCCCTTCCGTCATAATCACTAATCGTTAAACTAAAAGCCCAGTTTAACGGAGTCCTAGTTTATTATCATGTCATAAAATTTAAATAAATATCTAAGCTTATTTAACAGGGAGAAATGTTACAAATTTAACAATATTATTATTGGTACTTCTCGTGAGGAACAGTGAAGATAGTATTCTTGTAATAACTATTGAAAGGGAAACAACAGTTTTAGTCGTGAGATAAACATTAAATAATCTAACGGCTGTAATCCGTAATTGCCGGGTAAAATTGTATAACAAGCGCTGTTAAGAAGATGGATCGTATAAAAGAGTTCAACGCGCGCTGCTTTGCACAATCCTGTATTTTAAATTTTTACTTTTTACGAATGTACCTATAACATAAATATTTACATTTATTTGTAACAAAGAATATTTGTTAAATGCTTTGAAATACAAAGCAATGTTTAAGCAACGTTTTCAATGTCACATTTTCGACACATGACGTTAAAGTTTTGAAATAAATGTTAAAGTCTTCTAATAATGAATATTAACGTCCATTCTTTCCAAGTAGGAAGGAATTGACGTTAATATACGTTTCTGAACATTTTTAAAAAATAAAATAAAATATGTAGGGTTGGTTATATGGTACTTAAAAAAACACCGGAGGGATCAAAACAAAAACAAAGCTGCAGTGAAAACCTACTTATATTTAGGCAATTACATATAAACGCCATTTGATCTTCATTCGAATGTTATATTAATAAAAAAGTATAGAATTCTTTCTTTTTTAATTTATTATAAAGTTATAAAAATACAAGAAACATTAAGAAAGAATTCATATTTTAACATAACAAATCTTTTATTTAAAAAATTGAAATCAGTTTAATAAAATTCTTGAACAAACACAATTAAAAATTTTAACCAGTAATATAAAAAAAATATCACATACTAGTAAACAATAATACCTCATGTTTATAATCAAGCTTCTTAGACTATTTTATAAGTTTTTTAATGTTTATCTAGTTCAGTTGTATGAGAATAAAAATAAGTATAAACTGATTGTCAAATATTTTATCAAAATGAATTAAAAACTTATGTTTAAATGAATACATTGATTATTGATAAAGATATAGTTGAAAATATCCATAAAACCAAAAGAAATATTTTAATTAATTATTGACTAAACTTAACTACTTGGCAATTTCTATAATACAGTATAAGAGTAAATGTACTAATTAATATGTCAAGATCACATTTTGAATTTTATATCAGTAAGAAATTAATTAGACAAAGTAACGTTTAAGCCCGGTGATCTGTCACAAGTAAAACTGTCATGGGAAATCCTAGTAACCTTACACATTTTTTTTCCAAAACCCCAAAATCCCTTTACAGATCAGAAGAGGCGGTCAGAAAAAAAGACGTACTACCGTCTCAAGCTCTCTTTTAAAGTTTTTTCAAACTGACATGGTAACCCTTGTATTGCTTTTCTTTGTAGTACTACCGTTTGTTGAGGTGATAAAAAACGGATAAACTCTCAAAAATTAAGAACATGTAGTGTAAGCACTCTATAATATGTTCTTCAACTGATATTGTACACTACACAAATGTTTACAATACAATATCAGTTGAAATTATAGTCATCCTCGAAATAGTAATTATTTTGAAGATACATTAGCTCTGTGATTAAAAAGAATTTACTGCTAATGTTCAGCTAGTCATATTGTATTAGTTCTAAGCTGGTTATAAAGAGGTCAGGCTTGCGCAACTTTTACTGCTGTCTAATTAACAATTACGTTGTCAAGTGCTTGTTACTATTACGTTATATTTCACAGTACTTTGTTGTATAACTATTGTTCTTCATTTAAATATGAACTAAAAATATTGTTTTGCAACTAGCACAAAATGCTTAGTAAATTTGCATTTGAAAAGTATAGATGTATGTTAAACCGTTAAAGTCTGATAGGGTTATCACTCTTTTTGTGAGCCTGACTTCCAGGCCAATAACCGTAGGCTTGATACTCTTTCAATACAAATAGCTTAGCGATTATCATGATGATCTTATCTCTATTTGAGTTCAATATATAATTTATCTTTCATAATAATTGTTGCGTAAATTTTAGTAAAAGAAAATACGTGTGCATTTCATCAGTTTAGTTATAACAGTGCAAGTTTAGCCCAATTTGGCATCTGTGGTATATGACGTCTAAAAAACTAGATAAGCCCATAATATATATCTGTTCATGATAAGTTTATGAAACCAGGCTATAAAAGAGTTAGCAAAAGTCAAGTGATTTTCAGCTCACTACTATTAAATGTTAACTTAACCTTAGTAGTTTTATAAATTAACAAACCAATACTAAATATTTTTAGTGGGCTGGTTTATTAAGATTGACGATTAGAAATTTGAGGGCAAACACCAAATCTTAGAACTAAACAGTTTCGAATAATAAAGATTTTTCAATGAGGGAGGCCATAAATGTTTGATGAACTAATTGAACACAGACTATCACTTTCAATAAAATGAGATTAATTGCAACTTTCTTGCACCAAACCCATAATAAGCGTTTTATTTAAATCTAAAGATGATTTGAATATATAATGTAGCTATATTAAACACTCAATAAAGGAGCTTTATAGGTATATACCTAACATCACAGTCACAGGACATTAATTAAGTAAGGTTACCATAGTTTCATATGGACGACGAAGAGATCGATGATACGGCATTATAAAATTGTTACGAGTACTTATAAACATCGTTGGTTTAATGGTCAATTATTAAGAAAAAAAGAAATACGCTAAGGAGTTTACCTTAATAAAAAAATAAAAAAATGTCCAAATGCAATGTTTTAATAAAAAAAAAAAACATTTTTTTGGATGACTAAATTTAATAAACACTCGAAAGCATGGCTGCATTTGAATAATATCATAATTGATGTTTGATATTTTAATGCAGCCTACAATGTATCACGTGCCTATAATTAGACTCTAATTGTCATGTAGGTCGTACGCAATTTTTGAGTGTGTTTTTTTTATGAGGCAAGGTAGGCTTGTGCTACTTTTTTACACTTGAAATCAAGTGTAAAAAAGTAGCACGTTGCCTCTTATTGTATAATGTACTATCCTAGAAGGTTGCCAGATTATAACAAGCAAAAAACATTCGTTTTGTGCAAATAATTCAAGGTATAAGTTCTAAAACCTTGTATATCGGTTTCACATATAACACTCATAGATAGCATATGCCCGCTCGCCGCTTACGCAACCGTTCATTCGCTCATCTCTGTATTGGCGATTTATCAACATGTATTACGTACGAATATCTCGTATGTAATAGTAAGCTTTCTTTTACACGTCACCTCATGTAGTATGCCATTCATGACTGTATTTTATTTACAAACACGCACGTGGAGTTTTTTAATTAAAAGATGTTTCTAATAAAAAAATCTTGGGTTTCGAACGCAATCTCGAAATTAACTTTTATTAATCGACTTTATAAATGGAGGAGGATTTTTGTTCGGTTGAATGTATCTTCTTTTATGTTTATTTACCGATATTTTAAGATTTTCTTTATTAAGGTAGTGGTAAAATTTATTTCACACAACAGCACCTTTTTCTAAGCGTAAGACCACGATTAAAGAAAATTACTTGCATGTATCTTGGCTGTAAAGGTAATGTAAAATACTATCATTACAAGTCAGAATAAATACCAGTATCCACATAAAATCACTTTCATGTCAAATAATATAGCTACGTCCCGATCAGTAAAAGTTATTCAGACAGTACCTTCTTAGATGTAAACGAGTAACAATATGTGCGTTAAATTAAACCTCGTTCTCTTGTATATTTTTCAAGTATTTATCATATGATATATCTTTCCGCTTTATATAAATTATCTATTTACCTTGAAAGTAATAACAATAGAGTAGGCTAAATGAATACTTTATATGTAGATGTATAAAAACGTATAACGTAAGAGATGGATAACATTTTTATGACAAACAATTTAACAAACGAGATTCATAAATCTTACGATGCAAACACATGTACTGGTCATTGAGACTTATTTTTTAACACTTTCAATATGCAATTTGTTGTATTCTCATAGTCTATTTGCGGTATGTGAAATGTGTTACATTGCAAAAGACTTCGCCTCTTACTTTTATGGTCAGTGCATTGGTCGATACCAACTGTCCTTTAATCTTTAGTTGAAGCATTTTCAGACAGGATATGAATAAAAGATAAAATGGAGTAAAAAAACTAGTAATATGTTAGAGGTAATGTAATATGTAATATTTATATAATTATTGCAAGATGTGGAAGAAAAATTGGACTCTCACTGAAGCACAATGAAGTGACTTGTGAATATTCTTGACTTGTGAACATATCCGTCTTATGATTGAAAAAGTCATAAGTACAGGGACATAAGTGAGTCCCTTGATTCCAAATAGTAATCTAAAACAAATCCAAACCTGTTCTAATATTATTAATTTTTATATTCCGTCTATGCCTAAGTATTATTTATTCTTCAAACTATACATAAACTAAAGTTATCGTCCAGACATACATGTATATAAACAAATTTTTAGTTTGTGATCGTAGATAATGTTATTCAAAGATTAAAATTTATGAATTATCAAAATTGATTTCTAGAAAGCTACACTTTCTCTTTATTTTAGTATTTGATATTTGCAAATGAGACATATTTATATTCTCATAAAATATTAGCTATTAATTTTACTAGAATTATTTACATAAATAAACTTATCAATTTCCTGTTAAATTTCGTTATTATATAAAAACCTCAACATTTCACTGTTTCTAAGTGTTTTTTTCATGTATCACTTTTTTGCATACATTACTTTTTTTCAATTTGATGATACATATTAACTGATGATAGTGACATTTAACTGTTTAAAAGCAGTTTAAATCTGACCTGACGAATTTAAGCTGATTTCTTTCAATTCATTGTCGTAGCGTAAAATTGAATTGTGGCCCTTTAACTGTAATATAGAGTTATTTAAACTCCAGTTGACATATATCATGGACACAATTTTTAAAAATACTCCACAAGCGATACCTTCAATTTACCAATAAATGATGAAAACAGTTACTTCGCTGATGCATTCATTAAGTTAAGGTATTTGTCAATTATGTTATATATATAAAGTTACAATATCAGGAGAAAATCCTGCTTAAAACAAAGTCGTGACTCTAAATCGCGGAATGTCTGATAAGGCTCCGATTCTCTATCTATTTGATAATAGGATTGCAAAACTACGGAAGGCGCGGTGAAACCGGCTCTGCACCATCTCAACAGTTGCATAATCACCAAGGAAACGTTTGACATATTCTGTGTAATTTGTTTGAACGTGACATTTTATTGTTTACATATATACGTACGTTTGTTTTCTTTCGTTTTAAGGGTTATTTATTATTATGTTTATAATAAAGTTGGGTAAGATCACAGAGAATTTTATGGCCCATAATTTTACGGTTGGTTTATGTTATGTAGTACATAATGAGAAAAATAATCACAAAATATTGCAATCACTTGGGTAGTGAAATTTTGTTCTTTGTGTATAAATCTTGTGATTACGGTAGAAAAAGCAGCAGGTTTGGTTTTTTACATGTCAATAAAGGTAAAGTGCTAGTGTTTATTTGGAATTCCAGCCTACAATTCACATGTTGTTAAACCTTGATGCGTCAGTCATCACTGACATCAAATATTTGTAATATTTACTCTGTTGTCGACTAGATAGCGTAATTTGTTTTAGTACGAGATAGAGGGCAGTTATTTCGCAGCAGTTCAATTCATCTTCACTAGATGGTGTTGGGGCATAATTTCTGTGTTACGACATTGCGTTGCTATTAATAGCAATATTTTTACGTAGGATCAAAAGAAGAAAAGTGTCATGGATCACATAAATGTTTACGTAATTATATGTATCTGAAGAGAATTTTATTTCTTACCGTGAATAATTACCTATGTTATCGGTATGTAGTGATATTAGTAATGAACTAACGTTCGAATAAGTTGTGTTTATTTTATCATTAATATATAAATAAGTTGTGATAACCTTGGGCAAGGAATATGCGGAAGAACAATTTATATGTTAAAATATTTTTTAATAAATAGTCTACTAAAAATGAAAGTTATGTTTAGATCCATTTGTTGCTCGTAAGAAGACGTTTCCTCGAAGCGCTTCATATTTTTATATTCACATATATCAAGATAAATACTAAATTCTCAGGATACGATGTCAATAGTGGACTTACATACTAAAATACGTAGCATGACCTTTCGCCGGCGTCATATGAGTTTAAGGTGAAACATTTATTCACATTTCATTACTTTTCTGTTATACAATAATTCTTGTAGTTACGAAATGTACAAGCTACATATTGTGTGTAAGGTATGAAACAAGATAGCAGTCTTGTTAGGGTGTGTAGAGTTAGAAACTTGGCTCTTCTTTATTTTGTTGATTTTGTCTTGGCAACACTTTATGTGAAAATGTTTATGGTGGAATTTTATTTTATGTTTTATTTAATTTATTTCAAATATATATAGAATCCTAGACGTATTTCAATAAAGGTAGGATTTCGTGTTTAAAGTTAGCTCAGTAACTAGTATGATACTTTAGAAGTAATATTTTGTAAAGTATCATAACAGATTTGGAAAAAGTTCAGTTGACTCAACATTTATTGTTTGTGTATTTTATATTATGTATATGATATTTCCGTCATTTGTTATATTTTTGTTTTTTTTTACTTTCTTTCCTCTTTTTAGTTCTCTTCTTATTTACTATTTTTTTATCTTTAGAAGAACTTACTTTTAAAAATTGAAGGATTTTAATAAAGACTTAAGAAGAAAAGAGCAAAGAACATTTCAAAGATAATGATTAAATTTAAATGACGCTAAATTAGACTATTTATTAACATGTAATTTTAATAGACATATCTTTAATTGCTCTATGAATCTAAATTAAATAGGTTAGAAAGATAATTACTTTCAAACAATCCTAATTAGATATAAAAATTATCATTCCATTGTGGAGTCTAAATAGTGCGGCGATCTAATCTGAAACAGTTTGTAGTATCGGCCAGTTTGCGCTTGCGCACCAAGGCTAGCAGCTTATAACTACTTTCGCCTTTTAGTTGAACGGGCCGCTAAAATGTTGCATACATATTCTTGTTATACATTTGCGGCAATGATGTGGCAATTACTACTGTGCAAAATGGCCAATTTATCTGTATATATTTTACTGAACGTTGTGCAATTTCAGTTATTAATAATTATTTAGTTGTTGATTCTGATTAGATTACTGGAACCAATACATGTTGTTTAGTTTTGCGTAAATAAAACAGATTATTAATAATGTTTACATATGCGTTCATGCAGAAATTATGTACATTCTTAGTGCTAAACTAATGTGTTTATTTCAGTTTCTCAAACATCAAATATAATTTGAGCAATTGCATGACTATGCAATTATTTTCTTTTTAATATCTAACTGTAGCATTCAAACTAGACGACCAGTCAACCTTCAGGCTGTGTAGAAATTTTAAAAGGCAGGTACAGAGATTAAGGATTATGTAGTTTACAACAGGATGATATTATGTAGGATACAAAAAACTCCCACCATATTCATATAATATTGCAATATAGTAATACTGCATAAGCATTAATATTTTTAATTGACGTATTGATTTAGTAGTTATTAATCCTAACTACTGGTTCAGAAGTCTTGCGTGGTTTTTCTTCTATAAATTTACTAGTCATTTAACATCAGTCGACCAATTTCTTTTGCCTCTATGTCATAAAAAACAGCTGTACAATGAGTATCATCATTTGTTTTACATATGTCTGGGTGGAATTTATCAACGAAATATTTTGTTTATTTATACAAAAGCGATTTACGGATTATAAACAATCTATTAACGAAGGTTTTATCTAGTTTGCAACGGACTCTGTTGATCGAGAGTAACATGTTCCAAAGTATTATTACTTAAATTTCTCTCTAACTTCCTGTCTTAATCAATACTTATACAAAGTATCTATTGAGATATTTATATAAAATTACCAGTATGAAAGCAAAGTTAGTGTTTATTAGTAACATATATATTTGCTTGATAAAAAACTGAACATTTTAGAGGCCCAACACACATTATCACTAGGTCCATTTAAGTCGCAAGGTCACGAAAGTATAACGCACCATTTATATGCTCTTTTATATAACGTTTGAAATAATCAGCAGTGGTAAGGAGCATAACATATGCTAAAAACTATTTAGAAGTATGTTTATTGCTATAATTGTAAGCAGAACTAATTTTATAATTCTATTGAATAACGCATATATACGTTATTAGGAAATAGGAAATGTAATTATATTTATTTAGGAGGTATTCCTTTTTTTGTTGAATCAATAGCTCAATTATTTTTACTTACACTCTTTTACGGTGTGTAACGTTATTTCACAAATATTTTCGAATTTATACATTACATTACATAGAGGGTTATAATTTTTATTGAAAAGAAGTATTTTTTTTTTTTTATACCACGACGGTGGCAAACAAGCATACGGCCCGCCTGATGGTAAGCGGCTACCGCAGCCTATGGACGCCTGCGACACCAGGGGCATCACGTGCGCGTTGCCGACCCTTCAAAAACCTATTAACCCCCTTCTTGAAGAACCCCATGCTGTAGTTCCCAGGGAAAACCGTGGCAGGGAGCTCATTCCATAACGGGATTGTTCGCGGGAGAAAATTTCTCTGAAACCGCACTGTGCGCGACCATTTAGGTTCCAATGTATGTGGATGAGCTCCCTGACGATGGCGAGCGGTGCGATGGTAGAATGTGGCTGTGGGCATCATATCAAACAATTCTTCAGAACACAACCCATTGTAGAGACGGTAGAGCACACACAGGGAGGCAAAGTCTCTCCTAAGACTTAGTGGCTCGATACCGTCTGTGAGATCAGGATCGTCGACTATTCTCACAGCACGTCTCTGGACTGAATCGAAAGGCTCAAGCTGGTACTTCGGTGCTCCCGCCCAGAGATGACAGCAATACTCCATGTGAGGCCGAATTTGTGCTTTGTACAGTAGTAGCCTTTGTGCCGGTGTGAAATATCGCTTCGCTCTATTCAGAACACCAAGCTTTTTTGATGCCAGCCTCACCTTTCCCTCCAAATGAGTCCGAAATTGGACGTCACTGGAGATATCGACACCGAGGATCCCAATACTCTGTGAGATGGTAAGGGGTGTATTCTGGAATTGTGGAACTACAGTGAACGGGGTTTTTTTAGCAGTAAACGCACAAACTTGTGTCTTAGAGGGGTTAAATTGGACCAGGTTATCCCGACCCCAATCGGAGACTCTGTGTAAAGTGCTCTCGATTTGAGACACAAGTTGTTCGCGACTTTCTACTACAGCGGTACGAGGGATGTTAGCCCGGCCCGTGTAATACGCATCTCCAGTACTGTCATCCGCATAACAATGAATGCTATCTATGGTCAACATATCATTGATATGCAGCAAGAATAGTGTTGGAGATAGCACGGAGCCTTGCGGGACACCAGCGTTTATGTCCATGCTTTCGGAGCAGCTACCGTCGACGACGGCTTTTATGCGTCTGCCGAACAAAAAGCTAGCCACCCATTTGCACAAACCCTCGGGCAGGCCGTAGGACGGTAACTTCGATAGGAGGCCCCTGTGCCAGACCCGATCGAACGCCTTTGCTATATCCAGGCCAACTGCCAAAGCCTCACCTTAACTCTCAATGGCTGAAGCCCACCGGTGAGTGAGATACACTAGAAGATCACCAGTCGAGCGACCGCGGCGGAAACCGTACTGGCGGTCGCTGATCAAATCGTGCTCTTCCAGGTAACTGAGAAGCCGTGTGTTGATTACACGCTCCATCACCTTAGAGAGAAGGGAGGTTATAGCTATAGGCCTGTAATTCGATAGGTCCGATCTATCACCCTTTTTTGGCACTGGATGCACATGGGCAGTCTTCCACGAAGACGGCACTTGCCTTTTGCAGTAGGAAATCGCGAAAAGTCGCGTTAGTACAGGGCACAACTCAGGGGCACACTTTTTGAGCACCACTGCAGGTATGCCGTCTGGCCCACTCGACTTATGAACGTCTAGACAGTTTAGTTCCCGCCGCACTTCTCTTTGCAAAATGTGTATTTCCGGCAAAGAGTGTTGGCACGGCGGGTTAATAGGCGGTACCGCACTTCCATCCTCGTTCATGGTCGAGTTCGCGGCAAAGAGTTGCCCAAGTAGGTCGGCTTTCTCTTTATCACTATGAGCCAAGTTACCATCGGCATTTCGCAATGGTGGTAAAGACGACTGGCAAAAATTTCCTTCGGCAGCCTTAGCAAGAGACCAAAACGCACGACTCCCAGAGGGATAGCTCGTAAGTCGCTCATCAATCCTGCCGATGAAATCGAATTTGGCTCTGGCAATTGTCTTTTTGCTGGACCTCGAGGCAGCATTTAGTTTGCGTCTCACATCAGAGATGTTCGGAGCCTTATTGGTACGGGCCGTGGTCCAAGCCCTATAGGCGGCCTGCTTGACTAGCCTGGCTTCCTTGCAAAGCCGGTTTAACCACGGTCGCTTTTTTTCCCCCGCAGCTACTGATGGGTTGGGAATAAAATACTCCATACCCACCAGGATCGTCTCAGTGACAGCGGCTGCGCAGGAGTCAGGATCTTCTGGCGTGAAGCAGAGCTGCCTCCACGGGTACGATGCGTAGAATTCACGCAATCCATCCCAGTCTGCTGATTTATATTGCCACATGTGGCGCAAATTGGCTGGGCGAGGTGGAATATGCCGCGGGCATGGGACTACGGTCCGGACGAGGCAGTGGTCGGACGAGCCGAGAGGTGCGTCCACTGCAATAGTGTAGTCGTCCGGACGCGTCGTCAGCAGAAGGTCCAGCAAAGAGCGTGCATGACTCTCAATATCAGGTATTCTTGTTGGAGAATGTACCAGTTGTGAGAGGCCATGGGCCAGAGCAAATTCATGAGTAGACCTGCCTGCAAAGTCGGTGGATCGAGAATTTAGCCACTCACAGTGGTGGGCATTAAAATCCCCTAAAATCACCAACTCAGCACGAGGGTACCGCTCAAGAACTTTGTCAGTCGTCACCTGCAGGTGCTCAAAGAGTGCATTAGTCTCCCTGTCACCGCTATGAGACCTGTATAGGCACGCATAGATTCGAGTCTCACCTCCGTAGTCTACGCGCACCCACATTACTGACAGGTCCCTGTCTTCATAAAAATGGAGACGGCGACAGCAGATATCCTCCCGGATGTACATGCATACACCGGCACGTGTCAGAAATTTGTGTTCGAGTTTGTAGCCGGGGTAGTGTAGGTATGATGTATCGGCCGGACAGGATATCTGCGTCTCCGTAAGAAATAAGAGGGTCGGCTGCGCAATCTCCAGATGAAGGTGGACTGCGTTCAGGTTGGAGTGAAGTCCCCTGATGTTGCAGAAGTCCATATATGTGGAAGAGGATGCCGCTGTAGATACTTTTTTCCTATTTTCCTTCGTCATTTTTTTTGGGGGGGTTCAATTGGTTTGTGAGGATTCACTGTGTTGACAACTAAGGGGGCAATGGGGCGGTGCTAATCTACTCATGGTCGATGCGGGTAGTGCGATTTGTCGGCGCGGCGTACGAAAGGGCTCCCGCTCCCCCCCTGCAGCAGCAGTCGGGTTCCACTCCGGTCTCCTCCTCCGGCACGACTACTACTGCAGGGATTTTTCGCAGGCTGGCGGTTCAGCCTCCCAGGGTGGAGGTTGTAGTGATCCCTGGGTTCGGGAACCCATCTATCCTGCGGGCGGCCAGCGGACAACCGTTTCAGCGGGTCTTCCTGACCGCCGCGCCCACATCCCGCGCCCACACGAGCCAGTAGCAGTATTATATGCACCACTAGTCCCCCGTTGTCAAAACAGCGAATTCTCTAGAGCTCTGGATACCTTACTCACCACAGGAACACAGCACTGCCGAAAATGCAGTGCTATTTGGCTGTGGTCTTCTGTAAGGCGGAGGTCCTTCCCCAGTCGGGCTGCTCCAAGTTTTGAGCGGAAAATATCACGCTATGCCCTACCTCTCTTAGAAAGTATTCATGTAGAAGTGTATACTATGAAAAGAAACGAGTATTTATAGAAGCTGGATATCGTTCAACAACTCACAAATCACTAACCAACAAAATGTCTATCTTGTTTTGTTAAGAACTTCTTTTGTTTTTCTGCTCCATCATCAGAACACACAAAAATTTTAGCACATTTCATAACGCAAAGTGTGTGTAACTTTTAAGATTCGTAACGCCCACACATACATACTTAAGTTGCATACGTAAAGTTAAAAAAAATCTTGTGAAGCATGTAGTTTACCCACTACTTGTACTGTTTCATGAAACTATCTTAACTGTTCTCAAGAGAGGTTTGCCGATTCTTTTAACTTCATTCATTCATTTTGCTTCCGGATAATTGTTCACACGTATAAATTTTATTACTTTCTTGAAGTAAACTGAAAATAGTTGTCATTATGTCATGTGCTTTATATAAACAATACAATATTTAAGACAATTAGTAACTAGGTGTTAATTATATTTTTTTAAGGAGAACAAAAACGCAATTATATAATAAAAATAATTAATGAATATTAGTCCGACTGATACGTGATAGTTTTTTTTATAAGTCCACTATATCATAGTAGTAATACATGTTATATCAAGGCCAAAAGTCGTTACCTTATGATGATGACTTAGGAACTTAATCTAAATTGTTAATAAAGAAAATTCGTCGCTATTTTGGAATAATATATCCGTCAATTATCGCCATGATTGGAAAATATGTTCGAAATTAGAACAGCCAAAAGCAAATTTTCAAATCACCATCTTTATTTTATTTTAAGAAGCGTATTTTATTTTTAACAAAATTAAAAAAGGAGGAGGTTTCATGTTTCCCTGAATGTATTTATGGATAAAATAATAATAATAATAATAGTATTATTATTATTTTGTCCACGTTTATGTATTTTTTAAGACCACAAAAAATGTTACTTTTCGAATAGTAGCCAGACATAGTTAACTTCCAATAAAATCTATAAAAGTATTAGTTAGATAAGATTCGTGACAACGCGAAGAAGATTCACTTCTCGAGTTGTAAAAGTAAAAGTGCTCGAGGTTGTTGCTACCGTGGCCGATATCTGGTGACGTTGCCTCACAACTCACTCACGACTTGCATTCATGCTGTTCACGTAGTAATGCTGCATTTAATTGTATGAGTCTATGACATAAAGAAACAGAAACTGATATAAAGAATAATGACACTCAGAACAACGAATACTGACTCTCACATAACATGTTGTTTAATATGACGATTGAACCCACAACAAAAAGTAGAAAGTGGCGAGCTAACCTCTTATACCACTATGCCATCTATGCAATTTTCCCTCGTCAACGTAAACATATAGAAAATTAACAAATGTATGGGAATGAAGTCTTTCAACGCTCACTTTGTCATAATAAAATATTAGCCAGTAATACAAGAGAATAGAGGCGGTAGCGATTGTTAAAAGAGAATCGACGCGAAATACATCTTGGCTAAGGGGGATGTTATATTTAAATCACTTCTACTATAAAACAAAAACTTAAATAGCAAGCATGAGACATAAAACACAGGGGTTATTTAGAAGTGCGTGTATTATTATGTATAATTGACTATTTAGTTGACAGTCACGTCATCGTACATAAATAAAAATATAAATAATATAACTCATGACAACAGAAATGGAAAATGATTTACACTACTGTGTAATATTTTTTTCGAAGTCATTCAGGAGGTTTATCTTTTTTAAGTTTGATGTTGATAATGGAATATAGTGAACATTTACAATATTAAATTATTAATATCGTTCTAAATGTAAAGGAAATTAAATATCTTTATTTGATAAATATATTTTTATGTGAATTTGTGTACTGTATTGTTTGTTACGTTTTGCTTTATTTAGCTTCAAGAGAGAGTTTAACCGGGCAATCTTGTGTATATATGTAGAAGGACACATTTAAAATTCATCTTTTCAAATCTTTCTCTTAACTGTTTAAGGCCATATGAACATGTGGAATGGTAGAATAATTAATAATTACTCGACGAAGATTTGTGGACGGAGTCATCACAATAATTATTTGTCAATTAATAACTGTACGAGTATGTATGTGTATGTGTATGAATATAGGTATGAGCTATATATACGAGTCTATATACTGTGGCGACTTCCATATTACATCACAAAGAAAAATATACAACAGCGTCATCTAGCAAAGATACATCGAACTACGAAGTATGAACAAAACGTATGATTGTAATGAACTACGATGCAACTATTAATCCTGTGTCGCGAAACGGAGATTCACGTGGCAACTAGCATATATACAACATCCCAACATCAACCGTTGGGCCGTGGCATGCCAGGCACGATCACCTCACCTGGTCAGAGGATCCTTCCTTTGTGTCGGAGGGACATGATACCTCGTCCCTCCACAATACACTTTAAATTAAGTCTACCTTATGCAATGTAATTGCAGAAAGAATAAATAAACAATTTGATTTCTTGTCCTACTAATCCGTGTTTTAAATTTAAAATATACCTAAAAATACTTTATCTTTCTTTTGAAACAAATACAAAAGTTCCAAATACAAATATACATTACAAACAATGATTGTTTATGTCTTAAGTTATGACTTAAATAGCGGCATGTACCGTGAGCATCTAACAGACTAAAAACAAATCAGATACATACTCGTATATAATGTTCAGTACAAGATTTTATTTATGTAAACTTTCTATTAGTATGTACGTGATAATGAGAATGTTGTTTTGAACGACAGTTTAGGTTTGTCTTAAATATTAAAGAGTGAAACAAGCAATTTGCATCGAATGCGTTCTAAGTACTAATTTCATGTAATGATTTAAACGATCCAATTATACACAGTCGACCTCACACGGGGTTGCAACACGATACGCTTCAACGATTCTAATATACGCATTGGATACTTTGAAAGTTTAACCTTGCATTATTATTCAAAAACCCTGGGTTAACAACATTAACCAAGACATACTTCAACATTATGTGATAAAAATACAACAAACTACGGAGTAAATAATAATTCTTTTTCATTGGCAGGCGATAGCATTGTTACCTACTTAAAACTATATAATAAATAACTACAATGTGGTCATTTATTATATAGTTTTAAGTAGTGGTGGAATAGATACTTATGTTCCATTACGGGGCAAACATAAATGTAATCCAGAAAGAGTAGCATAAACGCTGAGTATTTTTGTTATTGTTGTTTCAATGATTCTAAAGTCCTTATTTTATAACAAAACAATTATTCCTATTAAAAGAAAATAATCAGTGTATCTCGGTTTACTGCTGGAAAAAATATGTCCATTTGAGTTTACAACTCCCCGTATGGTAACGGATTAAGAAACCAGTGTCACTATCCCTATTCTATCAACTACAAAGGGCAACATCACTACTAAGAGAAGAAAAACTTGAAACAAACCAACCTGTCTGCCAACGTGATATAGCAGGCCACAATCTGCTTGTAAAGGAGAGACTTATGTCCAGTAGTGGACTACTAAAGGCTGTTAGTAATGATGATGAGTTTACGACTCATTAAGGTTATTCTAAAATTGTTAAATGTTTATCTAGCACTAACTAGCACTAACTTAACCTGTCAGAATTTTGGTTTTACATATTTAAGTCAGGCCTATTTCCCAGAGGGATTTGCCGAGACTATTGATCTCCACTCATTAGAGTTCTGACACACCCCTTTCGCTTCGTCCATACTCATCAATAACTGGATGCATGCTTGTCGATTTCTGGTGCTTTTCACACGTCTTTTCTGAACATCACCAATTTCGGCCGGTAAATGTTCAGTTGTTTATGGACGGTTTTGGAATTACTATAAATTACGTTTATGCGGTTAAACATATTATGATTCTCATACCATAATCATTTCCTACATAATATAATAAATTTTATACAAGTGACTAAAATATGTAAATATCTTGAGGCTTTAAGCAGCGATATTCTAATTGCGTAAATACTTAGCTTTTCGTTGGAATTACGGTCAAGTAGTTTGAATCCCGTCAATTGCACTAACGTCGTGAATCTTTGTGTAACACAACTTTTAACATAGCCAGAGTTTTAATTTATTTATTAATAATTACTTGTTTACAATGTTTAACTTTAACTTGTTAAATTGCATTACGAAAAGTTCCACCATAAATAAAAATCGACCTTTGAAAGAAATAAGATCAAAAGAAGAAATGGCTATTTATACTAGTTTTTGATTGTGTTTGATTGAACATTTTTGTAACATGTTTTGTTTTTGTTTTGGTTACAGCCAGTGCAGGCATCCTCCTTGAACATGCACCATCCTGCCCAGAACAATATGGAGTTCAGGTAAACTATCTCTTTGATAACCACTACTTTTTTTTTCTCTGTAGCATTTTGAGATATTGATAACCGCTTTTCATGAGATGTAACGATTTTTTTTTTTGAATAAGTTATGGACGTTTGTAACACTAAAGGCATAATGTTTATATATAATACAATTTATTATAAACCAATTCTTTATTATTCAAAAACTTGAACATCACGTGGAACGAAACGTGGCAGAACATTAGCATGACATCATTAATAATTGGAATAATTTTCCTTTTTATTTTATTTTGGTGATCTTTAGGGTGACGAAGTGTTTCTTTATAGTATCTTAATGTTATAAATATATATTGAAATCAGTTAATTCTTAATTTTTCAGTCGTTGACTAAGTATTACGCAACTTTATAATCAATTATAATTACTCATAAACGATAAATGATATTTATTTCTGCAAGGAAATCTTTTATAGATATTTTTACCTGTACGCTTACATATCATATTTATTACAATACAATAAAAAAAATAACGGTTATCGAATGATAGCAGTTAAAATTTTGAATGTGGTGCATTCAATTAACTTTTTAGTCGGTTGCGTTACCTGTATTACGTCTAATAATATTGTACAGCTCTAAATATTCAACCTCAATACATAATATTTTTATTGCTTTTGCTATAAAATTGTAAAGAAGCAGGTCATTTATTTAATTCAAATAACTTATTCTAGACTTACCTTACTATACAAATATTGGTAGTTGTGATAAATTTTGTCGTCTATACGATTCCAGGCATACGCACACCCAGAACTGTGTGACCAGTTCTTCCTGTGCACCAATGGTACTTTAACCGTCGAGACGTGTGAAAATGGATTACTCTTCGATGGCAAGGGTGCTGTACACAACCATTGCAACTACCACTGGGCGGTGAATTGCGGCACTAGGAAGGCTGATTGTTAGTATGAACTTCCATTTTGAAAATAGTTTAGTTTACTATTATCAGTGTCAAGTGCTTGATTACTACAATCATTCTGAAGGATGTCATCTTGACATCTGTTCTGAAAGTAACTATGCGTAAAGCATACCAATGGTCCGCTAGTGATTCAGCATTAAAGACAACGTTTCCTAGTTTTGTCCGATAACCTGGAAACGATTTCTTGTTCTTTTCTTTAGAAAACTTTTTGATTTGATTTAGAGAAAAATTGATAAGTAAATCTTAAGCTATTTATTTTAAGCTTCGTGTTGGAATTCATGAAAATTTTAAATTGCCATATTATTTATGAAAAATGAGTTACTAAATGTAGTATCTACCTAAGTGATTTTGTATGATCCAAACAGTCACGTAGTCTTAAAACTTTCTCGAGAGGCAAGCTTGTTTCTGAATATAAACAGGTACTTGAAAAGACACACACAAGAAACAGGAGTAGGTCTACTTTTAAAAACACATGGAAAGTAAATAATGATACGTTCTGTTTAAATAGTCACTTATCTTCATCAAACCATGTTAGTCGTAACTTCTCCTAGATACAATTAAGTTAACCATGACTTTGTAATTACAGTGATTCCTCTATCTACCCCGGGCTGTGAGTTCCAGTTCGGTATCTATCCTGACTCTAACGAATGTTCCACGAGCTATGTGAAGTGCGCCTTCGGTATACCCGAGCAGGAACCTTGCTCTCCCGGTCTGGCTTATGACGATCGTATCCACGGTTGTAACTGGCCTGATCTACTCATACCATTCTGCAACCCTGAAGGTACGTATTGTGGTGATATCTGTTAATATAATAAATATAAAAGAATTACATTCTATACTTTTGTTAAACGGTCCTGTCATTTTGGAGTTGACTATGAAGAAAGGTGTATCGATTTGTATAGTGTATTTTACAATTTTAAAATATGATCAAGTATATAATGTAAGATAATTAAGAAGTTTTAAAGAAACTTATTTTATGCATAAACTGTATTTTAAACTGTATATAAGACTTGAAAATTGATTAACTTCGGCCAAATGTTAGGACATCTAATAATAAGGATAATGATGCTGCTTAGACAAAAAAACCTTTGCACTAACCTAGGAAAAATAATTTCAAATTACAACCATTTTCAATACTACTAGTTACATTCGAACTAATTTTAGAAATAATTTCGATCTAAAGAAAATGACAGTTGTCCAAGGCAACAGCTATTAGCGGTCTATGTTTCTCATTTTTTAGTATACTAATTATATGACCTTCATTAAATGAAATGGTAAGGATCGATGACTAAGCACTTTATTTAAAATGTTTTTATTGGGACTTAAGCATAGTAATATAATTACCCTTTTTATTTACCCAATATTTTTGTCATAGACTTGGGTTAATGCCTATAGCTGATCTTTGAACGCGAACGATTCATGTTACATCAGTGAATTCCTCATTTCTACGTCAAATTTACATATGATTGTGAAAGTTTCTGCTGTCTGGCTACGAGTCCTAAATATCCAAGTTAAACAAAGCTTTGCTGTTACTTCTAACTCAGGAATTAGAATTTTTAACCACCAGACCAATAGGCCAGTCATTAATGAATAGGGACAGAGGTGATTAATAACTGTTCTTATAATAAAACTTATAAAATATTTATACTTAATTCAATCATTTATCATTTCCACAGCTGTCGTTGGTTTCAAGTGCCCCACCAAGGTACCTGCAAACACTCAAGCTGCGAGGTTCTGGCCATTCCCACGGTTCCCAGTGCCCGGTGACTGCCACCGCCTCATTACCTGTGTTGAGGGACACCCTAGGCTCATCTCTTGCGGTGAAGACAAACTTTTCGACGACCACAATTTAACTTGCGAAGAGCCTGAGGCCGTGGCTCACTGTGGTGGTGGACGTGCGTGATTTGAAAACACCAGGAATAAAAGAGGAAGATAAGGGTATCATAAGACGAAAACGATATTTGAGATTACTGTATATAACAAATTACTTGTTAAATAATTATTTATATCTTTCATTAAATATCTGAATAGTACATTACTACACTAGTCTATCGGTATGATATTTAACAATTTTGTATTTACGATATGCGTTTAAAGCAGTAAAGCAAAAATTTAACAAATACAAGCTCGAAAAAATCCATATTTTAATATGAATTTAGTGACAAAGAAAAATTAATTATAATATATTATAATACTCAATTTGAATTGCAGTGTTTGAAGGTTTCATTTAAATCATCTCGTGGGAATCCTAAAATAAAGACAAATTAAAGATTTTATGACTTCCTTTAATAAAGAAATGGCACTGTGAATACATATATACATACTAAATTACAAAGAATTCTGATGATTTTTGTACTACGTCTGTTGATTAATAAAGTCTTATTAAAACATTAAACTCTTTTGTAACTACATTGTTTCATATATTCAATTAGAAACAATTATTTGAATTAAAATCCTAACAATTTTATATATACACCTAATATTACGTTTTCGTTTTAGGATACGATACATTTCATATTAATTTAATTTCACTGAATGATTGGAAAATGCTTCCACCGAGTCCTATTTATTTCTAACTATGAACAAGTGACATTATTATCAATTTTAATTCTTCAAACATACTGCCAAATACAGTTGATTCGTGAGTGATACTAGTTACCATAGTAATATATATTCTACTAATAGAAATGTCATATGTATTTCTTTAAATATACTTTTTTTTGTAAATATTAAAGCTGAAATAGTGGAAATGTAAATAGAAAGTTATGTGAGATGAATAATATATTTAATTAATTAAACTGTATTATTTTATTTTGACCCATTTTAATTTCCTCACTCTTTTTTATTATTCTACCTAGTCTAGATGATAAAAAAAGGAAAGTATTTTTTTTTTGCCTCTTTTTTCTGCTAAAGTGATTGTCATCGTAGTGGTGCTTCGAATACGAAGAAGTTCGAATGTTGACAGATGCACCGTGTCTAACTTTTTCAGAGCGGTGGCAGACAATTTAGAGGCACTAGTTGTTTCTTTAATAAATGTAATTTTGATAGAAAAAAGGTGAAAAAAAACAATTTCGTAGATGTGCTTTATGGTGTGCTTTATGGATGGTGATTAGAGATTTCATCATGTAGGTTATGTGTCGATTGAGTCTCCAGAATGATCTCATTGTCACAGATCGCAAATCCATTTCCATAACTTTTAGATTGAAATGTGTAGATAATTTTGTTTTAACGGAACTGGTACCGATGTTTTTATTAAAGAATATTTAATATATTCTTTATGATTTTCTTCTATTGAAGAAAATATTTTCTAACTTCAAATAATAAAATTTAATAGTTGAATCTTGACCGCTTGAAGATTTTGTTTTAATTCAAAATGTAACTTAAACTGTCCGCATAAGCTTTTTTTGCAATACTGGTGTATTTGCAGTACCCGAACGTGAACATGCTTTTGTCTTACACTTCAAATTTAAGTATTCTAAACGTCACGCTTCACCAATTACAATTGAGTTTTTTAAACGTGTTAGAGAATAAATATATTTACATATTAATTTAAATAAATACTTAGAGACAGTAGACACTGTGCAGTATTAGCAACTACTCAGTCTACTGACTACTACTTGTGTGTGCTAGCAGAGTGACTACTTAGCAACTACTCAGTCTACTGAGAAGTTGCTAATACTGCACAGATACAGCAGATATTTACATAGTCGCCCTGACTACTGCCACTGTATCGACTTTTATAGTTTAGGAATTGCTTGTTGTTATTT
Organism: Hypercompe scribonia; assembly: GCA_949316085.1. Lineage (NCBI taxonomy): Eukaryota > Metazoa > Arthropoda > Insecta > Lepidoptera > Erebidae > Hypercompe > Hypercompe scribonia. Next base: position 20,163,027 of record OX438969.1, read on the forward strand.
TCACTCCTTTGTCTTAAAGGAAATAGAATAAATAAATCGTCTTATAAAATAGTTTTATTAATTTAATCTACAGTAAATGCGTTACTCCTCTTCTGGTTCGATAGCCTTGCCTTTCCCGGGCCGCTGTGGCTTACGACGGGATGGTGCACTACCTGCTGGCTTTTGTTTAGGAGTAGGGGGATTTTCCAACGCATCTAGTTCAGCATCAGTCAATTGACCTTTATACCAGTCAGCGCTGAAATAGAAATCAAAGTTAGAATGTATTAAGAAAAATAGCAAGGTCTTCGAATAACATTTTGTACACAGATTAATGACATCTGATAAATACTGTAGGCGGAGTAAACACACCTATAGAAAAATATATGTCTATTTATTCACAGTCATATTTTTTCACAAATCAATCAAAAAAAAAGCAAGAGGCAAGGTGTGCTTATATGCTTTGCCGAGTTTGGATTTTTAGTTAGATCTTTTGTGTTATATTTTGTTTACTACTATCAGCAACAATTATTAAATGAATGCATGTGATAAGAACCGAAACTATTCACAAAACACATTGTCGCGTCTCTGTATAATTCTCGCTATAAATGGCATTGAAAACTTCCAGTGCTTACTCATTTCTGTAATTTACACTTATAGCTATGTAACGCATGTATGCGTCTGTTACTCACCATTCAGGCACCTTCCTGGCCCATTCGCAGCGTTTCTGTACATCATCGAACGCCTGGCCCAGTCTGCAGCCGGAGCGACGTGGCGTATTACCGTTTATACATACATAGAAGAACTGGCAGTCTTCAGGGTCAGCGTAGCGGGGATGTGTCAGGCCGAAAGTTTCGTTAACGGCAGGACATTCGAATGCGAACACATCTGTTAATTTAAAATAATATATTTTACAAATAAAAACGATCGAACTATTTCGAAACGGTGTGACCGACTTTCATGATTTTTTTTAGTTTAATAGGTTTGAGAATAGGTTGTGTTCTATTTTTTATACCCTTACGTGATTGGCCGTCTTCACTTTTACTTTTTTTGTACAACTTTTTTTATATTTTTACGATTTGGCCGAAAAAATGCTTGTTACCCTAAATTTTTACCCTTCTATAATCAACCGCTATTTAACAATATGTTTAAATTTTAATTAAAAATTTATTTATATTTTATAGAGGTAAAATAGAGGCTTGTTAAGGTTGAACAATCCTCTTTCAGGAATCTTAGAATTATAATTTGTGCTTATTATAATTGGCTTACTATGTACTTCATAAAAAAAACATCGATATACGAACTCTTTCAACTGATTCAACTTTCTACCTTCCTCTACACAGCAATACTTGCTAGCCTTGGAAGTCTACGTTTTAGAGTGGTACACACGATACATTATCTACATTTGCAATTAAGATGGCGACAAACATTCTTGGATTCTACTCTAGCTTGACATCAGGTAGAGTAGAGTCATTTTGGCACGCTAATATAAAAAAGTCGTGCACTCACCAGCAGCACCGCATCCCTTCTTCTTAGCTTCATCCGCCCAGGTGCAGATGCCGGTCTTGTCATTGTACACCAATCCGTCGGGGCAGGTGATCATGTTAAACTTGCCGTCTACGCAGTAGTAGAATTTTCCGCACTCCTTAGGATCCTCGTGCGAGAAGTAACCATTTTGACGAACGCAGTGCAGTGACGGTATGGGTGTTTCTAGAGATAATAATTATTTAATAGTGAGTTACTTTAGATATTTTTTTGTGATGATATTGTTGTGATTTTCTACCGACAACTACCTAACGACAATCAACAAACCGGTCATATTTTCCTCCGTTAGTGAAATTTGGTTAAAGTGAGTGGGTAGAAATACCATGGTTACTTATTTTTAATATACAATAACGTGTTTGTTGCTGTAGCGTATCTTCAGAAATCAGGCAGCTACGTACAAGGTCACGTTTTCCTTGAAATTGGAAAGTTGTTTCAACAGATGACCTACGATATTTACATATAATCTATATTCTAGTGATGTCACTCATGGATCATAAAATTTCCTTGTAAAGTGTTACTAAAAACTTCGTGGAAACATTATGGATTTTTTGTAGAGCAGAGTGAGTTATCAATTTGCCTTAAAGATTAATTAGAAATAATATAACTGATTTTAACTCAACTTACTATATGTTGCGTTTACTGGCCTAGACTACAATTATTATAAGGAAAGATGAAATTACATAAGGTAAGGCAAGGCAGGAACTACAATAACTGATGTAGACATAAGATATAATTAGAACTTTTTCTAGTATTTAAAATTAAACCAGCAAACAATCAGAGATGCCACTGTCACTTATAGTTTAATAGTTTGATTCCACTGCCCGGTTTCTACCTGAAGAAACTGGGAAGTGGGATATTTGATGCTTTTTTATCAAATCCTTGTCTATAAATCAGAGATTAATTTCCCAAAAAGAATTCTTCAAGGGCATAGACAACCATCGCGGAAAATTCCTATTTCTATGGAAAAATTAGCGATTAATTGCATAATTAACAAGTTTGTTGAAGTATCCGTAAGTTAATTATTACAGATGAATATAATTACTTTATCATTACTAATGCTAATGACAATAATTTCCGCAGAATTGTATTTTGTTTGAACAAAAACTACTCGTCGAAAATATAATGAAAAATATTTTAGCAGAATATCCATAAATATGTCTATTTAATTCGTAAACAACACAATTACACTACAATAAAATCTTCACTTCTAATTAGACAAGTTTTTTTTTGCTGGTCCCAGACACCATTACTTATTCTTACTGCCTCGATGTCGCAGTGGTAGCGTATGCGACTGTTAAATTTGAGGTCTCGGGTTCAAAGATCAAATGTTTGTATGATCTGCAAGTATTTGTTTCTAGTTTGAGTGTTTCCTAGGTAAATTGTGTGTGTATTTACGAAAAAAAAGTATATATATAAACATATTTATATCAGTGAAAAATATATATTTACACCATGAAATATATATATTTATATCAGTTATCTAGTAACCATTACACAATCTCTTCTTAGCTTGGGACTTATACCGTGGTGTGTCAGATATCCGAAATATTACTATTATTATAAACGAAATGTCCATATCAGTCACCATAAAATATTGCGTATAAAGTATATATAATATTGTTAGTATTAATGACTGACAATGAATGACTTCAACACGTCACACAGTAACTTAAGTTGTTTAGTATTTTTAAACATTACGTACTTACAAACCAACTGATCACTTAACTTTTGATAAAGTTGGTCTAAAGCTGGTCATTCATATAATCTGTATGTATGTATGTGATTACACGAAGGAATTCAATACACGCATTTTTAAAGCTAATGCATATAAATAATAATGTTACAAGATGTAACAAAATTTTGAAAGCAACATACATAATAATCACACTTGTTTCCCCGGAGGGGTAGTATGGTGAGGGCATTTTAAACACCCAATTTTCACGAGTATTTTAGTCCCACATAATAGCCACAAATCGGGATGCCTTGTTTGCTAGAGCCTCGTCTGTCGATCAGCAGGTACACTACTTGCAGGTGAGGTTGAGGGGGCTTGGGGCCCTAAGTTCTTTTTGGGAACCCTATGCACCCTTTAAACAATGTCTGCTTATGTCTTTCTCTAAATTATTTTTCGATTTACAGAAGTCAAGGTTTATGAGAGTTAAGTTATTCTAGTCATTCGAAATGGTAAAACTTTAAAAATCAGGTAGTCCTTAATTAGAATTAAATTAAATTTACCAAGTTAACATTTTAAATCTTAATAGTAAATTTTAATGTATGTTCCGTGTAACTAGCTCTATCAATGTTTTGATAGAATAGTCAATAGAAGTGATAGTAATAAAGTGCTTACGAAGTTTGGGTCTTTGGGAGCAGTCCAGGTTGAATGGTAAGTCACATTTCTCTTCTTGGTTACTGTAGTCATTGAACACCATGCCATCGGGACACAGCTTTTCAATTATCTCACCATTTCTGAAGATTATAATAAAATTCAATTTTCAGATTCAAAAATTAAAATTCAGATTCAAAGTGCCGAATCGCTAAAGTATTGTTAAACACTTCAAGCAAATATCCTTTCACTGTACAAAAAGAAGGCAAACAAATATTGGGCAAGTTTTATTTAAAATTCTTCAAGTTGCGCAAGGTTAGTGAACTCACGAGGAAAATCAAATGTAAATTTCAAGCGTACAACAAATAAATTACAACAGTGATTTATTTAAAACACGAATTTCTTCGCACAGTTCTTATTTTCATGTTTAGAGAGTTCAATGACTAGTTAAATTTTGTGATCAATACAACATGATGTGTGTTATTCATTATTTCTTTAACTTTGTTCAAGTAAATAGGGTCAATGTGCTAATCTTTTTATTGAAGAGTAGCAAGGTGATTGAGCGACATAGCCTATGAACCGAAAGCGAAATCTTTGCATTACCCTTTTTTAACTAAATGTAGAAACTGTCAGAGAGTTGACAGTGGTTAGAAGTTAGTATCATAATTCTGCTATCTAATAGCGTCACAATACAAGAAAGATTTGACATTGACAAAAATACTAAATGTTTTCACTTATTGTAGCTGAAATTTTCTGTAAGACATTAGCCATCGTTTTTCAGGTAAAGAAAGCAATTTTTTGATAATTTTGAAACAAATATGTAATAAATTTATCTCAAGACAAGATTTATTATCCTAAGTGGACTATTAAAAGCTTCTGATGACGTGATAGTGTGGATTTACCTGCATTCATAGTATTTGTCACACTGTTCGGCGTCAGCAAAGAAGCCGTCCTCGGGACAGTCGCTTGTGATCTCCGCATCTCGTTCTGAATCGTTGATGGTGCGAGTCGGTGGATTTACTGGTTTCCTGCCCTTTGCTTTTGGCGTAGCTGATGACGCTAATACTGAAAGGAAAAAATAAGAATATGATTAACTTACGAGACATATACTACATATTCAACTTCAAAGATCCTATGATTAAATTTTTGTTGTTTATTTTTTAGAAATGTCATTATCGTGATGTCATAATTCTTTACAACTTAGCATTACATATATAATATTTTTCTTTAGTAATAAATTAAATTAAAATACATATAGGCTAATTCATAATAAAAATCCATTTTTGCCCGTAATTGCGATGTCATTAAATTGACATCGCAATTACGGACAAAAATATTTCATTTTAAATTATATCGATTCAGTACCCAATTATAATAATTCCTTAATAATTATTAATTCTTTGCACATTACTTATTTTCATATTTGGAGAAATCAATGACTGGTCAAATTTTGCGATCAATACATAAATTAGATTTAGTTTTTTATCCGATAATGATTATAATCCAATCATAAGATTTGACAGTTTAATATTTTCGAATCGATCTTGCAACGGCGTATTCAATTGGAGTTTGACCTCTCAAAAGAGCATTACGAGATCGATTTCAATGCAAATACAAAAAATAATTATTTCTTTTCAAATGGGAATCATTTTTTGTTCTTACAGTAATATAAATATAATAATTTATCGACTTTTGTTATTTTTAGAACTTGTTATACCGCATTCGATTATATGGTCATAGCACGATAACACTACACGTTTAACCTTGAATGTACGAGTATGTATGTGTCTATTAAAAATGATTCCATGATACCTTTCTTACATATTTAGTCTTTGGCATACGATTTGTTTCCTCTGATACTAGTTGGCAAAAGTAGTTAACATTGAGCTGGCTACTTCCTCAATTTCAATGCTGTAAGTAATTATAAGAAAGGCCGAGACTTTGATTTTTTTTATGTATATAGGATATATGTTTTATATGTCTTTTAATTCTAAATTCTACATTATCAGCTACCAATGTTTAGCTTTATTGATTTATGATACATTATAAAAATTATTTAGGGCCTAAAATAAAAAATCTATTCAGTTATTAAAAAGTTGTTAGTGACTTTTAATATTTTATTAGTTTAAGCTCTTTAAATAGCCAATAAATTAAATTTTACCTCTAACAAAAACAACACCGAAGTTGCATAAATCGCTATTCGCAGAATTATTAATAAATTCATGCTATTTCATAGATTTCGTACTAAATTCTGACCAAGTTGTTTCAATCGTTAACTAATCGTTATAAAATAGCCTTGGCTCAAATACAATTTCGTGAAATAATTATTTAATTACGTCAATTATATGCCTAAGTTACGTATTAACACATATTTTTGTTTACTTTTATTGTTTTTGGATACGATTTAATTTTTTTTATGATCAATAAAATTTAAATGTATGATATAAACTATTTCTCTTGGAACTATTTTGGTGGTTCACTCAATGTTTTTAATAAATATTATTATATATTAAAAATGAATGCTATATTAATAACAATTTGTAGAATAATAAGTTGACGAGAGATTCAAATTCAAAATGCTCAAATTATAATATATAAAACCTACCAAAATATATTCAAAATTCATTGCAAGTACTGAAAAAAAGTTTTAAATTATTTTATTTGATAATCGTTAGCAAGCTAGGGGCCTCGTAAAATTTAAAATAAGAAGGAAGGAAGGTTTTTATATTAAGATTTTTTAAAAAATCTTCAAACTTCTTTTTAAATTCAAAGTTTATAAGTTTAAATTTATTTAAGTAGTAATAAGTACATAAATCCAAACATTGTAATCAAAATGTGCATTTAATTTCAAAAAGTCTGAAACCACTAAACAGGTTTAATTCAAATGTTAATATGTTATAATACTAACAATTTATGCAATAACAAGTTAAATTTACAAAATAAACCTTTTGAAATTTAAATTATCATTGTCATAATTCGACTGCGAGAAAATCTTTGGTCCATAATGATGATGATATACAGATATTCTATAAATAAATATCCTTAACATCTCAGCCAAAGGACATCCACTGCCACTGTATTTTTAAATATATAGTGATATGTATTCATAAGCAACCATATGGCAACATTACATCTGCCTTTCTAAGGATAGACATAAGTCTATCTGAATCCAATAGTGGATTAACAAAGGCTGTTAATGACAACTACAGATTTACAGAAATAGAGAAAGAGTCTTACACGGTGGACTGGTTGTAATAGTAACTCTCGCTTCTAAGGTGTTGTGTGATCCGGATGTAATTATTGTTTCTTTAAAGTTTAGATCGTTGCACGAAGGTGATAATATTTTTTTTTTCTTTTGAGACAAATAGTATTAAATGCTTATATAAGTTTCTGGTTCCCTCACTTGAACCGATTTGATATTTGACATTACATGTTCTATGTTTAGACGTATATTTTATATAACTCAGAGTGCAAAACCAAGGATTTCTTTACTGACTATTATTGATATTTAATATTCTGATGAACAATGCAAAAGTTTTTGATTGTGAATTCTGCATCAAACATTTTAGTTTTCATGCTAGAAGTCCTTTTAAATTTAACGGGTGGTTGTCCAATACCAGTTTCTAAGAAGCTTTTTAGACGCTACGGTTTTATTGAACTTGTCGTGCGGTTAAGTGGTTAATTATTGAGGTCTCGATAAATAAACTTAGCGTCATTTAGCCCGAGACGTATTAGAAGTAAATTTTTTGAATTAGTTGTATTTTAGAATTTTCGTTACCCCGTATCCGTTTCCACTATATTACCAAAGAGGGTTATTATCAGACAGTCGGCTATAAAAAAAAGCCGGCTAATTAGGGTAACAACAGGAAAATGACAACTTAGATTTATTGTTTTAGGTCATTGTGAGTACCTGTATGTTTATTTACCGAAAATTGAAAACGAACTCGATTATTTGCAACTATTTGTATACTTGCAGATAAATAATAAACGAAACAGCTTGCTTAACGATTTCACTGTTACCTAACCACGCGTGGTCAGCGAGGCTCTGTGTCAAAACACAATTAATGTCATATTACGATAGACACTATTGGTGGCGACCTTCGTTGAAACTTGTTATATGTAAACTTAATAATATTTTTACGAAAAAGTGTGTTTACGAGTTCAATAAATTGTACTAGTTGCCACATTTGAGTGTTACTAATAGATTTCACAAGAGGAGCATCTTCTCTGAGTCTGTTCTAAGGATTATGTTAAGTGAGAAACTATAGGACTATTTTTCTTTTTTTTGTAAATTGCCTTTGCATATTTTTTATTAACGGATAAATCCTTCGAATCCCTTGTAACAATTTACAATATATTTCCACAGAAGACAACCCTTGATACCAAGCAATAGAAAATACATAAAATTGAAAAATAATTAACGATTAAATATTGGATGCAACTGCTATAAGGGTTTTAAAGAGGTTAGCGATTGTCGACTACAAACTCGTGTCCACAATAAATTAAAATTTGACTCTCTTAGTAAATAGTTTTTAATGTGAGCATAATATAAATAAATCGTCAATTAATGACATGACTTTTTTAATGTAATACTGTCATTTTAAGTGTAAAAACCCACTTCTAAAATATTCTTACATAGTACAGTACTGTTTTAGTATTTAGTAGGGTCGTTAGAAATTCACTGTGAGTCTGTACCGTTAGTCAAAGTTTCTTATTATTTTCTGATAATTGTCTAATGAATTAGGCAATAGTAAACAGTAAACAGAATATAAATAGTCAGCCTAACTCGGTGATTGCATACATTTATAATAGGCCTTTATGTAGTCTCAATCCTTTAAGGTCTACCTGTTACTAAATGTTAATATATGTTAAATACCTGCTCTCACAAGGAATTACAAATTTTGTGGAATCTTAAACATATAACTTGACTTATAACTAACCAGTTACTTTATATACATAAATATTTGTTTACGAGGTAACAAAGGAACCGACTAATCTTGGCCTGAAAGTTGACACAAATTTTATAATAGATTTTTTTTAATATTTAATGAATTATGGTCACAATCCAATAGTATCAAAATAAAAAAAAAATGCTTTAAGATTTATATTAAATGTATGGTAGTACTCATCGTTCGTGTTGTCACGTAAATAAATAATCAAATGCAGTATGGAAAACTATTCAAGAGTAAAAAACGAAGACAATTATGAAAATGATTCAAAAATTATGAAAGTACATTAATATTCTTTCGTTAAAATCCTCTTTTTACCCAAAAACCTAATAAAAATGTACTAGTTTTTAAAATAAAATAAAGTGAGTAAGCGTGTAAGGTTTTTTCCTAAGTAATACTTGAGTAATGTCAACTTATGTATCCCGCAAGTGTCGTCTATCACTTCGCTTTCTCTCGTTTGTGCACTGGATGTGACTTTGTGTTTGCTTTTCTGTTTCAACCTATTTTATTATACAACTGACTTGATACTAAATTTCATAAAAAAATGTTTTCTATTGGGTGCAGGTCACTGAAAAATAATAATAAATTGTCTATATCTAGACCAGGAGCCTATGCAAAAAGTTCAATATCCATTAACAAAAGTTTACTTAGGAATAACATCAAAACAAAAATAAACATACATTTAATATCAGATAAAAAGTAAGAGTTTATTAGCGTCAGATGGTAGTAGATCCACGCAAAAATTGAACTTTAAGCATATCACAGGAGACTTAAAACCGTCCCGAACTTAATTTGCGAAAGAAGGTTCAGAGGAATAGAATTTCCTCTTTGGTTACCTTCAAATATGAAGAAAAAGTTCTATCCCTGATGGTGAAAAATTAAGTAACGTCGAAAACAATTTACTTTTAGGTTCAAATGTTTTCAACCTTATTGTTTTATCTAAATTAAGAAACATATTAATTGAACTTCTTAAATTTTATATATTCTAATATATTTTAGTTTGATAATAGAAATTACAGCACGTAGTATTTAAAACATCGTATCTACTCCTTACAAACGTTTTTTACACTAAAAAGTGTAAAATAAAAGAAAAACGAATTCAGTCTCATTATTAACAAAGAAAACTAAAATTGATTGAAAAATTGAAATGAACACGAGCCTCAATATAATAGGTTTCATTATTACAACAATAGATAACTGCCAGTTTATTTAAAGTCAGTGCAAAACTGAGGTCTACGTGAACTTTATATCAGCTCAATAAAAAAATAATTAAGAATTCAAAATGCTTGATTGTAATAAAAAATCTCAGATCTTGTTAATTAATAAAGACCAACTCGACTAACTACCTACGCAAACGTATCAACTTCATGTATCAATTAATATAATAATATAATTTGAGATATGCATACCACAATTTGGCTCGATTACAGACTCTCGCAGCCGCGCGGCATCTTGTACCTAGCCTATCAAGTATTTTTAGGATTTGGCACCGATCTCAAACAGTTTAAAGTATGTATGAATGTAACCAACAACATTTTTTTTTTATTTTTAGTTCTCTTTGTTCATTATTGAAGTGTGTTCACCTTTTTTTATAAAGGAATTTTGTTAATACGCTTGTGTACAAGTGTCTAAAAAATTGTGTTGTGTACTCATTTGTAATTAGTTAGCATCCAGTAAAGATGGCGCTTTCGTGCGTAGAATGTAAACACAGCTCTCCATTACTAACGCTCAGTTAGTTCGAGTATTTACGACAAGATCATTCGCAATTGATGCTGAGTTAGATAATAGATATTAGATTTCCATTTATTCAAGGCTGGTGCTTAGTTTCTAATTTGATCTATCATGCATAATTTAAGAAAATGGTGCGCCAATTTACACATTGTTATAATTATTATATTTGTAAAATTTGGAATGTAATGATTACGATATTAATTAAGTTTACTAATTAATTAACATTTACAAAAACTTGATCAGAGTACATAATAGATTAAAGTAAAAAAAAAATAGAGTATTAAATGATTGTGACTAGAAACCGAACATTTGTACAGACAACTATAATTGAACAAATAATATCCATCGGGAATCAAATATAGGACATCGTGATTGCAAGCTAACGGAACGACTATCTCATTATACGAGAACAAAGATGATAGATATGTATATCTATTGTATAGAATAAAAGTGATGTTTGAAATGAGACAAGATAAGCTTCACAATCACTTTCTCTTTTAGAAGATGCAAGCGCGTTGATGTCTTTTTCTTGTAGACATGATATCGTAATAGACGTGAAGCATTTAAATAACAAATATCCTCAAAGGCTTTGAGGTTCACACGATTTCAAAAAAATGTCAAAACAAAGAATGTAATTTTTTTTTTGCCATCTTCTTCTTCCGTGTTTAAATTTCTAGAAAAATTGAGAAATAAAAATATCTGGCAGTTCTTTATTCACTTCGTATTATGATAATTATAAAACTTGTAAGGTTATTCAAATTAGACAGGAATTGGCACTAGACGTCAAGGCCAACTAGTACCCCGACATAGTAACACTTACTTGTGTGTGACGACTATTAATTCATTCTATTAAAGGTTAACGAAATAGGTCACGTATTAAAATGAAAGTACGTTCTTTGAATTATTATACCTAAAACAATATAAATGAAGGTTAATAGGATATAGAATCCTAAATATTTTAACACTAAAAATAAGTTTTCTTAAGTTTACTACTACCTACTTACCAACTAAACAGCTCAGTAAAATAACTCCTACGCACGACCGGAACGCCATCTTGTGATAACACTGCCCTACTACTAAGTTCTACTTAACAATCACTTAATGTGACTTTATTATAATATCTGACTGACGCCCGCACCGTACTATACCGCACTGACTTATTCACTTTTTGTCATCCATTCTTAGCTCTGTTACAGCTCAGCGAAAGGTTACGCTAATCTTCTTACTCTTTCCTACTTATGTAAAATTATATTTCTGTTGCGTTCACCTGCTCTTAGAATCCTGTTATTGTTCTACGTGTTCTGCAAGAAAATCAACACATTCGAAAATGCAGTTATCGGGCAACAAATGAGGGTTTGTTACGTGTAACTTGTTTGAAGTCATTATAAATTAGTAATGATTATTAGATCATTATGTTGTCAAAAGTAATGAATAATAATTACTATGGCTAACAAAGGTTGTAAGTAATATTAAAGGAAAATTCAAAGGTTTTCTTTCGAACGATTTTTTCCATATCAATATTTAAATGAATATAATTAAAAAAACTAAAAAATATGCTTGCGAAAGTCGGTTGTAAATAAACAAAAACAGAGATGAAGCTTATAAAAGCGTGTTAAAATAATTAAACTAGTATGTGTAAACGTGTGAAAATGTAATAATAAAAATACTATCAATATGATCTATACTTTTTTGGCCTGCAATGACATAATTTATGAAATATAATTTTTTAATGAAACATTTATCAGTCAGCTGTTTTAACGGCCCAGGAAGAATAATTTCATCCAATCAAATTATCCTCGAAATAAAAAACTTATTCACAGGGAGGTAGAGAGACACATATATACCTAAAGATATGTAGATAACCCATGCTGAACTTATAACATTCCTTTTCGCGTTCGGACTTAAAAAGTGTGACTGCGGTACTTAGAAAGTTAGGAAAAATGAAAAGGTTGTCCTTTAAGTATTAAGTCAATAATTTCTTGTAAATGTTTTAATAAATAATGTAAACGATAAAGTTAAGTTTACCTTTTAAATTAATTGAAAAAAATGTACCAAATATTTGTACGGAACCCTTGTTAACTAACTCGCACTTTTCGGGTTTTTAGCACATGAAATACGAATATTATCGTTATATTTTATCTAGAACTATTAGAGACATCGAAAATAATATTGGAATATAAAAAAGTGCTGAATTCCTAGAGACTTCTTTAATTGACTTGGAAAATATATTAACATTAGAAAAGTTAGAGTTAATAATAAAAACAATACTTAAGTAAATAAACGATAAATATACAATATTCGTAATTAATTGAACAGAAAAAAAATTAAAAAGATCCCGATTTCAAAGTAATTTTTACTTTCATAAGGTTTTTACTTTGTTTGGATATTATCAAAAATTGTTACTTTGCGCCGTGAGGTGAGGACCTGGTGATGTGTAATATAGGTTCTACCTATACACCAGCTTCTTATAGAAACTTGACTTATAAAATATTTTCTATTAATAATATTGAATGTATAGTTCTTTTGTAAGGAGAAATAAAAATGCTGCCACCTTACAAATAGATATGTATGTTTAAGGAATGAAACCAATTAATAGTTAAGGGTTCTCCCCTTCTCAGGACGATTCTATAGTTTTCTGGAAGCAGGTGTGAACTCAATCGTACTTACTTTATTTGTAAGAGTTTATAATACGAAGGTTTTATTGAAGATTTGATCACATTTGGCTATGCAGGAATGAAGTTATCTGAAATATAATAAATGTAAGATTATAACTTAACGTTGAAGTTCTTTGATGTTATTTGCGAAAATAAATTTGAAAGGCTTCGGTTATATAATGTTTATATGCATGGAGTGTTAGAGAATCTACATACAGGTCTTATCAAAGATCTGACACGTTTGGCCCACTTTAGGTAGTCGCTACAGTCGAAATCAAGACTTTGTACATAATATCCATCACGTAGAAAGATAAACCTACTAAGGGTTATCTTTTAATGAACGAAGAAGAGGAAACAAAATAACCACATATAGACCACAATATATGTATCAAATATTTATTATTCATCTTCAATATCCAACCAAATGTCAAATCATAGTCGTGATCAACAAGCAATTAATAAGTAGACTGGATACGACAGTCATTCCACCTGTTGTCTACAACAACGTGACTATACGTCTGAGCGCCGTAGTGAAGAACCTGGAGCTTCACGTAGACTCGACACTGGATTGGCGGGCACAAGTTAAAAACGTCAGTCAAAAGTCACCTCATGTCTCCGCTCCTTATACCGTATACCTTATCTTAAGAACTTCCTTCCTGTTAAAACCAAGGCCACGCTAATGCAGTCCTTAATCATTCCCTTGATCGACTATGGTAATTATGTTATTTTGCTCCTCAATATATTCTATCCCTCCTCAATAAACTAGACCACCTTCTCAATAACTGCATTCGATTCATTTTCAATCTTCGCAAATACGATCATGTGTCTACTTTACGTTCCCAGCTGCAATGGCTCCCCATTTGTCAGCGTCGTAATTTGCGAGCTCTGACTTCTTTTTTTTCTTTCCTCAACTCTTCATCGTTACCCGAATACCTTGTATCTCACTTCCATTTCTTATGTTCCAGTTACGACTGAAATCTTAGGTCATCAAACAATTTTCTCTTTCTATGCTCCCCTCACACCTCCAACTTTATCAACTCTTCCTTCTATGTGCAGTCAAGTCTGCTCTGGCATGCGCTCCCTATGTGGATGCTCTTCGGAATGAGTTCGTAGAATAGTCACAACATAGTACCAGACTGTGTATCATACAATATTAAATTTAAGCATGTGTATGTTCATATGTATTGTGTTTGTATTATTTATTTAGTAGTAAGTTCATGTATATAATTTATATTTAAATTATATTTTTAAGCTCAATAACTTTGCACCTACCGCATCTTATTTGTACATCACCTGAAGGTCGACTGGGAGACAACGCCACATGGTATTTAGTCCGCCTTTGTACAATAAGTGTAATAAGTTTAAACAAATAAATTAATAATAATTGAAGCTGGAGATCTTTACAGTAGGTACAACAAGACATATTTTGTTCATTTCATTGGCTGAAAGCCTAATTTGAAGAAGCACTTACTGCCTGAGGTGCACACCGCCGTATAACTGATAAAATGACCTTATCATCTAATACTCTCCTGCCAATACAGTTACAGACAAGTAGCAATGGTAAAGCTTAGACTGCATTCCATGTCCTCAATATCCGATCGACAGACGTCTCCATTTCTCCAAAATAGAAAGCCAGGTAATACAAAGTAGCAAGGTCCGGCGAATAGTTCTTAATAATATAGAAAACAGAAGGAAACAGTAGGTAATAGGGTCAGGTCTCCTTCTACCTGTTTAGTGTTGTTATCTTCTCGTCGGTGACCAGTGTAGTCAACTGTACAAAAATTAAAGAAACTTGAATCTCTAAGAAATAATTTCCCTTAAAAATTGCAGAGCACTTGCCATCTGATTCATACAGATTATTAAATTTCACTGATTTATGTATAATCGATTACTAAGAATTTAGACGTCGTATTTAATCAATTTTTAGTTACGTAATTTATTTTAATTCTTCTCTCTTTCTAGATAGGAACATGGTACAATATTTGATGATTTCGTTCAGACAAAAATGTTTTTTTAAATACACGTTTTAATTAGTGAACTCTTGGGCCTAAAATTACACTTTCTTATAAGTTTCAAAAAACGGAATATCCAAAAAAATAACAAATTATGTGTACCTTAACTTTTCTATCTCTCTAACACATATATACTATGGCATGTAAAAATTAGGCAGCTTTCAGTCGCCACGTCTTTCAGTGTTTCTTTTTCAGAATTATCTGTATCTTTTTCTTTGATATTTTAGGTTGATATAAATTTAAATAAAATACTGAAAAATAGAGTATTAGAATATTAAAATATTTTATATAATTTATTTCTATGCAAATAATCGAAAACAATAATTTAAAATGATCAGAACGGAATAATTAGGATGATATAGACATTTAAAAAATAATTTTATATCCATATTCATAATCTCATCAGTAAAACAATTTTAAACAATTAATTTTAATCCTCTCGATAACCTCAATAACGCTCATTGTGCGAAATCAATTTTAGTAAAATGATCCATGACAATGCAATATGTTCTCATTAAAAACACCGGCACCCAAAAAAAATTAAGTACAACGTGCATTTGTCCGCTGAAACCGAATTCGAGGTCAGCTTGACCCCTACACCCTCGAAATTTCGAGAAAACTTCGAAAAAGTGAAAATCACACTTAATTTAGTTCCAACTAAACTAAGCGTAATTTTCATGTTTTTCGATCCGCTGAATATAAATCGAAACTTTATTGAGACTACGAGCCATTTTAAATGTGAGAAAATCACACAAAACTCTCGAAAATTCCGAAAAAGTTTTTTTTTTTTACTCTCTTTTTTGACTTTTGAAGACTTAATTGCTTATGCCTGTCACCAGGGCACCTCCACGTGGTGACGGTGAGCAACAGAACCATCTGGCAGAGTCCCTGGGTTAACGGCGTGTGTACCGTCATGGCAGGTACAAGTGATAAGTACTTTACGATGCAGGTTAGGTCCAATCAAATGTACATTATACTTATTTTTTTTTTGTGTGCCAGTGAAATTAGCAGGCTCTACAAAGACTTCAAAGCCTTTAATCAGTGTCATAAATGTGTATACTAAGTATCTTAATAATGAAAAATTATAAAAATTAAAAAATGACGACTACGGTGTTTCTTCAAACGTAAATATATCCAAATGTGTCTGTTTAATTGGCAAGTCAATTTACAAAATTCGTTGTAGCTGATACTTACTATCCATACATAATATACTCAGATTTTTGGGATGCTTTAAAGTCAGTCTTAAAAGGTACTAAGAAATTTTCATTTCCTCGGATTTAAGGACGGACAGACTTGACTTTATGGGTTGGTAATAGGATCCATTAAAGGAAATGGCAATATCACCGAACCAATTAAATAACTACTTATTAAGTAAATGTATTGTTTTTGATACATTCGTAGAATCACTTAGATACAGTAGCTATGAATATTTGATATTAATGGCATTTTAACTACAAATGTCGCTAACTCGGATATTAGGTAAATTAGTTTTTCAACACCAGGTTGCTTAAAATATGTTTCTTTTGTATAAAAAATTTTTTAAGAAAATTGTTGGTGCTATTTGAAGGCATGTAAATGTATGAAAGGGTCAGTACACGACTGCGACACGACGAGCTGGGGTGAACTTCCGAATTTCGATCCTACACGAGCAGTCCAAAACTTCAAGGTGACCACTCTACGCACAATTCACAAATACCGACGCACTGACCTTATTACGACACATGAAGAATTTCGTTATTTGAATTAATTCGGATAAGTATAGAACGACGCAAGAAGAAAAACAAATTAACTACTGAACGCGTGTAAAATATCTTGGATATTGTTCCAACGTGGACACTACCATGACACGCCCAAGGCTAAAAACAAGCACGCGGTGAATCAACATAGGTTCTGTGCTATACTGACCATATTCCGTAAATTACTGAACAAATATATAAAAATAACGGAGTTAAGAGTTTTATGTAACACTAAGTTTATGTACATTTTAAAATCACTAGATTTAAATAATGCTAACTATTTTTGGCAGCGTTCATAGGGAAAGGTTGGGTTCAAGTCCGTATCAATACTACGCTGACACTTAGCGTTCATGCATTTCAGAGAAACAGTAGTAGTTGACGGTGTAATGAGTTTTGACGATGTGTTTGCTAATAAATATCGTATAATTAGTAACCTATACATATCCATACATATATACACACATATAAATAAGTACTTACCTGAATATTAGTAAACATTAATATAATTTTACTATTTTTGTGTTAATTATACTGATATCTACTGAACCGAAAGTAAAATGATATACTAATTTGTGTGACAAATCGATGTGTACTACATTACATATAATTTGGCGGCTATCAGCACGTTCACCAGTAATGCACGTATCAAGGGATTATATATATATATATATATATATATAAGAAGGGATTGAATTAGCTTTGTTTATATATATATATATATATATTTACAAAAAGACAACACCCGCACTAGGAATAAATCTAGTATTGCGGGGTACTTTACAAACATACAAGAAACGGACACAAAGGACACCCAGGCTCAGAATAACAACTTGTCAAAGTATTGTCCCATGTAAATTTTTAACCCACAACACTCAGCGTAGTGGTGAGTGGTATTATGACCACTTAAACCACTAGGCCAACCGTGTAGTCATATGAATATCATGAATTCGAAAGTATTTTTGTTAGTTTATATGTTTGTTTTTCTTTCACACCGCCAGGGAGTGATTTTCTGGTATGACTTTCATGTCTGAACATAGAGATTGAAGAGTAATTTTACCACGGTAAAATATCGCATTTCCTCGGTAAGATCCATTATGAGAGAATAGAATATAATAATGTGTCTTGTGTATGTATGTAGAAACCGAAGGTATTATAGTAAGTAATACGAGATTACAAATAATACTTTTTTAGCCCTATGATCTCCCGTATGCTAACTTGTAAGTCGTGTTGTAAATATGTAAAATTTTAATGAAGAATTAATTACGTGACTGATTTTGGATATACCTATTGTCTCATCTACGACTGTAACGACTGGTCAGGATGCACCAAGCACGTCAGAGTTTTGATACGATACGTGGAGGCTCTCTATTAAGACTAAGCATAAAAATACTGTTCAACCAGTTTATTAGGTAAGTAGTAGAACGACGCTGAGCCAGCTTTCAGCACGAACGGGCCACGTCGATCGGGGCAGTACTATCGCCTTACAAAAGACCAACCTAGAGCTACAGCATTAATACTGGCGTATTTTGCTGGTGAGGTCGAGACCGTAGGCCCATTGAAGCAGGGGTAATAGTTATCATGATAAGTGTGCGAGCCTTACACTGCCCCGATGACTGTCATGCCTTTTGTCATGTCGTCCTCAAGTAGGGCTCCTCACTATGCCACTATAGTTTGGGTTTACCACACTGCATTGTTTGACCACAACTCTTGGATTTCATTCATGTTTTCCATCAGGCAGAGTATTGTCACTTTGTAAGGAACACCAAAAAATTACAGCGTCATAATATAATCTCTTTTACTGCATATATATACATAACTTCATTTCAGAATGGCCAAATGTCTCCAAAGGACAATGGCACACATGTATGTGATTTTTGTACCGCCTTGCATTTTTCATGGCGAATTATTTTTATATTTATTTAACTAGTAATTTCATCAAAACATTTCAGATTGCCAGATTTTTAAAACTTTGCGTTAAAAATTTATTTCAGTTCATAGTTTCTTTTGGTTGTACAAGTCAACATATATGTATGACAGCTGGATATTATTATACATACGAGTGAGTTGTTATTATTGTCAACAAGATGGCGTAGTATCATATTCATTAAATTAAAATTATTTGCTTACGAGTTTTTTTGCTAATAAAATCTTGCATTACTGCAAAATGCACTACTAGTTCATTCAAAAATATCGATTTAAATATTTCATAGTTTTTTATGTAACTTATGTTTTATAATGATATAAAATACTTTCAGAGATCTAACACACAGCGTCATCTAGTTTTCAAGTAACTTGTTTCAAGCAAAAGGAGTTTGGAAAAAATAGGAATACGTTTTGTTATTGCAGTCATAACAACTTTTTGTTAGCAAAGTCCTAAAATCACATTATATATTATAGTTAAAATAATTCACTTTATAAATGGTATAAATCTCATAAATATCCATCACATATTGCTAGCGGTACAGCCGTACCTGAGATTTCACTGAAAAGAAGAATGGATATTCTCCTTTTCAGTGAAATCTTGGTGTTATATATGCTCTTAGAATAGAGTAATTATTATTAAGTTAGCATCTAGGCCTAGGAAACTATGTAGTTATCCCCTTCTCCTTTACTGCACTAATAGTTCAAATAAAACTTGACATAATAACTAATGAAATTAGCATAGCTCACTAAATATAATTGATGCATTACAACAAGTTTTTTTTTTTCCAGGAGTCTGCCGAAGTAACTCTGCTCAACCTGATGGAAAGCATGAATAGAATCCAAGTCAACGATTTTCATTGTAATTGCAGACAATGCAATATGATGACCCACACTATGGCGACCTTGTAAGATGCTTTTTCACGCCGCGCTTGGGGACATAAAAAGCATGACAGTCATGGTGCTGTTGTATTGCACACACTTACTACGACAACTGTCACCCTTGCATCAATGGATCTCCATGCTCGTACTCACCAACGAAATGTGTCAGCACTAATGCTGTCGCTTTAGGTTTGGTCATCTGTGGGAGGGTAGTAATACCCCGGTCGAGCCGTCCCGTTCGTGCTGAAATCAGTGTGGCTCTACTACCTATAATATTCGTCGAAAACCTAATAGTGAGTAGAACAAAATTGTGATTATTGTTCCTGTTATCGCCACATTTTAATTTTGAGTTTTAGACAAACTAAAACTATAAGGTGAGCCACGAATTAGTTAACATTTAAAAAAATCGTATAAATACCATTTGATATATTATAAAACTATTTATTCACAAGAAAGTCAATTAGTTGGAATTCATTTTTTGAAAATTATATCATCTAAATAACCACCGTTTCGAAGTTTGCACTCGTCTAAGCGAGCACCGAAATTTTCGAATACTCATCTGCAAGGAGACCACGAGATGGCCGACATCTCTTCGCTGATTTTTCCTTTTAGTTACATACATACATACATACATACACAGACTTATTCTTGAATAAGAACTGTGTATGTATGTATTTATACACACATTCTAATATACACACTCACAACGTCAACAACATTTGCTACACGAATAGTGTTTTAATGTTTTACTTCTTTAAAAGCAATGTGTTTATAACACACGTATAGCACATTCACTGTATAATAAAAAACAGGCGCTCAGGTATTAAATATCGAATACTTTTCGACTAATACTGCATTTTCAGGATTTAATTTTATCATTATATGAACGTCAAATGTTTACGTGCAATTTTGTTTGTTTGTTTTGTTAATTAAGTAAAAATAATGTCTTATTCATAGTTGGTCACAAAAGTTCGGTTACAAATGTAGATGAAACAATCGCTACATCATTTGCCATGTGTGAAAATGTATAATCGATATACATAGATATTATAGTTCTAGACTTATATTTTTATGTATGTCTGGCTATATATTTTAATATAGAAAATGTTTTACCAGGCCAACGTTTTCTATGTTCTTAAACATCAAAAGGTAGCTCCATTATAATTTCTGCTAAGAATAAACAAAACAAGGTTTCTTTAAATAAAAAAGTTGAATGTTTTATATCAATCTTTATGTAAGTTTAGTCTCATTAATTTTAATTATTTATATATAACGACAGACGTAGATATTAAATATCTTGAAACAAGATCGAAACCTGTAATGTTAGTTTCCCATTTAACTAAAACAACCACTATCGTTTTATACAGATCAGATTACATAGCAGTGACGGATTTACGTATTTATTTATTAGTAAACTATGAAATTTATGCCACTTTTGCTAACCGTTCGAGTTCAATAGACTTTATTTACGTGTGGAAATCCCTTTCAGAGGTCATCTCAACGGAGTTTTCGGTAAGGTGGTGTGTCGAAATTCAACTGACTAAAACCATACGATATTTTCGATTACAAAGCAGCCGCCCTTATCGTCCTAGTCACACAGACAGACAACAGCCATGCACGTTACGTATCTCTTTTAGAGATTCTCATTCCAGTTTTCTGCAGAAAGTGGTCAAAGGCCTTTTTTATGACGAGTGGCACACATGCCCATAGATGACCTCTTTGGATGGGATCGATAAAAAGAGCATAAATGATGATGATAAGGGCAGCTGACCTGCCCAGGAAAACTTTCTGCAGTAGTTGAGTGTATTTAGACGCTATATAGAGGCTATATTAAGCCTTATTTATTCACCCCCTTTTTTTCTGTGCTGAAATCCCCATTGTTACCGAAAGGTGGTTATATCAGACTCGAACCGACGAAAAATCATTGTTGTTCATCCCCTAGTACCACCATTATATTTTATTTAATCTTCGTACCAGATCATATCGGATATTGTTGACGAAAGCCATTCGTGGTTACCAAACTGTGTCTACAGAGGTGGTGTGAGTTCACAGAAACATCTTCGTGAGGTCAGATTGGCAGACGGTTGAGTTCTAAGCGATTAGTGACAGTCGGACACATCTGAAGAAGTACGCGAGGGGTGCGATTCAACTCGCTGAGCCACAATGAGCTGCTGTTGGTTTTGCTTCTGTAGAGACGTTTTAACTTGTCATTGTTGAGTGAGTAGGGCATCAGCATGAGAACCTTTCGTTTCCAGGTCTTTTCTGAGGACGATGACTTCGAGATTTACTTACACTCGGTTACTAGAGGTGAATTGAATCTTGTCTATCATCGGAGGAAGCGGCGCCTCTCAGAACAAATTAACTGCCGGTAAAGCTGGGGCAAAGGCATGAATTCTAGGGCCTCATGCCAGTCGAAGTAATAATTACTAATAATATTGTTCAAGAACATGAATTTAAATTGTAATATTGAGCTGATTGACATATTTTAAAAGTATGGAATTCAAAAAGATATGTTTCACCAAGGTATTGTTAAATTTTCAAATGGTGGGAAAGTTAACAGTATTTGATGGACTGTGTAGTACAAAACACTGATATTTTTGTTAATTTTTTTCCATGTGTAATGCTTATCTTTTATTTTTTGTAAGATAAAAAAAATAATCAAACTGAACAAAAAATATTAAAATTCACCACCCTAGGCTCCAATATATTCAGCCGCTGCCTGTAAATCCACCACTGTTATATAAAATACGCCAACATCAGAGTATTAAAGTCTGTTTTTACTCAGAATACTAATACCGAGCTCTTGAATAAAAGCAAACAAAAGAAAGTTGTTTTATGCAGTGTAAAGCCCTTTCTTAGGTGAGTCTTTTTACTCAACGCGTTGATGTCGAATATAAGAATAAACTAATTATGTTCACTGTATAGTAACTTTTAGAAATAAAGAGTTACAATCAATAGAAAAACGTTTTAATGATAAGTCGATTTAATAATTGTAAAATTCTTAATATGTGAAAAAAATAGTGAATAAAAATTTTAGTATTATTGTGACAAAAAGCTTGAGGTTTTTTATGCCAAACTTTTTAATACTGCCAATATTTTCAGTTCATTATTTAATTCTTAATATAAGAATTATTTTGAAAATTTTAATTGGGTATATTCAAAACGTGTATTTTAGATCTTTTCAACTACTTATTTTTTCACTACAAAGTAAAAAAAAAATTTTTGTCCTTAAAATAGTCATTCCACCTTTGCTATCGATTTATTGTTTGTGATCAGTTCTTGTTAAGTTTATAAACTTTGAATAAAATATGACCAGATAAAGAAAGTCAAAACTCCTTTGACGATAAATTCAAAGGAGTCAATTGCAAATAAAAAATAAGTAAGTTAAAGTAAAGCTAATAATAATAAAAACATGTTAATAAACTACATTATGGAGTATACAGACTTTTCAGTTACTTGCACAATCCCATAAAGTATAGAGTATAGTAACAGGTTCTAAAAAGGTCGGTCATTTACTAGTTTACCACCAACGCAGCGTAAGAAAAGGTCACAGTATATGTAGCTTTCGATTGTTTTTGAATAATTTTATTGATGATCAATTTTTCGTATAAAAATATTCTTTTGTCTAGTGTACCAAAACTGTATAATTTATGATAGTGTAATATCAATCATAAAACTTAAAAATTCACATATACTTTAGAGCGTAAGCAGCTCAAAACAAACATTCGGGTATTAGACACAGGTTTATGTGAAAAAAGAATAGTACGAAGGTGCTAGGGTGAAAGATATCGCATGTTTAACTCCCTGCTGTTAATGTAATTAGCTTTAATGTGTTCACCATCTTTTTAATTTTGCTTAAATTCAATGTATTGTTGTTTGTAGATATTTTTTTAAATGTATTTATTCACTTAGAACCATCATTGTAGTATCGACCATCATGGTTGATAGTGTAGTACTTTGAATTTGGTTCTCAAAAATCCTAATGAACTTTTGTTTATTATTTTACTTACTAATCTCAAAATTAAACTGCTAAAAACTTCAACAGTAAAATGCTACAGTAAAATAGTGTATGTTAGAAAATTATAAGCCGGTTTGAGAACTCTCATTGCGCGATACAGAGTCACTCGTTACTACATACTCCAACTAGTCTTCGCTAGATGATTCTGACATATATTTCACTGTATATAAAGGTCATCATGTCAGCCCAGTTTACAAGAGTGGCTTACTATTCACTTTACCGGGAACCCTGGGTAACGTGGATATATAATACTATTCGCATGAAAATAAACTTTCAAACAAACTAGAAATTGAAAATTGGAAGAACATATTTAAATTGACATTTTTTTTACACATCTGATGACTACAGTTATTACAAACACAGTTATTACTGCCTTCGAAGGGTAAACACTTTTCATCACATCACTAAGTCCAAATACTACACCGTAGCCTGTTTTCTGTTGGCTGAACATTTCTTCAATGCCATATGCAACAAGAAAACATAGTAAAATACATAATTCCATCAAGTTATTATATGTAATGCGTTCGTAATGGTCAAAGTGAATTACAGTATCCTCTTTGTCCATCGAGTACATTTTTGAAGTTATCCCAAATCATTTAAAAACCAGTCCATTTAACCTTGACATCTAAACTCAGTTGAAAATTACCTAACTATGCATTGAATTCTCCTCATAACCAAGAACGTATCACAAATTGTTGTACCAAGAACGTATCACAAATTGTAATATCATAGTTATAAATAAGACACTTATGTGTGGGTGCATTATGTGCCCCACGCTGCAAGTGGTACACCTGATAATCGACAAACGAGGCTCTGGCAAACGAAACATCCCGATTAGCGGCAATAAGCTCGCCATCTATTATATGTGACCAAAACACTGATGAAAAATGGACGTTTAATATGCCTCTCCCAACACCTCTGGGGAAACGCGTGATTTTATCTATTTGTATATGTATTTATAATATGAGACACTTATTTCTGTAAGTTAATATTTTTCACACAAAAACATATTTCGTCCACCCACTAGCGTTGTCCGACACAAACACGTGCTGGAGTACTCACCGCGTAATACGTGGTAACAGGCAACCATTGTTATGAAATGCAGTTTCTAGCTATAAATGAACTTGGAAGAATTAGGGTTTCCCTACTAAAATTTGACGTTATATGAAATAATACGTGTTGTTTGCTAGTGTACCTTTAGGAAGTAGTAGTGACATAGTTCGGTGTGTCTTAGTTAGATGACACTGAAGTATATTTTCGTTACATTTTATGTGGAAGTCACCACACCCAATTAGTGTTTCTATTCTCTATAGATTTATACACAATCAAAGTAAGTACAGTTCGTAATTACTGAAATTAATCGCGTGCACGTAATGTTTCTGCGCATGTGCTGTAGAAAGTAATCTATCTTCAAAGTATAGTTACACTTTATCACAACTTTTACTGCATTATTGATAATTATAATGAATGTAAAATTCAGCTTTAAATATTCGATCATAGAATACAGATTTTATAAGCACCAATTTTCGGTACTTTGCTCTTTGCTTGCTCGCTTTGTATTTTGCTTAGAAAGGTAGCTTTCGTTAAGTGAGTAAAAATTTTACAGTGATTGCAGTTCAAACATGATTGCTACATATTCACTACAATAATAGTTACTTAATTATTTGCCAAAAAACTTTTCCAGATCAGCATATTAGAAATGTAATTTAATTTACTGTATCTATATCCGAGCACACCAAGTGACGTACTTTTTGGGGAAAGATAGTACATTGCAGGAGCAAAAATTTTAGAGTGCAGTTATACCATTACTTATAAGTTTATACCTGTATTAAGTTATAGCACTATTCCTGTTTGAAGTCAGTGTAAAATGTGAGGTATTTTCCCTAAATAATAGTTACACAATAATATAGACGAATAAATTATTTTTACATCATATTCTGCAGTAATCTTTAGGTACAGAATTTGATATGAGGACTGACTAGTGCCGAGTGCAAAAATATATTATACAATATTGTGACCAGTTTTAAGTAATTTACTTAATTATTTGATGGTTTAAAGTAGCGTTTGTTACTTAAGCAAAGAATTATGGTAAAAAATGAGTTAACAGATCCGGGAACCAGACGCCAGACAAGAATAACATAGTTTTGTTTTAGTATATGCACTTTTTTTATCTTTTTTATCTTTAGTATTTATTTATATATATATTTTATTATATTTTTATATTATATTTTTTAATGATATTACTTCAGTAATATCATTAAAAAATATAAAATAAATTAAAATCTATTCAAATTAATAAAATTAAAGTGTCTGTTTGTATTTTAAGCATGGGATTTTTCACTAAATATGTATAGAAATTTATACGTTAAACATATCAAAAAATCAATTTTTAAAACTTTTGTCTGTCTGTCTGTCTATTCCAGCTAATCTCTGTAATGGCGGGACTGATTTTCACGGCATTTTCACTAGCAGATAGCTGATATTATAAGGGATAATTTTGACTATTTTAATTTAAAAAGAAATAAGGTTATGCTAGAACAAAATTAAAACTAACGAAATAGTATCGCAATATCGAATAGTAACGAAATAATATCCGCAACAAAAACCGTAGACCTACGGGGTCCAGTTAGTTATAAATATAAACATAACTTTTTCTTTGAGACTTCCTCTGATTTTCAAAGGGCGGCGATCCACTAGCTACTCGTAAGTAGAATCTGACAATAGGCAACGATTTAACAATTGTCTTCCATCAATCCAGCTTGTTTATCACCTATACCTCAAAATGAAATGAATTTGATTTCATATCAACAACATCTAAGGGTCCTCTGCTGGACATACAACTCTTCATATGAAGAAAGTTTTGACCTACTGTGCCACGCTGACCAGACGGCTTGGTATAGGGCTGTTTAAAGTTTTCCTTTTCTTTGCAGCGATGTTATCCTGTATAGTTTGCTTATTAGTCCCTTTAGGGTTGGTGACACCCTACACCACACGTATTCTAAATCCTAATAATATAAAATAATATGTATATTAAAATACATTAAATAAATTGACGGAACCAGAATAGAAGAAACAGAAGAAGAAATACCTGTAACTTTATGAACAGCATCTAAATAGGTATCTCTAAGAATTTTATTTATTTATTTAAACTTAATGCACAAGCACAAAGGCGGACGTAATGTCGTGGGCCATTGTCTCCCAGTCAACTAGTTAGGTGATGTAGAAATAGAATGCGGAAGGTGCAAAGGTAAAATATAGAAGTTGACACGGTACATAACATAACAAATCTTTTAGGTAAATTCATAATATTAGATACTATTACACTAATAAAGTACTTATTACTTACTATTTTTATATAGAAATCAAAATACATACACAATATATTAATATACATATATATAAAATTAAAATAATATTCTATATAAATACTCACTCAGGTACTCACTCGAGTTTTCATGTTTACTGTTTAGAAAATTGTTTTATGTAAATAATTTTAGTTTAGAACTCCATAGTGAAGATATATTCCTTTTTTTTAGTGAATTTTATTACTATTACTACTGTATGTGTTCAGCTCAGTTACTTCATCAAGAATCTTTATTTGTCCCCTGCGTTCAATTTCTTCTTAGAAGGGAGATTTACTCGTAATTATTTGTAATGATCATATAAAGTAGTTGCATTTATTGTGTTATTTAAAAAACATATAATATTCAGTTGTTTCTATAACAAAAACCAAATGAAGAGAATAATTAACAAAAACAATTTCTAGAATGGACGGTGTTACGTGGGTGTAATAGCTCTAGCTACAGTATTTTGAATGCATAATTTATCACTTAACCCTTTTTATTTCATAATGAAGCAACACAAGTGCATTAGCAGATCTCCTCGTTGCCTAATGAAGTAAAAAGAAGACTTTATCGAGAATTTAGTTTCCATGGACAACTTTGAATAACTGGTAATAAAATAGTTCTTATGCAAACTCTAATTAACCTGTTGGCGGAAGGCGTTAGCGCATGTTGCGTCGTAATTAAAGCTAAGTAGAATTAAGGTATGTGAGAATCCTACGCAAACCTCGCCACAGTGACCTTTACAGTAATAATATTTTATAAAATATGCAATTTAACTACTTTCTACTTAAGACCTTTCATACAGAAATAACTTTTTTATAAATATGTTTTCCAAAATTGTAATATTTATAAATTAGCAATGTTTTATAATTGTTTATTTAAATTTGATTTTGCAATCGCACCAACTTCCTTCCGGTTACTGTTTTTCTTTCAATTTTTAAAACCTTGTACATAGTTATTTCAGATTTCAGTTCAAATTAGCTTCCATCGTAAAATAAGCGATAATTAAAAATATAAAAAATCTAAACATTTACAATCATTTCACACATTTGAAAATATTTTTATTCAATAATTGAGACTCTGAAACCCATTTAAATTAAGTGTTAGATAAATTATCTTTGAAGGTATACATAGACGTATTAGATATTAAAATTGAAGATATAAGACAGGCATGATTAATGGCAGGGCCCGCTTGTACGTGTGTAGAACGACTATGATTTAATAAGGCGGTTCGAAATAGACTGCGGTCGGCAATATGAGATGACTGGACAGGAATCTGCCAGGAAGAGGTTACGTATGTAATTTATGGTGTACTTATCTGTTGCTTGGCTGTAAACATAAAAGTGTTTTGCTATAACTCGTGGTCTTGTCTCATTATATATTTTGCTTTATGTCTGAGCAGCAAAAAGTTAAAGTTGTAGTTTATTATTACTTGGAAGATAATGGGTTATAATTTAAGCAGTATTTAAGTGCTTTGTAGAATATGAGTAGTAGTAGCAGTATATAATACATAGGTACTTTATTGTAGGCCAAAACCTCTTTTGCAAGAAGAGACCTATGTCCAGCGGATGTCTATTCAAGATTATTAACAATGATGATTGGTAGAATTTGTCTTCTATACATATTATATATTCAGTGACATGTATATCATCATCATCTCAGCCAAAAGACGTCCACTGCCTGACATAGACCGCACCCAAGGTTCTTCACAAAAGCCGGCCGCCGGTGCCGCCCACATTCAGCAACCACTTAAGTTTAGCAATTTTATTGGCAGTATCGGTGACCTTGGTTCGTCTGTAGATCTCCTCATTCCTGATTCGATTAGTAATATATATTTATATACTTATATACATCACCTAACCAATTTCGACCAGTCTCAACGGAGACCAACTAACTACACAAAAGATATAATAGTGCGCAAGTGTATACTCAAACACAAGTGCACACTCTGTTCCCTCACTTTCACAAACTGACAGAACGGCTTTTCGACACGACAGGGAAGAGATCTGGCGCAGTATCGATGGCCTTAAGTGAAGTTAGGCAGCCAATTGCCAAACTCCAGGCTGTTATTAAGTAATTCAATAATTAGAAAAATTCAATAATACTTTTTGAAACTTTTAAAATATGATGTGTTTGAATCATTTGAAGAAGAAGTCTTAATTGGATACCTAACCTATATGTTAGGGTATTTAACCCTAATACATTTAAATGCTTATTTGATCTACTTTTTAAAGATTTTTATTATAATATGTGTGGTATATTTTAGATTAGACGCAATGTAGTAATAACCGTCATCATAAATTCTATTACTTAAAAACATTAATTATTTAAGTAAAACATATCGTACATAATACCTTACATTATACATAGCATATAATGTAAATTATTTTTATTGTTTTAATTTATTTTGGCATTTTTTCTTAAAAATAGAGATGCTATTAAGTTATTAATAGAAATTAAGACATTGTTAGTTAAGAATATATACATATTTTGTTTTCATTCCTCTTCAGTCTAAACATATTTGAACTTAAGTACTGCCAAGCGTTTATGAAATTACGGTTATTTCTTTATGAGTACCTGCTTCAAAAGGCGTTCATACGTACTGTATCTAAAAAAGGTGATGCCGGCTTTCAAGACCATTCTCGACAATTATGTACAGACAATACTCGTAATATAACCTACGTAGGTTATTACATTAAACTGTTTTCGTTTGTTGAACTCCAGTAAAAATATATTTATAGCACTGATCCGCTTACGTCATCAAAAATTAATAAAAACGGTTAATCAAGAATGATAGTAGTACTTTTACAAGATTTTTAGAAATATTATGGCTGTGGACAACAAACACCGTTAAAGAATAAGTAAACTTTTTCAAAGAGTAGAAGGAAAAACATGAATAAATACTGCTATTATGCAAGACTAAAATCAGTCTTGGCAAATTAAAAGATTTGCATAAGTAAGAGTCTAAATCGCACCTTAAGCTAAAAATTTAATTCAAATTATTTTCCGGTGTTCAAATAATTCATATGTTAAAAATATTTACCTATAAATATATATATAGGCAAAGTATTGTAATAAAGAATCCAGTAATTCAAATGTATGTGTTAAACATACTCACTGTACCGTAACTTACGTCTTAATACACACTGTTGTCAGTATTCATGTTATTTTTATTTTTTTTAATATATTTTCAGTTTGCCAGTAACAATTTTAATTGAAGAAAATCATTAACAGATATGCTCCAAATCCTGTACGTAAACCCATTACTTTCAAGAAATTACCACTAGTGAAAGAACAACCGACGAGGTACGTTCATTTTGTTAATGTCCTCGAGTTATTCTTATCTAAGTACTAGTAGAATATTGTACAATTATAATAAAATAATATAATATAATTATTTTATAATATAGATTGTACAAAATGTACAAAACTTCATGATCACTATTTATCTGCAAAGGTCGAAAATATAAATAAAAACTGTGCATGACTCAGTTATTAAATACTTGTTATAAGAACTGCATCATTGTGGAACAGTTCCGCCCTTATAGGCTTTCCTTCGGCATCCTGACTTAAACTAGAACCCACGTAGTACTTGTTTTTTATCTCGGAGCCTATAAAAGCTAGCCTTTGCTTTGCTAGCCCTGACATTGTCCTTCCAGTTTGCCGCCTACAAGGACCACAATGATTAAAATTGTTTTATATTCTCTTGCACTTATTCAGGCGTTGTGGGGCGCTGAATTAGTCAAACCCAGGCCGAGATTGTTATGTAAGTAAATAATTTTTTGTAAGATTTAGTTTGTGTAGCAAAATAATTTTGTGCAAAATAGAAAATAATTAAAGTGTAGTATAACATTAGTAACTCTAGAATATACATACACTGAATATTTAGTTCAAAGAAAAATCATACCTATAAGCAATAATATTCTCAAATGGTAATTTGAAATACCCAAACGTATTTTTTGTTTTATTTTTTTAAATATTCAATATTTGAAAAACATTTATAATGAAATACATTGTTTTGCATTTGCAGAAAGGTATATAGAGTAATAATACCAGTTTCAATAAACAAGATTATATTTTTAAATTTTAAAGGTACTTACACACTTGACAACACGTTGTGCTGTGTACAAATTATTGTTTAGAGTTTGCGTGTGTCTGCTTCGTATCTGTTTCATGTACATATATTTATAAAGTCCCCACTGTATAGAAAAAATTCTAGTACGGGATATTTTTCTTCAATAATAAAAGAGAGAAAAAGTTACTACGTGAGCAAACTATATATACTATATTTTGAAATTTTGTAGCGAAACATATATTGATATTTAAATATAGAATAGAACTATAAAATCTCTAAAACATTTTTTTTAATAATGTCAGTATATTATATAGATAGTATAATATTTAATAATTATAAGGTGATACATATATATCTATTGTTCTGCAACATTAAGTGTTTGTTTCATCGATTTACTTAAAAGTTTAATGTTAAGAAGAAGTTAATTATATTATTTTTCCAATTTAAATGTTGAACATTATTTTCTTTTTTTTTCTGTGTACAAAAATTATTTTATTTTTTGTATCTTTTGTAAATGTTCAGTTTACAGTTTTGGGTTGCTATATTCAAAATGCTTCAAACTGCTTCAAAATACTGACTTGAAGCAATTATACATGTTTGTTTTTATTTGGCTACTACCACGTGCTATTCGGATATTTTTTCGAATCGACTCACGGTTCAACTCATATTTTACTTTACCGCCTAACTGTATTATCACGCCTTTAGCGCTATCAGGTTAACTCGAGCTTATTAGTATTTATTAAAAGTATTTAAGTATTACTTTATATACAAGCTGCCATTTGCCCGAATAATCGACTATATGTAGATAAGTTACATATAGTCGATTAAAGCTAACTCCTTAATATTTTTTTTTGTATCTATTAATTTATTTTTTTATATAAAAGTGTTACACTAGTGCTTACAGTATTGATGCAATCATAATCTCATTCGAGATTTAATATAGTATATGTATGATCATTATCATCATCATCATCATCATCAACTCAACAACAACAACAAAGAAAAACTGTTAATAAGTTGTTCAGACATTAAAACCAATATGAGTATTATGCAATACGTTTTCCTTATTAACATGGCAACGAATTTTTACCAGCTGATTCAGGATTGTGTTTTTAATTAATTTATTAATTGTTACAATTTATAATTTAATTATTTATTACAATTTCAATAGTCAAGTTGACCTCTGAATATAATGTATTTGTTATACGAATTAAATTTTCTGTATGCCGGGTTGTAGACACCTATGGAACTTTGATATACACAGTAACTATAGCAAGACTTCATGAAATATAATACTATATAATAATTACTGTCCGTGTGGTGACGGATTAAGAATACATAGTGTTACCACATCTATTCATCCCGTGTGTGTCGTAAAAGGTGTCTAAGGGACAAGACTGTAGGTACCATAGTTTACAATAATATAAAAAATTAAACTCATAATTTTAATCTTCTCGTTTTATAATTCTTTCTTGATATTATCTGGCAACTATAAATTATTAACTTTTTAGTCAATTTCCTTTACTGTATATTATGGCCCATATATGTACATACATTTAAAAACTTGCCAAAGTTACTCTCCTCTGCCGGTTGGAAATCATAAATATAATAATCCAATAGTTGTGGCCACCATATTCATTGCGAGTGTAGACAATGCAGTATGATGACCCACACTATGACAGTCTAGATGCTTTTTACACCCCACTAGGGAACGTAAAAGGCATCGTAGCAGTAAAAGGCTCACACGCTTACCACGATAACTATCATTCCTCCATCAATAGGCCTCCGGTCATCGGACCAACTTAAAACTGCCCCAGTCGAGCCGACCCGTTCGTGCTGAAATCAGTGTGGTACTACTATCTGTTAATATATACCTACTTTTAGCGATTTACTCTTATTTTTTTACACTGTCGACATAGTAATTTAATATTATAACTTTGTTTTAGTTTAGGATAGGTTTATAAATGTGTATTTGATAGATGTATTACAAAATTAACTTCATCAAAAACACATCTACTGCCTATTTTCTCTACATACCACAAAGGTTGACTGATAGAGAATACCTTAGGCATTAAATCCACCAATGTATCAAAGCTGCATGATAGGAAATAAATAATAATGTATAGATGTAATTTAAAGACCTTCAATTGAAGAAGAGTCATGAGCAGTGAATGCATGCTATTTTACTTTTATGTAACTACTATCTAATCTTCAGAATACAAATATCAAAACGTTATTAAAACAGGTTTGTTTAATGTATTAAAGTTGCATGTATTAGCATACGAGTCTATATTTATGTAACGTAATCATAATCACCACCGACAGTTGCATCCGAGCATGCACGGAATTTAGTTTTTATACCGTTTAGTTTCTTAAAATGTCAATTTAAAAAAAGTTTTTCTTTAATTCATCCTTCTCTTAATTATGTTTCAGTTAAATGAATTATATATTCCGCAAAGTTTACAGAAAAACACGATTTGAAAAAAAATAACACAAAAATTTAAGAAACAGTTCGCTACTCTGGTTTCATCTTCTGACTATCATTTCCAATCTATTTAACTAATTCTAATTCTTCTTGCCTCCTAGAATTACTATTAGATCTGCTGTTTTAATCCCAAATACTAAGTATTTTCTGAAATTTATTAACTACAAGGAGCCATGACAGAAGAGGCTCCTCTCAGAGCCGAGATTAGCTTATATATTCGACAATTTGGGATATAATATTTTGCAAGCGTTATGTAGCAAAATGTATTAATTCCAAACTTCAAATTATAATACAAGTGATACAATATTTGACAGATCTATCTACCACTCAAAGAAACACTAAAATTCAACGAAAAATAAATCAGTACTGTAATTTAATTAAAAATATGAAAGTGATCCCAATTAAATACTTCCTAAAAGTTTATTTCCTACAATTAAAATAAATTACTTATTTTTGCTGTGATTTAAATATGTAACAAATATCAAATTAAATTACAAATTCCGATGAAAAGTACTATTTTTCAAACTTTTAACTTGTTCCTTTGAAGTAAAATACACTGGAAGAGAATACCCAAGTCTTTGCAGTGTAAGGTGAAGAGTTGATATCTATCTAACGCTTAAAGCATTGTAACTTAATAATGAATCATACTAATTACTTTCAAAGTAAATGAAACAAGCTCTTACAAACTATGTACTACGCTATCGAACCTTCGAGAGTACATTGCATGAGTCGTCATATAAGGATATTTTACAAGCTCTGACCATTCTCGGTCAATGATCTTTACACAGAACACTAACCTTTTACTTGTTACGAGCAAAAATAAATACATGTAAGGTACATTAGATAAATGACGTTATACAGTTACAAATAGGATCTTGATATTATTTTATACCAGAAAAGCAAAATCTGAAAACTTAAAGCGTGTGAATAAAAATGCTCTTCAATTAGTTTAGAGACCAAACTATTAGAAACAGAAATAACACATCCTCTTAAAGATATTTGGATGTTAATCGAGCTTTAACCTTCCTTTTTTAAGCGTCTTCTTGCATTTACAAATGTAAGTTTATTTATTCAGTGCGTGAATTAATGTAGTAGTAGGGGTGCAGAAAATGGCATAGGGCAATCTTTGAATATGAAAAAGACAATCCAAAGGATTCCTAAATTCTTTTATCAACATTAATGAAAACCGATCACCTGTTAGTGTGTATTCATAAAACGTATGTATTTACAAACATAGGGCATGCTCTGCCAAGTTTAAGAGGCCCTTGTGTGAGATGTCAGTGTTTATTGTTATTATTGCTGCCATAAACAATTAAGATTACATTATTGTGTTGCCAGAATAGTGTCTAAAGAAATCTCATCCAATTCTAAATTTGCGTTATCGTCATCTTCCTGCAATATCTTGATTCAAGATTTGTCAAAATTTTAAAGAAAGATACAAGAAATATCCTGAAGATATTTCTAACATTGTATTTACAATCTATGAAAGAAGCCTGAATTACATACTAATATGTCAATCCTGTAATTAAACAGGCTACTAGGACAGGGACAGCAACTGATCTAATCTATACTACCTTAATAGTAAGTTATACGCAAGGTTAATATCTTACACTTAATTAAACAAATTTCTCACGACAGTATAAAATAAACGGACGATTGCCTTCATCACCTATAGGAAGGTGAACCTGTAAATTAAGAAAAATACTTATTTATTGGCGCATACATAATTAAAGAGGATTTATAACCGGAGAGAAAAGCAAAATACAATGTGTTTCGAATTATCTTTTGTTTTGTTTTCTGTTTAATCAGAGTTCTCGAGAAAGTTTCGATTCATGTATCATTACTGGAAGTAATGCAACTTAATAATAAGATTAATTTGGATTCGTTGATCAATTTATTAATAGGCATATTTGATTATAAACTGATAGCCACGAGTTTAGACTAGCACATCTAACGGATTTAGATAGTCTCACATTAGATGACTGTATCAAGAAATTGATATAAAGGTCACAGAACTTTTAAATTAACTAGTCCTTTATGAGAATCTTAGGATCTGCACCACATGGCGGTGGAGAATTACTATAATATTTACTTTAATTCTAAACTTATACCGCGTTTTTGGTATTTAATAACTGCCACATCTTTTGTAAACAAATTACAAGCATAAATTAATTTTTAAATCGATGCAAATATAAATATTCATGTACATACGTAAAAATTTATTGCACAAACTACAACGTCGTAGATGCACTGCCGTCACATCATAAAAGTGGCAATTAATATTTCACAGTCTTGAAATTACACAACAGCTTTTGATATTTTTTCTTGCGGCCAAGATTAGCTGCCATAACTAAGTGGTATAGCAATTGGCATCTCAGGTCGACGCATGAACCATCTTTGAGCTTCGGTTATTCACCTCTCACATTTTAAACATATGCACGTATTACAAATTAATTATCAGTTGCATAGACGGTCCAGGAAAACATCTTATAGAAACCTATGAAAGGTCTTCACATGTTATCAATTATACGATGTGTGAAATTTACAAAGCTTTATATAGTGACATAGTGGACTACTGCCTCAGCATAATTAAGAGAGTAATGAGAAACATGATGAAAGAAGGCATGTTAAATCTTTGTCTAAGCTAAAAAACGAGCAAGCTTCTCAAAACTTTACAATCATAAGTCCACTGCTGGATATAGATCTCCTCCAAGGTTCTCCAGAACAGCCGTTCCAGTCAGCAATGGACGTTTTTTGGCTGAGATGATGATGATGATGATGATGAATCATAGGTACATTCCCTTGTACAAATAACAGTCTCTCAGACAGATTCAACTACATGTAACATTCAATGAATGTTACAGATCATGTAACATTCAGTTTATGATCTGACTTTGCAACTATTCTGTGTGAAGGAGAAATAATAAGTGATTTATTAATTATTTATTTATTATTGCTATCAAGACAAATATCTTAAGAGTAATTACAATTTAAGAATTTTAATATTTGAATCTGTGATTGAGTTATGATTTGAAATAAAATGAAAATATTTTATTACGTCATATCATTATTATTTTGCAGACATAAAGAAACAAAAAAATACTCCTGTTAACTTTCTTACTTACTGTTACTAACTTTCACGCGTTAATCAAGTATATTTATCACTTTCATTTGTATTAATTTGATAAATGACGCAAATAATTTCTATTTCAGTTTACGATGAAGAAGGAAATCTGGTGAAGACGTATTCTAATCCTTACCTTCAAAATCTTAGATTAAACACAGGACTGCCGATTTATGGAAACTTTTTGAACCCATTCTTTGGTTTTATTAAAGTAAGTATAAAATAAAAACATTGAAAAGTATAACTTACAAGTAAGAATTAACTATAAATAACAAAGCTCAAAATATTCCCAGGGTTGTGTCCCATAATATTGTGTATATGTTTGTCAGGATTCTTTTTCAGTAAAACACAAATCGAAATTAAACTAAAATTATACTTCCACACATCCATTTGTATTTATGATGTGCACATGGATTTATAAAAGGATATAATAGCAAATAAAAATTTAAAAATTAAAAGAACTACCCAGGCGGCGCATGCGCAACTGCTGTGTTGGAGGTGTCAGGTTCAATTTTTGGATGGATTAAATGCTTGTATGATCTGTAAATATTTGTTTCAGAGTTTGAGTATTTTCTATGTATAATACGTATGTAATTACCAAATAAAGTATATGTGTATTTATATTAGTTGACCATAGTACAAGCTCTGCTTAGTCTGAGACTAGATGACGTTGTGTGCCAGTCTGAAAAAAACTATAAAAAAGTAACCAGGTGTGCATATGAAATCATATGTTGTTGCTTCAAGTAATCCTATAATATTTTTTAGAAAATGATATATAACCAAAAATTCCAATACTAATTAAAAGTAGGTGTTATAAAAATTAGTGAAAACAACAAAAAAAAATTGTCTTCATGTTACAAGTTGCATAGTGAGCACCACTAATTCTACAGTAGTGTTATATTTCCTTGCTATTAAAGTTAAAGTTATACCCCAAATTAACACACACAAAAACCTAAAGCTATAAAGTAATGACTACACCTACATTTCAGGATTTCGGCAGCATATTCGCATTCACAGTTCCAGTATCAAACGAAGTTATCCAACAAATAAACAAAGACCCTCAATATCACAACCAACTTATGGTCGCACCGGTCAAGGAACCAGTCATAGAACCGAATCGTCTTTGTGAAGGCAGAAGAGCACAAATACCATCACCGAAGTTTTGTAATAACTATCTGAATTGCTGGGACGGTTGGGCGGTAGAACAGGAGTGCCCTACAGGATTGCTGTTTTCCAACCAGGGTTACTGTGATTATTCGGATAATGTTAATTGTGAGGCGAGAAAACTTAGTAAGTATTCATAATAGTTATTTTTATAGAGAGACATCTCCTAAACTATTTTAATGCATAATATACTAGTAACATTATAGTCAAATAGTTTCAGTCACCCGTTGTGACTAAAATTGCATCTATCGTGTTCACAAGAGATATACAGAAAAAGTCCAATATATTGTGAGATCTAAGCCTTCAAACCTTTAAGTAATTAGTTCATTAACGGTGATACAACGCGATAAGATACGATTTCAGATGACGACTCATGTTGTATAACAATTTTAACGATATTAATTAGAGAAATATCAAACTTGTTATAGAAAAATCTTGTTCAGTTTGACATAGTTACACAACACGCGTTAACCTTTATAATTTCATATCCATGTATATAAAATAAAGAGAAATCTATGGTAACATTAAGAAAGAAAATCATTTTAATAAATATATTAAATACAAAAAAAAATTGTTATGTTTAAATATTGTAATCAATTATAATAACATACAATAGTAGTAGTATTATAAGCTTGGTTTTATTTAAATGTTTTTGATGATGGATTCCATCATGATGTCTTCATCGAGATTGATGTAGATATTACAATGGTACGTCTTTTTGAAGATAGCTATACTTAACTAACTTATAACTTAATACTTTACTTAACGGCGCATGTTACAGTGTACCGTAGTAAAATTTTTCTAAGGTTTGTCTCTCGAGACGAGGAAAGTTGTCCTTGCACCAAGTTGAAAGTGTCAAAGTGAACATTCTAATTTCATAAAACAACTTTTATCATCATTCTCGAAAATTTTTAGATTCACCCGTTAGTTGAGTTAATGATTGTCCAATATGTGAATTTAAAAATGTATGTTTGTAGGAGAATCATCAACGCAGCCTCGATGTAATAAGGACTTTGAGACGTTTAGAAACAAGTTGGACTGCAGCGAGTTCTTCGTGTGTGTCAACAGGCAGCCTGTGAAATTCAAGTGTCCAGCTGACCTCGCATATAGTCAGGTATCTTTCTTCCGCATAGCAAACTGACCGAGCGATTGGTGTAGTTGCAATTTCTTTAGTTATTGTATCATTTTCGTAACATTGAATTACGAAGGTGGCTGGTACCGGTATCGTTTTAAAAAAAGTTTATTTTTGCATTTATTTAGATCTTTTTTTTCCAATTTTTTTTTAAAACAATATAGAGCTCAAAAGTACTGCAGAACATGATAAATTAACTTTCCTCTTTGCCGAACTTTTACATTCGAACTTTAAGGAGTCTAAATTTTACATTTATACTTCAATAATTATTCAATGTTTCTTTAAATTCAAAACTAGCATGTAAGTGGCATAATGTTATGTATTTTTCTTCTCAAACACAATTTAAATAGATTTTATCATTTACATGTACGTCCGTGGCGGATTAAGAATATAAAATGACACCCCAACTTTATTATTGTCCTGTTGGTCAGTAAGAGCCGACTAAGGGAGCAAACCACGCAGGATAACAGTAAATAGAAGTAAACTTTACATCAAATCCTATATAAACGTAATACAATAGACCTTTCTGAAAAAACATCCATTTAAAGAAAAACCCTATATCCGGCAGTGGACTATTAAAGGCTCTCGATAATGACTTGCATATGCAAACTGTCCTTAGAAGATATCTGTTTATTGGTGAAAACAGAATCAAAAAATTTACTGTGTAATTTAGAGGAGAATTGAGGGATATACAAACGAATGTATAGAGGGCTTTTATTTATGTTATCATATAGAGATATTGTTAAACACTAAACAATTTATAAATATTTACACAAATCACTGTCACAATAATGTATAATACACATGAAAAACTAAAATTTCGAAAGTTACTCCTGAAATTAAAGTACTAAGACGCAAAGTCAATTATGACAAAAAATCTACAATTTTCTAAGTGTTTTTATTTTACTCATAGAGCATCATTCTATTCCTTAAGTGTTGAAATAAATGAATTACTTCAGACAATTGTGCCAACTGTAACTTTCCACAGAGTTCTAGCCTAGACGTACTTTTATGCAACACCTACATATTAATATTTGTGTATATATAAATATATCTCATATATAGTGACGTTTAAAGGCGAGGTTGTTGCGCTATTTTTAGATTGTTTTTCTCAAGCGCGGCGTTGTAATGCAATGGTTGAGGATAATTCTTGCTTTAAAACGATAAAGTCCTAATATACTCAGATATTCTTTAATATCGTAATGTGAGTTAGATCAGCAATATAAATAATTTTCTAAGGATGACTAAACATTTATAAATATATTGCAGAAGTTGTTTTCGTTTTATCCATATCCTTAGACATTGAGGAGAAGATAAAGACTATTTAATAGGTTTTATTTTTACACAATTCAATACAGACAAAAATAAAACGTGTATAGGTAACGTAAAATACTACATGCTATATTATAGATGTATAGGGTTCCTACTAAGAACTTAGGGCGAGACTCTGGCAAACAAAATATCCCGATTAGCGGTAAAAGGCTCGCTACCTTTTACGTGGAACCAAACCACTGGTGAATAGTGAGCATTTAATATACTTCTGCCTACCCCTCTGGGGAAATAGGCGTAATTTTATGTATATATGCTATATTATAAGTGCCAAATAAGTAATTCTCCTTATACGTAACTATAATTTGTAAAATACACACAATTCATGGCGTCATCAACTGTTATTTATTTTATTTATATAAGAATAAATTTTACTCTAATATCAATATTATTTCAGCAACTCGGAGTCTGCGACTACCCAACCCGTGTCGACCGCACATCCTTTGCCGTCAACACAGAAATATTTAATTCTCCACCAACTTCCCCTGAACTTCCTGCATCTACTATCTCAACTCCCACTATTCCACCTTCACCACCACTATCGGATCCTGTAGCGCCACCTGCAATCGTTTCACCTGCTGTGACTGATCTACCATCTGCCACAATTATTCCATCCAAACCAAGTAAACCTTCAACTCCTGACAACCCATCAGATTCTTCTCAGCCCTCGCTACCCATTACTCCCGCAGAATCTATAATATCTCCAATGCCTTTACTACCTGCCGTCATGAGGCCTGATGATGTCAAAACTATTTTAACAGAGAACTCTATAGTTAACACACAAAGTAAGTACCGAAACTGACTATAAATTATTAATCATCACCTTATATAATATTATAACGGCCAAAATTTGTACCGATAAATGGACAGATGGTGGGTTGTTACTCTTTCACGC
Source organism: Hypercompe scribonia (assembly GCA_949316085.1). Taxonomy (NCBI): domain Eukaryota; kingdom Metazoa; phylum Arthropoda; class Insecta; order Lepidoptera; family Erebidae; genus Hypercompe; species Hypercompe scribonia. The sequence goes on from OX438969.1 coordinate 20,204,318, forward strand.
AAAAAGGGTTAAATTTAATTTAATTTAGAGTACATATATACCTGGAGAAATACTTAAGATATGGTATTATAACATTGATATCTATATCATGCAAAATAAAACAAGACCCACGCCGACGATACCATGACCAAACGCTAGTTACTAATAATTTTGTACGAGTGGCAACTGCTTAGTGAGTAAATATAATAATTAAATATAATTTATAATTAAAAAAAATACATCCACATATTGTAACTGCATAGAACTTGTGTAATTCTTATGACAATAATATTCAAATAGTGATTAACGTACAACTTTTTCAAATTACTGTTTATTTTTAAAATAATGCAATACAAATTAGTTCTTTAAACGTAGAATAAACATTGTTCAAGGTTTTGAACTCAAACGCTTTTTTGAAAGGCAACTTGATATATTTCAGAGGGATTTATTTGACATTGTTGACCAGCACAACGGCCACCCATAAGAGAAGTATATCTAAAAGGTAGAAAGAGAGAAAGAGGTAGCATTCATTTATTTAACATCAACAGTTAGTCCTTTAGTATGGAACACAGATCAGTTTGAAAAATGGTATTTGACAATTAACTGAGAACGCTATTAAGTTTGAAAGAGTCCTAATTATGGTTCTAAAATTCAATGTGTCATTATCCAATAACATTTCATTGTTATATAATTAGTATGCTATACCTACCTAAACTCTGTGTTATTAAAAGGCATACTTGCCTCTGGTGCTTGAAACGTAAGGGCTTATTACTAGTGATTATACTATGTTAAACTATTTTGAAATATTTGATTTTCATCGTAACAATCAAGTAAAAAACAACGGCTGAATTGTGCCGATTGTACCAAAACCGCGTGTCGTCAAATCCACCCGCAATATGTTACATTTACCATAATATATTCGTTGATTTTAGATATCGCGATGTTTATAAAAATAACTCTTTTATTGTTGCTTTTTAAAGAAGTAGTTGAAAGTTTAGTTAGAAATTAGCGAAACTGACCAGTACACTTATATTTTCCAGTGATTTATCAAGTAAGAAATTTCAACAACGCTGTAGCGCTATATCTGAATGTTTCGTCTAAATGAATCAGTAAACAACTTACATACACTGTTTAACTTATTTCAAAACATGAGTATTATTTTTTATTCTAAGTGAAATTAATAACAAAATTATCTGCAGTTAAGTTTACTCCACTTAACTCAAAAACTACTTATTATAGTTTACAAAGCGAAATAACAGTCGTCTAGTCAAAACCGTTATAATACTTAGAACTGATAGTGACATAGTCGCTATACGTTTCTAATTATCTCCTTTCGCTGTATTTATTGTTCTTTTAAAATTTCAGGTTGGACTTCTACACATATAGCAACGTCTCTAGAAGATGCTATCAATCAACTGAAACACAGGACTATCATAAAATCTAATGTTTGATAACAGTGTTTTTAAGTTCAATATATGGTTTTTCTGTCTAAAGTCAAATGTAATTTCGTAACTGAACGTCACGCTACGTAACGTTAGGTATAATCCCATTTACTTTAGTTTCTTCATAAGAAAAAATAACACCTTCATGTTCTAACCCTAAAATTGTGAACTATACTTCTGACATTTAGCTTGGTTACATCAATAGTTAGGTAAGTAACCGATGGATCCTTAAAATGCAACTACTACTTTGATACATAGAAATAGAGACAGTGTAAAATATTTAACAGCTGAGCTTGTATTGTTACTCGAACTAGTCTATCCATGACTGCGATTATCGCTTACTTACAGTGTGATGGTTGCTGCATTCCATACACATAGTGTAATTCACTGATGGGTGTTTGGATGAACATAATTCAGGTCAAAGATCATATAAATTAGAATGTGTATTTAACATTTTTTAAGGTTATAAATATTCAATATATTGAAAGTATTAGTCACCTTCAGAATGTGTAAATAATTCTGAAAGAATTGGTTTTGTCGTGACCATATATTCAGCCAAACGTGGTCCTTTTTAAAGCTCAAGTAGTGTTATTCTTATACGAGTTACAGATAAAACACAAAAAGATGTTTCTTATATTTTTCTTTCGTATGAACTTTTTTAATTTATATTCACTGGCACCTCGTTTAATAACTTTCGTTTACTTCAGATAGTGAAGCAAGCCATCTGTCCTCTAGTTTACTTAAATTGAATAAAATTATTATTAGGTGTACCTCTTGCGTATATATTAACATACTTGTTTTAGTAATATTTTGTAAATTGCGTTTACAAACTGTCTATGATTACAAAATAAATGATTACACCTAGTTCGCTCGTTGCGCTTTGTTTAATATGTATGTATTTCTTAATTATGCCTATTACTTTGGATTTAGTTTATTTAAGCATTTCACTTAATAAAGATTGTTTAAAAGATAATCTTGTTTTATTAATCTTGTTATGACTTAATAACTTATATAATTAAAAACGTTTCGGCTGTTGATTTTGAAAATGAGAGCTGAACAAACTGTATTTTTGTAATTTATATAACGTATGGTACTAATTAGATAATCTTACAAAACATTGTATTTTAAATAACCAACAAAGTGGTGTGTTGTTGATGAAGAGTATCCTGTTTTAAAAAAGAAAAGTGAAAAGGTATAAAATAAAATAAAAGTTATTTATAAAATATGATTTATTTACAAAATTATTACTAAAATATAAAAGTTACTAAACTTAACTTAAATAAGTGGTATGACTAAAACAATTTCGACAGAGCACCAGCACGCCGTGTTGGTGCTATGTCAAGGTTTCTGAAGTTTTTTTTTTTAAATTTGGCAACAATTGGTTTAGAAATAAAGACATGCCAAAACTTTGCAGTGGCTTCAGTCTGAAGTCCATGTAATAGAAATACTTCTTCGCCTCTTCAGACAGACAAAACTATTTAATTTATTATGACTTATGTCATTTTCAGAGTAAACTATTATATTATTATCCAATTGAGGTTCAAAATGAATTATAACGTAATTGAAAAACACTTTTGTACACCAAAAATTATTTAAAGCTTGTGAAATTTTAACTAAGTTTATTATTTTTTTCTATTAAAAACCTACAAATTCTACTATAAAAACTATAAAGATAAACAAACTTGGAAATCGTCATGTTTGTTACCTTTAAAAAATGATAGATATTTAAGAGTGATGTCTAAAATGTGTTTCTGGAGAGCAGATATATGTTTAAACCAACCTCAGCGTTTCAAAGGTCGGGTAATTTTTAATTCAAGTAGATAGGGCTAAGCTTCAGTCTGTCCTTGGAGTCACTCTTCATCACTCAGAATCCCAGCTTCTTCAAAGCTTTGAGGTCCACTTCTCCATAGTAATCTTCGCTGTAATTTTATCATAAAATTAATCACCAAATGTTTTAAAGTATTGTAATGAATTATAGTGTTTTGATATATGTGACGTAACTGTGAGTTCATTAATGTAAACTATTTAGCACCAATAATTTATGACTTGTAAAGAAGCCATAATGTCTTACTGTTGTATTGAACTCAAAACTGTTAGCCAAAATAAATATATGTCATTTAAAGTTTAGTAGAAGAAAGAAAACAAAACAGTAATGGTTTCAAAAGAAAATAAAAATAATATTCTTTCATTTATTCTAGAGTAATGTTGAATAGTTGCTACCTTAGTAAAAACTTTTGATCTAAAATAATTGCAGCATGTATTATGTTTATAAGAAACAAACTCACCTGTAACACAGTCTGACGCTAAAAATAAATTACTGTAGATACCTGGCGTCCCAAGAAGGGCAGTTGTTGTTACTGTCAGTATTATGAATGATTAAACAGAAAAGATTTACTAAAAGAACCAAAAAAATATAAAATGTTAATCATAAAGGTGAATGTATTAAAATAGGCAATAGTGTGAATGTGAAAAGAAAGTGTTAGGGATATAGTGCTTTAGTGCTTGCTACAAATACAGGAAATTAATACAACATACGTTAATTTTTATAAATTTTTGTTTATTTTATCACTAAAAATAAAACTTAAGTATTACAGTTTCTATCAAACAACAACACTCAGTCGCAGCGAAGTAAATCAGTACATATATTTACAGAATTATGGTGTTAAACAACGATACAATAATCGATTCTCAATGAAATTCAAATTCATAGTGGATTATAAACAGAACTACAAAGTTATAAGTGCGAAACAACTTATTTTGTGAATAGTGTCGTTCCTCCTTACAACTTAGATACTACCGACCTGGATACAAATGAATGGGCTTTATAAATACTTAGATTCAATGTTTTAATAAATATATCTATCGCTGTATGGTTTTTACTAATTTCCTAACGTGCCTCATGAAACTGTTGAAAGAAGCTACAACGAGAAATTATTTGGCAACTAGAAGTGATACATATCAACTGTCACTCACTAATATTTTTGAAACCTGGAACATGATCCCAGCGCACTACATGTAACTTTTTAACATATTGAATGTATGCGTACATCGGGCCGTATTGACACTATATTTGTTGCTCATAGTGTTTGGAGATTACGAGTAAAAACTATGTGAGTATTAAAAGGTTAAGGGTGGGGAATAGTGTTTAGTTCTCCTTTTGAGGGCGAGGTTTGAGTTGCTTGTTCTGGAAGGGGCGGTTCTGGCCGTCTTGGTTGAGGCCGGCCAACAGCTCACTCTTGCGGATCGTCTTCAGATCCAGATCGCCGTAGTAGTCCTCGCTGAAAATGTACGGGTACCTTACTACCTGCCTCGTCTACTAACTAGCCTTAATTCTACGTTTTTATTGCCTATCATATCGACGAGTAACTTGAACATAAATGGCTATCTCAATTTCTAGCAACTTTTACTACGTGAGTGGCAACTGGTTGCGAGAATTGTGTAATATATACTTGTTTATACTAGCGTTAAAGAGTAAACCGCCTTGAAACGGCGACAAGAGTTATATCCATTCGCTTTTCCAACTAATGTTATCTAACATTTGTTTTCTCGGTAGACAATTATGTGATTCGGAGCACTCGCAAAAAGCTTATCGACAAAACAACCGGTCACAACGACCTTCATGTGACTACATCGTGACTGGTGCAGGCGCATCTCATTATTGATCTGGTGGCGATTGTTCCACGCTCACGGACCATGAAATTTATAAACGTTTTGAAAGTTCGATCTTTGTTCCATTGTACGTTTAACTAAGAACTTACTTTTATATTACAACCACACAATAAAATAAATATTACCACCAACTTATAAGTGAATTTGAGTGCCAAATAGTTATGCAACTTCAAACGTAAAATTCGTAATTACTGTGTGTCTGCGCCAGTTACTTGCATTCCTCGTAAAACATTTCCTCTTTTAATGAAAGGCATTGATAATTTAACCTTTGTATACCCAACTATGGTCAATACGGAGATATATTTGTATGAAGGGTCATTACCATACAGTTCGTTATGTACCGGTCGGCATTGACCACGGTCGTCCACGCATAATACACTAAAGCGAGCGAACTATTTCACTCTAAGTCATGTTAATTTCTAAGTGTGTCCTAAATGTCACAAGCGTGCAAGGCTCCGTACCGCATAACTTCGATCAACTGTTTGACCTGGCGAGCTCAACTAATGTCCCACCTACGTCTAACTATATATATCTGTCTAATTTTACAACGCTATTTAATCGTTCACTGTATAGCTAAAACATGAAGTGCAAACGATCTGTGTAGATGTTATGTTTCATTATTTTGTGCAAGAAGAATTTGTTAGTCACAAGGACGATGTTGGTTGTTTGGAAGTGGTTATGGGGTCTTTAAATATTGTGACACCAAGAACATCAATATCATGAGTTCGAAATAAAAAAATGACTAAAAAGGAAGGTAACAAGTATTTAATTATGAATTTCTTGGAGTCACATAGTAAGGCTCTAGGTACTAATTGTTAATGTACCATACAAGACGCTGGCGAACACCACAGAACCAGTTTGCTCAACCAGTGAGTAGAAGAGACCTAACAGTGCGTTCAAGTGGCTGTCATAATAGCTTTACTTGAACTGTGTGTACAGTACATTCGCATTCAATAATTTATCATACCAAGACAAATGTAACTAAATAAGGTTAAAAGGTTCTGATGAACTATTTGAAAGCGAGTATTCTGCAGTGTATGTATAAAATATGTACATAAAATTTAGAAATAGAACTCACCATCCGGGAACATCTTCGGGGTCTTCGCAGTTGCCAGTGCCATCAGCATCACCAATCTTGAACACGGTACCGATGGGGCATCCGTACTCGCGAGCTACTCCTTCCATGCAGATGTAGTATTTACGGCAGTCTTCAGGGTGGGCGTGACGGCTGAAGGATCCAGCGTTTGATATTTCACCAGGAGCAGGGCAAGAGAAACCGTTCGCTACTTCTGAGAAACACCAAAAAAGGTTACGTGAGCCAAGAGGAAGAAGGCGAAACCGAAATGCAGCAGTGACAGCAGTGTTCTAGTCAGAGGTAGAGCTTCTGAAAGTCGTTTGTGTAAAAGATGTCATGTGCTTGAGTCTGGACATCTACATGCCTGATATTGCAGAAATACTTTACCTGCACAGAGTAGATAGTTCACTTAAACCTTGAAGGAGTTCTGTGAATACTAGAAAATTAGGTCACAATGTTAAGAATCGAAAATTTACGTTTCAAACTTGTTAATATCAAGATGTTGTGAATGCAGAACAAGGTGACTAACAGTGGTGCTATATAAAGTAATGTAGCATTGTAAAATAATGACGTACCCTCAGTTTTGCACTCTGGGACCTGGTCAGCCCACATGCACACGCGAGATTCCCTGTCGTAAGCGAGTCCGGGGCTGCACTGGTACCGGGAAGCTTCGCCGTTCCAGCAGTTCCAGAAGACGTCACATTTGGTTTCATCAGCAAAGATACCGTACAACCGTTGGCAGTGAGGAGTGGAAATTGGAGGCTCTGTGGAAAAGATTGAATGATAACAAAAATTGATAACAGATGTTAATTATATTGATTTAATTCTATTCTATAAATGCTAAAAACTACATTGAAGTGATTTCAAACCTAAGCCATATACATGTCACAAAAGTTTTGAAATAACAAAGGATAAGGAAAATGGTTAAAAACTGGTTTAGACTAAGGATTCTATTTAAAAACGATTGCACCTTGGAATAATATGTATCTAATTCTCAGAATGTCATTTAATCAAAAAGAATAAATGGTCAATCGTTCAAATTTAATTTTATAAGCTTTCAATCTTAACTCGGTAAAAAGTTTAAAAAATTCAGGGCAAAAACTCTACCTATAAATGCTTATCGGTAAACACTTTACAAACTTGCTCTAGTTCAAGGTTAGCAAACTTGAGGAGGATATAATCATCTACTTAGTCTGGCCATAAATACTGTTACACTTAATTATAAAAAAATATTACATTTGAATTTCGAATCTGTCATTTTTATACGATTGTTCATTGTGTTTTCTCATTTTGGCGCCAATACATTGTAAAATATTTTGCGATATTAAAATGGTGTGGGGTGATAAAGAGAACCGAATCGCTGTGATAGCATTACACAAAGTAGGTATGGAGCCAAATGCAATTTTTAAAACTCTCCATACACTTGGTATTAGTAAAATGTTTGTGTACCGGGCTATTAATAGGTACAATGAGACCTCCTCTGTTTGTGACAGAAAAAGATCTGGCCGTCCACGTAGTGTTCGTACGAAAAAGGTGGTCAAAGCAGTAAGGGAAAGAATTCGAAGAAATCCTGTCCGAAAGCAAAAGATTTTATCTCGGGAAATGAAGATAGCACCTAGAACCATGTCGCGTATTTTAAAAGATGACTTAGGACTTGCAGCCTATAAGAGACGCACTGGCCATTTCTTAACTGATAATTTAAAGAAGAATAGGGTGGTAAAATCGAAACAACTACTGAAGCGGTACGCAAAGGGAGGTCACAGAAAAATTTTGTTTACGGATGAGAAAATTTTTACAATTGAGCAACATTTTAACAAACAAAATGACCGTATTTATGCTCAAAGCTCTAAGGAAGCTTCCCAATTAGTCGACAGAGTGCAACGTGGACATTATCCGACTTCAGTGATGGTTTGGTGGGGTGTTAGCTATGAAGGAGTGACTGAGCCATATTTTTGTGAAAAAGGTATCAAAACATCGGCACAAGTGTATCAAGATACCATTCTTGAGAAGGTAGTTAAGCCCCTTAACATCACCATGTTCAATAACCAAGTATGGTCCTTCCAGCAAGACTCGGCGCCGGGTCATAAAGCTCGGTCCACGCAGTCTTGGTTGGAATCGAACGTTTCGGACTTCATCAGAGCTGAAGACTGGCCGTCGTCTAGTCCCGATCTTAATCCGCTGGATTATGATTTGTGGTCAGTTTTAGAGAGTACAGCTTGCTCTAAACGCCATGATAATTTGGAGTCCCTAAAACAATCTATACGATTGGCAGTGAAGAATTTTCCCATGGAAAGAGTGCGTGCTTCTATTGATAACTGGCCTCATCGTTTAAAGGACTGTATTGCAGCCAATGGAGACCACTTCGAATAAGCTTTTTATATTTTTAATTGTTTTATATTTATGTATTAAACTGACACACTGTAAAAGTAATAAATGTTATTTGCAGTTAACAATTTTCTTTTTTCTTTATTACAATATTTATGGCAAGACTAGGTATATATGAACGCTTTACATGTAACTTGAATATCAAAAGATATATTTAGATATTCATAGTGTAAGTTTCCATACTGTGAATACTGGCCTAATGACCTTTATGACATCCTGGTAGCGGCAGGTATTCTGAATAATATTATCATTTTATTATCCTTTACAACACGATGTGATGTTGCAAAAAATAACCATGACCGCTCAGGTTACTTACTCATTTTATTATATTCCTTTCGATTTCTATATACATTTTGGAGGAAACGGATGAGCACCTCTCCATGAGCCAGGAGCTTTGGGATCATTATAAGGCATTTTTCTTATTAAATATAAAAATATATATTAAACAGAAACAAAAAGAACTGCCATAAATTTTTGAATGTCAGTGCTGAGGAATCATTTCAAGTCATCAGATATAATCTTATTAAGCATATATTCTATAAATATATCTAGTTTTCAGTTTATTTGCAAATTGTATTTTCTTACCAAGCTGTGATCTGTCACCGCACTCGACGTTGTGAAGGTAGTCGCAGTTTTCAGTCAGATATTTGCTGTCGGTGGCGTCGAATGCTAAACCGTTACCACAGGTCTTTAATTCAGCAGCACCGTTGTCACACTTCCAGTACTTATCACAGGAGATGTGGTGAGGGTAGAAACCGAAGTCATCCGGGCATTTGAAGGATTCTTGGGCGACCGCTGTAAAGAAAAAATATATTCAAATTGTGTTTCTTCTTAGTAAAGAACACCGATCAATTTGGCCTGAACGGAGACATTCGATTTGTTAATGATATAAATTATGAATAATCGTTTTTGAACATTTCAATAATTGTGATCACAATCCAACAGTATCAAAATAACATACATTAAGGTTGTGTGAAAGAAATCGCCGCGAGCGATATGACCGCCGATTGTTAGATTTATATATTTTGTGACTTATCTTTTCTTTTTGTTATCTTTTGTGTGTATACAATAAAGAAAAATAAATAAATGTGTTAAAATGTTTTATATTTGATTTACAGCAGTACAAATTGTTCGTGTTGTCACGTAAATAAATGATCGAATGCAGGAGGGAAAACTATTCAAGGGCAAGAACGAAATAACTTATGAAATTGCTTCTAAAAACTACAACAGTACAGTTATATATTTTTCTTTAAAATGTTTTATTTACTTTTTTTAATTAAGAAACATAAAAAATGTACCGATTGTAAAATAAAATAAACTAACTACTGACACTTCAGAAACCAACATATGTTAACTACTTATGAAAGTGGTTGAAATGTACAAAATAAATGGTTATTATAAAAAATGGATTTTATTTTATAGCCCATACAAAGTGGTCGATTTCCTTTAAGTTTCATTTAAGATTAATTAAAATAAGCTCCATATCTCAGTAACTCCAACATGAATTTAAAAGTTTCTGATACACTACGGCTATGGTGCGCAACAGCGCCGTTGATTTCGTAACTCACCAGTCTCAATAAGGGCTACTCTTGCTGTAGCCAACGCAATAATCCCTAATTAAGCAACTACACAGTTTTAACTTGGAATATAATCGTTTGAACACGTGTTGCTTTTGTTTCTATTGACACTTCATAAAATGGTTAGATTTCATAACTAAATCTCTATTAGCAAACAATATTACGATACATTAGTTGCACAATATTTGGCTTTGCATTTAGATTCAGGGAATATTCAATGTTTGAAATAGATCATATGTTCTTTGACAGTACTGTCTTGATCAGTAAGTATTTTAGAAATTATATATTTAATATTTAACATTCTAAAAGAACCCTCTTATAGTTTTAAGAAAAATTTAATTTAAATTGTTGACACCTTCTTCACGAAGTAGTCACTTCCCTGAACCAGCGTTATGTCATTGATGTCACAATATGTATGTCACCTGCACGCGTTGACATTTGAAAGAGAAAAGCCCTCATCTGTGCAATTTCGCAACACAGTGCTCACACTTGTGTATTCCTCAATTTGTATAATTCAAACAACATTAAATCCACAGATGCCGAAAACCCAAACGATTCAAAAAGGTTCAAAATTTCTATTTCATCTGTTTTCTTACGGATCACCGCAGCTTTAGTTGTTTGATAGTATTTTTAATAGTTGCTGTACTATGTAAACAAACAATTCAAATTTTTATACATTACGTTTATGTGATAAGATTAAATAAGCTTTCTCTTGCAAATCTGTGACATGGTCTACAGATAGTTTTTTTTCTATCTACTTATCTAGTCAAACATTTTTAAACCTACAATTTTATCGTTGGTTAAATGTTAAGGTTACGCAAATGATTCCGTTTGCCGATATATATTTTAATAATGTCAATGTAGCCTTGAGTAACTAGAACTAAAAAGTTGTAGGTTAAGCTCATCTGCATAAGCGTTCTCTATGCAAACAACTTTTAATGTTTAATTTCTTGTGAGTTCGAGGTAAACTACAGTAGCGCATGCCTAACATTCCTAAGCTAATAGCTAATGTAGTACAAAACTAGAACGATTTCAATTATTCCAAATTTGGATCAGTGCTCTTCGTGTCAGGCTAGTTTTACGCCAATTACTTCCACTAATTAGATTATTGTTGCTTGAAAGTACAGCTCATTAAGTTGTTAATATCAAGTAAACCTTACTTAAGCTACATTTACTCAAAACAAGGTAACTATTACACCAGTCGTATACTTTTATTATTTAAATCATACATAATGCAATATTGTTCTAGATAATAAAAGTGAATAACGTGCAAAGAGGTCTGATGTAATCTTTCCAGTCTAAAATTATGTTAAATTACCTGAAAAAAGCTTCGCGACTCTTTTGTGTGACAAATTAGTGTCACCCAAGAGAACTAGGGCATGTGTTACACAACGTCTGAGGCTGACACCGGAGCCCTGCGCATACATATGACATAATTATCGATCTGCCCGATGCCTACCTTGTCATAATGTATTATGTAACAATACAAGTGGATATTTATTTTGTAATATCAATTTCTACTTCTTTTGCCTCTGCCTTGATTACAGTTAATGTGGATTTCTTGACGATCTTTATAAAATTGTTTTAATCTCTAACATCTTTTAATGAATAGAGCTCTATACCAAGTTATGTAGTTCTGACAACGTAATTACAAATTCTATAGTAATCGGTCGAGTAGTTACGGTTTGGAAAGCGTAACAAACAAAACATCTTACATTCACAATTAAAATGTTTATTACAGTTAAGACGCTAATTTTAATATCTGCATTCGTAAGCTTTTAGCATAATGTTTTCCAAATGCTAATTTAGCCGTCATATGTCTATGTAGAACGTTATCAAAGCAACATGTTCGAAGACGTAGTTAGCACATAACATTACAATACAATGTAACATATTAAAGATTAATGAGTACAAATTACAGCCATTGTATAATAATACCATATTTACACACGTTACATAGTATTATGACAAAGGTCGTAATACATTAAGTAACGCAGTGAAAGCCTCCAAAATTGACCTACCGAGCGAGCGAGTGGGTGGGACTTTCGATTTCTTTAGCGCGATGCTCCACAGCGCAGTGTTGAGTAAGAATAACCTTTAACATGTGGCAGTTCGGTATCCAACTAATGTTTCATCTATTTCCATATGTTTATTTTTTTTAAATTAATAGTTTTTATTACATTCACTTCAACAAATCAATACATTGCAATATTATGAGAAAGTTTGTTACAATTTCACAAGTCTGACGAGTTATTTATCACCGAAAACGCGTCTGTTCATCAATAATGTTGAAAAAAAGGTCACTGACACATGAGTGGCCTAATCTGATGTAACTAACTTAGATAACAACCATTGTTGAGTGGTGAAAGTTTGTAAAGCTTACCGTTACATCAGTTATAAGCATTAATGGTAAGTTATGATAAAATAGATACTAATAAATTGATGAGATACGATCTAAATAAGTGATAATGGAAATTTATTTATGCTGATTACAAAGTTATAGCACTTTCGAATGTATATAATACAATTTGGTAATAGATTTTTGTATTTTATTTCTTTCACTTTTACTTATAAAGTTTGCTACTGTAAAATGCTTTGAAATCATTCGAAATACATATACGAGAATACAGAATGTAGAAAAAAATATCAGATTTTTTTTACGTTGCGTTATGTCGAGAAAATAAGTTCTCTTAGTAACTTTCTATTAATACATTTAAGATTCATAATATGATTAACATTTTGTTATAAAATTTGAAGACCTTAAATTAAATAGCTATACAAATTCTAGTCCGCAAGCTAAAAGTGTAGTAACGTAACAGTTACGTAACACTTTTAATATAATGGCTTTGCTTATATATTAATGTTCAATATAAAAGTTACGATTCTGTAACAAGTCTATACTTACCTAATGAAATAGGTTCTAACTGTTACTTATAAAGAACTTGACTATACTAGCTTCTTTAATGAACAATAAAGTTTTAAGTCATATAAGAGAATTTGAAGAGAATATATAAATATGAATTTAATCTAAGTAAAAAATAACGATATTTTAAACTCCAAATGGGTCTTCGTCCAAATCTTAAACGAATAAATAAGTGTAAGAAGATGATGGATAAAGAAATTTAAAATTTTACAGTAGCGATCTAATAAATTACAATTGATAATATACAAGGGTCTGTATTAAAGCAAAAACCTTAACCAAAATCCTTTGACAGACGTAACGAAAGGGACCTTGTGATTTTATCACTTAGCATTAATACAATGTTCATACATAAATATAGAGACAAAATTGTTTACAGTTTTATGGATATGATCAGTAAACGATGCCACTTAAAAATGAAACAACAAGACAATGCATAGGCTTGACAAGAGGTTATTTATATCGTCGTACGAAGGACACACAATCACCCGATGTACTCTTGTAGGTTATCCGGCAACCTATAGCTTATTGAGAATTTATAGAATGTTAATTTGTTTTATTTACACCCAGTTTCTTCATTATTGTACAGTATCAATTAATTATTCTACAGTATTTGTTCGGTATCTATATACTTAGTCTGGCCATAAATACTGTTACACTTAATTATAAAAAAATATTACATTTGAATTTCGAATCTGTCATTTTTATACGATTGTTCATTGTGTTTTCTCATTTTGGCGCCAATACATTGTAAAATATTTTGCGATATTAAAATGGTGTGGGGTGATAAAGAGAACCGAATCGCTCTGATAGCATTACACAAAGTAGGTATGGAGCCAAATGCAATTTTTAAAACTCTCCATACACTTGGTATTAGTAAAATGTTTGTGTACCGGGCTATTAATAGGTACAATGAGACCTCCTCTGTTTGTGACAGAAAAAGATCTGGCCGTCCACGTAGTGTTCGTACGAAAAAGGTGGTCAAAGCAGTAAGGGAAAGAATTCGAAGAAATCCTGTCCGAAAGCAAAAGATTTTATCTCGGGAAATGAAGATAGCACCTAGAACCATGTCGCGTATTTTAAAAGATGACTTAGGACTTGCAGCCTATAAGAGACGCACTGGCCATTTCTTAACTGATAATTTAAAGAAGAATAGGGTGGTAAAATCGAAACAACTACTGAAGCGGTACGCAAAGGGAGGTCACAGAAAAATTTTGTTTACGGATGAGAAAATTTTTACAATTGAGCAACATTTTAACAAACAAAATGACCGTATTTATGCTCAAAGCTCTAAGGAAGCTTCCCAATTAGTCGACAGAGTGCAACGTGGACATTATCCGACTTCAGTGATGGTTTGGTGGGGTGTTAGCTATGAAGGAGTGACTGAGCCATATTTTTGTGAAAAAGGTATCAAAACATCGGCACAAGTGTATCAAGATACCATTCTTGAGAAGGTAGTTAAGCCCCTTAACATCACCATGTTCAATAACCAAGTATGGTCCTTCCAGCAAGACTCGGCGCCGGGTCATAAAGCTCGGTCCACGCAGTCTTGGTTGGAATCGAACGTTTCGGACTTCATCAGAGCTGAAGACTGGCCGTCGTCTAGTCCCGATCTTAATCCGCTGGATTATGATTTGTGGTCAGTTTTAGAGAGTACAGCTTGCTCTAAACGCCATGATAATTTGGAGTCCCTAAAACAATCTATACGATTGGCAGTGAAGAATTTTCCCATGGAAAGAGTGCGTGCTTCTATTGATAACTGGCCTCATCGTTTAAAGGACTGTATTGCAGCCAATGGAGACCACTTCGAATAAGCTTTTTATATTTTTAATTGTTTTATATTTATGTATTAAACTGACACACTGTAAAAGTAATAAATGTTATTTGCAGTTAACAATTTTCTTTTTTCTTTATTACAATATTTATGGCAAGACTAGGTATATCAATAATATAGGAGGAAAAATTATTTTGCATGAGTTTCTTTAACAACAACTCATGAATATAAATAAATGTTTGTGCATTGTTTTCAAATAAACTTTATTATTCTTTACTGTATGGTGATCATTATATCTAAAAATGACCTAAACACAGTCTAACAGTGACAATGATTGTCATTTGATTGTATTATATTGTATTTATACTAACCCGCTTGGACAGCTTGGTATAATAGGCCAAAACCTCTTTTCTAAGAAAAGACCGATGTCCAACAGTGGCCTGTTAAAAGCTGTTGATAATAATGATGATGATGATGATATTGTAATTAAATTCAACGAATTTAACATGACGCTTACACTTAACAATTCAAAACTGGTGTTCAGGTTTTTTATTTGAGTTTTGTCAATGATAGGTAGATTTTCAATGTGTTATAAAACTTTCATTCACCTTGTGCCTTATTATTCATTTTTGTAATAAAATAGCAGCATATGTGTTTAATTGAAGGATATCAAAATTATACTGTGTCTGCTTTACGTATTATCTAAAATTCTTTAGATGGGAACAGGATGCTTTGTTGTTGAATAAAACGTAGAGCCGTGAGATATCATTGTCGGTGTATTTTCGTCTAAGAATACAATTTCCGTTGCATTGTTTACGTACAGATAGCTGATTTATAAAATATTTCCTGTCAAACGACCTCTCTAATATAAATGACTTTATCTTATTATTAAACTATAGCCTACGTGACCGTGCCGTTACAATGTGACTAACTATGTAGCGCATTCAGTTTTTATTATACTACAAGTTACCACGACTAAAATTTGTTAATTTGTAATGTGACTAATTACGTAAGCACTTAAATTAACCTTTGACTTAAAGTACTAAACGTAGAATCTAGCGTTGCGCAAAGCTGTGACATAACTAAACGTGACAAACATTTATTGAGTCTAGCAAGTACTAAAGGTTTTTTTAATATATTTATAAACAAAATATTTGGTACCGACTAGTAGTTTCACAGATTATCACGTTTGAATAAACAAAGAAACTCAGCTTCAGTGTATAAATTCACATAATTGGTTATGTGATATGAAGTATCATTAAAGTACCATATCAAATAAATAGCTGTGGAATTAAATTGTTAAGAAATGTGCCGCTAAGGCACCTATCAAGACTCAAGGGTAAAGTAATGCATTAAACATTTTATAAAAGTGAGTAAATAAATTTTCCAATTATCGACACACTCTAAAATTAAACCATATGCAAGTAAGGTTTTTAAAGATGTCTATGTAAGCAATGATTAAAGATTAATTTCTCTGACTAAACCTTGGAAAATGAACCTGGCTAATTAGTATCTAAATAACCCTTCTTGGTAATGGGTAAAAATATATTGGTGGATGATGTATGGATTTAACTACAATAATTTAGGCTAGACCTTTGATAGCCTACTGCTGGACTTAGTTCTCTCCACAGAGAGAAAGTTTTGGTCTACTTTACGATACTAATCAGCCGAGTTGGTACAGGTTTTGTTACAAATTTTCCTTCTCTTTGTAGTCTGTTGTCCTGTATAGTTTGTTGCCTTAGTCGATTCTTACAACTCCGATAGGAGAACTAGGAGTGGTGACACTCTGTATGCTTAATCTGTCACCGCACGAACTCTATAAATGCCAAATAAAGATATATGACCATCTCAAATATATAATTAAATTTAAAAACGACTCGATCGGCAAAAAATTGTAAAATGAATGTTGTGAGCCAAAGCCAAATTAGTAAAAATATATAATAAAAAATATTAATAAAAAGATAATAAATTTAATATTTCGTATAATTTAAACATGTAACTCTGAATAAGCTGAAAAAAAATTGATTAAAATGTTTTTTCCAAAGTGTCCGAAAGACAAATTTTGTAATATGAAACGGCACAAAATACTGCTACTTTCTCACATGAAGTTGTTCATGATCACTAATAAAAGAGATTACAAAGTGCTCACATGCGCACTCAACCGACTGATACATTTTCTCCGCATTTTCATTACTCTCGTAAAATTCGCACACGCACCACGCACCTCGATTATAAAATACCTTCACGCTTGCAATAATAACACTATATGAATATTAATGGCATGACTAAGTGCCGTTAGATTTAAATAGTTCAAGAATTATAAAATGTTAAGGCTATCAATCTAAAACATTATGTGGTCATGAACTGAATCGGGGAAAATTGAAACCAGTAAAAGCTGAGGAAAATTTGTAAAATTGACTATTTATTGATTTAAATGCAATTAAAGGATCATTAACAAACGTAATGAAAGTAAATAACTGACTTTTAGTGTAACATATTTATCTGTATCTTCTTATTGTGCTAATTATTTTTATTTCTTTCTTAACAAATAAAAATGTTGTAACGAAAAATCAGGTATTGTAATAACGCTTATGCATAAACTATTCATCAAAATAACTACACAATCATCTTGTCGATGTTATACTAAGAGCTAGAGAAAAAGTAACAGAAAATATCGTCTGTTGCGCAACTGATTCGTGGCGCCCGTGAGAACTAGGTACGTGTTAGAAATCCTAACTATAATAATGAATTCTACCAGCAGCTCATAACTAACTTCTGAGTGAAAACAAAACATCCTGCTCCACAACGCGGGTTTTATATTAATAGTATCCATTGAGGCTTTGATGGAATTCCCATTACACTTTTCTCCAATGGAACTTATGCCTATAACGTGAATAGACTTAAGCACTTACATACTTCATACTTGAGTGACATATTTTTGAAAAGTAAATATTATAAAAGACTTTGACCACACTATTAATTGATTATGCAGTATTAGAAAAAAATCCTCATATCAGATTGTTTTAGAAGATAGCTTCACAAATATTAATATTAAAATAATCCATGTCACATGTGAAACGACAATGTCATTTAATTTAGCTTCCTGCATCCGTTGAGCGGAAGTAAAAGCTATAGATGTTTGTGCGGAAGTCCATAAAACCGAGGATGTATGTACATATATATATATATATTATTACTTCGCTATCTGAACGGTTATTGTCGGTACCTTTCAATATTAATATCAATAAATGTATACAATACTCGTTAACTGAACTAAGTGCCAATTCATCTACATATTGTGTGGCGTAATTATTTTAAAGATGTGTTATAACAATGTAATTATGTAAATTTAAGTAACTACTTTCGTTGTAAATAGTGTTGCGTTAGTCTTTTTCTGCTCACGGCAGCTGTTGATCTCATTCCAAGGGTTCGTAACTCAAATGCTTTATGTATGTCATAATCTGGCATAAATCGAAGGTGTGCCACCTGTGATAGTTACGAAAAATGCTAATCAGTTAACTTAAAGTTACGCAACACTGCTATGTGTAGAATATTAAAACTGCCAAATTGATTACAACACCTTGTTAAGGTCATAAATTTTCTTCAAAAAGAAATGGTTACATCATTACTAGAATAATGTCGACAGTTACAGCTTATATTAAGAATGCATTTTATAGATATAACACATCAAGAGAAAGCTTATGTATCTCTTAATAAATAGAAACTTTTATTATTTACTTCAAGTTAATAACGACAATAAACCTACTGACAATGCAACTCTGTAGATTTAAATCATTTATTAAGGAACCACGACATACCGCTTTCACACTATAATGCAGCACAGCGAGATGTTTTCTTGCCTAATTGTAAACGTGTTACTGATAAAGTACAGGCAGTTTCCATAGCTTTGTCTATGATAATACAAGGTCTATAACATTAATTATAAAAAGAATAGTGTCAACTACGGAAATTAAGCTGTTTAGCAACGTAATGGAGCCTAGTTCACACAATTTGTATAGACATATGTGTTTATTACGTCAATACATTATGAGCCCATTGTTTTACACGGATGTCAAAATTTCGAGTTGTTTATTTTATGCAAAGTATTTCATCACCTAGGGGTGTTATGTGTTTTTCATTTTAGAAATTTAATGAGCTTTTGGTGTTAACATTTTAAGAGTTAGCAAAATTAAACTTAAAAAAGTGCATATGATCAGTTCGTGTGTCACTGAGGCAGGTTGTGTTCGTTTCACCACATCATTGGCTGCAATCTGCTCTCAACACTTGTTGCGTTTGCGCAGTTGCAATGTTAAATGTGGAAACTGTATCGATCACACTTTGACTGCTTTCATATCGCTCCGTCATTCATAAATTTTATGCACCGCACCTTAAATATTTGAAATGTTACGTACCCACGCCGAGGGCGGCTGCTAGCACTATTAAACACCTTGAATTCATAGTTAAACTGTAAGTCCTGACACGGGAGTAGTGGACACTGTAACGTTCAAGCACACACTGCGAGCGGGTGAATGGGCGGTTGAGGCTTTTATATCGGGTATGCGCATGGACGGTGAAAAGCGACGTCGCCGCCCGCGCAGGCCCCGCTCGCATCACGCACCCTGCCGTGGGGTGGCCACACTACCCCGCGACGCTGTAAACATTCGTACATCTTCATTATTCACTACAGCTACGGTGTTCATAAAATTTTAGTTGTCTTTATTGCCAGTTTTTCGAGACATCTAAGATACTTGCACACTGGCGACTGCCTAACAGTAATCGTAAAAATATAAACTACACAGTTATTTATCTTTACTGAAGTTATTGCAATTATATATTGTATGCAACTGAATCGTTATAGAAGTATTTTTATTTATTAAGTAATCATTTTGTGTTTTTTTTCTCCAAACTGTATGTATTAGGACGTGATTGCATATTTCGGTAACCTATTGCCTAATGAATTTGATCGAGGCACTAAATTGCTTTAAAGATGTTTTTTTGTGTTTAGTGTTTGGTAATTGTTGAAACTTTTGTGTAATATTATCAATATTTTAATGATCAAGAAATATTAGAGCTAGCATGTGTGTATAATGCAGTTTTCTACAAGAAAATTGTATTGTATTGTTGGATGCCAAAAGTCTCACAGGCAGGCAAGATATGTTATGGCATACATTTAAAAGGTCTATGTCCAGCTGTGGACTTCAATAGGCTGATGATGCATTTAAAAGTTTTGACACCCACCAGGTGGGCACGATAATTAATTGTTATGATATCTAAACCTTTTTACAAAAACAAATGTAACCCAAAATTCACCAAAGACACCGATTGTTTTTACCACCTTGCTGCTTTGAAGGTAAAAAGGAGCTTCTAATATTTAACCTATATGTTCCTGTGGCCGTCCCTCTGTCCTTCATAACAACTCGAAATTTGTGCCCTTTTTGTCTATTAAAAATAAATAAAGTTAATAGTGTTTTTAATATACTAAATCATTTTTAAAGCAGTTAAAACTAACGTGTTTATTAGTCAATATCTTTTTTTAATGAGCTCTAGTTTTTTTGTTTCTTTTACTGAATTCTTTTATTTAAAAAAGTAAATGTTATAAGTTAGGTAATTGATTACCTCGTTACCTTATTCCTTTATTTTTACGTATTATTTTTATTTATTGAACATGTGATTTTATTGCTGAATTAATAGATTATAAATGAAATGCTGTGAAAAACTTTTTCTTTTCGCATAACAACCGTAATGGTATAGGTAGACAAACAAACCTATTACCATAAAACATCTCGTACTCACTGAAGCATTAAATAAGTACCTACTCAGTAGTGATCCACGGTCCATCCGATCTACAGCGAAAGTGTTTTCGGACGTAAGCTGCGTTTTAAATCGCGGTCGATCTCATAAATGGACCTTGAATTACGTACTTGTCCATATCATAATAGGAGGTTACTAAAAACCTACATGAACAAATAAATAATTACAGATCATATTCTCATGGTAAAACAATAGTTTTACAGTCGAGTGCTACTAAAGGCTGGATAACAAGGTAAGATGCTGAATCTCTCTTTGATATCAACGCATAAACTTACAAAAAAAATCAATTGATTAGTTTCAACTTGCTTTGAAATTTAAATAATATTTGCCTATACACATATCTTTTTTTGTACTGTCAGAAGTTTAATAGGTTCGGAAAAGATTTTTTATTTATTAAAAACCTTAATTAAATTCCTAATTTAGTTTGACTTCGTCTAACGAAAAAGTAATTGTTTTTTTATTATCAAAACTTCTATTAAAACTCATGGATGTTTTAAATTAGAAAGATATCTTTTATGAAAATGTAGGGATTATTTATTTTAATATCTATTAAAAACTTCTTGTCTACCTTTCCATTACAATTTACTTAAATTAACCAATGGTCAGTCTCTACAACGCGAAGCTAATAGAGCAAGAGCCCGTGAGTGCCAGACCTTCGTCATTTTATAAAAGCTGAAAGTTCTTCTATGTGTGTCCCTAGTACAGGTAAGAATGATCCCCAAACATGAAGCTGAGGCAGCGGTGGCTTTGGCAGATAACAGGCAACAAAGGTATGTAAAATTCCATCTCAAATTCGTCATAATATAAAACTTGATTTTTTTATATTTGATTCATAATAATATCAAAACTCGCGTTGCTCATTGCCAGACAGTTAGTATGGTTCCAACCCTCTGCCGGACACCCCTAAACTATTATAATTTATAATTATACTTACGTTATATTATAAAACCTAAATTTAATATATAATTTTTTGGGAGCCTATTAAACTATGTTTATATAGTAGCCGGACAGTTTCGAAGGTTCTATCATCTTGCCAGACGCATTAAAAGTGAGCAATAATCGGGAGAGCAAGGAGCGAATACAGTAACTAAACGTTATATTATAAAACCTAAGTTTCATATATAATTTTTTGGGAGCCTATTAAACTATGTTTACATAGTAGCCGGACAGTTTCGAAGGTTCTATCATCTTGCCAGACGCATTCAAAGTGAGCAGTAATCGGGAGAGCAAGGAGCGAATACAGTAACTAAACGTTATATTATAAAACCTAAATTTTATATATAATTTTTTGGGAGCCTATTAAACTATGTTTATATAGTAGCCGGACAGTTTCGAAGGTTCTCTCATCTTGCCAGACGCATTCAAAGTGAGCAATAATCGGGAGAGCAAGGAGCGAATACAGTAACTAAACGTTATATTATAAAACCTAAATTTTATATATAATTTTTTGGGAGCCTATTAAACTATGTTTATATAGTAGCCGGACAGTTTCGAAGGTTCTCTCATCTTGCCAGACGCATTCAAAGTGAGCAATAATCGGGAGAGCAAGGAGCGAATACAGTAACTAAACGTTATATTATAAAATCTAAGTTTCATATATAATTTTTTGGGAGCCTATTAAACTATGTTTACATAGTAGCCGGACAGTTTCGAAGGTTCTATCATCTTGCCAGACGCATTCAAAGTGAGCAATAATCGGGAGAGCAAGGAGCGAATACAGTAACTAAACGTTATATTATAAAACCTAAGTTTCATATATAATTTTTTGGGAGCCTATTAAACTATGTTTACATAGTAGCCGGACAGTTTCGAAGGTTCTATCATCTTGCCAGACGCATTCAAAGTGAGCAGTAATCGGGAGAGCAAGGAGCGAATACAGTAACTAAACGTTATATTATAAAACCTAAATTTTATATATAATTTTTTGGGAGCCTATTAAACTATGTTTATATAGTAGCCGGACAGTTTCGAAGGTTCTCTCATCTTGCCAGACGCATTCAAAGTGAGCAATAATCGGGAGAGCAAGGAGCGAATACAGTAACTAAACGTTATATTATAAAATCTAAGTTTCATATATAATTTTTTGGGAGCCTATTAAACTATGTTTACATAGCAGCCGGACAGTTTCGAAGGTTCTATCATCTTGCCAGACGCATTCAAAGTGAGCAGTAATCGGGAGAGCAAGGAGCGAATACAGTAACTAAACGTTATATTATAAAACCTAAATTTTATATATAATTTTTTGGGAGCCTATTAAACTATGTTTACATAGTAGCCGGACAGTTTCGAAGGTTCTATCATCTTGCCAGACGCATTCAAAGTGAGCAGTAATTGGGAGAGCAAGGAGCGAATACAGTAACTAAACGTTATATTATAAAACCTAAATTTTATATATAATTTTTTGGGAGCCTATTAAACTATGTTTATATAGTAGCCGGACAGTTTCGAAGGTTCTCTCATCTTGCCAGACGCATTCAAAGTGAGCAATAATCGGGAGAGCAAGGAGCGAATACAGTAACTAAACGTTATATTATAAAATCTAAGTTTCATATATAATTTTTTGTGAGCCTATTAAACTATGTTTACATAGCAGCCGGACAGTTTCGAAGGTTCTATCATCTTGCCAGACGCATTCAAAGTGAGCAGTAATCGGGAGAGCAAGGAGCGAATACAGTAACTAAACGTTATATTATAAAACCTAAGTTTCATATATAATTTTTTGGGAGCCTATTAAACTATGTTTACATAGTAGCCGGACAGTTTCGAAGGTTCTATCATCTTGCCAGACGCATTCAAAGTGAGCAGTAATCGGGAGAGCAAGGAGCGAATACAGTAACTAAACGTTATGTTATAAAACCTAAATTTTATATATAATTTTTTGGGAGCCTATTAAACTATGTTTATATAGTAGCCGGACAGTTTCGAAGGTTCTCTCATCTTGCCAGACGCATTCAAAGTGAGCAATAATCGGGAGAGCAAGGAGCGAATACAGTAACTAAACGTTATATTATAAAATCTAAGTTTCATATATAATTTTTTGGGAGCCTATTAAACTATGTTTACATAGCAGCCGGACAGTTTCGAAGGTTCTATCATCTTGCCAGACGCATTCAAAGTGAGCAGTAATCGGGAGAGCAAGGAGCGAATACAGTAACTAAACGTTATATTATAAAACCTAAATTTTATATATAATTTTTTGGGAGCCTATTAAACTATGTTTATATAGTAGCCGGACAGTTTCGAAGGTTCTCTCATCTTGCCAGACGCAGTCAAAGTGAGCAGTAATCGGGAGAGCAAGGAGCGAATACAGTAACTAAACGTTATATTATAAAACCTAAATTTTATATATAATTTTTTGGGAGTCTATTAAACTATGTTTATATAGTAGCCGGACAGTTTCGAAGGTTCTCTCATCTTGCCAGACGCATTCAAAGTGAGCAGTAATCGGGAGAGCAAGGAGCGAATACAGTAACTAAACGTTATATTATAAAACCTAAGTTTCATATATAATTTTTTGGGAGCCTATTAAACCATGTTTACATAGTAGCCGGACAGTTTCGAAGGTTCTATCATCTTGCCAGACGCATTCAAAGTGAGCAATAATCGGGAGAGCAAGGAGCGAATACAGTAACTAAACGTTGTATTATAAAACCTAAGTTTCATATATAATTTTTTGGGAGCCTATTAAACCATGTTCACATAGTAGCCGGACAGTTTCGAAGGTTCTATCATCTTGCCAGACGCATTCAAAGGCGGTCCGAATTGTACTCGCAGCGCTTACGACGTTTAAACTGCTAACGTGTGGACCGATTTAGTGAGCGTGCGATACCGATGAAAATGATGAAAATATTTAGATTCAATTAAAATAAATTAATTTCTCTGTAAATTTCTTATCTTAAAAAAATGTGTCCTTTGGTATAATAAACACTAATATTTGATTTACTTTTGTTTCATTGGCTTTATAATTTTAATAGCATTGACAATAATAAACTTCTTAAAAATGAAAAATAATATCAATTAAATTTTTAGATTTTCGATATGATTGACATTGTATGAGAAACATTTTACTCAGTATTATTTTAAATATTTGTTATTGAAATTGTAAAAATTAATTAATGAAATTTCTGGATTAAGAAAAAAATAAACTGCAAAATTTGAAATTAATAACAATGGGTGCGCAGTGAAATCCCGCAATAGACTAAGCGCTCTGTTTCACTTGCACTAGTTACTGTATACGCTCCTTGCTCTCCTGATTACTGCTCACTTTGAATGCGCCTGGCAAGATGATAGAACCTTCGAAACTGTCCGGCTACTATGTAAACATAGTTTAATAGGCTCCCAAAAAATTATATATAAAACTTAGGTTTTATAATATAACGTTTAGTTACTGTATTCGTTCCTTGCTCTCCCGACTATTGCTCACTTTGAATGCGTCTGGCAAGATGAGAGAACCTTCGAAACTGTCCGGCTACTATATAAACATAGTTTAATAGGCTCCCAAAAAATTATATATAAAATTTAGGTTTTATAATATAACGCTTAGTTACTGTATTCGCTCCTTGCTCTCCCGATTACTGCTCACTTTGAATGCGTCTAGCAAGATGATAGAACCTTCGAAACTGTCCGGCTACTATGTAAACATAGTTTAATAGGCTTCCAAAAAATTATATATGAAACTTAGGTTTTATAATATAACGTTTAGTTACTGTATTCGCTCCTTGCTCTCCCGATTATTGCTTACTTTGAATGCGTCTGGCAAGATGATAGAACCTTCGAAACTGTCCGGCTACTATATAAACATAGTTTAATAGGCTCCCAAAAAATTATATATTAAATTTAGGTTTTATAATATAACGCTTAGTTACTGTATTCGCTCCTTGCTCTCCCGATTACTGCTCACTTTGAATGCGTCTGGCAAGATGATAGAACCTTCGAAACTGTCCGGCTACTATATAAACATAGTTTAATAGGCTCCCAAAAAATTATATATTAAATTTAGGTTTTATAATATAACGTTTAGTTACTGTATTCGCTCCTTGCTCTCCCGATTATTGCTCACTTTGAATGCGTCTGGCAAGATGAGAGAACCTTCGAAACTGTCCGGCTACTATATAAACATAGTTTAATAGGCTCCCAAAAAATTATATATAAAATTTAGGTTTTATAATATAACGTTTAGTTACTGTATTCGCTCCTTGCTCTCCCGATTACTGCTCACTTTGAATGCGTCTGGCAAGATGATAGAACCTTCGAAACTGTCCGGCTACTATGTAAACATAGTTTAATAGGCTCCCAAAAAATTATATATGAAACTTAGGTTTTATAATATAACGTTTAGTTACTGTATTCGCTCCTTGCTCTCCCGATTATTGCTCACTTTGAATGCGTCTGGCAAGATGATAGAACCTTCGAAACTGTCCGGCTACTATATAAACATAGTTTAATAGGCTCCCAAAAAATTATATATTAAATTTAGGTTTTATAATATAACGTAAGTATAATTATAAATTATAATAGTTTAGGGGTGTCCGGCAGAGGGTTGGAACCATACTAACTGTCTGGCAATGAGCAACGCGAGTTTTGATATTATTATGAATCAAATATAAAAAAATCAAGTTTTATATTATGACGAATTTGAGATGGAATTTTACATACCTTTGTTGCCTGTTATCTGCCAAAGCCACCGCTGCCTCAGCTTCATGTTTGGGGATCATTCTTACCTGTACTAGGGACACACATAGAAGAACTTTCAGCTTTTATAAAATGACGAAGGTCTGGCACTCACGGGCTCTTGGACCATAACAGCTATTAGTTTGGCTCTTATACATAAGTGCTCATAGGTTACAGTAGACTAAAATGTAGATGATAAATGCATCTTCACTACCTTTTCTTACGTACAATACAACAGGCTACAAAATGATCGATTTCTTTTGCACATTTCTTGTAAATCTCTTTTAATGACAACACGTGTGACAATAAAAAAGTCCACAAATATTTTAGCCAATAAATATTCGGCAAACATCAATTTTGATCCACAGTTATGTATCTTATACCTATTTAGGACAAGGATATGAAGTATCGAGTCGACGACCGTTCGCGTCCGAGTCGAAGGCCTGCGGGTTTCACAGTTCCATGCCAAATATTATACATGTGCAGATGTGAACATGTATTCACATTACCTATTGTTAGCATTCTGTTTTGTAACATTAGTGAGGCCAAGGATTCGAAAAATTCTATGCAGAACTAGTATTCGGATCATGTTTTTTTATAGTGAGGTTCCGTATTTTAATGTGTATTATGTAATAGGTATTATATGCATCGCGTGTTGTAAAGTACTCGTGGGTTTTTTTTTAAATGTCATCGATACTCTATACTTAATAAGCGTATAACTATTATGTACCTTTTCTCTATAATAATTGGACAAAACCTTTTTAATTGTTGTAATTAATTACGGTGAAGCGTTGATATGAACATTCAATTTCTTTTATTGTTGTTGATGAATTCTTCCGTAGTTGCAAATATTAACTCGTTTTAATATTTGCCGACAGAGTTTCATATTTTTTTATAAAAGTTAGCAAAGGCAGTGCACCGGTTAAACCTATAGAGACTATGTAGTCTTAAGCCTTAAAAATGTTGGCTATTTTTAACATAATACAATTAAGGAACATTGTCACGGATAGGGGCCGTGGGCGGGTGAACGATCATAAAAACATTATGAATCTCTCAGTTCGTTATTTAAAGGAATCTACCAAAATTGTAAGTACCTGCGACAGGTATTGTCACAGATACTCTACCATTACTCATTACTACTATTGAGTATTCTCAAATATCCTGAAAACTAACGTAGAGATACAGAATTTCTTGCTCTTGTTTTCTTAAAAATAAAATACAAATTTGTTCCAAGAAGCTTGTTAATATAAAGGTCAAGCGTAACAAATAAATGGCAACAATGAAATCTTAGACGAGGATTGTGACAAAAACTGAATTACCAGTTTATTCATTCGAGAATCCATTGTCGTGAAATATGAGAATACATACATATTTAAACAGAGTTTCTATAAAAGTATGTATGTACTCTTGTCTCATACACTATTGTATTGCGATTCTCAGCATACAGGTTTAAAATTGACTGGATTTACTTACAATAGGTTTATTTAGGCTGCTACTACTACTACCTTAGTTAGTTACCTTAAATATTTGTTCATACATAATTTGGCACCACTACTCTAAAAAGGGGTCCAATAAATTATACCAGCCAGATGTCTGCTCCTCTTAATGTAAGCTCTTCCAAAAGTATACGTACTTTCATACCATACCCGGCCAAAGAGTCTTTTTCCATTTGTATTAAGGCTCACACTCAATGGCATTTGTCACGTCTCTTTTAATAACTGCCTTTTAATGGTTGCCTGACCAAATCTCCAAAGTAAATGAATGTTAAAAACAATAGGATTAAGGAATACCTCAAGTCTCGTAAAGAAACGGGATTGAGACTCAGTAGTTTAAAAAGGCCTAGGCTATATTATCAAATGTATGACGATATGATTTGTGTTATTGAGAATCATAGGATACCAAGAACTTCTGATAAATAAAATAAAAACTTTAATAATCCAATTTGACCATTGAACATACCTATCTTGATAAATGTTGTTACTTCTTGTCATAAATTCATTCAGTTAGTAAGATGTTAATTTATATATGATGTTAATGTAAAATTCGCGTAATCAGATTATTTTATATTAGCGTATTTCAGATGCGTGCATAATGTTCAACTGGAATAATACCAGAGTTTTACAGAAAATCAGTGTGGAACAATATTTTCGTTGCGTTTCTCCGAGTGCGCACGATTACTGTAGGCACTTTTGTCTCTTGAGTTATGTCTCTTATAAGCATGATCGGCAGTGGCCACTTACTATCACGTAAATCATATACTCTTTTGCTTCCTATGCCACAAAAATATTTGTCAATTTTTGCTTATAACTCGTTATTTTTGGTTGTAGAGGTGAATGGTGTATGAAGTGAAGAGAGAATTAAGCTATAGAGATTTTATTTGCGACAAAGAAATGAATTAACATTTTTTGGTTAAACCTATAGTTAACCCGATAAACCATAAAAACCATTTGTGTTTACCTTTTTCTAAGATAGTGGTCGTGAACCAAAGGTTGCAATCCCACAAACTTGGATTTCACTTAACAGTAACACCTTCTAAAATGATTTCCTCGGACAAATGCACGCTAAGCCAAAAATAATATATCATTTATATGTATTTGACATTCTTCAATAATAACAAAGATTGTAATATATTTAATACGAATTATATGTATATACATTACATTAACTTAAAAAAACATACCAGTTTCTGTCAGTTAATGCTGTCAGAAACTGGATGCGAGAAGTCGATTAAGTGTCGAGTCGATTGTCTGAGTCAATTCGAGAGGTCTATGCTCAACTGTGGACTACGATAGGCTGATGACGATGATGAAACATACAAGCTATTAATTACTTTATATATATTTTTTAGGTACTGTGTAGTCATGCCTCTTATTTTTAATAATCTTATTTTTAAATGTTGTTTTTATTAATAAAAACTATTTTTATGTTCACCAAACGAAGGTAATAATGTTATTTCTTTCATAATGTTCTTCAATAATGGTAATAATGTTATTTCTTTTCAAGCAATCGGGCACAGTATTCAAATGAAATTTTAAAAAGTAATGTAAATTTTATTTAATTATTTATACAATATAGTATTTGTGGTTGTTACCGAGCTGTTTACTTCATTGCGCCGGCGCAACTATGTGCAGTATGCGGAAGGTGCCTCAATGACGACAAAATAAACACCTAAACTTACAGTCACCGTTTAAAAATTATAGTGTTTATGAGTAAATGAATTTTGTGAAACTATTTTACGTTATTGCAATTGTAGTTTAGCAACACAACGTGAGAAGACATTAATTTCTGGTTGCTATACCGTTTTAGAGAATAAAAAATTAAGTTTTCCGATTATATTATTCAGGATCTTAAAATATTTAAGTAGAGTATTCGTGTTTTTTTGTGATATTTTTTTGAATTTTTATATAAGGTGAGATAAATTCTAAGAAATTATAAAATAAGTAGTTTATATATATCTTTTTGTGTGTGTACTCGTCGTTCCTTAAACAAACATCAAGCAACCGTATAACGTGTAAGCTGAAAACTTAAATATTCCTATATGTATTAATTGACTTTACCTATGAGCAAAGTAAGTTTTTTTTATAAAATAAACAAACATCACATTTTTAACACTGCCCTCAGGCCAGACGAAATAACTGCCCGAGTGCTGGCCCGAGCCCTCAAACACATGTCAGACCGCCTCAGGGAGGTCCTAGACGCTAGCTTGGCGTCCGAGCGCTTGCCTGAGTGCTGGAAAATTGGGAAGCTGGTCCTATTAAGGAAACTAGGACGGCCTGCCGATTCAGTCGCGGCCCACAGGCCCATCATGTTGCTGGGTGGACGAGTAAACTGTTTGAAAGGATACTCTCTGCCCACATAGCTCGACACCTCTGCAAGGTGCGTCCAGATCTGTCGGACGTCCAATTCGCTTTTCGAGCGGGGCGTTCGACAGTCAATGCTGTGTTGCGAATGCAAATAAACAATACAATTCAAGTTAATTAGAAATGTTCGATTGAGTATATTTATTTACAAAAATCAACATTATTTAATAAAGTAAAAAGTAAAAAAACTTCTTCAAGTTCATATTGAAACGCGCGGCAAAGAATAAAATAAACTTTTGTATCCTATAAACTGTGTATTGACATTATAAGTTGATAGTAGAAGTTTTCAAGGAAAGTTTATTTTAATCTTTTTAACACGTTTAAATAAAAGCTTGTTTTCATTTATTTTTACTTTTTAATTATCGCGGGACAGATTTTTCAGTCTGTTCATCACAGTCTAGACGTTCATAATAAATAAAATGAACTTATTTTTCCAAATGACAAGGTTACATAAGAATATAATCTAGAAATAAAGTACTCATCAAGACAAATAAAAAAAGCCCAAACTCGAAGTGGCTACGTCATTTTATTACTGAGATCCTATGACCACTTTCCAGCTTCATCATCATACACTGGCTACCTTTTTGTACTAGAGTACTCGTCAAGAATTCAAATGAGCCCAAATTTAAAGGGATTCTATCGTTTTAATATGGACACACTATGGCCAACTTCATTCTATTATTAGGCCCTGGATACCATTTACCATATTTATTTTACCATAGCACATGTCAAAATGAATCATAAAAGTACAAACTCGATAGGGTCACGTTATTTCATTACAGAGTTCCTATGGCCACTTTCCAGTTTCATCATTAGATCAAGTTCATGTCACCAGAATGTTGCATTGTCACGTGATATACCTAAATGGGAAAAAATATCCAGTCAATCGGTTGAAGATATCAACTTCAACATTGACTTACAAGATTCCATCGGAACCATATTAAAAGTTAAATAACAGCTTGTTATATTTAGGTTTAATTCTTTTGATAATACTTACTTCAGTGCAAAAATAATTATATGAACAATGATCCATAACGATTGTATCGTTAACATTCTTTTTAAAACTTATTAGGTTCTACTAAGGCTTTACGGCCTTTAATCCGTATCATAGTATTAAAAATACTAATAATCATAGATTGTAAAAAATAAATTACGTCTTTGACCATAAAAAAAATTACAAAAATCATTAGTACAAGATTTCTTCATTGAATTTGTAACAAAATTAGTTACAAATTCTTAAATATATTCAAATAAAATCTGAAAAACTGAAAAAGTCAACGAGTTATCTGGATAAGATATTTCTTGCCAGACATTTTGTCTTATTGGTAAATTAACGAAGGTGTTTCTGTAAATATAATATATAATACCAGTATATCCAAATCTGAATATATATTATATATAAATCGGTTCCATCGCCAAAATTGTTGCCTAAAGTTGTATCATCAATTTTCAATTAAAACAGCTTCAAAAGTGTAAGTAGACTGGTAATAGGCCCCTTTAAAGAATAAGGTATTAATCTGTTACCAACCCAATTAAAAAAATACTTCTTAAGAATTTGATTGCTTTTGGATAGATGTGTAGAATCATTGACATACTATACCTGTAAATCACATCACGTCATGTACCATGGAGCACCTACGAATATTTAATATTTAAATATTCGTAGGTGCTATTTATTGTAAATTATATTGGTGATATTTATTGTAAATTATATTGTAACTACAGGAATACTCGTAAATAAGAACAAAGTTAATTTACCCAGTTGTACTCTTAAATATATTGCGCTATAAACTCAAATAAAACTAGAATTAGTAACCAATGAAATTAGCATAGTTCACTATTAGTTGATGCATTACAGCATGGGTTGGCTATAGGATTAAAATTGTAATTATTGTTCCTATCACCACTATATTTTAATATTGAATTTTAGGCATATTAAAGATGTATTTCAAGGAAATTAGTAATAATTTGTGTTTGTATATGCATTAAAAAGACATCAAAACAGTTTCAACAACAAATAGGTTGATTAGAATGTTTTACGATCATATTCTCTGCCAAGAAAGAAATAAACATTCTTGCGTAGGTGCGAGTCAGTATGAAAAATATGCGTTCTCCTGAATCCGATAACGAACTGTCAAATTATTCTTTAAATCATCGGTAAGCGTAGTGATGAATATTTGCTACACAAATTTTGCGATGCAGAGTCAAAACAAGGTAGATGCACAGAAACTAGGATACGATTTTATGAAAAAGTAATGATAATAATAAAAGTTAGATTTTAACATACACACACATACACACACACGCATATATACACACACATATATATATATATATATATATATATATATATATATATACTTAAATTATAGTAAGAGATAGTATAAGATTAAGGCTTTTTGATAGCGTGTTAAGATGTTTCCACAATAGATATTTGAAACTTTACGGAGTTTTGTAATCCTGATCTCGAAAGGGAGCGCTTTCCATAAAAGTACAGATTGTACCAAGATTTTTGAGTGTAGACAATCAGAGCGGTGGGTAGGTAGTCATTGAAGAAGCAAATTATTGGAAGACCTAAGATTTATAGTGTGGTTTGCACCCTTCAAATTGAGTAGTTAAGTAGGAAGGAGAACTTGGGGTGAAGAGTAAAGAATAATGTCTGTCTACGTTGGCGAATTAGAAGCCACTTTAGATGAGAGCGATACTCAGACTCGTGATCATATTTGTATGAATTAAAAATAAATAACTTGTCTTACTTTAATACAACACATTTAAATAATCATTTTACGAAACGCGCGGTAATAGGGGTCGTTATTAAGTGTGTTTCCTGAATCATCCTCATTCATATAAAACAGAATTCTAAACAACCGGTACCCATATTCTTATGCGAAGACCATGCTGACCCTAATCTAACAATAAAAATATTGTAAGACACCATACCAAGTCTCATAATTTATCAAAATACACAAGCACCCAATCCTTCCATGGAACTTTAGTCCATGGCAATAACTCAGGGCGATCCCAATAAGTTAGTATAAAACGGTACCCGACAACTTCTTATTATTCACGAGGGCTGCGCGCACGCACGAAATTGTTCGCAGACGCGACGCGCTTCCTTTTGCCTCGTATTGAACCACTAATATTCGAACATTGAATATACTTTTAAATAAGTAATGGGGTTTTTCACAAATAGACGCAAGAAAAGTTCTCTAGAAACACATTACAAAAAAACTAGTGTGATATAGCATAGCATGATTAGAACATTTCTGATCTATTTGTGAGAACCAATATGCATTTAGTAAGTTTTCTTCTTACCGTGTCGATGGCAACACCTACACAGTTTCAACCCAATGCTCCCAGTAGTTTGTCGGGTGTATAAATATTGTTACTACTGATGAATAACCTTTAAATTACTGAAATTAGCTTAATAAGTAATAGCTTAACAAGTTCTGTCTTTAAAACTTACTGTAGATCGCTTGGTGTTCAAAATTCGAGGATAATGTTATGTTACCCGTGCCTCCGTCCGCGTGGCATTTAATAAAAAAGTGTTTGTGTTTTTCTAAAGTAAAAGTAGCCTAAGTTACTCTTTATAACATCAACTATCTACGAATGAAAAATCCTTCTAAATTTGTAAAGCTGTTACAATAATTAGCCGAAAAAAATAAAAATTGATTTTTTATGTAAATACCGTATATACTTTTATATACATTTGGCGTAAATCTGTTTATTTGAAATTTGAAATTATAGACAAACATTTTAATTTCTATATATTGTATGGATACTTGTAACATATACCTTGATGTCTTCTTTTGTTTACAAATGTTATTTGAATGAACATGTGTGTTAAATATTACTTTGCTAGACTTTCTCTCTCTAACTTCTACACAAGTTTGAAATATTTTAAATGTCACGTTTTTCGGTAAGCAAAATAAATAAACAAGGGATATTATGAAATTAATTTAATTAAATATCACAGTGTTAGCAAAACCCCTTGTTACAGCACGGCTGTTGTCTTTGACCTAAATATTTATTACATCACCATTTAAATGTGGGAGGAAACTAACAACTGACTGACGTACATACATATGAATGTATGTGCATACATCTGCAAAGATATTGTGCATCAAGTGATTCAACACACCTACGGATAATTTGGTAGGAACAATTATCGTTCCCTACTAACACCAGTAACAACACATCAGACAGGAAAAAAATATCTTGAATAAACATATTTTTTGTGAGGTACATTTAATAACTCCCATATGTTGTCGTTGCCTTAAAAATTCTTTAAATAATTTTAAATTGTCTTCTGAAGCTTACTTCACACTACAGAACTAAAACTAAGTATATAAAACGCACACAATGTGATGATAAATAGATTTTTGTAAGAGAAGATTCTCGCAAGAGCAAGAAGCCATTGCCAAAAGAAATGGAGAATCACAGCATTGCGTTGACAATAATACAAACATGACTTTCTTATTTGAGTAATTATATATATGCAAGATAGATAGAAATAATAATAAATATTTAATAATATTTCGGACATTTGACACACAACGTCATTTAGTTTCAAACTAAGCAGAGCTTGTACCTTAATAACTAGACTGACTGATAGAATACTTATATACTTTTTTTCTAAATACATACATATTATATATAGAAAACACCCAAACTTCGAAATAAATATTTTTAGTTTATATAAACATTTTGTCCGACCTGGGGATCGAATCCGAGACCTCAAGCATAGCAGTTGCACTCACTACTGTTGCGCCACCGAGGCAGTTGTAGACAAAGATGTCGTAGTTACAGAAAGGTATATACATATTATTTTATTTATACACAAAGGCTTGAAAACTGACAACAGTTGTGATGTACAGAAGGCGGCCTTATTGCTTCGGATGGAATAATTTAATTTTATTCCGGTGCTTGATATTTATGGGTAAAAGTTTGAGTAACAAATAAGGTCTTTTCAGACCAAAAAGAATAGCATATTGTTTTCGTTTTGTAAACAGAAGAACTAAGTCATTTAAACATAGTGTAGACAGACAGCGTTTCTCATCATCATCATTATTATAAACCTTTAATAGTCCACTGCATGATATAAGCCTCTTCTTGGATAAATAGATAGATTGGATAAATTCGCCATGGCAATTTTCTCAACAGCTTAAATAGGTTGGATAGAATAGCTGTACGAATTCGTCATAGATTTGGTCACGTTTTTTAGTACATAAGTTAAATACAGATTTAAAAAATTAAAAGTAAAATTCGTAATACAAAGCATATATTGTTATATGTTACAGTTTATTATAATATATTATCTAATATAATAGTTAGTACACGACGCAAATTTATTCAATATCATTAAAAGGAATGTTGTTACTTAATTGGTAGAAAAATTGTTTAAAAATTAGTTTATATATGAACTCACATATAATATTTACATAGTTCATCATTTTGTTACCGTAATTAGTCGTGTTTATATTTATTCATAGATGCTGGTATGGTATCTAGGGACAAAATATCTATCTAAATGTCTAGTTACAAGAGATAGATATAAAACAGAGATCTGACTGAGTAATAACAAGGAACTAAAACAAACTGAAAAGCAAAAGCTGAGTCCAGAAATAACCTTTTTTGGTAAGGTATAGGTATAAGGTAGCGAAATAAAGGTTCGTGAATTTATTAAGAATTCTAATAGACTATACATACAAGTATATTGGTGCTTCGAGGCTAAAACTGTTCAATTTTCTTAAATCCTGTTACTTTTGTGTTGATTCCATTTAAGGTAGTTGCATATTATTATTATAAGTGAAACAGTTTTCATACATTTTTAATTTAATACATAATTTGGAAGTTGGAAACTGTCAATGACTTCATACTGAAACAAGATCCATAGTCAGGAGGTAATTTAAAAAAAGCACAAATATTCATATCAAAAGTACTATAAACACCACCTACATAACAAAGAGTAACTGAATACCGGAATGACTTATAACTGACACGAATAGACGTTGCATATTTAGTGAAGTTTATTACTAAATATATAAAGGCTACCTACTTAGACGTATTATATCATAACTGTAGTGTTTAAGAGTATATTGAGGTCATTTTGTTAGGCTTTAAAAATAAACTGTATGTGTAAACCGTAATGGAGTGAAATGATTTATGTGGAATTAAAAACATAGCGTACATAACATACAAATTCTTACTTTTTTTGTTCCCGAAGGTTCAGTACATACAGTATGGGAAGCGCATTAAACTTATGTAGTTTTACGATACCATACTCTTACGTGTCCCACATGCCGAGTTTAATTTTATAATTGAAAACAAACCTATAGCCATTACCCGAGCATGTATATCTCTAAGTAAGATTGAAAAATATTTATTTTATTTCACAGAAAGGTAATAATAACCGATAATCCGTACAGTTTTACATTTATTAAGTTACATAGGTGCATAGGGTACCCACCAAAAAATTAGAACCCCAAATCAACCAAATCTGCAAATAGTGCACCTATCGATCGACGGACAAAGCTCTGGCAAACAAAACATCCCGATTAGCGGCAATTGAG
Source organism: Hypercompe scribonia (assembly GCA_949316085.1). Classification (NCBI taxonomy): domain Eukaryota; kingdom Metazoa; phylum Arthropoda; class Insecta; order Lepidoptera; family Erebidae; genus Hypercompe; species Hypercompe scribonia. The sequence goes on from OX438969.1 coordinate 20,241,052, forward strand.
GCTCGTCATTTATTACGTGGGACCAAAATACTGCCACAAACTGAGCGTTTAATATGCCTCTGACTACCCCTCCAGGGAAACAAGCGTAATATTATACATGTATGTATGTATAAATTAATTACACACAGATACAGGGACCAAGATCGTGCTCATCACACAATATTCATCCTGGATAGGATTCCAATCCACAGCATCTTTCCTATACATAATCTCTAGCCACTAAATCAACAGGTAAGTCTAAAATAAAAACAAAATATGAATAAATTGTATCCTTATCTTACAGTCGTAAGTCAAATTAAAAAAGTTATTAAAGAGTAAATACAAGTGCAGATTGTTTACGGCTCGAAATACAAAATGAGATCATTTAAAATGTAAACATTTTGGAATGTTTGATTTAGAATTTTTAACAATTGGTTAATATTGTGTTACATAAATTAAAAACAAACTAATTTCGCCAACTATTTTTATTCTTACATATTGCTACAATCACGGTTAGGCAATTATATTGCAATCATCGCTCTTTTGACTGTAATTTATTAGCGGGTCATAGGCGAAATATACATTACATTAAATAAAGAACACCAACAGCATTTTATTTATATCGCAATTCTATCATTTACCACATTTGTAATTTCTCTTAATCCTGGAACTCTCATATAGAAAGGTATCCTTAAAGAGAGATATCCATCTTCATTTTCATCATTATATTAATTAACTTAAACACAAAGAACAATACTGATTTCATTTATAATAGATTCATAATTAAATTAGCTAATAAAATGTGCATTTGTGGCTGTTATTCCAATCTTATGTTATCTTGGTCGGATCAAACAGTGTTATTGAGTTTTTAAAGTGTTATTGAGTCTTAGCACAAAGCACGTAAAAGCCGTCGGTTCTACGTTTGAATTCTACCGGGTCGTGTAGGAAAGTCATCCTATCGGAATATTAGAGTGTGGGAACAGAGAGTGTATCTGTGTTTGCGCACTATTTTTGCACTATAATATCTGAAACGTCGGTTGGCTGGTCTCCGTTGAGGTTGGCGGCAGTGACCGATATCGGCTAGGAGTACATCATCATCATCATTAACCAAAAAATTAAACTTACTTCCAGTTATACAAAAATCCTTGTAAGCACACTCAATAAATAAATTGTCACACTGCCAAAAGAATTACCAACATCAAACGTTGGGTCGTTGATATGTTTTCGTAATAAGTATTACTGCGCCTTGTGTAACAAAATGTACTCAGATTTTTTTATGTTTCTGATGTATAGTGCTTGTAATTTGCATGGTATTCAGTGATGGTGCTAAGAATAAAATTTGATTAATAAGGCAACAGATTTTGCCTGTCGATTTGCTCATACTGATGTGCTCGTAAATAATATTGTCAATTAACGTGTCCATTAAAAACGGGACGTTCGAAATGGAGTAAAGGTACCTTACGTCATATCTGATGAGCTTATTGCAAGAATCGCAACGTAATTTAGGTGTAAATACGTAAAAAGAACGAATCCATGTTACTGTCACGAAAGTATGACACTGCGAAGTGATGAACACATCGATACCCATAACCCCATGTTATAATCACCGTTCATATTCTGCTATTTATGCTGCTCCGGAGTTCATATTTAATCCTGCATTTTCTGAAAATATGAAATCAAATATATTGACAAAAATATGTAAAGTTGAAAATATACACTTCTCAGTCTCAATATGCAGTCTCATCTAATGTGAAAACGCAAATAATAAAATAAATTCTTAACTTAAATTCTAACTTCCCTCTGAGTTATTCAAATAAACCAAGCAGGCAATAAATACTTTATATATTAGTACAACACAGTAAAATACCTGTATTTGTCTCTAAAGGTTGTAAAATATTAGAAATGTGGAAGTGATTTTGTCTCTGTGCTTTGAAAGCTAAACTACTAAACTGATTTTAATGAAATTGAGCCTGGAGATACTTAGATTCTTAAGGAAGAAAATAAGCTACTTTTTACCATAGTACCTGACATACACGAGGGAGGAACCTTTTATTTGTCAAGTTTTTTACTTTGTCAAGTAGAAACGAATATTTCTTAGATGCTAACGTAGTAAACTGCTGTTAATTAAGTCATAGATTGAGACAACCAAACTTCAGTCAATTCAAACTTCAGAATGGACCTCAGAGGTTCATTTCTTCCACTTATAGTATTTTGCATTAAGATTTATTTTTTCCTTATATAGAAGTCGAATTATAATAGTATTTTTTATGTATGTAATAATGTAATATTAGTTCAGTAACTGTACCTAATACCGTAGAGTACGTCGAGTAACACCTGGGTCGAGGTGAACTATTATACTATACATTTTAACTTATATACTACTAATAAAAATAATATTTTTAAACTTACTAATTGATAATAATTACGTTTTTCATCAACCAGGTTTCCCCAATTCCTTTCACTTATTTCTATCTCGAGCTGTTTTTCTCCATCTTGTAAGTAAATTATCAATCATCATTTTATCTTTTGATTTAGTTTTATCTTTCCAATTTACCTTGCCTCTAAAAATCTAATAAAAAATACTAATATATATTATTATAATAACAATATTTCACTAAAGATTTTACACATGTAACCATTACTAAAATCACACCAATAAAAACACTTTCGCATTTATTTTATTAGTAATAAGGTCAAATTAGAAGTTACGAGCAACAAATTGCCTCGATCAACTGCCTCGATGGCGCAGCGGTAGTGATTACGACTGCTGTGCTTGAGGTCTCGGGTTCGATTCTCGGATCGGATCAAATGTTTGTATGATCTGCAAATATTTGTTTCAAAGTTTGGGTGGTTTCTATGTATAACATATATGTATTTACAAAAAAAAGTATATAAATATTCTATCAATCAGCCTAGTTATCATAGCACAAGCTCTGCTTAGTTTGAATGTGTGTCAAATGTTTGAAATGTGTTTTAAACTGTGCTTAATCATGATCTTCTTACAATGCAACAATTTTTCTTAGAACAGTATTTATTGAAAAAAAAATAAAAAACCTGTACATACACAACACAATAATTCCTCTACACATACTCAAACTATTACATCAAATACTCGCTATCACAACTAGTAATTACTCAATCGGCTGGCATTTGAAGATGCGCACATAAAGGTCGTTTGGTTTGTACTTTTCGATCGGATCGGTTACTGACTCACAAGTTTTACGTCCGGATTTGTGCATTAGGACAAATCATATTAAGAGATATCGCTTCAATTGCATTTATTTATTTATTTTATTTTAAGTTACTTACCTACTTGCTAATGATACAAATTTAAAATAAATGAAGGTCACAGCTGCTGGAATGGAAACCTGACTATTAATAAATATATTCTTATTTTAACTGACATGCCTTTTATTTTTTACCTCCCCAAGCGAGGCGTGAAAAGGCATCTTACTAGGCCACCATACTGTGGGTTTCCATACTGCATTGTCTGCATGTTGCGAATGCGAGACAATGCAGTGTGTGTAGTGATCTCAGCTCTTGGATTCTATATATACTTTCAATTAGGCAGAATAGGGTCAATTTGACGGGCTCTTAAAATAAAAAACCACACATATTTTAGATAATAATTTAAATCCAGACCCAGAAAAATATTTCCTCATTATACAATCGTTTACTCTGAATGTAAATCGAATCTATGATTTTATTACTACCTAACTGTTTCAGTTAGCGTTTAAAAAATTCGATGAAACATAATATGAAATAAAATGTAACTGTGTATTGGGCAATAACCGCTTCAATTTTAAACAAAAAATAACAATCATGATATTAAAACTTTATAAAATTAAGTTTCATCCTAATTTTTTTGATATTTCTCCACCAAACCCTTCAAAAGTACCTAACGTACCAATGACATGAATACTAAACTCAGCACTTGATGATAAAATACCGAGAACATTTATATTTTTTTTTTCTTTCAATCTTAAATATTTTAAAGGATAATTGAAATCAACACTTCAATATGTCAATGTCTCACGTGTAACGCAATTTCTTTAGTCATTCAGATTCGTCGAAATAATTTGAAACCGTTCAATTTCAATGTGTTGTCGATGGTATATAAAAATATTATGACACGGGTCTCAAGTGTTGAATCACGACACGCAGGCCTTTTTACAATCGCTTTAACTGCTTGTTGATTTGTGAGGTAATTGAACTTCACGGAATAACTGTAACAAAAGCGACGTGAATACTGAACATTCTCCATGTTCACAAAGTATTGGTATAACATATTTAAGATTCATATTTGGATTACGCGAGTATTATCATGTCTCAGATTCGTAGACAGCTTAGGTTACCCATCCGCCTTTACCCGACTACATATGTTCTTTCTCTTCTATATAATATTCTTGCCAATCCTTTCACTCCTTGTTATCTTAAATCTCGGTTTACATTCCTTCGTGATACGCATCCGAAATGTTTAAGATCGCCAGAGAACTTGTAATTAAAAATGTCAGAACATAGTACCAAATATCTCGACCAGTCCTTCTCAGTCGAAGGAGTCCAGTTGTAGAGCGCCATACCAGTCGCAATAAGACGTGCGCAGACATTGACTTCCTTTAAGGAATATAAGTATGTAATAGTATTTGGGTGACGCCAGTGTCTTATAACTAACTACACTACACAGCTGTACTAAGCAGTTAAATCAAGGTATTCTTCTGGAGATATATGAGTATCTACAAATTTCACCTATTTATATGTATATATTTATTTAAGCGTCCACACTATATGACAAATATAACTATAACTACATACGGTCGACTCTCGTTAATTCAAACCTGGGATAATTCGAACCTCTCAATAATTCAAAGTTATCACGAGTTCCCTACAAAATCTCTTTACATTTCGAACTAAATCTATACATTTTTATCCACTTGGTAATTCGAATCATTGAAAAAATCATTGCTATATAACAAAACGACTCGTTAATTCGAATGTTTCGGCATCCAACACTCGACAATTGCAAACAGACAAAGTTGCAGAGAGAAAGATGCGACCAGATTGTAAGTACAAAAACAATTTTGTGTCAAGTTCAAACCTGTATCAACGAGCCTTTGTTTTTGTTATGATTAGTTTGACAGATCAAAGTTTTCTGTTAGTCATGAGCCCTAGAAAGTATAAATGTTTGACGATTGCAACAAGTAACAAATAATAAGTGATCAGCACTTAATAATTCGAAATTTTATTTATTTACTCTCACAAATTTCGAACGATTTGATATTTCAAACACTTGATAATTAGTAATAATTTAAGAGTCCCTCAAATTTCGAATAGTGGGAGTCGACTGTGTAATATGTACTTTAATATTCATCTTATGATACAACAGACACTACCCTATCCATTCCAAGTTATAAATTTCTTTCCATCCAATAGTTGCCTGTAAGAGATTGCCTCTGAACGATAAGACTGTCATTTGTACTTCCTTAGTATTCAGTTAACTTTGTAATTAATCTGATGTACAATAAAGAGATTTATTATTATTACATATTTCTTTCTTTTATAATTCAAGAATACATCCAGTGGCTCGAAGAATTTTACAAACATACAAGCAAAGAACACAAAGAACATCCACACTTAGACTAACAACTTGAGAAACAGACAAAGTTTTGTCACATGTATTTTATTTAAGTATAAATAAAAAAGGGATCGAGGGATCGCTTAAACCACTAAGTCATTCGTGCAATTAAAATCGCCAATATACAAGATGGTGGAAGTAAAATGACATGCTGGTTTGTTAGTAAGAGTATCAAAAGAGAATGACAATATTAGTTTGGTATTTAGTATACTAAAATAGTCGTAATTAATAAATAAATCTTTTTGTCATATGAATGTTGTGTGATTCTGCCAAATTGCCCGTTGGCTGTCTCGTTGATCTAGCAGTTAACGTATGCGACTATCGATCAAGAGATCTCGAGCTCGTTTACCGAATCGGGCCAAAAAACTTTGTTGGCTTTTTCGTTTTAGAATTTTTTAATAATAACCCGGAGTGTGAAAATTGGCGGTAGTTCATTCCGGCACCTCAAAGAGCACGTTAAGCCATCGATCCTGGTTGTAATGAACATTTATCTAATCCATCTAATCGTGCCTTCAAATATATTGATATATAAAATAATTCAACCTTCGAATTCAGTTCACCCTCGAGGTTGCGGAGGTCTAATGCCAATCGCTCTGTGAAAAAACTGAATGACTAGTAAAACCGGTCCAACTAGTGCAAACCCCAAATAGTCTTGAGAATAATAAAGGCTAAGAAGATGATGAATGTTTTATAATTATGTCAGAAAAATGCCTCTCGGCTTAAATAAGCCCAAAATAATTACTTTGTATTTTTAGTGTTACTTGTTTTCTTAGCCATGCAACGTTTGCCACATCACTTCAGACAGTTAAAGTGTATGTATGTATATAGTCCAAGAAACTTGTATATGCACATACATGTACATCATGTATTTATTATATTTAACAATTCAGCGCCGTAATGAAAACGATTGTATCGATTGAGTTCAGCTTTGGAACGCACTCTGCCAAACCGTTTATGGTTTGCCTACCACGTAATTGTAAAAAAAATCCATTAACGTTCACCACATCATTTACACATTGACTACTTTTCTAACAACTTTCTCATCAATTAATCAATTATATTAACTCTCCAATTGGCATTATGTATCTCTTGTAATAGAAGATGAAAGAGAGAGAGTTCGATAACTTCTATCAAACTAAAATTTTATCATTCATTCGGTCTATTTGAGTAATGGTGTAGTTTCAAGTGCTAATGTATACATGTTTTAAAAACCTTTATTAGAAGCTTTTTCCGAGGTTCTGTTTTTGCGAATTTCTCACGTTTCCTTTATCTATCAATCCAATGATGATCACCACTCATTAACGCTTCTCAAATAACATTTTTGTGTATGTGTCATTGAAAGCGAGAAACCTAAGATCGAAGTAAGTGGCGTACAATTGGAGAGACCTGTCTCCAGCTGTGGATTGCGATAACCTTATGATAATACACGTAATGATGAGCGTGGCTGCACAGTTCCACCGCCGGCCACGCCGCTCGCTACTACACTAAGTATTGTGTGTTCAAACCCCAGATGGGACAACACGATATGATCCATAAATTGGTAATTTGAGTCTGGTTGTTCCTTGTGTCCGTTTCTCTCTTATATATTTGTAGAGTCCTGCACAACACAGGATTTATTCCTAGTGCAAGCGTTGTCTTTTTAAAGAAAATAAAGAGGAAACTATACCCTTTCTCTGAGTCAAACTTCATTTGGATCCGTTCAGCAGTTCTTGCATAATTTAGTAACAGACCTCCATCTAAATTTTGGCAATTAGATATTACTAGTTGTCGGTAGCGGCTCCGTCCACTTGTATATCTGTCAAAAATAGACTATGTTATAATATTAGTTGATACTGTAGTTTTCCATTTGTAAAACAATCTTTAATATAGCTTAGCTAGGTGTAAAAGCGGTGAACATACAAACACACATTCTCATTATAGTTTTAGTTAGGATAATAGTAAGATTGGGCAGACAGGTTTCTCCTGTACGTCAACTGTCAAAAAAGACAGCGTGGTTATATAAGAACGATCAATTAATGAACATTCTATAACAGTCTTTCCTTTCTTTGCACATTCAAAATGTTTTTTTTTTGACAACGTAAAACTTAATCTTTTTTTTGAAATAGGAATATTGGATCAAAAATTATAGTTTATTCTATAACTTACTAACTTTTACTATTATTCCAATACATGTATAAGCTACATTACTGTAAAATTTTTGCGTGAAAGAGTAACAAACAACAATATATCCTCACAAACCTTTACATTTATAATAGTATAGTAGAATTTCTTATTGCAAAATAAAACATTTAACACTCTTAAAGGGTAATAACTTTGTAATGAGATTTGTCACTACTATAGCGAATAACAAAATTAGTCAATAGGTTTCAATTCAGCTTTATATATTATATTATAATTGCATAATTACAATCTAAACATAAAGGCATAAGGTCCATTAGTTCAAAGAACTATTCTAGTGCTTTTTTACTTAATATGGTAAAAATTGAGTAGATAACACACCGAAAGTACTTTCTCAGGTACACCGAATAGAACTCGAACATTGGTGTAGCTTCCGTAACCAAACTTTACATACTATTACATAACATACTACGTGTCACCGATTACGCATTACCGCAAATTTAAAACTAATACATTACGCAGTCACGACATACTAGAATAAACACCACGTTAAAACATTACTTATGGCGGTGCTTACTTCGTTAATGCCCTAAAATGTCTATGGAACGATATTATACAATTCTGTTTATATATATTTAAGCAAAACCTTTATTAATAATTAATTTCAAAATCAATGTGTGAAATGTATTGATTATGTTAGTTTAAATCACAGTTACAGTTTCAATCAAGGTTTTATATTATTACAGTTTAAAAGAATAACCTTAAAAGAAAAGAAAACATTTGCAGAGACAATGTAAATGTAAAAATTTATTGTTTACATATTCATCAAAAATCGCTGAGGACTTCTTTCAAACATGAAAAAACTTGAGTCAGCGGGCCCCAGTGCTGTGTTGCGAAAAATTGTTAAGAGTTGAAGCAAATAGAAAATCTATGGCTCCTAAGAATACAATAGAGAATGTTTATTTCTCTGTTCTGTGGTCCAAACATATTGTGTTTAAGATTACAATTTTTGCCATAACTTCGTAGAGGTAGCATAAAAAAATGTGAAAATGACGTGAAAAGTGAAAAAAACGTTGCAGTTTTGGTTCCAGCAAACATTAATTTTGTTTCACACTTGCTTATTACATTAATGTCATTCCTATTACATTTTTACTAATTAAATAATTGAGAAATAAGTAACATGTAACAAATAAACTGACATATTATATTATTTTACAAATTCTTTAAGATTCTGTCCGTGTGATAACGGATTAAGAATACATAGTGTTACCACTCCTATTCATCCCGTGGGTGTCGTAAAAGGCGACTAAGGGAACAAAACATACAAGGCAACATCATTACAAAGAGAAGGAAAACTTGAAACAAACTCTATTCCAAATTGTTTGGCCAGCGTGGTATAGTAGGCCAAAACCTCCTTGTTAAGGAGAGGCCTATATCCAGTAGTGGACTGTAAAAGGCTGTTGATGATTAAGATTCTGCCTAACTACGCCTAAATACAAAAGTCCTTAAATTTAGTTATATCAAATTTCAGGCATCCATGTGCAAAATGGGCTTAAATAAAATCCTCAAAGAATTTCATTGCGTATCAATATGAAACAAGGCTTACTATGCTTATACCGTAGTAAAAATATAATTCATTGCCATCTAGCGAAGAATACTCGAACTACGCAGTAATTACAGTTCCTACATCGTAAAACAAAATTTAAAAATGAAATTACTCGGTTGAGGTCAGTAGCGTGAAGTTGAATAATAACACTTGTCGTAATTTTAATCATACATGTAAAATAACTTGCCAAGACTGACTACGCAGACCCTAACTCGATGAGGTTACAAACTTGAAATTTTGGCAGCTGATGTCATAAATAAAGTGAAAAAAGAAATAACGAGTTGCTGGAATTAGCTAGTAATCAGTGTTTATTTGTTCATATTTGTGCATTGCTAAAGTGTTCATTCTATCACTTTAGTATTTTATAAACAAGTTGTACTCTGCTAGCTTCCCACAGGAATACATTTCCATATGGTATAAGTCATGGAATTCCTTTCGTTGAGAAGAAAAATCCCATAGAATGGAAATTTACTTACCTATCTTACAAAAATCTAAAACTGTTGACCAACTTTAAACATTAAAACTAAAAATATCCAAACAAATAATAAACAATAAAAGCTTTCACATAAAATTATGCCTAAAAAAAAAAACCTAAAGGATGAGTAATATAACATAACAAAATAACTTCTTTAGGGACATTTATGCAGTACATAACCATTTATTTGACATTGTCAAGTTTCATAATAAGGCTGCTTTGCAATTACTTGTAGCGAAGCAAGGTAACATGTATCTTGCTATTGAATCATTGACAAGGATGGCATCAATCATAAGTATAATTATACGAGTATATAAAATGATTTTAATTTGAGTAACGTGTAAATGTATAACCTAAAAATTATCTAATAATGGCAATAAAAGGGTTATCACTAAGTGAGTGCAAACATACCATGCGTTTGTAACCTTAAAAATAATCGTTCAAATTGTACGTAATCCTAATCCTCTAACAGTACAACCACGTAACTACCAACATTTTTTAAAATTATATGTATACTAGCGTTTAATGCACTTTAATATGATTTATTTTTTCAGATTTTCTTTCATAAGAATGTGATAACTAACCCATTATTCTTAGATAGATTAAGAATTCCTCAGGTACATTATCAATACATTATTTATATCTTTATTTACGGGATGTAGTAAAGTATATCATTGTACCACTGATATTATACAAGTTTACCGCCCAGCTTCCTCATTAAAACATTTTTATAACTTAAACAAAGTTTATATAAAATACTCATTTACGCATCCATGTCTCTTATCAAAAAAAAAATTATAAATTCATTGACTACCAAGTTGATTCTCCTTTTAAAGGACATTAAATGGTCTGCACTTCAACTTTTATTACACCCTTATCCTTATCAATTCACTCATTATTTGGTACCCGTTATCAACTAGGCCACCATAGCGTGGGTCACCATACTGCATTGTCTGCATTCGTAATGAGTATGGCGACCCTCGGATTCTATACATACTTTTCATCAGACAGAGTAGAGTCATTACTGCTAGCATAGTAGGTGAGGTCTGTATAGGTCCCGGTTAAGTCTAATGTTGATCCAGAGGTTGCTGTAATTATTATTATTTTTTTTAATATTTGTTATAGAATAGGTCTTTGTCTTCTATCTCACCTGATGGAAAGTAGAGATGAAGACGAAGATGGTACACGCCCATCCAGAAGAAACCTGTTCACTCTACTCTTAAGAGTAATATTCTCTAATTAAATGGTGTACTCAAAGTAGAACATCCACAGCTGGCTTTCGGAGTGGTTTCCTATAGAAAAACCACAAGACCTGTGTTCCAAAAGAGCTGGAGATGCTGTTTTCCACCCTGTCAATAAAAAATTAAAAAGTCATTGTTTGATATCATCATTTAACAAAGATACTATTTTTCCAGTGCAAACCGTAATAGTAACCTTGTTTATCAAACAAACAAAACTCTTCCGTATTCAAAAACAAAGATTATAAATATGTTTCCTACAAATTACAAAAACAGCTTATGTACTTAACTGAATTGAATAATAACTACTATACACTCAAAGGACATACTCGTATATTATATAATAACGGTGAAAGAAATCAATATTATCATTAAAGATATTTTTAAATTTATATTTTCAAATATATCTTTTATAATACATGTTTAAATTAATTTATCACCAAACAGTTTACAGTTAAATATTTCGCGTGAATTTAAAAATTAAATAGAAAGTGCATAATAAAAAATATATTCAATAACGGAACGGTCAAAGTGAAGCTCACTATTCACAACACTCATAAAATATTCATTTACATATTTAAATACAAGTGTGATCAGAAGTCAATTTAAAAAAATTGCTCTAACATAACATATTGTACAATTTGATTATATATTTTAAACATATTGAAATAAATTTAAATGTCTTTATAAAAATTCTAATAACTTTAATGAATTGAAACAAAAAATAAGTTTTAGATTACAATACGTGCATATCAGATATACGTGTTCTAACAAAAAAATCGTTGGTATGGTAAATCGGTGTTTCGAGTTTCTTTGTTTACGCACGTACCGTACCGTAAACACCGGCAACAATAAAGCAGACGTGTCATTTGTTTATCTGAGTTAGATTAAGCTAAAAATTTCAATCATCAAATGAACATATTATGAATATAACGAAGCGACATTGGAGTCGTCGATGGAGAATCCTGGATGAGAACGATGAATGAGGACCGGATTCTTGGTTGTAATTATCGGGTTTGTGATACTAAATGTCGTTAATTAATCATTATGATGTTTTTTACGTTACAATTTCAATTATATAGTTTTATGCAGGCAATTTTCAGGTCTGTATTAATTATTATACAAGTCTATATCTTTTGTAAGTCATTGTTTAATATCATTATTTAATAAATATATTAATTAGCCCCTGCAAAAACATATTATATGACTATTTCCTTTCAGTGTATAGTACAAAAGTTATTTCGGTAACGTACATAAGCCATTTTTGCTACATGTAGGAAATAATGTTATAATCTTTGTTTTCGAATACGGAAGGGCTGTGTTTTTTATACATTTAAACAAGTATATGATTTAAGTACTTGTTAGGTTCAGTAAACATATTAGTTAACATTTTTATATCAGATATTCTGTGCTTAGGAAGATTGACACAAAATTTTATGAATTAAAAGTTACATGACATATATGAGATCAAAATCAGAATAAATGTTCATTCATATACAATCACAACCTCCTTTTTAAAAGAAGGAGTATGTTCAGTAGTGGATTATTAAGGGTTTTGTAGGAAGATGATTCATAGACAGACCGGAATGGCTCGACATTGATCTGAAAGTCTTTCGTAAATCTGTTCAAAATAACAATAAGCGATATTAATATAATACCTACACAAATAGTTTACATAAATCTCAAAATGAGAAAAAGGCTTCACTGTTTTACGGTTTGTTGAGGTCTTGTCATCTCAAACCATAAAAGTAAATATAAAAAATAACACACTGGACGGTATTGAGTCCATACCTTTAAACTCTTTATGTTAAGTTCACGGTCATGTACAAGAACACAAACTGCATTCGGCAGCTGTTTTCATTTGACAAAATTTAATGTCTCAAAATTCGAGTTTGATAACGTATTTATTTATTTTATTAATACATCCTTGACTAATACACCTTTATGTTACCTTTATTTTATTAAAATAAGTATATTTGTTTGTTCGTAATAGCCTTTGTTTAATTTATACAATTAAATTAAAATGAAGTGTCTGCTTGTAATTCCAAACCAGGAACTTTTGACTAAATTCACATAAAATTGTCTCTCTAATCTATTTATCTGCCTGTCTGTCTATCAGCTTGGTCCAGCTAATCTCAGGAAGAGCTGAACCGATTTTGACGAAACTTTCACTGGCAGATAGCTGTTGTTATAAGGCACAACATAGACTTCTTTATTTTAGAAAAAAAGCCACAAAAACCACGAGTAATGTTGCAGGGCGCAGCTATTATACATAATATGAATTAAAATAAACTGTCTTTGTCTTATAGGAAATTAAATGCACAAAAGATTCACGGCATTATAAAAATTTTTTTAGAATGAATTTTTTTTTAAGTTATTTTTTCTAAACTATTGTTAAATATAATAATAATGCATGCAAAACCGACGTATAAAAAACTAACCTGTTCGACCTGACTTCCACGTTATTAAATTAATTCAACTTTATAATTTTAAACCTACTTTAAAATTAAATAAAAATATTAGGAAACAAAAAACGATAACAAAAAATACAATGTTTACACACAAGCGTCAAAAAAGTGCACCACATCATCGCATACTAGTGGAGTTCCCAAAGAATTGACAGTATTACCATATTGAATGGCAATGCTAATTCTCTGTGCTAAAAAAAGACCGACCTTCTGCTCACGGGAAGCATCAATCAGTTGCTTAGCTAGTTGTTTAAGAATAACACGAGCACCCGGACCTCAAGATCCTAGCGTCGCGACCCCCAATGGTTCAAAAAAATAATTACCTACTAATTTGGAGTATTTACGCCGTTTGAGCCTTTCCACAAATGCAACAGCAACATCAGCGTAACCAGCTGTACTTAGAACATGCAAGTTTGCGTCTGTGAAGGAACAGGTATCATGTCCCTTCAACTCAAAGCGAGCATCCTCCGACCAGGTGAAGTGATTATGCCTGGTAGGCCGCGGCCCAACGGTTGATGTGGAGAGCTTGGGATGTGATAATTTCTATATCATGATACAGTATTTGTCGTTATACCTTAGTTCATTATTCCGTAGTGCGATTTGTCTTCGGTAGATAGCGTCGTAATTTATCTTTGCATACGCTATATACATATAAAAGTCGTCACAAGTCCCACACCAATTGTTTCTGAGGAAGATGACAGTAATATTCCTTTGGGTCTCTTCCAATCACCTTGTACCAGATCGTTGGGTTCACGTACAGTTGGAATGTGAGTAGTAACAAGAGCACTACAGATCATATAATTAATATCGGTATGTCGAGAGGCCGTGATGTCCGAGACTGTCAGCAGCCTCTTCACAGTAACAGAAGTACGGAGAAATACAAGGCGCTCCAAAACGGCGACAAAAAGCAAAGCAAAATGTAGTATTGTCAAACAAGGTGCATATGTTAGGCAATGGAAGTGTCTGAATTCATGAGCCTGATTCCCATTCTCCCACAACCAACAAACGAAAGTGATCGGCAAGACTGGTTGATGTATCAATAAGTATTTTCTGCTTTAAAATATATAGCGATGCATCCTACGAGAGACAGAATGGACTTACGGGTGATATAGTATTAGGACAAGTTATCAGCCAAACATCTATGGCATAGCAGAAAAATTAATACCAAAAATAATATGAAAAATATTCTGAGACTAAGCCGTAATATGCATACGTATGAACTATTAATTATTCATTTGTCATATACAGATTGTCTCAAAATAAAGTTTGTTAAAACATTAATATTTTTTAAATTATTTTATTAAATATATATATATAATAATACTAGATTTGAATAGGCAACAGTGGTTACAAATGAAGCTAGTCTGTTTATACCTAAAAACTATTTAAAATGATGCCGGGACCATCCCATCAAAAGGTGAGCTCACTTACAGTGAAATCGAAAAGATTCCATTTTTAAGCAACAAATCTGAAAACTCGCAAAAAATCTTATTTTTTGTATATGATTTATATAATTATTAATTTGTAATTAAACTTTTATAATATTATTAATTAATGAATGAGTGGTCCAACGACCTTTCAAAAGTTAAATGCGGGAAGCACAAGACTTGTTGCTGTGACGAGTCTTGGGCAAAGCCTATGTCGTAGTGGAAGTCTTGGCTGAGATGATAATCTTCAATCGGATCGATATTTCACAAAGAACTTTTCGTAAAAAAAAACAATTTTTACCTAGTTTAGTTAAACTGGACATCAAAAACGGACAACATATACACGCTAGTTTCATAAAATTGATGTGCTGTGTCAACAAACATTATTATGTTCTTTTTTCGGTCGAGATCCAAATCAAGTATAAAAAACAACTTTTTAAATGGTGTGTTTATTTGTTCATTTCATGATTATTTCGTATTCTTTGAAAATAGACCACAATTTGTGCTATTAATATATAGCGATCATTAGATGACTGTAGCTATTATATAATGTTCATCTGTAATCTCAAGCCTTGGCCATAATTTGGTCGTCGCTCGTCAATCACGTACTTGTTTACTTGTAAAAATTGTAGCAACAAAGCAAATTCCCAGAGTTTTTACAACGATTTTTAAGATGCAATAAATTTTTTGTGGCTTCTGGAAATCACTTTAACATTATTTAAACAACCTTCATTCATGTATTTAAAATAATCGCCAATACAAGGAAGTATTTATATTAGGCATCGATTGTATTCAAGGTGCTCCTAGTTACTGGTACTTGTAAGTGTATCTGTTACGGTGCAATTGTTAAGGAAAAAAAAACAAAAGTCGTTATTAGTTTTTAAACTACTTGCAATTTTTTTAAGTGAACTTTTAGCTTAGGGCATCACTTAATCCTGAAATCAGTCGGGCAGAACTAGCACTGGCAGTGTGACGGCTTAAAGACAAAAGTACCGCCCCAGGACCCGATAGCAGTCCTGGACGAGCATGGGTCGTGGCTCTGGTTGAGGAGGCGCTGGCGCCCGAATCTGGACTGAGAGGGTTCTTCAGCGTATGCCTTAAGCAGAGCCAGTTGTTGAAATTACAGAAAATGGGGCAACTAGTTCTCATCCGAAAAGAGAGGCACCCGGACTCTTTATGAGGTATACAAACTCTATGAAAGGGTGATTGCATGGTGTCTCGTCAAGCATTACTTTAGGGTAGGGCTGGATCTGGTGGTAAACTAGTACGGTTACCGTCAGAGGCGCTCCACGGTGGACATAATCATGTGCGTTAGGGCTCTGGTGGAGAAAACCGTTTCCCGGATCGAATTGATGTTGGTGGTGTCTTTATATATCGTCAACACGTTCATCACTTTGCCCTGGAGTTGCATCAGGGAGGCGTTAGTGTATCACCGAATATCTCTCTACCTCCACTGAGAGAGCACTGGGCACGCCGTTGTTTCTTTCGGTAAGACTCGTCATGGAAGATTGGTTTGAGAGGCATTATAGGACTCTCTGATATCGGCTGACGCAGGTGATCGCTGGAAAAGGATGTTTCAGAGAATTACATTAACGCCTGAGTGCCATCACTGGCGTCAGACCTCGTGGCGGCCATCGAAGTGAGGATTCACTCGCTCAGTAACGTGATTGCGGACGTGATATAGAGCGAGAGCGCATGGAACTCCACCGTCTCTTTCTGCGAGTAGGTTATGCTTGCGAAGTAGATGATGAAGCGGGACCATGAAAAGCTTAGAACTCTTCCGGTTCTCCAGGCCCAAGAACGGGCCAGGTACCGCAAAAATCTCAGGATATTTGGCTGGCAGGCTGGATATCACTAAACGATTTCCGTCCTCCATAAGCGTTGGACTAGGGATGGTAAATGAGATGTCGGACCGCCTCCGGGAGGTTCTGGACGCTAGCTTGGCCTCCGGGCGCTTCCCTGAGTGCTGGAAAAGCGGGAAGCTGGTCCTATTAAATAAGCCGGGATGGCCTGCCGATTCGGTAGCTGCCTATAGGCCCATCGTGTTGCTGGACGAGGCGGGTAAGTTGTTTGAGAGGATACTCTCTGCCCGCATCGTTCGGCACCTCTGCGAGGTGGGTCCCGATCTGTCGGACGCCCAATTTGGTTTTCAGACGGGGCGTGCGGATGCGGAAGTGCTCGCCAAAGTTTATGGAACGGAACGGAATATGGGCGAACGGCTGACTTCCGGGTGGGTAGCGGCTTTCGGCCCCCACCCGAAGAAAAATGCGAGTGGCGAGAGGCCGCTCGTCGAGCCACGATGGGTCGTTGGTCGTCCCGGCTGAAGACTCCACGTGCTGGCTTTGCCGCCGTGGAGGCTCTCCAGCCGGTCATCGCCGAGTGGGCAGGGCGGCAGCACGGGACCCTTTCCTTCCGACTGACGCAGATTCTTTCTGGGCACGGTTGCTTCGGGAAGTATCTGCACTCGGTCGCCAGGAGGGAATTGAATCCCGCCTGTCACCACTGCGACTGCAGTGAGGACTCGGCTCAGCACACGCTGGCGGTTTGTTCCACCTGGGCGGCGGAGCGTGGGGTCCTCACTGCAGTTATTGGAGGAGATCTCTCGCTACCGGCCGTCATACGCTCCATGGTCGGTAGCGACAGTTGTTTTAGCGCGGTCGCAACCTTCTGCGAAGACGTAATTTCGCGGAAGGAGGCGGCGGAGAAGGCCCGGGAGGACGATATCCACTCGGACCCAATTCGCCGTCGGCGAGCCGGGCGGAGGAGAAGGCCCGGGAGGACGATATCCACTCGGACCCAATTCGCCGTCGGCGAGCCGGGCGGCGGAGGCGCGCATACCAGCGCCTCATGCCGCCTTGAGTGTGGCCGCGGGTGGACGGGATGGGTTTTCCCCTCCATCCGCTATAATGGCCAGCCGCGAGGAGGCGACGTCCGCGTGTGCCGTACGTCGCCTATAATAGAGAGTTTATCCGCAGATGGTGCCCGAGGTACCGGGCAGGCGCTAGGAGGGATCTGGATGTCGTAATAGCAGCGGTTCCCGGATCCCTCCTATCTCAAGCGCAGAGTGGCACACCGTGTGGTTTTAGTCGGTCCGATTCCGACACACCACCCTGCCGTAAACCCCGGTGGGGTGACGGCTCGAGGGGGTTTCCACACGTTAAAAAAAAAAAAAAAAGCTTAAGCTTACTTATTTGACTATCTCGATGGCTCAGCGGTAGCGAATGTGACCGCTGTGCTTGAAGTCTCAGGTACGATTCCCGGATCGGACCAAATGTTTGTATGATCTGTAAAAATTTATTTCGGAGTTCAGGTGTTTTCTATGAATAATATGTATGTATTTACAATAAGAAAAGTATTTAAAAAATCTATCAGTCAGTCTAATTATCATAGTACAAGCTCTGCTTAGTTTGAAACTAGATGATGTTTGTATGTCAAAAGTCACCTAAAAAAATCAATTGTTTCTCGTACGTATGTTTAATTCATTACCTGCTAATAATACATATGTATTATCTTTTCAAATGTGTCAAAATATTAAAACAACTTTTAACTGAATTTTATTTCCTACAAAGAGCTTGTTTCTGGTCCTGTTAAGGTCACAGAAAAGACTATATATATACCCTGCGATTGTTTTTTTAATTCATTCTCAAACACGCTAATAATTAAATAGTATTGTGGTACTTCAGGAAGTAATGAAATCGTGATAATAAATCAGTAGCTTCTTTCGATATAAATTATTAGTATTATTATCTTAAACAGGATTTTTTTTACAAGTGTAGTAGTTATCTTAAAGGTCTTCAAGGAAGGTCGATCGAATGTTATAAAACTGGATTCTGGTTTACAATGCAAACATACGTCAGTTAACATACCGTGACATAAGAACAAAAATGGAACAATATTCAAACCTCTGTTGGATATCTTTTTTAATGCTCACACTGTATACGCTTCATATCAACACATCAAGGCCTCCGTTTCAACCGAATAAACTCGTATCGTATTCCATACCCGACAAACGGCTTCTCAAACAGGCCTTGGGATTCAACGAAGATATATACTTGAACTTCACGGAACTCACCACCAAGTACAAATTTCCAACCGAAGTACATTTTGTGACCACAGAAGATGGATACGTTTTGACCGTTTTTAGGATTTTATCAAAGTGTAGTGCAAGAACTAAATCTTATCCAGTGTTTATGATGCATGGATTATTTGATACTGCAGATATGTGGATACTTCCTAGCACGGACATAGGGTTGGGTTACGTATTAGCTACAAATTGCTACGATGTATGGGCTGCTAATGGTAGAGGTAATCATTACTCTCGACAGCATATTCGACTTGATCCAAATAAGGACCCTTCGTATTGGGATTTCTCTTTCGATGAAACTGGACACTATGATTTACCTGCCATAATAGACTACATTCTTTGGAGGACTGGATATTCAAAATTGTTCTTTGTTGGACATTCTCAAGGTACAACTGAATATTTCGTAATGGGTTCTTTAAACCCTGAGTACAATGATAAGGTTATCTTAGCCGTTCACCTGGGACCAGTAGCTTGGATGAAGTATTTAGGTAATCCTCTAGCAGTTATATTTGCACATAACTATGAAGTCATTAGAGATTTGTTGGAGTCAGCTGGATTCAAAGAAGTGTTCCCCAGAGAAGGTGTTGTGCATCACATTGCTGAATTCTTGTGTCAAAAGGCTCCAGCATTGTGTGAAGTTGGTTTTACTCTTAGTACAGGTCATAAGAAAGGTACGATGACGCTTGAAACTATATCTCTCGCTGTCGGTCATTTATTCAGCGGCACTTCAGTTAAAAATCTTTCACATTTTGCACAATTGGTAGTAAGCGGTGAATTTCAACGCTATGACGAAGGCGTGAAAGGAAATCTTCAACGTTATGGCTTAGATGAACCACCTATATATAATGTATCTCTGATATCTTCCCCAGTTGTGTTGGTCTCAGCTAAAAATGATGGCTTATCTACTTTGAAAGATGTTAGTACATTAGAATCTAAATTACCTAATTTAATAGAAAATTACATTGTGCCAAGGCCATATTGGAGTCATCATAATCACATTTGGGATATAGCAGCTACTGAATTGGTATATCCAAAAATTTTGAGATATTTTGACGAATTCAAAATTCTAAACTAGAGTATATCGGACAGTTTTCTAACTAAATGATGACCTTATAGTTAATCGCATAAACTCATCGAAATAGTTTTTTTTGTATAAAACATGAAAAATATATTTGGTATCACTCTAATAGGCGGTACACACTGGTACAAATTAGCAAATAAGGATACGCTATGAACCAAAGAAAAACGAAGCCGTTACCCGACGTCACTTCTTATCTGACTTTCAGTTAACCAAAATAAATCACATTCAATGAAATAAGTGCTAACAAAGATTACATGCTTTTCAAAACTAAATTTAAACACAACAGGATACTTATTGTGTCTCTTGTTGACATCAAATATACATTAAATACAAATTTTATTATTGTTCGCAGACATGAATATTTTAAAATAAATTACAAAAAGTTATTAGAAATGGAAAAACAGCTACTAAAATGTCATTGTCTAGTGTTTATATAATTACAAAAACAACATACCACAATTATAACCCCTAAATCAAAAATCTTATTATGATTTTTGTTCTCATCTATTCGTATATTTGAAAAACACAATATCATAACTCAGTGTTAGCTAAAAACAATTCAATTGTGTTTCATATATATCTATATCGTTAAGAGGCTAAATTTTATTTGTGTCACCTGGTGTAAAACGAACTGCGCTAGGTGTTTCACAAGGGCTTTAAAGATTTGTAAAATATTTACGCACATTTTAAGCAATCGCATTAATACTGCAGTCATTTGGGTAACTAAACGATTAAATATCAGGGTGTTATTGTTTTTTGTTGTTATATATAAGGAGACCACTATTTGTCTCATTGTCTTGAATCAGTTACTTATAAGGCTTCAAATTAAAATTTACGACAGATTTTCAAATGACCTGACCTATTTCATATTAAAACTTTTTTGGTCTCATTAGTTAACAAAGACAATCTCAGACAGTTTAGATGTAAAAATATTTTTTGTATATCAAAAAATATTTACGAGAAAGGTTCATAAGGTATCGATAATTCTAATTTAGCTCAACTGTTTATTATTCTTAATAAATGGTGTAAATTTGTTGCAAAATACTACAACAAATGAAGTCAAATGTATATTGTTTGTTATTTTAATAAATTATTGAACTAATTCAAATAAAAGATGATATGTTTGTTTAATTTACTATAGGCATACAGTCGCCACACCTTAACCTCACAACTGAACTTCAGCGTAATCTTGGTCAAGGCATGCGTGATAAAGGTATATTCTCGGAGTTACAATTATCCAGAGGCAAGTAGGCTCTTGACAACAAACATCAAGGATATCTTGTTATCCTTTGGATGGTAAGTAAGTTACTATAGTAGGATTACTCGCTCGCTGTAGACTGCACATAATATACCGGAAAAACAGTGGTGCGTCTGCGCAAATTCATTCTGGTAAAAAATAAACTGAAGAGGAGTAAAACATTCTTTAATTTAAAGTTACATTGTTTTCACAGTTACAACAAAATTTACTAGTGGTATAATATTTAGTCACACTAATCAACTTGAAAATTAAATTATACCAGAGTTAAACTAGATCTGCCAAACATAATCAATTTGTTCTATCCTGGAACATAGAATATAATTAGGACAGACAAAGCATAGTCCCGTACTAAGATATGGTTAAGTCAAGATGACTACACTGTGGGCCTGTCAATTAAAACGGTCGCCACTTCCCTCACTACTACGCTGAGTATTGTGGGTTCAAACCCCACATAGGACAACACTTTGTGTGATCCACAAATTGTTTATAAAGTCCCCCGCGACACAGGATTTATTCCTGATGTCTTTTAAAAAAGAAAAAAAGATTTCGGCAGTGATTGTTAAGGAAACTGAAGAATCCATTGTTCATAATATCTTTTATTTTTCAGATATCTACCGTACCCATACAGTGTGATTGTTATTTTTCCGTGTACTCGTGTACAGGTTTGTGTAACACTTTTGCAATTTTCTTGATTTGCCAATTAGCAAAATATTAACCTTCGTAATAAGGTTTTTGGTCTTTTTGGTAATTCCAATGTGAAAAATAAAATTTCTTACAGAGAAATATCTTAGAGGAACTATTAAATGCAATATCCGCTGAAGTAATGTTTTTAATGATTATAAAATATTTAATTATTAAACTTAAAAATGAAAGTACTTCCCGAGAAGATCGTGAGTGATAAATCACTTTACTGCTTAAAATTACATATTAGATAGTTTTATTATACGGGCATGATAATTTTAATAAATATTTTTATTAATATTCACAAATAATCGAATTATACTTTTTGAAAATATGAAGCTTGAAAACATTTATCAACAGTCTTTATCAGTTCATCGCTAGACATAGGCATACAAAGAAGATTTTAGCCTACTATGATACGATGGTAGACGTGTTGGTAGACCGGCTCGTTTCAAGTTGTCCTTCTCTTTGTGGTACTGTTTCCCTGAAGAAGTTTGATGCCTTATTCTCTTATGACCCTCATGTGATGAAAAGTGTTGGTGATACTCAGTGTACTTAACCCGTCACTACATGGATAAATTGAACGAGGAGCCATTTCATATATGGAGTTTGTAATCATTGACAGATACAAAAGCTAGAAATAATTTTACATTTTTAAAATTTATTTCCTATTTAGGAATTGCCAACCAAAAATACCATTAGGAGTTTAACAAAAAACGGACATTGTTTATACAAACGTGTCACTTTGCAACAAATGCTAAAAGTATAAAAGGTTACAGCTATCACTGAATAATATATGAGTTCGTATTAGCTGTCTTACAAAATTTTTAATAACGCGACCCAAGAAGCAATATTTTGTCCAAAAGCAAGAAGCAGTTTCAGTGTATCAGTCTTCGTAGTCCTTTCCTCATAATTACCATTGACTTATAAAGAAAGTATCATAACAAAAAAAAATGTTAATGAAATTCAGACAATAGTGACAATACAGCCTTAAGTTTGATCCCAAAGTAATTGAGAAAGGTTATTGCTTTAGACAAGGAACAAATTAATAATTGCTATTGCAAATAGTTTCAATGCAACTTCCTCATATTTGTAGTTGACCTTTGCGAACGCTTCAGTTTCAGTTTAAGCGAAACAACGTTAGGGTAATAACAGTCCAGCGATTAGCCGGTATTTAAGGTGTGGTTGCGGTCAGTATACGGTACAGTACGGTAAGCCGCAAAGACGTGACCATGTTGTCATAACCATGGTTTGTAAAAACTTATTATGGATTTTGAGAAACATGCAACGGGTCATTAAAAATTAGAATTACAAAGCCTATCTAAATCCTCTAGCGGTTGCGGCTGTCTACATCTAGTACTTTTATACGATACAGCGCGCCGCACCGGAACTGCAGCGGTAGACAGCTGTCCGCACGTCATTGTGTTGACATCACGCGTTTTCATTATAAAAGTTGCCTTGCGGTGAACCGCAACAGCACAGCACAATGCGGTTACCCGTCAATGAGTGTTAAGCTTTAGTTCGTTATAACTTCTTCGCATTATACCTAAGAGTAACAGAGATAGTGGAAGATTTATAATTTTATTATTTACAATTTCTTTTTGACAAATATGTCTTGCCCTTGCATTTTATACTTCTAATTTTATCATCTAATCTGTCATTGCCCAGATGACGACAAAAAGATCCCCCTCTTCCATATGTTGGACTAATTATTAAATGTATTGATAAAAATAATGTTACATTTGAAAGATACAGTGTTTTATTATTATTTATTTTTCTTTTCATTTAATTTAAACATTAATAATTTTTTTAAGCCAACATTCAATGAGTTCACTATTACGTATGCCCTATTAAATAATTATTACACAATAGAAATGCACATAACCTCTTTATACAATATTTAACGATGAAAGATTGTAGGTACTACCGATGAAAGTTTTGTTTATTTTGTCAAAAAAATATTTTTTTTAATGCCAAATTTCAATATTTTGTTTGAACGAGATTATCAGAATCTTACCTACGAAAATTACAGTTGCTGCTACAGTTTTCATCACATGCAACAGATGTAAGGAATTCCAGGATTACCCAAGAAATCTTCAAGAATACTTTGAGAAACTTTATCTAGTCTTCTAGAACACCAATGAATAGCCATACATGTAATAAAACTCTCACAATATAATATTTTACTACACATAAATATTACATTTCTACCATACCATGTGTAGACATTGAATGAAGTGTATATGCCTAATGGAAAAATTGCCAAAATTTAAACAGATAGTCACTGAACCGTTATATCTGTGGCTATCCTTCTTTAAACTAGTAGCCAGTAAGCTTATAAATACTCGTATGTTTCCAATGTAAATAAAAATGTAAAAGTATACAAGGTGTTACAAAAATGTCACATTGGAGGAACCATCATATTCGAAAATAGTTTATGCCACTTAAAATATTCTAGCAGTTCATGCATACAAAGAGCAGCATATCCAAAACAACAAATTACTTATATTCGTAACAATTTCGACGGTTTGCTTTGATACATATGTGTTAATAATACCCCCTCCCTTTCTAAATTAGCTTTAGTGAGTGATGTACGAATATTATACAAAAGAATCTTATATTATAGAAAAAGTTGTGTAATTATGTAAGTGTTACATTTCACGAGGATGCTACTCAAGCTCAAAATATGACAGTATCTTTTTAAAACACCTTTTATAAGACGTCAGTTAACCTTCAGTCGGCAGTCCGCCTTGAGCGATGCATCTCCGTTCCGATCGTGATAGCCTTTCTCTCTTACATCACCATAATTGCGTAGGTCATAGTAATAAACACTTCATTCAAGTGATAGTACAGTACATATAACAATTAAAATTACTTTCAATTGACGTTACTTACATAAATTGATGTAAGAGAAACTTTTTTTTAATAAATGCCTCTCTAATCAATGGTTAAAAGAAGGTAGCTTATTCATTTTCTTTTATATTATTAACTAAGTAGTTAATAATATAAAAGACCTCAAACACAAGTGTGTTTGAGGTCTCGGGTTCGATTGCCGGGTCGCACCAAGTGCTTGTATGATCTATAAATATTTGTTTCGAAGTTTGGGTATTTTCTATGTATAGTACATATGTATTTACAAAAAAAAAATTAAATGTCCTATCAGTCACTCTAGTTATCATAGCACAAGTTCTGCTTAGTTTGAAACTAGATGACATTGAGTGTCAAATGTCTGAAATATTTATTTATTTATAGGTGGAAATATAGTTTTATTAATACTTATAGCCGAGTGTAATAGTGTAAGTGCTTTGACAGTCCTTTGCCGAAGTTTTTTCTGAATACGTATTACAAGTAAAACAAGGTCCTTAAGTTACGTAGCTTTAAGTACATTCAAGTTCGTCGGTTAAGGTCTAATACTCGGCAAGCTTAAAACATTATATACTCGTATAATTGTATTGACATGAAATATCAATGTTTGATAATAATAGCTTTATAATTCTGTTTTACTGTATGTATAGGAAGTAATATATAACATTGAATATTTCACATTTATTCATGACACATACACGATACTTGAGGTCATTAGAAAATCGAACTTTGGAAATCCCAACACACAGCGCTTCATTCGCTGATAAGTCTTTCGCAGTGCAGGCTGCACGCCTGCGGAACTCCTTACCGGAGGTTATTAGGCGGGCACAGTCGGTGAGTACTTTTAAGAAACTCGTCAAGGATCATTACTTATCTCTGTAACCAATATATGCTGTATCTGTATGTATGTTTATGTATGTATTCATATTTATATACCTACGTAAGTGTATAAATGTGTATTCGTATATATGTATGTGTAATGGTAGTTAAAATACGTAAATTGTAATGTGCACCACAGACTACATAATACTATACAGTATAGTCCGTCTAACGGTTGCCTGGAAGAGATCGCAGACTACGATAAGGCCGCCCATTGTAACACTGTTTTTTTGTTTATATTCTACATTGTATGTTTCCTACTCATAGTATACAATAAAGAGTACCTATCTATCTATCTATCAATGGAATATTTTTTTTAGTTTTCATAGATTTTTTTATGGCAGTTTATCAAAGTGACTCTACTCTGCTTGATGGAAAGCATGAATACAATCCAAGAGTGGTGGTCGCCGTACTCAGTGACAATGCAGACAATGCAGTATGGCGACCCACGTAACGGCGGCCTAATGAGTTGCTTCTTCTCGCCCCGCTTAAAGGACCCGGGAATATGGCGGCAAAAAAAAACACGAGCGTTGGTAGTGAGTTCCAGGTTTTAACTGATTTGCACAGGTAGAAAGAGCCTAACCATTTAATGCGGGAGTGTATGTCTACCATTATAAAATGGTGATTTCTAAGACCAACGCGACTTGTCCTGTAGAGGAAGGCAGCAGATGGGACTAGAATATTTAAATAGGATTAATATAAACACTGGACAAATTAGATGTTCGTGGCTCTCATACAGTTATACATATATTTACTTTAAACTGGAGCGTGGTGTTACAGCCATGTTTATCATTACGAGTTTAGAAAATCTTTAATTAAAAATAACAAAACCTTCCAAAAATATATTTATGATTTTTCTTCTTCCCTTCCTAGCAAGAGGTTTATATCCAGCAGTAACCAACTAAATGCAGGTAAATTTATTTAATGACAAATGGCACACGAAGTCTTGAAGTCTTATTTTTTTGACATGGAAGTCGCTACTGCCCTGGAAGGAGTAAAAACCCTAAGCGGACTTCGATCGTTAGTGTAGTTTCGTAGTGAGTTTCATGACCATCAGCCTATAGCCAGCGCCCTCGAGTGGACGTAGAATAAACTCGCACTAGGCCAAGTTGCATCAAATACAATACACTGCTTTCTTGGAGTCATAGATATAAGACGCATAATGGATACCTAGTTGTGAAAAGAATATACGAAAATATTGATGAGGTAGTGATATACGACTGTTCGGTTAATAGCACTCCACCTTTTTTATTTCTAATCTTCAGAGAGTATAATATCATTACAATCACAACTATCATTTAAAACTGTCCTGTATATTATGAAGTCATAATTACGATTATCATTTAAAAACTTACCTCATTAGCCAGTTTCTACATTTTTTTATTAACATTACGTGCTTTGTCGAACGGTGTTTAAGATTTTTAATTATTTTTAATTTGCATACAATTGTATATGAATTCAAAATAATTACAAAGATTAGAAGAATTACATACAGCTTATTCCGGTTTTGGTCCAACTGACTGCAGTCAAAGTATATTTTGTTTCATTTAAGAATGTTTCGTGAAGAATCTTGCTGTTTATGATATCTTAATATTTCCATGTATGTTTAAATATATTATAAAAATTGTTTATTTACAAGAAAGCTAATTAATGGGCATTTATTTCTTAAAAATAACATCGTCTAAGTGACCATTGTTTCGACGTTTGCACTCTTCTAAGCGAGCACCGAAATTTTCGAATACTGGTCGGCCAACAGACCGCGGGATCATCGACATCTTTTCGCTGATTTTTCTTTTAATTAACGTAGTGTATTTGGTTTATTGATGCAGACAGGATTTTTTCAAATAACCCCATAAAAAGAAGTCTATTGGGGGTAAATGTGGACTTCTGGGTGGCTGTGGGATATCGCCTCGTCTAGAAATCAGTTTTTCCGGAAACATGTCTTTGACCACCGGCAGGGACTCGTTGGATATGTGACAAGTGGCTCCATCTTGTTGAAACCATGTGTTACGATTGTAGCCAGCAAATTCCAGTAGCATCGGTCCCAAGAACTCCCGTAACATGTTTACGCGGGATGTTAGTTTCAAATGTTAACAAATTCTTGGCCCACCCTATACATATCTAAAAAATTTTTGGTCTCACGTTACGTGGCTCTTGGTCTCGACAATAACTAAGTTAGTTGTGCAGCGTCTTTAGTTTTTTTAAATATTTGTTCTTCCTTACGTATTCTGATAGTGTAAAACTAATAACATAATTGTTAGTGTAAAATATGTAAAAACGTTTAAGGTAATATAAACACAACAATGTATTACACAGTGCAAATTTATTGCAACAATGTATTTCTCATGATACAGTAATTAATCTTATGATATAAAAAGCAAAAGTAATTAATCAAGTGCAAACTTAATTTGTTTATATAACAACAGTTGACTGCCTCAGTGGCACAGCGGTAACGAATGTGACTGCTGTGCTTGAGGTCTCGGGTTCGATTCCTGGATCGGATGTTTGTATGATCTGTAAATATTTGTTTCAGAGTTTGGTGCTTTCTATATACTCGTATAATATGTATGTATTTCCAAATAAAAACGTATAAGTATTCTGTGAGTCAGTCTAGTTGTTATAGTACAAGCTCTGCTTAGTTTAAAATTAGGTGGCGTTTGAAAAAAAGGGAAAAAAAGTTTATTTAAACAAAAAAAAGATGTTATTGTCTGTTATTGTTTTAATTTTCGTAATAACGAAATTTATAGTCATCGTACATTTTATAAAAATATTTTGATAAAGTAAGTTATTTAGTACTTAAATATGCCTTTAATTCGGCAGTTAAGCTCAGAACAAACGTAGCAAAAACAAATTTTGTCACACTACAATGTTCGGATAAACCATAACTATTTATAATAAATAGTTATAATATAATATAGATAGTTATGGCCTATTCGGATTGCCACAAAGACAAAGAGCAGCGAGAATTGCTTTAGAAATGTGAGTTTCTTAATAGCATGTCAAAAGATTCGCGATTTGCATGTTAAATTTCTAAGACTAACATACTAGTGATGTCAGTGGAAATGTGTTGTGGGCGTCAATAACAGATTAAGTACAGTGTTCTCAAATAATAAACTTGCAATGTCATCACTCATCGAACATAACAATATCTATTCAAAGAGATGTCTATGTGCAACTATGCAATAATAGAGTTCGCTCTGTGCATTTTATTGGCAAACACCGCACACGCTTAACAATCGATACACGGAGTGTTGCGAATGACTTTGAAACTATTTTTATACTTACTTTTATTTAGTTATTGAACGTATATGAAAGTTTTAAGGTCACAATTTGATGAACCTTTTTATTTTTTAAACGTGTGGAAACCCCCTCGGGCCGTCAACCCACCGGGGTTTACGGCGGGGTGGTGTGTCGGAATCGGACCGACTAAAACCACACGGTGTGCCACTCTGCGCCTGACATAGGAGGGATCCGGGAACAGCTGTTATTACGACATCCAGATAATTTGATGAACCTGCAATAAGGTTTATCAATCAGACTTAATCTTTATAAGATTGATTAACAAGGATAAACAAACACTTGTCTGGTAACCCTAAGTGGCGCCCAAATCGCACCGATAGTAATGCAAAATCCAATGATATTATTTTTTTTTTCTATATTAAGTGCCTGCCAAAGTGACTCCTGTGTGTGAAACCCGTTGCAGTTAAGTTCATATTCACAAATATAATAAATCCTAAGTAAATAAATACATGTAAGTGGCGGTCGTATTTGAAGCTTTATTCCAAATTAAATTTACTATTTCATTCCATTCGTTAATTTCTCTCTATAATGAATAAAAAGATGTTATAACAACGTTAAAGAAAACAATTATGGACCCTGTCGGGCATGACAAAATCTGGAATAGAAGACAAACCATTTATTAGATACTATTACGGTCGTTTCTTTCTGTAATGCAGAATATTATGGGATCGTTGCTAATTTTAATACGTTTCAATTCCATGTAATAAAATTAGACTACATAACATGTCACGGCACGTTTGCTCATAATGATGGCAGTTAAAAACGTAACGATACATTTTTAGCAGCGGTCTCACATAACCATGCATAAAAAGAAATTATTTCTATAAAGTAGGTTGAAGTTACACAAAAAGTATATAATATTTAGTTCATATATTGATGAAAAGAAGAAATACAATTTCTTGACTTTTATATATTCTAATTTTTTATACCATTACTAACTTAATAATATATAATAAACTAATGTTTACAGCAGTGAAACAAAAAATAGAACACGTGACACAAACGTATGACAACCTAATCCAAACCTGATTAGAAAACACATATATATGTATCTATTACTCGGGCTTTTTATTTCTATAGCACTGCTAAGTCGTAAAAAAAACTAAATTAGCACCAACCAGTGACTTTGGGTATCAAAACAAATAAAAAATAATAGAAATCGCATGTACCGGAGTCATGAATAATGTTAGCGGAAACTATTTATGAACATTTTAGCTAGAGATTTCTAAATCCTTGGTATTTAATTTGTATTACAGTATTTAAAAAAAATAAAAGTCAAAACCTTTCTATTCCGTTATAGAAGAGGATTTTTTTATAAAAGTACTAAATATTTAATTATGACCAAGAAAAACGCTCAGAAAGTATGCAATCTACAAGAGTGAGTAATCAAGTGTGTTCATTTACTTGTCAAATGCGGCAGTTTTGAATTTAAATATACAGGAACAACAGACAATATTAATGAAAATATAATTTAAATTCATCCATTATAACATATGTAAACCTAACTAAAAAAATTGAAATATTGAAAATTGTAGACTTCATTCTTGATTTGAACGGTGATTATGCTGAAGATTTATAAATTTAAGGGCCTTTTTTAATAATATTACAGACATCTGACACACAACGTCATCTAGTCCCAAACTAAGCAGATTGTATACTATGGGTACTAGATAATTCATATAAATTAAATATATATATCCTTTCTTTGTAAATACGTAAATATAAACATAGAAAATATCCAAACTCTGAAACAAATATTAGTGGCCTTTAACGGCATTCTATAATTTTTTGTTTTTTTTCAAGTGTCAATCTAAGCAGAGCTTGTGTTATAAAAGCTTTTACATCTTTACATTTTTTATTTTTTTTTATAAATACTTGCATACAAACATTTGGTCTGGCTCGGGAATCGAACCCAAGATCCCAGCTTAGCAGTTACATATGCTACCACTGTACCCCCGAGGCAGTCAAATATTTATTTATGTTTCTAAAGTCCTATTTTCGGTTCAGTCGCTATTTATAGATACGTTATTTATCGACTTCTTTTAAACTTGTGTTAATAGATTACATAACTAAATCAATAGACACTCATTTACCGAAACATTTCTCACAATAAAACTGCTTAAAAGCTTGCGAAACTAAACATATTACTCTTTTCTACAGTCGGATATAAACATATGAATTCATTATTAACAAATAGGTGTAAAAATCACGCAACTCATTTAATTTGCTATACGAACATTTCGATTAGCTAACGGTGTCTGGTAACATGCATGGAATCAATTCAGTGTCGAACCTTTGTGAAATTTGAAACGTCTCTCTGAATATTTATGTACTGTCCAAGGTCCCATAAATTGCTTTACATATGAACAAAATATGGCTGACCATAATGTCACCCAATTTACGTACAACGGTGCCGTTAGAAGTTGATAATGAATAGATCGCACGTGGATTACTTTGAGTTTTTTTACGATGTTAGAATTTATTACGAGAACAATAAGACATTTCTAAAGTTTGACGTGTAATGTGTCGTATGTGAGCTGTAAAATGAACTTCGGGTCTACTAGCACTGGTACAGTATGGTAGAGCAAAAAGTTGCCAATCCAAACCTTTCGAAACTAATAAAGACAAGGTGACAAACTCTGGGATAAAGATGATTAATCACATCCTTCTAAACACAAGATGAATAAGGTGAATATTACTGTTCTGCAATATAAATTGGAGAATAAAAGAGAGTCTACAAAAAAGACAAATTTGGACTAAAGCGGTAGTAACAATTAAGAAATAACAAACAGGTTACTACGACGTGGTAAAAGTCATAGGAAGTCATTGGATGCGTGCAGCACAGGAAAGGTCGTTGTATCAAGCTTTTGGGTAAGTCTACGTACAGCGGTGGACGTTTTACGGTTGAGATGTTGGTGATGATTTGTTAACTGGACATTGCCTGGTCGATCTAACATGAATTATCATC
This sequence comes from Hypercompe scribonia, assembly GCA_949316085.1. Classification (NCBI taxonomy): domain Eukaryota; kingdom Metazoa; phylum Arthropoda; class Insecta; order Lepidoptera; family Erebidae; genus Hypercompe; species Hypercompe scribonia. The sequence continues at coordinate 20,273,111 of OX438969.1, forward strand.
ACATATAGACTTTTATACCATGTAACCAGTATCAATTTTACCTATTTATAATAAAAGAACATGAAAATGCCACTACATAAGTTTGTAAAATATAGCCGTTTCTATGGAAGTTTTTTTGTTTTTTTTAAGAATTTGACCAAATGAGTCTGCTCTACCTGATGGAAAGCCTGAATAGAATCCAAGAGTTGTGGTCACCATACTCATTGTGACCCACACTATGACATCCTAGTAAGATGCTTTTTGAAGTTCTACCTTTTAAAGCACATTGTGCACAAAGGCCTTTATGCACTACTCCTACATATAAATATTAGGAACTATTGTGCATCATATTTTAAAAAAAAAAAGGTAAAAATCATGTTCTGTCCCCATTAATACATAGATTTTGGTATCTGGTGAATAGGAAAGCTTAATCAACTATCTGAAGAACTTTTGTTCTTATTATTTATTTTATGACAAGTAATTCATAATAAATATTTTCTAGAGTATATCGAAGTTCTTAAGTAAGATGGTGTTTAAATTTAGTAGTGAGAGTAATAACTCTATGAGGAAAATTATTGGATTTATTAATCAGATGGAAAAAAGAACCACCGAACTTCCAAAAAGAGTAATTGAGCTCCTAGGCCTTCTCCTACCACTTAATGGTAAACGAACAGGGAGAATTTCTAAATGTGATTAAAAACAGCAGAGACAAAATGGTTGGTCACTTGATAAGACACGATAACTTATTTAGATCAATACTGGAAAGAAAAATAGAGGATAAATACGAGAAAGGCCTTGATCTATATACACACAGCTAGACAGGCTACAATTGATGTAAGTTCTTCCTGAGAATTTATTTCACACTACTTACACGCATAATATCTACATAAAAACAGAACGAACCTTCTCTTAATTAACAAAGGTTTACAGCCATTTTTAAATAATCTAAATATGAGGTATATTGTAATTCCTTAATCCAAAATAAAACATTTGTTTATATCGTAAAAAAATATCTTCAAATGGTTGAACCTACTAAACCCAATTACAAAGTGTGACGAATAACCATTGTAGGGGTAATATGTGTCAAGTATTGTGCGTTATCCTTAAGAAGCATGGCCGTGTTACAAACACAAAGCCTGGCCTACTTTCGGCTCCCATTGGGCAAAATGTCATAGTTATATCAGACTAGTGTAACGGAAACGGCGTGTGCGCAGCCTGCCAATTGACTTGCACTTGACCCCTCATAACTGTTTATTTTGTTAATGGTTTATTGTATTTTCTATGAATATTGAAGTAGGTTTGTCAGTTTTAAGAAACGTATTGTAAATAAATACAAGGCTTAGGATAATTGGTTACAGATGGTATATAACAGGACTTCTGTTCATGGATGAATGATTATTACTCTACAGTGCAACTGAATAGATCTAGTATTCTAGCCTGGATAAGTCTTAGATACTTTTATGGATACAAATGCATTTCAAAATGTTGGCTGTTCCTACCTTTTAGCTATCCGGAATGAATGAACCAAGTTTGTTCAAGACTCTTATTAGCAAATAACTATTATACTCGTAATGACTGTTTTGAACATGCCCACAGTTCATTTACTTATTATTAAACTTAATGTTTCGTAAACAGTATCGGATCGGATCGGTGATTCAATGATCGATATCAGCCTCATTGAGACGCTCCTTTTTTACTTAAGGCTGTCCTTCGATGTAATTAACAAATACTCCAATCACATACAAGTGCAAAAGAATTTCAAGGCTAACCTGGCTTGCTTTTCGCAACACAATTATTACGATAATCATATTATGATAATTAACAACACATTACTAATTCTTTTTGTTTCATAGTGTGTTTAGTACTAGCACTTTCTAGTAGGTATATTTCTTGTAATTATTGTACTTGCTTTAAGTGGCGAAACAGTCAAATAAAGTGAGGTTCTTTGTTCGAAGTTAAGTAAGAAAGAACATCTAATGTTCTCATTATTTATATATGAAGGTAAAGTTACATTAAGTTGAAGACTATTACAAATTTAACAACCCTTTATTAAAAGTTTTTAGCTTTTAATGCTTTAAAATTCTACTTAATAATGCAAATAATGTCGATGAAGTAAAAAAGTTCCGGAGTTGCGACCACTGAAATATGATGTGTGAGTAGGCTCTCTACAAGGTGGTCGACCTGGTGAAGTTCATAAGAAGGCGTTGGATGCGTCCAGCACAGGATCAGTTATTATGTAAGAGCCTGTCTAGCAGTAGATGTCTTCCAGCTGTGATGATGAGTGTAAATAAACATACAGGTCGTGTTTAAATTTAGACTTGCATGAAGTTTCTAATCAAATGATAAAAATGGTGACAACAAAAACCCTTTTTCTCTTATTATCATATGAAATACATTAAAAGATCGGGTCTCTCTCATTAGTCCAATAGCGGTATTCTATCGTGAGACACTTGAAGCTTTTTCATCCCAGTAGTCCCATCGCATCTTAAACAAATAACTGAAACCTGTTTTTTTTTCAAAAAGTGTCCCATTGTAATGGTACCCGAGATATAAGTTGCATTTGTGCCTCATTAGTGTTATTATTTATGATTATGTGAATGATATTATTATTATTTTCTATATTTTTTTACAGGTTATGTATATCAGCATAATAAAATATAAAAATAATACCTAATATTTGTCTTTAATTGCCAAAGAGACACAAAAGTTAAAAGTAAACGCTGTCTGTCGCACTAGTCCCATGGAATTGACAGTAGTTGGACTTCTGAAACTGAAATACTGGTGTCACTTGTCTCGTTGGACTACTAGGAAGAAAAAGTGTCAATTACCCTATCGTAGGACACCACTATGGGACCAGTGGGACAAAACCAAAATATCGACGATTAGCGTGTTGTCTATTTTGTAACTGCTGTTGCTATGCCCAAATAGTCTGAGATGTGGCTACAGAATAACTACGCTCATCGAGTATACTCAGAATGTTCACCTGGCTATAAACAAATTGAGGTGGTGTTTGACTTTCCAAGTTCTTTAAATATATTACTATGAAGTGGATTACAGACTATTGTAATAACAATTTCACGTATTTTTTTTGAAAAAGCTAATTAATATCATTATAATTAAAAATCTTAACAAAAATATATTCCTACATTTATAAATAAACAATAAAAAAGGTTGTCTGGAAGAGATCGCCGTGAGCGATAAGACCTCCTTTTGTAATATCAAATGGAGATCTCCATCTATGCCTGTACTAATATATTATTTAATAATATATTATTTTATACTGTAGTGGTGTACAATGAAAACTTATAAAACAAATAAAATAACTAAATAAACATAATACATAAAAATGAGATTTTGATTACATACTCGATGAAAGCCACACGAGCAGAATAACAGTATAGCCTCCATTATTTCATTTTAATACAATTTAAATTCCACAGTCATCCTTGGAATTTGAATTAAATACAAACAATAAGTTGTATAATCGTGCGCTTGTGCCTGAAGCTTCATTTTGCTTTAATCGGCTATCAATCTTATGTCAACTTGGAATCTATCCAGAAGTATGTTGGCAATTACTAAAGTAGAACATTGATAAAGGCTCATTTTGTTGATGATTGCCGTCGCCGATGGAGGTTCCATCGACTAGACCACTTTTGTGTAATATTTATTACCCATCAGTTTAATAGTAGGATTTATCCAGGGCTGTTCCTAGTTTTGGTTATAAGCGTCCGTCTCGCGATCAATTAAATCTTTAGGTTTATCTCATCTCTGTTGCTCTAGTATTTTATTTTATTTAATTATGACAATTATTTGAGGTTTCAAAGTGCACTGTAGTAAGGTCACTCAATACAAATTACTTAAGTAAGAGTTTATATCCTACACAAATTAACTATATTGGGCCTAAACCGAACTAAATTTCATAATAAATACAAGTCGTCTGAAAAATATTGATTATAATGTTACAGAAAATTTGAACACTGTCACTTACATATACTTTAACATTTTTTTTTTTTTTTTTTTTTTTTTTTTTTTTTTTTTTTTTTTTTTTTTTTTTTTTTTTTTTTTTTGCTTAAAAAGACAACGCCCGCATTAGGAATAAATCCTGTGTCGCGGGGGACTTTACAAACATACAAGAAACGGACACAAAGAACACCCAGACTCAGAACAACAATTTGTGGATCACACAAAGTGTTGTTCTATGTAGGATTTGAACCCACAACACAGCGAAGCGGAGAGCGGCGTGGCGGCCACTTAAACCACTAGGCCAATCGTGCAGTCTGTGATTGATTTGATTTGATTAAATTATTTCATATAGAAACCACAACTTTAACTTCTAAGCTTTCAATAGTAAAAGGTAGGAAATATATACAAGTCCTGTGACAAGTACAGTTAGTAGCACACCCCTAAAAATCTATTGTAATTCTAAATATAGAATTTAGAGTAATAATACCTTTAGAGAACAGTATGATACAAGCATTACCTAACCTTTACAGCCACGTGATCGGCTCACAAGGGTTCGATTGATATTGCGTTATTCTGTTAGGACATTTTTAGTGGCACAATGTTTGTACGTGCCCGGTCGATAGCCTCAGCTACTATTCACGCTTATGTGTGTAGAATACACTTCTGCTGTATCAGTCTAGTTTTATAATATCCGTAAATTAAAAGCTGAAGTAATATATTTAGTACTTGATGGTAATCCAGACTATAAACAACATCTTTATTTATAATCTTGTTAAAGTTTTACCGTCATTTAAAAAATGTTAATGCTATAAACATTAATTATTTGGCAACATCCGTGTGGTGACGAATTAAGAATTTGAAGTGGCACCATCCTAATTCATTCTGTAGGTATTGTAAGAGGTGACTAAAGGAGTAAACTACGTAGAATAATACCGCTCCAAAGAGAAAGAAAACTTGACACAGAACCTATACCAACTCGTTTGGCCACCGTGGTATAGAGTAGGCCAAAACCTTCCGCCGACCAGAGCAGACTATTTCCACCAGAAGAAAAATTAAAATCTGTTGATGATATGGGAATAATCGTATACCCATTTCGTACAAGACCCCGACAGAATCATTAAATAAAGCATCCCTAACTTACACAAGTGAGCGTACATTTAAAAAAAATAATAAGTAACTAAAACTTTTTTAAATTATCTATCGTTGATACCCAAGGGCGTGGATGGGTTCGGCAATATGTTGCTCTAGAATGTATGCATGCATCTGTGTGCCAAATTTTTATCCAGTTCCAGAGCGGTTACATCACGTTTGAGTAACAGATATCTTAGCTAAGTTTCACGTTGGTAACATATCAAACAAATTATATATGTATAGAGTTTATAACATTCATTAATATCTTATCTAAGGACTGAACTTCTTCTGTTAAGAAACTTGTTATACTTAACTGACTAACTTTTATTAAAAAAGATTTCAAAAGGTACGAAATTAAAGACATTTTTAAACTAAATGTAAGTCAACTCTTTAACATAAATAATTATAATAAATAGAAGTAAATAAGGTGAATTAAAAATTAAAATGTTATATGTAATTTAATAAATCTGCTTAAAAAAATTGTAATACAAATACTACACTCGTCTGAAAGAATGAAAGTAACATGAGCACATCTGTTTTTATATTGCCTCTATGTGTGCAATGTATTACAACACTTTAAATAGTTCATTGTCATAAACTATGACGAACATTATTTATTAAAATTGTTATTTGTCGGTAAATGCCATGGTTCAAGTTTCTCGACATTAGCATAAAATACAAATTATTTGGATTTGCTAAAGAATTAACTGATTTGATCTGATTTTTAATTAAGTATGAGTAGATAACTCTGGTGCCGACATTAATTATAACCTCTTAAAGTTTTTAAATATCTTAAAAGTTAGTAAGATGAAAACTGTAGGAAAGAAGTAATGCTTATCTGAATAGATTTACGAGTACAATAACTCGAGCAACTCACAATTGCATACCTGTACATTTTTTAGATCATAATTGCTTAAAAGAGCAGGTGGGTGACGTGTGATTGTGATCACTGCCGCACATGGACACCTGCAACTAACTAGCCAGAAGTACATTGTCAGCTTTTTCGCCGCTTCCCCCCGAATCAGTGAAGATCGGTTCTTGTGTTCCAGTGGTCACTCAATGATAAATAACGAAAGAAACTTACTAAATATCAATTTTCTCTGTGGCCGTGGTATCAATCCTGTAAAACTAGCCCATTTTTACCAAAGCACGGTTTTATTGCAAATATTACTTACCTTATCTCTCATTGTACTATCAATTTTCCCATTACCATGTATCATAATTGCCCATTATCATCTATACTATTTAATATTATTAATTTGAAATTTACTCTGTCTCTCAGTCTATTGCGTTTTAACGGCTAAAGCGCTGCACCGATTTTAATAAAACTATGCGTGGAGATACTTTGATTCTCGAGAAAAGACATATGTTACTTTATCGATAACCGACATACATGTGGGTGGAGCCGCAGAAAAAAACTAATATATCATAAAGTCGCTATTTAACGTGAGTAGTACTAACATTTACATACATAAATAGAATCACACCTGTTTCCCCGGAGGGCTAGGCAGAAACATATTAAATGTCCACTTTTAGCCAGTGTTTTGGTGCCACGTAATAGATTTGTGAGCCTATTGAAGCTAATCGAGATAATTTGTTTTGCCGGAAGCACATCCATTGATCAACAGATGCACCAGTTGCAGGAGAGGTTAACTTGGGCCCTTAGTTCTTGGTGGAAACCCTATGCACCCACACTAAAATTTTAGTTAGCAAAATAGAGTTCAATATATATCTTTATATACCTTTGCGGGTATAAACATGAATATTTTTTTATAAAAGATAACTCTAGTATTAGAAATGTATTCTCTGCTACGGAAAACTTCACAACGTTTCCAATGGAAATGAAAAACATCAATACCCAGAACAACAATTTGCGAAACACGAAAACCAGCAATACAGTAGAAAGCCGAGAGGTGACCGTCAAACCACAACACCATGCGTACGATCGTCATACATCAATCATATATGTGTAGATAAAAATAAAATGCACGATTATTAAAGAGAAGTCAGCTTTAAAGTAATATAACATTGCTAATACAAACAAGGACCGGATGATGTTCTCTCTATCGCACCTTTCTCTGTCTGAGTTGAGTGACTTTTTGCACAATGGCATCGAGAATGATCGGTCCGAATGACCACATTTGTAGAATACTCACGAATGTTTTATTCAAATTTCCAGCACACGAGAAAGTTATTTATCAACTTACACCGATGCATTTATGCGTGATATTATGTACATATCCTGTATTTTATTTATCTTTACATCGTCTTTTGTTTCGTTAAGTCGCCACTTGTGATGTAACGAATATCTTAGAATGCCTATTTACTTGTCAATTTATTCTATTGAGACTGACATGAGTAGTTTTTAACAGTAATTCATTAACATTATTCCAAAACGAAGTTCTTTGAGTCGTTTTATGCTTAATTTTCTTCGCAGTGCTAGGCCCTTCCTGTTGAGTTGTATGAACCTATACCATCTTATGACTCAATATTTAAATTTATCGGATAACCACACGACTGAAACTTATACTTTATACTTATTTATAATGAGTGTAATAAATTTATATTAATAATTTAGGATTCGCATGTGTAAGCAATAGCTCAAGCAGATCAGAATCACTAATAAACCTGTAACTATAAGTGGTTGTTGCTGGAGAGTCTTCAAACCAGCGCCTAGGAATCATCGGCCATTTTTTTTAAAGTCAACTGCAGAAACTTTACAAACATGCAAGAAACGTACAGCGTGGCAACTGTTTAAACCACTAGGCAGTCTGTGCAGTCAAATTCAATTCAATTCTCATTTTGCTATCATCTCCTTAAGCCAATCGTATCTTGTTAATGTTTATCTTTAACTAAAGGACATCGTATTCTCTATATGTGCTTCTCATTATCATCATCATCAACAGCCTTTTACAGTAAAGTGCTGGACATAGACCTCTTCTTAGCAAGGAGGTTTTTACCTACTATACCACACTAGTCAGACAGGTTGGAATAGGGTTTGTTTCAAGGGGTGCTGGGCTAGAAAACCTCCACGTGGTGCACCCTGGTAACGTTGGCGATGGTGCTCATCACTGCCAACGGCTAATATTCTAGCACAAAGAAGAGGAGGCCATTTTCTTCGGCCATTCGGTTGAGGCTTCGTCCAACAGAGCGGGCATATTTGTCGATTCCTCTGTTGGCTCTTCGCTCTTCGGAGCAATGAGGAGGAAAACCTCGATAAAAAATCATTATGGTGGGACCCTTTCATGGGTCGACGTTTCTCCACTTTCAATGGTGGAGAAAGGAGAACGGGCTCGGTGTGTACTCACACTGCCACCGAGCAGGCATTGGAAGATTTAATCTTCCTGCCACCGTTGTCACATCGTAATCCCGAAAGGAGTGTCGTGGTTATGTCTCGCGACACCAATCGGGGGCGAGGGTCTTGGCTTAGCCGCCTGGACTACGAGGAAGAAAACCTCTATAAAAAATTACCCCGAATCCCGTGTTCTGGTGCGTGGCCAGGGGATGCATGGCTGACGGGTAGTTCAGTCGTAAGCGCACTCCCAGCCGAGGCACCTGCGGACCCCTCGGTTGGGCACAAATTTACGCTTGCCCGGGTATTGGGGGATCTCTGCCCGGGTCGACCTTTATTTCTCCCCCACACGTGGGAACAAGTATGGAATCTATAAATAAAATTAATACACCTAAACATATAAAGGAAGGAGTGAAGGAGAAGAAGAGTACGAAGGAGAGTAATATGAGGGCGGACGACCTTTCGTCTAATATGGAAGACGTAATGGGTGAAGCGCCTATCTCGGTGGGGCTCCCAGAAGCCATTATAGCTGCTGGGAGCCGAAGAACATCGGAGCGATTACGCTCCAGATCTACCACGGGCGGAAGCTCCAGTGCGAGGAGCGACGTGCTGGACTTCATGGAGACGGAGCTGTGTGACAGCCGAAAACGTGGACGCTCCAGGGATGAGGAGAGCGATACATCCCAGGAGATGCTACCTCCTAAAGTAGCAAACAGCCGCAGAGGGAGATCACGAACCCCGATCTCGGCCCCGTCAGGTTCCGTCTTCTGCAAGGCGGAAGCCTATAGACGGGTCAGGGCAGACGGCGAAATCTTGGCGGAAGAGGAGATTGCGGATCTCCTGCTAAAAATTAAGGAGCCGATGGTGGGGGATTCAGTTTCTCAAACACCATCGTCCATGCAGGAGAGAGCGGATGCGGCGGTGGCCATCATTCACAAAGTGGCCACCAAGTCGAGTAACCTTAAGGGCTCTTTTGTTAAAGCTCTTAAGGACTCCGCTTCCGCTATTGCGGGGGTCGTGGATACCCTCATCGGGGACGTGGCTCGGCTCCAGGCGGCCAACGATCGCCTGACGGGGCAAGTAGCTGAGCTCAGTGCTCAGTTCGCCCAATTCCGGGCGCATCGCCCGACAGAGGATCCGGTCACGTCCCCGTCTCAGCCTGCCCCCTCTTCCAGCCTCGGTGGCATTCCTGATGCCCATCTGCGCCATATAACCGATGTAGTATGGCGCATGATGGACGGGCGTCTGGCTGGCCTGGAGGCAAGGCTGCCGCCGGCTCCTGTTGTCCGGCCGCCGCTTGCGGGCCATAAAGCGAAGGTTGCATCGGTGTCAGCATCGCTTCCCGTTGCGACCGGTCGCGTGTCCTACGCGGCGGCGGCAGCAGTTTCTCCTGCTCCTGCAACTGCTCCGAGGACACGGCAGGCGGCCAAGGCAACAGCCCGGACGCCCGCACCGAGGTCAGGGCCCAAAACAGCGGCAAAGTCTGGGGCGGAGTTCCCTCCGCTCCCCACTCCAGCCGCTGTATCTGGCACCTCAACAAGTGCTCCCTCCACATCCGCCCCTTCCACGGATGGTTGGCAGCTAATCGGGGGGGCGAAAAAGTCCCGAAAGCGGGGTAAGAAGGCTGCACAAATAGCAGCCTCTAACCCGCAGGCGCCATCGGCTGCAGTGGCTACCACAAAGAAGCCGCGCAAACTACAGGCGCCTAAAAGCGCGGCCGTGGTAGTCACCGTGTCACCGGAGGCGGCTAGCGGCGGACTCTCCTACGCAACCATCTTCCAGAGGGCCCGCGCTAGTCTCGCCAACGACTTCGGGACAGTAGGAGTCAGGTTGCGCCTCGCTCAAACGGGAGCTCGAGTGCTCGAGTTCCCTGGAGCCGAAGGTGCTAAGACGGCGGACACATTTGCCGAGAAGTTGCGGCAAATGTTTACGGCTACGGATGGTGTCAAGATCGCCAGGCCTACCAAGTGCGCAGAGTTGCGCATTTCGGGCCTGGATGACTCTGTATCGACAGAGGATGTCCGCGTTGCAATTAGCGAGAAGACAGGCTGCAACGCGGACAATATTAGGGTCGGCACCATCCGCCCCGGTCCGGGAGGGCTTGGCGCAGTGTGGGTCAGCTGTCCCGTAGCGTCGGCTAAAATGTTGGGCGACGCCGGCAGGCTGCTCATCGGTTTCGTGAGCGCTAGGATCACAGTCCTGGCGGCGAGACCGATGAGGTGTTACAAATGCCTGGCATCGGGACACACACGCGCCAAGTGCGTCAGTTGTTTCGACTGCAGCGGATTATGTTTCCGCTGCGGTCGACCGGGGCACAAGGCGGCAGAGTGTTCTGCCGCCCCTCACTGCCCGGTGTGTGCAGCGGACAACAAGCCTGCCAATCACCAGATTGGGCAGGGAGGCTGTAAACCTTCCCGCAACTCTCGGCAGGCGTCAGGGGTTAGCCAGTCGGCCCAGGCTGCTTCTGACGTCGTTCGTGCGTCGATATCGTCGCCCATGGAGGAGGTTGTAGAGACGGTCGAGTAATGGCCCAAGTCTCCAACCTCCTGGTCCAGACGAACCTGAACCACTGTGCCGCGGCGCAGGACCTTTTCCTGCAAACCATGGCGCAGTGGTCGATCGGTGTTGCCGTAGCCGCGGAACCCTATTATGTTCCTCCCCGTCCAAACTGGTTGGGTGACCGGGACGGTTCCGTGGCAGTCGTCGGCTCCACGGCGGCTCATTCCCCGCCCTTGTCGCTAAGAGACAAGGGCACTGGATATGTTGCCGCCGAGTGGGGGGGAATCACTATATATGGTGTATACTTCTCCCCCAACCGGAGTTTGAACGACTTCGAGGTTTTCCTTAACAACTTGGAAACCTCGATGCGGCGTCTAACGTCTGGGCACGTCTTAGTGCTGGGGGATTTCAACGCAAAGTCCATTGCGTGGGGTTCCCCCAGGACGGACGCTAGGGGTGAGGCCGTAGAGGAGTGGGCGGCCTCGGTGGGCCTCTGTTTACTAAACAGGGGCTCCACCAACACGTGCGTGCGACAGCAGGGAGGGTCGATAGTGGACCTTTCGTTCGCTACCCCTGCCCTCGCCGCACGAGTAAGGAACTGGCGCGTCCTGGAAGAGGTTGAGACGCTCTCGGATCACCTCTACATCCGATTTGAGCTCTCCCGTACCCAGGACCCCAGTAGGGGTCACATGGCGCGGCGTTCTTCTCGCTTTCCGCGGTGGGCTTTAGCCAAATTAAATAGGGACCTACTAGAGGAGGCAGCCATCGTTCACTCTTGGCTGTCTCCGCAGGCCCCGACCGAGGAGGTCGACATGGGGGCTGGTCGCTTCCGCGATGCCATTGCGCAGATCTGTGATGCGGCCATGCCCCGCATCCGAGGTTGCCGGCCTCCACGGAAGGAGGTTTACTGGTGGTCCCAGGAGTTGGCGGACCTCCGCGCGGCCTGTACTCGTGCCCGGAGGTCCTACACCCGTAGTCGGCGGCGACACCGCGAAGAAGGCGGGGAGGACCAGCTTCATGAAGAGTACCGAGAGGCGCGGAAAACTCTGAAGCTGGCCATAAGCCGCGCCAAAGAAATTAAGAGAAAGGAGATGCTGGAGGGTCTCGATCGTGACCCCTGGGGTCGCCCTTATCGTGCGGCGCGGCAAAAGCTCCGCACGTCGGGCCCCCCCCTTACAGAGACACTCCAGCCCAGCTTCCTGCGGGAAGTGGTCGAGGGCCTTTTCCCGCAGCGGGTGGAACACACACCCCCGTCGATGGCCTTCATGGTTGGAGACGACGGGGGGAACGAGGACGACGTTCCGCCCGTTAGGGAATCGGAGGTAGAGGCGGTTGTTCTACGGATCCGCTCTAAGAACACCGCCCCCGGGCCGGACGGGATACCTGCCCGAGTGCTGGCCCGAGCCCTCGAACACATGTCGGACCGCCTCAGGGAGGTCCTGGACGCTAGCTTGGCGTCCGGACGCTTCCCTGAGTGCTGGAAAAGCGGGAAGCTGGTCCTATTGAGGAAGCCAGGACGGCCAGCCGAATCGGTAGCGGCCTATAGGCCCATCGTGTTGCTGGACGAGGCGGGTAAACTGTTTGAGAGGATACTCTCTGCCCGCATCGTCCGGCACCTCTGCGAGGTGGGCCCCGATCTGTCGGACGCCCAATTTGGTTTTCGGGCGGGGCGTTCGACGGTCGATGCCGTGTTGCGCCTGAGGGCCGTTACCGAAGAGGCGGTGAGCTGTGGCGGCGTGTTATTGGCGGTGTCGTTGGACATCGCCAACGCATTTAATAGTCTGCCATTTAGCTGCATCAGGGAAGCACTCCACTACCATGGGGTGCCAAAGTACCTGAGGCGGCTTGTGGCAGACTATCTTGAGGAGCGTACCGTCATGTACGAGGACCGAGACGGTGTTCTGAGGCGGCGGCTCATGTCGTGCGGTGTTCCACAGGGGTCTGTCCTCGGACCACTCCTGTGGAATATGGGATACGACTGGGCCCTTCGAGGTCGTCTTCCCCCCGGGCTGGGCGTAATTTGCTACGCAGATGACACATTGGTCACGGCCCGGGGAGCAAACTTTCAAGAGGCGGCGCGCCTGGCCACCACGGGTGTCTCTCTGGTGGTCGGGCGAATTGAGGCGCTGGGTTTGCGGGTGGCCCTGGACAAGACGGAGGCCCTTTTGTTCCATGGGCCCCGTCGTGGTCCACCCTCCGGCGCCTCCATCGTGGTCAATTCGGTCCTCGTACCGGTTCAGGCCCAGATGAAGTATCTGGGCCTGATCCTCGACGGCAGGTGGCTCTTCGACGAGCACTTCCAACAGCTTTCTCCAAAGCTGGTCGGCGCTGCTTCTGCCCTTGGGCGACTTTTGCCCAATCTGGGTGGAGCTAGCGTCGCGACGAGACGGCTATACGCGGGGGTTGTCCGGTCAATGGCACTGTATGGTGCACCGGTGTGGGCGGCGGCTCTGACCGCCCAGAATAGGGCTCGCCTCTGGCGCCCTCAGAGGATATTGGCGGTTAGAGCCATACGCGGTTACCGCACCGTATCGACGGAGGCGGCGTGCGCCTTGGCCGGAACTCCCCCGTGGGATTTGGAGGCGGAAGTGCTCGCCGAAGTTTATCGGCGGACGGTTGACTTCCGGGCGGGTAGCGGCATACGGCCCCCGCCCGAAGAGATACGCGAGTGGCGAGAGGCCGCTCGTCGAGCCACGATGGCTCGTTGGTCGTCCCGGCTGGAGGCTCCACGTGCTGGCTTTGCCGCCGTGGAGGCTCTCCAGCCGGTCATCGCCGAGTGGGCAGGGCGGCAGCACGGGGCCCTTTCCTTCCGACTGACGCAGGTCCTTTCCGGGCACGGTTGCTTCGGGAAGTATCTGCACTCGGTCGCCAGGAGGGAATTGAGTCCCGCCTGTCACCACTGCGACTGCAGTGAGGACTCGACTCAGCACACGCTGGCGGTTTGTTCCGCCTGGGCGGCGCAGCGTGGGGTCCTTACTGCAGTTATTGGAGGAGATCTCTCGCTACCGGCCGTAATACGCTCCATGGCCGGTAGCGACAGTAGTTTTACCGCGGTCGCAACCTTCTGCGAAGACGTAATTTCGCGGAAGGAGGCGGCGGAGAAGGCCCGGGAGGACGATATCCACTCGGACCCAATTCGCCGCCGGCGAGCCGGGCGGCGGAGGCGCGCATACCAGCGCCTCATGCCGCCTTGAGTGTGGCCGCGGGTGGACGGGACGGGTTTTCCCCTCCATCCGCTACAATGGCCAGCCGCGAGGAGGCGACGTTCGCGTGTGCCGTACGTCGCCTAAAATAGAGAGTTTATCCGCAGATGGTGCCCGAGGTAGCGGGCAGGCGCTAGGAGGGATCTGGATGTCGTAATAGCAGCGGTTCCCGGATCCTTCCTATCTCAGGCGCAGAGTGGCACACCGTGTGGTTTTAGTCGGTCCGATTCCGACACACCACCCCGCCGTAAACCCCGGTGGGGTGACGGCCCGTGGGGGTTTCCACACGTTAAAAAAAAAAAAAAAAAAAAAAAAAAAAAGGGTTTGTTTCAAGTTTTCCTTCTCTTTGTAATGATGTTGTCTTGCATACTTTGTTCCTTTAGTCGCCTTTTATGACACCCACGGGAAGAATATCGGTGCTCACACTATGTATTATTCATCTGTTACCAAACGGACATGTGCTTCTCAATAAACACTTTTGGCAGGCGCTTCTTTGAAGCAGTACTACCGCTTAATCTCATCAGGAGTAAGTAAGCTGCCAGCTAATCTTTCAATTTACAATATTTACATTAATACTATTCCATTCATCTAAATCATATACACACATTCAAATACATGAAACAGAGCGGACTGACAACTCTAGCTAATATCAACAAAATTGCTGTGCCCTAGCAGAGTTTAATATTTTTAAAAACAAAGTTGTAGTTAACCCTTTACGGGCCCATGTAATAAAAGATTTGACTTTAAGGTTTGCTGGCCTAGCAATAACCTTACCTATTACTTACAAAATATCGAATTAGAGAATTGTATATTAAATTAAATTCAACTATCAAATTTTGTGTACATAGTTACCTGAATAAAATAATAAAAACCTATAGCACAAATTTCTAACAATACAAATAATGTTTTGTGGAGATAAGCCAACAATTGGCACATGCCACAAATATCTGCACCAACGTTAAACGGAAACGTGTACGTAATTCTACGAAAGTAGCACCAAAATGAGGCGCAAACAAACTTGTCAAAGGCGGACACTCGGTGATTTTCCTTCAAATTGAATAATCAGCGAGTCGTTTCAAATTCCAACAAGTTGTTGCAAGATAGGTTCGATTACGTAATAACTTGGCCCATTGTATTGGGGTTCCATATTCACAGATGAGTATTAGTATTCTACGTATGGTACTCGTATACAGAACATTGATGGTATCGCATCCACAGAAACGCGACGAAAGTATTAGAGGCCCATCTTTTCTTATACATAACGACAAGTAATCGAAACGATTTTAGTTGACACATTCAGTTTTAGTAATGTGTAACATTACAACATTTTTTAATTTAACGGTTTTTAGTTTAAAAAGGATCAATTACATCTACTAACGTCATATATAGAAGACCTGCAGACCGTTTTTGTTGACCATTTAAGTTGACTACCTCCGGGAGAGCATGAATTTCTAAATATTTTAAGATATTTGAATGTTCCATTTCGAGAATTTCTTATACATAAAAAAAATAAAGTTTGATGATTCGGCTCTAAAACCCATAAAATAAATTTTTATTAGGTATTTTACCACTCATTTCCTAATGGTTCAGGTAGACAGCAGCCGGAGCTGGACGACGACAAGTCGTTCTTGGTTGTACGAACCAGTAGAAATTGTGGTACGGCACCATTACTCTCGGCCTAAACGGTTTAGAGTCTCACATTGGCAATGATGGCAAATATATATTATCTCATATACCTTGACCTCGCCATAGCCCCGAGCAATTTCTCTGAGCAAGATGTCGGAATAAATATTATTCAGACATAATATATTTGCTCTACTAAATCTACAAAGAAATGCCCACTCCCTCCATATAACACGCTTACTATACTATGAGTATTCGTAATATCATGAGTTGAACTTCTAGAATTCCAAAACAGTAAAAATTTTATGAAATACTAACTATACAATACACCTTCACTTCTATTTGACAATGCAACAATTGTTTTTGAAGTTTGTCGCCAAATTAGGAAAATTATTACAACTTTGATTAGATTATCCAACTCTATATGTATATTATGCACGTATAGTTTTTTTTTTTTTTTACGTCTGTAGTGGAATAGGCTAGTCCTCTATCTCACCTGATGGAAAGTGCAGATGAAGACGAAGGTGGTACACGCCCATCCAAAATATACCTGTTCACTCTACTCTTAAAGGCTCCAGAGTTCATGTCATCAGGAAAAATAGACCCAGGCAGGTCGTTCCAAGTCTTGGCGACTCTCACCAAAAAAGAGCTGTCGAACCGTTTAGTTCGACTTTTGGGTATGTCAACAACGTGTGGATGGAATTTTTTGCCTGCGCCTAGTAGTCCGATAAAAGAACGGAGATGGCTCAATCAGTTCGATGAGAGCCTTCGAGCACTCTCCAAAGTGTTTCCTATAAAAAACCGACAAGCTAGCAACACGACGACGATGCTCAAGGGTGTGCAGTCTGCTATTTGAGAGCTTTTCGTTATTAATTAACCTATGGGCTCTTCGGTCAACTGAGTCCAAAGCTTCCAGGTGATATTTGGCTGCACCATCCAAGAGGTGGCTACAGTACTCCATGCAGGATCGAACTTGGGCTGTGTAAAGATTAAGCAGCTGTTCAGAGCTGAAGTACCGCCGAACTCTTGAAAGAATTGACAATTTCTTTGACGCCGCTTGTACCATAGACTCAATTTGTTGGCCAAAGTTGAGGTTAGAGGTGATGGTAATACCTAGAAGCCCTAGATGGTTAGTAATCGGTAAGGATACACTTTCGAAAGTGGGTGTTAGATCGAAGGTACTCTTTTTCGCGGAGAAAAGACACGCCTGTGTTTTGGAAGGGTTGAACTGGACGAGATTGGCGCCTGGATGTCGTAATAGCAGCAGTTCCCGGATCCCCCTTATGTTAGGCGCAGAGTGGCACACCGTGTGGTTTTAGTCGGTCCGATTCCGACACACCGCCTCGCCGTAAACCCCGGTGGGGTGACGGCCCGTGGGGGTTTCCACAGGTTGAAAAAAAAAAACAAAAAAAGGACGAGATTGGCGTCACCCCAATCGGACACCCACTGTAATGTCACGTTCACCCGTTCAATCATGGACTCTCTCAAGGACCGTATTTCCTCTGGACTAGCTCGCGGGTTGGACATGTACCTCTCAATTACGGTGCTGTCATCGGCGTAGCTAATAATACCGGGTGTCAAAAGATCGTTTATGTGCAGCAGAAACAAGGTTGCAGAGAGAACAGATCCCTGAGGTACACCAGCATTGATTACCATTAGATCGGAAGAGCAGCCATCCAAGACAACTCGAATCGACCGTTCCCTCAGGAAGTCACGTAACCAGTCGCAGAGCTCAGTAGGTATGCCGTATGCTGGAAGCTTACTAAGTAGTGCCTCGTGCCAGACCCGGTCAAAGGCCTTTGAGATGTCTAATGAAATGGCTATTGCTTCACCGTGACCCTCCAAGGCCTCGCTCCAAAGGTGGGTGGCATATATTAGCATATCTCCGGTCGAGCGTCCCCTGCGAAAACCATATTGGTCATCGCTGAGGAGCTCGTTTGCTTCAAGATATGTCAGGAGATGATTATTTAAGATACGCTCCATAACCTTACAGATTATAGAGGTGATCGCGATAGGTCTGTAATTGGCTGGGTCTGCACGGCTTCCTGTTTTGGGTATAGGCTGAACATTAACAAGCTTCCAGGATCTCGGCACTTTGCCAGTTTCCAAAGAGAGTTGGAACAGACGAGTCAGAACCGGAAACAACTCGGGTGCACAACACTTCACTACCACTGCTGGAATGTTATCGTGACCGCTGACCTTATTAACGTCCAGGTTCAGCAAACATTTGAGTACCTCTTTTTGGTGGATTTTAACGTCGCTCATTTTGGGGCCAAACGGAAGTAACTGAGGTGGACACCTGCTGTTGCTGTCTAGACGAGAATACTCTGTGAAGAGATTGGCAAATAAATTTGCCTTCTCCTCAGCGCTGTGGGCCAGGGATCCGTCAGGTTTGTGCAGAGGGGGCAGTGAAGAGCGACAGAACTTTTTCTCGACAGATTTGGCGAGGCTCCAGAAAGCTTTGCTTCCTGAGGGAAAGGAAGCTAACCTTTCACCTATACGGCCAATGTGATCAAAACGAGAAAATAGTGTTTGCTTTTTGTCTTTATATGTATTGATTTTTAATTTTTATCTTATCTAAAGAACCCCAAAACAATCGATACTATCAATTAAACTTTAGAGGTGATCAATGAGTCACACCAAAGATAAAAACATTCGTATAATTATTTCCGCGTAGGAATCATAGTTTCTTGTAATTAATCGTTTATTTGAACATTTTACAAGCATGTGGCCTCCCTGAAATAACAGAATTCACTTGAATTATACAAGACATATTGTAATCTTTCTACTTTTAGTAGTATTATTAAGCCCACTCGCACCTACCGTTAACATGTCGGTTTCATGAAGGTGTTCCTGGCACCCACATAATCATATTAGGTTGGTATACTCGTACAATAAGTGCAACTACGACTCTACCTTGATCATTTTTGTATCTATATATTTTTGGATGTCTATCAATTTTTTTTTCTTATTCCCTTCATTTTCGACCCCATTTTTACGTAGTCGGATTACAGTTTTTTTTAACTTTTTTTGTATTTAATATAATATTTTTTATTTCCCGAGCGGGTATGTATGTTAGCCCTACTTTATTTATATCGAGAAATAGATACTGAATTATTATTGACCAGAGTCGAGACTTCTGACCCTTTATCCAATTCCATTAAAGACGCAGCATCGTGTGGGTTGTAATAAAGTTTCTCTGGATCTAACTGAACATAGAGTCTGTACAGCGCCATCTAGCAAACGAAATAGTAATAAAAGTGCTAATTATTTGTGTCATCTACATTTTCTTCTTAATTAATATTTCATTTACCTCATTGTGTAATAAATATATTATCTTTATAGTGTAATATTTCAACTTAATGTTTGTTTGCATATTGACTTAAACAATGTAATATGTATAATACATATTTGTAACGTGCTTGCAAAGATCTTTCTTTTGATACCAAACACGTGATTATTATCTCATTTTTTTTTGAGGTTTGAATTCCGTTACACAAAACTTATATAGTATATATATAATGAATCTATTGGCACCTCATTCATTGAAATCAAATCGGTAGTTTAGGTGCTACGGTGGAACATACAAACATACATACATCATCATCATCATCATCTCAATCAAAAAACGTCCACTGCTGGAAATAGACCTCCTCAAGGTTCTCTACAACAGCCGGTCCCGTGCCGCCTGCATCCAACAGCTTTCCGCGATCTTCACCAGGTCGTCGGACCACCTTGTGGGGTATGTACCGACGCTGCGTTTCCCAGTACACGGTCGCCACTTCAGAACTTTATGGGCATACATACATAGACGGCCAAAATCATTACCCATCATTTTGGCTTTCTCATAATCGGGTAAAAACTTTAGAACCAAAGCTCATTATCTTTAGTACTATTATTACTGATACTATAAAATTAATATATATTCTGTCAAAGTCCACTAAATTTAATTCCAGTCCTAACGAAACTTAAAAATAAAGAAACATTTACTATGTTCTCTCGAAAACTCGATATTGCCAAAATATAAATAAAACTACAAGTAGCAAGCAGATGGCCAATGAATCTACGAGTTCTCTTGTATTAATAACATATATATATATTTCAAGTGGACCCTGAAGAGTTTTAAGTTTGCCAGTAATGTATTTGACTAATAAATTTAAAAAAAAAACAACCCAGTATTTACGATTTTATAAGTAGGATATAAACTACGACTTATATAACTAAAGTCGTGGCCTGTAAAGAGATGTTTCCTATTCGCGAAATAGTAAAAGGTCAGAGACCGCTTAACTGTCTACAAACGTAAATTGTCCTCTTAAGTCATGACATTTCTTTTACATAATACATGCCTTAGTGAGCATAGATTGATGCTGACTTTAGAGATTAAATGATAGGCTTCAATTTATCCATTCATGTCTTTCTACTTGGTTAACTAACATTTTTCGTAGATTAGTGTGCAGTTATTGAATAATTTTACATAAACAGATATTGTTCACGTCTCAAATTCCAAATTTCAAATAATCCACGAACGAAATAAAAGGACCTATTTTGACAGACCATTTGTCCGTGTGGTGATTTATTGAGAATACAAAGTGACACCACCTCTACTCTTTCCATGGGTGTTGTAAGAGGCGACTAAGGGAACAAAATATGCAAGACAAAGAGAAAAATCACTGCAAAGAGAAGGAAAATTTGAAACAAATCCTATACCAATTCGTCTGGCCAGCGGGGTATAGTAGGCCAAAACCTACTGGCTAAAGAGAGGCCTATGTTCAGAAGTGAACTATTAAAAGTTGTTAATGACGGTGTAAAATTTCACAATCGAAACAAGAGTCATTTTATCATGAATTAAAAAACGATCTCAAAATGTTTAAGCATAAATTAAGAAAAATGTTAGTGATAAAATTCGAAAAATATTTATTACGAACGTTTAACTTATAAAATTGAACAGCAGGTGATCTGTTATCTGTGTGCTTGTATTTTAACGCAATAGATATGTAATTTGGCACTCAATAAGCCCACCAGTGGTCACATTTAGTGAGCTCCAATCAAGACTGGTAACCAAAAACCTATTTATAAAAGTAATATTTGTACATTTAAATGTATTGTAGTGTATATATAGTGGCAGCGGATATCAGCTTAAAAATTCTATACCACAAAACATTAATGTTCTTTTTAATCACTTGATACTCGCAGTGCTTCAAAATAAGATATTAAATTTATTAAAATACTCAAAACCAGTATAAAAATATACATATTATAAACACTTTATTGTTATAAAAATATTAAAGACACCTTTATGCCATTGTTCGCCGGTGTTGAGATAATCATGTGTAGTTTCAAGATGAGCTAGATTTCGACGAACGTTAATAACCTAAATTGTGTGACGGAAAAATGAATTCACTCTTAAAACTTGTACCAGAAGCTGCAACGGTATTAACAAACGACTCGGTTACGTCGTTCACTCAATTCGTTCCCCAAATATGACAATGGTAGTATGTCAATTTTACGGTCTTTATGGGACATCTGCCGACATTTTGTTTAAAGTGTACGTGAAGGGCGACAAAAGCATTCGGGTGCTTCTTCGAACCTGATGTTTGGCGAGAAAGCTTTGCGAACGGCATGCTAAAAAGGCTTTTACGCAACGCGTGCCTGTGCTGTTAGTTGCGTCAACCATAGTGGGGAGCATCGCAGATTAATATCACATAACCAGACGCGACAACTCGTTTTACTTACAACCTTTTTATAAACAACTCAACACAGTTATGTGCTAACGATAATGTCTTCCAATATAATTTAAAGTCTTGAAGTAAACATGCGTTCACAAAATAAACTATTTTTAAAAGTAAACATTTGAAACGCATATTTTTTTCATAAGTTCATAAAAAATTTAACCCATTTAATTTAAATATTTATTATGAAATATAATTATTTATTTCATCATTATGTAATTGTACAATCCAAATTTGATGCAATACCTTGCAATAGTGCATAAGAAATTTATTTTATGTAAAAAATAATTTCATTCAATACAAATGTCGTACATATTTATATTTTTAAACTATAAAAAAATTCACACACAAAATTGTCATATCTGCAAAGTTCGACTGTATTCTATTTTTAAATTTTGATTGAAATTAAAAAATCTTTATATTATGAACACCATTTGAGTTTTAAAAAACAAGTTTGAAATATTTTAATCTATGATAATGGTTGGTGTCAAGTTGGTAACAGAAAGATGATTCTATTTCGTGGTATTTAGGTTTGACATGACATTTGTAATGGAGTTTCTGAGACTATAATTAACCTACCTTCCGCACGTTAACAAACAGTATTTGTTCATCAGCGATCTGAGTTTTTATTTATTTTTATGGGCAAATAAAACGTCAAGACTTGAAGAGTAAAAGTTTTAATTTGCATTCACGAGAGTTTACAGACATTTAGCAACAACGAGGTTAGGAGCCAAGATTTAAATTAGTTATTCATATGTTTTTGGATTACCCAGAAGACAGACAAAGAGACTTTTGATTTTATACGTAAAATTATTAAAAAGTGACACCGTGTGTTAAGTTATAATTGTTCTCCTGCTGCAACAAAAAATATGTAAATCTAACCTTTTTATGTAATGTAGATGAAAACAAACTTTCAAATGTTTAGTGATTGAGTCTAATCATTATGTAATCAAGAGTATTCAGTACTCTTAAACTGACTAGAACAGCTGCATGTAAAATTAATTAATTGTAAATTAATCTCTGCAATTAATTTTGCATGCAACATCTGTTTTGGTATAGGTTTCCTTTTCACAACCAAATAATTGAGGACGACTGAGAAGA
The DNA here is from genome assembly GCA_949316085.1 of Hypercompe scribonia. Taxonomy (NCBI): domain Eukaryota; kingdom Metazoa; phylum Arthropoda; class Insecta; order Lepidoptera; family Erebidae; genus Hypercompe; species Hypercompe scribonia. The sequence goes on from OX438969.1 coordinate 20,295,631, forward strand.
AGAAAAGAAGAATAAATGCGTCAATCTTTTAATTTTCATTCATGTATATGTCATTCATGTATTCAATAATTAAAAAAAATGCTCTGTAGACCAGCTTAAATTATAGCAAGAACCTTTCGCTTGTTTATTTTCTTATTCTAGGGCTGTTCCTAATTCGACTCAAAAGACACCGATCAATCTGAACGAACGTGAACAGCCGATTTGTTACTAATACTTATAAATTATAAATAGTTATATTTAGATATTTTACATATTAAGGTTAAAATACAACAATATAAAATATAACATTATAAAAAAAGTTTTCATGATGGTAGATAAATAAATAATCAAACGCAGCAGGGAAAATTATATTCAAGGGCAAAAACGTAACAAGTAATAAAAATATTTCCAGAAAGTACAAGAATACATTAACCTACTTATATATATATAGTATTAGAAACTATAGAAGAATGTACTGGTTGTGAAATAAAATAACTACGCGTGTAAGATATTTTTTCCTCTTCTAGCAACACTTGACTGCTGTCAATTTAAGTTTCCCGCCTGTGTCACCTGTGAATTCGCTTTGGATGCACTTACTCTTACTGTGGATGCTATATATGCTTTATTATTTCGACTATTTTTATTATATAACTGACGTGATATTAAACTCTTTAAATTAATATTTCCTATTAAATAAAAGTCAAGTTACCACTTGGTAGTTAGTTTTTTCAATAATAAATTGTCAGTGTCTTGGTCAAGAGCCCACACAAAGCGGTCGATGTTTTTTGTGTCATTTAAGTGTTTACAGTATCACATATTATATTAAATTCTTTCTCAGGTTCTCAGTTTTTATCTTATCATATACACTTTCAACTATACAAATATAAAATCTTTGTTGATATTTTTGTTTATTTTTTTCTCAATATTTCTCTAACGAAGTCGACGGAACTCCACAGTAAGACATTATAATATATACTTATTTATCATATTTTTTAAATAAAACAATCGACATTGTTAGACATAAAAATGTTGAATATCTTAAATATTTAGTCACCTTTGATCGTGATATACTATTCCAGTAACTCGTGATAAGCACTGGTTCGTCAGCTTCCTGACGACAGCACTCAAGGCCGGTGACATTGCTTAAAGATTGATATTATGTGCTGCCGTACAATACATACCAATGGGCACTAAATGAAATAATCATATTGTGCGAGACATTTTATGAAGAAACGAGTTATAAATTCAATTGGCATTTAGTTTCAATTATTCTGTTCTAAATAAATACCTTTATTACTAGGGAGAGGTTTAGGACTCTCTCGGTGTGCGACCCGATAACGAGCCCAGTGTAGGAGACGACTCAGACGCTAAAGAAAGAAGAAAACTAAAAAAGGGTTGAAAGGCCTAACCAAGATACAAATGTACACTTTCATTCTCTTCTACTATTTTATTTTGACCTCGTGATGTACATTTAGTTTTCTAAATACCTTTACGTTTGTAGAATGACTACTTGATTAAGCCTACTTGATACTCGACTATTTACACTCGAGACGGATGGTTTTTGTTCAGTTTGATTCCGTCATAACTACAGCAGTATTTCAGGGGATTTTTGCACAGGAAAAAGTCACAAAGTTTTATTTTAAGATCATTGAGTGACAGTAAAACTATTATTATGGTTCCTGTTTAAAGAGAAGTATTCATCAAGAAAAAATGTTTTTTAATCAAAGGTTATGTACATATAAATAAAACATATGAATAAGTCCGCTCTTGTGTCTAGTGTATAATATATAATGAAAAAAAATTGGCTTGTATTTTGTTTATGACATTCAAGATCGTCAGTTTAAATTGTTCTAACTACTTATAGGAAAAATATTCAAACATGCAACTTAATATATTTTTGTATCTACTGGAATCAAGCCATTTATTATTTCTCTTTATCTGATTATGTATAGTGATGACTCATTATCCAGAAAAACGACTTAGTCAGTTTTAAGTAGAATACAAACAAAACTCTTTGTACTTTTAATGTAAGTGGTGAGTAAGTTTACTGAAAAAAAGTTGTGCAAAAGTGCTATGCGTCATTCGGAATCCAAGAATCCAAGTCCAGGAGCTACAGCTAGTCACAAAGAATAAAGCGTTTCCTCAGTTTTTTGTTACTTACACAACAAATTAACACACTCATGCTTCAAGGACTTTAAGTGTAACTCACCAGATATTAAGAACTTTATTCATAAAAGCTGAACTTTTAAAAGTATTGATATTTTTAAAAAATGGAGGGTTGAAAATAGACGTAATGAGCTGATAAAATCGCCAGCATTGCTTAATTAAAATCCTTTAAATATGAATAAAAGGTTTAATAAATGTATAACATATACAAGTTGATGCCAGATGCTATAAGATACTATATATTATAGCGTTCTACATCTCTACCTAGCTTTTTTATTGTTGTTGAGGTAGAAAATCCCTTCGGACCTCCTGGTCCTGTCTGATATGTCAAGTCTCCTCCATAATCAACGCCGCGTCTAGTCAGATCCTATCCTGGGAAGGCCACAAAGGCTTCCCCACCTATCAGACAGCAACAAATTATCCTATCGCCGACCTCAACAACTAATCTGCCACCAGAGGTCCCCACTTTCTGGCGGCTCGTTGTCCCGTCGACGGCTCATAACACCGCCGTCTTCTTCGCTCGGGATCGGCCCTCTCCCGATCCCGTTCAGCGATCTCTTTCTGGAGCATAACAACTTCGCAGAAAGAGATCATTGCGGCCCAGCTCTCCTCATTAGCCAGCAAGGCAGCAACGATTGCTGGCGGGGACAGGTCTCGTCTTTTTTTATCGACTAGGACTCCGCGTTCAGATACCCACGCGAGGTAGTCCTCCAGCGAATGCTGGGCGGAGTCCCAGTAAGCGTGAATGTATTTATATATAGATGCAATATAAGTGAAAGTAATTGACCTTGCTTTCTTAATAGTTGACCTTTAATTACACAATTTGTTAAAAGAGATTTCTATTTAAAATAAAATAATATCGTTTGATTTATGATCTAAACATGACTATTTTCATATATAAATTCAGTTCAGTCGTTCATATTCGTAATACATACTGTCATAAACTAAGCTTATGATAAACGTACCTTTATCTGTAATATTATGATGTAGTGGTGGTAGTAACGTGAATGCAAAAATAAGCAAACCGACACCTTACTATTTTCAAAACTAGTTACTCATAAAAAGCTGAAACTAAAACGTTAAACTATTAAAATAATGCTATATTTAAGTCCCAATTAGACTTTATTAGTCTTAAACGTATTCCAAACTCAAATTTTAAATTAATCAAACCACCTATTCAATAAAGTTAATACTAAATTCCCTTTCGATCATTAGCAGACAGACATCGTCTGTGGGTGTTTGTGGTATTGTTCGAGTACAATGGCGCGATGGCGGGTCATATCTGAGATAATGTGAACGTAATGTATGCAGGAGTTGCATCCTATACTCAAGGATTTCATTAGTCATCGTTACTATTAGTAGCGTTTTTGTACGTGTTGAAAGTTAGTAAATATCTTCTATGTTTGCATTGGATTCTGCTGTTTTTCTGTTTGTAAATTTTTGATTTACCTTAACAGTATATATAAAAGCCCGCCAAAGTGAAACCACTCTGTCTGATGGATAGCATGAATAGAATCTAAGAGTTGTGATCACCATATTTATTGCGAGAGCAGACAATACAGAATGTTGACGCGACGGAAAGGGGTTGTGAGGGGGTGCCCGTGGTAGAAAAGAAAATACATGAAAAAAAAAATTTTTAACTTACTTCACAAAAAAAATCGATTTCACTGCTAAAGATCTAATATATTTATATATTTTATATCTGTGGATGTAGATTGACCCCTTCTAAATAATTCTGGCGTAGCCTATGTGGTGACTCACACTATGGCCACCTTGTAAGTTGCTTTTTCACAACCCGCTTCTGAAAATAAAAGGTATGACAGTCATCTTGGCAGTGTAAGGCACACACACTTATCACGATAACTACCACCCCTGCATCAAAGGGCTTCCAGTCTCGGCTTCCTTTGTGTAGTGTTGCCACGGTCGTGCCGACCCGTTCATGCTGAAATTAATGTGGCCCTGTAATTTTCTATTTTATTTTTTTAGACGTATCGCTATGTGTGTTGGCCATCATTTTAGCGATTATTATATAGATAAATGTACATGAACCTATTCTTAGTCAGTTTATTCACGATATCCTAGCTCGTCACAAGCGTTACTAAAACTTGCACTGTAATAATTATCATATTTGCATCAGAAAATTAAATTGGGCAATTCTTGACATCGTTCACAGAACACGATTTAGTTTAAACACTTAACTTAACTACATTTCTTAATGACTACAAAAAAATATCTGTAAGACTCAAATATCACAAAATGTAAGTGTTTATAGGTATATTTGTTAGCATAATTAGTATTGAACTTTAACAGAAGTAATATCGCTAAGGTAATCCTAACTTGCAAAACGCTACAAGGTCAGCAACATGCAGTCATGTTCTCGCGCAAGAAATCCAAACAAATCAAATAATATGAAGTTTTACACTGGCATGGTGGGTATATTTCGGTCGATCGTAAAACATCTAAATACCGTGTGTTTTGTTGTTGAAATTTATTTTACAGAGAACAAATTCATTCCTAAGATGATGTTGTCTACCATACGTAGACGGACTAAGAATACGGAGTATCACGACACTCATTCATCCCACGGGAATCGTAAGACACGACTAAGCGAGCAAACTACGCAAGACAACAGCACTGCAAAGAGAAAGAAAGTCTAGCCAGCATGGTATAGTAGGCCAGAACCTCCATTTTTTATAAGCTATTGATATGATATATCCAGCAATGGATTATTAAAAACAGTTGATGTGATATGGTTAGCAGTAGTGTCAACAGTTGTATTCCCAATTAAATAAGCAAGAACAGTTATTACTTTTGAGTACTATCTGAGCCACCCCCTTTTTTTGTACCTCGTTCGAAAATTCCCCTGGATATCACCTACTAGTGACTATGTCGGACTCGAGCAGTCCAAAAACCACAGTCCTTCTGGAATACTAGAGGCTGTGAAACCAGATGTATCCTACCGTCACAAAGACTTTCATACTGTCTTGCTATTTTTATAGTCTTATTTTATACAATACTAGCTTTTACCAGCGGTTTCGCTCGCGTGGAATTTGGTCTGCCACATTAAGTTTCGTAACAGGTCATTTTATTTCATTTTTTTTAATAAAAGGTATCCTATATTACTTCTAATACCTCCAAAACATGTGTACAAAATTTCATGATAATAGGTTGAGAAGTTTTTGCGTGAAATCGTAACAAACAAATTTACATTCGCATTTATAATGTTTGTAGGAATTATCACGGCGTATAAAACAATTTAGCAAATAAAACACATTTGTAAACTTTTATACACTACTACATTAAATATAATACAAGCATCCCACATTTTATGTCTCTGTTACTCAAGTCTTGTTAAATTCACGCAACATTACGTATTTTAGTAACAAACACTAAATGTTATTTGTTTTAACTAATCGAAAACTATAAAAATACAGTTATATTAATACAATACTGTTACTGAAACTCAAAGTAATGTTCGTCTAGACATCGCAAAGAAATCTGTGTCACGCCGATGTCAATGCTCCTGCGCACACGGTGAATATTGAGTAGCTTTGCTACCGCGCATGCGTGTAACTTGTACTCACACAAAATAGTTTGAAACATTTATGACATTACGATAGATAGCAATAAATGATTATAATTTTCATAATGACTCACACGTTTTTAAAACATACGTTATTAGAAATTAATGAATTCTAATTTTGAATTAAATGCCGTTTAAAATTAAAATGTTCTTTCTTATATACTTTAGTAAGACTACCATTTGACGGACCTGCTGGTCTAGTGGTTAGTGGCCCTGACTGCTAAGCCAGAAACCGTGGGTTCGATGTCCGCCTAAGACTAACATTTGTGTGATGAGCGCGATTGTTTGTTCTATTTCTAGGAGTAATTCATCTATAATATATGTATATGTATTTAGAAAAATATAAGCATGTGTATCAGCAGTTTCATTACCAAATCACAGGCTTTGTCTAATTTGTATTTATTGCGAGTTATTGTGAGAGGTTATTTAATTATTATTATTTATTATTTGTATATAGTCATTAAACTGATATGCTTTTATACGTTAACTGTATAAACTGGTGTATGTGATATTATTTTATATTCTATACTATTTTCTTTCGTTTAAAAAATATCGATAATTGAAAATGATCGAATCATAATCGTTGTGTCTTATAAAGTAAAATTTTAAATTCCATTTGTAGATCCCTAACACTATAATTTACTAGCTTTATGGTGCTATAACATAAGTAAACTTGGCTTTTCTAAGCAAATTGTTATTCTTTCCTAAAATTATCACAAACGACAAAATCTTTTACATTTAAATAAACTACCGACTAAAATATGTATTCTTCAATACATAAAGCCTTTTAAAAGACAATATTACATATGTTGCACAACCACAGGAAAAAGCGCCGATAAATATTTATTAAACTATTTTGTAAGCTCTACATCTTCATTATCATTAGCCTATCGCAGTCCACTGGTGAATATAGACCTCTCCAATTGAACAGCACCTGGTTTGAGCCCGGGCTTCTTGCATCCAGCTCCATTCACAGCCATTCATTTTATGCAAGTCATCACTCCACCTGGCCTGTGGTAGTCTGAAACTACGTTTGCCGAGACGCGGTCTCCACTCAAGAACGCGTTTACCCCAACGATTTCGGTTCTGCGATTAATTTATTAAGCTCTATATACATATATTATATATAACATTCATTAACATTTGAAAATTATAGTATTTCATCGTAATGTGTGAACGTGATCTTCTACAAACAAAAGTAGAATTTGATATTGATATACATTAATGAATAAAGATATGTATATGAATTTGATTTCACAATTTTGATCACAGATAAATACATTCCGTGACATTTAACATTGGATTATTATACGATACTATTACGATAATATTCATGTCCGATTATGAAACACATACGTACCAGTATTAAGGATAATTGACTGTTTTTTTATAAATAGATAGGGACCAGTTTCATCAGTTATTGATGAGGTTTTAGATAGTTTTCTGTAATACTGATATCTGACCGATATGTCGCTATCCAAGATTTGCGAAATCTAAATATATAATTATCTGGCAGATAATTTTGGAATAGTCTATCAGACACTTTGTCAGCAAGTGATGAAACTGGCCCTAACCGTAAGATCAGAATATATTTATTCTAAATCTAAGCTGCCAATCGATGTTTTGATTTGTTATGTAAACGCCACAATAACTTAACTTGCTTTGTATAAACATTCTGTATCTTTGCAACGTCAATATCTATACCGGATCCTTAAAGATTTTCACATTAAATAAAAAGTGTAGTTTAGGTAGAAAGTCTGGTATGTCGTTTCTTTTTATTAAAAAATATCTATTAGAACAAATTGTGTTCGTAAAAGAGCTGCAAATGATGAAAGTCTGATATTAACAAAGTTTTAATATCATCTCCTATATATCATTCTGATACTGACCCTTGACTTTACATATGTTTTTTTACTTTTGCATCTTATAAATCGTGTACATTAAAAAGTTTTATTGGATCGTAAATTGTAAACTTAGTCTACATATATATGAATAGCAATTGTCCTACAAAAACACTTTCAATGATATTGATCCTGCGAATTCATGCTATTAATTAATAAACAAATATTAAAACTAGCGATTACTAAAGAATAATAAATGTTTAAAATTGTATAACTTAATTTACGTAACTGTAATTATTATGTCCATGATAGTTTAAAGTGATCGACATTCCAGCGGATTTCAACCTTCAATTGACTTTGGTAATGACATTTTGCCTTGCTTAAATAAACATGGCAGAGCTCTACATACTTTAGAGTAATTAAATATAAATACACATATTAAGGTCTCATAAAATGTACTAACAGTATTTGAAGCCTGGTTATTTGGGTCAAGTAATAATAATCCAGCTCAAACACGGAACTCACTAGGCGTTGTCAGTGACGGTTTAATTCCATCCTACGATTTATTAGAACATGTCAGCGTATTAAATAAACATATACTTATAGGGATTTTTATGCACATCATCAACAGCCTTTTACAGTCCACTGCTGGACATAAGCCTCTCCTTAGCAAAGAGATTTTGACCTACTATACCACGCTGACCAGACGGCTGGAAAAGGGTGTCTTTCAAGTTTTCCTTCTCTTTGTAATGATATTTTCCTGAATAATTTATTCCCTTAGTCGCCTCTTACGACACCCACGAGATGAATAGGGGTGGTAACACTATGTATTCTTAAACCGTCACCACACGGACAAATATGAACAATGTTAAGAAAATAAAAACCAAAAAGAGGATCATCTGTACTATCAAGTGCTATAAAAATCAATGAAGGCGAAATACAATCATCTCTTTACAATCTTTTAGTATCGTTATTCACGTTTTACTATTGTCTGTCTTTGTTTTTGAACATATTACGTTAACAACCTATATAAAAGGTCTTGAAATTTAAGATAATTTAATTTATCGTAATTTTTCAACACTTTTGATTCCATCGCATCTTGTATGCATAAACTTATTAAAGAATGAGCCAGAAAGGAGACTGCTATATGTCTCTAAATACCCCTAACTTTAGTATAACTTGGGCAGGGTTACCATTAGAAAGCAATTTAAACATAAATTTAAACATCATTAATTTTCATTGAATAAAAAGAAAGAAGTTCATTTTTTTAATAGAAGTTATTTTGTTTCAATTTTATGCCACCCCTTTTCACATCCGTGAGTTACATGAGAGAAACATCAAGTATTCTATGTAGTATTATATTTTTTATATTGTAGTATAAACGGTAGATAACCTTGTCATAGACAATTTTCACAAAAAAAGTTAAATGGCAGTGTGTTCTCATAGATAACAACATACTTGGAAGGTATAATCGCATAACGTATCTTACTTTCACATTATCGTGACTGCTTAAAAATATTTAATTTTTTTTTACTCACCGAACATTCTTAATCTGCATTATCGGATAAATGATTTGATTAGAAATTGATTAATTATTTTTTGCGCTTTAAGGTACTACGAGTAATCACGTGTAACTCTGCCACACGTGAATTTGGTCCTACCCTTTTCCCCACATGTTTGTTTATTTATTTGAAGCATTCAATAAAAAAGTCTTATAGTTAGTTTAAATCTAAATTGCAATTGAAAACATATGTATCTATGAAAAAAAAAACATAGTGACAAATAATGATAATGGGTTAGATGTTTTTGTTTTGGTAGTTGTCACGGAACGTGGTTGTACGTGTAACATATATTTAAAAAGAAAAAACAAAAAAGGTTAAAAAAATGAAAATAACAATTTAGTATCGATAGGTACAGGCAGACTTGTCAGAGGGCAATGTAACTAAATGTAAGTTATTTGTCACCAGTTTTTACTACTGGATTGCAATATGATATATGATTTTGTTTTGTAAGACAAAATATTAACACATTTTAAGCTACGCTCACGAAATTTGGTATTATAGGAAACATTAGCAAGTTATATCGGAGAGAAAATAACTAAATGAATTATTTTGTAAAATACTCAAAGCCAAAGTATTTACAGCGTATTTCTAGTGACTGAACTCTAAACATTAACAATATCTGAGTCATCATCTCATAGGCAGGGTATGAGCGAAACAATTGCTATCATGTGACATCACTCTAAGAATTGTGGAGTCCGAATGTGGTAATATCAGCAGTTCCTGAATCGTATGATTTTAATAGCTCTGAATCCAGCATACCACCCTGCCGCGAACCCCGGTCTAATAGCAGCCCAAGAAGATTTAAGCAAGTAAAACATAAAACTATAACGGTAGGAAACTATGTCACAAATGAGTATGTTTAGTTTGTGTTGTTACCAGCCTACTATTGCCATAATTTAGTATATCCTCGTGTAAATATTACAAGATATGTGCTCTAAAAATATAAAAGTAAAGTTGATGTAGATACTTCTAACAGCTTACAAAACAAAAGGCTATTGTCTGCTGTTTCGTCTGTGACATTATAAAAGTTCCGAGTTAGTAACATATGAATATGCATTGTAATATTTAATGTGAAATGTAACTGTAATATTTAATACTGTAACATTTAATGTAGAAAGTAAATGTTTATGAAATGATTCCTTGTCCGTCCAGCAATATATCTAGCTCTAGTGATGTTACCCAAAAGTATCATTTATGTTATTAATAAAATTCATCAAAAAGATGTTAACAGAATAGAACCCGACTCAGATTTTACTTGTTCTAACGTAGTTGAGATACTGTTGTTTACTTGAACTTTCGTGTTTATAAGAGCAGTAAGACTAACCAACCCGACAAACTTAGTCCTGGCATATTGTCGAATTTTAAGTATAGTAAATTATTCTTGAAAAAGAATCAAAAATCGTAAAAAATACCAATAAAACGGCTGGTTACAACGCCATCCATACTCAGTTACAATGCCACCTATCAGATTAATTTGTAAATTTAAAACAGATATTCCCCTAAATACATACAAAGAAGTTTGACTTATTTACCAAACACAAAATTACGTACGCTATTTGGTGACGGGGATAATCAAACACCAAACAACCAATCTCAAACATATCAGCATGTAAAGTAAAACAGATATTAGATTTACAACAACAAAACGGAGAGACCAGAATTGTACGCAGTAGAACGGAAGGAGCAAAAGTTAGCTCTTATAATTGAAATTAATATTTTCAGTTGATGACTTATTTGCGCTCACGAATATCATATTAGCCTTGTCTCCGACATAAGCCTTTAGCTTTTGGACCCGGATGAGAAGGGTGATTATCATAACAGGTAGTAACATCTAACTGCCAAAATTATAATAATACCCACTTATCTTACACGTATTAAAATATTCGTAATGATTTGTTTAGTTTTCCTTTATTGGATAGTGTTAGATCAATGGATCAAATGTCATTAAAATAGTTTATTTATATAGTATAGGATTATTTAATTCGATTAAAAGGTTATAGATGTTAAAACCTCTCTAAACCTAAACATTAGTTGTCTTCCGCTTAAAATAATAAATAAATATAGTTTTAATATTTTAGTTAATGTAGAGAAAAGCGTAAGACATAAGCGCATCAAATTAGCTCAATATATTTTAACAAATACTATTTCGAAAAATTTCAATGTCACTTTGGTGACTAAAGTCGCAAATTTAATATAATTGACGGTCTTATCGCTGACAGTGATCTCTTACAGACAACCTTTGCACGGATGTTATGCATTTCAAAATTTGGATTGTTTGTGGTACATTACCAAAATCTACACTTTACTTAAAAAATAAACTAAAAATGTAAAAAAAAATTTGCATAAACTAAAATAGAAATATATCAATCACAAAATCATGAGTGTATTACGAATGTACATACATAATTAACATTACATTTCAACGATGCAAATGTTGAGATTAATAGATCAGCTATCGGTAAACTTTGAATCAAAAACGTTTGTTTAATATTTAAATCTACAATTAACGTTTAAAATATACACCCCTGTATCTTATTTCATTTGCGATAGTAAAAGCTTATATTAAAATGTTAGTTGATATATTTCATAAGAAAAGAGGCCGAATGTGATATATTTAAAATGTTTGAATAGTATTCGTTACTGTTTATCAAGGCATTTTAGATCGTAACGTATGTAACCAATAACACGACCGAAGTCATCAGCATTCAAAATTTATTTAAAACTCTTTGAACTATTCAAAGCACCGAAATCGGTAAGTTAGAACTGTTTACAGTAAAGTGGAGTATTAGAATGCGAGCACATGACTCATGGGGCGTACCGTTATTCGTTGACAATGAGTCGTGTCAAGTCCCGAGGGAACTCGCCCCGAATTTTAATTCGACTAGCAAATTAGGCTATACATGGTCGCCATCATATACACTTTCATGCTAATTTATGTTACAGTTCAACTTATAACTGACAGCACTGACGTTCAAGTGTACTAACTTTATTTTATTTGGAACAGGTCATTAAAAAAAATTAAATCTCTGTGTATAATTATAGAAGTAACATTTCAGGTAGCTTGTGTACTACTATATAAGAACATTAGAAGTATATTATTTACTGAATTAAATAATAGCATATATTTGTGTACTACATATATTAAAGTTCATAGAAAAGTCAAAAGTCTGATAAATTACTGGTAAATTATCTAATTCAAGATTGGAGACAAAAAATACTGCACGTTTTTTAACAAATTAAAAAAATATATAATTCTATATCTATTTATGTGAAACTATACACTAGAAAAAAACTATACCGAAGCCAGAATCAGGGTATGGTATCATTAAAATATCTGTGGTAACCCTATTTAATTCAAATATAAAATTAAAAGAGAAAAAAACTAAAAAGTACATTTAAACGTATACTGTTCACACATACAAATGAGTTAGTTCGTGATAACGATGCTGATCACCAAATTATTAACATCACGCAATCGGATTTCAATCAAAATAAAACCATCCACAGGTATACTGTGCATATAAACACATATTCATGGGATGTTTTCACACCAACTTTAGAAATACCTTTACACAAGTTTTTTTTTTATATTAAGAGCCTGCCAAAGTGACTCTACTCTGCCTGATGGAAAGCATGAATAGAATCCAAGTATTGTGATCACCATACTCATCGCAAATGCAGACAATGCAGTATGGTGACCCACACTATGGCGGCCCTGTGAGATGCTTCTTCACACCCCGCTTGGGGACGTAAAAGGCATGACAGTCATCGTGACAGTATAAGGCTTACACAGTTACCACGATAACTGTCACCCCTGCATCAATGGGCCTCCGGTCTCACACTCACCAACGAAACACGACAACACGGATGCTGGCGCTTTAGGTTGGTTTTCTGTGGGAGGGTAGTACTGGCCCGGTTGAGCCGGCCCGCTCGTGCTGAAATCAGCGTGGCTCTACTACCTAGCAAAGTTTTTATTAAGTTTTTATTTATCACATTTTTTTAAGCTATCTAACTGCGTTATGATAGGCACGCAAAGTTTTGTTGTGTGTCTTACGATATCAGGATAAAAAGATAATTAAATTATTAAATTTTCATGTAATAATTATTTGTATTAGTTACTAGTACCTGGAAACTATACTAACTGGTATTTTATTTGGTAAATCTACCAGCTAGTCGATTAGCAATTTACCAACTTCTTTTATTCTCATCACCAATGTTTTCACATAGATAAATGTCATAACAGGCCTATTAGACAACGCCATTTACTGAAGTATTTAGCTTTTGTATTACTGTGTCGGTCAAGCAGCATTTACCTTCGTATTTTAAGGACATTGTAGCAGTTTTTCATTGATTGAACACAGATGAGACAACATTTTGATACCTAGCTAGATCGATTTATCGCCTCCAAAACCCCCTGCATACGAAATTCATGAAAATCATTGTAATCGTTTCCGAGATTTAAATATATATATATATATATACGAGTATATATATATATATATATATACAAATATATACGTATATACAAGAATTGATCGTTTAAAAGTATTATATTTATTATAGTCATTATTTTAAGGTTATCAGATTTGGATATAAAGGTATATCGAGGCAAATTATTCGTTATAGTAATTTAATTTGAGAGACACGGAGCTGTCTGATCTCAAACTAAGCCAAATCTGTGCGAATTATTTATATTTTTATTTATAATTCCAAAATTGTTGTGAGTAGCGTGCAGTAAGAGGAGCCTATGTAAAGCAGTGCACTGCAATCGGCTGATGATGACGATGATGATGATGACATATAATTTTATAACATATATATCTCATATGCACTGCACGTTTGGTGTAGAGGTAACCTCGCCGCTTTCTGTTGCGGTGAGTGTTGTGGGTTCAAGCTCTACATGGTTCAACACTTTGTGTGATTCACAAATTGTAGTTCTGAGACTATGTACTCATTGTGTTTGTATGTTTGATAAATCCCCGCGACAAAGGAATGTTCCTAGTGCGGTCGTGTTGTTATAAATATATAGTATAGTTGTGTTTAGAAAAAAAAAAGACAATATACTACTGTATTTCCTCCTAATTTTTTGTAAATAAAGTATATAAACTAGTAGTTACTTACTAAGTAGTAGCCACGCTAGCCGCCAGACAGTGGGGACCTCTGGTGGGGGATTATTTGCTGCGGTCGACAATAGGATAATTTGTTGCGGCCTGGTCGCAAAAATGCGATCGGGTCGCAACAAATTATGACAACTGGACTATTAGGTGGGGAAGCCTTTGTGGCCTTTGCGACCCCTTCAGAGAAGAACGCTTGAGACCGGCCGCCGGGGTGGGTTTTAGTAGAAACACCACGTAGTCCTGGCTCCTGCGTCCCCGAGGAGCCGGAAATCCGGAGGGATTTTCCACCTCAGCAACAAAATAAACAAAAAGGTAGTAGCCTCGTTGATTTCAGCACGAACGGGCCCTATTACATTTGTATATATAAATAAGTCATTTAGTGAATTTATCGCAGGATTTTCAAGTATGTAAACTAAGAGAGTCATTTTTTCTGATAAGACGTGTAAGTTTTAAAAAGCCACAATGACGCCATATATGTTAATTATAATTTTTATTAGAACATTTAGTAGCTTGGCATTCATTGTACTCATGAGCAAAATGAAATCACAACGACCTTAATTTAACCCTACAAAGCTGTTTAAAATAATTCTATTATATATGAACTGTGCCTTTAGTATCTAATTTGTTTCTTTGTTAGCAAATTAATTGGTTCTCTCAAAATTCTCATGAAGGTAATATCACCATTAACGTTCCCTTACACAACCAGAAGTTTCAATTTGATAGTTAAAATGGCACTTCCGTTAGGCAACGAAGATATAGCGTCAATTAATTTTATGATAAAAAAGTACCTAAAGTGCAATGAGGTTTGTAACATAGGAAACACCGAATAGATTATTGAGTTTTCTCTTTTTGCTTATATCAGCTATTCTAAGTACTTATTTGAAGTAATAAATATTTTTGATAAAGTTTTTTTTTTAAATCTTAAACGAGCCTTAAAACGCATCTCACTAGGCCGCCAGAGTGATGGTCACTATGGTCCATTGTCTGCTTTCACAACGAGTAATGTGACCACAACTTCTGAATTCTATTCATGCTTTCTATCAAGCGCAATAGAGTCACTTTGGCTAGCTCTTAAAATGAAAATAGTCCCGAAATCACACTCAATGCCACTTTCTTTTTAGTACATTTGTTTTTTTATTTATTTCTTGGAAGATCCAAATCTTATTAATTTATTTTACAACTACAGACATACAGTACCACAAAAAGGCTAGTTTGCTTTTAATAGCACATAATATTTTAACATATTTTTACTTCTCCATCCAAAATAACTTGATTTGCAATGTCAGGCACAATATGAGCACTAATGGGCTAGAATAATGTTGTTTTCCTGGACAAATGGGAAGTCGTGAACTGAGCTGTTAAAAGTATTTGTGACAAAGTAACAAGCTACCATCAAGGACCTCTACTTGTTTGTTACCTTTATTTAATTGTCTAACAATTTCTCATTTTCAAATTTTTTTTTATATGTTTTATTCTTCCGTCAGTATAAAGGAAAAAAGCAATATTAAAAAATATAGTAACAATTAGTATAAAAACATTCTCGGTTTCATTAAATAATATTTTACGCTCATATATTAATGTTGGTGGTGATTTCGAGTAACGTGGAAAGTTACCTAACTTTTAAATTTGATACACATTTTATTTGAGTATATTTTATTAATCAATAGCCTTAGTAGTCCACCACTGGACAAAGGCGTCTCTTTAGAAAGGAGGTATTGCCTACGACATCGTGCGAGCCGAAAAATTTGGTATAGAGTTTTTATTAACTTTTCATTCTTTACAGTTTTATCTTGCATAATTTGCTTCCTTAGTCACTTCTTACGGCACCCACGGGATGAATAGGGGTGGTAACACTCTGATTCTTCATCCGTCACCACACGGAATATATTTTTTTCACACACAATTTATTCATATTAATGTTGTTGAATGATAACATACACTAATACCTAGATTTCAAATATCTGAATAAATCTAAAATATTGTAGTAATTAGAAAGATTATGTAAGGCTGAGTGTTCAAAGTTCTTAACATTTACAAATAGCAATCACATAAATTATCTACTTTCATTGAATAAATCAAAACTTATTCGCTTTCTTAAACTAATATAGCAAAAATATTAAGATGAATACATATGTAAATATTACATTAAATAGTTTAAATTAATCTGAGCTATTTATACAAATATTATATTATATATAACTATGTGGTATTTATAGGTGTAAAGGGTTCCCCCTAAAAATTAAGGCCCCAAATCAATCTCCAAGTCGTGGTGGTCAATCAATGCAAGTAGTGCAACTGCTAATCAACAGACGAGGCTATGGCCAACAAAACATTGTAATTAGCGGCAATATGCTTACCACCTATCACGTGGGTCCAAAACACTGGCGAAAAGTTGACGTTTAATATGCCACTACCTACCCCTCCGAGGAAACAGGCATGATTTTTTGTACGTAAACTCTTTCTTAAACAATCATGAATAAACCATCACCACTAAAAATATAGAGGGAAACAAAATAAGTTAAAAACTCAAAAAAAGTAAGTTGTTATCATCATTATTTTACCAGAAAAAAGTATCTTACATCACTATAGTACAAAATTTACAAAAAAATATATAATTTAACATAATACTTAAATAATAATTGTCAAAACTCCTATAATTTAACATAATACTTAAATAATAATTGTCAAAACTCCTATAATTTAACAAATATATAATAAAAATCAAACTATCATTTGATTGATTCACAAAACGACATATGCTTATACTACTACGTTCCTACAAACGGAAGTGAAACGTCATTGGACGACATTCATAACATTATATCCGGTCGACATTGACTATGATATGTAACGAGGCTAACCATGCTTGACACTTTCGATAAGAGACCTTAGTATTGAGGAAGGGACCTGTATTCATGTCAATATCAATGTAATCTACATAGGTATTATATAATTATCTCTAATAAGTTTTATAGCAGCGTATGTAAGCACACAGGGTTATACAATATTTACAACCATCAAGAAATGTATTCAATTGATTTAACTAAAGTAACTTTACATTTTAGATATTGCATTTGACGTCTATAAATTTATAAATTACAAGCATGTTTGTCTATAGGATACTCCACTGAAAAGAGAATCACATGGACTCTACAGATGAATAATATTGATGGTGCTCTATTACGTTAATTCTAACAGTGTGAATGTTTGTAAATTTCGATGCTCTAAACCGTCTTGAACTTATAAATAAACATGAATTGCTAAATTGCTATAAAATTGTATAAATATGATTTATTATTAAATATGGGATTCATTATATTCCATAAGAAAATGCTATTTTAAACAGTCACTGCATTTTTCACAGTTGTGTGGTATAGTTTGACATTCATATATTATTAATTATTTGACAATTTATATCAATAACTGGCTTTTGCCCGCAGTTTCCCTCGTATGGACTTTGGTCTACAACATTAAGTTTCGTAACAGATAATTTTAAATAAATATATATATGTGTCCAAAATTTCATGATGATCAGTTGCATAGTTTTCGTGTGAAACCGTAACAAACAAACTTACATTCGCAGTTGTAACATTAGTAGGATTTTTAAAGTACTTTTCCCTCTTGAATCATTGTAATTTTCACAAAAATCTTTATTTGTTATACCTTCTTATCATTCTTGTAGTAGAACTAGCACAATGTTATAACCACAGTGTATGGACGAGAATTATGAGGCAGAATAATTCTAAGTTAAAAAGAAGAATAATTATCCTCTATTCCCTCTCCTCTTCTTGTTCCTCCTCCTTAGGGAATAACGTCTGCAGCATGCAGAGGGTGTAACTTTTGTTTATAAATTTCTAATCTAATCTTCATCCTTTTGCATCAGTTGAATTTACAATAGGTAGCCTTATCATTTAAAAATATTTATCATGTTTCCTAATAAATTTTAATCTCCTTTAATTTCCATTCTCTTCTTTCTTATGCAGGTTTATATTATAAAAGAGAATGAGTGTCATTATAACGTGATAAATAATCATTATATCGTTTTGAAGAATTATTATTGTATTAGTGAATAATGTAGGAGGTAAAAATTATCTGTTAAATGTTCTTTGGTCTAAAATTACAATTTCAAAATCATCAGCATAATACCTTAGCCTTAGACACGCTGATTTCATCACGATCGGCCCGGCTTGATTGGGGTAGTACTACCCTCCCACAGAAGACCAACCTAAAACGCCAGCATCCGTGCTATCGTGTTTTTTTAGTGAGTGCGAGACCGGAGGCCCATTGATGCAGGAGTGACAGTTATCGTGATACTGTGTGAGCTTTACAGTGCCACGATGACTGTCATGCTTTTTACGTCCCCAAGCGGGGCGTGAAAAATCATCTCACTAGACCACCATAGTGTGGGTCACCATACTGTGTTGTCTACATTCGCAATAAATATGGTGACCACAACTTTTGGATTCGATTCATGCTTTCCATCAGGCAGAGTAGAGTTACTTTGGCAAACTCTTAAAAAAAATATATTATTACAGTATTAATTAAACTAAAGACATCAATATTGTTTAATAGAAATTTTCCATAATGCATCTAAGAGCAGACGCCACCATTATTCCAGAGGCTGAAGTTGACTATTGCAAATACCGCCCAAAATTTAATCATCTTTGATAAACTGCTAGCCATCATCTTCAACAATAGTGAATGCCATAGGAGCTTCCTCAGATTTGGTAAGGTTGAAACATCCCGGTGATATTTGTAGCTAAAAGAGTTCATCTAACCACGCTCGCTGTAGAAATTGAGAATGTCCTTGGAGACTACATAGAGAAACTGAAACAAACAAAAGTATAATATCGGTATCGTTTGGACTTTCATTTGTAAAATATTTCGTTGAAGAGTTACTAAAGCCGAATGAGGTGACAAAACCGTCGTTTCAACCCACTTACGTGTAGATTGATTTAAAAAATTCATTATCGAATAGCACTACTACTATTTTAACTAACTCGAGCTGACTATTTACATAACGGTTTAGACGAAATGAAAATTGAGAGAACATAGTGTAAAAAAATTATACCGATAAACAAACTTTTCATGAAGTTTTAAAAATTAATTGCCAGGTAACTACGCTGGAGATATTATACTCTCCAAGTAAGTGCGCAAATACAAGGAAACTCTCTATTCCCTTACTCTCACAATACGATGGAACGGTTATCCAACGTGACGGGGAGCATGGAGGTCAAGACTCCAACTTCTAAACTCCGTTCTATGATTAAGTATTTCTGAAACCCGCTTTAGAAAACCTCAAAAACACTTTTTGATTCGACCCAGGAATCGAGACTGAGACCTCTTTATCTTGAAAAATGTGGACACATAAAATATATAAATTATATTCAAACACAGAACAAATGATTGTGGTTATTACACATTATTTATCTTAGGTAGAAATAGCACCCACGATCGTTAACAATTAAACGAACAAACCCTACAAACCCGTCTTTAACTGAATGTAAAATAAATGAAAATGTCATTATTCACATTAGTCACATAGACACTAAGTGATGTGTGCTGTTTGAATTGATCTTCAGTTATGCACTTACTCTGTTATGTAATCAGATCCGGTAACTTAAAGTAATGTTGTGCTATGTACTCGGCCTCGTTGTACATTTTTGCGCACAATTTATCTGTTATCTTTCTATCCTCCATTGCCGAGAGAAGGACACATTCTCTTGAAAATCGTGCAGCCAACAAAAATGTGGATTTACAATAAATGTGTTATTTTTTTTTATTTCTTTTGCCCATAGAGCATTTTAGAATTGCCTTCTAAAAATCACACCCAAAGTGTAAATGTGTACTCGTATAGTATAATACATTGTAACATTTCTAATACAGACACACCATATGCATGTGCAAGTGTTTAGCCCACTACAACCTCTATAACGTATTTATAGATATTCAATAAATGCATAAGATCAGTAAATCCTAGTGACACTCCTAGTGCTGATCTCTTTCAAGGAATTAAAGAGAAAAGGCTTTGGATTTTTTTTTAATAGTGCAGTTCTCTAATAAGACCATATAAGTTTCTTAATTATAAATGTATTAGGTTAAAACAAGGCTAAAACTAACTCAATTTATCAATATGTCAATGATAGATTGTTACTAATTATGTTCACTGTTAATATTAAGAACCGTAAATCAACATATTTTGGCATAGACTTTTGCCCTTTTTTAAACTAAGTTATAAATAAATTTAGCTTTAGCTTACCTGTGCATCATTTCATAGCCACAATTGGTTCCTTTATGGATTAACTGAGAGCAACCATAAGGTACTTGACAATGGATCAAATTCATGTCAAAATTAACTGAGTTCTGTGCCAGCAAGTTTAAACAAGCATCTGAAATATAAATTTGATATATTTATAAACTTTATTTATTACTACTTTATATATTACTATTTCTACGACTGTCGAGACATAAACTAGGTTTCCCGACAACATACTTTTTCTCAGTCGTGTTTAATGTGTAGATAATAAATAAATAAATAAATAAATATTTCGGACATTTGACACACAACGTCATCTAGTTTCAAACTACGCAAAGCTTGTGCTATAATAACTAGACTGATTGATATAATACTTACATTTTTTTTTTTAAATTTATACATATTATACATAGAATACACCCAAACTTCGAAAAGAATATTTGCAGATCACACAAAACATTTGGTCCGACCCGGGAATCGAACCCGAGACCTCAAGCACAGCAGTCGCATTCACTGCCGCTACGCCACCGAGACAGTTAAATAATATTACTGTCTAAAGAAAATCTCATTAATCCCGTGGATATCATAATGTTGTGATTACTAAATCTACCTGATTCCTCTGGACTTAGATAATGACTCCATGACTCCTGCTGAAATCGAATACTTTTTTCAAATATTTAGGCCACTGCGAGTACGTTCTCTCTACACTTAGACTTTCTTGGTGAAAATTTTGTTTTCTTTAGTAAACTAGTGTTAAATATTTGCAAATGATTTATGAATATAATGTAATAATGTGAAATATAATGATTTATCCATACCGTTTCGTTTCTATATAAGTCGACCACTGAAACAAATGAAAACGATTTCTAATCTGTTGTCATTTATCTATTTGATAATGATGTCAAATTAGTTAATATTTTTTATTATATTTATTTAATTTTAAAAGACAAATTATATCGCGTGAGGTTTTACAAACATATGCACATGCAACGAGCACAAAGAACACCCAGACTTAGTACAAGTATTTGTGGATAAAACAAAGTGTATCCACGACACTACGATGCCATCACAATCCGAATTATAAACGTATGTAATTATTTCCATACTTATTATCGTAGTACTTCAGTCACAGGGCGTTAACTACTTTGTACCAGTTTCAAAGCACACGGTTCGCAACACCAGCATGTCCAACCTAATTAATAGCGGCCCTTGTCCTGAACAAGAGACAGCAAACAATACTGAGACGTAGATCAGTCGTGGTTTTCCTCAGGTAAAAAATACCCTAAATATATTATTCTTGTGAATATTACTTCATTTTTTCCTAAAATAATAAAACTCATAAGAACAAATATTTTTGGTTTTTGACATCTGTGGGGACTTCTCCCTTCTAACGTTTATTTTTTACTGTTTTAATAGTAAGTACTTACCACCAATAGGTGTGCCAAACTCTGGATCAAGATGAGCAGCGTGTTTGCGGAACATATCGAAAAAGTGTGTTACTATATCGTCATTTGTCTTTAGAAGCTTCTCCAAACGTAGATAATTATGCTTGGGTATGCGATTTCTTCTGATTATAACAGCTGTTCTTAAATTTACTGTATAAAAATTACAGAAATAGTTTAGAAATGTAATATTAGTACGTTATTGCATAAGAAACAGATAAAACCATCAAGTCCTTTATAGTGTAATAATATGCAATTATCTTGATAATACTTTCGTGAGCAGATAATTTTAATAAGTGTTCTAAACACCTCTAATAGCTCTGGCAATCAAAAAATTTTAAACAGCAGTTTAGACAGTCACCTAATAATAACAAAGAAGCACTTGTTTTCATCTAAAGTCTTTTGTATAAAGTACATGATATCGGTGCGAAGTGAAAAAAGCAACATGAAATAACTTTAAATATTAAATTCAATACTAATCAATAAAGCATGTTACACACTACAAGAATACCTTAATGATAAAAACCTGGCAATTGATAGTCATATAATATAATGTAAAAAAGTAAAAAATCCTAATACAAACTATATTACATCTATGTAACACATATGTATGAGTATAAGTATATATAAGTTTAAATGTATATATAATATAATATTGAATATTGATAAGCTAGTTTAGCATAAACACTTCATCCTCTCTTCAACTCTGCCGTACCCGGCAGGGTCCGCACGTACTGGCTAAACATAAAATAACATCTCAGTAACGATATGATGTGCAATAAAGTATTGAGTATTGAAGTATCAGGCAGAAACCCTACAAAATCGATGGATATACTTAAGACAATAGTTCGTACAGAGAAGTCAAGGAGAGTTTATTAAATGACAAAAAGGCATGGACAAAATAATAATATGGCCGTAAAATTTACATCGAAGAAGTTGAAATTACGAATTTACAAAAGAGTCACTTACCGTTGATTAAAAACAATCCAAATCACAAATTTAAATCCACATAAAACCGATGTCCATTTACATAACCAACCGTTTTCTCCAACAACGACAAAAATTTAGCAAAGTCTGATTTCTTTGATAAACCTTCAACCACTTCCATTTCTTTCCGAATATAAAGATCATTATAATATGAATCTTGATGTAACGAAAAAACGCTTATTATTAACATTATGATAACTAAACAAAAACATAGAAGAGTGACTAAACACGATCGGGGAAGAATATTATATATTAACTTCATAGTCAAACAAATTTGGCTACAGTTTTTATCTAAAAGTTGTTTCAACATTTGAAATCTAATGAAAACTGATAATTAATCCTCAGTTACTGTTGCTTTTATTAAATACAGAAGTAAAACAAAATGACGTCTCTCCCATTTCAATAGATTATCTTTTTGTGTTGGACGAAATTATTGTGTAAACATTTTTGAAATTTCAATAAGTAATTGAAAACATAAAAACAACAATGACAAATAATTAGCGATTTTGAATTTCTGCATGTAGTTGATCATATCAGTAATATGTTTTGCTTTAGTTAAATCGTGGATGAACAGATAACAGTATTTTACATTTCAGTGTTGATCATAAATATATTTTATTCTTGTTTGTTGACAATAATGAAATGGGTTTAATGCTCAGTGAAAACCTTTTTTTATAAGTAACGGCCGGCCATGGAGCGTATGATGGTCAATAGCGAGAGAACTCCGATAACTGCAGTGAGGACCCCACGCTGCGCCACCCAAGCGGAACAAACCATTAACGTGTGTTGAGTCGAGTCCTCATTGCAGTCACAGTTGTAAGAGGCGGGACTCAATTCTCTCCTGACGACCGAGTGCAGATACTTCCCGAAGCAACCGTGCCTGGCAAGGACCTGTGTCAGTCGGAAGGAAAGGGTCCCGTGCTGTCGGCCCCTCCACTCGGCGATGACCGGCTGGAGAGCCTCTCCGGCGGCAAAGCCAGCACGTGGAGCCTCCAACCGGAACGACCAACGAGCCATCGTGGCTCGATGAGCGGCCTCACGCCACTCCCGTATCTCTTCGGGCGGGGGTCACATGCCGCTACCCGCCCGGAAGTCAGCCGTTCACCTATAAACTTCGCCAAGGACTTCCGCCTCCAAATCCTACAGGGGAGTTCCAGCCAAGGCGCACGCCACTTCCGACGATACGGTGCGGTAACCACGTATGGCTCTAACCGCCAATATCCTCTGAGGGCGCCAGAGGCGAACCCTATTCTGGGCGGTCAGAGCCGCCGCCCACATCGGTGCACCATACACGGCCATTGACCAGACAACCCCCGTGTATAGCCATCTCGTCGCGATACTGGCTCCACCCAAATTGGGTAAAAGTCGCCCAAGGGCAGAAGCAGCGCCGACCAGCTTTAGAGAAAGCTGTCGGAAGTGCTCGTCGAAGAGCCACCTGCCTTCGAGGATCAGACCCAGATACTTCACCTGGGCCTGAACCGGTACGAGAACCGAATTGATTATGATGGAGGCGCCGGAGGGCGGACGACGACGGGGCCCATGGAACAAAAGAGCCTCCGTCTTGTCCAGGGCCACCCGCAAACCCAGCACCTCAATACGCCCGACCACCAGAAAGACACCCTTGGTGGCCAGGCGCACCCCCTCTTGAAAGTTCCCCCGGACGACTTAAACCACTAGGCCAACCGTGCAGTCGGTTGAATTTAATTAAGAGTTTTATACGTCTATCAAAACTTTTAATTAACATTGCTATAAGAGATTAATGTAGGAATTCGTCCCTGTAATTAATTATAAAAAAAAAAAAACTAATTAATAAATATCTAAAAAATAGATATGAGTTTTTATAGTTAAAAAAAAATTAGGTATGACTAAAGCAAAAAGAGAAAATACAAATCAATACTGAAGAACAATCGTTCTCTGATTTAATTCATAGAACAATTTGTTTTGGGCTTAAATTTTACAAATCGATATTATTTCAACGCAATATTCCAAATACTTAAGGCAATGTATTGATATAAATAACTTTACTGTATGTAGTACAATGACTATGTATATAACTGACAAACCCAATCGGCAAGAAAGTTTAGGTAAGTATAAATACTCGTACTTCAACTTCACAAGTATTTTATTATATTAAGAAGTTGTATGGTGGTAGACACCAGTAAGTTCACCTTACATACTTAATTATTTTTTTCTTCTGCCTTTAACAATACATTTGTCAGTGCTTGTCTTATTTATTTACTTATCAAAACTATCTACAAACACATTTTTTAAAGCAGACTTAATTTATTTTCTTGCAGTCGACTATTGCGTAATGCAGAACAGTGTGTGACCATGTGCAATGTCACTATTAATTAATAATATAATAAACAGTTAGTGTAAGAAATAGTTTAATCGAAGTTTTGTTATAAGATACACCAAATACTTATTAATAATAAGTGATTATTATATATTTGCATAAAAGAAATGCGGGGAAACATATGGAAGTGTGGTTCTTTTGATATGCGGTGGTGATCATCCTATAGGTTATTCTACTTATAATAATCATAACATCTCAGTACTTATTAGAGTATAAATATGTATTAGATATTAGAGCATATGTAGTGACAGGGAAACACGGAATACTTGGACGCAGGGATGAGTATAGGTGTACTACTATCGGTAAATATTCAATAAAATCTTTATTTATAAGCAAGGAAAGTTATATGTACAATTAACTTGGTGAACTACACAACTTCGTATGCATCTCCGAAAAGGACATTTAACCTGTTTCTAAACATTTGTCATTGACCATCGTATTTTATTGGTTGTAGCGTGATATTCGAGGCTACCTCGATAAATGAGGTATCTGTAAAGTAGCCAATCTGGTCACATGTTCCTGTATCACACAAAAAATTATTCTGAATGTCCTGCTGCCACGGTTTGTGATAGCAATTTTTTAAAACTGCAACAAATATCTCTATAATCTACAGGCGTACTCATTGAAATAAAAACAAGTTCTTGTATACGTAAAGTCTTTAAAAGAAAGTAAGATTATAGAGGTCTTGAACATTCTTCAGATTCTATATTAGAATCTCTACAGAAAGTTTCATTCAATGTATATTATTATTATTATTTTTGTCGTCTATCCACCGGTCGTCGCCATCGCCCGCCAGTATATAAAAAAAATCGATTAATAATCTTGAATTCCTTGTTTGAATTTCAAATAGTATGTATATTAGGAGTAAGTTAGGGCTCCCGTTAAATAGTATTTAATAATATTTATAACACTTTTATTAACTGTAATAAAGAAATTCCTCTTTTATTCTTTTTACAAAAGGAGAAGGCAGTATCTGTCTTTTAGCCGTCGTTTCCCAAGACCCCAGCGATATTCAATAAGAATGTTATTTTAAAGTTTTTTACTTAACGTAAACACTATATTATTATACAATCATTATAATTAACTAGAATGGAAAGTTTCCGCAATAAATCTAATAGCAGCAACTAACACAGCCATTCCAGAACCCGTGATGTGTGTAAAGCATGTGCCAGCCCAGATCGAAGGTTTTGTTCTCATGAACTGCCAATCTTTAACTTCATCATCACCCCATGCTTTCATTTGAGAATTATCTTCATCCGGCCTCTCGATATTGAAACATCCAACTGCAGTTTGGAAATCCATAAGCTCATCTATCCAAGATACTCGCATAAACTGAGCGTGACCCAATAGACTGCAGAGAGCTACTGAAATTTAAAAAAAACAACATCATTTTGCTGCACGAAGACATTGTGCTATGCTATGCAGATATGATTTAGAAGTGTTAAGATGTACAAAGACTGAGGTCACTAGAATAACTAATAACTTCACTGTTCTGCTTATATCACAATCAGATTTCTCAACTTTCTATAAAGTAAATATTTAATTAATATTATTTACTTATTGCATTGTAATTACAATTGTGTTCATAATGAGTATATATAAAATAACCGTCCCATCGGATTGCGAGAGTGAGGGAACAGAGAGTGCACCTGTGTTTACACACACACTTATGTACTATACCACCTGTGTAGTTGGCTGATCACCGTTGAGACTGGCCTCCGTGGCCAAAATCGGTTTGGAGTACCTCATTATATTTTTTTTTTATATTGTCTATTATGTATTAGACAATATAATAAGATAATCTGAGTTATGTGAAATTTTGACTCACTCTAATAGTAGGGAAACTCTTATCATAATGTTGTTGTGGTGAAGCCATGCTTTGAGTATCGTCTTATGAACTGCTACTGCTCTAATTATGTCTCTTGAGTTACATTTGTCTATCAGGGGCAGTAGTTACCAACACGAAAACACTTACTTTGCTCCATAATCAAACTAGGTTCACGGAAGTCATGATACGCAATATATTCAGCCTCGTTGTAAATCGTAGCGCAAAGTTCATCCATAATCTTTTTGTTTCCTTTATTAAGTCCAATGGCACAATCACGTGCAAATTCAGCCGCTATAACCATCAATAACCTGAAAAAATCTTATGTCACTTTGATATTTTGTTGCTTTGCTATGAGAACGACTACAGGAGTTTTAAGACACGTTGGCACATAAACAGAAAAATTTGGTAATTATCTGACATTTACCTTAAGGATAGTAGAAAAAAAATTAAAAACCGAATGCTTAAATAAATTGTAAACATCAGAAACCGTTCGGTAAAGTATTTATAGCATTTATTGAAGAATCGTTAGGGCCTATGTAATAGAGCTACTGTGGTGAATTAGATATAATAAATATGACATTGTCCGTGTGGTGACGGATTGAGAATACATAGTGCTACCACCCCTATCCATCCCGTGGGTGTCGTAAAAGGCGACTAAAGGAACAAAGTATACAAGACAACATCATTACAAAGAGAAGGAAAACTTGAAACAAACCCAATTCTAACCCATCTAGCCAGCGTGGTATAGTAGGCCAAAACCTCCTTGCTAAGGAGAGGCCTTTGTTCAGTAGTGGACTACAAAAGGCTGTTGATGATGATGATATGTACATATAAATATTTATTACTTGTAATAACATGATGCTTATAGATAACAATAAATACGAGTATGAAAAGTACGTACTTATTAGATAAAGAATAGCAAAACAGTTAAGAAATAAAATTGTAAAATAAGTAAAATGATATATGTTCGCTTCAGTCCAACTCTTTTTTCGATAAAATCTGGGTTTTCCTTATAGACGGTCGACCAAAGAAGTTCCTCCAATTCTCGAGGTTAACTTCAAGATCATCAGTAAGACAGTGGATAGTTCTGTCACTTTTTAGCAATCGACTGACTACCCATCACTGAATTCTACAAAAAAATATCTTAGTTTCATTTCCCATATTTGTCGTTCCTTAATAATCGCACATAATTCTAAGTAAAAATGTTTCACGTGACTAAAATTTTTTACTTCATTCATTCTTGAACTCTTCAGAGAACCTAATTCTATATAATACTCGCAAATTTTGCACACTCGTCACAAGATACTAATATCAACAATACAAGAAAAAATACAAAAAATCCACAAATTGATGAAAAGGTACCTTTGTGAGACAGGTGATCTTACAGTAAAGATCTTTTTTTGTTTTGTTTTATGTATACAATAAAGAAAAATAAATAAACAAAAATTAAATAAAGTTGTATCTGTATAGGTACTTTTCTGTTCAGTTCTTACCTATTTTTCATGCTATAGCCAAACTCAGTGCCGTGCCTTATAAAATTACTGCACGAAAAAGGTAAATGACAAACAGCTTGTTCACTCTTATTATTCACAGGATTTTGTGCAAGTTGATTAAAGCAATCCTCTGAAATACAGTAGATTTTATAAAACTTAAAAGCAATATAGAAAATAATGGTAATTTTTACCTTATCCTGAAATATTTTAGCATTATATTCCACTAAGAGATATTTAAACTTTGAATAACATAATAATTTAATTACATGAAATGTCATGACTTAAAATTTTCATTTATTACAATAGACTGCCTCGTTTGTCTAGTGGGTAGCGTATGCAACTGTCAATAAAGAGGTCTCAGTTTTAATTCTGGGTTCGTTCGGTTCGTTGTTAGGTTTTTCTTACAAGAAACCCAACAACGACCCGAACAGTCTTAATAACAGCCCGGAGTATAGAAGCTTGACGGTATTTCACGCACCTATTGTCATGAGCATCTATGACAATCGTTATTTGGAAGTACATGCTCTTTAATCTTGAATCTTTGTACTCAGTTGACCCTTCGGGTTCCAATGGTACTTGCTCCATGAAAAAACTGATATTTGTGTAAAACTGTTGGAACTAGTAGCCAATCCCAAATATTATTGAGAATAACTAAGGCATGGTAGATAAGTGAATACTAACAAAGATAAAGGTGGTAAAGGAGCAGATGGGTTATCTCAATGTAACTACCGCCTTATATAACATGGACACCTGTAACTCAGGAGTCGTAACACCCTCCCCTCCCTGATTTTGTAGGAAAGAGGGTTTTGGGATTCTTTTTTGTTAACGTGGTAAAAGATTCTCATATACGAGGGGGCGTTTTTAAGTTCGCGGAATGGAGGGTATTGAGTAATAATAAAAACACAAAATTATTTTTCTTTTTCTATATATTCCCCTGCAACACGAATACATTTTTCAGATCTTTCAATTAGTTTTTTTATTCCCTCGTAAAAAAAAGTTTTATCTTTGTCTGAAAAATACGCCGAAACCGCCTCCTTAACCTCCTCATCAGTTGAAAATTTCTTACCACGTAATTCTTTTTTCATTTTTGGAAAGAGATAATAATCACTCGGAGCCAAATCTGGACTGTAGGGTGGGTGATTCAAAATATCGAAGCCCACCTTATGCAGGGCAGCCAGTGCGACTCGGCTCTTGTGAACGGGAGCATTGTCATGCAATAGCAGGACACCTTTCGTTAATTTTCCCCGTCTTTTTTCTTTGATGGCTTCTTTTAACTGTTCTAAGATTGAAGCGTAGTATTCCCCCGTTATAGAAATGCCTTTATCTTTATAATCTATCAATAATCTTCCTTCTGAGTCCCAAAAAATCGTTGCCATGAGTTTCCCAGCCGACTGTGAAACCTTAAATTTCTTGGGTGGTGCTGTGCCCTTTTTGTGCCACTGCATGGAGTCTTGTTTGGACTCGGGTTCATAATGATGAACCCAAGTTTCATCCCCAGTAACAATTTGATTCAATACGCCATCCTTGTCTTCATTGCAGAGGTCCAAAAACGCACGTGAACATTCCACGCGCTGTTGTTTTTTTTTTTTAACGTGTGGAAACCCCCTCGGGCCGTCACCCCACTGGGGTTTACGGCGGGGTGGTGTGTCGGAATCGGACCGACTAAAACCACACGGTATGCCACTCTGCGCCTGAGACAGGAGGGATCCGGGAACCGCTGCTATTACGACATCCAGATCCCTCCTAGCGCCTGCCCGCCAAAGCGGGCACCATCTGCGGATAAACTCTCTATATAGGCGACGTACGGCACACGCGGACGTCGCCTCCTCGCGGCTGGCCATTATAGCGGGTGGAGGGGAAAACCCGTCCCGTCCACCCGCGGCCACACTCAAGGCGGCATGAGGCGCTGGTATGCGCGCCTCCGCCGCCCGGCTCGCCGGCGGCGAATTGGGTCCGAGTGGATATCGTCCTCCCGGGCCTTCTCCGCCGCCTCCTTCCGCGAAATTACGTCTTCGCAGAAGGTTGCGACCGCGGTAAAACAACTGTCGCTACCGGCCATGGAGCGTATGACGGCCGGTAGCGAGAGATCTCCTCCAATAACTGCAGTGAGGACCCCACGCTGCGCCGCCCAGGCGGAACAAACCGCCAGCGTGTGCTGAGCCGAGTCCTCACTACAGTCACAGTTGTAAGAGGCGGGACTCAATTCTCTCCTGGTGACCGAGTGCAGATACTTCCCGAAGCAACCGTGCCTGGCAAGGACCTGTGTCAGTCGGAAGGAAAGGGTCCCGTGCTGTCGGCCCCTCCACTCGGCGATGACCGGCTGGAGAGCCTCCACGAGGGCAAAGCCAGCACATGGAGTCTCCAACCGGAACGACCAACGAGCCATCGTGGCTCGACGAGCGGCCTCACGCCACTCGCGCATCTCCTCGGGCGGGGGCCGTATGCCGCTACCCGCCCGGAAGTCAGCCGTCCGCCGATAAACTTCGGCGAGCACTTCCGCCTCCAAATCCCACGGGGGAGTTCCGGCCAGGGCGCACGCCGCCTCTGTCGATACGGTGCGGTAACCGCGTATGGCTCTAACCGCCAATATCCTCTGAGGGCGCCAGAGGCGAGCCCTATTCTGGGCGGTCAGAGCCGCCGCCCACACCGGTGCACCATTCAGCGCCATTGACCGAACAACCCCCGTGTATAACCGTCTCGTCGCGACGCTGGCTCCACCCAAATTGGGCAAAAGTCGCCCAAGAGCAGAAGCAGCGCCGACCAGCTTTGGAGTAAGCTGTCGGAAGTGCTCGTCGAAGAGCCACCTGCCGTCGAGGATTAGGCCCAGATACTTCATCTGGGCCTTAATCGGTACGAGGACCGAATTGACAACGATGGAGGCACCGGGGGGTGGACCACGACGGGGCCCATGAAACAAAAGGGCTTCCGTCTTATCTAGGGCCACCCGTAAACCCAGCGCCTCAATGCGCCCGACCACCAAAGAGACTCCCACGGTGGCCAGACGCGCCGCCTCTTGAAAGTTCGCCCCCCGGGCCGTGACCAATGTGTCATCTGCGTAACAAATTACGCCCAGCCCGGGGGGAAGACGACCTCGAAGGGCCCAGTCGTATCCCATATTCCACAGGAGTGGTCCGAGGACGGACCCCTGTGGAACACCGCACGACATGGGCCGCCGCCTCAGAATACCATCTCGGTCCTCGTACACGACGGTACGCTCCTCAAGATAGTCTGCCACAAGCCGCCTCAGGTACTCGGGCACCCCGTGGTAGTGGAGTGCTTCCCTGATGCAGCTAAATGGCAGACTATTAAATGCGTTGGCAATGTCCAACGACACCGCCAACAGCACGCCGCCACAGCTCACCGCCTCTTCGGTAACGGCCCTCAGGCGCAGCACAGCATCGACCGTCGAACGCCCCGCCCGAAAACCAAATTGGGCGTCCGACAGATCGGGGCCCACCTCGCAGAGGTGCCGGACGATGCGGGCAGAGAGTATCCTCTCAAACAGTTTACCCGCCTCGTCCAGCAACACAATGGGCCTATAGGCCGCCACCGAATCGGTAGGCCGTCCCGGCTTCCTTAATAGGACCAGCTTCCCGCTTTTCCAGCACTCAGGGAAGCGTCCGGACGACAAGCTAGCGTCCAAGACCTCCCTGAGGCGGTCCGACATGTGGTCGAGGGATCGTGCCAATACTCGGGCAGGTATCCCATCTGGCCCAGGGGCGGTGTTCTTAGAGCGAATCCGTAGAACAACCGCCCCCACCTCCGATTCCCTAACGGGCGGAACATTGTCCTCGTTCCCACCGTCGTCTCTGGCCATGAAGACCATCGACGGGGGTGTGTGATCCACCCGCTGCGGGAAAAGGCCCTCGACCACATCCCGCAGGAAGCTGGGCTGGAGTGTCTCTGTAAGGGGGGGGCCCGACGTGCGGAGCTTTTGTCGCGCCGCACGATAAGGGCGACCCCAGGGGTCACGATCGAGACCCTCCAGCATCTCCTTACGCTTAATTTCCTTGGCGCGGCTGATGGCCAGCTTCAGAGTTTTCCGCGCCTCTCGGTACTCCTCATGAAGCTGGTCCTCCCCGCCTTCTTCGCGGTGTCGCCGCCGACCACGGGTGTAGGACCTCCGGGCACGAGTACAGGCCGCGCGGAGGTCCGCCAACTCCTGGGACCACCAGTGAACTTCCTTCCGTGGAGGTCGACAACCTCGGATGCGGGGCATGGCCGCATCGCAGATTTGCTTAATCGCATCGCGGAAACGACCAGCCCCCATGTCGACCTCCTCGATCGGAGCCTGCGGAGACAGCCAAGAGTGAATAATGGCTGCCTCCTCCAGTAGGTCCCCATTCAGTTTGGCTATAGCCCACCGCGGAAAGCGAGAAGAACGCCGCGCCGCGTGACCCCTACTGGGGTCCTGGGAGCGGGAGAGCTCAAATCGGATATAGAGATGATCCGAGAGCGTCTCAACCTCTTCCAGGACACGCCAGTTCCTTACTCGTGCGGCGAGGGCAGGGGTAGCGAACGAAAGGTCCACTATCGACCCTCCCTGCTGTCGCACACACGTGTTGGTGGAGCCCCTGTTTAGTAAACAGAGGCCCACCGAGGCCGCCCACTCCTCTACGGCCTCGCCCCTAGCGTCCGTCCTGGGGGAACCCCACGCAATGGAGTTTGCGTTGAAGTCCCCCAGCACTAAGACGTGCCCAGACGTTAGACGCCGCATCGAGGTTTCCAAGTTGTTAAGGAAAACCTCGAAGTCGTTCAAACTCCGGTTGGGGGAGAAGTATACACCATATACAGTGATCCCCCCCCACTCGGCAGCAACATATCCAGTGCCCTTGTCTCTTAGCGACAAGGGCGGGGAATGAGCCGCCGTGGAGCCGACGACTGCCACGGAACCGTCCCGGTCACCCAACCAGTTCTCTCGGCACCCACCGTGCGCTAACCTTAGTCATGCCAAGATGATCGTGTAAAATTTTAAAAATTGTTGTATCCGATACTCCAACCATTTCTGCGAGTTGTTTCTTTTTTAGTCGAGCATCTTCCAATACAATTTTTTCTACTTTTGCAATAACTTCTGGCGTAGTCACCTCAACGGAGCGCCCCGGCCTCGGGTCGTCTTCAAGTGATTCCCTGCCTTGTTTAAATAAACTATGCCACTTGTAGACCATTGTTTTTCCTGGGCAAGAATCCCCGTAAACCGATGACATCTCATTGAGTATGGTTTGAACAGACTTTCCTTGCTTAGTAAGGAACTTTATCACCGCACGGAATTCAATTTTCTTTTTCACTTCGTTCCCGATTAAAATACTTGGTCAACGATAGTTTAATAACTAATGATCCAATCACAACAAATTTTACTATGCAGACTAATTATGAGTCACTGAATACGGTAGGCATCAAAAAAGCGCGTTTACCCGCCTTTTTCACTGTCATTCAGCGAACTTAAAAACTTACCCTCGTATGTCCTTCACCCATTGGAGACTGAGGCAAATAAGTCTGTCGGACTCTCATAGTCTAAAAAACCCCAGGATATAACCCCCCATAGATTTAGTAAAAATATTACCTTCATTCGTTGGATTCGGATCTTCTCTCTTACCAACTATATTTTCTATGTATTTAGGCCATTTTAAGAACCGATCTTCTAAGTTCTTCCTAAAGTAGTATTTAGTTTCATTCAATAAATTTGTATTAAACTTTTGCAACTTAGATAACCACATCGTCTCATTCATGTATAGACTTAGTACTGCAAAAAAGGGCCTTAAAATTAAAATCTGAATGAGCTAAATCTTCTGGTAAGGGGTTTTTATAGGCTATTCGTCATTTCTCATTACCATTGTCACAGTAACATAGTCTTATACGCTTAACTTACCAGGTATAATAAGAACATTTAATTGGTTAGAATGACGCCCTATGGGCGTACTAAACAAATAATTTAAGGCAAAATTTTCTGTTCTATTCTGCTGTTTCTCTTGCCAAAAGTCACCTAAGTGAAGACAGACACTGGGGGAACATATAAATAAAAATTAAGTAAATAAATATTTCAGACACTTGACACACAACGTCATCTAGTTTCAAACTAAGCAGAGCTTATGCTATGATAGCTAGACTAACTGATAGAATACTTATAAATTTATTTTTATAAATACATACACATTATACATAGAAAACACTTAAATTCCGAAATAAATATTTGCTGATCATACCAACATTTGATCCGACCCGGGAATCGAACTCGAGACCTCAAGCACAGCAGTCGCATTCACTACCGCTGCACTACCGAGGCAGTTAATATATCATTAGATTGCTGATATAGATAGCTTGCTAGCTAATATCTTGTAGAAGCCAGTAATTATGGGCTTATTTAACACTTGAACTGAAGATCAACTGTTGATAAACCTTATGATTCATTATTTAACCTTTAACCCTTCTTTGCATGATTTTTTCTATTTTTTTTTAATTAGAACAGGTTTTAAATAAATAAAAACAAATACTATAAATGAAAATATGAATTGTGTAAAAAACAATATGATGGAAATTTACATCATCATGCGTTGTCACAATATGTCCCAAAATAAATATAAAATATTTTTCATGATGAAATGTTATGATGGAAATTTCCGTTATTGTGCAAAGAAGGGTTAACAGATCACTGCTGAACATAGTCTCCTCCGTAGATAGGAGGTACTAAGTTAACTTAAACGTTTGCCAAATTGGTACTTACTAGGCAAAAGTACTTTTCGATGTTCTTTTTTATGATTTAGAACTGTTTTGTAAAAATATTCTAAAATATCTTCGGTGTTTAATAATAAATGTCCCAATCGAGTTCGTGTAGTTTCTGATATTCGATACTTCATTACCGCTCGTATGTTAACTGTAAGGAAAATAGACCTAAATTAAATGTACAAAAATAAAAGAAAACGGTTTTTTGAAACCTTATTATAGTTCAGTATTTTTTTAATCGAATTTTTAGTAGTGGATCACCACATCACAAAAATTCGTGTTAAGCGCAGTATTCGGATTCTATATACATACCAAGGTTTGTATGTAAATACATGTGATTGTGTCTATTGCTTCTTAACGAGAAAAGATATGGAAGTATATCGTAATTCAATGTTTTATTTCAGTTCACCAATAAGCAAATTCATTAGAAATCCCACTCCCTTCTTCTGAATCAGTTAAATAATGACGAACACAAAAAGGATTTGTTAATGTTCAACTTTCATTATCCTTATTAGTTAATAGTCTGTTCGTAATCCAGAAATAAGTCAAACATACTTCATCTTATAAAGTAATATAATTGATTCAGTATAAATTAAAAGTACACTGTTATTTTTCGATCTTAGTTTAATTCCAGATTTTGATCAAGTGAGTCATGCTAGCCCCATCGTATTTTTATACTCGTATACAGTAAACACACATACTTAAAATTTACAATATTTTGGTACATTGTATCATTGCTGGACTATTATAGTCAGGCGATATAATTTTAACTGCGTCTGAACTTGAACAACCTACTATTCTTTATATCAAACCTACACCGAAGGAACTTAGGTTCGGTTCTCTAAGCAGAGCCTTGCGTTCCATTTCGTACCTGTCGCAATCTATTAGCAAATGTTATACATCTAAAACACTACATAAATATGTATAAGTAATTGACAATTTCTTAGTGCCTGAAAGCCTGCCTTTCTTAATGTCTTAGCGGTTTTTTTAAACTAAGATTACCCTAACACGCTTCTCACACGTTCTCACACACACGATCCTCATAAAATTCTAAATATTCTTAAAATAAATATTTGTAAAGTAAAAAAAAAATATGTCTTTGTGCTTACCGTTTGTTAAAAATATTCCAAAACTTAAATTCATGTCTACATAATATTTATGTATGTTAACAAAGAACATAGCTTTCTCCAGCATTCTCAAATATTTGTCCAAGTCAGCATCTGTCGGTAATTCGTGAATGATCGCCACTTGTTTGTAACTATATCTGTTTACACGAGATGCTAAAACACTAGTCACGAATATACCAATAATTAAAAGATCTAACCGTATAATTCTAACAGACAAACGCGATCCTACTAATGTACTCGTCATGTTATATTTAATGACTTGTTTTAATTATAAAATTCCGATCAGAAATGGTTCTTTTCCCATAATACAATTGCTTTTATTTCCGTTCCTTCAATAATATGAGATATTTATGAAACATACTCAATTGTGTTTCGAATCATGTTTTATTTTTTAAAGACACTTTCCAATGAATGTTGATATGTTGAATACAGAAATATTTCAGAATGGATCAGTTTTATGATGTAGAAATCATTACTTATTTTTTTTGTAGGTGATGATTTGATAATTATTAACATTTGTGAGACCTAACAAACTGTGTCCACAGCCAATGCAAAATAGATATTGAATAAAATAATATATGTATTTATATATATCCCTTTTGAAATCCAACCTATTTGACCGAATGGGGACTGAGCTGTACTATATACGAAAAACATACACAGTTTTGTGACACATATTTTAAAAGCATTCCAAACGATATAAAATCTACTTAAATTTATATTTTTTATTTTCAGGTCAGCCTTCTACAGCCTAAGTCAGTGAGCATTGCATTATCAGGAAGCTATAAAACAGGTAAAAAGGCTGGTAAGATACCAGCCTACTTACAATGCCAGATAAAGGTGAAGGTTGACACTATCAATTTTGCATCATTTATTTAAGTGGCTCTGGAAGTTATAAGCTGATTCTACCTAACATTCGGCCATATTAAAAAGTAATAATGTTTGCTATTTTATGTGATATTGAACAGGGTGTCTAACATATATAATACATAGGTATAGATATTAATGAGGTCTGTAGTTGCTCACGCTGCAAACCTTTCCAGTATTGTGTCTAATCGTATACATTTCATACATAAATGTCCCTAAATGAACACGTATTCAGTGTAGTGTCGTAATCATAAACTATCTTAGAGGCTTCTGTCTTTTGTTTTATTTTACAGCTACAAGCTACAATAAACATCATTATAGTTGGTGATTTGATAAACTTTTTTAAATATTAGTTTCCGGTGATCGTATTCAAATTAAGACTTCAAAATAACTTGCTGAAATTTTAATAAAGAGATTTAGATTTGTCAGAATAGCAGAATATTTCGTTTAGTTTTACATCGATACGAATAACTCAGAAATAGTTTTCTATAATAAACCTAACAGCTGACGCAATCATGGATCCGCCGAGAGCAGTGGAACGAGTGTGACACGATCCTCCGAACATCATATGATCGTGAACATGGTACTGCCAGCCAGTGTTGTTGTCAAGTTTTATGGCACTATTGTTTCCATCTGTTCGCATCAGATTGAAACATCCAGCTGCAGTTTGATAATCCAGAAGCTCTTCTATCCATGATCGGCGTAGGAACTGACCGTGACCATCAAGCGCACACAGACTTACTAAAACAATATACATGTTAAAATATAGTCACTTATATTATTCAGATGTCATATAATGCATGGCATGGCAACATGCAAGGCATGTTCTGAATTAATTTTCTTTATTTCTTTAAAAAGTGAGCTTCTACGCTAGGAATCCTGTGTCGTGAGGTACTTTACAAATACTTAGTCTGGCCATAAATACTGTTACACTTAATTATAAAAAAATATTACATTTGAATTTCGAATCTGTCATTTTTATACGATTGTTCATTGTGTTTTCTCATTTTGGCGCCAATACATTGTAAAATATTTTGCGATATTAAAATGGTGTGGGGTGATAAAGAGAACCGAATCGCTGTGATAGCATTACACAAAGTGGGTATGGAGCCAAATGCAATTTTTAAAACTCTCCATACACTTGGTATTAGTAAAATGTTTGTGTACCGGGCTATTAATAGGTACAATGAGACCTCCTCTGTTTGTGACAGAAAAAGATCTGGCCGTCCACGTAGTGTTCGTACGAAAAAGGTGGTCAAAGCAGTAAGGGAAAGAATTCGAAGAAATCCTGTCCGAAAGCAAAAGATTTTATCTCGGGAAATGAAGATAGCACCTAGAACCATGTCGCGTATTTTAAAAGATGACTTAGGACTTGCAGCCTATAAGAGACGCACTGGCCATTTCTTAACTGATAATTTAAAGAAGAATAGGGTGGTAAAATCGAAACAACTACTGAAGCGGTACGCAAAGGGAGGTCACAGAAAAATTTTGTTTACGGATGAGAAAATTTTTACAATTGAGCAACATTTTAACAAACAAAATGACCGTATTTATGCTCAAAGCTCTAAGGAAGCTTCCCAATTAGTCGACAGAGTGCAACGTGGACATTATCCGACTTCAGTGATGGTTTGGTGGGGTGTTAGCTATGAAGGAGTGACTGAGCCATATTTTTGTGAAAAAGGTATCAAAACATCGGCACAAGTGTATCAAGATACCATTCTTGAGAAGGTAGTTAAGCCCCTTAACATCACCATGTTCAATAACCAAGTATGGTCCTTCCAGCAAGACTCGGCGCCGGGTCATAAAGCTCGGTCCACGCAGTCTTGGTTGGAATCGAACGTTTCGGACTTCATCAGAGCTGAAGACTGGCCGTCGTCTAGTCCCGATCTTAATCCGCTGGATTATGATTTGTGGTCAGTTTTAGAGAGTACAGCTTGCTCTAAACGCCATGATAATTTGGAGTCCCTAAAACAATCTATACGATTGGCAGTGAAGAATTTTCCCATGGAAAGAGTGCGTGCTTCTATTGATAACTGGCCTCATCGTTTAAAGGACTGTATTGCAGCCAATGGAGACCACTTCGAATAAGCTTTTTATATTTTTAATTGTTTTATATTTATGTATTAAACTGACACACTGTAAAAGTAATAAATGTTATTTGCAGTTAACAATTTTCTTTTTTCTTTATTACAATATTTATGGCAAGACTAGGTATATATGAAATGGACCCAACAATGTGTGGATTATACAAAGTTTTATCCCATGCGGGATTGGACAGTAGGAAGGGGCGAGGCCTATCGCTTAAACCATTATGCCGTCCGGGGAAACAATTCAACTTCGTTTTCAATTCAAATTCGTTCAGTCAATTGTGAAATATGTATAACAACATGTCGACTAAGAAATTTAATACATGTTTTATCTTTTTTTATGATTATCTCGACGAATAAATTCTTCACAATCTTTAAACACCAATTTTTTAGTCAAATAAAACATCATTAGTGTAAACAGTTCTGGGCTGTTCTCTTTTCTCTGTTCTGTTCTTGGTTCTCTTGGCTTCTTCAGCAAGAAACTCTATTTCCGAGCTAATCTCAAAAAATAATTCTTACTTTGTTCCATGATTAAGTCTGGAACTCCAAAATCATGATTCGCGATGAACTCGGCTTCATTGTACATCCTTGAACATAGCTTGTCCAGTAAACCTTTGTCATCTTTTATTGATGTCAGGATACATCTCCGTGAAAACCGAGCCGCCAACAAAAATAACACTCTGTAAATTATAAACCCTGCTGTACTACTGTTAATTGTAATATATTTTAAGCTAGAAGTTTTTGTTACTAAAATAGAATAAGCAACATTTATCAGATTATTAACATGTATCTGCATGGATGTTCTGAAAAAGAGATACTAGAAATATTTACAATATATAAACGATTTCGTGTAAAGCTACAGATTATATATGCATCTTAACTGATAATATAACTGCAGGAGAGCTATGATTCGGTACGTATAAGCAAGTAAAATAAAGCAGTACCACGACCTCGAGTTAGCGGAGCTCAAACTGATTCTTTCAATAAGGCGTCAACATACTTGTCTCTGTCGAATTGCCATTGGCCACCGATCATCAGTAGTCATCTCTCAAAAAAAACACGAACTAAATTAAACAGAGAGCTACACCAGACGATAAATCAGTTTAATTTATTGTGGGGACTATTTTAAAGCCACTGAAAAATATTATACTCTATTACCTGATATTAAGTGTAATTTTAAGTCTGTTCTTACCTATGTGTGATGCCGTAACCATAATGAACACCATTAAGAACAAAATTAGCGCAAGAAAAGCGTACTTGACAATGAATATTTCCCATGTTGTCGTTAACAGGATTCTGTGCTAACAGGTTTAGACAATTATCTAAAATACAAAATTATTTTGGTCAATCTTGACGGTGCAATGATGCCAGATGATAGATTTTTTTTTGTTTTCGCTGAATGTATATTGAAAATTGAATTTGGAACATCAGAGTAAATTTTTAAATGAATTTTATTGTTACTTTTTATCTATGATCTTTAACAGACTCATCCCTACTAATATTAAAAATGCGAATGTTTGTTTGTTTGTTACGCTTTCACGCGAAAACTACTCAACCGATCATCATGAAATTTTGTACACATATTTTTGGAGGTATTAAAAGTAACATAGGGTACTATTTATAAAAAAAAATTAAAACGATCTGTTACGAAACTTAGGCCGCGAGCGAAGACGCAGGCAAAGCTAGTAAGTCATATATGAACGTGCCAAATTATTTATGACACTTTTTTAAATAAAAAATTATTTTGTGTGACATTTATATTAATTATTTGTAAAATAAAACAGCCTCTAATGTGTTACTAAGTGTATAAGTAATTAGTATCCAAGCATTTTCGTAGGAATAAGTCGGTATTTTAATGCTATATTGTATTGTACAGTCGCACACAAAGCATCCAACAAAATATCGAGTAATATATAAAAACAAAAGTGATACCCAGATCATCTGCAGTTGGATTTTGAGAATCTTCTACACCATACACATTTTTTAAATATAAATTCCACTTAAAGAACAAAGCTTCTAATTTTTTTCTAGAGTAATAATGTGTTTTCTTTAGCAAATCCATACTAAAATGTGGCAAATTATTTGGCCACGTTGTTTCGTTAGTATAAAGATGAAACACTGAAATAAAGTTGGTTTTTATTTAACAATAAACTTTTATATCGTATCCTTAAACTCTATGGTAACTACCAAAACTTGTTATCACAATCATTTTTATAATATGTAGAAGTGTAGTTTCTGAATTGTCTTTAGACTCATTTCAAAATAGAACATCTATTTAACATACTTAAAAACGTCGAAAGAATTGTTAAAACCATAATCAATACAGATTTTTTCTGGATTTACTCTTCTATTATACGCAGCTCAAACTAAACAGATCCTCAAAACAAGAAACTCTTAAACAAGTGATTTACTTAAAATAATTTCCCGTAAATGCTTCACAAAAACCCTACTAACATAACCCCCAATCATTTTTAAATGATCAAAATACATCCATCCATCCATTTCTAATAAATTTAAAAAGTGATACTAATACTTACAACCAACGTGCCCTTTTTCTATATCAATGTGTTTTTCTAAATATTTTACAGCCTTCTCTGCAAAATAATCTATGATTTCATCATTCAACTTTATTAGTCGCTCCAAACGAACTTGTTTCCGGAGAGGTAAATTGCGTCCCTTTAACTGCACCGTTCTTCTTAAATTCACTAAAATAAAAAAAAATGCAGGTCAGTAGAATCCAAGATAACAATCTCGTAGTACTCGTTATATTGCTACTATGCTAATTACGCTCAGCTTAGGTTTATAGTTGTGTAGGTTATATGTACATAAACAGTCACTCGCTCTCAAAACAGTGCTGCTAAACCATTGGAGCTCAAAAACAAGACAAGTATATTGTTTAAAATAAAATATCTTCATGTAGAAGTTTGAAATTTAAGTATACGATTCTTCAACCAACTGTGCGTTCCTCGTTCTCCAACTCTATACAGAATATTTCTTTTTGAAATGAAAAATGAAAGTTCATAGTACTTTAAACTAAATAAGCCAAAGAAATACTTTTCTCTTTCTTAAACGCATTCTTTTTACCGGGCGCTTATTGTTACATCTTACACTGTGATGTGCTATGGTAATTAAGTATCAACGACAACAATGATAAATCTCATCTCAGCACAATAAAACTTTAATGTGATGAAAAAATTTATAAACTCTTTCTGGTACGAAATGCGTATTGTTTAAAATGAAATTATAATCTTAAATTTTTTAAAGTGTTTTATAACCGAATTAATATCAAAAAACATAATATTAATTTGCGTATATATAAGCCGAAATCTTGAAAACTAAAATAAGTAAAGTTAAACACACGCTTACTATAAAATGATTGCTTACCATTGATTAAATATATGCCAAAACACACATTCAAATCCGCAAGATTCTTATGAAGGCTCACAAAATTGACTATCTTTTCCAATACAGTCAAATATTGTTCCAAATTCATTTTCATCGGCAAATCATCAATTATCTCCATTTCTTTATAATTATACGTTGTTTGCAGTGTCAACGTAATACTCATAAACAAAATCATAATTTTGAAAGCCCTTGAGTTCGTGACTGTCCGTGACATTTTAAATTTGGGAGCGTTACCTTGTGTTTACTGTACTGTGCAGATGCTTCTGAGTCTTGATTCAGATCAAAACTGATCACAGTACTCTCGCTACAATTGTTTTTATTTACACCAAAGTAATTTAAACACTGAATAGTAAACAAAACATTGTTATTGTAATGATTCGTTTGTGAAGGGGCTAATTCCATTATTATTCTTTCAAATAGTTACGTTTTAAACAATCAATCAAAGATATTTCAGAACTTCTGAATAAAACATAATGAAACTTATGTTTAATTTAAGAACAATATTTAAACAGTTTACATTATATTATTATTCATAATAAATTACTAGAAAAAATGGACACAATAGGATTTTGAATATCTTTAAGAACATTAGTTATTCGATTACAATACCATCGCCGCAATTATTACTCGAATACACATGGTTAACAGAGATTCTCGTAATATAGGATTCGAAAAACTCTTATAGACAAAAGAATTTAGGGTTTTTACAGGTAAACTTATCGCCTAACTATAGACCCGCCGTTAGCTGCTTGATCACCCGCATGCGATACTTTTATACTGTAGGTGGGGTGGTTATTATGACAATGACTGAATATTATGTGCAGAGTTGCTCGATTTGCCGCCCTCTTGGACCGCGTGCAGTGCACGCTTTGCAAGCCCGCTTACGGTGGGCTTACCCATCTATAGTTGCCTGCCTCATCGGAGCTTAGCAAGAAGAGTCTAAAGACATGAGTTTGCGGTAAAGTGGTAACCGAGTACATTGCAAAGTTCGGCTATCCTAGACAGCTCAGTCAATAGACGGGTGGCCGTAACATATTGAGACCAATTCGTCCTTCGGAGAGCACGTTAACTTAAACATCAGTGATAACTATTACGGGTTGTTAGAATTCTTAAACGTCTAACACTAGCCTTTCTGTAGGTCTTTGATATTACCCAATACTTGGGCTGTGGAGTACAGAGTAATCACAGTTGCTCCATTTAAAAAATCGAAGTTAAGTCATACTGTAC
The DNA here is from genome assembly GCA_949316085.1 of Hypercompe scribonia. Classification (NCBI taxonomy): domain Eukaryota; kingdom Metazoa; phylum Arthropoda; class Insecta; order Lepidoptera; family Erebidae; genus Hypercompe; species Hypercompe scribonia. The sequence continues at coordinate 20,339,671 of OX438969.1, forward strand.
TAGGCTTACAGCCGACACCACTAATGTTGGAGTAAAAGACTCAGAGGAATAAAATGGTATTTATACAGGTCTTTTAAATCCAAATAAAGTTAGGCAATGCCCTGACCTTCCTAGGATTTACTTAAATATTTTTTTATGAAAAGTAAACATTAATAGAATTTAAAGCAACTTCGTACTTGCCTGACTTCCACATTACTTTTATAATAAACATTGCTTAGAATGTTATTAAGTGAGTATGGTCGCAATATAGATTCTACAAAAAACTGATACTGGTATTACATATATATTCAACTTCAGCTAAGTACGAACGCCCATAATCATCCTATGACATTATACAAGTCATATACCTTCTTATATAATGCCACAACATAGCCCATCTTTTTAGGCCTTACAGCCTCTTTTTAGAGCTTACGCTGATGTCTGTATGAACGGGCCGGTTCGTCCGGGGCAGTACTACCCTCCCACAGAAGACCAACCTAGAGCCACAGTATCCGTGCTGTCGTGTTTCGGTGGTGAGTGCGAGACTGGAGGCTCATTGATGCAGGGGTGACAGTTGTCATGGTAAATGTGTACAATGCAATGCTACGATGACTGTCATGTCTTTTACGTCCCCAAGTGAGACGTAAAAACTCGTAATAGGCCGCCATAGCGTAGGTCGCCATCCTGCATTGTCAGCATTCGCAATGAGTACGGTGACTACAACTTTTGGATTATATTCATGCTTTCCATCAGGCAGAGTAGTCACTTTGGCAGGCTATTAAAAGAAAAAATAAAAATAATAGCACCAATATATATGATGTGCCGTTTAAATACTTAACTGCAAGTCATGCGTTAAAAGTATTGCAAATATTGAAAGACTCAAAAGTCTGTCTCATCAACACGAAGTCATATCATCGTTATCATCATCATTATAACTATATGCTTTTTTAAATATGGGTTTAAAAATATTTATAGTTCAAAACATTTAAAATATCCTAAAAAATCATAAAGTTAATCAAGGAGTTAAAAGTTGGGGAAAGAATATTCCATTGGTTATTAATTTACATTGTCCTTTCAAACTAGACTCATTATTTATTTAATATTCACGAAGATTTTTTAATATTCGTGACACTGAACAAGGTACCGTTATTTCTTCCTCTAAAATCAAAATTCATAACAGAAAATGAAAAAATAGTTTATTCACATTGTGACCAGCCACTACCTCCAAGGCCTCAGATCCTAGTCACTGTTTCTCTCGATGTTTCCCATTTAGATAAAAGTTTAATCTAATCTACTGGCAACAAAAGTGCATGTTTATATGTCCTTATTGTTATAATGTATATTTCGTTAGAGAGTGTTAGTATTACAGCTAATATTTAATACAGTACTAGCTGACGACTCGCATAACTTCATCTCCGCATCACTTCAGAAAGAAATTTTCTTTTTTGCAAAATCGGTAGTACTTTTATTGGTCGTTGGGTAACATTGTGGAACCTGTAGCCTTCGTTGATAAATGTAACACTAAAATAATTGTTTTGTTCCAACCAGAAGTTACTAATATAAATACGTTAAATCAAACTGTTTGGAATATTAGTATTAATATAGATTGTTTAATTTACAACCAAATAGTTGCATTAGATATATTTTTGTATTATACTATATTTTTTGTATTGTATTTTTGCATATGTAGATTTTTAAATATACCACAACCGATTATCACAACAAATTATAATAGTTCAATCAACCGATTCTATGGTATAATTTTTGGCACTCTGGACTTTGAATTCAGCGATCCCACTTCAGATATGTGTAGCTTTTTGTGAAGTTTTTCCTCATATTGACAGTGGAAATTTCTGTGAGATTTTCCAGCATCAAATCGACCTATTCCCGTCCACTACTACCCAAGGAGCGCCAATCATCCCGGTCTTGGGCAATTTGCATCCATCCGCCGCCTGCCATCTTCTTCACCTTCTTTTCGATCATATTTATACTGATACTGACTGTTATACTGACAAGATATAGGTACTGGTCAGAAATATATGTAAAACAAAACAATTAAAACCCCAAGAATTTGTGATCTGAAATCGATAACCATGTGAATCTTTAGTTTGATGTAAAAAGAAATCTATATATACGAGTATGAAAGAAAAATTAATGATAATATACGTATAATATTACAAGAATAGAATTCAAGAAGAGTGATCGCCATACTCATTGCGAATGCAAACAATTCAGTATGGCGACCCACACTACAGCAGCCTAGATGCGCTCTAAGTAAGAAACTATTTAATGAAATTTCACACAATTCTTCCTTGGGTGACGTAGGTGTACAAGTAGTATAATAACTAGTAGTTTACTTGGAGTTTTCAGGTTACACTGGAAATAAGAGCATTGTCTAACATTTTAGACAATTCGAAGCCTGAGTATTTAATAAAAGTACAATATGTTTCCCAAAATATTTTATTAGATAACAATATTTTTATCCCTTTCTTCCGTAACATTTTATTCCTTAAATTATAGCAAACATTTACTATATAAAAATTATATTAAAAAAAATATTTACAATACAACACCTCATGATAATAAACATCATAATGACTATAAAAAATATCTATTTGTATACCTATACAAGAATTGCATCAAGTTTTTCAAACATACGTTATATAAAAGTTCCTAGATATATGGAATAATACCAACCACTAATGTCATTTAATAAAAATTCTCCAGAATAAATCTAAGAACTGATGCCAACACAGAACCTGCAACAGCTGTGATATGAGAATTGCAAGAACCTTCCCAAATTATTAGATCTAACCTCAAAAATACCCAAGTTATGTTCTTCGGAAGCTTTGGCATGGCTACACCATCACTCGGTCTCGAAGCATTGAAACATCCAACGTCAGTTTGAAAATCCAGAAGAGAGTCAAGCCACGACCGTCGCATAAACTGAGTGTGACCCTCTAGGCTACATTGAGACACTGTAAAAGATACAAAAGCAAATATCATTACAAAATAAAAACAAGCGAATCTTAAGTACGCTGTTCATTTATAGAGGGCATGCGCTGGGAGGGGCCCAGATGGCTTAATAGCAGCCGTTCCCGGATCCCTATTTTAACACAGAGTGGCACACCGTGTGATTTTAGTCGGTCCGATTTTGACACACCACCCCGCCGCAAACCCCGGTGGGGTGATGGTCCGTGGGGGCGGGAACGTGTGGAAACACAAAAAAATAAAAAAAAGCTGTTCACATGTGTGACCTTTACCGCTTTAATAGTACGTAATATGTACAATCTCAAATCTGACCTATATTTTTTTTAAAACTTTTATTGGCAACAACATTGGAGATATACACATATATATAGTATTTGAAACTTAAAATATTACTCTGCTTAAGTTTGTATGTATAAGAAACTATCACTGCAATAATTGTTTATATAACCATCACTTATATTTATACAAACATTAAAGCATTGTCATCTGTTAGAGTGACAAAGCCTTGTTTATTTTAGAAAGGTTACGCAATAATTTAAAATCAACTCTAGCTTCGCGTGCACTTTCTAGTAAACTAAACTTAACATGTAACATCTTATAATTTTTTCTAATGTTATATTTTCATGCCCTAACTGCTCACTGATTAAAGGATCTAGAAGGTAATGGCGATTTAGGCTTTTAAATATAAGTTAAATTTATGGCGAATGTTATACTTTTTGCGAAAAAAAAATAGTGGATCTAATCTAAGAGACAATATACACATTTTAGTTCCGTCAGTTTGAAGAATAGGGCAAGTGTCAAAGAAATCAATCACTACAATTTACGATTCTCGATATCATTTCCTTATATTTACAAATCGATTTCAATTTTACAAATTTGTGTAGGTACTAAACATGTAGAAAGTACTAGAGTGGATATGTATTACACATTGTTAAAATACTACAAAGTGAATTTCCTCTTGATGAAAACCGCTACGGCTAGTAAAGGAAAGTACTTCTTTTTATTATGCATTTTCATTGACAGTTGGATGTCAATTGAAATTTATGTAATGTGTAAACATAAAAATAATAATATATTTTTTTTGTATGTGTGTGTGGATGTTTAATTTATTTATTTATTTATGTAATATTTTTTTTTCTATATTAAAGAACTGAACTACGAGACCAACGAACATTTTTTTTTAATAATGGGATTAAACTCTTCCATACGCCCAGCACTGTAACTCCTGTACACCAGGATCAACGACAGTGACCCATGAACATAATAAGTTATGACACTCAGGAAGTTCCGAAAACTAGCTGTCTTGGGACCCGCAATAAAATTAATAAGGATGAAACTCGATGAGTTGGAAATCTGTAATCGAAAAATCGACTTCCCAAAACAGGAACGCACTATGTACTTAAAATAATGGAGCTCCTAAGCAAGAATTTTATAATATGTATGGCAGAATCGCCCAAACGCACGGTAATTTACCCCAATTGACACAAGATCCTCATAGTATACCACCCTGGATGTCATTTACGAGCTTTTTAGCATTACATTACGTTCATCGTACTACAGACTATATGCCCAGAGGCTATGATACTACTACACCCTATATACGATATTATATATATATTTTTGGAGGGGTTAAAAAAATGGCAGGAATGTTGGGAGAAGTGTATTTTCCTAAAAGGAGATGAGATGAGAGAAAGGATTATGTAGAAAAATAAAAATTTTTTTTTTTTTAAAAAATGGAGTCTTCATTTCTAACACGGGTACTCATTGAACCGTCCTCGTAATATTGAAAAATTACTAAATATTCCATAGGATTGTATTTAATTTTAAAGAGATGTTCAAAAAATTAACTTACTATGTTCCATAACAACATCCGGCAGGCTCAAGTCATGATTGGCAATGTACTCGATTTCGTTGTACATTTTCGCACATAAGGTATCAATGAAATCCTTGTCGTTTTCAGCGGGTAAAACGACGCAGCCACGCCAATGGCGAGCCGCTAACAAAAATAGTAATCTGGAAGTTAACAAAAAATAAAATGAACCACGAAATAAGAAAAAGAATAAAAAATAAAAGACAAATACATTGTAGTTTTAGGATAAGGAGTGCATTGCAGCGTATTTGTAATGACAGTAATGACGTGATTAAGACTGACTTATTGTTGAAAAAAACGTGATATTGACAGTAGGTACACTATTTTTTGAGTAGAATTGCCTTTAAAGAACTAAGTACTAAAAATACATTAAAAAGTAACACTTACACACCTAAATATTAAAAGAGTCATCGACTATAAAAGAGAACTTTTTAAAAACTTTTGTTAGCAACAACATTGGAAATATACACATATGTATTTAAAACTTAAAATATTGCTCTGCTTGAGTTTGTATAAGAAACTACCACTGAAATAATTGTATATATAACCATCACTTATATTTATACAAACATTAAAGTATACTCATTTGTTAGTGTGACAAAGGCTTGTTTATTTTAGAAAGGTTACGCAATTGGCCTAAGTCTATTTGTAAAAAGAACAATGGTGCGCATATATTGTATGTAATCTTCATGTGTTAGCCTACAAATGTATACTTACAATTGTTTAAAACAACTAAAATAACGTGTAAATAAAAAACGTTAAATCAAATAGACACTCGGTAAGCGTTAACAATTTAAGCAACTAGATGTGGTGCAAACTCGACATCTCTATGATATTTCATATTCTGTGTTTTAAGAATTCATAATATAATGTAAAACTTTTGCTATTGTGTTACCTTTTTAAGAATTTTCAACTTTAAACAACATTAAATTAAAAGAAGAACATGTCTAGAATAATTTAAAAAAACTGAAGGCTTTTTGTTGTTTATTAATTTGATCCAACTTATCAAACTCAATAATCTCTTAAATATTAAATGGAATAATAATAAAGATCCCTACTGAATTTAAAATGCTTAAATAACTCTGCCTATTGCGCTTTCACAGTTAAATATATAACTGATTTTGTTAAAATTTGACGTGTAGACTACTTTTTGCCGCGATAACTGACATACACGGGGACGGTGTCGCAGTTAAATGCTTATAGACTATAAAACATCACGCAATTGCCCTAAGGAGCATAACGATATCTTTAGATATAGATAAGGCTGTAGGAAATGACAAGTATAATAAATAGCTCTTTCTTTACCTTCGATTTATTCCGTAGGCACGGTTAACACCATGTGATACTTTTTCAATACAATCATAAGGAACGTGACAATGACTCCAAGTATTATTTGAATTAATAGGATTCTGCGCCAGCAACTTCAAACAATGATCTGAAACAAATGAAATACATTCAAAAGATAAATTATATTCGCGTGGAATTTGGTCTGCCACGTTAAGTTTCGTAACAGATCATTTTAAATAAATATATATATATATATATTAGGATGTCCCTTAAATTTCAAGTTTGATATTTTTTTACGCATACCTTCTTAAAAGTTTCGTAATAACCCTATATTGTCTAGAAAAAAATTTTAGTTCGATATATAAACCATAACCCGTGCCGACTTGCTATTTAAACTTGTCGATACAAGTTGCTTAAGTACTGCCCAGTAACCTGTTACGACATGTTTTATTTGCCATTTCGTACGTGATTTTTGAGACTATTAGTACTTCATTGTTTAGTGCGTAAACATGTCGGTGGAATTACGGAGTGATAAACAAAATATTTTTCTTATCGGATTGACTAGCTACCAAATAAATGGTGCAAAATTACCATCTAATCGACAAGTTCTCTCAGTCCTATTTTACAATATTCGTGAGGTTAAATTGACTGTTAGTGAAAGTGCAAATCTTGTGATTAGGGAGTGCATCATATATTGGGAAAAAGCAAGAATTCCAACAAGGGCATTTCCTAACTGCGTGAAGAAACTTATTGATTTATATCATGTTTGGAGAGAGTTGCAAAAAAATTGTAAGAAAACTCAGATTACGTTTAAGAGTCGTGAGAACAATTTTATAATTAATCTTGATAATTTGTTTGATATTGCACATGCTGATGCTTTTGAGAGAATGAAAATAGAGGAAGATAAATTATTTTTAATGAAACAGAGAGAGCCAGGTCGACCGGGATGCTTAGGTGGTGTAGATAAAAAATTGGCGGATAAAGAACAAAGATCTAGACAACGACGATTGGAAGAAGAGGAAAGGATTGTAAGACAAAGAGAATCACTAGCTGTTGCATCTACTTCCACCACAAATAACTTAGACAGTGTAGAAGATTCAGACGAAGAACAGATCTTGAATTCTGAACTCAGCTTACCGGACGTTCCCTGCCATGAACAAAGTTCAAAAAGAGGTAGAAAGAATCTTATAACACCTAAACTAGTTGCAGCTTTAGATCGATGCCAGTTAAGCATTAGAGATACCGTTTACATTCTTAATGCGGTGGTAGAAGCGCTTGGTCTGAGCAGCGATGATTTCTATATTAACAAATCCTCGATTCAGCGAATTCGTACTGAAACTAGAAAATCAAGGGCAGAAGCAATAAAATCTAACTTCCAAAACAATGTACCCGACATAGTCACAGTCCATTGGGATGGAAAACTATTACCGGGGTGGGATGTACGGAGTTCAAAAGAAGAACGCTTGCCAGTTATAGCTTCATTTGACGATAGAGAGCAGCTTCTTGCAGTGCCGAAACTAGAAAGTTCTTCTGGAAAACATCAAGCGAAGGTTGTATCAGCAGCTCTCTTTGACTAGAACCTTTATGATAAAGTGCAAATAATGTGCTGCGACACAACAGCTTCCAATATGGGCCGTTTCAATGGAGCTTGTGCTATTTTGGAGCAAACTTTAGGAAGAGAATTGTTGCTTTTCGCCTGTCGTCATCATGTTTATGAATTGGTCCTAAAAGCTGTCTTTGAAACCAAGATTAAGCAAATTACTAGTAGCCCAGATATTCCGATGTTCAAAAAGTTCCAAGAAAATTGGAAAACATTGATTGTACTAAAATTGAACCATCTCTTAATTTCGTAAAAGCACGGGTTGCCGAGACAGACATTCAAGCGTTGTTACTATTTTATAAGGCAGAATTAGATAAAGGTTTTGTAAGAGATGATTACCGCGAATTGGTCGAACTGTGCGTAATATTTTTAGGAGGAGACACAGAGGAAAAATTGAAACTAAGGCCCCCCGGAGCTATACATCAGGCACGCTGGATGGCGAGAGCGATCTATTCTTTAAAAATATGTTTACTTCAGTCACAATGCAGAGTAACTGCGAAGGACAAAAAGGCTCTACAAGATGTTTGCTTATTTCTCGTAATATTGTATGTTAAACCTTGGCTCGAATGTACAGTGGCGACCAAAGCACCTAATCAAGATTTGCGCTTCTTGAAGATGTTAAAAGAGTATGAAAAAGTTGACGCAACAATTTCTAAAGCTTGTATAAGCAAGTTCAGCCATCACTTGTGGTATTTATGTGAAGAGACAGTCATTCTATCACTATTTGATGATGAAGTTGACAACCAAACTAAGAAGAAGATGATTGCCAACTTCAACAGGGACAAAATCTCGGATTTTAGCAAACGCTATGACCCGTCGAAGGAAGAACTGACTCAAAAGTTGTTTGGTAAGTTAAATTGACTTTTTGTTGGATTTCAATTTCAATGTCCAATACTTATTTATTTATTTTCAAAATTGTTGTTGATTTTTATTTGTTATTTAACTTATTTTTCTTTTTTTTTAGACAAAGCACTGGATGATTTCGTATCGGAAAAGAGCAAACAATTTTTATCACAACTGCAGATCGACGACAGTTTTCTAAAGGAAGATGTATCTTCTTGGAATAACAATGCTGCTTTTCTGGAGGCTAAAAGAAGAATAAGTTATTTGAGAGTTGTAAATGATACTGCTGAAAGGGCTGTTAAATTAATGCAAGATTTTAACGGACTTATCACGGCTGAAGAAGAACAAAAACAGTTCTTGCTGCGCTGTGTCCAGGAACATCTAAAATTGTATCCAGACTTTAAAAAAACTACTCTAAAAAGAAGTTACCCTGAATGATTCTTATTTCTTTATGTTTTTAATTAAAGATTAATGTTCATCTAATTTATTATTTAATTTTATTCACTTAATTCATTGCATTTATAGTGAAATTATAGCAGACTGAAATTTTAGGACAAAACACGTTTTTTACTAAACTTTGAAGCTCGGTCGGCACTGGTTGCAATTATGCTAGATTGATAAAATTTTATATTTAAGTATCTTATAGCATTAGTAAAAATTATAGAGGGTATGCATTTCGAAATTCGAAAAAAAAATTTTTTTTGTCATATAAGGGACACCCTAATATATATATATACATATATTGTGTTTTAATAAAAAGTCCTATCCTATGTTACTTCTAATACCTCCAAGCATATGTGTTCAAAATTTCATGATGATCGGTGGAGTAGTTTTCACGTGAAACTGTAACAAAGATACTTACATTCGCATTTATAATATCAGAAGGGATTGCCAAAATTCTAGAAGTTGAATATCTTATTTTAGTTTTCAATTTCAAATTTAATGTCTTTTTTTGCCGCACTAGAAATATAGCCTCGAGGGACTTCATTAGTAGTCATGTAAAGGCAAAGTTATGATAATAATAAACTCATAAGTATCAAACACGGCCGTCTGATCCTTAGGGCACGCTACTGTCTGATCCCAAATTAGGTGGAGGCGGTACTAGGGTAGCCAGACTGTTGCTAAATATACTCAAATATTTCAAAATTCATCATACATATTACAGAAAACTTACACTTAGCCAGAACAAATAACCGTCATCCCTACTAATATTATAAATGCGAATGTTAGTTCGTTTGTTACGGTTTCACGCGAAAACTACTCGACTGATCATCTTGAAACTTTGTACACATGTTCTTGGAGGTATGAGAAGTAAAAAAGGATACTTTTGATTAATAAAAAATATTTATTGAAAATGATCTGTTACAAAACTTAATGTGGCAGACCAAATTTCTAAAAGCTAGTAACAAATAAAATGGCCATAACAAAATCAATTGTTCTGGGTTGGCAACCATGAGAGTTTTCGTTAAGTTATAAATAAAGTAATGGTGTAATATAATCAGAAACCCACCTGTTTCTTCAGGAGTGGGACTGCTAGTAGACTGCATCATACCTTTTATGTAGTCAGGCCATCTTTGATATAAATCCTCTAAACGTTTCCTGGAGAAAAACTTAGTTTTCTTGAATAAATCAATGTTAAACTTTGTCATGCGCTTTGGCCATGATGCCTTCCCGGTATATAGATGTAATACTGTAAAAATAATTTATTGTAGGTAAAGCTATAGTTTTTAAAAATATTCGTATAAAGTAAAATCATAATTAGTCTTTCAAGTTCTTTATAGCTTTAAAATAGAATAATAACTATTTCGTACATTTGTCATACAACGCTATCTAGTCCCAAATTAAGCAGAGCTTATATTAGGGGTACTAGACAACTGCTATAAATACATATATATTTGTTTTGTAAATACATACATACTATACATAGAAACACTCAAACTCCGAACCAAATATTTAAATCCCCGACCCGGGAATCGAACCCGATACCTCAAGCACAGCAGTCGCTACCACTACGCCACCGAGGAAACCGTTTTTGTTCGTTCAAATATTACATGAGTAAAACGCGAGGGTGTAGGTACAGGCGTAATATTTTCATTCTAATGTGATGTATTCTAAAAAATAAAAGAAAATTTCAATGTTTTCTTTATAATTTTCTATGTTAAAATAAGAAAGCGTAACGTAAATTACAATGAAAAGAATTACGTGAGATTTATCGATTAAGTGCCCACAATTTGCCGACTATAATTTTAGAACACAACAAATTAATCAAAGTATACTCACTGCCCAAGGGTAAATCATGATTTATTTGAAGTTGTTGTTCTAAATGTTTTTGTGTCATTTTTGAAAAATATTCGACGATATTGTCATTTGTCTCCACGAGATTGTCCAAACGCATTTGTTTGTGAAATGGTAACAAGTGCCCTTTCTGTTTCACAATATTTTTCAAATTCACTAAAAAAATATATATGTATATTATTTCTATACCATTTATGTTTTGAATTTTGAATTTATACTTTTTTTTAATATAGAATCTGACAAAGTGCCACTACTCTACTGGTGGAAGGCATGAGTAAAATCCAAGAGTAGTGACCACCATACTCATTGCGAATGTAGAAAATAGTGATCCACACTACGACGGCTTGGTGACATACTTTTCCAAATCCCACTTAAAGAACCCAGGGTCACAGTGAGAGGGAAACACGTGCGCTATTAGCGAGTTCTAGGCTTTGACTGCTTGGCATAGGAAGAAAAATCGAACCGTTTAGTTCGATTGTATTTGAAATTAATATTCCAATAACATTTAAATCACAAACGTTCTTCTACAATGAATATTTTTCAAGTAAATTCATTATCTTTAATCTTCCTCTCTATGTCTATAAACTTTAAACTATTACGGCTTACCGTTAATCAAATATATTCCTAAACATACATTCAAATCTACGTAAAATTTATTTGCCTCGGCAAAGTATACAATTTTCTCTAACGCCGACAAATATTTTTCCAGATCACTTTTCACAGGTAAATCGTCAATAATTTCCATCACTTTATAAGTGTAAGATGATACACGAGGTGATGCAACATCTAACATAACAATTATTAAAAAAGTATTCGGTAAAGAAACTAATTTATTTAATTTAGACGCCATTCTTAAGATTAATAAGATATCTTTAAAGAAACGTTTCAACGCTTGAGCTCACAAGATATTGTTGGCTTCTTGTCTACGCAATTGTTTTTATCTACAGTTTTCTTCAATAAACAAAAGTAGAAATCACTGCATTGTATTTGAACTAGTTGAGGCCGTGGAAGAGTTACAGCCAAGGCGAGAAAATACATGTACATAATCCATAGGATGTTTGGAGTATGCATTTATTATGATACATATTAATATACAAGAAATTCATGGTTGAAATCTATTATTAGTGGACTAATTTTGTGTACATTTCACAAAGTTATGTATAGTTATAAAGTTAATAGTAACGTGTCGTAGATATAGGTCGATGGTACCAAAAACTTCTGCAGTGGTGACCATGTACTAGAAGACGGAGTGTTGGTAGGTCGGTGGTCCGATGACCTGGTGAAGAATGTGGCAAGCCACTGGACACGGGCAGCACAAGACTGGCTGTTATGGAGAGCCTTGAAAGGACACATTGTTCCATTATCATCAATGGCAAAAAATCTAAGAAAACACTGCAGTAACATGGGTAACGGTTTTCATACAGCATCAGTTTTACTGCAGGAGCTATTATTTACATATGAAATGCAGTGGTGACCATGTACTAGAAGACGGAGTGTTGGTAGGTCGGTGGTCCGATGACCTGGTGAAGAACGTGGCAAGCCACTGGACACGGGCAGCACAAGGCTGGCTGTTATGGAGAGCCTTGAGAGGACACATTGTTCCATTATCATCAATGGCAAAAAATCCAAGAAAACACTGCAGTAACATGGGTAACGGTTTTAATACAGCATCAGTTTTACTGCAGCACCTATTATTTACATATGAAATGGTTTATTCGTTGAATGTATCATCTCCATCCTTCAGTATATCATCATTTTAGTCGTAATAAAATGTTTAGAAATATACCTTAAGGTTCAATGACTGAAAATAGCGTTTTAATAGGACAATTTTGTTTAGCCAAAGACATGAAGAGCGTTGTATACTTCGAGACTTGGCCTAATTTTTATTTTTTTTATAATTATTGGGTTTATAAAACAAATATTTATAATAGCAAATGAAGAAAGGTGTTATATATACAAGAGAATACATATACATATGTATTTATTCAATAGCGTTATTTAATTAGTAAATTCGATTGATGTGCTCATCTCGATTTAACTTTTTGAACAAATTAAGTGACATGAACGTATGCAGTCGACAACTTACTTATTCGCTAACTAACTGATGATCTTGTCACTTTAGAGTAAATCTAGCACAGACTATATAAAAATATTTAAATATTTGTGCCACACTCGTCATTTCAATTAAATAAATAAATAAATGAGAAGTATTACTTTCATTATATACTGTATTTTATTAACAAACTAGCTTACCCTGCGAACTCTGTTCCGCCTTAGAGGCAATAAATAAGCAGATTTTTGATTTTGGACTGTAACGCGGTCGAATCGAATAAAAAGTATCCTATGTCCTTCTCCTGGTTCTAAGCTACCTCCCCACCAATTTCCAGCTAAATCCGTACAGCCGTTTTTGAGTTATAAGTAGTGTAACTAACACCACTTTCTTTTATATATATAGATGAAGTACCTAAATTTTAAGGATTTGGTGACTTCTTGAGCTTCAGGCGATGGAGCATGAGGTTTATTGCTTATTCTGCTTTGGAAAGACATTTGACATGTATCATGTCTGTTTCTGCTACCATCAGGGTTAGAGTGAGTTTTAGACTCACCAGCACCTCACCTCGCGGTTATTATACTATAAAATATAAAAACATGTTTATCAGCAGCCTGGATTTATCGGCAAAGACAAGAAATTTAACACAAACCCAATATCAAACCGTCTGACCATCATTGTGTAGTAGGCTGAACCCTCATTTCTGCGGCAAGACCTGTTTCTAGCAGGAACTATTAATGGTTCTTGATGATGACGATGATAGCGTGATTACATCCTGTTATCTCCTACCTTTCTTTATCTGTATAATTTGATGTGTCATTGTACAGACTTTTATAGCGTGACAAGTCAAAATAAACGGGTGTATATCACTGTACTATAATACAGCCTTTTACATAATTTTTTGCTTTGGTTTACTGTTTCATAGTTTAAACTTTGAGAACTTTTTCTATATATAAGTGTTAAGTATTCCGAATATAATATTATGCTTCCTTATGCCATTCATGTAAAAATAAAATGGCAAAGAATTTGCAAAATTAACGGGATCAGGAAAAAATCTATCTTCTATCATCATTATCATACAGTTTTTTATCAGTCTAGTGCTGGACATAAGCTCTTTCGGTAGTAGGTTTTGGTCTACTATACCACGTTGAGTTGGTAAAGAGTTTGATCAAGTTTTCCTTTTTTTTTCTTTAACTCAGTCAAATCAGTAGTTATAAACATTTTAAATAGAAGTTTGATATCTTTTATTTAGAACGGGGTTTTGTTGAATAAAACAATCCTGCAATGATCATGTTGGTTGTAATTTCTAACATATTTTATTATGACATTTCATTTTATTTTGTATAGGTGTAAACTTAACTTATTTCTTTATGATGCTTCAAAATCGGGTATCACACTCAACACGTGTGCTCGGTTTGGCAGCAGCAGTTTCTATAATAAACTCAATAGCTGTAGCTAAAACTACTCCAGCGACTCCTGTAATATGTGCGTTACATGACTCCTCCCATATCATTATATCGCCTTTATTAGAAATATTCTGGAGTATTGCTACTAATAATGTACTACAAGTCTAGGAGCTCTTCTATCCATGACCGTCGCAGAAACTGAGCATGGCCTTCGAAGCTGCATAGAGTGACTGAAAATAAGAATAAAATGTTGTTGAATTAATAAAACTTTTTAGGTGAAATTTTAGCATCAGATATCATTGATTTTCAAGTTTTACGACTATATATATTAGGTGGATAAAATCAAAATTTCATCTTAATAATAATTACTAGTTGCAATGCTTTTAATCTTATAATATTTCAATTAAATTACACTGATTCTGGTCACGACTGGACTACTATCGGCGCAATTCGCAAAAATTTTGAACTTTGTGGCAATGAGTAAGTATGTTGTAGATATTCCATTATCATTCTAACGTCCCAGCAAAAATTATTAAAAAAAAAAAAATTTTGATATATTTCTGATAAAAATTATGTAATCATAATAACTTCACATAATAATATTCTCACATACGTCACACACGACCGTTTGATGTCAAACTAGGCAAAGTGTGTACTATGGTAGTCAGACTGCTGATAAACATACTTATATATTTTGAAATACATATACATTTCGTAGCTAAATTACACCTAGACATAAAACAAATGGTCATATTCATCATACAAAGATTTTTCTTGAGTGGAAATCGATCCCACGAAGTCTGACTTAGCTGTTAGAGTCACTAGTTGTTTGATTGTTTGATTTGAGTATCAGTTTCTTTAATAAATATATATAACGACGACTATTAGTAAGTGATTTGGTGTATACTGCAAGTTAAAATTGTTTTATTAGTTATAAATTAATAATGTAGCAAATATCATAATATAATCGTAACAAACTAATTTTTATACTAGGAAATAAGAGTTAGATAATTATCGAAATTAATCTGTATGTTAAAAAAATTAAATTTACTCACTATGATCTAAAAATAAGTCTGGTAGTCCAAATTCATGATTCGAAATATACTCAAGTTCATTATACATTATTACACATAATTTGTCTATAGCTCCTTTGTCATTTGAAGTAATGAGACAATGACGCCAATATCGAGCTGCTAACAAAAGTAATACCCTGTAATGTTATTTATATTTTATGCACAATATAGTATATTAAGTACTAACTTTAAGCTTTCATGTCCGATAAGAGTTAGGCTGTAGGTTAGATTAAGCTAGTTAAGCTAAACTGATGGAACACACACAGGCACGGTTTTTATAGCTAATCTTAGGTTTACCAAGACTACACATATTTATCCATACGTTAGCTCTAGTTCTTCCTAGTGTACCTAGTAAGCAAGAGTTTCTACTAGCCCACAGTGTCTACACATAAAGTTATGATGCCGGACGCATGAGAGAAAAGTACTCTTTGTCAGTAAATTACTCCTTTATTGCGTAAAATGATTTAATTACTAATTATCGGTCAATACTTGTTTAAACAACTGTTAAAGTTAATTGATCTTTGCCAGTGCAGGATAAGTTCAGTTGCCTGGGTATGGATAGTTGTCTGGATCTCAACTCACCAAAGTGCACTGAGAGCTTCACTAAGGCGGCCTCGCAGAAGCTAGATATATGGAACAATATTTTGTTTAAGCTTAAGAATTATAATTTCTCGCCTGAGCATCTGCTCTTCTTTGTAAGACCCAGGTTCACCCCTATGTAGAGTGCTGTTCTCAACTTTGCGATAGATCCGTGCAGTATATGTTGAACACAATCACTTGCAGAAGCAAGCAGTCCGCATTATCGATAGTCCCGAAGCCACTGAATCCATTGCGTTTCTACTGTTGCTAAGAGATGTCACCTCTATGGCAGTCCTCAATCGCCTTTATCATGGAGAGTGTTCTATCGAAATCATTCAACTGATTCCTTCTTCTTTCTTCATCTTCTTCTTTCTTCTACAAGACAACAAACGCTGACCTTGGAAGTCACCATTTTAGAATAGTAGACATAAGCTCTCGAACTAAGCGGTTCGGATCTTCCTTCCTGTTCAAATCAGTCAAAACCAGGAACTCACTGCCAGAGCACATGTTGCCCTCTCACTATGATCACGGGTCTATTTGCGGGGCGTTTGACCACAACTCTTGGATTTTATTCATGCTTTTCATCAGGCAGAGTAGAGCCACTTTGATAGGCCACAAACAAAACAAAATACAAAGTCAAAAAACTTAATTAATTAAAAGAGGTTACGCTTACCAATGCGCTATTTCATAGCTATAATCAAAACCGATGCCAAGGTATTCAAGACAGCTATAGGGCATTTGACAATAAATTAATTCAGTAAAGTTATTGTACGGATTCTCCACTACTTAAAATAATGACTTTAAACATTTCTCTGAAATATGTAATAAAGTTATCTTATAAAAATAAGTTACACGAAGTGATACCATTTCAGACTTTAACATTTCACATCTTCATTCTTGTGACATGGAAGTTATTCTACAGCTGTAAGATGAATATAAGTACAGAGTAAAGATTCAACTAAGTTCAATCTGTATGCTGGTGGCTTAAGTACGCGGAGTGTTATCACCCCTAAGCATTCGGTGGTCATCCTAAGAGCCAACTAAGGGAACGATTTATGCAGGACAACAGTACGGTAAAGGAAAGGAAAATTTGAGACGAAACATTTATCATATAACTATAGCCATCCCAACTGTTCTGGTTAGCGCGATGTAGTAGACCAAAACCTTCTTTCTAAGGAGAAGCCTATGTCCAGCAGTCATAGGTCATGGGCGTCGCCAGAATTATTTCAGGGGAGTGCATCTACATCCGCACATACTATTTAAAAATATAAAATATAAAACTCTACTAGGCCTTTACCTACGAAATCGAGTTTTTTTATTTTCTTTTCTACCAGAGAGGTGGATGTGCACCCTCTTGAATGCCCTCCCAGCGCCCATGCCAGCAGTAAACTATCAAAGGTTGTTCTGAAACGAGAAATGTATAAGCACACATTAAAAAAATGATCTCTTCAGGCATATTTTTATTAGTATTAAACTTTATTAGTTGGGTAAAGGAGGACTGAAATTAACACAACTAACAGATTCACCTAACGTCTGGTACCCTTCCTTGTAGCCAAACACAGTCTTCTTGTACTTAGACCACTTATAGTACATTACCTTCAGTTCTTTTCTTGAGTAAAATTTCGTGTCATTCAATAACTCAGTATTAAATTTTCGACAGACCTTAAAATTAGGCCACGTCACGTCTTGTATATTGAACACTGAAACGTAAAGAACTTTATGTAATTTCTAACAACAGCCACCATTCTGGTTCTGTCATTGAGCGATTAGCTCTATTTAACACTAGCTTTTGCCAGCGGTTTCGCTCGCGTTAAGAAGTATTATTATTAATTAGGTATAATTTTTGAGGTTTTACTTTTGTTTAGCGTTTGTATAAAATTAAGGTATATAAAACTTCTTTGTACACAATATTCTTAACTTATCTATCATTAGGTACTAAAACATAAAACTGTTCATAAGAGAAGCAATGTTTAATTCTTTAAGAATCTTTGATTTCAGTTCAATCATTCGAAAATCTAAGAAGATTTATACAAATTTTCATCGTCTATTTTATCCCCTTAGGGGTGAAATTAATTAAAATCCTTTCTTAGGAGATGCGTACGCCATAGTAGCTTTATGCAAAGTCTCAGCCCTATCGGTTTAAAATTGACAAAGTTTCAGACAAAGCCTTATTCCCTGTTTTATCCCCTTGGGGTAGAATTGATCAAAATGCTTTTTTAGCGGATGCCTTCGTCGTAATATCTACCTGCATGCCAAACTTCAGCCCGATTGGTTTAAAATTGACAAAATTTCATACAATTTTTTATCCCCTGTTTTATCCCCTTGTGGGTAGAATTGATCAAAATCCTTTCTTAGTGGATGCCTTCGTCGTAATATCTACCTGCATACCAAATTTCAGCCCGATTGGTTTAAAATTGACAAAATTTCATACTGTAGTGACATGCCTTAACATTATGTGTCTACTTATATATTTATATATATAATATATTATTTATTTAAATTAAATGTTAAGTATACAAACTGTCTTTATTAGTAGATATTATTTTGTTGACAACGGCCGGCGTAGTTATGGTCTATTGTCCATCGACCGGCTACGTCACGCGAGCCGGATGCATGTGGGCGAGACGGTGATATCTCACTGTTGCGCTTGCGCACACGCACCGCGCCAGCGCGAGATTTGAGGACGGACAGTGCCTTCCTGGTCCTACCGCCGATAATTCGGCGCGCGCTGATACGTTACTTCCTTATTAATTTTACGTTCTCTCGATCTGTCGTTTCTATCACTCCTTCTTTTCCAAACTGAACTTGTGTAGTGTGTAATCCTTTTCAATAAACTTTCATTCTGTTTCTTGTGCACCTTGGACTATTTATTTCTTACTCCATCTTCATTCTTGCAACATCAACCCCACACAATACACTACATTGGTGACCCCGATAAGTTCACGAAGAACTTAGAAAATTACTGCACCGACTGAACAGCAAGACGACGCGAAAATTTTCGGCGAGTCATATCGTGTCGGCGTGCGGGTACCCCCATTCTATCCTGAAAAACCTGCACTGTGGTTTGCTCAGCTCGAGGGCCAGTTTGTACTCGCTAACATATCGAGCGACAGCACAAAGTTCTACCACACGATCGCCCAGCTAGAACCACAATACGCCGTCGAAGTCGAGGACGTCATCACCTCGCCGCCAACAAGTGGCAAGTATGACAAGCTCAAGGCTGAGCTGATAAAGCTTCTCTCAGCATCCCGAGAGAAGAAAGTGAAGCAGCTTCTCATCCACGAAGAGCTCGGAGACCGGAAGCCATCACAATTTGTCCGTCACCTACAAAACCTGGCAGGCCCCGGTGTGCCTGAGGACTTCCTACGGACCATTTGGACAAGCCGTCTACCTCAAGGCACACAAACCATTATCGCATCTCAACCGAAAGCTGCGTTAGAGGAATTAGCAGAGCTCGCAGATCGGGTACACGACGTCATAACACCCAACACATACGTCGCATCGACATGTAGGGACAATACTTCAATACCCTCAACCTCTAACAATGTTGTTGCGGCCATGGAACGCCAGATAGCTGCGCTCACGGAACAAGTCAAAGCGTTGTCTAACGAGGTCAGGCGATCTCAACCAGCGCAGAGACAACGATCAAGTAGCCGTCGACGCCACCGTTCGAAGTCTAGGTCGCAATCAAGTTACCGCGACCACCCACTATGCTGCTACCATCAGAATTTCGGGGAGCGGGCTAAGAAGTGCGTGAAGCCGTGCGACTACCCTCCGTCGGGAAATGTGCGGGGCAATCAGTGATGGCGACCCACGATTGTCCAAGTGCTGGTCGCTTATTTATCACCGACAAAAGGTCCAAAGTACAATTTTTGGTCGACACCGGGAGTGACCTCTGTGTCTACCCCCGATCAGCAATATCAAAGCGACTGGAAAAGTCTAACTACCAACTGTATGCGGCTAACGGGACACCGATAACAACATATGGATTCATTAATATGTCGTTGAATCTAGGGTTGCGCCGTGACTTCGCTTGGCGATTTATTATTGCCGACGTTACAAGG
This sequence comes from Hypercompe scribonia, assembly GCA_949316085.1. Taxonomy (NCBI): domain Eukaryota; kingdom Metazoa; phylum Arthropoda; class Insecta; order Lepidoptera; family Erebidae; genus Hypercompe; species Hypercompe scribonia. The sequence goes on from OX438969.1 coordinate 20,359,708, forward strand.
GCGATAATAGGCGTGGATTTTCTATCCGCTTATAATTTTGTTGTTGATTGCAGAAACCAACGCTTGATTGACAACTATACTACGCTGTCCACCCCGGCGTCGCCTGTCCGTCATTGTGATGGCGTCTCTTCAGTGAGGGTGAGTCTTGGTGATTCCGCGTATACACACATACTACGGGAATTTCCCGACATCACCCGTCCACACGGTATACACCGCACTATCACACACAATACTGTACATCATATACGTACTACACCAGGGCCACCAGTATCGTGTACACCACGCAGATTGGCTCCGGATAAATTAAAAATAGCCAAGGCCGAATTCGAGGCAATGTTGCAGTGTGGCACCTGTCGCTTGTCTGATTCACCTTGGTCTTCGCCTCTTCACCTCGCACCCAAGAAAGATGATGGTTGGCGTCCCTGTGGCGACTACAGGATGCTGAACGCACGAACCATCCCGGATCAGTATCCCATCCGGCATATTCAGGACTTCGGGTATAGTTTGTCTGAATGTACCGTATTCTCTCAAATTGACCTGGTGAAGGCTTACAACCAGATCCCAGTACATCCTGATGATATTTCAAAGACAGCGATTACAACACCGTTCGGTCTTTTCGAATTTCCATTCATGACGTTTGGACTTCGGAACGCCGGGCAGACGTTTCAACGCTTTGTGGATGAAATGCTCAGGGGTCTAGACTTCACATACGCCTACTGCGACGATTTTCTGGTTTTCTCAAAAGACCAGAAAACTCATGAGCTCCACCTGCGTCAGCTTTTCACCAGGCTCAGAGACTACGGTATGGTCATCAACAGTTCCAAGTGCGTTTTTGGAGCATCAGAAGTTAATTTTTTGGGCTGTCATATATCAGCCAAAGGAACCAGGTCACTGCCTACCAAGGTCGAGGCAGTTCAAAATTTCCCAGTACCTAAGACAGTCAGAGAGCTGCGCAGATTTCTAGGTATGTTAAATTTTTACCGGCGATTCATTCCAGGCGCAGCTACCTACCAAGCACCTTTGAATGCTCTTCTCGTTGGCTCCGTTAAGGGTTCACACCCCATACATTTTTCACCTGAGGAGTACGAGGCATTCCAGAACTGCAAGAACAGTCTTTGCCAAGCAGCACTGTTGGCTCATCCTGATTGCAACGCTAAGTTGGCGTTGATCACGGATGCTTCTGACAAAGCCATTGGCGCAGTCTTGCAGCAGTTAAAAGCAGGAGCATGGAAACCTCTTGCCTTTTTCTCACGAAAGCTGAGTGAGGCACAGCTTAAGTACTCTCCTTACGACCGCGAGTTACTAGCTATTTACGAGAGTGTCAAATATTTTCGGCACATGGTTGAGGCTCGCGACTTTGTGATTTATACAGACCACAAGCCTCTCACTTTCGCATTCCACTCTCGTAAAGAGAATTGCTCCCCACGACAGTTCCGTCATCTGGATTTAATAGCCCAGTTTACAACGGACATTCGCCATATATCTGGAAAAAACAATGTCGTGGCCCTTTCGCGTATTGAGGAGATTACTCAGCTTGTGCCCGCTGAAACAATCGCTGCAGCCCAACAGGAAGACCAAGAGCTAAAACAACTGCTTATCGGAGATACATCGCTGCGACTTCAACAGGTAAGTCTACCAGGTTCACAGAAGCAACTATACTGCGATGTCAGTACTCCTACGCCTAAACCATATGTACCCAAAGAGTTGCGCAGGTCAATTTTTCTTAGCCTACACTCTTTGAGTCACCCAGGTACCAAAGCGTCCGCGAGGTTGGTTGCTGACCGGTATGTATGGCCTAGTGTTAGAAAAGACTGCCGAGAGTGGGTTCGTTCATGTTAGGCTTGCCAGTGCTCAAAGACCACAAGGCACGTTTCCGCACCAATACACTCATACAGCTTACCAAAATCAAGGTTCGCGTTCATCCACATAGACCTTGTAGGGCCGTTACCCTTTTGCCAAGGTTATCGTTATTGTCTTACCGCCATCGATCGCTTTACGCGATGGCCTGAGGCAATACCTTTAGCTGATATAACTGCAGAAACAGTGGCAAAGGCCTTACTAAGTGGATGGATCGCTCGTTTCGGCTGCCCATCGGATATCGTAACCGATAGAGGTAGGCAGTTCGAATCCGCACTGTTTAAATGTCTGTCGACCATGGCGGGTTTTCAACATCGCAGAACAACTGCTTACCATCCAGCCTGTAACGGTACTGGTGGAGAGATTCCACCGGCAACTCAAGGCTGCTATCACCTGTCATGGTAATGATAGTTGGGTGGAGTCTCTTCCACTAGTCCTGTTAGGTGTTCGTAGCGCCTTCAAAGAGGACGCTCAGGCTTCAACTGCCGAATTAGTATACGGACAGCCAATGCGACTCCCTGGCGAATTTTTCGACCCGCACAGCGACGAAAGACTTGACATTACCGACTACCTGTCAAGGCTTCGGCATATTGTCAAGAACTTGCAACCATCACCAGCAGCCAGACACAAAACTAATAACAAAATTTTTATTTTCAAAGATTTGGCTACTTCAACACATGTGTTTCTTAGAGACTGCGCTGCTGGTGGTAGTTTAAACCCAGCATACTCTGGTCCTCACTTTGTTATTGAAAGAGGTGATAAAGTTTTTAAATTGTTGGTAAATGGAAAGCGGGTTACAGTATCCATAGACCGCGTTAAGCCGGCCTTCATACTGCGTGACCCTGACAGCATATCACACTCACCACATACCATCAACAATCACCACAACACACCACAGTCACTACTCAAATCTAACACTCATCACTACAAACCTAACGCGGATAATCAGGACCTACGTTCTGCTGACAATGACGTCATCGGAATGACGCGGTCAGGACGTCGCGTTAAATTCCCTGACTATTATCGCCCTTGATGGTCTCTGGAAGGGGGTGATGTAGTGACTTTTTTTTTTTTTTTTTTTTTTAACGTGTGGAAACCCCCTCGGGCCGTCACCCCACCGGGGTTTACGGCGGGGTGGTGTGTCGGAATCGGACCGACTAAAACCACACGGTGTGCCACTCTGCGCCTGAGACAGGAGGGATCCGGGAACCGCTGCTATTACGACATCCAGATCCCTCCTAGCGCCTGCCCGCCAAAGCGGGCACCATCTGCGGATAAACTCTCTATATAGGCGACGTACGGCACACGCGGACGTCGCCTCCTCGCGGCTGGCCATTATAGCGGGTGGAGGGGAAAACCCGTCCCGTCCACCCGCGGCCACACTCAAGGCGGCATGAGGCGCTGGTACGCGCGCCTCCGCCGCCCGGCTCGCCGGCGGCGAATTGGGTCCGAGTGGATATCATCCTCCCGGGCCTTCTCCGCCGCCTCCTTCCGCGAAATTACGTCTTCGCAGAAGGTTGCGACCGCGGTAAAACAACTGTCGCTACCGGCCATGGAGCGTATGACGGCCGGTAGCGAGAGATCTCCTCCAATAACTGCAGTGAGGACCCCACGCTGCGCCGCCCAGGCGGAACAAACCGCTAGCGTGTGCTGAGCCGAGTCCTCACTGCAGTCGCAGTGGTAACAGGCGGGACTCAATTCCCTCCTGGCGACCGAGTGCAGATACTTCCCGAAGCAACCATGCCCGGAAAGGACCTGCGTCAGTCGGAAGGAAAGGGTCCCGTGCTGCCGCCCTGCCCACTCGGTGATGACCGGCTGGAGAGCCTCCACGAGGGCAAAGCCAGCACGTGGAGTCTCCAACCGGAACGACCAACGAGCCATCGTGGCTCGACGAGCGGCCTCACGCCACTCGCGCATCTCCTCGGGCGGGGGCCGTATGCCGCTACCCGCCCGGAAGTCAGCCGTCCGCCGATAAACTTCGGCGAGCACTTCCGCCTCCAAATCCCACGGGGGAGTTCCGGCCAGGGCGCACGCCGCCTCCGTCGATACGGTGCGGTAACCGCGTATGGCTCTAACCGCCAATATCCTCTGAGGGCGCCAGAGGCGAGCCCTATTCTGGGCGGTCAGAGCCGCCGCCCACACCGGTGCACCATACAGCGCCATTGACCGAACAACCCCCGTGTATAACTGTCTCGTCGCGACGCTGGCTCCACCCAAATTGGGCAAAAGTCGCCCAAGAGCAGAAGCAGCGCCGACCAGCTTTGGAGTAAGCTGTCGAGGTGATGTAGTGACTTGCCTTAACATTATGTGTCTACTTATATATTTATATATATAATATATTATTTATTTAAATTAAATGTTAAGTATACAAACTGTCTTTATTAGTAGATATTATTTTGTTGACATCGACCGGCTACGTCACGCGAGCCGGATGCGTGTGGGCGAGACGGTGATATCTCACTGTTGCGCTTGCGCACACGCACCTCGCCAGCGCGAGATTTGAGGACGGACAGTGCCTTCCTGGTCCTACCGCCGATAATTCGCCGCGCGCTGATACGTTACTTCCTTATTAATTTTACGTTCTCTCGATCTGTCGTTTCTATCACTCCTTCTTTTCCAAACTGAACTTGTGTAGTGTGTAATCCTTTTCAATAAACTTTCATTCTGTTTCTTGTGCACCTTGGACTATTTATTTCTTACTCCATCTTCATTCTTGCAACATCAACCCCACACAATACACTACAACAATTTTTTATCCCCTATTTTATCCCCTTGGGGGTAGAATTGATCAAAATCCTTTCTTAGCGGATGTTTACGTCATAATATCTACCTGCATGACAAATTCCAGCCCGATTGGTTTAAAATTGACAAAATTTCATACAAACTTTTATCCCCTATTTTATCCCCTTGGGGGTAGAATTGATCAAAATTCTTCCTTAGTGGATGCCTACGTCATAGTATTTACCTGCATGCCAAATTTCAGCCCGATCCGTCCAGTGATTTGGGCTGTGCGTTGATAGATCACTATGTCAGTCAGTCACCTTTGAGTTATATATATTTAGACAGATTTCAAGTAATTTTATTAATGTAAAAGTGACTTTGCTGCACCTAATCATTAAACCAATTTTAAAAAATATTTCACCAAAGGGAAAGCCACATTGTATGCAAGTAAAATAATCTACTCTCTTAATATAAAATCCAAAAGTACTTAGTACTTAATGAACACAATTTGCGCTTGAATATCGAACAATACGTTGTCGAGAACTTGGACATCTTCTACTCTGAGCTTTAAAACAGTTTTATCGATTCCTACGAAACATTTTTTAAAATTAAAGACCCTACGGTCTTTTAACGTTGGTTTTCTTGCTTAGTTGACTTAAAATGATGACGATATTAGTAAAAAATAATAAACTTACTTTGAATCTAAATATTAGACACTTGATTTGAATCGGTTTGTTCTTTAGATATTCTAATAAATCGGTTTATAATTTATTCATTTATTTGTACAATTTTTACTATCAAATCACGTCTCTCATAAGATAAAATGTCTGATTTCCATAGAAGAACACCTCTTTAATGAACTGGAACGTAATGAAAGTGCATTAATAATGATGAATTCTTGGCGACAGTAAAACAAAACTAAAGTTAAAACTAAATTCTATATTGCTGATAACTGATGGTGTTGGCAAGTGCTGGCAACTGCTACTAATAACTTTAGACAACAATAAAAAACATCTGCTTACAACGGAGAAAATATTTTAATACTAATCTATTCCGTTCGCTCTTATTAATATTTTTTGTTAGAAATAGATTTTTCTGTGCCATTAATACAATTATATTAGCTTACTATTTGTCAAATAAATTGAAAACATAAATCAATATCTACGTAATATTTATGCCCATCAATTAAATTCTTTTCAACACTATTTTTTTCAACACTGACAAATATCTAACCATATCGCTTGGAACCGGTAAATCATCAATAATCTCCATGACTCTATAATTGTACATATCTTGATGTGATTCGACGATACATGTTATTAAAATTATAAATATATACACTACTGGAAAAAATTAAAGGATCAAAAAAAAATTCCAAATTTTTGGGCAGTTTTCAACAGGCCGTAACTTCGAGAGAAATAGTCTTACAGAAAATAAAAAAAAAGAAAATTGTAGCTCCAAGTGTCTAGTTTTTGGATTTGAATTTTAAAATTTTATAGCCTCCGCGGTTTTTGAATAATCGTAGAAAAACCAGCAACAAAAAATTTTTTTAAATTTTTTTAGTTTTTTTTTTGGTCTACGGACGTGGAAAAAATTTTTTTAGCTTAACCACTATAAAAATCGGATAGCTTGTTTACTTAGCTTTAATTTATTTTCTTATACACTCTGATACGCCCACTTCTCGCCCAGATATCGGTTTTCAAATGGAAAAAGATCCTTTTGTCTTTGATTATCGATATCTCAGCAACCAATGATTGCACAGAAATTTAAAGGTAGGTTTCAGGAACATGAATAAATGTTGCTTAACAACTGGCCATTGTTTTTTGGAAAAAAATTTTTTTCTTTTTGTCACATGAATTTGAAAATGCAACAAAAAAAGGGCTTTTGGTGGTTTTTTGGAAAATCAAGCGCTGGATCGAAAATATTGAGGAAACCACTAATGTTAAGTGTGCCTTTTACAGTTCAATATATCCACAAAAACCCCACAAAAAACCAAATTAATCTAGCTAGCTGTGTTTTTGTTTCACTCGATCGAATTTTTGAAAAATGAAAGGATCACGTTTTTTGCTCTGAATGCTCATAATTTTTAAAATGAGAGAAAAAAACTTGTTTTTCCGAGCTTTCCCCACATTTTTGTTCCAGAAAGTGCTTAAATTGAAAAAAAAGGAAATTCAAATAAAAAAAAATTTCTTTTGAGAAGTTTAATAAAATTATTATAATTATCGCCGGTATTAGCGCTATCCAAAACGTACCACGTGGAGGTAGCGCGGTCGAAGAATTTACGCTTCTGTGTGTGTGTGTGTGTGTGTATGTATGTGTGTGTGTGTGTGTGTGTGTGTGTGTGTAGTATTTCAGGAGAATTGAGAACCGGTGGCTCGTCAGTTCCACCGTATTTAATGACTCCAAACTCATGTTCCGAAGATTTTTGTTTATTTAATACGGGATGTTACCACCTCTGTTTTCAATAACGGCTTTCAAACGTTCAGCCATGTTAATGCAGACGGAATTGAATTGAATTTCCTTTTTTTTCAATTTAAGCACTTTCTGGAACAAAAATGTGGGGAAAGCTCGGAAAAACAAGTTTTTTTCTCTCATTTTAAAAATTATGAGCATTCAGAGCAAAAAACGTGATCCTTTCATTTTTTCAAAAATTCAATCGAGTGAAACAAAAACACAGCTAGCTAGATTAATTTGGTTTTTTGTAGGGTTTTTGTGGACATATTGAACTGTAAAAGGCACACTTAACATTAGTGGTTTCCTCAGTATTTTCGATCCAGCGCTTGATTTTCCAAAAAACCACCAAAAGCCCTTTTTTTGTTGCATTTTCAAATTCATGTGACAAAAAGAAAAAAATTTTTTTCCAAAAAACAATGGCCAGTTGTTAAGCAACATTTATTCATGTTCCTGAAACCTACCTTTAAATTTCTGTGCAATCATTGGTTGCTGAGATATCGATAATCAAAGACAAAAGGATCTTTTTCCATTTGAAAACCGATATCTGGGCGAGAAGTGGGCGTATCAGAGTGTATAAAAAAACAAATTAAAGCTAAGTAAACAAGGTATCCGATCTTTATAGTGGTTAGCGCTAAAAAAATTTTTTCCACGTCCGTAGACCAAAAAAAAAAACTAAAAAAATTTAAAAAAATTTTTTGTTGCTGGTTTTTCTACGATTATTCAAAAACCGCGGAGGCTATAAAATTTTAAAATTCAAATCCAAAAACTAGACACTTCGAGCTACAATTTCCTTTTTTTTTATTTTCTGTAAGACTATTTCTCTCGAAGTTACGGCCTGTTGAAAACTGCCCAAAAATTTGGAATTTTTTTTTGATCCTTTAATTTTTTCCAGTAGTGTATAAACATGAATGCAAACATGGTAATATTATCAATTTACACATGACCGTTAACTTAGTTTTTACGTAAAACTAAACTCAATCGTCTAAACTCTAACAACTTACGACATGTTTTTCTTCACTTCCATTCTTTTTTCTTATATAATTATATAAACAATATCACGACCTATATGTTATACACGACTTAAATGTACACTATTTTCTATGAACAGATGACTAACTGATATACATAGCAACGACGTGCAGAGGCACATGTTTATAATTTAGTACTTAAGAATTTCATATACAATCAATACACAATAGTTGTTTATGTTAGGTGAATGTGTAAATCGTATATTATGAAACGAAAAGAAAGGGTTCAGACTACCACTCGTGTCATTTGCATACAGAAGTATAGATATTTTCATTATTAAATTCTTCTTAAAACAAAACCAGCGACTTCATTACACAAAAAAATTATAAGGTTTTTTTTAGATAAAGAACGTTTTGTAATCTTCATTGTTATCGTTTATTTTTTCTTTCTCTGATTATTTTTCATTAATTATTTATTTATTATTTTATTTATTAATTATATAATTCCGTCAGCAGAGGTCCGTCAGTTACAATATATTATATACATCATCATTATTATCTCACGATTCTGTTTTTGCAACTATAAAGAAAGGGGTGTTGTTTTTTTTTTAAATATTTAAATAAAAACTTTTGATTCATTTATTTGAAATTAAAATAAGTATTTGGTTTAAAAATTTGAAAAAAGAAGATTTAAAATTCGTCTTTTAATTAAAGGAACATGATCATTTTTGGTATCGCTGCCAAATCAATTGTCCTGCAAGTTTAAAATTTAAACAATTTCTGTTTATGTTTTATAAGATTTACCTGATACTAGAGAATCCTTATATCGACGAAAAAATCCAGAGTATTAAAAGATTCTAACACAGTATGCTAAAGAGTAATTATAGTTCGCTTTTGTTCTATTTCCGTTTGCTAGAATACTGAAGAAAGAAAAGCGAGTATGTGTTAGAGGCATTAGGTTGAAATATTTCGAATAGTTTTGCTATATACATAAATATCGATATTTGTATTAATTTTTTTATTTACTCTATATTTGTCAAAAATATTTAAATTATACCTAAATGAGTTAACTAGATAATGTGACATTTGATATGACCGTTGCAGCGTTGCTCTTATTTGCTTACATTGTAACCAAGAGTAAGTGTGAAATACCTAAATCATTTTAATCGATTGTGACGTAACTGATCTGGTTACTTGGATCTTACCTCACCAATTTTCGAAAATGTACGGGTCCATAATATTTTTGACAATTATACTAGAAGTTCAACACATAGAGATATAATAATGATGTTCTCCTAGCCGATTTCGACCACGGCAACTAACCTCAACTAAGCAGAATATATTATAGCACACAAGTATAGTCGCCAACACGAGTGCACTCTCTGTTCCCTCAATCTCAAAATCCAATGAGACGGCTTTTCAACACCATGCGGGAGAAATCAGGTGCAGGACCGATACCGATGGCTTAACGTGCTTTCTGAGGCACGGAGCTTAAAGTGCCAACTTCTAAACTCCGGGCTGTATCAAGTATTTCTGTAACCAGAAAACTCGATAGCATTTTTTGAATCTAACCGAGTATTTAACCCTTTTTTTCGTTTTTTTCACAGGTACCAGTAGCCAAGAAACTAGGTGCACCCTAGTAAAGAAATCCCTGGTATTAAACCTTTTGTTCAGCAGTCGCATACGCTAACCGCTAAACTAACGAGGCAAGCAGTAATATGTAAATAAAGATATAGCACTGTAAAAAGAAGGAAACCTTAAAATCTACACCAACCCGTCTGGCTAGCGAGATACAGTAATTTTTTTCTCCTTTCTATGGAGAGTCTTATGTCCAGCAGTAGACTGCAAAAGCAATTTTATAAAATAAAAAAAAATTAAAATTAAAGACCGGTAGAGTAGTTTTAGTTGGCCTACTGTAGATTTAGCTTTAATGTATTGAAGAATAAATATGTATATCTTTAGCTTTTTTTTTGAAGAGCCTACCAAAGTGACTCTACTCTGCTTGATGGAAAGCATGAATAGAATCCAAAAGTTGCAGTCACTATAGTCATTGCGATTGCTGACAGTGTAGTATGGTGACCCACACTATGGTGGCCTATTAAAATGCTTTTTTACGCCTCACTTGGGGACATAAAAGGCATGACAGTCATCGTAGCATTGTATTGCACATACTTACCGCGATAACTGTCACCCCCGCATCAAGAGGATACTGCCCCGGTTGAGCCGGCCCGTTCATGCTGAAATGAGCGTGGCTCTACTACCTGGTAAATATATATATTATGTCTATTTCTAGATAGACTATGTTATATAGTTTACACGTAACCTTCCCGGAGTGTCAGTCAAACTTTGCTTAAACCAGTTTACTTAAAACTTTATTATTTTTACGTTTTTTAATCAAGTGCGATGACTGGTTAGCAAAATAAAAATAATTTTATCTCTGAACAATATCACGGGTCACTATAACTATAGATATTTAGTACAAATTAAAGTACTGTACTCTTGTAATATTACAATACTTTAAGTTGTGTAAAATATCTACCGTCTCTACGCAAAATCGGAACAAAAATTTAAAAACCTGAAAAAATCACTGATCCAGTGTACTAGAAGATACTCGTTCATTATTCACTTCAAATAATAGTTTTTAATATTTATTAACTATCGATTATTAAGTGTACAAGTATTAAGAAATAACTAGAAAAGGAGTTTTTGTTTAAATAATTTTATTTGCGTTAACATTTTTTTTGTTTAAAATTTTTTGTCCTTAAAATATTTTACAGACTTAAGGTGTACTTTTTCAAAAGGTACAAAATAACTGTTAGATTATACATGGTAATCTTTGGTAGCTGGCGATCAGTAGTAGCTAAATCTTTTTTTGTCAATTGTCCAGTGTCAATCGTGCATTTGTCAAACATCCAATCTAATATCTTTAAAAGAGTTTAAAGAGTTTAAGAGAGTTCTTGTAAATATATATGTATATAATCTGAATCTCAGGAACGGGTCCAACGATTTTTATGATATTTAGTATGTCGTGTGTTTCGGGAGCAACAAATCGATCTAGCTAGATTTCATTTTTAGAAAACATTGTTTTATCTGTGTTTTTAAACAATAAAATGTTTGTCTAATGGACCCGTTTTGACATTTATCTGTGTGACAAAATTAAGGATTGTAACAAAATAAATTGATAAATTGCGAATCGACTATCACAAAATAACGCTGGTTTCCAGGTAGTTATTATAATATAGTAATTTGAACAGACAAGGGACTGTTGCCGTGTGCATTATTTTTTACTTAACTTTAATACTTCATTAATTTATTTAGAATTGCGAACAAGAGTGTTAAGCTTTAACTTGATTCCTCTAGTTTGTTTATCACCAAGATATTGATAGAGTTGATTTAAAAAATGAACATTCAATGTGGATTATGATATACTATGAAACTAGCAATGTGCTTCTTATTTTATGGTTATTTATTTGTGGTTCATATGATTTTGTTGTCATGGTAAACTAAATTTTTAAAAGCAATATGGTGCCTTCAATCACAAATAAAAAATCTTTTCTTTTTTATATTCTTAAAAAAGTCAATTTATAGGTGACATGGCGTTTCAAAATAAAGGACTCATTTTTCAAATATTTATTACTTACAATAAGTTTAAACAGTTTACTTTATATATTTGTTTAAAGGTGTCCTTAAAACGTTGTGGAAAATAACCTTGTGCTGTTCTCATCCATCGATTTTCTACTCGACTCGATGACAACGAAGAGTCGATTAGTGCTTTTCTATTTGTGATAAAGTAGACCAAAACCGTTCTAAAGAGAGGCCAAAGATATCAAGCAGTAGACTAGTAGAGGCTGTCAATGACGATGATATATTAATAAAACGAACCTGATGACCAACTCAAATCTACTGAGTATCGTTTTCTCAACTCAATCAAGGTCATCAATCTTTAGTCTGTCTGCACTAGTTATTACTAGTATTCGTGTAGCCTGACTATTGCTTTCTAACTGATAGCAAAAAATATACCGATCACTTTGGTTTTCTTGTATATTATTTAATCTAAACTTTATCCGTAAACCTTCATCCGACTGTACTTTAAGGGTGCCGAATTCAACAGTAAACGTCTTATACATATATAAGCTGACAATAGCAGTGACGATGATTCATTTATAAAAACTACAATAACTGTACCTATTACTTAACGCAAAAATTAAATTTACAATACCCATACAAGTAAGATTAATGTCGTATTCAGTACTTAAAAATAAACTTATAAACAAATCATCAAATATGTACGTAGTAATTATTATTATGCTAAAAATAAATCTGGTTTCTGGTCATTTAAAAATAGTTCTCCATAATTAATCTGATCGCTCCAGCTAACATGGCACCCGCAACTCCTGTCGCGTGAGCATTACACAAATTGTTCCAATCTGTGACATTTCGCTTTGTATTCTGTGGTTCGACAGTTGTTTTTGGCACAGCAATTTCATCATGCGATCTTGTTAAATTAAAACAACCATATTCAGTTTGAAAGTCAAGAATCTCATCTATCCATGATCGGCGTAAAAACTGAGCATGTCCTTCAATGCTACAGAGAGCAGCTGAAACAAAAATACATAGTAAAAAACGAGCTTTTTTCTATGATAGAGGTAGCAAACGACCTGACACGTCATCCATCATCAACAGGATTTAATAATATACTGCTTGACGTAAATCTCTCCTTAGAAAGGACATTTTGATCTGCTGTACCACGCCGGACAGATCGGTAGATATAGTTTTCTTTCAAGTTTTCCTTCTCTTTGCAGTGTAAGTGTAATTTCCTTGCTTAGCCACCTCTTACGAGAGCCACGGAATGAATAGGGTGGTGACATTCCGTATTTTTGATCCATCTTTATGAGTACTGACATGTCACCCGATGGTAAGTTATTACTTATTTATTTAGATTTTATTATAAATTAAATATTATTTTTTTACGTCGATATACTGTAGCTATTTTAAAGTTACAGAATTCAAGAAATATATAACGCGTGAGCTTATTGTACTATGTCACCACTGCTTCCGTTTTTTGTTACAAAAAAAGAGAACAATCGCACTAGAAGCATATATTCTGTGTTGTGGTGGAGTTCACAAACATACAAGAAACGGACACAAAGAGCATCCACACTCAGATTAACAATTTGCAAAGCACATAAAGAGTTGTCCCATGTTGGGTTTGATCCTACAACACTGAGCGTAGTGGAGAGTGGCGTGGGGACCATTTAAACTAGGCCAATCGTGCAATGACTGCTAATAATTAATTTAGCGAATTCATACATCGCTTCCAAGTAGACGCTAGCATTGATAGACTAATACGAAGAAGACATACAAGTAGGTGTATTTTATCTAGTATTATGCACACATACATCTAATAACTGCTCTGTATTACCTTGTTATAACATATATTGAGCGTGCGAATATGAATATTATGGTGCGACTGCACTTATGACCCTTAACTGTATACTTTTGAACCTCACAAAATACTGTTACTACACAATACCTACCTTACAAGCTATAGTATAGTTTAAAAAAAAACAAAACACGCTGAAACATTAAAAAATTTCATCATCCACCTCATCACTTTATTGTCAAAATATCACCAAGATATCAAATTATAATTTGACATGAAATAAAGGGACGTCAATATTGACTTTTAAATTTTTCCAAAATAAGTTAGTTATTACAAGAATCAACTCTAAAAGCAATTTAAGTCTAATAGTTTAAAAAGTAAATTAAAAAAAGCTTTAATCAGATCGTAATTGTACTCACCGTGTTCCATAAATAAATCAGGCAGACGGAACTCATGGTTAGCAATGTATTCAAGTTCATTATACATCTTTGCACATATATTGTCCATGATTTGTTTATCATCATGCACGGACACTATCACACAAGTGCGCCAGTACCGAGCCCCCAATAGGAATAATAACCTGAAATCAATGATTATCATCTACACAACTGCAAAGAACACCGGCCAATCTTGGCCTGAACAGACACACAAACACTGGCGTGGATAGCCATTTGTTAATAATAGGTATTATTAATATTTTTTTATTTAATATTCAATAAACTATTCAAGGGCAAAAAATGAAACAACTTGTGAAAACGTTTCCAAAAACTATAAAAGTACGTTAACATACGTACAAACATAAAAAAAATGACTAATTGTAAAATAAAATAGCTAGGCACGCACAGTGCACTTGCACCCACCTAATAAAAAGGAAAATACATAAATAAATACATATTTTGATTTATTCCTTAAAAAAATCTATTTTATATTGGTAAATAGTATGTGTGGATGTAAATGCATCCCCTGAAAATAATTTTGACAACGCCCATAGACTTTGGGTTTGTTATACAAGTGACTTGATATTAAACTTAAAAAAAAATATTTTTCTATTGAGTGTAGGCCATCGAAAGTTAATATCGTTATTCCAACAATAAATTGTCCATACCTAAGCCAGGAGTCCATACAAAAGAGTCAATATCCTCACGTTATTTTTCTTATCTTCTATTTCCTTCTTTTTCGAATCTATTATATCATTGCTTGTGTTAATTACTTGCAAAAACTAGATAAGTTTATTTTGTCTAACGTATATTCACAATTTTTTAAATGCAGTATTCAATATTACGTAAAAGTATTTGTTGTTCGTTGTAGTCCTTGTAATTTCCGACAACAGACAGACCGAGTGGTTGAGCAATATATAAGCCCAATATCGTCCAATAACGACTGCTTACAATCTCCAATATACGCAACGTATATTGGAGATTATAAGCAGTTATGATACGTACCTTTTTTTAGCAACCTACCAGAGTGACTCTATTCTGCCTGATGGAAGGCATGAATAGAATACAAGAGCGGTGGTCGCCGTACTCACTTTGAATGAAGACAGTGCAGTATGGCGATTCACGCTATGGCGGCCTAGTGAGATGCTTTTTCACGTCCCCTTAAAGGACCCGGGATCGTAGTGGGAGGGAAACACGGAAACACACTCTTTCTAATTATTATTATAAACTTATACTAACTACTTTAAAGAGAAAACTCCTGCACTAGGAATACATCCTGTGTCACAGGGGACTTTACAAACATACATGAAATAATCGCAAAGAATCTAGTCTAAGACTAACAACTTATAGATCAGATAAAATGTTGTCCCTTATGGAGATCGAATTCGCAACTCTCAGCGCAGTAAGAAGTGGTGAGGTGAACGCTGAAACCACTGTGCCATGCCTACCATCATTTGTTGCTTTTCCTTCATAAATACCCTGCCACATACCTACTCCTAATTTTACTAGAGTAGCATACTTGACAGCACTCACGATATAAGTATATATTGATCTGGTATTCCTCAGTACTTTAAACATCCTTCTAACTTTGGCTACGTTTAAAATGTGTTTATCATATATTTAGTAAGCCGTAGAGCCACGTTGGTTTCAGTATAAATAAACCGGCTCAACAGGGGCAACACTATCCTCTCACAGAAGAGTAACCTAAAACGACAGCATCTAGTCATCCGTACTGTCATGTTTTGTTGGTGAGTGTGAGATCGGAGATCCATTGGTACAGGCTTGACTATTATCGTGGTAAATGTGCAACAACGACTATCATGCCTTTCGTGTCCTCAAGCACAGCGTAAAAAAGCATCTCACTAGGTCGCGATACTTGAAGAAAACTTGACTTGAACTTGAAAAAATACGTTTGTTGATCTAGTGATTAGTGATCCTTACTGTTATGCCAGCGGTCGTGAGTTCGATTTTCACCCATCTCTTGTTCTGTGTCTGAGCATAATTTGTCTATGATATGTTAGTATTTAGAAATGTATAAGTATGTTTATCAGCAGTTTGGTTACCATAGTACAAGCTCTGCCTAGTTTGGGACCAGACGGCCGTGTGTGAGTTGTGTGAGATAATTACTTATTATTATACAAACTATTTTCCTTACCTGTGTGCAATTCCATAGCCATAATCATAGCCCTTAAGCATCATTTTGAGGCAATTATAGGGTACTTGACAGTGAAAATATTCACTGTGATACGTCACTGGATTCTGGGCAAGAAGGTTTAAACAATGGTCTAAAATTACATAAAAATATTTTACCTACATTAAAAACTTTTTACGTGCATTACAACTAGCCTACTATTATTGCACCTATATATATGGTTTTAAAAGATCAGAAACTGAAATAACTAAGTGACAATTACGAAGAATTAAAGTTAAAAATCTTTTTGACGTCAGAAAATTAGAACTCATTGTTAATTAACGTAATTATTAAAACGTATTTATTTATACTTATATACTAACAATAATTAAAAATAGGTAAGCACAGCCGGATAATTTGCTGGTATTACACAGAGAAACATCACCATAACAGAAGACTGTAAATATTCCAGATAAAATATACTAAACTAGGTATATTTTTCAGCTCTTAATTTATTATCAGTAGTGTTAACATGTTACTAAATCATGTTTTTATATCACAAATACTTTATAATTTCAATTACGTATTATATCAAATAATTATAAAATATGCAATCTAAAGAAGTAAGGTTTAAATTCTTGGCTTTACTTAAGTTATTGAAACACCAAAGTGATCTACCATTTAAAAACAAGTAAACACGCTGAACAAGTGACTCTCATGACTCCATATTCTACTTACCCATAAAAAAAGAGACACATAATAACTCAGAATTATAAAGATAAATAGACAGCTAATAAAATGTAAGCAATATTCAAGCAGAGAATCTGAAAATATCAAAAAATAATTACACACAGTACACGTAGAGACGAAAACATAAAATTAGACACAGAAAATATATATCAAAACAACAACAATGACAGATAATTAACAAATTGGAATATAAAATACAAAATAATAAAAAAAATAGAATCAGTACAAGAATAAAAAAATAACATCCTTACTACTTAGGAGGCTATAACAATAACAGATATTGCATAATACTTTTGTAATGTATAATGTGGTAATAGACAAAATGAGAAGACACATGTTAATACCATATATTAAAAAAACAAGTATCTATTTCTATGGTCTAAAGTCAATCGGGTCCCTCACTCTCTGCTATCTCATTTGCTTAGCTTTTTTTTACTATTTACCAATCTACATTTACAGGAGCGTTTTAATTCGGCCTTATATGTTTTAGAACAAAAATAATATGTATATTACCAGATTCCTTTGGCGTTGGGTATCCATTCGCGCAATCAAATACTATCTGGTTGTATTTTGGCCATTTCAAATATAGTAACTCTAAGTTTTTTCTTGAATAAAACTTCGTTTTCAACAACAAATCCGTATTGAACTTCTGTGTAAGAGTTGGCCATACTATGGAGCGATTCGGGTATAGATTCAACACTGAAAAGAAAACAGTTTTAATATAATTTTCCATCACAAAAATTAGAACAAAATATATGTCAAGAGCTTATTATTTAAGGAGAGGCTTTTTATATACAGTAGTGGACTATTTTAGCCTGTTGATGAAGACGATATATGTATGTATATTTATACTAAGTATGATTGAACGCGTTAATCCGAGGAAAAACTTGTTCGCCCATAGCATGTTTGCTTGATAGCCCATTAATGGAGGAAGGCTAAAAACTATATAACATCAGACACGACCAAATAAAAGCAGTAGAGCACCAATCAAAAATTTTGTACAAATGCAGTTCTGTATAGATAATGAATAAATGGCACGCAAGATTCGAAATAAACATTTGAGGATCACCCAATTTTCAGTCCAGTCGAACGTCATGCAGCGTGAAATAATATACCACCAACTAACAATTATAAAAGAAACAAAATATAATTATCTCAAATACTTACAACTGATTAAAACATTTGAGCCTGTTGATGAATTATTGTCATTACGAGATTTAGCATAATGTAGTACAATATCGTCATTTGTCTTCACCAGGTGCATCATACGAACTTGTTTTTGAAAGGACAAGAAATGCCCCCGTGTTTGCACTATATTTCTTAAATTTACTGCAATTGTTAAGGTTTATGTATTAAATAACCAAGAAGTAATGAATGACTCTTGTAATGCAAGTTGATTGTGTGATGACGGATTATGACTCCTATAATGCAAGTGAACCCGAAAAGATTACCACTTTCAAAACAAATTCAAACTATGTAATTACACAAAGCACATCATCACATAAGTGGCACTTATATCTCAAAATCCAGTCAACTCTCTCAAAGTCAATCAAGGCATAAAATCTTCCTCATTTCTCTATGATTTCCGACTGAAAATTTCAAGTATTATGTCTTTTCTTTTTAAAGACAACGCCCACACTAGGAATAAGTCCTGTGTTGCGGGGTACTGCAAACATACAAAAAACAGACACAAAGAATACCCAGATACAGAACAACAATTTCTAGATCACACAAAGTGTTGTTCCATGTGGGATTTGTACCCACAACACTCAGCGCAAGTAGAGTGCGACGTGGCGACCGCTTATACGACTAGGCCAACTATGCAATCAAGTAGTTATAGTTAATTACCTTAGGTAATCATAAGAAATAAATCTTGTTAATTCAAATCATTTTACTTGCTCTATCATTCATGTAATATTTTCTTAAATGTTATATATTTAGATTTCATTACATAATAATAATGATTTATTTTGTTACTTCATCCCTGTTACTTGCTATAATTGCTAGAGATTGTTTGGTGGTCGAATTACGACTGTTTCTAATAGCTGTTTTTGTTTCATTGACCAGTATAACTTGAATTGTTAAATCTACAAGCATATACATAATATGCTCATCGCTAAAGCTTTTTGTAGCCATTTTTAGTCTATTTTTTATGTTATGATGTATTTTATTGTTTAGTTCTAGCTTTCTGCAGTTCTTCTGCCTCAAAAGTTCAAGTATTCGCATTTAAGTCTATTCACGTTTATAACAGAATAATAATGAAATATGTATTTTGTGTAATATTAAATAATATATAGGCTTTGTAACAGTCCATAGGGCATTTTCCATCTCTTAAAAAGTGTAAGAACAGATTACTGCAGCTTATCAATGTTAAAATATACAATATAATTAACATGAATAAGGAAATCACTCGTATCTGTTACATATATAACTTTATTTATACCTATGTCTACAGTTTTTTTTTTTGAGAAAATGTAATATTCTATTCAGATCTACATAGATATTTATAATTAATGTATTACAATTTAATAAAGAAAACAGTTAGAAAGCAACAATTATTCGTAGGCTATAACAATTTCTTACCGTTAATTAAATAGATGCCAAAACATAAATCAATATCCACATAATACCGATGTCCATCAACGAAATACACAATCCTCTCTAATATTGATAAATATTTATCCAAATCATTTTTCACGGGCAAATCATCGATTATTTCCATTTGTTTATAATTGTAAGTTACTTGTTGTGATGTGATGATGCGCCACATAATTAAAATTGTAAATAAACGTAAATATGTAACTTTTTTAGACGGTAGAACTGATTTGTACGTCATTGTTACTATCGAAAGAAAATATTTAGAGTTATCGTTTGACGTTCTTTCAGCGTCTACACTCAACGAAATACTGGCCGGTTTTCCTCTACTGCGATTGTTTTTATTTGGAACGTGGTTCTGTAAACAAAAAAGGAATTAACATCCATAATATTAAAACTACTTATAACTATCTTTCTACCTACTTTACACTTTTCAAGTGAGTAACCTAGACACAATAGCTGTTTTTCTCACAAGAATGTGTAAATATTATACTGTGACGGCGGCTGTTTGTGCGGGTTCAGGACAATTATTTTATACTATAACTGATGTCTGCGACATCGTCTGCCTAGAAAGAAAACTATTATACTCGTAGAAATAAAAATGTTTACACTTACACAAAAGTATCTAGTCATTACTCAGCGTTACTAAAATGGTTGTTATTTTAGTGTAATGCCACTTTAAGAAAGTTTTGCTGCCACTTTAAGAATGTTTGGTATTCTGCTGCCATCTAGTGACAGACACAGGGTGAGTATAGACTGAGTACTTAGAGTGGTATCATCATCAACAGCCTTTTACAGTCCACTGTTGGACATAGGCTTCTCCTTAGCAAGGAGGTTTTGGCCTACTATACCACACTGGCTAGACGAGTTGGAATAGAATATATAATAGCTAGAAAACCTCCACATAATGCACCCTGGTATCGTTGGCGACGGCGCTGTTTCTTCCGGTATCATTTGGAAGGGGACATCACCGCCATCGGCTAATATTCTAACACGACGAGGAGGCCTTACTTCTTTGGCCATTCGATTGCGGCTTGGTCTAACAGAGAGGGTGTATCTACCGGTTTTTCTGTTGGCTCTTCGCTCTTCGGAGCAATGGGGAGGAAAACCTCGTTAAAAATCACGAAGGTGGGACCCCTTTCACGGGCCGGAGTTTCTCCACTGTCAGCGGTGGAGAAAGAAGAACGGGCTCGGCGTGTACTCACACTGCCGTCAAGCAGGCAGTGGGAGGCTTAATCTTCCTGCCACCGTCGTCATATCGTAACCTCGAGAGGAGAGTCGTGATTATGTCTCGCGACTCTACTCGGGGCCGAGGGAATTGGCTTAGCCGCCCGGACTGCGAGGAAGAAAACCTCTTTAAAATAATTACTCCAAATCCCGTGTTCTGGTACGTGGCCAGGGGATGTATGGCTGATGGGCAGTTCAGTCGCAAGCGCACTCCCAGCCGAGGCACCTGTGGACCCCTCGGTTGGGCACAAATCTACGCTTGCCCGGGTATTGGGGGATCTCTGCCCGGGTCGACCTTTATTTTTCTAAATCAAGAACCTTTGCTATCGAATGAAGAGTTACTTGAATTTCTACACCGCTTCTGAGCTTCGCATGTTCCCGTGGTGTACTAATATTCACGACTTCTAAAAAACAAGCTTCAATCTGCAGCATCGTAACTATTACTTCGTTATATCAAACGCAACAAGCGTAAGACATAACATATATACACTTACATCTGTGTACATAACAGACATAAGGAACATAATAATGTCATTTAAAAATAAGTATGTCTAAGTTTTTCTAAGTTTCAAATCAAGCCATTCGAATCGTACGATAATAGCGCACCATCTCATCTGAGGCGGCAACAGTCCTGGCATGTGTCCCGCCTTTTGATATCCTAGTGGATATCACCTTTAGACGCGAGGGTCCATGACCGTATTCACGCTATCTGCCCGAGTGAGAGCGAGGAAGACCAGGACGGAAAGAATACGGCGGAACGCTCACCGACAGGCATTGGCACAATGGCGTGAGCGGCTGGAACACCCACAATATGCGTGCCAACGCGCTATCAGTATCGTTCTGCCCAACCTTGAAGCTTGGGTAGGTAGAGAGAAAGATCGCGTGGTTTTTAGTGGAAACATCACATACTCCTGGCTCCTGTGTCAAAAACCAACGGGGAAAAAAGAAAAAGGCTTCAAATCAAATCAAGTGTCGCCGTCCAGTGTTGAACGAAAGTCTCTCGTACAATATTCGTAATCATATTTCTGTAAATATTTTTCAGAATTCGTTATGAATACTGAGAAACTCTTATGTTTAATAAAACAAACTTAAATGAATTGTCTTTGTGTGAAATTTTATAAAATTATAACGTAAACATTTATAACTGAGTAGACATGTTGATGTCACGTTGTCATCTAAAAGATTTCCTGAAGCTGAGAACTTGTCCTAAAGTTTTGTTTTCTCCAATAGTGAAGGAAAAAAGTCGACGTAAGCCCTGAGCGAATTTAAACTGCTATCTCTATAACAATAGTTACATAAAAAACCCTTGTAGCCCTTAGCCTAGATTTGGAATCGTTTTTCATTATTCTTTTCTAAAAAGAAAAATAAAATAAGAATAATATGGGTTTATAAAGAAAAGGTCAAATAATGAATTTGTCCACGAGACGTGGCTATATTAAAATATATGGCTGCGATTTGTATGGCTTTCGAATAAATTACTGTGGGGATAAGCTCTAAGTGAGCCTCGCAGCGAAAAACTGTCGAGTTCTGAGATTTACTTATCCTCTATAAATAAACTTTTTGTGCTGATAGTTTGTAATAAAATATTTAAAACGAGTCTAATGTGTAACTAAAAATATTAATTTTCTGTAAATAAGAAAAAAAATGTGAATTAAACTTATTTGAGTGAAAAACATACTTAACCAGACATGCATATTTTATAAACTTTTCTTAATCAACTTCAAAAGCAGCAAATTAAATTTCAAATACTTTTAAATAATAGATAATGTTTTTTCATAGTACAAGCGGCAAGACCTGATGGAAAGTGACTACCACCGCCCAAGAACGCCTGCTATTCAGAAGTTAGATCTGCGTGTTATTACTTAAAAAACAAGTTCATTACCCGACTACGGCGAAGCCAACAGGAAGGGTGCTAATTTTGGCAGTCTATGTATGTATGTTTGTATATTCCACCGTAGCGCTTAAAGTACTGAACTGATTTTAATGAATCAGGTGTCAATAGATTCGTAATAATGATTAAAAACATAAAACAAACTCTACTCCAACCAGTCTAGCCAACGTGGTATAGTACGCTATAACCTCCTTTCCAAGAAGAGGCCTATGTCCAGCAGTGGACTGCCAAAGGTTATTGACCTGATCACGTGTGATGATATACTTATTCAAATATTACAAGATGAGCACGATCATTAATTCTGTGTCTGGATATAATTTACCTTTCACATGTTCAGTATATTGTATATTTTTAAAAATATATAAACTTGCTTAATGAGAAATATATGCCCCCGCTTGACAGCAATAGCAACTAGGATACAACCAAGCTTATGTTCGACAAAAATACACGAGTACTATAGGCCCCACCATCAACTACACTACACGGTGCTGTTCTCGAAGTTGTTGAAGAATGAACATTTCTCGGATAGGCATTGCAGTTACGTAGAATAAATTCAAAGACGAGATGAATAACAAAGTTGAGTTGGATTGGGTAACATTTGTAAAGCTACGTCGAATCTTCTCATCGTGGATCCGTTTTTCTAAAGCATCGTAAAAGAAATATGGTGATCCAGCGGAGACTCTACATTATTGGCAAAATCCACCGGATTAGCAAGCTGAAGTCACAGTTGGCTAGCCATATAAACCTCAGAACCGACACCCGTTTACGAGTATATGAGTTCTTCAGTGGAGGCCGTGCAAAAGTAGTATAGGATGTCACCGATAAGATAAAGTATCTATTAGACGAAAGGCTTTCTCTTAAATTAGCAGACTACTGCTACACTATCTTTCAAACTGTGCTCCTAAAGTGTGTCATGTCAAAGAAATAAACTAATATGTGGCGGTCAAAGTGGTAATCAATACGTGATTGCTTTACTTCTTTGCGCAAAAATTGATATTTTTGAAGTCATTAAACATTTTTTTGAAATCAACACATACACAGATAGAAACAGACTCTATAAACTTAGACTGGATCTTTGTCTAACATGCTTACCGTTAGCGATGAAGGACATAATACTTTAACCATTAAAGTCAATATACTGAAATAACAAGAGATCCGCACCGAGCTAAAAATATAAATTTTGTTTAACGTACTTTTCAAAGCACGGATAAGTCTGAATATGTTAAGGATTCTTACTCATCGATAGACTAACCTAGCTATGAATGCTTAATTTTGCAATGTGTTAACCTAATCCATTACTTAACACTCTTTGCAATTTTTTTTCTTTCAAATTTACAAACGGGCAGCCATCTTGTTAACATATTAACTGTACCAGCACTTGATGAAATTGATAATGATAAAGATGATTAATAAAGATAATTACTTATTATCAGAATAAGGCATCAACTGATGTAATTTTACATTTAAGTCTTATTTTAATTAATTTGTCTTCTCAAGTAATAAATCAATTTATCAAAATATTCCGTAAGTTTCCTTGCTTAGCTTTATTTATTTCAGGCATGCAGCTATAAGTTCATTGAAGCTATCTGATGATAAATATTTAACATCATCATTATTGTCTAATCATTAGTTTACCACATTTTTACGATTTATTTGTAAAAGCGATGTCCGACTTTACTTATGTCCTTATTTCGTTAACTTCTAATTTACATATTTACTTAAACTAAATAAAAACCCATACCTTATAATATGTATCTAAACTTGTCGCTACTGCAATATTGAAATTCTACAAAAATTATAACATTTTTACAGATATAAACTTTTATAACTTAAGAACTGCAAATTGACTTGACTGTACTTAGCTTGATCTCGCAGTAAACCCTTTAATACTTATGCAAAAATCAATTATTAAAATAAAGTGTTATAAAAATGTATTATTGATAGTTTCACACCACAAAATATAGCTGAAATATTTTCTACAATACAATGTGGTTAAAATACTGCCACTAGTGCTTTCCAACATAATCTCTCACAAAATTGTTGTAATACTGAAATCAATAAATTTTTAATGTTATATTCTCTATTCTAGCTCGACACTACGTAGAAAGTAACATTAGTAATTCGGCTTATGTATGTATATGTATGTTGAGCTTCACTTTATTGTTTGCTACTAAAACCGTCCGAATTTAACAAATTTTTCTCTGTATCACTATGTTGTGTGTTATAAAATCGATTATTCTACACTTTACAGTTTGATGAAAGTGATCGCATATATTGACCATGCTTTTAACGAACTCAGCGTAATACTGCAAGCAATCGATCCATAAAAGGTATACCAGAACAATCTGGAGAAAATACATTCAGTCAAGTCAATTTACTCCAGCTGTCCAAGTTGCACTGAAGAAAGAGATTGTTAAGCAAAATGTGGTACCAAACAATAGTCAATAAAAATATGCACAATCAAGAAGTGCAAGTAAATACGAGTAGACCACAAAGGATAGAATTATCTGGATATATATACACGGGCGCCATTTTATTCGAAATTATGTGTTTTTGCTAATTGCCTTATAGAATCTTCATAGAATTCATATTAGTATAAAAACTACAATTCTTCAAAAAAAATGTTTCTGTATCCCACATGGAACACGTATATGTACGAATGTGTGTATGAGAGCACTCACAGTTATGACGGCAAAATATTGAAAGAAGTACACGCTGCGAATTCAATACTTTCTCGGTCACTTAAGTTAGAGACACATTGGAGAACTTGAAAAAAACATGGTTTAATAAACAAATTTTCATAAATAATGACGTATTTTAATATTTCATACGGTTTTTAAAAAAGTAATTTAAACAAATCCTTTAAAGAACGCCTAATATCACGCAGGAACACAAAAAAAAACATTGAGTAGTTCTTACAACAGTCCTTGCTTATCAAAGACTCTATCACATTTAATATGAGGTAGTTGAATGAGATGATGTAAATAATGAAATAATATTTAATAATTTCTACCAACTCCTGTACCCATCAAAAACTTCGTAACCGAATAAAACCATTCTTAACAGTTTGCCCTGATGCTCATATACTTGAAATGAAGACGAAACATGAAAATTTTAACGTTGCAATAAAAATATTTTTTATATTTTAATCATGAGTTTTTTATTGATTCCTTGTCTATAATTCATGAAATAAAAGCCAAACTTGTTCCATATTAATCAGAAAAAATAATAAATGTTAATCGAACTTTTTTTTTTAAGAGCCGTCCAATGTGACTCTACTCTGCCTGATGGAAAGTACGAAAAAAATCCAAAAGTTATGGTCATCATACTCATTGCGCATACAGACAATGCAGTATAGGGATCCACACTATGGTGGCCTGGTGAGATATTCTATCACGCTCCGTTCATGCACGTAAAGGGTAATGACAGTCATCGTGGCACTATAAGTTTCACTCACACACTTACCACGATAATTGTCACCCCTGCATTAATAGGCTTCCGATCTCACACTCACCAATGAAGCTACTAAGACTACAGCAAGGATGCTGCCGCTTTACGTTGGTCTGCTGTGATAGGATAGTACTGCCCCGATGGAACTGGCTCGTTTGTGGTGAAATAAGCGTGGTTCTGCTACCTAAAAATTAAACATTACATAAATTCATGAAATTAACTAAAATGAAGCCGAAAAAAAAATAAAATAAATAAAAAAATGAAATAAATAAATACCCCACGCGGACACACATACTTATAACATTCTTTATTTTTATATCGAAGGTTTAAAATTAGTAGAGACATTAAGATCTCATGAATTAATAAGACGAAACATCAGAATTTTAAATGAAAACAAATTTGAATTAGAATCAATGTTACAAAAGTGTAGGTCTATAAATTTGCATATGTCGAACTCTATAGGTCGAATTATTAAATTACGAATTCAAAACTTCAGTTCCATTTTCAACTTACTCAATGTTTTCATCTTATCACACAATTGGGTAGACGACTGTATCGTAAATAAATACCAATGTCCACTTCATTAAAACTAATATTGCGAAATATCTCGGCAAATACAATTAACATAGCTTCTTATTATTATTACGAATTTCAATCAAATATACAGTGAAATATATTGTTCAATTGAGTAGTCTAAAATAGTGACGTCACAATTTTGAATTTAGTACATTTTTCATACAAAATTGTCGTTTTGACAGATGATAAAAAGCAATTAATTTTACTAAGGTATCATCTAGCCTATTCGTAATTTGTTGAATTCAAAAGACTTCAAGAAGATTCAATGGCAATATATTACATCAGGTAGGTGAATTGCATTGCGTGTGTGCAACGCGTCGCCATGCACAAATGACTCTACAACTGTTAATTTCGGAGTTTCTCAGCTAATCCTGGTTCTCATCGGCAAATAGACCGGTTTCTGTTTTTCTTTTCAAATGCGATATTTTTAAAATAGGTCCATTTATAATTTGTTAGTTAACTTACCTTTTTTAACTTTAACGAGGGTATCAAAAGTATAATATTAAATTTACAAATCTTATTAGTACTGTCATACTATACAAAACATTGAATTTGTGTTGTTTTCTGGCAACAACGGGCAAAATGTACTGTATACTTTCCTATTAGACACTTGATGAGTACATTTTAAAACCTGGCAGCTCTGTAACTGTCAAGCAAACTAAGCAATCACTATTGAACAGAAAATATTGATACCGTACTCAAGAGTGGAATCGAAAAAAAATGTTGCGACAAAAGTATCGATATTTTAAAGTATTGAGTACTTTTCTTAGAGCCTACTGCGCATACGTCAGTACGTCAATATCAGTCAGTAAATAACTTAGCTTCAGTGGAATAGTATTTTAAAAAAAAACAAATAATATGAGCACATAATTAAATTAAATAATTAGATTTTAGATTTAGATAGCCACTTTTAGATTTTTGTGTGGTGACTGATTAAGAATACAGAGTATAACCACCCCTATTCAAACTCTGGGTGTCGTAACAAACGACTAAGTAATCAAACTACGTAGGACAACATACACAGATACATACATACGAGTACACTATAAAGAGAAGAAAAACTTTAAACAAACCCTATACCAATACGTCTGACCAGCGTGGCATAGTAGGCCAGAACCTCCTTTCTAAAGAGAGGCCAGATATCCAGCAGTTGACTATTATCGGCTGTTGATGTGATGATGTGATTACCTGCTTTAAAATGAGGGCACTAACGTCGCATTCTCGTGCTAAATTTTATAATTTTGGGAATTCATATCTGTGATGGTGAGAAGTGATGAAACCTGTAAAGGCTTATAAGTAATGGCTTATTTCATCCTTATTTTTAGACTGTATAATGATTTTGACAACTCAAAATATTTTTTAAGGTTCAGCACGAATGAATTAGATGAAGTTGCTATAAACATGAGCTGCAAGGCTAGATTTTAAGTGGATAATTTCTAAGATTTATCAGATACTTATACCTGTTGAAAAATAGTACTTGAGTAAAAGTATCACACAAAGTGTCGAGATCAAAAGAATCGGAATCGAAAAGAAACGTACTCGATTTTACAAAGTATCGATAATTTTTTCGGGTCTCTAGCAATCACCCATTTTGAAGTATCATTCTGAACTGTTGTCATTCGTGTTTTTTGATTCAAATTAGAATAACTTTAAGAAAATCATGGGTTTAGCTACTGTAATTGAAAGTGAAACACATTTCCAATCGGAAATGGCTAATGCCGGCACTAAACTCGTCGTAGTAGACTTCACAGCTACTTGGTCAGTATAACCTGAGTTTTCAAAAATTCAAGTCATCGTATGTGTACTGGAGTAAATAATTAACGATGTCGTATACAGGTGTCCACCTTGCCAACGGATCGCACCAATCTTCGAACAGTTGCCGGCGAAGTTTCCTCGGGCAGTTTTCCTAAAAGTTGATGTGGATAGATGCGCAGAGACCGCCAGCGCGCAGGGCATATCCGCTATGCCTACATTCATTTTCTACAAAAATCGGGTGCGTGGTCCAAAGCTTGTATCACATACTCACCTTATCCGTTTTAGTAACTTTAGTTACTGATTTATTAATGAGTCGTCATAATCTGAGTCTTGAACATCAGTAATAACATGATGCTTTCTGATTATTATATTCTCAATAATTAATAAATTCAGCGCAATCTTACAAAACATTACTTTTTATGATAACTTATTAGTATCTTATTACTTTCAGACAAGGCTTGACCGACTTCAAGGTGCAGACCCAGCTGCACTAGAGAGCAAAGTTAGACAATATTATGGAACTGATGAAGCAGGAGATGAGGAAAATGCTGTTGCTGGACATGTCAGTATCTATCTTACAATAAAGTACCATAAATATTTAGAAAGGCAATCTTGTTTATGTAATGTTTTTTTTCTAGATGGATTTGGGAACTTTCATTACCAAGAATGAGTGTGAATGTCTGAATGAGGCTGATAATCATCCTCTAGCACACTGTCTGACTAGCGGAGGTGGCTATCTTGCCAGTGACTGTGATGAGCAACTCATCATCAATATAACTTTCAACCAGGTAAGATTTGTTTTTAATTCTATCTATTCTGTATTATTCAATAGTAGTTTGTTTTTAAGTTTATCAATTGTTTTGAAAGAGCAACTGAAAGAGATTTTAAACAAATGTTTTAATATAATTGGTCAGGTCTTTGCTTTTTATTTGACCCTGTCCAGTTATACAAGTTGAAGATTGGTGTTCATTCAAAAAGTAAATCATTTTTCCATGTATTTCAGGTGGTGAAATTACATTCCTTAAAAATCAGAGGACCAACAGAGAAGGGGCCTAAATCAGTGAAGATTTTCATCAACCAGCCAAGAACTTTAGATTTTGATCAAGCTGGTGGCAACTCATCCATACAAGATCTTGAGTAAGTAGAAGAAACTTAACTAATGTTAAAACTTACTGATTTATATTTTTCTCCAACTGTACTTTTTATTCACAAAATGAAAATTATTTAAACAGCCATAAATTTTTTTCAGTTTATCACCGAGTGATCTTGAAGGTAACCCTATTCCCCTAAAATTTGTGAAGTTCCAAAATGTTCAAAACATTCAGCTGTTCATAAAAGACAATCAAACTGGAGGTGAGGTGACACAAATTGATCATCTCGCTTTCTATGGATCTCCAATTTGTACTACTAACATGGGAGAATTCAAACGTGTTGCAGGGAAAAAGGGAGAAAGTCACTAGCAACATGTGTACACTAGAAAATAGTTCAGTTTCAATGTGTTCAATTATTGCTAGTATGGCTTATAGTTGCTCAAAGATGTGAGTATGTATATGGCATTATAGCATCTAAAACATTTCAATACCCTGACAATAGTTGCAAAGTCCTACTTTTATCTAGCAATATGCACAAAAAAACTGAACTAATTTCTTATACAAGAAATGAATCTATCATTTCTCAAACTGTGTCAAATAGTAAATGTGAATTTTCTTATATATTTTTGACTCATATAAAATATGATATCATTCATAATTATTGTTTTTAAGTGTAAAGGTCATTCCAGGACCACAGTTTGTTAAATGGGGAACTTGATTATCAGGTATTTGTATATTCAATAAAATAAACATACACAATGAACTTATATCTAGTTTTATTGACACCTTAGTCTTGTTTTAGTTCATAAATTTGAATGTATGCCTCTGTGAGCGTGATCATTTGCGGCAATATACTGGTTACATGAAGGTCTTGCATTTCATACCTGAAAAAAAGTAATAGTGTAAACAATTCGTAACAATCTAAAATTTTTACCTTTCAACTTTGTTTTAATAAATTAAACTTTTTCTTCTCATTGCAAAACAAAAGAGAAAATTCTAATTAAGTTAAATTGAAAATAACTTCACATATTTAAAAGTTTTATACTCTTTTTAGTCATTACCCTAAATTTCATTTATCTTGTTTTTCCAAATTTTAACAAAGACTTGACATGTTTATCATTTTGAAAAAAATACCCTTTTTACAATTTATTTGGTATGAGGTATTTTGGGATTCTACAAATATTTTATCTATATATTGTAATAACATGTTTAACATCGTATGTTCGAAAAATAGTCTATTCAAAACGAAATCAGAAATAATTTTTAGGATATCGACAAAATGTCGACATCGAATCGACAAAATTAGACATGTCAAAAGGTTTCTTAACACTTCGAAAGCCAAATGGCATAGAAGTATTTTCATAAGGCCTCTCCAACATAGGGAATCCCATCTTACGTTACGTCAAGCAAGGCCAGCGTTCGCGCTACACACGCCGGCTGGCGTTCTCGCTACACAAGCCGCGTCGTGGCGGCTCGCACGCGGCATTTGTGTCGCTCACGCGCTCGAAGAGCGCGCACGCCCAATGTGGGAAAGATCTAAGTCGCGTTGATGATACTCACCACTGTTGTGTAGGCTTGTGCAGCACATGCGCCCTATATGTTCCCTTCTCTGGCATACCATCGTGTAAGATATTGCCCACCAGTTCGTATACCGTCTTGCCGTTGTACTTGGCTTTCACTTCCGGAGTGAGAATATCTCCAAAATCAACGTTTCTGTAAGTTACATACATGGTGAAATCTTTCATTAGCAATATTTTTACTTCAGGCGAAAACAAATTCAGTTGTATTCTTAACAGGAGTCGATAACCAAATAGTAAAATACAGTTACATTATCGGTTACTTTTGTGATGAGAACTCTTGTCTGAGTGTAATTCATGTATAATCTATAGAAATAAATAAAATTGTAGTAACCGTTTGTAATTTCAAATTAGAAGCTTTTCACTACATACATGTGAAAGTATAAGCGGAACTTATATCAAAGAATCATTTTTAAATATTTGCCTGTATGTCTGTTTGTTATAAGCTTTGTCTTTTTTGAGCTTGGTAAGGTCTTTTTTTATAGTGTAGGCGTAGCAAACAAGTAAACGGGTTTCTAGATAGTCACTAGCGGGCTGATCGAATTCTTTTAGACCTTGATATCGGAATGGTCAAGACAGTCTATTTATGGCGAAGCAGAGCTCTCCCACGATATTATAACGGTACAGTCTCAAGTTATTTAAATAATGAGAGAATGCGATGCTAGTTGCTGTTCAGGTAGTACGGGAGATGTTTGGTGTTACACATACGCTATGCTAAATGCTAATGCTTCTTTTCTTGTAATTATTAACAATAAAACGAATATATATACTCACTTGACGGGGAAATTAACAACAGTCGGATTCTTTTCAACAAAGAAAGTGTTTTTCGTAAATCTTTTGATATACAATATCAAGTAGGGTGGGAGCTGAGTGATCTCAAACCGCTTCAGGAAGTTCTCTTTATAAGTTTTGTTCTCTTTCGATGTTTGTCCATTGAACTTCGAAAGTAATTGGTATAAATTAACCTGTAAGGGAAAATATCTTTTATATCCTCACACAGTTTAAAAACCTATGTGAGCGTCGTCTGTGTGTTCATGCCAATCTGGAGTTCAATTTAAATTTAATAAATAAGAAAATCTACAATTAATTATGTTATGTATCGATTTTGAAAACAGACGATCTTTCATTTTAACAACTTTGTCTTTGGAACCTTTTTTCCTGAGACAATCCGGCAAACAAAAACTTTGCCTGTTTTTAAAAAGCTGGTGAAAGATCACTATTCATCGTTGTGAATACTTTAGTAGCTGGTGTAGGTGTACGTATCTGTATAAGTGTATGTATAAAGCGAATGGGTGTGTATTTGTGTATGAATCTCCACTCATTTTTTTTACTCACTCACTACATACACACACTCACTGACTATCCAAAAATATCTAACATCCATGTTAAAGTTGTCTGGTAGTAATCGCTGTGAGTTATAAGGCCATGGAACAAATACAAAATGGAGAAAGCGTAAGTGACTGCACCGTAACAAAAAACAGGGTCCTGACGTCATCAGAGTGAACCCGGTTTAAAGTTTTACACTGCTAGCGTACAAAGGAGCGAAGGAAAAAAAACTGAAATCCTAAATAATAGCAAAACGGTTTTTTAATTGCAACATCGACATAGAATTCATTCTCTAGGTAGTAGAGCCACACTAATTTTAGCATGAACGGTCCGGCTCGACCGGGGCAGTACTACCCTCCCACAGAAGACCAACCTAAAGCGCCAGCATCTGTGTTGTCGTGTTTCGTTGGTGAGTGTGAGAGCGGAGGCCCATCGATACAGGGGTGACAGTGACAGTTATCGTGGTACTGTGTAAGCCTTACACTGTCACGATGACTATCATGCCTTTTACGTTCCCAAACGGGGTGTGGAAAAGCACGTCACAAGGCCGCCATAGTGTGGGTCACCATACTGCATTGTCTAGATTTGCAATGAGTATGGTGACCACAACTCTTATATTCTATTCATGCTTTCCATCAGGCAGAGTAGAGTCACTTTGGCAGGTTCTTCTACTAGGCCGCCATAGTGTGGGTCGCCATACTGCAGTCTTTATTCGCAGTGAGTGCGGCGACCACCGCTCTTGGATTCTATTCATGCTTTCCATCACGCAGAGTAGAGTCACTTTGGTAGATAAAAAAAAAGAACAATATATGTAGTTTTACTACTATTTCGTGAATGGAAAAAAAGCGAAATGGGTGCAGCTTTACACCTCCCTCACCCCGCAAATTGTTACACAATGTTTCATACGAATCTGATTAGGGCATCTCCTCTTTGATTTTACGCTACGGATAAGACTGCCGATTGTTACACTTACATATTGTGTATCAAGATAAATAAATAAATAATTCTTAAATGAGAAAGACAAGTACTAATAAATAGACTAGACAGTATGTCACTTTTAGTAAAAATTATGTATTTTGATAGTAATGTAACTATTTTAAGCTTAAAATAATTAAAAAGAAAATACACTTACTTGTGGAATAATATTTTCCCGAAACTCGTCGGTAAAAAGAGGTGTCGGTGGCAGATCGCAAGTTAAGTACATAAAAGGTGATTCAGTTATCATTTCACTGTACTCTTCACTAGTGAGGTCTACTTTTGCAGCTTCCTCTGCATCTGGTGGTGGTAGCTTCCTGTGTAGAGAAAATTCAAGATTGTTAAATATGTAATTTTAATTAGTCAATGTGTCAATCAATTTATAGTTCCTTTTGTTGTCCTCTTTTTATTTAAACATAACGCCCGCACTAGGCATATATCCTGTGTGGTGGGGGATTATAAAAACATTCATGAAACGGATACAAAAGACAGTTCTCTGTCTAGGCTCAGAACAAGTGCTGAATCACACAGAGGTAGTCCCATGTGGGGATCGAACACACAACACTCAGTACAGTAGGATGTGGTGGATGAGGTGATCGCTTAAACCCGTGCAGTCGATATATGTTTCCCTTGATATTTACCACTAAAAATATATGATTTTTAAAAAAGAGTTTAGTAAACATAATACATATATTATTGCCCCGGAGGGGTAGGCGTAAATCACTACGCCATCCGTACAGTCATACTATCAACAAAGAAACAACGAGCCCTGAGAGCAGGTTTTTCACAAAACGTAAGTGATTTCTTGGTAGATGGTTACGTCCCATGTTTGATAAAAGAAAATCTCAAACTAATTTATAAGAGAGATGACGGGTTGTTAAAGAATATAGTGATTTTCTTTACCTGGTATATATCCTCATGTGTCCAAGGAAAGATTTGTATATAATGGAACTGTTTGGTTTTTTCGTACCATTGAGCGCCATATGCAGAGAATTTAAAAACCACGACAGAAAATCTATGGGATCACCTAAAATATTAAAATTATGTTATGCATATAAATATAATTTAGGTTGTTGAACAGACTCAATTTTTCAGTTTTGTATAACTTTGAAATCTTTTTTGTTTTGTTTTTAAGAGTAAAAGTATCTCTACTCTACCTAATGGAAAGCATGAATGAAATCCAAGAATTGTGGTCACCATATTTATTGCGAATGCAGACAATGCATTATGTTGACCCACGTTATGGCGGCCTAGTGAAATACTTTTTTATGCCCTGCTTGGCAAAAATACACGACAGTCATCGTGGCAGTCATCAAGATAATCAAAAATCAAGATAATTGTTACAGGAGTGACAGTTATCAGAGTGTGAGCATTGTGAGAGTGAGAGAGTTATCAGACTGTGTGAGCACTCACCAACGAAAGACGAAGCACAAATGCTGTCGCTTATAGCACTTTAAAAATTATCACGATTTTCCTATCGGTTTTTAAAATCGATATATGTAATTTTGGAACTATCGTAGTAATTTATTCGAAATTTAAATATCTGAGACTAGCTTCATAAAAATTTGATAACAAATTACTGAAAAGATAGACACAGCTGAAGGCATAAATGGACGACTTACTTTGTTTGATAAACTGGAACCTCTTCTTAGACCACAGTACTACAGCTTGTAGCATCTCATGAGGTGACACATGCGCTTTAAAAGCTCTCGGATTCCATAGCTTACGAATCAGCTCACCAAATCGTTGTACTAAGAGGAATGAAGAATCGCCTGGAGGTCGCTTTACATTCGCATAGTTTTCCTCACGCAGGAAATAATTTCGGAGTGGTCTTACTTGACACAAGCACTAAAACATACATAATTTATGAAAAAACACAAATTTGCTGCACACAACAGTATTCTTTCATGTATGTCTGTAGTCTCTTGCGGCATAGGATATATTTCTAGCGCAAGAGTTGAAAATACTGCTATCCATTTACCTGTAAAATAACATTACAATAATCATTGGCCTTGATGTTATTGAGACCAACTATCCCAGGCATGTACATAGTACCATCTATAGCCCTTGACATCTTGGTATTGTAATCCAACTGCTTTATTTGTTCTGGAGTGAAGATTGGGTTCAGTACATATTTGATATCATTCAGGGAGGAATCTGTTGAAAATAAAAGTAAACTAGTTAATGTTACTAGTGATGGGTCTTCTCAATACAATTTTTAACAATAGCAAGCCTTTATAGCTGCAGAGGAATGGATGACATATCTCTCCAACACAACGGCAGAATCCTTCGACCAGGCGAGGTGATTGTGCCTAGAGAGCCACAGCGCAACGGTTGATGTTGGTACGCTGTGTACATGCTAATGTATTAATTCTATAATTCGTGCTAATTCGTGATAGTTGCTACTCCAAGCAGATTAGTTACTCCACATGGATTAGTTATTCAGCAGTTCGGCGTAGCTTCGGCAGATGCCGAGTACAGGAAATTGAATATGTCTTTGTTTCCTCTGTATGTGTAAGTCGTGATAATAGCTATATTTTAATAAACTATAACATTCACCAACAAAATTTTCTTCTATTCCCCTCCAGCAATGATGCATGCTTGATTAACTTTAAATACAATATCCAGTTATAACCTGACTGACATTATTATTTGTCTTAATACAATAAGAGGCAGAAATATTGGACTTAAATTAAAACTAACCAATGACCTCATAGTTATCTGGCAAGCAGTAAAACTTTAAGGTATGTAGATTTAAAAACACATGATGATCATCAGCTACGGAGTGTGTATAAGCATGAGTGTTTGTGCCTCGTCCCTGAAAACGATAAGTGTATAATGAGCAAAGATTTCTACTACAACTATTAATAAGAAATATATACCTAGTCTTGCCATAAATATTGTAATAAAGAAAAAAGAAAATTGTTAACTGCAAATAACATTTATTACTTTTACAGTGTGTCAGTTTAATACATAAATATAAAACAATTAAAAATATAAAAAGCTTATTCGAAGTGGTCTCCATTGGCTGCAATACAGTCCTTTAAACGATGAGGCCAGTTATCAATAGAAGCACGCACTCTTTCCATGGGAAAATTCTTCACTGCCAATCGTATAGATTGTTTTAGGGACTCCAAATTATCATGGCGTTTAGAGCAAGCTGTACTCTCTAAAACTGACCACAAATCATAATCCAGCGGATTAAGATCGGGACTAGACGACGGCCAGTCTTCAGCTCTGATGAAGTCCGAAACGTTCGATTCCAACCAAGACTGCGTGGACCGAGCTTTATGACCCGGCGCCGAGTCTTGCTGGAAGGACCATACTTGGTTATTGAACATGGTGATGTTAAGGGGCTTAACTACCTTCTCAAGAATGGTATCTTGATACACTTGTGCCGATGTTTTGATACCTTTTTCACAAAAATATGGCTCAGTCACTCCTTCATAGCTAACACCC
This sequence comes from Hypercompe scribonia, assembly GCA_949316085.1. Taxonomy (NCBI): domain Eukaryota; kingdom Metazoa; phylum Arthropoda; class Insecta; order Lepidoptera; family Erebidae; genus Hypercompe; species Hypercompe scribonia. Next base: position 20,396,331 of record OX438969.1, read on the forward strand.
CACCAAACCATCACTGAAGTCGGATAATGTCCACGTTGCACTCTGTCGACTAATTGGGAAGCTTCCTTAGAGCTTTGAGCATAAATACGGTCATTTTGTTTGTTAAAATGTTGCTCAATTGTAAAAATTTTCTCATCCGTAAACAAAATTTTTCTGTGACCTCCCTTTGCGTACCGCTTCAGTAGTTGTTTCGATTTTACCACCCTATTCTTCTTTAAATTATCAGTTAAGAAATGGCCAGTGCGTCTCTTATAGGCTGCAAGTCCTAAGTCATCTTTTAAAATACGCGACATGGTTCTAGGTGCTATCTTCATTTCCCGAGATAAAATCTTTTGCTTTCGGACAGGATTTCTTCGAATTCTTTCCCTTACTGCTTTGACCACCTTTTTCGTACGAACACTACGTGGACGGCCAGATCTTTTTCTGTCACAAACAGAGGAGGTCTCATTGTACCTATTAATAGCCCGGTACACAAACATTTTACTAATACCAAGTGTATGGAGAGTTTTAAAAATTGCATTTGGCTCCATACCTACTTTGTGTAATGCTATCACAGCGATTCGGTTCTCTTTATCACCCCACACCATTTTAATATCGCAAAATATTTTACAATGTATTGGCGCCAAAATGAGAAAACACAATGAACAATCGTATAAAAATGACAGATTCGAAATTCAAATGTAATATTTTTTTATAATTAAGTGTAACAGTATTTATGGCCAGACTAAGTATTTATCAGTGTTACCAATAGAAAGAGCTCTGCGACATTTTTTTGCACAAATTAACACCATATATTGAAAACTGTACTTCCTTTTGTGATTTAATGTACTTTTCATCTAGGGCTAGTAAAGAAATTTTGGTTGTTTTAAATTTATGCAAGCAGTAGGTGTTATTTTTTTTTTAAATTTATTATAGTTAGTTTTAGTAGTTAGAAATAATAAAAGTCATTTTTACATTGTTTGGAATCAAAGCACTGTCTATAAAGTGTAGTTTGCATCCATTTATTTATGTAGATAAAGTTATTAACTGCCTCGGTGGCACAGCAGTAGTGAATTCAACTGCTGTGCTTGAGGTCTCAGGTTCAATTCCCGGGTCGGACCAAATGTTTATATGATCTGCAAATATTTGTTTTGAAGTTTGGCTGTTTTCTATGTATAATATGTCAGTCAGTCAGTCTAGTTATCATAGCACAAGCTCTGCTTAGTTTGAAACTAGATGACATTGTCTCAAATGTCTAAAATATTTATTTATTTCTTTTAACCCACTAAGGGTTATTTATGTATAGGAAACTGTGGAAGAACTTGCTGGTTACATTACTTGAAGACGTAAGTTTAAGCCGCGACTTATACCAGCGGAGCAAAATTGCCAATATTTTTGAAGTAACAAACATAAATAATAGGTCTGAATTCTTTGTATATAATATCTATCAACATCAATTCAAAAAGGTTAATAAAAATTAATTTATACACCTTACGCACAGCAATCTGATTACACATTAGGCAGAGCCTATAACTATGTTACCCAGACTACTGATCAATTAATAAACATATACATAGAGATAAATGACAACCTACAAGAGTAAAATTAAAGTTCCTGTATAAGTACTAAAAAGTTATTATTTAAAAATGTATACCTGAAAGTATTTCCCACAAACCAGGCAAGCATAAACATTGATTCTGGTCAATGATACAGAACATAGCTTTTCAAAATCAAAATCCAGGACATGTCTGTTAATAGTGTCTAAATACGGACACTGAATATGTACAGTTTTAGCTGGAGGTTCTGAAATAACATGATATGAAATTAACTAAACAGTATATTCGCAAAAAATCATGAATCGAAAATATTTATAGGTTATTTTTACCTGATTCAATTCCATTGCCTTCACTATTTTTTCGCTTTTGAGACGTTTTATCAGACATATTGAGCTGTCTGAATATTAATGTAACTTTAAGTTAAGGTACAAAAATCTTGACGAAACTTGTTTACAATAATATGCTCTGACCAAAGAGTATAAATAGTGTAATAAGTTTCAAAACACTACACGCATACGTTTGCTGTCACTACTGTATATATGGTGCGGAGTTATGCTCTATGGAGGGTAGAGGAAATGAGAAAAAGAAATATCTCATTTGCTCCGTGCTGCAACTGCTATGAAATAATAATTATAATTGAAATAATAGTTCTAAAACTGACCAAAATTCAGACAAACCAGAATGTCAATAGCGCAACCAAAGGGAAAGACATGACTACAACAGTTAAAAATCGCGGGCCCACTTCAAAATGGCACAAAAACAACTAAGTACCGTTTCTTATAAAATATTTAGCCCCGTGCCCTTGTTTAATAGAGATCAGTGATATCAAGGTGTTCGTTTTCACTGACTGCCCACTCCTGTGGCCTGTCAGGCAATAAAAAATGTAAATGTCCTTATCTCAGCCGTAGCAGTTGCATCAAATTTCTTATAAATTCTTCAGTTGAAATTGATGATCGCTGCTGCGCAAACAAGTATTCATTTTTCGGCATTTTCGCCATGTAGCTGATACTCAAATACTCCTAACGATATACCTAGCCCAGGTGCAATCACTTTTTCAATACTGCATTGACACCTGGTATAAATACACTAATAGAAAAAATTAAAGGATCAAAAAACAATTCCAAATTTTTGGGCAGTTTTCAAGAGGCCGTAACTTCAAGAGAAATGGTCGTACAGGAAATAAAAAAAAAGGAAATTGTAGCTCCAAGTGTTTAGATTTAGGATTCGAACTTTAAAATTTTATAGCCTCCGCGGTTTTCGAGTAACTGTAGAAAAACCAGCAACAAAAAAATTTTCAAAATTTTTTTAGTTTTTTTTTTTGGTCTACGGACGTGGAAAAAATTTTTTGAGCTTGACCACTATAACGATCGGATACCTTGTTTATTTAGCTTTAATTTGCTTTTTTATATATCATGATATGCCCACTTTTTGCCGAGATATCGTTTTTCAAATGGAAAAGGATCCATTTGTCTTTGATTATCGATATCTTAGCAAACAATGATTGCACAGAAATTTAAAGGTGGGTTTCAAGAACTTGAATAAATTTTCCTTAACGACTGGCCATTGCTTTTCCGGAAAAAATTTTTTTCTCTTTGTCATATGAATTTGAAAATGCAACAAAAAAAGGGCTTTTGGTGGTTTTTTGGAAAATCAAGCGCTGGATCGAAATTATTGAGGAAACCACTAATGTTAAGTGTGCCTTTTATAGTTCAATATGTCCACAAAAACTCTACAAAAAACCAAATTAATCCAGCCAGCCGTTTTTTTGTTTCACTCGATCGAATTTTTGAAAATATTAAAGGATCACGTTTTTTGCTCTAAAAAGCTCATAATTTTTAAAAAGGAGAAAAAATTGTTTGCCGAGCTTTCCCCACATTTTTGTTCCAGAAAGAGCTTAAAAAAAAATTCAAAAAAAGAAATTTTTCGAATTTTTCTCTTGAAAAGTTTAATAAAATAATTCCTACCGCCGGCATTAGCGTTATCCAAAACGTATCACGTAGAGGTCGCGCGGTCGGATTTACGCTTCCGTGTGTGTGTGTAACTGTGAGTGTGTGTGAGTGTGTGTGAGTGTGCGTGTGTGTGTGTGTGCTGCATGCAACTGCATGTTGACTGTAACCTTCGTCAATAAGAGTCACTAACCGAGCAACTTCCACCTCCGATAAATGTCGTCTAACCCTGATTAGAAATCAAAAAAGTAAGAAATTTCCAAGATTCACCAAAAAAATTGAAAAAAATTCCTTTTAGCGCAAAGGGATCAGTTTTGGAAAAAACTGTTGAGTTAAGATGTCTGCTAAGGATTCACGAAAAGTAAAAAAAAATAATCACCGAACAGCGCATGGAAAAGATCGAAATTCGATTGGGGGTATTAACTTTTTTTTAAATTTAATTAAAAGGAGATCAGAAAAATCAAGGAATGCAGCGGCGGAAACGCGATAAAAATGAGTAGGCGATGGTTTTTTGAATTTCCGTAACTTGTAGAGAAAAAAAAAAAAATATTTTTTGAATTTAAGCACTTTCTGGAACAAAAATGTGGGGAAAGCTCAGAAAACAATTTTTTCTCATTTTTAAAAATTATGAGCTTTTTAGAGCAAAAAACGTGATCCTTTAAATTTTTCAAAAATTCGATCGAGTGAAACAAAAAAACGGCTGGCTGGATTAATTTGGTTTTTTGTATGGTTTTTTTGGACATATTGAACTGTAAAAGACACACTTAACATTAGTGGTTTCCTCAATATTTTCGATCCAACGCTTGATTTTCCAAAAAACCACCAAAAGCCCTTTTTTGTTGCATTTTCAAATTCATGTGACAAAAAGAAAAAAATTTTTTCAGAAAAGCAATGGCCAGTCGTTAAGGAAAATTTATTCAAGTTCTTGAAACCCACCTTTAAATTTCTGTGCAATCATTGTTCGCTGAGATATCGATAATCAAAGACAAAAGGATCCTTTTCCATTTGAAAACCGATATCTCGGCGAAAAGTGGGCGTATCAAGGTGTATAGAAAAGCAAATTAAAGCTAAATAAACAAGGTATCCGATCGTTATAGTGGTTAAGCTAAAAAAAATTTTTCCACGTCCGTAGACTAAAAAAAAAATTAAAAAATATTTTGAAAATTTTTTTGTTGCTGGTTTTTCTCCGATTACTCAAAAACTGCGGAGGCTATAAAATTTTAAAGATCGAATCCTAAAACTAGACACTTGGAGCTACAATTTTCTTTTTTTTTATTTCCTGTATAACCATTTCTCTTGAAGTTACGGCCTGTTGAAAACTGCCCAAAAATTTGGAATTTTTTTTTGATCCCTTAATTTTTTCCATTAGTGTATTTTAAAATATACCTCCTTAAAACTAGAGCATGCTCAAAGGATAATCTGAAAGGAAGTAAAGTACTTTCGATTTGGAATTTTTTTATTTTAAATCTCATCCTAACAATACACTCAGACACTCTCCTTAACCCTGAAACATCAATTCTTTCCAGAATAACACACAAGAAATGCTCGTCCATTTTCGTCAGTACTAATTTATCTAAACGTTGTTTCTATTTCCTAAGCCCAATTATTTATAATAAATTTAATGAAATACTTTATAATAAATACTCAATGGCCAGATTTTAATGTAAACTGGCTCTTCGACTTAAAGTACGAAGAGACAAAAAAGTTTATTGTCATAGTAAAATAAAGAATATTATTAAATTATAAGTCTAGTACCTATCTAAATTGTCATCTATCTCACATCAAATACTAACTCACTAAGGCTAAGGTCCGAATAATAATTGTGCTCACAGCACTTACGACGTTTAAACTGCTAACGTGTGGTCCGATTGAGTGAGCGCGCCAACGTCTGTTAGCAGTATTAATAGACCACTTGTGAGTGTGCCTACGAATTCAAAAATTTGAACATAACCTAATAGGGCATTTTTTGACATAAACATGAGTATGTGGTGTAACCGATGAAGATGGTAAAATGCTTGTATTTCAAGTATTTTCTGCAATCGAGAAAAGTCAATTCAAATAAATGACACAAAATAACGTCAATGCTCACGATGCTAACGTTCCGACCCGTCAGTACTGTAGCATAGCATAATCGGCAAGATAATAGCTTTATGAATAGCCATCTTAGTCTTCAGCTGTAGATCATGTGAGTTCCAAACCCTATGATTGAGGCCTCCGAAAGCAGCAGCAGGTCTTGCAATTCGTGTAACAATCTCAGTTTCTAACCGGTTATCGCTACGGATCATACATCCTAGGTATCGAAAAGATGATAATTCTTCTAACTGGTGACTGCCTAACATTAGTGGTATATCATTTACAGGTATGTCTCTAGTGGGTTGTTTTAGTACCTGAGTTTTTGATACACTTATCACTAGCCCAAATCTTCGACACGAAATGTTGAGGTGGTCTAAATACTGCTGCAGACTTTCCATTGAATCAGCCATGAGGCAAACATCATCGGCATATAAGACTTTCAGGAATTTCAGTTCTAGTACCTTACGCTTTGCTCGAAATCGAGACAGGTCAAATACACCCTTGTCGGAACGAACATTTAATGTGATCCGATCATTGCATTTCTGCAACGCGTCGTTCATCACAGCGGCAAAATAGATAGCGAAAAGTGTTGGAGCCATCACGCACCCCTGCTTAACACCACTCGTCACCGGAAACTCACCCGTAAAACTACTGTCGTGCTGTACGCGAGCAAACACTGGCGGATGAGATCCACAAACCCCTCAGGACATCCGACTCCCCGAAAAACTTTCCACAAGACTACTCTTGGTATTCTGTCGAAAGCTTTCTCCAAATCGACAAAACACATATAGAGGTCACGTTGTTGTTCTAAACTTTTCTCTTGCAGTTGTTTTAATACAAAGATTGTATCCACTGTGCCCTTATAAGGACGAAAACCACATTGACTTTCGGGTAGGGTTCTCTCTGCGAGAGAAGTAAGGCGCTTGTTTATTATATGGGACAGGACCTTTCTGGCCGAACTTAAGAGAGATATGCCTCTGTACGAGCCACAATCTGACAGATCTCCTTTACCTTTGTACAGTTTGCATATAGAGGCATCTTTCCAGTCCTGTGGTATTTCCCTGGATTTCCAGACTCCAGATGTTTTATTATTTTTAATTTTAAGCACCGCTTGCATGTATTCCTGATACGATGGAGGTTGATCCAGTTCTGATGCTGTTGGTATAGTCTTCAGTGAGCTTATATAGGCAAGATCTGCGTCCTGAGCATGTGGATTCAGTACCTCATTGAAGTGTTCAGCCCACCTTAGAAGGACTTCTTGTGGGTCTGTAAGTCGTAGCAAACGATCCCGGGAATAGATAGGAGCTGTTAATCCTTTTTTAGGTCCAAAAATAGTTCGCAGACTCTCGTAAAAAGCTCCAATTAGGTTTCTATCCGCTAGATGTTGGAGTTCAACTGCTTTAGCAGTCCACCAACGGTTCTTAAGTTCTCGTGTTTTTGCCTTAAGTTCTTGATTTATGATCCTGCGAGACAGAACATCAGTCGTGTTTCGCAAGGTTTGTCTAGCGTTGTCAAAAAGTGTTCGCAATTCTGCGTATTGTAAATACTCGTAGTACGTATAGTATAGCTATTGCTTATAGTCCGTCGGAGGATGAGAGCCTGGAGAGCCGTCATATAGGTTCAGAAGCTAGTGCAGGTTCCAACTCTCATAAACGTTTTAAATTGTAGTAATATTATGTATTGTCGTAAGATTATGTAGCTTTTCCAGAGAAAATAAATACGATTAATTTGATTTGAATATTTGCTCAAAGTTCTGAACATGTTTCAAATAGTTTTTTGCCTGAGCCTCTTGCCACTAACGAGGATGTTTATTTTGACAGAATCTGAGGTGGCGTTGGTTTGGGACCGTATACATCCTATGGACTTTATGCACTCTAATTTTTTAAACTAACTAAGTTATTAATATAAAGCTTGTTAGAACCTGTATGATGATGGATTAAGAATACGGATTGACACCCTTACTTATCCCTTGGGTGTAATAAATGCCTACTAAGAGAGCAACTACAACTATAACAAATCAATAATTCAATAAGTAAACCTTCAGAGGATATTGTACGATACATCATTTTAAAATACACAAATTCCTGTAAAGAATGTTTTTTTTTTTCAATTTTAATTGCGGTCTATATTACTTTCTCTTCATTTTATCATTTACTCATTGGTGTATAGGTTTTCGTTTTGGGAGTTCCGCAAAATAAAACAGTTCTAATTAAACAAATATCTGACAGCTGACATTGGCAATTCCTCTTGTCAATCAAAATCGATTGTAATCGTCATTTTCTCCTCGAAAATGGCCGCATCAGGAGGAAATATTGAGTGGTCTACAACCGTAAAACCGATTTTAACAGCTCTCTACGGCCCATTTTTTGACAAAAATGATGCTGTGGAGATTATTCAAGCTATCATTAAGAGGTAGGACTAGTTACGGCTTTATTTTACTTTGTGTTATTTTTATAAATAACTGTTCAAGTAGGATTTTATGAACTAATCTATTTATTTATAAACTTCTCGAAGTGTTACAACCGATATCAACAATCTTCACTGTCTTTGCCATGGTTTTCCGTCAAACGACGGTGCCAACAGAATATAGCTAGGTTGTTTATTTGTAAGGATAATCTGGACAACCGATCACAATGTTATTAAGTTACCCTACTTTAGGTTGGAAGTGCTTATTCTTCCCTATAAGTTTTAAATTGTACCTAACATGCGAAACTAATGCATCCTCTCGTTTTCTTTTCCTAGGCTTGATTAATAAAACAATAAAATATAGGTTTAATTTACTCTTTTGTTTTCTAGAAATTAATTTCTCATGTATCAATAGATTTAGAAGTGATTAGTTGAACAATGCTGTTGCATTTAGTACAATTTATGTATAAAGAATATATGCGTCATATTGTTCGCAGCGAAAGTGAGTTCCAGAACCATGAAGATATCTATGACTTATTCTACACATGTTTTGCATGCCTTTCTGCCCATTTTATAAACATCAATGCTAATAATCGTAAGTATTGATATTTTTACTGATTTATGAATTTATATTGTAACAAGAAAATAGGGAGGTAGTTTAAAAAAATGTGACCACCACAATAGGAACATCATTGAATTTATTTAATAGGTGAACAGGAACATACAGACATTTATAATATTAAATTGAGACATCTCAACTGATCTCAAGCTAGGCAGAGTGTGTCGCATGTTACTACATTACTATATACTTACAACACTGAAAACATTCACATCACACCTAAATATGCAATTGTGAATCAGAGTGTTCTGAAATATAATAAAACACATAACCAATGTTTCTGAATCATCAGTAATGTTACTAATGATAAGACAAAAAGCTTCAAGAAAAATACATGTCTATTTACTGGAACTGGATGTAGGCTCTCTTGCATGAGCATCTTAACTGTAAACACAGTATACTTAGCTAATTATGTTCTATGATCTTAATATCACACTTATCAAATTGGAAGTAAGCAATAGTAGGTTCATACCACATTAATTTGAGTCACTAGATCCAGTTTCACAATATTGTGTAACATTTCAAATTTGTTTTTGGAATAGTGTTTGCTTTAAAACAATCTAAACTGCAACTGGCATTGTTTTCAGAAAGAGTTATTATATTATTAATATTCTTTCTCAATATAGTAGATGACACCTTAGTCAAATTAGTTCTTTCTTTTCTTTCTCTTTAAAAACACAACACCCTGTGTCGCGGGGGACTTTACAAACATACAAGAAATCAACACAAGGGCACCCAGACTCAGAACAACAATTTGTGGATCATACAAAGTGTTGTCCTATGTGGGGTGAGAACCCATAACACTCAGCAAATTAGAAAGTGGCGTGGTCACCGCTTAAACCACTAGGCCAACTGTGCAGTCACAGTTAATTTACATTTTCTGTAAAAAATGTCAATTTTATATGAAAAGTGTACAAAATAAAACCTTGTGACATCACTGTTTTACACGACTTAATTGAACAATATATTTCAATATTTACTTGATTTTGATTTGTAATACTATTAAAAACCGTAATAATTATATAATCCAAGATGTTTTGTGATATTTATTTTAATGAAGCGAACATTGGTATTTATTTATGACATTGCCAACTATCCTATGCTACTTTACATGGTGTCTAAAGATTAAATAAAAGGAAAGACATGTTGACTACTACTTACATACTTCTCAATGCTATTGGTCACTGCCAGGCTCTCCTTAAAAAGGAGATTTTGGTCTACTACACCATGTAGGCCACACAGTTTCTAGCAAGCTTTCCTTCTCTTAACAGTGATGTTGCCCTGCATAATTTACTCCTTTAGTTGCCTCTTATGACACCCATGGAATGACTAGGGATGATCACATTTGGTATTTTTAATCTGTCTCCGCACTGAAATTTCAGTTTCCTTATTTCAGTTTTATTTACTAATTGAGATTTCATTCACTTTGTAAGTACAAGGCTAACTTCAAAATCAAGCTAAACCATTGTTTTCAAATGAATATCGAGATTAGATTGCCAAATTAGAAAATAGTAATCAAATATTGAAGCATAATGCCATCATAATAAAGTTTAAATTTGTTATAAGAAATCCTAATTGTATAAGTATGTTTTAGTGCCAAATGACCAGCTTAGCACAGCACGAGATGCATTTAGAGTTATACTCCGGCAAATCTTGAAGAAGCTCTCCGAAGCAGGATTGAGCTGTGATGATAATGCAACAACTGCAGCGCCTAATGTGTCTGTTAAACAGGTGTGTAGTTTTTTTTATCCACTTCCTAATAAAATCAGATATTTAAACAAATATTATGTGAAAAGAAAAATCTCTCCTTATACAGCTCTTAGGCCTCTTTTCAATAGAGGTAATGATTCGGGATTGAGTGATGGAGTAAACCAAATTTTAAGCTAAATAAAAAAAACGTGTGCATGTATTTCTATACATACATATGAAGTTATACTTCTTTGGTATAACAAGATAAAAATTCTAAAAATTTTATCCATCACCTCATCTTGTTTGTAGAAAAAACGACACAATTATAGGAAAGAAAGATATTTAATACATGAAAAGAAAGTTTTATTATAATGCATTATTTAGTTAAATAAATTTTACTTAAATATCATAAAATAATTTGTATATATTTAAATTAAAGTGTTGACTAGCTAATTTCATGGTGTCAGTTTTTTGCGAGCGTGCGCGCGCATCAAAAAAAATTACTTGTACCTTTTTGCCTAACGCACCAAAAGAAGTACATAACCAAACACTTCAATCACATTGATTCTTATCTTTTATTAGTCTCTTCCACCTAAAGTATAATTATTATAATCATATGCTCAATTAAATATAACAAACTATATACTCGTATATTATTACTAAAAACATTGCTTAAGGTGACGACATAAAAATGGGAACATCAGAAAATATTAGACAGTCATTGTTAGAGTATTGCTACCAACTTTATCACGTCATGACACATGGAACGAACAGCGTTGTAGTTGTTTAAGGTTAGGAGACCCTAAACCGCTAACTATTGCCGTCATGTACGTAAGATGATTTACCTCAAGGGAAGATTACAACAATTAAGGCAGCGAGGTAAAAGTAAAAGTATTGTTGCGATGCAAGTAAGGAATTGATGTTTTTATTGACAACACATGTGTTTATACAGGAATATTTGCATCCGAAACTGGTATTGCGAAGTGGGACTCGGGTAGCATCGAGCGAATATAGCCGCGCGACAGTCCTCTTTGTTACTCGGACGCCAGAACATTAGACGCGCCGTTGGTTTAGGCATGGTCTAACGGGTGTTCTATTACATCACGCGAAATAACGTAAATCGGATGATTTTGTGCCTCGTTATATACGAATCTACTGGCCTCTTGGTTTATTTAATTTACCCAGACGCAGAACAAATAACTATGATCATCACACAATTATTGTAGTACGGGAGGCCACGATGCTAAATCGGGATTTACTTGAGCATCATAGAGACCTATTCGGTTGTGAAGCTTAGATGATGAAAAGAAAAATGACATATAAAACATACCATTTCATCAGTGGAGCGGCTATAGATTTTCAAAATATAAAAAACAGCAGTTCTATGGACATACTCGAGCATGTCAGATAATGGTATTATATATATCCTACGTATTTTTAAAAATGTACGTATGTTAATCTGACTGTTTCAGTGATGGGGGTGGTCGTACGTAGGGGCAAGAAATGAAAAAAAAAAACTTTATCGAGCACGTCAGATTTTCCAAGGGGATGTTAAGTGAACCTAAAAAAATGCTCTTATATAATAATTTGACGATTTGGCTGTGACGCAAAGTCATGGCCGTTATTAGAATGTGCAAAAAAATTGGTCATTTTGAAATACTCAAGCGCGTCAGATTAAGATATATATGGTTCATCTTGATGCACTAGACGTGCTGTCTCATAATCTGACAATTATCTAGAGGGATTTCGCTAATCTGATAATTAAAAAATTGTTTCTTGTATTTTTTAAACTATTGAACTTAATTAATTGAAAAGCTCAGGAAATAGCATGCAAATAAGAAAGTACATGTTTTTTTAAAGTAGAATATTTGTATTTATGAGAAAATAATTATAAAAAATTAAATTGTGAGAGAGGAATAGAAGCGCGGAGAGGGGAATATAGGCATCACGTAGCTGCACGCATTAAACGCAACATCGATAAACGATGAATTTTATTATATATTTTTCGTAATCCTTGAATTATTACGTTCAAAATAAAAATAAATTTGCCGCGCTCGAGAATGTCCAAGTGACGTTTTTTTACAATTTTGTAGCCCTCCCCCTTCTTTACGTCTCACTCAAATTGTCAGATTAGTGAAATCTACACGTTTTAGCACGTAACTACCTCATCTTATCTTAATCTGACGCGCTCGAAAATGTTTGATGATCAATTTTTTTTACTAATCTACCTTTATCCGTGATGGGCGATCATATATAGAAGTCTCATATTTGGTGTAAGTACTTAATAGAGTACAAGGTATCCCCCTGTATATTAATCTGCCACGCTCGAGTAAACCCCGAAATTCCTTCTACGTCTCCTCTACTATTGGCCTGGACGGGAATCCAACCTGTGACTTGACATGATTGAATATGTTGTGTTGTTTGGAATATACACTTTTTTTTAATTTGACATTTATCATCTTATTTTTCTGAAATAATAACTATTTGCATTGTTGTATACGTATTTTCTAGATTCAATATTTACGAAATTACAGTAGTTTCATTGTGATAACAGTAACTTATGTTAATTTTCAAATTATAATAGGTTAGTTTTAAGGTATCTGTGGGAGCGGCGGTGACCGCGACTGCTGTCGGTACCCAAGGACCAACCTACTTGAAAGGATTCCCCAAAACGCTCACTAGAGCAATCAGTAATATATAATATGTTTCCGATGAAACGGACATATTTACTCATCATTTGGTTAATCCTTGTGTACCGCTAGTTATCGCGGTCGCTGCTGCTTCCACGGATACCCTAAATTCATATAAATAATCATAGCTGTAATGTTGCCGGACTATGTTCCTTTCTTCACAGCAAGTTCACAAAGTAAAAGTCAAGCCATACCCAGCACAAAAAGAATAAGATACAATATTGAGAACTTGATGTATAGATTGTTTTACCTTGGGGGACTTCTTCATGTTACTTTCCTATTTAAGGGTTTGATAAATGTCCAATATAAAAAAAAATTCTTGATATAGTTTTGTATGTTAAAGAGAGAGAGAATTACTTGAAAATGAAACCCTTAAAGCTTATCAAAAATTCTTAACAAAATTTGTTAAAGATAGAAATAGTTTATTTCATCGTGATTTTTTGTTCATTGAATAATTAAGTGACTCTACTCTGCCTGATGGAAAACAAATGGAATCCAAAAGTGGTGGTCACCATACTCATTACAAATGTAGATAATCCAGTATGGTGATCCACCTCACGCCCCGCTTAAAGGAAATACCAATTACATATTTACTTACCATAATATAATACCAATTAATGCTTACGCATTCAAAGATTGAGGGCAATGTATATATTTCCTAAAAGGGCTACACAATTTTAAAATTTAAGTCTTCTACACTCAAATGTATAGAAATACTACCAAATACTTAGCTTCATCAATAATCACATAATTACTTTTATCGTGTTAAAACGAAATGATTACTTACATGCATCAATCATTGAAAATAAATAAAATAAATTGTTTTTGTTCTTCTCCACAGTTGCTTCTACCAATCGTTGGACTATGTGGAATTGATGGCGGGGGTTACCCCCAATCTGACTTAGTTATATTGACGTCACTATTGAAAAATGCCAAGTTACCTGCGCATGTCACTGTACCCGGTATGTACAATTGCTTTGTTGTAAATTTTATAAGTAACACATCTAAAACTATGTAGTGTGTATTGAAGTAATTAATAAATGGGAATCAAACGTACGACCTTTTTCAAATAAAGTACATGTTTCTTCTCTAGATAACCAAGCGACAAAGTCATCGGTCATACCAAGCTCGATTACTTCATTGTCGTCTCAAACTGCTTCCAATGAGAAACAGCCACCATCGAACGCTCAGCGGCGTTCTGACGCGCTGTTGGAACAGCTAACAGCACCACTACGAAATCCAGTAGCTTCAATGTCAGTGTCTCAAGCTCAACCAACGACCGCAGCATTGTCGCCCGGAAGTAAGGAGAGTTTGGAAAGTGCTAAAGAAGGGAATGCTTCTCAACAGGCTTCCATTGATATGAAGGTAAATTACAGCTTTATTTCAAATAAATAAGTTTATGTTAATTGCTGCGGATGCGTTAATAAGACTGTAACGAATGACTCGTGAAAACTACTTGTACTTAAATAAAAAAAAACGGGTTGCGCTCCGAGAGTGCTGGCAGAAGTGAAAACTTGAATATTAACGTTGTGCACAGTCACCATCCATTGATGCGCGTAGCAAGCTGTAACACAAACACACGTACATTTGCGATACACATAAACGAAACAGCAAGCGAAAGCATGCATTTTCACTGCGCGGTAGAAAGAGAGAGGAATATTCCATCTCCTAAGCCGCGCCGGCGGTCTACTCTCCCTCCGTCTTACGAATTTTCGATCAGGTCATGTGTCCTGACGCAAGTTTAACATTTTTTACCCATCACAAAAAGTGCACTACGCCGCTAAACAAGTTTTCACTTCAAAAAATATTAAAAAAAAAACTATTATTACTCTTATAAATATTGTTAAGAAGCACAGCTTTGTAATGAGACACAGTTAGCTCTTTCGAAAAAAACTATAGAATTCTAAGTGAACGTTTTTTGTTGTGCAGAAGTGGGTGGCATCGACATGCTCATCTTTGCTTATGGAGCTTAGAGCGGGCTCTGTGGTACTGAAGGTGTGTTCGTCACTTCCTTGCCTGCAGCGGTACCTCAACCGCTGGCAATCTTCCAAGGAGCAAGCGCAACCTCCTCACTTCAACTCTGATGCCTCACTGTAAGTTTCTTTACCCAAATATTTTTTGATGATATTAAAATTTACAACGAAATTAAAAACCGTTTTCAAGGTGTCCGTAGATTCCGTCAGTTTTTTTTCAGTATTTCTTTTTGTTTTAGTCTTCACTTTCTCGTGAATGAAGTGCACGTTTGTCGCCTTGCGTTGTCTTTGCCGTGCCTTGAACCATTTACACCAGAGCGCATTCTGACGCTAAGTGATGTTAGCGTCGCTGCCCTACTATGCGCCACAGCACAGGTAAATACATTTCTTTTCTATCTTAAGAGCCTACCAAAGTGACTACTCTGCCTGATGGAAAGCATGAATAGAATCCAAGAGTTGTGGTCACCATACTCACTGTAAATGTTGACGACGCAGTATGGTGACCCACACTATGACGGCCTTGTGAGATGCTTTTTCACACCCCGCTTGGGGACGTAAAAGGCATGATAGTCATTGTGACAGTGTAAGGCTTACACAGTTACCACGATAACTGTCACCCCTGCATCAATGGGCCTCCGGTCTCAGTCACCAACGAAACACGACAGCACGGATGCTGGTGCTTTAGGTTGGTCTGGTGTGGGAGGGTAGTATTGCCCCGGTCGAGTCGGCCGCTCGTGCTGAAATCAGCGTGGCTTTACTACCTAGAAAATATTATACATATTATGTACAAAACTATAAAATTTTGACTGAATATGTATACTTATTTTCCTTAATTTTTACAGGCATCATTACATCCAAAGGATGAAGAATATGAGCAACAGACAGCCACACTTGTTGAGAGTGCACTTAGTTTGTACAACACTGTTGGGGAGACATTTAAACAATCCACTCGCGCCGGTGGTTACGTAAGTCACTTTTAAAGTTTTATACCTCAGGTCTAATGTTATATTCTACAATCAATCTTAACTAACATTATAAATGCGAATGTGAGTTTGTTACGTTTGTACGCCTAAACCACTAGACCGATTTTAATGAAATTTAGCATGGAACTACTTTGATTCTTGTGGAAAGATATACTGCGATAATTGATATTCAAGTGGACGAAGGCGCGGGTAATCTTGTAGTTATAGTATAGTATTAAATACATGCAAACACCAATTTTTATGCCTATATTACTTGCCTTGCTGCGAGTTTACCTCCTATTTATATTGTCAGCGAAACTAACTTGGGTTATAAATAGGCCTCAAAAACTACACTTCTTTACAAGCATTATAAATTATTTATTTGATTTGTCAGGTATACCAAAACCATCTGATGATTGGAAGTTGGGTTCTGCTTTGTGGTTTACATCACGCACTGGCAGGCGCACCATGTCCTACCACAACGCCTGGCAAGAGTCCTGCCAAAACACCTTCCCGGCCCTACAATCTCACCAAGATGTACGTTCAATAATAATCATTTATTGTTTATATCTTTGGAATTTTTAAGTGTGAAATACGTTTTATTGGTGTGTACTACAAAAACTCAAGACCTCTCCCTCTAAAATATTGTAGATTATTAACGATAGTTATCATCTAGTAAGTAATAGCATTATAAAGTTTGGACAGTACTAGTTTCTCTTTTGTTATCAATATAACGCAGAGACCTACATATCGTGTATAACTTCTTTCTTCTCGCTTTCCTGTAAACTTTAGAAGTAATTTTGTAAAAAGGGTCGGCAGGTATGTAATTGGAAGTCAAAAAAGTCTGCACTATTCGAGCTCACACTACGCAATGTTGTATTTCATATATGTCTACTGAAAGCTTGATCGTTGTTTCATTGTAGTATATAATATAATACGTATATACAGGCAGCAGGGTCTGGGCGTGGTGTGGGTGGCGCTGGGCGGGCGCTGCCTGGCGTGGCTGAGCGCGCTGCTGTCGGACGCGCGGCTGGAGGCGCTGAGCTGCGGCGAGGCGGTGCCGGCCGCCCCGGCCCCGCTGCTCATCCTCGCGCAGCACACGGCGCACCAGAGGGAGCTGCGCCTCGCTTCAGCGGCTCCTTTACATCAGGTACTACTTACATATTTTGGGTATAGTCCGTTCGCGATAAGACAATAGTGACGCATCTGTCAAACTCCGTTCTTGATTAATCAGGTTCCAAGAAAGTATCGTTTTGTACGAGAACTTGGAACCAGATTGGTCTGATCTGCTAAAATTTAGCAAGCAACTATACCCATGAATGCTTAAAGAAATATATAACTAAAGCAAATAATATTAATTCTCACAATGATTTACAGCTGCTCGTGGCCTTAGGTGTCGTCTGCTACCGCAAAGCTACAAATTTGAAACGAGCTGTAGTACAGAAACAAAACCACGACGCAGATCCCGACCGCTCCGATTCAACTGTCTACTTCCAGGATATGATACTGTGCTCTGAGGATTCTGAGACTGATGATGGTATTTTTACATACTTTTATACTTTTCGGAGTAAAGTATTTAGTTAGTTAGTCTCAACTTAACCTATAATTTTGTTGCAAAAAATATCTTTGAATTTTTTATACTATGCACTATTTTTAAACGAGAAACGACCGCAATTGTTTAAATTAATTTTAAAAATTGTTTTCTGAACTAACTGTTCCAATCTGGTAATTTTTAACAAAAATCAAACAAAAATATTCCATAAGATCTAAAAAAATAAATCTGAACAGTGGGTTCCAATAAACTAAAATGACTTCTAAAGAAACTTGTGAAAATTACATTATATTTTTCATTCGTCCATTTTAGAAGATAGTGAACCTCTATTCGGGTTATGGTTCGAATCGACTCTTGTGGCGCCCGACGCTACAGACAACAGCGGCTTAGTACGTACGACCTCCAACGATAACGATAATAATGCTGAAGCACCAGCTCGACACCATCAGGCCATCGTGCCCGACAAAGCTGAGCCCTACAGCGTAAGTATTAAAGTCTGAATTACAAATTTTGAACCTGATTCGAGGACAGTAGAGGTAGTTTGGTATTTAATGGACGTAGAAAATAATAACATTGATTTACGGAAAAAACTTATCATTCTGTATTTATATAACCTTTAATATAGTCTGTAGTTACTACTATAATTGATTAGTAAAATAAATATAATATACATATTAGTCTACTATAGACTAGTAGACTAATATGTATATTATATTTATTAGGCAAACTAAAAAAACTTGTTATGGGAAGTCACACAAAAACTGTATTTGTTAAAGATTTAGTGGACTAAGCATTCTCATTTAAGTACAGTAAAAAACATACTTAGATCCTCAAGAGTTTTTTTTAAATAAATAGTAAGTAAGTGGATTAAAACAAAAATATTACAATCGTTAACTGTGCCGTTTCATTATACGTTTTTTTTTCAGTACATCACACTGGCTACTGAAGTATTTGTATTATTGACTGAAGAGATCATAAGTGAAGGTTCAGAGCGTCTTGGTCAACAATCCCTGCAGCTACATGATGCTCATCAGGCATTACTGGCGGCGTTAGCTAAAGATTTGGACAGAGAGACTGCTCGCACTGACACTGGTTAGTAATCACTTGTAAACTTGTGTGAAGTATTTACTTTAATTCTCTTACCGTTTTCAAAGTATACCCACCGCTAAAAACCGACCACGTATTTGTGGAACAATAGTGTCCATGATAGTTAAATAAATATGGTAATAATCATAAACTAGGCAAAGACATAAACATGAACTCATATATTGTTCATTGTATAACATATTATTATAAATACACTTAGAAAGAACAAATGTTTAATGATTTGTATTGACAAAAGACGTAGCTATAAGGCTCAAGTCCGGATTATTAACTTCAGAATGATATTCTTGTCCATCTAAATGGAGTATAATGGAGCAACTGTAGTGTGTACTCGTATATACAAATTTGTGTTTGATAGTATGCGAGATATAAAATTGAACCTATATGAACCGTAATTTAATCCAATTAC
The DNA here is from genome assembly GCA_949316085.1 of Hypercompe scribonia. Lineage (NCBI taxonomy): Eukaryota > Metazoa > Arthropoda > Insecta > Lepidoptera > Erebidae > Hypercompe > Hypercompe scribonia. The sequence goes on from OX438969.1 coordinate 20,415,289, forward strand.
ATATCTTATACAGGCACCATCTCTTCGTGCTTCGGCGCGCGTTTAGGTGCGCTGTATTCAGCCTTCAGTTCAGCGCTGGTGCGGTACTTACATAATCTCAGCGGCCTACCCTCGTTTGCGAGTCTGCAGCCGGCTTTACATCAACAGCTTATATCCGCTGGATCAGAAAGAACTAATTTGACACCACTACAGGTTTGTATAAAATAATAAGTTAGTAAATTTAGACATAACAATTTAACAAGTATTGGTCTTGGAAATCGAAGTATATTCTGAACTTTTTTTTTTATATTAACCTACCAAAGTGACTCTACTCTGCCGGATGGGAGGCATGAATAGAATCCAAGAGCGGTGGTAGCCGTACTCACTGCGAATGAAGACAGTGTAGTATGGCGACTCACGCTATGGCGGCCAAAATAAATAACTAAATTAAAATCAAGTAATATTCACCTACAGTTCTAGCATATTAGTCACATAACATATTAACATTCAATTACAACCACAGACATTTAGAAACGATGGAACCCCACTTGCACATTCTGATTTTCGGTTCAATTAATGGACACTTATATTCCTTAACTGAATGGTATTTTACTAATCCTTTTAACATGTTCAGACAATTGCAGCATTTCCTATCCATTATCATCACACTACAATCTTTGCCTTAAACACAGGTGGGCCCACGCGTAGTAAAACTACTCGGCAGTATGGTGCTGAGCAAGCAGGCTGCAGAACGGGAGAATAGTATTTTGGCGATGTGGCACAAGATTGTGAACACGCTGCAAGAGTGTGCGCTACAGTCGCAGCCCTCGCAGGACCATGATTATGAAGGTAAATAATATGAGGTTATATTATGTTGGTATAATAGGATAGATGACTGTATCGTAAATAAATGCCAATGTCCACTTCATTAAAACTAATATCGCGAAACATTTCGGAAAATACAATTAACATAACTTTTTATTATTATTACGAATTTCAATCAAATATACACTGAAATATATTGTTCAATTGAGTAGTTTAAAACAGTGACGTCATAATTTTGTATTTAGTATATTTTTCATAGAAAATTATCATTTTAACAGATGATAAAAAGTAACAAATTTGACTAAGGTGTCATCTAGCCTATTTATTGACTATACGCAACCTTATTTCTATGGCTAAGTTTCTTTGAATTATTTCTATAGCTGCAGCATAAAATAAATAATTTAGAAGTGTGTTTGTTAATAATGCTATTAATTTTTCAGATTTAAATGTTGAACACGCCCAACTCTTAGTATATCTCTTCCACTCATTGACGCTTATGCAAAAGAAATCTGTATTACTTATGACGTCCAATGCCATTATTAAAGTAAGTATGTTTTAAAAAATTCAGATATATATTAATATATCTAGTAGCTCAGAATGTTATAATATTTTAATTTTTCAGTTTTCTAATTATTTTGACGGTTTCAGGTGGTAGAAACATTGGCAATTAGCGATAGGAAGCGAGCAACAAACTTGGCTCCACATCAGCTGATGTTGACAACCCGCCTAATGTTGCTACTGGAATATTTAATGAGACACCTCTATGATGCTCCGCAGACATTATTACAACAGGTAACATTGTCTTTTATATTTTAAGACTTACCACTACCACTAAGAACTACTAACCACTACTAACTTCCACACTAAGAATAAATCTTTTTTTTTCTGAATTCACTATGTGTTTCTAGATTGAATGGAACTTAGTCATCGCCCCTGGTCTAGCACAACCTACAGCAGAAAGTAACGGTAGTACAAATGGTGGCAAGGCGACTAATAATGGACAGCCTAAGGCCCGCATTTACTGCGAAGTGCCTTTCATTGAACAGGCTTACAGAAGATTGTCGCAAGACGAGATGTCTATGAGACCTAAGTTCTATGCTCTGACTAATGCTGAGATCAACAATCAGGTAAATATTTAGTATAAAGTAATTCATTTATATGTATGAAGCGAGACAACAAACTTAAACATCGTGTGTTTTATGTAAGTGTAATGTTTAGAAATGTATGATTACTATGAAGTATTGTTTCTACTTGATGTTTATTACCTGTCAAAGTTTGCTATAAGAAAACTGAACCGTGTATAGCTTTTAAATTGATAATTACATATAGCTCGTATGTAACATGTATGTGATTTGTGTAGACAATGAAGAATAAAAAAATTAAAAAATTGTGTTCATCATTGAGATACATCGTGCTTTTGGTACTTTAAATGCATATTTTAGAGTTTGTAAAAAAAAAGACAGTGATTTAATAAACCATTTTATTTGTAGGAAAACCCTAAGTTCGATGGTTTAGCTTGTAACTTCGTGCTCGGCACGCCTCACAAGCTCAAGTACCCGCTGCTACTCGACGCGTTACTGTCGCTGTTGAACTCGGCGTGTGTGTGCGACAATGACAACTATCACTCGTCGCCAGCAGCGCTTGCCGCCTCACACTATTGTTTCCAGACTGCTTGGAGGTATGTTTGTTTGCTGATAAACTTAAGTCGCTTCGTCATATGTATATGAAAATAATACAGTTTTTATATTCCATTTTTGGAACGAAGTTCCTTACGGCAGGCTTGGAGGGGATAGGGATTTCGCTGCGGGACCGAACCGAAAAAAATGTGATAGTAAAACCGTAAGTGGAAAAAGTGCGTGGAATAAATCTGTGGAAAAAAGTGCGTGGAATAAAACCGTTAAATGAGACGTGCGCAGGCGCGAAAGCGCGTCATGTGTGCTATTTTATTATTTTAAGGAATTTATTATTTTATTTCCTAAAATACTGAATTTCCTAAATACTTTCTTGTACTTAAATAAAAACTAATCAGTAAAATTTAAGAGAAAAATCAAGAAAACCTACATAAAATTGAGCACGATTTTTTTTGCAAATTGTGTCGATTCCACATTATCCGAAGGAACTTCGTTCCTACCTGGTGTCCCACGACACCATTCATTTTTTTTTTGTTGTAATTGTTGCAAATGTACTTACAAACATTATATTTAAAAAGAATTCGAAAGTAACGAATTAGTGACAGAATTGAGACATCACATACATGATTTTGTATTAATAATAAAACAAAATTATATTTATTTTCTATCTTTTAATGCTTAATAATGTCGTAAACTTTAATTAAATTTTAACCACTAAATTATGTTTAGTTTACATAAATACTCGTTGAGACATCGTCGTCATAAACAGTCTTAAACCGTCCCCTGCTGGATTATAAGTCACTCCTTAGAAAGGAGGTTTTGACTTACTAAGATACAAGCAATGTAAAACCGACGATAACATAAAGAAAATGTGTATCAGGTTAGTGATAAGCATGCCCCCCGCCACCCCGCACATGGACAATCTGCAGGCGGGCACGAGCGCCGAGCTGACGTCACCGCTGCCTCTGCACGCCGTGGTGTGGGCGCCGCGCGCTGACAACAAGAAGGTTTTCAACCCCTGGCTCAAGGACGCGCTCGTTAAGCAGGGCATGTATACGCAGGTATCTACTGGTTGATAAATATTGACTTTTTTTTATTTATTGATGTTAGTTTTATCACTAAAGAAAAGACGTACGTGACACCATAAACTTACAGCACGCGAACTAAAGAAGCAACATGCACTTCATACTAGGCTCAAAATATGGGAACAAATTGAAAGAACACTAACTTAAATCTCATAAAAAATACTTAATTAAAAATATAAATATAGTTTATGGTGTTATTTCAAATTCTTGTTATTTAAAAGAAACCTAAATAATAATAGAATATTCTGATAAGTAAAATGTGTACGTATCGTTACGTACAAATGTATACTTACGTATATGTATTACGTATATGTTAGTATACATTATATTATGTTCTCATCTACGATCACAATTTTTTTACCTTTCACTTCCTCTTTCCATTTATAATTCACATTTAATCTACGTTGTATGCGAAAGATAGTTTCTAATGAGCAAATGTAAATTTAATTAAGCTTAAGGAGAGGTAAATATAATATTTTTTAAATATGTATTAGAAATTGCGCTTCTATTAATATTTTATTGTTCCAGTATGCTGAAAATTTGTTGGCCGGTGTCAGTACATCTTGCGATAACATTAAATACACGGCGTGGCTCGCTTCTGAAACTATAAAACACTTAAAACAAAATATTACTGGTATGTGCCATTTGTGTTCTTAAATTGAAACTTTGTCTATTTTAGACCGCGGTACTATTTTTAGTGGTATTGCTAATTTTTTTTTAATCCGTCATTACACGGTGAACCGAGGACCGAGACGGTGTCACCACCCTTATTCTTCTGGTGTCGTAAGAGGTGACCAAGGGTAAAACATATCCAAGACAACATCACTAAAACACCAACCTATCCGGGCAGTGTAGCATAACAAGCCAAAACCTTGCTAAGGGTAGGCCTACGTACAGCTTTGCTACTGATAAAGATGATGATGATTACGTCAAATAAATTAAAAAAACGTGTGTGTGTGTACTTAACTTTCTTTACGTAAGAAGTTATACTTCTTTGCGTAACATGATAAAAAAAAATCCTTCCTCTCATCATATATTTGTAAAGAAAACGACACTAATAATAGAAAAAATTGGCATTTTAATGGTATTGTTGTAACGCATTATCTAGTTAAATAAACTTCGCGTTGGTTTTTCATGACGATATCGGCTGTCTGAAACTGTGTGCGCGCGCGCACATCTCAAAAATTTAGCCTCATCCGTTTTCCCTAACACCCAAAAAAGTATAACTTTAAAAAATATCTTTTCGTTAACAATTAATCTGCTAAGCGATACTAAATCACAATGATAGCAATTTTTCGATACAGTATGAAGTAAACTGTATGTTACAGCCGACGGTCTACCATCGCTACTGGACGTGATATCTTGCGATTCGGCACTAGTCAGGTTCAAAGTGTGCTTAGCCGACTCTGCTACACCATCTGAAGCTCATCAGTTCATGCCTGACTTATTGGATTTACTTGAAACGGTCCTTGATTGTTGTCGGTGAGTTGGAACTGAAATCCTAACCAATTAGAATTCGAGTGTGTATTTGTCAAGTTGTTATCCAATCAGGCCCTAACCAGTCAATCGATTATAATAAAAATTAGTTGTTAGCATTACAATAAAGAATATATTGTACCATTTGTCTAGAAAAAAAGGTACTATACTTAATTAGTTGTGAATTGATTGACCAAATATTTGCTTTTAATTGAGACATTGAATTCTTCTATATTGTCTAATCCTTCTTCTATATTGTTTAACAAGTTCAATGAGGATACATGTTGATTAAGTTTTTTTTTTGTTTAGCCTCAGCGCCGGCATGGAGCTTGAAGGTCTAATGGAGAGTTCGAACAACCCATCTGAGGCGGCCGTCAGTAAGGCTCGTCTCCAAGTGTGTGGTACGTCTGGCCCAGTGGGCAACGGCAGCACTCCTCCGCCTGCGCTGGGAGCCTGGCTCAGGGGACACTTGCCGCCCAATGCGGCTGCCGCCTTGGACAGACTATCCTCACCACCGCCCCTCGCTTGTATCAACTTGGTAAGTACTATATGACAACCTGTAAATCAATCTTAATAATTCTTGAATTTTAAAGAATGTGTGTTAATATTGGAAAATTCAGAACACAAGGTGTGAACCATATATTTTATATATTTTATGGGTTCCCCTCGATTTCCACACACACAACTGTTCATCAGAAATTTGTGACCCAACGCGCTGAATGTACGCACGCGTGTGCATAAGTGATATGCTCTTATTGGTCGATTTTTTCGTTTCAACTCACCTATGACACAAACTAAAATAAAGGCGTGTTAGTCTATAGCTAAAGCCCTTCTGCATATCCCGTGGGGGAAAAGGGGACGTGTCGCGAGGTTTTACACGCGTAAAAGAACATAAAAAAAAGGTTCTATATAAATCCATTGTCCAGAGATCCATCCATTCTCAGCTATTCACGTTAAATTAATTAATTTTTTTACTTTATTATTGGATGTAGTCTGCACATAGTACTAAAAAATATTTTGATATTGCAGTCATTCTATGCGGCCCACATCATCCCATCAGAGAGTGCAGTCCTCAACTTGGTCTCGTCTCACTGCGAACTCATCACGGCCAACACGAAGTATTCACTCGGCCCATCACTGATGATGCTCGCTTATTCAGCTGCTAAGTTACTCGAGGTTGGAGCTAGTAAACTTGCTGACAGCCCTGAGTTGATGAAGAAGACCCTAGATTTGATTATACCAGCTTTGGTAAGTTGCTACGTTGTAAACTGTGTAATGTCTATGGTTGAAACGAGTTCTATGAAAGCAATATGAATAACTACCCTCATACCCATGTAATTTATTGTAAATGTAAACTGGATGTAATTTTTATTTTATGTTTTTATGAAAGAAGAAAATGTAAATTTGACGTAATAAAAAAAACACATGAAAATTTACTTATATTGCTATAACATTACCTGGCAATACAAGTTTAGCAAACTCCATGGCATGATTTCATTTAAATGCGTCATACTAGGGGGTACAACTGTGACGAAACTTCTGATATATTGTTCTTTCTTTCTTACTCTCTCGTGACTATTTGTGCAGACGGACGGTCGCTTGGAATTCTTGTCGGAACCTCTGGCGGCTACACTCAACACTCTAGTGCCGCAAGTGCAAAAAGCAGAGCAACTGATACATGAACACATACTAAAGACGACGTATGGGGTACTCGTGGAACATTTACAACCGTCTACTGAGAAAACATTGAAGCATATGGTAAGTAGACATAGCAAACAATACCCAGCAGTAAACGTTATTTACAAACAATTTACATTTAACTTATTTTATCGCTTAGTGGTCTAATGTTAATAATAAATTTTAATTCGTATTTCCACTCCACCAATCACCGATTGAATACACTATCGAAATAAGTTCAAAAAATATGCAATCATTAAGCTTCTCCACAATTATATCACTATTTTATTTATTCTTTCGTTGCTTTTGTATGTCTGCACACATACAATATACTATGGCGTGGGTCGCCATACTGCATTTTCTACATTCACAATGAGTATAGCGACCACCACTCTTGGATTCTGTGCATGCTTTCCATTAGACAGAGCAATCACTTCGATAGGCTTTTATAAAACAAAAAAAAATCTTGTATTTGTATTCCGATAAAAGTGTAAAAATGACAACATTCTTTTTGAAAACCTCTTCTATTATTCTTTAACCATATACTAGTCGCAATCTTACATATAATGGTAACATACGAATCCTTATTTCTATTGTGTAGGTAAAATATTGGGAAAAAATACTGGATCGACCTGCTGGCAGGCTCGCTTACGAAAAGGTCTTTGCTGACAACTCTGGATATACTCTTGGCAAGATTCTGCTCTCGGCACCTAACGCTAGAAATCCTTATGCTGAAAGAGTCATAAAGTAAGTTGGCTTAAAAATAAATTTATAAAATTGAGAATGTGGATATAAGTAGAGTTTCTTAATCAAACCAAAAGTAAGAACAAAAGAAATCTTATGCAAACTCAAACACAAACTAATCGTGATTAGTCGTAGTAATTGTGAGTTCAAATGTCTTTCGAAATACATTAAAATGCACCTACGTTATTATTTTGAATTTAATTTTAGGTAATCTGCGATTGCAAGTTACTAATTATCGCAAATTTAATTAAAAGTATTTAAAAAGTTATGATTACTTTGAAATACTGTTATTGATATCTTTGAAAACTTAACTTTGGTTGCCCTCCCCACCGCATAAGACAAAAAGGCGCTTAAACAATTTGCAAAGTGTCAAAAAAATATATCTTTACTATGTTGTATCTTAATTATTGTTGACGTGTCAAACATTTCAGATTGTTCATTAAAATATTCAATGGATGCGAGAACGAACTGAGTAGTGCTCTCTGTATATCCGTGTGCAAGTTTGTCGGTGTTGCTGACCAGCAGAAGCTTTCCGTATTATTGACACATATATGTATGGGTACACCAGGTGAGTTAGAAATAAAAATATTGCTTAAATATTCACCTGCAAATTAGGTATATTGTTAAGTAACCACATTCGTTATTTGTACTTTGCTCATCTTTATTTTAAATTGACAAAATTATTTAACGAATGTTACTTCTGTTACTTCTATTCGAATATAAGACCGTTATAAAATGTTATACTCTTACCAAAAAATTCTAATTTTCTTTAATAGAAAATAATGAAAAGAAAATTTTTTAGGAAAATGAAAAATAATTCGTCCCGCGAGGTTATATTGTTAGTTTTTTCAGTTTTAAAGAGTGTACATTACATTTACATTTTACAGCAACAAGCGGTGCTAACGGGACTGCTAACGGCACGCCGACAGAGACGGAGCTGCCCACGCCGACGTCGTCAGCTCCTGACGCGGTGAGCAACCCCGCCTCGCTGGCGCTCCGCAACGCGCTGCGCAGCGTGTTCCGCAGCGAGAGTGATGCTCAGCCTCGCAACGAGAACACCTCTCAGAGAAATGATTCGGATTTACCTGTGTTTGATACACCGTAAGTTTACTTAAATTTGTTTCATTATATACTTATTTAATTAAACTCTGCTTTTAGACGAGCTTGTCATTTAAAACGCTATTTGAAATCTACAACATTTGACAGTGTAAACCGAATGGCAATTAATGTTGCACTGTTTCCGAACTCACTGTTACAAGGATGAAGTTAATTTCTTTAGGTTATTATTGTAAGATATGTGATGGTGGGTCACTGTAAGCTTATACTGGTCGAAAAAAATAACTAAAGTGTATCAACATTTATTTAAATGAGTCATTTTTCAAAAGATCTTTTTTTTCTAAAAACTAGTTGAAATAAAGTAAAATCATAACTAAATTTGATTATCCAGGAATAGTTTTACTTCATTTCTTTTATAGATGATGACTATATACAACTGTTTTTTTTTGTTAATATAGATCTCCAGCACCAAGAGCGCAATCAGAAAATGCAGAACAACCTGTCAATTCAGGTAAAATTACTCTTTATTGAAAAGAAAATATAATTTGTAATTGTGATTTCGTATTAGTTTACGAAATTTTACCATAATATTTATCTACACATAGATTTTCTTATAACATGTTGATTATGAAACAGAAAGCTGCAGCTGGTCTGACGGTGCCAAAGAGAGTTCTCCAACGAGTGCCGCCACCACTGCTGCGGTCGCCGAGCCTGCGCCCGCGCCGCTCTCCGACGCAGCCAACGACAACGCCGCGCTACTCTCCGCCTTGTGCAAACATATTGTACTACACAGGTCAGTTAAGATTCTAAGTATAAAAAGCAGCCTTTTTAACTTAGCTGACGGAAATTGATTAGAAGCAGTTATTGCCATTTGTTTTGTAAACTATAAAAAATCTCATACTTAGGTACCTTGGAGTACTTATACACATAAGGTCACACAATACTAATCTTTTGGGCACCTTTCATACTTTTCCTGCCGCCCGATTACGAGGTCCTCGTCTAGCCGAAACTTTCAGTAGTTACAAGTACACATATAGAATTTCAGAAATATTGCAAAATCATTTCTTTAATAGGCAAATTCAAGTTAGACTGAGTGATCATTTTAAAATGGCATAATACTGTATCCTGCGTTACCTCAATAGCACCTACTATCTGTCTGATATACGAGGGTAGATTTATAAGTTCGCAGAATGACAGTGAAAAAGGCGGGTAAACGCGCTCTTTTGATGCCTACCGTATTCAGTGACTCATAATTAGTCTGCATAGTAAAATTTGTTGTGATTGGATCATTAGTTATTAAACTATCGTTGACCAAGTATTTTAATCGGGAACGAAGTGAAAAAAATGGAGAAAATTGAATTCCGTGCGGTGATAAAGTTCCTTACTAAGCAAGGAAAGTCTGTTCAAACCATACTCAATGAGATGTCATCGGTTTACGGGGATTCTTGCCCAGGAAAAACAATGGTCTACAAGTGGCATAGTTTATTTAAACAAGGCAGGGAATCACTTGAAGACGACCCGAGGCCGGGGCGCTCCGTTGAGGTGCTTACGCCAGAAGTTATTGCAAAAGTAGAAAAAATTGTATTGGAAGATGCTCGACTAAAAAAGAAACAACTCTCAGAAATGGTTGGAATATCGGATACAACAATTTTTAAAATTTTACACGATCATCTTGGCATGACTAAGGTTAGCGCACGGTGGGTGCCGAGAATGCTCACGCCATTGCAAAAACAACAGCGCGTGGAATGTTCACGTGCGTTTTTGGACCTCTGCAATGAAGACAAGGATGGCGTATTGAATCAAATTGTTACTGGGGATGAAACTTGGGTTCATCATTATGAACCCGAGTCCAAATAAGACTCCATGCAGTGGCACAAAAAGGGCACAGCACCACCCAAGAAATTTAAGGTTTCACAGTCGGCTGGGAAACTCATGGCAACGATTTTTTGGGACTCAGAAGGAATATTATTGATAGATTATAAAGATAAAGGCATTTCTATAACGGGGGAATACTACGCTTCAATCTTAGAACAGTTAAAAGAAGCCATCAAAGAAAAAAGACGGGGAAAATTAACGAAAGGTGTCCTGCTATGAGCCTTTTTCCTGGGAAGATTAAAAAAAGATCCGCTAGGGGCAGCACCGGTGGGGGGTACATATGTTTTGAATTCTCTATTGACAACAACGTTAAATATCTAGAATTATTATGGAATTAACGGAAGATGATGTACCTGGGGCGAAATTTAAATTTGCAAAAGTGCAAGATCATCTTGTCCGAGACTTAAAACGATGGTTGGCATGTCGTGGCTTAACCGTGTCTGGTAATAAAAATGTCCTAGTTGAAAGGTTAGTTGGTTTATAAATGTTATCGTATATGTCATTGTGTTGTATAAATTTATTTAATTTTAAATAAATTTTGTTGTTGTTTTTTTTTCTTTATCTATTTAAGAATTGAAGAATGCATTGCGAATGGTAATGATAAAAAAATTTTCATTGGAATTGATGGTGGTAAATGTTTAGCGGAAAAACAGCAACGCATGAAATTATCCAATCCAACTCTACCAAATTCAACATCCTGCACTTTTCCTATTACAAACTGGACAAATTTTCCATCCCAAGCTATCCCTCGTTCTTTTGGCTATGCTATCATGTATAATTATATCACTACCGGTCCTATTGATACTTTAGATTTGAATGCAACTTTATCAGACGATGATGAACAACTTCCAAATTGTGGAAACTCGAAAGCACTTCAAAGAGGAAGACAATATTGTCTGAGTGACTTTGTGTTAAATCTGGAAGATAATGCTAATGATTTGGTATATTACTTAAGAGCAGATGTACAATCTTCTTTTCGAGTCACTGTAAAGTACAAATAAGTATAGCTTTGGATAAGAATAGTAGCAAAATTATAGATGCTCAGTGTCAGTGTCCAGCATCTTCTTCAAAGAACTGTTCTCATATTGTTGCTTTACTTTATAAACTTGAGGATTATACTGTACGTTATGGTTATGATGCACTCACATGTATAAGTAATGTATTACTCACTCATAAGTATGTTTTTTAATTTTTTCAACTATTAAATCCGCTCTTCGTGATAAGTGAATCCACTCCAAACATTTTTTTTTGTCAACTTGTGGTTTTATAAAAGGCACGAATTTAACACCATCCTGCTTGTAACGACTATCAGATGTACAATTAGCAAACGCACAATGTTTAGTAGGCATGATAAATTTTGTTTTTTAATTTTTTTAACCACAATATTTATTTATTCTTATAGTAATAAAACGTACGTTTAACGTTGTTGTCAATAGAGAATTCAAAACATATGTACCCCCCACCGGTGCTGCCCCTAGCGGATCTTTTTTTAATCTTCCCAGGAAAAAGGCTCATTGCATGACAATGCTCCCGTTCACAAGAGCCGAGTCGCACTGGCTGCCCTGCATAAGGTGGGCTTCGATATTTTGAATCACCCACCCTACAGTCCAGATTTGGCTCCGAGTGATTATTATCTCTTTCCAAAAATGAAAAAAGAATTACGTGGTAAGAAATTTTCAACTGATGAGGAGGTTAAGGAAGCGGTTTCGGCGTATTTTTCAGACAAAGATAAAACTTTTTTTTACGAGAGAATAAAAAAACTAATTGAAAGATCTGAAAAATGTATTCGTGTTGCAGGGGAATATATAGAAAAAGAAAAATAATTTTGTGTTTTTATTATTACTCAATACCCTCCATTCCGCGAACTTAAAAACGCCCCCTCGTATGTATATTAAAATGATTTTTTTCTGTGTTCAGTGGTGATGATGTCAGTGAGCGCATGCTGAACACGCTGATCGGTGTTTGCGGTGAGAACTCGTGCTCGCCGTTACTACTGCGGGAGATGTGTCGACTGGCGGATGCGCACGCTGGCAGAGATCATCAACTTTTGTTCCCGGCTGCTGTTGGATGGCTCTCCACTTGGTGAATATTTAATTTGTTTTTGTTAAAGACGACTCTCGCTAGGAATAGTACTGTTTCACTGGTGATTTTTCAAACAAATATGAGATGGACACAAAAAGTACCCTGACTCGGCACAACAATTAGTGAATCACACAAAGTGTTGTCCTATGTTGGGTTTGAACCCACAACACTCAGCTCAGTAGAAAGCGGCAAGAAGACAACCACTACGCCACCTGTGCAATCAATTATGTACATATAACCTTATCGATAGATATATTGCATAAATCTATTGACACTACTACACTAGCTCTTATCTCGATTCTTTCATACGAGCTGGATTGTACTTCATTCAGTAGTTATAAAAATTATGTATTTATAAAATGCCATCGCTATTTAAATTACAAGATGTGCAGATGCAAGACAAAACCCTTTTAAGTTATCAAATAAGGTTCACCGTATACTCACTTCTATTTTTAAAAACTCCTTTTTTTATTGCGTGAAAACTGCCGAGGTGGTCACCCTACGGATTTGCGGCTGGATCATGTGTTTTAACTGGGCCAACTAAAACCACACGGTGTGCCATCTGAGATAGGAGGGATCCGGAAACACCTGTTATTACGATATCCGGATTATGTGTGTAAACACCCTACGCCGACCCGTCTGGCCAGCGTTGATGATGACATTTAAATATTATAGCTTCAGTGACATTAATAAATAAATAACTGACTTTTTTTTCCAAACTACGCTTTTTCGTTGTTAACGGTATGGTGATTAATTTAATTTAATTCTAGTGTGGACAACCTTAGCAGCCCAGAAGTTCTGGAAAAGTTAGAGGAAGGTCAAGTGGACGGAAATTTAGCGCCCCAAATCGAATCTGCATGCGTATTATTGTCGTATCTGGCCGACGCTTTACATGCCATCAATAATACACAGCCACATAGTAAGTAATATTTAAATATAAAATAAATATGACATATAGTATAATATGTGTTGTGTTTTTTTTTGTATAAATTTATAAAAATACCACCAAAATTTTTGCTAAATACTTGACACATTTCTAAGTTAAGCATTTTACGATTTGTTATAATTTAATCTTTATAGCTTGGCGTTCAGTTAGCCCCACTTGGGAATCACCTTCGGATCTAGGATTCGATTTGGATTACACTGACGAACAACAAGACGAAGACGACACGAGTGCTGATGATTCGGTACGTATGATTTTATTTTCTAAAATAATTACTCTACAGATATAGTATTATGTACTAGTAATAGTAATGAGTTACTAACGATTTTTAATTAACATCTCAAAATCTCTTGAGGGGAAAAATGAATTTGTAAGGACATATGACTGCTTTGTTAGTCTAGCTGTTAGCGTAGAGGACTGCCGTTCAAAAGGTCTCGGGTTCGATTCCTGGGTCACGTTAAAAGTGTTCTTGGGTTTGAAAGTTTGGAAGAGTTGCACGCCTGTACCTCACGTTAAGCAGTTAATATCGGTTGTTATGAAGATTTATGACAATCGTTATTGGGAAGTCGGTGCCTTCCAATGTATTGATAAGTAGGTCCAACATTCGAATTTAGTTTGTTTTCAGGTTTGCGAAGGTCTGATACCAGTCACTATGTGGAAAACTTCATATTTATATAAAGGGGGTTGATATAGTTGCCGACTTCAAATACTCTTAGGAATAACAAGGGCTAGGAAGATATATATTGTAATGAGATACGAATTTATTTAAGCTAAAACGTACCTAAAGCTAAGGAAGAAATCGGGCAATAACACTTTTCTATTAATCCATATCAGATTTTTTTACGATGGCCCTCACACTTTGTTAGGTAGTACAGCCACGCTGATTTCAGCACGAATGGACCGGCTCGACCGGGGAAGTACTACTCTCCCACAGAAGATTAACCAAAATCGACAGCATCTGTGCTGTTGTGTTTCGTTGGTGAGTGCGAGACCGGAGGCCCGTTGATGCAAGGGTGACAGTTGTCGTGGCAAGTGTGTACAATACAATGCCACGATGATTGTTATGCCTTCTACGTCCCCAAACGAGGCGTGAAAAAGCATCTCACTAGACCACAATAGTGTGGGTTACCATACTGTATTGTCTGCATTCACAATGAGTATGGTGACCACAACTCTTGGATTCTATTCATGCTTTCCATCAGGCAGATTAGAGTCACTTTGACAGGCTCGTAAAAAAAACACTAAGCTAACTTCAGTGCGGTAAAATTGTTCTTAACAAACTTTTCTTTTTTAGGATGAAGACGCAATGCTTCAATACAAGTTATGCACATTTACGGTGACTCAGCGAGAATTTATGAATCAGCACTGGTATCACTGCCACACGTGCAAGATGGTCGATGGGGTGGGCGTGTGTACTGTATGCGCACGCGTTTGTCATCGCGGACACGATGTTTCGTACGCCAAGTTCGGAAACTTCTTTTGTGACTGCGGAGCTAAACCAGACTCCAGGTAATGTATACAAATATATTTCTGACACTTTTAGGTAAGACGAGTTTGAATTGAGAGAAACTAGAGCAGTGGTTCCTTGTACTTGTAAATCGTCGTGATTTCGCTATAGCTTCTGGAGTTGTATTCTTTTTATTCATATCTTTATGAAGTGTACACATGCGCTATTACTGCATATTGCAATCATTGACAACTGTTAGATAGTCGATTTTAAAATTGACAATTGACATTTTGAAATTCTTGAAATTCTATGAATGCTAAATGAAAAATATTCATTGATACTTGTAAAAAAAGAGCTCATTCTTAATAAGAAAGTCATTACTACTGCGAATTCTTCTGCGGTGGAAGTCTTGTAACATGAAATACTTATTTGTATGTGCAGCTGTCAAGCGCTAGTGAAGCGATCAGTGACTTTAGGCGGAGCGCGAGAAGCAGGCGCTGAAGAAGCGACGCCTGCTCCTTCCCTGCGGCGTCGTCCGTCAAGCCCTGCACCTCCTGCCATCCTGGCGCCACCGCGCCGACCTGTTCTCGCTTCTAACATACAAGGTAACTTTTATTTCTGAATTATAGTTTCCGGGCTACAGAATTGGTTTACGTAAATGAGTAACTACACCATTAACACAGTTTCGTCATTAAATGAAAGAATTATTTACCTTTTTTTTATTTTATGCCAAATACCAATCAAAATCAATATTAGATTGATGACTTGAATTGTTGCGCCGTAGAGGTACAATAAGATCATTATGAAGTTAAAATCCTGTTACAGACACAATCTTTAATCCAAAAGCACTCGCCATTTTGTCAAGTAACTATAGTTCTGATACGATAATCATGTTACGGGTATATGTGATCCTTTTTCTTGTGGAATTTGTGATCGTGTGTAAAATATTTAATATCACATATCACATTTAATAACACATCTGACACATAAGCCATCTTCGAACTAAGTGGAACTAAAACACTTATATATTGTGTTTGTAAACACATACATATGTATTATACATACAAAAACCCCAAACTCTAAAACAAATACTTGTAAGATCTTACCAGAGAATCGAGCACAGCAACTGCGTACACTACCACTATGCCACCGAGTTTATCGATAGTATTAAAAGCATGAGTGTGTCTCGTCAGGTTGCCGCCAGTACCTGTCGCAGTACTCGGGCTGGGGCGCGTGCATCTCGCGCGTGCGGCGCCTCCTAGAAGCGTTGGCGGGCGGCGTGCGCTTGGCGTGCGAACGCGCCGCGCCTACGGGCGCGCATGGACGGGCACAGCGTGCACTCGCCACGTTACACCTGGGAGAGAAGAAGTTCACGCACACTGATAATCTCATGCTACCCACACTCGGTATGTTTTATTTTTTTTTATTCAACATTTCTTATAATACAGACAATAGCGTAAGTTCATATTCATATATTTTTTGCGACTAAGAGTCTTAGAGTGAGTTTATTTTACACCAACTCGATCTTTACGGTGCCCGTGTTCGGACTGGCGGTTGGCCCGTATTGGTATCTTAACCACTTACAACCAACTTCGAACGCGGTCTTCGTGGAAAGTGAGTTGATGTGAAATGAACTCGTACTAGGGCATATGATTGATTTGTTTAGAAAAATATTTAGGAAAAAAGGTGATAATAGTATACAATTTTTTCCTCCTTTTGTGTCAGCGTTATATATAACTTTAAATATTTTATTTTAAACTGCCTCAAGCTAAAGTTAGTGTTACAAAATACAAAATAAAACCTTTCACATGTGTAACTAATACTTTTGGCAATTTTAGAAGTAAGTAACAATAAAGATCTCGAAATAAAATAACCACACACTTATGTATTCTTTATTCCTATAGGCTCTCAGGAAGGCGCATTCGAAAACGTCCGAATGTCGTACACCGGTGAAACTGGACAAACTATCCGACAGTTGATGTCTGCGCATAAACTACGACGTGTCGCTATGTGCTGTCTCGCGTCGCCACAGGGACGCCGACAACACCTTGCAGTTTCGCATGATAAAGGTAAATAAATATACACTCATTTCGAAAGTGAATTCTGTTATTATTAATTGCTATTATTTTGTCTCCTAATCTTTACATCTCTTTCAGGAAAAATTACCGTTCTTCAACTATCGGCTCTGTTAAAACAAACAGACTCATCTAAAAACAAATTGACCTTGACTCGACTTTCATCCGCTCCCATACCGTTTATGGTGCTGAGTCTCAGCGGCAATCCATGGAATGAAGATCTATTAGCAGTGTGCGGACTCAAGGAGTGTCATGTATTGACATTTAATAGTGGTGGTAAGTGGTATTTAATACAGAAGTCAAAATGTGTACTCAGTTAATAGTAATAATAATAATGGAATGTGGATGCCGATATGTGGAATGTGGATGCCGATATGTGGAATGTGGATTCGGTAATCATTGTTCCGATAATCATATCTGTTCACGGATTGATAGCCAAGAGCCTCGACCAACACCTTAAGAGGCTCACGTTAGAGGGTTGGATCAAGGGTCTGATGCAGAAGGCAGTCCTCCTTGACACGGCCCGTATTGTGAGGAGTCTCTGGAGGAGGTCTCTGAAGCCCTAACCATCGGTATCTTGGTCCCTGTACCCGATGTCGATGGCCTGCTATTTTTTATATTTTTAAATATGTATTTTTTAATTTTTATATATTTAAAAATGTAATCAATATGTATATTTAAACGTAATAAAGAGAATAATAATAATATGAAATATTATTAAATATTATATTATTATAGTTAATAGTTATATTATTCTATGAAGCGAATTATTGAACGGTGGTAATATAGACATGTTACGGTTACAGGTGCCGTAGCTGATCACTTAGTACTGAATACCGGTCTGGAAGGCAACAATTACGTCATCAAAGCGATATGGTTGCCGGGCTCCCAGACTCAACTCGCACTAGTGACGTCAGATTTCGTCAAGATATTCGACTTGAGCAAGGATCTTAATAATCCGATGCATCACTTCCTTGTTCCTAGTGGAAAGGTAAAATTGTGTTATTGTGTGAAGAATTGCCTACTTGTACTAAATATTTCAGTATTTACTTAAAGAATTTAGGTCTATAAATCTGTAGTAAACATAACAGCGTACATCACTAGGCAAATGTATGTGGAAAATTGACTTTATTTACAACATACATTGACAAACAGAAGAAATTAACGCATCAGGGGTTGTGTCAAATTCAGTGTAGGAGGGAGCTTTACATGCTTTTGCCTCATTTTTTTCGATAACTTATAGAAAGCAAGGAAATATCTTTATAAATTAAATTGTTAATAGATAGATTTTTTTATGTTATGAAATCAACCACTCGGGTATTCTTATTCCCTTTATTAGTATAACTAAAATTCGACTGCGAAGTAAAATATAACATTAATTTACCTCTTATACAAATGTTTGTAGTAACTGATTCGCCTTCCATTATTTAGGTACGTGACGTAACATTCGTGAACCAAGACGGCGTGATGCACATGCTGTGCATGAGCTCTGCTGGTCATATTTACTGGCAACCAATGAGTGAGGAGTCTCGGGCAACGCTTGGCACCTTCTACGTCACTAATACACTTGAAGTTTTACATCCTGAGATACAGGTGAGATGCTCTAAAATTTTTTCACTTGCTAAAAGAAATTTAGTTAAAACTGAGGAAAGTAAAATAACAAATACCTGTAAAAGTCGTTACAAAGTCTAAAGGTACATGTTTACCAGTGGAGTATATAGAGATGAAATTGCAAACGGAAATTGATATGAGTAGAATATTATTTGGAAAGCCCATAAAATAGTACCCAAATGTATGTTTTGATTTTTAATGTGTACTGTCCATTGTATTATAATAATAATCATGCTTTAGATACTGGAATCAGTCTGAATTTTTCTTTACTCACTGAATACTGTACTTTAATATCATGCGGTCAAAGAATAATTTAAAAGAATGACAATCTGATACAATCAACGAGAAAGTTGTTAACGTTATGTATGTACGTTACATTGTTACGTATTAACTTTTTTGTTATAGGATGTAGCAGGACTAGTTGGAGGCGGCGGCGTCTCGATATACTATTCACACACTCTGAAAATGATGTTCTTCTCATACGCCCAAGGGAAGAGTTTCCTTGCGCCACTCAATACAGTTGAAGAGAGCGTCAAAGGTAAATATTTTTTTTTAAATTTACGAGACAAATTTTTATTTACATTCTTAAATAAAATAATACTAATGACAGTGTTGAGGACATAACAGAAGTGCTTTTGTTATATTATATCAAAGTGTATGTATGTATAGTTCAGTTATAAACACTCGTAAAACTCCATAGGCACCGCCATGATCGTGCTCACAACCAGTTCGAGTCAAAAGGAAGGAGGGGGCCGCGGTAGTGGAAAACAGGCTGGAGCCCAGTCATTGTGTCAGTGGGCCGAGGTGCCTGGACATCCTGGTCTGGTCACTGCTGTCATGCAAGCCTCTAACAACCCTGTTGTACTGATGTTGACTCCTACTAATATATTCGTGCAGGAGATTAAGGTAAGATTATTTAAGAATAGTTAAATAGTTTTTAAAAATGAAAACTGTAACTGGATATAGTTTAAACCAGCTTTTAATCAAGAGGCCTATGTTCAGCATAGAACTGTTGATAAAAAGGTGCTATTGATGATAGTTTAATATAATTTTTTGGTCTCTTACTAGTTATAACACATTATCGTATGTGACTCGACTCATTTTTTAGTATAAATGATAAACATTACATCTCATAGTTTAAAAATTGTGCTCAGAATCTTTATCAGAGATTACTTTTCGCAGAACTAGTGTTTCGGAAATGCTTTCCCTATCTTCCAGTTTATGTAGACTATAGAGGAAACTTCATGTCATTGATATGTATGCAGGTAGTTCCAGCCAAAGCTAAAATCACAGATATGGTAGCGGTCCGGCATTGGTGCGGTGGCGGTGGTGAACAGAAGAGCACACTGATCTTGCTTTGCGAAGACGGCAGCCTCAGGATGTACGCGGGCAGCAACGAGCACACCGGCTATTGGCTGTCGCCCGCCATACAACCCACACATGCCCCGCGACGACGTCCCAAGCTACTGTCACACCACGCTAAAGGGAAGGAACAGCAGGTTAGTATTTTGTCAAAAACATTTTAAGTGAACATGTGAAGTGTTTTTTTTTAAACTGACTGCTAGTATTACTAACCCACAAAACACAGTTTTTGAGTGAAGAGCTAAAAACAAAAATCCTTTAGCCGTAGACTCCGATGTTTTATAAACACCTGACGTTTAGGTATCTAGAATGGCAGTATTTGTTTGTGAATTTGGCATTATTATAGTATATATATTTATATATACATATTCTTATAAAATATTAGTGTACTTTTAGTCAGTAACAAAATCGTTCATCTTCCTATTGGAAGTCTGTTCGTTTTGGTTGTCTATATTAATCTTTGTATTAGAATATATAGAATAAAATGTGTGGGGCTTTGGGCAAAATCTAGTCTGATTTAAAAATTACGACATAAATCCCAGTCACCGTAATAATTATTTACAAATGGCAACACTTTTTGTTTAAACTTAATCATTTAACTTGTATATTTTCCATAGGCTGCCACCAAATCGAATGCAAACGGCGCACCACAATTCCCCATTGACTTTTTCGAACATTGCGTCGCAATGAACGACATCGAATTCGGTGGTAACGATCTACTGCAGGTTTATAATACGCAGCAAATTAAACACCGTCTCAACACCACAGGTAAATTATAATTCTTACTACTACTGTTATTGAGATGATAAAGTTGATTTAAAAATAAACTCCACGGAGAATCGCTAGAAATGTTGTTTTGATAACATTGTTCCGAATCACTGTAGAACATAATTTTTTTGCTTATTATTAAATATTGACTTTACAAAATAATGAGTGTGTGACTAAGTTTTCCATTAGAAGTGCGTACCATACCATACCATACTTAGAAAAATGAACGTTAGAGAAAAAAAATATTAGAGTAAATATTTACGATGCGCGCTCACATCGTTACGAATACCAGACACAAAAAAAAATTTGCTATTCAACCTTTTAGTTTTTTATTATATACAAATAATTATTTTATGATATTTAAATAAAATTTGTTTACCTAGATAATGTGTTATAATAAAACTTTCAGTGTCGTTTTCTCTACAAAGAAAATAACTCGAAGGATAAAATTTTTAGGAACATTTTTATCTTGTTACGCCAAAGAAGTATAATTTCTTATGTGCATACATAAGTACACACACACACGTTATTTTTTTTATAAATGTCACACTGCCATGGCAACAATTCTACCATGGTAGTTATTTAAAACAAAACAAAAAGTATTATTAAATAGTGTTTTTACTCTTTAGGTCTGTACGTGGTATCAACGAAAATGAGCGGATTTACGATGGAAGTTATAAACTCGGACCCCAATATGGTCATCTGTGGTATCCGAGTTCTACTCGGCAGTCAAGATGTTGCTAGAACTCCTACATGCCTTGAAGTGAGTATACACTTTTCAAACGACAACTTCAAGTATAACAGAACGGAAACTGTGTTTTTAAAACTACACTATCCATGCATAATTTTTGTGAGATTAATGAATAGCATTGACATACAAAGCAAATATTAAAAATATTTTAAGCGAAGATTATATATTATACATGTAATATAATTCCGATTTCAAATAATTGGAATACCTAGATTATTATTTAAAAAACAACGCGTATACACTGTAATAGTTCTGAGATAAACGTGGCCATAGAAGAAAAAAGTAGACAAAAATCAATATAATGCATAAAAACTCAAACAGACCTTAAACTATAATAACATTACAAAGCTAAACAGTTTTTTTTTGTTGAACACGCTAATCTGAGGAACTACTGGTCCGATTTAAAAAAATCTTTCAATGCTAGACAGCCCTTTTGTCGAGAATGCCCACAGTCTATATATCATCACGCTGCAACCAAGGCGAGCGGAGTATAAATGAAAAATGTTGAGAGCTTACATTGCGTGCGCCGCGTAAAAATTTATAGTTTCGCTAAAATAATGTATGGCAGAATTGTTCTTCTTTGAAAGTTCTTAAAAAAATCTCCGGCCTATTTCTATCCTTTAAGATTAGCTCACTATATCTCTGGTTTTGGTGAATAAATTTGTTGAGACTATGACATCACGCTACGCCCAATAGGAGACGTAGACGAAATTAAGCGACTCCGCTATGATATTAAGTATTGCGTGTATCTTACACAGGTGTATGGTAGATCGATTCAGACGCTAGTGGTGCGTAACCGTTGGTTCGACATACCTCTAACACGAGAAGAGTCTCTACAGTCTGATAAGAAACTTGTCATCACTTTCGGACCATCTCAAGACCCTGACGGTGTCACTATGGTGGACTCTGTAAAGGTATAATAAAATATTTTGTATTGACTTACTTTGTTAGTTTAAGCTGTTTAAAACTTGTTAATAAATTAAATGTTTTTCAAGGTGTATGGTAAAAATAAGGAGCAGTTTGGATGGCCAGAGGATAATGAAGATCCATCTGCTTGCCCATCAACTAGCAAGGTGGCTACGGTAAGTCTTACTTTGGTTCTTCTGTTTCCAAAGCAATATGCTCAATTGTAATACCTAGTAACTTTAAAAATAATGATTGTTGTACAGGAGGGTGAAGGCGGCGTGGGTGGTTGGAAGCCGTCCCCTCTGGAGCGCCTGGCGTGTGCCGCGCTGGAAGCGCTGGAATTGGGTGCAGGAGCCAGCGCTGCTGGGGCGCATGCTGCTGCCGAGCCGGCCAGGCGCCTGCTCTGCGCTCCTGCACCACCCTTGTTGCATGCGCGTGCGCAGTGTCTACTGCGGGCGTTGCATCACTCACACTACCATCAGTACAAGGTACTTACTACTTAATTGATCAAGCCTGAAAGCATATATAGATAGAATAACAATCAATTTAATTCGATTTATATATAATTTTATCCTTACATTTTATCCAAAGGACCAAGCCATTTTAAAGTACGTTTGCACATCATTGCGCGAGCTACGTGATACGGCGGATCCCCACAACATCGATCCGGAAGCTTACTTCCGTTTGGTGTTGTTAGCGCGAGGCGTGGCGGTCGCCAGACCTAACCATCTTGTAAAATATACCACCCCACCTCCGCCGAGACCTGCTAATGGTAAGACTGTAACAGACTTCATATATGAACGTTATAAGAATATAAATGAAGTTTCAAACATGTCCCAAATTTGTTTTTATTATTTTAAATAAAATTGTTAAATTTCTACTATCCAAATTATACTATTAAATATTTTGTACTACTAGCGATTTCATTCCACTACACTTATAAAAACTGTCAGTGTAACAAGTTATTGTATAAATACCTGCAGGTGTTAGTAGAAAAATTAGAAAAAATTAGAAAGATCCTTTCCTAATACATGTATTAATTATTCGATAGGTGACTGGTCCGTACTATGGAAAGGCGGCAGTACTGAAAATCCAGAAGACAAAGACAAGGAGCCTCATTTGTGCGGTTTGTTAACAAGTGTACTGTGGCGTTTAGCCGCCTGTCGCACTTCAACTGCTCAGCCGCCCGGTATATTGTCTTATGGACTGCGACACTCGGAACATACAATGCATGCTCTCGCCGACACAATACATGCGTTCCAATTGCACGGTGAGCCGGAATGTGTAAGTATCGTTCATATTTGTTCAATTTATTTGGTATTAGACCTCAAAAGTAGTTTTACTACCTAAGTGGTTGTACTGTATTATTGATTAATGGAACTTATTCTCATTTATGATCAGGGCATGTCACACGTATAAAGGTGTATAATGCGTATAATGATGGCGACGTTGACATTTCTAACACAAGTTCTAAATAAATAAAAAAGATTCTGTGTAACAAATATTTTGCTACAAATCTGTATATTTTTTAATTTGCTTTTTTTTTTGTTTTTATTATTGCGTAAACATATCTAATTGTCATCAATAATATGTCTAGTCTTTGAATTTGTCCATGTGTGACATTTTTTGATTGGCCATCATGTAGAACGTATTTTTTTAAGATATAGAAAAAAAACTATTATACGTAAAGAATTACAATACTAAATTATATTAAATAAGATAGATAATGTACATATGTACCAGAATTTACCATAAAAAACACAAATTAAGCTGTCAACGGCATATTTTTAAAGTTCTTCTTGAATCTTTAAACTGTAAGTGTTCTACATACTTCTAAAATATCATGTGTTTAAATGCAATTAGTATTAGACTTAGTGTGTCTGACATGTTTAATTTTAAAGTATATCACTTCTAATAAATAAAAATATTTCACGCAGATCGAATTCGGCAATCAAATCTACCTATCGCTCCTACTGGCCGAAGACCAAAGTATAAGCTTTGGAGCCAAAGCTGCCTTGATGCGAGTTCTTCGACCAAGAGTAAAGAGGCGCCGCGTCTATATACCGTCACCTCCGAACACACCGGGGACAGGCAATAAAAGTACGTAGGCAACTGTGTTTATTGTTTATTTTTTTTGTGTTTATTTTTTCGTCTAACATTGTTATGTAATTTATGTTCTAACGAAATGACTAAATATACAGTTAACTCTGACAAAGATTGAAAAATTATGAGGATTAGGTCCTAAAAATTTAATTATGAAGCTCATAAGCAGTTTTATTTGAGAAACTTGTCTTCGTATTTAAAAAAGGTAGAACAGGTCCTTCTGAAATTCTTCTTTCTAAATTCTACTTTCAACTGAATACACCTTCCAAATGTTTCTCTTTCTGTTTTTTTTTCTACTCCTCCAGGGCTTTTCCAAAGTATAAATATTAATATAAATCTAGATTGTAATTTTGTCATTTCATAAAAAATGTTTGTATTTAACACCAAACATATATGCGTGTTTAAGAATCTTTACCAGAAACAATTCATTTATTTTTACCGCTTTTATTTTAAAACAGGTGCTGGCTCGTCAGTAACTACTGCTCAACCGACAAGTTCGATCACCGAGGCAGTCGTTTCTGAATCTGACCTAAGCGCAAATCGTGACGACCAGCAGGAAAATCAATTCATGGATGTTGACGACTCTCTAGAGCCTATGGTTCTTCTTGCACCAGATGGAGGTAATTTGAACACTGTTTTTTGGGATACAGATCAGGAGATGAAATGATCAATGAAAATGATTGTGCGAAAATTACTTGTATTTGCAACCTCGCAATGTGTTTATACTGTGCCACACAACCGCAAGGTGGCGCAGCGGTTGTGAATGCGACTGCTGTGCTTGAGTTCTCGGGTTCGGTACCCGGGTCGGACCAAATGTTTGTATGATTTGTTAATATTTATTTCGAAGTTTCGGTGTTTTCTATGTATAATATGTATGTATTTAGTAAAAGTAAAAAGTATGTAAGTATTCTATCAGTCAGTCTAGTTATTATAGCACAAGCTCTGCTTAGTTTGAAACTAGATGACGTTGTGTGTCAAATGTCCGAAATATATATTTATTTATTTAATTATTTATTTATTTATACTAAACTTAACTATCGTGAATCATCAATTGAGCATTAAATCCCTGAATCCTACCTATTATTTCTTGGTGCAGGTTTGGAAGCCCTACTGGATATTCCGCCAGACGCAGATGATGAGACTATGGTGGAACTAGCCATAGCTTTGTCTTTACAAGAACAACCACGACGTGCACCTCCCGCACCCTCCGCTCCACCTCCACCAGCACCTGGCTTCAGCGATGCTACTGCTTCACCACCTGCGTAAGTTGACTGCTTTATGTTTCAATATCTGCCTCGCGATAGGAAATTGATAAATGACTTTTTAAGGTTAGGTGATTTCTGGTTCGATTTTTATGTAGAAGGCCTGTGAATTTGTTGCTCAACTACTCGATCGTCACGCTGACCGCGTTGGGCGTTGCGATTGGTTCACATTGAAATCACCCATTATAACGCCAAACACGGTCGCCATTGAGAACAAGCTAACGTGAATAAAATCTCAGACTCCCTCTTTACACTGCGTATATGACTTCTAACATTTTGGTTTATCAGGGACTTTATCAGCAAGTGTTGAAACTGACCCTTAATCATTTATCGCATAAGAGTAACAAAAATTCTACAAACATGTAATATGATTAGAAGTATTTGTAGTGATTTGTTTAATTAAATGGATCTTACAATGTTGGACGGTTAAGTTCTGACGACGAAGGCAGCACGGCCGCCACGGACGGCAGTACGCTCCGCACGTCCCCGGCCGACCCGCCCGGCTCCGCCGGCTCCGACAGCGGCGGCTCGGGGGCCGACAGCATCGGCGGCGTCTCGGGGCGTAGCAGTGCTTACGGTAAGGGTTAGTATTTCTAACATTATTATTTAAGACAGTTAGAACTTACTCTGCACGCTTGGAGTAACGGTTTATGCGGTCGCCACGCCGTTTTCTACTGCGCCGAGTGTTGTGGATTTAGATCCCGCTATGGTACAACACTGTGTGATCCACTAATTACTGTTCTGAATCTTGGTTTACTTTGTGTCCATTTTATGTGTATTTGTATAACGGCACATGACATATTCCAAATGCAGATATTGTCTTAGAAAAAAAAAAGGATTTATTGGAGTTTTGAATAAAGATCTTATTTAATTATGTATGTACATAAAATTGTATTGTATTAAATGTAGAAATATGTAGTTTCAAGTTAAGTAAACTTTCAAAAACATTGTTTAGAATAGCTAGTCACTGAGGCTAAAAGTTAATCATGATTCATGAAATATAATGAAAAACTGTTCACCTGAGTTATCGCTTGAAGCCATGCTTTTATATACTATCTGCACAAAGCACCGTGCGTGTACATTCATAAGCTTGTACGATTGTCATGTCACTTTTAGTGAAGATAAAAATATTCTCGTCTGAAATATTAAAATACACATAGTTTTGTTGTACAGAGGCTAAAAATTATTTTGAAACGTTACGATACCTTCTATTCCCTTCTATTTACCCGACGTTTCGAACTGATTACACCGCTGGTTGTGACGGGTAGACTGGTGTGAGCTTAGCAAGTAAACTATACAAATATAAATAATTTTTCGCGAAAGTTTAAAAAATCTCGAAAGTCTAATGACAGTAATATCTTAACAATAGTTGTTTAAAAAAAAGCGACACCGCAGCTCGACTATTGACGAGCCAAAGTTTATTTTAGATTGTGTATTTTTTTTTTCATTGTATCCATGCATCATTTTATAGGAGAAATGGTGTCGGCTCCTCCGACAACCATACTACCGTCCACTGTCGCAGCGGTACCTGTTTCTATCGCAGGTTTGTTTTTGTATCATTTTATTTCGTAAATATTGAAAATATCCTTGCTTGTTTGCTTGCTTGCGTAATAAATGCTTATACATGTGCTTAATTAGGAGTTTACTTAATAGGCTAGATGACACCTTAGTCAAATTAGTTACTTTTTATCATCTGTCAAAACGACAATTTTATATGAAAAATGTACTAAATACAAAATTGTGACGTCACTAGTTTAGACTACTCAGTTGAACAATATATTTCACGGTATATTTGATTGAAATTCGTAGTAATAATAAAAAGCTATGTTAATTGTATTTGCCGAGATATTTTACGATATTAATTTTAATGAAGTGGTCATTAGTATTTATTTACGATACAGTCATCTACCCAATTAGACGACAAGCAAGTATTTAATTAAGTACTTATGTATCTTCTGGGATTATATGTATATAGACTTACATCATACCTAAGAAAAGATATACATTTTCATACATATCCATTCTTACGTACGATGTATCCATCGGTGTATTCCATTATATAGATGGCATAACAAGACTCAATGTTACGGTAATAATGCTTTTAAAAATCGGTTATGATAATGAGTTTAACACGAAACGGTTCACGAAAGAGGTAGACCTTTCTCTAAACTCAAAGCAGTAAACTGTTCTGTCTAACATTTACTGTGAAATGATACTTAAACCTAACTTAACGAAATACTTTCAGTATCACTTATTACTAATTTTACCATCGAAGCAGACACACCTCTTTTCTAAAGAGAGTCTTATGTAAACCCGTCGATTGTTTAAGGCTGTTGATGAAAGATGTTGATAGTAATCAGAAAATCTTTCAAATCTTACAAATTATGCTAGTTACTTTTTTTTTATATTTCGTTTTTAAAGGTATTGCTTTCAGACAAATACTAATTTACCTCTCGTTTACAGCTGGCCAGTTGTCGTCTTCTTCCCAGCCGGTAGCATCGACATCTCGCACTATTGAAGCGGAGACTGAAACTCGTAAACTACATGCGTTGAGATTATCCCTGCTGTCTGCAGCTCTAAATGCCTTACCCACATTGAGGTATCTGCCTGGAGTCAGGGCTATACCTTTTGTTCAGGTTTGTAATATATTCTCTTTCAATTCACTTTTAAACTGTCTATGTGTTGTGTATCGCAGTTTTAACCTATGGCCTCTCTAAAGGGTCAGAAGTTTGGCGGTTTAGTCTTGAAAGCGTAACAGATAAACAGAGTTACTTTCGCATTTGTCATATTAGTAGAGACGTATCCACAGATAATAACATGTCTATTAACTTAAGGGATTAGTTTTGAAGTTATTTTTTTTGTGTAAATGAAATTTTTTATTACTTTTATAGGTGGTCCTCATGCTAGCTGGCGATCTCGACTCTAGCGTAGAAGGAGACCGGGCAGTATTAGACCGCCTTCTCGAACTGTTGGTCTCTGAACTGGACATCCAAGGCACTGAAAATACTTCCTCAGAAGACCGTGCCGATAAAAAAGAACTACAGCTTGCTATTATGCGGTTGGAGTTGCTGGTTTCTGAGTTAGATATGCAAGACGAAAGTGCCATACCAATACATGAACGAACAAACAGGCGGGAGTTACAGATGGTTATAATGAGATTGCTGAGTGAGTATTAATTATAATTGTGATATCATGCTATTGTGTAATAAGCTTTTAAATACACACTCTATTATTATAAATACATATAACCAATTCGTTACCTCGTTTTACCGTTTTACCTGAACAGTTAAAATGTGAAACAACAACAAATTCAGTTTTGCATTATATTAGTTCTGAATTTGTAAACCTTAAAAGTTGTATCGTTTTGCCTATTTGTAGAATAAAAAAAAACAAACGTAAATCACATGGTATAGATTTTTTAAGGGTCAAGACATATCCTTGTTGAGATGCTGCAACGAAATATTCTTACTAAAATGACTACGAGTGATCTGATCGTCTTCGAGCTAAACTTCCATGGATACCAGAAATAGTTTTACGCTCGACACATTGCGTTTCTTTTAATGAATGTTGAAGCACAGATTAGTACCATTTTGTTTCTTTAGGTGTGCTTATGGCGCGCTGGAAGAGCTCAGCGACGAGCGGCACGGCGGCCGGTCGCAACGAAGTGACGGGCGGCGCGTGCGCAGCTCACGTGTCGCGCCTGGCCGCCGCCGCGCTCGTGCGCGCCGGCGCGCCCGCTCACTGCTACCGCGTGCTCGCTGCCCTACTGCCTTATTGGAAGGATAAAGCTAGCAGTATGTATAAAATAAAAAATGTCTTCAACGAATATGCGTCACACCATACTTATTTTTTTACTTTACTTGGATTTTATGAATCATATTTCAACAGTCTTAATAGACCACTGCTGGACATAGACCTCTCCTTCGAAAGAGATATGGCAGACAAGAATAAATAGTAGACTAAAACCTTTTTATGTCCAAAAGTGGACTATAAAGGTTGTTGACGACGCTCATCTAGTCGGAAATTAATAGCGTATCCCCCTTATTCAAAGTATGTTCTATTTTTAGACTCTGGCAGCGCTACAACCGGTCAACAGTTGTTGAAACCGCAACCACCGCAACCGTTGCCCGATATGCAGCCTTTCTTCGACAAGGAGTACGTTAAGAGTGAGTATTAGAGCTTATTTACTTTGTACAAATAACGATATATGAAAAAATATATGTTGAAGTAAATTACCTTATAATTGTTTGTTACTAGGTCATGCTCTTGACGTATTCGATAATTATCCACAACTACTCATGGAGATGGCCTTGCGTCTGCCGTGCCAGATACATAAACATTGCGACCCCTCTAACTTTGATGCTCGCTGGCGTACGTTACTCTGCGAGTATATGATGAACCAGCAAACACCGCTCAGGTAAATATAGCATATACAAAAGGATCAGACCAGTCTCAACGGAGACCAGCCATCTACGCAGGCCATGTTATAGTGTACAAGTGTGTGCTAAAATAGGTGCACTCTCAGTTCCCTTAATATAACAATCCGATCGGACGTCTATCTCCGTGGCACCCCGTGCTACAAGTTCCAAACACCGAGCTGTTATTAAGTATTTTTGTTGTTAACCCGACCCCGAAATTGAACCCAGAACCTCTTGATCACCAGTCACATATGCTAACTGCATATTTAAAAGGCAAACGACAAATGAAAACAAAAAAAAATACTAGGTTAAATGCAATCAATGTAAGTTTAAGTACCTTATTGTGCGTTAGTCAAGACTATATTAGACTCCAATAAAAGAATTCCTGGCGAAAGTAACACCTAAAATGGTCCAGTAGATCTAACTTATATTATACATATAACATTTTTTATACGAGTCTTACGAGTGCGATATGAAATAAATAGAATACTAGACTACAACTTAAACATAACTGCCCATTTCTTTTTATTTAAGGCCGTAAAACTTTTTTTACAATAATGTTACCAAAACAGAAAATATTTTTTCAAATCCAACTTATTGTTACAGTGATTAGTACTTTTCAACACGAAAAATTAGTTTACCAACGGTTAGAATAGATGCTCATTTATTAATGTAACTATTTTTTAATTTTATTTGATATAGGAAACAAGTTCGTAAACTACTACTGTTGCTATGTGGTACGCGCGAGCGTTACCGGCAACTGCGTGACGTACACGCGCTCGACACGCACCTCAATGCGGCGCGCGCCCTGCTCACCACCGACCCCGCCTACGACAAGCTCGTGCAGCTTATGGACCATCTCAAGGTAGGTTCGAACATTATTTTATCTGATCTATCCTGGAGTGTTAAGTTAAACACACTCAGTATAGCAATTTTGGCAAAGGAAAACCAATGCTATTTTGGGTGTTTTTTTTTCTATTTTGTTAAGACAAATGATAAAAGTGCATTATATAGATGTTTGCTCTTCTCTGTGTATTTGTATTTACACTGGCAATATTTGAAAAAATAGAAGCCAAGTTACTTCTTTGATGTAACGTTAGGTGAAGACACTTTGAAATATGCCTTTGCCAAGTTTTTGTAATAACAAATATTAAGACGTTTAACGTATTCCGAACTGTAGATAAATTATTGTAAGTAAATCAACAAATCTGAGGGCAAAGCGCAAGTTTCACGTCATCTCGCTCTCGATAACGAGCGCGTTTGAGTTGTGATTGGTAACAACGCCGAACACGGCCACCGTGACGATCGAGTCGATGTGTTATAAATTCAAAATTGCTCCTCCAGGATACCTGATTTTATTTAGTACGTGTCCAATTGGTTTAATAGAATACGTGTAAGTGATCGTGGTGTATGTGTGTGTGCAGGCGTGCGCGGAGATAGTGAGCGCGCGCACGGGCAACTGGCAGCACACGTGCGTGACGGAGCGGCGCGAGGCGCTGGCGTGGCTGGTGACGGTGGCGCGTCGCGTGCACCCGCACGTGGCGCCCACCGTGCTGCAGCTGCTGCAGGCTGCGCTCTGCGCGCCCCACAACCATCCGCGCAACGACAACAAGGTCAGCGAGGCTCCTTGCTGCTGTTTTTATAACTTATTCCCACCATAGTGTCGATCTTTTTCGTAATGATTATGGTGCCATCTTAGATTACTTTTTATCGGACTGAGTAGAGTTACTTTGTGGACTCAATATTAAAAAAAACATAACTGGGACGAATGACTCCTGATTGAAATTATAAGCAGTTTCAGTAAGGTTCATTTTTAAGTCAAGTTATCCAGTTAACATTTCACAGCTCCATTAACAGATCCAATGTCCTATATCTGTGTCTAAAATTACTTCAGTTTCAACTCTTGAGTTAATTTTTTTTTTATTTGATGTAAAAACTACTGTTTCGATACACAAGTTACAACTGCACCAGCAGGTATCTACTAATCAATATACAAGTAGTCAAAAGTATTTTTTGTCCTTTATAACACACCAAAGCATTTTTATTATTCAAATTTACTTATCTCTTTGTATTGTTAAGCTAACTTGTGATACTTTTTTTTTTTAATACAGAACCAAACCGATTGGCCCGAGCGTGAACGAAGCGCCGAAAGTGACGCGTTTTCGTCGGACGGCTCTAAGTTCCAAGAACAGAGGGTTGGACCACTCGTGCAACAGATATTGAAACAGGTAATCATCATCAACAGCTTATAACATATATGACATAGGCCTCGCCTTAGGAAGAAGGTTTCGGTCAACTGTCATATCGGTACAACGCAGACCAGACGGGTTGGTAACATCAACAACCAGCAATATTTTCTTCTTTTTCATATTTTCATAGATAATAACATAAGTTATTAATTGCGTTAACTTTTTTCTATTTCAGGTGTCACAAGATGAATTAAGAATGTTTGTAAAGGCCTTCCTTCTTGAAACCAACTCAACTGCAGTACGCTGGCAGGCACATGCTCTACTTCTTGCTATTTACAAGTATGTATATTTTCAGTTACATCCTCCTAATATTATAAATGCGAATGTAAGTTTGTTTGTTACAAGTTCGAAAACTACTCAACTGATCATAATGGAATTTGGAGATATTAAGAAGTAACATAGGATATTTCTTATTAAAAAATATAGATAACTTAATGTGGCAGACCAAATTCCACGCGAGCAAAGCCGCGGGCAAAAGCCAGTACCAAATAACATAAACCCTCAATATGTGAAACAGAATACGAAATGTTTACTTTACTTTAAATAATTTAAAAAATATTGAAATCTGCTTTATATAAACTCTAATAATAGTACTTTAAGTGATTTATTGATTTTCTATATTACGTCAGGGGTTCTAGGTAGTACACATAAATCTAATGCAGATATGATGACTCACTGAAATCCGTCTCAAGGCGATGCTAATATATTTCTAAAATATCACATCTGTACCTGTAAACCAACATTCTATGGATAAAATACCCCTAATGCTCATATACTTAACACCTATATCACTTTCCAGCAATTCTTCACAACCAGACCAGGCTTCATTAGTGTCCCTGCTGTGGGCCATCTGGCCGACCCTACCACAATACGGACGCAAGGCGGCACAGTTCGTTGACTTGCTCGGCTACTTCACTCTAAAAACCCCCAATGTTGATACTGAGGTAATAAATATTTTATGTAATTATACTTAAACGAGGAACTATTTCATATCTATAATTAGATACAGATCGATTGGATATAGTATAGTTTGGAAGATAGCTTAATTTACAAAGTTCGGTGCCAATTTAATAGTAGTCTCTATATTGTTTTAAAACTCTTTAGTTTTCTTTATATATTTGTATAATGATTTTCTTGTTTGCAAGATTTCTAATTCACTTACCTTATTTTAAAGTAATGCACCCAAATTAGTCATAGAAAAAAAGTACCATACATTTTTATTCATATCTCCAAAATTTACTTATTCTATGGGTGACCTTAGTGTTAGTACTATATAACTTTACTTTTCTAGAAGTATGTCGGCAGTGCAGTCGAACTCCTGCGCAACCAGAATCTCCTGTTATCTTCTCATGGAAACGCAGTTTTGTACGCAGCCCTAGGTTCATTCGTTGAGCTCGATGGGTACTACCTCGAGTCGGAACCATGTCTGGTGTGCAACAACCCTGAAGTGCCGATGGCCACTATTAAATTACCTACTATCAAGGTTGGTACTAAGCATCACTGTACTGACTAGGTAAACTGGTTAGAAAATAGTGGGTCTTGAATTTGATATGTTATTTTGTTAATTAAAAGGAAAACACGACCTGGGTGTTTGGTTTAAACTTGTTTTGATTAAAACTACGCTGTTGCATATGTTTGGAGTTAAATTTTAAATACTCACTGTGGTTAATGGGAAAGTAACGAATACTGTTCCATAATAGAAATTTATTTTGGCTATGGTTCAAATTACATAATAGTACTGATACTTTTAAAACTTTTAATAGCAAATTTTACTGCAACTCAATGTAGTGCTTTGGCTCAATAAAGTATCAACTTATATAAATGGTGTAAATCAGGTAAAATAGACCTAAAACTGATTGTACATTTGATCAGAAATGTATATTCAAAATAATTAAAGAATAAAGACGACGATTACACGAATAGTGTAGTGGTTTGAGCGGTAACTTTCCTATTGCTTCCTTTCCTATTGCCTTGAGTTTGATCTCCACAACACATAGTGACAACAGTTAGTGCGATCCATATATTGTTGTTCTAAGTCTGGGTGTTCTTTGAGTCCTTTTCATGAATATTTGTGAAGTTTAAACGGATTAAAAGAGAAAGTCGAGTCGGCTACTAGTTCAACCGGTTTTACATGAATGTCAGTTTTTTCATGAAGCGACGGGCATCGGACCTCCCCAACTCTGAGGGCAAATTGAATTCGAAGGTTGAATGCCAGTTTTGAGTATATTACCATCAATGCTCATGAACCATCTGGACCGACGTTTTAACACCACCAATTTCAGTAGTCTGGGCTGCTATTATGGATTTATTGTAAGATAATTCCAATAACATTAACCTTTGATTGACAGTCACTTACGCTAACATGGAGGCAGATTTTTAAATTTCAAATTGATAACCAAAAAAAATATGTGGGTGTCCTTTTGTACTTTTAAATTTAATTACTGAAAATTAAACACAATACCGCACGCAGATCGACTCGAAGTTCACCACAACCACGCAGATAGTGAAGCTGGTCAACAGCCACATGATCAGCCGCATCAACCTGCGCATCAGCGACATCAAGCGCAGCAAGATGGTGCGAACCATCAACTTTTATTATAACAACAGGACTGTGCAGGCTGTGCAAGAACTTAAAAACAGACCGGGTAAGATTCGATGCGACATAATGTTTTGAGGAAACAGGAATTTATATGTTTATGGAATTAATGAATGGACAAAGTTTTTTAATGCCTTACAAAAGGTTTATTGATATGATGCGAGTGAGGTATGTAAAGGTACTAGTGACAGGACGTTGTTCTTACCTCCTTTTACCCTGAAAGGAAAAAGTATAATTTAATGCATGTGTGATTAAGTTTGAAAATCCTTTAAACCAAATGTTCATACAACCATTTCTTTAGACCCTGAGTGACTTCTAATTTTTAATGTTGTTTAATTATCTTATATATACATCTTAGATCAAACCTATTCTACTACGAATGCTAACTGAATAATTAATGTAATTGTTGAGTAATTTTCTGAATATACTTACATTTTACTTTCTGTAAATTTACCTAGGCATGTGGCACAAAGCAAAGCGAGTCCAGTTACAGTCGGGACAGTCTGAAGTGCGTGTAGACTTCCCATTGCCAATCGTGGCGTGCAATCTGATGATGGAATACGCTGATTTCTATGAGAATCAACAAGCAACTGGTATGATTTTTTTTTCTTGTATTGGTATCTGTGTAATAAAAAAGTAGTGAGGTATTTTATTTTTCATAATATTGTGTTGTAGGTGAATCCTTGCAATGTCCTCGCTGCTCACAATCCGTGCCCGCAAACCCTGGCGTTTGTGCTAATTGCGGTGAAAATGTCTTCCAGTGTCATAAGTGTCGGTATGTAATACTATATTCATCTTTTTTATTTGGAAGGGTATATCGCCCTTTTGCTCCCATTAAAATTTTAGACAGTAAAATAATCGTGGCAAATTACGAAATGCAAAATACTGTTTATTATATTTTTACTATTTAGTATTACAATTTAGGATATTTTATTAACTTAATCGTTTTAAACAACAAAATTTACAATGGCGGATTTACTGCCAAACACATCCTTTACCAATAAATAAACCATAAGGTATTGTGGAAATCAACGAGACGGAATTCCACTCTTTGATTTGGTAGTAATTTAAAAAAAAATGTTTACCTTTGTTCAGTGCTATAAACTACGACGAAAAGGATCCCTTCCTATGTCACGCCTGCGGTTTCTGCAAGTATGCGAAGTTTGACTACACGTTGACGGCGAGACCGTGTTGCGCTGTCGACACTATCGAGAACGACGAAGAACGCAAGAAGATGGTCCAAACTATCGGTGCGCTGCTCGACAAGGCGGACCGCGTCTATCGCCAGCTGGTCGCCAACAAACCTGTGTTGGAGGTAACTTATACATACATTACAAATAACGTAATTTATCACAGTTTCTTAATTATATAATTATGGTAACTACATAAATATATACATTTGTTAATTTATGGTAGGTAAAGTCTTTCGTGCTGTTTTACAGGTAATTGTATTTATTTTTATACATATATCACTTTATTTATTTTCTTTCACAAAGTTTAAATCGTAATTTAAATTATTATAATTTATAGGCCACAAGATAAAAGTCATGAAAAATACTCAACAAAACTTTTGTATTGTTCTTAGAGTCTTTAACTTGATTATTATTCTTCAAAATCTAAAACCAATTAAATTGTATACATTGTGCCGGATATTCTTTCACTGTTATTTAAAACTGTTTTTAACTCGGATGTCTTGTTCCACAGTCCCTTCTCCACAAGATAAGCGAACATCGTCTAGAAGGTCGTCCGGGCGACGACAGTAGCAACAACAACAGTAACACATCGTTCAGCGGGGCGCAAATCAATCGCGTCATACAAACACTCGCTCACAAGTACTGTGTCGATAGCAAAGGACATTTCGAGGACCTCTCCAAGATCATACAGAAGGTGCTTGCTTGTCGGTGAGTACATGCTTGTGGCAATTGATTGATCTTGAATTCTAAATTAGATACTATATTGTTGTTAATTTCGGAATCTTTCTCCTTTACAAACTGCTTTTTGCGAAAAAAAATAGGTTTAGATAACGATGCTATAGTAATAAGTACATAAGACACTGAAAAAGCAGAGCTATATCGGTCGATTTTACAGGATATCTTTTATTTTGTAAAATATATTTGCAATTTAATACTATATTTGAAACGGTTAAATATTGATTTATATAAATCATAACCTATTATTATTAAGATGTAGTGGAGCCACGCTAATTTCAGCACGAACGGGTCGGCTCAACCTGGGCAGTAGTACCCTCTCACAGAAGACCAACAAAAAACGACAGCATCCGTGCTGTCGTGTTTCGTTGATGAGTGCGAAACCCGAGGCCCATTGATGCAGGGGTGACGGTTATCGTGGTAACTGTGTGAGCCTTACGCTGTCACGATGACTATCATACCCTTCACGTCCCCAAACGGGGCGTTAAAAAGCATATACTAGGCTACTATAGTGTTGGTTACCATACTGCATTGATCGCATTTGGAATGAGTACGGTGACCATAACTCTTGGATTCTATTCATGCTTTCCTTGAGGCAGAGTAGAATCACTTTGGCAGGTTATTAATATAGAAAAACATATATATATATAATTGCTTTAATGCCGCCAAATTTGAAGTGTACTTTTATTGGTGTGTTCAGGAAGGAGCTGGTATCATTTGATAGATCACAGAGCGAACAAACAACGGGTGATACTTTGCCGGTCTACGCTGGACTGCTGCAGAATTACGATGGCGAAGTTACTAAAGGTAGCTACTTAAAAACATAATTATTAAATTAATCGTTATATTTAATGATAGTTTTTTTTTTATATGAGACAACACTCGAATTAGGAGTTGACTCCTGTTGCGGAAACGGATAAGTGTTGCCCCATGTGGGTTTGAATCCACAACACTCAGCGTAGTAGAGAGCTGCGTGGGGACCACTTGAACCACTGGGCCAACCGTGCAGTCAGTTGTAATCACGGTCAAGACTAATAGTACTACAGATTTGTTACATTTCTCTTTATTATTGAAAAAAAAAACACTGTCGGCTTACCTTAATTTGATAGTTTCGTTGGACACATAAACATTTTTGAACAATTATAAACTTGTTCTAAGTAAAAATAACATAATTTTATTTCGTTTTATTGTTTAATTAATATTCTACTTTAATTGAATATATTATCTAAAAAAGACCTTTTGTGCGGTATAAAAGATTAATTAAATTAATTTCAAAATGACCAACTGAAGAGGTGTGTATTATAATAACCTCTATGAATATGCGCCTCTAAATGTACGTTTAACGAACAGCCTTTAACAACTTACCACTGGACGTAGACCTCTCCTTAAGGAGGATCTTTATATGTACGTATACGTCTCGACAATAATAGTATTGATGGTTGTCTATTTTGTTCAATCAGTCTGTCCTGAATCGGGCGGTGGTTGCTACGGCTGCGCACTGGCGTGTGCTGAACATTGCTTGACGTTGCTGCGAGCCCTTGCGTCTCAGGCTGATCATAGGACTAGATTGTGTCGCTTTGGTCTGGTGCAGGAATTAGTCCAGCACAACCTGCATCGTGGTACTCCTCAGGTATCAAAACCTTATATTTCATATTTCTAATGTCAGGCTTAACAATTTTATTTGAGCTCATTATTTGTCAAATAAGGGTAAACTCCATGTAAATTACTTAACTTCTAAATTGTGGTTTCTTTGTGTTAGTAATTCACTAAGATTTGGATATATGCATCATCTATATATAGTTTAATATAAGTTATATAAATTAAACTTTAACATACAAGCTAATTTTGTTCAATTTTTTTTTGTTTCACATGTAAATCAGCATCTCAATATAAGATAAAAAATCCCGATTACCTGAAAGTTTTGTTAAATAGAATTAAAATTTTACTAAAATTGCAATCATACTGTTTAATATATACAGTATTAATAGTAGTTTATTTTTGATTGCGCTGTATGTGGAAGTCCTCACAGTCTGTTAGGAGCGATACACCTTCTTGTAGCAATGAATCATGGTCCCTAAATATTTTAATTTTACTTTAGAGCCAAGAGGAAGTGCGCGCCTTGATATGTTTGGTCACCCGTGATAACTTACCAGCAACGGAACAACTATGCGGTTTGCTGTCGCAACGCATTACGCTCTCGCTTATGGGGCACGCTGCCTCACAAGATCATAACAACTCTGTGAGTATATGAATCTCAATTATACACATATGCATTTAAAGTTCAAATTTGATTGTATTTTATATTTTCAATTCCATTTAGTCTGTGTCAGATTACACAATGTTTGAAATATATGTTTAGGTGCGTCCATTAGTTCTACTCCTGGGCTCACTGGTCAAAGTTCAAGACTCTGTAGAATGTTGGGAAGTAAGGCTGCGCTGTATCGTCAGATTATGGGTGTGGTATGTATCATTTCTGCTACAAATTCGTGGTTTGAAGCTCTTATGTACCATATTTGCTTGCGGTTGATCTATGACTTGTTTACATAAATTTTACTGTCGTTCAAACATATTTATAATGTGAATTTTTAGGTGTTGCCCTCAATTAACCGAAGTGGCTGGCATAGCTCCAGCTGCGAGCAGCATATTGAAGGAGGAAGCGATAATTGGCATTCCAGGCATTAATTCATCATCTCCGAACTGTAAGTATTTTTTTTTATAGAAATAATGGAAATAAGACTATGAATACTAAAATATAAATACACTAGATTTGTTATTTCATTTATTTATAATATGAACGATGTGTTGAAGAAAACTGTCGCATTTTAATATACTTTTAAATATAGCTTTAATTTAGTTTATTACCTTTTTGCATTTTTTTTCTTATAAGGATTTATTTTACACATACTTTAAGAGATATTGTGGTTAATGTTTGATTGGTCATCATAAAAAAATGTAAGACGTTTGGTCTCAATCTGAGCAGAGTACAATAAATATTACTAATAGTGTTGATAATTTATACAAAACATAATATTCCTAGAAAAAAAACTATTCAACTAAAAAAATTTTTTTTTTCAGCTTTAATTAATTATCGTTCGTGTACTGTTATACGTTTAGAACCATATTTTGTTACTTCTTTTGTTATTTTTTTGAATATATTAATTTGGTTTTGATATTTTTCTATAAAACACCTCATTATTTTATGCACAAATATTTTTGAGTGTTGTAGTAAAAAACTCTTTGAAATATTGCATAAATATATTATAATATATTTTGATTAAAAGGAAGAAGTAGTAGCTGTTTGCTGCTAAATACTCTTAATAATAATCAATGAGCTATTATTTTTAGTTTTGTGCTTATTATATCAGCAAAAATGCAATGTTTTATTATACAAAGAATGATAATGTTTTACCTACGTGCCATATTTACGAGAAATAGTTTTGTCATGCCACACAGCGCACCAGTTCGCGCTGCAACAAGTGGCGCTGCCGTGTCTGCGCTACATGCAACAGCTCATGGCGCCCGCTGCGCCTGCCGCGCCCGCCGCCGCTTCTACCGCCTCTACCGCGCCCGACTCGGAACAATCGAAAGATAACTCTAAGGTTATTTTTTAATCTTTTTATATCTTTTTCTTTCTAAAACATAATACGGCTCATCATCATCATCATCATCTCAGCTAAAAGACGTCCGCTGTTGGACATAGGCCAGCTCCAAGGTTCTCCACAATAGCCGGTTCCATGCCCACATCCAAAAGCTTCCCGCGACCTTTACTAGGTCGTCGGGCCACCTTGTGGGGGGCCTACCAACATTAAAAATCAATATTTTACTACTATTATTACTTTACCACTCTATTTTCACTTAACTTGAATTATTTTGAAAGAAAACTCTTGCATTAAGAAGATATCCTGTGTCGTGGGGGACTTGACAAATACATATAAAATAGACACAAAGAACACCCAGGCTCAAGGTAGACTTGGATCCACAAGATGATTCCCACAATAGTTCGCTTCTATACATATTGTGTATGTAGAAATAAATAAAATAAACAATCGATTCTCACGTTTATACTACTCGGCCACGTTGATAAGTAACAATTGCAAACCAATTTATAAATGAAAAAATAAAATTTTTGTTTAGAAAACTAATTGCCGACACAAATGGTTGGATTTTCTATTGAACCTTCGAATATATCTACAGACTCCTTGATTAGAAGGAGTTCAAGTTATCATCGTGTACTTAGTGAGTAACGTATTAATATTTTTTGACAATTTATTTTATAATTTTGTAAATTTACACTGCCGTGTACACAATAAATATTTTATGTTTTCTCTTATTAAACGATTTTGCGTTTTCTCCCGTGATTAGGAGGGCAGCATCTCAACGTTAGTGGGCGGCGCAGGCGCATCCGCGGCCGGCAACGTGGTCGTGGACCTGGCGGCCTGGCTGGCCGGCGCCGTGCCGCACGGCAAGTGGCGCCGCCTGGCCGCGCCGCGTGGGCCCCCGCAAGCGCCTCCCTCACACCGGGACGCGCACTTGGCGCACAAATACCTCGCCAAGTGGAGGGAAAGGGTTAGTCATCATCTTCAACAACCTTTAATAGTCCACTGCTGGACATCCTCCGACAGTCCTCGCAGTTGAAATAAAGTTTTAATCGAGTGTACGACGCTGCCCAGAGAGATCGATATAAGACTTGTGTCCAGATGGATTGATATAGGATTTGTGTCAAATTTTCCTTCTCTTTGCAGTGCTGTTGTCCTGCGTAGTTAGTTCCCTTAGTTGTCCTGCCTAATAGGAGTGGTCAGTCGCAATCTGTTAATCTCTTCAATTACTAAAAATATATTGTCAGAACTGATTATGTATGTCTAGTGTACTGTCATAGACTTAATACTACGTCACTTGTTGCTCAAAAATTTGTGGATTTTAGGAAACTTTTCTTTGGACTACGGTAATATATTTTATGCTTATATTACTCACATAATTATTTCTGAATGTTGTAGTTAATATTCTTAGAGATGTATTGCAACATAAAGAAGCAAAGTAGTGGGTGTTTACTGTTCAATACTTACGAGTATATGTACTTCCTACTACTTACTTCAACCAGTACATAGAACTAATTCATGTTAAATCACATTTTTAAGTTCAAATACAACTAAGCAATTCTATCGATATTTAAATAATTATATTTCATAAATACATAAATAAGTAGCGAAAGTTTCAAAACATGCACTTAAATTCATAAGAAATATGTTTTACAAATATTAATGAATGTTCACCATGTGAAGCACAAACTACTACTGCGTTTGAAAACACTTCAGCAAGTGTTAGTATAAGTTATATTTATTTTGTGATTTTTTATATAAATATGTTATTGACAGACAATGTTGTCGCACGGTATGCGACCACTTGCCCTCGAAGACGGTGGATGGTTACGACCAGTAATGTTCGACCCCAGCTCTCGCATCGCACGGGACACTGCTTGTCAAATGGTGAAGTCGCTATGCGACTCTTATGAGAGAACTAAAGCGGTAAGTGCCAAACTAAACTGTGCTTAATATATAAGAAGTTTAAGTTAAAAACAAGTTGTTTAACATACCTTAATATTTATTTTTTTGTAGGTCTTGATTCTATTGACTAGCTTCCTGCCCGAAGTCGGGACCGCAGGAGAGGCAAGCGAACAGTTCTTGCAACTATATCAAAGTAAGTTTCCCCAATTATTCATGTGCTTTTGGTCTGTATAATAAAATTAAATCGGACTATAAAATATACATAATTATCAATGTTTATAAATCTTTCTATTTTATAGCGTTGGCTTCTGAAGCACCGTGGAAACAATTCCTTGCACTTCGAGGAGTTCTGCAGCAGATAGCAGATTTAATGACTAAAGAAATTGAACAGCTCCATCGCCTTGAAGAAACTACTCTTACATCTGATCTTGCGCAGGGTAAGTTATATAAAGGTATTAAAGAAATTTGCGGAATTTAGATAATATGAGAATTTATGAAATTTGTATACAATAAATAGAGTAACACTAATACTGAAATCATAACATATTATGATGTTGGTGGCATTCATTTATGTGCGATATTTTAATTTTATTTAAACTTCCTGCATTACAAATATCCAAGAAACGGACTTAATACCACCCAGCATTCTAATAATCTACTTTGTTTATTGCAATACACTTGTTTATTCTACTTCATCATTTATACTTAAAATAGTAAATTATTAATTATTTAACTTAACAATTCATAAGTTGACAGTATATTTAAATTATATATAACGTGCTCTATTGTACCCAGGCTATGCGCTAAAACGTCTAACGGAGCTGCTAGCCATGTTCCTGGAGGAGAGTGGCGCCAGACGAACGTACAAGGGGCGCCTGGTGGGCGCGGTGCTGGGCGGCTACCTGTCCCTGCGCCGCCTCGTGGTACAACGCACGCGCCTCACAGACGACACGCAGGAGAAGCTTTTAGAATTACTAGAGGAGATGACCACTGGTGAGTTTTACCATTTCGGCAATAATTTTCATTGATTGTCGGCTTAACTCTTCAAAAATTACAAAAAATCTAATTTTAACGAATCTACCCTTTGAGTACGTAAGTGCCTGAAACCGCCTTCTTCAGGTTGTTTCTTAATAAAAACAATGTTGGCAGGCACGGAAGCAGAAACAGCTGAATTTATGGCAGTCTGCATTGAAACAGTGCAGAAGTATCCTC
The DNA here is from genome assembly GCA_949316085.1 of Hypercompe scribonia. Taxonomy (NCBI): domain Eukaryota; kingdom Metazoa; phylum Arthropoda; class Insecta; order Lepidoptera; family Erebidae; genus Hypercompe; species Hypercompe scribonia. Next base: position 20,458,851 of record OX438969.1, read on the forward strand.
TGACTGACTACCGTACTCCAGTATTCATCTTTGAACGTCTCTGCTCCATTATTTATCCTGAAGAAAATGATGTTGGAGAGTTCTTCCTTACACTTGAGAAGGATCCGCAGCAAGAAGACTTCTTGCAGGTTCGTAACCAAGATCATAAATAAAACTATTGGCATAGATGTGTAAGTAAGAGTATTACCATATAAATAATACACCACAGTGCATTTCTCCAGTAAATATAAAAAATACAGGTTACTGTCCTACGGTGGGGTTTTTTAGTGCTCGTTAACTGTTTGTTTTTGGTTTATTCGACTACCTCGTACTCCAGTGAGATGATGACCGTTGAAGGTCATATGTGTTCATCTAAAACTATCTAGGTTTTAGTCATATATGTAACTAAAGATATTTTTACACAACACTTCAATAACCAATTGAGATGATATTGAAAATAAAATAACATAAAACGTAAATATTTAAATTTGATTCACAGGGACGTATGTTAGGAAATCCATACTCGTCTCTGGAGCCAGGTATGGGACCATTAATGCGTGACGTGAAAAACAAGATCTGCACAGACTGTGAGTTAGTGGCACTGTTGGAAGACGACAACGGTATGGAGCTATTAGTCTGTAATAAGATCATGTCACTCGATTTGCCAGTGAAGGACGTTTACAAAAAGGTTAGTAGGCGTTTGAGCTTATTTTATTAAAATAGAGAATATGCATGTTTTTTTTTTAATTTTTGTAAACGATTCTACTTGAAAAAAAAAGTTTAATTTGCAAAGTTCATTCACTATTATGGTCTTATAGTCACTTCGGAAATCTTTGATCTTTGTAGCCAACTCTTTGTTTGTATGTTGTTCCCTGCCAATCTTACGAGCTATGACTGTTTATATTTCTTGCTATAGGAAGATCGGTAACATACTACTGATTACAAGTTCTAGAACATCAGTTAAATTGTATGCTGGCGTGTATAAGAGGGAATATGCATGCATTTTTTTAATTTTTAAAAACGTTTCAAGGACAAATCACAATACCAAAAATAAATATAAGACATTCAAAACATAAACCAACAAACTAAAAAAACAGATTAAAATCACTATAATTTTCGGACGGCAGTTTTGTTTTTTAAATAGTATTCAATGTTGGTTTCTTGTTGTTAATTTGTTATATCAATTTCTGATTTTATAAAATCAAAGCATTAGTTAGGGCAGTGTCTTTGACAATAATAGTTGCGGTATTTGTAGGTTTATACTATTGCGGTACTATTGGTCATCTGTTGTATGGGAACAGCATTGGAATTTTAGTTCCAATTTTAATCTGTTGAGATAAATTAATAACTACTAAAAGAGTAGTTCTGTCATAATTTGCTTTTTTATTTTAGGTTTGGTGTACATCGGGCGAGGGTGTGGATGCCATGCGTGTTGTATACCGAATGCGGGGTTTACTTGGTGATGCTACGGAAGAGTTTGTGGAGAGATTGACTCAGGCTAACACCGAGGCAGTCGATGACGAACAAACTTACAGAATGGCTAATGTGCTCGCTGATTGTGGTAAGTACAAATGCAGTCACTTGATAATGTGGTCAGTTAATTATTTGTAACATATAATAAATAATTTAGTACCTTACTGTTAATTGAAGGAATACTATTATTAGAGGTTGTGTGACGTCATCTTAAGAAACTTTAATACTGTGACTATGAATTTGCTAGCAATAATTTAAGAAATTATCTTAATTAGATGAATAACATATTCGTATATTTTAGAAATGTTAGTATTAAACAGTTGTTCAGAGGGCTTATTGTGAGCTTATTTTACATCTACTCGATCGTCACAGTGAAAATCATTTAAGAATGTAATGAATAATTTATACTAACTGTTTCGGTAGTGCAGTGGTAACGTACACGACTGCTGTGCTCGAGATCTCGTGTTCCATTCCCGGGTCAGATCAAACGTTTGTATGATCTGCAAATATGATGGGTTTGGATTTTTTCTATGTATAATATGTATAATTCACAAAAAATGTAAATGTAGGTATTTATATCCGTTATACAATATACTTATAGTCCAAGCTTTCCTTAGTTTTGGGACTAGATGACATTGTATATCAGATATCTGAAATATTTGAAACGTTGGGCAATAGGGTCGTAAATTTTTTAAATAATTTTATCGCGTATAAGTCCCACCGTATAACAAAACTATGTGTAAAAATAACGATTATCGTGTAGGCGGTATCGAGGTGATGCTGCAGCGGCTGGCGGCGATCCAGCGCGTGGGCGGGGCGCGCGCGCTGTGCTCCACGCTGCTGCGGCTGGTGTCGCTGTGCACGCGCGTGCGGCGCTGCGTGCGCGTGCTGACGCGCGCCGACACGCGCGCGCTGCCCGTGCTGCTGCACGCGCTGCACCTCGCCGCCATCGACGAGCGCGACATGCCGCGCGCGCAGCTCGTCTACCAGCTCCTGGAGGTACGCTTCCACCTACCGTTCTCTGCCGTGGCACTCCCACCCCGTCCTGCTATACTTACGCTCCTTGTACACTATGTCAAAAAATCTATTATATCGACGGACAACCGCCGAGACCTCGTAACTGACATGCGATAACACACAAAGAGGTATAGGCGAATAACCGTCGATATACGATTTTTTATGGTTTAACGAGGACAAACGAACAGATAAGATGGCGAGTAACCAACGTCACTCACGGGCCGCCGTGAAATACCCAAAAACAAACAGAAATGTATATTTTTTTGTTTCAGATTATGGAACGTATTCTCTCCGTGGCTGCCAGTGAAAGCCTCGAGTCCTTCCTACAATTCTCTCTTACGTTCGGTGGGCCGGAATATGTGCAAGCCTTGTTGAACTGCACTGAATGTCCAGGTAAAGTTCCAGATAATATTTTATTTCAAATATTGTTCTAGCTTAAATCTGTGTTAAAGCTACCAGAGTGCTACCAGAATTTCCGTTTTATATATCTAGATAGATAATAAAATACAATCATAAAAAAATTAACATCTGTCTATTAAAGTTCAATGGAATTAAAATAAACACTTCATTTTACGTACTTAACAAAAAATCATTATTTTACAAATTTGTTTCTAGCTATCGGCTCTGGTGTTACATCAGTTTTCAATGTGTCGGTTTTGTAGTTTTTTGTCATTTGAATGACATCTATACGATCACATTAAACACATGTTATAACAAAATTATTGATTTAATTATTCAATAACGTAATATTGTTTTTCTCCCTTAGGTATACGCAGCAACTCAGTGGCTCTAGGTCACCTAACCCGTGTGTTAGCCGCTCTAGTCTACGGCAATGATCTCAAGATGGCGATGTTAGTGGAACACTTCAAACCAGTCCTGGACTTCAATCGCTTGGACTCGGAACAATGGACCGAAGAAGAATTCCGCATGGAACTTTTCTGTGTATTCTGTGCCAATATCGAACGGAACTCTATCGGAGGCACTTTGAAAGATTATCTAATATCACTTGGAGTAGTCAGGGATGCTCTGGATTATATTGTGGTGAGTATTTTAATATTTTTTATTTATACATATGTCATATGTGTAAAATGAAGTGGCTTCCCGTTCTTGTACGCTTAGATCTTCCTAACTACAAAACGGAATTTAATGCGGTTTTCACAAATAAACGGAGTGATTTAAAAGGAAGGTTTATATATATATATATAAATATGTAGTACACGTATGTTATGATAGAGGAAAACCGACAGTTTCAAAGATTTCGCTGCAAAGCAAGGACAGGTCGCTAGTGTACAATAATTATACAACGAAAATCACATTGTTAACTATTATATTATAAATATAATAGGTAGTAATGAAAAGTTTCGATACGTAATTACTAGTATGTCAACATATATTTCGTAATTACCTTTGAAAATAGTAAAGTTAATCGTTTGTAAAAGCCACCTGCTCTATAAATAAAATAACAATACGAATTTATCAAAATGTTAAAAACATGGAAGAAACTGTCTAAAGTAAATGTTTAAAAGCATGGCAAATACATTATTATTAGTTAGGTACGTATATTTCTTCGATGTACACCGTGCGTGATGTGACCATGTGTGAGTAGATCCGCTGCCAGCAAGGAACTGAATGGTTGTCAAAATACTTTTGAGCGTATATATAGACGTGTTTTGTTTTTAACAAAGAAAGAAAACAAACAAATTCCAACTTGTAACTCACAGAGGATGAAATACATCATAAATAATAATATAAAAAATACTAAAATTATTTTGAAGTGCTCAGTAAAAAGATAACTGCAAAAGTAGTTTTGTCAGAATACTTTTGAGCGCTACTGTATATGTTATGCTTTATCTTAACGATATCCACTATAGAAAAAAAAATTTTTAATAAACTTAATAATTATTATTATTACGCACAGGAACATGCACCTTGCGTTAAACCTACATTGGTGTGTACTGACTCGGACGAACTCAAGGAGTTTATCAGTCGACCAGCTCTGAAATACATCCTGCGATTCCTCACCGGCCTGGCCGCAGAACATGAACCCACTCAGGTTTGTACATACCTACTATAAAAATGTTAGTTTTTGTGCATATTTGTTACTCTTCTACACCAAAGCTTGTTAAAGGATTTTAAAAAAGTTTTATGTTACTTGTTAGTTTAGTGGTTAGTGATCTTGTATAAGTATGTTTCCCTAACCGATTTCTGTCATGGCGGCCAGTCTCAACAATAGTGCACAAGTGTGTGCGCTAACACAGGTGCACTTTCTGTTCCCTCACTCTCATAATCCGATGGGACGGTTATCCGACACGACCGCGGAGAGACCAGGTGCAGAACTGACGACTTTACGTGCTCGCACGACACGAGAATTAAGACCTCGACATCAAAACTCCGGAGTGTTATTAAACATTTCTATAATCAGAAAACCTAAATAACTCTTTTTGATCCTACTCGGAATCGAACACGAGACCTCTTGATTGGTAGTTGCACATGCTAACCACTAAATCAACGAGACAACGGTCGTGAATTTAATTCAATTATTGAAGCATGAACATGACCAGTTGCTCTGTGTTGTTATGTACAAATGTATTTAAAAATCTTAAACTGTTTATCAGAAATCTGGTTTCGTTAACACAGGCTCTACCTAGTTTGGGATCAGACAGCCGTGTGTAAGATGTATGAAGTTGCTATTGTTATATTAATGTTTAGAATAATACGTCGTGTAATATCGTAGTGTATTCCTCATTAGATGCTGGTGTGCGAGAAAGTGATACCGATCGTACATCGCTTAGAACAAGTATCGTCAGGCGAACACGTGGGCTCGCTCGCTGAGAACCTACTGGAAGCGCTGCGGTCTCAGCCACAATGCGCCGCTAAAGTGCAGCAAGTCCGAGATTTCACCCGACAGGTAACTTAGTACACACATTTAATAAAATGACTACATTTTAAACATTAAAACTATAGCTATAGAATATAGTTTAGTTTAACTAAAAACAGTGTTCTGTACTATGTTAAAGTATTAAATACATTTTATTTTAATTATTCTTAATTAATATTTTATTTACTTCTAAAATCACAATCTCTTTAACACAATATAATACTTGACTTACTTACGTACAGATTGACAGTGTTATTTGATAAAGAGCAGTACCTAATGTAAGACTAAGCTTGTGTGTGGATAGGATACAAATTAAATAAATCTGTTCACTTGTGTGTACATGTGTGTACTGAAGTACACGATTGTATTTCGAGACAATTCTTAATTTTTAATTCTTGGCCATAATGGGGGTCACTATGCTGCATTATCTACATTCTCAATGAGTGACAGACCCTAAATATAATAAATGGTTTAATTGTTATAGGAGAAGAAACGTTTAGCGATGGCAGTACGCGAGCGTCAGCTGGGAGCTTTGGGCATGAGGAGCAACGAGCGCGGCCAGGTGACGGCGCAGTGCTCGCTCACGCAGCAGGTGGCCGACCTGGCCGAGGAGAACGGCGCCGTGTGCTGCATCTGTCGCGAGGGGTACAAGTACCAGCCCACCAAGGTGCCTACTCGTTTAAATTATGAGACTTTTCGTTTTATAGTGGTGATCGTTAACATTTTACACCTATAAATATTCGAGATTGCTCTGTATATTGCGAAAGTGATGTAATATCACACTATCACATTACTATCACCTTAACTTTTTTGAGTAAGGTGATTTAAAAGGGTATACGCACGAGGCTCCAAAATAGACAAAAAATTGTATGTATAAATTTTCTTAAAAACACTTATGTTAAAATGATTTTCACAACTGTTATATTATTTACTTTCATTAAATTTATTTACTTTACTATGATAATAAGTTGATCAGAATAAAATAATTCATAAAAAGAATTAAATACTTTGTTGTTGACATGAGTGTAGTCTGTCGTCACAGAGTAAGCGTGGCAAAATGACCGCGTTTAAATCGTCCGAAAATTATAGTAATTTTCATCTTTTTTTTTAACTTGTTAGTTTATATTTTGTATTTTTGGTATTATAATATCTAGTAGAAACGTTTTTAAAAATAGAAAAAAATCATACGTATTCCCAATTATACCCGCCAGCATACAATTTACCTGATCTTCTAGAACTTGTAACCAGTGATCTATTACTGATGTTTCTACAGCAAGAACTATAAACAGTCATAGCTCGTAAGATTGATAGGGAACAACACATAAACAAAGAGTTGGCTACAAAGATCAGAGATGGCCGAAGTGGCTATAAGTCCTAATATAGATTATAAGACCATAATAATGAACAAACTGCAGATTAAACTTTCAGTAAATTTTAATGTGTAATAACTTCCTTTCTTCACGTTATGGGACAAAATTGTTGCCACTTAAATAAAGCAGTACTATATAGATTGGACAAAATCTTCAAAACCTGTAGGCAATTTCATAGGACGTCAACGATATTAAAAGTAAATCTAAGCTAACGAGTCCTTTGGCCCATATGCTGATATAGTCGGTTTGCAGGTGCTCGGTATCTACACGTTCACGAAGCGTTGCCCCGTGGAGGAGTACGAGGTGCGCGCGCGCAAGACCCTGGGCTACACCACCGTGTCGCACTACAACATCGTGCACGTCGAGTGTCACATGGCGGCCGTTAGGCTTGCGCGTGCTAGGTGTGTACACTACTCATGTGATTTATAACATCGGGATATTAATAATTTGTTGAATGTATAAGACAATGAAGACTATACAGATGTCCCAATTTGTATACGTACTGACGTTTGTATTAAATCACTTGTAATTGTTTGCTCGTGTTGATGTTCAAACAAGATCAAGCACGTAACTAAAGCCCTAATTGTAATGGCAAGGATTTAGTAAACCACCAATAACCATTAAGAGTGGTTTGGAAGGTTAATCAACAATGTCAGCGACTGTTTCTTCTTTTGCAAAAAGTCCTTAGGGTGCCATCGAAACCGATTGTTTGTAACCAGTTGAGGTGAAAAAAAAATGTTTTTACGAAATCACGGCTACGAACAAGGGATTTATTTATACAGTAGCCATGAAGGAATCCTCGACCGTCATCAAAACCCTTAGTTTCATAAATAGGTTTCATATCACTAATAAGGTATTAAACCTTTGAAAACTCTTATAAGTAAGAAAAAAACTTGAAATAAAAATGTATATCATATTCTATATGTACAATAAATATAAAAATGAATCTCTATTTCCCTTGGTCACGACATCACGCGTGAACGGCTTGACCAATTTCGCTAATTCTTGGACAATTATTCTTGAAAGTGTTCGATAGGCCATTAATCGAGAATATACGGTATATAACATTACACTAAGACCAATAATAGCCGAGTATCGTGTAAGCAACTCATTTATAAAAAGAAAAGTTTTTACAGATTTATTTTTTTTCAACCTTTTTTTAACTTATTCAAAACCTATTTACAACTTCAAACAACTAAACATGAAGTTCTTAAACGGCAATTTTTTATGAATGTTGTATTTGACTAGGGATGAGTGGGAGAGCGCAGCGCTTCAGAACGCGTCTACGCGCTGTAACGGTCTGCTGCCTCTGTGGGGCCCGCACGTACCGGAGTCGGCCTTCGCTAGCTGTCTTGCGCGACACACTACCTACTTGCAGGTATTTCTATACTTTTCTTAGTTATTCTCTGATGTATGTATGTAACCATTTATCATACTAAAAGCGGCTACACACGACCTGAAAATCACTGGCGATATCGGATCCCTAAATCGTGAGCTCGCTCGGGTAGGATTTGCCTACACATGAGGCGATTTATGATACGATCTAGGGTCCTCCCCACCACTGTCCCGATATTGCCAGTGATTTTAGGGTCGTGTGTAGCCGCTTTTACCTACTGTTTAAGTCAGACACGACCAAAGTCATCAACCGTTGGGCAGCGGTCCAAACTTTATGACCTCGACTAGTTGGAGGTTCCATATTTCTATAAATGTGTGGTGTAAATGTATTTTAGTAATATAAGTATTATTGTGTCAGGAGTGCACGGGTCACCGCGACATCGGTCACACGTGCACGCTGCACGACTTGAAGCTGTTGCTGCTGCGGTTCGCTCGAGGGCGCACGTTCCACGACGACACGGGCGGCGGCGGCCCGCTCTCCAACATGCAGCTCGTCCCCGCCCTCATACACATGGCGCTCTATGTTATCAACACGTATGTATAACGACGTTACTGTTTATTCATATGTACGTGATCTTTAATTACGTACATATTGTATAATAAAGTTTAAAATACAAATAAGATCAAATTAGACATCAAACTATTTTTTAATTTTATTTAATAACTTTATACACAAAATGTAGAATGGCAGACCTACTGCTAAAAGTCTTCTCTACCAGTCTACCGTTGGGTGGTTCGGAAATGAGTGGGAAATATATTGATTTAGTAACTTTCACTTCAAATTATAATGTTTTTATTTAAACATCTTTCAAGAATACATAAAATAAAAGAAAAAAAATGATTTGATGCAGAATCTAACTACATAATTTAACCGTTGTTTTTTTTTTGTTCAATAACCTGCCTAGCTGTTACAGATAAAAAAAATGGATGACAAGGAAATGTAATGACCATTTAAAGAGCACCTCTTATGGGTTATCACATGTAATTTTAAATATTTATTTCCATTTAATGTAAAATTTTGATCCTGAAGTAAACATAGATGAAACAATAGCAACGTTGGAATAATACGTTGGTGTGTCGTCCAGGTCGCGCGTAGCAGCCCGCGAGGCGTCAGCCCTGGAGGCGGCGCTGGCGTGGGCCCCGGCGCGGCTGCTGGAGGCCGCGCACGACGCCGAGGGGCCCCTCTACTTCCTCACCCTCATGCTCATGCTCTACCCGCACCACAAGTAAGGCCTCGCACTACTGCTATTACATGGCAACGTTTAATGATCTACTTTGACTTATTACCGTTCACTTAGAGGTAGAAAAAGCTGGCCCACGCAACCTTGTCTGCGTCTCCTATGGCCTGTAGCGTGATTTTATACAGCGTGAACTAATTTCTTTAATATAAAAAGGTTATAGTGAGCCAACCTCAAAAGATAGACATATGCTGCTGTAGTCTTTTTTTTTAAATTGAAAGGGAAATAATTATTTCATACATTATCTTTGCAAAACTTTAATCGTTTACGCAGCGCAGGCAAAAGAAGCACTAGAAAGAAATACAATTATCCGATAATATATAGCCTATAGTCTTCCTTGATAGCTGGGCTATATAACACTGAAAGATTTTTTAAATCAGAACTGTAGTTCCAAGGAATAGCGCTTCAACAAAACGAACAAACAACCTTCAGCTTTATAACATACGTAGAAGTAACTCATTCAAAAACCATTCACGAAATTCATACTTCAAGTTTCATTTTCACATTATACAGACTGACTGGTGAGATACCTTCAATATTTGAGGACGTGATAGTATGCGAACATATATCATGAAATAAAATAACATAAAAACGAAATATTAAATAACTTCTTAGTAAACTTTGTACACAGTACACCGAGAGCCCAGTATTTAACTGCGGAATACTTGGACACCGCGCGGACTTATTTTTTAGAGACATTTCGATAAAAAATAAGCACCTATTTTTTTTATATCAAGTTAACGAGAATCGAGTACCGAGTACTCTCCATAAGTATTGAAGGTATCTCACCAGTCACAGTGTATAAAAAATAGTTATACTCTCTGTGTGGCGACAGGTTAAGTATACGGAGTGTCACCATTCCTATTCTTTCCATGGGTGTCCTAAGAAGCAACTAAGTGAATAAAATATACAAGACAACATCACTGGAAAGAAAAGGAAAATTTGAAACAAACTCTACTATACCAACTCGTCGGGCCAGCGTGGTATAGTAGGCCAAAATCTCCTTGTTAAAGAGAAACCTATGTCCAGCAGTGGACTATTAATATCTGTTAATAATGGTTACGATAATGATGATGATGATGAAAAGTTAGACAAACAAGGATATGGTGAACCTAATATCTTATGTGTATCAATTTATTTTGTAGATTTTTTATTTCGTGATGTAGTAATGCAAAAGTAACTATCTGTTATTACAGGTAAATTGCTGAACCGATAATGACAATGAGTACTTGTCTCCATATATCAACACATATACTTTATTGTTAGATGAGTGATTGATGAGTTGGTGTTATGACAGTCACTCATCATCATTGGTATAAGTACCAATAACTCATCTATGTTTACAATAAAATGAAATCATACAGTATTTATCATCAATTACACAATTAATACGGATAAACATACATGACAAGGCCAATTATTTTTACTGCTTTGTATAGTATCCTATAATTATGACATAAAGTTATTATAATAATAGTGCAGTTTTATTATGAGAATTTATGTCATAGAAAATGGAAACCTTAGTTTTTTTTTTAAATGCTCACTGCGGGAATATATCCTGAATTTACACACAACTGACACAAAGAGTACCTAAACTCAAAATAACAATTTGTAGGTATGTTAGCAGGGAATGGTCCATGGGGTGACAGATTAAGAATACTGAGTGCCATAGCCCGTATTCATCCTGTGGGGTGAACAACGGGATACGCAGGATAATCCTATTCCAATCTGTCTGGCCAGCTTAGTATAATAGGTCAAACCCTGCGTTCTAAGGAGTCTTATGTCCAGTAGTAGACTTGAAGACTGACGACGATAGTCACGGAGTATGGCATTAAAATCTTAATATATTTAGCATTTATTTTTCTTTTTAAAAAGGCAACATCCTCACTAGGAATAAATCCTGTGTCGCGGAAGTGTATACAAACTTACAAGAAACGGACACAAAGAACACTCAGATTCAGAACAACAATTTGCGGATCACATAAAGTGTTGTCCCATGTAGGATTTGAACCCACGACACTCAGCGCAGTAGAGGGCGGCGTGATGACCGCTGAACCACTAGGCCGACCATACAGTCGATTGCAATTACAGTGCAATTATATTATTAACCATTTTCTTTGTATCTCAGATGGCGTACGCTGAAAGTGGATATGCTGAAACGGCTGCTGCTAATCGGTCACGTGCGGGCCATAGCGCCGGGCGGGCCGGCCATGCGCGCCGTGCCGCCTGAACACCGCACGCCCAAGCAGTGGCCCGACTACAAGCCCTACGCGTTCTTCATGGCTATTATAGACCAACTCTATAATGTCATGTTTAAGGTCAGTAAGACGATATAGTTAATGAATATAGGTAATACACTGAGTGCTTATATGCTTACATAAACTGCTACTGGTTTTTATTTATTATATTATAATAGCCTGAACCCGTTGTGTAGATTGTTGTAATATACACAACAGTTTTTACACCACCACCTAAATAAAAAATGAATGAAATGGAATACTTAGTTAACAAATGAAAATTGAAAACATGCAGTTCTTAAATTTACCCGGCAATAAATTGTAGATTTAAGAAAATTATAATCACACATAGTCACTGTAATAATACATGGTTTTGGCAATGTATTTTATGTTCAATATTCAAATTCGCATATATTTATTTACACATGTCCTGTATGTACAAATTGAATGATATGTCCAGCAGTGGATTGTTAAATGCTGTTGGTGATGATGATGACATGTAAATTTGTTTTTGCTGTTTTATTTTATTATAACCTGCAGATGCTGTTGCATTTATAAAAAAAAACAAAATATAGAACAACTTATTTGTCAACAGAACGTAAGTGCAACTACTGTAGACCAGTGGCCAATCAAACTCGCCGAATATGTTCGACACAACGACGAAGCGAATGGGAAGGCGGCCGAGCGTATCGTCACCACGTTAACTGATGAACTGTTGCCGTGCGCCTCCTTCGCGGAATTCTGCGATGCCGCGGGCTTCCTAGAAGACATCCCCGAACCCGACAACTTCCTCCAGGCCCTCATAGACGAGCAACCTTGAGACAGGCCTTTTGTGCCGCACTGCCTTAGCTACAATGGGTGCATGGCCTCCTAACACAAATTATTGTAAATCAAACTTGTTTAAATATAGACTAACTAGTCTTTTAACAGATATTTTGAGCTTAACCGTATGCGGCCTACGGCTGAGTGACAGTATCTAATAATTGACTAGCACATTTTACACATTTTACAATTTTAATATACAGAAAACCTAGTATAACTTATTCGTTTTAACAGTAAATATGTCTCGTCTTCCTCGCTGTGCACTGTCGTGAGATGCCACGATTCTCACTGAAATCTAGTTTAGATAAGGCCATGTGCTCACTGTTGTCGTGAACACACCCCTTCACTATCGGGTCGAGGCTCTTGGAATGATTACCACGCGTTAAAGATTATTAACGAGATATTATATGCTTGTAGATTAAAATTATTCAAATAAATTATTCACTTATACTTTTGGTGCTTCAATTGTAATAGCTGATTTAATTTTTCTGCAATAAATAGTTTCTGCTTCAATTTGTGTTTGATTTATTGTAAGATTCGTATCTTGCAGTTAAGAATAATGACGGTAAGTGACAGTTATAGATATTTAGCGCTATTTTTCTATTTCTTTACTACCGACAAAATTTCCAAAAAATAAAAGAATAGACGATAGAGATATACGAATAAAAAAATCCACGTATAAAAAGAACAGTGAATGCCCTACAAAATTGGCCTTAATTTGTATTAAAATAAGTGTTATATCTATTTAGGTCTATTATAATGGCAATGTCGAAAATCTGAACGAAATCGAAATTAAGTATACTATATATATATATAGTATACCGAGCTATAGCTATAGGGAGTTCAACATGTTAAGTATAATATAATCCATTTATTTTCTCTCACAAAACTTTCTTATGTTTGTCGCAAAATGCCATTATAACCAAGTAACTTCGTGAAATCGTGAGAGACTAGTGCCTGAAGTAGTTTTAAAGAAACTGTGATTATAGGTCACTAAAGTAATGCCTATAACATGGTTGTGATTATAAAAGCCTGATTCTCAAATTATATTAATTCAAGAACTATTAAGAAAATCGAGCCACTTGAAATTTCATCCTTTCCCATTTTACCATATATTTTTTTGGCTGAAAATTTAACCTATCCAGTACAGCTACAATCTGGGGAGAACGTGTTGTTATAACATACACATTCTTTTGATTTCTTTGTTTTTTATTAATAAAACAATACGTTCGTAGATTTTTACACTCATGCAATAAAACAAATATAAACCTCTTACGTTTAATTTATGTGTACTGCAGTATTTTTGTCAACAAAGACATAAACCTGGCTTACCTCGTTCTTAAGACTCGTGCTAACGACCTTTCGCCTTCAGGAATTCCTTAGCCGTGATTTATACACCTGCGGCTTATTCTCAGCCTCATAAATCTGGCTTTATGTTAATAAAGGTATGACGCGAATAATTGAACAAATTGACAACGAAAATATACCTTCAACTTGATCGACTATACAAAATAAGTTTTTCTTTATAATGTTCAGAATAAACAAATAGTATAGAGGTTGAATTTTATTTACTATGTACATTCACTATCCGTCCATCATTGAACTGTACCGAACCCTGAAGCCCTTTAGGCCGCGGATATGAAGTTGCGGCAAGTGCCGATTCATAGATTTACATGGAACTGGCCTAAAAGGCAGTGGCGTCGGGACTGGCGGCGAGCCTACATCGCCCCGCCGCTGGTGTCACCACCCCCCTGCCACTGATTTCTAGACCATGGCCTCACATTAACCATGTGAGAATCACAAAAATAAATCTTACTTTCAAAGTTATTGTCACACGTACTACATCATTTCTTATTCACGCTAACTGAATCTTCGTTATAGCACAATTACTTGACAATGTGCTTAATCTCGTATTTCGACATCATCGTGACTTCTGATTGCTAATCAAGGGTAGGTAGGTACTGGAGACGTGCGACGCGTGTGGTTGCTCTGGTAAAAATGTGGCTTGTGGTGTCAAGGGCGTGTCAACAGTCGACGATGAGCTTTGTCACGCTTGTGACAGGTGTTTAGTGCAGCGAGTCACTGACCTACATACCGAAATGCACGTGACTGAAAGCTCTGTTCGCAATATAGGATAGCAATATATGTACTTATATTACTATAAAGGTACTTATATGACGCGCAATATAGGTACTTATATTACTGTTATTTGCAGCTTTACACGCGTATTTATTGTTTAGTTAAAATCCCTTTATTGTGCATTATACCAAAGTCGGTACGGGGTAGTACCTTATCGTCAGGAGATCCGAGTTCTTGTTTAAATCGTAAAAAAAGTATTGAATGCTTTTAATAATTAGTTAAATAGCATAAAAAGTTTTGTGTTGAAAGAGGTAACTTTACAAATTAAGGGTATCCAAGAATACTTTTACGAGTATGAGTGTGCATCTGAATTTGTACAGGAATCAGTAAAGTATAAGAGACGCGAGACTCACCGCCCTGAGCGTGTTCAGTGCTCAGAAAAGAGTAGGGGTACTAAATTCATTGACGAGGTTATAAATTAATTTAGGACAGCAATTTTGACGCCGTTCACACTACTTTTTACGCTCGACTATTACGACGAAATAGTTCTCTGGTCTTTGACTATGCATTTATTTCAAGAAATTTTAACACTTAATCAAATATTACTCAATAATACTCACTCGTAGAAGATTATAATATAGTTAGTTATAGTACAGAAACTCGTACATAAACAATTATCGAGCATAGGTATGTAACGCCATAATATAATTCTTAATCACCTTCATAAAAATTAATCGAGACATAAATGAGTCTCTATTAAGTCCTATTGAAATTTTTCAAATATGAAATTTACCAACAATGCTCTGTATCTATTTTTATTATAACGTGCAATCATTAAAAAACTGTGGAGTTGGAATCTATTGAGGTGCTCATTTGAGCTTCTACTATCTCATATCTTTTTATAACACGACTTAAACTGCTGAAAATACATTTCAGACTGTCTAATTAGATCGTAAGTTGTTTTTTTTATGGTAATAGTTTAGGTATTGTCAAGACGTGCACTCTTTTGTTTACAAAAAAGGGATCATCTGCAAGTCGTACATGGTAGATGGCCTGAGGTACGTCGGGGTTCCAGGAATTTCCTTGCTAGAGTACAGGGTTTCTAGGGTAGAGAATAAAACATAATGACCGAAACTCGGTCGCCCAGGTACAACAATTTAAATGGTTTGAGTATATATTATTGCAGTTGAAGTGCATAATCAATGACTTTAACAGAACATAAAAACTACAGAATTGCATGAGGTGTTATCATTTTTACCATTAGTACTTACTTATATTACAGACTTCTAAAGAAGCGCCAGTCAGTGATGAGGGTACTGAGAGCTACTATGTAGTTATAATGAGTCAATAAACTATGTAAGTAGTAACATGGTTTTAGTGAGTACATTACGCTGGCATGCTGCCTGCGCCTCTTCACATTACACTGTTATTCATCTGTAGTAATACGACAAATAACAAGTTCAACTTAAGTACTATTCAATAAAACAAATCTAGCTAAAAATCCATCGCGTAGGTACCATAGCGTCCATTTATCTCGCATTCATAATGCAAATGCAGTAATACAGTGCGTAGGCTTAAAAATAAAAGGTTTTGATAAAAAAAAGTCCGTTTCGATAATAATTCCAATATTTATTTCATAATAAACATTTTGTGCGGTATTCGTTTCGATGTAAAACTTATCTAACCCCACGATAATATAATCACATAACTAGCACAGGCACTCGTGTTTGAACATGTTAATAAACATCACTTAAATATACTTTATTCACATAATATAAATAAACTTAATATCTTTATATTAATTAACTTAAAATTAAATACCTTACTATAAAATATGGCCTAACAAAAGTTAAAAGTCTAAAAACAATTTAAAACAATCATTTAAACTGTGTTCTTTTGAAGTTCACATTTTGTGTTAAGGCGGAAAGTCTACATCTTACTTCGACTGAATGATTTTTGAAATGCATCGATTTTCAGAAAGGTTTATGAATTTTATTAAACTTACAGAAAAAACTTTCACTTATCGACTTTGAATTTGTATTAAACTTACAGAAAAAACTTTCACTTATCGACTTTGAATTTGTTGTCGAACGTACTGTAGATGTAACCTCTTTTGATGACGCCCTATGTATTATGATTTGGTCCGAGACTCGAAAGATTAAATAATAATTAATACTGTCGCCTCATGCATACTATTCTTTAGATCGTCTAGTTAAAAATGAACATTCAGATTCAAAATAAGTTATGGTACATATAACTTATTTATCATCATAACCGTTAGACATAAAAACATAAATCGATTGCTCAACTATAGTCAGCATGCTTACTAAGAAAAAAAGTTCCTTTTAAACTCAAACGACCTGCACCTACAAATATCTTGCAAAGTTAACATAAAAACCATTCGTAGTTGTGAATTCTCATGAATTCGTAATATCAAACGAACAGTTAAAAAAATGTATTATATAATTCTCAGTTCGGTATGCACGAGGCAAGTGTAATAATAAATATACTCTAGGCATGGTGTAGTGTGGACTACAACACAATGCACTGTCGTGTGATCGTTTAGAAGTATTAAAAGTCGTAAGAGCCGCTGTCAGCGAGCTTGCCAATGCGGAAGACGAACTTGTAGAGAAGACCAGCAACAATTCCGCCGACCAAGGGACCGACCCAGTATACCTGGAGACAAACACAATATGTATCAGATTAATACACTATGCAATCTTTAATAAAAATGAAGAAAGACTCAAGGCATTGCAATTGAAATTAAGTTCTATTCTAAAGATGAACAGATTATTATTTGATTTCATTAGAAAAATAAGTGCCAGACTTAGCAGTTTTTACAGACCATAACGCAAATGGTATCTATAATTTCTGTTTTGGGTAGTTTATTATCATTGAAACGACAGTTTCTAAGAACACCCAGACGCGATAATTGGTTATTCACCTTGGAATACTTAAACTTTGCAAAAGTGTCATCACACAAATATATTTTTTTGATAATTCTACTAATTGTTAAAAAATGTACTAAAAAAGGATATTACTTGATAGGTAATATAATGTTGCCATGAATAAATAACAATAATAACATCCTTATACTTATCACATGTTTCTATCTAGACCCAACCAAGTAAATATATTTTTGAATATGTATAAATATATATTTGTGTAGTAAATTTTTATTTGTACCTATTGCATAGTAGTATATTTAGTACATAGATTCATATTAAGTATATTAAGACGTATCTATGTATTACGTCTGTTGTACATATTGACGATGATAATGATGTACTCCTATTCGATTTCGACCACGACGGCTAGTCTCAACCGAGACCAACCAACTACACAAGAGATATTATTATATATCAGGCGTAGGACCATCGGCTTTAAGAGCTCTCCAAGTCACGGGAGATAAAACCTTGACTTTGAAACTTCGGGCTGTTATTACATAGTCTGTGACCAGAAAAAAAATAGAACACTTTTTGATCCGACCCAGGAATCGAAATTGAGACCTTTTGAATGGCAGTCGCATACGGTAATCGCTAAACTACCGAGGTACTGAACATATTACAGTGTTTGTTTATATATTGATTGATTATATAACTGCACTGAGTGGCCATCCCACTCAAGAGTCGGAACTTTCATCGCGTAACAGAGATTAATAGGAGTGAAAGGAATATGTGTAGGTACCTAATAACAAAAAGTATTTTACAAAACTTATTTCTCCGACAAGATCAATCAACCGTACATTATTATTTATTAATCCAATTTATAGCACATGCGATTGCGGTTTCGACTGCAGTAATAGTTAAGTGAAAATCAATTATATAGGGCTGTCATTTTAACAACCAGTACGAGTGTAATGTACAATAGTGTAGGTGACTGTATCGTAAATAAATACCAATGTCCATTGCAATACAACTAATATCGCGAAACACCTCGGAAAATACAATTAACATAGCTTTTTATTATTATTACGAATTTCAATTAAAAATACAGTGAAATATATTGTTCAATTGAGTAGTCTAAAACACTGACGTCACAATTTTATATGTAGTAGGTACATTTTTCATACAAAATTGTCGTTTTGACAGATGATAAAAGTAACTAATTTGACTGAAGTGTCATCTAGCCTATTTTTAAATTGAGGCACATCCCTACTAATAATCATAGACATTATACAGAGGTGATTGTCTGCAATAGAAAGGGACCGCCTGCCAAAGGGAAAACCTAACAAATAATCAAAATTTTTAATAACGTGCAGTACAAATTATAACAACTTGTCCTAGAGACAATATTTAATATTTGGCTACATGATCCAGGCGAATTCACTGTAGTCTTAGTCCTACTTCCGACCCAAAACCTACGGTGTCCATTACCCTTACTCCTAACTTTATTTCTTTCTTCTGAAGTGATTAAAACTTTGAATTATTTTAAACTGTGACATTCTTAAGGTTGATTGGTATTCAGGTATAAAAAAAAACCAGTGTAATCTGTTTTTCCTTAACATCATTATAGATTACACGATCTTAAATAAAATTAGGCAATAGTTTATTGAAAATGAAATCGGTAATATTAAAGTCATTGTACGTCGTGATAACAAATTATCATTAATTATGCTTATGTTTAAAAATAATCCTAATAATTGATTTTTATCAGGTAACATATTCTGTATGAAACAAATTTATCATAAACCGTATTGTCGTGTTTATCACTCTAGACCTGGCCCTGCCCGATATACGACAAACCAACTCTCTAAATCTCCACTAAAGTTAAACTAGTAATTGGTTATTAGACGTGAAACTTGTTAATTGGTATTATATAAGTAAAATTGAAAGGGCTCAAAATATGACACTATCACGATATATGTTGCATTTATTGTCCAAACGCAATCATGGCACCTTACATAAATGGACAAGATTAGGCAACTCAATTAAAAACTGAATATAACCACGATACATAATAATATTGAATTATCAAGTTAATTCTCCTTTTTGCCACTCATTCAATGGTGATATAATGAGTTAAAATAATGGCTGAAGCTTTCTAGTGCTATAATATGACGTAATAACCTTTAATTATAGTAATCGGTTCAGAGTTATATTGTTTAATAATAATTGATGGTCTCATTCTATATGGCAAGTTTTGTTTGAAATTAAATTAAAAATCAAAGTCATTGTCTTTTTATATTTACGAACGGAATAGTGTCTTAATGAATCGCAATCTATCTTTTACATCCTCGATTTTTTTTTTTTTTTTTTTGATATGACCTAGCTGTTGGCCTGGGATGGCCTCTACAACGTTACGCGGGTATTACGGTGAGCGCTGAGGGCTCTCAACCGGTCATTTGTTAAGCAACATAGCCCAAGGGCACCTCCTGTGGGATACGAACCTCGGCTTGGGGTGTTGCTGATACGTTGGGGCGACCTACTCCCATGTTTTGTGGACGGTTTACGCGGCGCGTATTCCGCCCCCGACGACGGGGACGAAAACGCGAACGGTTCCTATTCGATTGCCTAGCTGTGTTCGCTCTACGTTGAGCGAGCGTAATTTCGTCGTCTTGTTCTTCTAACGCGTGTCTGGGTCGACGTATTTTCGAGATCCTACTTGGTGTGTATTCTACGGCCGCAACCACTAGAGGGTTGGGGTGAGTCGGAGCAGAGTCAAAGTAGCTAAGAGAGCACTGTTTTATGTATTGCTTGATGGTCGGCAATCTGAGGTCGATGTGGAGATCGACGTTGCGTACATACCACGGTGCTCCCGTAGCTTTGCGCATGAAATTATTCTGTAGTGTTTGAAGCCTATGGATCCTGTGTGGCCTAACGTGTGCGAAGACTACGCTACCGTACGTCATTATGGGGCGTACGCATGCCGTGTATAGCCTAATTTTGTTTTTTAAAGCTAACTTCGAGCGCGCGTTTAATAAATTGTGGAGACGTCCTAGCACGAAGGCAGCCCGGTTGCGGACTGCCTTGATGTGGGGGCCGAAGGTTAGACGGTCGTCAAGGGTTATGCCTAAGTGTTTGGCCTGCCTAGCCCAAGGGATAGACTTGCCGAACATCCTAATCTGAGGTGTCTTCTCCAAGGGATACAGGCTTAGCTGTCTTCTGTGAAACAGCACCGCCTGGCTCTTCTCGGGGTTGACCTCTATCCTCCATTTCCGGAACCAAGCGCCGAGTGCGTTGGCTGCGGTCTGGAGTTTTTTGGCTACTGTCGAGGGGTTCTTTCCTGAGCAGTAGATAGCCGTGTCGTCTGCGAAAAGTGCCGTCTGCACATACCGATGCTTCGGAATGTCGCTAGTATACAGCGTGAAGAGTAGGGGGGAGAGCACTGACCCTTGCGGGACACCAGCTCGTATGGGGTGAGGGGAGAATAGTGACCCTTCTACTCGGTAGCGGAAGCTTCGGTTCGACAAATAGTCTCGTATGATGAGCACGAGTCTGTGTGGCACTCCCATTGTGAATAGCTTAAATAATAAGCCGTTGTGCCACACTTTGTCGAAAGCTTTCGCCACGTCAAAGAAGAGGATTCCTGTGAACAGGTTGCGTTGAAGCCGATTGCTGGTGTATTCAACGATGCGGTGGACTTGGTGGACGCACGAGTGATCGGTTCGGAAACCGAATTGCTCGTCAGGGAGGAGATGATTTGCATCGGCATATGCTTTCAGCCTATTATAAACTAAGCGCTCATATATCTTGCCTAATCCTTTAAGCAGACTTATCGGTCTATAACTAGTCGGTTCGGACTTTGGTGTGCCGGGTTTGGGTATCCCAATAACCACGGCTTGTTTCCATTGTTGTGGAAAGATATTGTTTGCGAGCGCTGCGTTGAAAATAAAGGTCAGAAGGACCACTAGCCTGTCTGGAAAGAGTTTTATAACTCTATTTGTGATACCGTCAGAACCGGGTGCCTTGCGAGCGTGTAGGCCCTTGACGATCGTCTTAACTTCTTCGGGGGTGACTGCTGTTAGGTCTTGCTCGTTTGTCCCCGTCGTTGTTGTCATTGTTGAAGTCGGAAGTGAAGCTATGCGCTCTACTTCCGAATCAACTTTAGCTACCTCGTCTATATTATAGTGTATAGCGCTGGGCGTGCACTGAAGCTCCAGACTGTCTGCCAGGCACTCTGACTTTTCGATATCGTCGAAGGCCGGTGGTAGGTCGGCTTAGAGGAGGCATACAGGTGATAGTGTCTCTCTTTAGCGAGCGGGATAGTTGCCAGAAGGCAAGGTGGGTAGGTTCGAGGTCTTGTAGTGTCCTGTCCCACCTGTCTTGGCGCATTTGGTCGATGCGCGACTTGACCGCTCTTTCTAGGCTTCGTAACCTGATCCTGTTGTCTTCGCATGGATATCTGTCGTAGGCTCGTACGGCGGCGTTCTTCCGCCTCAGCAGTTCACGTACGTCATCGGGTAGGTTACATTCTCGACAATCTTAAAAAGTATTTAAGATTGGCACGCATTTGTTTTTTGACAATGGTAGATAATGGCGGGAATCACTCGTATTGACATTTTAGATTAAAACGATGAAGGGTGGAACGAAATCCTATTCTACTATGGAAGAGGTTAATAGGTCAGGAACTCGACCTGTTTAATGCAGTAAAATTGTACATAAAGTTTAGGTTTACTTGCGTCTTTTACCGTGAAGGGATTGAACAGTAAATTAACCGCTCCCATTTTGACAAGTGTTATTTTGAGTCCCGATAATCTGGCAACTCCACTTAGGTGGGCATCGAACCCATGATTTCTAGCTTAGCAGTCAGTATTGCTAATCACTATATCGACCAGAATATCAAGAAAAGTTACTTGGTGATGTAAATAATTTATTTTTAGTTATTGCGGTCTTACTATATTTGCTTTCGTTGAAAAATAATTTATCGCAATATTATGGTATGCTAACTGATTCAACCTTGAAGAATAATTTACAAAGTACCTAGAACTAATATGGATGACAATATTTGACAATATAACTATATATTATACCCAATAAGTATTCTATCAGTCAGCCTAGTTTTCATAGCACAAGCTCTGCTTCGTTTCAAACTAGATGACGTTGTGTGTCAAATATCCAAAATATTTATTTGTTTATAGACATGTAACTATTTGCTTATTTCTTGATTAACATGCACTATTTGAAAAACGTTAAATGAAAAACGAAGTTCTGTACTTGCAACATAATGTTACTGAAAGATACTGTATCTATATTTATATTAATTACATTAAATAACATATATGGCTAATACTGTTTATCGTTCCTTTTGACACAGAAATCTTATTTTAAATGTGAGCGACCAATTGAATTTGAAAAATGACCTTCATCTAACTACAAATATTTCGTAACAGGCTGACATAGATAAAACAATAAGTTCGTGTATATAATACCAAGTATTTTATGAGTTGTCTAGACACTTCATTAATGGCTGATCAAACTTAAAAAAAATACATATGTTGTTTAAATACCTCTAGTATCTATATAAATTACTATTTCCCATACAAAAATGTATTATTTTTAAACTGGTTCTTTTCAATCTCAGTTTGTGGGCTACAAATACCACTAGGAAAGTTTGTACTAACTTTTCTGTCACTCAATGTACAAAACGAAATTACATTATAGATTACTAACTAATAAAAAAGGTAATATCTATATGTATAATATAAACTCAATGACTGGTAATAATCAGACCCGGGAGTAGGTTCTGTTTTAACTATATTTTTTTTATGAAGACGCACTGTGTCTTTTATAGGGCCATATTATTTCTTTGTATTCATCTCCCATTCTTTCGAAAAAAATTATAATAAAAACCAGCCAGACATGATTAAGTTTTGTGCTAAACCTACTCTGTTTATGTAGTACCTACTATACCTATGTAGCACCTATTCTATTTATGTTGCAATACAATGCAATAGCAATAGACAGCGTAACGAAAAAACTATCGTGCACTTTAACAATTAAACAAGAAATAGGAAAACAAAACCAACATAAATTAAGTAGCTGACATCTGACACTGTTTTTTAATGTTTTCCGTCATATTTTATCTCTGGTGTCTTTAAAATAAAAATGTTGCAACTTAATATCTCCGTTGTGTGTTAAAATATTATTTACTGCTTACAGTTGAACTATGTTTTAGATTGAATCACATATAGATAGTATACTAAAGGAGCGTTCTAACTTGAACGTTCCATAAAAGAAAACATGAAGTGCATCACTTTCTAGAAAAAAAAAATAAAATAAAAGGAAATCAAGTAAATAAAATTTATCATAATGGCTCTGGTAATCTAACTCAAAAATAACTAAAGAATTGCTTGAGATCGATTTTATGTGAAGTCGTGATATTGCTCCTGTTCACCTGTTCTGTTTGTTCTCGTTTCAGATGAAATGCAAGTTTAGTAAGACCTTCCCCAAAAAAAGTCAACATTCCCGGTCTTGGGCAAAGCGCATCCGTTAGCCGCCAGGCATTTTTTTTCAACTCGTCAGTCCATTGATGAGATGTATTATTTACATCGGTATTATAGGTGAAATACTGTTATTATATTAATAACTTCAGCCAATCTTAAGTGATAAAAACTTAGAGAAGACTAGTCAAGGTATTCATGACCGTTTAAGCATGTATCAGCTACAGTTTCCAATGAAGATGCAAACTTGTTTCTTAGGATGTTGGAAATCGTGTCGGCTGGCGAAAGTGTGCTCAATACTGCACTACGTACGTTTACTGCTAACACTTAGATATTATAGGTTTAGTAATAAATACTGGAAGATTTAGAAATTATAGGGGAGAGAACAATAGGTTGCATATTTGAGATGTTATTGCCTCGTAAACATTAGTTTATTGTCTGTCTTCTGACCTTCTACGATTTCTAAATCGAATGCATTATGCACATAATATTTTACTCTTCAACCAATCTTGAGTCCAACCGCAGCTTTCTTATGAAATTTATAAAAAATCCTTAATCGATATTGTATACGTCACTTACGGGGAAAGTTTTCTTAAAAGATTTGATCAGTTATCAGACTAACTCTTAATACTTAATCTTAATTTTCTTAACTTTAAAGTTAGTTTAAACTAAGAAAAAAAAAGAAAAGATAATTTAAGTTTGTAAGTGTTAAAGAAAAAGTATGTTGGTTTAACAATTAAATTATACAGATTATATATTATTTATTATCGCCTTTTAAAAGTTATTACTCATGGTAGTATGCACGTCACATCAACAATCTTTAATAGTCCACTACTGGACGTAGTCGTAGACGTAGTATTTTGCAAGGAGGTTTTGGACTACTTTACCTCGCTGGCCGAACGGGTTCCCATAGGATTTATGTTAAGTTTTCCTTATCTTTACAGTTTTGTTATCTTGCGTAGTTTGCTCCCTTAGTTGCACCTTATGACACCCACAGGATAAATAGGGGTGGTGACACTCTGTATTCCTAACTTTAATTCTTTTTAAGGTGCCAGCATTCGATTAAATTACACTAAAACGATAGTAAAATTGCAGTGATTAACTTTTACTTTTTGATAAAATAGGATTGGATTAAAATTAGATTAATCTGAGAATAAGAAGATGCGTCGGAATACAGGACAAAATATATAGTTTCAAGCTACTTACCCATTGTGAGGTCCAAATGCCCATAACGAGAGCAGGTCCGAAGGTACGTGCGGGGTTCATGCTGGCACCAGTGAATGGTACCTGTGAACCACATTATATAACTGTGTACATCACTTTCGTGTAAAAAAAACCAATTAAAATTGCTTTCTCACTTTATATTTTTTTAAGAAAACTCGCGCTGATCTCAAAATATCAAAAAGGCAGTTTAATATTCTTATGACCAGTTTCACCAGTCGCTAATAAAGTTTCAGGCTTTTATCTGCTATATAATAATATTCAGCAGATAGAAGTTGTTGATATATTTATTTATATATTTATATTTTGCACAGTGTTTACAACAAGTGAAGCAGTTTATTACGTATACTAAATGGTTAAAACAATATTTTGTTCAGTTGGTACTATAGGAAGTATATGAAGAATAGGAAGACCTGAGCTATAAGTACCAGCACTTGTTGCACAGCACGGTCCGAGACTTGTGAAACCAAAAGCTATAGTTATCTGGCAGATTAGTTCAAAGTTTTCCTTTCAGTTCATTTTCAACTAGGGACTTTATGAACAAGTGATGAAATGAGGTGAAATATCAAGTGGTGGTCTTGAAAGGCATCACTTGACATACGACATAATGACGTTTCGCTAGGTAACCAAATTCAAGAATATCAATTGGGAGAAGTGCTTACAACTGGCATGCATGGATTGCTCACGGTAGTCGAAGTATATAAGCTCCAAAAACTCATTACGGGTACAAAAGCTTTCAGTATTAAGTATAACTAATACTTACACAAGCACAATGGCAGGCAGTGATGCTGAGCCCGATGGCGAGGGGAGCCGATCCCTTGAGGTCATTGCGGCGTCCATCGCATACTCCCAGTACTACCAGCACTAACACGAACGTAATCAGAGATTCGATGAGGACAGCCTAGAAATAAGAGTATAAGTTGCATGTTGAACCGGTTGAACCTGAACTTAGGAGAGTTTGCTCATGCACGGTTGTAAACAGATAGAGAAAATTTTAATTCGTAATCTAATAATGGATATCTCAGATATAATTTACATAAGTTTAAATTATGTACACAAATAAAACGTTTCTGCAATTGCAACAAAAACGTTTGATTTGTATTTAGGAAGTGCATTTTTAACTAAAAAAATATCTGAAAAAAATTAAAAGCAAACAGAGAAAAAAAAACTGTATGAAGTATAAGACAGAGTTTCTATGATATACACATACATTCCGCTGCTCACATTTGGCGAAAGAATACTACACATATAAATTGATTTCCTTATCAGTTAAAAGTCTGCCTCCCAAATTAACTAAACAATTCGAGAGCTCTTTAAAATCTAAACCTTTTAAAACCAACTTTCCTCGGTTATTATCAAAAACTAGTTTTACTAATAATTACATACATAATACAACCGGTGATCATTAAATTTAGTGACATAAATAAGTAGCTGACCTGTCCCTCGGTGACTCCCTCTTGCGGCAGTGTCATTCCGAAGCCTCCCACTCTTTCCTCGGGCACTGCCAACTGTAACACACAAATAAATCAGAATTTTAATTACCGTGAACGTTTTTACTCAACTTAATAGACGCAGCTTTCGACATTTTAATTTATTATAACTTTGCTTGAAACATTCACATTCACCGTTTGAAAAATGTAAGTAATTAAAAACTTTTTAAATGTTTCTTTTTCTGACACCTACACATTTGTATACGTTTATTGATAATTAATTTAAATTTTACGTTCGTAATCGTGATGATTCAGTGACCATAGGAACATAGTGCGCACTAATGCTGTAGTTATAAAAATGAAATTAAAACACTCTCTCCCTTATCCTATCGTAACTAATGTCATATATACAAATATAAGTTTATTCTGTTGTAATACTTTCACGCATCAATTACTCAACAAATCACCAAAAAAAAATACATCCACGCTGTATGAAATACAGCAAGATATGCTGAAGTTGAAACAAAAATACTAGTAGGACAGAAAAAATAATTTAGTGAAAAAGCGGACGAAAGTTAGTGTTCTCAAATATTACAGTATGTGCTAATTTACAAAAGATTCACGCACTACATTATCTACGCAACAATACATTATGTGATATAGTTATTCAGAGTCGTGTTTGTTGAACAATAGTCGTGATCGAGCGAGCTCGTCTTCCTCTCATTAGCACGGCGCTGAGGGCTAGTGAAATGTCGCACTAGAGGTCGCCGTGTGAATGTTCACATCATATTAAATAAACCACTTGACGCCTGCTAATCAGCCAATGTGTTAACTATTTACACCTTTACACATTGCGTAATGTTTAGATTAAAGAAACTGATTTTTTTTATCTTTCTGAAAGAGACTGGAATGGTCGATATGAGAATATTTGCATTATTTCTCACGCTAGGTATTTTGTATAAGGCTTCATTGTTTTTATGTGTACGCATGAATATGTAAATATACTTGACGTCATAGGGAAAATATATATGATGAATATTTAAAACGCAAATTGTTGTTTTGATTTAATTTTATAAAGTAAGCTGAAAGCTTGTAATGGCAATACAAATTTTGGTCGTCTTTTCGTCACATTTTCCTAGATTTACTTCATCATTATAAACAGTTTTTGACAGTCAACTGCTGGTTATAGGCCTCACCTTAGCAAGGAGGTTTTGGCCTACTATACCACGCTGGCCAGAGGAGTTGGCATAGTAGGTTTTCTTTCAAGTTTTTCTACTCTATTTACGTATCTATATTTACTTTTCAGGTGCATACTCACTACCAAATTAATTCGTATGGCGGTGGACAAATGTATTTTCTTCTGCCATTGATATTCACCTTTTGTCACTACTTCTGTAGTAGGAAAAGACTAAAAAAAATAGGTTTAGTAATACGGCACATAATTTTTTTAAAGATTTAATAATATTTTTTTTTAAAAATGAAGAAAAGATTATTTTCTCAGATAACATGTTACTTAGTGTGTCAACATATATTTACTTGTAGCGCTCACTATTAATCATGCAACAATCATCTATAGCTTCAAAAAGTTCCAAATCAAACATGGTTTGGAATGTGTAGTGTTATTTTTTAAAAATCATTATGTGTGGCTGCTAGAAAAATTAAATTCTTATTAAAACGTTGCCGCGTATTTATCGAGACCTACATTCTTATAAGCTTGGTCACCTCTACAGTACTGCCTTTAGATATATTGCTTTTTGTTTTTACACGTCTGAGATGGACAGACTTAATTAATAACGTTGGATCAACTTTTAAAAAATAGTGTCTTCAATTGCAAAACTTTTGTGTCTTATTGGGCAAAATTAAAATTCTGCTTTGATTTTCTTTTTCGTAGTTTTTATTTTAAACTAAAGGTTATTTAAATTATTCTCGAAAGAAATTTTATTATTTTTTTTATGTTGAATGAATTACTGATGTAAAGATGTTTTCTTTGCCTGTCGACGATGACATCAAATGCCAATTTTTCTGTAAGTTTTTCAAGAAGAAATAAATGTGAGTGCAAAAGGCATGGGATTGGTTTTTAAGCATCCCAAGGAGAATAGTATTGCAATAAGAGTAATATGAAATGTACGTTACGGTTTACCTAACGACATTGTAGTTGCCTTTATTGCAATTATTGTGTAGAGTTTGATTCGAGCTTTTAACCTACCGACTATCAAACACAAATGCTTCCTTGCAAATCTAATCTAAACACACGAAACTTTTGCGTTAATACTTCTTAAAAAACCTTGAGTCCGTTAAATGTCTTTTAAAAATATCATCAATTTCATTTCATCAAGGTGCACGAGCTGTAGTTAATTTCCAATTTGCGCTAAGGTTCTGTCGTCAACGGCACGCCGTATTTAGACAATAAATACATAATAAGTTCCATATATCAAACATATGACCTTTTCAAGTATCCTAAAGCTTTTATAACAGAGTTTAGTTCAATTAGTTCTGCGATTACCTCCAAGGTCGCTCCACTTGGTTCTTTATTCTAAGATCATCAGTGTCACGGCGAGCGAGACAGTATTCATATAAGGATTTTAGAATGTCGATGCGGTGACTACACCTTAATGGAGGATAGTCATGGGCATGAATGATAGGTGTCCATTCTGTTATATGTTTCACGCAAAGTAATTAAAGTTATAAATTACTATTTCAAATTACATATATCAATATTTGGCTAATTCTAATCAATGGAGAATCGCAAAGTCTTAAGTAATAAGATGTGCGATGCTGTAGTGACATATTAAGATAGTAAAACTATTTTTGTTACATAAATAATTTGAAATA
The DNA here is from genome assembly GCA_949316085.1 of Hypercompe scribonia. Classification (NCBI taxonomy): domain Eukaryota; kingdom Metazoa; phylum Arthropoda; class Insecta; order Lepidoptera; family Erebidae; genus Hypercompe; species Hypercompe scribonia. The sequence continues at coordinate 20,488,204 of OX438969.1, forward strand.
TTAACGCGCACGGCCGTCTGTGTCCAAACTCTGCTACGGTATTCAGACTACTTACTGATAAAATGCTTGTAAATACATAAGTTCATACGTATTGCATAAAAATTAAACCAATTCACAGAAAATTTCATCGTGCCCCCGACCTCAGTTCTCAAATTCATAATTTAAGTTGAAATAAGTTTTAGCAACTGTAGTGTGAACTTTAAAGTGTAAATTTATTTAGAGTCTGCTTATTTGATTATGGAATGCATGTGTCAATGGATAATTAAATAAAGTGCATTTACAGTAATGCCTGGTTTGTACTCTTATACAACTTTAAAGAGATATCAGTGACTGCCTGTGGGTCCAATTTGATGCAAACGAGATACAGTGGACCCGCGGTAATCCGGCCCCTGTCTAATCCGAACCCCCTTGGAATCCGACATCAATCAAACAATTTTCGCTAATGTAGATCGTACATGATTGAACAGGTTACAACTTGTGCTCGACGCGTAGGTATTGTTTCAATTCCGATTGCTTAGTTTGAATTTGACTACGTGTGATAGCGGTGCAGCTTAGCGTTTATTCATTGTGCATTACGTATACATACCTAGTAATGTCGTCACAAGCCCAGAAGACAACATGTAGAATTTTATCACTTGTCTGTAATTTGTCGGATTACAAGGTACTCTATAATCCAACAAATTCGATAGTCCGACACTGCCCTGCAAAACGTTTGTCGAATTATCGGGGGTCTACTGTATTTAATTAGACTTTAATCTAAATCAATATCTCGTTTGCATCTCGTCACAGTCTTATAGACTTTACCTTTCAAGTATATTCAATATCACTTGGAAATGTATGTTTATACTGTGACACTTATAAACCCTTATAGAGATCGGCAAGATAACTATGAATGAAATAGATTTAAATAGTCTTACACTCGTTCTCTTTAAAATATATCACACAAGAGTATAACATTACTTGGAGATGTAGGACACTCGTTTGAACATTATTCACTACAGGTGCTCTACAGTCTAAATCGGTATTCTGTCACATAAATATTTTGCTAAATGCCAGACGTTTCGTTGTGTCAGTTGTATGGATAGAGGTTATTCACATACTGTAATTAAACTATCATTGTTAGCTTTATAATGAATTCAAATACGTATTATAATGTACTATTTGTCTCGCGTTACTTAGTATTATACAGATTCTTAATATAAATAAGAAAGGTTGTATGAAATTTGGCTACTTAATCACGATAACGCCTGAATAGGTCTGGATAAAATTTAGCAAAAAGATAGATTAGAAGATCAGCATATTAGGTACTAATATCTACATAAGCCATCGATGAAAACTACTCCTTTATAAATTGCCTGTATACTTTTGTGTATTGGGTAAATTAAATTAAAAAATTCTTACCCTAATAAAAGCAGCTCCAGCGACTGCTCCGACCACTTGGACGATAATATAGCACACCGCTTTCAGTAGCTTGATGTCACCTGCGACGAAGAGACCGGCCGTTACCGCTGGGTTGATGTGGCCTCCGGACACATGAGCGATTGTCTGTGAACAAAATGAAAAGAGAAGGTTAGACTATGATGGTCCAAATATTTTACGCTCATACATTTTTCTTTTTTTTTACTGACAATTCCCACATTAGGAACATATCCTGTGTTGTGGGGGACTTTACACACATACAAAGAACACTCAGACTCCAAACAATAATTTGTGGATCACACAAAGTGTAGTCCCATGTGAGGTTTGAACCCACAATATTCGACGATCGGAGAAATAGAGATCGAAGTGGCGACCATTTAAACCATTACACCATTCGTGTTAATTATATTAATTCTGAAAGAAAATATCTTACTATCAGCTTTCATCACAAAACAAGTTTTAAAATTTTTTGAAGTTTAACACTAAGAATAACATATTTTTTATATAAATGTATTTTCTGAACTCTCTGTAACTATGATAGTAAAATAAAAATCGTTCAAAGTGTAAATTTCAATAAACGACAGTAACGTCTGTAGTGACGTAACTCCACATTCATTACATAATTATCATTGAAACATTAGCTCAACTGTAACCAAAAGTATTAATAATGCACGTTACTAGTGTTCTTTAATAGACATAGACAACATTAACCATAAACATTTAAAGGATAAATTCTGTTGATATGTCCTGAAAATACCATGTAAATGTTACAACTGAGGATAAAACATCAATTATCGAGTTGGTTACCGTCAATACGGAGCTTATCGTTTAATAAATCTCAATTCTACATCCCAACTAGCTTTAATTGTAATTGACTGTACCTATATACGTCCCTGCGGTATCAGCCTCATCTACAACGTTGTTAACTTGGTTGAAACAAAAGTTTTCGACAAATACAACTTTAAAGAACCTCTATTGAAAATTGCATTTAATAATGTAATTTATCGAACAATACAATTTTGTAGAAAAAAATGCACTTTTGCATGTACGGTAATTGGTATATATAAATATATTTATGTACACATTTTACATGTAAACTTTTAACTTTTATCGAATCGTTGCGGCTCCCAACGGGTGGATAAACCTAATAAGTTTTAAAGGTAAAGTCAATTGAGAAATAAAGACGCATAGGCTGACGGCAATAAATCTGTATTGAACTATATTGGTGTAATGTAACAGAGCTCAGACAATAAGTAAGTTTATAACTCCGACTTTCCCCAGTTGTTGATTTTATTTCCTTAATTTTTGTGCTTGTCTATCTCTCCTTTTATCTCCCTCCCTCTCAAACTACTCCCCGCTTTTCCTTTTCAATTCTCAAAGCGCCCAGTTGTTAGCTATACGTGTAAATATTTATGTCTAGTAAGCTTCTGCCAACACTTTTGGGGACACAGATGTCAGTCACAATATCAGTTGTTTATATCGGTACTTATGACAGCAATACTATTAGTGTGTATACCATATTATGAGAGTAGTTGGTTGACTCGGCATGTTGGTACCACTTAAACTTGTTGGAACATGACTAAGGTTATCAATAGTTTTTCCCATGTATGTTGAGACCGGATTAGGAGCGGCTTTTGCCTGACTTGTGTGAACTTAACGAGGCATTTTAAGTTTTATAGTTTAAGTTGTAATGTTCTAGAAATTTATAGAATTTGTTTGTAATTCGATTTTGCAATGATATTAATAAAACTTTATAGACGAGTGCCAATGTCTTCATATGAAGTTTTCAACAAAATTGACTGATCTAATTACTGGCTAGGTCTCTAGTTAATAACTTTCTTCTTTGTCCAAGTGATTTTGATTGGACTTTTTAATTTGTGGCACAATAGTTGCAAGTAGGGTCTTGTTGTCGAAACGACGCAGATTCTAAATATGAGTTTTTATAATACATAAGTTGTATGAACAATTGTTAATTTACTACCTTATGCACAGGAATATGCACAAAACTGAGAGTATTATAGTGTTATGAAGTAATTAATATTAATTTTATTGCAATGTTTATTAGATAGTAGAGCCAGAACATGATTTCAGCACGAACGTACTATGCGTACTTCTGTGGGAGCATAGTACTGACTATACTCCCACAGAAGACCAACCTAAAGTGCCAGCATCCCTGTTGTCGTTTTTTGTTGGTGGGTGTGAGACCGGAGGCCCAATGATGCAGGTGTGGCAGTTATCGTGATAACTGTGTGAGCCTTACGCTGCCACGATGACTGTCATGCCTTTTACGTCCCCAAGCGTGGCGTAAAAAAACATCTCACTAGGCTAGTGTGGGTCACTACACAGTATTGTCTGCATTTGCAATGAGTATGGTGATCACAACTCTTTGGGTCTTATTCATGATTGCCATCAGGCAGAGTAGAGTCACTTTGGCAGGCTCTTCATTTAGATAAAAAAAACTATCTATTTTATGAAATATAACTTAAGTAGACTAAGTCGTAACACCCACAGTCTTCAACAACATCTTAAAATCTTCCTTACTGTCATTCAATATTTTATCAGCTACCGTTTTATTAATCGCATAAAATTTCTGTTAAGTAATAAAATTTTGCGTTTAATTTCGTTCGTGGTAACGAAGATATTGTCTACAAATCTCCTTTGATGAAGAAACTAGACTGGACCAGACTGGACTTGACTGGACTCGACTAGACCACAGAGAAAACAAGTTTTAAAGATGGTTTTCGATTACCGGTTCCCGATTACCCCTTCATTCAGATGGGGGGTGGGGGGAGAAGTTTCTGTGACTCTTGAGTTATCAATGTCCATGTATGTCGATACTTATTAGACATGTAATTATTGAAAATTTTACGATAATCGGTTTTGCAGTTAAGCTGTTTAAGTGTAACAAACAAACACATTGGTGTTAATAAATTCAATTAAAATATTCTATTAATTGGCATTCGTGAGTCGTCGTCACGTGAGAAGTATTATCGACTTATATGTTTTCAGTTTTATGTCGCAGGTCAACTATATTTATTTGCAATTAACATTTTTAACTGATATTATGTCATCGGAGCACTTGTGATGTAGGTCAGGGCAATTTGCGATTCCAATTAGTACGGTCGGCATTATTTTTTTTAAATAAATCATCCGCGAAGGTTTTGTGTTTATTATTTCCTGTATTAAAATTTATATTCGTTTGAGTACAGATTACCAGTAATAACATCTTTATCTTACATTTTATATGGATTTATTTGGTTGTGCCGTTTGGATGTAGTCGTTTAGCTTTGTAATATTAAGTCACTTTGAACAACTTTTACATTCTCCAAATAGCTTTATATTCTCCGATAGGCAAGTTTTTCAATAGATAAATATATATATCTTCAATGTTAAATTTACCTTATAAATTGATAAATGCCTACTCTACCATGCTGATTAGATGGGTTGGTATTGGTTTCCTCCCTTAGCCGCTTCTTACAACACCCATTGGATGAATAGGGGTAGTGACATTCTGTATTTTTAATCTGTTGTCACAAGGATATATAAAAACTGTCAAATACACATTTTTTTACAGTTTGCTATAACTATTCAAACGTTTCCGATGAAAAATAATTGTGCAGTGAACAAAGCTGAGGGTAAAACTATTCCTTACTATATAAATAGTGGTTTCACCGCTAACAATGGCCAGTCACGGTGATAATATTGTATAATCTTTGAGGCGGTGATGCGATGCTATGATGATACGACAAGGCGACCGTCTTCAATGGTCACGTTCACGGTCACAAACAATATTAGTTTATTGTGTTTTTATTACATCTGTATGCATATCTATGTACTTTTAGTGATTTTTTGTTGAACACACTATCGTTATAATTTTACTTAAACGTTCATTAGAAATATTAATAGAACAAAATACAGAGAGCTAAATTTCACAATGTTTTCTTAAAATTACAGATGATATAATTAGTTATCCATGTTTAAAATGAATAAATATTTAAGTTACACTAAACAGGTATTGCGGAAAACACAAAAATTCCATGTGAAATTTATTTCACATTCCGCTGTAAATCAGATGAGATCAAAGCAGTTATTACAGCGTATCTTTCATCAAATAACATAACACCATATGCAGTAAATAATGTGAATCGGAAATACATGAAATATTTTCATTGACATTATCTTCAAAGTGATGTAAGCGACATTGGCCTGTCCCCTGTCGCTACATCGTGTACACTCATGTGAATTTATTGCCCATTTTTTATATCGTAACTAGTCATTTAACGAACATTTATGATGTGTATAAAATGGCAACATTAAATAATTTTAACCTTGACTTTGAGTAGTATTATAAACTGAATCGTTACATAAAATTACTAATAAAATAGCCTTGACCGAGAACCGATAAAATGTAAAAATCGACTAATTAAATAACGAGTGTAACTGCTATCCTAAATGTTTAATTTTTTATTATGGTAGGGTCCTTACCATTTGCGGAACTGCTAATAAAACTGATTGGATAATAAAGATTGATGGTAATGTAAGAACTAATGACAGGACAAGGATAATTGTTGAAATTATAAACAGATATTGCTGTTTATCATGTTTTTGCTGTTGGATCTCTTCGCGTAGATATCAGTTTTTATGAAGCCATTTGTATCTAAATATGTAGGAGTGTGACATCTTCGATAACAATATAAAAACGTATCTTTACGTTCTCCTGAATCTGTGAATTTTAAATGCAACTTGTTCTAGTCGCTCTTGAACTACTCAATCAATCATCATAACATTTTGTATACCTCTTCCATTTTAACGTTTATGTGAAAAAATCCAATTTTTTGTGAACTAAACTTAGACCAGGTTTCAGGTAGGTCAGGTTTAATTAATAATAATAATGATAAAATAATGAGAATTTATTTGCAGAATCAGAATCTTGGTCACATAGTCAGCCGCCTCCTTAGTCAAAATGCAAGTGTTTCGATTCTCTTTCTACAATCACTAACGCTTCTGTGCCCTTGTATTCTTGGCTAATATTTTTTACGACCACGTGAGACATGACATTCTCATACAGTAGTTAGTTTTCTAACGACACTTATGTGTATTGTGTATGGTTAACGTCTTGGTTATATGTTGTGTATCGTTGATGGATGGGACATTTTTTTTATTTTTATGTCTTTATTATATGTATAAATAAAACTTTTTACTAAATGTAATCAATATATTACAAACACATTTTCAACTAGTCGCTAGACTGTAATTTCAGATACAGGATATTAAATATAGTAATTTTAAAGTTTTGAGATGCGGGCAGCACGGGATCAGCTGTTGTGGAGAACCTTGAGGGAAGCCTCCCTCAAGGTTCCCCAGTAGTAGCCGTCTTTTGGCTCAGAGGATGATGATAACAATGATTAATTTAATGTACTTTGTGTGTGATATGGCATGTGTAGATAGGGTGCTAAGAATAAATAAAATATACCCTATATTGTTTCATATCCTAGATAATCGTAATTACCTGTGGTATATAAATTACATACAACTATATTGCTCAAGTTAAAAGTTTCGTCACTAATTGATGTCGGGACATGCGTTAACACATTACTCAAGAAACTCGTTATGAGTATAAAGTTCAATGTTGATGTGAGACAGAACGTCGCCGTCTTAGTGTCATGGTCTTCGGTAGGCCGTCACGGTTTACAGCTGTTAAGATGCGACTTTGAGATAATCTGGTCTTTGCTTAAAAATATACCCTAGATACAAGTCGAAATTACTCGTAGCGGTGCCGCCTAGCCGTTATACATAAGTATCCTGAATTTAGTGGCTTTATTGTGTAATAAACCACACGCTGTGAGTCTAGTCCTCGGATAAATAGTGCGTAAAAGACAGCGCTCTGGTTTACCCCAGCTTTACAATTATATTGCATCTGGGTAGGAAGATCTTGGTAGGTTTATTTGACATTGGAATAGAACTAGAACATCAAAGATGACAGTCTCTTGAATGTATGTGAAAAATATGTATTGGAAAATTAATGTCACGACCAAGTATTGTTTTGAAAACAATTCGAATTTTGAAAATTAATGTAAGTTAATTGCATTAATGTGTAGCTTAATAAAGCGTTTGTTTTCGGCAAGTACAGTTATTACTCTTTAAAATATTATGTGTAAGGTTTTGAGTACTTCACTTTTAATACACAACATTCTGCTTCAAACACAATTATTTAAAGTTTTTATTGGTCGTTGAAAGTTATATTGAAAATTAAAGCAATTTCTGTTAAAATCTCGATTCGTGTTAATTTCTGATTACTTAACTCGTACAGCTGAACTTTAGGTATTTTTATAAATTAACCTGTTTAAAGTAACAAGGTGGGCCAATTTGCTTTTTTTTTAATTTTGATATTGAAAGTGGACATTAAAAAGCGGGGGCCAATTAATTAAGTGGTAACCAACACGTTTCATTATTGCTATAAATTTATTAAACTTACCGAAATATAACTTGATTATACCATTCATTATTTATGTCAATACGTTGATACTGTTATGCACGTTGCATTTCGAGAATAATGGTCGCCATATTAGGCTTCAAATTAAGAAAAAAAAACTTGTCTATGCTGCCCCAACAGTAATTTATCTCCGGATACCACACCTAGTACATAGACAAATGTAGTAGCACCTTATAATATTTTCCTTGATCTTAATAGATTGTATATCAATATTTCTTTTTGATAGTAGGTAATTAATATAATTAATTAATTAAAAGGTCATTTTTATATTTAAAGAGCACATAAATTAAATTAGCTGTCTTGTATTATAGTTGTACTCATTAACATAGAAAATTAAAAAATAATTTAGAAAATGGAATGTTCGCTTGACTATGGAATCTAAATTCAAACAGTTTCGTAATCATTTGCGTGGCAGATATTTGGCGGGAATGGTAATGTCAATTATTGTAGACTACAGTCTTATAATTTGGTGCTAATAGACATGCCAGACCTTTCAAACACCTTTAAATGCAGTCATGTATTTGTGAACCATTATTTAACATAAAGGTGTATGTGTGAGCATAAAATTTAATTTCAATACTCAGCCAATATAATAACTTAAGTACATTAGCACATACTTATACGTTTTTATTTTTTATTACTTACTGAAACAGTATTTAATCTCATGATCTAAGCTTGTATGTAAGGTTGTAGGGTGAGGTGCATTGACCACAGACCGGCGCAAGCGCAGGACACCATGCGTGTGCGTCGGTCACCGAACGATCAAGGGCGCCTACAATTCCTAACATGGTCGCGGCGTAAGTTACAGCCTTTTGAAAAAGGTTTTTTTTTAAGAAAGTACAGACTATGTTACAGTATGTCTCGAGTCAACAAAATACGTATTACTTCGAATAATTGAAATAATAATCACAATAGATAGAAAATAATTAAAAATGTTTAAATTTAAGACGTGTGTTTGTTTTGTGGTGATCATAATTGTAAATTGACACATGCAAAATCGAACCCTAAAAAGTGGGAATTACAGAAAAGGCGATTGATGATATTGAATACTTATTTTAACCAAATAGTTTTAATTTTAAATAAGTCAAATATTAGAATGTCGCTACAAATTTGTTACTTGAACAAGACTCCACTCCAATAATGGTAACAGGCGCATAATATTCACATACTCGTTTTCCATTGGAACCGATTAGGACCAATTTTTATGCATTAATATATTTTAATTACTTGAAATACATATACATACATAAATTGTTTTTTAAGTGGTAATATAAATAACATACATTTCATTTTGTAGTACTTCTGATGACCCTTTACGATTTCCGATTAAAACAGATTAAAAAAAATTAATTACTTGTTTTATAAATAACATTTAGTCAATCTTGTGTTCTAGAATTTAATAAGATTATGGTCAATGTAATTATCATAAATCAATTTGATTGCATTTTTAACATCTACAGAAGAACACTTTACTTCACTATTAACGTACTGGGAACTAGTAGCGTACTGGAAAACGCAGCGTTGGTAGGCCCCCCACAAGGAGGTCCGACGACTTGGTTAAGGTCGCGGGAAGCTGCTGGATGCGGGCAGCACGAGGCCAGCTGTTATGGAGAACCTTGGGGGAGGCCTATGTCCAGCAGTGAACGTATTTTGGCTGAGTTGATGATGATGATGATGATGATGAAAGTTTTTTTTCTTTTTTAAACGGCCTTGTTTTAACCGAAGAGGATGAATATATGTATAGAATTGTCATTAGTCATATTTACAGACTGCTATTTTAATAAAGTCGAAAATCGTATACCACTGCATGTACTACTAGATTATGCTATCAATATAAGGTTTTTATTCATCATAGAATCAAACAATAAAAAGTAGACCAGTACTCACTAAATATAAAATTTTTTTGAAAATATATAAGTACGTCGCGAAGGTGTACCTTCAATCACAGAATCGTTCTTTCTTTTTCTTTGTCATTTAGAAAAAGACAACACCCGCATTAGGAGTATATTCTGTGTCGGGGGCGACTTTACATCATACAAGAAACGTACACATAGAACACACAGACTCAGAACAATAATTTGTGGACCACATAAAATGTTGTCCCATGTGGGATTTGAACCCACTTAGCGTAATAGTAAGCGGCGTGGCGAAAGCTGAAACCTCTACGCCATTCGTGCAAAGAAATCGAAGAATCAAGAATCGTACCAATTCTGTGAGTGTAAATTAACTGTTTTAAAATATTGTTAAATAAATAATTAGGGCACCAGCAATGATAAAGGTTTTCGTAGGAAGTTATTAAAACATTATCGACAGTCGACAGCAAAAAGTATGTATTGGAAAACGCATTGCCAACTAAATTTGCGTTATCGGTTTAAAATCAGTGCAGCTTGTCTATGACTAGCTGCGGATTTATCACATGGTCACATAACACACCTGCGTTCATATGGAATATTAGATTAATGGAGGCACAATCAACGGTACACAACCTACGCATAATAATGAGAAACATTTCATTATTTTTTTCTCGGAATCAAAACTTGTGGTTTGAAAACCTAATTATTTTGTGATACTTAGAAATTAGTCAGTTATAAATTTTACCAGAAATATTCTTAATGGGAAGTTTATAACCGTTGTTTTAATAGCGGATATTTTCGTTTTAGCTTATCTTTACTTCGTAGAGATACGATTTGTGCTTAAAACGTCAAGAAACTTGACCTCGAAATTCGAAAAAAAATATTCCGAATTAACTTTTTTTATGGTATGTGCAGTGTGGTCTGCATAAAAACCCAGTTGATAAAGAATTTAAAGCCGTTATTTGTAAATTGTACGTACAGCTTAACTGTAAACTTAAGTTCGACGAGACCTCGGAACGATGACACTTTAAATACTCTCTAATTGAAACTGTATGGATTAAATTTATTAATTTAATATGGCAACAAATTTCAATGTGAATTGCTTAACAAGGTTTAGAAAAAGAGTAAAAATGCAAATATGCAAATATTTAAAAATTGTAAAATGTGATTCATCATAATCATATCTTTTTTCATATTATTAGTTTTAGTCTGTGTGTTTCTGTATGTTATTTCTCCCTTCCTACTTGCAAGTCTGGTATTTTTACTACAAAATTTACAAAGAGATTAGATAATAACGTTGAATAAAATGACGATCATATACTTTTAACTTAAAAGATTGATTGTAATCGTAAATTACGAATTACTACAGTTTAAGGTACCTTAAATGATATTTTACTACTATTAAATTTGAAGGCTACCTGAATGTGAAAAATGAACGACTGTTATAGTTGAAAAGTAATCACGATCAAAATTACTATAATACACTCCAATTTGTATGTCGTTACCTTACCTAACTACATACAGATAGATTTGAAATTGCTATACCAAATGACTCATCCTACATCTCAAGCTAGTAGGCAAAAGCATTCTTGTAAGTTCCAGTCGGTATTAGAAATAAACCACAAATGTTTTGACTTTAATAATAAGCAAGACTCAATTGGCAGTTTCAAGAATTTATCAGGATATCTACTTATGCGAGTTCATAGTATGAAGTTTGTGTTTGGAAAATTACACCATAACCTGTCATTACAAAGATTGGAAGTCAAAAGCCCCTTTGATATAACGATGTTCTTATGTGTTTCGCTAAAGTATGATTATGGAATAATGGCGCGGCATTCGTTTAAAATTTCCGGGAAATATTTATTATAATTATTAACAAATGCAATGAAGAACATGTTTAAGACGTTCCACTGGAAAGGGCATATTATCACGATTAATGACGAATGCATCGCTCACTTGGGATATGCAAACGACGTCGTCAGAAGTTACAGTAGATCCTGAATGACTTAGCTGACTCTTCTCTACGCATCGGCCTATGGATAAATTTGTACAAAACAAACAAGGTCATGTTCAATGAAAATGTACTATCGGAACTGGTCGTGGTACATAGTGCCGTTTTCGAAGTTCTTTAAAAATATGTATACCTCGGGCCGATATTTCAACTTCGAGGATAAGGTGAATAGGAAAAAACAGCGTCTATAGACGAAATTTTCTATCAGTGCGTCCTACCCATCATGACATATGTAGCCGAAATGTGGGTACTTACAGTACGGCTAATTCACAAGTTCAAAGTTCCTCAGCGTGCCATGGAAAGGGCTTGACGTTTTTCAAACCATCATATCAGAAATGAGGTGATCTGGCTTGAAATCAAGGTCATCTCTATTGCCTAGAGGATTAACAAGCTGAAGTGACAGTGGGTTGGCCATATTAACCACAGAATCGATCACCGTAGGGGTAAAGGTGTTCTTGGGTGGAGATCGCGTCTCGACGAGCGCAGTGTAGGACGGCCACAGGCCAGGTAGAGATTACTCCACTACCACTTGATGATTTGCACAAGATTACGAGAAGTCGAGGTTCGAATTATTCTTCGGAGTTTCAAAGAGGGTTAAAATCACCACTATCTTCCTTCGAAAAAAAGTTTATTCTGTAAATAAAAACAATAACAATAAAAACAAATAATCTCCGATTTCATAACACAACGAAGGCAATGAACTCAAATCTTGTGTTATGGAAAAAACACAGTTATTTAATCCTTAACTCTATCAATATGCATGAGACATTACATAACAGCGATTTATCGAAAGCATACAAGTTCCCCGTTATCATAATGCATTTCTCGGATGTGACTTCGCTGCATTCCTTCATATATTTACATCAAACGCATGTAAATTATACGTAATCTCATAAAACTATCTACTAAAGCGAGAAATATATTCCGTTTATCGTCTCTTTTGATGTCGTAAGTACTGATTAATGGTGATTTCAGGTTCTTAAAGAAACTATAATGCCACGAGGATAGTATTACGGAATGGTAAAATTGTAGATTTTATCTTAATTAGATTAGGATAAAATTAATAAAAAAAATGTAAACACCCTGAATTTTAGAAGTCCGAAAGAGTTTAAGATATTTTTGTGTTTGTTAAATTATAATGACATTTATTAATATAAAATCGGAGTTCAAGATGACGAGAGTGCTATCTTGCGACGAAAATCTATAGAAAATTTATGTTTCTTTTTAAAGATAGGTATCCAATAAGTGTTTTAAGCATTACAAAAGATAATATTCTTTGTAACTTTGAATGTGATTCAAGAATTTTGAATTTTTGTTAAATGTAATTGTACCACGATTGTATTGATTACTGTACGAGTTCAATATTTTAACCAGAAGTAGGAGTCTTTATCGCATTGGAAATGTTAATGAGATGTACAATTTCAAAGCATTTTGATTTTTATTACAGATTATCGGATAATACAAGTATTTTATATAAATAGACAAATATTTATAACTCTACCCTTCTTCTGGCATATTAGGAATTAATTGTCATTTCAGAGCATTCCATAACGTTTATTTACTATTGAACTATCTAACTATCTTAACAAAAACCGAGCAATCTAAGCTGAATTATGAATCTAACATTGGTTTGTGTACGCTTCAAAAACTCGAAAAACTCTGCACCGATTGAGTCCAAATTTTTACACTATATACAAGACGCTTTAAAGAATCATCATCATCAACAGACTTTAACAGTCCACTGCTGGATATAGCCAGGAGGCTATATAACCCAACTATATTACGCAGATTAGACGAGTTTTCTTTCTTTCTTTCTTTCTTTCTTTAAAAAAGACAACGTCCGCACTAGGAATAATCCTGTGTCGCGGGGGGACTTTACAAAAAACATACAAAAAACGGACATAAAGAATACCCAGACTCAGAACAACAATTTATGGATCACACAAAGTGATGTCACAGGATGATGAGGGGTGGTAACATTTCGTACTCTTAATCCGTCGCCACACTGAGTTCAAAGATTGTTTTAGCCTATTTTCGCGTCAGCCTTGTTCTTCGGTTCTCATCAATGCCATCACAATGTACAGTTAGATTCATAATAATATTCCACATTGTCTTATTTTTAAAAGTACCTAGTCCGAGTCACTGTTAATCCTGTATGAGTTGTATGTATATTTATGTATGTGTGCCATTTTAGTAATATATATTTGTATACGTGTAATTATATATGTCGTAACTATGTAATGCAAAATTTATTATTATATGTAAATTATAAATGCGCATCACAAAACTATATGTTATTGTACAGTATAGTACATCTAAAGGTTGCCTGGAAGAAATAGCAGACAGTGATAAGGCCAACCATTGAATCACTAATTTTTTAAATTTACATTCGTTATTGTGTGTTGCCTATTAATGATATGCAATAAAAAGTACCTATGTGTCTAACTATCTATCTTGACGCTGTATGTGTATATGTTGTTGATTGTATATAAGTTAACCCAGTGTAAAGCTTATAACGAGTCAAGCTGTGGGCTCCCATTTAATAAACCTAACGACATGTTTACCTATTAAAATAATATATTTGATTCTGTATTTTTTTATAAAAAGTAAAATTGAAAATTCAAGGGAATTAAATGAGACTACAATATTCAGGACGAAGATATTTAGCAACAAGTATTATCATTTTTTTATTAATAATTCAGTAATAGTTACACTTTCAAATAATTAGTATTTATTTAGCCTACTTGTTAAGATCAGTTCAAGTAACAGTACATTGCAAAATAAATCTGTCACTTGTCGCCGTCGGCTGCTCGCACAGAGTTAATATTAAACCTGCGCACACGCACCGTCCCGATAAATTAGCTACATTGTATGCAAGCTTTCTGTACGTGGAGTAAATTACGAGCGTTAGCGGGAAGCCAATATTTATGCAATTGTTTTTAATAGAATATGGTTAGCTGACTTCGTAGGCTAAAGGAATCGAAATAAAATATTATATTCGAATTGAATATTTAGAAAGTTACATAAACGAGTCTATTTAGAGGAACTACAACTTCTAGTCTAAATGATTAGATACGTAGCTCAATCTTAAAAGTTTCCCTTTTTTTAAACCTTACAATTAACCACTACTAACAAGTAGAGTTATCATCAACCGCCTTAATAATCCATAGGTTTGAGATAAGCTTCTCAGAAGGGAGATTTTGTTCTCCTATACCACGCTAACCAGACGTGTTGGTATAAGTGTAGGTGAATAAAATGGTTACTAAGCTATAAAGTGAGGATCTTCTACCTCGCGTACTATCTAATAATAAAAATTTGCAAATCACTGTAAACAATCATTGAAGTGGATTTAACAACGGTATCGTCGTGTTGCGCATATTGAGACATAGCGCGATGTTCAGTGAACCAGTTCCCACTGTTCTAACTAAAGCAGTGTTTGGTATTCGTATCATTCATTTTAGGTAACGTTAGGTAAAGAGTGGTTTAAAAAATACAGAAAAAACATGCTTTATTAGTTTATTCAAAAAGTAAGCAACGTGGGGTTGGTCTTTACAAAATATTTTTACCATTATATTATACTGCTGATACTCTGTGAAGTTAATTTTACTATAAGGTGGGCCAAGAACTCGTTAACATTTGAATCTAAGATCCCGCACAAACATTTTGCGGGAGTTCTTGGGACCGATTCTACTGGAATTTGCTTACAAATGCTTTCAACAAGATGGAGCCACTTGTCACACATCCAATGACTCCCTGCCGATGGTCAAATACATGTTTCCGGAATAATTTATTTCCAGATGAAGCGACATTTTATGGCCACCCAGAAGTCCAGAATCAGTGAAGAGATACCTATACTGAACAAAATGCTTTCGTCAGTTATAGTAAAATTGCCACAGTTTAACACATCTATGGCCTTCGTCTTACTTATTCGAAAGTTTTTTTGTCTTTAATAGATTCTAAAGTGTAATGTATATAACGTTTAAGTAATGTTTAAATTTAATTATAACTATATTTATGTGGCTTTCTAAGAAGAAAGGTGAAAATTCTCTCGTAAAGCTTTCTTACTTTATGTAAATTATAGTTGGAATTACTTGGTTAATGAAATGTGTATTTCGTTCTAACTTTCTTAACAATATAATTCTAAAAAAATTGATCTCCTTACTTTTAATAGTTTGTGGTTTTATATAATATATTGAAAAAATTCGTGATTGTCGTCTATTCTGAGGACGTAAATGTTGGCTAGCTTTCAATTTCGTTTAATGAGTTTCAATTTTAAAATTTGTGCTTTGCATTTTATGTAAAAGTGTCAAATGCACGTGCAATGTGAACGTTGATGATTACGGCAAAATTTTGTGCTTTTAATTAGATGAACGTTCTAATTTTTGGTGTCAAGTGCCATTTAGTGCCTTGGTGGCGCAGTGGTAGTGAGTGTAACTGCTGTGCTCGAAGTTTCGGGTCCGATTGCCGGGTTGGACCAAATGTTTGTATGATCTGCAAATATTTTTTTCGGAGTTGAGTGTTTTCTATGTATAATAAATATTCATTTACAAAAAAAAGTATTCAAGTATTTTATTCGTCAGTCTAGTTATTATAGTACAAGCTCTGCTTAGTTTGAAACTAGATGGCGTAGTGTGTCAAATGTCCGAAATATTTATTTATTGGGCTTTTTTTTATCCCTGAAACTGGGCCCCCTTCAAGTTCAAATTTATAGTACACGTATATAAAACTATTTGTATATATCATTAATATTAAAAAAAATCGTTAATATTATATATATAATTGTTAGGATTAGAGGATGTAGCGTCGCGAAAGATAACGTAGGCTTGCTGTTTCTGTTGATAAATAATTTGATGATAAAAATGTTGTTTGTCTGTCCATTATATATTTGTAATTAATTGATAAAAACATCAATCACTGCTTAATAAGGAGTGTTTATTATCAGATTTAGATAAAACCGAGTGATATTTTATTATTGTTAAAAAGTAATGGTACTACTTGAACCTTGAAAATCGATTTTAATCTAATACCCGTATCAAAATAAACCATTCTTAGTTTAGATAAAACTATTCGTATACTGTATTGGTAAGTACTAATTAACTCCTACTGTTTAAGTTTAAATAATTAGTTTTCAGTATAACCGAAATATACCTTGTCTTTGTCTTGTCTTGTTGGTTTTCAATTTTTTTTTGAACTGTAACAAATTGAAATTTGTAACGATATGTGATCAAGAATTTAATGCCTCATATGTTAGGGAGCTTCCTAACTATAAATAGACAAAATGTATAATTGAGTCTAGGCGTTCTTTGAATCCTTTGTTTGAATACACGGTGTGAGTGATTTGATAAAAAAAATGCTTATCTATTTCATTAGCCTGAAACTAACATTTGAATTAATAAGAACGTATTTTCGTTATCATATCTTAAGATCTTTAATATCTGCGATAGCAATTCATTCATTAGATCAGACATCGTGACGATCATTCGTTCAATGTCAAACGATGCCAGGTTATCGTTCTTAAGTGAACTGAACTGTGATTAATCACCATTCGATTGGATAATCTTTGACCGTACCTATTACGTGTTTAATTATACGATTGTGAACTATAAATCACTCATTGGCAGCTATGAATTAAAATAAATATCATTATCGTTTAAGTTACCATTTACCATTTAAGTTAAATTTTAGAACAGGCAACACTTTATTACACAATATTAATTATGTTTTTAATTTTTCCAAAATCGACTCCCGCACAAAGAATGTAACTGTGTCGCGGGAATATTTAGGAACGCACGCGAAATGGACACAAAGAACACCTATACTCAGGACAACAATTCATGGATAACACAAAGTGCGGTCCCGTGTGGGATTAGAACCCACAACACTTAGCGCCGTAGGAAGCGGCGTGGCAACAGTTTAAGCCACTGTGCCATAGCAGAGTCAGCTGAAGATTACACAATTAAGTAAATTTTGACTTATTGTTATGTTGATGAAATACTTGAACTTATTGACTTTTGTATCTAATTGGACTTCACAAAACTTTAACCACACAATAAAAATGTCAGTCTCCTCTTCTGAGGGTTTATAATATGTCATTCACAAATATATTTATTTTCATTTTCATTCAATTTAATTCGTAACGTGGGGACTTTAACAGGGGAAAGAGATACAAACTACACGCATACTCAGAACAACAATTTATAGATCACACAAAGTATTGTCCCATTTGTGGTGCGCGACCGTTTAAACTACTACGCAATTTACGCAGTTTCTTTTTACACTTTCCATGGTGTCATAGATATATGGACATCGCCACAATTATTTTCAGGGGGGTGCATCTACATCCACATGTACTAGTTACCAAGGTGGAACATAAAATTATACTAGCTACCTACCTTTTTTTTTGTACTGTGCGGAAATCCCCACGGATACCACCGAAGGGTGGTTATGTCGGACTCGAACCGACCAAAAACCGGACGCCGTCTCAGGTACTACTAGCCAGGGGACCAGGTGCACCCTAGTAAGGAAATCCCTAGAACCCCGACATATCCCGGGCCACCTACGGCTGTGTGTGACCCCCTCCTGCGTGGAAACCTGATGGTTTCTTTACTAGGTCGTACTAGCTACCTACCTATGAAATCTCCTTTTTTATAAAATAAATAAAAAATATATATTTTTATATGGACTTCTTTACTATCGGGGAGTTGGAAGTGACGATATATGCTGAATAGAATAGATTAAGTAGGGGTAATTTAGCTATAGGTAAAAGAATACACACTGACACAGCCTTCTCTTTTTTGCGGCGAAGTTATAGTGAATTGATATATTTGAAATGTATTTTATCTCTACAGAAGTTTCATTAAAACTATTTGGCAACAAATGAGCGATGAGTGTTGGGTTTTACTTACTCGATTACTACTAACCAATAACTTTCTTATATGCAATGTGGAATTAAATTGGCTAATCTCATTTTTAATCAAGAATATTGAATTGCTCGTACGTAAACCAGGACGTAAAATATTTCACGTGAAAATTTATAAAAGTAAATGAATTGTTATTTGCGAGATCTTTGATGTAATGATGTGTTTCCAACGCGTCTAAATTAAATTGTAATGTAAAGATTACCATTTAAGAAGAAATATAGTGGCATAAAAATTACTACACACATTTTGTTTGCAAAATAAGTGTAAATAACATTTCATCTAAATTTAAACTTAAAATTAGGTTTCATAACTATTAGTTTCCAAGTTTGCAGCTAATCTGTCATTTATGACCTTTACAGAGACGACCTTCACATACACAATGAAATAAACCAACTAGAAATATATTGATGATCAACATCACTCATAGAGAACAACGTAATGCATACCAACAGCTGAAACAATAGCATCAATATATAATAATTTACATGTTAATCGATCGACTAAAACTGCCGAGGTTACCTCTACGTCTCCTCTTTACAACTGAACACATGTCATAAGATAATTGTATACAATCAAATAAAGACCCTAGTACCTTTACCTAAAATACACAATCACATAATGCTGAACTAAACTGCAAATAAAATAAACTATATGCAAGCCATTCGTCAATGGACAATTCATTTCAAATGATAGTCGATTAATGATCGATTGTATTGGTTCACATCTACGTCACTACACAAACATATCACACAGGAAAGAATGATCGTGACTTAACTGACACTGAGTTGACTCTGCAAGTAGGCAATTAAGAGGAGAGTTATTAATTTTTAGTTGATTAAAAAATTTAATCGGAATGGACAAGAGATTAAAATCTGATACTGGATATCGCAGTATCGTGACTAGATAATATAAATGTAGAGCTTTACATATACGAATATAAATTGAAGGTTTTAATTACGGCTATGAAATATTAGGGCAAAATATATCCATGAAAAAGAGTCTATCTTCACAAGCGTTGCACAAAATGGTCGTCCATTGATTTAAAATGTATTTAGTGAAAAGGAAGAATTTCTTACATTTTTTTTAAAATGACCCTTGTTTGTGTAACAAGTTCAAATGATTTCTGTTTTCTTTTAAGCTACACACAGTTGTATATTAAACATATTTTAGTAATTCATTTTGTTACTTTTAATAACATATAAATCATGTTTAGTCAATTAGGAAACATTCATATTGATTGTTACTATTGTCGATTTAGCTACGGGGCCTTTGTGAGTCACTTTTTTTTTGTTTACAGTAACCTACCAAAGTGACTCTAATCTGCCTGATGAAAAGCAAGAATAAAATCCAAGAGCGGTGGTCGCCGTACTCACTGCGAATGAAGACAGTAAATATATAATAATATAATTTCATTAAATACATTACAATTTTATAGCCGGGATCTACTACTTTTTTCGTGTTTTAAGAGATCTGTTGCTTTCAAATAACAGAGAGAATTACAATTGTATATGATAATAACGATTGATTGGCTATTCATGCAAAATAAAACATTTGTTATAAATTTTACTATGATTTACACATTTTTTAAGGTGTGGTAAACCCTACCAGCCTTTCTTTCATTAACACGTGTTTTGGCCATTACCGCAGGCATCAGTTGATCATGAATTCATGTTAATGCGAACTATATTTGCTTTCTGAATAAACTTAAACTTATCAATCCATGTGTCA
The DNA here is from genome assembly GCA_949316085.1 of Hypercompe scribonia. Taxonomy (NCBI): domain Eukaryota; kingdom Metazoa; phylum Arthropoda; class Insecta; order Lepidoptera; family Erebidae; genus Hypercompe; species Hypercompe scribonia. The sequence goes on from OX438969.1 coordinate 20,508,628, forward strand.
ATCAAACCACAAAGTAATATCCGTTGCTTGAACGAAATCATTGAGATAAATCATTCATGTAAATACACAATAATTGTAGTGTTAGCTTAGTATTTAAATAAATAAGTGGATCGAATTACTATTCCTAATAATAACTTGAACTTATTATATATTTCATCGAATATTTTTTTGTATTATTTAAGAACAAACGTTACGTATTTTTTGCTAATTACTTTTTTATTATTATCAATTCGAACAAGAGGTCTATGGACAGCGATAGACAATTAAAAGCTGTAGATGATGTTGTATAATATATATTTTTTTCAATAAGTAAATAGGTAACTTGTGTAATTAGATCAAACTGTGAGCAAAAAATATTTCTTATAATAACTTACACAAACGGCATTTTAAAATCACATTCGAGATTAGGTAAACACAATCGTTTCGCATGTTTATAACATGCGAAACGATTGTGAAACGATATCGCAAACGCAAATCGATTGATAATACATTACCATCTTAAAAATTGACGCGGAGAAAGTGTCGCAGTCTGGCATCTACTTTCACTATCTTTAAAAAAAAGTTAAGTTTTTTTTAAATAACTTTCGTTCGTTAGACCATTTCGTTGTTCGTTTAGAATAATTCGTACTCGTATAGCAGAAGCAAAGACAGATTTGGCCTTAATAAGGTGAAAGTTATGTGTAGTTATGTATAGTTACGCGTAGTCCCTTTTAATGATAATTATTTGTTTGTTTATCATTGTTAAACAAATGTTTTGAAGTACAGTGTTGCGGCACTTCACTGTAACTTTTATAGATTGTAAAATATGAAAGCTAATATCAGTAAACAAGCAAAGATTTGATCACTTTACTATGTATTTTGCTGTCGACTTTTATTTATTTTTTTAAAAGAATCAAATAGTCTTCAATCTATTCCTAAATGCCCTTCACTTTCTACATTCACTCGTGTAGATGTTCAATCTAGTTACAAGTGAATGTAGGAAGTGTTCCGTTCAGGCGTCTGTCTGATCGGCAAGAACAGGTCTGCAAGTGTGTCAAGTGCACTTTGTTACATCATGCTCTCTCTCCGCTAGCAAATCAGATATAAATAGCATAATTAATTCAGAAAACCTTCCAACTGTCACACGTCTCACCTAGGTACTGTTAGGGTTGCCATTACTTTTAATAAGTTTGCTTTTAAAGTGATTAAAAATAAAAGTCTTATAAGACTTTTTTATTTAATACTAGCTGTGCCCACTACTCCTTACACGTTTAATTTAGTTTTAGAAAGTAAAAGGACTAACTGTATTCATTCATAGTTTTAGCTTTTCCTGGACCTCTACAAACATTTAACGATAAAAATTCACCAAATCGGTTCGGCCATAAGAGTTTTAGTAAGACTAACGAACAGTCATTCAACTTTAATGAAGGCTCTATGTAAAAATTCGCTCAAATGTTTAAAGAATGGCCATTGTCGATATTAACAATAAACTAAACAGTAGGTCCAGATTTAAAAAGAAATTTATTAAGTAGGTACAAGTAGAGTAGTCACTATAAAATGTAATAGGCGGCCCTAGATACAATTTCATATACACACATGCTAAACATATATTCAGTAATGCTATTGATGGCGCTTATGTATTCATTAGCTTTCTTCCCTGGCTTTGACCCAGTGTATGACAGCTCTGGATCAAAGCCACTAGCTAAATAGCCACAAGTCTCTCACCTATTAGTTTCGCAGACATTAGGCCTATAGTCTATTAAGAACTCGTCGATGTAAACTTCGGTAAGTTATGAACCTGAGAAAGTGTGGATGTCTATAACAATTTGAGCTCAGGGCGAACTTATACTCTACAAGGTTGCCCACCTGATAATATTATAATGTGCCTGCCTATGTTCACGTTACTTCGTACGCATGTGTATGTCTTCTTGCGCTATCTCGATTAGTAGATATTTATAAATTACTATACTAAGTGCAATTCTAATAATCCTGTGTGATATAATCAGTTACAAAATGGTTTATTATCATTTAAAAATGGCTTATACTAAATTTTAAAAGTAGTTCATTTTACCAAAAGCCTTTAGTGGAGTCTTCAAATAGAAATGAGTATCTCTTGAGACAAAAGTTTTTGACGCAGTCAATTTAAAAAAAAGTATTAAAAAATTTCAGTGAGTAAATATTTAAATGGGTGTATGACAACATCGGACTTTATTAAAAATAAAAGCATTAATGTTTTTTCGAACGCCGAAACTAATGAACTCGGATTATAATTTGTAATTTCATCAGTAATCGGATAAGCTAGACTAATTAGTCTAGTCTTATGTACAAGATTATTAAAATACTTACTCACGAGATTAAACAAGATGATGTCGTGATAAATGGTTCTTTCATAAAAAATTATATAACTTGGTTCTAACAAATTGGAATTGGAATTAGAGACAGGAACTACTTCCTCGCTCACTCATCACGCTAATTATAACTTAGAATCAAAATGAAATCTACATAAAGACAATTCCCTAGGTTATGCTTTGATTTCTCATCATATAATAAATTTACACCACAGTACAAAGCTCTGTACTGTAGTTTACAGTAACTGTATTAAAACACAATTATTTTCGTTTTAGTGTTTCTACATATAATTTAAATAATAAAGTGATTATTTTCAATACTAATACTCTTTTAATTCAAAAAAACCTGCAGTCCATGTCCAAGATTGTCTCAAACATATATACATAAAATCACCCCTGCTTACCCCGCAGGGATAGGCAGAGACATATTAAACGTCCACTTTTCGTACCCGTAATAGCCTATTGCCCGCTAATCAGGATGCTTTGTTCGCTAGAGCCTCGTTCGTCGCTCAGTTGATGCACCACTTGCATTTGAGGTTGATTTGGTCCCTAAGTTGTTGGTGACACACGTCGCAAACGAAGACACAAGACACGATTGGAAGCCGTTGCTTTTACAAAGCGTAAAAATGTAAGTTTATGATTTATAAAAACATCAAGAAAAACTTTTGTTTGTAACACAATGTGATCTTATTTATTTCGTTATGAACTCTTTGTTGTTCACAAAAGCATACATTACAAAAGATAGTGATAGACTGCAATTAGAAATCTGTTGAAAGTCAGGGCCATATTCTGCTTACACGTACCGACAATGAAGAATACACGTTTATTTTGAACCCGTCGAAGCGTTAAATTCGTTGATTGATAGATGTGCAGGTCAACCACACGAGGTCCCAGGTTCAATGTTCGGTTAAAAGATACTTTTACTTGAAATGTTTTAAGATATGCTAAACGTCGTGTCTGTGGAACTTTGACACGGTGTTTGTCATTTTATGAAATATTAACATGTTCGTTATGGGTATTGTAAATATTGGAGTCATTTATGACTAAGCATTATTATCGATGATTTTGTCTGTGCTCCCGACCTAATTGCTTAAATGGTCATCACTTAAAACGTATATTTATCTCATAATAATAGAAACTATCATATCATATAGTCAACACATACTCGTACATAGTTAATAGTACAAGCTCAGCTAAGTTTGGGACTAAATGGTGTTGTATGTCAGATATCCTAAATATTTTATTGCTACTGGTAATATATATTGAAATTAGACATAAACTCCCAGCTAATTGGTTGTATTATTGGCACTAAAATTCACTAAAAGATATTTCAGAATTTTCATTTTCTAAGACAAAAATTGTTGACCGCATCCTTGAACAAATCAATTTAACTGTTGAGTTATTCTTACCTCTGCCAATATCAACAAAAGAAAGGTGTTCCGAGATAAAGTATGTAATATATTCAGAAAGAGATCGACAAATTGCACGTGCCAATTAGTAACTGTAATATATGACGTCTCATTAAAAAATCTGACGAAATCAGAGTGGCAAAATAATAATACGTGTTTATGATATTTACAAGATTTTTGGTCAATTCTTGTGTAAGGAAAATGTCATGGACAACCTTATGTGAAACAGCTTTTCACCGCAACATACCAAAAGCCCTTCGCTTTAAAAAAACTCATAAAACGTGCAAACTTAGAATCATAAACTATTTAAAAGAAATAAACAAAATCTTCAACTATCATTTTATATTGCACATGAATATTAAAAGTATATTATTGTAATTTCAAATGTATTTTAAATTAATGTATCCGTTGATTTAATCTCTATGAAACGCGAATATATTATTATTTTAATTTTTATTGACATTAACGAATGATTGATGGACGTGTTAAAATATCTGTTCGAACAGAATGTAAATTACATATCGAACGAAATGGTTAATTAAAAGGTACTTTATTGGCGTAGGGCAAACTGCTACAATTGCACAATGCTTTGCAAATGGCTCCAAGCAGTCTGCTACAGCACTTTATAAGGGAAACTTTATGTTTGTTAAAACAACTTTTTATTCTATTTTATATTAACATGTTCACTTGACAGTAACTTGTTCATACAGGTCTCAATTTTGAAGGTAATATGTCGTTGATATTATTATATGTCGACCAGCAGTTACAAAAATATTGACATTAACTTTATAGCACACTCACGTTTTATATACATTAATAACAATATTAATTATTTCATTTACAAATTTGACATTAAAATTGTAAATATTATAATCATTAATTTCGGTAATGTATACTTTTTGTCGTAATATTATGATCGTAACGCTTTTATGACCTACGAACAGTCACGAAGTGTTCCGATCAATTCTGAACAGGTTATCGCCAATCAGAGTCAAGGTCGCCGTGATCTACGGGTGTGTATCGATCAATGATCTATGATAATCATACGCAGCAATTGGGTGCATTTATATTTTTTTCTTTGTAAACAATTTGTTGCCTTGTAACGGAAGTGGTATGTCTAGTTTAAAAGATTTCATTTCTGTATTGAAATTTCGCAATTTAATCATTTTTTGCAGGTATAGAAAAGTTTTACAATTACTTTTAACTGAAGTATAAAAAAAAATAATAGACAAGCAACATCATTCATCAACTTCTATTATTGCAAAGTGAAATGACCACATAAGATTCGAATCGAGCCACGAGCAACTGCTTGAGATTACCTTTGAGAACGATTCCTCCGTTGTAAAATTTCTAACAAAGCGTTTCTCTATTTATAAGTTACAGTCACATAATATGTAACTACAAACAAAACAGAATCAAATCGTGCATTAATGTTGCATTGCATTGCATTTTTCTTTCATTTGGTCATGCAGCGGAAATGTAATTACATAATAATGTAAAAGTATTAACAGATACTTCTAAGATTAAACTGAGTCAAGCTTTAATACTCGTCGCATATCCTTAAATACTTTCCTGTTAAATATAAAACGTAATAGGTACTGTATATAAATAATATATCGTTTCGACGAAGGTGCATTAGCAGTGCTCACAAGATGAGTCACTGCTGACTACAAGATCGTGTGAATTCCCGTCTAGATATGTACTATATAATATATCAGTATGATTAAAATCAAAGGTTGCGTACTTATTACATAGAAGACGACCAGAACACTTTTTTATTTGCATTTAATTTCAATAAAAATTAGAACGCACATTATTCGGTCGTGTACGGTGCAATATGGAACTCTCCTTTTAATTTCGTACGGCCGGATGTGTCGCAACACTAGTCAAATCGAAGTACAAAAGTAAACGGCCCTATCGGTATACTTGTATGGTAATTTTATTTACCATTGGCAATTCACGGTGAAGTGAAAAGTTAATCAGTAGTATAAGTGTAGTGCATTTAGTTACAGTTGGAGATTGGTAATGGTTGTAGCGCAACTGTGATAAGGCATTTATGTTATTTAGAATAACTGGAAAATATTTAATGTGCCTGTATTTTATGTTTTTCTTACTAGTGTATTTTGTGTCCTTTATAAAATCTTCTTGGAATATATGATAAATTAAAGAAAAAATGTATTTTATTAAACAATTTGCCTTTGGCGTTTCTCATGACGGGAACTGTCAGTAAAAGCATTTTTTTTTAAAATCGTTAATTAATTCTGAAGACGAGTAATAGACGTTATTCACACAATTATAATACCCACTCTGAATTCAACCAATTGTATTACTGCATATTATTTTAAGTATTTACCTGTAACCAAGAAAAACAAGATCAGTTAATAATATGAAATAAAAAAATTATGTATATTTATTTACGTCCCTAAGCGAGGTGGTAAAAACCATCTCAGTACGCCACCACAGTGTAGAACACTATGCTTCAATGTCTGCATTTGCAATGAGTATGATGACCACAAGTCTTGAATTCTATTTATGCTTTTCATCAGGCACAGTCGAGTTACTTTGGCTGACTCTTAAAAAAACACTTAACCTCTATGTGTAAGGTCATTAACGTTTTTTTTCCATTTTCATTCTACATCTTTTTTTTTACCGTGTGATAAGCTCTACGGGTCAACTGCTCTACAGATCTAATGGTAAATTGCTATGTCAGAATTGAATAGATTAAAACCATATGGTGTTCTGATACAAATGAGTCATGAGGCTGTTATATTGTGGAATCAATTAACTATTGAGTCTATTGCAAAGGAGTCGGGTATACCCGGTTAGAAATGCCTGACAGCGCCAGCAACATGAAATAAATTGCCTTATAAATGAAGGGTATGAGTATATATGTGGGCAATTATTAATAATTATTAAAGAATTACAAAAATAGCTAGATATAGTTAATTATTTATATAAAATTTTTAATCTGAATGCAGTAAATTTCCGTGTGTGCAATGCAACATAGAAATCTTCCGATTAACTTGCATATTATTGAATATACAATCAATCGACGTAATCAATTGCTTATAATTCTGTGGTTAGTTTCGTAATGGCGATTGTCTTGCATTGTAACTTATAGTGATGATGAAAACGAAGTCAATCTTTTTATAGGGTGGGTTTTTTTACACGGGCATATTTAAACCTATTTCATAAAATAGTCGATTTTATGTAATAGTGTGTGTGGATATAGATGGACCCCCCTAAAATTAATTTCGACGACGTAAGTATATGTTTTTTTTTCAGTAGCAATAGAAATATCTATATATAAACTTTAACAAAAAAACTAATTGAAGAAACTAGTTATAGCATTAATTTTTTTCCGTTATAACTACTTACTGAAGTCCAAAAAGAAACTCAGAGTAGTCTGATTTTACACATTTTACATTTGTACCAGAAACAAATGATTAAATTCTTGTGTAAATTTTAGATTCTATTTAATGTTATTGAAATTAATGATGAGATTGCGTATATAAAAAACTGATAGTTCAGAACTTTTGGCTATCGCAGACATATCTTGGTAGTTTGAAATTTAAATAACTCAATAAACATTCTATCTTCTTTTTTAAACACAAAGTAAATTTATAAAAAGCTTTTTCTACCTATAATCCCTTGTGTACGTACAAATACCATAATTTGTACACCGGTTATGATTCTAATCGGTGTGCTAACAAATGAATTTTTATGTTTTATAGTGAGATTTAATCACACATACTTACATTTTTTATTCATTTGTAGATATGTGCAAAAAATACAATTAAGATCAATGTACTATTATAGGCACTCATAGACAAATTTATTTTTTAAGCACATGTAAACATGGCCAAATGTTTTAAACACCGTTATAGTGGAACAAAAACTAAATACTCACTACGCGGTTTTGTTTGCTATGGTTGTTAAATATTATTTCCGGATCAAGTCCTAATATTTATGGACCAGTAATTTTTTTTTGGTTTTTTAAACTATAAAAAAGCTAATGACACATTGTATTCCGTACTGGCTTACATAAATAAAAATCTTATCAAAAATCTTGAATTTAAAACTATTGTATATGTATAGTATATAAGTTTTAAATTGAATCTTTACATGTTCGAATTATTCTTAGTTTTATATAAATTTTTATATAATTATTAATATTTCTATATATGTTGTTACATAGTACCTAAATATACGAAAAATCGAAGGTATTACAATTACAGCGAAGATTCTGCTTAAATTTAGCGGGGCGTGAAAAAGAAAATCAATAGGCCGCCATATTGCGGGTCACCATTCTGAATTGTATGCATTCGCAACGAGTATGATAACCACAACTCTTGGATTCTATTCATGTTTTCCATTAAGCAGATCAATTTTGGAAAGTGTTACATACTGAAATATATGATAAAAATGAAACACATTGAATGCATAATTGATTAAAAAGGCAACGTTGCACATGTTATAACTTTACAGAGAAGTGCAAATAAAAAAAAAGTTTGAAAAGTCAAGAAACACGTTTACAAAAGTCGAATATTAACTTAAAAGACCATACAGATGAGGCTAACAAAAGCGTGTTAAAAACGATTCATAGATTTTTGTGTTATTATCGGCATAGGCGTAAATTACAGGCACTGATATCAATGACATGTCGTATCACTGTTTGGTTCTTTATTATTGCATGCAATCATAAGTTTTGACGTATCAGTGCGATCTCTAGAAGTTTCCTGCTTACAAAACATAGTAAAGAGCATTGTCCTCTGCCAATGAGTTCACGCGTGGGCAATAAAAAATATTGCAATTTATTCGTTTGATAGTTGTATGATACCGTTAGCATTACTTGCCTTATCTACTGTATAGCATAATAAGTATAATTGCGTAATGTAGGGTTGCCAGTTTCATACTAAAATTTCGACTATTTAAAAATGCCGCTTTAATGTAAGGGTTCAATGGAGTCATAATTTACTCTGTTGCAAATTCTAAAATGTTTTATTCAAATATTAGCACAAAATTAAAACGAAAATTACTCAAAGTCAACTGTAGAGAATACTCTGAGTATTAAAATCATCAATGTACGGATTGCATAATGTTTATAAATAAATCATTTAAATATATTGGATACACCTAAACTGGTAACTATAGTGATTTTTGTAAATTTTTTTTGTTCGTGAGAGAGCCTTGCATCCCTACATTTGGAACAGACTCAATAAGAGTGATATCGCGACTTCATAGAAAACCGGTATTAAGCAGTACTTCTGTTGCTTTTTATCGAGTGGATAAGTCAGATTACGATTCTTTTTAAATGTCGATAGTTATTCACCTTCTGCTCGCCTTCAAAACAAATTGGTACCTTATATCATCTAAAATGATTCTTTAGTCGATTAGTATATCACATTTCAGCAAAAATGTGTTCATTGGCTTCGATTAGCGCATACAATGTCATCTATTTGATCATATGCGACGATCTTCATCTGTTCTCTCAGAAATGTTCGGTAGCGTTTGATGTTTAATTGCGTATATTGCGTACACATCTGTACTGTACAAGGATGCTGGACATGTACTTCTACATGGTGTCTTTAGACAACAAAGTAAATGAAGATCGAATGAAATGCCGACCGTTAGATTAAATTGGAAATAAAAAACTGATTTGATTCGACGTTTAACTAGAGTATTTCGCTGATAGACCGACTCGTTTTTTTTTTGTCGCATGGACGACTTTGACCGCAGACACAAATTCAACTTTATAGTAATGTAGGCATAAATAATAAAATCTCCATAATTTTAAATAATTCATCAAATCAGATAATTTCATATAAAGTCATAGGAATTTCTTATTGGCGAGACGCTAGAATTAGTTATGATGCCATTATTTTCAAAACCAATGGACTAGATCTCGTTGTTGGTATCAACAAAAATAAACTAAACAGGCAAAATTCTCTCAATATTTGCATGATTATGATACAAGTCTATTTTGGTTTGTATACGTACAAACATCCCCGTAGGCATTCCATTTGTACGTTCTTGTTTACCAATGTGTAAATATTCTAGTTTTATGCTATAGACAACAAGACACATAGTTTCAAGAACAGCTAAGTCCATTTCGTTCACATATGGTCCTGGCAATACTGCTTCTTCCCGCCCATTTTCGTTAAATCATTTTTTGAAATTAACTTTAAAAGTCAAGGTAGCAAAACTCATTATATCCCTAATAATGTATTTCTAAAATGGCGTTTAATTAATGTGGTTCAAAACAAAACTATTTTTTGAGTTAGGATTTATCGTTAAAGAAGTATATATCACTTCTTATTTAAACTAAAAATGGTTCGGACACGACCGTTTTTTAATAAACAGCTGTTAAAAATACTGCGTCCATTGCTCTCAGTTTAAAAGAATAAGGCGATCGTCACACAGCAATTATGCCAACGTATCTAGTATTGTAGATATACCCTGCGTTTACGTACCTCTCAAGTGTTAACACAACATCATAAAACAGACTCCCTAATCCAATATCAAGAAAATGCTACAACCTACATGTTTTAGTACAAAAGAATTTGTTTTATAGTCAAATTGTTCTCTTACTACTTACAAAGTTAAGTTTAAAATCGCTTACTTCCAGGTATGGGTATTAGTTCATTTGTGCAAGGAAGGTGTTATGAAATGTTGTGGGGGCTCTTAAGTAAACCATTAAGTTTTATAGCTATTACTTTGGTTAAGTATTCGATGTTTATTGTTACAAAGGAGTGGTAGGTTAGTCTGCCTACATAGGATGACATCTATCATGTGGTTAAGCATCACTTGTATTCATATTATTAAGATATCATAATGGCCATAGACATAAAACAAACAATACCTTGACGTGATAGTTTTGACAATCCTTCTGTTTTCTTTTTAAACAGAGGAGACTGACCTTTATTTGGTCTGTCGTTTCACATCAGAGAATAAAATCACAATTTTGAACTCGGATAAATTTTAACAAGTACTAGTAAGAAATTAAGTCTGTTATTGCTAGAGTATATAATTGTCAGCATTATTTGTTAAAGCCGTAATGTAATTACTAATCTTATATGTATATGCAATATAAACCAAGATTGGATTGGGCTTCGACTTTTAAAAATTCAATTAACTAATAATGACTGCACTGCGAGTTCAAAATAGATAATTTGCAACCTCAAATTGAAAACAAAATTAGTTCTAGACACTCGCTCTTCACATACTATTAAATATATAGCTGTAAAAATGATTAATCAGTCTAGACTGAGACTAGAGTCCACTTTAAAGGCAAAGTTCTAGAGCTTTGCCATTAAACTATTTCAACAAAGTCTGTGCTATTCATCTTTTACACAAGTTGTATTTAGCGTTGACTTCACTGCCTCGTTGGTCATAGCGGTTAGCATACGCGACTGCCGATCAACAAGCCTCAGATTCAAGGAAAAATGTTATTGAATTTTTCTTATTATAGGTAGTAATGCTTATTAAGGGCCCAGAGTTTGGAAATTAGGTTTTTAAGCCAAGTTTCTCGGAGACCACGTAAAGCTGTCGGTCCTGATCTCTCTCGCGTCGTGTCGGATAACCTTCCCATCGGAGAGTGAGAGCGTGAGGGAACAGAGAGTGCACTTAGCTTCGCGTACACACTTGTGCACTATAATATCTCCTGCGAAATTGGCTGGTCTCCGTTGAGACTGGCCGCTGTGGCCGGAGGCTAGGAGTACATCATTAAGGGTTGCCTATGTAAGTTATCACAGTATGTAACACCTTGTAATACGATAATTAAATAAACAGAGTTTGGAACTAGTTTGTTTTATGTACTTTTTAAATACAACAGTATTGCCAATGTTATTTCTTAACTAGTCAGTTATTTCCTACAGGTAAACAGATCTGAAGAACTGAATATCAAAAAGAGGAAGGTAACTAAACTGATTACTATGTCAAATTTGTCAATCAGAGCTGACAACAGCACGATTGTTAGAATAGCTAGTCGACGGTCTCTTGACAAACACCTCTCACGAATAGGGCAACCATCTTTACTTTTAATAGAATTAAAATTTGTTATTGTTTTTTTAAATAGTGATGTTTTTTGATTCTATATTTCTAGCTTCCTCAGTTAGTTAAGCGAGACTTGTATATATTGATTGTATGATTGAAGAATAATCATCACGTGTTTTAAATGTCTCACCAAATAACCAATGAAAACTGGTTTGCTAATATAAAATGGATACATTATATTTTTCAGTAAAGTAGAAATTCCAAATTTAAGGGTCCCGAAATTTTATTTTTTGTAGCATTCAAAATCCTGATCCACTGGACAATTTCCCATTTATCCCGGCATCACATTCAAAATGATATCTTTTGAGCAGCCGATTAAGCTCGACTTGTCTTAACGTTAAGAATACATTAGGATTTGTGTCCCAAATTATTACAGCTCTACATGGAGACTATAAGCATAGATGTTATTGTTCCATTGTCATGTTAATTCAATCTGAGCAATTGAGAGATCGTCATCTGTATGCACAAGCGTTGTGATTGTCGCAATATCGTGGATTGAGCCAGTTTGTGAACTTACTCGGGCAGTAAAAAGGTCACGAAAGAGTGTGCTTGTCGATGACGTTATGAAAATATACATAGATTTCGTGTATTACGAGGATTTAAAAGATATTGTACTAATTACATGGGACTTTAAAACTGGAATTGTTTCTATTTTCACGAAACGTGATTGGTTCTCTGAAAGATTTTATGCAAACTTTATGTGCGCGAATATTATTTTGTATTTCTTTTTTCTTTTTTCAAATTTTTTGACCAATTTCCTCTGATAATAAGCTACGACTGACGGATATAAAATTTCTAAGGTATTAAGTATTAGTATATGTATTATATTAAAACTTTATATTTCATATTACATAGTAAATAAAAAGCAAAATCTATTTAGACTTTAACACAGTACCATTGCGAATTAATAATTGAGAGTTGACTTCTTTATTTACATTTTCATTAAAAAATATATATTAGTTAAGACCGTAAACGTAGATTCAGTTACTCAATTGTGAACTTCGTCAAGTCCCGACTGCTGCATTAACATTTGCCTTGAGCCAATACTAATCGCATATATCGTTAATATTTGTCACTACAATAACGTCATATCAACATGTACTCAACCGTGTTACAATTAATCACTAACAAATTGAATGTAATCAACATCTAAGAGTCTCATGACATATCTTAATTTATCATTTTTGTTCCATTGATCGGAATAATTTTATACACTTTTATTAATCTATCTCCCGACCTCGTATGATTAGCAATGGGTAGGTAATGATTTCGAAATTCAATGTGCGAGCACATCAATTAAGGATTAGCATGTTAACGCTAATTTCATTGAAAAATATAAATGATAAATGAATTTATTTTTCATATAGATATTAACAGACACATTTAGCAGCTGATTTGTTCTTTAAAGCTAAATTATAAGCGCTAATATTCCTTATAATTAAGTGCAAAGAAACGGTGAAATAAATTAAAATATAATCTCGGTTTGTGATCAGAAATTTACTCGTGACTTAATCTAATTTAACTTGCTTTATTGGTAAACTATATATTTGTAGAAGTTCTTAAGGGTAGACCAATCTACACATAAAAATATCCTATATACTAAACTATGTGTTAAATAACGTTGTATAGGTACTTATACTTTTACCATGTCTATAATAAAAAAATAAATAAAGCAAATTTAAAATTTATATTAAACCTCTTTTCTAAGGAGAGGCCTATGTCCAACAGAGGACTGTTAAAGGCTATTGATACGTGTAAGTTTATTTTCAACATAAATTCTCACTTATTTACAACTGTATTTTGATTTTGAGTTGTATTCTTATAACATGCATTACTGCCTCCATATTTAAAGGTAATTTGAATGTATGAAGGTAATATCGTATGTGATTTGTAACACACTACGATTGCGAATCTTTCCTATCATTATTTAAATATTGTTGTACCCATCAAATTGTAATTCAACTATAACCATTTCACCTTGACACCACATAAGAGACATTAAACAGAACACGCCTATAATTTCAACACTATTGTTATAAGTGAAAACTAAATATCATTGAAGTGCAGATCAGTTTATGATTTGCATATCACTCTTGTATCTTGTATGACGCGTGTAGATATACGTAGTGTACATGTGTTTTCATGGTCAACGACACATCGTATAAAATACTACCTATTTGCCGCGGCTTCACTCGCATGATTATTTCTTACTTCGTGCCTAACTTTGAAAACGATAAAATTTCATCTACCTGAATGGGTAAAGTTGCCAAAACATCTTTTTAGTGGGTGCTATCAATAAAAAAGCTTCAGCCTCCAAAATTTGACATCGGTAAAGCCAGCGCGATGATTTAGACCCTACGTTGAGGACTCAATCAGTTAGGGCAATTACTTCTTTATGCAAAAATGTATCGATAAGTCTGAGCCTGAAAAAAATCCGTGTAGTGATAGTTTAACAATACACAGTGTCAGAATCCCCATTAATTCACTAAGAGAACGAATTGTGCAGGACTCCAGCACAGTGAAGAGAAGAAAAACTTGATGCAAAATCTATTCACACGACTGACCAGCGTGGTATAGTAGTTAAATCTCCTTTCGAAGGAGAGGCCTATATCCAGCAACGGACTTGTGTGTTGTTGGTGTCATGTGTACCATTAAGATATGCATAAGTAGTATTTGTACAATGTGTATAAATTTGTAATCATATATATAATGATACTTATAGTTTGATCAAGGTTTAAATTGTTATTTTTACAAGTGTTAAGGCTAATTTAAAAATAATAATCGGCTATATCCTTATGCACACATAAATGCACACCAATGACATGTGATCAAACATGTAAGTAAAAAAAATACTATTAAAAAGAAACAGTATTGGAGTACCAATAGTTAGCAACTCTTATTGTGACAATCAAAATTAGCTAGATAATGCTACAATAGTAAGTGACGATATGACAAGTAAGTAACATCAAGTGGTCGATTATTTTTATGAAATTTAGTTTGGGAACTTAAAGTGTATTTTATATACAAATTTAAAAATCATTTTCCATTAGAAATCATAGTAATTTTCTTCAAGTCAAATCGATTGCCTTTCATTAAACATCACAATAAAAGATTTTGATGTCATTTTAATATCCTCAGATCATTTATTCTGGATATTTTTTAAATAACAATACGAGGAGTTAAAAATACGATTCTTGTTGATTAAAAAATGAACCATAATAAATTACTCTTTCCCGTTATATTGTCAATTCAAAAATTTGTCATGACGCTTGAGGGCCTGCCAATGCGTGACGCTTAGATGTCAGTTTCGTGACCACTCGACTGTCTCGATTACACTCTTGTCAGGTCTTGTTTACTCTGCCTATATATGTGGACAGAACATAAACATACGGTTAATAGGTCATGGATGTTATGCCTGTGTTTGGGTTTCACACAATACTAATTGCATTTTCTCATGTTATATAGAAATTAGGGAGACGTCCAGATATTCCCGGTTTGAGAAACAAATTGAAATTGGTGGGTTTAATCCTCATACTATGTTTAATCCAAGTATCTCTCTTGGTCCTACTTACTTGCATTTTCATTTTAGGAGCCGGTAAAGATCGACTTACACCCATCCGATTACCAAATGAGACATTTTGTTTTAATTTTTTTATGAATAAACACCTATGATGGCTGGCCTATCACAAAACTGTCATAACAATTTTTTTTTAATAAATTTTAATTTTTTAACTATAAAATTTCTGTATACTACTGTATATAAATACGAAATAATTGCAAAGTTCAAAAATCGAATTCACCCATGTTTATGGAGCACGCGGGAACTATCAGTTACATTTTACGCGTCGCGTCCTATTCTTTTGCAAATGAAATTTCTAAACACACAAATGTTTTTGTCTGAAAGTTCCTTAAGCATTTAACTATTATATCCTGAACTCTGTGGTACCAACTGATTATAAAACTTTAACGATATAGTTTTAAATGGATAGCTAGAATCTTCCATGTGAAATATTGTTAACTTTCTTCATTTTGTTCTACCCTAAAATAAATCCTGATTATTGTATCAGGTGAAATGACTTTCGTCTTACTTGGGTAAAACCGTATGTTTTCAACAGAACATCACTTTAAACAATACTCACGTCTAAGTAGGTTATGTAGGTAAATATAACATAAATTAATAAACACAAATCATTATTGAACTTAACCATTTATAGTTTTGAAATCTTTAAGTTCATGTAAGTTAAATTTTACTTTGTGTTAAAGTAACATTTTACTTAACCTACAACAAGTGCCTTGTTACTTCGGCAACCAGTTCGTATGTCAAGGCTAATATAATTACCTGCTTTGCATATTGGCCTTTTAATAATATTGAATGTAACTTGTTACATTTTACACAGATTGACCAAAGGTGCGCGACCGCGTGGGAATATTTAAATTTACTGCTCATTGTCCGATTGCACACATATATTTAGAAATGTTTGTGCCAAAGAGATAGGTAGATGCGTAACATTGATGATGCAGGGGTGACAGTTATCGTGGTAACTGTGTAAGTCTTACACTGTCACGATGACTGTCATGCCTTTTACGTCCCCAAGCGGGGTGTGAAAAAGCATCTCACAAGGCCGCCATAGTGTTGGTCAACATACTACATTGTCTCCATTTGCAATAAGTATGGTGACCACAACTCTTCTATTCTATTCATGCTTTCCATCAGACAGAGTAGAGTCACTTTGGCGGGCTATTAATATAAAACAAAAAAAAACAAACGCACACATTTTGCCATTAGAATTGTAATCATAATCCACGACCTTTAGCTTATCAGCCAGGATTTTCTAGGTAACTAGACCAATTGGTGAGTAAAAGTAGGTATGTATTTATAATTAAAAGTCATCAAAGTATATCTACCTATATATAGATTCGAAACACACAGGTAATATTACTCTCGTTAGGAGATCGTATAAGACCGGATGTTATCTTGGTAGTGTTTGCGCAAGCAGATTATGGTCGAAAGCAGTGTTGCTTGTTGATTTTAGAGTGTTTCTTTTACGATAAAGTTTTGTGTAAACATAACTGTCATGGCAAGACAAGAAGCTTAAGGACTCGTGATGTGTAATAAGATTGTTAAATTGTTATTATCTTTATATCGTTATATAATGAATCTGAATATAATATTATTACAATTTATGTTATACGACTGACAAAGGAAACATTAGGTATATAGTCGCCAACGCCGTTCTGGGATCGTGCTAGACTTTTAATTTTTTTTTATCAGACATTTTTGCTAGTTACACTTGTTAACTAGCCTTGTAAATTCATTTTTAATTAATTAATGTTACATGTTTTTAGATGAGAGAAGTATGGATTGGCATTTTGGATCCTACCTGGATATTGGAACTCTTTTCTATTTTACAAATTTACTACCCCTCTCTTTCACTCGTTTGGCCTTCATTATATAAAAAAAACTTACATCTAGGCTCAAGAAATTGTTTCTTTTTCGAAAAGAGTTCTGTTTCTTTTTAGATAACCGAAGATATGGTGCAAAGTTCAGAATGGGGCACATGTTTAAAAAGTGCAGCTCAGTATGTATATCAACAATATAGAAAGTCTACGAGCGACGGTATAATTATCACTGTTTGTCGGTGGCTACAGGAAGCCAATGAAACGGAATCTATGTTTGTATGAAGAAATTACCATGATAATGATGGACCTGTCGAAAATTATACCCTAGAATTGTATGTTTTTACACAGACGTGCCCACGTTATACTTTTTAATTAAAGCAAGAGAAAGCTATAAAGCTTGGCAATCGAGTTAAAGAATCTATCTACAGGTGAATGCTGTTCTGTAGAAAATCAATAATAGATTTTTTTTTAATAACGATGTACTGCATGTCTTGATATGACTTAATTACTTAATTGTCAATGAGGAGTTCTGGAGTTATTTTAGAAATTATAAAAATGATCTTTGTGACTGCATAATCTTATGAGTTACTACTTTTGTGTATTGTATTGGTGTTTTACCAAATTACAAATGTTGTTTTATTTTTATATTATGTAAAAGTATACCTTCATTAGGTTGTATTATTTCATATTTATCTCTTTACTAATATTTATTGAAAAACTTCATACACTCATATACATACATCAGCGGTCTTGATGCCCTAGGCATTCTCTATCAGCCTACCTTTGGGTGGTGTAGAAATTTTGTAATGTAAGTAGGTACACCGAGGTTGAAGTCAGAGGTTGTCAATAAATATATAGAACTGTCATAAACTTATATATACAAATTATACACATACACACACATTAATATGTAAATTTTACATCCGTACTCTGTGAATATTAGATTTTTAGAAGGTCTTACATTATTTATGATAATCCTGCCTTTCCGTCAAGATGTATCGATATACATTTTTTTTTAAATGCCACGTTGACATTGTGATTTGCTGTGAACTTTCTGATTTCTGAGATTTATAACATTTACGGCTTAGTTACTTGTTTTGTGCTTTATCTCACGATACCTACTATTTTTATTATTTATTCTATAACATTCTTTTGCGTTCCTGAAGATCGAAAATGCGAGTAGAACTTAGACTATTAGAACACAATTTAATAAGAAACTTTATTTTCAATAACTTTGAGCATTAGTTTTACTTCTCATGGTTTTTATAAAATAATTTCGGGAGGGACCGTGTCATCATCATGATCACTAGCCTTTGATAGTCCACTGTTGGATATAGGCCTCTCTTTAGCCAGCCTTTAACAATATCAAGTTTGTCAATGGTCAATTAATTGCAACAATTAATTGAGTGGAACGATGAATATCCTCCAAACCCATGAGGTATGAAAACAATGTAAAGGGAGCTTCTTTACTTAAAGCACTTATTAATGTACATGCACGTTATTCTCTTGAACAGTCTTTAATAGTCATCTGCTGGACATAGGCTTCTGCTTAGCAAGGAGGTTTTGACCTACTATACCATGCTGGCCAGACTGGTTGGTATACGTTTTTTTTAAGTTATCCTTCTTTTTGCCGTGATGTTATTTTCTGTGGTTTACTACCTTAGTCTTACGACAACAATAGGGCAGTGATGCTCCATATTCTTAATCCGTCACCGGACAAACAGATTATTTAGACGAGGAGAAAAGTGAAACACAGAATCGTTTAAGTTTTATCCGGATTTGTTTAAGTAATGTGATTAGTCATTCGTTTCCGATGTGGTAACGTATTAATAATTCTATAAAATATTAACATAATCAGGTGATTATGTTTATGTGAGTACGTTGTTAATTAATTCAAAAGCTAATGCAAGTTTCTTAGCTTGTGATTTCATTAAAATATTGATAAAAACGATTTTTTCTTCTACTTATCGAGAGTATATTGATTAGCCTTTTAATTCAGTAGTTTTTATTGATCTAATCGAGTCTAATGTTAAGTGATAGGTAAGCTAGAGGTCGTGGGTTCGATTCCGAACCAGGACAAATAATTATGTGATGAGAATGACTATTTTTTAAGTATGTATGTATGTATTTAGAAATTTATAAGTACGATTGTGAGCAGTGTGATTACTCTAACACAGGCTCTGCCTAATTTCGGGTCAACATTCGGTAAATACAAACACACGTTTCACTTCAGCGTGAATAATAGTAAAATATTCTAGCATACACCATAAAGATTACTTGTATTTGTGTATGTATTTCCATAATCTTACATAAACTACGACGAGTATTTAATGATTAAAATGCATAAGATGTAATAGCTATTAGAATTCATTTTTATATCTAAAGTTATATCTTTTTATAAGTAATATATGTAATCAATAAATGTCTACTTTTATTCATTAAATCTTTATTAATTTTGTACTTGATTAGAATAGCGTGTGTGATCTCAACTCTAGGCTTCTTATGCATGCATATATGATATAAATGATAAATCGTATACACAATCAGTGACCATAGACAACGTATATGTATAATACCAGGCTTGTTTTTCCGGAGTAGTAGGCAAAGGTATATTAAAAACCTTTATTTCGCCAGTATTTTGGTCTCACGTAAAAGGTGACGAACCTATTGCCGCTAATCGGGATTTTTTTTTTTGCCTGAGCTTCGTCCATCGATCAGCAGGTGCACCACTTGTAAATAAGATTGACTTGGGGCCCTAAGTTCTTGGTAGGAACTTTATGCACTCTATACACCATAGACAACATAGACAGTGGTGATGTGTAACCTGTCAATATATATTATAAACAGCATTTGTTAAAACGACTTCGCACACAGGATTATATCTTACTTCGAGTTCTAGCTATCAAAATGAAACTTTCCATTCAACCTTTCGTCTTTTAGAAGCAAAATATCCTTTCTTAGATGGTGCTTAGCATTAGCTACCAAAATTTCAAATTTGTAATCCCAGCGGCTTAGGCTCTGATGATGAATAAATCAGTCAGGGTAAATAATTTCATATATTGTAGTAAAATCGATTGTTTATAGCAATTACTGTAACAGGTTTATTATAAATAACTCTGGTATTAATTTAATTACCGGAACAAACACCGTAATGACGATGTGGCTTAATATGTTCCAACCCAATTGCCCGAAACAGATCTCAACACAGAAATTGGATAATTGGCTTACAGTATTCAATGATAATCATTTATTTACGTATAATATTTTCACAAAATGTTTCTTAACTTTTTAAACCGATCATATGATTAACTATAACTTTACTAATCCGACATATTGCAATCAATCTTTTATCAAATTAAGCTACCTCTCGACGAGATACCAACCTACTTAAGAATCGAATGTTGATACATCGAAGTGTCTATGGCCTATGACCTCTATAACCCATAACGTACAGTCAGTACAAATGAAAAGTTTTTGATAGTCGTACGATAACCTTTTACTGACAGCCTTTTAGCCAGTTCATGTACCACCAGGTGTGGCATCTACTTAAAAATTATCAGTTCGAAAATATTTACTAGTATCTATTGAACACTACATGCATTTTGTTTAAAAGACAACTCTCGTACTAAGAAGATATCCTTTGTCGCATGAGAGTCTATGAATATTCCTGAAACGAATAGAAAGAACACCCACTCAAATGTTATCGCATGTGGGGCTCGAACCCACAAAGAAAACGGCGAGATGATCGCTTAAACCACTACGCCATCCGAGCATTTGAATCCATGTCCATAGAAACTAAATACTAACCTGTACAATAGAGGCGACCAGAAGACCGAAGGCCAACGCAATCGTGACTGTCGCCGGAGCACTACTAGCTGTTATGGCGATGCAGGCGGCCACACCGATGGATACAAGCAGGAATGTGCCAGCCAGCTCCGCAATCAACTGCCGCCAGAGAAGCTTGTTCTCTGTGATATCGGCCACGCCGATGATGGAACTGGTCCCTGTTAAAGAAGAAAAGGAGTTTAAGTTTTGTGATAGACGATGAGGAGATTGAGTGAAAGGAGAATTACTATTCGCAAGATTGCGAACCGTGAGTACGATACAAAAGAGTATTCAGATAGAGTCAAGTGCTCGAAAGCCTGTATAATCTAAACGATATTTTCGTTTACATTACCTGTAATTTTTTTAACATTATATGGCAGTATACATATTTAACCACGGCAACCTACTTCATGAATGACATTCACCAAATATGTATTACTGTTAATTAGAAGAAAATCTAATGTTCATATCATTGAGCCCTTAATCATCTCATGTTTGTTTACGTAATTTATCTATTGAAAACATAATTAAATATACAGAAATAAAGTTTATGCCAAATCATCAAAGTAAGTTAAAAAATTACGTAACACAATTTTATCAAACAGTAGTGATAGCCGAGCAATCTAATCGTTGACGTTTTCGCTAGACGGTCTGATCCTCGGATCTTTGATCCGTTGACACAGCATTAAAATTATCTTAATAAATGCTATCTAAAACTTATTCTATGTAGGACAGATTAGTTAGGAACATTGTCTTAAACGAAGCCGGCTTTTCATACAAGCTACACAACATTCAAATTCAATAACAATTAACGCTATCTCCTTCCTGCCATCTCGCCAAGATACCAGTTTGAATTTACGATAGTGTAAACGCTTAAATGGTATCGATATCTAAAAGATTTATAGTCAACTTTATATGTCAAACAGTAGTTTTGAATACAAACCTTTAGGTATAAGTGACATTAAAGTGTCTTATTTCTTTGTCCATGGGTGAAAATATACAAAGAAGAATGATAATCATATAGAACTATCTTTCAGAAAGTTTAGGACACAACCAAGGCTAAAAAGATCGAATTGCTACAATTCAATTGAAACTGCCATTTAATCTAAAAAGACCCTTGCTGTGCGATCGATATACGATCTGAAGCTGAAGTGGTAACAGTTAAAACATGTCGGCAAAAATATTTTTAATTTAATAATGAGCTGACGTATTTAAATTATTTATAGGACTTATTGAATTTCAGAACAAATTATACTAGTATTCGTATCTTGTGGTATTCCATTCTTTAAATGTTCAAGTTTAAATAAGATATTCATTCCAATAACTTATTGATTCTAGATTCTAGATTTATTTAATAGAAATACAAAAGATTCATGAGTTTATTTCTTTTAGAAGATACCTCAAATAATGAAGCTACAGCAGGTCTTTATAACTTGAAATTAGTTCGAATGGCACTTTTTACGAGTATAAATTAAAAATATTTGTTAAGTTTTGGACTTCTTTTTAGTACACGAAAGCAAGATGTTTCTGTCAACTATTACGATTTGGCTGTCTCTATACTTTTTTTTTACAAATGAATAAACTAGCAAGTAAGTTTGAAGGACTTACTTGTTTAGAGAATTATTCTTAAAGGATTATTCGTTTACTCAATTATTATTTAAAACTATATCCACAATGATCAGCTAAATAGGATGTTTCTCACGTTGATTTTCCCCGTATTAATCTCAGAGTCAGTTTAAGTCGTGTATCAGTTGGAAGAAATTTTAAAACTTATTTCCTATTTAGACGAGACATATAATATCTGAGTAAGAGTACCATAAGCGTATATTGTTATATTTTCCCTGTTTTAATAAAGAAAGGAAAAATAAAGGCAGAAGACCGAAAGATGTTTTTAAATTAAAACAATTTTATTTACGAGTTGATTATGCGGTTGTACAAGTATAATAAATTCTAAAAGGAAGTTTCGATACGGCGTTTTATAACCTCATCAATTGTATTGTGGTTTAGTGAGTAAGCAATTACTTATGCTTAATGAAGTTTTGAAAAAATGACAATAAAAAAAAATACTGTAACTTTTTTCTTTAAGGTCAGATTTTGCACAATCCATTGATTGAACTCATAATCTCAAATATATTCATATTGATTTCACCTGTTATACTAATGATGTTGTGAACTACAGAATATTTTAACGTCTATAGCTATTACCACGTATTTTAGCTCAAATTTAATGTTTAAATTTACATCAAAAATAAATATATAACGTACACGAAGTTGTTACGTGTAGTCCGCAAAGTACAGTCATACGATATTAATTAAATGTTAAAACAGACACTTAGTAAAGACTAATTACTAATTTATATTTAATTAAAATCTGTTCTAGATTGCTTAAAACTGTGTGTGTGACATTGATCTGGATTTTGATAATTAATTTTGTTAATTGAATTGACCGATAAATTATAACATTAGAGAATTCAATAACACCAATGAAGATTAACTAAATAAATTACAGTAATATTTTATTGATGTACATGGAATCCAAAGAATGTCACGAGACAATAAATCTACTGCAGAAAGACAACAATTATTCAAAGATATGTTAAATAAAACAAGCGCAGTTGATATTCTACGTTGGTACACAGAAAAGATGTACTACAGGATACAGGATGACGGATGTAGGAATATATCAACGTTTGAATGTGTTTGTAAATCGCCTTTATATTCTATAGTCAATTTAAAGCCTGTAAAATTAGTGCTTGCCTTTTTTATTTTATAGGCCTTAAAAATAAGATAAGTATATAAGTATATGTGTACGGAAAATCTACTGTAGTTTTCGGTTAAAAGAAATTGGATTTCTGTTTTGATTCCATTTATGACTTTATGTCAAACTCGTTGGTGTAAAGCCTTCAACTTTTGTTTACTCCTGGCACATAAAAAATATAATAGAAAATTCGAATTTAAAATGTAGATATAGTTTTTGCTTTTTTTTATTTTGAAAACCTGTCATAGTGACTTTACTCTGTCTGATGGAAAGCATGAATATAATCTAAGAGTTGAGGTCATCATACTTATTACGAATGCAGACAATGCAGTATGGTAACCCACACTATTGTGGCCTAGTGAGGTGCTGTTTCACGGCCCGCTTGGTGACGTAAAAGGCATGACAGTCATCATGGTAGTGTAAGGCTCCCCTCATTTACTACGATAACCGTCAAAGAGCAACCCCTGGATCAATGTGCAATTTTGTAATAGTCGTTCTATATTACTCTATCGCCTCCACTATAAAATATAAAAATCAAATATTTTTATTAAGTGATTATTGGGTTATTTTCTAGAACTAAATTAGGTTAAGAATATTTTGTCTACTAAAAAAGAAGTACATACTTTTATACATATACCTTTCGAATTCAGAAAATAATTTTGAAAATACATTTGAAGTTTGTTAACTATTACTTCCAGAATTCGACTGATTTGACCTTATGTTATTATTTTGTTAGTACTTAAGTTATAACACACACACCACTAAACAGATGCAAAAAACATTTTGCCTGCCAAGAAATCACTTCAGACAATATAAAGACAAAATTAGTCACTTGCTTTATTTGTAAATTACCATGTGAATAAAGTTTTTACGGAGTAAAAAATAATAAAAGCCACCGGTTCTTAATGATTAGTAGACTCTTTTAATTAACAAAATTAAAATTCTTGAAACTATTAAAAACTAGCTTCCTAGTTTAGATATTATGATATTTACGTTATATTCACGCGAACTTTGACCCCGCTTTCTAGGAAAAGAAATCTAGATTTGAAAGTATAGGGTGGGCCGCGAATTAGTTAACATTTGAAAAAATCGCATAAAAAACCATTTAGTATGTTATAAAACTTGTGTGTTTACAAAAAAAGTTAATTATTTGCCATTTATTTTTTAAAAATTACTCGTACGTCGTCTAAATGACCACTGTTTCGACGTTTGCACTCTTCTAAGTGAAAACCGAAATTTTCGAATACTCGTCGGCAAAGAAACAACGAGATCACCGACATCTCTTTGCCGAATGCTAGATTCAAATGTTAACGAATTCTTAGCCCACCCTGTAATTATGATTTCAATGTAAACTTATTTACTTTTCAACTGTGTTTTTTTCATAATATATAATTATATTTACAGGAAATAATGTTAATCAATCAGAAATGTCAAAGGTGGTACTTAATAAATAAACAACTCGTAAATATAGTTTTATACTTATAAAATTATTTTCTCTAGTAATTCATTAGATACTAAGAATTAAATCTGCTGTCTATAAATATTTGTAACAAGTTTTCTAAGCTTCGCCTGTGTTAATATTTTCCATTGCATGCCATTATGGAATAAGGATTTTTTTATTAATTTACACTAAGCACAGATAACCTATGTAAAAAATAAAATTTACAACATGTCTTGAAAACTTTTAAATAGTAAATGTACGTCTTAAAGTGTACACAAGAACAGATACATAAATTTTAACATGTCGAATAAAATATAAAAAAGGTTATAAAACAGAGAAATAAACTTTAATTGCCTAAGTATTGCACGTCAAGTCTAAATGAGCATTTTTATTACCTAGCCGTAATTAGGGTTGGTGTCCTTTTAATATCGTACGGCTTCGACTTGAATTTCATGTTTAAAATACATATACATGTGCATAAATGCATTCTACACACCGAGTGCTAATGCTAACGGTAGTACCAGTCATAAAAAAAACATTAATGTTCTAGATCTAGACAGTAAGGAAAGCCTAAATAATGTACAATAAATGTGTTTAGAGTGTGGTGAGGATCTTAATACAGAGTATCACCACCACTATGTGACCTGTGAGTTTCGTAAAAGGCAAATTAAAAAACTTGATATAACCCCTGTACAAACCCATCTGGGTAACGTGGAGTAATAGACCAAAACCTCCTTTCTAAGAAGAGACCCATAAATGCATTTAGTCAGTGTCTTTGAATAAGCGGGATAAAAATTATAAGCACTGTTTTTATTGCTGTTTCGTCTTCCAATTCAAAAACGAACGATATTTTAAAATTTCATCAACATAGGGAGTACTTGAATACACATTTAATTACAAATAAAACTAGTTGAAAATAGTTTTTTTGTGTTATTAATCTGAGAGGAAGATTGAAAATAAATCATAGGGGCCTATTATTCATTCATCTTGATAACGAACCTATGAGTATTTTTTCTTAATTTATTTATTTATTTATTTATTTATTATACATCATGCACTTTATGTACATAGGCGGACTTAATGCCTAAGGCATTCTCTACCAGTCGACCTTTGGGTGATGCAGAGAAAATAGGAAGTAGGTGCGTTTCAGGTGATGTTGAATAACAGAAATAAACATATATGTACAAACTTATCATATACTAAAATTTATATAAATACATAAATAGATACATATACATACTTAAGTGGATATAAATCTATATACATACATACATACATACACAAATAAATATCATAACAAGTATAAGATGATAATCATGTATTGGTGGATTCTGTGGGTCTTAATTCATGTGGGTTATAAATTAGCATAATATCAATGTGTTAATGAGTCCTTACCTCTCTGTTGTATGCACAAAAAGGATTTTAGGACATATTGCCATGGCCTTCACAAACTTGTTAAACTGGTTTCGAAATAAAAAGTTAAAATAACATTTTAAACGTAAATAGTTATTGTAAACTTTTTTAAATGAAAAAAAGAATAAAAAACAGTCGAGAACATTTATAATAATATATTTATATTAGAGATTTTCACTGTACAAATATAATTGTTTAATTGCATTGATATTAGTTGCGTTAGCCTAAGACTGTACTTACACTTTTTACACTAGAATTTTATGGAAGTCTCGTAGGTTTATACTCTTAGATAAAGCAAACGATAAAATAACCGTAAAATATACGTATATACACACAGGAAAATACGGTATCAGTCAAGTTACGGATATCATGATGGTGTTGTCTACATATTTATTACATCGGATATTTATTTTTGGACTAGTTATCAATATTGAAATAACAAATTACTAGAAAATTAAGCAGATTATACTTGTAATTAGATACTGTCTACATTATGAAAACATATGTATCAACATAATATATAACATGCGCATACGCATGTCTACGATAAAATCTAAATATTACGATAACACCGGTAACATTGTAATAACATATACCGATAGTATAAAATTCAACTTACTCTTCTGCATCTCATCCATCGCGTAATCCGTTTTCATAATGTCGGCTGAAATAACTTTTCAAACACAATCGAGTTTTGTTCCTTTATAACTTCACCTAGACCGCACAATTTCGAAATTGGAATAAAACACTGTGAAAGTGTAATTTGATATCTAATTGAAAAATTCCGAAGACGAACTGTCGAGCGCCTGCTTTGAGGGCTGTCAAAGGCTTTTAGTAAGTCAAGTGAGCGTGTGAGACTACCTTTCGTGGTCGCTACATACACGAGTGTGGCGCGATCTCGCTCAGGATGACAGGTACAGACACCGGCGGCCGCTGCACCTCACTTTTTATTCCACCGTGTATCGCTGAGATGTTTGCAAATTAACTACAGGATTGCTTGGCTGCGTTTGACGTCATACGCGTTTAAACTCTGTACTAAGAAGACCGGTTAACTTATTCCTTACATAATTTAATTACTTTGAATTATTATCCTGAATAACTAAATAGTATTGGACGTATAGAATCTATCTTCATGATTGTATAATAGTCTAGTATAAATGGTATTTAATAGTGTTAAGTTTTAGCAAGCAAATACGGATAAGCGCCTGCTCAATAGGGGATAGGAGTAATGCAAATCACTGTGTATTGGTTTAACCATATAAGTACTTATTTTTAAATTTTGATTTGAATTTTAATTTGAATACTAGAAACATTGGAATAATTTGCAAATACAAATTCCCATGTGCTAGTAACGCAGCAGAAACGGTCAATCACTTTTTACTATTAGTGCTCCATGATAAAATAATACTTTTGTGTATTCAAAAATAGTACAGGGTTATTACTAAAAGAATCACAGTTAGAAACAAACCATTCACATACTAATTTACTATATTATGTTATGATTTGTTATACAATTCTTTTCCATGTCAGAATCTTAGCAAGCATACAAAATCCCTTTACGAAATTTGTTGCATCCCGGTCCGATAGAGATAGGATAGAGTCCCTGATAGAGCTCAATGCCAAAGGTTTTAATAATCTACCAAATATAGCAGAAATGTAGAGACAAAGAGAGTTAATATTTAGTTTGAATAAATATATTTTGTCTTATAATGTATTATTTTGTTGGACAAAATGGCAATGTCGTAATAGTCCTAATATCAAAAACTCATGCAAAATTTGTATGTTTTTTTATTTTAATGTTTTGTTTATTATTTTTTTTAAATACTTAGATATTCAAAGTCTTATGTGTATAGAAACGATGTTATATTTAGGTGCAAATTTTGAAGTCAGAAGATTTAGAATATTTTTTTTAACAAATATAAATACATGTAATTAAAATTCACAACACACTTTTTTTTAAAGTCAGTTTAAACTTTTGTTTCTTTCTATTAGCTATATTATATTTAATAAATTAACTACGATTGCTTAGGAAATGTCATAACTACATCAAAACGAAGAATTTGCGGCTAACCAAACAATTTTGTCATTACCTTAACACGGTTAATCAAACTACAATCATTTGTAATATTTTATGTATGACAGGTGTTCTGAAAATGAAAAACATTTGTTTCTCTCAGAGGCCCCAATAAAACCGTATTACACTTAATTAAGAAATATATTGATACGTTTCTGTAATATTAAATGCTTGTATGTACATATATTCAGCAATTTATTGTGTATTTTCACATGAGTTTAATTATGTGTTTAATTTGTTAAATAGAACAGTTATTAGGAAGAAACAAAGATTTAAACCGACTTCAAAAAGAGGATGTTTCTTAATAAGTCGAATTTTTATTTTGCTATAGAATTTTAATTACGTATATTTTTGGTAAAGAAATCACGAAAGAAGATTGTACCTCTTTCCTCTGACAAAATTATAACAAAAAAAGATGTATTGGTAAAAGCCGTGGGCACCAATTTAGTTTTTTAATTTACTGATATATCAGGTAAAACTACAAGAAAATATTTTATTTAAAAAAAAGGTATTAGATAGGAAACAGCTGAACGAAAGGCTAATTTTCGTCCAGGTGTTTCGTCGTGTTATAAAAACTGACACTTAATTACAAGTATATAGCTGAAGACAGAGATGGAGAAATAAACATTTACACTAAATAAAGTCAGAATCAGCGCATTTGCCACGAGATCATTGAATGTACAAAATTGTATGGAGTGTGTAAATCTTCACAGCATAGGTGGTCAAATATAAATCGTATTTCAGTCATATTCAAGCCATAGATGCGTAAAGTTATATCTTAAGTACTTTAAAGCAATGTCAAGTTTAAGTAATATCTGAAAACCAGTTGTAATCATTGAACGTACTTTCAGCAAGTCATGTTGTCTAAGTGAGCTAACTCACTAATAAGAACTATGTGACGCGTCAACAGGGATAAATCGAAAGATTTAAATAGCTTATTCTTCATTATTTTTTCATAAATCCAGTTTTTATAGTAACGTCATCAAAGCAATAAAAATTCAGTAGTTGCAGTGTGTGTTAAAGATAACTACGCGGCCAACTGGCACCTTGTGAAAACATTCATTGTTTGCATACCACCGTTTTGCGAGATAAAACTGATATACACTACCTGTAAATGTGTTTTATAGGCGCTGTTATAAACGAACGGACAAGTACTTAGTCATAGTTACAATATATATAACGATAAGTTACTTGTAAATGAGACAATGATTTTTCTTGGAGATGATGGCATGTGTGTCACGGCAATTTTTAGGCTCATATAACTAATTTTTAATAAAAATATTTTATTATGAATTTTAATCACGTTGACAAGAACGTTGACTACGACTTTTATGCAATAAAACCATATTAAGCGGACCTGTTTCACTTACACTACTAATACCATTTTTTTTTGAGATCTGCTAAACTTATAGCAAAAATATTAGGCCTTTAAAACTTTTTAATAGCTTGCATCTGCAGTGCTTCTCTATAATCCTATATACCTTGACCTAAAATTTTTATATTTATAATGTATTGCACTTCTTTTATGATAAAACTGACCCACAACTTATGAAAATATAGACGATACAAATAAAATCGTTTGTTCAAAATTACTTCGTCGGTCTCGTAGCCATCTGTCATAGAGATCAAGTTGTATTTAAAAACTGTAGTCGGTTTTCATTAGAAAGAAGCGCTGAATTAACCTTTTTAAAGCAGTTATACTAAATGTCTTAGAGTATCTTTCTAATCAATGGAGGGAAACGAAGTAAGACCATTCGTTTTTTTAATCCTTGTCGTAAGCTTTTGTTCAGAAATGGCCGCCCGATGGCCGAAACGATCTTTATATTATTGGAATTTCAAATATTGCTATTTATTGTCATTTATTGTTTATTATTTCTTTACCGCACTGAAGGTGAATGTTGACAATCTTGCCTTAATAGGAATGGAAAACAAACATATTTTAAAACAATTTATAATCATCGTGATTTGTTTATATACAATATGCATGTCATATACACAAATATTTGACAGCAATAGGCTTTCCTATATTACATAGCACGCAAAATGTGAGCGTTTAAATATTTTATCACGCTTATGACTACTCCGTTAGGGACAAGAGTCCCGAGTGTATGTATTTAAGTAACTATCTCGAACAGAACTTAATTTTTTTACCATATCATCATTATCATCTTCTGAGCCGCAAGACGTTTGTTGCGAAGAGCCTTGAGGAAGGCATATCTCCAGCTGTGGACTCTATGTTAAAGAATAATTATACTTCATAATACTCAATACTTATTGTATGTTATATTAGAATACATAAAGTATTTAACAAGAAATTCATACAAAAATACATAAATAAAAATAAAGTACAAGAAGAACTTTTTACTTATTTAAACTATTTATTGCCTAGTTGCCTATTGGTTGCTTTCTCAGAAGGTTGTCAATATAATCATTTTGAATGTCAATGTTAATTATGTCTGTAACATCATGTAATTCATTCTAATTTACATTTATCGTTGTCTATAATACTGGGTCTCTAGTACGATTCTTGTCATTGAACACAGCTCAAAAGCTTGTGGAACTTGTAATCCACTGTTTTCAACATTAACATACTTCTAATCTAATCGATTATACCACGTTAAGCACCAATTAGGAAATATTTGGGTCATTTAATGACTAAAATTTCGATATATTTAAATCTCAGACTAATAAAATATATTAGCAAGTTAGGTACGCTCGGTTTTTTAAAAAAAATTATATGAATTTGAGAAATAAATAAATAGTCCTGTGTTAAAAACTTCGTCACAATTTCTATAAAGAGTTAATATAATGATACCATATTACAGTACAATTATATGTCTTTCAAGTTATTACCGAGGGCTTACTCTTTGATTTGGTTGACTTCTTTTAAAAAACTATTACTTATTTTTTGTTACACGCAAAACATTTTGTTTCACAACACATGTTCTGTATTGTTAAATTGTTGTAATATAGTGTGGCTTTAAAAAAGATTTGCCTAAAGGTGTTAACCATAGGCATTTTTCCAAGAAGAAATATCACATTCCCATTCCTAACTGTCTCGATGGCGCAACGGTAGTAAATGCGACTACTGTGCTTGAGGTCTCGGGTTCGAATCCCGGGTCGGTCCAAAAGTTTGTATGATCTACAATTTGTTTCGAAGTTTGGATGTGTTCTATGTATTATATGTATGTATTTACAAAAAAAAGTATATAAGTATTCTATCAGTCAGTCTAGTTATCATAGCACAAGCTCTGCTTTGTTTGAAACTAGATAACGTTGTGTGTCAAATGTAGGAAACATTTATTTATTTATTTATAACTACAGTTACTTTTACGATATAATTCAGATATTTGATATCAAGACTGGGAGCTTATGTAGGGTGCATGGCTTCAATCCAGTTCTCATTCAGACCGGTATTAAATGACCCAACGCAGAGCTGACGTCGCTATTTTTATAATTATATTACACGTATAATTTTAAATGAGCTTTTCGAGTTATAAAGGTGTTAAATAAGTGTAATGACTTCCTCGTTTAAGCGTTAGAAATGGGGTTATAGATGTGGATTTTAGAAAGTCACTACATTTCAATTAACTACTCCGTTTTATATAAATTAAAAAGGGACACGAGTAAATACCATACCAATAAAGAATTTTCTATATACATTCCTACAGACATCTGTTTACAATATACTACCCTGTAAGCTTGCCAATCGTAAACATAATCCTACTAATATCATAAATGCGAAAGTTTGTGAGGATGTTTGTTACTTTTTCACGAAAAAACTACTGGGCAGATTTGGATAAAACTTTGCAGTAACATAGGTTATACATCAGAATAACATGATCTACAATTTGTAATGATTTTATGTTATTTTGGTCGTAATATAACGATACATGTAAAGTAAGTAGGAAAAAAATCTGGCCTCTGAGAGTTATCTTAGCTTACGGATTGCTTGTATGTTAAAAAATATATATTTATTTAAAATGGTCCGTTACGAAAATGGAGCAGACCAGATTGTACGTAAGTGAAGCCGCAGAGAAAAGCTAGTGTTCTATAAATATATATAAGTGGTAGTTTCATTTGGCGCTCCTTGGAGGAGACTTTCGTTCAACTGAAAATTGAGTTTATATTCGAGCTATTATAACAAATATTCAAGGTTTGGATCAAACTGTATTTTAATACATGTACTAGATTTTATGGCAAAGTTTAGAGTTAAATACAATTATTTTAAAAACGCTGAAAAAAATGTTTAAAGCGAAGGAACCAATATGCATAATTTAATAAGTTTCTATAGAAACGTCTGACTAACGATATCGGCATCAAGTACTCGTGTTTTTTTCCATTATTGCATAGATTATAATATATCCAATTAGTAGTTAATGTAAAAAGTCGATTTTAAATATTCGTACTGATTTATTTATAGTATATAGGCAAATGATTTTATAAACTCACAAAAAATTATGACCTTCAATTTGTTCTATTGTTAATCAGCAGACAAAAAATATAAACCAAAAAAATAGGGACTCCCACACCTGTAATACAATGTGTCACAATTTCGGTGGCAAAATAAATTGATTACAAATATTGTTTTGTGAAAAAAGATGAAATATCTATAGTGACATAAGTAAGAATGAGACAAAACGTAACTTGTTTCAAATAAAAAAACGTAAACATTATGTATGACAAGTTTACGTTTTTTTATTTGTCTATTGATTTTAGTTTATAGTTTATGTTGTTGAATATGTTTTTAACTTGTCGCATTATGTTCAAGAGATTTATTGCAATAAATACGGGTCTACTTATTTATTGAAATGTTATTCACAGGTACAAATTCTAAGATCTACGAACTGAAAATGTTTAACCTACGTTTAAACCATATTTTAAAGGGGTAATATCTCAAAGAATCGGTCGTAATAGTACGAAATCTTCGGTGCGTGACTCAGACTGTCAGTTGTCCGTTTTTTCGCTGTGTTTGCTGTTGTTTTGATATGATTATAATTCATGAGGATTTGTTAAGTCTAAATTATAGTTCTAAGGATGATTTGTGTTTGATCTAAATGCTTTAATTGCCGAAAAAAATCTAAATATTCGTGTCTAATTAATCGTTAACGTGAATTCCTTTTTTTCTAAAAGCTATTAATTTATAATTTATCTAACAAAGATCTCAGAATAGAATTTTTAACTGTGTTTTAAGTCACGGCGGAACGTAATACAATTGTGTTTTAATGTTTTTCTGTCACGGTGGGATTCCATAGATAACCTATTAAGAATTTTAATGAACTTCCACAATATCAAAGGCATGGTATTACAATTGTAGACTTTAAAATACAATAATTTTACTTACCTTCCGTTTTGTTAATAACGATACGATGCTGTCTTAAAAATTGTGATGTAAAACGACTGTTCTTCGTTTACACACATCTTCTGGTTTAGATCCCAAACTACCATTATCATGGAGAAATACATATATTACCTATTAACCGATTCGACTGCAGTAAGACCATCACCTAACATGAAACTGTTTGATAGTCTTATCATAACTTTTCACTTTACACATAGGTGTGGTAAAAAAGTTATAACTGTCTATGTAACAATTTATTTATGTTTGAATTAGTTTATGGTTTTATTTTTAACTTTAAAAAAATATTCAATACATTATCGGCAGTGTATTGAGTATGGTGGATTCTATCACCTCTATTGAATTCTATTTATGCTTTTCATTAGACAGAGTAGAGTCACTTCGGTAGATTCAAAATAAAAAATCAAAAAAAAAATTTAAATTTTAGAATTAATACTTTAGAATAAATTACACGACCAATGAAATACGTATAACTTATGAATATATGAAAAATATTTTTAAAATTGACACTGACAATTGATTTTTAATTTTAAAAGCAAGCAAAAGGGCTCTTGAGACTCAACATTCCGTGCTCTGTTGCCGTCGACTACAACCGTGACAAAAGTATTTACTTACACAATTGCAATGTTTGTGAAGACAATTCGTATCGTGACCCACTTTACCCACTGATATCAGAATAGTATTATTTAAAAAATTTTTTTTGGAACACAATCTTGACACGGTTGCAGATTATTTAACCAATCTATGAGTACCTACAATCTGTACTAATGATTATGGTAGGAAATTAGGGTGAACGTTATCACTTGGCTTATGGACTTTTTTTGATAAGGTAAGCCTACACTTACCGAGGTATATGGACGGACATAATTATGTGAGAGAAAAACACAATACAACCGACTTCCTGCTAGTATATTTAAAGATAGAACGAGTTTGTTCCTTGTTCCCTGAGAATTTAAAAATAAAGTAATATGCAAGTGTTTATTTAGCGTTATGCAGATTGTTTCCACGAGTATCGTTTAGTTGTATCTCACTGTTTTGTATAAAAACCGGTTTCTTTTGGAGCATTGAAGATAAGTTTAACAGTTTTATTTCGTAGTTAACATTTTATTTGCAGTTAGTAAACATATCTTTCTATCTGTATTTAACTTAATACCTAAATAACATATATTTTTAAAGAAAAATAAAGTAAAATTCTTTTACAAGCAGTGATTGAGTCTTTTATACTTAGGCTTTATAAAGCTGAAAAGTTTTTTAATGTTACCGATGATGGTTTGTTAGAAGTATGAACCGACTAAGTGAGTTAGGTTACCAGAGTCTACGTCAAATCTTTCTCCTATTCTATGAGAGCACTCAAAGGACGGTAACGTACTAGTTGCATGTGTCCATAGACGGCGGTAGTCACTTACCATTAAGCGAACAGTTTCCTCATTAGCTCCCTAGTATATAAAAACTGTTAAGTTAAGCCGAACTAGTAATGACGTGTTAACAGTATAAAAATACCCTATCTGTAAGGTATCGAGCGCTCAATAAACTTCGTTGAGATTGCCGTGTAGACTTGATCTTTTATAGCGCAATAAGGAGTTACTAGTGAGTTTTTCATACATAAGTCCAATCCACTATGTTCTATAATTAATGAAGTACGTCATGGAGCCATGTTTCTTCCGTGGCTTTAAAATACAGTACACACATAAATGATTTACGTAAAAAAATTTCGTTAGTGTACCGGTCACTTATCCAGTAAAATTGCAACTCCAGCAGCATTAACTGACATTGTGGCGTGGATAACTCCAACATTGAATAATGGGAAATACAGCTTGAGCATTATTTACGAGTTTGTACAAATCACTAAGTGATTAACATGATCTATATTTAAACAAAGACATGGTCAGTGCCATAATCTGTGTAAAAACTCCGTGACTGCAACTAAAATTTTTTTATCATTAGGGTTTTGCCAAATTGGCTTTAAATTTTAACTAATTACAAAAAGCAAATTATTACATACAAGGTCTCGGCTCAACTAGTAAAAACTATTATCATGGTTTTCATCAACAGTCTTTAATAGTCCACTGCTAGATAGAGGCTTCTTCTTAGAATAAAGAATTTCGCTCGCTATACAGTACTGTCCAGAGGAATTTAATTACTTTGTTAACAACAAACAAAATTACTTTTATGTATAGGTAGTGCGTAGACTGTAGATACAATGATCACAAAGGAAGAAAGGAAAAAATAACTTATTTAAATTTCTACACTTCACATATCAAATTTTCCACTAACAATTTAATCATATCCAAATATATAAGTTCTTGTACAAACAATGTTTTAGATGAGTCTTATTCCATTAACATAGTCTGAAATTCAATAAAATATTCCAAATGATTCCGTCACACTGCTGAAATATACGCTGTAATTGATTGTGTAAACGTTAAGAAAATATGGCCGGCCATGACAATGACAGTGGCGGGAACACGCTAACTTGTCAAATTAAATGTCAGGTCACTGTCAATTGAATAAAATTAGCTACGTGATATAAATTTTAATGGTACATATCTTGAGTTTAAATTGGTGTCAAATAAATTTGAACCGTAGATTACGAATTAAAAAAATTCCTTCTCATCAAATAAATCAATTTAGTTAAAACAAACTCTGTTTTAAGTAAGTAATTTATAGACACAAAGTAAGTGCGGAGAATATTGTACGAAATTTATTCGTAATTTTTATAGTTCCAATGTTATTCAGAAGAGAAACTTTCACATCAAACTTTAAGATAAGCATGAACAATATACAGGGTGTCCAAGAACCTGGCGTCCAACTGGATTCCCACGATGCCCCAAGTTCTAACAGTACTCAGAAAAATATTTTAAAAAATCCACCCCATGTACTTACAGAATTATACTGATTTCAAAAAAAAAGGGGAAATGAGCACCCTGTGACATACTTTTGAATGCTGTGACTGCTAATGCTGATAATTTCGATATTTCTTGGAGGTTTTGTAATCTAGGGTATTGCTGTGTCTAAATAGAATGTAAAAATAAAGTACTTTTTGTACCATTTTAAAATAAAATATTATTTTAACTAAAGGTGATATGGAAAACTATTGAATTTCGCAACTTTGACCGACTGTAGTGTAAAAAAAATGTACCAAAATAGTATGGCAAGTGACGTCAAATTTTGACGCGTTTATTCCTCTTTTTAAAAAGGTATAATACTTACACATTAATTTGAAAAAAAAAATTTTGATAATATTTTTACTCAACAACCCAATTTTTACGAAGTGCCTACCTACTAACGGTAACTGTCGGACCCTTTCTTATCTTAGAAACTGTTATGTTACTACTATTATTTACTTCGGTTCCAAGAGTGAGCAAGAAGGAAATACACACAGGTAGATGGGTTCCCAGTAGAATAAAAGCAAAGAATGTTAGTTTAAAGATATTTTATTACAATAAATGTTCAAAATGTTGACCACCCGCGGCAATACAAGCTCTCACTCTCCTTAAAAAGGACCGCTTTATGTTTCGCGAGTGACGTATCACCTGCACTGCTTGTGTTATCTTCTCACGAAGGTCAGCGATGTCATTAATGGGCTTCGCATAAACGAGCTCCTTCATAGTTCCCCAGAAAAAAAAATCCAGCGGATTTAAGTCAGGTGAGCGGGCTGGCCACGGGATTGTTCCTGATCGCCCAATCCACCTGTTCGGGTATTGCTCGTCCAAAAACTCTCTAACGGATACGCGAAAATGTGCTGGACAGCCGTCGTGTTGGAACCACATATCTGGTGGGGTCTCTTCTAGTAAGTTTGGCAAATCATTTTGAAGAAAATTTAAATATGATTCGCCAGTCAAATTCTCGGGCATCTCAAATGGACCAATAATATTCCCACAGAGAATACCGGTCCACATGTTCACTTTGAACCGGTACTGGGATCTATCTTCTCGCATCAAGTGCGGATTTTCCACATGCCACTCGTGCAAGTTGTGTAGGTTCATGTAGCCATCTTTCTTAAATGTTGATTCATCTGACCACAAAATTTTGTCGATAAAGTTTTCGTCTTCTCGATGTTTTTGCAGGATTGTTTCACAAAACGCGACTCGGCTCGGATAGTCTCGAGGTAAAAGACTTTGCACTCGCTGTACGTGGTACGGATGATATTCTTCTTTTTGGAGAATACTGTGTGCTGTGCTCTTCGGTATCCCCGTATCAGCTTCTATTCCTCGCACAGAGATGCTTGGATTTGCCGACACCGCCTCTAAAACTTCATCGCGTATGAAGTCATTTACGGGTCGTCCTTCACCAGCTACTTGATTGGGGAACCGCCCGTCACATAGTGATCTGTGCACATTAATGAAAACTCGATGGTCGGGATATCGCGTAGCCCTCGGATACCTTTCTCTGTAAAGTCTCGCTGCAGCTCGTCCATTACCTCTACATTCTCCATAAATGTAGTGCATATTTGCGTATTCTTGCGGAGTGTAGGTCGCCATGGTAGCACACACAAAACACAAACTGTCCAAACACAGGCAAAGGTCGTCGTAAAGAGTTCGTTTCAAAGTCCAGAGCACAAAGAGTAATCGAGTCCAATAAACAAAGCTTTAAATCGTAGTACGTGATCAATGGTAACAATAAGAGAGAGGTGCGTAGTAACGGCAGGAGGCAGTGACGTGTACTGACCGTACTGTTATCCTAAATAGCACGATCCCAGATAGCGTCACTATCTATCTCACTCGCACCTCTAACCTTTTTCTCCCTCACTCTTACCTGAATAATGGGGTACCATAAAGAAGAACCAGCAAATCGCAAAGATAGTTTCTGTCTTGCTCCCTCCTGTTGTAATAACGAATCACTATGGTGAGATGCATGCACATACCGTCCCTTACGGTCTAACCTGTTTTTTGAGAGGCCTGTTGTTATTTTTATGAGCATACAATAGTAATTCTTTAGAGGTTAGATTCAATTCGTCGTAAATTTTTCTTTCTAAGAATTCTGTAAGACATCGTAAAAATTGGGTTGTTGAGTAAAAATATTATCAAAATTTTTTTTTTCAAATTAATGTGTAAGTATTATACCTTTTTAAAAAGAGGAATAAACGCGTCAAAATTTGACGTCACTTGCCATACTATTTTGGTACATTTTTTTCACACTACAGTCGGTCAAAGTTGCGAAATTCAATAGTTTTCCATATCACCTTTAGTTAAAATAATATTTTATTTTAAAATGGTACAAAAAGTACTTTATTTTTACATTCTATTTAGACACAGCAATACCCTAGATTACAAAACCTCCAAGAAATATCGAAATTATCAGCATTAGCAGTCACAGCATTCAAAAGTATGTCACAGGGTGCTCATTTCCCCTTTTTTTTTGAAATCAGTATAATTCTGTAAGTACATGGGGTGGATTTTTTAAAATATTTTTCTGAGTACTGTTAGAACTTGGGGCATCGTGGGAATCCAGTTGGACGCCAGGTTCTTGGACACCCTGTATAACAATATACACGTTTATATATATTAAACATGCTAGCTTACGGATTAGGTGTCTTCTTAAGAAAGGCACTGTAATAAAGGATAAGGTATTCTTATAAGATATGAATAAGAGGAAGGAAATTTATACTTATTGAGAGGTTATTTGATTAATGAATATTTTCAAGTACGCTTGGATGGGCACTCGGCCAAATATTAATGGGTCGAAGGTTCTCGTAAGGTACACATCATCATCGGTTATTATGTCAATTGTTATTTTTAAACTTGTTACACTTATTTTATACCTACAAACATTAGGATAAAAAGATTTTCTTTTCTATGGAGGAATATGAATCGTTAAGTTTGCTTGCTTTACCTAAGTTCTGTAGTTCTAAAAGATATTTTTATTTTGTCGATTGTTTTTTACATCATATCACATATCTGTGGATACAAACGTAATTATTGTGATATATATACTAAGTTTCCACCAAGAACTTAGGGCCCCACGTCAACTTCATCTGCAAGTGGTGCAACTGCTCACCAACTGAAAAGGCTCTGGCAAACAAAACGTCTCAATTAACGGCATTAGACTCGCCACTTATTACATAGGACCAAAACACTGGCGAGACCTGGGCGTTTAACATGCCTCTGCCTACTCCTCCGGGGAAGCAAGTGTTATTTTATGTATACCTAAGCTAAGTTCTCGGCTCACAGCTGAAGTACGTCTACTACTCGCCTAAGGCATTCTACAAGAACCAGTCTTATGCTGTCCGCATCCAAAACTCTCTTTACAATGAAAAAAGACATCCCAACTATCACAGCAGTTGAAAAATAACATTGAGTTACAAGTTAGATACAACTTTCTTAACCAAAACACGTTTTACCGTCAATTCATTTGTAACAACCGTAATATTTATTACAAAAACGCAGTCATCATTTTCTCGGAGGAGAATATTTTTAACCACAAGTTTTTATACGAATAAAGCTATTTATAACAAATAAAGGTGTACTAGTAGAAGCGTCTCGACCGTGACAATGAACGGAGCGCATGTGACCAACCTTTGCGATAACCATTTCAATTTGTAGATTAAACATTTATGCAATAAACATTGCCTTTGCTGCATTGTTAGTAAAATGTGTTCATGATAATTGAAATAATATTTATTATCTATTAAAAATCTTATGTACTTTGACTGGGACTTTGCCGGGGATTTCAACATTAAATACGATAGCACCTCATAATGGGGCAATTTGAGACTATTTTTGTGATTTTGTTTGTATGATAGCATGTAATTTGGTAGTTCAATAAATATTGATGCATTTAATAGCCTGTTTTTCCATTAAGTTAATAAATATATTACAGTACGACTTTTAAGAACAACAGTAATAAGTGCGAGCAGGCACAGCCTAATTATTAAATATAAAAAAGAATGTATCCAAAGCTACATAAATATAAAGCAAATAGAAGTTATTTTTAAATATCGAATGAAGTATGAAGTTAGCTTTCCATAGATAATTATAAATAGCACAGGAAAGGATGCCTCGTTAGCGACATCAAAGGATTATTTGTAAGCAGGTTGTAATAACCTAAACCTTCACGGTTGGCAGTGGTAGCGAATAGCGCGTGTTAAACGAAGCAGTGCCGTGTGCATTCCTTGAGAATAGCGTGGGGTTCAAGTTGCGAGCTAATGGAATGCTTTTTTAATTTAAATAAACAAGCAGAAAAATATCTTAATATGAAAACCGTTTCATGCATGTAAGATTTCTGTGCAATAATATAAATGTAACTTGAAAGCATAAAATAATACAATATGATCATAAACGGCAATTGAAATTATAAAATAATATCGACATACATTATTACAATCGAAGATGCAGTGAACAACGTATTAGCATGTCGACCAGGAAAAAACTTCACGTTAAGAGACGTAAGTGCACTCTCTGCTACAACGCTTAATGCTCTTTAAACGCACATAATCTGTTTACTAGTACATTCTTTCCATTATAAACCTAATAAGTACCTACTAAGGAAAATTTATTATAAAAATATACCTTTATACATTAATATTTTGTTTCCTACTCGTTGAACCGAAACAATGAAATAACTAAAAATAATTAAAGATAGAAATGCATTTGCTAACAACTAACACTTACTTCTCTTACATCTTTTTGTAGGTTAGATTAAATTTATAAAAAAAACAGGCTTACAAAGTATTTTTTGTAAAAATCGCGGTCGTACTCACTTACGCCTCCGCTTCCTCTCATAACTGACACGAACCACCTTAATAATGAAACATTCGGCGTCCACCGTACATCTGCGTACACAACAGAAACACAACACGCGCGGAATATCAATTCTTGTTTCCTACTGTTTACTGTATATAGCGGGGAAAATTGAGCCATTATCATGTCAAACGCTCATTACATGTCATAAATTGATTAATATACAGTGTACAAGAGGAATGCTGCCTACATTTAGGAAATATTAAATATTTGTAAATTGTCACCAAGCTATTCTATTTTCTGAACGGAATGCGGTGAAATACAAATAAAATGGTTTATCTTAACCTAGATGTTTGTAAGTCTGTCTTAATATTCTTACCACTACACAGCTAAACAGATTTCGATGATTTATATGTCGTTAATTCGTTTTTATTGCTTTTTTCATGTTCTTCTTATCTGTGGTTTTTTTATATTGTGGTTTATAAAAATGATTATAATTTGACTACAAAAATATACCCGTATACGAGTCATAATAAACTTTATATAAATTTGTTTATTTAATTAGATGATACTTCTTCTTAAATCCGGGCATCACATATAAAATGATTTAATCCCAGGATTTGGGAATTTTTTGAAGAGCATCGTTTATTTGAACTTGAGATAAATATACCTCACCTATTTCGATCTCTGCTAAAAAACCTTGTTGCAGATACTATAACAACTGCCCAGTCAAAGATATCACTTGATCATCATGGAACTCTACCCGCTCTATACTGTTTCGCCCTTTATAATAATACAACACAGCAAACAATAATATTATTTAGTGATTCACTAGCACA
The DNA here is from genome assembly GCA_949316085.1 of Hypercompe scribonia. Lineage (NCBI taxonomy): Eukaryota > Metazoa > Arthropoda > Insecta > Lepidoptera > Erebidae > Hypercompe > Hypercompe scribonia. The sequence goes on from OX438969.1 coordinate 20,551,207, forward strand.
CCTCTATTTTCTTAGTTTATTATTGTTCGTACCAAGTCTAGATGGGTTGAATAGCAAGTATAAATAATGGACCAACAGAAATCTCGAGAAGTTTATGCGATTACAGTAATAATTATCTCTTAAAATATAAGTGTATTTTTTTATTTTACGTAACACCTAGTAGACAAAATATCATTAGTCTAACGAACTAAATTAGATATAAATATTTTAAAATCACAACTCTATAACAATGAAACATTTTAGAAGCAAATAACAGCCGTTGACCCGCTCATTAACATGTTATTACGATGCCGAGTTGGATATCGACTAAACAAAGAACATCTAAAAAACTAAAACAATGACAAATTACTGAGATTTGTAGTAGAAGCTTCCTGTACGATGCGTATGCATATGACGGAGTCGGTTTTTGCTGATTTTAAATATCTGTTGACCATGGATCACGTAAATATGTGTTTTTACGACACACGGCTTACAATGTTTTTCGAAATTTAAAAAGAAAACAAAACATAGTTTTGATATTGATCACCTGTCAGTTTATTTTTTCTGTAAATATTTTTTTATTTATTCCTTTTTTTATTTTGCTTCTGTACTAAGCTTTGATTTTTTGTCACACAAGAGCTGTTTTCTTGGTCCGTAAAACAAATGAACGAAACCTATATCAAAGTATTAGAAGATGTTAGATTTGCCTATAAAAACTTTTACCGGTTTCATAATTCATTTCAATCAACTCTACTCTTAGTCAAAACTATATTATAACTATATTGTAATATTTCTAGAACTTTTGATATTATAACAGAATTCTTTTCTTTCATATTTTCCTCAAAAAACAACACACGCGTCTCGCGTGCTATCTTGCAAATTCATTCTAAGAACACAAAAAGAAGCGGAGCAAAATATAACCACGGACAGTTTTTAAAGCTTGTAAACATAATTAAAATTTAAATAAGACCTAACCGATATAGTTATAAAGTTAAATTTAGTATATCAATTTAATCTTTTAGCGTCTGCAGAGCTATTTTTGTTTTTGTTCGATCTCGCGGCTCGATAGCTCTTGGCACTTGGCAGTGGACTTTCCAGTACAGTAACATTATTTGTCTCACAAAGACAAGCGACGGCACACATGGAATTCTAGTTACTGGTTACTAAGCTGTCTAATGATTTTCTCCTTAGTTTAATCAGTGTAGTGGATAGAAATGTTAGAAATATATGAGTGACTGAAATTTTTTGTTCATCGTAGGGTTTTAATTAGTTGAAACCAAAAGCTCGTTAACGTTACGTGAAACACTTCAGTAAAGTGTATTACGTATTCGACTCGAAACTTGAATTGTCATACTTGTTTGTCAAATTATAAATTTAGAATGGTATAACTCATGTGCGCATTTCGGGGAAGTTTTGAATAATATTGGTGTAAATTTTTTATATGTTGTCGTATCTTCATGAATTGAATCTATACACGTTTATAAAGTTTAGAAAACCACAATTTAATAGTATTGACATTTGCTCGAAAATAGACAGTATTGTGTGGATCTTATTTGTGTTCTTTCAACTAATCGGTTACGATTTTCTCTTTCGAGTCGTTGCTAATATCTAAAATTATAATTTAAAATACGTTTTACAGCTTTGAGTTACACAAAATATTTACATTTATACTTCCCAGAGGTATTTTCCAGAAGATAAAGACGTTTAAGTTTTTATGATAATAATAAAAAGGTTTTTTTACAAAGTAGTCAAACTTTGATGATTATTTTATTAAATAAGCTTTTTTATGATTACCCGCACGCTAATTTAGAAAAAGTACTTATTTTTTTAACGTAGCAAACAACATTTTCTATACAAAGATAGCTTTAAGGCTAACTCGTTTTAAGAAGCCAGAAAAAATCGTATCTAACGTTTTTAACAGACTTTAAAACTTTCTGAATTTAAGCTTTATCTTTATTATCTTTAATATCTAAGTAGCATTTGAGTCTTCGGCTGTAGAATATTCGTTGGTAGTCGTAACGACTATACGTTTGTATTATCATTCCAACTGTAACATGTCGTTGTTACAATGAGAATTAATCTACAATCGGCTATGTAAACATAATTATGTCAATTGATGACACGTTTACAAATATATCGATATAAATACTTCGCATTATTGTGTGTGTATTTATAGCGATGTGAGAAACGATAAAGAGCTCATTGTTTCGTATTGTGTGAAAATAAACACAGAATGGTATCCCAGTCTCAGCACTAAAATTAAAAATAATTTTATATAAAAACTCTGTACTTGCTTACGTGTGTCCTCCTCCTCCTCCTCCTTCTCGACTTAAAATCAGTCTCCGGGACTCAGGACTATGTTTAAATCATTAAAGGCAACTATGGGATTTTGGCAGGCAACTTTGTGAGACTTTTCTGCTTAGTTTTAATTTTATCTTAAAAATCATCGAACCACAACAGAATTAATTCACATTCAATCTTTTATTCCAAGTTTAAATATAATTTTGACTATTCTTTTAGAATAAATGCTCTGCGACAAATTTGACGAGAGCTTAGTACACTCATAATATCCCTAATCGATAAGCATTTGAGATCGTTCCTTTTAGCTAGAACATCAGATCCTTAATGTCTCTTAATGTGGCAGAAATAAAGTTTTTACACCGAAAGATTATTCCAATTGTCAAAGGGGATGGAGGATTACACTCATTTAGTCTACGTTGTCCACAGTGACTTGCTAAACGCTTGTCAAACGCACTTATGGTAGCTACAAGATCGTAATGTTGTGTTTGAAAATAACCCAGCAATCAACTCCTACGCAGTTTTTGAGGTAGTCGGGGCATTGACCTACTTTTTATGTTCTGTTATGTATCAATTCAAGTAGTTGCACTTAGCAAAGATAGCAACCTGACGTGTGGCAGGACATTTGTAAATCGAATTATGAGTAGCGTGTAAAAAAATAGAACCTGGCTTTGCAATAACTGTCATATTTTGTCAATAATAAGTTGATTTCTTATGAAATACGTATAAATTTTTTAATTTAATCTAATTTTAAAAATAGTGAAGCAGATTAAAATTACAAGATGTGAACGGAGATTAGTGAAACATAGAGCTTAAGTTTCTTAGAATTTTTATTTATTTAGTACACACAATTAAACTGAAATTATTAGGAATGACTCTTTGGTTAGTACCCTTTATAATAACTATGAATGCTTAATGAACTGTTTTTAACAGTGATGACTTATGATTTTATCGTGATATAATGGAGTAAGCTATAGGATGGTATCAGTCAGGTCAGACGTGCTTACGATGATTCAATGTTCAATAATCTGTATGGGTCCCACACGACTTAATAAAGTCAAGTGAAGGTAGCAGTTCTAAGCATGGCTATAGCATGTCTACCCCGTCGCTCCAGGACACAATTAGAACGTAAATGATTTCAACTTATAAGCTGTCAAAAATTCTATACTAGATAATTGGTACCTACAAAAATTCACAAACATCCTAGCTACAAAGATTCCTCACGCTATAAAAATGAAAAAAAAACTTATTATAAATGTTTGAGGTTAAAAAAGACCATAGACGCGCAAACTTTTTTCCACAAAAAGGGTGACTAATATATTCCACTAATAAAAAAACAAATGCCTTCAAATACGCTAGAAATTAACGATACCTCTTTTATGATGTCATTAATCTTGGTAACGGGCAGATGCACTTATAAGCATAATTTTATTTATGACTTTTATAATTAGGCTTTTCACTTGCTCTTAAGATGCCTTTTCGCATGTTTATTCATAAAAGATATATGGAAAAAATCAGGCCTGGGTCAGAATGTTCGTCTAAAACGTAATAAAGTATCGGAAATGATTAATAGGTTGTTAAAGATCTAACATATAATGGTGACCTTATTAAAGTACAAATAGGCAATCTAAAACGGCGGTCTTAATGACCGGCTGCTATCAGTAACCTTTAGAAATGCTTGTCACATTGACTTGCGCCAAATACCGCGACGAAACGATAATCCACGCAATAGCTACAACACTGAGTTTTTACTCATTTGCTGCTTTTTTTTAAATACAAGCCAGTGTTCGATTTTCAAATAACAATTGTTTTTTTTTTGTGGTAAAAATCCAAGTCGATCTCTTTTCAAAGTTCAACGTCATCTAATTTTTTTTAAATAACGTCAAGGCATATAATGAAATCAAAGTTTGATTTATCCGTAAGACATGAAATTTTGTTTTTACAACATTTTGTTTATCTTGTCTTGCTAGTATAGCTCAAAGCTTGCAATTTAATTTTATCCAAGCTTCAACAACCGTTGAAACTTTTTACTAGGTAAACTGGAAGTAGAAACACAGGTGTTTAATAAGTCACAGTCTATTAGAGCAGAGGGTCAAATGGTTTTCAGCCTAGACTTTTTAGGATTTAAGTATAGTTACGGTCATAATCATAATGGTAAGACTATAAAAAATATTTTTATATGTCTGGAGTATGAATGTAAGAAATATTACTACCTGTGTAAAAAAAGCATATTTGAATAGTATGTTTAATTATGAGTAAAACTATATTTTGTCCTAAAACATTGATAAAATGTTATCTATTATATTTCTAGATTCACATCATACAACATCCGTAACTTTTCTCCGATAACGTAATTACGTAGTAAGTAGCCATTTATTTGCGCATGCGAAACCAATGATTTTACCAACTACCCAAATTTTAGTCTAACTAGTTCAAAATATAGCTTAGTTAGCTTTTGGTGTACTTGAAATTAAAAAAAAAAACGCATTTTAACCACAACATAACAATGGATAAAAATAACTTATATTGGAAGAAAAACTCGTCGTTTTTACAAGTATTAGTGTTGACTAAAATAAGCATGAATTAAACTAAGTACTTTTTCTTTATTATTTTTCATTTTTACAGAAATGTATAACATGTTTGAAGCGTACCTAAACAGAAATGGTCTGGATATTATTTTATTTAAACGCTACGCAACCAATTTTAAGACCCTTGAACTTTACAAATTTATTACTCAAATGTTAAATGAAAACTGAAGTTTCAAAAATTTCTTAGAACTCTTGTATAAATAAACAAAAACAAAAAAAAATAATATTTTATTGATAAGATTTATTATCATGTGTCTAAGTGTTTGATTTCAATTAAATAATAGTTCAATATACCTCACCCAGGAAACTAGCACAATGGGTGGGTGGTCCACACTCCTAACAGGATGTGCTGAACTAAATTTAGTTAACAAACATGTGCCAGCATAACTAAATTGAGTAGATTGTCGCGTGGGACAAATGTGATCTCACAATTTGTTGGTCTATTAATAAAGATTGACTTCTTCGATGTTGATTAAAGCATTAATTCCCTTAAACAAAAAAAAATAGAGATGATGTGATTTTTTTGATTCTTATACTATCATAATTATTTTGGCAGTTACTTCGATGCACTTAAATCAGGGTGCACAAGCTTATGGGGAATAGAGACCACTCGGGAAGATTACTAGCCAAGAACTGGTAACACTATTTCTTTTTTTTAAATTTCAATGCACAACATTTAATAAGCATATTTACCAACTGAATAAAATTTAGTAAATTATCTTCATTACACTTGCTGCCTGAGTTTTCATAATATTAAATATATAGAAATTTTAGTTGCATTAATTCACTCAATTGAGTCACGTATTTAAGACATTCAAATTTTTATTGTCCACAAGAAAGGTCTAAGTAATCGAGTAACCAATCAGAATTATGGAGTTTGGGGATGTCCTGTTTCTTTTATTATTTATTTATATTTTCTGCAAATAAGTAACATTGCATAAGGCGGACTTAATGCCGCAGGCATTTTCTTCCAGTCGACCTTTGGGTGATGCAGAGATGTGTTTAGCAGGTGTAACATTAGAGCTAGTAGGGTTGATTTTTTAATTTACGTATAAATAGCTGGTTTTATTTAATTCAATTTCAGGAAAAACTTTGAGCACGTTACTCATTTTAACCTAATTTTAATTTTTTTCGAAATTTTACAGAATTAATTGGCGGGCCGCATAAATATAGACAGTGACTCATGATTTGTGCACCGCTGATTTAAATCAATATTTATATCTATATTATGATCATTCGACATATCTGTGAGACTTATCAATTAATGTATTGAGCTGTGAGGATTTACGATTTATGATTTCGTGAAAAACATTTTTATCTCTTTCTACACGCTCATATGGCGCCAGTAGAGTGACTACAGGTGAAAAGGAGACGTTTTGATGTTCTTTTCCTGTGACAGTTCGTAGACCTTTCGTAGACTGTTGTGAAGTGAAAACTTTCGGTCACGTGTTTAGGCATGGAAGACAAGATTTTTTACAGCTCATTATATTGAGAAAGGTTGTGATAGAAGAGGGCTTGAGCTAGAAATGTTATACTTAGTAATATCCAAGAAAGAACGAGAATCACGAGTGTATCAAATCTTTTTATCTTGCGAAGAACGAATAAGTATTCAGAACTGACTGAAAACCTTTAGGAAGGTATTCAGAGAAAAAGGCATGTGATTAGCCATCGTGAATGTATGTTGAAGTTGAAAACAGGAAGTTAGTAATGAAAATACATTCTCAATTCAAAAATAGTTTTTAGTCCACGTTGTTTATGTATGTATGTAGTTTTGTGTACGTTAAATGTGATTACACGATAATAATAGAAAATAAATTAATGACAAAATAGCAAATTGAAGAAGCGTTTTCGACTTGGCATAGTTTAGATACCGGTTTATTTAACTTTTTTGTAGATTTATTAAACAGTTTTTTCTTACTGTCATTATTTCTATTTTTCTTTATTTTATCATTCAGTTTTTTTTCAGTAAATTTTCCGTAAGATTAATTACTACTAGCTACTTTAAAGGAAATCATTTTATATGTGTTTTTTCAAAGGTTAGTTTAATAAAGAATTATATCTGACACAATGTTATGTGTAGTTACGACGGAACTAAAATTATAATGTGAGGTGGTACGTCTTTATTTTAATAACATTGTGTGGTACGTATCGCGTTTTCCCAGTGATATCATTGTTTTATATGCGCGAGTGTATGTCGTCTTTGCATAGCTTTGGTATAAATCAGCACATTAATTGATACTTACTCATGTATTGTAAACAAGTAAGTGTTAATGTAGTAGTAATTTGCTTAGTGTAAATAATTGTAGCAGCTACATAAACAAGAATACAAGACAGTTGAAACACTAGCTGAATCGCATCGGCCATTTCGAGTAAATATGGCGACATTACTTCTCAGCGAAGATAGTTAAACTAATACGTAAAAAAACTATATTCATCTGTTACGGTTTCATGCCTTAATTGTTATATCAGTTTACATACTTTAAGTGATAGACAGGACTGATAATGAAATTTGAAAAAAGAACGGTGTAATAATCTGCTCCAAATAGTCGTTCTGCGTAAGCGAAGTGACGGGCATCACCCAGATTTAATATCATAGCTCAATAATACTTATTCTCAAAAGTCTAGAGTATTAACGATGCAATTAAAAATACTAGTATCCCTCAAAAAGAATACCGAATAAGACTGTGAAAATCAAATAAGGTTATAACATCATATAATATCATTTAAGGAAACAACACTAAATATGAACATTTATAATACTATAATTTTATAAGTAAGTATGATATCATTCATTTACTCTTTGTTTGTGAAATTCTCATGACAAAAACCTCTGAAAATATCTATTCAAAATTAAATTATTCAAAACGTTGAATAATTTACTGATTTAGTATTTATTTGTTATATGTAAGATACTAACTGAAGTCTAACATGTGGTATACTAATTAATGAGTTATGTTTTAATTTAATTTGGCTGTGGCCACAAGTTTCTAACTTATGTACTAAACAAAAGAATATCTTGAGATCTCTTGGTCGGCGCCTTCCCCGGAATAGGCTGCATGAGTTCGATTTTCAAATTAGAACTCGATGTTATAGACTACCGACTACAATCGTAAACTATTTTATACTGATATGTTTTAATAAGCCAAAACTGAGCAGACTTCTTCATAGAAACACAAGGGAAAAGATTACTTATCTATATAACAAATCAACATTGGTCTGTCGATTGAAGACAATTACGAAACCAAATTTACCCATTATCAATAGAAACATTTAAGAAACAAATTACCTTTAAAGCATCTCTTAATCAGCCTATTACAGTCCACTGCTGCTGAAAACGGGCATCGTAGACCCCAGTCCTCTGTCACCTACCATAACTACCTTTCTCAGATAGTCAGTCCATTTGGCGGGAAATGTCGAGGAAAGTCCATAGTTCCTACCTTTTGTTTACCTTTATCAACTAAAAAGAATACAATACCTATTCACCACCAATTTTCAAAATGTTCCCTTTTTTTACACCGGCCTCCTTCGTCACTAGAAGGGGTTTGACAAATCATAAACATGTAACAATAACTTATTATAACCACCCTTATAAACTTTCTAACCCTTTGAAAACCACCATGTAAATCGACAGGTATTTGCAATACTTTACGGGCATTGTTAAATACGCAACAACCCTGAAAAGTGAATAAATGATAACCCATGTCCGTCTTTAAACTGGGTAATTGTGAACCGAGAACTACCAAAACGTTACAACAACAAGAATAAGAGCAATTACGCACTACCCCGATCTGAACCCAATCCCTGTGAAACATAGAAATCATAATAATAAGACGCTACAAGTAGCATAGACGCATGATGTTCCTCATCACATCGTTGCGGCGACATGGTCACGTGTCTATGCCAATTCTTACTTATGATTACAATTTCTGTGTTTCACGTATTCAGATCGGGTGTAGTGTGCAACCGTTCTAATGGTTATTTGTGAAAGTGACGCCATACGATAAGGTGCGCTTTAGTGTAAGCCCGTCATGCCATGCATGGCGCTTACCGGCATGGGTGCCCTTGTGAGGCGCGGGGGCTGGCGTGGCCGGTGCGGCTGCAGTGGTTTCCGGGGTAAGAATGATCACACCGGGTTCTACATCTGTAATAATACTTGCTATTGAAAAAAGAACTAATTCTTAAAAACTTACATTCAAAGTATTAAGATTACAGTTTACGATCTTTGTAATTTTGTTTTTAAGTGCCCTGACTATACACGTAAAATGTGCTAGATGAGAAATTCTAAATAAGGTTTAATAAGAGTCTTGCAGGCCAAAATTTTGATTCCTTAATGTCTCTCATTTAGTGATGTTCTGACTTAAGTCTTCGATGAAGTAGATCGATCTTATGCAACGGCAAAATTCAACAAAGTACCCAATACCTCTTGATCTGACTATGATGAGGCACCAGAATTTCAGAATAAAATATAACATACAAGCTGTATTTTCTAGTAAGTTTGCTGTGTCGAAAACCTACTTTCGGGCACTTCACAAGTCTTTTTTGAAATCCAATCCGTCTATATCTGAGAAAGGAATAGGCGAAATATAGATATTAAGCACCCACATCCCGCTATTACATTTAAAGAGTTGTGGTAATTGATCTATGTTTGCTATATATATCCATAACTATGTTTATCCATAAATCAATGATTATGTCGATAATTTCACAGTCCCAAATAATGGGTACCAGTTTAAAATATATTGGCAAAATATTTTTTTTTATATCAATCTAGTACAGGTTATATTTCCTGTAAATATAATTGAGGAAATCGACTGCTAATAAGTGGTATATTAAATTATACTTATCGAATTCGTGGAGAGATTAGAAAGTAGAAACATATGTACTGGAAAAAAAATCTAGAATTTTTATTAATGTACTTCAACTCTCTTTTTAGCTTTCGCGATTAATATGCAGTTCATTTGTGTTAACACATTTGTTTTAAAACAATAATATATTATATGTAATAATAATAAATAATAAATATTTCGGACATTTGACACATAACGTCATCTAGTTTCAAACTAGGCAGAGCTTGTGCTATGATAACTAGACTGACTGATAGAATACTTATAGCCTTTTTTTTATAAATACATACATATTTTTCATAGAAAACACCAAAACTCCGAAACAAGTGTTTGCAGATCATACAAACATTTGGCCCGACCTGGGCATCAAGCCCAAGACCTCAAGCACAGCAGCCGCGTTCTCTACCGCTGCGCCACCGAGGCAGTTATATTTATAAAATGTATAAACAATATTTAAGGTTAAACTCATACTTGACTATATTAAACCAGGAATGAGGTATTCTACGTGAATTATTTTACCACAAGTAGTAGTCTATTCAACATTATCTATAATAACACGAAAGCTCGAGATAAGAGATGCTTTTAATGGTACTTCAAAATAATTTCATTTCGTTAATGGTGTAGCTAAACGCATTCCTGTAAACCATAAACTAAAACACAATTTCTGGCGTAAATAAGTATGATAGACAAACTTTTTTTAGTTGCAAATATTGGTAAAGACAACAAATAAAGACTAAACATTTTTTTTTTGTTTTCATATTTTTCGGTGGTTGTTTGTAAACTTAAATCTAGAGTGAAATATAACTTAAATGACGCAAAAAATAGCAAACTAGTTAAACCATTAGACACCATTTATTAGCAAGTAAATCTTAGCTAACATTTTTATACAGTTGTTCTCATACTTTAGTTTTTATCTAAAAATATCTTTCGGTTAAACCTCTAGAACAGCGGTCAAAGTACTCGGTGCAGTCAATGTTGGGATTCCCAAAAAACATGTACCGACTAACGTCAAGTACATCATTATACAACCGATTATAATATTTTTGTGGTCATTATATTTGATAACACCCTTTTTACGTTTTTATCCATTCGTTTTTTAAATAAAAACAGTTTTTATCATATATCTTGGGAGGTTCCTTAAACTTAGTTTGTTCGTAGTCCGGTCCAAGCCACGCTCATTAAACTAATGTTTCTAAAAAATAATAAAATAACATGACGTTACAAATGGCAAAAAAAATAAGTAAGCTTTAAAATAAAAATAAAAAATTTTAAAATAAAAAGTAGCTTTAAAATGTCATGTTTCTTGTCTATTCTTATCGTTTAGTAAGAATATATACATATTTTCTTTCCTTCACGTCTCATTTTTTTCCGTGAGTTAGTGCTAAATTATAAGATTAGTTTAATGACTCAAACAAAATTAAAGAAATGTTATAAAATTTACCAGAGCTTTTTAAATTAATTAAGTTTATTGTTATCATTTAGGTATAAAATATATTTTTATATTGTTTGTAATTTAACATTTGCTGAGAGTGTATCTTTTCGCAGACGTAAGTATTTTTATTTGATGCATTTTTATATTTAGTTTATAGTTAGGTAAGTAGTCATGTTGGATGTGAGCGTTACTGTCACAATTCTTTTAGTTCGTAAAAGTTTATTGGAATAATTTTTGTATTACTTATAGGCCGTATGCTATTTATGTGTTTGCCTGTTTACTTTCCTATCGTGACACCTGATGGCGCCACTTTGTATTATATGTGCCTGTCATGTCGTCAAATCAAATCAATCAAATCGTGTAACGTCGTGTGACAATATAGTGATAGGCTGTCGTCAAAGCAATAACTGAAAACGAATCTATATATCAGTCGTACACACGAAGAGCCTTTTACTTTCATCAGGCGCTTCAGAAAAAAATGTTACTATCTCGGACTTCGTATAAAATCAATATGAAAAATAAGAAAAAAAACCTATAAGCCTATGACCGAAAATAAAAGTGTCACTCGCCAAAAAAATTTAGTCAAATGCTTAATAGGATATAAATAATATTATCTTATATCATGAATAGTTCTTTGGTAACCTAATGTTAGATAATGTCAAACGCGTAACGCAGATATTAATAAAAAAAAACTAGTTGAGTCTTTGGCGGTCACTTAAACCAGAGTAACTAGTTATGGTACGTTACCACGGGCCCCTTAAAGTACATTTAAGAATTATTATTAAACCAATTCACTGAACGCATTCAATACGATTCGTTTTCTTTAAACGTAACTGAACGCATGAAGGCAAAAAGCTTAAATACTCTAAAGTAAAATTACCTTAAATAAAATGCTGGTTGTCTTGAGAGTTCACAAGACGACTAGTAGTGATTGTGCGCTTAAAAGGTTATCAGAAATACTAATCTAATACATCTCAAGAATCGTAATGTCAGTTTTACCAGTACCTGATAAAGTTTCAGATAATTATCTGACATATAACAGTATTTAACAGATAAAAGTTACTGATATATATGTATGTTTCAGACATATATGTCTCTATCTAAGACCCGTGAAACCGAAATCTAAAGCTATTTGACAGATAGGTTCATAATATTATAGTCTATCAGGGCCTTTATCAGTAAGTAAATGGTGAAACTGGCCCTAAGAAATATAAAATTACTAAGAAATATGAGTTCAATGTTCAAGTAAATGACTATCGCCACCCATCGATACCTATAACGGTAAAGCCATAAGAGGAAAGAAGGAACTTAAAATCCCGGTAAACCTCACTTACCTACTTGGTGAAAAGTAGAAAGAATGAAATGCATTACGAAAGAATTGTATAACATTGATTTTCATAATGGAACTGTATTGTGACGATATTGCTGTTGTATTTTAATTCAATCCCTAACCGATAAGAAGTAAAGTGACTCGATATGTACTCCGTTTAAAGCTATGCCTTATATTACAACCACTTGATATTCATATTATAAAACGAGTAAGTGTCCTTAACATCAAATATTTGAAACACGTCAAGAAGATCATGATAAATTGTATTCCATATCAAATACATTCAAGCAATTGGTACCTAAAACAATTAAAGTTCAAGAGCGTATCAAAACGTAAGGCCGTTGACAGACATTCAACACAATGTAATCCTCTGTGAGCACACGACCAAGATTACGTATATCTATATCCCTTATAAATCAACCATTGTGTCGTATCTTTTACATTAAATATATATTGTTAGATATCATACCGCTAAATAGATTTGTTTAAATAGGCGCCATTTCACGCACAAGGGCACTGTACCATGTATGTGATTAAAAGCGAATTTCTTTATCTGGTAACACCTGAAAATATTTCATGATTGGTTTTTGGTTCAGGTGTACTTGCTGATTAATTTATTATAAGTGACAGTAGTGTGATTGAGCCCATCTACGGTAAAGTGTTAGTGAGTTCCAACTTTAGTTCAGTATAGTCTAATAAATCCGATCTGAATATTTTCGAAAGGAACATTGAACATGTTACTACTACCTAGGTTACTCTGACTAAAAAAAAACAATGTAATGCTTAAAAAAATACTGAATAAGTCAGTCACAAGCTTAACAACTAATTTGAGTACCCACTCTTCAATGACAAAGTGTTAATAGGAAATCAATTTCTGTTTATAAAAAACTACAATGTGTCAAACTAAATTAATGTTAACAAATGCAAGTCACTGGAATATCTTGAAGTTTACAATCATTAAAATCAATTTATACTCTGAAATTTGTGTGTTATGGTTCATTTTTCAACAAAATCACAAACAAGTAATAAGAAATACCACATAAAACAGAACATGAATTACCGATTCTATCATGAGTCTATGTAAGCAAACTCATTATTTCTACAAGTTTGAATTAAGAACGAAATTGAGATCGACTTCTATTAACCAATCAGTATATGCTTTCTTTTTATATTTAAAAAGTATGCTAGCTGTATTATTACTTATCTATAAGAAACACTTGGTCATAAATAATACAGACATATTCAAACAGATGCATTTGACGTTTGTAATGTTGCCCGATTTTAATTGACCTTATTGGACTACCATTAAATACTATTCAATTTGGAAATTATATGGTTTTTACAAAGCGTTATCGTGCATATTCTGAGTAATAGATTAAACTAATTTACCTTCTTTACTTAACTACCGTTAGTCAATATTTACCGTTCATAAGTACTGGATTAAATAATATAAAGTAGACCATATTTGTCTTTGATACATACGAATTAAATGATTCCGATAGCTCCAAAGAGTTTTCTTTAAAGTTCAGTGAAAACCTATTTCAGCCAATTCATAAAACAGAAGTCTTCAATTCTGTTAAAGTTCTTATACTTTGTCTACAAATTTATATGTGGAAAAACATAAAACAGTCGTTACACATTTTACAGCATTTGGAAGGCAGCAAAATAGTTGGTGCCAATTTTCACACAATCTAGCGAAGGTATCATTTTCGTTGAAGATATGGTATTCAATATAATTTGCAGGTATATATATTAGTATGAGACTTAACAATTATACCTGGGTCACCGTTTCCATTAGCTATTTTCTGAATGACACCTGGCTCACCGTTTGTATTAGCTATTTTCTGATAAAATCACCTTTGCAAATATTTATTTCTTGTTGGTGAAGAAACCATTTAACACTATGGAAAGATAGAAAATATTTCACGGTGAGCCCATGACACCTTTAACATTGTGTCTTTTCAAAGACATTAAACTGGCTTGTTTGCGAACTCTGTTTGACACCTAACACTCCTCATAATCTTCATCTTTAATTTTTTCACAAGTGTTTAAGGTCATTTAAACTAGACTCTTATGAGATCTTTATTGAATTTGATTACAAGAGCTTGCCTTTAAACTCATAATAACTATCGGTAAGTTCAACAGTTAATTACCTAACAGTTGGCACTGCAACCACTTAAACCACAAGGCCATTAAAACTAGTGTGAAGACCATTTTGCTCTACCATAGAGCAAAATGTAATAAAACCTCAGTGCAAAAAAAATATTAGAATTATACTTATTACGTTGAAACTTAGGCACAAACAAAATAGTTTTTTTATTTACTTGTTTCATAAATCCCATATATTCATAAACTCATGTCATGTTTAATTATTTTTGTATATTGAAGACAAACTAATATCAGATTTAAAAAACTAATTACGAAACGAACATAAAACTCTTAATATTGAAATTTGATGGTGAAGTCAATACTTCATTGACCATACCTTCAACAGTACGTACCTATATAAACTAAAAATAATGTGATGCGACCCTGTCAAACCTGTTCTAAAATCTACACGTTATTCAAGTGATATGCCATGACACAAGAGAGGATTCGTCACAGTCTATCACTCTTCGTCCGATTATTGAGATTAGGCAGCCGTAACTAGCAGAATTAAACTCGTATTTTCATTTCGTGTGACTGCTCTTCAAAATTTATAAAACAACTTTAGTTAAGAAGCCTAATTATTTACAGTTTTAAAGTCAGTGTTATGTAGGTAAATATATATGCATATACGTAATAATAGATTCTTTAGTGACAGGCACGCATGTTTACTAAAGATATAATAGTAATAGATCTCTTTTTCAGTAAGTGAAGCGTCCTGACGAAATTTTGTGACTATACGAGTATAACATCCACGAAATGTATTGTGAGTAAAAATATGTGTAGTAATTGATAAATTGATAGTAACTTAAAATTTTAAAATTTTAAAATATATAAATATTTTTTCTATTCATAGTGATATTCTGTTGTTGTAAAAAAACGTTACTAATTTACATTTAACATATGTTCTTTATCTACGACAGTATAATCGATAACAATGAGAATCATAACGTAATTCGGATATATGTACTTCTCAAACTTATTAAATTTAAATGGCCATCAACGTGATATCATCAGTGGTATAGACTCTTACACTAGGATCTAACATGTAATTTGTCAACCTAAGATATTGGAGCCTAAAAAGACAATTGTCAGCTAGTTTTTTAAATTACGTTCCTTTTTACTTGTTAGAGAGAATATTGATGGACAGGATAATTTTTTTTAAGTCGATTATTAAGTAAAAGTAACTCCGCCGTTGCCGGTCCCAAGCCCGGATGCAAAAGGAGGAGGGTTGGTCCTGGAGAAGTACGTCCCAACCGTAAAAGTTCAACGCCGAGCATTGGGCGGCGGTTAAATAACCCGACACCTTCACACTCTGTGAGGGCGGCCTTAGCGACCGTGAGGGACTAAATTACCTCAAAAAGACTACCGTGGAAGGACGCGGGCGCCCACCATGTGTATTAGCCCAGGAAAATACCCTATGGACAGTATGATCACAGAAACGAGTACGTTGGACGACCCGGCTAACACCCGGCGCTGCCTGGTAACCGGGCCAGGCAGTGTGAAATTGGCGACCGAAAACTCTACCAGGATGAATCATCAGGTCCTGGATAGCAGTCATGCTACTGATGTGCTCAACGCTGGCAAAATCACAATCCAAAAACAACAACGGGTTGGCACGTGGAATGTTCGGGGGCTGCTAGCCCCAGGAAAACTGGAGATCGTTGAAAGAGAGGCGGAATCACATAAAC
Source organism: Hypercompe scribonia (assembly GCA_949316085.1). NCBI lineage: Eukaryota > Metazoa > Arthropoda > Insecta > Lepidoptera > Erebidae > Hypercompe > Hypercompe scribonia. The sequence goes on from OX438969.1 coordinate 20,567,514, forward strand.
TGTCCTTGCTAGGGGTAACCGAAGCACACATGAGAGGACAAGGATACCAGCTTACTCCTAACGGCAACACGCTTTTCTTCTCGGGGCCGGAGGGCTCCAGCAGCAATGGTGTAGCCGTCTGGCTACCTCGACATTTAAACAACTATGTACTGGGATATAATCCGATCTCTGATAGAATAATCTCCCTGAGACTCAACATCCGGCCGTGCACTCTGAACATCGTAGTAGTGTACGCCCCAACAACCACAGCCACGGAAGAAGCAATCGACTGCTTCTACAACGAACTGGAGACTGCTCTCTCCAATATACCAAATCGCGAGATAACTTTGTTGATTGGGGATTTCAACGCGAAGGTGGGCAGCACGCTAGCGGACAACCATATTAGAAGCACAATCGGAAAATACGGACTCGGGATAAGAAATGAGAGAGGCGCCCGGCTTTTAGAGTTCTGTGTCGGCAAGAAATTCACCATCGGGAACACATGCTTTCAGCACCATCCAAGGCGTCTGTACACCTGGATGTCCCCCGGAGACCGCTATCGCAATCAAATTGATTACGTCATGATCAACAGTCGATGGAAATCATCCATTACAAACGTAAAAACATTTCCGGGCGCTGACTGTGGCTCCGACCACTGTTTGCTAGTCGCGAATTTTACCCTTCGCCTGAGAGTGATAAAGAGGAGGGACCCGGTCAGACCAAAAACCATTGATCCAGCAAAAATCAGGAAATTCCAGGACTGTCTGAGCACCGCGATTGTGGAACAACCGCCCGACATGCACTCCGGCACCAACGAACAGTGGGAAATCTTCAAAGATAATATCTGGAGGGCGTTAGAAAAAGCCACCACTAACCGCAGACCACCGACCATTCGTCAAACATGGCTCTCCACTGATACATGGAGAATTATTGAGGATAGGAAAGCACTGAAGGCCAGCGGACTGGCAAGGAAAGAGGACCGTGACAAATACTTAGTCTGGCCATAAATACTGTTACACTTAATTATAAAAAAATATTACATTTGAATTTCGAATCTGTCATTTTTATACGATTGTTCATTGTGTTTTCTCATTTTGGCGCCAATACATTGTAAAATATTTTGCGATATTAAAATGGTGTGGGGTGATAAAGAGAACCGAATCGCTGTGATAGCATTACACAAAGTAGGTATGGAGCCAAATGCAATTTTTAAAACTCTCCATACACTTGGTATTAGTAAAATGTTTGTGTACCGGGCTATTAATAGGTACAATGAGACCTCCTCTGTTTGTGACAGAAAAAGATCTGGCCGTCCACGTAGTGTTCGTACGAAAAAGGTGGTCAAAGCAGTAAGGGAAAGAATTCGAAGAAATCCTGTCCGAAAGCAAAAGATTTTATCTCGGGAAATGAAGATAGCACCTAGAACCATGTCGCGTATTTTAAAAGATGACTTAGGACTTGCAGCCTATAAGAGACGCACTGGCCATTTCTTAACTGATAATTTAAAGAAGAATAGGGTGGTAAAATCGAAACAACTACTGAAGCGGTACGCAAAGGGAGGTCACAGAAAAATTTTGTTTACGGATGAGAAAATTTTTACAATTGAGCAACATTTTAACAAACAAAATGACCGTATTTATGCTCAAAGCTCTAAGGAAGCTTCCCAATTAGTCGACAGAGTGCAACGTGGACATTATCCGACTTCAGTGATGGTTTGGTGGGGTGTTAGCTATGAAGGAGTGACTGAGCCATATTTTTGTGAAAAAGGTATCAAAACATCGGCACAAGTGTATCAAGATACCATTCTTGAGAAGGTAGTTAAGCCCCTTAACATCACCATGTTCAATAACCAAGTATGGTCCTTCCAGCAAGACTCGGCGCCGGGTCATAAAGCTCGGTCCACGCAGTCTTGGTTGGAATCGAACGTTTCGGACTTCATCAGAGCTGAAGACTGGCCGTCGTCTAGTCCCGATCTTAATCCGCTGGATTATGATTTGTGGTCAGTTTTAGAGAGTACAGCTTGCTCTAAACGCCATGATAATTTGGAGTCCCTAAAACAATCTATACGATTGGCAGTGAAGAATTTTCCCATGGAAAGAGTGCGTGCTTCTATTGATAACTGGCCTCATCGTTTAAAGGACTGTATTGCAGCCAATGGAGACCACTTCGAATAAGCTTTTTATATTTTTAATTGTTTTATATTTATGTATTAAACTGACACACTGTAAAAGTAATAAATGTTATTTGCAGTTAACAATTTTCTTTTTTCTTTATTACAATATTTATGGCAAGACTAGGTATAGCGAGATGTCAAAGCTTATTCAACAACTGTGTCGCCATGATAAAAACAACTTCATTGAGCGCATTTGTCAAGAAATTGAATGTCATGCTTTAAAAACCCAGACTGCAGACCTCTTCAAAAAAGTTAAACTCCTGTCCAAGCAATTCAAGCCTAAAACCTGGGTGATTGAAGACGAGGACGGTACACCACTCCAAGACCTTGACGCAATAGCAAACCGCTGGCGAAATTACTGCGTACAGCTTTATAGAAGCCCTGACGGGACAAAGTCCACTTACAACAAGACTTTCTGGGATAACCTGTGTACTGAGCCCCCAATACTACGATCCGAGGTAACGGCTGCAATTAATGCTATTAAATCCAAAAAAGCTCCTGGTCCAGACCAGCTTACTGGAGAGATCTTGAAGGCAACGGGCCCAGCTGGAATTGATGCTCTGCACAGGATATGCGACGACGTCTGGCGCACCGGGGAATGGCCTTCCGACTGGACGAAATCTGTAATTCTCCCGCTACATAAAAAAGGCTCCACTGCAAAATGTAACAATTACAGAACGCTGGCCTTAATATCTCATGCCAGCAAAGTATTGTTACACATCATTAACAGTAGGATCCGTCATTTCCTTGATTGGCAGATGCCGCAGGAGCAGGCCGGTTTCGTCAAGGGCAAAGGAACTCGAGAACAGATTCTCAACATTCGCCAGCTGATAGAGAAATCATACGAGTTCAATACACCTCTTATACTGTGTTTCATCGACTATAGCAAGGCTTTCGACTGCGTTGTTTGGTCGGACCTCTGGAGGGTGTTGAAGGAGATGGGCGTACCTGTGCACTTGGTGGCTCTTATTGAAACACTGTATCTGAATAACCAGGAAATGGTAAGGATTGATAAAACAACATCGGAACCTTTCAACTTCGGCAAGGGTGTCAGGCAGGGTTGCATTCTCTCTCCCATTCTATTTAATGCATATGGGGAGTATATCATCAGACGAGCTTGTGAGGATTGGAATGGAGGAGTAACTATAGGTGGCACTAAGATCTCCAATCTTCGATATGCGGATGACACTACTCTTTTAGCCAGCAATGAAGCTGAAATGGTCGACATTTTGGACAGAATGGAGCGAATCAGTCTTGAAATGGAGCTCAGAATCAACCATAGCAAAACCAAACTCATGGTGGTTGACCGGGGTAGTAAGCTGCATTTTTCGGGTGCCCTTAAACTGGAAACAGTGGATGATTTCGTCTACCTTGGAGCTAACATAAGCAACACTGGTTCGTGTGAAAAGGAAATCAGAAGACGCATAGCTATGGCTAAGATCGGGATGTCCCAGCTGCAGGGAATATGGAGAGATCGCAATATTTCCCGCAAAACGAAAATGCGACTTGTGAAGACCTTGATATTCTCCATGTTCAGTTATGGGGCAGAAACATGGACACTGAGGAAAGCTGACCGCAACCGCATCGATGCCTTTGAAATGTGGTGTTGGAGGCGAATGCTTCAGATCCCATGGACGGCCTTCCGCACAAATGTGTCTATCCCACAGGAACTCAAAGTAAAGACCCGACTCTCATCTATTTGCCTTCGAAGAGTACTTGAGTTCTTTGGTCACATCGCCAGGAAAGAAGGGAGCAACCTCGAGCAACTTATGGTCACCGGAAAGGTTGACGGCAGGAGACCAAGAGGACGTAACCCAACTAGGTGGACTGACCAGATCCGAACAGCCTTGGAGACCAACTTACACGTTGCCCTCCATTCGGCCAAGGAGAGGAATAAGTGGCGTGCAACTGTTCGGAGCAGGATCATCCCTCAACTAGGGAATCACGACCCTCAGTAATGAGGATAACGACGCGAGGAGGAAGTAAAATTATCAACTTTATCTTCTAGTCATGATTATGAAACATTTAAGTTTTATCGTGAACATGTAAATTATCTTATTGTAAATATTTATGTGTACTGATAGTAAAAAAATAAAATAATAATTTATAGTGTCACAAATGTTATATAAATTATATAAATTCGTTGGCAGATGGTATATGCACACGGTAGCATTTGTGTTCTTTACAGAATTATATATTTGTAAAGAGCTATAAGACAATTTAAATATATGTCCTAGCATATTCAAAGATACAATATGTTATTATAGATTAAGAAATAAAAACTTCAATATAATATATTGTAATAAGAAGATCTAAAATTACGCTTCTCAGATAGGTCACGTCCTCACTAAAACACATGAAAGTGCAACGTAATAACATTTGCCTAAACAAAATATTTTCGCGGTTATTTTCGTCTTCTGTTTACGTATTATATAATAACTATGCCGTCTTCTAACGGATTATTATTATAAACGCTTGAACGCATTATAAAGTGAGTAGTTGTTCTATTTACTCGTTACCTTTGTAATTTCAGGTAGTAAAACCACGCTGATTTCAGCACGAACGGGTCGGTTCGAGCGGAGCAGTACTACCCTCCCACAGAAGGCCAGCCTAAAGCGTCACCACGTAAGTGTGAGACCGGAGGCCAATTGGTACAGGTGTGACAGTTATCATGGTAAATGTGTGAACCTTACATTGCCACGATGACTATCATGCCTTTTACGTCCCCAAGTGGGGCGTTAAAAAGCATCTCACTAGGCCGCGTTAGTATGGGTCACCATACTGCATTGTCTGCATTTGCAATGAGTATGGAGACCACAACTCTTGGATTCTATTCATGCTTTCCATCAGGCAGAGTAGAGTCACTTTGGCCGGCTCTTACTATAGAAAAAAAAGTAACATATTAATATTATATTATAAAAAAACATTTCTCAGAAATAAAACTAAACATAAAACATGTTCAGTAACTGTACTAGGTATAACACATTTTCTTGAAGTACTCCGCAAAGAACTCTGCGAAATGGTCGAAATTTCTTTTTATCTGTGAGACAAATGTTAAAGGTGAATGTACTTTAAAAAAGTATTGACTGTGACAGATATGTGTGTAGACGTAAACCATAAACTTCAACTGCGCGGTACATAATCAATGATGTTGTCATAATCCAGTGTGTTCTCCCTTAATGTGTGTAAGAAATTATATACATATTTTTGAGCATCCCCATAAGGTTCCGGCTCGTAGTTTTCCTGGATATTTTTTTTAACAAAATGCCCCCTTTCCGTCTTTTATTATTAATTTATCGGACTACTAGAAACAAGTGGGTGTTTAATTCTTTCATTTGTCGGTTCGACAAAAAGTGGAGATACATTGTTTGAAATTTCGCTGGAATTTATTAAGACACTAAAAAATGAACTACTGAATGTTTACGAGTACTGTATAATTTTTACTTAGTTTAAAACGAAATTGGCCGCGGTCTATGGTTTACTACAAAACTTTGCTGATGTAGAAAGTAAACCTAGTATCCTTATTTTTAAATGCCTTTCTTATTTATCGTACATTGTGTCAGAAATTTTGAAATGGTTTTCTTTAAACATCCATTGTGTTATACTTGCATCATATTGTATTTATTTTAAAGTGTGTTTTATTGAACTGCGTCATAATTGAGTGTACGATAGTGAATAAAGAAACTAGTTTTCACGTTTGTAGTATGTAGTACGAGTACACGTCGTATACATTTAATCAGAATATTCGATTCCAACTCGATTCGATACTAGGCAAACTAAATTAATTGATAAAGCATTCATTGGAACTTAAAATTGTACATATTCGAAAGTGAGTCTGTTTGTTACAATATCATTTTAAGAAACAATCAACAAACGACACTAACAAAAGACATAAGACAAATAAGTGTGACACTTAATAAGTGTATGTGCCTTATAGTCTGTTTTGATACTTCTACATTTAGATAAGGAATCGAATCGACACGCTGATCCGACCCACGTGAATCTACTGCACGAGGCTCAGGTATACTATAAGACAGACGCACACATAAAGTCACGTCTATCTCCTAGAGGGGTAGGTAAAAACAATGATCTTCACATACTACGGTCCTAACACACCTCTTTTGCTAAGGCCACATTCATCAATCACTGCATGCATGCTCATCGATACCAAGTGCTTTTCACGCAACCCCCCTTTAGAACATCATCAATTTCATCGGTAAATGGCTTGGACGACTTCTTTCACACACATTCGCTGTATAAATTTCTTTCGGGACTCTTCTATCATCCATCGTCACTACGTGGCTAATGCCATAAGAACCATTCAATAATCTCGGCAGACCTTATCTGTTACCTAAGGCTCCATTTCTTGTAGTGAACCTTATCCCTTTTTGGTTTAAATAGGCGTGGTAGCACGTCACACAACTTTTTTTGTTGTGTAGGTGGCAAGCTAGCAAACGAGTCACCTTTAATAGGTAAGTGGGTAAGTGACAACCACCACTATTGGACACCATTTTGTGCTTTCTTTCAGAATTAAAGGTGGAAATTAAACCTCCAGATTTATGAAAATTTGAAAATATATATAATGAAGAATGCGGACAAGGTTGCAATTCGGTAATCTTTAATCGGTATGATAAAATAAGGATCATTATTAGGTGTCAGTATTTATTGTGTATTTGTAATCTATGCTGCTAATACCAGCTCAACGAACAGATATATTATCCTGATTAGGGCATATCACGAGTCACGTATACCAAATACTTTTTTTTGTAAAATATTTTATAATGTTGCTTAAGATTGCACTTCAATACGTCGAGTATTAAATTGAAAGTAAAATGAGTTGTAATAAATAATGAAAAATATTTCTGATAAGTGGTGTTCAGTATTAAATCTCGTGATCGGTTTATTTACTTGAACACATTTAACGTACATTTCATTGTTACTTGGGTACATTGGGTCTCATCAAGAACTTACTACTCCTGGTTGGCTTCAAGCCAACCTCGCCTGCAAGCAATGCCCCTGCTATGACGTGGGACCAAAACGCTGGCGAAAAGTGGGCGTTCCATAAGCCTCTACCTACCTCCTCCGGGGAAATATTAATAATATTATAATATTATAAACGTATGAATCAGGCAGCCGTGTGTGAGATGTATGAGGTGATTTATTTAATGTGGAATAAATCAATATTTTACATTTTATTATATTAACAATAGATATGTATTTCCATAAAAAAATATGCTCGCAACCGCTCTTACGCGCTGCGGAAAATAAATTAACTGAAAGAACTATAAAAACAGGGTTTCCTTAAACTAAGGTTATTTTGTGGCTAAAAAATAATAATATTTTTAGCATTGCAACACAAGTAAAAACACACTAGTAATCGATTAAATTTTTGTACACAAGTCTGTTCGTAAATAGATCATCGTCTCAGCATGATATTGAGAAACCCTATTTTAGTCTTTGAAGTGATAGATCCGCTTGCCTTCGTACCGTGTTATCTAATAAATTGATAAAAATTATTACGACAATAATTAATTAGTGACTTGCATTTACAAAATCTAAAAAATATAAATAGGGAAAAGACAACAAAAAAGACACAATTATGCCATTAGATAACACATAAAAAGCCTAACAATTTGAATATGCATTAGGCACGTAGGCATATTATATCTATAAAATGTTTACGACTTCGTTCTAGTACTTAGAAAACTATTATAATATAACTATAGGAATTTTTAGTTTGACCACCAGCCCACAGTTCTGACCTTCCAAACTTTATGTGTAGTGAAAAAATAATACTACATTTGCTTTAAAGTTAGATAAATATTTTCAGTATATACATACTTTTTCACTTCAGGGTTAAAACAAAAAACCATCTGAGAAATTGGTTAAATGATATAAAATAAATTAATAAAATAAGGTAGAATACAGTAGCCATATTTTACCTCTATCTGCTTATTTCACTTACACAAAAGTTAGAACCTCAGAGAGAGAGACTCTTGTTTACTACTTTAAACTAATATATGCAAGTTGAGAAAGTTGAAAAAGAGTTTTAAAATTAAAATTTAAACAAAAAATTAATCAGCTTCAGACAGGCAGTATAAAAAACAAAAAATGCATTATAACGGAAGAAAATGCATGTTCTTATGTCTACAATTATTGTTTTCTTACAACGTAATTTCATATTACAATAGGTACGTATGCGAACTGCGCGGACGGTTGGGAGGGACGTACGTATTTGTGTCATTCAAATATGACTTATGAATAACTTTAAAAGTATTTCTCAGATCTTATTCTAATTTAAATGGAACCCAAATAACAAGTATCAGCTTTCAAATGTTAAAAGAATGATCAAAATCGGCAGAACCAGTAACAAATTACGAGGTAATAAACTCAAAAAAAAAATGAGTCGAATTGAGAACTTCTTTTTTTAAGTTAATTAATAATTTTAAGTGACTTGGAGCTAATTAGTTATTTTGTAGGTCCCAAAGTTACATTTGACAAACAAAGAAATATTTAAACCAAAGGTTTTTTTTAAACAGTATTGACTTATATATAGTCCTTTCTATCTTTAAAATTTATCAATTCCTAGATATAAATAATTTATTACGACTACGAATTCTGATCAGAAACTACTTCAAGTAAACTAAAAATCATATTTTTTTTTCACTAACATTAAAATTTCAGTTCCTGCAAACTTAAAATGCATTTTTTATATCTTTGCAAGGCACAAAGTGTTTGTTGCTTCGATAAGAACGATAATATCTCAAACTTTGATAATATTACTAATTGTTTTGTCGATACGCTGAATCTTTTTGAAAAATAACCGGTTCTTTTTTCAATGTTAATCAGTTTTTGTAATCGGTCAAGACTGTGTTGTGTATGCGCATAGAAACTCTGGCTAAGGAGAGCAAACTTCTTCAGAGGCTGATCTCCAACAGTGGCTTGTTAAAGACGATGTGTTATGTTATGTGTTAAAGGTGATGATGATGATGATAGAAACTCAAAATAAGTATACATTTCCTTACTATTCTATATTTACTTTTTTCTAATTTATTTCTAAGTTGTAAGAACTAAAATTTTCTATAATATTTCGTTATGTAAAAAATAGTTTGTATAGCACAAGAAACTGGCAAATTAATGGTGTTTATGAAAATGTCACATTTTTGAAAATTTTTTTTTGTAATATTCTGTGCAGCTTTATACCTGGGATGGTTAAAAGGAGCGTTTTAACGTAGCAGAGACTGCTTGTTTCAAAGGTTTTCGTAGCGCATTCTTGTAGCATGGTATTATTAACCAGTTTCCATGTAAAAGGTGATTAAATATATATCAATTTGTTTATCATGAGTTTGAGCGATCGACTCAAATAATAAAATCATTATTTTGATAATTAATTATGAAGCAATTTTTTTTTTCAATTTCAACAATGTCATTGCTACTTTTATGGAGTCTGTCTACCAGTAAGTAGAGTAGTAAAATAATAAAATTGAGTGAGTTTATTATTTTAATATATTTCACAATAAATATGTCTCATCAACTTTTTTCTATAAGTATATGTATCATATGTATCTTTATCTTTTTAAACAAACAAACGATTAATCGTAATTGCTACCTGGAAACAAGATTCGATAGCCTCTTCCTATAATTAATAGCTATACTAGAAGGAAAACTACGTGCGTATCTTAGTAATTACATTATTATAATCACTATTTAAAATGCTGTAGGCGTAGTATAGTTACAGACGCTGGAACATCATCGATATAAAATAGATGGAAGAAATCTAAAGTGTCACGGTACGCGGCGGGATGGCAAAACTGGACACATGATACTTTGGGCTATCATTATCATCTTAATATATATAAATTACGTGTCACGGTGCTTGTCCGGATGGACTCCTAAACTACTTAATTGATTTTAATCAAATTTTGCACACCGTGTGCAGTTTGATCCAACTTGAAACGTAGGACAGCTTACATCTCAATTTATGGCATCTATGTAAAAAAGGATGGTGGTGCCGTTGACTGATGTTCTTCCAAGTTTTGCCATTAGTAGCTTACTACACTGTACCATAACAAAAAATTTAGCCACAGCAACGCGTGGCCGGATCTGCTAGTATACTATAAATATCAAACTCAATTATTTAAAGTAATAAGTGGCTCAAATATTATACTAATTTACACATTGACCGAAGTTCTATGGATTCTATTATCTTTTTTCTTGATGTTTACAAACATTTGGAAGTTATGGTGAAAAAAAAATTATAACTCCTGAAATCATTTCACTCTTTATTTTAGGCAGCACGATTTTTTTAATTTAACCCTACATTAGTTTTGAAAAACCAAAGTCATGCAAGATGTATAATATTTCTGGGCAGTACTTCTACTTGTATTCAGTTTATACTGCTTGATCAGTAACTTTATATGGGGGTGCCTTTGTTATTTGTATTAAATGCCACTTAGTTAGTTAACCTATTTCTAGATTAAAGAGCCCTTCTGCATGTTACTTATGCGATTTACTACAATTAATTGCTTTAGGAACTAGATAGACAAATACATATGTTAGTAGACAATAAATTGGGTATTACTTAAATTTAATACACTCCTAATTTATGAAACATCTTCATAAACTAAATATACTGAACAAACGACTATATTAGTTAAGTTCTTTAGATAGGAATATAGAAAAGATATGTTCATTCGTATTCTGAATGATTATTACGAGCACTTTTAGCACTTAAATTAAAAGCAATATACTCACTAATATATACTCCTTACCAAAAACACTACTAAATTAATAAATAAACAAAAAAATATTCCAATGTTAAAATAAATATTTAAGATTATTAGTAGCAATAATGTTCATTCTGTTTGACTGTAAAATATTTTACATATTTATGTATAATAATTTAAATAGGTTTTTTTTTCGAATGTAAACCGATTCTGTATATGTATATTGTTGGTGTATCTTAAAAATAAATAATAATATATAATCTAATGCATGCTAATTCTAAAGCCATGTGTGTATATTGTCAGTATCAATTGCGTAAGTTGAAATTTATTAAATCAAGATCTAATGAATTTCATACATATTATCTATAGAAAAATTTATGGTGAAGATCATAGACGTTACGATTTCATACTCCTTTACTTTCCTACAAAAAATGTGCCAGAACATAGAATAGTTTTCTATCTCTTATTCTGAATGGCAATGAAAAGAAAAAATGTGTACAAAGTAAAATACGACTAAAATGTAAGTTAATTATTCTGACTTCTAGGTTATCGAATTCAAACACCTTGCTAAGTAGTTATCAATTAAAACAAAAACAGTATGTTTATAACCTTTTTTTTATAAAAATAGAGGCAATAAATATGTATCTGCATTAAAAGACTTTAATTTATGGTACGTTTTAAAAACAATTGATCTTCTGATTGTTATTCTCAGCTATAAAATATCTATCGCATTAGTTGAGTCATTGAAAGGCATGCAAATTGATATTTACATGTAAAGTATTTAAATATTTTTTTTAGTTCCATAGATTATAAAATAAATTTTAGAGTCGATACAAATTAAAAATCCTAAAAGATCGTCTTGATCTTTAAAACTCCATAGAAAAAAATCTCTCGGTGTTCAATGATAACTCATGACAGATTGATATGAAAAAATTTTTTTTCGTACCTTCAAATGTAAATGTTATTATTTTTCGTTTTAAAATATTCCTTTTACCTTTCTTCAATTTCGTTTAATAAATTATAAACCGATCTTGTTTAAATATTACACACTTATTCAAGACATTAACAGTAACATAGTAAGAATGTACATTAACTGAGAATGTTTATTACTATTTTAACAAATTTACAAGACAACACAACATACAAAAGTACTTTTATATATATATTATATTTTAAGAGCCTGGCAAAGTGGCAAGTTGTGGTTACCATACTCACCGCGAATACAGACAATGCAGTATGGTGACCCACACCCACTTTTCGTTAATTAACACCTACAAAAAATATTCTGATATTTTTTCTGTGATTTAAATATGAACGATACATATTAATTTGTCAATAGTTGTCCAGCCAACGTCGAGAAGCTTAATTTATGGACAGTATGAAACCACGTATTGAAAAATAAAACTATAATTGATTCTTTTCCAATGAGTACTCTTGATATTAAAACTGATAGTTATAAAAATATATTAAAATATTCAAAAATAAATTTAAATCTCCTGAAATGAATAAATTCGGTGGGTCTTTATTGTTTGTAGCGATTTCTTTCAGGCAACCTTTGGACGCACTAATTTAATTTCAAGCTGGTGCTAGGGGTATACGAGTAAAATTCGAGCAACGAATAAAGTCTTTAGATATGAAATATTTTAATTTATCATACATAAATTCTACTTATCTTATTTATTGTACATGACTTATTCATTAAATGAAAATAAAAAAAAATACTATACATACATACAGTATACATACATATATATACATATATATAAATTTTAACCTACTTACATACATACATTAATTTCCAATTATGAGAGACAGTTTTGAACGTGGTGACAAATTTCACATTCAGTTTAATTTCTGTAATTATTTTATATCTTATTTTATAAATTGTTTTATATACTTCTTTAATTAAACCTTAAAATCAACAAATTTAAAATGGACTAGTGTTTTCATTGAAAATTATTATTACTAAATTTAAACCATTATTGAAATAATGATACTTACTTTGTGCAGTTTTGGAGTCCATTGTAAAATATAAATTAGACACAAAATTTGTAAATTCCGAACACACTGAACGACGCACGCGACTGCTCGTAGAGAACTGCTACGCTTGCTACGAGAAACGGACTCAGTTAATAACAATAGGTAGGACTATTATTTATATTAACCGCACTGAAAGTTGTTCGTTCTATTATTATTACGTACACGTGTGTAACGCGCGAGGTACGAACTCTGAGTGAAACTGTTCCCGACCGCTCTTGTTGGCAGGGTTTGTCGTGATAAGTGGCGAATTATAGAATAAACATGTCGTTTTATTGAGATGGATCAACCTATAAGGCTTAGTCTACATCTGGATGTGTACAGCGAAGGCTTAAGTCACACGGAATCGGATTGAGAATAATATTCGATGCTGCGTTTACTAATGTACTATTGTCAGCTTAACATTACGATTTATGTATATCTCTAATTCTAATTGCAGTTCTCACGGATAAATCAAAAATATTCAAAATATAATCATTCGATGATGTGAAGATAAATTAAAAAGCAAAAACAACTAATCAAAAAACAGATATCAAGTTTTGAAATTTTTAAGATTAAATATTATTTAATTTCTAATATATAATAAAAGAAAAACATATTTGAGATAACTTTTTGTTACCTCCATTTATCTGTCGTTAAAAAAAACAAACAACGTAAGCTGTTTTGGTCCGACAAATATTTTTTCATACTTCTGTTTTTGAAAAACTGCCAAATGACCGTTGTTAATGTTACCAATGCATTTAGCACACATACAATAATATATTAGGTTTTCAACACATTCTAATTATGAAGACAAGTAATAATAGCTCCGTAGCAACAATCGATCTTATTCATATTTTGTACCATAATTGCACACAAAACAGGAAAATTAATTTCCTTTCTAAACTCACAGATACAATAAACTTGATTAGTAAATACTTTTTTAGCAAAGCTAAAAGTACTATTCGTGAATGTGGTTGAATCATGAAAAGATAAAGGCAAGAACAAATTTTATTTATTTTTACGTTGACCGCACGAAAAGCATAGTGCTTTAGCACTTCGTGCTACACATGATTCCCACACGGGATAATATTTTGTATCATGCACTAGTTATTTTTCAGATTCTGTGTGTTTTTAAATCTTTTTTTTAAATTTAATGTGCCTAGTTCATACAAACAAATTATGTCTATTCAAAATGAATAACATAATTAGTATTGTAAGGGACAGTTTAACCATTTGCTGATAGCACTCGACTGCACGAATGGCGTAGTGCCCGAAGCGGTCACCTCACGCGCCGCTTTCTACTACGTTGAGTGTTGTGGGTTCAAATCCCACGTGGGACAACACTTCATATGATCCATAAATTGTTATTCTGAGGTTGGGTCTAACTTGTGTCCGTTTCATGTACGTTTGTAACATCCTCCTCGACACAGCAATGTTCCTAGTGCGGAAGTTGTATTAAAAAGTTTATAATAGACTGTTCTGAATTTATGTGTTAAACTACATATTCTGATTTCACGAGTCTTCAGGCCAGTTTTACCAATTCCTAATCAAATTTCAGATAATTCCTGCTATTTAAATGACACTGTTTTCCAGACAAAAATTCTTGAGGTGTATACGTGTATCTGTTATATATGTCTCTATCTGAGGCTCGTGAAACCGTAATCTGCTTTATATAACAGGAAAGTTCAGAACAGTCTATTAGGGACTTTATAGATAAGTAGTGAAATTATCAGAAATCTGAAACTTTATCAGAAACTGTACACTTATATTTTTGTCAACTGGACGAAAATTTAATAGTACCACAAAATCTTAAAGAAATATTTTATTGTATACATTGTCAGACATTATCTCGAAGGGGTATTTGTATGTCTGATGAGATTAATAGCGCGTGGTAACGAAAGATGTTGCCGACAGATTATGTACTCTATCTTAGTTAAGTTAGTTTAGTTTTGTTATCGCACAGATTATAAATATTTTTTTAATTTTAACTGACATGTATGTGACTTGGACGATTCCGTCACACTTAGAAAGACTACTTACTACTTGTACTTTTTTGATAAAAATCCTCATTTAAGTTGTCAAGTAATTTAATTTTTAAATCTCTATTTACAATGGAGTGTTGTCATTATTATATGAATCTATATCTTACGCAGTGTTTAAGTTACTGCAGACGCTAAACACTAGAAACAACGAACAGACACAAATTTCAAAAATGCTAACAATTGTATCTATTGATTATTCTTTGTCACTTCCATAATATTTTAAAATAATGTACCTTCATATATGATCCAACAGAATTGTAGCCAACATATGTTTTCGCATATTGCATTGCACCTAGTGATGTTCTGAATACACGTAAAAAAGACCGCGGGGAAAAACGATCTGCATCTGAATATGTTACTTTTGCCGAATCCTATATGGATCTTTTACATATTTATATTTCATTTTATTATACTGAGCTACAAGATACTAGATACATATATATATATATATAATTTTAAGTCATTTTTACGTTACATTTAATCGACAACACATAATTACATACATACATATATATTTTTGAGAGTCATCCGAAAACAGTTTTGAAAACAGTTACTTTGCTTAAAGAAGCTCTTGAAGAAGAATTGATTGTCTACAAGTAGTGCACACTACGTTTGCCCAATCGTGATATCCACTCTAGTACACCTCGCCTCCAGGGACCATTGGTTCGTCTGGAAACATAGCCGGCCCACTTGGACCGACGGCTTAAAGAAGGTGGCTGGCAGCAGATGGATGCGAATTGCCCGAGACCGGGATGGTTGGCGTTCCTTGGGGGAGACCTTCGTTAAGCAGTGGATGGCGATAGGTTGAATAAAATAAACTGGCAAATCTTTTTACATGCATCTTTCAATGGTTACGTAGTGCGACAATAACATTCGAATGATAAGAACATCGTTAAACGTATGATGAATTATCGTAATATCCGTCATTATTATCACTTTTTGATTATTACTGTCATGCCAAAAGTGTTACATTGTTTCTCAGCGACAAAAATACTATTAGGTATGGCAGGTAACATTTTTGTTTTTTTGGTATAAGAGCCTGTCAAAGTAACTACTCTGCCTGATGGACAGTTTGAATATAATCAAAAAATTGTGGTCTACACTTGTCTCTTTTTATAGCGTAACATATTTATTGTAATCACGTTAAGATTGATTTTTTTTATGATTATTTCAACATATAATTATGAGCAACGTTTGAAATAGATCTAGCCACGCTAACAAGGCTAGGTACTAACTAAACCGACAACAGAAGTAGAAAAAGAAGACACGACGCGGCGCAAAGTGAGTACCAAATTTACAGATTACAGAACAGCGCAGGGCAGTATTTTTTTTTAGAACGAGTTTTGCTGTCGATCTGCCACAGAGTGCAGTCGCGAGGATGCGATGTCTGCTTGTACCGTATGTCGCCTAATTACAGAATTTACATATTTAGCTGGTGCTCGCTCTATTGCAAGCAGATGCTAGGAGGGAGCTGTATGTCTTAATAACAACAGTTACCAGATCTCTCTAATTTCAGGCGCAAAGTGGCATACAGTTTGATTTTAGTCTTTCCGACTTTTACACACTACTCCGCCGCAAACCCTGATAGTATAACGGCCCGAGGGGGTTTCCACTCGTAAAAAAAGTGGTATCGCGCACACATTCATCAAATTACTAGTAAATATTTTTATAAATGTGTCCAATGGAAAGTATTCCATGATCCTATATACAATTAAATGATAGCTATAAACTGAGGCGCAACGCGTATTCTCTTGTTGCGAGATGATGTTGGTGGTGGTGGTTGGTGGGCCACGGCCTAACGGTTGATGTTAGGAAGTTGTATATATGCTAATCCATGCGAAAATTTTTATATAATGATAGAATTACTTACACATTCCCCTGATTTTTTCTTCGGTAGATGGCGCTGTAGTAATTTTCGCTTGCGCTGTATGTGAAAGTCGCCACAAATTAAAATTGATATTCTTAATAGCTATCATATATCACATCAGGAGCCTTTATTAGTCAACAGCTAGACACAAGACCTATGTCCTATGTTACACATTGATTGGCCTATGCCAAGTACCGACATTTGGTTTACTGGTATGTGGTACCTACTTCAGAAATTTAAAGCTATATTTCCGTAAGAGACGGTTCTAAAAAATGTGAAAACATTTTATGGTTGGATAAGAGTGCATGGTGATAGTTCAACTTACACTGGTTAATGATGCAAAACAAAACAATTAAGAACTTAAGGAATTATTTTCTATAAAAGTAGTAGTTTTAGCTATAAAAGTAATTTAAAAAGTAAACCTTTATTGAGCACATAATTCGAAGTCTAATGCCTCTGTAAGAACTAAGTTTAGTAAAAACAATCATAAATTTGGTACACACCCACCGAAGACAGTTTGTAATTCTCGGAATAAATCATATTCACTTTTAAAAATATTTAAAAACAATGGCGGCAATAACACACGCAATAACGTTCAGTCTTTACACACATAAATTACTTAATGAACAAAGGAAGTTCTATAAAAGATAATATTACCTATCTTTGATCGTTTGATTTTAACGTTCAAAACATTTGATTTGAAACATTGATAATGATCTATAAACATTTAATTAATATTATTTTCTTACACTAAATAAGTATGTCGAGGTCGAACTTTGAAATCGTCACTTTATTACGTGTCTTGCCATTTAATGTAATATTCGTACTTAAAATGTAGCTACAGCTAAAACTGTTCATAGTTAACGTTATCACTAATGTAACGTCTACATAATATTGAAGGATGTATAAAAATAGCTAATAGAGAAAAAATAACTGCCTCCGTGCTGCAGTAGTAGTGAATCCGACTGCTGTGCTTGAGGTCTCGGACTCGATTCCCGGATCGGACCAAATATTTGTATGATCTGCAAATATTTATTTCGAAGTTTGGGTATTTTCTATGTATAATAAGCATGTATTTACAAAAAAATTATATAAGTATTCTATCAGTCACTTTAGTTATCATAGCACAAGCTCTGCTTAGTTTGAAACTAGATGACGTTGTATCTCAAATGTCCGAAATATTTAAATATTAAAAAATATTTAACGTATTTATTAATATTTTAAGGAATCGCGACATCTGAATATACTTACTTATTTGCACAACACATACATGGCAATAAAATATTAATAAAAAATACTTTGATTTTTTTAACAATATGATTAATATGCAATATTGTTAAAATCTTCGGTATTACCCTACACTGAAATAAATATTAGTTATACCTATACCTAGTCTTGCCATAAATATTGTAATAAAGAAAAAAGAAAATTGTTAACTGCAAATAACATTTATTACTTTTACAGTGTGTCAGTTTAATACATAAATATAAAACAATTAAAAATATAAAAAGCTTATTCGAAGTGGTCTCCATTGGCTGCAATACAGTCCTTTAAACGATGAGGCCAGTTATCAATAGAAGCACGCACTCTTTCCATGGGAAAATTCTTCACTGCCAATCGTATAGATTGTTTTAGGGACTCCAAATTATCATGGCGTTTAGAGCAAGCTGTACTCTCTAAAACTGACCACAAATCATAATCCAGCGGATTAAGATCGGGACTAGACGACGGCCAGTCTTCAGCTCTGATGAAGTCCGAAACGTTCGATTCCAACCAAGACTGCGTGGACCGAGCTTTATGACCCGGCGCCGAGTCTTGCTGGAAGGACCATACTTGGTTATTGAACATGGTGATGTTAAGGGGCTTAACTACCTTCTCAAGAATGGTATCTTGATACACTTGTGCCGATGTTTTGATACCTTTTTCACAAAAATATGGCTCAGTCACTCCTTCATAGCTAACACCCCACCAAACCATCACTGAAGTCGGATAATGTCCACGTTGCACTCTGTCGACTAATTGGGAAGCTTCCTTAGAGCTTTGAGCATAAATACGGTCATTTTGTTTGTTAAAATGTTGCTCAATTGTAAAAATTTTCTCATCCGTAAACAAAATTTTTCTGTGACCTCCCTTTGCGTACCGCTTCAGTAGTTGTTTCGATTTTACCACCCTATTCTTCTTTAAATTATCAGTTAAGAAATGGCCAGTGCGTCTCTTATAGGCTGCAAGTCCTAAGTCATCTTTTAAAATACGCGACATGGTTCTAGGTGCTATCTTCATTTCCCGAGATAAAATCTTTTGCTTTCGGACAGGATTTCTTCGAATTCTTTCCCTTACTGCTTTGACCACCTTTTTCGTACGAACACTACGTGGACGGCCAGATCTTTTTCTGTCACAAACAGAGGAGGTCTCATTGTACCTATTAATAGCCCGGTACACAAACATTTTACTAATACCAAGTGTATGGAGAGTTTTAAAAATTGCATTTGGCTCCATACCTACTTTGTGTAATGCTATCACGGCGATTCGGTTCTCTTTATCACCCCACACCATTTTAATATCGCAAAATATTTTACAATGTATTGGCGCCAAAATGAGAAAACACAATGAACAATCGTATAAAAATGACAGATTCGAAATTCAAATGTAATATTTTTTTATAATTAAGTGTAACAGTATTTATGGCCAGACTAAGTATACAACTTAAAATATAGAGAATCGTTTAATTTAAACATTTTCGGACATCTTTTTTATCTATTAAAAGAATATGATCTAGATAACAGATTTGTATAGATGTATATGACTCACGTAAATATCAACAATCACGTAGACGAAACGATTGTTTAAACCCACTCCTTTTTTTTTATCCTTTAGAAACCCCCCTTGGGCCGTCACCCGACCGAGGCTTACGGCGTGGTGGTGTGCCGTAATCGGACCGACTAAAACCACACGGTGTGCCACTCTGCGCCTGACATAAGAGGGACCCGGAAACTACTATTACGACATCCAGATCCCTCCTAGCGCCTGCTCGCTACCGCGGACACCATCTGCGCGTAAACTCTCTATTTTAGGTGATGTACGGCACACGCGGACGTCGCTTCCTCGCGGTTGCCCGTTGTAGCGGATGGAGGGGAAAACCCGTCCTGTCCACCCGCGGCCACACTCAATGCGCCACGAGGCGCTGGTACACACGCCTCCGCTGCCCGGTTGGCTGGCGGCCCATTGAGTCTGAGTGGAGTTCATCCTCCTGGGCCGTCTCCGCCGCCGCCTTCCACGAAATTACGTCTTCGCAGAAGGTTGCGACCGCGGTAAAACAACTGTCGCTACCGACCATGGAGCGTATGATGGTCGGTAGCGAAAGATCTTCTCCAATAACTGCAGAAATATTTTCGGGCGTCTGACACAACCTTATTTACCATCAAATTTAACAAAGCTGACAAAACATTTAAATACTTTTTTTGTAAATACACACGTATTTAATGTAGAAAATGTATAAAATAACCAAAATCTGCAACAAGTATTTGCAGATCATACAAACATACTCGTAGAGCCACGCTGATGACGTTTCAGTATGAACGGGCTTGCTCGACTGGGGCAGTACTCCTCTCTTACAAAAGAAAAACTTAAAACGACAATATCGGTACTGCCGCGTTTCGTTGGTGAGTGCGAGATCGGAGGCCTGCCACGACGACTGTCATGCCTTTTACCTCCCCAAGTGGGACGTGAAAAAGTATCTTACTGGGCCACCACAGTTGGGGTCACCATACTGCATCGTCTGCACTCGCAATGAGTATGGTGATCACAACTCATGGATTCTATTCATGCTTTACATCATGCAGAATAGAGTCACAATGGCAGGCGCTTACAAAATACACATTTAGTTCGAGCCGGGAATCAAACATGAGATCTCAGCCACAGTCGCTACCACTGCACCACCGAGACAAACAAAAATTAAATCACATTTAAAGACTAGTGTCTTTAGTCGTAGTGATAAATTCCAAAAGCAAAAAATATAATGTGACTACGTATGCGAACATCGCTGATTGCAAAATTTGATGGGCAAAACATCAAACTTTGATGCATTAAGTATGTTTTATTTTCCCAAGAATTAATATTATCATTTTAATACAATCAGCGATGTTCATACATATAGTCACATGTTTTTTTTTTGTTTTCTGTATTCATCTTTGATATTACAAAAATTAAATAATGTGTTGAAACGTAAGTCAGGTTACTAATAAGAATTATATGAGTCAGTTTATCCTTTAGTCGAATCTTAAAACCTTCTTGGAAGCATTAGAGAGTTTTTTGCTACAGGGTCTGATGATCCAGTGGAAGAAGGTCCTATGATCACATTTCGATGTGATCGTATGAACTTCTGAACTAATAAAAAACTAAATTAAATTGGAGAAGTTTTTATCATTTGTTTATTTTAAAATGATATGTTGCATTGTTGTGACATTTAATTTATTCTTGCAAACGATTTAATCAGTGACTCGTTATTAAGAACATATTGAAAAGATAGTTAGTGAAGTTTATTTCCTGGTATAATTTTATGACGGTACTTATTGTATGTGATTTACTTAATGCGTATTTTTTTAACTAATGTGATATATAGACCAGTTTCATAAAACTTATTTGTATGAACCTGATGTTAAGGCTACTTACTACGCCAACTTAAGTGCTGTGACATGCTACTAATATTAGAAATGTGAATATAAGTTTGTTTGTTACGGTTTAACGTAAAAACTACTCAACCGATCATCATGAGATTTTGTACACTTGTTCTTGGAGATATTAAAAATAATATATTTAAAATAAAAAAAATATTTTTATTTAAAATAATCTGTTACGAAACTTCTACGCGAGCGAAGCCGCGTGCAAAAGCTAGTAGTCTATGTAAGTTAAAGATTATTTGAAGTTATTTTCAGATCTGATCTTGAAAGTATCATACAATTTCATTAAAATAATAATAAACGTGTTTATTTCGTCCAATTTTTATTTTAATGGTGCAGTTTATTATAATATTATAAGCGCCGAAAGTTTGTATGGATGTTTGTTGTTCTTTCACGCAAAAACTACTTAACGGATTTAGATAAACTTTACAGTAATATAGCTAATAGGCTACTATTTACCAGGATAACCGACACACACGTGGGCCAAGCCGCGGGCAAAAACTAGCCATTAATACAACAAGAAGATTATGATAATACAACATATACTAAAATACAACAATATCTAAATACATATTCGTTGTTCTGCAGTTGAACGTTGACAGCTGTACTAGTATATAACTGTATGACAGCAAAAAGTTCGTAAAATCTATATTAAATTATTATTTTTAATTGCATAAATTGGGTTGTGTCAGCGTTTATAAAGGTGATCTGGATGTCGTAATAGCAGCGGTTGCCGGATCCCTCCTATCTCAGGCGCAGAGTGGCACACCGTGTGGTTTTAGTCGGTCCGATTCCGACGCACCACCCCACCGTAAACCCCGGTGTGTTGACGGCCCGAGGGGGCTTTCACACGTCAAAAAAAAAAAACTTTAAAAAGGTACCAAATTGGATTTAGTAATAAGGCCGCCTTCATAATCTGTTTGACACTTGTAGATATGATTTTAAGATAGTATATAAATAGTGTTATCCATAATCTACTTATTTAGGTTTTATATTTTACCAGGTAAGTATCACAATTTATGACTATCTTTCTTTCCAAATAACACGTTAATCTCTTTGATTTGCTGAAAACTCTTCTATTACTTGTGACTTATAAATAATTGTTCACCTTGCAGAAACTTGAACGATAAGGATATTGAACGAAATATTACATATAAAAGATGTATCATCATCATCGACAGCCTTTAACAGTCCACTGCTGGACATAGACCTCTCTTTAGAAAGGAGGTTTTGGCCTACTATACCACACTGGTCAGACAGGTTGGTATAGGATTTGTTTCAAGTTTTCCTTCTCTCTGCAGTGATGTTTTCCTGTGTAGTTCCTGTTCCTTAATCGCCTCTTACGACACCCATGAGATTAAAAAGGAAGATGATATTTTGTATTCTTAATCCGTCACCATGCGAATAGGAAGGAAGGTGAAAACGTACCTCATATTAGTCATGTACTATTTTTATGTTTATTCTTCTATGAAATAAACTGTTGACTGTTTTTTTTTTAATTATGTATCACGTAATAGAAGTGTCTAGAATTTCGTTAAAGTTTTTGCTGATTTGGGTTGCACAACCAAAAAAACAGCGTTTGTTCAAGGTGAGATCGCAACTTCTATAATAAAAACACAAAATAAAGGCCGGAAATTGTAATTATACAGCGAATAATAGCGATTGGTCATGTCCCATGAGTGCAAGTACCTTAATAGCTATAAATACTCAGGTAACATAAACATTGTGTATATTAAACATACATTAATATCAATCAAATATCCTAATTAAAAAATGGAATTCTGATATATGTTGACAATCTCACCACGGCGATGATGGGCCCTCAATGTTTAAAACGTGTGCTCAAAGGACAATGGCAAGAGTGTCTGGGACTTTTGTGCCGCCTTGCATATCTCGTGGTAGAGATTTTCGGAACTTTATATAAATATAAAAATATTTTAGAATATCTGCCACACAACGCCATCTAGTTTTCAAACTAGATAAAGGTATAAGACCTGTCAATCTCCTTTAATTCAATTTGAACACCCGTGAATCTACTCCTAGCAGTAATAAAGTTTCTATCAAACCTACTACGGCTATTAGGCTAAAAACTTTCACGAATGTTATCCATATTTAAAAATCATAAAGTAAAACGCCAGCACTCACCTTCATAGAGGTCTCCCGTCGATTCCGGAACCAAGTGGACATGATGGACATAAACACATAATAAAATCGTTCATTCATTAAAAATAGGAAACCCATTGTCTCAAGAACTGTATTACCCGCGACGTGACGAGTTCTTATCAATTTAAAGTACAACGAACTTGTTAACGAACAAAAACAAACGCACAAGCGTGAAAGTTACAGAACAGACAGTAGACAGTCTTGAAAAATACAATAAGTTCGCTTCATCTATTCCCACTATAGACGATACTAGGGTACGATTCCATCTTCAATTTTATGGTTTCAGTTTTAAGTTGTTATGTTGTAAACTGTTAGGATACTGATGGCGTAAAGGCTTAAATATTTTTGACTTAGCGGCACACAGGAACAGTCATATGAATTAGTACCGTAGAAGAGTTTTGTTTCTGTATATATGGGCCAGGCTCAACTAGAGTGACAACACGACCCCACATAAATTCGGTGTGGAATAAATGTTACAATACTTTTCACTGAGCGAATAGCGAGTGAAGCTATCAGCAAACACCTGAGGCAAAAGCGCTCATAGACGGCCAATGCACTTGTGTATCTATTGCAGTGCAGGGCAGTGCTAGTCACTTGCCATCAGGTGACCCATCAAAGTAAATACAAACTATAAATATGGTAAGCTTAACAGTATATCTTTGACGATAAAGATGTACTTGTCGATCAATAATTTTTTTAACAGTACATACTAAAAAGTTTTTAGCCAACGTTAACATGTTAATAAGAAAAAAGATTTGTCACAATTTGTACTAAGAATACACGAGTATAAGCATATTAAGTATGTTTAATATCTGTTCGCATTATATCGAAGCTAATTTCAATATTCTAAAATGTATTAATGTTCACTGGAATTGCTGATTAAAACTGATTAAGATAATTAAACATCATCATTTTAGATAATTAATCTTGACATCGACATACAAAATGCACTCGTTCTTTATTTATCAAACTTTTGTAGACATTTCACATTTAAATCCATACTTGTCATCGATAACAGCCGGATATCTTAATTGATATTCACCGAATCAAATCAGATTATACACTACAATAAGATTCACGTCACATATTTTTTTAAATCATTTCATCAAAGAGACATATCATATCTATATTGCCACTCCTTTGGCTGCCATCTTTATTTTATGCATTAACTTTTTTTGTTGTTTTGAATATCTGAAGTAGCTATTTGGATGCAGATTAAAAACAGCCTTTCAATGTCCACTGCTAGCTATAGAACTCTCCTTAGCAATGAGGTTTTGTTCTAAAATACCACGCTGACCAGACGGTTTGGTATAGAGTTCGTGTTAAATTTTCCTTCTCTTTGCAGTACTGCTAATTATGAGCGACGAGGGAATATGACTTCAATTAAGAGAGCAGAGCGTAAGTCAGCTCTCACTACATCCGCAAGATGAATTAAATTAGGTATTAATCTAGAGGTAGTAGAGCCACGCTGATTTGAGCATGAACGGCCAGGCGCGACCGGGGGAGTAGGTATTCCCTCCCACAGATGATAAATCTAAAGCGACAGTATCCGTGCTGTTGTGTTTCGTTTTTGAGTGTGAGACCGGAGTTCCATTAATGCAGGGGTGACAGTTGTCGTGGTAATCGTGTGTAATACAACGCCACGTTGATTGTTATGCCTTTTACGCCCCCAAGCGAGGCGTAAAAAAGCAACTTACTAGGGCGCCTCCATTTCAACTACATTCTGCAGGTCATCAGTCCTTCTGACCAGGGTTCTGCCATACATTTTACGACTCCAGGCCTCCAGTCTAAAACTCGTTTACTGAAGAAAAAGTTTTAACAAAATCCGTTCGTACCCATTAACTCAGTGGGTTATTCATTCTATTTGTTCTGTATATTTCTACCTTTTAGGCTCTTGGGAAAACCATACTTATAAATATGTAGTCCTACTCACTGATTAATTACGTTTATTGCGATATAGACATGAACATATTTATACATATAAAGTGACTTACCGTGACTGTCTGACAGATTCATCAACATAAAACCTAAACCGCTAGGGTAATAAACTTGAAATTTTAACGAATGATTTTTTTTATATTGTTAGCAATCAGTAAGGAATTTTGGCAACTTTAGCCTTGAACGGGTAAAATAAAAAATGGACGGTTGTATGGAGGCTTCTCTTTTTGAAAGTAAGAAACATGGAATAAGAAATAATCACGCGATTGAAGCCGCGGACAATAGCTAATGTATATATGACGTATGTACTAACTACCCTTAAAGGAGAACTATGTTGTTTATCCCTCCTATAGATATGTATATAATAATCGGGTAACTTACAATCCGTTGCTACTCAAATTTCTTTACCAACCATACTCGTATCAGACAGATATGAAAAGACATCGATCAATTAGCGTCACGATTAGATGATAATATTATCACAGTATCAGTATTTTGAGACAGTAATTGAATAAATCAAACTTATTTCACAAATTTTATTTCTTTTAAGAATTTTATCAAAAACAATAGTCGATTCGTGTCTTCGCACCCAAGTTATCATATGAACTGACTTTATTAATTACTCTTTGTTCATTATCTTTACACTAATCACAACTACTGGCATTATACTATACTAATACATCGATGACAATAGAATTAACTTATAAATAGATATTAAATCATTATTATTAATACTATTAGTTGCCTGGAACCGTTTGATTGTGGCCACTTTTAATATTTCTAAGTTCTAATCTTTCTAAACCTATGTAGTATTTTTTTAAAAGTATAATTGTATACATATTTACGCTTTTATTTCCGGACGGGTAGCATAAAAGTGTTTATATAGTCCATATTTTCCGACAAACTAAATGATGCATAATTTAGTATAAGGTACAGTGCGCGGCTTGGTAGCACTCTCTTCACGATATAATAACGTTTCAAGATTGGAATATCCGTGTCGATACAATGGGATGCGAACCGTTCGGTGGAAATTATCCTATATACAACTAACTAAGAGATACTAGTTGTATATAGTACTAATACTAGGTATTAATACTAGGTATGAACATGTACGACACAGTAGGCTCCTGCTAGTCAGGCAGTTAGTCTACTCAACTCTGTGATTGTTCAGTATCGGGAAGTCGATGTACTGTACATTAAATTCAGTACTTTTTTGATTTTATATAATTTTTCTAAGTAGGTCTTAATATACGTATATGTAGATAAATATTTACTACTATTGTAACATTGTAATAGTTCACTGTACGTGTAGTGCAAACTGTAAGTGCAGTGAGCAGTTGATTAAATAAATAAATCAACGAATAATCGCAATATTTACAAATGTTAAATAGTGTTATAAACCTTCTTATCTCTACTACGCATTTACTACTACTACCCTTGACCAAATCTAATTTGATAATTTATAAATAGTAGCCAACCGGTAGCTACTATTTGAATCTCATTCCACATATATTATATAAGTATTATCCAATTGTATATACCTACGTACAATATACTTGTAGGTGTTAAACTAGTATAGTATGTGATCATATCCTTAGGCAAATTATATACCCACGACTACACTACATAACCTAATACAAGTAGCATCTTACGAAGCTATTATTTAAGTCAAGTTGTTATTAATTCCTACAGTTTCCTTCTCGATAATTTGCTTCGCAAACGATATGCTATTACTGCTACTAGAATAAATACTGTGCGATTCATTCGTTTTGATGACGATATCAATCTAAATAAGGAGATATCACATTGTAATTTAAAAGATAATTGGTACGTGAATAGAATAATGAAGAATTTTATATAATGTTATCACAGATTACTCTATGTATCGTGTTTATACATCCATCATTTAAATGCCAATCGTCTGTTTAGTCATTACCTGATTGAAAAAGCAATAGACATTTTTACCCGACTACGGCGAGGCCAAAAGAATGGGTAACAATTTTCACAGTCTGTGTATGTATGTTCCGAAGCGTCTAAACTAATAAACCGGTTTTAATAAATAAGGTATCAATTGATTTCTATAAATTGCCCGCGTGACATAGGTTCTGTAAGTTTTATACAATGAAATTTAAACCTCAGATTCCAACTTCGAAAAAAAATAAACTGCGATAATTATAATCATCGTTTGTATCAAAAGAAAAGTCTTAGCGAGTACGTTACAAATATGTTAATATATTATATTTTAAAGTCAAAATATATGTTTAAAATACGGTCGAACAGTTCGTAAGGAATAGTCGTTTTAGTTATTTACGTGTCTAATTAAATAGTAAACTTTTTTAGACGATGTAGTGTTGAACGACTAGTGGATATGTCTGATTGAAAATGCAAAAGTATTAAAGACAAAATAAAACTTAAAAAAACTACTTATAACCAGACTACGTAAAAGGAGGTCTAAAAAGGATGAATCAAGAAAATGATTCAAATGGAAATCAAGAAATGCGTATCCACACTCACTATATAACAATCATTTTACGAGGCTTTTATTTATTTTTCATATGGCAATCGTTTGCTGGAGACTTAGGTTTATTATATTAATGTAGGCTGGCGGCTTCGTCATTTGGTTAGAAATTAAGTAAATAATTTTTGCACGAATTACTCGTAGAATTCTTCTTGTAACCATATCCATATTTAGACTATATACGTTTTATTTTTCATTCCTATATATCAAATAAATTATCACATGTATGTTACTTTAAAAGTGATTTAACAATATATCTCTAATTAAATGGTTTGCTTCAGATAATACAATTAAATAAAGTCTGTGTAATAATGTAAAATCAGGCAAAAAATCTACTTTATATGGATATCCATTAGCAGTAGCTTAAATTTACTTCCTGCTTCAAAATGTACAGCGAACTTTGGTATAAATTTGTGCGTAACGCATATCGTACACAGAATCGTAATCAACAAACGTAATTTATATTGTATGTATAATTTAAATACATAAATACTAATCATGTCCTAGTATTAAATTGCATATAGTCGTATTACAAAGCGAATCTAATTTAACTTGTCACGACACGTCATATTTAACCAATCTTTTGTATAGAAGTTGGATGGTGATAAAGTCAAACCGCACTAATCTTATTTTGACTCAGTTAACTCAGGCTCGACATTTCTGTCGCATTAATTCAGACTTTGACAGCCAATGTTAGTATTACTAGGTTCATTTTTTGAAGTCGTTTTTTGCAGAGCTGTACTACAGACCGACTGCCGGTAGAGAGGTGTAATAAAACAAGACTAAAAATCCCAAAAAAATGCAAGAGTACGTAGAAAAGAAAACTCATTGCATTTAAGCTTCTATAGTCCGGAAAATGTATAAACAAAATATTATAATGGTCGTATGAATAGTTGAGGCACGAAAGCAAATACAAACTTGTAAACAAACTAATTCACTTTAGTATATAAGATGTTGGTTATAAATACTATTATGCTATTATTTACATTAAAAGATGGCATTGCACTTGTAAATCTTGAGTTGCAGGTGTCTGTAGAAGGCGGTAGTCACATACTATAAGTGACTCTGCTCTTTTGCCTCCCAAGGCATTAAAAAAATTGAGCTGCAAAAAAGGAAAACCTAATAACATACTCGTAGTGTAAGACGGCCACCGGCCAGGTGGAGTGACGATTGCGCAAGAGGTCTAGCAAAATCAGTCAGGGTAGCGTGCAATGACAGAGGCCTAGGTCCACCAATGGCCTATAATAGGCTGATGTTGGATGCGGATTGCCCAAGACCGGGATCTTTCACGCTCCTTGGAAGAGACCTTGTTCAGCAGTGGACAGCGATAGATTGATTTGATCAACCGATAGGTTGATTTTATAAAATCAGTACCGCATAATTATAAACACATAATTTTATACTATAAAATTTATAATGTTAAAAATTGATTTCTAGTAAAGCTATTAAAAGTAATGGGCTACAACACAATGTAAGACTAGAATTGTTGCACCTATGGGCGCCGCATTCTAAACGAGACGACACGACACAGGTACAATACAATGCAAATATTGCTCACTTATTGAAAAAAAGCAAACGGTACTAAAATACAGTTAATAGTAATTTAAAGTAGATACGGTTTTGAAAGAAAATTTTCCATTCTAGGTGTAATTATGATGTTGACCTCGATTCTCAAACATGAGGAGCCAATAGAGAGAGGTGATATTCTCGGAAAATAATTGTTTTGTTCAATATAAAGCTACCAGATCTCACACCACTTCAACAAACTAGTAAGGATCGTGAGGCTTTAAAAATAGAGTACTTAACTAATCCATTCTTTTTAGTTTGACTGGAGTGAACCACAAAGTTTCATCCCGAATTTTAAGTAGATAACGCCTTTGTTATTACGTTATTTAAATTTTTATGTCAAATTCGCAAAATTGGCGCTACAATAAAATAAACCATTTTGATTTATAACTTTGTCGGCAGCGTCACGTTTTATGTAAAGTATCTAAAAATGGTACCATTAAGTTGTGTTATACAATAAGGTTTAAAGTCATTGTTATGCTACTGGTTAAGTCGGATCACGACTGCGTATGTAATAAAGGTCCATTATCACACGAGATGGTTATCAAATAACTTCTAGAACTTATTGTTATGTCATTCTGTAAAGTTAACATATTCAATTTACGAACATTGCTTTTTCGTTACTACTTTAAGAAGTACTAGGGTACAGAAAAAAAATCCTATGAAAGTTAAGGCTAATCTTGCAGAATTATATTTTCTCATTATCTTTCTTTTCTCTCTGTCTCGTGCTCTTGCAAACATACAAATATTTATACGAAACATTTCATTATACAGCCTATCAAAATACCATCAAAATTATCAAATACTAACTTTTCTTATTAATAAATATTAGTTTTATTATTTATGTCTACATCTTTATTCTACTTGAATTATTTCACTTTTTCGAGTAGGGTACACCTGTCCTACTCAAAATTGCAGTTATACTTAACTAATCTAATACTTACTGTTTCTATCAATCTTAAATCTATTAAAGTCTTAAGTTGGCTAGCTACTTGGTCTATGATTTTGTTAGTGTTGCTTTAGAGGACGTGTTATTCTGTAATACGGACAACCACCGCGTGTAGCCAAGCATCGCTTCAAAATCCGTAAAGCCTTTTCCGTGTATTGATCAATACGAACTCACGTACATACAAATAAACAAAACACAAGTCATTCATATTAAATGAACCAACTCAGATATAGTCTGCTGAAGCAGTAGAAGTAGAAGCATACCTGGCAAATGCTGCAATTTGCAAGTTTGTCTATAAAACTTAAGAACTAAAAAACTCTCATCAAAAATAGAAGTGAATTGACTGTAGAAAACGGTTTCAGAAAATATAAATAAAATCATTACAAGAATCCAGTCACAGGAAAATCAATGATCCAGAAGACAATGGAAACATTTAAATGTAGAATAATGTAGTGTCCCATGGTAGAAGCTTCCTTGAGTTGCGCGGGCGCAATTATAATGCAATCTATGCAACGGATGACCCATCTTGTAATGTTGGCATCTTCATTACTGTGATGAATTGTATTGTATTCTCTAATGTATGATAGAGGATACAGCTCATTAAGAACTGTACAAATTATTTTATTACAGTCATTACAATAAGAATGTTAACTTGAGGGAGGTGCGCGTACCTCGATTATTTTACTTTTTTTTTATGGAAACCTACCAAAGTGACTCTATTCTACCTGATGGAAAGCATGAATAGAATCCAAGAACGGTGGTCATCATACTCACTGCGAATGAAGAAGGTGCAGTATGGCGCCCCACGCTATGGCGGCCTAGTGAGATGCTTTTTCACGGCCCCGCTTAAAGGACCCGGGATCGTAGTGGGAGGGAAACACGTGCGCTGGTAATGAGTTCCAGGCTTTAACTGATTTGCACAGGATGTGGAAAAGTGCAAAACGTATGCCGGTAGGTATGCATCTTTTTGCCGATTATTTATTAATAACATACAAGTCACATTTTACGAATTTGATAACATTCGCTCTCATTCAAACTTAATTAAAAAAAATTACTACTGAATCTCTTGACACTCTTGTTAACCATGCAACTTTTTTTTTAACCGGCAATCCTTTTGGCACCATATCCTCCATAGGGAGACGAAGGGCATGTGTGGGACTCACGGAGAACCGGTGTACCTAGTAAGTACCGCGGTGGCCTACATCGGCAGTCGGGAGGAGCTCTAGGAACGCATGGTCGGCTTAATAATGTGCCTGTTAAAATATAAAATGTCCGTTTTTTTCTACAATACACTTCGATTACGTTGTCTACACCAGCTATTACCTGGTGAACAACAGTGTGTTTTACGTGTTAGATATATAAATTCTTAGTTATTTGTAAAAAGTGTAATGTATAACTGTTTTTGTCCCAAATAAAATGTTCCAAAAATTCCTAAGGAAATTTCTACAGACCTTTCTAAGCTTAGTATTGCTGACAAACGTATTTAAAGAACAATGGAATGTATCTTTTGCATGTTATTTATATGTTTTACATTATAGAGAATTATAATGCAGCTTACATTTTGGTTTTTATTATAAGCATGGTAAAGTAACCAAAAACTGATGGGTTACATTATTACTATCATCACTTACCAGTGACTATTGCCTTCCAAGGACGCCAACCACAAGCAGCAGAAAAGACGGTAATGTGTTGTCCCCGTTTGAATGGTATCCCCCAAAATTAGACTACCTCTTCTACATTTTCTTTGGCAACTCCACTCATATGGTGTTAAACAACAAAAATAAGGCTTGCCGACAGAAGTGAAAACTTAAAACTAAAATTAGAGATTTTAATAATAAACAATTTTTTTTTACAAAATTCTTAACATTAAACTGTTTTTCACAACTATCGGCACTTCGAGCAACAAGTATACGCGCATACTCATAGCTATAGAATCTGAAAGATTAGCACGTTACTGACGTGAACCCAAAGGATTTGGCGCTACCAAAAGACATCTTGCTTGAATGAGCCGTTTTCTCTGATTCTATGGTACTGTAGTCAAACCAACCAGTATGTATCGCAGAACATTGACTAGTCACATACATAGTCACAACGAAAATAACGACCGAAATACTGACTCGAATGCTAGGTAGTTACAGATTAATCATCACATGTTACAGACGTAGGGTTGTCTTTAGAAAAGAAAGTTTAGCCTACTGTACCCGACGAGTTTGTATAGAATTTGTTTCAAGTTTGAAGTCATAAAAATTAAGTACTGTTTCACATTTGAAGTTTGACATGCATCTGATACTACCCATTCCATACTAAGAGCCGGCGTGGTGGAACCCAGACGCGCAATCTGTTGTGACGTAGTCTCTAAATGTAATACTATATTATTACACGAATGATAAGATTTATATATAGATGTAAATTGTATTTACAGTTGTATTACATGATATTTATCTATGTATACATTTGTTTGTTTGTTACGTTCTCACGCCTAACTTGTGTACTCGTACTTTATCAGCCATATGACTGATAATAACGAAGTTTTGCATAAAAGTCTTAAAGAAGATACCATATTAATTACCTTTTATGCATCATCATCATCAAGAACCTTAAACCGTCTATTGCTGAACATAGAAAGGAGGTTCTGGTCTACCCCTTAGGGTAGTCTAGTCTACTTGTCTAGTCTTCGTCTTAACGAAGACTAGACAAGTTTGTGTACAGTATGTGTTAAGTTTTATTTCTCTTTGCAGGATTGTTGTCCTCCCGTTTTGTTTTCTTAGTCGGCTATTACGCTACTCATGGGATGAATAGAGACGGTTACACTCGGTATTCTTAATACTTCACCACACGGACATTTATGCATAAAATAAGTTTTAAATAAGTAAAATATGAATATAGATGTCTACAAATAACAGAACATTTCAGCACCATATGTTGTAGCATTTTTACATTAATCGTGGACCACAAACATGAATACCTAATCAGAAACTCGTAATAAAAATTTGTGTAAAATTCAATTCTATCCCCTTAGCCAAGACGAAAATATTTAGCGTCGAATCACTCTCTACAATCGCCAATGTTTCTATTCTTTTGTATTATTGGCTAATATTTTGTTTTGACCACGTGACTGAGCATTGAGAGACGTAATACTCACATATTTGTTTCTAATAAAGTTTACATTAGTAGTCAACTTGACTGAGGGGGCTGATCTGCACTCGGTCTCCAGATATCATGAAAGGTATTCTTGTAGCAAGGTAGAAAAGTGTTCAACTAGCAAATTACTTATTTTCACTTATGATACGTCACTATGTCTAGGATATAATCACACTTTACTACGACAATACTTTATACAATATTTATTTTGTGGGATCGAGGGTAGGTTGAAACTGAATTTTGAACAAATTTGTCAAAATTTCAGGTCTATAGAGAATCTTTAATTGCAGCGCATCGATTTATATTAGTATCCACCTAAACGTGTAGACAATAAGTCATAAATTGTTTTGATCCACAACGCTCTACAAGTTCTTATCGCTATCGAGATCATTGTTAAAATCTGAGGCGGGAGCTGGTATAACGAAGGCAGTGAAAGTGATAAGCTTGTGATAACAGATTACAAGACGATGACGTCACATGTGCTGTGATAATGTTATCAGAGCGTGTTTGTCTTACTAATATTTTCTTAAAGCAAGGTCGTGCGAAGAATTCACAAGGTAAAGACATAATAAGTGGAAAAGGAAAATAGACTTCGAAGGACAGTTTTATTAGTTAGACTGCTGATTTTTGTTGTATGTCACCGTAGAGAATGTTGTTATGTATTTAAATTTAAATCACGTTAAATGGTTACATTAAAATTCAATTCATTAGCTATTACTCGATACCTTACCAGGACTTTACCTTACTTACCTACCTTACCTACCTTACTAAGACCTGGGTCGCGGTGTTAATTAAAGGGGCCTTGAAATCACACGGCGGAGCCATCCCACAGTAGGGCAGAGAGACCGACAGACTGTGAAGGTACCACATACTCTCGAAGAAGCCGGAGATCCGAAGCTATTTTTCGCCCCGCCACAAAGAAAAGATATTACACCCCTTCCTACCAATAAACCTGTGACCACGGTTAGTGTAACCTAGTAAAACTAAGCCCAGTAAACTCTTTTTTCAAGTTAATTAAAAAAATTTCAAGATTTACATTTAGAACGACGCGATGCATTCGAGTCTATATTTAGGCTCCGAACTAAAACTGAAAAATTAATGCCTGGAATTATAAACGTGACGTGGAAAACATATATGTACAGGTTGGGCCAAGAATTCGTTAACATTTGAATCTAACATCCCGCGTAAACAATTGCCGCGTGGTGCACGGGGAGGGGTTGAATCACTAGCTCGTTTCTCAGAACTTTTGTCGCAATGGATTGCTTCACTGGACCGCAGCTCACTTACTGCGTGAAACAATTTCATTTAAACCTCCGCTTAATGTGAAGCAAACTGGGAACCCACGGACTTCTTGGACCGAAGAGAATGTGCAGTAAGTTTCTGTTCGACGATATCCAGATTTATAGACGTGCAAACGTTCGGCTGAATTAGGGTTATCTTGTACATCGCTACATCGTATTTTGAAATTACATCCATATAAGATCCAGATAAGATCCAGATCCTTCGAATAAGCAAACTGAAGTGGTAATAGGCAGGCCACATCGCTCGTAGAACCGACAACCATTGGGAAAGAAAGGTTCTCGAGTGGCGACCGCGTACCGGAAGACGAAGCGTAGGTAGGCCCCCCACTAGACGGACCGACGACATAGTCTGTGTCATAGAGTCGCGGGGAGCCGATGGATACAGCTGGCGTCCAGTCGTATGGCGTGGCGTTCTAGGGGGGAGGCCTATGTTTAGCAGTGAACGTCTTCCGGTTGATGATGATGATGATGAAGATCCAGATAGGTAGGTAGATCCAGTAGATAGGTAGGTACCAAAACCTAATGATTTAAATTTGTGCAAGTCGTATACAGAAACAAAGTTAGAACGATTAAGTAATTTTGACAACATCTTATTTTCTGATGAAACGTATTTTAACCTCAACGGACATGTAAACAAACAGAACTGCAGGTATTGGAGCAGTGAAAATCGCAAAGTTTAATATGAGTGGCCACTTCATTCTCCCGAGGAAACTGTATGGGCTGCAATTTCAGCAAAAGGGATCATTGGACCTGCTTTTTCGAACATTCTCGCGGCCGTTCAATTACCATTAATTCTGCGGAATATATGAAAATGTTTCGGGAGTTCTTGGAACCGACGCTACTGGAATTTGTTGGCTATATTCGTAACACATAGTTTCAACAAGATGGAGCCACTTGTCATACATTCAATCAGTCCCTGCCATTGGTCAAAAATATGTTTCCGGAAAAGCTGATTTTCAGACGAGGCGGGATTCCATGGCGTCCAAAAGTCCAGATCTACATGAATATATTACACTACATCAACTAAAAGAAAAAATCAGCCAAGAGCTGTCGGCGATGTCGACAGAATTCGTCGAGTTTTGTCGAGAATTCAAAAATTTTGGTACTCGCTTAGAAGAGTTAACATCGACATGGTGGTCATTTAGACAATGTAATTTTTAGAAAATAAAGTCTAACTAATTAGCTTTTTTTGTAAATAAACAATTTTTATAATATAATTTATACAACTATATCAAAAATTAACTAATTCGTGGCCTATCCTGTATATACCTACTTCAACTGACAAGTGCATTGCCTTAGCCGTATCTCGTATAGAGACGATCATCTCTGTTTGTAAACTTTGAATAACGGAATTTTTTCTTTAATCTGTTTACCTACAATTAGAAAGATTATCTCTAATAACTGACGCCATTTAAATCAAACATTATTTAAGTGCAAAATATTCCATTAACCTGTCTGTCATATGACGATGTTGCAATTATTTACCACCAATACTAAAGTCCTAGTTTTCAACCTGGAATATAGTAAATCATTTCATCATCGTTTTTATAGAAAACAAAAATATAACAACCATAATGAAAATAGTATTCGTGCATTACAATGTATATATGTATAATATTTAAGAATAAAAAATTATCAATAAGCTAAAACTTTCATGTATGACACTAATGTATATAAACAGTTGAGGGTTCAGGTTCCTGTGACATCACTCAGCCTCTTTGATCGACAGATATAAAAGGTACAGGTATGTTAAGTGTGTTCCTAGGTCTGAATTAGGTAAAAGTTTACATCTTTCATCTTCTTCACTGACATTGCGTTCCTTCCGCATTTTTTATATATATATATATATACGGTATACACCTAATCTCTCTCACACCTCTACCACTATAACTCCTGCACACCAAGATCAACAGTAGTGACCTACAAATATACCGACATATGACACTCGGAAAGTCCCAGAACAAATTAAGCTGCCTAGAACTCACAATGAAACTAATCGGTAACAAGTTCGAGGAGTTGGAAATACAATAAATCCACTTCTCTCCATAGCAAGGCTGAAGACAATATGAAGTAAAAAACAGGTAAACAAGAATGAGACTGTATTTCGGGTACTCGAAATGAAATGGACTAAAACCTCATAGAATTTACACAAAATTCCTTCTCTTTTTATATATAATGTATATTTTTCTTTTTTTTATCTTTTTTATAGACAACATCTGCACTAGGAATAAATCCTATGTCGCGGGGGACTTTACAAACATACAAGAAACGGACAGAAGGAACACCCAGACTCAGAATAACAATTTGTGGTTCACACAAAGTGTTGTTCTATATGGGGTTTGAAACCACAACACTTAACACAGTAGAGAGCGGCGTGGAGACCGCCATAACCACTAGGTCAACCGTGCAGTCGAATTGTAGTAGAAGTAAATTCTAAAGTATTGCGTGTTTAATATTTATTGCTAGAACCCAGAAAGTACTTTTAATCTAGCGGGAACTCATTAAAATCGACAACCTTTGCTGCAATACACTGCTAATTTATTCAAACACTACTCAACCTTTGTTTTTATTCAGGAGGTACACTATATCCCCATCCAATGCTGAACAAAGACCGTCCTACTGAAATTTAAAATAGTAACACTAAAACCAAAAGTCATAAACTAAATTGACCTCGGACTACCTAGAATTTGTTTTAATTGAGCTAGTGGTTTTACTACTTTCCAGTTTGATATTTGTAACTTATATACGAGTATATAGAATCTTTTTAATGTATTTTGTTTATTTAGCTAATGATAGCATACTCTTTCGTTGTTGTCTTATGCTACTTATATAAGATGACGTAATTATA
The DNA here is from genome assembly GCA_949316085.1 of Hypercompe scribonia. Classification (NCBI taxonomy): domain Eukaryota; kingdom Metazoa; phylum Arthropoda; class Insecta; order Lepidoptera; family Erebidae; genus Hypercompe; species Hypercompe scribonia. The sequence goes on from OX438969.1 coordinate 20,605,420, forward strand.
ACTCTATGCTTTTTTTAAATATCTGTTGTTTTTTGTGTCTCCACCACAAAATTATATAGTTACAATCAAAATTATAGAACCCATGTTAGTAGGTAGTTAATTAGTAATGGTCGGCATATCCACGGAAAGTCCATTGACGCACTTTGGTTCTCTCCAAAAATAAATTCTAAATTGGTTTTACTTTAAAAAATACTTAGGTAGAAACATATAACCAAAGTGGTATGCAATATGTCAGTGATATATTCAGTATCAGTAGTTAGTTATAATTTTATTTAAAACTTTCCTGTATTAAATGACAATATTAATAAATTTGTTGTGTACTACTCTAAATTTCACATATTAAAAGTTACGCTAAATAATAGAACAACGCTAGAACTAGGTATATAATAAGTACCTATTAATATTTATTTTGCATAGGAAAACTAAGTATCAATTAAATAAATGTTCGACGTGGCATTCCTTAATATCGCACGTGCCTTGAATAGTGACAGTCAGTAAGTATATTATTAGCAGTAGGAAGAATAGAGAGGAACCATTTCAGATGCATGTCAATAAGTTACTAGGTCGTGATCAAGACCTCTGTGTTATATTTTAGGAAGAAGGAAAATATTTATGGGTCGAGCTGAGCTCCAAAAGAGTATGTTAAATGCTGCGAACATGTGTTGCGCTTTGTTTTTTTACGTTTGCCCGTCCTTGTTAAAAAATTGTAAGTTTATATAGTTATGTGTACGTAATTTATATTAACATATTTTGATCTCGGTGATGGTTACTACTAGTGCCATTGTGTACGATGTACACTTAAGGTGTGAATTTCTATATTTGTAATGTATTGCACTTCATTTATGATAAAACTGGCATGTAAAGAATGAAAATATAGATGATATATCATAAAAACGCTTGTTACTTCGTCGGTTTCATTCATCGGTTACAGAGCTATGTATATTTTAAGGGCTGAAGCGGAATATCATTGGATCTGTTGTGATTTACTGATTCGAGTCTTTGCTGAAATAGCTCTACAAACACTAATCTCTAAACTGTTCAAATAACGGCATTATTTTATATAATGGACTGAGAAAGAAACGTACCAGAAGTACCTTCTGTTACTTTAAGAGTAATATATACAATTATTTAACTGCGCTGAGTTTTATAGGTTTAAGCCCCACATAGAACAACACTTTGTGTGATTCATAAATAGTTGTTCCGAGTTTGTGTGTCTTTGTGTCCGTTTCTTGTACGTTTGTAAAGTCCCCCGCGATACAGGATTCATTCCTAGTGTGGAAGTTGCTTTTTATAAAGAAAAAAGAAAAGAAAGAAAATAGCAAGATAATTTTGAATTCATTACGAAACATTGCACAGTGAATGACCCAATACGCATTTGTCATACATGTTACTACATGGAGAGGAGTTGAAGGAGGTTCACGGTCCAAAAGTGGCCTCAATTTCAAGTTAAAAATTGCCATTATAAGTGTATGTAGCTTACTATCAGAATACTATTCCCCTCCTATGCCTATATAACAAAAAAAAATCAAAAACATATTTAAGTACATATTTAATGAAATTAAATTATTCGGCTTTCTTATTAAATAAATACGTACATAAAATATTGTAAAATTAACAAAAAAGTTGTAGATTACATTCAACGTCATTCAATTAATTTATAAAACGCATATTGTGTAAACATTTATTAGTATATAATATGTTTTTATTAATGTATAAATAATAAATTATCTCTGTAAATTACTTGACATATCATTACAGAGCTTAATCAATCGCGCATATATGACTTTTAATCAAAATAGAACACAAATGACATACGATAATTAGTTCTTGTACTACCCGCAATAATTGTTGTGGTAAAGTACTGAGTTATTATGTTTATTATAACAATAACAATAATTTATGTCTTATTCCAGCAACAAAACTTACATTATCTTAACTTACATTGTAATAAGTTACAATATCCGAAGAAAACAATAACTCTTGGCAAAGAGTGCCAATTTTTTTTTTTGTTAATAGCCTGCCAAAGTGACTCTACTCTGCCTCATGGAAAGCATGGATAGAATCCAAGAGCATACTTATTGCAAATGCAGACAATGCAGTATGGTGATCTACACTATGGCGGCCTTGTGAGATGCTTTTTCACACCCCGCTTGAGAACGTAAAAGGTATGACAGTCATCGTGAAAGGCTTGCACAGTTACCACGATAACTGTCACCCCTGCATCAATGAGCCTCCGGTCTCATACTCACCAACGAAACACGACAACACGGATGCTGGCGCTTCAGGTTGGTCTTCTGTGGGAGGGTAGTACTGCCCCGGTCGAGCCGGCCCACTCGTGCTAAAATCAGCGTGGCTCTACTACCTACTACCAATTTGGTTCTTCTTATCTGTGAGCCTATAATGGCCATGACTAGGCCATGAAACACATGAGAACGGCTGGCCGCCGGGGTAGTTTTTAGTGGAAGCACCACAAACTCCTAGCTCTTGCGTCCCTAAGGAGCCGGAGATCCGAAGGGATTTTCCACTCCGTCAACAAAAAAAAAGATCCTGAAACACATACTTACATACTTTCGAACTGGCTTCCAAGGAAATTCTCCTCTTTGTAGACATTTCTATTTCCAGAATAATTGCAAATATTATACAGGATAAGTTTGAAGAGTTGCTAGTATAAATTCTATAAGTATTATAAACATGGAGTAGGTTAAAAAATCGGAACTGTATTGTGTATACTGTTTGTACTGTATTATTTATGGAATCAGCTCTCAGTTTGCATGTATGAATAAATACTAAGTTTGTGAACGGTCCGCCAATACCCAGACAAACTCTAAGAGATTTTCATGGATAGGCCATTTTTATTATAGTTTAATAATATTGATGAAAAATTTTTTTTAAAAATTAAAATATTGACAGATAGCTTCTTGAAACACAATTATTTAACTACGAGTATTTGCCATCATGGTGTGACGGATTAAGAATACGTATCACCTATTCATTTCATGGGTGTTGTAAGAGCCGACCAAGTGTTAAACTAAACAATATAGAAGAGATGAAAAACTTGAAACATCAATACCCGTCTAGCTAGTGTGCTAAAGTTGGCCAAAAGCTCCCTTCAAAGAAGGATCCCATGTCGAACAGTGAGTTACTAAAGGCTGTTCAAGATGATTTAGCTATTACTTTATTTATTACTAATAGTCTTATTAGATACAGAGGCAACTACCTATATTTATATTTCCTGTGGCTGCATCCTTCACAAGACAATCAGATATGAAAATTTTGTATCAAACGTACACAACAAACTGCCACTTTTATAGGTCACAAGCACCACTCAGTCAACAGGAAGCTGTCTGACCTGTGGCAAATGCGTATGCGCATCTGCAACATCATATTATATTTCTCACGTGGAAGTTTTTTAAATATATCATTTTGCCATGGGAGAGCCATGTTTTGGTATAATAGGGCGCGGTAGATAGGAATCATGATTCTAAAGGGAAGGATGATGATAATGTACTCCTAATTGTTTTTGCCTTGGTAGCCAGCCTCAAAGGAGATCAATCAACTACGCAGGAGATATTATAAAGCACAAGTGTGTGAGCAAACACAGGTGCACACTTTGTGCCCTCACTCTCACAATCCGATGGAACGGCCATCCGACTTGACCGGGAAGAGATCAGGTGTAAGATCGACGATTTTGAAAGACGTAAAAGGACACAAATAATGAAAATGTACTTATGACTTTAAGTAACAAGTGTCCGTGGACACGCATCTGTTCGTTTTCCCCCTTTTGAACAAATAAATAAAATTTAAGTGTCTTTACAAACGTAAATACAAATTATCAGCTTTTCACTAAATGTGTATGAAATTATATATTTTTTATTTTGTCCATCTGTCTGTTTGTGCCGGCTTGTATCTAAAACGGCAGGACCGACTGTGACAGAAATTTCACTGACAGATAGCAGATATTATAAGGATTTATGTATGTATGTTACGCGAAAATAAAATTAAAACTAAATAAACATCCAATTCAAATAGAAAAGTATATACGAGTAAATTCGACGTGGACGAAGTCATGGATAATAGCTAGCATATAATTAAAAAACTGTAATGTAAATTAGACATAATGTATGTCAAATTTACATATATTTTTTTTAATTTATATGATGATAAGGCCTCTTGTACCCACGAAAATTCTCCATAGAATCCAATAAGTATCTATTTTTAAAGTAGTTAAGTATACCGACAGAACAATGGACACAAGAGAACAAGTATAGTTTGCTGTTACGTGTATTACACACGCAACATATAACGGACAGTGTATGAACATGTTCTGATACCATCACGCCTCGTTTACACTTCCATTTCTATGTACTTTTATGTTTGAATACTTATCGTAAGAGAGCCATGCCAAGGCACATTTGGGCCAATTTTGACTGGAGTGATATGAAAGGCAATAATTAATTTAAAGATAATTTAAGAAAGTTTTAGGTAGATCTACCTATATTATTTACATCCAGTTAATTTATAATTCAATTTTTTCCTTAATACGCATATGTACGTAAGCACATACATATATAAATTCTTGAGTCTTATATGTAGGTACATATAATAACATCCAAGAATTTCTCAGAAGAAAAACCTCCTTGATATAACCTTATTTGTCAAGTGCTTTATAAACAACCAGACATATTAAAATATAAAAATTATAACTACAACAACAAATTGTCCAGACAGCCTCTAGATTACGTTTCCTTGATTCTCGGAAGATCTTAGCACAGATTACCTAAATGATTATATATCAGAACAAAAAAAGAAACCCAGGTTCTTTTCCACAAATGGAATATGACATCAGACTCACATTAATATGCTACCATGAAATTATCTAGTACACGGTATTGTGTTCGTTTCACACGCTTTTCGGTAGAGTGGTAAAAACTACTACCTAGAGTAATTAGAAATAAATTGTAAAAACATTGTAAATAGTTTGTAAAAGTCATAGTTATATTAAAAAAATAACTATAAATAATAGTAAATAATGGTAAAAGGAATCCGACCGCCTTTATATTACGTACAATAGTTTGTAGCTATAAATTGTAGCTCTGATCATGTCTTTAAAATTCACCAGCGCAACACGACTTTCTCAGTTTCAGCAATAATCATGAAAATAATGTTTTATAGTTAATATAAGTCGGTTACAATACATCACGATTTGTTTATTTAATGTACCTCTACTCAGTTTTTCAATGCGTTTTTATTTCGAAATTCTAATTGTTAAGTTGATGTTGCGAATTATCGTTACGTCGGAATTTTTGTTATTGGATCTATTAAAACACTGTATTTCGAGCCTAGTTATTACAAACATTAGGAATATTGAAATTTTTAAATTACAAAAATAGGATAAACGATAAGCCAGAATTGTTATATTAGAAATTTTGCAATTCGTATTTGTGGCTGACGGAATAAAATTTTACGTATGTATGTAGTGTACCCTTTTTAAATACTTTTACAATATGCTAAATATAATACCTCTGTGTGGTGACATATTTATAATATGGAGTGTCACCACCCTTATTTATGTCATGGGTGTCGTAAGAGACGACTAAGGGATCAAATTACGCTGGGCAACATCACTGCCATCACTCGTCTGGCCAGCGTGATATTGTAGACCAAAACATCCTTTCTAAGGAGAGGCCTATGTTTAGCCGTGGACTGTTACAGGGCTGTTTATGGTGAATAATATTCATATCGAATGTAAAGTAACGCATTTCATTACTTGAAAACTTACACAATACCACATTAAATACAACCATTTAAGAATGTAAAATAACCGTAAACAGATCCAGAAGACAGTCAGGGACACAGATCCAATTAACAAGAGCTAGTACTTGCTATAAGAGTCAATCAAAATATGAATCATAATTCTCCGCAACGCATATCGCTTTTAATTACTAGAATATGGAAGAAAAACAAGTTACAACATTATTATGAATAACTTCAGACAAGGGTTTATACCCTTGTCTGAAGTTATTTCAGTTAGTTAGTTAGTTAGTTCATTATGAGCTTTATAGCTCATTCCTTTGTTTTGTAAGCACGTAATGTTTGAATCAAAGCTTTATCTGTTTCTCTTGAACTCGAAGAAGTACTAGGTAATGTGGATGAGAGTTCTCTTAACTCTGAACTTTGGTTCGTAGGCGACTTGCGGTTTCCGTGAAATGTGACTTACTAAATCTATATAGATCATAACATTGTAAATGCATGTATTCGAGAGTACAAAAAAAAAGAAAATCGTTAATATGTGTGTATAGTTTTTCTTTTGCCATAGTTTTACTCATATTTTCGGTGTCTATTTGGATAGCTTTATCGATACACAAAAACTTATCGTAACAAATATGAATCTTAAAACAAATAGATAAAGTTTATTTTCTGAATTTCGTCGTTATTTCTACTGTGAAAAAATGGATTACATGAGAACATAAGTAGAAATCTACTATGAATTTAATATTTACACCTGTATTTTTATCCTTAATTTATTATCTGTAGACGCCTTTAATAAATTAATAGCAGACCCGGTCAATTGTGACGCTGCATATCTTGCTATATGTCGTATTATTGCAGTTTTCCACCAAAAATTAAAAAAAAAGGAGAAGTCTCAATCTTATTATTGAAGATTGTTTACTCACAATTTGCTAAATAATTTGGTTATTCAAATTTGAAACTAAACTACTACTCCTAAGGTTTGATTAAGAAATGAAAAATATAATTTATTACAACTCATCCATTTCATCATGATATGGGCGCATTATAGTCGATCGGTAGCAGACAGGATAAACTCAGGTTCTTTTTAAAGAAATATGACGTCAGACTAACATTAAATGTGTTATCATGGAATCATCTAGTACACGGTATTGTGTCCTAACAGGTAACAACAAAATGAGGTAGCAGGATATCTGAAAAAAAATAATACACTATACTGATTAGTATGGCTTTGTGCTCTTTTAATTATGGCATTTACAGCAATTGTCTAGAATTTATTGTAAAGAAGAAAACTTTTAAACATACGTGTCATATTCACGTTTAACAATGTTTTCAATTCTGTTACTAAGTCTCAGTAAAATGTATATAATCTTTTCTCACGTTAAATTTTGTAAGAGCACCTAACATTATTCTGTCCTTAATTTTACTCTCCTTTAAGTATTATTTATCTTTATCGGCGCTATGCAATAATAACCTTTATGATAAGTTTGGCGTTTTGGATAAGCTAGTTCTAGCTAAATGTAATCATAACAACTTTAGTGAGTAGATCATTCAATACATTCCGTCTAATAGAAAAGTTTAAACAAGTTTTTGCTAGTAAAATAGAAATTATATTTACCATCAATTACTTTTGTAAGCTCATATTACCAGATATTGTAAAATAAATGCACCACTAAATCTTCCCAATATAGAATAGAAACTGTCTGAAGTGAAACACAAATCGACGTCCCAAATGTAAAAATAGAACAACGAAACAGTCCGCCGTCCGCCGGCTTTCAACGTCTAACCTAAAAAAATTATAATCGCTTTTAAAATTGTCTGTGTACCAAAGAACAAAAAATGTCTCAAGAAAACGATGGATTCTTCAAAAAGTTCCATGAAACAATAACAAACTCTTTGGATGACGTGACGAAAAACAATTTCGCCAATTTAGAATCCAACACGAAGCGTGTCTCCTATTTGTGCAGTCTACCGATCATCAAAAATTATGATTTAACTGGTGATTTACAAAAATGCCAGACAGGCGGCGACTTTCCAGTGAAAAAAGACTTAGAAAAAGCGCGCCATTTGAAGGATCAGGCGAACAAAACAGTGCAAAAAGGAGATTGGGCAACGGCAATGCAATTGTACAGTCAAAGCATGATGTACATGCCGGAGAAAGAAGGTTAGTTCATAGCTATTAGATTCAATGCAAAAGGTCAGGCTGAGTAAACAAACTATTATCTACTGTGTGTTATTAAAATTCTAGTTTGGTCTCATAGTTTCGACAGTTATGACATTTCTTATTCGCAATTATTTATAATGAAATTTAATAGTAGTTATAGGCAAGGAAAATAATAATAAAGAATAACAAAATGGTGAAGTCTGGTACGTTTGAATAAAACAATGTAAAATACATGCATTATATTATAATCAATATTTTCCCGTAGAATGACCTACCTTTATAGTAACTACATCTCTCTTACGAGTCGCACTGTACTCTAGTTAATACAAAACATTATTAGAATTTGACAGACAATAAAAAAAACATCTAACATAAGTGAATATTAGGTACCTCATAACTTTAAACGGTTTAACTGACGCATAACTATTGTTAATCATATTTTTAAATTGCAAATATTACGCCACTGAACTAAGCAAAAATGTGAGATTAAAAATTTACTTTAATTTAAGAAAAAAATAATAATATATTATTATATAAAATTTGGTACCTAAAGAATATAAACGTATAATCCTGCTACCATTAGATGTTTACTAACGTGTCATCCCAAATAGATTTGTAAATTTTATAAAACAGAAAAGGAGAGAAAAGAAAATAGTTAAAAAAATATCAAAATAAATTTTTTTTGGAATCAGTTAGCAAAATTCACGAACAGCTTATGATAACCTTATCGAATTGCGATTTTAACAAGTAAGTCGAACTCTGACATTCGTGGTTAGGATTTCATAGTCCACTGTTAACCACAGGTCTCTCCTTAGAATGAAGATTTTGGGTAACTATTCAACGAAAGAACGGTATTCCTTTCTCTTTGCAGTGATGTTGTCTTGCGTAGTTTTCTGCCTTAGTCGCCTCTTAACACCAATATAAATCATTATCATTTGATAATGATTTATAACTATCACCGAAATTTCTTCTCACCTCTTCCTCCTGTAAAAGATAAGATACGACTGAACGCTTGAAGTAGTTACAGTGATAACACACTGATCACAGACCGAGGTGCGAAATTTCGACAGGCGTCACGCCTGACCACCCGTGTCTCTTTAGTGGTTGAGTGCACCGGTGAGGGCGAAAGTTCTTACCACCCAGAATAGGGCACACCTCTGGCGCCCTCAGAGGATATTAGTGGTTAGAGATTACCGCACCGTGTTAACGGAGACGGTATATGCTTTGACCGGAAGTCTCTCGTAGAATTTGGAGGTGAAAGTGCTAATAGATATAGATAGACGGTGCCAGGTAGTGGCATTCGGCCCCTGCCCGAAATGGTACGCGAGTGGCCCGAGGCCGCTCGTCGAGGAACGATGACTCATTGGTCGTACCGACTGGAGGCACGTGCTGGTTTTGCCACTGTAGGCTAACGCAGGTCCTTTCCGGTTACGACTGCTTCGGGAAGCACCTGTACTCTGCCTCTAGGAGGGAATTGAGTCTCGCCTATCACCACTGCGACTGCAATGAGGCCTCATCTCAGCACACCCTGGCCAGATGTAGCAGATTACTACATCTGAGCAACGCGACATCGCGCCCTCACTAATGTCAACCGTTAAACACTCACACACACACACGTGGTCGGTAGCGGCAGCTGTTTTACTGCGGTCGCTAACTTCTGTGAAGACGTCATTTCGCCGTAGGGGATGGCGGAAAAGGCCCTGGAGGATAAGCTCCACTTGGACCCCAATTGTCGCCGACAAACCTAGCGGAGAAGGCACGCTTGCCAGCGCTCCATGCGCCTTTGAGTGTGGTCACGGATGGGCGGGACTGGTTTTTTCCTCCGTCCACAACAAGAACCAGCTGCGAGGAAGCGACTTCTGTATGTGTCTTACAACGTCTAATACACCCGAAGGTGGTGTCCGCACTAGAGAGTAGGCGCCAGGAAGGGTCGGGATATTGTAATAACATCCCGGATCCCTCCTATCTCAGGTGCAAAGTGGCACACCATATGGTTATGGTCGGTGCGATTCCGACATCACTACCGAGGGTAAAAAAAAGGTTTGTTTCAAGTCTTTCTTCTCTTTGCAGTGCTGTTGTCCTGTACAATTTCCTCCCTTGGGCTGATAAATATATTGGAGTTATGACACTCCGTATTCTTAAACCCCTATCACCACATAGATAAAGAATACTAATTATTTCAAAAGAATCAGAGATTAGTAGGTATCAGAACACTGTAACTTCGGAAGTATGAGTAATATAAAAGGTATATTCCCACTATTTCCATATAGCCAGTTGGACATGGAACATTTGCAACCTTAAAATATTCGATTTGTTGTGTTGTTTTGTAGTACTTTTACAGCTGACATTACTAGATTTCTTTTTCTAAAACACAAACTGAGGTAAAAATGTATGATGTAATAGACCTATCGTAGAAGTAATAGATGTTAAAAAAGTTTAAATTTCTATATAAAATTTTCTCTCATTTTTTTGTGTGCGATTCACGTAAGTTAGGTGGATTTAAGTAAAACTTTAAATCCATAAACACTACATAACACTCATACAAACTTCAATTGCTGACATAATCGAAGACCCAATAGTTTTTTTTTATTATCCAAGTACATTATTTGTCTAACAGGTTTTTATTATATGCACGACGTGCAGTAGATTGACCGAGCTTTCTTTTATTTCTTAGAAATAAAAAAAAATCTATCAAATCAATGCCAGCTGTAAAAGTAGTATAAAATTACATGAAACATGTAATTTTATACTACTTTTACAGCTGATGATGTTACATTCAGCGACAGAGGAAATTAGGAGGTAGCGGGCTAGTAACGTAGACATTGAAACTCACTTTATTGCACTACTGGCAATGAAATCTGCATTTCAAATACCTACTACTAGTCCCATATATGGAACTAATGAGTTGCAAAAGTCCTATATGGAACTGGTTACTTGAAATTATTGTGAATAATAGAAACCTAACAGAAATAATCAAGACAATAGGCAAATCACACCGCCTGCTTTCCAGTAGGTATTAAGTTACAAATAAGTTTTGCTCGTATCCTACCTGACGTTTATAAATAGCAACTTATTAACGATATTAAAAGTGGTAAGGAATGAAGAGGAAAACCCAATACTATTATTTTGTAAAAACATTGTTATTTACCTAAGAAATTTAATAAATATATATTTGTGTCATTTACATATATTAGTACCGTAATGCGGTCACATTTCAACCGCAAAAGTTAGATAGTTGGGTTACTTAGTTATTACGTGAAATTATTTTCCTGTAAGTAATAAGTATATCACACAAAGTTACTATATACTACGACGAAATCGCACTATTTTGCTGGCTAAGAAATTCATACTGTGTCTGAAGTTAACCAATATCTTGATTCTTGGTAATTGAAAATAATTAATATTTGTACCAGTACCAATTAAAGTAAATATTTTGTACTGTTTATTGTCTTTATTTAAGGATATCCCTATTAAAACAAATAATAAATACGCAGGAATAGGTTACAGGAAAACAAACAAAATATCTTTGCGATTACCTCTCTTACGTATAGGGTTTACATTTTCTTTTTCCTTTTTTATACTGTTACAATAGTGAGTATTCTAATATGTATAATGTAGAAAGTCTCAAGAATCTGTAGTCTGTAAAGTAATAATTTAATATAACCGTGGTAGAACCATGGTTCGGCACAAGTTGGCCAGCTCGAAAGGAGTGTTTTCACCGTCTCTCGTAAATTAGGTGGTAAGCTATTTTTTCGCTGGTTTTCACTAAGCGAGTGAAATTACTGAAGGTTTTGTTTCACCAGCAACTCAAACTCAGATAGAGGGGGTTATTTCCTTTCATTTCATTTATTTACTAAAAATATTATTTACAAAAAAATAATTACATTATTATATTACATATATTTCTTTATTATTAAACACCTTAATAGGCATGATGACAGTCAGCAAGAACTATTAAAATAATGTATTTAACTACTAGAATATAATATATAGATGCATAAAAATGACGTACTTCTCTTTTATAACACGAGATTATTAATTTATTCTATAAAATAAAACTACGAAATACAGGAATCCGCCATGATAGGTTAAACACCAATCAGATTGCGTTACGTCACACTTATAAACTCACTGTAGCTGCTACTTAGATCTCATACGAATTTCGATTGTATATGCGCTTCTAAACTGTTTTAATTACAATTTTAGTGGTATTTATTTATTTTCACTTTTATTTTCTCCAACTAAATCATGTTATTGCATGCTTTATGTGATGAAGGTATACAAAGAATATATAGGGTAAATATAAACAAAATATATTCATAAGTTAAAGAACTATTTATTTATCATGTATGAAAATTAGAATTATTAGTAATTGAATTAGAGAGACTAGATCGAACAGAAAAGAGTCAAAATCAAACAAAAAACTTTTCTTAGCGATTTATCATATGTATATTTAATCAAAGAATCCTGTAGGTTTATTAAACCACAGGCAATAGTAATAATGTCGTCAAGTATTTTGACCAGATTGTGGTTTACACATGCATGTGGCTTAAGCATATAGAACTCTCTCAAACGACGAATGATGCTTTCTATGTGTATCCTTAAGCTAGCAATTTGTTTGGTTTCTCTTGCTTCAATCTTTGACAGTTTAGTCCCTGTTGCAACACTTGGGGATCGCACTAATTTTATTCCATGTTTAAGTAAATAAGATTCTATATGTTTGAACCCTCTATCGGCCATTACACACATGCCGGGTTGCAAACATTTAACAAAATCACATTTTTTTAGCAAACATGTATCTGTGATTCTTCCTCCAAACCCAGGAGACACATAATTCACAAGACCATTTGGTGTACATGACAAAAGATATTTTATCGTATTGGCTTTTTTATACTCTGACCAAGAGAAGGATTGATTTAAGGCTTTTGAAGGCTTTTGTATCTGTATCTCTAAACAGTCTATGATGCAACTTACATTGTAATATTTATGTCTAAAAGCCATAGGTAAATATTTTTTTATATTATATTTATCTAATTTTACTAAAAAAGGACAAAACACACTGGCCAACAAAGGGACATTTCTTAAAAATATCTTACTTGCATAACTTGGAGTCATAGAAAAATCATCAGCAAGTTCTGCAAAAGAGTTATTTATTCTAATTTTTTTTAAACACATAAGTACATAGACTGCAGGTATATTTATGTTTTTTTCAATTAAATCTATTAAATAATAGCAGTCTTTAGGAATACCAAGATAAAATCTCGCCGTGCAAGAGAAAGCCACTTATATCTCCCTCTTTTATTGTTCTGAACATGAACAAACAATTTGTTAGGGGTCTTTATGGATGTATTAAAGCACTGAGGGACCGCACATGATTTATATACTTTAGAATTCATATTTAAATAAAATATTTGTTGCTATGTCTATAATGCACTTCAATGTTTACACTTAGTTTGTATAAGCGTGACGTTATAAGCAGCGGCCATGACACCCACTGTCGTTTTGGCGCTAGAATTTGAACATTTGATTAAAACTGCATTTTTTTCAAAAATTCCTTTACTCTCTGTCGAAATAATATATTTTTTGGAAATACTATACACTTAGGAGTATTATTGGCCAACTCGTCAAAATCCGGCATCATGCCTATTATGAAATCAATGACCTAAATATATGACTTCACACCCCTCTCACCTGCTTACGCACTTCGCCTCATCCGAGCCGGTGTGCTGTGTGCGTGCATAATTGTATTGTACCTATGGTAATGTTAATTAGCAAAGGCTGACACCGATGTCAAAAATAACAATAATTGTAGACACATTAATGTATATTGTGTCAGTATTTAAAAAAAGAAAATCTGTATGAAGTCGTTTTTTTTTTAAAATTCTGTTTTATACAAATTACGTATAATAAAAGAGTGGCAAAGCACTTGTGCCAGTGGAGTTTCAAATGTCCATAAATGAAAGTGATAACTTTCTATCAGGTGACTCGTCTGTTAATTTACTTCAAACATCACTAAATAATAAGTAAAAATATATTAGGTATAGGAAGTAATATATGAGTTTAAAGTCAATTTCACATAATGCTTGGTATATCACAGCAGAAGAACTTTCCATTGTTTTGGCAAACCGTTCGGCCACCCTAAACCATCTGGAGCAGTATGAAGAAACTCTGGCAGATATCAAACGATGTCTCTCCTTGGGGTACCCACGACATTTGAGATACAAGGTTTATGAGAGAAAAGCCCGGTGCCTTCTCATTTTAAAGAGGAATCGCGAGGCTATCGCTGCATTTCAGTAGGTATTTTTTTAATGCTTTATAAATATCAACTTCGTATTATTGTTGTGTGTACAACTTGTTTTTACAGAGACACGATTAGTGCACTTGATGAAGCTTTACAACTGGATAAAGATAAAAGGCAAAAGATGCGCACTGACGCCAAACTCATGTTAGAAATTTTGAACAAAGGTCTTGTTCTCGCTGGGAATCCACAGGACCCTGAACCTTTAAAAAAGATACCACCAGCACCAAAACTATCGGGAAAACATAACTCTCAATATTCTGCCGCTTCAGAAGCGATTCACATAGATTACGATGAAGTTCGAGGTAGATATGCAACAGCCACGAGAGATATTCATCCCGGGGATATATTACTAGTCGAGAGACCTCATAGTGGAGTTTTACTAGCAGAATATTCCACTACACATTGTCAGAACTGCTTCTTGAAGTAAGTGAATTTTCATGAACATTATTATGTACTAAGATTAGAACTTAGTTGATAACAATAACAAATTAATTTATTTCAGATGTCCAATTCCTATTCCGTGTCCAAGATGTCCAAATGTGGTTTTCTGTAGCGATAAATGTTCAAATTATGCTCAGAAGTCTTATCACGGATACGAATGTCATATTCTTCCCTTAATATGGAAATCAGGATGCTCTATAACTTGTCATATAGCATTAAGAATGATCACACAAAACACAAAGGAGTACTTTAAAAATGTTAGCAAAGAATTAGACAACAAGTTAAGTGGGCCATATAAAACTGAGGACTACAAAAATATTTACCATCTTGTTTCACATGAAGACAAGAGAACCAAGCAAGACTTCTTGCACAGAACACAGATGACGGCATTCCTTGTAAAATTGCTGGAATTATGTGGTTACTTCGAAGGTGAACCAAGAAAACAAAGCGTAGACATCGCTGAACTTAAAACTATGGCCATCAATGAGAAGTATAAAGAGTATGTAGAACTATTTGGTGGTCTAATATTGAAAAATCTCCAGATTTTGAAGTTCAACGCTCACGAAGTGTTTGAGCTCCAGTGTCCTAAACCGAAAGTTGGGCAGAATATTATCAAGCACGACGGCAAATCAGTCTTTTTGGCCGGAGCCGTATTTCCAACTCTTGCACTTTTTAACCATTCTTGCGACCCTGGAGTAGTCAGGTAAAATACATATCAAACATTTAATATCTTATCATATTTACTGACGTTAATGAAGTTCGCTGTTGTAACATAACTTTTGACTGTAGGTATTTTTGTGGTGCAAAGATTATTGTCCGCGCCGTTAAATTCTTAAAGAAAGGGGAAGAAGTGTCCGAGAATTACGGTCCCATATTCACCACAGTGCCAAAGGAAAAGAGACAGACCGATTTGA
The DNA here is from genome assembly GCA_949316085.1 of Hypercompe scribonia. Taxonomy (NCBI): domain Eukaryota; kingdom Metazoa; phylum Arthropoda; class Insecta; order Lepidoptera; family Erebidae; genus Hypercompe; species Hypercompe scribonia. Next base: position 20,620,988 of record OX438969.1, read on the forward strand.
AGGATCAATATTGGTTCGATTGCAAGTGTATACCTTGTGAACAAAACTGGCCATTGTATAAAGAAATGACAGAAAATTATGTGAGATTTAAGTGAGTATATATTTTTCTACATTAGGAGCATAAGAGAGTTAATACAGATGAATAATAGCTATATTTTATATCCTTACCAAGACATTCTAACTAGTCATCCATCAAGCGTAATGAAAAATGTTAGTAGAGTGATTGGCGTGATATTGTTAAGTTTTCGGTAGCGTTTCTTTAATTTGGTGATTTTCAATATTCTGCCTTGCCATTGTAACGGTGACATTTTGGTGTCATTTTACTAATGACATTTGAAATTATCGCTGTCGCTGCCGCTTTTTCTTATTATTGACTTAATTCAATTTTTTATGTTTTGCAGATGCGACTCGGACCGTCCATGTCCAAATGTGGTGGCAGTGCCTTACGACACCAAGGAGTTCATGGTGCAGTGCGGCTTGTGTGGTCAGTACACCAACATATTGAAAGGACTGAAGGCGCTACAAGTAAGTTATGAGAGTTTTGTCGAACCATGAGATTTGTAAACAGGGCAAAGATGCCAGATTTTTTCAGATGTTGAGCTGTCACTGCTGTATATAAACAAAAAGTGCTTCATCCACAAGTTTACTACAGCATTTCTTTTCTGCGTGTCTGAGGATCTTCATACGACAGGCTTAGCAGTACCGTTAGATGAACAAACATCAAGGTAAAAGGGAAGGGCAAATTCTTGACTATTGATACTAGAGACGGTTAAGTGGTCGAATATCAACCATACTTTATTAGATATTTAAAAGTAAATAAACCAAAACAGAAGTCATTTCGTTGTCTAGAAGAACACGATATAATATTTAAGACTTAGGTATAATAGGGTATTCGAGTACTCACTAGTGGGTACATGTTACTGCAGGGTTTCAAATATATTTCTCCTAACTCTCAAGGAAAGCTTGTCAATCTTCAGATCTTTTTATAATAGACATAAAACCTATTCTTCAATTTTCCTGCTTATATATGAATACATAATAGACATAAAACCTATTCTTCAATTTTCCTGCTTATATATGAATACATACTCGTACATGATGGTTATTTTATTAGTCGTAAAACATGTAATTATTTATTTGCTACCTCTTCTGTATGAGAAAGTTAGGAAGGAAGAAAGGTAGGAAGGAATCATATTCAGGTTTATTATAATTTCAAACAGAATGAATTAAAAGCCTTCCAGAAAAATCTACTGAACGTAATAAAATCCCTATTTAAAAAAAATAAAAAAATGAAAAAAAAGGAAGTCGACTTCAAGTTCGTAGTAAGTGCTTAATAAGATGTATAAATTTCCTACAAAACATAGTATCGCAAGTAGGAACACATTTATTGGAAAATGTACCAAATCACTAAAATAAATGAAGAAATTAGTACCTACCTTCCAAAATGGCTCATAGATATACTATGTGAAAATGAAATTAGTGTGGACACGAATATTTCTGTGTAAATAAGTCTTGTATACCCGCAAATTCTGTTAAAGTTGATACGCTAACTTACCTCCTCTATGATGATGAGAATTTCGTGACGCGGTCATCATTCAATGAATCTAAATCGAGAGTTTTATTTAGTTTCGGTACGATACATTAAATAATAAAAAATGTAGCATGAAACTTAGGTACTAGTTTGTCGAATATAAATGCGTTAAAACAATTTAAACATTCTAAACTTAATTTCCTTCGACTATAGCTTCCAAAGAGACTCCAATTACGTTTATTTACATAGTTGTAATTAGTCTGTATTTAGATAAATAAGGATGACTGGGAGTAGGATGTTTGTCACATGATATATTCAACGATTAACATCACTAACAGGACTTAAACGAGTAAAAATCGAGTCGCATGTTAGTGATACGGTAACTGTAAACTACGGCGTGTCGCAAGGGAGTGTTTTAGGCCCTTTCCCTCATTTTTAGATTTTCCTACTATATACTAATGATCTCTGCACATAGTAATGATTCTACACTAAGATCTATACATCCGCGGACGACACTACCATCTTTGGTTTGAGTCTAAACTGGCAAACTGTGAAAGAGCGTATTGACCACTCAGTCAAAAGCCATGGATTGGGTATGTAAAATTCTCCCAACACGCAGTATACATAAGACGAGCTATATAGCATTTTCTTTAAGCAACGCAGAAGGTCCTACTCATAGTTTCTCCAAGAAAGCTCACACATGCTCAAACCGATATTTAAAGGATGCTTATATCTTGAAGTTACACATGCAAAATATATAGACACTCGTATATTGATTAACAATAGATTAAATTGGGAAAGGCACATTAGATTAGTTGCAACCAGAACAAGACATTTAATATACGTTTTTAACTCCGTTCAAGTTGTTCTACCACGAGTCAAATTGACACTTGTTTACCTGGCTCTATGCCTGTTATATAGAATGGGCCGCGAATTAGTTAACATTTAAAAAAATCATATAAGAAATACCAGTTGATATATTATAAAAACTATTTACAAGCAAGCTTGAAGAAGTTGGAATTATTTTTTATAAAAAATTACGTCGTCTAAATGATCACCGTTTCGACATTTGCATTCTTCTAAGTAAGCACCGAAATTTTCAAATATTCGTCGTCAAAGAGACCGCAAGATCGCCGACATCTCTTCGCTGATTTTTATTTTAGTTCACGCGGTGTATTTGGTTTATTAATGTAGACACGATTCTTCAAATAACCCCATAAAAAGAAGTATACTGGGCATAGACCTGGACTTCTGGGTGGCCATAAAATATCGCCTCGTCTGGAAATCAGATTTGCCAGATCTTTAAAGGTGTGATAAGAGGTTCCACCTTGTTGAAACCATGCGTTACGATAGCAAATTCCAGTAGCATCGGCGGCAAGAAATCCCGTAACATGTTTTCACGTTAGATTCAAATGTTAACGAATTCTTGGCCCACCCTATACAATACTGAATTACGGTATGAAGTGGAGCGGCTAAGGCGTATCTTATGAAACTAGAGAGAACCCAAAGAGTATTGCTAGAAGTAATGTTAAAAAATCATATGGATAACCCACAGTAAGCAGTAACATGCAGAACCTTCTTCGCAAGAAGGCAGACACATAGTATTAGTGTATAGCTATACAATGATCTATATGCAAATAGGACTAAGTCGACGTCAAGCCAAAGTAAAAATATTAAACTAGCTACAGCCTGTTAACTGAACACAGGCGTAATTTTACAAAAAAACAAGTAAAAATGTTCCTGTATTTTACTAAATTGTGTTTTGAGCTGGATACCCTTAGGATATCCTCATCAGGGTATTCCTTATCGTAATTATTATTACATATGTACGCGTAATATGTACACATATAAACTCACGCTTTTATCTCCAAAGAGGTGTCTGCGTTGGAGATATTAGTTATAGTAAATGGTAAATGATATGTAATTCTGCAAGTAAATCTATAACTGATATTTTTACATTGCGATCTTTACAGCTAGAATGCGCCGGCATTTTTTAAGACTTACTCAGGGAAGAAATGTCGAAATAACCCATAAAGGTGTCCTTTTTTATAATTTCGAGAACACTGATTAAAGAAAAAATAAGCGAGTACAGTATAGTGTCTAGGTTAGCCTTTTGAAGAAAGGATCATAGATTTGAGTCGAGCCAAAAGTGAGTCGGGTTTGGCGTTCGGGAAGTTACGCGATATCTTCTGGGAAATAAATGCTGGAGTGGTAATCGTGGTAATCTACAAGGTGGCCCGACGTAAGTGACGTAGGTGGTAGCGGGAAAAATTTGGATGAAGGTAGCACACTAACGTTGTTGTGGGGAGCCTTGGGGAAGGCCTATGATTAGCAGTGGAAGTCTTTCGTCTGAGATGATGATGATTAGTTTCTCAATGGGTCTCTCAATTGATTCCGTGAAACAGTATGAGTCACCAAATAAAAAAAAACCACTTCTCCTTGCTTGGCAACTTTTTTTGTATTTTATTTATGGACAGTCAAACCCTATGGAAACTGTGCATTTAATTACATCACAATTGACACAACTTAGGACTCACTCATACACAAATGTGAAGATAAAACTTAAAAACGTGTTTAAACTTAAAAATATACATTACATTTTTTAAGAAATTCTTTGCACGAATGCTTGTTACTAGGAGATCCAATAATGTAAGTCCTTTTCTTATAATTTGTTTATAAAACAAACATACTTATATGATTATTTTACGGATACGGATGACGTAGTGGATTAGGCCATCTCGCTGCTTCCTACCTCACTGAGCGTTGTGGTTTCGATCCACATGTGGGACGACAGTGTGTTTCAAAAATTGTTGTTCAGAATCTAGGTGTTTTTGGATCTGTCACATGTATATAAAATCCCTCGTGTCACAGGACATGCACCTAGTGCGAATTGTCTTCTATAAAAAAACTGTTTTCAGTACATATAAACTCCATAGACAATAGTATAACAGAATATAGTATCGTTCTTATACGAGTCGTCGACATAGTCGTCAGTCTCTGGGTCCCAGATGCACCGCTGACCACATTTAACTCCCGCGCCCTTCATTTCTATTAGTGTTGTTTGTACTAGAATCTTGTACCTGTAAACAATTATGAAAAATAAATATTTAAAATGTAATTTACAAGTATGATGAATGTTATATAATATTTAATTACTCTGACCCTTAAAATTAACCTTTCTTATTAAATCTTCTCTGATTAAAAAGAGTCATTGTTGGTCTAACGGTTAGCCAAAGAGGTCTTGCGTTCAATTCCCGGTCGGGTCAAAAGTGTCGTTGGGTTTTCATACAAGAACTTTCTTAATAATAGCCCAAAGTATGGAAGTTTGGCAGTCTTTCCCGCCCGCGCCTCGGAGAGCACATTAAGCCGTCTATCCCGGCTGTCATGAATATCTATGGCAATTGTTATTGGGAAGTCGGTGCCCTCTAACATACTGACTATTAGTTCAATGTTCGAATTCAGTTCGCCCTCAAGTTTGCAAAGGTCCGATGCTAGTCACGTGGAAATACTGATATTCTGGTAAAACCAGTTAGACTGGTATCCAATCCCAAATAATCTTGAGATTAATAAAGAGTAGAAAATGATTGAAGACGGTCATAAACTTGAAGCTAACAATGTACGTCTATTTTAAAAAAATAAATCGCCTAAATACAAGGTTCCCTTTGCCATACCTCATTGGGCTTGAAAATGCGAATGATAATAAGAAACCTGGGGCAATACAATGTACCATAAAAAAATTACTACTTGTAGTCACTAACACTGGCTTCGCTAACGTCAAGGATTTTAATTTCGATAACACAAAAATTTAGACACTCATTAGTCAAAATTTGTTGAACGCTTGTTCAAAAATTATGAGCTTTTATGTGGCCGATCTGGCCCCCTGCTTGGCGACGTTTACCGTATGAAGATCTGTTCTCTCCTAAATTTCAACATCAGAATTTGTTTGTAATAAAGAAATTGTGGAAAATAGTTATTCTTTATATTGCTTTTGGTGGTAACGAATTAAGAATACATAGTGTTACCACCCCTATCCATCCCGCGTGTGTCGTAAAAGGCGACTAAGGGAACAAAGTATGCAAGACAACATCATTACAAAGAGAAGCAAAACTTGAAACAAACCCTTTTCCAACCCGTCTGACCAGCGTGGTATAGTACGCCAAAACCTCCTGGCTAAGGAGACTCCTATGTCCACCAGTTCTAAAAGGCTGTTGATGATGATGATGATGACATTGCTTTTTATATAAAAAAAATAAATAAATAAAAAAATATGTTGCCCAAACAATAATTGAGATACATTGACAATTCCAATTTCATTGACATAAGTTTTGACCATACCTTTTCATCTCAAGCTCCTGCACTCTCTGTCTTACTCCATTAGCGATTGTCTTTGCCCACTGAGGGGCCTGGTCTGCGCGGTATTGCCGACCCATCAGTTGTTGCTGCATCGTAGTCAAAATTATATCCTTTACATTAGCCGCTTGAAACCTAAAAGCAAATAAAAATTAACTTCATTTACACTCCAATAATGAGGCCGATACCGATGCTGTCTTAGTGTACAATCCTGGTTACAAGTGGGTCTAATCTCTCCCACATGTTCACTGCAATATCTCCTGTACACCAAGATCAACAGTAGTGATGTACGAACACACCGCGTACTGACACTCGAGCACTTCCAGGAAAAGTTAAAATATTGTCAAAACAATAAAGTGTTAAAGACCAACAAACTGTCGGAGAATAGACATATTTTACGTTCGGAAGTAGTTAGATAAAAGAAGAGGGTAAGCTGACAAAAGATAGATAGATTAAGTAAACTAGGATATTGCTAGAAAATGAGTAAGCAATAAACTCATTGATGCAGGGATGGCAGTTATCGTGGTAACTGTGTAAGCCTTACACTGTCACCATGACTGTCATGGGTTTTACGTCCCCAAGTGGGGTTTGAAAAAGTATCTCACAAGGCCGCCATATTGTGGGTCACCATACTGCATTGTCTGCATTTGCAATGAGTATGGTGACCACAACTCTTGGATTTTATTTATGCTTTCCATCAGGCAGAGTAGTCACTTTGGCTCTTAAAAAAGGTTATTGACTGCCAGTCGCGTTTTACCTTCTCTTTGCAGTAATGTGGTCTTGTGTAATTTGCTCCTGTAAACAGTTGTTACGACACCCAAGGGATGAATAGGGGTAGTGACGCTCTGTATTCTTAATCCGTCAAAACACGGACCACGAACATAATCATGATTCAAAAGATTAGAATAAAATGATGATGATGATTTTTCTTATGGTATAGAAAACAAGTCATCAGTCAGTCCAACTAATGGTAAGTAATAAGCGCCTCCAAAGGCACAAGTGTGTTAGCGATCTTTAATGACTCAACTACCAGGGGCAGAGAGGTATACTTCTAGATTTATAACAGTTCTCTATCATCTTTATCACGGAGAATGTTCTGACGAACTGTTTCAACTGGTTCTACCTTCTCCCTTCCTTTACACGACAACACGTGCTGGCCTTGGAAGTCACCATTTCAGAATTGTAAACATAACTCGAATTAAACGTTCAGCTCTTCCTTTTTTGCCAAGCAGTCAAAACCTAGAACTCACTATCAGCACAGGTGTTTTCCCCAACTTTATGAAACCAGGTCCGTAAGTAAAGAAAAGTCACTTTGGCAGACATACTAAAATTAAAAAACCTAAATTGCCCTTCAATATTTACAGGGCTCTACATACGCAGTATAAAAGAACTTGTAACTTGAGTTACATTACTGAATTCAATTAAATGTCTTACTTTTGTCCAAGTCCAGGTCGCACTTCATATAATGGAGGTGGGAGAGGTTTTGTTGTAGACCCAGTGTCTTCTGGAGTCTCTGATACTGCCTCATCTTCTTCGTCGAGAACTGAAATAATAAAATTGAATAGTGTACAATTTTGTAAAGTATTAATGAAGGATTTACTAACATAAAACAAACACAATTTAGAAGATAGTGAAAGTTGTTTTAATCAAGAATCTTATTTTATTCTTGGCAAATAATACAAATGACTAAGAAAATTATTTTTAAGGACTAATTAATTGTAAAATTTCAACTTTTACCTTCGTCATCAGCCATTTTGTGTATATATTATTGGCATCAGATCAAAACTCCTGAAAAATAACAAACACATTTGCTACAGGACACTGAAATGATGTATCGCCTTGCTCGTGCAGAAATGGAAAGTGGGCAGTACGGAGAAGCCATGAAGAAGTTCATAGATGTGCTAAAACTTTACAATGACACATTATCTCCCCCTTATCGTTCTTATTATGACTGTGTTCAAGACCTCAGACGCTGCATGTTGTCTATGGGAAACTATAGTATTGTCTAGATCGTTGCTTTTTCTACTTAAATTGAATCTATGTCTTAAGAATTTTTATTAATATTAACAATGTAATTAGTGTATGAAAAGTCCAACAGTAATTGATTTAGAGAATTCTAAACTGAATAAATTTGAGTCATTAACAAAATTATTTAAATTTCTTCAATGAATTAATATCTTGTTGTATATTCTGGAACTAAAGCATGTTGCTTGCTTATAAGAATATAACATAAATTAACACCAGAATGTTTACAGTTCAGCACCACTGCTGGACATAGACCTCCCCTTAGCGAGGTGGTTTTGGCCTACTATACTAAGCTGACTAGACGAGTTGACATAAGGTTGTTTCAAGTTTTCCTTCTCTTTGCAGTGATGTTATCTTACATTTGTTCCCATAATCACCTCTTACAACATTCATGGGAATAACAGTGGTGATGACAATCCACATTCTTATCTATTATCACACTAATACTAATATAAAGAAATATCTTCAAGTATTAAGTGCTAAAATGATGAAACTAAATATTAGTTTAAGAATTATTAGTGTCATTAATTGTAGATATATATTATTTATATAGTGTTTTAAATTGTGTCATATATCAGATATTTAAATATTTATAAGCATCTTATTTAGTAAAACTGTCTTTATATTTATTGTGACATTAATTTATATTAAATAAATATTTGGACCAGTATATTGTGTGTCTAAAATTCTATTAATAGTAAAAATTGTTTTTTTTTACTAATTCAGAAAATAAAATTTTAAAGATATAATTTGTTTTTTTTTCTTTTGCATGTTACCTTTAACTTACATGTTTGGTGACTTACTGAAAATCAATAGAATAAACTGCAGAAGAACCAACTAAAATGTTCTTTACAATAGGCATAATGACAGCAAGTAAATTTCATTGAAATAATATGTGTGTATCATATACCTAAATAGTTGATTATAAAACACTGATTCGTTTTACAATTAAAAGTGAGATTATTATTTTATTGATAAAACAAAATCACAAAATATGCCAATCGGCCATTAAATTTTGAATGCCAATCAGAATGTGTGACATTACAATAGAGTGATTTCTCTTTGTTTACTTGCAATTCAATAAATAATTCGTTTTTACCATTGAATACACCGTTTTAATCTAATGAGTCATGGAACAAAGATTTCTAAAGGCTTCCAATGCAAATTTACCAAAATCTACTGAATCGATTTGTCATGTATACTTGAATGGATTTATTTGACATCTTAGGTGCATCTTGTGTAATATTTTAATGAAATTGAAATAAAATAGCTTTAGATTAGCTCATTGAGGATGTAACTAAAGTAAAAGATTCCTAACTTCAGAAAAGTTGGTTATTCAATGTTTGCATATTGAACTTAAAATATATAGGTACTTTATATAAAGTAAGTTCTTACATCAAAGTGATCTTCACAAAAATAGAACTAAGTAATGGGTAATATTCCTTTCAAATCACGTCTTGCAATTTTAAGCCACTTATTTTAAATTGTCTTGTTGAAATTAATGAAAATAAATATTTTTTCAGTAGCTTATATAGACGTGGCTGTTCCGTGCCTCTGTGTACTAAGCACTGAGGCACAGAACACCACCTATATGCTTTTGAATTCATGATTATAATCAAATTATATATATTTATAACTTTAATTTCAAAATTAATTAAGAGCATCTCAATGTTTACAACTGTTGGGTGATCCTTGTACTCTAAAGTGATGCCACGACACTGAAGCATTTTGGCGTGAATTTTAAAGTAACTTTTAAATACTAAACCTTAATCTTTAGCAGAAATATTATGTTTGTTGTAATTAATATACATTGCCCAACATTATAGAACAGTTTCTAAAAAATTGTCATCATGCCTATTATACCAACTTGTGACAAAGATTAGATAGAGCTAGTCAAATTATCGGCCAGAACCTTAATTTAGATTTTTAGAAGGTTATTTTCAGACGCATAGTTTAAGTAGAAAAATAAGTATAGTAAAGATTAAATCTAACTCTTAAATGAATTTAGAACTAGAAAAACTAATATTCTATTAGAGATAATAATATTATAACAAAAAATTCAGAAGTAAGAAGTTCTGTTACTTGTAAATATACAAAATCTAGCTATAAATATTTGAAACATACATCCAATTTAAAATGATTTCGAATACCATTAATAAGGGAAAGGCAGATGAAAAGAAAATTTAACCTTAATTTAAGTGTCATTACTGCGTAGACCTTTCAGTATGAAGCAGGTTATCATCAATTAACTAATTATTTCTTATTCACTTACCTAGTAATATTTCAATGTGTATGTTTATTATTAATTTGATGTAAGTTGTTTCGATAAATAGAAACATACATTAGTTGACAGGTAACTATGACAACTACCTATACCGGCAATAACAAATTACGCAATGCTGCCAGATAAATAATTACAGTTTGAGTTCATGTTCGACTGGTCTTTATGTTATTAATATTGCAAAGTTACAATTTTTGGTTAAAAGCAAATGGATCAAAATATATTTATTAGAAATAAATTTAAACGAAGAAAGATAGAAATAAATTTTATACAAGACAGGGGCATCTGTAATATATTAGTGTGGCATTTTCATTTAAACTAGCATATTTTAATCTTACCATCTATGAATAAGAAGAACCTAGGTCCAGCAGTGGACTGAAAGACTGTTAATGTAATAAATGAATACCAATTTATGCTTACAGCTTTATTAAACCAAATGTCAAACTGCGTTCCAGTACAAAACTGATATTACGAACAAAAATGTGTTACAGCATTTGTAGCATATTTATTCCCATATTGCGTGTGTTTGTTACACTTTAATGCTAAAATTGTAATTATTACCGTAAACGTCAGTTTGTTTCACGCGAAACGCATCTTGTTTGGAAACTGCAACCAGCTTTGACATGTGTTTTAATTTTTGGGGTCGCTATCAAGAAAATAGATCATTTGATTTTGTACTAACAAAAGATTGTATTCAGTAATGGCTACATATGATAACAAAATTTGGCTCCTCAAAAACATTCGAGATGCTTTTATTGCAACAGACGACACGGGTTTGTGTGAAAGTGTTATGGCCGGAGAAGACTTTTCGAAAATCTTTCAAAATAAGTCCATAGAAGAGAAAAAAAGGATAAGGGATGGTAGATTAAATCAGCCGGGATCGAGTAAAAGTAAAGACACCATGAGTGATATATCAGAAGAAGAGGTGGAGAAAGAAATAGTAACTCGTTTCGATCCTTACCCTGATATGGATGACAGCGAAGATGATGATCCCTTATGCGATAGCTATGTGCGCAACGACCCTGGCTTCGGGGGAAGGTATGACAGGTACAAATCCCACATACATTATATTACTTTAAAAGTTGTTTATGTTTAGTTTGAAGCTATTACGATGTCTAAAAGTCCTATTTAAGCTGTAATTTATAGTGCGCAACACAATTACCTCGACACGAAAACCTTTAATTTCCATCAATCACCATCTTACGACTCTTTTTTCCAAATTTATTTGGAGTTCTGTGCAATAAGTTTTCTTCTTAAACTCTCCTCTATCACTTGACAGAACAGCTCTTCATTCATTGCAAAGTGAGTCACAATAACCATGATAAGAAATTTATCTTTACTTACTTCACTATAACTGTAGTATACTTTGAAATTTTTAATTATTAGGTAAACATTGATGTATTTGAATATTTAATTCCTATTATAATTTTAAATTTGAAATTTAAGGCTAGTGTAGTTGTTTCAACTGGTACCATAAATATACTCAGTCATCATACAGATGGCTGTCTAATCCCAAACTATTCAAAACCCCTACTATAGTAACCAGACTGATTTACATACTTATACATTTCTAAATACATACACAATACAGATAAATTACACCTTGACACGAAATGAATTAATCAAACTCATAATCTCTAGTTAAGTCAAGATCATTAAAGATTAGACTGATAGTCAACACCATGAAGTACGGCAGCATTAGTCTTCAACTTTTCAAATAATGTTGCTTAGATCATACTTTCTTACTGTTTCTTATCTGAAATAACAAAACTCATCTGAAATCATAACAACTCATCCCACATATAGTGGCCTGGTACCAAACAAGCTAAAAACTATGGCTGAGTAACTTTAGTAATGCTTATTACAGAATATATTAACACACAATACCTCAGCAATCTGGTGGCAGGCAAGTCACATGTGCCACTGTTAGTTTACTTCTTAATTTACATGTTTTTGATTTGTTCTATCATGTTTAATGTTTTATATTATTGTATCACAGAAATAGAACTAACACAGGCCAGTGGCTGGACAAAAAGGAGCAGGCATTAAAAAAAGCAGCTAAAATAAAAATAATAAAATGGGAAGATTCATCACCATTAACTACAGACCAACTTGCAGAAGCTTT